>JAJLLZ010000002.1:0-4800000 GCA_021188095.1 Diaporthe vexans | reverse complement strand
TGCATTTCTTATCAGTCATGGCCTATCGAAATGCAGTGCCATGGCTCTGGAACCGGGGCCACTTTAACAGACAGCAACACGTAGTCTACCTAATCTGCCACTCCTCGCTCACGACGTTCTTCCGTGATAAACCCGTCGCCCTTCAATTCCATTCCAGAGCGCTCCTTCTTTGTTTGCGTGTTTCTCTTCCCTTCTCCTCCTGTTTGTCACACACACTCACTCACTCCCCTTTCTCTTTTTGAATTGTCCCGGAGCACACGACACTCGGGTTCTCGCGTCACTACCGCTTTGATGGTTGGAAACCGCCCCTCCTAACACCTCCAGCACCATGGCCAACATGAAGGACCGTCAGCAGCTGCACCGCGCTCGCATCATCTCGAGCGTCGCAGCTACCTTTGTGTCACTGGCCTGTGGAAGTAACGTGAGTGCACCCAAGTCCCCAGTCACACTGCAGCACCCCCCCCCCTTCCCGGGGGGTCGTATAATCGCGACCCCTTGGGTCAAGGGCAACAGGCAGGCAAGCGCAAGCTCGAGCAACCGGTCGCTGACGGTTCCGCCGCACCTATTGTACAGTATGTCTACTCGGCGTGGGCCCCCCAGTTCGCCGACCGCCTCAAGTACTCGACGACACAGAGCAACCTCATCGGCCTCGCCGGCAACCTCGGCATGTACGCCTTCGGAATGCCTGTCGGAATCCTCGTCGATGCGAAGGGTCCTCGCCCGGCCGCCCTCCTGGGATCCATAATGCTGGCCCTCGGTTACTTCCCGCTACACCTCGCCTATGACAGAGGCTCCGGCTCCGTCGCCATGATGTGCCTGTACTCATTCCTGTCCGGCCTGGGAGGATGCACAGCCTTCGCCGCCGCCGTCAAGACGTCTGCCCTCAACTGGCCGCATCACAGGGGCACGGCGACGGCCTTTCCCCTGGCTGCGTTCGGTCTGAGTGCATTCTTCTTCTCGCTCATAGGCGGCTTCCTCTTCCCCGGAGACACGGGCGATTTCTTGTTGCTTCTGGCCTATGGCACGGCCGGCATGACCTTCCTTGGTTTCTGGTTCCTTCGTGTTGTCCCGCACCATGGCAGTTACCAGTCCGTGGCTGCCGACGAGGACGAGGGCAAGGTTCGGTCAGACGCTCCCTTTGTCGAGCCTGGTAAGCCCCCCTCCTCTTTCCCTTCAACTACTTCGCCCACCTTACACATGAACCAAGCGGATCAAGAATCCGGCACGGCGGACCCAAGGCCCAAGCACCCCTACGATTTGACCAGTGGTCGGACCGGAGACGGCGAAGGCGAAGGCTCGGGCGAATCGTCCACGCTCACGACGGCAGCTTCTTCTACAATCGTCGCCGAGACGGACGATTCAGACGAAACATCATCACTTGTCTCTTCCAAGGACTCCTCGGTGGCAGGTGAAGTTTATGTGCAGAATGTTGATATGGACCGGTCTCATTTGGTAGATATTCGTGGCTGGCAGATCATGCGCAGCCTCGAGTTTTGGCAGTTCTTTGCCATCATGGGCATCCTGGCAGGCATCGGTTTGATGACCATCAAGTAAGTATAATTTGCGCCAGGGGTGAATCTCATACGCGTGAGACTTACACATGAAAACAGCAACATCGGGCACAGCGTGCAGGCACTGTGGTCGCACTACGATGATTCTGTGAGCAACGACAGCCTGCTCAAAAGACAGCAGCTTCACGTATCTATCTTGTCTGTCTGCAGTTTCTCGGGTCGCCTGCTGAGCGGTATGTCCATCTGGCCCCCGTGTTGACAAGCCCCTTCACTTCTCCAGTGGTCTGACTAGCTTCACCAGGTGTCGGCTCCGACTTCCTCGTCAAAGTGCTCCATGCAAGCCGCGTCTGGTGTCTTGTTGTCGCGGGGTTCATCTTCACCGTCGCCCAGGTTTGCGCTTTGGAAACGGTCAACCCGAACCTGCTCGGCTTCGTTTCCGGTCTTTCGGGCCTTGGCTACGGATTCCTGTTTGGCGTGTTCCCCTCCATCGTTGCCGAGAGTTTTGGCATACACGGACTGTCTCAGAACTGGGGCCTCATGACGATGAGCCCGGTCGTTTCCGGAAATATATTCAACCTGTTCTACGGAGTGGTGTTCGACCACCACAGCGTGGTCGGCCCCAATGGTGAGCGCTCCTGCGTCGAGGGGCTGCAGTGCTACCGCGCCGCTTATCTGGTCACACTGGGGTCTTGCATCGTTGGATTCGTCCTCACCCTGTTTGTGATTCGGCAACAGTCCGCTCAGAAACAGAGGGACATCAAAAGCAAGGATGGCCTTGAGGACTAGGACTCTTGCCTAGTTAAGTTTCTTTGGGGTTCCGAGTGAAGGATTGGCGTACGGTCTTGCTGTGTCGGCGATATGAGATGCCTGTTAGACGACTTAGACAGATAGAGAGTTCAGGCGTTCATGGTAAGTTTTGGGTGTTAGACCTGGGCTGTGCTTTATTTTTGGATTGTTCTGGATCATAGACGGAAGCGAAGGGCTGTCGATCAGCTTGGGTCCACACAGTGACAAGGGCTGTTGGGAACATCAGCTATTCTATCACTACTGCGACTTAACAAGAGCCACCCAAAACAGATCATAAGTCATATGCTTATAGGAACAAGCACTTGGTTCCATGATTTTATCTCACAGTCAGAGTGATCGAGTCTGTAGCGGCATGGTTGAGGCTCTTGAAATGCCACGTCTATCTGACATCTTGTTAGCATCATGTGGACAACGGCAGTTCTCGGGTATTAGAAGGGCTCGAGAGGCCCATATAGTAGGAAGTCTGATGATATATTGCTCAGAAACTAGAATTTTCTCCGGTCCCGGTCTAACGCCACATCCTCTTCCAAAGCCAAAGCGCCGCCCGTACTATTTCTTCCAGAAAAATGTCCAATGCATTCTAATAAAGCTTTTAATGTCTATATTGCTCTTAACCGGAACTCTTAGTCCGAAGAAGCAAACTTGCTCATGGCCCTCAGCCTGCCGCCATAAATGTAGAGCAGGAAGATACCGAGGATGCCAATAGTACTTAGTCCACCGAGCAAGCTCGTGCCTCGCGCGACGCCCAGGTTCCCGTACAGCGGCCCAGCGAAGAGGATGCTGCCACACGCCAGGGCGCTTCGGAAGAAGTCGTTACCGGCAAAGAGGCTCGCTGCGTACTGTGGGTAACTGATGGGGACATAGACGAAGATGCACTGCATAACGACGAAGACCGTTGCTCCGTAGAGGGTGATGCCTATCGTGGGAGCGATCCATGGGTACTGAGGAGCGGCGGTCCACGCGAAGATGAATAAACCGATGGTGGGCCCAAACGCGGCGGCGAGGGCGGGGACGAGGCGGCTTTCCTGGACGGGCCAGCCCTTGGCCTCAATCCTGGGGTTCATGTCTAAGAGTGACGTTAGTCTTGCTACGAGGTCTCAAATCATTGTGTTCTGGAATTCCAAAACATCAAAGACGGGGGCTTGTGACATACAGAAGTAGATGTAGCTGATGTAGATGGCAATACCGATGAGACAGGCGACGAGAATACACAAGAACACGAGGCCGATCTGCCCAGCCGTCATATGGTAGTAGACGGGGTATACGAGAGGGAAAACCTCGAAGAAGCTGTAATAGATGCCGTAAATTATGGCCGTGTAGATCTGCACAAACAGAATGGCCGGGTCCTTGATCGTGATCTCGAGCGGCTTGATGAGCGCGTCCACCAGCACGGCCGACGTCTTGAGGTTGCGCTGGTCGATCTCGCTCTGGCTCATGAAGCGGTCATTGCCCGTCAGCTTCCGTAGGCGGCGAGCGCGTCGCAGCAAGATGTTTGGCGTGCTCGTCTCCGGGAGGAAGAAGAACATGGCCAAGAACATTGGTGATGCAGCCCAGATCACCTCGAGGAGGGACCAGCGCCATCCCATGATTGGTACCGAGTATCCAGAGAGCAGCGGGCCAAGCGCAGGTCCGCAGTACGCAGCGCTCACCCATGCGATCATGGCGTATGGTAGTGACAGGAGCGAGTACATATCCCCAACGGAGGCACCGCCGGATGCCAGACACGGAGACCCAAAGAAACCCTGCAGGAACCGAAGAACCATCAGGCCCGGGTAGTTCTGGACCAGGGCTGTCGGGATGGAGATGATGGTGTACAGAAACATGGTGATGATGTAAATTGGGTTGCGGCCAATCGCCGGGAGCTCAGACAGCGGGCTGAAGATCAGAGGCCCTGTCCCGTAGCCGAGCACGAATAGTGAGAGACCCAGTGCGGCCTCGGTCTGGCCCACGCCAAACTCCTCCTTGATTCCTTCTTCTGAGGTGGTGTAAATCGCCGAAGACATGTACACTACGAAGGTATAGAGGCAGATTATTGTCGTGACCAAGGCACGGCGCGTGTTAGACCAGTTCTGAGGGTTCTCAGGGTCGTCGGAATAGTACCAATCAACAAGAATCGCGCCGTCCTTTGTCTTGCGGGGAACAATGGGAATAGACCTGGTTTTCTCGAGCTCGTGTCTCTCGTCCACTTCGAGTCGATCCGCAGTGTAAGGTGTGGTCTCCTCTCGGCTCTTGGTCCGCTGGAGGCCTAGATTTGACCTCTCGCCTGGCTTCTGGTAGGGCTGTACATCTCCTGCTTGCTTTTCCTCGTCATCAGATACGGATGAGTCCGAAGAAGAAGTCGGCACACTGTTGAAGGTGGCTGGCTGGCTTGGCTCCTCGTTGTTCATAAGCTGCACCCATGGCTCCGGCAGTTGAAAGTCTGGTCTTTCTTCAGGATAAAGGAAGTACCTGTTGCGGGTGACCAGACGGATGATGCCACCAAAGGCAGAGTCCCGTACTGTCGACATACCGTCTGTCTTCCAGCAAAAACCTGTGGGGACAGGAGTAGTATATGGCAAGTTAGGAGCCTCGCTGAGGGTGCTCTAAGTTTAGGTTGTGCGACGAATGAGGGCACTTCAAGTCCTCAAGTTAATGGCTAGTTTCTTGTTGTTATTGTTGGACACTTGTAGATTGTTGGTATATCACCTCGAAGTAAGATGAAGAAGCCGTCATACTTATACATTGCCCGTCGCCAGGCTGGAGCTTGACGGTGTTGCATTTGACGGGGACAATGGCGCCAAACATGGCGTTGATGTTACAAAGCTGTTGCTCCATAATGGGTTTTGATATTGCTGACGGAATTAAACATATTTGCAACATTTTTGCGACGTCTACGGACCAACTTTGCAGTGAGATTACCAAGCGCATATGGACTAGCTGGAGAAAACGCCCTAATCGCCAGTGCTACCAGTGATGTAGGTGTAGATTTTAAGGGATGGTCCCAATCTATCAGGGATTACCCCTGGCTGGTAGGCCGTAGCGGAAAAAGATCCTCATGTCCCTTCGTGTGGAATCTGATTATCTGGACCCCGGAATTGTATGAGATCAGCTGCGGGGAGCAGTACAACGTCTATCTACTTGCGGAGACATTGACCTCGAGGTACCAGGGCGATTAGTAAACCTTGTGTTAGTAGCCGTCCAATGTCAATGTCGTTCTTGGCAAGCCTCCGGATGCAAGCGGCGTTTAGGCGCATTTATCAGCACCAAGTAGCTCCCATCAGTTTGGATGCGAGTCTCATTGGCTGGCTTTGCCGAAGCGTCATAATGGAGATTGGAAATCGGACTTTGCGATCGGCCTGTCGAGACCCGTAGAAACATCTGCTAGCTCTTGAGATGCGCTAGATCCAATCTGGATTCGGATCTATTCAAGCTTGGTATTGATGGTACCCATCTCGCATTGGTATCCTCGCACTGGATAAGAGTGTGAGTAATTGGGCCGGAGATGATACCCATTGTCCAAGGTCCCTTCGCTCAGACTATTGTCGGGCTGATGTGAGTACAAGGGCGCGCTTCACTTCATCGAACAAGTTCTCGCCGCGGCGAGTCACAACACATGAGCATGGCATCGTCTGGAAAAAAAGTCAGGCAGCAGCCTTTTATGATAATTCCGTGATGCCCACTGTTTGTTGGTAATAGGCTCGAGAAGCGAATGCTCCAACACGCAGAGGTGCCCGTTAACCTTGGAATGCTGACTGCTTGCGGTCGACGGCGTGGAAACATGAAAATATCGCCAAATCCACCTCCGCACAGGATTAGAACATTATGTTGCTAGCCATTTCGGCAAGGCATGCCTACTATTCACTCCGATTCAATGTTTCATCAAGCCTCAAGCCATACAGACGCTTATATATTCGTGAATCGAAGCTCAGCTACACGAGAGATTCAACGAGTAGTCGTATTCACGTGTCCAAGCGGTGTAGTGGCTCCCAGCTTCTGAGACTAGGTCGGAATAAAACTGTCGTTATCAATCTTCTGCGCCACAGGAGTATATCTCCACTTGCTGAAATACGCCGGTGTCTTGCCACTGCCACCGTTATTGGTAGCATATGCGCCGACAACAGTACCTGATTAGATTTGTCAGTATAGTTCAATTCAAAACGGATATGCATTTGAGAAAAGCTCACCCGTGAATGGCCCAGTGCCGCCAGAGACGATCAAGGCACTCGCGGACCCAATTTCCCGATACTCTCCTGGGCGTGAGGCCGGCGCCGCGCCAAAGACGTACAACGAGTCGCTGACAGCAGAGACCGACAAACGAATATCGTCCGATCGCCATGCCTTCGGAACTGGCACGGTCACTGTCTCGGGGACCGTAACATTGGGCTTCCCTGACGCCTCAACCTGGAACCTGAAGAAGGCCTGAGTCGAGTTGGTGCCGTTGCTGCGTGGTAGGGTGACCACGCCAAGGTCAATGTGCTGAAACTGTGTCAGGAACACGGAGATGCCTGCCTCCTCGTCTTCGACATGGGGCTTGAACGAAAGGTCGACGGTGTAATTGAACAGAGTCGCGCTTTGTTTGCGGGCGATGAATCCAAGGCCATCCTCAGCTGGCTTGAAGTCCGGTGTGCCCGAGAGGTTCACGGGCGACGGGGATATCTGAAGCGTGCCGGGATGGCCCTTTGGCGATACCGCAAATAGTGAGGCCTTGGGTGGACGCCAGAAGAAGAAATGCCTGGGCAAGTCCGAGCCTGGGGCAAAGTCGACGACATCCGGATCATCCACCCAGTGGCCGTCCCCTGGAATGTGTTTGTTCGTTGGCGGCAGAGGCCCAGCCATGGTACCGAACACGGGGTCCAGAACCGGCCACTCGCCTTCTTCCCAGTCGACCGCGAACAACACCATCTCGCGGCCCATTGGATAAATCTCCCATTCTGGACCGGATCTAGTGGCTAGGGCAACGCCCCACCAGTTACCGGAGGCGTCCTGGAATAGGTCTGCGTGTCCAACAGTTTGAAAGTAATTGTTGGTGTTTTTGGCCGTGAGAATAGGATTCTGTGGTGCTCCCACGAAGGGGCCCTCGAACACTTCAGATCGAGCAATTGTGACGGAGTGGTTGGTCTCTGTTCCGCCCTCACCGATCAGTAAATAGTAGTATTCGTCTTTGTGATAGAAGTGAGGTCCTTCTGGGTTGCGATCACCCGTTCCGTTCCAGATCCTGGACGGCTCGGTCGCGGCTCCGGTCTCAAGATCGATCTCGCTGACGTATATACCCGCTGCCACGGACATCCAGACCTTCCCATTGTCCCAGAAGATATCCGGGTCAATGTCATTTGCAGGATTTTCCTACAGCATATGGAGTCAGCCATCAAAGAACTTAAGGAGTAGCTTCATAATAATGGAGCAAAGAGCAGGCCATAAGGTAGCCATAGTACATCTTAAAACCTATAGCCCCTGAAGCTTTTTTTTCTTAAAAAAATAATGTGTAGGCTGAGAATAGGGCATGTTTGCTCTTGAAAGGGTAGAAATCATATTCAGAAGCTGCTTACAATACGTAGAGGTCCAATCCAGGAAGCATCATCATATGGGTCTGTCGTGGTGAACAGCCTACCGGTCACCTTAGTCCTGCAACGAATCCAACAGTGTTGCATTATACAACATTTCAAAACATAAAAGACGGGGACCAGAGACAGGTGAGGAGTGATGCTTACAAGATTATGGGACCCCAACCTTCGTACCAGGACACGTAAGATGTGATTAGATAGAAGGTGCCTTCATGATACCGGATAGTTGACGCCCATATGCCCTCGTTTTGCTGCGAGTTCCTAGACAGCTCCGGCAGTTGCTCGGGTCGAGTCAGGCCGTTGCTTGCAAGCTTCCAATTGACCAAGTCTTTGCTAGCATAAACTGGGACACCAGGGAACGCTAGGAACGAAGACACAGTGCAAAAGAAAGTATTGTCCCACTCCTTCACGAATGTACAGGAAGGGTCCGAGTTCCATCCCGGAAGAATGGGGTTGTGAAAGGTTTTGTTCGACGAATCCGCCTCTTGAGACTGGCCTTGGCTCGCCAGTGCGAGGACGGACAGCCAGGTGAGGCCGAAGAATCTCATATACATTGAATCCTTGTAGTCGAAAGAAACGGCCCCGTACTAGCCTGTGCCTGGGCAATCGAAACTGATCATTGTGGCGGCATCTGCATCCTATATATACGCGTATTTATATGACCTACGGAACCCTCTTCATTCCCTTCGGACCTTTTCATAATTTCAGGCGAGCCTAACAAGGTCGTACTGATTTCTTCCGCCAATGTCACGCAACGATGATCTCTTTATAGCATGGTGCGGGGATGAATTCATATCCGGGTTAGAAGCGCCGCGAACTCCCCGCAATCTCGTCGGCTTGCGCCCCGATGTTGCCGTCGCCTTAGTTACTAAGACTATATGGCTTGTACAGTAGACCGAGCTGATTGCCCTGTCGCTATGAGGAGTTAATTCGTTGAGAAGGGAGAACATTTGGGGATACTGCAATATGTTGTCCCATTGACTTCAGACACGTTTTCTCACATTGGGACTCTGCTTGTGTGAGTGGACTCGAACGGCTTCTCGGCCAGGCCCCATGAAGCAAAACATGGTGCCAACGCATCCTAGCAGCGAGTTCGCCGTATGAGGAGTCTCTAGAGTTGCAAAATAGCCTTCTGCCGCGCCGGTGTTCTCCTTGCTCCCGCAGTAGCATTCTACAGTAGTCTCGAATGCATGCGATGCTATCTCAACTTGTTCAAATCAAAAGACGGTTGCGCGGCGACTTTTTGGCTGAAGCCCGTATCTTGATCAGCCTTGGCTCCTGTGATCATCCCAGCCTCGACCTCCGCACGCAAAGCATTGATCGTTCCCTCCTCTAGGCCATTTTCCTTGCAGATGTCCAATATGCGCCAGGCCTCGGGGTCCCGTTCGCCGACCAGCCTCTTGATAAGCTTGACGGACAGGTCCATGACTTCCGCCTTCCGCTGCCCCTTTGAGAGGTCCTTCCCGGCGTTGAAGTGTGGCGCAACTTTGAAGAAGTAATCTTTAGCCCTGTGGCTCGGCCCGTTGAATTCGACATTGATTCTGTACATGTGCTTCGTGATTACCAAGTTTGGCTTGATATTGAAGTGGTACATCTCTCCTGCAAAGAACTGCACGAGCTCCGGCCTAGTGCACTTCCACAGCAGGTTTCTGAAAGTGTCCAAGTTCGGCCCATCGGGGACGAACTCTCGAATACGTCGGTAGAGACCAAGAGCCTTGGCGAACGAGTCATCAGGCTGTTCCGCGTCGGCTTTGACAATCTCATTAAGCACACAGTTGAAGACGGTGATGGGCACTCTGTGTTTTTCTCGAAGCCGGGACATGGCGTGAATAGCCTGATCGATGAGAGAGGAATCACGGGTCAAGGCGAAAGCGAGAGAGCCGGTGCTCGTGTTAGTGACCTCAACGCCAGCAGCCTGCATGATGCAGTATACCTCGAGTGCTTTCTCAACATTCTCCTGGGCGGCATACGCGTCAACCAAGGCTTCATAGTGGTGACGGTTCAGCCTCGTGCCCCTCGATGCCAGATACTCGATGACCGGAGTGCAAAGCTCCGTATCTCCGTAGACTGCAGCCATGTTGAGAACGCTCAGCGCCACACCATCTGAGGGGTTCACAATACCGGACTGGACAGCACGGTTCCATATATATCTTGTTGCCGAAATGTTCTGACCTTTACTGCACACTTCCAGCAGAAAATACCAAACGTTGACCGGAACCTCATGGCCTCTGTCAAGTCTATGGCGAACTATTCGTAGGGCGTCGTCGAGGAACTCCATCTTTCCAAAAACATAGATGAAGATGTCGAACACCCAGCCCTCGACCTTTATGCCGTTCTCATACATTCCATGGAGCTTCTCCAGCGCGAGCTCATACTGCTCGTCCCGGAGTAGCCCGATGGCAATGTGCTGGTGACCTTCGGGGCTTACCTCTAACCATCTTTCTTTCATCTCCTTGATAATAGTGCTGCGAAGAAGGTAGTCAGGGTGTACCGCCAAGGCCTAGAACATGAGATTCGGGTTAGCAGGTCGTAACAGCTGTCTCGGGCTGGGTGGGTCATACCTGCAGGGCGGCATGGTATGCCGTAGCGGACCAGGGCAACTTCCTGTGCTTCATCTCCCGAAGAAGTCCATTCACAGCGTCCGCAGACCCATCTGTGGCGGCATGCGCCATGAGGAAGGTCTCGTAGAGGAAGGTGTCTGGCGCCTCCCCAGACGCAAGCAGATGTCTGACAAGCGCTGCCGTGGTCCGTCTGTACTTTGGGTTCCCTAGCGTTCTTAACTTTCGCAGGGTTTGGTAGATCTGCTCGGTAGTCGCGCGGCGGAGGTCTTCGGCGAGCCGCTTGCCCGAGAACAGCCGCTGGACCATGTCATTTGGACCGTCCAGACTTTCCGAGGCATTTTTGAAGATCCCAGGATTGTTGGAATGTACCGCAAGCTTGCTTTCGAGTGTTGCATCGTTGCCCTTGGATGTTTTGTCTGTACGGAGCTTGCTCTCCTCTGTTGGACTCGCGGTTGTTCTTTCCAGGGACCGCTCCTTCGGGGCCTCCTGCGCAAGCCAGTCAGGAGCAGTTTGGCGCTTGAAGGCCTTCTTCTCGTCGATTGCATCGGAAAGCGAGGCGAAAGGGTCCTCCTTCGACTTCGCGCCGCTCTCACGCAGGCGACCGGTGGTGTGGAGACATCGCGGCGAGGAGGCAACTTGGAGTGGGCGAGGACGGCGGTGTGCGGTGGTAATGCACTTGACCACAGTGGCATCAATTGAGGGACAGAGGCATCGCCATAGCCCATCAATCGTGATGCGCGCGCCAGACATTGCCTTGCCGCAACGGGTGCGGGAGATGTGCCAAAATCCTGCAGAGGTTGCGATGCGAGGGGACGAAGCTCCAAACTCGGAGTAGCTATCGCTGATAAGAGCTCCTAAAGACTATCACGTGCCAAGTTTGATGTCCAGGAGAACCATCATTCTCATACCCGAGACAGCGCATTAATTGAGTCACTATTGTGCATTGTAGAGTGCTTGGGTACTGCAGTTGCACAGCCAAACTCGTCTCCCGAGGGCACTCGCCGTTTTCCTGGCCGTGTCGGTGTTTGCTTGGGCTGGACTGCCCTCTGGCCCAGCGCCCGCCTCTGTCTCTACCTCGATCGCCTGCACCGGTCGCAAGGGTGCTCTGCAATACATTGACCGACCCCGGTCGCTCAAAAGTGCGTGAGGCATGTCTTCGGTGGGATTGGGTATCATTGTGTGTCTGTCATTCTTGAACGTCTCACACCATGGTGCTGCCTTTATCCTCTCCCCCTTCCGCGCCCGCGACCCTGGCCTCTCCCACGGCCGCCCCGATCTCCGCCCCTTCCGCCGTGGTCGCCGCGGTTCTGGCCGCCTCGTCCGCCCCTGAATCCACCCTGATGGTTTGCTTGTTGCTCCTTCACAATGTCGATGATCTCGTCGGGTACGCGTAGGTATTTGATCTGCGCCGAGGTTGGCTATTGTCAGTTGCTTGTCACGCCATTGAGGAGCGCAAACGCATGATCCCACGTACGTTGTTTCCCTTCACATATGCCTCCGGTAATCGTGTGAATCTGTCGCCTTCCTGGAGCCAGGAGTACCTTTGTCAGCCCTTCCGCGCGAGCAGTCTAGTACGAGATGGGGTGTGGCGCTGCAACAAGGACGTACAGGGCTCGTTTGGACCACCTCCTTCAGCGTCAGGTTCATCCACGTGTCGCAGTTGACAAGGTGGCCGTTGAGGGTCTCGCCATTCTTCAGCTCGACGAGCATAGGGTGGCCTTGGGCGGCGTTAAGAAGGCCGAGGGGTAGCTGCGAAAGACTCGGATGTCAGCAAGCGCGCATGCGAGAAGACAGAGCAGGGGCAGCTGACCATGTTGGTGGTATTATGGGGTAATTGGGGGGGTTCGGTCGCTATCACATCGAGAAGGGTGGAAAGGTTGCGAAGATGCGATTTATGCTAGAGATTAGTTGCAGCGGCAACAGATGCACCCAGCCCAGGTAGAGCAGCGTCACTCGAGCTCCAGCTAAAATCACCGCACGGGCCACCCAAGCCTGAGTCTCACATGCATACCTAGTTACCTAGGTACTTAGGTACTTACTTAAGTATGCCGCAGACAAGCTTTCCTTGCCGCCAGACTTAGGAACAAAGTCGTATTCCAGAAGAAATCCTACCAACTAGGTCGCGAAGAACACGGTGAAAATAGCTTGAAGAGTGCGAAGGCCCAGAAAGAAACCCTGGGGAACCCCTCTGAATGAGGAAACACCGAGGCCTTGCTCAGAAACAGCCCTGACCATCTACCTAACAAGCCCCTTGAGAAAAGCCTTCCACCATGGGGAAATCACCAATCGCATTCAGGTGCCCTGCCCTATTTCTGCAATTTCGAATATCCCCTACACGCACACACAACCTCTTGAACGCGAAGCGGCTCCCCCTGGGCGCCGCGCAGTCTGCCCCGGCTCATACCCCCTATTGCAGGCCTAGCATCATGTAGAATTGCCCATTAAATATCCCTAGGAGGTGCTTTCACGGCTCTTGCGGTAGCTAGCCTAGTCACATCCAGCGCAAGTTAGTAGTTGCTTCAGGGAAGCGTGTAACCCGAGGCGCGACTTGCCTCCTGCTCGACCTGCAATCCTTCGATGGTGGGTGCAAGCTCGCTGAGGATCTCATATGCCTTCTTGTGGTACTCCATCTGTGCGGCAATGAGCTCAGCAAGGTTGCGGAGCGGCTCAGGTGTGTCAAGGACCTGCGATCATGATCAGTCATACGGACCGACTGTGCGTGTTGCGCGCTCCAGTGCGACTTACGTTCTTCATAACGCCGACAGCCTCCTCGGTCTGCGTGACGAACTCGTCCTCGGCCTTCTCGATCTCCTCCTGCGCCTCGGGGCTGATCTCGGCTTCCTCGTGGGAATCAGCCCTGGGGCTCTGAGCTGCAGCGACGGCCGGCACGGGAATCTTCCACGTGTTCCCCTTGGCCTTGGCCTTGGCCGCATCCAGAGTCAGACGCGACTTCTCGACCCCCTTGCGCGCGCGCGTCGCGAACATGATGTTGGTGTTCAAGGTGGTGTTCCATCCTGCCAGGAACCGGCTTTGGATCTGTGCATCCTGGGCAAGTCTGGCCTCACCGACTCGCTCCTCGGCCAGGGCAAACTTCTCGAGGGCGGCTGCAAGGGGGTCATCACCAGTGCCTGTGTGCTGCTGGTGCAGGAGCTGGCTGCTAGCCAGGGAGGCGCGGGCAATGGCGTGAGCGAACGTCTTGGGCTGGGGCTTCGCGGAAGGAGGGGCGGTCAGGGCGGCCTGGGCCTCGGCGGGCGACGAGGCTGAAGACAAGAGGGAGACCTTTTCGCTGACAGTGCGACCAAGGTCGTTGAAGGTCTCGCTGATGTTGGCGGGGTAGTCGTAGGCCTCCTTCGAGTACTGGTTGCTGATAAGGGATGGTTGTCAGCACGACACCGAGTAGGTGGCTGCAGGCCCAGAGCCCGAGGTCTACTGCACTCACGTCACAGCCAGCATCTTCTGGTGGACCTGCTTCAGGGCGTCGACACGCTTCTCGAGGTCGATGTAGTCGGGTGGGAGCTGGGTCTACCACGTGGGTGATCGTCAGCATGTGAATCAGGGACCGTTATGCTGTCAACTACACCAACCTTATCATCTGTCTGACCCAGCATCTCCTTGGTCGACTGGAAGGTACGGGAGGCAAATGGGGTGAACTGCGACCCGAAGGAGCCAACGGTATTCCCAAAACCGCTGTCAAGGAGGTCGTCGTCAGCTGTCAGAGCTCCTATCGCAGGGCGGCGCGAGGCCCCAAGATGCTAGCTTACCTGAAGGTCTGCCCCAAGTTGAGGTTCTTGAAGTTATCCATGGTGGCTGAGAGTTGTGAGTCGATGAGGGCGTCTAAGTTCCTGCTCGCGGGCTTCTTCCGAGTAATGAATGAATGGCTGCGTCGATTCGCGATCAGGGAGGTCGGTTGCAGGTAAGCACGGATGCTAACTGCAGTCAATGTTGCTAGGGAGAAGCCAGGGCCAGGGGGTTCGGGTTGACTTGTGGGCGGGGTGAGGTTCCAAGGTAAGCTGGCATTTTCCGTCGAGACGGGCTACTAGTACCGCAAGGCAACCGTCACGCCAGCAAACAACGGCACCTGGTCACACTGCAGTGCCTCAATTCAAGATTGGAGCACAAGCATTGATTGCTGTTGGGAGTATTTTTCGATGTGGTCAGACAAATCGCTTGTCATTGTGCATTTTATGGTTCATGTTTCAGCATCATGTCTTCGTCTTCATCTTCGTCGGTTCGAATCAAATTCATAGCCCTCGACCAGGAGCCGGTCTGATGCCGTGCTCCAACCTACTTGTGGTAAACGACCGCTCCTTCTGAAATGCCTTCCTAGACTCCAACTCCTTCGCTATTTGTTGCTGCGAGACCAGCCCTCCCTCCCGTGTCCTTGCCTCGCCCCTGAGGGCTAATCCTGACTCTTCTTGGTCACCTTCATTGCAGCTCTTGCATACAGATATATACCTTACCTTCGCTTCGTAATAATAATTTAACAGGGAATGGAACAGCCACGTCGTCGCATCCATCTTTCGTACCCATCGTACATACCTACCTTAATACCTCTTATCGGGGGTGGACCTCCTTTCAGGACTTGAGCTTTTACTCCTGCTTTCGAAGCTCTCCACCATATCAAGCACACGCGTCCTAGGCCTTTCGATCCGTACTGTCTCCGCCGTCCTCAAGACTGGAGATATGCTTCTCCGCCTGGAGTCCTCAGAGGTCTCGCTCCCTGGTGGCTGAGGTACTTTGAGCAATACAGGCGGTATCTCGGGCTGCTTTCCCTGCTGTATCCTCTCGCGCCTTGCCCTGCTTGCTTCCTCGGTCTGGCTGGCCACGCTGGAGACGTCTTCTGCGGCTTCCTCTTGACCATCATCCTGCGCTGTCACCGTTTCCTCATCTTTGCCAGCTGCGGCAGTCTCTGGTGTGGTGGGGTCATCCTTTGCCGGGTCTACCAGGACCACCGACTCCTCCAAGGACACAAGATCCGCGTTGTCGGCGTTAACGACGCGCAGCCTGTCCTTTGGGACGCTGAACATCACCTGCACCAGTCTCTGCTCCACCGCTTTCTCGATATCCCAGTCATCTTCCTCCCAGCCCTCGCCAGTGCGCTGGCCACCGCCGCTCGCAGACGCTCCAGCCTCGTCCCATGCCGACCTCCCCTGCCTCCGTTTTTGTAAAAGCCCAACGCCACCCAGCCCGAGGTTTCCCAGGCCTAGCACGTCGTAGTCGCTGCTCCGCCCGTGGGTCGGGCTTCCTGTCCGACTCGAACTTCCATTTGAACTCCCGCTGCCAGCGCCAGCGCTGAACACCCTCTTGAGGCTCCCGAACCAGCTCCTGCGCGGCGGCTTGCTCTTGCTTGGGCTCCCCGGAGCAAGTGGGTCGTCATCTGACACGTGGCCGAGGTCCTCAATATCTGAGATCGGCCGCGGCCGGCCCAGAAGTAGTCCAGGCCCCTCAGACTGGAGGGCCGTGATTGACTTGGCCGTCGTGAAGCTTTCTTGAGTTGTGTTGCTGTTGCTACTGCCACTCTTATCAGAGTGCGAGGTGCCCGTCCTCTCCTGCTCGCCTCGAGATTTACTGACAGTCAACGTTCCAGATCCAGCGCCGGTACCTGCCACACGCAGCGAGTCGGACCGATTCACTATGAAGCTGAACGTGCTGCGATTTGATTCGGATAAGTTGCTGTCTGTTCGAGCACCACCTGCGGTCTCATCCTCAGACAGGCGCACCGACGGCCGTCTGGTTGGAGAGATCTTGCCCGAGTTGCGGAACGTGGTGCTGTGAGGCTGAATACGGGCTGTGATCAGGGCGTCAGATGCGTCAATGTCGCTGATCCAATCTTGCACTTCTGGGTGCTGAGGCCGCGGCCGGGGTGTGCTCTCCGTCGGACTGGCTGGCCCTGAGCCTGCCATCGTGTTGCCGGGCGCCACGAATACGATCGGACTGGCCAAGCTGGGCCCTACCCTTGTTGGTGTGGAAGGCACGGGTGTAGTGAAAGGGTCGTCGTCGTTCTCCTCATCCCGATCTGGGGCGATGGCATCGGCCGCAGCTATCTCGTCTTCCTCATCCTCCAAGATTGGGTGAATTCCACCTGGGCTCATAACATCGTCTCCGGCAATGCCGGTGGGCTGATATAGACCTCTAGCGACCCTTGGTACTGGCCTGCGCCTGATGTCTCTTCTGTAGGCCCCTGGGGACTCGACAGCCATCGGGTCATCGGAAGCTGACCTCGCCCCTTCAGGGGCCCGCAAGTTCTCGTACCCAAGCGCATTCCCCTGGTCACGCAGATATGGGTCGTGGCCGCCCGTGTACCACCGAGCTGCAGTTCGCGGGCCCCAAGGATACACATTCTCACGTTCGAGCATCTCATCAGAGGTGATAAAGGCCGTGCCGGTGGTCAAATTCCGGATATGCTCATCTCGCGCCTGGTGGCGAAGGCGCTGCCTTCGTCTCCAACAGAAGAAGCATACAGCCAACACGAGGAGCAGAACGGGGATACCGAGCCCCAGCCCTAAACCGAGACCCAATTTGTGCGGCGAGGTTGGCGGTGCGGTTCCGCCAGGTGAGGGTGCCGACGCAGAAATCGGGTTGGTGTACGAATCGCTCCAGGTGAGGCTGGTCATGTTGAAGAACATCTGAAGCTGTCCGCCCGCCACACCGATGGAGTCCCGCTTGCCCAGCCCTGAACCGGATGGACTGGATGAGATGGCGTAACCACCAGATACCATCATGACATTACCGGGCAACAAGGCAGCGCCGTGGCCATATATGCCTTCCCTGTCAGCCAACGGCTGTTCATCAGGCACAGACCACGTCCACTCCCCAAACTCACTACCGCTCATCTGCAGGACAGCCAATTGCGGCTGCGCGGCCTGGCTCGTATCCCCCACCCACCCGCCAAGAATGACGAGGGCGGAACCGGCCTCATTGAGTACGGCAGTATGGCCCGACCGAGGCTGCACCTCGGTGACGGCGCCGTCGTTCTTGGCGAGCTCTGCAGTCTCGCCTGAGGCGGAGCCCGACGGCCCAGAGATGGCGATGAAGCTCCAGGTCTCCTCCGGCAGGCTCCACACCGCAGCCGTCGACATGTTCACGAAGGCGGTCTGCGTGTGGCCGCCCAGGACTACGCTGTTGATGCTCTGCGTGACGATCCCGGATATGTTTGACGTCGCTGGCGGGAGGGAGGTCAAGCTGAAGCCTGCTTCAGCAATGGGCTGGGACTTGAGGGATAGCTGGTTCGCGGTGTAGGCTGGCGTGGAAGAGGAGCCGGTGGAGGCCGTTAGGCGGACCATGGAGTTAGAGTAGGTGGCGGCTGATGTCCACTCATCGCCGAGGGTCTCATTGGGGCACTGGCCGCCGTATGCATATACCAGAGGCCGAGACAGGCTGGGGGATATCGTTTGTGAGAAGGAGAAACCACCGCCCAAGAAGTAAGGCCCGGTGGCAGTGCCGTCGTTGGTGATGGGGTGCTCCACCCACGAGGCCTGGTGAGAGGTGGTGGTATTGTAGACCCATACCGACGACCCAGTATGTGAACTGCAATCGCCAGCGTAGGCAAGGATGGACCCGTCCGATGTGAGCGTGGGCGTGAATGTGGTGGTGTTGGTGCTCGACATGAGAAAAGGCAGTCCTGGCGTCAAGGTCTCGGCGCTGCTGCTGGCGGACGAAGCAACCAGGGAGGATGATATGTCCACGGCGAGGAGATCGACTGACCCGTCAGCGTTGGGGGTGAAGATATAAGCCGTGCTGTTGGCGTTGCCAGTCTCCCGGCCGTATGCGACCCCGGATGTGGACCCGGGGACGAGGATACTAGTTGGAATGTACGGGAGGAGGGTTGTCTCTGAGGCGGAGACCCGGGCAGCGTGCATCATGACCAGCAGCAGGCCAACCATAGGCATGGCGGTTCTGGGTGTGGAATGCGGCGGCGGCGGGCCGCATTCACGTCGTTGGACTCGGGTCGCAAGTGACGACGCCGTGCAAGCAGACACGGGGCCGGCCAGAGGACCCGGCATGGTGGTGTATGTGGTGTGCGTGCTTTGTGGTCGCCGGGGGAGTGCCACTCGCAGCGTGCAGATCTCGTGTTGATCAAATCAATTCATTGTTCGTCTGTGAAAGCCAGACCCGCAGTGTGGATATGGGGCCACCCAGCCTCCCAATATCAAGCAGGACAGATCAGAGCTTCAGAAACAACGACGGGCCGGCATTAGAGATGACTGTCACGGGAGCTGGCAATGAGAAGCAACAGGAAGACACGAGCGAGCTGGGCAGGGCATGGATGGGGTGGACTGGGGTTGGGAGGGAGATATTGCTGGTTTTACGACTGGTCAAGACACACACGGGGAGAACAAGAGGCACGGAACAATGGAGGGGGGGTCGAGGTCCGAGGGGCTGGTAAGTTTCCAATTTCATCTGGTCGGTGCAGTGTCATCGCCGGGCAAGTCAACAGGCCTGATGGCACATGATGGGGAGGCAAGGAGGGATCCGGGTTGCGGGAGTGCGGGCTGGGCCTGACCCACCGGCCAATAGTGGTTGTGGTTGGCGTAATCGGTGGCTGGAGAGTGCATCCCGCATTTCAATGGGAAGACTACCTTCGGGTAGGTACCTATTAGTGCACCCACCGTGTTGATACGGTGCTGGGCGCGACGTTGGCACGGCGACGGTGGGGCCCAGACGCGTTCATTGGCCACTCCAACAGGCGACGGACAACCAACCCCCTTGCTGGAGAGACACATCAAAGTCGTAAACAACTCCATAATAGATACCTAGGTAGGTAGTAAGTTTCCCCAAAAGACAAACACACAAACACACTGACTGGGCCATGTCACAGTCACACTTCCCCAGACCACCTACACCAAGGAAAACCATCGGACCAAGTTTACAATGCTCCACTCATGGAAACGTCGCCGCCGTTGTCTGCCGCGAACCGCACACCTGTATTTCCACCTGTATTTCCACCTGCGCCTGCGCCTGCGCCTGCGCCTGCACCAGCACCTGCGGCCGGTCTGTCACGAACTTGGTCGTTGCCTGCTTGGGGAGGTTGACCTGCTTGGGGAGGTTGGCCGGCTTGGGGAGGTTGGCCGGCTTGGGGAGGTTGACCTGCTTGGGCGGGTTGGCCAGCTTGGGCGGGTTGGCCAGCTTGGGCGGCTCTCAACAGCGCGTCCTGCCTCGCCGCTTCGGCTCTCAGATGGGTGATGGTAGCCTGGTCCCTGGCGCTCTGGTCCTGGAGTTGAGCGGCAGTGGCCTGTGTACGCAGCGCGGCAGTGTGCTGTGTCGTCCACCTCCTCTGATACTCGCTCACCCGCTGCACCGTCCTGGGTGCCACCGTGCCGACCACCGTGGGCCTGCTGTACCGATCCAGTCTCTCGCTCCACTCGGTCCCAGGCTGGGATGCGAAGGCCGGCAGCACGAAGATGGTGCTACGGCCCTGCCCCTGGAGCCGGTAGAATCGTGACTTCATGTCCACTGCCACCACCCCGCGTGCGAGCCGGTCGCGAGCCCGGTCCGGCTGCCAGCAGCTGTCGCCGCCCAGCCCCTGGTCCTGCGCCCACTCGTCCTCCCGCTCCGCGAGCGCCGCCTCCTCGCGGTCAAACGTGTCGTGCAAGTGCGCAAACACGTCGTCGCCCGCGTTGACCAGCACCCAGCGGTCCTGCGGGTACGCGATCTCCCTCCCGGAACGCCCGTCCGGCCCGAGCACCGACAGGTGCTGAAGCGGCACTACCGCCTCGCCCGCCAGCGCGTCCGTCAGCTTCGCGTTGGTCATGTCCATCTCGTGGTTGCGCAGCGCCAGGCTCTGCACGTACAGCAGCAGCTGGCCCAGCAGCGAGTTCTGCGCCGCCGTGAGCTCCGCCGAGTTGGCGCCCCTGCCCTCCTCGGGGATGAGGCTGAGGATGCCTCCCTGGTCGCTGAACTCGTGGTCCAGGTGCTCCAGGCACGCGTTTGCGTGCATGGCCAACAGGTGGTGGCTGGCGTACGGCATCAGGGAAACGTTGTCCTTGTACGGGTGGCCTCTGTCTTCCCTGATTTCCCGCGGGTCGACCTGTGTGAGCGGGCATTGGAACTCGGGGCCTGTCACCTCGTGTTGAGACTTTACCTCGTTGGGCAAGATGTTGAGTGGCTTGTGGTGGTTAGCGTCGTCGTTATTGTACGGCGTGGTCAGGTCTGCAAGCCAGTCGAAGGCGTCGTTAAGCTCTAGGCGCCCGTCTACGCTGCGTTGGACTTGGGCCCCATCAACCTGCCTGCTGCCAAATATAGGATTTCCATCCACTTTGCCGATCCTCACGCTGGGGCTCAGATGAGCGATGAGGATAGCGAGGGATTGTGCGTGCTGCTTCAGCGCTAGGAGGGTCGGCGGGCAGCCCTTTGTGCCCAAGTAGTTACAACTCAGGTGCTGGAGTGTCGGATCGCCGCCGTGAATCCGAGACCATTCTGACTCGTATGCAATCGCATAATCATTGGCAGGGTAATGTCCAGGCTGGTCGGCATGCGGATCGTTCTGAGCGGGTGGGTTGTCGTCGGCCATGGTGACGTGCTCCTCTGCTTACAGACTTGATTCTGGGACAAGCGAATTTGTCCACAATGGCAGGGGCTTTCTCAGAGACTGACAGACAGGATGATCAGTGAGGCCGTCGCAGAGAAGATGCTCGGTGCAACTCGAAAAGAAAAGCAGGGCCACAACTGAGGTCAACTCTCTTTTGTCTCGTAAATCTTCACACGGCTGGTTGCTAGGCCCTCCGTTTTCATTGTCAGCTTCCCCATTCCACCGCCGGAACGGGTACCGCCTGTGCTTCCTTGACAAAGGCATGAACGCCCGACTTTGCCTTCTGCACAATTGCGTTCTCTTCATTGGCCGGACCCGGACCTTGGAATCTGCTGGAACCGACGATACTTGATCAGTGTCTTATCACAAGCACATCTCCGGCGAGGGGGCGCAGTAGGTTGAACAGTCCTCAGAGCACCCAGGTCCGGACTCACAGGAGGCGATATGGTGGTTTACATGAGCACGCTGGCTGAGAAACACAACCTGTGGCTGTATGGGGGTCGTTCTAGTCCGCTATGATCGCTTGTCCACAAACGGCAATAATGCGTCCCAGTGTCCACAGCCTTGTCTGTCGCTGAAGGACTTACATTTCCCCAACGATCACGGTGGTCCACATATTTCATGCTGAGTTGAGGATTGATGGGTCCACGATGACTTCAACGGTGGGTCCGAACGGTGTTATGCGAGTGGTCAGATGCGAGCTACCATGTGCAAGGCTCGTGAACGGCCGACAAACGCTAGATTGCACAATGCACAATTTCATAGATGCGCAAGGGAAGACTTGATGGTAGGGGTACTTGTCGTCTTAATACCCAAATCTTCCTCCGAGATCGTTGCCGTCTTTTGAAGTGAGATGAGGCATGCATGGACTAGGCGGTTTGTGAGGTTGATACAAAGCCCATGAGACAGAGATTTCGCGGTTTCCTGAGCCGAGGGATTGCGTGCACATAGCCAGGCAGGGCCAGTCTATCTCCCTGCAGAAAGCAGCAGTCCATGGTCGATATAGCCACTTTAGCTGGCCGGAAAGTACATTTCCAGTCAACTAGTCCGTGCATCCACATCTGCTTACCAGGTGACGTGGTTACCAGTAGTAACGCCAGCAGAATTCTTAGTTTTATCAGCCCGGAAACCCCACATGTGAAGCCACCTCAGTACTTTGGAGAGCGGCTGAATCATGGTCGAGGGCACGGCGGATCAAGCATACTGTCAAAGTGATGGGATTAGTCTGCTACCAAAACACACGGTGCACGTCGTCCGGAAGCTCGATCTGGTACAGAAAGCTGCGTAACTTAAGTTTGGGAGAAAGCAGCAGGGGGTGTCGGTTTTCATGATTTGCCATGTTCAATTATACATTTGTATGCGCCTGACTGTCTCCAGGCAATGGGAAGTAGAAATAGCATGAAGTTCGTAACCAACAGTGCTAGCTCCCCATTGCTAGGGATTGTCCTAAAGGTGGTGCAACCAGCTCTGACTGTTAGTCAAAGAGAAAGCACTGCCGACACATTGTCACTAAGTTTGGATGGTGGAACATGTGTGAACTGATAACTTGATAAGATGTACATTGTTCATCACTCAAGTCTTGTCGAGAAGTTCGCAAGCTCAGTAACCACGAACCACGCCGCCTAGGTGCATATGAATGAAGTCGAGGGGACAAGAATTGAAAACGACAAAAAGCTTGTGGGGTGTGGTAACACGCAGGATCTGGCCGGAGGATCCTGCAAGAACTGCATTGTAACCCATATGGACGGACAGGCGGAGTCTACAGGACATTAGCTGAAGATGGGCAGGATTAGAGAATCGATCAGAAAAGGGTACTGTGCTTGAAAATGAACGTGTCCTAGGGAATCTTATGGGCATGCGATCCCACAGACACGGGCAGGAGAATAAGCCACCCCAGACCAGTAACATGAGCAGTTGCCCACATAATGACTCTGGAAATTTGTGGATATTGCCCTTGCTGTATTAAACTAAGACCCAATCTCACAGGGGGCGCCTCAGGAATGGACTTGGGCGATGTGGCTTGATGAAATCCAGCGACGCAGCTGAAACCAAACATTGCGAGGCCCCGCGGTGGTTGCAAGAAGCATGTTCGCAATCAGCTGTCGAATGCGGGCAAGCGGGTTGAGATTGGAGGGGTCAACTGCCAATGGTTCCAGGTTCCACGCTGAAGCCAAAGCAAGAGGGTGGTAGTTTTCGGTGGGGCCTGGACCAGTGGTGGCTGAGCTGCCTTGGTCGGTGCAGAAGATATCGTGTATGGGTATAGCCACCAACGGCGTTGTCCGGCAGCTGAAGAATTCTTCCAAGAAGCCCCCGAGCGGCGGCGGCCTTGTGGGTTGAGTCTCATGGCCGGCGAATTGGGCCTGGCTGCCCATTTGCAGTTCCTGATCCCGCAGCCACAACACAAGTGCAGTATTGGTTCATGTTACAGAATCCTTGTGTGGCAGGACCAAGTTTCGGAGGAGGGTGGACTGGGTGACCAAACTGCCAGACTGCCTCCCAGCCACGAAGCCGTAGCGGTTTTGCTGTGCAGGTTGGGCCAGCTAAGCAGCACGCGCAGGTTTCTTTCTTTCTTTGTGAGCCTGGTTGCCTGGGTGTTGGGTGGGAGCCACAGACCCGACAAATTGGACCATAGAGGGTCACATGTGAGGGGATGTTCCCACTTGACGTACTGGGCCAATGCTGATTTTCAGTAGTTATCAATGCCAATCTGCACATTGCACTTGGAGATGTTTGCGCTTGGATGCAGTGCGCCGCATACATCATTGATCGCGTTGGCGCCCACTGGCGCTGTCTTGAGTGATGTGGTGCGCTCCCACCAAGACACAAGACACAAGGCCCAAGACAGACCGGCTGTGGTGGGCTGGTGAGATGTGTAAATGTGCAACCGGAAGCGGCAGCGGTTGCTAAGTTGGGCCTGTCATCCTGTCATCCTGTCATTGACTCGTTCCGGTCGGGACGGTGGTATTCGCAGCGGGACGTTGGCCCCGCAACTGTCCCCTCTGTGATATTTTCTCATGATTCCTGCCCTTCGGTCGTGGAGGCGCCACAGAGGCACACCGTAGGGGGTAACGGAGTATCAGGTCGAAAATGACAGGTGTCTGGCAGGGGCAACACGAGATGGGGAGTGGGAATGGGGAGGGGACCAGAGAACTCTTGGCTTGGCACGGCACGACCTAGAGGGCAACGACAGGAACAACGGTGATGGCTGCGAGTGATGTGAGCGTGGTTCGATGTGTGCTAGACCGATTCCTGGCCCAGCACCTATCTGCCCTGCTACTGTGGTATACCAACAGCACTCGGGCAAGCCTAGCGGCTGAGGTCGGCCTGAGCTGCGCGACGGGGGACGCAGGAAGCTGCACGATGGTGTCATGTGTTTTACCCTGCAGAGGTGCTTGGCCCCTCGATCGAGGCAAGGGCACTGACTGCTGTGCAACTGGGCGAGCCTGGCGAGGAAGACCCTGGGAGTTGGCAGGGAGGCCCACCCAAGGCCCCCCCAGAGCCGAGATGCTAATCGATTTCATCGACTTTGTCTTGTCGCCCATCAATCTGGGAAGGCACATGCGGGCGGCTGCGTGGTTGCCAGGACCTGGTCGACCTGGTCTGCCAACCTTGGCTCCTCACCTCTGCCCTGCTTTCCTGCCCTGGCCGATAGATAACAATAGACGAGGAAAACCACACTGCGCTGCAACATGCCGCCTGGTCACGGCTGTTTCTGAGCCCAGCTTGGCAGGGATCAGCACAGCACAGCAGGAACCACGACTTGCCTCCATTCTGCTAGGCGACGTACGTCGTCATAGCCAATCCCAGTCTCGATTGGCCAACCACTTGAATTCCAGTGCCCATGCCCATGCCCATGCCCATGTCCTTTTTTTTTTATTGCGACAGTGTCATGCCAGGCTAGACTACTTACTACATGTACTCGCTGCAAAGGCCTCCCGCTCCGGTCTCCTTCGGACAAGACTTGTTCTCCTCCCACATGCCACTACTCAGAACCTCCCGAGCTTAATTCCCAAGCCCTGTTGCACCGTGATATAGCTTGCTGGCAGCTCGATTTGGGGGGTGAGGCCTGACAAAACCCACCCGCGGCCGCCCCGACCTCGTCCGTTTGACCTTTTCACCTGCAGCTGGTCCGCTCCGACGGCCTCCCGTCATCTCTTCCATTACAAGCCCGGCTTCTGACACACGGCCGATACATAACCCGCCTCTTTTCGCGGCCTTGAACCGGCCTCTGCCTGGCCTCAACCCATCCTGTCACACTCACACCTGTCTGCGGCTTCTTGTCTGTCCGCTCTTTAACTATCTAGACATCTTCTGCGCCCTGCAGCATTCTAGGCTCTTCAGCCTCGAGGTAATCACGCATGCATCTTCTTGACAGGTTCAAACAAACCAACACGAACTTCAATCTCAAGACTAACACCATGGCAGAACGCGGCCTCTCTGTGACGGACCTTGACGACGCCTTGGACGAGGTCGCCGCGATGAGCAACCAGGGCGAGGCTCTCGAGGGCAACGAGCCGGTGTCCCTCTCCGGCATGGTTGCCACCTTGGTACCCGTCGCAATCACCGCTGGCGTCTATTTTCTCATCTTCATCATTCTACGCCGAAGCCAAAGGCGCTTTTATGCTCCTCGCTCCTATATCGGCAGTCTCCGCGAGAATGAGCGCACGCCAGCCTTGCCGGGCGGCTACCTCAATTGGATCGGCCGCTTCTGGAAGATACCCGACAGTCTGGCTCTCCAGACTCAGTCCCTGGACTCCTACCTGTATCTGCGATTTATCCGCGTACGTGCCCCAACCGCATCGAGTGCACAGCACCGAGCGCGCGCTTTATACTGACCCTGCCGGCAGATGACGGTCATTATCTGTTTCGTGGGAGTGTGCATTACTTGGCCTGTCCTCTTCCCCGTCAACATCACCGGAGGCGGTGGTCAAGAGCAGCTCGACATCCTGTCCTACGCGAACATCAACCCGGAAACCCAGGGCAACCGCTACTATGCCCACGCTTTTGTTGCCTGGGTATACTACGGTTTCGTCATGTACTTGATTTTCCGAGAGTGTGTGTACTACATCAACCTGCGCCAGGCTTTCCTCATCAGCCCTTTCTACTCCAACCGAGTATCCTCGAGGACAGTCTTGTTCACCTCGGTCCCTGACAAGTATCTGGAGGAGAGGGCATTGCGCAAAATCTTCGGCAATTCGGTCAAGCACATCTGGATCAACCACGACATCAAAGAAGTCGAGAAGCTGGTTGAAGAACGGGATAAGGTGGCTTACAAGCTGGAGAAGGCCGAGGTCAAGCTCATCAAGCTCGCCAACAAGGAGCGACTCAAGTCTTCCAAGGGCGCACCGGCCGAGAACCACCACCCTCCCCTGGATGCCGAGTCTGGGAGCGTTGCGAGTAGATGGATCCCACAAAAGAAGCGGCCCACGCATCGCACCGGCCCTTTGGGTTTGATCGGTAAGAAGGTAGACAGCATTGATTGGTGCCGCTCAGAACTTGCCAGGCTCGTCCCCGAGACAGAAGCAGCACAGGCCAGGTATCTTTCCGGCGGTAACAAGAAGATTCCTGCCGTCTTCATCGAGTTCAAGAGCCAGGCCGAAGCTGAGACGGCTTACCAAGTCCTAGCACACCACACCGGCCTCACCATGGCCCCATCCTACATCGGTATTACCCCCAAGGATGTTGTATGGAGCTCTTTATCCATTTCTTGGTGGCAGAAATTAGTTCGGCGGTACGCTGTCATTGGCTTCATCACCGCACTGATTATATTCTGGGCCATTCCCGTGGGCGTCGTCGGTGTCATCAGCAACGTCAAGTACCTCGAGAAACAGTCTTGGTTGACGTGGCTTCAAAAAATCCCGAACGTTATCATGGGTGTGGTCACCGGCCTCCTCCCTTCAGTCGCTCTCGCAATTCTGATGTCGCTGGTGCCCGTCATCATGAGGCTTTGTGCGAAGCTGTCGGGAGAACCCTCTTACTCTCGGATCGAGCTTTTCACGCAAAACTCGTACTTCGCATTCCAGGTCATCCAGGTCTTTTTGATAACTACAGTCACCTCATCTGCGTCAGCAGTGGTAGACCAGATCCGCCAGAACCCGACGGCGGTCACGTCGATCCTGGCGAATAGTCTTCCCAAAGCGTCCAACTTCTACATCTCCTACTTCATTGTTCAAGGCCTCACTATCGCCTCGGGCGTCATCTCCCAAGTCGTCGGCTTCATCATCTTCAACATTCTCTACAAATATCTTGCCGGCACCCCTCGCGCCCTCTATAACAAGTGGGCGAATCTTAGTGCAATTTCATGGGGAAGCACCTTGCCCGTATACACCAACATCACAGTGATTGCGATCACATACGCAGCAATCGCACCTCTTATGCTAGGATGGGCGACTATCGGGATGTCCTTGTTCTATTTCGCTTGGCGATACAATGTTCTGTTCGTTACGGACACCCAGATCGACACTCGCGGCCTCATCTACCCTCGAGCCTTGAAGCAGCTATTCACCGGCATCTACTTGAGTGAGCTCTGCTTGATCGGTCTTTTCGGTGCCTCGGTAGCCATCGGGCCCTTGGTGCTTATGGTTGCCTTCCTCGTCTTCACTGTGCTCTTCAACCTCAGCCTCAACAATGCTCTGGACCCGCTTCTGTACAATCTTCCGCAGAGTCTGATGGCCGAGGAGGAGCAACGTCGTGCAGGCCTGGAAGCGACGATCAGCGATGAGAAAGCCGTAGCCAACGGCACGGGGTATGCAACAGTGAGTATCTTCATGACGCACAATCCATTGATTAAAAAGTGCTACTTGACTGACAAGCACCAGGAGTCTCCGGGCGGTCAGGCAAAGAAGGGCAATTTCATCATCAAGTTCCTCAAGCCCTGGATCTACGCCGACTATTTCACACTACGTTCATACCTGCCCGAGCGCGAAGTTGATTTCAAGGTGACGGAGAAGTTGGAGGCCGAGGCGTACTTGCCCAATGTTGTTACATCACAGCCACCGCTGCTCTGGATCCCTCGTGACCAGGCTGGCGTTTCAGCGCAGGAGGTCGCACACACGGGCAAGGTGATCCCGATTACAGACGAGGGCTGTGAGCTGAACGACAAGAACAAGCTTGTGTGGGACCAAGATGGCGCAAGGCCTCCTGTGTGGGAGGAGAAAGTCATCTATTAATCATGCCTCTCCGGTAATAGCGTCAGGCCCGTTTCCTGGACGCGAGTAAGATGGCTGTGGGAAAGGAGGCGAAGGGGGGGGGGTTGGGCGGCTGGTGTTCCGGATGGTGGCAGGATGGAGTTGAAACGATGGATGAGATGAACGACTCAAAAGGAAAGCGCAATGTATCTTGACTGGCGCATGGCTCTTGGTTTCGATTCGCGATATACCCGGTTTCTATCTCAACCGATGTGGCTATTCTGGATTCGTTAGACCACAGGAGCAATGAGGTTATGCTACCACTTTATCCTTTAATATCAATATTTTGATGTTCACAAATTTATAGCCAACCTACCTCGTCCTTTCACCGTAACCCTCCATGCTTTGTGAGGATGTGCCATTAGACTTGTATCCCTGATCCCCGGCTGTTCAATCAAAAGGGGTACGAGGCCGCCACTGGGAGTTGAAATGGCTGTCTGTGGCCAAGTAGAGACATGTGCTCTCCAGTCTTGTTGGCTTGTTGGCTTGGGGGCGACGGCTGGGCAGGGATGCCGTCAATGATGGTCCGTGCGTCTACTCAGCAACCCCTAAACTTGGAGCCCAGCACCTCCACTCACGCATACACAGCACCGTCAGACGCTCTCGAGTTCCTCCCGACTTGGAACGACAGCCGCACTTCTGTAGACTGGCGGCCCTGCGAAAGGAACCCAGCGATGGCTGCTCCTGTTGCCCTGAACGAATAACCACCCGAGACTGACGAGATCCTGCTTGCTGAATCCCGCCGGATCCGAGTTCCCCATCCAACCATCCAATATAAGTGCTCGTCATCATAAATAGAGAGCTCTCTCCGCCCCAAACTTTCATCATGTTCGCCTCACAGACGAGGAGAAGCCGCACCAACATCGTCTTCGTGGCGGTGCTCGCTGTCGTTTGCTTTTACTTGGTCCTGCAACTATCCAGCTCAACCGTACGGCCCTTCGCGTGGTCCTCACCAGAGAAGATGGCCCCATCGTACAAGAACTACACCTCGTCATTCTCATTTGACCTGGACAAGTCTATGCACCCCGACTGGATGGCCCACGTGCCAGACCAGACCAGTCTAGCCAGCCTGTCAATTCCTGGGACACACGATACCGAGACCTTCGACCTGGTGAACAACACCAAGATGCAATGCCAGAACCATGACCTGAGAACACAGCTCAGGGCCGGCCTGCGGTATTTCGACATCAGAGGTCGTATTATAATCGACAATGCTGCCGAAGGGAAGGCCGGGATCCCAGGAATCGGCATATTCCACGCGCAGGTCTACACCGGCTACACGCTGGAGGACGTGCTCCTGACGCTTTTTGAATTCCTGGTCCAGCATCCAACGGAGGGGATCATAATGAGACTGAAAGAGGAAGGGCCACCAGTGCGCAGGAAGCCCGGGGGGACCACTTACGATGAAGAAGAGGAGAAAGAGGGGGCAGACGACGCCGCTAACAAGACAACATTCGAGGAGGCCTTCAACCACTACCGTCTCCAGAGTCCCCGCACCGCGCCGGGCAGTACCAAGCATCTGCTCACCCCGTGGCCGAGCCCGTCGGCCCCGGCGGGCTCTCCACTCCTGCCGACGATGGCACAGCTGCGAGGCAAGGTCATTGTCCTGTACGAGTTCCCAACCGCCCCCGGCACCGCCTACGGCGTGCCGTGGGCATCCCCACACATCAGCCTCGAGGACCTGTGGATCATAGTGGATCTAGAGCACCTCGAGGACAAGTGGGAGGCGATCCGGGCGAGCCTGGAGGCCGCCGGTGCCAGCCCGCCGGGTTCCGACGTGCTGTTCCTGAGCCACCTTAGCGCGAGCGTTGGGGTCACGCCCATCGAGGCTGCGGCGGGCCCGCTGGAGGCGGTCAATGGGTCCATGATTGAGGGCATGAATGACCGAACAGGCCGGCTGCTTGAGAAGATTGTAAAGGCTGGTCAGAAGGGCAAGACTGGAGTCATCATGGGGGACTTTCCTGGACAGAGGCTGGTAGATGCCATTCTGGCGAGGAACGCTTGGTTGACGGGCTGATGGTAGTTGACATGACGGGATCGGCAGTATTCCATGGTTCACCACTCACTGGCATACACATATATAGAACATTTCCATGGGCTGGATACAAGCGATTGAATGCGTAGAAATCAAATGGCTCGAGAATGGAGATTTGCATCAAGACTTTTTCGTCCAAGGCAGCATTCTTCTCCCGAAGCTGTTCTACATGATGATGCACCACAAGACTTGCACGTAAGCCGGCAGAAGTGCCAGCCACGGTAATGTGAGTTGACAGACAGCTGAGTGAGACAAGTAGACATCGAAAATCCTTACACAGCTCACTGTTATTGGACAGTCGAAAGCCCCAGATCAGGGGCCCAGCAAGCGTTTTTTTTTTCTTTTTTTTTTTTTTGCCCTTAGAGAAGGACGTGCCAGTTGTCAAGTACCTACGCAATCACTATGCTTCTACACAGGCGGGCCTGATCCCGCTCTGCCAAGTGCTGTAGTATAATGCGAAAACGCCGATCAGGTCTGTCATGTTGACAGACTAGCAACCACGAGCAGACGGGCATGGAGGATGCGCTGCGCTGACGCAGAGAGAGTCATTTTTTTCTGGCGGGACTCTATCCAGAAGTTCTACAGCTGGTATATGCAAAAACCTAGCTTCGTTGTTGATTGGTCTTTGACTGACGGCGCCCTCCTGCCCAGGCTTTTACGACAGCGGCGCCACAAGAGGTCGGACCGAAATGCAGTTCAACAAACAAACATATTACCGCCACGACACTCTCGCCATGGCGTCGGCTGGGCTGAGGTCAGTCAACACTAGGCCTGGAGCGCACTTGCTAGAACAGACACGGTCACGATGGCATCTATTGTCAAATTGTCTGCTTATAGGGTGGAAATTGCTGTCTCGGCCCCGAGATCCTGGCCGCGGCTCTGGAATAGGGCTGGCTCCAGGCGCTGATCATTCACTCCATCACTCATGGACAGATCCGCCTGAGGAGCCCAAGAGCCCAATTTCTCGGTTCTCAAATCCGAGGTAAGCGAGCACATGTACGGTCAACAAGGAGGGCAATCGTGAATCTCGATCGTGGTGTCACCATTCCCATAAATCTACTGTGTAGTGTAGTCCCCAGCAGGGGGATCTAGCATGTTATTATTGTTGCATGTGAAGCCACCCAGACAGCGCCCTCCCGCCCAGCATGCACTGCATCTGCACGAGCACACAACCCGACCCAATCACGGCTGCTGATCGCGCAGATCTGCGCAAGGAATGCCAACCACACGCAGCGCCCTAAAACATTTTGAAACGAGTCGCTTTTCCGCAGTTTTATTCGGCGCCGGCAGACGTCTTGTCCCTGAGTGGGCGAGGAGACAATCTCACCCGGACGCAGCACATTCAGCTGGCGAGAAACAACCAGCCTTTGCCAAAACAAGCAAGACGAAGGAGAGGGGGGGGGGGAAACAACAGAACCTGGGACGCGGCCCAGCCTTGAAGCTTCATCCCGGCTCGGGTTCGGGCCCCGTCCCCCATGATCTCATGGCGCGTGCCGCAATAAAATCTCCCTACCTTGTTCAAAAAGCTTTCCGCACTAGCGCGCTTATCTCCGACTGCGCGAAAGTGGGATCAACAACGCCTCGTGTGCTGCCCGACCGGTCGTAAGCCGAAGACTCTGAGCTTCTTGCCAGCCTGCTTCGCGCCCAGTCGCGCGTGGTTGGGATCGTCTGTTTCCGCAGACGTCAATTTTGTATCGGTGCCTGGGGCAGCAGACCCTCCACCAATGCATATTGTGTTCACCTCCTTGGGGCCCTGTGGCAGGCTGTTCCCGGACAGGCTGTTCCCGGACAGGCTGCTGGTGATCATTCTTCTTGGAACTGCTAGTTCAGGGGTGCGGATGTTGTCTTCGTGTTCGATTGCGAGTCTCCCCTACATCTTTGGTATATGACAGCCCCCAAGAGGCCGCCCAACAGTGTTTGTGCGCCTGCCAGGATCGTCGAGACTGGACAGGTGCATGTTCGAATTCCCCAATTCATGTCGCTCCATTCATGTGCATAATCAGATTGTGTACACAGTATTCTTGTGTGGTTTGATTCACGCTTGGGTCCTATGTACAATCCCGTCGAATTAAAGCCCTCTCTGACCAGTCCCAGCCCTTGGCCGTGATGCTGGAAAGTTGCACTTCTTGTTCGTCGTGGGAATCGGTCCGATCTGAGCGCAATTTACTGTACACATATTCGGCTTTTCGTTCTCGTTGAATGACCGACCAAACTGTCGAATTCAGTCCCTGGCCGGAGATAGTAGTAGACACTAGAAGTAGTAAAAATGGCAGCTGCCGTTTCGTGCCTCGCCCAGGCAGACCGAGCGAGCAGACTGCATGCAATACCCCGTTTTATGACGCAGCCAAACCCAGTAACAACCTTATTCCGTGTATCCACGCGCCTCCCACAAACATTTCCAAGAAAGTGAACGCCGCCCTGGTATTTCCAAAATGTACAACGCCATTGATGGGACTCGAAGTCGATTTAGTCGGCCGCCAAAAAAAATCATTTGCGTCGTGAGACGTCGCAACAGCCCAAGTGAAGGTGGCCGGATGAAATAGATCACCGTGATCAGTCGTCTTCGGGATCGGGATTCGTGACGCGGAATGCCCTCGGGGGCTGATGTACTCTTCGCGAGTAATCCTGGTCGTCTCGGATCGTGTTGAAGCTGTCGTGGCTTGCGGTACGGTATAGCCCGACTTTAGGATCAAGCCGGGGATCCAGGGGCTTCATGCTTAGTCTCCTGCTCTGGGACATGTAGCTGCTCTCCTCGTCCATGGGCATGCCGTAGCCCACGCTGGACATGGTGCCAGTCTTTGACATAATACCGGCGGAACTGCCCCTGCGGTGGGCCATAGAGGCGGCATTCATAGGCTCCTCCTCCTCGCGCATCTTTCTCTTGTGTCGGCGGAACATGAGAGCCCCGGCGACAAAGGCTGCTACTGCGGCAATGATTCCAACCGTCAAGCCAGCCACTGCTCCTTTGCCTAGGCCTGAGCTGCTCGATTGTGCCGATGGCGTTGACACAGTCGTGACTGTCTGAATGATGACGCTGCCCTCGCTTGTCACCGTCTGAACCGCTGTAATGGTTGTCGGGGTTCCTGCGGTGGTTTTCTCGCTAGTTGTTTTCGGTGTCGTTGACTGCCAATCCGATTAGCTGATCCGTTGACATGGCAGTTGTACAAGCCAGCCAAATTCATGAAAGTGCAAAAAACATCCTAAACGAAACTACTAGTGGACCCAGCGAGCGCCCCATACCACCCCCCCCCCCCCAAAAAAAGAAGGAAATAGACATAGTCCATACAGTAGTCTCGGATTCGGTAGTAGACGTAGACGTGGAAGTTGTAGAAGACTTGACACTGGTAAGCGAAGTGGAAGGCACAGGTGTGTCGGAGGTGGTAGTTACTGAGGCCTGCACAACGGTCTCAGTCTCAGTCTCCGTGTGGATCTCAGTAGCGGTTGTCATCGCCAGTGCCTGAATCCCAGAGTCGTTAAGCGACTGTATAGACCAGACCAGACCCGACCCGACCCTCAGAAAAAGAGAAAAGAATGTGGCGTAGGAAACAGACTCTGGGGCCTTTCACTGATGACGGTTTTCCGTGACAGAACATCAGGGACAACTTACAGAAGTAGTTTTGGATGTCGATGAGGTGGTCTTCGAGCTGCCTCCAGCTGTGCCGGAAGGTGAGGGACCCAGAGCAATGTAGCCGTATGTGCCATCGCCACCACAGTAGTCAGAGGGATATCCCGGGCAGGACGATTCACTTGACTCCCTTGTTAGCATGATTTTCGGGAGAGGCTAATGGCGCCTACAAGTGTGCTCACCAGTTGCTTGTCGAGGTCTGGTCGTCGGAGCTGGGGACGACATTCGAGCACCAACAGTCGCTGCTTTGCAACACGGCAAAAGCGTAACCCCCGTCTTTACACGTCCCGTAGCACAGGCCTTGTGACTGATAAATCGAAGAATCGGAAGATCCTTCCGCTGTGTTTGAGGAGGCACAGTATTCGAATTGGTAAGTCGGGTCTGCAGAGGCTAAGCCCAAAAACACCGTGGCCAAGGCGAGTATGGCCCGGGAGCAAGAGTGTCCGTACATGGCGGCGAAAGACAGCTTGCAAGCTTAACACTGGATGTTTCCAACGAGTAGCCTACTTGTTCGGTGGGTCAGCACGAGGCGTCATGTAATTGTGTTAATGTACGGCCCCATCCGGAGTGTCGTGGTTTGAGAGGCGTCGAAGATGTGCGGCGGTCGAAGTGGTGGGGTGGAGCAGCGAGCAATCGACTTACCTTTCCTCTGGGATTCGGGATGTTGATCAGATCAACAGTCGGAGATCAATTGAGGCCCATTCAGCAGCATAAATATGTTCAAAAGCGTGTGGAATAATTCTCCGTTGCTGCCATCCCAAGAGGCTCCTCCCAGTAAATTGATGGGCGGTGGTGGAGCGTCGATCCGAGTCAAGGGCAGTAGCGTGGCTTGTGCAAAACACAGGCGGCGGCACAAGGTCGTGGGTCGGGGCACAGAAAGTGCAGGGCACGTATCCGATGCCCAAGTAACAGCCGCGCGGAGAGAGACCACAGCGTCGCCGTGGAGCTCAGGTCCCCCGAGGAGGCGACGAGCAGAGAAGCCCCGGTGGCACGCCTACAGCTCGGGCAGGGTGAACAAACAACTGCTACAGCTTCGGGTGCTGTGGGCAAAGGGCCGGGAAGGCGTCGTCGATTCGGTCCACAGGTACTCCCCCTGCGAAGGAGTTGGCAGCAGCACGGCGTGTATGACAGGAGGGGAAGGGGAATGTGTGGGTATGGCGGGAGGCGTAGTAGCAGGAGGAGGAGGAGGGGAGGAGGGGAGGAGGGGAGGACGAGGATGAGGAAGAATTAAGATGGAAGGGCCGGAGATGGAATGGACGGATGGGATCAGGAAAAGTCGACAAGAGATTGCCCTAGTGCTCGGTAGTGGGAGCCAGGGTCTGGCGTAGAGCAGTGCAAAGCCAAGCGAAGCGAGAGACAAGGCAGGAAGGCAAGACAGGCGTGCCCGGGTGAGACTTGGAAGTGGAGAGGGTGAATGGAGGCACGGAGGTCGAAGTGACTAGATCTAACGAATGGACGAGCAGGGCGAGGGAGACGGTGCTAGAACCGGGCGCAATGGCTGCAGAATTAGGAAATGGAGACCCAAACGGACGACGTTGTGGGGAGGTGAGGAGAGGAAGAAGCAGCAAGCGGGCAGATCTGGCAGCTGCGAAGGCACAGCAGGCACTGAGCACGGTAGACTGAGCAGAGCGGCGGTGCGGTGCGGTGCGGTACGGTACGGTACCTAGCCGAGACGGGCACGAACTTTTTGTCTTGTCATGAGCTAAAGTACACACAGAGCAGAGCAGAGCACAGCACTGCACTGCAAAGCACAGCACACAACCAACAGCATCATCACAGGCTCAAGGGGGGCAATTACTACACCACCCAGGTTGTCTCTTCTCCTCTCTCCTACACTAGGTGGTTTGTTTATGCTACCGGGGACCCGACTGGCTTGTGGGTGGGTGTTGGCTAGCGCGGCATCACCCTTCAGAGACAGTTCGACCTTCCGACAGCCACCAGCTCGGTGCAGGGGCTGCATTTGCAGGTGGGCGGGTACCTGGGTACCTTGGCCGCGTACCTGGAGTGGCAGGGGTGCCAGGGTTTTGGTTTCTGGCCGTGGAAGGCAAAGGCTGCTGCTGATGAGTCTATAATAATATCTCTGGACAGGAGCAGGGGGCCGCCCTCTTATTATTACCACAAAGGACCTCGCTCCTTCCCGAACCCCCACCACTGGCTCCACCGTTTTGCCTTCAGCTGTCTTTTCTCTCTCTGTTTTTTCTCGTCTTCTCTTTCGAGCCGCTGGCCGTGCCGTACCCTGCTCGGTGGGGGAGAAGAACCTTGGAAAGACGCAAGCACGACAGCATGGCAGCAGGGGGAAGGGTGGGAGGGAAGGCAATAGGTGACAGCTCCAAGGCATGGACGTGGGGCCTGTCTATAGCATCTTTTTTTTATGATTCTCTGGCTCAACCCCCCCCCCCCTTCCCTTCTTAGTCTACCTTGCCAGCTTGCCAATGGTGCTTCTCTTTGTCTTCCTCTAGTTTTCCCCATGCAGGTTTCGCAGTAACGTCGTCGAGGCTCAGCAACCCCTACTCCCGGTACGATTGGCCCTCTGGAGCAAATTGCGTCGATGGATGCTACCCCATAATGGCAGCGGCAACTGCATGTGCTACGGAGCCTCGTCGGTAATGAGAGAGGCGGGCAGCTGGCGGGCAGGGACATGGAATGAAGGAGACGGGCGCACAGATCAGATCGCCGCCCGTCGAGATTGCTCACTGCGGTTTGATTGCCACGGATCCCTGCCCGCCAGCCCCCCCGGTCATGTCGTCACTACACCGGCGGGCGAGCAGTGTGGGCCGAACTGGCTCCGCCTGAGCTGGCCCGGTGGGTTTGCCCGTGGGCTTGCTCGTGGGCGAGTGAGATTGGCGCCTTCGTATGTGAGTCGCGTCGCCTCCAGATAGCCTCACAAATACCCGAGTGCCACAAGCCCCGGCCCACCTTGCCCACCACGCCGGTTAGAGCCAAGCGCCAGAGGCACCCAGAAGCCCACTGCTACCTCCCTATCAACATGACAGCAACTCTGTCATGTAGGCTGCCCGCCAGATCACCCAATTTTGGCAATTGTTGTATACACTGTACTAGGTAGTCCTGCTCCCCTATCTATCCGCAGACATCCGGCGAAATGAAGGAGACCCTCTGAGTTTGGTCTCGGGAGTCACGGCGACTGGGCGCTGACAAGGGCATGTCGAGCGTGCTCACTCATCATTACGGAACTGTAGTGTAGTGTGGTAATCTGAGCACACACAGAGCACACACAGAGCATACACAGCACCACACGGCCACACGGCCACATGACACAACACGATACGGCACGACACCATCACAACAGGGCACACCACGCACAGCCTGACACACGAGACAGCACAGCACAGCACAGCACACAACAGCGAACGCACGCCCCTTCCAGCTCTGTGCGAGGAGGTCACCGTTATTTTGTGCTCCCCCTTGTCGCCGTCGCCAGTTTGTATTCTTATCTCTTAAGTGCTCAAACCCAGGGGGACGAAGCGCGACTCCGGCCGGGGTTGTCTTCGTGTTGATGACTCGCTGCCGTGATGAGACCGGGGCGGTCAGCTTCATGGCCAGCCAATTGCCAGGTTTCGGAGCCTTGAATTTGAATTGACTTTTTTTTTTGGCCACACATACACACACACACCGTCGACAACAAAACCGCCCACGGTTTCGAGGGCGGCTTGGACTAGACGAGTACAGTTCCATCCGGTTCTATCTCCATGACGGTGGGACTGACCGGACTGGCGGGCTCGTAGTGCACAGAGAGCCCGAGTCTGCTCCCCGGGAACGTGACACGCGCGTTCGACATGGCACCATGGCACCATCATGGGCTTGCCGCAACTGCCGTGCGGCCCACTCGCCACTCTCGATCAATTAGCAAAGATCCACCACAGTGGCCCGGGGCACTGAATGCGGCCGACCGTATACCGTACAGCCGTACGAGCTCGGCCCTGATCTTTTGCTCAACACCGAGGCAGGTGGGCTGCTTACACGTGTACCGTGTAGGCTCTCTGGCCGCCGTGCGTGGGCTCACAGGCTACGTACGACCGCAGATACATACCTGCATCCGCGAGATCGTGCGCGTCGCAGAGCCGCAGGAGCCGGCTGGTTGCGGCCTGGTCTGCTGGCCTACGACAGGTCGAGGCCGTGCATCTAACCAACACGTCTATGGTGTATATGGTTCAACCCGTCCCGAGGGGTGTTCTGAAGATACACACACGAACCTAGGTACATACCTAGGCAGGCAGGCAGGTGGTAGGTAAGTAGGTGCTCAGTGTTCCTTTCTTTGTTGAGGCGGTCAGTGCCAGCTGCCAGTCTCCATGCGGTAGGCGACAACGTGGGGTGGAGGCTGGGGACCCCAAAGATCAGCTGCCCTTCACAAGGAGCCTCCTTGCCGCGCCTGCTGTCGCCAGACGTCACCTCCCGGTTCACAGCAGACTGGCCGATTCCATTGCCCTGGGGCATTGCCAATGGCGGGACGTGAGCACGGGCCTGCTGTTGGAAGATGTTTCCAGACTTTCCAATAGCAATTGGGACTGATATCGCAGACCGACATGCTTGGCCAGGCCCCGTCATGGCAAGGTTATCCTAGCCGTCTTCTCCAAGTACCGTTCGTGGAAGGCAACGTCGTTGAAGAGAAAAAAGAAATCTGCCCTCGGAGGCACCCCAATATGACATGTGACAGGCTGCCGGCCTCCTTTCCTTTCTGACCGGTCGATATCTGGGAGGCCGTGCCGGACACTACTTGCAAAGTGTGAAGCTCTTCCCTGCAAGACCTCTCCCTAGTACACCGTGTCTGGTAACGCATTGGGCGGAGACCGACTCGTCTCCTCTCGGTCTTTGCTTTGGAGGCATAAGGTTGGACAGCAGCGGCGCTGAAACGTACTCGAACCAAACAATTGCACTTTGCCACCTCAATATAACAACCGGCCTTGCTATTCGGTGAGGCATTGGCCACCTGCAGCATATATGCAAAAACCACTCTGATGGCACGCATGTGCGACCAAGACATCGAGGACGACCCCTCCGAGTTGGTTAGCAGTTGCCCCTCAATGACGCGGGCATCGCCAGACTACGACCGCTCTGCGTATTTCGTACACAGCATGCTCGGCAGCAGTGAAAACTGTAGTTGGCTACAGCAAGAATTACAAAAATGAACGCTCTCACAGACTGACAACCAGCCTGCACCAGGCTGAATTGGGACGGGTTGCATGATGCAGCGCATCAAGGTGTCACCACTTGAGCAAAGTTTGGAACTAAACAGTCGTGCTAGGAGTCCCCAGTAGCAAAGAGGGAGGCTGGAAGACTGGCACAATTCTCCTCACCGAGTGAGGGAGACGAGGTTCCCGCGAGACAATCCCCACGCACCTCGCCAGGGCCCAAGAGATCTCCCCGGCATTAGCGCTCTCGTGTACGAAGTCCACAACCACACCATCCACTGAGCCTGTAGATCAAGTGCCCACCCCCACCAGTCAAACCACAGCAGAGGTCCTTTTTTTTTCCCGCCCACTCGGCGGATACGAAAACCACACGTACCAAGCATAGAGCTCGAAGCTTCCCACACACACACACGCTCACACACCACACCACACCACACCCACAATCGCCAGTCCCACCTGGGATCTTGGACCCTATGTGAGCCTCCCAGATGGCAAGGGACCTTTGCGCGAATGCGGGGGTCCACACCACCTCTGAGCAGCCGCACAGCAACAGTTCGCCTCAAGCGTTTCCTGGCAAGGCGCCAGTAGAAACACAAAGAAATCCCAACAGGCGAGCCAACCCCGGCGAGGCCGCGACGTGCAGGACGCGAAGCTTCAACGTGTCATGGAAGCAAGTAAAGGCAGGCAAGGGGAGCAAGCAAGCTCTCGCAGGCCTCCTCCGACAGGTATCGGGCGCGGTCAATGTTGCTGCTGCTCCAGCTGGGCAGGGGTGACCTTCACCTTGATGAGCCAGAACGTAGCAGACTGGGGGCCTAGAACCCAAGCATCCCGCATCGTTGCGGGTAGGTTCAAGCTCAAGAGCCGTGACAGGAAAGAGAGAGGACAAAAAACCCTGCGAGGCCTCAGAAACCTTAACTGAAGATCGTGCAGCACGGCACAAATGTTTCCGGAGCTAAAAAGGTGCCGCCGCACCCGGGCCCGAACGAATGGAACTGAACAGCAAGCTGGGTAGGCAGGCTTGTCCACCGAGCCGGTTTGGCTCGGCGGGCGCGACGGGGGCCTTGGTCTCGGGGGAGGACCCGGTCCGTAGTGTAAATATTTCTCGCTCCGGGATATTGGTTGAACAAACAAAATCCAAAACACAGACCGACCAGCAAACCTGCGGTTGATGTAGACCTCACAATAAGTGCGACGTGATCCATCTGCATGGTCAGCATCCCTTGGATCACAATTTCTTGGACGTGCTTGTTTGGCCCCAGATCTTCCTGGACGAAACATTGATCACAGCGCGCCAATGGCTAGTACCGAGAAACTCCCTTGTTCTAAGTCTGATGCGCATAGCCATTCGTGTGAGTTTGAGAGATTCCCATCTGTTTCCACCGGGTCGTGGGCGTGCTATCCGGGTTTATGCACCAAGTTGTTACTGCCATGGCTTGGGTGAGTTGTCAGCCTATATTACTCTATAACACATCCCGAACCAACCTTCTCCGAGACACCACCGCGACCAGCTGTCAGGAAGCTGTTCGTAACAAGCCCCCGCTTTGGTAGCCGTATTGTGTCACCACCCCGAAGCCCACGGGCCGACCAGCGTCTAGGATATATGTTCCCTTTTCCGTGGCTGTTCTGTTCGGAAGAAGCTTCGGCAGAGGTACCCACCGGTTCTGACGCGGCGTTTCACCACTCGCGATCTGTTCACCCGGCCTAGATTGTCCATCGAACCAACACGCAAGAGCCGCGGAGGCCGCGCTGAGGCCGGTAAGTCCTTGGGTTTCGAGCAGACTGGATACGAAGTTTGGAACTGTCGCGATGCACCACCCTGTCACCATTATGCCGTCAACCTGAGGCAGTATGTCGTACAGGGAGGGATCCTGTGACGAGGTATACGGATGAAGACAGCTCACCCAGGCGAGAGCAATGTAGAGCATGCCCTTTGCTGAACTATCGTCCGTTCGCCCGGCTCGAGCCTTGCCTCTCTACCGCAATCTTGCTAGCCATAACATGACGTGGGCAATACGGCGCACTCTTTTTGATTATGTGAATACCGACATTTTACTATTTGGTGAAGGGCCTGAGCGCCTGGCTGACTTCCAGGGCAAAGCTGAAGGGAGCTGCGGGGCATGTCCCACTGGGTTCGGAAGCCGCTCATATCAGGGGACTCGAGGGACTGCTCGGCAAGGACCAACATTGAGAGTCTTGCAAGCCCCAGTGGATGGGCTATACTACTATAAGATTACTGGAACCTAGGCCAGCCACATTGGTCACTCTGACAAGAACGTGAATTGGTGTCAATAGTAATACTTGACCCAATCTTGAGTTTCCATCAAAATGCTGATTACCATGAACCGACAGGCTGGTCTGTCACGTTTTACACGTGCTTGAACAGGGTTTCTATCCACCCGGGGAGGGGGGAGGGAGGGTGTTGCCAGATCTGTTCAAGTCTCCTCATCGCCTCGCAAAACCAATGAGACCTGCGTCTGACCTACGTACAAGGTCTCTCCAGAGCCCCAATGCAGAAAGGCGTGGGCTCAAAAGCCACTTACAATTTGGGTCGACGGAGAGACCCAAAAGGTGCCTAGTGACGTGAATTATTCCGCAACATTTCATACAGCGCCTCCTGATCGTTTATGCTGGAGTAGGTGTCACCATTAAGGTTAGATCTGTGCTGACCGTACCCCGACCCGTAATTGGACGTCGCGTTGTCTGTAGATCCGAACCCGTACCAATCCTGCTGCTGTTGCTGCTGGCTGGTAGGTGGATGAGTTTGAGAAGAATAAGAGGTGTAGGTCTGCTGAGATTGTTGCTGTGGCTGTTGCTGCCGAGGCTGTTGGGCATAGGAGGCAGATGTGTTGCCACTCGCCCTCGCTTGCGTCGGAGCCGTCGACTGGTGTCGGGAATTGAACGACTGCATGTTCGTGGACTGCTGCTGGGTTGAAGACACAGGTACGTTGTAGGCTGGAGTCGACGAGGCCGGAGCTTTGTTCGAGCTGTAAGAATTACTTCGCCTTCCATTACCGCCAGTCCAATTCTTCGAGCTGGGAGCAGCGACCTTCGCGTGCGAGGGTGCTGCGCTTTGTGACACGGGATTTGCGATTGAGGTCGTGCTCGCTGCCTTCGACCGAGAGTCATAGGTACCGTAACCGGAGTACGATGTGGCCGAGCTATTGGATCCAGCCTGTTGTGAATATGGTTCGTACGCCACTCTCGAGCTTGCCGGGGTTGCCTGTGTTGGTGCATTACTATAGCGAGAATACTGCTCGTAACTTGGCACGCTTTCCGAGGCTGAGGTAGAAGGAGCGTTGTAAAGTGAGGAAGCAGCAGCTACCGGAGGAGGCTGTGATGCGGCAGACTGCTGAAAGGGTGATGCAGTCTGGCGACTTTGGGCCCTCTGGCTCTGTCTCGATTTTGTCCTTGCAACCTGTGACGCTTGCGTTAGGTTTGCAAACGGCGACGTTGTTCTTGCAGTTGGCGACGCATGGGGTCGCTTTTGGAGAGCGGCCTGAGTCAGAGTCGTCGCTGCCTGAAGTGCATCCTGCGCGGCGGTGTCGTAGGTAGCAGGTGCCAAAGATTGTTTGTTTCTATATTGCCTGGTTGAAGCACTTTGACTAGTCGCCGGAGACTCTGAATACGCCTGAACGGTATTTGACGGCATGTTGGTCGACTGCCATGAAGCGGCTGGGGCTGGATCTGTAGGGTTGGCATAGACGGCTTCGTGTTGACCAGAGCCAGATGGCAAGCTGCGCCGTGTCCCATTGCGTGACATTGTCTGGTGATTTGGCTGCGACGGGATCTGACTAGGCTGTATAGGCACTGGCCCTGGGTCTTGCGCTTGGTGTTGGGATGCTGATGCACCACCATCAGCATATGCCACATCTGATGCTTGATGTGGCGGCTGGGGGTAGGTAGCCCCATTCGTTGCGGCCCTTGACTGGAAGTAATCAGCATTGGGCATGTCCTCCGGTATCCCCATACCTTGTGGATAGGAGAGTCCACTTGGAGCTGGCTGGTATAAATCCTGCGCTACGTCTTGGCCTATCCCAGCGAAGCCTGTTGTGTCGGGTTGGCGCGCCATAATTTCATGAGGTGGCTGGGAAGTATCGAAGCCTGGTGAACCTAAGTCCGAGGCCTCTTCCTCAGGCGCCGTGTCTGGCTCTGGACCCGGCAGAGAGTCTACTATAGGATCTGGCACAGAAGCGGCTTCGGGTAACTCAGGCTCGTCCACAGCCACTTCCGCAGACTTGGTCCCAACTGATTTGCGGCTCTGTTGGGGTGGATAGTAACACGCGATACCTGCTCCAACGCACTCCTGACACTCCGGTTTGTCTTTTGTGCACTACAGAGAGTCAGCATCAATGTACGTCAGGAACATCTGGGCCCGCGGCCTATGTGGTTCCCTACTTGCCTTAATCTTCTTTGCTCGGCACGCTTGACAGCTGCCTCTGGTTTTCTTCACTCTTGGCGTCCCGTCCTCAGGGGGCTTCTTGCGAGTTGTCTTCTTCTTCCTCGTCGAGGCATCTGGATTGTCGCTATTCGAAGGATTTGGGGACTGGGGGGTGTTGTCTTTGCCTGGATGGACTATCCTCAGTCGTTCTGCACCATACTTGACGAGCATGGCGAGAGATTCCAACTGGAGGTCCGGAGACTGGTTGGCGAAGATATTGAATTGCTCTGCGGAGAGCGTATCTGGGTCTATGCCGTTATCCTGGAGCTTCTTGCTTGCCTCTTCCTGTCGACGAGCTGTCTCAAGTGGTGACAGATTCAGCAATGCGCTGTTTTGAACGCTGTCGATTTGGGGCTGTGCAGCAGCATTTTGAGCCTTTTTCGATTTTGAAGCCCGCGGTTTCTTCGGCTTGGGTGCTGGTGCGCCGTCCTGCTCGGCGTCGTTTGCGGTCTTCTTGCTCTTCTTCTTTGGACCACCCTCCGGAGCCTCGACACGATCGGCTTGACTCTTTCTCTTCTTGCGATCTCCGTTCTTCCGCTTGGCAGCCTCTGTCCTAGGGAGGAGCGGCGGGGGCTTGAAGAGCTCCGCAAGCTCTGCCACCGTTTTGTGCAGCGGCGCGTGCTCGAGCTTGACAGTGATCGCACGACGACTCCTCGCAAATGCTATTGTGACCGAGCCACGACAGTCAAACGCAGGGCGTGCTGTGTCTCTGGTCAGCCAACAATTCATCAACGAAGTTAAGGTCTTGGATGTTGCAGCATTCTCTCACACAAGGTTACAGCATCCTGTCCGTCCTTGCCACTAGACTCGGCTATCCGCAGTTTCGCAGAGTGCTTTGAGTTTTGGCGCATCCATGCCTGAGTCGAGTGTTTGCAAAGGTATGTGAATGTCCACCCCGACGAGTTCCGGGAGACGGAGCGGACAGTCCATGAGCTACCGTCCACACTGCCCAGGGAGGCGATGATGTGCTTGGCGACCAGCTTTTGCACAGCCGGGTTATCGGTCGGTTGATTCAGCAACGTATCGATAGCTCGGATCTCGCGTGTCGCTGGGGCAGGAGCGTCGCCATCCATGGGGGCGGGCGGTGCGGCGCCTGGTGTCCCTCCAGCAGGCTGATCGGGATTCTGAGATTCGGCGAATTCGTTTTCATTTTCTTGTACATTGAAGACAACGGTGGACCTGAATTCGAAGGTTGCTGAGATGTGCTCGGCCCTTGTGTCTGTTACCTTGGCATTGCGGAGTCGCGCAATCTGGAGGGATAGGTCTTCTGTCGAGGCGCAGGCATGGTCGGGCTCGGGCGCGTCGAGTAGGAAGGCGTCCATGGTTGCGACTGCGGGGGAAAGTGAGGCTCAAGTTCGTAGGGCCATTGGTGGCCTCGTCCCGCGTCCTCGCCGAAAGCCCGGTGGCAGTTGAGGTTTGCGCAGACCGTCGCCGCGGTCAGTGGGCCAGGGTGAGGTTGGGCAAGGCGTGTCGCACCCGCGGGACAGCAAGGTTGAAGAGTTGGGCGAAGAAGAGAGATGTGCCGCGTTCCCATGCGCGCGGAGGTCACTGTGACTGTGTGTGCCACTGCTCCGCTCTATGTTGGTAGCGTAAGGCCGGAGAATTGTAGTTGGTCAACTAGCGCGCACCGGCGTAAGTCCAGGCAAACCCCTGCAGGCGCGCCTTGGACCCTTGAATCAGCCATGCACGTACCTAAGTACATGACCGCCCCTCCAGGATCCTGATTACTTGGACGGATTACCGCTCCGGCGCTTTTATGAAGCCAAGATCTCGGTGGTCTTTGATTACGGAGATAAGTTCGAGCTCCTGGTCTCATCCAAGCGGCAGGAAGATTTCCCTCCTCGGTTCTGAGGAGATGCCTGCTCAAGCTGATCCGTCAGCGAAGGTACCAAGTCACATCAGGTACTCAAACAACAGGGCGAATCTCTTCTCTCCTACGTACCTGCTGTCACAACATCGATACATGAGGAAGAACGACTCAACACAGGCTTTTAGCCTGACATCCGATTCTAGAAGCTGCATTTTGAGATCCAGCCCCGCCCCGACGGGGATCCAAGCACTGGTTCAGGATGTCTTGCAGGACTGCACGTGGGTCCCTAAGGGAAGAAATTCAAGGCCCTGGCTCAGATGGTGATATGTGCATCTTTCTTTATTTGTGCATTCCGCACTGATGTGTGCGGCAGTTATGAGGTCCCGTGCTCATCCTCCAGGAAAAATGCAAAATTCCCCCAAAGATCGTAGGACCCCAAGAGGGAATGACATGCAGGCCGTCGCAATGACATTGGCCTGCTGTAAGTGGAAGTTGTCACATGGCACACAGTTCGATGCTGAGACAATAGGGCCAGTCTCACCTGGATGGGACCCCATCCATCCCCACGAGGAAATGCCCCGTTGTGAAGCGAGTATGGCAGACACATTCAAGTCCTTTCCCATCTCTAAGCTTGTCCTTCGACCCACTCCTCAATGAGCTCCAGCAGATCCGCTTTCTTCTTTCCTGTTGTGCCATCCAGATCCTTTTCCGCACAAATTGCCTTGAGTTCAGCCACTGTCTTCTTCCGCAGCGTGTCGCCATCAATCGCTGCCTTCAACTCTGCAAGTGTTGTGCCGCTAGAAGGAGCGGCAGCCTTCTTTGGAGCGGCCTTGCTCCTCTTCTTGGGCCGTTCGTCCTCATCCGCCTGCTCCTCGGCGTCTCGCTTGATAGCCAACTGCTTCTGGACTGCAGCAGCTTCCGACTTGACCATCTCCTTAAACTCAACCTGGTACTGTCCAACTCGCTTGTTGATCTGCTTGAACTTGGGTACCGTGAGGTCAGACTTGCCCTCTTCCTCCACTGTCTCATCGAGCGCTATGTGCTGCAGCACCTTGTAGTGCCACTGCAGGGATGGATTTGGGTTTTTCGACGGGTCGTACATGCCCTTTGGCAACTGGAGGTTTTCCACAATGATTCTCATCTTGTCGACCAGGTCGTTGGATGCTCTGACCACCGGCTGGCTCTTCAGAGACGTGAGGTCCCGCACGTCATCCACGAACGGGAGAGGGTACAACCAGAGTCCTGCCGGGAGGAATTGTGTTCCGGAATCCTCATCCGACGGGTTCCTAGACGGGAGGATGGCCACGATCTGTGGCACGGCATTCTTTCGTGCGATGTACCAAGCGATGGCCATTTTGTCGCTGTTGAGCAACTTCTGCCAGAGCGCAGAGAACACCCTCGTTGAGCCGACAACATCTGCCTCCGTGGGAAATATGTATGCGGATTTCTTGACTGCAGCCCATGGGGGCAGCATCGAGCGTGGTTTGAAGCCGATGATGCGCAAGCACTTTCCCTCGAACTGCTTGATCTGTTCTAGCTCATCGGGCTTGAAGTAGACATAATCACCGCCGCTGCCAAACTTGTATGCTTTCTTCAGCTCATTCTTCTCCACAGTACGCATAGAGCCTTCCTCCGTCTTGATGACTTGGCCTTGGACGATCTGCTTTTCGTCGCCGTTCATCCACAGGTAACAGCTACGTTGAATCGCCTGCCGGTGAAGGAGTAGGTAGCCATTAACGGAAATGTCAAGTCCCGGGGCCAGGTGAAGGGGCATCTTGGAAAAGTAGGCACGTTTGGGGGTCTGTTTGGCGTTTACGTTGGAAATAAGAGAGCTCAGGAGTGAAATCCCATCCCCGGTCTTCAAAGTCTTGATCTCATCTGGGTTGTCGGGATCTGTTGTGGCGAAAGGATCACGATAGATGATATCCTGGGCCTGTTAGCATAGATGCCCGGGCTGTTCACTGTCGGTCCAGGCCCTCGGACTCACAGTGTAAAACTTGTTCAAGTCGAAGTTCTGCCCTTGCCGAGTGATGGGAAACAATTCGACAGTGACACCGAGATCGAAGAGATCTTTAGCACGAACGACCGCCCTCTCGCGCTCACGCTCGTCTCCCGCGTGCGGATCATCATTGTCTGTGATGATGAACAACCTCCGCGAACCAAAATTGGGCGCGTTTGTCATGAGGGTTGTGTTGGCACAATTAAGCATGTGAAAAATAGAGACTGCGGCCCCCTTAGCAGGCGTGAGGATCCCATTGGGGTCTTTGCCAATCTCGGCCATATTCTTCAGGGCCCTCACGTCAGCTGCAGAGGGCACATCGAGGTCGATGTGGAGATAGCAATTCCTGTAAGGGTCAAGCGAGGCGCCGACCATGTCACGGACTTTGGTCTTCTCTGTCCCAAAAAACAAGACGCCCATCATGTCTTTTGGCTGCGAGATGATACGCTGCTGCATGACTTGGGAGGCGGTCTTCAACGCTGCCATGACGATGCTGTCTGTGTCATCCTTCTTGGAGCCAGACCCAGGCGGCTTCGCCAACGTCGACTCGCTCACGTCAATGGCGAATATCACAGCGTCCTTTTGCGCCTTGTAGTTCTGCGATACAATTCAGTGCTGAAAGTGTGACGGTGAAATCCCAGGGTGCACTTACACTCTCGTCAAGCTCATCATCACCGTCGTCTTCCTCTGCCCGCCGCTCATTTTCCTCGGGATCCCAGGCCATGGTTTCTCACTGTTGCTAGGTGATATCAGGGCATTGCTCAATCGAAGTGGAAGTCCGAAAGAAGCTGCTGGCTGGCGTCCCCCGAGGGAAATAAATCAAGGCATGTGTTGTAGTTGTTCACCCTTGTTCCAGTCCCAGGCACCCACCGCGTCTGGCACGCGCAGCTAGGCAGACACCTCCGACAGGGGGGTTATTGGAGGTACTTTGGTACCTACAGTGAGGCCGTTCGCAAGGGAGCTCCAACCAATGACAGGGCTGGCGATTCGGGCAGCTGCAGGGCACCTAACTGGCTGTACAACAACAATAGTAGAAGCTCCCTTAAGCTCGCTCCCGCTGGCAAGTCCCCCAGGCTTAGTTACCGTCGCAGCAGGCATGGGTCCCTTGGTAGCCAGGGGTGTTTGAGCTCGCCTCCACTGTGGGGTCCTAGATGACATACCCGTCATCAATTGCTGGCCTAGAGCTCAGGATCAGCAAAGACCTCGGGCGATTTGGAGATCGCGGGTTTCCGTACATCTTCCAGCATACGTTGCAACCGCCCTTCCGCTGCCATCTATGTCTGGACAGCATCAAAAACCGTCACCCTGAGCTTCCTTCTCTGCACATTTCAAACCGTTTATCGGCATCTGGCAATCCAACCGAAGCTGCCGCCACCATGGCTTTACGACAGTCCGTGGCCCGGCTCTCCAAGATCTCGCCACAGACAGCATCACCGCTATTCTTGCAAAAGAGCGCCGCACAATCGGCAAGATGTCTGGCCTCGGTGCATAATCCCCCAGTGACGCAGAGCTCTGCCGGATCGAAAGGACCGACGGCCATGGTCTTCATGAACATGGGCGGCCCATCCACCACAGACGAAGTCGGGGACTTCTTGAGCCGGTTATTTGTACGTGCACCGACAGAGGCTCACAGTCTACATTGGACGCCAACAGCTGACCAGGTGAATGTCTTGAACAGGCAGATGGAGACTTGATTCCTCTGGGGAGGCTGCAGAACTACCTGGGCCCCCTCATCTCAAATCGCCGCACACCCAAGATCCAGAAACAATATGCTGCCATTGGCGGCGGCTCCCCGATCCGAAAGTGGTCCGAGTACCAGAACGCCGAGATGTGCAAGATCCTCGACGAGATATCTCCTGAAACGGCACCACACAAGCCATACACGGCCTTCCGCTATGCCAACCCGCTCACGGAGGAGATGTATCACAGGTTGCTAGGAGACGGCTTCGGCAACGGAAAAGGAGGTCGTGCTGTCGCCTTCACACAGTACCCACAGTATTCGTGCTCCACAACAGGAAGCTCGATAAACGAGCTTTGGAAGTGGCGGAACAGACTCGAAAAGGGCAGCCAGGGTGCCATACAGTGGAGCGTCATTGACAGGTGGCCCGTACACCCGGGTCTGGTGGAAGCGTTTGCGCAGAACATCGAAGCAAAGCTTCAGGAATATCCTGAGGAGAGACGTGATAAGGTCGTATTGCTGTACTCTGCACATAGCTTGCCCATGTCCGTTGTCAACAGAGGTGAGTACTGAGGTTCGTCCACCACGCTTGGGACTTGAGCTGATGTAAACCATCCACAGGCGACCCATACCCTGCCGAAGTAGCAGCAACCGTCTACGCCGTTCAGCAGAAACTCGGCTTCAGGAATCCCTACCGGCTCTGCTGGCAGTCTCAGGTCGGCCCTTCGGCCTGGCTAGGTCCTCAGACCGCTACCTCTGTCGAAGAGTTTGTGCACAAGGGTCAGACGGATCTCGTCCTAATTCCGATTGCCTTCACCTCTGACCACATTGAGACGCTGTATGAGCTGGACCAGGAAGTAATTGGCGACTCGGGCCACCCGGAGACCGTCAAGCGTGCTGAGAGTCTGAATGGCAACCCGACGTTCATCAAGGGCCTGGCAGATATCGCTAAGAAGCACCTTGACAGTGGTATCACCTGCTCCACACAGATGGGCTTGAGGTGCCCGGGATGCAAGAGTGAGAGGTGCTTGGAGAGCAAGAAATTCTTCGCCGGAGATGGCAGGGTGCCGGCATAGACACGGCGCACAGCATCAAAAAAGCCAACGTTCCTTGTATACTAGCCTCTTATTATTTTGGATGGAGTTCTGGCCCGGGATGGTGCCAAACTAGCAGAATAGTGTCGGTCAGGAAGGGTGTTTCACGGTGGAAGCTCAGGCTGTAAGACCCTGTTTCAAAAGGCATTCCCCACCCGGCTGTTCTTGTGTCCTGATTTTGAGACTGTGTGCTGTTCCCGCTGTCCACCGACACCATTTTGTTTACAGCACCAATATTCATTCAGCCAAACACACAGATCTAGGCTATAAGATCACTTGTGATAACCCGTGGGGCCATACGGGCCGTCTACCTACTGCAAGGTTGCGGACCTGGGTTTGCAGTATTTGTGACTAAGATCAGTCGCCATTTTCTTCGACCAGCCGAATTTCGATGACATACAAGGAACCACGCATGGCCACAGCCCCCTTCTCCAACGCTGGAAGTTTGCTTCCACAAATTTAGGTTTGGTTGCGATTCCGCCAGTGGAGATGGTACAGTATGTGTTCCCCATTGGTGCTCTCAGCCGGCTGTTCCAGCAAGTGTAAATGTAATTGATGGCATTTTCCAGTTGTTATTAGGTTACAGTTACGACCTGGCTTCTGCACGACAAACTCAGATGGCAGTCAGGCCTCCGCTGCCCGCAGCTCAGTTTGTGAGGTCCAAAGTAAACTACGGTTAGATCGCTTTTTGACGACAACCATGGGAATCTAGAACGGCATCAGGCCTATCAACCTTCGAACGAGAAAAACTTAATGGGTGACACACACACATACACATGGGACGTTTCAACATCATGCGGCTCTGGGGAGGATCTCCTTGCCCGGGGAGAGAGGGCCGACATCAATGGACGGGCCGCCGCGAGACCGAGCTAAGCAGCTCTGCGCTTGCAGCAATCCAGGACGGAGGGTTGACAGCACCGTCAAGACCGAGGTGTGCCCCAGACTGCTACCTCTGCCCGGGTGCATAATGATTCATTGTGCGTCTTGCAGGCTTGCGTTCCCCGAACAGCCTAGCGCACCGCGTGGTCGGGATTGGTTCGAGGCTTCTGCAAGCTCAGGGGACGAGCGCGGGTTTGGGGGGAGGGGCCAGGAAGCGCGGTGATAGGGGGCACGATGCAAGTTGGGGGAGAGTGTGGCTGTCATCCAGTAGGTGGGCTTGGTGAGGACCGACTTCCGGCAGTGCGGATGCGCTGGAAATCTGCGATCTTCCTGTCCGGGCTTAGAAATCAAAGACAGATTATTATGCGAGCCAACGAAACAAGTGCGTCATCAGTTGTCGCAATCGCAGCTCGACAGGACATGACCACCTCAGGCTTGTCCTTTGCAGCTAACGACCTGCTCAGATGGTGTTAGACCAGCCGGTAGATCGGGTCTAGTCGAGTTGGCTAGGTAGGTATTTGGCTGGTAAACGGTCTCCGTAACGGTGATTACCACTGCCCCGGTGCTGCGCTCAAAGCTGCTTCCAAGGTCGTCGTTATTATTAGAAACCTTGATAAAAGGCAGTTTGACAAAACGGGCGGCAGGTCTGGGCCCCGGCAACTGACAGCCACGCCCCCCCCCCCGTCTTGAAACCTCCGTCTTAGCGCACGCATGTTACGCTACAAAGCAAGAAAGGAGGACCGCGTTGTCCACGTTTCCCATGCCACTGGGCCCATCGGATTTGCTCCAGACAGCCCCAGCTCAAGGAATGCTGGCCGTTCCCCGTAGGAATCCCCACGCTTATCAGATAAAAGCAGTGGGAGCTTGTCTTGCTTCAAAACAGTCCAGCCTGTCCAGCAATCACTCCGGCATTTTGACGTTGACTCGCTCACCTCTCTTTTCCCCGGGCTCAACGTTTATTTGTGCTGGCCGAGCGCCCTCCCTTCACACCTGTTCATGTTTCCCAGCCTGGATGCACACCAGTCGCAGGTAATGGAGAGCATCGCGGACTGCCGGCCCCACGTTGTCATCTCATCCTCCGTATAATCCGAACTCCGCCACCCCGTCGTAGAGACGAGCGGACTTCGTGTTCGCGTCCGACGACTGAGCCACAGCGCAAACCGCGGCTTCACCGTGCCCTGAATCGGAGGTTTTGCGCAGCCGCCAGAACCGCGCGCTGCAGAACGGAGACTTTCTTGGTGTTGACAACCACCAGCTGGGCCATTCGCTCTTCAGCTCCAGGTCACACAGCCGTGGCCACAAACCGACAATGGCCGACCCAGTGCGCCGAGGCTCGTTGGCGGACGACGCGTACTCACTCTCGACGACGCCGGACGACGAAGAGAGGCTGGTAGCGCCCGACGAGAGCACGAGCCTGCTGGCTGCCGGCACCGCAAGCTCTTACGCGGGATCGGAACACGAGGTGCAACCCGCCGACAAGGACAGCTGGGATGGATATGAGGAGTTCAAAGGCCTTCCCTGGTACAAGCGGCCTTCAGTACGTCCCCTCCCCGGCTGGCATGAGCCTTGCGGAGCTATCGTGCTAACAACCTTCTGTTCAAGGTCTACTGGCTGCTCCCTCCATATGCCCTCTTCACACTGGCCTTTGGTGGGTCCGTAGTGCCAAAGCTCAACCTGTAAGCAGGCCCCTGCCTTTGTCTATTCTCTTCGCATGTGTTCTAACAACCAGCAGTATAGTCGCTCTCGTTTGCCAGCGCTACTTTTCCGAGCAGTCTGTGGATGATCCCACCTTCATCGTCGCCCCCGTCGTGCTCGGCGGTGACAACCCCCAGTGTAACATAGCTGAGGTTCAGCAAAATGTTGCGACATTCATGCTGGTCCTCAACGTCATAGTCGGAGTCTTGAGCGCCTACACCACGCCCAAGATTGGTTCCTTGTCCGACCGATTCGGACGCAAGAAGTTACTGGCCCTGACTTCTTTCGGCGGTGTCCTCGGCGAGCTTGTGACGATATTTGCAGCCAGGTTTCCGGACGTCATCCATTACAGGTGGCTCATACTAGGAGTCGTTTTCGACGGGCTCGCTGGCTCCTTCACGGCCGGCTCTGTACTTAGTCACTCATACACGAGTGACTGCACACCCCCATCAAAGCGTGGTGTGACCATCGGATACATCCACGCATGCCTTTTTAGCGGCCTGGCCTTCGGGCCCCTCCTTGCGGGTTACTTCGTGAAATGGACTGGATCTTTGCTCTCCGTTTTCTATGTCACCCTCGGATGCCACCTGATCTTCATCGCATGTGTTATCTGCATCCTGCCAGAGTCGGTATCGAAACGACGCCAACTACTGGCACGCGAGAAGCATCGGGCAGACCAAGTGACGCGCGCCCAGCGCACACGAGAATGGGCATCACAGTACTTGGCGACAGCTGAGGGCGCGACCTCTTGGTTGTGGTCATGGCTTGCATCGCCCAAGTATGCAAATGCCGCTGCCTCGATCCGGGCAGCGAATCCCTTGGAGCCTCTTAAGGTCCTGGCCCCAAGGGGTCACGCCAACAAGCGCGTCAAACGGAACCTGATTCTCCTCGCTGCCATCGACACCGTCATCCTCGGCGCGGCCATGAGCTCAGGGCAGGTGACCCTGCTGTACAGCGAATTCATCTTCCACTGGGGCAACTTTGAGACGTCACGGTTCATCTCCCTCGTCTCTCTTGTCCGAGTCGTCGTGCTGCTGACCCTATTACCCATCATCAACTACATCTTCCGGATACGCCCGGCACAGAAGCGCCGTAGGGAATCAGGTGCCATCGCAGAACGAAGTGCTGGTGCAGATGGCCTGGATGTGTGGCTCCTGCGGCTGGCTATCGTCTCCGATGTCATCGGTATCACTGGGTATGTATTTGTGCGCACTGAAGCCCTCTTTGTACTGAGCGGTGTAATCACCGCTTTTGGTGGGGTGGGCTCCGCGACCATCCAGGCCGCCTTGTCTAAGCATGTCCCTGCGGAGACGATCGGACAACTCCTCGGCGCCATCGGCTTGCTTCATGCACTGGCCAGAATCGTCGGCCCGATTATATTCAACGGGCTGTATGCGGCGACAGTAAAGACCTTCCCGCAGGCTGTATTTGTCCTTATTAGCGGCATCTTTACCGTGGTATTGATTTTGTCCATGTTTGTGAAGCCTCATGGTAAGTCCATCCATCTCTGGTTTCCCTAGGTCAGTGCTAACAGCTTGGTGACAGTCTACATGACGAAGGCGGATGGGGTCGAAGAACAGGGGCCAGCACGGCCTAGTGTCCACCGACAAGACACTCTGACCGAAGACGAGTTCGTGCCTCAGCTCTAGAGAGCTGGCTGCACGTGTCTCAAGGCTCCTCCCGCGTATGAAGGCCGCCCTAGGACCTTGTCATTTATTCGGATGTATATGATATACGCACTTTCCATTTGTAACTGCATTGTGTCTGTTTTATACCACCAATTTCAAACGGCCTGCGTTCTGGGATAGAGATAGACAAGCAGCCATTTGTGCTGAGGGATACTAGCGTTATGCTATTTGAATATGATATAAGGGCTCGAATATACAGTATGAACACTCTAGATTCGAGAAACCAGGCGGAATAAACCTGGCTCGCAAAGTTGCCCGGGTGTTGGTCCGGAAGAGCTGACGTGCTGTAATCCGGAACATTTAGCACTGATACCCACTGTTTGCCAGGTGGGCCAGTGGTGCTAACGCTGGGCATATCAAGTGCTTTGGCGTTGGTCACCCACCCGAGCCTCCGACCTCCCAGCCTAGCCACAGTGAGCAGTGAGCGACTCCAGCCAGGTCGCAAACCCACTCCTCGCCACGATCTATGTGAGAACCTACTTTTCCACTTTTGTGTTTGTGAAGCCAAGGATGCTCAAGCACCTGTGGGAAAGTCCTGTCAGCACATTCATTTACCACACAACGAGGGCAAAGATGAGCTCAGGTCAGCCGGGTGGGAAGATATCCTTCGGGCCGTTCGAGGTGACCTCTCAGGTGAGTTTCGATGACGTGACACGGGGCGACAGCATTTCACCCAGAATACAGACAGACCATTGCTGACACAGAACACCCAAGGTCTTCCTCACAACACCGCATTCCTTCGCGCTGGTCAACCTCAAGCCGCTGCTCCCTGGCCACGTCCTCGTGTGCCCGTCGCGGCCGCACAGGCGCCTGACGGACCTCTCCCTGCCCGAGGTGACGGACCTGTTCGCCACCGTGCAGAGGGTCCAGCGCATGCTGGCCCGCCACTACTTTACGGCACCCGGCAGGCAGGAGGGGCAGCGGCAGGGGCCGGGCGGCTCCTTCAACATCGCCGTGCAGGATGGCCCCGAGGCCGGGCAGACGGTCGCCCACGTCCACGTCCACGTCATCCCGCGCGTTCGCGGGCTGAGCTCCAAGCCCGAGGACACTGCGGGGGACGAGCTCTACGAGCAGATGGCGCGCGAGGAGGGCAACGTCGGCGGGGCGCTGTGGGACCGCCAGCAGCAGGAGCGGCAGTCCAATGGGGCCAGGCCTGTGGCAGGCGGCGCGTTTGACCGGATTGAGGATTCGCAGCGGAAGGCTAGGAGCATGGAGGAGATGGTCGCTGAGGCGGAGGTGTTCCGGAGGGCCCTCAGGGAGACGGAGGAGGAGCACAGGTCTAGAGCAGCCGATGATGAGGCGTCATGACAGCCCTGTATGCCCCACTAGTCGTCGGATTGATCGTGTTGTGAAGGGTGTCACAGCATCGGATTTGAGGTCAAATGCGTGCAGCAAGCCGGCCGGTAGGCGTGGCGGGTTCAGAATCACATAAGATTGGTTTGCATACATGTTCGCCCACTAGAATCGTGGCAGATGAAAAATCTTTTGCATTTATACATATGTATATGTCCCTGACCAGGTATCCCCATCCCAGTGTGTGTGTGTACCAACGCCAGACTTTTGCCAGCCTTATCCAAACCTGGTGTAAGAACAGAACCAGTCTCCAGAATCAAAACAACACTCCGGGCTCGGCAAATAGCACACTTTGAAACTCCCTTCAAACGCAAAAAGCTCAGTCCAGCCCCGGGATCTGATCCAGGTTCGTCATCGAGCTGTCAAAATCCCAGCTATCCCCCATGTCCAGGTCAGCACCTTGCAGGCCTTTGAACATGAATACATCGCTACTAGCTACTCCGGCCCCGGCTCCAGCCCCGTTGGTATTGCTGTTGTTGTTGTTATTGTTATTGTTTGCATTGTTATTCGTCGGGCTGGTCATGCCCCAGCCCTCAAAGTTCTGCTGCCAGTTGATGCCGTCCTTTAAGAACCATTCTTGTCCGTCGATGGCATATACCGAATTTGGCGTAGCATTGCGCGTCGCAGTCCTTGAGCTCTGTGCCGATGGCCCGCTGCTGGTAATCTGCACCGGCGCGTACGATTGGTGGTAACGTGGCAGGGCAGGCGCACTAACACCTGGCATGGTCCACGAGCTGTTGAAGGCGAGGCCAGGATTGCTGGCGGGGTCGACCGAGGCAGACGTTGGCCCCTGCCGGGGCTGCACGCCGGGCGGTGCTATCGACCCAATTCCCATGGTTGACATCAGGTCGGGCGACATGGCCGCAGTCGCGTCCTGCGCCAACTGCGATGCTTGGGTGTCAAGCCGGCTTGGGCTGTTCTTGAGCTGGACTGGGGACTGCGGGAATGACGGAGGCGAAGGTGTCACGGATGGCATCATGGGCTGGTTAGGCGATGGCACATCTCCTGTACCCAAGTAGCCGTAGTTTTCATCAGTCCGGCGAAGGATGGCGGCTGCCTCCTCTGGCAGCTCGCAGTTCCATTTCCTGGCGAGGACGCTGATGATGCTTAGCGACCGTCTCGCACACAGCCAGTCCTCGGCTATCTCTTCCAGATGCTTCACGCCATGGATGATGTCTCTCCTTGCAGTCTTCTCGGGTAAGTTGAGCAGATGGATGGTGCAGGCAGAGTGGACCATGTACACCGCGATGTTGCATATTTGCCGGAGGTTGTACAGTTTCTTGTATAACCTCATGAGCTTCGAGATGAAACCGGCATTGGCCGTGCAAATACGGCGAGGAGACACGTGCGGTGGTAATGGAGACGTGGCAGGATTGTACTTTAAGAACGGCCGGAAGAGGTGGATATACTGCAGATGATAGAACATGCTGCAGATTCAAAATCAGCAGTGGCTCCGGCGGAGGAGACGGAATAACTTACTGCATCAATATCACATTCGGTAGCTGGCCATCCTTCGGCTCGAATTCCTGTGGCAACTCCTTGCGCCAGTCTTCCAACCGCCTGTGCAGCTCACTGAGCTTCTTCAGCTCAACCGACTTCCCACTTGACCTGCCGATATGGTTCGGATGGTAGAAGAAGATTAACAAGTCACTGCTAATTTCGCATAGTTTTGAGAGTTGAAGGCCGACGGCCCGGGTTCGTGCCGGCTGGCTGAGGGTCTGATCGAATCCGCCATCCGCATATGGCGACCAAATACCGCCGTCTTCGTCAGGGAAGACGCTATATTTTGGTACGTTATAAGAGTTCTTGGGCAGCTGTGGTAGCCGGCCGAGGTAGTTGGACCAGCACTTGTCGAACAGGAAACAGCCCCAGAATGTTATCCTACGGGCATCGATCTCTTCAGCGCTGATCTGACCATTTTCCGAAGCGATTGCCCCAGCGTCGAGGTTGAGACCAATATCCTGGGCCATGCGGAAACTCATGCCGCTGTAGACCCAGCCCTTGGCCTCGCGCCCGCAGCCCGCTTCGCGTACAGACATCAAGGCCAAGGCCTGAACTGTGACCAGCTTGGGCTTCTCGTATTCATCATTGTCTATGATGACCTTCTTGGCCGCGGCAAAGAAGTGGTCACCTTTGGACCGACTGTCTCCCGGCACAGCAAAGGCGCCTGGCACGTCTGTGAAGTGGCAGCCCAGTGCCAGCATGGCATTTACCAAGAGTGGCGAGCAGTATATCGTGCCTTTTGGTAAAGCTCGTGGCTTGCCCTTCAGAAAGTCTCGCCAGAACAATTTGCGTGAGATTGTCGTGAAGTATGGGTAATGCCAGTTCCAGTACATGTTCATCAGGTGGATGACCAAATTCCTGTCCTTTGTCACGTCAGACCAGCTCGTGACGGGGTCCTCGTTGGTCTGGAGGCTGACAGATTCGGGCTCAGCGGGCGTGTCATGGGGGTCGCCCTGGTAGATGAGGTGCGACGTGCCGCCGATGAAGCGGATTGTGCCGTTCTCTATTCGAAGCTCGCCCATTTTCCTGGCCAGGTCTCGCTCGCCTTCCACGGGCTGATCGGTGGTGTACTGGTCATCAAACTGAGCGTCGTCATTGTTCTTGTTGGCAAAGTCTTCCTGCAGGATAGTCTCTGCCACGGTGTCCAGGCTGTCGCACGTGCGGATCCTCCTCGTGATCTCGGGCACATCCTCCTCGGCAGCGTTGAGGATAGCCTCTATGAGAATCTGGAGGGTTGAGTTCCTGGCCTTGGCGCTGTCGATCTTCTCGCGATAGACGCCTTTCCTCCTGTGGTCCGAGTTTGGGTCATAGACACATTCGGTCTCATAAACACTGGCGCAAGCAGCACAGGAGGGCAGTGCGCCGTCACATTTTGACTTCCTCTTCCGACATGCGATACAGGCTGTGCTGACACAGCGGCGTTTCTGGTTAGCTGGGTCATTCCGGCTCCTCGACTTCTTCTTGGTGGGCGGAGGTGGGGCGGCCTCCGGGGCTGGGGCCGCGGGTTGTGGCTGGAGGGCCAAGTGAGGGTTTTGAGGTTCCATGGCGGATGCTCAGAGCCCAGAGCCCGGGTCAAGACACAACAGGCGGCCAGAGAGGCGTGAGAGACGGTTGTGGGGTCGTGACTCGAGGGCTGAGACGGGCTGGGCTGGCGACGGCGGGTGGTAGAGGACGGTGGCACGGCGCGGCACGGCACCGGCATCAGTCAGCATCCGACCCACCCGGATCGAATCAGGTGAGACTGTCGTGAGATGACCGGAGCACCGAGAGGACCAGCCGGATGGAACGTGTGCGATCTGAGTTGCGGAGCGTCAGAGGTGAAAAAAGAGGGGCTATCTGCAAGCACTATATCTGTATCTCGCGTGCCCAAGGTCCAGAGGAAAGCGTGGGAGCGCCAGGCTGATCGGCGATAAGGAAGAAAAGGCTGTGATTGACCGGTTCAGGCGCAGGCGAGGGCCTGGGCGAGTGCCAGTGCGAGCGTGCCGGGGCGGTGGTGAGCTGCGACGGGTGCGACGGGCGCTACAGATGCCCGGTTGTCCTCTGGCGTCCAGTCCCGGCACAACGGGAAGGGAAGGGAGGGGGGGGGCAGCCGTCGACCAGGACGAACGAGGCCTGACTTGTGATGCTGGGGGAGGGCGGGCGGCGAGACGTGAGCGCCACCCAAACGACAGCGATATGACGGGGGGCAGCAAGTGGCTGCGCTCCAGGTGGGACGTCCAGTTCAGGCAAGCGTGAGTGTGGTCAGCTCCAGTCTCCAGTGGTCCAGCAATTTGCTTTTCTCCCGCGAGCATGTGCTTCTCTGACTGCACATGTGCTTGTGGTTGTTGATAAGAGGCGCTTGACACGCGAGATAAGGCCACACAACTTGAAGGCGACCCCGAGCGGGCTTGCATGGATGCCTGTGGGGGGGGGGGACCCGGTCCCGGCTTGGTTGATCCCGCCCGCACTCTGTGGGTGCCGCTGTGAAATCCCAACTCCGTCAGTGGTCAAGTGTGGTGTGGGGGTCCCCTTCTGTCATGGTCCTCGCTTCAATGTTCTCAGGGTTCAACCCGATGGCTGCCAAACTGCCCTCGATGCACGTCTACTCGCCTATCAGATCACAGGCTCTCCGCAGCACACGATCGTCGTCTACTCGTTGATTGATTACGGCGAATAGGCCTGCGTAATCGTTACCATGGGCGCATGATCAGAGGACCCCGACTCGAGGCTCGCCGCACAATAGTGTTCAATGATGGTCGAAATTGAGACATTATTGTAGCAAGCTTGCAAGATTCAAAAGGCAAGAAAAGACAGCTTGAGACCAGTGAATTGCTATGATTTAGTGCCTGTATGTACTATGAGAGGTCACAGCATTACTATTGTCATTTTCAATGGCCTAGACTTGGGTCGGCAGTAGAGAAGCCTTGTTATTCTGGCTCGAGGCGTTTGCTGGGCAATAGGGAGTTATCTGCCAGCGGCACGTCGCGGAAATAGTTAGCTACCCTAAGCCATTATACAGACTTGACTTCCAAGGTTGAAATGAGAGGTCCGTGTTTAAGTTTGTGTCGACAACTTTATCGATACGAGCTCAAGAGAGAGAAAAGACCCCATGTGCTCCGGTGTACCAAGGCACGTGGAAGGCCAGCTTGCAGAAGCAATCGAATGAGTGCATCCTGACCCTTTTGTGGCAGCAAGCTCGCATAGACAGGCTTAGAGGCAATTTGGAGGATCCTCAAGGATGCCAAGGACGGTAAATGTATGGCACATTACAACTTCAAGGGGCAGCCACGTAGTTTTTGTATTCTCCGGGTTGGTGAACGGCTTAAAATGGATGGTTCAAATGTTGCGGGGACTCTTGGGCAGTCACAAACTAGTAGATTACCAGGATTAAGTGCTTTGCCACTATCTATGCAGTATCTAAGTATACTGTATCCAGGTATACTATCAGAAACAATTGGGGCTCCAAGTGAATCTAGGTAGTTGCACGGCAAATGCATGCGCAATGCGCACCCGAAATCCTCAACCTCCCAGACAATGTGGAATTATTATAACGGGGAATCACTCGATAGTTCAACCGTAACGATGTGTTTTAAGGCTCTGATTACGCAAGACAGCGTGTCTGGTACCAACCCGTTGGTGATTTCAAGTTAGAAGCGCACTTCAATATGTACTGCAAAACGTTGCGTGGCAACGGTCGGGAGCGCCATATACAAAGCCATGCCATTGTATGATCATAACAACACATGTAACATCGAAAGAGCAGAGAAATCTATCATTTATCAGGTATTCTAGGTACGCCCGATCGTGTGCGTGGTGAAAGAAGGAGGCGACCAAAATTCTGTATCGGCCAGCGCACGGGTACGCATCCTGAAATCAGTCAAGAAAACACACGTTATTGCCAAAGAGCGTGCAAAGGAGACAAATGGAAAACATAAGAAATTGATACCAATTCCATCCAAAGAAAATATCCATCCCGTAGAGAAAACATTCATTCAGCAGGAAAATAGCACCAAAATCAAGGAAACGCCGCTCGGTAGATCACGCCCAGGATAGTTGCATACTCATGAGTCCCAGATTGGGCCAAAGGCGGGTATCCCCCTTGACTCCAGGTCATACACCAGCTTCGAGGTGACAGGACCATTGCTAATGATACAGACGCACTCGGCGTCGCTCGCCTTGTAGAGCTTGTATGCCTCGAGTGCCATGTTGGGGCGCCCTTGCTCACGCGTGTTCCAGACCACTGCCTCGGGGTCAGTTTCGTAGATGGCATCGATGATCTTGCGGCCGAAAGTCTTTTCTGGAGCGGGAGTGGACCAGAAGATCCTGCAAGGGACTTTCTTCGCTGTTGCCTGTATTAGCATTTTTACGCGAAACGATGCCTTGATTTAGAGAACATACCCATGATTACTGGCAAGCAGGGCCCAATACCTGACCCAGTGGCAACCAGCACGATCTTGTTGAAAAGGGGTGCCATGCGGAGGACTCCAGAGGCCGGAACGCCTCGAGTCCAAATCCTCGTGGGCGGATTCTCGATCGTGCGGCCAGTCCAGTCACCAGCTCGTGAGACAACGATGCTGAATCCTGGCTTGTTCGGATCAGTCACCGTGGCAAACGCGTGCCACTCCCTCATCGGGTTGTCAGTGATGCGGACAGCCCTGCCAGGAGGCGGCGTGCAAAAGTCAAAATACAGCCGGACCGCGTGCTTCGAGAGGGGCTCGACGACGACGTTGACCTTGCGCAACCGAAGCCAAGGCAGCGCGATGGAGAGCGTCGTCAGGGTGACTAGCCAGATCGCAGGGCTGCGGAGCAGTTCGCCGCCCAGCGAGACGCCCGCCGGCGTGAGAGAGGCGGTCGAGACGACGATGTGCGCCCAGACGAGCGCGAGGGTGGTCCACCCTGCGAACCGGTGAGTCCACTCGAATTGGTCGTGGAACTTGGGGCGGATCGTTGGGTACGCCATGACGAGGATGACGTTGAGCAGGAGCAGTATGGTGAAGGTGAGTCCGACTGTCGCGCTGTTGATGTGGTACTTCTCATTGCCCTGGACGAAGTAGATGGTCGACTGCACGGCGAAGATAACCCACCACAGCGTGGCTGTCACCGCGGCGCCCGAGTGGATGCCGCCCATGTGGTAGCAGCGGGCGAGGTGGCGGCGGATCCAGAGCGGTGCAGATGTAGGGCAGCGAGTTGCAAGCCAGAAGACAAAGTTGACGACGTATTCCTGGCGGAAGAGTACCGACGCGAGGAGATTAGCTGCGACTGCAGTGGCCAGGTTGTTGACCGGAAGGCCGTCGCTCGGCGCGTTGACGAGCATAACGATAAAGGCGATAAGGTTGATGCTGAAAATAACGAGGAATAGCTTCCTGTAAGCGGATAGGGCCTTGTGGCGGAACCATCTCTGTCCGTGGAAGCCGTTCTTGGTTGGTAGCTCGATTTCCTTCTCGTTGACGCTCTCCATTTCCGTGATCGAGCCGCGCTCGAGGCTCTTCTCCACGGTTTCCGGCTTGTACAACCCAACAGTTGTCTCTTGCGAGTACACCGTGGGTGGTGGCGTCGGGATATCCTGTGGCGGCTTGATGATCTCGGTCTCGTTTGCAGCACCAAGTTCCTTTAGGGTCCTCTTATCGATCTTGCCCCCGGGGGTCATTGGCATAGTCGTCATATGAACAAGCTTAGAAGGCAGGGCATAGTGGTTAAGGCGCGTCGCAAGGTGGGCCTTCAGAGCAACCTCGTCCACAATGCCGGAGCCGCTGTAAAATCCCCAGAGCAGCTCGCCGATCTTGATGGCAGCCGCCTTTTCGACGCCCGGGAAGGACTCCATGGTGGCAGAGACACCATCGAGTTCCACGCGGAACCCCTTGATCTTGACTTGGTCATCCTTGCGGCCCAGGGGCTCGAGCTCGCCGTTGCCTAGCCAGCGTCCAAGGTCACCCGTATTGAACATCATGCTGCCGTCGCTCGCGAACTTGTCTGGCTGGTATCTCTGGGCTGTAAGGTCGGGCAAGTTGACATAGCCCCTGGAGACACTGAGTCCTCCGACCCACATCAAGCCAATCTCACCAATCCGCACGGGATTCAGCGAGTCGTCCAAGATGTACACGTTTGTGTTGGGAATTGGTTTGCCGATTGTGAGTTTCGTGCCGGGCTCGTGGAGTTGAGCAGTGTTCAAGATCGTAATCTCAGTAGGGCCACAGATGTTGTAGAACTTGACGTGAGGAGACCTATACCTGCGCGTAAGTAAAACTGACACTGATCGAAAAACTGAAACAATTGGTTGATACATCCAAACAAGGCGTAATGGGTGTGTACATCATATCTCATAGCACAAACACCGGTGCTGGGTTGCACCAAATGTATTCTGCATGATGAAAGTGCTCATAATTCCATTTCGAGACAGACTGGGTGGTGAGAGGTAGTGGGGTGTAAATCAGCAGCAAAAAAGAAAGCTGCACATACCATTCCTCAGCAAGCGAGACGGGGCAAGGTTCTCCTCCCACGACAATTGTTTTGATGTTTGGGAACTCGGATCGCTTGGGGAAGTACTTTTGGGCCCCTGTCGGCGTGCTGATGACAACGTCGACGCGGCTGAGGCATGCGTTCCAAATCTCGCGATCGCCTCCTCTACGAGAAGGTCCTCGCAGGTTCAAGGAACCTCCGTTCATCAACGTCGCAATAATCTCCCAGGCACAGAGGTCAAAGCTCAGCATCAGAACGCATGCAACCTCGGTGCCAACCGTGATGCCGAGCTTGCCCGGCTCGTTGAGCAATGTATTGCAGAGGTTCATGTGGCTGCAGTCCACGCCCTTCGGCTTTCCGGTTGTGCCAGATCTAAGGACTCAAATTAATTCCCATTCTCGAATTCCATGTAATACCGGCAGTGACCTACGTGTAAATAACATAGGCGCCATCTTGCGGCCGAATATTGACACTCAACCTTTGAGTGTCTCCAGTCGTCCACATGGGGTCTGCGGCATCGAAAGCAGCAACCTTGGCAGAACTCCCAATTGGCATGCTCCTCTCAACCTTATCCTTGAAGGTAGAGAAGCAAAGCACGACACTCGCTCCCGAGTCATATATGACGCTGCGAGTATGTCAGAAATCCGTGAAACACTTGTGTTACTTTCAGGGCCAAAAGTATGCTTACTGCCTCAAACTAGCTTCCACCATTACAGCGCCATCGATCGGGACATATTGCGCCCCCGACTTTAAGACGCCGAGGATGAAGGCGCACATCTCGGCTGACCGAGAATAGACGCAGACGACCCTCTGACCGGGGCCCACCCCATGATTTTGAACAAGATAATTAGCTATCACGTTGGAGCGTGCGTCCAACTCAGCGTACGTCCATGTTCTCTCGGCGTCGAAGCATTCCCGGACCGCTGTAGCGTACGGATACGCAGAAGCAGTTGCTTGGAATGCGTCTGTGATGGTAGTATGAGGAAGGGGAACTGTTGGCCCCTTTCCGTATTTGTTAAAGAGGACTTGGTCCCCTTCTGAAAGAGATGAGGTCGCGTGAAACGACATGGTGGGTAGTGTAAAGTACTAGTAGCAGTGAGGAGAGGAGTTTTCCCAAAAGGGTTGTCAGGGTAGAGAGGTCTCAAGCCTGCCTGGGGGTTGAATAAATCTGAAGTCTCAGAGCAAAAGTTCTCATAAACTCTCTCATACGTAGCAAAGAGTCGTAACGCCTTGGGATAAACACCAGGGGTTCCTTGGAATTTCCCAGTAAGCTTTTCTTCTAGACAGCGGGCCATGTCTACGTCTTATATAGCAGTTGGCTTGCCGAATCCGTCAATGAGGCCACGGAACCCTCCTTATGGCTGGAGGTGTTCCTTCCGCGAGCCCACCAGTGATAGGAGGCGAGTGGCACTTGAGACTACAAGCTTGTGATCTGGTTAAGCTTGTTTTCGTGCTTGAAGTTGCATGTTACTACATCACCTTCACGGTGGAGCTCAACTTGGCACTGTGCTACAATGACACCCGAAGCCTTGCATCGCTTGTATGGCAAGCATTGTGACGGTTGGGATGCATGGCGAGGACTAGCCACATTCCAGATGGGGTGTAGACTAGGCTTAGCACACTGTAGCCGTGGCACATTAATCCCATCCGCACATATAACGTAATCAACAACCGCTAAGCCTCGAATTTATATACCTTACCATAAGCTAAAATTACCTGTTTTTAGGAAGAAAAACTAAATAATATAAGAATTTAAATAGTTTATATTAATATTATTTTAAAAGCTATTTAACGTTATAATTCTATGAGATATTTATTTATTTACTTATTTTTAAAGAAAACATTGATTTTAAGAAAGAAATACTTATGTTTCTCGTATTATTAATAAAATACTAGTATGTGAAACCTAGACTATTTAGGATATATCTTTCTTTTATTGTGCTACTGCCTTAAAGTACTCTGACAGTTAGACAGCCATCCAGCGCTAGTTCCACAAACCCGACTTTCACATGTTCGGGCGCACAACAGACCAATCCGTACGGCCAGTCTCAAATAAGCGCAATAGTCACCTTTATCTCTCAGTATTTGTGCTTTTGATCGAGTGTGTGTGTGTGCAGCTCTTCATCCACTTCTGTGCATTGGGTCGAGGACACGTTCCCAATAAACCCCCACGATGACACCAATAAGGAAGGTTGAGGGAAGGTTGTAATGTCAGTCGTAGCCTTCGCCTCTCTGAGTAGCTTGTCCCGGTCCATGTCGCACCGCAGCCCGATACCGAGGCCAGGCTGTCCATGCCTTGCATGAAGATCGACGTCGACAAGGCTCTGGAAGTTCACAAGAATCGATTGGAATGACTTGCACGTTGCCCGGCAGAAGTGTAGTTGCCCGGCATGGTCGGCAGCGTCGCAACGGTTCTTGTGCCATAGCGTCCAAACACGCGCATCTGAGATTCATGAAAAAGTCACCGCATACAAATGAAGTCAAGATCACCAGGCTATGTTGATCTTAGAAATAATACGTAATAAAATTTCGATTATCTTAAAATATACTTGGATCATTATAGCTCATTTAGTTATTTTTGTTGAGATAGAAATATAAATATCTAAACTATAGTATTATATTTAAGTTATTCTTTTAATTTTTAAATTCTTTTTCCTTTAAGACGTTTCTTATCCCCCCCCCTTTTTTAAAAAAATAAATCGAATAAAAGAGCGGTAAAATTTATATGCTAACTTACTTAGGATGCCAAGATAATTATAGTGATTGATACTGTGGGGTTAGGTGATGTCTCTAAACGAATCGAGGGTCGGATAGACATCTGTTGTTCCCGGGGCAAATTCCGTTTCCAGCAAGTAAGCACAACACGGAGGCTGGAAAGTTATCTGATCAAGGTCCCCGGAGGGCAAAAGCCCCGACCTCTGGCCGCCAAGCGGGGGGCAGGAGGAGTGCATCTGGGGTGGACCCATGCGGGCTCAGGAGCCGAGTGGATCGTCACCTGGGATGTCTGGCGAGCGGACCCGCGGGAAAGCAAACACAGTACATACAGTCAACCAAGTCGCAGCGGGTATTGAAACGAGAAAACATGGCTGGCATGTTCCGCAGGCGAGGTGGGGCCCCTGGACACACAGGCAGAGGAGGGGGTTGGAATTCGTATCCCTCAATGGCTGTTGTTCGAGTTCTACGGTACTATGGGTGCTGGCAGCATAGGGACGATCCTTGGGCACACCGAGAGCTCATCAGCCTCTGTTGATACGGGTCGCTGTCACATGGTGTGGCATCGGCGTATGCGGGCTGGAGGTGCGTATGCAGACATGTCTATGTTGACGTCGCTGGTCAAGTCTATACTCATACCCGAAAGCTATGACGCCTTTTCGCTGTCGGATCGAGGCGAAGGCGGCTGCAGGAAGGGCAGGAAGGGGAGTTGGCCCTGCGGGATCCCAAGCGAGGTCGAGGCGGAAGAAGGGGAGGCCGGGCAGGAAGAAGCATGGAGGAAGACCAGAAGAAGCAACATTGTGGTTGTTGGTTGCATCGATCGATCCAGACAACCACACATTGCAGGGCGGTGGTAAGTGCGGGTATTGGTAGGCCAGGCGGACGAACAAGATGGTTTAGGAACGTGTAGGCCGGGGAGCATGGTGATATGGGATGTGGGTCGGAAATTGGGCGCAGAGATCACCGATGTCCTGGCGATATGTGGAAGGAAGTGTGCGGGCGAGACGGACGGACGGACAGACAGACAGACATGAGGCGTAGTTTGGTTTGGAAGGCGGGGGGCGCGATTGACGAGGCAGATTGGTGGTCCCTGGGGACTGTCGTCACGGCACATGTGCGCCGGCTGAGTGTCTGTTGGGATGCTGCTTTGGGTCCTTCCATGGTAGCGACCGAGGGGGCCAGCAGCCAAGAGGGACCCCTGAGGGCCATGGGCGATGGGGCTGGCAGTTTGTTTTTGTGGTCAGGGCAAAATACGGGAAGAGAGGTGCGGTGGTTGCATATGAGTGCGCGGAACGGGAGACGGGAGACGGAAGACAGACATGTCTTCTGCCCTCTGCCCAGCCTTGTGGAGTGGAGCCCGTTGGCGACCTGGGGGGTGGGGGGGGTGGTGGTGGGCAGGCGGACGCGGACGCGCTGGGACGCTGCTGCGCTGCGGTGCGCTGTGCTGCAGGAGGAGAGGACCAAGTTCCCTGATTTTGTCCCTGGCCTCGTCCCCTGGCCTCGTGCCCTGGCCTGGCCTGGCCTGGCCAGGTGGTGTGGTCTGTTGGTCTTGTTGGTCAGAGGTTTGTCATTCAGCCTGGGAAAGAGCGCAGGACGGGCCGCAGAAGCAACAGGACGGCGAGGCATGGCGGGCTTGGGAGATGCCCAATGCAGCAACTGCGGAAGTTGATGGGCGTGCAGGCTCACAGGCCGACCCCTGCCCAGTGCCCTGGTGCCGTCGGGTGTGATCTTCGCTGTCAGGCTCTGATACGGGTTTAACGCGCCCAGTTGTCAAATAAGCTTTTGACCAGCCCTCGCTGGCTTGGGTCCAGCCAAGCCTGCATCCTGATCATGGAGGCTACCCTGGCCTGCCTTGCCTGCTTCCTCCTGCCTGATTCAACCTGCCCTATCTGATTGTGAATAACATGCCACGATGCCACAATGTGCCATGATGGGCCATAAACCTATGGCTGTCATGTGTGTTGACGCAACACTCCTGCCGGCACCCTCCTGCGCATATGCACTCTTCTGTTCTGTTCTGCCTACCTAGGCAATTAATCGTGCTGCTCTTGACTCTCGCCCGCCAGAGATAGTGCGTGCGCCCTGCACATCTCGCTGGCCTCGCTGGCCTCGCTGGCCTCACATGTGCGCCCTCCCTGCTACTGCTGCCTCTGCCTCTGCCTCTGCCCCCGTTGCACTCGGACCAGTATACCTCTTTCTGTAACTGCATAACACTTCCTGCCACTTCCTGCCCACGCCCGCCCACGCCCGCCCACTTGTGCTTTGTTGAAAAGGGCAACTCTTTGCCCAGCTGGAGAAGAAAAAAATCCCGGAATTTGAAATTTTGCCCTGACAAATCACTACCCGATGATGAACATGTCTGGCACTGTGATGCAGGATATCCTCCACCTCTCCACCGAGCACCTCAAAGTGCTGGTCGATGACGACGGCGTCGCGGTGGTGCAACTTAACCGCCCACAGAAACGCAATGCCTTCACCCAGGCTATGATCGATGCCATGGTCGCAGCCTTGGGTTACCTGGACGCAAGCAAGGACGTCCGCGCACTCGTCGTCACCGGCAGCCCAGGTGGTGGGCCCTTTTGTGGCAAGTAAATCTGACGGCAAGACCAGACAGACAAGCCAGTCATGCTGATCATCCACCCTCGACGCCAGCCGGTATGGACCTCAAAGAGCTAGTCCAGATCTCAACTGCTGAGGCACATCAGAGGGGTTTCCTCAAGGACCTCACGGACGCCTTCGCCCGCTTCTCAAAACCATCTGTTGCCGCCGTGACTGGCTTCGCTGTCAGTACCATGTTCCCTCGTTCAACCAGACTTGAGAGACTGACCGGTGAGCAGCTTGGAGGTGGTTGCGAGGTTGCCTTGGCAGTGAGTGTCCATGATGATGTTCCACTGACGCCAGAGACTGTGCTGATTGCCAACCCCCCCAGTGCGATATCATTTACGCCGAGGAAGAGGCCAAGTTCGGGCTTCCAGAAATCACCATCGGCACCATCCCCGGTGCTGGAGGGACCCAGAGGTTTGCGCGAGCCCTGGGAAAGTATAGGGTAAAGTCCCATACACCGACTGACTTCCCTCCCTCCTCTCCTGGATCCTCAGCTGATGCAATCAACTAGGCCATGGAACTCATCCTGACGGGTGACTCGGTCCCTGCCGTTGAGCTCCAGCGCCTTGGTCTTGTCAACAAGGTGTTTCCAAAGGCCCAAGTCGAGGAAGAAGCGATCAAACTTGCCAGGCGCATTGCTGCCCTGTCTGCAACTGTCGTCGCGTCTGCAAAACAGGCGGTCTTGACAGGTGAGAACGTCGACCCCGGTGCTGACGATGCCGGCACTTGCTGACCAACCCGCTCATCAATCAGCCGAGAATTCGCATCTTGAGGCCGGCATGGTTCATGAAAAGGCGTTGTACTACGCAACGTTCAGCACTCACGATTGCAAAGAGGGGTTGTCTGCATTTTTGGAGAAGCGAGCCCCACGGTTTGAACACAGGTAGGACAAGGGTCGGTATATCATTGCATGGGAACATGGGACGATCGAGTCTAGAAAATAGCGTTCGTCCGAGGACGAAGAAGCTTTCTCGGTTGGCAACGTAGCGAGAACTCTAAACCTTTTCCTGACCTCCACTACTTTCCCCGCATGCAACACGCGAACAGCACTTGTAGTTGTAGATCCGGAGCGCAACCCCTGGCAATCCTTCCAGATTTCAACTTGACTTCATCACAATCTAGAGTTTTGCCTCCAATCAAGACAGGTCAGAGATTAAGTAAGCTGGGAAATTACGAGCCTAGTGGTGAATCCATACTCTTCGGAGGACCTTTGGGCTGACAAGGTTCGGGGTATCACCTGGGTAGCTCAACGGCTGTTTCGGCGCGCTTAAGTGAATGCCGTCATAGTGTAATGAGAACATTCGAACCTCGTGGATATATATATGTATTCAGTTGCCCCCACAACGGATAAATTTGCGATATCGACAGGCACAGTCAACTCCTACGAAAACTGCCATCATGATGCGCCAAACCGGTGCCATTCTGCTGAGTCTTCTTGGCCTCAGCTCCGAAGTGCTGGCAGCGGGTGCTTTCGCGCCGGTGTCTATTCCTCGCATTCCAGCTAAATCTGGGAAGACATGCATACTCAACCCACTTGGAAATAATAAAGACGATGTACCTCAGATTCTCGAAGCATTTGAGGCGTGCAATAATGGCGGAACAGTGGTCTTCCCAGAGAATTCAACTTTCTACATCGCAACTAAGCTAAATCCTGTAATCTACGACGTCACTATTGACTGGAAAGGAACTTGGCTGGTATGTCTTGGCTACCGCTTCTCAAATAAGGACAATTCATGTGAACTCGGACTTTTGATCGAGATGTGCTCACGTCACACAATGTCATGGACTAGTTCTCGGACGATTTGGACTATTGGCGCTCAAACTCCTACCCGATAGCCTTTCAGAACCACGCCGCGGGATTCATCATCTCAGGCGAGAGGATTTACATCAATGGCTACGGAATTGGCAAGATTAATGGAAGCGGTAACACCTGGTATACCACCGAAGCAGGCGATACACAGCCGGGAAGGCCAATGCCTTTCGTCTTCTGGAATGTTTCTGATGTCCTTGTTGAGCACTGTGAGTTGTTGAGTATGATATCTCCGCACTAATCTCCAAATTCTACTAAATACGTTACACAGTCTCTGTGGTTCAGAGTCCACTTTGGTCTGTCAATATCATGAACGGGACTTCAATGTGGTTCGATGATATTTATGTGAATAACACCGCGCTTGATGCTCCATATGTATGCTTCCCTCGTGCTTCTACCCCCCCCCCCCCCATTCTCTCCTCATCAGTCCTTTTGCGGACGCCAGACCTTGGACGTATCACAACAAACCTCAAGACTTGTGACACCTACTCTGTCCTACGATAAGCCAGGATCAGAAATAGGCTCGCGGGAGTTGCCTTTGGCGTGGCGTCTTTCGGAACCAAATCCTCTTAAAATTCACTAACGTAAACTTTACTCAGGGATACAATTGGGTCCAAAATAAGTTCAGCCCCAGGGTTGTGTTACACACGAGCATATAGGGCTGACGTATACTTTACATACCGACGGTTTCGACACCATGGATGCCTACGACATTAGACTTACAAACTTTGTTTACCAAGGAGGTGACGACGCGATTGCTATCAAACCTCGGTCGTACAACATTTTCATCCAAAATGTACATCTTCCAGCAAGAAACCGATCCCTACGCAGCTGACATGAGACTCTCTCTATAGGTCACAGTGCACGGTGGTAATGGCGTCGCAGTCGGAAGCCTGGGCCAGTACCTCGAAGACAGTTCAGTAGTGAATGTTGTCGTCAAAGATGCTAAAATACTCACCTACAACAACGACATGCATAATTCGGCGTATATCAAGACTTGGGTGGGCGAGCTGGTTCCCCAGGAGGACGACTATGAAAGCGAATATCTGCCGAGGGGTGGAGGGTGGTAAGCAACCTCTCACACAGCCTACAAGCCAATTCGTCGAGGAGGTACTAAGGATTTCTTCAGGGGTGTTGTACAGAATATATTCTTCGAAAACTTCTACGTCGAAGGAGCCGCTGCAGGCCCTAGCATCACCCAGAACTCGGGCAACAATGGTTCGTAGTTGTCCTGTCCCCTATCAAGTTTCAGACCACCCCCTTCCCGAACTAGAAACCGAATTTCTAACATGGAGTATGTGACTAGGCTCTTTCGCTGGTACCTCAAATATGCTGGTCTCGAATGTTGCCTACGTCAACTTCACAGGCTGGCTTGATTCCTCGAGCAGTACTCGCACCGCATCAGTCTCATGCTCCGAGAGGCATCCCTGTTACAATATTGACATGAGAAACATCTCACTTCAGCCCACACATAACTCTACTGCGACAGGGGCAGTAGGAGCTTGCTCTTACATTGAAGCTGGTGGTGTACATGGCATGGAAGGGAGTGACTGCACGTAGTTGAGGATGATCTGGTTCTCTTTCCTGATATCAGGTACGGATGACACAGGTCTTCGTCAGAGCGTTACACACATATACACTTACTTAACCAGTCAGTTTCCAATTTTAACATATCACCAAACGCCCCAGTATTTAAATCCACAGAGTTGCTGCGTTGTTTGGTATACCGCAAAGTTAGTATGTCAATTTTTGTAGAGGTGCTTAGTTTCTGTTCTCTTCCAAGGATTCGTGTGATGATTTATAGTCCATATCATCATCATCTTGGCCCTGCTGCAAATGTAGATTTCTCCCTCAGTCTCTCCCCATACTTCCAGAGCAAGATTGGCCCAGGCCAGCCGATCGCAATACCGATAAATGCAAGCATAGTATTGCCCCAGCCGTAGTCCAGCTTGGCATATAAGCTGGGTGCGAAGAGCGGGAACCCAAAGCCAGCAAGACTGCGCAGTACCGTCGCCGCAGCCACGGCGCTCGCAGCGTACCTCGTGTAAGAGTCGACGAGAAACCCCTGGATGGCCTGAAAACCGACAATGACTCCCATCGACAACAAAACAACCCCGATGTCAGGGCCGATCCAATGAACTCGGTATTGAGCAGTCCAGCCGTAGATGATGAGGCCGACGGGCAGCATGATCGCTCCAGGCACCATCATGGGAATTCGAAACTCCGGGCGCCCGACTGTTACATTGTAGTACTTCTTTAGACGGGCATAGATACGGTCCTGGAAGGGGGCGCAGATTTGAGCTCCAAGGAAGAATCCGAGTCCAAGGGCAATATAGTTCAGTCCACCGATTCCAGTGCTCATCCCATATGAAGCCCACAGCCCCGGAAAAGTGCTCAGGATTAAATACATTAACCCGTAAAGAAACATCATGTAAAGAGCAAGGACCTGAATGATAGGCTGTGTAAACAGCCTGCGGCATTGGAAGTCAGCCATCAAAGAATCAGAAAATGAACTTAAGGAGAATACAGCGAGGAGAGCCTTGGGAGTCGCCAGGAGATCATAACAAGATTCAGAATCTGCAGCTCGTGGAGATTCTGGGGTACATGCGGGAAATGGGGTATGTTTGTTCTTGAAGGGGTAAAATTGATAGCCAGAAGCTGCTTACATGCGGAACGGCCTGACAAAGGCTGTGGCCAATGTTCGGACAACTGTCTTGTCCGGGTCATCGAAGTCGGTGTGTAGGTCCATGTTTCCCGTCTCTTTAACGAGTTTTTCCTTGCGCCATCGCAGCAACACTGGGGTGTAGGTCTCCCGGAGAAGGAAGAGCCCTGTGCATTGTATCATGGCGTCGGCTATTGTCGTAGCATAGAATATCCACCTCCAGGAAGTATTTTCGGAAATAAAAGCCCCCGCGATGGGGCCGATGGCAGGCCCTAGAAGAGGGGCGAGACTATAGATGCTCATCGCTCTTCCTCGCTCCTCTGCAGTAAACAAATCGGAAAGGATCCCGCCGCCGATGGCGAGAGGAGCTGAACCACCAAACCCGGCAAGAAACCGGAATACTATGAGCTGTACTTTTGTGCGGCTCAGACCACAACCGAGATTGAAGAATAGGTAGAAGAGGTTCGCCAATTGAAGGACGATGACGCGGCCGTACAACTCGCTCAGAGGTCCTAGAAGCAGAGGACCAATTGCATATGCTAGAGACCAAATCATCAGCTGAGACAATTGAGGTTGTTACGATCTGGGAAACCTACCAAGGACAAAGATGGAGAGTGACAATTGCTTCTCAAACTCGATTGTAATGTTTAGTTCACTGGCAATGGAGTTCAACGCTGGTGCAGTCATAGTAGACGAAACCGGACTGATCAAAGTGAATGTCGACACCACAAATACTGCGGCCCATTTCTGACGTGTCTCCCAAGTCTTTGGATTCTCCGGGTCCTCCGTATTCCATGTTACGAGGTTCGGGTCTGCTAGGTGTCGCGGCGTCGGTTGCTTTTCGAGCGGTAGGGCGGCCTCAACATCATGCCGGCTCTCAATACCGTCACGCACGTGGCTGACTGCTCTTGTTACCTCGGGGCGGCCTGAGGATCTCGATCGTCCGAGCCGGACCTCGTCTTCAGAAATGGACCCTGATGAGCTCGAAGAATCATCGTCTGTAGGTGAGCTTGGCTTCTCCGCCTCGATTTCGTCGTCATCGCGTCTGATCTTGTCTAACGTTTCGTGCTGCAGACGGTTCCAGGATTGGTTTCCTGTGGCCATGTTTCCAAAGTCTTGCGCCTCTGTCCCGTTGTTTGCAGGCCCTGACGATGGGGCTGACGAAGGACAACCCCTAACTCCTTCGGCGTCCTTCATTGGGCTGTAGATTCCTGACGATTGAAAATCCTTTTGGAAGGGCGTCTATTAGATTTTATGCTCGAATTCGCCTTTATGGTAACTGTGGAGAGTATGTGCACTGTGTCCGTCGAAATGAATCAAGCGCCAAGGCCGGGTAGGCTCTTGTCGATGTGAATGCCTTATATACAGAGTTGGACCGGACAAAAGCACAGCTCCCAAATCAAAAACTCATAGAATTTGTAGCCTCCACCTCACTTGAGGAAAAGGGGAAGAATGAGCGGCCAACGACTGGTGTCGGCGAGGTCTCAACGCAAGAACACACCCTCGACCGGCCGACTTCCGGATCCACTATCTTCGGTGCCGACTCGCACAATTTCTTCACTAACGACTAAAGGAAACCGCATTGAAGTGGGTAAACTGGGATGCAGATCTCACCGCTAAGGCGGCCAGCAAGCACCACAGCAAATAAGAGGCCTAGTTATGTCACCCACTTCGTATTGGTACGCTCGGTATCGGCCTTTGCCGCGTGCCGAAAGCGCCCCGAGTTTCCAAGCATCGGGACAGCATGGACTTAAGGTCGGAGACAAGTACTAGTTGCCGTTGGAGTTCGCCAGTGTCTCAAAATTCCGTGTTTCTAGAGATCGATGCTGTGCCCGTGATGTTGGGGTAGTCCTCTGTCTAGCACGAAGGGGCCTTGACAGATGTCTTTTAACAACTCAAGTTTTGTTCCCTGACTGTTGTGACTCGTGTTATCTCCATCAATGTTAGTTTCGACTTGAGTCTATGTAATTTTGGCCCGTAGGGAATCAAACCAACATTGCAAGAGAGTAGCCAATCTGTTAGTTGTGGACTCAATTACATATGTCAAGGCCCATTAGACCTGTTTCTGAGTTTCCCAACCGAGTCAGGGCAGACGTGGAAGTTCGCCCGCAGGGAATCTCGCAATTTTGATACCTAGGTACTGACTCTATCGGGTGAAATGATCTCTGGTCTTTCAACTGCAAGTCATGCTGGCCACTGACCTACAGGGCGGCCTTTTATGGGGCAGCCTTCTGACCTATCTAATACCCTGTCATGGAAAAGTCTCCTGCAGGACAACTTCGATTAGGACAACGTCCTAACCTCTACTGGGACAATATTATATGGATAAGATCTCGACCTCCTGTGGGACAATATTCTGTAGGATGATCCCCCGGCCTCCCATAAGACAAACTCCTAAGCTCCTTGCGGGACAGACTCCCACGCCACAACCTCTACTAGGAGCCCATCTAGCTGGTTCCGTTTCTATTCCATATACAGCCTGAGCCATATATAGCGCCTTCATACAGTGACAAACACTTAAGGCCTAGCATTTCAAAAAAAATATTAAGCCGTTAAAGACTTTATATGCGGGCTCTATTGGGAAGGAACGAACGACTAAGTAGATAGATAGATAGTTACATAGTTTAAAGGAAGAATATAGTGTGGCTGAAGCTGGAGCCCATCTAGCCTCCTATGATATGACCTTCTATAGTTGAGATGCCGGTTGAGTTGGTCGGTGATGCTAGTGAGGACCAGGGTTGTAAAATTAGTCTTTAGTATCTTAGTCAGACTAAAGACTAATTTAGTCTTTTAGTTTTTAGTTAGTCTTTAGTCTTTAAAAATTAGTCTTTAGTCTTTTAGTTACTAATAGTGACTAAAACTAAAAGACTAAGACTAAACTAAAAAAAGACTAAAAAACTAAAGAATAAGTGGGGCTTTATTTACTAATAATAGCTACTTTTTTATACTTATTTAGTGGGTTATAGTAGGAATTGAATAGGGGTTTTAGGGGGTATTATGGATTAAATAGTTATGTGATTTAATTTACGAGAATTACTATTAAGAATTAACTACCTATACTATCTATACTATCTATTTAAATAATATATAGTGTTTCGACCCCCTTATAAGAGAGAGATAGACCTAAAAACAGCTAATACTGTCTAAAACTTAATATAAGTCACCCCCCCCCCTTCCCCCCTACCCTTAGCCTCACCACCTATCTTTAACTATATAGAACTTAGTAAATAACTAAGATATAAATATAATAAAAATATATTTAAATACCTTATACTATCTATTTTCTATATAAATTACTTTAAAATATACTCTTATCTAGAAAATAAATAATTAAATATATATAGACTTCCCTTTATAGAAAAGGTATATTTTTAAAAATATAAAAATAGTATAAAATACTTATATATTTTTTAATTATAAGTATAAAGTTTATTTTTTAATAATATTTAATATTTTTATATAACCTCTTATTTAACTTTTTATATAACCTCTTATATAACCTCTTATATAACCTCTTATATAACCTCTTATATAACCTCTTATATAACCTCTTATATAACCTCTTATTTAACCTCTTATTTAACCTTTTATATAACCTCTTATATAACCTCTTATATAACCTCTTATATAACCTCTTATTTAACCTCTTATATAACCTCTTATATAACCTCTTATTTAACCTTTTATTTAACCTCTTATATAACCTCTTATATAACCTCTTATTTAACCTCTTATTTAACCTTTTATATAACCTCTTATATAACCTCTTATATAACCTCTTATATAACCTCTTATTTAACCTCTTATATAACCTCTTATATAACCTCTTATTTAACCTTTTATTTAACCTCTTATATAACCTCTTATTTAACCTCTTATATAACCTCTTATTAAACCTTTTATTTAACCTCTTATTTAACCTTTTATTTAACTACCTATTTAACTACCTATATAACCTAGTATTTAACTTTTTATTTAACTTCTTATTTAACTACTTATTAATAAATAAAAATAAATAAAAAAAGGATAATAGTTAATATAAAGAGCCTATTAATATAATTAAGTTATTATATATATTTATAAATATTTAAAAAAAACTATAAAAAGAATTTTAAGTAAAATTAAACTTATAACCTTTAAATAAAAAACTTAAGTAAAGTATAGAATTATTCCCTTAGGCTATAAAGCTATAACTAGTTACTAAAAACTCTCTTTTTTAACCTATATATCCTATAATTAGTATACCTTTTAAAAGTTTAAAATAAAATCAGGTTTTTAAACTATCCGAACCGGAGACTTTTAATATACCAAAGGAATAAACAGAGGAATAAATTACCCATATATTTACCCCGAAGGAATAAACAGAAGAATAAACTATCCGAATAATTTTTTTTTCTTTTTTTATATATACAGCACTTCCCTCCTTCTTAATTCTTTTTTTTTTCTCTTTACTATTATCTATCCTCACTCTTCATCTTTACTCTCTATCCTCAACACTACACTTATTACTTGCAACGGTACTGCTTACTACTAGCAAAGCAATAGACCGCCCGGCCAAAAGACCATAATAACCAATCTACACATTGGTTATTCCTAGCAGTTATAAGTACCATACCGTCACTACCCCCCTCTAAGGCCTTCTATAGAGCTCTAGGCACAGAGAGAGAGGCGTGGTCCTAAACAGCGCCTTTGCTGAGTCGGCTTACGTACTTATAGGAGGCCTGAAAATCTTAAACAGTACGGTACAGTTACGGTTTCCTAGTAATTCACTTAAGCCGCCTTATCCAAAGCAGGTACTACTCTCTTAGCAGTATAATTACGGTACGGGTATCTGTCGGGGTATCGGGGTCTGTACCTGTACCGAATAAGACTTTCGAACGTGGGGGCTCGAACCCACGCCCTTGGTTAGATTGGTTATTACAACAGTACTGCTTACTACTAGCAAAGCAATAGACCGCCCGGCCAAAAGACCATAATAACCAATCTACACATTGGTTATTCCTAGCAGTTATAAGTACCATACCATCACTTTACTCTAAATAGAAAAGAAATATTTATTTATTTATTTTATTTATTTAGAATAAATAAGTAAAAATATCTTCTTCATTTACACCTTCTTCCCCTATTAAATCATTAAATATATCTTTTTCAGAAGATAACTCTTAACAATCTCTATAATTTAATAAAAGAGATAAATATAACTCTCTTAATTATATATTACCCCCTCCTAAAAAAACAAAAGTTTATATTTTTCAAAATAATTTATTTACTTAAACTCTCCTCCCTATTAATCTATAAATAGACTAAAAGATATTAGTATCTTATACTTAATAAGTTATACTATTTATTATACTTTATAATCTTATATAAATACTACTCTATAAGTTTTATTTATATATAATTATATTTATATTAGACTATAGTTAGTTAAGGATAGTAGAAAGCTATTTCTTAGCTTAGTATCTATAATAAGAGTATATTCAACAATATTCTTTAAGAATACCCTAACTATATAATTAATATATAAAATAATTTCTTTAATTCTTCTATATTAAATAAATAACTTACTTAGTTTCTTAACTAATAAATAACTATAGGTATTCTTATAAACAATAAACTACTATTAGAGGTTTTCAAGCCTCTAATTATACTCGTCATTATAAGCAATTATATAAAGATATCCCTTATAATAAGGATAGTAAGAAAACAAAACTAAAAAGTAAGTAAATAATATTATATTATTTATTAAAAAGACTTTTATTAATTTAATATAGGAGCTATACCTCGCAATTTCTTTACTATACTAGCTAAGAAAGTAAAAGCTAATTTTACTAATATTAATACTTATAAAAAGATTTTAAATTTTATTATTAAAAATAACTTACCTTTTAATATATTAAATTTAAAGTCTTTTTAGAATTTATTATTATATTTAAATCTATAAGTATTCTACTTATATTCTTTTATTTAATAATACTAATATAAAAATAGAGCTACACCTATAATTAATTAATTAAAAATTAAAAGTATTTTAAGTAATACTTTTAAAAAAGACCTTATTAAAATAAATTTAAATTTAAAAAAGAATATTACTAGCTATAGTAAATTCTCTTTTATATTTAATATTTAGACTTCTAAGGCAAATACAGCTTATATAGGAATAATAATCTTATATATTAATTCAGAATTCCAGTTAATATATAAATTAATTAGATTTTCTAAATTAAAAGAGCGGCACACTAGCTTAATTCTTTTTAAAGAATTTCAAAAGTCTATTAAAAATTATCCAAGTATAACTTCTAATAGTATTTTCAGGTATTTAATATCTTATATATTATTTATTAAATAAAAACTAATTTATTATTATAGCTTCACTCAAGATAACACAACGAATAACAATACATTTTTATCAGAATTTAAAGAGGAATATAATTCCAAATTAAATTCTAGCTTTAAAAACAATATTCATTATATAGCACATATTATTAATTTAATAGCGCAAGATATTCTAAAAGAATATTTATCTAATAAAGACGTCGATAAATATATTTCAGAATATTCTACAAATTCTTAAACTTCAGCACCAAAGTCTATTAAAAATAGTAAGTTAAATATATAAATATATATTAATATTTACTAATATTTATAGATATTATTACCTATATTTAATAAGTAATAATATTAACTCGATATAATATCAAGATTAATAAACTCTTAGTTAAAGGTATCGAAAAGTGTATACAAGACAGGTCTTTAAAAAAAGACTATAAGAAAACTTATATATCTTTAGATATATAATAACCTTTATACTTATTATTAATATTATACTAACTTATTATTAGATACACCCACTAGATAGAATTCTACATATTTTATATTAAAGACTTTTTTAGAATTAAAAGAGCCTTTAACATATATATATAGAAATTCTACTAGTAATAAGTATAGGAATATATTTCTAAAACAAGAAATATATATTCTAACTCAAATAACAAAAACATTCAAGGTTTTCTCAGAGCCTTCTATTAAACTTTAAGGGTAGTTATATACAACTATCCCTAAAGGTTTATTATATATTTATTCAATATATAATAACCTTAAAAGTCTAATAGAGGAGTTTAAAAGAAAGTTAAAAAGGGACCTAAATATAATAAGTTTTTCTTTAATATTTTATATTTTATATTACTATATACTAATTTTATTAAGAATAATACCTCTCTAAACTTATTAAAGCTATTTATATAGGTTTAAATAAGTTAGAGAAGTATTTTCCTCGTTAACTAACTAAGGCTAATATAAAAGACTATAAATCTTTTATATTAGCCCTAGTTTTAGACCCAAAGTATAAAATATCTCATTTTCAAAATAATGAGATATTAAACTTCTATCCTTCTATAGAAGTCGATATACAGTCTATTTTAAAGGCTGAATTTAATAAGTAAGTTATATTAACTCTATATATTTTATATATTTACTTATATTTTTTAGGGTTAAATCAGAATTATATTCCTCTAATAAAGATATATATAATATATCACCTATTAATTCACCTTAAAGAGACCTAGATTCTAATGATGAATTTTATATTAAATCTTCTTTTAATAAAGAAGATGAATATACTATTTATCTTTAAGAAACACGCTCTAACTCTAAGGTATATATACTCTTTATATAAAAACTTTATATTTACTAATATTTAATAGTTAAATCCACTAGAATATTAGAAAAATAATAAGTTCTAATATCCTATATTAAGTATCTTAGCCCGAAGATATCTTGCTATTTCAGCTACTTCTGCTACTATAGAAAGAATATTTTCTATTACTAGTTATATTATAACTAAGTCAAGGGTTAATCTTAATGTGGATATAGTGAGAGAATTAATACTATTAAAAAATTAGAGATTTAATAGTATTAAAGAGTTAGAGGAGGAAATTCGAGATTAGGAGGAAATAGTAGAAGAAAACTAATAGAATAAAGTTATATAATCTATTTTATTAGATTTCTTTTAATTTAAACTATTATTATATAGTTTATTTTAAAAGAAAGTAATAATTTATTTTATATACTTTATTCTTTTTAAATAGAGAAAATTAAAATAAGATAAAATAAGTTATTAATATTCTTTTAATTTAAACTATTTCTTTATAGTTTATTTTTAAAAGAATAATAATAATTTATTTTATCTTATTTTAATTATTAAGTTAATAGTAAATATTTAATTCTCTAATATTATTTTTATTTCTTATTTAATAAAAAATAATAATAAAAGTATAAAGTACTAAACAACGACTTTAAAACCTTACGAACTCTAATTAAATTAACTAATAAATACTTATAAGAAAAGCAAGTATTAATTAATCTATTAGAGTTTCGGTCAGAGTATTATACTATTAAGTAGACAACCCTGCTCCCTACACTTAAAGTAAATTAAAATCCCGAATTATAAAGATTTTAAAATACTATATAGGGCCCTTAATAACTAAATAAGTAGAGTATAAATCCTCTAAATAAATAGTGTTAGTTGTAACCATATAGATAAATTAATTCTTATTCCCTTAATAACCTAGATAGTCACAATAATCATATACTTTACCGCTAGACTATTATAACTACCTAAAAAAAAAACAAAATTTTAATAATATAAGCTTAAGACGTTATCTTAGTTTATATTAAAATTATTTATTTAGAATATTTAAGATTTTCTTTATATTTAAGTTTTTATAGTAAAAGAAAGCTAGAATTTTAATAGATTTAACCTAATTTCAAAGTATAAATTTAGTTTATTATATAAAGGAATGCATGTATTTAAAGTTCTAAATATATTAAGGAAATACAAGTCATTTAGACCTACTTATAAACTCTTATCTTTTCAACATTCATAGTTCGAATTATAATAACAGTAATTATAAAATATATATATTTATAGTATAAAAAGGTTTATATTATCTAGTATAGTTTTTTAAATATTTATTTAAATTAGTACTTAATTATTTAGTAATTTAAGTATTTATTAAAGTATTTATTTAAGTATTTATTTAGGTATTTATTTAGGTATTTATTTAGGTATTTATTTAGGTATTTATTTAGGTATTTATTTAGGTATTTATTTAGGTATTTATTTAGGTATTTATTTAGGTATTTATATAGGTATTTATATAGGTATTTATATAGGTATTTACTTAGGTATTTACTTAGATATTTACCTAGTTAAAATAGGTATATAACCCCCCCTCCCCCCATACTTTCAACAGCTTGGGATTCCCCATCGGTCGAAGTGCTATAGTTCAGTGGCTAGAATCTTCCTAGTAATAGGAAAGACCTGGGTTCGAATCCCAGTGGTTCTAATGGATGGGCGATCCTGAGTTGTTTTTTGTGTTTTTTTTTTAGTTTTTTAACCTATTTAAATAGGTAGTTAAATAGGTAGTTAAATGGGTAGTTAAATAGGTAGTTAAATAGGTAGTTAAATAGGTAGTTAAATAGGTAGTTAAATAGGTAGTTAAATAGGTAGTTAAATAAATAGTTAAATAAATACTTAAATAAATAGCCCCACTTTTATTTTAGTCTAACTAAAGACTAAAGACTAATTTATATAATTAGTTAGTCTTTTAGTCAGACTAAGTGACTAAAAAAATAATTAGTCACTAAGTTACTGACTAATAATCTTTAGTCTTAGTCAAGGCTTGTGACTAAACTAATTCTGACTAATTTCAACCCTGGTGAGGACCAAGTTAACATCAATACTTTGAATATGATGGAACAAACAATAAAGCATCTTTTGCATGTGTAATGTTCTGGATCAATTGGTCAGGTATGATATAGTACATCGAAGTGAGCTTTCCAGCCTCCTAGGCAAGGTTTTCTCAGCGAACACTCGCAATGTGTAATGTCACATCGTGGTCAATATGGGATGAGATTTCTTGATTTGGGGGGGGGGGGGCAACTCCTACCAGGGGAGTTTTTGTAATTTATCCTCCAGTGGAATGAGTTACTCAGTGTCTTCTCATCGAGACAAGTTCTCAGACAACAAATAATAGTTGTTGGCTCATTCTATGAGGGGATGTCACATAATCGGGCTATCACAACAGCCAGCGTGCAAAGCTCTTCTCTGGACCCCGAATCGAGGGTAAGTATTGCATTGTGACGCTGAGAAACTGTCATTTTACTTTTGGAGAAAGCAGAGCGACCTGTAGTCAGAAGGGCACGATTCAATCACAAGCAGAGATTGTGTTAGCTCACCACAAGCAAACAGTTTTGAGTTCAAAATATTGCTTTTGGAAATCAGGGAGAAGTTTCCCACAAACCGGACTGTTAGTGTATTCACGATCCTAGTTGAGGTGTTTGCGGGAGGATTTGCACACCTACTAGTTAGCTCTGTGAAGCCCTGTTGAGATTGTGTTCACATTTGTCCTTGCTCTTAGTGCAGGCGTGGGCTGCAGTGATTCATCCAATCACCGCGACTCGGCTTGAAAGTGCCACAGAAAGGTTGCGTCACAATCGCTGACTATTGCAATGGGATGGAATCCCTTTTTATTTTCACCGGAGTCCATCAGGACTCAGGAAACGATCCTGAAATGATACCAAGGAGTACAAATCCCTGACGGCCCACTCTTCAGCTCTAGAAATGCGTCAAAGACATGATCTCAGCCGTGAGGACTTTTCATTTCCAAACTGATGAACAATGACCTAAAGCAACCAACCATTTAACGCCGATCCTGCCCACCGAATTTTGGACTCACAACCGTGGGAGCGCGAAGGAAACTGTTTCAAATGCCGAAGATATCGATCCGGGTATCACTCAGGAAGCCTACAGCTCATCCTGTCCAAATCCTAATCCAAGACCTCCTCAAGCCTCCGCCTTGGTGTCGACCTTCTTGGCTGGGGGCTCATGGGTAGCGCCGCCATCCTCATCGCGAGAGCGCTTGCCATTGGACTCGCCAGACTTCTCGCCGTCTTCATTGTCCCTGCGGTCTCCATCACGCCTGTTGTTGCGGTCGAAATCGCGGCCTCCTCGCCCACGGCCTCCACGTCCACGCCCTCGTCCACCTCGGCCGCCTCGGTTGTTGTTCCTGCGGTCGTGGTCCTTGCGGGCCTTCCAGTCGTCCCTGTCGCCCTTGAAGTGGTCTCCCTTGCGATCACGGCTAAGGTCCTGGCCCTCCCAGAAGGTTCGAGGACCTTTGCTCTTGCTGGGCTCGAGCTTCCCCTCCTTGATCAGCCGGGATTTCTCATCGACGTAGTCTCGCTTAGACATGATCTTCAGGTCACGCCCCTCATACTTCGGCGGTGGGTCAAGGGCCAAGAACGCCTTGGCGTGCTCTTCGGTCTCGAACTCGGCGAAGACGGAGCCCTTGAAAAGATGGTCATCATCTCGGCGAAGTCGGATGGCATTGACTGGTCCGAACTTCGCGAAGAAAGCCTCGATGTCAAACTGGGTGGACGGCTGCTCGTCTCCGAAGCCCTTGACGTAGACGGAGACAGGGAACTTGTCGCCCGGCCTGGAGGACTTATAGGCGACCTTGCGCGCGACTGTCTCTTTGCCGTCCTCACCGGAGATGACCAAGAACTGGCTGTCGCGCAGAGCCTTGACGACAGCCTCGTAGGGCTGGAAACGACGCATACGACCGAAGGAGCAGATCGTCTTGAGAGGGACGGGGTTGTTTTCGAAACCACCAGTCAAGTTCCACATGTACTTGTCCTGGGGCAGGTTGTTGTCGCCGAAGTAGAACTCGACCTAAGTAACTGTTAGGGAGGTCTTCATGTAGCCCTAGTATCTCGAGATTGTGTGCGTACCTGGACACGGATCATATGGGGGTCATCGGTGACAGACAGGACGGAAGGGTCGAATTTGCTCTTGTTGTCGTGGTGGTGGGCATGGGCTCCGGCCTTGTGGGCGTTGTGGTCCTTGTCCTCCTTGGCGTCACCCTCCTCTATGGCGGTGTCTCCGTTCTTCTCGGTGGCCGCAGTCTCCTCGGCCTTGTCAGCCTTGACAGGTTCGTCCTGAGTGGTTTCGACAGCGGGAGCAGCGCCGGTGGCTGTCTCTGCGACGGGGGCAGACACCTCGGGCTGGGTTGCCTCAGCTTGGGTGGTTGGGTCGGCCATCTTGTCTTGCTGGAATGAAAGTTTGAATTGCAAGGTCAGAGAGACTTTGGGTCGCTCGACAACGGGGCAGTTGGAGAGAGGGCGAGGAAGGTGTTGCGCGGCGCGAAAAGTGTGACTCTCCGGCGAGGTGAGTCTTGTGCGCTGGTGGGGGGGCAAGGCACACTGGTTGGCCGCGACTAGGGAAGGTACCTAGGTAGTTTTGTAATGATGCGGCGGCCGACTCAAGGCACCCTTCTGAGGAGTACGGAAGAATAGCGAAAGTGGTCAGGCTGTACTGGAGGCTGGGGATGGTTGGAAAAGAAAAAAGGTCGATCTTAGGCCGGCCGCTGTGAACTTTTTCTACAGTTACCTAGGTATGCCGATAAGCCTGCGATAGAGTGCAGCCAGGGTTTTGCAGGCACCCCACAGTCAATCCATGTGGAGCACAGAGCTCCTCTTTGGGTTTTAGTGTGACAAGCATTGAGCGAGAGCAGTACTCTAAAATTTTGGTGAGTAGTCGCGCAGCGGAAGCAGAGTGAGGTCCACTCTCTCCTAGCTTGACAACTTCGCAGACGCGGCCAACTCGACTCGAATTCCTTTGCCTTCTTGCATCTCGAGTCCAGTCTGTGCCGCTCGAACCCCTCTGCAGACCAGAATGAAGTTGAGAAGAACATTAAAGTTCCACAGTTTGAAACGGGGGGTAAGCATTGCACCCGTCACCATTGTCTTCTCGCCTCCGCGATGCCCTCCCACACCACACACCGACGGCGTGACTTGTGATGGCCAATTCTTCATGTCAAACTGTTCCATCCATTCCGGCTGACCAGTGCGCTTGCACCGAGTAGAGAGTCCGCCAAACATGGAACAAGTACAACCTCTACAACCTGTCCAAGGTTGAGCGGACGATACCCAACTACATCTCCAGGACCTTCTTCCAGCAAAAATGGAACGCAAAGGCTCTGACCCGTGCCTACCATGGCGAGCACATCAAGGAGAGCAAATGGGAGCGCATGTTCAGCCGCCGCATGCTGTCCGTCGTCAATATGGACCCTGTCTACATGGCTCACAATGACGGCTCCGAGCAAGCCGCAGGCAGAGGCTCCGGCAAGGACAAGCCCAGCTTCGAGGATGTCACGCCATGGCACGAGCGCGGCCAGGCTCTGAACAAGAGGCCCAAGCCTGGCTTTGCACCCAAGACAGACCTGGATCTGATCCCGCCCAGCGAGACCCAGCCTCCCTCGCGGAAAGAGACAAACCTGCAGCAGTTCAGCGGCCAGACCCCGTACATGAACATGGCATACGCCCCTCTAGAGAGGAGGATTGATGTGGCCATCTTCAGGGCCCTCTTTGCCAGCAGTACGCGACAGGCGCGGCAGTTTGTTATCCACGGCGCGGTCAAAGTCAACGGCCAAGTGGTAAGAGCCAAACAGCCCTTCAGGCCTCTTCGTCCAACTCCGCGGACTAACATTAATCAATGCAGATGACGCATCCAAGCTATCTCCTCAACCCCGGTGACATGTTCCAGGTCAACCCCGAGTTCGTTCTCCTCGCGACTGGCAAGAAGAAGCCGCCGCCACCACCCAAGGCCCCCAGGAAAAGCCGCAAAGCTGCGGCATCAGAGGAAGCTGCTGAAGAGGAGGGCGAGGGTCAGGGTGAGGAGGCTGCTGCGGAGGGTGAGGGAGAGGAAGCCGAAGCCGAAGCCGAAGCCGAGCAAGCTACTCCAGGAAGCAAATTACCGAATGTCGACGCATTTGAGGCAAGGCTGGCAAAAGAGGAGGCCAAGAAGGGAGGCGAGAGTTCCACTGAGGTCCAGCCTAATGCACCAGGCAGCATCCCCCGTGTGCTGAGATTCCTGTCGAAGCAAGCCAAGGACATCCTGGAGCAACAGAAGGGCGACTTGAAAGTCAAGAAGAAGCGCAAGTTCCGCAACTTCATCAAGATGTCCCGCGCTGCACTCGCAAAAGCAGGCCGCGTAGGCGGCGAGGCGGAGGTCGCATCCGACCAGACGGTCATAGACGAGGTCAACGCCATGCTCCGCGACCTGGCCATCGCCGACCCATCAATGGCGAAGAAGGCCGAAGAGTCGGGCGCGTTCACCGCCGAGGAAGTCGCCAAGGCCACGGAAGAGACGCGAAAGGAGCAGGAGGAGGACAAGAAGCAGCCCGCAAAGCGGGCAGACTACGTCATGTCCGGCGAGGAGGTCTCGCGGATGAACAAGCTGCTCAAGGAGTGGGAGGACAACCCGGAGGACCTCTCCAAGCCGTACCTCACACCCTGGGAGCCGCGGCGCTTCATGGGCGCCTTTGCCTTCATCCCGCGCTACCTCGAGGTCAACCAGAACATCTGCGCGGCTGTGTACCTGCGCCATCCCGTGGCGCGCCAGAAGTACGCCGAGGTACCGACGCCGTTCCCGCCGCACGTCATGCAGTTGGCATTCAACTGGTATTTGAGGAGGAGATGAGCGCATATGCATAGTACGACTGGTTGCTGCAAGTACTTGAGAGGGGGCGGGGTCGGCAAGCCATCGTGGTGGATGACTCAATCAGCCTGCCTTGTATATAATGTCCAAATCGGGTATTTATGTGCCGAACGGCTAGACGTAGATGAGACGTTCAAACATAAGGCAATTGTAACACCACTTCATAATCTCGTCAATTCTAGGCAGTCTCAGCTTGGCTGACCCTGTCCACACGGGCTACCGGGTGGTGCTCGCGGCACAACTGCTGCATGTTCCAGCTCACTTCCGTCAATATCATGTCGTTTCGGCGCACGTGGAAGCTTCTGGCCCGCAAATACATGTCGCATGAGCGCAAGACATGCATTCCAAGATTCCCATCCGTTATGCTCTGCAAAATTCTCCGCCGCCATTGAACGGTTGGCAGCGGCAGCGGCACCCCTAAGCCGCGACTACAGTGCGGTCCAGGGCCATTGGAGCCCCGAAACATTTTGCGATCAGTTTGCACGTTAGCAGTTATCACATGTCAGCGACGAGGGGCAACGCAAAAATGTTTGATGGAAATCCATCATTTTATGATCAGAAACCACTAAACTAGAGAAGAGCTGGAGGGCGACGATAAGGAAAACACAGTAGTACTCGACACTAAACGGGCCGGGGGAAATAAAAAGGAAGAAAGACGTGCTTGGGAGAATCAGGGGCATGAGGGGGTATGATAGTAGAGTAAAGCCGTCAAATGCGATCCCAGATTCCAAACAAAAACCGGTCTTTGAGATACTAGATGCATCCACAAGACATCTACGCCCACGGCTCAACCGTCCACCTAACCGGCCTCATCCTCCATGATTAGGTATCACAGCCACTGCTCTCCGTCACACGTCGTCGCACATCCCATGACCCGCTGCAAGAACTTCTGAGGGGCCATAGAGACGCCTCGCCGAGAAGAAAGAAGGAAGTTCCCCGAAGTGTTGGTCGTGGGCTACCAGCGAAAGTGGACTGGTCCCCTATGGCAAGGAGGGGTCTCAACGTCCGTCATAAATTATAGAAAGTCGTATTTCGAAATGTCGAGCCGACACGTGGTTGCGAAGAAGAAAAAGCCAGCGCTGTGTGTACGCTTGCACCAGGAAGCCGTGCGTTGCCAGACCAGCCCCTGGTTCGATGGGGTATGGGAATGTACTCTAGGCTGTTATGGGCATCGCAAATGCCTGTGTCGAGATCCCCAACCCAAAAGTGTATAATGCAGAAGGGTGCGGAGACCCCTAGTAGGGTTGGAGAGACCGCTCAAATGCGACACGCCTTCTTTCTCCAAAGTATGCAGTTCTGGTCTTGGTCGGGGTGCCATTTTGCCACGAGCCAGAGGGCCGTTTTGATTAGCCGTACCGTGGAGGACTTTTCAAGGATTAGGTAGGACGTGATTAAAATGGTGACAGTGAAGACGAAATTTGAAACAAGCGGCAGGCTGGTAGTGCATGGGCATAAGGCGTATGCAGGCGTGGATCGTAGAAGAAAGGCGCTCCGGGAGTCGAGGCTTATCGGAGGGAGAATCCCTTCCTCTTGCCTTCCTTTTCGATTGGCCGTCCGCTCTCGACTCTCGACTTCTTCTCCTCGAGCTCCAGCCTTTGGCGCTCCAGTTGTTCCTTCATTTCCCGGTGCCTGGCGTACAGCTCCTCCTCGCTTTGCTTCAGCTTGGACTCCTTCTCGGCGACCTTTTGCTGGAAGACCATCTTCATCTCGGCCTCCATCTTGGCGAGCTTCTGTTCGTGGAGGGAACGCTCCTCCTCCTGCTTGACAGCTGGGTTGACCTCCTTGAAGACGCTTGGGTCTTGCGAGACACCCATCTGGATGAGCTTATCTGTACGGTAGTTCTCGTAGAGGAGGTTGTTGGTGTGCTCCTTGAGCTCCTCCATGTGGGTCCGGATGAGCATCTGGCGGAGCTTGACAAAGTCGCAGTGCTCCTCGTTGTCGACCTCAATGACACCCCAGGGGTACTGACGACCGCGCACCTTGCGACCGTCGGCATTTGTGATCTCCCCGGTGGCACCAACGACGGCGAAAGGAACCTTGGACATTATCTCGTTGTTCTCGGCGATGGTCTCCTCGTCGTCGAGCTCATAACGAGGGCCTTCGAAGATCTGCACGTTGTGGTGCTTGATGTCTGCCAGGACCTGTCGGGTTGTTAGGAACTGAATTGGACAGGCGAGGCTCGGGCGGAAACTTACTCTGGCCTTAAAAGCGGTGATCTCCTCGTCCGTCAGAGTGTCGGACTTGGCAATGACGGGAATCAGGTTGACCTTGGTGTGAAGACGCTTCATCACCTCAATGTCGAGAGGCTTCAGCGAGTGGCCGGTGGGCTGGATGAAGAAGACACATGCATGGATGCGGTTGTCCACAATGTTCATACGGTTGACCTTGTTCTCGGCATCCAGGTAGGCATCGAAGCGCTGCTCGATGTTATCCGTGATTGGCCTCCAGGACTCGTCATTGTTGACGAAGTCGCCGAAACCAGGGGTATCAACGACAGTCAGGCGCAGGCGAACACCGGCTTCCTCAATATCTGCGCTAATAGACTGAATGGTAACAGTCTTGGGGAGAATGTCGAGACTGGGCCCCTTGCGCTCCTTGGGTGGGTAGAGGGAGGTGTTGAACAGAGTGTTGACAAGGGTAGACTTTCCGAGACCAGACTCGCCTGAATTTTATTGTCAGATATCACGGGCCAAATGGGGGTGCACAGGTAGGACGACTACTCACCAACAACCATAACGTTGAAGTTGAAACCCTTGCGGACACTCTTACGGTGCCATTGGTTGGGAAGGTTGGCAAAGCCAACGTAGCCCGTCAGCTTCCTGCGGACAATGTTCTTGTTCTCAATCACGCCAGATGAGACTGTAGGCCTGAGGTTAGGATTCTGCTCATATTCCCCTTGACCCACATCCGCAATGGGAGAGGAAGGCTTGCCGATAGGAAGCTCGGGAGGGGTGGTGACAGGGGCGCCGTTAGAAGCTGCATCAAAATTAAGTCAGTAAGTCTCCTCCTTGGTTGTTCTCCTACGGAGTATGAGGAAAAGCAGTTTCTGGGAGCCAGTGCAGAATCAGAGGAGCCTGACACTCAGCCAGCGGCAAGATCTCGCACTGTAGCTCGCCCGACTCCATGGCTCTCAACGGGGCGATCTTCGGGGCAGTCTCGACATCCAACATGCTGCGATAGTTGGGGTGTGGCCGCTCGTTTTCGCGATGTGCAAGGCTGCTGGACCTGGTGGCAATTGCGGGCGGTGGAGATGCTGGTGTTCGCTTGCTGGTTGTGATGACATTGTCCAGCTGAACACTGCGGGAACGCGTTTTGTTGGGGTGAATCAGGTCGAAAGGCATGATGATCTGGAAGTGCATTCGCTGTCTGTCCTGTTTCCGTCCCAGGTCCCGACCGACGGCAATGGCATTTCCGAGAAAAGCCCAATGATGCTGCACGGGTAACCGCCGGTGATGGAGATGGGCTGGGCGGTCGACAGGATCGCGGTAGACAGAGACTCGACGCGCCGGGGTCCGTGTGGTCGAAATGAAGTTGGTCGTCGATCCGAGTCCAGGATTGATTCTTGCATTGCTCCCAAAAACTGCTGTCGCTCTTCGAGGCAGGAGTTTGTATGCGCTTACCCATTGTGAATGTAAAATTGGCTGATGTCGGAAAAGGAGGGAAGGAACGAGTGACTGTGGCAGGGGAAGCACTCTGTTAGCATTCGAGTGTCTAGACTTGGGAGCTGGGCGCCGCCGTATGACCAAGCCGCCCAATATCTGCCGAGCACCGAGAAAGTACGTCAATGGGCGAAAGCCGCAGGACTTGCAGAAGAAATAATCAACTCGAGCAAGATAAGAGGCGATGCGCCATTGTACGGGTGCGAACAAGGTAAGGCAGGCGCCAGGAGTCGGGCAGGAGCAGCAGAGGCAGCCTTCTACGACGCATTGACGAGGGAGGGAGGGGAGCCAGTCAGGACGGGAGAAGTAGACGTACCAGGAAGGGACACGCAGCTCTGACGAGTTGGGCCGGGGCGAGTGATGCGCTGTGGGAAAAAAGGCCTTCGTGAAGGTGGGAGAGAGCGATGGCCGTTGGCGTCAAAAGAATACTACGAAATAGGACGGGATGAGAAGATGAAGGAGAATTGGTCGTGTCGTGAGGAAGTTCTGCACGGCACGGAGAATGGGCAGATTTGGGAGAAGGTTGAGGTGATTGCAAAGGGGCTGTAGGAAATTTGGGCAAAAGGGTACTTCCCACCGGGTGACAGTTGGCCCGTGCGGGGAGCTGTGGAAAAGGGGGCTCGTGCTTGCTAGGTGCAGGACAGGAACAGTCGAGGTCCAGGTGCTGGTGCAGGTACGAGTGGGCGGGCGGGCGGGTGGGCAACCGTGGCAGTTGTGAACGTGGTAGAGGTACGGGACGGAGCAGAGGCAGCTCGGCCAAGAGCCTGTCACAGATTCACACTGGAGACGGAGGAGCATTGAGCTGGGCTCCGGCTGATGGGCAATCTGGTGGAAGGTGGAGCTAGGACGGGGGACCCCCAGAGGGTCAACCGTTCGTTAGGCCGGTTCACCTGCCAGCAGTAGGGGAGAATGCAGGGGTTGAGCCACGACCAGAGTGACGGGGCAGGGGGTCCAATCTCAGATGGTGAGTTAGGAGTGCTCTCAATTGGCTCCACGCCTATGATTAGGATGCCGTTTCGTGCAGCGCCGATCCACATCATGCCTTCTTGATTGAAGCATTTCATCTCCAGGCCGTTTGCTCGCCTCGAACTCTGTCTGCTGTCTGCTGTCGGGCGCCGTCGGCCTGAATCACTGACAGGCATTTATTTCCCAAGCGCAACACAATGTGACTTGCCTGCGGCGGAGTGGATGTGCTTGTGGAATCGTCTGTTCTCAGTCGCAAAACACCAAACATTGTGTGATCCTCGCGGCGATCCTCGTGGCGCACAAACTCAACCCAACTTTGCAATGTCACGGCAAAGCTTCTCCTGGCTTACAGAGTGCCTACCGCCGTGGTTAGATCAGACGGCTGGCCAACCCACACAGCAGAAGCGGAAGCTGCAGTGTGGCTTGTCTGATGTTGAGGTCGTTGCTGCTCATCGCAGCCTCCCCTGGCTTGGTAAAGTCATCACTACAAGCCGTGTAGCTTTCATGTAACTTTGCCCACATTGACCTTTGGGTTTATCACCGTCCACAGAGCCCATCTGCACTAAACTTCCCGATCACTCAACCCGCACCTCACGATGAGATCCAGGCACTTCCTCTTGCAGCTCCCTCAAGTTACCCACCTAGGCACTCGCGGCCTGTGGGAAAAACTCTGGACTCAAGGCCTGGTACCTGAGTTCGCTTGAACGAGACATAGGGTGGGAGGTTGCGAGGCCGGGTTGGATACACAGTACAAGACTGCTGCCCGCCCAGCCACCTCGCACTTGAAGGAGGGTAGGACGTTTGGTCACTAGAAGTTCCTCCCTCTCAGGTACGTGGCGCTAGGTCGTCAGGCTTGTCTAAGTACCTACCTGGGTACCTAGGTAGGTAGGTACAAGTAAGAGAGAGAGAGAGACACACACACACACAAAAAAAAAAAAGAGAGCTAGTAGCCGTCAACACATTCCAGTACGTATGAGATGCAGGCCCGCGACCTTTTTCTCGGTCTTGGCAGGGCATTCACACAGGCAGGCTGGCTTCCAAGCGTTGAGAAAAGCTTCGCGCGAGTTTTGGCTTTGCGGCGCCAGGTTGACGCGGGCGGAAGCTTCTAGGCCTCGGTGCTCCACGAACCTGTTTCCCGCCCGGGCCCGGGGTGAGGCATGATATCACTCTCACCTCACGCGTTCGTGATGGCCTTGTTCAACCGTATTTTAGGTCAGATCCGGTCACTTCATACATTTGACGACATGCATTCCATGTCCATGCACCTTTTGAAATCCCATATGCTCTAAACATCAATTCTGACCCGTCGTTGCTCGCTGATATGAGGATTCACGCCTGGCTTATGGGAACACTCACCTGGCCAACAATTTAATTACCTCACCTGGGGACGTCACTTGGTACCACGCAATGAGGTTCCCGCGACAATCGATATCAAGAGCTTCTTTCCAGGCTGTCCGTGCTTGTCCATCTGTTCATCGTCGCCCGACGAGGCTGCATCAATGGGCTGCCAAAAGGGCGACGGCTCCGCGTCAACACGCCGGTCCTCAGCAGCAACAGCAACTCCGACATGGCTTCTTCTCTTCCGGCACCAGGCAACGTAAATCGAAGCGCACCTTGCCCGCCACCATTTTCATCACCGGCGTACTGATCTGGTCCCTCTATCCTTCAGATGTATACCAGGAGCTCCAGCCAGCGGCCAAACGCCCAATACATGCCACATCTGGCGACTCCACCCCCGAGAAGGGCCTGGCCAAGGATGTCAAGCAGGAGGATCAGACAGCTCAAAGTGAAAACTATGGGGCATGGCAGAAGTTCACCACGACCTTCCAGAATTTCAGCGTCATAACAGACCAGGAATGGCGTGCAGTCTCCGACAAACTCATTGACTTGCTGCTGCCCGAGTGGTCGAAATTCATCCCCGGGTATATCAGGAAGCTGCAAGGGGAACTGTCGATGGCCCCTGGGTCTTTGGCCGATGAGATCTGGACGGAGGCTCATGACCCCGAGATCAACCCCGAGATTCGTTATTCAGCAAAGGTACGCGTGTCAAACGACCTCTGCGACGAGGAGAAGGAGTATCTCGCTCGGAGGAAGAAGATCGTTACGGTGGCGCTGGCCAAGTATCTGGGCCTGGATGAGAACGAAGTGCATGAGGATGACGTGCCTACCATCGCAGTTTGTGGTTCCGGTGGCGGCCTGAGAGCCTTAGTCGCAGGCATTGGGAGCATGATCGCAACGGGGGAGGATGGCCTCTTCGATTGCGTTACCTACACCTCCGGCGTGAGTGGCTCATGCTGGCTCCAGGCCCTGTTCCACTCGACCTTCGCTCAAGGCAGTCTGCCCCTCGTCTTGGAGCACCTCAAGGCAAGACTCGGGGTTCACATCGCCTATCCGCCGGTAGCTATGTCGTCATTGGCATCAGCGCCTACCAACAGATACCTGCTGAGCGGCCTCGTGGAGAAGCTCAGGGGAGATCCGAACGCAGACTTTGGCCTTGTCGACGTGTACGGCATCCTCCTGGCCGCGAGGCTGCTGGTCCCCAGGGGCGAGCTGGGCGTGGACGCGAGAGACTTCAAGCTGTCGAACCAGAGGCAAAATATCAAATTTGGGCAGAATCCATTCCCAATCTACACAGCAGTCCGCCACGAGATCCCGAACGCCTCTGCTGCGGTCGACGGAACTGTTCATCCAACTGAAAAGGAGAAGGAAGAGGCTGCCAAGGAGGCATGGTTCCAATGGTTTGAGATCACGCCCTACGAGGCATTCTGTGAGGAATTCGCCGCTGGTATCCCGACATGGGCTTTGGGACGCAAGTTCGCGAATGGCCGAGACGTTCCTCCAGAGGAGGGCTTCCATCTCCCCGAAGCTCGCATGCCACTTCTGATGGGCATCTTTGGCAGCGCCTTTTGCGCGACCCTCAGTCACTACTACCGCGAGGTCCGTCCTCTGGTGCGGAGCCTGACGGGTTTCTCCACGATTGACGAAATGGTCACGGGACACAATGATGATTTGAGCAAGGTCCACCCGATCGACCCTGCCATGCTGCCAAATTTCACGTACGGGATGGAGGGGCAGCTGCCCCGCACGACGCCCACAAGCATCTATAAGAATGAATACTTACAGTTGATGGATGCCGGGATGTCGAACAACTTGCCAATCTACCCTCTCCTGCGGCCCGGTCGTAATGTCGACATCCTGATCGCATTCGATGCTTCCGCAGACGTCAGGACAGACAACTGGCTATCCGTGGCTGACGGTTATGCACGACAGCGTGGAATCAAGGGATGGCCCATCGGTATCGGCTGGCCCAAGGACACCGAGCCAAACACGCAGGTCGCGCAAGAATTGAGCGAGGCCGAGGCCGTAACTGTAAAGGAAGCATCGGCCAGGCTGGACAAGGCCAAGGCCGAACAAACGGCACGCCGTCGTGAAGCCGGTGTCGGTCCAGAGGACGTGGAGGGCACGCATAAATTTGAAAAGGGCGATGCTGCTTCGGGAGAGCTGGGTTACTGCACTGTGTGGGTTGGCACCACTCAGGAGCGCTCCACGGAGCCGCCGCCACCCTCCAAGGCGCTGGATGACAGCACGGCCTGGCATCTCCAGGAGCCTGATGCGGGCATCGCGGTCGTCTACCTGCCTTTCCTCAAGAATGATAAGGTGGAGGGTGTAGACCCTGGTTTAAGCGATTACCTCAGCACGTGGAATTTCGTGTACACGCCGGAGCAGATCGACAAGGTTGTACAGCTGGCCAAGACGAACTATGACGAGGGGAAGGAAAAGATACGCAAGACGGTGAGGGCGGTATATGAGAGGCGGAAGAAGATGAGGCTGGAGAGGGAGGGGGAAGAGAAGTCAGAGAGAAGGAGACGTAGGGTACGGCTGGGTGTTGACGGCAAACTAGGGGAGGGTGATCACTTCAGTTGAAGGATCCAGTGTATTGTATAATTACTAGGCAGAAGCACGCCACAAAGCGCAAAAGATACCCCAGCAGTGTAGGAATGAGCATCGCATAGAACGCAGCCTTGTTGTTTTGTCATGATGTTGTCAACAGAATACCTGATACGCTGCATCATAGTACCTGGGTTGCGTAGGTCATGATACGATTAAGTTTTGGTGTGGTTGGACGATTTGGACTCTCCAGCAGTTTTGTTCTTGATCTCGGCGGTTTATTTTTTTATTTTTAAATAAAATATACAACTCCCGCGGGAGTGAGAGGCGAGCGCCCACGAAAGGGCCTCTTGGTCATCATTGTTGCTCTCGTACACTCGCCGAGTCTATAATGCGCCGTTGATGCCAAACCGACCTGCCCACTATTGACTTTGTTCGTTCTTCGGCTTGACCATACTAAACGGCTAGCTTATACCACCTCGCCAATGTCGACATACACCGGTTCCCACGGCTTGGCCCCCTCCACCAGCATGTCACTCGGCACCCGTACGTCCTCGCCAGGGCTGTACAGATACCACGCCTTGAGTGCGTTCATCGCAGCCTTAAGGCGGGCCTGGTGCAGGTTGGCGGCCGCCCCTTCTCCCAGCTTGTCATTCCCGCTGAAGATGCCGACCACGAACACGGGCGTCCTGGAAAGACGTCCGGTCTCTGACAGCAGCCTTGCCACGGGAGGCTCAAACTCCTCTCTCGCGCAGAGGCGGGACAGCTCTCTTGTAGGTTGCGAGAAGGAGAACAGCTTTTGCAGGTCGAAATGCCGCGAGAGTATGTGCGCCTTGATGAACGACCGCGCAGACTCTCTTCCGCAGTACGTGTAGATGGCGCCCACCACAGCGCGCACGAATGTCGCGTGGATGTTATGTGACCTTTCCACCTTCTTGTCCGGGTCGCCAAGGGCCAATTGCCGCTCCACGGAAAGATCGTACTCAGCTTCTTCACCCGGCTCGGCCTCGTTCTCGCGGTCATGCTCGGCCTCCCTCATTCCAACAAACATGTCGCCAAAGTCGTCGTCAAAGACCACGCTGCTCGAGATGCCCCTCCGGAACCTCTGGTTTTTGTTTGGGCCCCAAACAGTCTCGGCTCTTGCCAAGCCCCACTTGGTGTTGAATGTCCTCTCCTTCTCCAGCGAGAACTGCAATAGGCCCGGATCAACCTCCGCGCCCGGTGCGGCAGCGCTCTCAACACCCCATGACCGTGCGACATGGAAGAGGGTCTTGTCGCCACCGTAGGCCTTCATGGCCGAATGCAGGATCTGCATTGGTAGCCTGGGGAATCGGCACATCAGCAGCTCGGAGGTATGGTAGCTTATGAGCGTCTGGCCCAGGTAGGCGAGATTGGAGTTGTTAAACAGCGGTGCTGGGTCGGCGGAGGCGTCGACGAGGGAGCGGGCGAGGGTCTGGATCGGGATTCTGTCGGATAGGGACAGCCGGGCATGAAGAGCGGCCAGCTTGGCGGATTTTGCGGCATCCTGTGGTGGAGGAGAGGGCAACGGTCCCATGGGTTCTTGGCCGGATATTGAGGGCCACAGCGGCGCTTCAGCGGTGGCCGTTTTGGAGAATTGGTCAGATGATATAGGCTCGCTCGGCCCCGGTTGGCCCTGCCTGATCTCGGCCTCGATGTCTCTTGCTGCAGCTGTTGACTGCCATCTTGGGGAAGAGGCAAGCTGGTTCGGTCCAGGAAATTGTACTCGAGGGTGTGACGAGAGGCTTCGGGATGCGACCGCCGGGCGAGCTGTGAACAGTTGCCCGGACCATTTTTCCAACCTTAACCTCTTCATGGGGAGAAAATGTGCAGGCAGTGCTCCCAAGCCACTCAATTGGGGTACAGCACCTTGACTTGAACGCGGGACGCGGAGAGGGCTGTCGTCATGGGAGGTCGTGGGACGTGGTGGTGGTGGGAGTCGTGTGTGGATGGCGTCGCGTGGAGCAGACCGAACAGCCGCTGCGAAAAAAATGGTGAGCTCAGACGCACTATCAAAGGCGTCTGCACATGGCGCTCGTGTGAGCTCCCGATGCACCCCTGCCACTGTTAGCTGCCCACTGCTTTGAGTTTTCGCTGACATAATTGCCATTAACGACCTTCCCTGCCTTCTGCTCCCGGCCGGCAGAAGCCAGCGCCCACCGTCCAGCCAATCCGCGCCAATCTGATTGACTGACCTCAACTCGAACCCTCGTTGCCCGCAGACATCACCGTCCCACACAACCTCCAGCCTTCCCATTGACGAAGAGAAACAGACACCATGGTAGGGCCTGCCGTTCCCAGTCCTGTTTCGAGTGAGCACACGCTAACAGCTTCGTAGGGTGGCGGTCCCAGAGTTCCGTTAGTAGCCCGCGTCCACCCCCCTCCGGCTCGACGACAACGGTCCCTGTACATGCGACACGCGAGCTGACAGCTTCACGCGGCAGATATCCCAAGCACGTCTGGTCGCCAGCTGGTGGCTGGTACGCCCAGCCGTCTAACTGGAAGGTCAACACTGCCGTCTTCGGTGCCGTGATCCTGGGATTCACAGCCCTCACCTGGAGACTAAGCGCGGACCGCGAATTCAGACACAAGATGCCAGAGCCAGGCCGATTCTACCCCAGCCGATAGTACGTCGCCCGACCAATACCGTCCAGCAGGCAGATTGAACGTCCACAGTACTAACCAGGGGCCAGCTGGACCAAGCAAATAAGGGAGCACGAGAAGGGCCAAAGCGGAACCTCAGCTGCAGCACTGAGTGCGTCATCGCAGGTGCAAACAAAGTAGGGTTCAAGTGTAAAATATTAAGAGATTCGGGCCGCCAATTGAAGAGTCAAGCAAGGAATCAATTACACGTCATCAGATTAGCTTGCTGTGAGCCTTCATGCTGGTGTTTCTGGGAGTGCGGGGCCGTGGTCTCATCAGGGCTCGTTGAAGTCTCACGATTCCAGAATTTGAGGAAATGGGACATGTGCCATGTGAACAATTGTTCCAAAAACCCAGGAGTCTTCCAGATGGGTCTTGACCCGTGGCATCTTGAGTTCTCCGCAGACGTTCCCCTGTTCGATTTCTAGAGACGATGATTTCCAGAAACACCTGTTACCCTATACTTCTACCGCAGAGAACAAAGAACATCCTGCTGATATGAATGTAGTATTCCGTTCGGTTTCTCTGGTATTGCGCCGCGAAAACCTGGCCTTGTAGAGGAGAAGAAGAGCTCTGGTCTCGCGGACTTGAAACGATGTTTATAATTATACCGGCATCGTGACGATGATGACTGATATGAAACGCATGACTGTTGACATTCTTGTGTTCTTCAATTTCTTGTTATAGGGTCAGTTGTGTGTTTGGCGTCTCCTGCCGAGACTTGTGCGACTGAGAGAGGATTTGACCAGGAGCATGCGACCTGGTAACTACCGAGGTCCTCAGCGTGACTCAACCTAAATCTCCTTCCCAAGATCTCAAACGAAAAGGGGCAGTAGAGGAATTCACGGATACTTTTCCCCTCCATACCCGGTCCCAGACGGAACGGACTAGCCAGGCTGTTCCAGATTACTCAACCGGCCGCTGTTCGACTCCCATGTCACCTTCTGATAAAATCTCGACATAAAAGATTGTTACAGCGGAGTCAGCAGATGAAAGTAAATACGCATCGTAGACAATATAGCTACTCATGATGCTGCCTGAACGGCTGATGGTATTGGTATTTGATTAATAGTAGATTAATGATGAATTGATATAAATACGCAATGTTTGTCATTGCCGGATGCCCATGGCTATAATTATGTATGTATTTGAAAACTTGCTGAAGATTGCTCATTCGACCCTCCTACTGACTATATCCTGCCAACCAGTGTTGTTGAACTCAAGTGCTACAGAGGCAGACAGATGCAGCCACTTCTCTTCTGGCTCTTACAGACCGATTCACTGGCTTCAACGAGTTCTTGGGTTCCTCATGACAGTCGGTGTCTTGGGGAGCAACAAAGTCCATAAGAAGCCATCGGGTTCGGCTCCCCCTCCCCCCTTCCTCGGCTTTCCCACATTCATCACATTCATCGCATTTGGATGTTGCCTGATACAAGAGGAAAATGCTCTAGTGAGTCTGTCTTGCACACCACTTCAACGCTTTTCCTGTTGCCTGTCATGTGCAGCTCAAAGTTGACGCCCTGACTCTACTAGTCTTGAACAGGGCGAAACCAGTCGATTTAACCGGCAATTGCCGATGAGCTGCCACGATATTTGCCCAGATAGTCATTGTAAAGCTCATTCCAAGGTATTTTCTAATTCCAATAAAGAGGGTCATATCGTGTAAAATGTACCTGGGTATTGGGCGCAGGGTTATTGTAACTATTGAAGCACATTCATGAGTTGCTGAATTGACTGAACCTTTCATGTCGCCAGAAGGGGTGCAAGGTACTCAACAGATTTTATATTCTCAGTCTAACCTTCACTCCCTTCCTTTTTTTGTTTTGACTGGATGACTGGGGTCTTCTTGGACTTCAGAGAGTGAGGTCCTGGGAGGGGTCTGCTGCAAGGGTCTTTATTGTGAGTTATTACGTATCTAGATATATGAGTATCTTATTTTTTGAAGGACTTCATTGCATGGTCCTTTGGCGCAATGGTAGCGCGGTAAGAATTTGTTGTCCATGATTTGACTCGCATTTAAAATTCTAATTGTTTCTAGTTACTTTCCGGTGGTAAAGGTTCACGGTTCGAGTCCGTGGAGGATCGATTTTTGGGCTGCAAACCAGTTCCCTATCCTTACTTTTTAACTGATAGTTCCACAACTTCACAGCCAGAGGTCTGTTTCATTCGAAATTTGTCTAGAGCTGTTTTGTTTTGCTAGCATCACGGGATGTGGGTGAGTAGAGTACTGAAAAAGCCCTTTTAGATTTATTATTGAGAAAGTTATGTTGGATATAGCAATGTGCAAGAAAGACAATGGCCAGCCTATGCCGATAGTTCATGAAATCATAGGTGATTTAAATAAGGGAAGGAATTCGAATATAGTTAAATGTCAAAGATTTGTGACAGCATAGCGGGCAAGAAATGTTGGCCTTGGAGGCACATGCACGGGAGCTAAGACTAGCTCTCCCGTCTGACGCAGATGATGGAGACGTCTTGTGACGGTCAAGTCCGACATCTCTTTTCAGCTGCCTTCAAGACCCATGACAAGATGCTTATCAACATCTCACCGCGACAGGCCGTGGCACTCGCCGCAGTAGCCGGACCTGCTCTGTACCTACTCCTCCTGAAAAGGTCGGTCATGCGCAAGATCGAGAGTTGCGCTACTCAAAGACATGAGCGAGGTCCTCAGACAGAAATTGCAACATCACATACCTCATACCCCCCAAATAAGTCTCCAGGGGTTGTGTTACCCAGGTCACTGCCGCAGGCCGTGGCAGATGATGAAGCAGATGGATACGTTCTATGGCACGAGCGTGTGGTGTCTAAGCCAGCGGCGTTGTCTGAGCTCGGTTGGTCCAGCGGAAGCCTGGATGAGCTGCTCACTCGCTACGTCAGGGCTACAATGGTTGCGTTTACGCGGACACCTCAAGCATATCTCATCCGGAAAATGCTTCCGGCCGACGTCGGGGAGACCTTTGAGGCCAACTACATCAAGAACATGGATTTTGCGACTGTGGATCAGCGGGTCGTTGGCGTTTATACTGTACAGTACAGAGGCGGCGAAACTCATGACGAGCGTGTAGAGATGAGACTGAGCGCACCAGAAGAGTTCCGGGGTCCGAGATCTGACGGAATCATCGTAGCAGCGATAGAGCCTGTTGGAGCGGGTGCTTCCGACGACGTCGTCTTTGTCAACGAAACGTGGCTCTGGCGTACCCAGAACGAGAAGCCGACGCTATTGGAGGGCTCGATCAGTCGCTGGTTGCACTCGATACTTGCGGCTTGGCTTATTGGCAAAGGTATCGAGTCTATCAGAAAGCAAAAGTCATTGGCAAGAAAGTGATGGGCTACAGCCAAAGTGGAACGCGGGGAACCGATCCAAGGACCTGACTGGTCGGTTCTCCCAAATGTTGCGACGGATATACTCGTTCCGGGGTTGAGGACAGACACCTTATTCACTGCTGTCCGTGGCAGATTCAGCCTGAGCACTACCGGTCGATCAATATCGAGCGCTGCTCCTGCATGCATATACCTGCAAGAGTACAGCTACTTGGTGGTTGACTTCGAAGTGGGCTCTTGTCCGACAGCGCTTTCTTTGCAGATTGTAGTTTGCAAGAATTAATTGTTTTTTCCACTCCCCACCCACCCGGAATCATACCCCTTGTGCGTTTGAAGGCGCCGCACACCTGCATACACCCGCACCTAGTCTACTTCCTACACTCGCGGCACCCAGACAACGCAGGGGCGCCGCTTGAGGTCGCCGACCTAACGGTAATGGAAGACTGCATGCAACAAATACGAAACTCGGGCGCATTGTCTCCTGTCGGCTGTGTGCCTATCACCACCACGGGCCGACCTTTAGGATGTCTTACTTGCATACCTAGGTACGATAGATAGTACCCCTGTAGACAACCAACGCCGATTCCTTCGGTCTTGGATCTCGGTTCCGACGACACACCCATGCATCTGTGTAATCTATGTAACAGCTTTACTGTGCCTTCTCATTCACTCCTGCCTCTTCTGAGCACCGGTCCACCAATTATCTGTGCTTTGGCCTGCTCGATGAGGCCATCCGCCTTCACCGGTGGCTTAAATTGGAATGGTACTCAACAGTCATCAAGGGGGCCTAGTCTTCCATTGACAGCCTGGCAGCCCTGGAGCATACACTGAAGAGACTGGTGTTGACACCTGAACCAGCCCTTGCCGCAGTGGTTCCAGAGTGACGCGGTAGGCTTTAATGTTCCAAGGTTGTTTCTGCGTCGACCTGGGTTCGAGACCCTTCGCCACGAGCATGGTCTGAGATTCATGAGAGCCATCCGGCTGGGCGTGACGAGACAGATTGTGTGCCTACACGGGTCAATGCATTATTCTTATTGCACTTTGCTGGCTCAAATGACGCGTTTGGGCGAAGGAGAAATCTCCATAATGGTCACGGCTACTTCCACACTAGCTTGGGTTCTGTTACCTCTCAGGCTCAGATCGATCCCTTTGAGCGCCCTGCTTTTGCTGGCCCACCTCTAACCATTAACAGACACCACCGAACCAACGACCGTAGAGATCGCCTTAACGGGCCGCGCTGCCTGTCAGATTTTAGTGTGCCGCACCCAACCAAACTTGAAGCTCCTCGGCTACGAAGCCATTAGATAACTCAATCACGTTTCCGGTCACAGCGCATAAAATCTGGGGAAATTGACAGTAGAGGCGCATCTGGCCGGGTTGGAAGATCATCTAGGTGGTATACTACCACGGGTCTCAAGATGGGACGAACCGGTCAATATCTCGAAACCCCCAGTTCTGCTATACCCCTAGATACGATGCCATGCAGAACTGACAGCTGTGTATGGGCTGTGTAAAACTGGGGGTCTGTCTGCTCTCCCGTTCTGGGCCCTCTGCGAAAACATGGGCATGAACAAAAGCTCCTGCGGCGCTGATTCCATGAGTTCCAGAATTTTCTTATCCGTCACTTTTTGATCTCAACTCATAATCGTCATGTCGTCTGACGGGCCCTATCCACCTTTACCGGACCTTTTAACCTTGCCCCACGACTCCCTCGTCCCGAATATTGTTGTGTGCGCGGTTTTGACCTGGGCGATCGCGGCTGTCTTTGTCGCGCTGCGCTTCTACACTAGAACATGCATTCTCAGTGTAATTGGCTGGTCTGATTGGCTCATTCTGACATCATGGGTTTTCTCTTGTGGCGTAACTGCGAGCGCTATTGAGCAGAGTCAGCGAGGAATAGGAAAGCACGTCTACGACTATGACTGGATGGCGAATTTGACTCCATTCCAAAAGGTGAGCTCTCTTCCTCCCCCATTGCTGAATTGCGTCCGAATCAACTAAACAGGCCCTCCTCTAGGCAGCATGGTATGGTGTTCTTTTCTACACGCTTTCTTTAGGCTTTTCCAAGATCTCAATGGTATTGCTGTATCTCAATCTGTTTTCTTATCACTGGATCAGAGTTGCAGGGAGGCTGGTCCTCGCTACGGTCATAATAGCGACTCTATGGATGCTGTGTATCGTTTTCACAGCCTGCATTCCTCTAGAGGCGTACTGGGTGTTTACCCTCCGCGCAAAGGCTTATTGTCAGCCACAGAGCGCGTGGTGGGCAAGCGTGTAAGTGGTTTGTTTTATTTGGCAGTGTTTCCCCTAAGATTGATGTCAGTGTGAAGCGGATCTGCTCGCAAAACTTCCCATACCCTTCAGCAGACCTGATAATCCAATTTGAACTCGTACTAAAACTCGGAAAGGGGACTTCACATGTCAACAGACTTTATAATATTTGCGCTACCACTCCCCGTCCTGCCGACACTCCGCATGCCTAGGCGGCAGAAATGGATGCTGGCTATGGTGTTTTCCCTTGGGTTCTTGTCAGTAGAGCCACCTGTCCTGCCGGGCAAAGACCTTCTGCTGATCCAAGAGATGGCACAGCGTTTGCATAGTATCAATTGTCCGACTAATGAAACTACTTCAAACGGAAAATCACCCGTCTCTCGACTTCTCCTACGACAGCGCCGATCTTGTTTACTGGACCTCGATTGAGGTGCAAGGAGCAATTGTCTGCGCATGTGCAGTCACCCTTAAACCACTCCTGAATCAATGGATGCCCCAGTGGTTTTCTGTCTACCGACAAGACAACTCCCTCCGTCAGAATCCAGCACCCCTGACGATTGGGCAGAGGGCAAGCAGGAGGAAGCTGAGCAAAATTGAGCAGCAGACCACCAGCCACGACAGCTGGACTGTCGAGAGGCCAAGCAAAGACCTCGAAGCCGGGTCTGTGGGTGGGCTCCCCGGGGGTTTTCTCAATTTTGATCTCCGGATTGATAGTTTCGACCAGGAACGCCCAGGAGACGCCACACCTTCTGTTCAACTAAGCGACCTCCTTCCTGAGAGAAGGCTTCGGGAGAACACAGCATCAGATCGTGACGACACACACTCCATGCCACAACCGCCGCCCAATGTGCGCGCGAACTCAGTTTCCGCGTTGCGTGGCCTGGCAGTTGGGGCTTTCCTTGACGACTCTTCGCTCAGAAGACAGCATCGTTCCCCAAGGTCTGGGCATCAGCGGTCCCTGACGAGCTCAGGATTCTACGACTCGTCCTCCGAAAGACTGGATTGGGATTTGGAGAGAACAACATCTGACGGTTCGACCCCCTGGAGGGGCTAACGCTGTTCTTTGTCACGAAAGGATGAACAGAACTGCAAAATGCTTTAAGATAATATAAAAGTGTGCAAAATTAGTACGTGCATATGTGTTGTGTGGTGAGTTGCAGCCTGGCTTTGGATATAATCAATGAGCAAAAAGTTTCATCAGCTAGGACTTGCAAGCAAATACGTTACTGTAAGTTGCAGATCAAGGATAACAGAAACGAAGACAACATTCAGTGATTGCCCTCTCAGATCATCATACTCACGTATGGTGCTAGCACCCGCTCTCCTCTATGGACTCCTATTCTCAAGTCTCAGGGTCCGCAGCTTGTTGAAGCTACTAGGTATCGTTTGGTGTAATAGTTGTCTACAGGACTGCCCCAATCTTTCGAAGAAAGCTCTCCGTCAATATCCAGCTCAGCACTGAGACACGAACTCGACAATTTCCTTGTTGAAACGCTCCGGATCTTCATAGAACATCCAGTGGCCACTGTCAAAGACGGACCACTTTGCTAGTCCTGGCTTCTCATTCCCTTTACCCACCCTTGCAACCGTCTCCCTCAAACCCTCCAATGGAAAACAGCCTGTCCGGCGTCCAGCCAAGACGAGGACAGGCTTTTTGATGAGCTCGATGGCCTCGCGGTGATCGTACCTCGTATGGTCGGCCAGGAGCCTCGCGAGCCACCGCCCGTCGCAGAGAGCGCTGATGCTAGTAAAAAACGCCTCGTCATCTGCGGCAGTCTCAGGGCTGACGTTGTCACTCTCCTCAGGGGCGAAGCGGTATCCAAGGCACTCGCTGACCAGTCCCTTATGCGCCGCTTCTGGGGTCTCTATCCAGGCGCGCTGGGCGGCCAGCATGGTCGCCTCATCGTAGCACCCAAGATGAGCTTTGGAGGCGTCCCAGTTGTCGAACGCCGAGCGGTCCTGAAGAGGAGCCTGGTCGGCGAAGACGAAGCCTGCGAAATCATTGTCGCCGAAGAGCTCGACATAGGTCCACAAAACAGCTGCCCCAATAGAGCAGCCAACGGGTACGATCTTGATCTTGCCACTGCCTTGGCGGAGGCACTGGACGATCGAATGCAGGTCAACAGCCAGTCTGGCAACGTGGTAGCCCCCTTTGGTCCGTCCTGAGGCACCGTGGCCACGCATGTCTGAGGCAACTACCCAGTGCTTTTCCGAGAGCGCGGCGAAGTTGCGCGTGAAGTACTTGGAGGAACCGCTGAAGCCATGCATGAGAAGGACACAGGTCTGGCGGCGGGGGTCACTCAGCGACCCGGGGCCAGATTCAGGAATGTCTTCGAGAGGTAATGAGGTCTGAAAAGCAAGTGAAACACCATCATTCGTTCCGCAGTAGGCATATTGCATGCCTGGCTCAGCGGGGAACTTCATAGTGGTGGTGAGTTGGTGTTGTGATGTCGCGAGATGGGAGCTTCAAGGTGAGTACTGAAGCCTGTTCCAGAAGAGCTTGAAAACAAGAAGATGCTGGCTGATACTACGTGACGAGGTGAAACTTGATCAGGATTGGGTGGTTCAAACAGTTGCAGGCTTCATCGACGCCGAAAGGAACGGGTGAACAAGGTGTCGCAACGCCTCGCCGAAAAAGGCAGCTGCGAGCCTCTGCTGAGTGTCAGAGTCATTGAGCTGGGGTTAGGGTCAACGACATCCCCCATTCAGCCGTCACAGTTCCCCCCTGAAGCTCAAGGAAAGTTCAAGAAAAGCCATTAGCGACCGGTCCTGCCCATTCTTTCATTGGGGTTTTCTGATATAATTAGAAGGTTATTTTGAAACGTATTCACTCCAATGTAAAGTCTAGGGAAATTAGAAATGCGTATTATGGTTGGTCAAAAGCATCCCTAGGTAGCATGCAGTGAAGGACACTTTAAAAAGGGAGAAGAGATTCGGCACCTATAAAAGCAGAGCGTTAACCTAAAGTAGGTAACGAGAGCTAAAGAAGGTCTAGGAATACCTGAATTAGAATTTTTAAAGTACTTAGGTTACTACTAAACTACCTAGGTAGGTAGTTAGTTATCTTATAGAGCTGGTCTTATCCTAGGTTGTCTTTGAGGAGGTTATACCATAGGGCTTGGGTGTACCCTCCATTTTGTCAATGTGAATCTCTGATATTTTTACGAAAGCCTCTTCACGTATCAGATTTGCATTGCAAAGGTCCAGATCAACCAGGTCGTTGTCTGTATGTACCTAGGTAACTATGCATGTAAGGAGCATACCAAGCTTGATGAGCACTTGATTTTTCCTGTCCTTTCCCGTTTTCCTTTCTGGTTCCCTTTTTATTTTCGTGTAAATAAGTCATCTTTACATGCCATTGAAGCTGGCGTTGCTAAAGACGTCATGCTTTGCCTGGTGGCAGTGTCAAACACAACAGGTGCATCTTCAATTTCGAATGTCGGTATCTGTGACAGTGTGGAAGTAGAAGTTTGCCAGCATAATTGAGACACTTCGCCCGTGTACCCAGAACGTCTTTTCAATTCGAACAATCCATCCACCCCGGCCCCTATCAGTAAGATTCAACCAAGCGCAAGGAGGGAGCCAAACCTGTACGACCCTAACAACACAAGGTACCCCTTGCCGTTGATCGTGGACTCACCCAACAAAAAAAGGATCATCAGGTGAAACGCCCTTTACAGCGAACCTAGGCTCCTTGGTAGGAGTCTGATGCTCAATCATTGGGCCAACGCCTGCAACTGTGGCAGAGAACTTCGCAGGTGCAGTCCTGGGCGCCTTAGTAGGCGCCTTACGAGCAACGCTCGAGGGGGTCACAATCTTGCGCTTCTTGGGCGTTGCGAGCGACCGGGTTTCTTCCAACTGCTGCTCAGCCTCTGCAAGCTGGATGCTGAGCTCACGGACTTGCATTGACAGGCTCTCAACGTCCCTGTTTCTCGAGGTAAGCTCCACATCCTTGCGCGCGAGCAGACCCTCTCTCTGTATGAGCTGCTTCTTGAGCCACGCGGCGTTTCCCCTGTCACCCGTTAGACACACACCCTAGTGAATCCTCAATTGATTGGTGGAGTACTCAGGCACAGGACGGGTGTGATTCAATCTAGATAGGAAAACTGCGCTTACTCCGAAATCAGCCGGTGCGACTTCTCCAGCTGGGTCGCTGGGTTGGCGGGAAGGAAATCCTTCCACTGGTCACAACAAATTTGAACCTTCCAAAGGTTGATAACAGCGCTGATGTCCTCGAGGAGTGCACTGTGCGGTATCTCGATCCATAGAGGGCATGCGTTGTCCTCATGAACGTGGTCAATTGATGTCTGAGTCACAACGTAATGCTTCCGGGTCTTCTCGTGGCTGTCATCGTAGAATTCGCTGAACTTGATATAGTTGATGATGTTTGGATTGTCGTGGTCGAAATCGACGGTAAAGGCAACCTTGTTCACACCGCTCTTGAGATCACAGAGTGAATCACTCTTTGTGTCAATCAAGAAAGGCGATGTGACTTCAGAAAGAACGGCCATCTCGTACTTCCACTGAAGCCAACAATGCGTCATGTCGTTTTTAGAGCAGATCTCTGCAAAGACACCAGCATTCTGGTCGTTCAGGGCAAATTGAATCTTGGAATACATTTTGATAACTGGTCAAACTTGCGTGTTAGAATCATGAAACGGGCCTCGGGCGGCAGCACCTACCGTTTAGCACGGGGGCTACTTGATTCGACTCAGACGGGCGAAAAGGTAGCGCTGTGCTGTGTCTAGGTAAATTGCGGGTGCGAAAGCTTGCTAATGAGGTAATAACTTCAGTCAGCGAGATACGATCAAGGGGAAGGAGTGCAATTCATAAGGACACATGCACCACCGGCCTCTCGAAGCATGCCTTCGACAAGTGACCGTATGCCTGGTTATGACACCGGCACAAGCGATTGGCTTGTTCTTGACGCGGTAAGCAACGCATGGGCGTGGGTTCAAAGTAATTCGACACGGGCTGGAAAACAAGCGAGATGAAGGCGTCCATGGAGGGCTTACCACGGCATTTGGTGAGGCTGACCTCGCATCACGTGGCGCGTATGGGGAAAACAAGGAGAGGATAGGCTGGCGACTTGGAAATAGAGGGCGATGAGAAGTGGGAACTCAGGAAGAAGTGCAAGGCAATGAAAGAGAGCAGAGCACGATGGTGTGTAGCTGTTCAAGGTGTGCCATCAGGCGGTGTTGGTGGGGGACAGTCTCGCATTTGACCAATTTTGCATCGGCGGGGGAAGGGGAAGGAGGGAGTGACGAAGACGTATTCAAGTAGCCAAGGCTTGGAAATAAAAGGTGACATAAAGTCTAGGCCCGTGGTACATTCTGATGCAGTTCAATTCGAAAGCTCAAATCCACCTAAGTGCGAGCATACTTCACCTCCACTGTGGCTCTCCGCGATATAGCCCCCCCCCCTCCAACTCCTTTCTGGGCCACCACAATGGTTTACATTGTACCAGACCAAATTCTGATAGGGTTGCGTTTTGATAATCCGCGGTCCCAAATCACGCTGGTGCAGATGATTCCCTTCGGCAAATCGTCGCAGGCGTCCAACCCTGCTCGGTGGAGGATTGCTCGCTCGGCTCCTTGCGCACATATCGCTTTCAGTATTTGAGCAAGGACACCATTGGTCTTTCTCCAGAAAGCCGAGACTTTAAAGGTGCGGCCGAACAATCTTCTAATGCAACCGCACACCGGGCGTCCGCCCTTTCCATGAACTCCCAATGAACCAGGGGGAAGCGTGATGGCACATTTTCCTGGGACGGTATGACAGGCCTGATGGTCAGCACGCCTTGCATCCTTTAAAAAAACCACTTCTGAAAGACTCCTAGTTAGGCTCTCGCAACACTGCGCTCTATCCGTTCTCTTCTTGAACCGGTTCATCGCTGCTCGGACGCGTTTGATGTCGTGCTAGGGAGCACGATGAATGGGCCGTGAGGGAGGAAACTCGGACGAGTAACGTGGCGGTATTGCAGGGCGAGATGACATGCCTTGGCCTTGGAGAAGGTCAGCCATCAAACAGACCTCGGGTCTTTTGGGGATTTGCGCACTGAGCCCTGCGGGTGAAGGTGACCTTCTCATCCCATTTTCCTGTCCTCGCCATAAGGAGATGGCAAACGCGAGACACAGCAAAACTTGGTTGGTGATGAAATCACCCGGGATCATGGCTCATTCGTGTATCGCTTTAGACCCTTTAGCTACAATCAGGCGATCCCCTGCAGTTTTGATGTCCGATTTCAGCTCCCGTAACGCGTTACGATCCAGCGACATCTTCATCAGCAGGGTCGAAGACATCCTATTCGAAAGCATCTTAACCTCTTCGCCCAGGTTGGACTGGCTGATGACCTTGCCGTTGCATAGTTCCACTACGAGGGCCTCGGCCAGGTTTTGACAGTTTGCCTCGAACAGGTTGTAACGTGGATGCTCGGAGATATACCTAGATGCTGATGGGTGGTCAGCTGCCCACTCACTCGCTGGATCGCGCAGGGTGCGAGGTCGCCCTTCGCCGACCTACCAATCTCCAGAATTTCCTGGTGTGTTCGTGTAGTCTCCCCGATGTAGCTTGCTCCTGTCCAGGATCCCACCATCTCCTCGGTCACAGGAAAGCATCGTGCTGCGGGGCTGTCAGCTACCTGTCCAGTGGTCCACAACCCCGCCGTGCGATTCAACAAGGACATTCAGAGAGATTGAAAAGCATACGGTAGTTCTTCATTATCTTGGTGGTTGGAAGCATTTGGTCACTCATAAGGTCGTAAAGGTAACACGTTCCCTCGCCCCTGTCGACAGTGACCAGAGCCCAGTGCGAGAGGCTGTCGAGCGACAGTCCGGCGCTCTTCATCAGCAGCTTGGAAGCCAGCTTGGTGACCTGAATGCCGTTGATGTCGATGGCGGAGGTGACGACGAGAACCGCCCTCGTCTTGCATCTCGAGGTGTACTCCAGCGGCTCCTCCAGCTCGCATGCGGTGTGGTCGCCGTTGAGTTTTGAGCGGATGAGCTTGAGGAGCGCCTTCTTGTCATCCTTGACTTCGCCATGTTTCCTGCGGGGTGCAGTCAGCTGGCGGGCCGCCCCGGTGTATCCGTGTAGTTGGCCTCTTGTGGGCGGCGTACGAGACGATCATGTCTGCGTACAGGAGCTCCGGAGACGAAGACTCTGGGCCTGAGGGGAGACGCCACTCACTTGAGCTTCTCATAGTATTCCTTCCCTGCAGCGATCAGTTGCGTTGCGCTGACCCCGTGAAATGGCATCCTGAGCGAGAGTATCAAATCACCCGAGTCTAAAGAACAACAGCGCCCGTAGGCTTCGCAGCGGTTGAAAGCAAAGACAAAGAAAATGGTGGGGGAAAAGCTCAAAAGACCGAGGGAAGAAAACAATTCCGCTCATGTGGTGAAGTTTCCAAGGAAATTCACGGAAAACCAAAGTCAAGGCCCCGGAATCCTGGAATCCTGGAAGAAGAAGCACACATGGGACCGCCCGGGAGACTCCCTGTCCAGCCGCCGTCGGTGCCCAGGAACGCCCCGCCAACCCAGCTAAGCCTTGTGCTCAGCCTCAAAAATAGCAACGGGCTCTCCGCCGTCACTCCCGCCCGTCAGCCCAAAAGCGTGATCGACATGCAGACAAACGTCCCGCCACCCCGGTGACTGACGCAAAGCGCGCGGGACCTGCTCGCCTTGGGGGCCTCGGGGATTCGTCCACTGGACACCAACGCTGCCCGATTCGGAAGGCCGCCTCTGACTTGGGGATATCAGGCAAAACCACCGGCACGGGACGCCCAGACATTCGTGCTCCAGGAATTGAGCGCTATGGCATTTGCTATTGGCTGATTGAATGTGAATTGACTATTGGTTCATGTCTCTGCCCGTTGCATCGCAGATCCCACGTAGGTTCATATACATACCGGATGTATCTATATGCCGGAATAATGTCGGCTTGTAAGGTGATTGATTACCTAGGTACTTAAGTACTTACGTTTCACCCAGCCGGCGCCCGTCTCACAATTACAAGATAGCTGGGGGTCGGGAGATGACTACTAGTCCGAAAAGTGAAGACTGGGTATCTTGTGTGCCAAAACTCTTCCGTGCCATCACGTAACTTCAGTCGAAGGGCTGCCCTTTCTTCTCGTAGGCTTTGGTGACCTACAGCCCTGCTTCATTCTGCCGGCTTCACCCTTCTCCATTTGCGCGTTCCTCTTGTCGTGGGCTCTCCTCAGGTTTTCTTTGTCCATCTCTTTCCTCCAAGAACAAATATCCGCAAATTCACAATAGGAGCATTTGTACGCCTCTTCGATTTCGACCCCTTTTGCCGCTCTCTCCCCCCTCCACCACTCCATGTATTCCTCCAAATACTGGTCCAGGACCTTTGAGTCAACCGCAACGAGGGTGGCTCCGATGCGTTCCCCTTCTTGCCCCCGCAGTCGGTATTCCACAGTCACCAAACTTCCCAGGCTCTCAGCGCCTGCGGGGAAGGTCAACCTGAGCTCGTCTCTAAGCAACGGGACCAGCTCCTGCAGCGAGCGATATTTCAAGAGATCATGCATATCCGAGTCCTGGGATGGAGCCGTGGTCGTAGACAGGACAGAGCTGGAGTCGTGAAACACGTCGTCGTGTAGCTCGCCGATCTGCGCGAGAAAAGCGTCGGAGAAGGGCGAATCGACATCCAGGCCATATCTCCTGAAAACCTGCAAGAAGTTGACCTTATCTGAGGCCATATCAGATAGAAAGCGATGGTAGAGATACAGCTGCACCTTAGTAGGCCGCAGCGCCGCACCTTTTGGAAGTGTCTTCGACCCTCGGGTTTTGACGTCCGTCAGGTAAACTTTTCGCATAGGCTTTGACCGACGCGGCTCGGGTCGATCCGACGGGAAGAAGTTGGTGATCTTATGTTGCGACTTGTCTCCGGTGCCGGTTTGGCTGCCTTGACTGCTGAGCCACTCGTCTTCGAACTCTGGGCTCGGATTCTGATAGCTTAGAAAGTCTATCAGTCCATTCACGACATTTCCGTCTACTAGGCCCCAGACCTCGAGCTCTCTTGTCAGACCGGTATCCCGGAGTGTCCTCAACCCTTGGATAATGTTCCAAACTTTCAGGCCGAAAGCATCCTCCTTGGTCGCTATCTCGACCTGCACGGTGGTGTGCACTTCATCTTCGAGTTTCTGATGCAGCCTGCTGCCTTCTTTCATGGCCACCGTCCTAGTCTTCTTGCCGCCCGGCAGGCGGGTCAACGTATATTCATACTGAAGCTCGCACCACGCTCCGGCGGTCAAGTCGGAGACTGAGAGCGGCTTTCTGGGATAGGTTCGAAATCGAAGAAGTGGCGATCTGGGTTCCGGGGTCTCATCGGCCAGACTTTTGGGCTGCTCGCATGCTTCGGCTTGCTCCAAGTTGACCAAGGCTGGAGTCACTGGAATCTTATAGGTCAGTCAGGATTTTGGAATCTCGATAGCGAGGAAATGTTGCACCTACGATCCGGGTACCTGATGTCGTCAGATGGGATAACTGATGGCGTTGACTGCGGCTGGGTCTTGTGGACAAAGGCGTTGATGCTGTTGGTGCGGCCGACGCCAACCAAAGCAGCCCTCGGCTGCGAAATGCTAGGAAGGCTACTCGGCGCATCGTGGGGCGGACCAGCAGGGTTAAGTGGCGTATCGTCGACGAGGGAGGCCAGCAACTGTTCTTCTTCCAGTGACAGGTCGTCGAACTCGCTGTCGCTATCTGGCGCCATGATGGCGGCTGTAGAAGTAGTTCATGCCTCTTTTTGCATCAGGACGCATCATCGACTTGCTGCTTGCTGCGTCATGACTGTTTGCACGATGGCGGTTTGGTCGCGCGAGACGAGACGAGCGCTGCGGCTGCCTCCCGTTCCCCGCCATCGCCACGCGCTAATGGTGCGGGAGCACGTGGCATCCAGGGACTGCACAGGGGTTAGAGTCTAGCTGCTCGACGCCTACGCCCAGTGCACTCACTGTGCTTGAAGCATCTCCGCAGTCATCACCTACAGTGACTGACCAGCTTGTGTCAAGTTGCCATAATAAAGGGCAACAACTGATCAGTCAAGTGCACCGGGTGACACTTAACCATGCCGACTCTCATCCTGGCCCCTGAACCTCAACTGATCATTTCATTGGACTGTGTAAAAACAGCTCGATGCTCGGCTGGTAGCTTCGACTGAGGCAGGCGCAGATCCAGAGCTCGAGTAGGATCATTCTCATCTCTACACCTTGGTTGCGATGAGACTTCATGGGACTCGCAGGACTTACATCTGCTGACCACTCGGGCCCCTGGATTCAAACGTACTGGCAAGCAAGCTCGGGCGCCAATGTGACGTGTGTCCCTTCCCAAGGCAACCACATTTCGTACATGGGCCATCTTACCACCTCCAACCCATGTCATTTTGTTCCATCACGCATTGTTCTCTCGACAACGCTCTGAGGCCCCTCAGAAACACACCACCTCACCTTGCAGAGCTACAATTTCCAACCGGGTACATCATGACCTCCCTGCTATGCGGCCATACTCCTGTTCAGACCACCAAGCCATCAGACCCGGGAAATGACGAAATGGTCGCCGCCAACCACAGCACTGAGACTTTAACAAAGAGGCTGAACACCAACCTACTGGACTTGCCGACGGAACTTCATCTTCTTATCAGCAAGGAGCTCACGTATCCTGACGCGCTCTCCCTAAAGCATACTAGCCGTCACTTCTACGACCTGGTCGACACTGGCGTTCGGCTCAAGGTGGCGTGGCTAATGGAGAGGAGAATGCTGCACCTGGATTGTCCAAATGACCGGAAGTGTAATCTGCGTACCGACCTCGAGTTCTGCAGAGGCAGCGTAAAGTCAGTGTCACTCACTCTCTGGCCCTTGTTCTTTTGCCCAAGATTACTTCTTGCAATTACGGCACTGCAATCGCTCGTTCGAATTTCGCTGACATACAGCACCACCAGTCTCCTGATGCGAAGACGTCGGGAGCACATCGAATGCGAGTCCCGGCCAGGCCTTGGATGCCTGGTCTATGCCACTCCACAGTGTGCCTATCGGCGGGACTGGAGGACTGCTTGGAGACGCTGGATGAGACGCCAGATCACAGTTGAGATCTGGTGGATTGTGCTGGCCGCGATCCCACTGATACTAGGTTGGCTTTGGATGGCGGAGTTCATGAAGTGGGCAGTAGCCTGAGATGCATCGCGATGGGATCTTCCGAGCAGAGTCTTCAAGCTGAAGTTCCAACAACCTGAAAGCGATTAAATAGGTAGAAAGTCATACTTCCTCAGGGCTATGAATTGTCACCGCCTATGCAGTCGGTTCCTCGCTTGAATATTATCATATTGAGAGGAGAGTCTCCTAAGGGAGGGCCTCCTATAGGAAATCACCCTATAGGAGGGTATCCTGTAGGAGGGTATCCTATAGGAGGGTATCCTATAGGAGGGTATCCTGTGGGAGGGTATCCTGTGGGAGGGTATCCTATAGGAGGATATCCTACAAGAGGCTGTCCCATAGAGGTCACGGTGGTAGTACTTAGGTAAGGAACTTGGGGGGGGGTGGGGTGGGCGAGACAGGCGGGGATACTGTGGCCGCGTAGAGGACAACCGAGCGTGTGTGGAACATTTCTGCGAGAATGCGATAGTAGAGGACTTCATCGAGTGTGAGGCAACAATATGCAGAAGACTCTGTTTGAAAGCATGTTTTCAGTGATTCTCTCTGGGGCTGCCGTTCAGACGCAGGCATGCGTCATGCTTGTGAATTAGGTTGCTCCTCCTATTGCCACCTAGTTGTTTGATATTCGCAACGGGAGAGAGAGGCGAAGTAAGGGGAACTGTTCCTTGCCCTATCCGAAGCTAAACATGATTGAAAACTCGGTGTGATTCTCCATCTAGTATTAGCACTCGCCAAATCCCGATCACCCGGTAAAATATTGGAAGTCGAGGCTAGTTAGATCCAGTAAGACTCCAACATTGACAGCAAGCTCTTGCGGAAGTCCGCTGGGGAAACCACACCATACGCCTTGCTGATGGTATGCGGGCTTACAAAACTCGACTTACCCCCTTGACACAATCTCAACAGCTCTAGCCCCTCACATAAGCAAAGTGAAGATTGTGCAACCGTGTGGTGAGTATTAGGTACGGAGGTGCATGCATGCCAAGAGGCCTCGGAAACTTTGGAAGCATTCATAATTGGCCAGCCGAGGTCTCGCCGCGAGCAGACATGAATCTAGCATAAGCAAATCTTTTTTCTCTCTTCGAGAACCGACCTCCAAGTGACTGCATCCTACGATTTCATCGCTTCCCTATGATGACTGACTACAGTAGCTCTACAGAAGCCCAGGGAGGCGTTGCAAGGGCCTTTGCTGCGCTTGATCACCCGATGAGTTATACCAACTCGGGCTTCATAGAGCAGAAGCCGGCAAATGCGGAAGAACGACAAGCCTACCTGTACGATCGGACGATCATAGAGGACCTCATCAGTGACTACAACTACGGAGTTGATGCTAGTATGGTTGAGACTCACACGCACAACACTCTGGACAATATTTTCACCAATGATGCAGAGGTGGTGTTCCCTCACGCGAAGCGTCAGGGCAATGCAGGGCTGGGAGAGTGGCTTTTGTTGCCAGTCTCGGCACTTCACCGGATGTCTGTGAGTGAAAGCTATCTCTGGCACGTTGAGCAGTGATTGAGAATTGGTAGCACTTATCCTCAAACCACAGCATCAAGTTCGAATCCCGCAATGTGGCGCACGGCCGGTCAGCTTGGCAGTCTTCGGCGGGGCTTCATGCAATGGACATCGGCCAGACGTTCTCCACTGGTGGATATTATTACTGGTCGTTTCGTAAGGTCGAGCAGGAATGGAAAATATCATACCTCTTCGTCGACTTGACTTGGACCAGCGGGGCGTTTCCAAGCACCTCGTGATGAAAGTGGCTGCGTCGGTAAGATCTATAGATGAACCTTTTACAGGAGGTGGTCGAATAAACAGTATTTGAGCCACAGGGACTTTGTTAAGATACATTGTCATTTTATGTGTGAAGGTGTGGTGGTGGTATGGTCACAGTAAATATAATGCTGTCCAGGTGCTCTTTGACGGCCGAAAATATGGCAAGGTCGGGCGTGCGGTCTTTGACAGTAATATGACAGAATCATCGTCTGCACTGATAGAAAGTGCCGACACGCTTCTCGGCCTGCGCGTAAGTGCTTACCCAGAGGAGGCGGACGCCTCACAAATGCGGTCCGTACATTACCCCGGCGCCGTCCTCTTGGCAAAAGCATAGTGAGCCCATGGGGTACCTGCATCGTGAGATTGCTTGTTGCAAAACATAGCAAGGGTACACGCCTGACGCAATTGTGTTAGACAGGGTTCTCCGCCATCTGGTGCCCACAGGTGGGCCTATTCCCTGCACCCAGCTATGCCGTCGCCCGAACCAAGCACCAAGGCACAACACCTCGGCTCTTCAAGGCCCGGGGGGCACGACGGCCTGGTGTGTTCTATTATGAGGCTTGATGAGGTCCTCAGGGAGAGAGAGGGCGCACCAATTTCTCCGCTCCAGAAATTGGCACTAACACCCAAGAATGTCTATGACCGCCAGGATGGCCGCCGCCCACCAATGACCGACAACAGACTCACTGGCAAGCTTGGCGTACGTCCTTGCTTGGAAAGCCATGCCTGCAGCTCGTCGCGTTACCCGCCGCGCCTCAATGAAAGCCCGAACCTGTGGAGATCACATTCTACGCGCACCAGTTGACGGTCAGGGTGCAGCCAGGGGCCTGAGTATATATGCTAGAATACAAGAGACTAGATGATATATAAGATCCATTGAGAACGTCAAGTTGAAAAGTGGCATGAATTGTCGAGGGTAGCCCAGCTTGTTGAGCGGTCAAACGTCGAATCCGTGGCAAAATGGTGTACCTGAAGCAGGCTCTCACCGTTGCGAGCTTCATCACTTCCTCAGTGGCTGTCGATGTCCTCGTTCAATCCTCTGGGGGCAATCTGACCGGAAAGTTCGGACACCCATACGGATACGGCTTTCTGCATGAGGTGAGTCCCTGAAGCAAAGATCGTGAGGTTTCCTTGACTGACTCTGACTCAAGGACATTAACAATTCAGGGGATGGCGGCATATGTAAGCCTTCTATTCTAGATGCAGTCTTTACCCCTTCAAGGACGAACGTGGCCTATGTCCAGCCTATGTAACAAAGACTACATGGGCTGCAGTTTTTAATACAGGCTATGACGATTCTGTGGCCTGCTTCTCGCCATACTCCTATGAGGCTACTTCTTTGGTTCTTTGATAGCTAACTCCTGAGCAGACGCTGAATTAATCCAGAACCGCGCGTTTCAATATTCACCTGAATTCCCAGTGTCCACGTCCCATTATTTCCCTGTCAACGGCGCCAACTTCAGCATCGAGTTCCTCGACACCCCTCTTTCACAGGCTTTGCCAGCATCACTAAGAGTCTCGGCTGGGAGCAACAGCACTGGCAAGATTGGCTTCAAGAACGACGGATACTGTAAGCATCACTCTTTACCTGCTACGGATCCCCGCCTTTAATGTTTTGGAATGTTCTAGAATACAATACTTTAGGACCCGTAGCAGGACTAACGTCACCATCAGGGGGCATTGCTGTCAGCCAGCAAAAGTACACGGGATCCTTCTGGGTCAAAGGCGCCTACAATGGCTCCTTCACTGCATCGCTGCAGTCCAACCTGACCGATGAGGTCTTCGGCTCGGTCGAGATTGCGTCCAAGTCCGTTGAGGGGGAGTGGACAGAACATGGGTTCGAGATCGTCCCCGAAGTTGACGCTCCGACCAGCAACAACACCTTCTCGGTCACCTTTGACGTGGATGCAGTCCAAGGCGATGCGCTGGACTTCAACCTCATCAGTCTCTTCCCGCCGACGTACAAGGACAGGAAGAATGGGTTGAGAGTTGATATCGCACAAGCTCTCGCGGATTTGAACCCTGTAAGCACTTGAGTCCCACACCTCCGATCTTCTTGTTCTCCGCTAACCACCTTAGACATTCCTTCGATGTAAGCATCACTTTTCACGTGTCACAAGATCTCTGTCTTTTATGTTTTGAAATGTTCTAGGATGCAACGATTGATACGTAGCGAGGCTAACGTCGTGATTAGTTCCAGGAGGCAATATGCTGGAAGGCCTCACAAATGAGACTTACTGGGACTGGAAAGACTCTCTCGGCCCTTTGAAGGACCGTCCTGGTTTCCAAGGCGTGTGGGGATACCAACAGACCCACGGCCTTGGTCTCCTGGAGTACCTCGAGTGGGCAGAGGACATGGGTCTTCAGATTGGTGAGCTTTAGATGCGTCGAATCTACTGCAGAAGTGAGGAGGTGGCTGACATGAAACTAGTGCTGGGAGTATGGGCTGGTTTGGCCCTCAATGGAGACGTAACACCTCGACAGGATCTTCAGCCTTTTATCGACGATGCTCTCGACGAGATCGAGTTCGTCCGCGGACCAGCAGACTCTACCTGGGGCGCGCGTCGTGCTGAGCTCGGTCATCCGGAGCCCTTTGAGCTCAATTACGTGGAGGTGGGTAACGAGGACTGGCTGGCTGGGTATCCCTCCGGCTGGGACTCGTACAAGGAGTACCGGTTCCAGATGTTCTTCGACGCTATCACAGCTGCGTATCCCGAGATCCAGGTCATCTCCTCTGGCGCCACTAGCGACCCAGCACCTGAGGGTGAGACCACAGGGCCGAACCTCAGCGAAGGGCTCGATTTCTCCAAGACTCCTGGTGCTATTGGTGACTACCACCCATACCGCGAGCCGGACGAGCTGGTGTTCGAATTTGACCGCTTCGACAACGATATCGGCCACATTATTGGAGAGGTAGCTTCTACACATGTGAATGGTGCAACTCCTCCCCGCTGGGAGGGCGAGCTGTACAAGTATCCGTGGTGGATTGGCGCGGTGGGTGAGGCCATCTCGCTCATCGGTTACGAGCGCAACTCGGACCGCATCCCAGGCACATTCTATGCCCCCGTCTTGAAAAACGAGAACAGGTTCCAGTGGCCCATCACGCTCATCCAGTTCACTGCGGACCCGAAGCAGACGACTCGCGCCGTGACGTGGTACTGCTGGAGTCTCTTCGCCCACCACCCCATCAGTGACACGCTTCCCACGACGAGCAATTCGAGCTACGGCCCAGTGTACTGGGGCGCCGGCACTGACGCTGCCAGAGATGGCGCGTTCGTCTGGAAGGGAGCAGTCTACAACACCACAGATGGCGCAGATGTTTCGGTGTCCGTGCAGTTCGAGGGCGTCGAGGCGGGCACCAAGGCGTCGCTGACCGTTCTGACGAACAGCGTCGGTGATCCTTTTGCCTACAATGATCCTCGCACGGGTGTTAACATTGTCAACACGACGACGCAGGAGTTGACCTCAGGTCCCAACGGAGCCTTTGAGTTCAGCCTGCCGCAACTGAGTGTTGCCGTGCTCGACACAGACAGGAGTGGCAGTGGCCAGTAGTTATGTAATGGGTCACGTTTGCCGCGGCGGAGCAAAGTAAATAGACAGACATTTCAAGCACAACAAATATGATTCTTTCATCGAATACTATATACCTGGCAGGCCTGTGGGCTCTTGGCTGAGGAAGTTTACCGTCAAGCCTCGTCAGATGTTCATGGCAGTAAGTCGTGTTAGGGACGACCAATAGGCTTGCTAGCTAACACTACAGTACCTAGGTACCTAAGTACCTTCCCCTTAGCTTCCCGTAGCTCCCTCTAAACAACCTTGGAACACACACACCATGAGGATACCTTTAATTGAATTGTCTGCAAGAACCCTCTGTCTGGCTACTTGACTTATCTGAGAAGTACTCGTGTGACTCGTTACAAGTCCGTGGATCCATACTATCCAAGGCGAGGGCGTCGGCATCCTAAGAAGCAATGTTTTCACCTTGGATGGGTTGGATTCAAAGAGTCCATTCAATTTCAAGATGGAGTGAAGAACCAAGTACAGATGGTGTCTCAATCAACTAAGTTGCCCGTAGACCATCTCTGAGATGGCCTTGTGAGCGTAGCTACATAACGGCCGAATGATTTCTCTTCATCTATTGCAGGTAGACATACAGGGGAGGTTTTCAGATCCTCGAATCAGCCCAAGCTTTTGGCCAGGTCACGGAGCATCGCTAAAACTTCCACTTTTCTCTCCTGACACAACCTCATCCTGACCCTGACTGGCGCGGTGTGATGGGCCAGGCTCCTTTTGGTCATTTCCCTCACTTTCCCCTTGATTATCTCAACTTCCACCTGCCAGAATGCCTCTGACCCCTTACAAGGCCAAAAACAGCAATGTCATACTCCCCAGGCCAAAGACCACTGCCCACACCGCGGAGTGTGGCGCTGCATCCGAGCGCGATGCTCCAACAGAACCGCCCGGTCGAGCCGCGTCTGTCGGGGAACTCGGCGCTGTGGCTGTGGCTGTACACATGATCGTTTTGGCCGTGTCTGTGGGTGGATACCAGCTGGCGAAAGCGGGCTGGAAGTCGTGGGTGAAGCCCTCGGGCTCGCAAACGGTGCCGTGAGCGGTGTTGAGCACAATGCTCCACTGGCCCGAGGCGCATCGCTGGAAGGAAGTGACCATGCAATTCCATTCGCCCTCGAGCCCGCGGCAAAACGACCCGACTTCCATTTTGTCAACGCGAAGGACGAGGGCCGCAGTATCGGTATCGTTGGTGAACCTTTGAGTGAGAAGGGATGCTTGTGGGGAGTTGAGCGAGACTTTTGTGGTTGTCGCAGTTAGGCCAATCGTGGCGGACGCGATGATGTTGAACAGAAGGAGGAGGAAAATTATGGTAGGCAAGATCGACGTGTTGACATGAGGAATTGATGGAAACGCCAGATGCTAATCGACTGCCTTGGCTGATCGTCAGCAGGAGCTGTACTGCGTTAGTTGGGGCAGGTGTATCTGGAATGTGAGGAGAATAGCCCTGAATCTTGTTTGTGATCGTGCTTACAACCTGCAGGCCCGTACTGCTTAGATGAATTGATTGCTTGCGAACTCGGTACCCGTGTGATCCCTCAACAAGCCGTTCGGGTGTAGGCCCAGTCTTCGCTACGTTTCTGGATTGACAGTCTGGCAGGAAGCCTTCCCTCGACGAATCACCCAACGGTTTGAGAGCAGTGAGCCACTCCAGGCATCAGGTGTTGAGGGCAGCAAGTTGATCACTGTAGCATTGAGCGAAACTTTTACCATTGCACACAGTTAGCCATAGCTTCTTTTTGTGTCACAAAGTGAAGTATCACCCTGTAACGATCTACTTAGGTACATATGATGTGTTTCACTGCCCAGGAATTGCTGAGAAATCATGTGAAGCTGCATAGTCCACACAACAATGTGTGGACTTACATAAATCCAACTAAATTATGCGAGTTCGGTAGTCCACAGACGATTGTGTTGGCGACTGCATCATACGATCTTGAATCTCGTCACATTGTGCTGTAGAAATCTTCACAATGTGTCTTATGGCACGCACTGGCTGTCCGAATGGATTCATAGATAACACCAATGCATAAAAACATTGCCCAGTACGCGTCCATGTCATCTGATAATCTTCCAATGTCCCATATGACGACACCGGTCAGAGATGACAAGCTTCATGGGGCAATCTCCTACAGGAATACCTCCTGGAGGATAGAACTTTAAACTTCTAAGAGATAAACCTCTAGGAATAACATCCTAAGAAACAATCTCCCAAGGAACGACCTCCTTAGGGATAGTCTCCTTAGTAAGACTTTTGGACAGAAGGTCTATTGAACAACTTTCTGCTGAATAACGAACCAAAGGTAGGCAAGCCACAAGGACTTTAGTATAATATCCTACTTACATCATTCTAAAGGTGTGACGGTGCCACGATATTAATATCTGTAAAGTGGGCTCGAATTAATGAAAGGAGTGGTTCGATGTTGCAGCAACGCCTGTTTTTCCGGGCGATTCGGGCCGCAATGGAGCCCTGGGTGCCTGCCGATTGCATGACACTGATTAAAGCATACTGCTCTGGGCCAGGCACAATACGGAGCGTCGCCCCCCGAGGAGAATGCTTTTTTTTTGGTGGTTATAAAGAACGATACCCGTGGGCTAAGCCCCCAGGCGTGAGTTGTTTTGGGTGATATACCCAAAGCCTGGTAGTTTGATTTGAGTTATTTACAGATAGGCGCCCAGAACCATGCTCGTTCAGAACATCATCTACTCTGGCCTGCTGGCTATGGCCAACGCCGCCCCTCAGCCGGACCGAGTTCAACCTCGGGCGCCGACGCCGACCACGCTCCAGCCGGGACAATATTGGATCCGGGCCGTGGCGTCGCCTAATTTCCATAAATATTTACAGACAATTCCGGCGAACCAGGCCGGCACCGCGACCCTGAACCAGTATACCACAGCAGGGCAGTACAATATTGTTGACGGCCAGCTGGTCGACTACACCGGAACTCTGTACCTCCACGTCGAGAAGCCAGCAGACCTGGCAAGCCCACCAAGGACGTTGGCGACCACATTCAACGCGACCAAGAACGCCTTCGGGACGTTTGCCTTCCAGGGAGACGCCGTAACCTGGTCTGCCCCTGGCTTGCAGAGACAGAATCTGGCCGCCTGGCTGGTGTGCCAGAATCAAGCATTGTTTATCAATACTGGAGCCTATGCCTATCAAACTCCAGCGGGCTGTGCAGACCAAACGGTGAGTAGGAGTTGATGATCGGCCTCCACGCTACTTTCTAAGAGCCTTCCAACTGAAAAATTCTCTGGTTAGATCCATTATTACAATGGTGCAACCGCCAATGACTGAGATGAGGAGACAACGGGCTGATAGATATAATCTTGGCCGAATCTTGTCGTGCGATTTTTTCTAAGTGCACCTGAGAGTGAGCATAGTTGGCCAATTGATGATGCTCTCACTCCGGTAGTCTTTTATGTGATTGCGCCTTGAGTGCGTGCATTTTCGGGTCACTAGAGATTGATTGTGACTTGACTGTTCTTCCATCTAAGCTCGCTTCTGGAGCAGGCAATGCTCCCCCCATTTCCTTTGGTATTTTTCCGGAATCCAGCTCCAGCTAGGGACCCAAATCATCCTGGGAATGAGTGCAGTGTTCCCAGCATCCAGGAAAGGGATGCACTTCACTACTTCCCAATTCGCTGTGTCGGCGATATAGTCGGGTTCATTAGGCGGCAATCCCAGCCCCTTCTCCGTGTTCAAGGGATAGTGAGTGTCCACCAAGAACTTGCATTGTGCGATATCGGTGTATTTGCTCGGGTCCTCCTTGTTCTGGTCGTTCATGCCGCCGGGGAGTACGTAGGTGCCTGTAAAGCCTTCCAGTAAACTGCTCCTCTGGAACTCCCCTGGGAGCAGGCCACGGAACTCAGATTGAACGAACTTGGCCTGCGTGTCCCTGGGCAGGAAAAACGAAGACGGAAACCGGTACCACTCCTTTCCGAAGCACACAGAGTCGCCCCGGCCACCGAGCAGCTCAGCGTCTCCCCCACGAGTACCGGCACCAAGAGGGTCGTAGAGTGATAACGGTGCGCCATATGCTGAGTAAATTCCAAAAATTCGTAGGAGATACAAGGATATGACCAGCAAGAACGGGACGACGACAGTTAAGACAAGCCTGACGGATGCTGGAACTTTCCCAATCACTGTGTTCTTGCTGACATGGCCGGCTGCAGTAAGGATGATGTGGGCCGACACTGCTGCGTTGAGGGCCAGAAAAGGATAGGCAGGGTACATGAAACGCTCCTCCTTATGGGGCTGCAGCGTAAAAATAGTGAACCACAGGTAGAAGGGCGAGAGGAATACGATAGCCCGCAGGGATGAAGAAAACGCCCGACCACTGGGAGCGATGATCTTCTGCAACAGGAAGAGTGGCAATGCGACCAGGGCCAGAACAAACCATAAGTTGAAGTTGAGCGCCAGATTCTTGAAGTAGAACGTCCATGGCTCAGTACCATACAATTCGGGCCCACCCCCTTTGGAGAAGACATTGTACTTGACAATGTTCCATGAGACGACGATGCCCCACACTCGGTAGAAGTAGGAGTTGACCAGCGAGTCGACGGCCTAGCCCTGTCAGTTCGTTGACGTTTAATTGTTCCAAAGACCACTCACCAGGACACCAACTGCAGCTAGGATACCTCTTGTGACTCGTCGTACTGCAAAGAGGAACTGGTCCAGGTTGCCGAGGGCTGTTATGGCGAGAAGAGCCTCTTCGAGGAGGAACGGGACGGCAAGAGCCATGGCGAATGGCCACCCGATGATACCACCAGCCGCGAACCAGGCTATACCAGCAGCGGTCTTGAACCCTCCCGTCCAATCCATGAAGGCTGCAGCTCCCAACATGCCCGTGTACATTGTGAAGCTTGAGGGCAGGTATGCTGTGCTTGCGTGAAAGTTCCCAGGACTAAGAACCATGGCCAAAACAAAAAAGACACCGATTCGTGGATGCACGGTGAGGCTGACCACACGATACAGCAAAGTCTGACACAGCGCACAAACCAAGGCGAGCGTATAGCGGATGAAGTAGAAGCCCCCAAGCTATTCAAACAGCGTCAGCGTGGATTGCACCCACGATCGCCCGGACGTGACGGGCGGGAAAGTTTCACCTTTGTAGCTTGTGGGAGCAGGTGCCGCAGGCCTGCAACCACTGCGTGAGGGAGGACGTAGAGCCAATCCCGGATGCCATAGGCAGGGGACCATTCCCATGTCTGCAGGCCGTAACCATGAGTTAAGTAGTGGGTGGGTTCTAAAAAGTTGAAGGTCTCATCACAGTCTTGGATTGGGTTAAACAAGGCCGAGATCAAGTTGGCAGCCAAGAACATATAAAATGCATATATGGGCTCTAGCGCGAAGAGACTCGGTTTTCTGAAGGAGCTGTCAGCACCTGCGCGCCAAACAGCACCACTAAGGCCACCTAGGCCAAAGCTTGAACCATTGGAGCCTACATTTTTCGAGCGTGAGAAGCTTCAGGATGGACAAACTCCCTTGAATGGGCCGTCTTGGGAGGCATCTTGGCTTGTGCGTGTGAAATGAGTGAGATCACGACCAAGTTACAACGTGGGGCCGGAAATGGTGTTGAATGAGGTTGAGTCGGAGGTATTGAGAGCTCTGTCGGAAAGGACGTGCCTGGCTGTGGTACGTATCAAGGACCCACTCACACCCAACGGCTGGCCACTGCATTTAGCCCCAGCAGACGTCACCTCACATCTTAGTGATTTCTATCCTACCTCGTCTTATCGATAGCGACCCAGAAAAAAGATAACCGAAAAGTTCGAGATTAAGATTCATTTTCCCTCCAACTTTCCCACCCTCAGCTTTTTGGCCTTGCTTGCCTTCGCCATTGACGCATTTCCTAAGTTTTGTTTCGGCCATTGGATACAAGATTTTATGGAAGTGTCATCAAGCCGCAAAGGCGAAGCCTAAACATTTTGGATACTATTATCCCACCTTGCGACCCGACAGTCTCCCTACCATACACCTAGAAGGAATTCCTCACTGCCACACGGCCACATTCAATAGGCTTGGCTCCGTCATGGATCATTCATTCAACATACCCGGTCTCGGCGAGCTTCAGACCGAAAAGACGTCGGCAGCAGCGAATCTCGACCCCGAAAAGCCAAGCGCCACCATAAACACCCAGGCAGAGACCGACACAGCAATGACAGACGGCCCCAGGCCAGGCCCACAAGAGGAAGACAAATTCACCCCGAGGACAGATCATCTAATGGAAGATGCGGTCACGCAAGAGGAGGGACAAGCTTCTCAAAGGGCGGACACTGTTATGGGTGGCTCCGAGCCAACGTCGCTGCAATTGAACAGCGTTCGGCAAGAGACTGGCGAGACGGCGCAACAGGATGAAGAATTGAAAGCCCAAGCCTCTGTCAAGCCAGAATCCGATGCAAACAAAGGAGAAACGACAGCTGGCCCAGAGGAAAAGAAAGAGCGTGCGAATACTTCTACCGAGGAGCATCAAGAAGGCCAGTCGGCCGAAGTAGAAGACGACCCATCACCCGAGTCACCCAGTGTCACGCATGCACTCGAAGCTGCGCTTGACGGTCTGCTTGGCCCAGTATCGAAAAGAGAAGAGGAACAAGTTGATGAAGACAAGCCCTCTCCCGAGGCCAACGTCAACGGTCAAGCTGAGTCGACAGAGACGGCGCCCGTCGAAGGAGAGGGTGATGCGAATCCCGAGTGGGAAGTTGACTCCTCGCCCTACGAATCCTCAAGCTCCGACAGTAGCTCTGACGATGATGACGATGAGTCAGACGTGGATGAATCCAAGCTGCTGGGTGTCGAGGAGACGGCACGGTTGCTGATGGAGGCCGATGGTGGGAGTGACGATGAGATGGACGGTACAAGGGCTGCGAAGCAGGCTGCCGGAGTGCGCACTAAGAATGAGCTCCCGGACGAGCCTGAGCCAACACCCCAAATCAATCTCAGCCCGGAAGATATCATCGCACCCCTGGGGGTTGTACAGCACATCGTTGAAGGCACCCAAGCAGTCATCGAGGCGCTTCAAGTGGGGGCTGCCGTTACGGTGTTGGATCGCGGCTCTGTCCTGTGTAAAGAGGATCGCCACGTTCTCGGAGTCATTCACGACACAATTGCGACAGTGCATAAACCTATGTATATTCTCAGATTCCGATCAGAGGAGGAAGCGAAGGCGGCTGGCTTGGAGCGAGGCAACCAGGTGTGGTATTCCAAGTCGCACGCAAATTTTGTTTTCCCCTCGCAACTCAGGCAGGAAAAAGGATCTGACGCCAGCAATCTGCATGACGAAGAGGTCGGCCCAGACGAGATGGAGTACTCAGACGACGAGCAAGAACAAGCTCACAAGAGAGAGAAGAAGAACAAGAAGCGTGGCGGCAAGGGTAAACCCAACAAGGGCGATGACCGTGGCTCGCAACCACCTTCTGCCACGGGCGATTCGAACCTTAACTACGGCGAGGACGATGACGGCACATATCACAAGCTGCCACGTCCCTCGAATTTTGGTATGGGGCTTCCCCCTCCGCCGCCCCCTGGTATGCCGGTTTTCCCGGCCATGAACGGCGGTAACAGGGGGGCCCAGAACGGCGGGCGGCGTGGAGACTCGAGGGGTCGCGGTCGAGGAAGGGGCTTCCAAGGGCGCGGCCGAGGTGGCGGCCAAGGACACAATGGCCGCCCACAGCAGCCAACACAACCGCAAGCTCAAAACCCTCACCAACCGCCACCTCCGTTCCCCGTGATTCCACCTCCTGCTCCAGGCCAGTGGCCGTTCCCAGTACCACCGTTGCCCCAGTTCGGAGGAGGGCCTGGATCCTCCACGACTCCTGCTGCCCCGGCTCCTAATTATCCGATGCCGAGCTGGAGTCCAGCCCAGGGCAACCCGTTCCCCTTTCCTCCCGTCCCCCCGCCAAGCTGGTCAGCACCACAGCAGCAACGACCAGCGCAGCAGACAAGCTACCTGCCACCAGCTGGAGGGTACAGCATGCCTGGGCAGTACCCGCCCAACAATGGCCCAACCCCTCCGGCGCCGGCGCAAAATTACCAGTATCCCAACTACTACGGCGGACAGGCTCAGAACAATCAGCAACAGCGCTGGGGATAGAATGCCCAGCAGCTGAAGCAGATCAGACTCTTGCTGGCTGCATACAACAGTTTGAGAGAAGGTCACGGCGAAGGCCAACTCCCTGGCCCTGTGGACATGGACCTGGATCCAACCGACTGAGGATCCTAGCAGAGGTTGGGATGGTCATGTTCTTCCTATAGAAGACAATGAAGCCAACAGCGGGATATTCACGCGATTCAAGGAATGCATTCGTCTGGCGTTAGAGTTGGAAAAAGAAATGTTTGACACTGATACCAGTAATGACGGAGGCTACGGTGCCCTCCATGATAGCATCCAGACAATCAATCCCATGGTATTTTTCATCTCGAGTCGTATTGCGCAGCCTGAAAAAGTAGACTGTTATTTAAAGTGAAAGAAATGAGGCCCGCCGGCTAGGAAAAGGTTACCTCAATTCTGAAACATAGCGCGGACGCTGTGACCACGAGACATTCGAGACATGAACGCGGGAATCTGCTGCGACGAGACCGCGGCGAGGTGGCTGTTTAACGGTGGCTCGACGCGCTGGGTTTATGACACGGCTCTCCCGGGGGGGGGGCCGCTCTGTCACGCCTGGCCGGCTCCCGTCATTGTCATTGTGGTCTAGTGTGTGTAGATTTCACGCAGCAAGATTGTAAACTAGACCGGGGTACCGAGGTCGGACCCCACAGTCAGTGCGGTGAAAAAATCCCCGTGTGGGCCGTGGGAATCGAGATAAAGATTGCTTCATTTGCGGTGCGGGCAGGCGGCTGGTCACTTATCGCATGACTGGAATCAAGACGGGCCCATCGGCATGAGCGCGATGGCGTTGTCATGAGGTGGGGGGACGAGGGGGAGAATTCCGCGCAAGCTGGGCGGAACGGAGCCCACATACGCGTGTGATGTCGGTGGCTTTGTGCCAATCTCACCACCAGATAGGCTGGCCGAGCTGCCGGGGCGGCGATGGCGAGACTGTCTGCTGATGAGGATCGTCGGGGCCCCAAGGCTGGCTAAGGCTGCTGGGCTGCTGTTCGTGGGGTCTGCTCGGGTCTACTAGGAGCCAGCAGCGTGGCAGGACTGAGACAGCAGAGAAGAGATGGGCAGGCGGATAGCTGAGATGATGGCGAGCAGGATGCCGGTTTAGTTGCGTAGAATGGGCAGACAAGGGAGGACTGAACAACACTGGACAAGGCTGAGGCTGGTCGGGACTGTTGGTCTGGATCGACCCCGAAAAAAGACAAGCACCGGCCTTGGACACAAGAGCATTGTTGTCATCGTCACACAGATTGTTCCACTACGCACAGAGTTCGGATACGACAGCAGCAGTATGTAGTGCACTGTGGCAGAGAGGCATTTTCCGAAGTCAATTCAGGCAGTCCTTGGGCAGTCTGTCGCATGAAGATTGCGAGGGTGTGATTGTCGTCCTCAAAGAGAAATCCACTCGGGAGATCACTGTTTAAGTTTCACCAGCGGACAAAACACTGCCAGGCGCAGCAAGAAACAGCGGGAGAACAAAAGAAAACGGGCAGAGACCAGACGAACAGGCCAAGTGCGAGGCCACAGGCTGCTGACAGGGAGCCGGCCTGCAGCATCCAAGAATTACCCCAACCTGCCAATCAAAGCCGGAGGCAGGATGTGGCCCCTGCTGGAAACAAATCTCGCTTCGGGCAGCTGCGTGACTGGGGTGGACTGTCTGGCCAATGGGCATCGAGGCGTACCTGGAGAGTGGAGATCGACTGCGAGGACATGGGGGAGGAGTGGAAGGAGCTTGGCGCGTACGGTAATAAAGGCCCCGAGTGCTTGCACCCTGGCACCTGGGTGCAGGCCCGGCCCTGGGTTCTGGTTGAATGTCGATCCGTTGGCCTGTGCCGCTCTGCCAGTTCTGCCCTGTGCCCCGTGCCCAATGTGCCGTGGCCCACGCCTGCCACGTTCGTTCGAGTCGAGCTCTCTCGCTTCTGCCCTCGCCTCGACCAAGGGCTCAAGGCTCGGGGGTCCCTTGGGAGGTCTCGTCATCTTGGTCTGTTCATCTGATCGCCAAAGGAGAGGCCGCAGATGCCCGCCCTCGTGGCCTGAAGACGATCACTGCTTACCATGACGCCTCCTGGGACAAGGTTGGGGGAAGCTCTGCACTAGGGCCCTGCAAGGATAAGGGACACAGGCAATGAGTGATGAAGAGCAAGGCGTCTCTCGTTTCTTCGGTCCGCGAAACAGGAAACCCCTGGGCTAAAATCGCCCTTTTCTTTTTGACAACACCGCGCATTGTCTGAGTGTGTACAGTATATCTCGACATATGCCGTGCCCCCCGCAGACCACGCTGTCAGCAAGCTGCATCCTGGGATGCGCGTAGCACCAAAGTAGGTTATCTGTTGCCTGGGGTTTATCCTCTCGAGACCCCAGTCGCCCAGTTCTTCCAGGTCCCCGAGAAATCTTGCCTGCTTGCCACGCCTGCTTGCGCCTGTGCTCCGTGGTCCCCAACCTTGACCGGCCCACACCTCTGCTCCCGAGGAGGCCCCCCCCTCCTCTCCATCCAACAGGCCCCAGCCCAACCCAGGACCGGCCCAACCAGAGCCTGCAGGTGCGGCTGCAGCTGCAGGGATATCGTGTGCCCAGGCCCAGGTACCATATCCATACACCCATGCCCATGCCCATGCTCACCTCACCAACACTCATACTAAGTCCACACGCTACCACGCACAGCCTCTTTCTGCCTCTCACTCCTTCCTTCCTCCCGTCTCTCTTTTTAGGACCTCCTCTGCAGGTTGACCACTCCTTCTCAGCGGCGCCTCACCCTTCGCACCCCACCGTCGCAAAGCTGGCGAGAGGAAGACTCGACTGTCTTCGTTCCTTCATTTGGCATACCTACCATTTCGCGCAGAGACTGCTTCCAACTCAGCCAAGCCACTCGTGGACCCCAAAGCTCAGGCTGCTTGTCATTCTTTTCTCTGTCAAAGTCGATCGATAATCAATAATCCTGCCGCATGGACTCGGATTTCGTCACCCACCTGTGACCTTCCACATCTGCCCAAGATAATTTTTGCCACTCATTCCTCCGCCCAAGTTCCATACGACGCCTCCGCCAACAAACAGTCATTACATTTTCTAGTCCAGAGGCGCGCAGATTACGCAACGGTTTAATGTGTCACGGCAGAAAGGAGTAATCAGGCGACATTGATGAGATAGGTCTCATTGCGCAACCTCATCGCGCTTGTTTTTGGAATTAGTGGCGGGTTCGGATCTGCAAAGTACTAATCGACATGTCTGTCAAACGAAGTCATGTCCACCGAAGAGGACTGACCGATGTGGTGGACGCCGTCCACGGCTCGGAATGGGACCAGGACAAAGTCATGGACAATAATGACGGCGCCTTGCCAACCTTTCGCAAGCAGCGGCGGGTAGTCACAATTTACGAGACCAAGACAGATGGCTGGGACGGCCTCGGCCTCCTTACGACTCTCGAGCGTGCGACCGTCACCCAGACAGTAACCGCAACTGACGGAGATGAGCCGACGCCCACTCCGGCGGAGAATACCCCGAGGGTTTCTATCGGCGCACCCGCTCTCAAGGGCACTCCCACGAGCAGCGACATTGCCAGCAGCACCAGCGTCAGTCGGGGCAATGACGAACACACATCATCGACACTTCCCCCGGCCATCATGGCCTCCACAGTGGCATCCGACAGTGCTACAGGCCCACTAGCGCTGGCCACCGAAGCCTCAAGCTCCTCCAACAACAGGTCGCCCACCGCTGCGGGATCCACGGCTGCCTCGGAGGCATCAGCAACTCAGTCGGTCGATTCTAGTTCAGGTTCAGGTTCAGGTTCAAGCAACTCAGCGGCCAAGGCGGGCATCGCGATCGGCGTCCTGGCTGGTATCTTTGTTATCCTTGGTCTGGTGTATTTTATCGTCGCCAAGCGGAAGAGGCAGATGCGAGAGGAACAACGTCTGGCTGATGACGAGAAGCTCAATGGTCCGTTCGGGGACCATGCTCGTGCTCCCCCGACTCCAGCGAAACCACCACGCCTCAGTCTACGGCCAATGACCCAGTTGTTCCTCGCTCCAAGCACCGCGGAGAAGCGGGCGAGCAAGGGCCCTCAGCAGAACATCGCCATGGTCGCCAGCCCAACCATGAACCGGGCTCCAGGCTCCAGCGCTTGGGAACGGCCCATGACCAGTGACAGCCAGGATGCGCACAACCCGTTCGGAAACCACGCCGAGACCATCCCAGAAGAGCCTGCCACGCCTAGAAACCCTGCCAGCCCAATGACACCCATCAGCGAGGTCAGCATGATAGCCTCGCCAACCTTGGCACCTGGCCTTGCCCCCGCCCCCCGAGCCTCTGCTATCACGACCGATTCTGCGGTTCTTGCTCCGATTGTCACTCACTCCCCCCCACTCTCTCCACACCCGCCACAGCAAGGCGTTCCCACCGGTGCTGCTCCTGCCCCCTTGCAGATGAACCCTGCTCGTCCGGCCGCCTTGTCTGAAGATACTGCCACATCAGCGGCTGGGGCTGGGGCTGGGGTTGCCGCCGGAGCCACGGCGGCGCCTGGTCTGCAACGCAAGGAATCAGTGCGGAAAGACAATGTTCCTGCGCCCCTCGACTTGACCGTAGCCCCGAAGCTGGGACCCGTGCCCCCTAGTCCGGCTGGCACTGAGTTCAGCGTGCATGAGGTAGAGTCTGGTCAGGCTCCAGAACCATCGTCTGGTGCTGCCGCGATCGCTGCTGCGGGTGGACCCGCGGACTCGTCAGTCCACCGTGTGCAACTCGACTTCAAGCCCACCATGGATGATGAGATGGAACTGCACGTCGGCCAGGTTGTGAGACTGCTTCACGAGTATGATGACGGCTGGGTGAGTCAGATTTCACAGGAAGACTGTAATCAAGGCTAACGAGCAACAGGCACTCTGCATTCGTCTTGACCGATCTCAGCAAGGAGTAGTTCCCCGAACTTGTCTGTCTACCCGTCCTGTCAAGCCCCGGCCACCTCAGCAGGCAGGCCCCCGAGGGCCACCAATCAAGCCGCAAGGACGACCCCGAGGTCCATCTGTGAGTAGCCAGCGTGGTCCCGGTCCGAACCAACATCCGGGCAACCGACCCATGGGGCCTCACCCGCTTGCACCCGGAGCTCGCGGGCCTGGACCGATGCGTCCGATGGGTCCTCCGATGGGCCCACCTGGCCGCCCGGGCCCTCCCCGCCCCACGGGACCACAAATGGGGCCTGGACCACGACCTCAGTCACCAGCAGGGCAACGACCTCAATCACCCGCGCAGAGACCTCAATCTCCAAGCCGACAGGGCCCACCCAGGTCTCAGTCCCCTAACGGCACAGGCAGGAGACCAAGTCCACCTGGGCCTTCTGGCATGCAGCAGGAATACCGACCAAGTTTCGATGGCCCAAGCCAGGAGCCTGCCCAAGGTCCTCCCCAGGGTCCTCCCCAGGGAGCGGTCACGAGAAAGCCAGTACCTGGTCAGGCGTATTGAGCCAGTCACACAACTTGCGCAATGGCGAGAAAGGAAATCTCTGGGCCACCTGGTGGGCAAGAATACCAGGTGCAGGCGTTATTTATGAGTTTCGGAGGCGATAGGCACTACCCACCCCATTTTGGTCACGACTAAAAGACTGGCGCTACGAGATGAAATCTTTGAACGACATTCATTTACTCTTCTTCTCTTCCATTTTTTACAGTTCAAGAGCCGGACCCTTTTTACCCCACGACCTTTTGTACAACCTCTTCGCAGATTACAACCTGCCGACAATACATAGCCAACATTAGCGAGGGGCAGATGGATATGCACACAGAGTCGAGCAAGCCATCCAGGCATGCTTGTGGACATGCTTTTAATTTCTTGGTGGTAATTTCTTATTACTTATTCCGAACAGGCTCGGGCAGTGTCGATCTTGCAGCAAGAGTAGATGCCTCGCCCGAGCTTTGAAGCAAATACGATTTGCGTGAGATCTTGGTCATATTTGTCTCCTTGCCTGCTTTTGACGTGTGACGACCATGTTGAGAGCACTGGGATTGTTTTCGCAAGTGCCCTGCGCTTTCACGATTGTCTCCGCAGTTGGAAAGTCTCATCCTACCTAGTCATCGTTGCCAGACGGCGGGAGATCGTCACCCACTCCGGCCTCCTTCATTCTCTCCCCTCCTATGAATAAAGGCTTGCAATCCTGTAGGCAAAACAGCATTCGCGCCCACTCCGTGTCGCTTGGGTTCTTCCACGCGTGCATCGTGGCACGTTGGACCATGATGTCGCCCTTATTCATTAGGTGTTCCTCACCACTGTCCAGGACCGCGACGACTCTGCCCTCCATCACAATAGCATAATCGAGGCTCTGCGTTCTATGGCTCATACACTGTAAGGGAGTCAGAGCGGTGGTTTCTTTTGCAGCAATGAAGCCACGAAAAGAACGCAGACATGGGTTGAAGCAAGAGAAACTTTGGAGCTTCTGTGAAGGTAGGGCCTAGACGTACGGTGTACCCGGGAGAAAACTCAACATATCTCAGTACGGTGCCGCCCTTGAGCGCCAGGCCTGTAGCCTCTGGCCCCTTGGCTACACGGGACTCGTGTAGCTTGATGTCGGCCTCGTCATTAAGATCGGGCGGGAACTGGGTGGTATAGAGCACCGACATGACAAGCTTATCATCGTCATACCGGACCCACTTGACTGGCGTTGTCGACTGGACCACGGCCATCCCCTCATCATTGTGGGTTGTAACTTGGACTTGGACTCCCGGGTTTGAAGACAGCTGGTTCTCCGTCGGGGGCCGCGTCGCAGAGGATGCCATGGCGATTTTGATATTGAATGCGTGCTTACAGGCGAAGTCAGATCTGGGCAGTTGATCTGGTGGGTACTATGTGCTTACTATGCCTTGATATATCAGTCGAGGGAAATGGGGTGGGGTATGGAAGCCTGGGCCGAACTTGTATGGACATTCGCGAGGAGAGGTTTGGCCCCGTGAACGCTGGGTCGTTCGTTTTGCCGGACTCCGAAGCGGGCCGGGTTACACAGGAGAGGCCCTAGTTACTGGCGTTGCAGCCTTTCTCCAAATATGTAGCTACTTAAGTATGCTCGTGTTGCACAGGATTGTCGTGCTGTAGCTGACGAGGTGCAGCTAGCGAACCCGATGATGGGATCGAAAAATCAAGGCAGACCTCGCGGACTCATCCAATTGGGTGTGGCAGGCTGGCTTGGGGAACTCCGACAGACATGGGGGCTTCGATCTGCTGGGCCCTTGTTCTACATGCACTTGATGCATCCATTACTGGGTCACAATGGTGACCGGTCATCTATCATGGCGCCAGAATAAGGCGTGGTACATCCACGGGACAGGAGGAGACAAATTCCCGAGGCGACAGTGCACGCTTAGGCTTTTGCCTACTATTGTCGGCGAACATACTTCTCTGTTGGTCACGTTTATCAAGATAGCAGCAGTAAATTAGAAGCCGGGAAGCCCGAATGGAAACCCGACCAAGTGGGTACCTAGGTACCGGAGCCGAGTCCCCGCTCGAAGTGGGCCTGTCGGCCGCCGGCAGCGTCATTCCGGAGAGCAGCCGGTATCGACTTAGCCACACCTCTTGTCCGCAAGGAAAACACCCGATAAATGCGCAACATGGAGACCAACCCAACCCAGGTACGCGGAGCCAAAGTCATCGAGCTGACTCCTGAAGAGCTTCGGACCAAGAAGGTCGGCTCGCACAACCTTCAAGCTGCCGTCGAGGCACTCCACCAGGATGGCCTTGTTGTGCTCGAGAACGCAGTGGACGTCGGCCACCTGGATAAGCTGAACGCGCGAATGGTGCCAGAAGCCAAGCAATTGTACTCGAGGCCCGGCACGCACCGCAACTTCGGGCAGAGCACGGGCAATATCCAACAAGAGCCAGTCCTAGAAGACGGCTACATCTTCCAAGACATACTCGCCAACCCGTGGGCCACGGATATAATACAATGCATGCTGGGGCCCCGGTCCACTCTGCGATTCTACAGCGCCAACACGGCCTTCAAGGCCACGGGGCGCCAACCGCCGCATATTGACGTGGATTTCGACTTTCCCAAGATACCGTTTGGGTACTGCATCAACATCAACCTCGTGGACGTGACCCCAGAAAACGGCTCAACAGAGGTCTGGCTAGGGTCACACACCGATACAGACGTTGGCGTGCTGGATTCAGAGGAGTATCAGATCCGCCCGAGCCTACAGAGGCAGCGGAGGAAGACGCGCCCGCCGATCCAGCCGAGCCTGCCCAAGGGTTCGCTCATCATCAGAGACTTCCGCCTCTGGCACGCAGGCATGCCTAACAAAACCGACGAGCCGAGGGTGATGCTGGTGACTGTGCAGTCCCCTTCTTGGTATAGGAGCGAATTGAAGATGAAGTTGCCAGAGGGTGCGCAGGACGAGTTTGAGTGGGGAAACCTGGTCCCTTGCGTCGAGTGGGTGGGCGAGGGGTATGATTACCTTCAGGGCGCTCATGATCATGATTTCTCACTTCTTCCCTGAGTCAATGTAGACAAGAGTAGAGAAGTTGTTCACTGGGTCAACATTGAACAGAGGGGTGTCAGAAGTGACGCACATGAGGCACTTGGTATTTCGTAGTGATGATGCAGCGCAAGTTTCGACAGACAGAGCTTCGCGAGCATATTCGAAGGTTTTTTCACATTGCACAATTTCCACACGGGCCATATCAGTCACTGGCATTAACGATAAATTCCAATACGAAAATATCTGATATAAATACATGTAGACGTATGTATATGTACTCGGGTGTCCGCTACGCGGCCGTAATATCTCTCTGATACTAGCTCCAATTAGCTAGTATGCTGTTGTATAATCTCCTGTGAACGACTTCCTATAGGACAACATACTTTCATAAGGCATCTATAATAAATTTGCTGTACCGAGAAGCTCCCTTTAAAATTGCCAAAGAGGAAATAATTATATCATGAATATATCATGAATAAAAGATTTATACCCGTAAAAACAGAGCGTACACTCGTACAACTACAGCCCGATGTAGACAAACTTATATGTGCTCGTTACTGTTGCCCTGGTGGTCTAGTACTTTCCTCGTCGTCTATCAATCCCATAGGACAATCTCGTGGGGGTGTACTCTCCGCTTTCGAAGGGAGTCTCGACTCAATTCGACCTCCGAGGAGCAGTGGAGACAGCTTCTGAAGCACGGCCCAGGCTCTCGGCGGTAACATCAATCGCACCTATTATCACCGTACTACCGCCACACCGTTCAAACTAACAATACGTCATAGCTTCCTTGTGGCTGAAGTACTTCTTAGGTCTCTATGGGATCGCCTTTTACAGGAGATCCATTTATAGAACGTTGTTTCATAAGGGGGCGTCCTACAAGAGGAGAGTCTATAGGGTGTCCCATAGTAGGGTTTCCCATAGGAGGGTATCCTATAGGAAGGTATCCCATAGGAGGGTGTCCCATAGGAGGGTGTCCTATAGGAGGGTGTCCCATAGGAGGGTATCCCATAGGAGGGTATCCTATAGGAGGGTATTCCATAGGAGGGTATCCTATAGGAGGGTGTTCCATAGAACAGTATCCTATAGAAGGGTGTCCTATAGGAGGGTGTCCTATATGGGTGTTTCATAGAACAGTATCCTATAGGAGGGTGTCCTATAGGAGGGTGTCCCATAGTAGGGTGTCCCATAGGAAGGTATCCCATAGGAGGGTGTCCCATAAGAGCTTGCACCATAAGAGGTTGGGGAAGACATTCCCTGGCTGCGTAGCAGACACCCGAGCAGACCTCGTCTGTATGTCACGACGTTTAGGGCAATTCTTGAAGTCCTGCTCAAAGCTATCACTTTTTGGCCATCAATGTTTTCGTGACGCAGCCTCGGAACATTTGAACTGTTGGGGACGGCTTCTGACCGCTTTTGGGTGAATACCACGGACCACATCTCCCAATAAGTACTGCTTAAGAAAGGATGAGTTTTATAAGGGCTCCCATCTAATCGATTCCACTCAATTCATTTCCTCCCAACTGAAATCCAGCAAAAGATCAAGAATGGATGTGCGATCACAGCAGAAGCGGCGAGAACATGGAGGAGCGAGACGAGTCCGTCGAGAATTGCTTTCGAGATCAGCCAACTGGGAAGGTAAAAAATGAGTTTCCCATCCCTGAACCATAACAGCTCACCGCTTGGTTGGAGATACACAGGTCTAGATCTCCAGCGGTCGTGGGTATAATGCTTGCATCGACCGTGAGGCCCCTGACTTCAGGGGCTGCCGTGGGTCTTTTTCCGCGGCTACCACCGTGGAAGCCCCAATGCTTTCACTTACCAGAGTATGTGAGGATGCTACTATGAATTGCATGATACTCATATTCGACAAACTAAAGTGATCTTCAAAAGTAGTGGTCGGGCTGTGGGCGGGGGATCGGCTGTTGTCAAGACACCGTGACATCACATCGTATTCGTGGTGCATGACCACTGCTGGGATATATGTACGCGGAACAAGGTTATACGAAATCCGGGGCCTTATGGCGTAACTGAGAGCTTCCACTGGTCTTGTCACTACCTGAGTTGCAACAACCAGGCTCGAGATCAGTCTGTTAAATTCGCATAATATGGGACTTACTCGTACTCTATAGGTTCGGCACAGTCCTGCCGGAAAGACTTACTCGTTGCGTGTAAACTGCTAGCGCTGTCCACATACAGCAGTTCCCACCGCAGCTCCCTTCCACCAGCGGAAGAAGGAGATTCTGGGACTGAGTTTCCGAACAAGCCGAATGATGCTGGTCTCTGGTGACATGACGTGCGTTGATGGAGGCTCAGACGATGCTTCTGCAGCCACCTCACAGGTCCGAAGCAGCTCAGCCAGGCGAAGATCTACATCTAATTGACCATGGCCACGACCTTTGCCTGCAATCGACCTTAGCCCTATATATGGTCGCGGAGAACATGTTAGCGGGCGCTTCGGTTTTCCATCGCCTTGAAGCGGTCGGGCCATCTTGCTTTGGCCTGCGGGAATATTTAGAGTTTGGAAAGGGGCAGTCTCCTTTATTCGTCACAGGCCCATTGAAGCGAGAGTGGGGAGCCGGACAGCAGGTTCGTCCCATCAGCCACTGCGATCGGGGGCCCCATGACCCACAAGTTTCTAGAAGGCCTGGAAATAGCATCATAGGGATCGGCAGTCACTGCACCTGCCCGCCTTCTTACACAGTGGCTTCTCGTGTTTGTACAGGCAGCCTCCCTGCCTGACTGCCGCCTTGGCAATTACGGTTGCCTTCCTTACCCCAGTTGCATTGCTTGGTGGTCAAGGTTGCAGGCAACTCACGTCCAAGGTATATAACATCACCGGCCAACCTCATCTACCCACTCACCCGGACTACCACTCCTCTCCCGGCCAACAGCATCCAATACCTCGTCAACACCACCTTGGATCTCGTTCTCGCCGGCCAGACACTCGTTCAACTCGTCACAAAATACCCAAAATGGTCTCTATCAAGTCTCTCGCCGTCGCCACCCTGGCCGCCGTCCCTACGGTCATGGGCAAGATCGATAGCTTCACTGCCCCAGCCGAGGCCGCCGCCGGCAGCAACATTACTGCCACCTTCCAGACTTCCATTTACTCCCAGAACTGGGTCGATTTTGGGGTCGCCTTTGGTTTGCAAAAACCAGCCGACACCGTTTATGAAAACACAATCGGGACTCAGGTTGGATACGCCGCTCTGACGTAAGTACATGCATCGCTTGTCCGTGTCTCTATAGTCAACAGTATGATAAACTGTACTGGCCCCAGCTGACACTTTTCTTATCTTGTTACAGCGGCAAAGAGGCTCTTGAATACCCATACACTTTCGACCTAGATGTTGCTATCCCAGAGGGTTTTGCGGCCGGCGAATACGTTCTTCGAGCTGCGATCCCATATCTGGTTGGTGTAAGTCAATAGGCTTGTTGGGAATCAGATCGCATCCCTTGAGATACTAACTAATGATCAAAAAATAGGCTTCGGGAACCATCGATTGGAACATCTTGAACTCGAACATCACCATCTCCTAGAGACGCTGTTCAACCTGGGCATGGTTTCGCAGTGGCCACTGGACTGGAGATGCGAACATGGCATCGGTCAGGACTGGGGCTCAACGAGAGAAAGGTGCTTGAGACAGATCTCTAATAGCTACCGGGTGCTCTAGTTACTCTAGTCTCAACTACCATGGATTTGGCAGAGGAGGGGATCTGTCTCGCCAGAAATGGGTCGATACATGACAACCTGTCGGTTTCTGACAGACGCGTCTGTAATTATTCGTGACTATCGAAAACAAAGCTAGTAATCCACTTCAGTAACACACAACTTTCGCATGTCTTTTGTGTTCTCTCACTGGGGTGCTTAGAGAACTGTCGTAAGCTAAGCGCAATTAGGGTACCGATGTTGAATAAGAAGTCCAATGCCCCTCTCCCATCTCGACACATTCTCTTAGTGTCAAATTTGGGATTCGTAGAGGCTTATACGCTGATATGACGGGCCAATCTCTGCGTCATCTTTCCTATTTTAGAGCCTCCGGCCATAAGAGGACGAGTCTTCCAAAGTTGCTGAAGACGCACGCTTTGACGCCAGGCCCTGTGGACTATGGTGGTAGATACTGCAGAGATCGCTGGCCGGGCTGACCGCACGCGACGGGTCTGCCGGTGCACGGAGGGCTGCTCCCTGGGATGCCTTGATTGCCTCACGATGCTCATAAATGCCATCATCCCGGTGGCAGACTTACTGGCCGTCACTGGCTTGTCGTGGGAATATGGAGGAGGCCGCCCACATGACCAGTGCGATGAGGAAGAGCAGTCCCGATCCCGGGCCCTCAACGCTGCGTTCGTAACGTGGGTCCTACCAGTTGTTGTTGCGTGAGTCTTTGTCCCTCCATTGACATCCCCCTCAGCCGAGCATCACGGATACTCTGGTACCTCTCGAAACCCCTTCCCTGACATAATGCACATAGCGGGCTTCATTTAATCTTGAGTATCCTTGTGTGCGTTGGCTACCGCAGAAGGACAAGACGGGCACCTTGACGCGCATAGTATTGGGTATAACATTCTGGCTCAATATTCGAGAACAGGGACTGAAACCCGGACATTCCGAATGCATGTTATGGTTTCGATGATGATACCTCACTCTCATCAATGCAAATAATATACAGACGTACAAAAAACAGGAAGCTGTATGGCCTAATGTACTGTCTTGGTGAGCTCCGCTCATTTATCAACCCGACTGACGCGCCAACCGACAAGTTGGTACATCGTCAGAGCAGGCGCGCCGAGGAAGAGCGGAAGAGCAGAACAGCCAGCAGATGGCGATATGATATACGGACACCCTGGTTAGTGCAAGACTTTGCGGTAAAGTGAATCCAGCCAGGCATGAACAAATAGAATTGGGCAAGAATGATTGAAGGAGCTTGAGAGACATGACTTCATCCACATTGCATGTCAGGCGAGCGAATTCGTCTGAATTGAATGACCCGAAGTCGAGCTAATAAGGCCTTCCGTCTAACCACCTGGGCAGGTAGCTCTCGTTCCTTCCAGTCATTTTGGTGAGTACCATGATAAACAAGAAAGCCCGCTTGGTTGATGAAGAAGGGACGCCCACTAGGGTCACCTTCCTCACCCTCCATGCTTACGAGCTGTAATTGGTGTGCGAAAATAAGGATGCCGAGACATCAGTCGCATCAACGTTGCAAAGGATTTATGCTCTTTAGCAGTCATTCTCTATCATCAAGTGCCCACGGGATCAGATATTCTTCCGAGTAACTAGGTTTCACCAGAATCAGGCCGGAGAAAACATTTCACCAAATCTCAGGAGCCACGTTCAACACCCCCCAGCAAATATGGCCCCAATTCGGCAGCCCAAAGCAAACTGCTTTGCACTTTTGGACAGCGAGCTCGGCAGCCAACATACTGCCACAGGAATGACACAGGATGTGTATGAATCTGGGAACAGACCCCTCGGTCCAGGGGTCAAGTTGAGTGCTAGGAACAGTCTGATATTATCAAGACAAAACTCCACATTCAAGTACAGACTTCCACTCTTGCTGCAGGTCGGAACGTTCACAAGGCGGCGAAGACACAACAACATGAGAACAAACCTCAATATCCCAGAAGAAATCATCAGGAAGCCCGCCTTCCAATACACCAGCCTCCCCGCCGAATTGCGGCAGATGATCCTTCGCGAACTTGTACCCACCAAGTCAATATGGAATGGTACTTCGTTCCCAAAGTCAAGTCCGAGAAGATACCAGCGGGATTATTTTCAGACGACCAAGTATCTCCAGAACCGCGCCCTGGCCCACTAGGATATGTCCACACCGTCGGAAGAGGGGAATACAAATTGTCGGTGCCAATCATGGGGTCGAAACGAGCCTGCGGTGACTTCGCTTCTGAACGCCAGGCTAGTCAACAGGATGTTCTATCACGACATCGACGCCTTCTTCTCGCACGAGTGCACATACGGGCTGATGATGGGTGCTACCGAATTCTTCCTCTTTCAGTGCCTCGCGATGGGCCCGAGGTATCACCACTTGCTTCCCCGGCAGGCGAACTGGCTACCGACATGCCATGGTGATCAGACAAGTTGGAGTGTCAAGCACGCATACCAGGGCCCGCTGAAGCACCGCAACACCTTGAGAGAGAACCGAACACTGTGGACGGAAATAGTCGAGAGCCGGTGGGATCGCGGCTCTCAAAGGCCTGGCTATCTCAAGTTTATCGGCCGATTCAGGAAGATAAAAATCGTCTGCTTTATAGGCCATGCCCCTGATGCGGAACAGGCTGTCCTAACGATCCTTGACGGAATCTCGGCGAAGCCTGCGTGGCGAAACTAGGAGCCCCCGAGGCTACCCAGGGTTCATTTCACCTTTCACCACTACGTTGGATATCATTGTTCGTATCTCTGCCCAGAGTGCGAGGCAATCTGCTCAATCCACAAGCGCCGGATGCCAGGATGCCAAAATCTCGGCCCAGATATCTACTGCACCTCAGTCGGGATGGGCTGCGAATCTTGGTTCTCGACCTGTGCGGGATGCGTTCACTGCCTCGGCTCGACTGAGTCCATACAGCTCGTATCTGCAAATTGTCATACCCTGGTGCTGTATTGGGAGCCCGGCCTGAGACGAAGGGGACCGTCAGCACAAAATCTGGGGTACAGTCTCACCAGGATAACGACCGAAGAGACTCTCATCCACCCGTACCTGGAAACCTGGGATGACCCCATCAGGGCTGCGATGCTGCGGGTGAGCGCGGACCACAACATCGACCCAGACGCTGTCAAGGAGCCCATACAGCCAATGTACGGGAAGGAAGGTCTCGCTGATGCGTACAACATGTTGACAAAATGGGGGCCCGTTGGCTGGGATCGCGAGACCTTCGCAAAACATCACCAGAGACTTGGCTTCCACTGGTCCCGAGCATTCCCAGACACCACTTGCTTGCCATTCACGTCCAAAGTGGTCTACAACGACCCGATGGTCCCGGGAAGGAAGCACAGGGTTGACGTTACTGGTCAGTTGATCGGGCGACATAATGTATTCCATTTGCTAAGGGGTCGGGACGAGGAGTCAGGCGCCGAGAACTCAGATGAGAATTCGCCTTGAAAGCACCCGGGGGCAGCTGAAAAGTAATCATATGGGTGGGATCAAAGCGGTCTTATTGGTGGATTGGTGGTAGAGATATTCTGTCGGGGTTCTACCCAGCGATCTCTTTCAGTCGATTGATGGTAATGGCTAGCGACAGCGTATAGAGACTCAAATGAATCCGTATCCGATTGTCCATGGCACTGTTGTTTCTACCGAAGGCTCTCTGCTGGTGAAGATGAGGAAAGGGCAGAATGCAATGCCATTATCATCTCGAAAGATTGAAACTGGAGTGGCGCCAAACACTCCCACCGCTGGCTCATCATTATTAGAATACTATACCCAAGTATTTATCCACCCGCGACACGCTTGATATGTACAAAAACCAACGCTCGTGAACATGATATATAGTATGCGCCCGGCAGGCAGAAAACCAGAGAAATTGGGATGTCTTTGCAGGCTGAGATCGGTATCATTTTTTTTTTTCGAACAAAAGGGAACCCCGAACTCAGACCCAGAGAAAATTGCAACGCCGCTCGCCGGCGCCTTTGCATCATGAGGATGAAAATTCAATCAGGTTTGGCTGTTTCAAACCGGGAGAGACTTCGTGGCCCATTACCTCACCGTGGCCTTTTTCTTCTCTTCCTTGCGCGCCGTCGCACCCGTAACCCTCATCCAGTCCTCCCATTCCTTGCTGATCTCCATGAGGATCCCGCCCATGCACCCCGCAGATGCCATGAGCCCGTGGCCCTCGCCCTCGAGGACTCGCACCTCGCACCTCTTCATTGTTTTCCCTAGCCACTTGACGTTCTCGACAGGCACGCGCGTGTCACGGCTGCCGTGGTGGATAACGACCGGCCTGGTGATGTCGACATACCTGAAGCCGATAGTGTGTCGACGCTCAAGGCAGACTAGCAAATCCACAGCCGGATTGGCTCCTGTAGTCGCCAGCTCCCAGATGGCCTGGGTGAGCCGTGTGTCGTATGTCTCCTGCCTCTCTTTGTCTGCCATGGCTGACTCAGCAGCGGCAATCACGGCGTCCTGTTTGCTGTTGCGATTGGCTTTGCCCCTGCCGCCTCCGCCGATACCACCGTAGGTGTCGCTTGCCATTGCAGCTCCGATGGGCGACAGGTTGCCCGTTGGGCTCGCGCCTTCGGGGCGTATCTGATCCATTTCCTCGGACGCAAACATCTCCCTCGTAAGCGCCGGATGGTCACCTGACAACTTTCCGCCGTTATGGTTCTCCTTGTCAAGCATCGGCCGGTCGCTGGCTCTCGATGCCGACGTGTCCTTATCCTTACCGTTTGTCTTTCGTTTGGCTCGTTTCTGTCTGGGAAGGCTGCTTGTGATACTACTGCTTGTGGCCGTCATGAAGCTGGAATTAGCTGCCTTGAGGATCGGTGTCGGTAGCGCCCGAAGTATCCTCTGAGATGTAGGTATGGCGTTTGTCGGCGGCAAAGGTGTTTGGGCGGAAGCGCCGAATACAGACATCTGCGACGGAGGGATCCATGGTGCCAGCAGGTGGATTCGGCCACGGATATGTTGGGGCATTCGAAGAGCTGTCGCCAAGGCATATATTGCACCAGCAGAGTGTGCGAGGATGGAGAATTTGGTGATTCGCAGCGCCTGGCAGATTGCGTACACGTCGTCTGTTTTTGTTAATTAGCGCCTGTGCACAACCATCTCCAATGTGATCAGACCGAGCGCAGGAATGCCCTTGCGTGACTTACCAGGCCAGCCCAGAGGCGTAGCGTTGCCGTCCGCATACGCCTCACTGTCCCCGACGCCAGGTCTGTCAGGGGTGATCAAACGCAGCTTGAGAGTCACAGCAAGCTCATCATAAAACGCCGTGATGTACCTGGTCAAGCCCATGCCGACACAGCAGAACACTGCGCTCCCCTCAGAGTCTCCGACCTCGCTGAAGCTGATCACCCGACCGGTCTGCGGGTGGCGGATCTTTTGGCTCAGGCGAGGCGAGCGCAAGTACGCCTCGACCGAGTCGTCGATGCTATCCGCCGAGGGGGGCCGCTCGTAGGACACAGCCCTTGACTCGGCAGTCGAGTCTCTTGGCCTGTCATCCGGTCGTGGTGACAAAGGTCCGGATAGCCTCTTCAGCCTCGAACTGCTCCGTTTCACGCGAAGCTCCGGAGTGCTCCGACCAGACCGCCGGCGGCCGGCCCGATCGCTGCTAACTTCCCGGTCTCGCCTTTTACCCTGCGCAATGTTGGGAGACGGAGCCCCGTCATCGAGCTCGACTTCGGTGTCTGTAAAATAATGATCGCTGTGATGACCACCCTTGGCCTTTGCAGCCCGCGAGGGGTCGAGAAAGCCCTCTGGCCCAGAGCCCCTCCTCCTGGTCCTTGGCTCCCTGGCCGTCTCGCGATCTATCCTGAAGCTGTTCCTCTCTTGCGATATCTCTGGACTTTTCCCCTTTCCTTTGTCAGATCTGCTGAAGTAGTCCTCCTCAGGAATCGCCCCATGGTCGCTGTCGCGTTTTGATGACCGGCTATTCCTTGTTGATGATCGCTTCGCATTGGAGCCCGTCTTGGATAAACTCGAGTCTCTGAGGGGTATCGACCTGGCCGACCCGTCCGCACCAAGGTTCGGTCTCGAAAGTGGATCGTCGATGTTCCATGCTGGCTCTTCCGTGATGGAGGTCCCCGCGAGGAATTGGTCCACTCGTGGGCTCGTCGTTCGTGCCATGGCGCTCGCGTCTAGCCCACTGTTGGCACTTGCCCCTGTTCCCGAGGTCACTCTCTTTCTGTCCTCGTTCTCTCTCAGTCGCTCCTTGGAGCTCATGTACATCAACCCTCGCTGGGATCGAGCTGCAGACTTCTTGCCCCAGCTATCGTACGACCGCTGCCGCTTTACTTCTGGAGACGAGACGGGGGACAACCCGCGCTCGACGGATAGGTTGCCGATGCTACGTACATCAGCATCCTTGGATGCGCATGAGCCTCGCGAGGAGGGGCGCGAGGAGGACCTCCCGCTGAGGAAGCTGCGCAACCCACCGCTCTCGCGCCTGTCGGGGGATTTTGGCGCTGTCAGTGGGGAGAAGCCGCTCGGGGGTTTCGCAGTCTTGATGGTCGGGGGCAGGGCGGCGAGTTCGTCGTAACCGGCTTCTTCCTCTCGCAACTCGGCGAGTGTGGGCTGGTTGTGGCCGCCGTAGGTGACACCAAAGGAACCGGTGCGGTGGTCGGTTGAGGATTTGGGGCTGGAGGGCGAGGAGGCCTGGAGCAGGTCGAGGGGCTGGTCGAAATGTGCGTTGGCTGGCCTCGATATCACGGAGAGACTGGTTATTAGGGAGGAGATGACCTCGGGGGAGGCGGGCGCGACAGAATCGTCCCGTCCGTGTGCTCGGATAGCCGATTGATTAGCGTGATTGGTGTCTGAGTGGAAATAAGATTTGTGTCAGTGACAAGATGCACAACGGGCTGGGAATGCAGATGCGAGACAGCTAAGGCACTGCGGACGGACCTTCAGGCGCCCGGCGGCGTGAGTGACGACCGTGCCTAGAAATTGAGGGAGGCGCTGCGGGGGCAGCAGCGTGGTCCATCTTTTGTTGCAGGGCGGCCGACGCGAGGGCGAGGTCGAGCTGCGAAATTGGAACCACCACCGTACAGCGCGGGAGAGAATCAAACTGTGCTGGACCGTCAAAGAATCCTTTCCCGTTGCGGCACGTATGTGCCTGCGGTCCTCAGGGCTAAGGCTCGATGAGGCAGGCCCAGGCAATCTGACATGCAGAGGGTGGTGCGTTGGGTGCATGCAGTTCCTGCGTCCCTGGGCTGACAAGACAGGTGCACGCACTCCCTTGACTCCCCAATCCCAAGGTGTTGGTGGGTGCGCCCCAGGTGGATCTGCGAAAGGCAGGGGCCCGTGTAAGATGCGCGGCCCTTCAGGACCATGTGCCGTCGTCTGCTGCAGCTCTGCCGCCGACGGTGTGCTTCTGATGTGTGCGATCGAACCTAAAAGAGCGAGAAGGTCGGTTTCAAGTGGCTGTCTTGGGACTCGGGGGCCTCGACAGATCGGATGATAGCATCGGGGTTACTGTGAGTCTCGCAGACACAACCTGTCATGTCCCGTTTACCTTGTACCTGCAGGGGGTTTTTTTTGGGGGGGGGGGGGGCGCTGGGCGCAAGTTGACGTCTGCAGGTGAATATGCAAAGAGACCGAGTTTCCCGGCGCAACCAAACCTTCTGCTGGGGGATGCACACACTTCTTTAATAATATCGCAGGTAACTTCGGCTGTCCTCGATAGGGTCTCAAGCGCGACAATCCAGATATTCCAACCCTGGGTATATGAGTCGCTGGATATCGTCGCGCGCACCAGGCACACCACAGGCTCGGGACCTGGTCTCAGAACACCTGTCAGCCCTTTCAGCTCTAGGTCAGTGGTTCTGTCCCCAGCAGCTATGACAGGCAGACCCCTCCACCCGTTGAATGTGCGTCCTCCTTTTTGGTCCTCCCTCTGAGACCCTGCATGGATCTCGGTCCCCATGCAAGGCCTCGTACGGTACGGTGCGGCACGGGACACGGACTGATGCGCCAGCAAATGCGTGGGGAGGGTAGCAGCAATTGGCCAATCCTCATCTTGGTCCAAGTAGGGGTCGCATCGCCGGTGCACAGATTCCCCTGGACACGATGTAGCCTTATTACTGCCGGCATGAATTGTGTGCCCTGCAGGGCCCTGCAGGCTTTTCTGTCCCCATCTTACTCCTGGGCCTGCCCTGCGCAATCGAGCCAAACAATAAGAGACGTTGGGTATTAGGAGTGGGCAACTTACCGCAGGCTTGTTGGCTGCTGTGGGCCGGAACCTGGAAGAGGTTCCGCGTGGCGCCAAAGGGCCGACTATCGAAAAAGTAGGCGTGCGCGTGTGCCTTAAATTGCAACGTCGGATTCGAGCAAATGAAGAGGGCGGATGGCTGCCGAGTTGGGCGCAGGATATTTATGTCTTGGCTTTCCAGGTCGCACGCCCTTCGCTTCGGGGGGGATGCCCGGTGATCTCGGTCACAGTTTCGGTGTGTAGGCTGCGCAGGCTGTTGTCACACGAGGTATTCGGTGTTACTCTGGTAGGTATGGAATGTTCTGTCCTGTCTCGGCCTAACCCGAGAATCCGGTTCGCTGGCCTTGGTGCGAAGACGGGTCGTTGTGTATTTGGAGAGGGGCCAAAATCTCGCAGCACAGACGGCTTCGAGTGATTCTAGGGCGGTTCTAGTGCGCAGGCGGGCGTTGACCAGTAAGTAGCCTGAGGCGTCGGGCTCACACACTCTGGCGGGTGTTTCGAAAGTAAAAGGCGCGGATGGGCGACTCAGAAAGGCGTTACAGGTTGTCTTGGGCCGAGGAGCCAGCCGCAGCCGGAGTGCTCTTGACGGCGGGCTCGTCTGCGTGGTTTCGGGCTCTCCTTCGGAGATGTGACACGCTGCGATGCGATGCGATGCGATGCGATGCGATGCGCCTTGCCCTGGTGTTGTCACGGGGGAGCGTAGCCACGCGAAGACGGATGCGGGACAGGGAACAGAGAGACAGATGTGAAAGGGCCAGGGACGAGAAGGAAGGCAATGAGAGGGGAGAGGACACAAGAGTATTGTCGCCAAGCTCGGGACGGAGGTCTGTGTCGAAGGTCGTAAATCAATAATCAATAATGACCCTCGATAATGATGAATTTCGCAAGGCGCGCGCCGGGCAGGTTCAGGTGGATCCGGATCCTCGCCTGGGCGGGAGATCAAGGCGTCGGCCTGCAAGTATAGAGTGTACTGCCGGTACCTCGCCCCCTGTGCCACGTGGGTACGGATTGCAGCATGTCTGCCCGAAAGAGACGAGAGGGGAAAAAAAAAAAAGCCCCGAGCTCTAACCTTGGGGACGGCAGTGTCCAGATCACGGTTGCGACGGAACGGGGGCGCAGGTATATAATTATAATAGTCATCAGGTGCGAGGGACGGTGTGATATACATGTTTCCCAGTCACGCAAGCTTCATGGTCAAGAGCTAGGTACCTGTTCGTGAGGGTTATTGCCAGGTGCTCGCCCGCTCGGCAGGCCCGAAATCAGCATTATGCCTGGTGGGAGAGGAGCCCAACCTAACAGGCACAGCGGGCACCCTTGCCTGCCATCTGGTAAGGCGGCCGCCAGTGTCGGATAGGAGCATTATGGGCAATAAATATGAAGCTGGTACTACCCCCCAGGTGAAATAGCCCGCCAGATCCAGCTGCCCTTTGAAACGGCTCTCTTGCACGAGGGAGGGATTCGACATGGGCGGTTCACACGCTGAGGTCGCAGCCGGCGCAGCGGCAGATCACCAGTCGAGACCGCGTCCCTGTCCCCGTCGTGTCTGCGTGTTCGACTATTGTATGACTCGGCGCCCGGATGACCAGCTCCACAACCAACAAAACATTTCGCAGGGACTTTGTTAATGTCGTACACCCTATGGGAGACATTGCCTACCTAGGCATGTGCAAAGCATAAGTATAAGGGGCCAAACTGCCGTGTCTGTATAAGTTTTTTTGACACCTCTCACTGCGACCTCGTGTGCGTCTCGTGTGCGCGTAATTAAGCTCTGGCATATCTGCGAGCTGTACATAGGTACTTAAAGTAGCTATGTATGTGAGCCTGGTGTCTGGAGGACCAGCTGCACGCCTGGACCACGCCTGGACATTGACTGTCAAATACCTCGCAGTCGATGTATGCAGTGGCCTCGACGCAGCTCAACGTTTGATGAAGGGCTGAACACTATCCAACCCTGTCGACTGCAACTTGACCTCACCCTCAACCTCAACCTCAACCTCAACCCCTGACCTGGCTGACTGTCCACGGGCCATTTTTATGTGGGCTCCTCGACAATCGTGCCGCTCGCCCCAGTAGTCTCCGAGATGTTGCGCCGACACGGCACCGGCCGCGCACTCAATCTCGCCAAGTGGGGGGAAGCAAGCCAGGGAATCGGTGGGCCCCTGCTCGAGTGCTACGTCATCTCACAGCAGCACCCGGCAGTCTACAGCCTTGCCTATTGACTGCCTCTGCTGTCGCATTGAATTCAGTGCCTGGCGAAGCTGCCAGCCCAGCAGCCGCACGTCATCCTCCAGATCGTGGCGCAAACTAGAACAGGCGCTTGGTTCTGAGCTCCAAGCTAGAATGTTGCTGCGTGAGGGCATAGTCTATCTACTACTTATTAGGCTGGTGCCTCGCCCGTCTGGATATAGTTGTGGCACAGTCCATAGTACTCCCGTGACACCATTCCAGTAGCCAATATAAGCCAACAATATTTATCGCAAATAATCAGGGACGGGTCACCACCAAGCGGCAAGGTCCTCCAGCTGCAAAGATGATGGACATACTCCTTTCCCTCCCAATTCTATCCGTCTTCCTCGGAGGTAGCTTGACCTCCTGGTCGACCTCGCTCAACCTCCTCTTCTTCTACATGACCTGGTCCACTCTCGTTCTTTCACATAACCCGCTCTACGTCGAGCTGTTCGGCACCCTGGCCATCCGCCTTGTCTTCTTCCTCCTGCCCTCCCTCGTCTTCCTCCTATTCGACACCCTCCTCCCGTCCCTGGCAGAGAGCATCAAGTTCGGTGGCTCGTCCGCCCTGCCTCCTCGCAACCCCCGCGTCCTCGCCATAACCTTCCTCCTCGCGCTGCTCAACATCCTCCTGGAGACAGCCCTCGAGGCTGGCGCCAGCCTCGGCCTGACCTTCCTTTTCGGCCACGTGCCCTTCAAGACCACCACCACCCTCCCGCTGCCCTGGGCCATCTTTAAGCAGCTGGGCTGGCTGTATGTCTCCCGCGAGGCCCTCACCTATTACATTCACAAGACGGTCCTGCACTCGCATACCCACGCCTGGACTCGGAGGGCCCCTCTCAAGTCCTCCCGCGGCTGGGTCGCGAAGCAGCACTCGCGCTTCGCCCACTCCCGATCCGCCGCGCCCTATAGCCTGACCATCGCCGCCGACCACCCCGTGCCGTTCCTGCTGCACCGCTTTGCCCCGGTCTACCTGCCGGCACTGGCTGTGCGCCCGCACCTGCTCGTATACTTCCTGTTTGTGGGTCTCGTGACCCTGGAGGAGACCCTTACCATGTCGGGTTATACGGTCGTGCCGGGCATCATCATGGGCGGCATCGCGAAGCGCAACGCGACTCACTACGGTGCTGGCCACCGGGGACCGTCAAGTGGGAACTACGGCGCCTGGGGCGTCTTGGACTGGGGCTGCGGGACGGCCATGGGCGGACGTGACATCGAGGATGATGTGCGCGATGAGGCCGAAAAGCACCAGGTTCGAGAACGGGGGGAGAGAAAGGCGAATGACGCTGCTACATTCGTCCAGAACGGAATTGATGGTCTAAGGAAAGGAGGAAAGAAGGGCAAGAGAGGCGGCGGCGGCGATTGAATTAGGGAAGCCAACACCCGGCGACTTGCAGGATATGAGAAGATGTATGAAAAGAAGGCACAGGGAGGGAGGTGCTTGTTTGGTTTTGGGTTGTTTCAGTCTTTGTGCACATTGGCTATTTGTTGTTCAATTGTGTTTCTATTTGCTTCAGAGCCTGGTGGCAGAATGTTTCTTCTATACCCCCGAGATACCCTCCTACCATATAATCACGCAGCGCCACATTCCAATTCAGATTTGCCTCCCATCCAAAATCGCCCGTGCTCCGTATCCTAAGATGCCAATCATATGCGTCGTCTATGAAACCGCCCCAAATCGACATACCTCCCCATAAGACGATACCCGGTCACGTCCAATTCTTCTTCCTCCTCAGCCAAGAGATGCTGTCAGCGCCAGTCTGTACCCTCATTCCGATCCTGGCATCGAGGACGAAACTTTCCCACGTCTTGACGTGGTCGAGGTACTCTTGGCTTTCTGCAACCTTCTTCCGCCGGAACTCGTCGGCCTCTTCACCTGCTGCTGGCCAACACTTCGGGTCGCATGCTTCCTTCCACGCCACTACTGCCATCTCGTAGTGTGCGCAAGGGAGGGTGTAGTCATCCCTCGTGGTGCCTTTGAATAGCATCCTGGAGACAGAGTCAGCAGCAGGCTCTAGAAGTGATTACACAGCAACGCATCTCACCTGTCCTGATCCAGGTAGGGCTTCACCTTGGCTCTGGCGTCCTCATAACGGCCCATGTTACTCAAGATGGCGGACTCTGCAACCGCTTTGATGGCCGCCTCGTCCGGGATGGCCATCATCTTCTCCACATGCTCTTTGCTTGCGGTGCACCTGTCCCAGCTCAGGTACGCCAGGGCCTTGCCAAACATCTCATCCGACATGCGTTTGGATCCAGACCAGAGATAGGTCATCTCCTCAGCGGGCGAGACGCCAACCGCGTCGGCCATATCAATACCGAACTCCTTGGCACGGTCTTCCCACTTCTGAACCTTACGGAGCGCAAATACTTCAAACGGCATCTGTCGAGCTAGGAATTTCTTCCTGCCTGCCGAGGCGGGGACCTTCCGGAAGTATTCTTCAGCAGCCTTCTTGTGCTTCTTAGCCTCCGTGGTTTCTCCTGCATGCACCGCATCGCGGTACATTTCGAGCTCCGCAGACGCGATGAAAAAGTAGTAAAGGCTGTGGCTCCAGTCGTTGAGCTCGATGCACCTCAGAAAGCCGTCGCGCATCGTCACCCAATCCATCATGAAAAGCGCATTGGTAGACAGCTCAAAGTTGCTGAGCGCCGTGACCTGGCGCATCTTGGAGTCGCCGTTCGACTTGAGCATCGCCACTGCCTCCGGGACGCGTTGAGCGTTGGCAAGGTTTCGGGCCTCCTCAACTTTCCACATTCCAGATTGCGGGTATTGGGAGCGCATGCTTTGCAAGAGAGCGGAGCACTGCTCCTTGGGATACCCAATGATCTCGCCCTCATCCGCGAGTTCCTCGACGTCCTTCTCGGAAGGGAGGATGTCTGCGAACGCAAGGATGCCGTTGTAATACCCTAAAAGCATTAAACCGGCCACTCCCCCATTGACGTTGTCGAATTTTGTGCTTTGCCACAGCATTTGAACACCGCGCTCACGGTCACCCTTGAAACCAATAATATACAGAAGCTTCGAAAAGGCTGGCGGGACCATCGAAATGATCAGTAACAATATACCAAAACACATGTTTGCCCCACTATGAACAAAGACGTCGACTGGGTTTGTGAAAATAGACGAGTCTGGGCCGGCCTGATCGAGGAGAGTCTGCCGGACTGGGCGTCGTTGTGGTGACCCATTTCTTTCCTGAGAGTCCGGTGAGCCTTGCCTCGACGTCGGCAAGGACGTTGCGGCATTCTCCAAAGCCAAGTCGCCCATATCCTTCTCAAGCACGGAACTTGGAGCAGATTTGCTGTTCACTCTCTTCAGGTGGCCAGCATATGCTGTGGGTGCCTGCGATTTCTCAACATCTTCCGGGGCGTCCACGAATTCGAGGTCGCTATCAGACTCGAGGTTCTTCTGGTCCTCAATAATCGCATTCTGTTTTGGAGCACCGGCATCGCTGGACGGTGCTTGTGCGGCGCCGTTAAGCTTCCGCTCCGCAAAGATCCTCGATTCGGCCTCCATGATTGCGTCGAGTGCAACGAAGGCCTTGCGGAGCTTATAGAAGCCCTTGATACCCTCCGTGAGGCTTTCATGCATGACGGAAATTATGGCGCCCATAAGCTGTGCTTCCGCATTGACGAGCTGGTACTCGCTTCCTGGCGGGTATATCTGGCGGGTCTTTTGAGCCCCTTGGCCATTCGGAGTGCTGGTGCCCCTGAACCAGCCGCCGCCACCCTCTGCTTGCCTCTGTGCCTTCTTCATATCGGCCCAAGCCCGTGTCTCGCACTCAGCCAGTCGGCTGCCTGCCTCGGCCATGATCTCCTTTTCGAAGCCGAGAATTGACCTCATGAAGACTGCGATGCCGAGCCCGAGCTGGTGGAAACTGGACGAGTCCTTCCGCGCTTTGAGCTGTGCTTCGGCGCCGTCGATATCGTCATTTACGATGCGGGCAGCCGCTTCCATGGCATCTTGCAGGTCCGATGCCTCGACGTCCCGGGGATCTGCAACCTGAGTGGAGCTGGCATTCTTGCTGGATGAGACACTCAATTTTGAGGAATTGGCCGCAGCCGAGCCTTTGAACCACGACCTCATGACGGGTAGTGTTGGTGAGGGATTTTTCACGAGTCCGGGTCGGTCCCCCCGGCCTGCAGCAGCGAAGTTGTGGTGAATTGGGACGCAATTGTCCAAACCGTACACGAGGAATGTCGAAAGCACGGTTGCAGTCGTGCAAGTGTGAACGAGTCGTCTAAGAACCCCGATGTAACAGTCAGAGGTGCGGAATTGAGCTCCGGGAGCGCTAACTAGGTTCAAGATAAACTCTCGTAATCGTTCCGGAGCTGCTAAGGGTCCTGGAGCGAGCTGAGCGAGAATGTGGAATTCGGGCGAATATGCTCAGCCGCCTTCTATGACAAAGAAACTTGAAATCTGGATTGTGCAGCAATCCGGAGCAGCCTAGTACTGTAAGACAACGGTGCTAAAGGACTCGCAGAGTGTATGGATCTCGTCGCCTCGCAGGTCAAAATGACGCATCAGGTCTGGAGAATGGCCAGGCCGCGTGCGGGTTCGTTCTACACGGTTGGTTATCTTGGTGACTGGGTTGCCGCTCTCGAGTGGACGCTGGCTCCAGCCGCTTCGACAGACAGACAGACAGGCAGCCTTGTGAGATGGTTGCTGGGGCTGACTCGCCTGGTGCAAGAGCGAAACAGAAACCCAGCCGGAGGGTGAAGGAAGCAGAAACATCGAGTTCGTCAGCATGAGAGAAGAGACGAGCCAGTTTTGTAATGCGTAACCCGTGCTCGGTCTCGGGCCCTTTATCCATGTCAGTCCTTCAACCCTTCCCAGAAGCGTGTGTTAGCTTCGGATCTTCTCCCAGGACGAGGCAGAGTTTCCCTACTGGGACCGCCCGGTAACTCCGGCCCCGTCAGGCTGATGGAGAGGCGGCTGCTGACATGACACTGGCCGCAGCCAGCTTTGTTGTCCGTCATTGGCATTGGAAACGGTCCGAAGTCCTGACTGTGGACGGTGCTATCTCCTAGCGTTACATCCCATTGTAGAGTACACCTGACTGCAGTACTTTGGCAGTTTAGCCTGGTGGAATACAGTACTATGAGGGCGGGCCTTAGGTAGGTACTTAGGTACCTAGGTGCCTGCCCAGGCACCACTTCCCAGCCACAGGCCGCGCCACATTATATGGCATCAGCAGCTGGGAGCCTGCCGACGACAGCTAGGGCGTTGGTCGAGCTTCGCTTCTGATCGCAGCTCCCCTCCAAATCGTCAACCCAACATCCACCCACCCTACCGACGTCCTGACACCAGCGCAATTCTCCGCCTTTCATACCCGAAACAGCACCCACACCTGATATTCAGCCTCGAACGAATCCCCCCTTGTCACCGATTTGACGCAGACAACATCAACAACAATGGCATCATCACAACCCAAGAAGGACGACAAGCCGACGTCCAACGAGGCCAAGCCCGAGGAGACTCAGCAGAAGTCGGCCGCCGCCCTTGAGGAGGATGACGAGTTCGAGGACTTCCCGGTCGAGGGTATGCGCCAGCCTGTTCACCATGCTTCGCCTACTGTCCTCTCAGAGCACGTTCATGGCTGACCCCCGCCTCCCAAACAGACTGGTCCGTAGAGGATACCGAGGCTGCCAACAGCAGCGAGACCAAGCACCTGTGGGAGGAGTCCTGGGACGACGACGACACGAGCGACGACTTCTCCCAGCAACTCAAGTACGTCACGCCGCCGCCGCCAATCAAGGCTTACACGCGGTTGCATATGTACATGCATCCGCACCTACACCAACCCGCTGCCTTCCGCTCCAGGATATCTGCCCGCCCAGCCTCGTGAATACAGGACAGCTAGCTGACAAATCTTCCTCACGCCACAGGGAAGAGCTCAAGAAGGTCGAGGAGTCTAAGCGCCGGAGATAGGAAACACGCGCCACGGCCACGGCTCGGGAGGAACCCGGCGCACGAGCAACCCTTGCCGGAAAGCACGACGGCGGCGACTCGGGGAAGAGTGACAGTGAAGCTAGCACGAGCTAGGAGATCGTCGGCTCAGAACACGGCACTGCCTCGGCGAACGGAGGTGATGGCGCTGCTGATGAATACGTTATGGTGGACGAGCAACACAACTGGGCGCAGGCAGAAGAGTCGTAGAATCCGAACCAGCCCAAATTCTCGTCACGCAGGGCTTGGGCACATGGCATATTTCTTAAATATGCTGCCAGTGAGCAAAGGTTGACACCGTAGACTACGCTCGATGGCGAGCAGACGAAACATGACTATAGGGATGGCTCATACACACTCTCGAATCACAACAGGCTCAGCGTTGGAATGAACAACGTGGGACACATTTTACATTCTATTATGGGTTTTTACCCTCGAAGTCATCAAACTAAAGACTGGCCTTGTCCATCACTCTACCCGACATTTTGCCGTCGTGGACCTGATGTGCCTCAGAAAACCTTCATTTGCTCGACAGGGCGGTCACACCGGGCAGCTCCTTGCCCTCGAGCAGCTCCAAGCTGGCACCGCCGCCTGTGGATACGTGGCTGAGCTTGTCCTCGACGCCGTACTTGGCAGCCACGGTTGCCGTGTCACCACCGCCAATGATGACGATCTTGCCGGACTGGGCGCCCTCCACAGCGGCGTCCAGGGTGGCCTTGGTGCCACTGGCGAACTTCTCAAACTCGAACACACCGGCGGGACCGTTCCAGAGGATGGTCTTGGCCTCGGCGATAGCGGCCTTGTACAGCTTGACGGACTCGGCGCCGCAGTCCAGACCCATCCAGCCCTCGGGGATGCCCTCCTTGTCCGTAGCGGTGCCAGTGTTGGCGTCCTTGTCGAACTTGTCGGCGGTGATGAAGTCCACGGGCAGGACGAGCTTGACGTTGTTCTTCTTGGCCTTCTCGACCAGCTGGGGCACGGTCTTGGAGCCGGCCTCGTCAAATAGCGAGTTGCCGATGGACATGTTGTCCAGGGTCTTCTTGAAGGTGAAGGCCATTCCGCCAGCAATAACGAGTGTGTTGACCTTGTCCAGCAGGTTGTCAATGAGCTGGATCTTGTCAGACACCTTGGCGCCACCCAGGATGGCCAGGAAGGGCCTCTGGGGGGACTCGAGAGCCTTTGCGAAGTAGTCCAGCTCCTTCTTCATTAGGAAACCAGCAGCCTTCTGTGGCAGGTCGACACCGACCATGGAGGAGTGTGCGCGGTGGGCAGTACCGAAAGCGTCGTCTGAGGCTGTTGTCAGTTTTCGTGCTTGACAAAGGTTGGCAGAATCCTCAACTTACTGATGTAGACGTCGCCAAGCGCCGTGAGGCCTTTCCGGAACTCGGCAACCTTCTCCTTGTCCGCCTTTGTCTTGTTGCCATCCTTGTCCTTGGCAGATCCCTCCTCCTCGATATGGAACCGGAGGTTCTCCAGCAGCACGACGCCGCCACCCTCTGTCTTGTTTACGATGGCCTCGACCTCAGAGCCGACACACTCGGGAGCAAAGGTGACAGACTTGCCCAGAAGCTTCTCGAGCTCGGGAACGACGGGCTGCAGGCTGTACTTGGGGTTGGGGCTTCCGTTGGGACGGCCAAGGTGGGACATGAGCACCACGGCCTTGGCGCCATTCTCTACAGCATACTTGATGGTGGGGATGGCACCGGCGATACGCTGGTTGTTGGTCACCTTCTTGTCGGCGTCAAGAGGGACGTTGAAGTCGACCTAATTTTTGAGCGTACAAGTCAGCGTAAGATTCTAAGGGCCAGACATTTGAGCTTCGGCGTGCCCCCAGAGCTTCAAGAGCTCCAGAGCAAGCCCCACATCAGTCGGGATGGCCAAGATGATCAGCTAATGATCGAAAGCCAAGTTGAGGCCAGTCCCGTCCGAAAGAAGGGACCAGGAGAGGAAGCTGGCCGGGGCACATGGCCGGGAGAACAGTCAGAGCTTACCCGGATGAGGACCCGCTTGCCCTTCAGGTCGACATCGGTGATGGAGAGCTTGCTGGACAGAGACATGTTTGCGGCGTGAAGGGGGTATCAATTGAACTCAGCAGAAATGTTTTGGTGCCGGGGTTGAATAGAAGGGGTTGTCAGTCAGTAACCGAGAGGTCCGCAGGTAGATGTGTATGGCTTGAGTACGGGCGATGTCTTGGTGGGAAGAGACGGCGGGAAAAGGTTGGGTTTTGAAGGGCCGTTGGGTGGGGTGAGGGGTGCTATGGAGGGGCAGTACCTGAGCTCCCGGTGACGTGAGCTCTCCTGATCGTTCCATGCGCGATATTTCTCGCCGTTGAGTTGTCAGACTCAGGAGGTCCGATACCGTTTGACTTGGCAAATTTTTAGCCTTTGCATCTCGTGTTTTGAACATGCAATTCATCTAAGACAGGATCTCGAGAGTGGATAAACAGTCGACACACAGAGCCAGGTTCTCGGCCTCTGAGCGAGAGCCCCTGACAGAATGATCCAGAGCACGTCTGAACATTCACGTCAACACAGGGTTTTGCACCTGGACATTGCTTGAAAGTGACAAACAATGCCTTGACCACCCACGTTATCTTCGTCGCGAGGGCAATCCCCGATATGCTGAGAAACGATGCTTTGTATTTCCAGTACTTCAACACAGTCCTATCAACGCCCTAGAGTCGATCCAAAGTACACAAGTACGGGAGTCTCATCTTGGAAATCCCAATAAACCAACGCCGCAAACAATGCCCGAGAAGCCCCCCGGCCAGATTCTATATACGATACACCACCACTGAGAGCACAAGTCTGAAAAAAAAGGAAACCCCGTTTTGTCACATGCGACCGTTCCTATTCTACTCCAAGCGGATGTTGTTAGGACTGAGTGCGGCTGGGTTTGGCTGTGTGGCCTCCTCGGCAGCGTTGGTGAGCGAGAGGTACGCAGTCCAGGCGATACCAACGGTAGACACGAAAGGCTAAACAACTCAGCAATTTGCACAATGGGTGGAGGAGCGTTGTCGGGAGAATGGCACTTACAAGCTGGAACTGGACGGGCATCAGACGGAAGTTGATGACCTGAACGGCAGGCCAGACTGCGTAGTTGGCCTTGAGAGTCGGCACGTACATGTCACGAAGCTTCGACATGACGGCACGACGGCCGCCACCCTCGGCAACAGTCATGACGGTGAAGAAGCAGGCAACACCTATGGCGTTGTTAGTACCACGCGCAAGGCCAGGATGAAGCTGCTCTCGAGATCTCGGAATCATCTCCGTCGGGCAGCCCGTGTTGTTTATTGAAGGCACGTACCAAACGGCGCGAAGATGATCTGGTCGAAGGCGACCCTCTTCATAGCAGGCCCAAAAGCACTAGTCTTTGTAATAGGGAAGGTCCTCGACAGGAATCCGAACCACTTGAACTGTAGGGGGGCCATGGCGAAACCGTAGGCCATGAACCTTGTCAGGCGCTCGAAATCGAACGGCGGCGGCAGGGCCTTGGAACCGGGGATCAGCTCTCGCTCGGTAATCGGATCTTTCACGTCCAGTTCGTAAGCTGTCTCCCTCGCGCCCGGGGAAACTGTGCCCTTCCTGAGGGCGCGCTGGCGGACAGCGGTGATCGACTGTGCGACGGTGTCGGCGATGCCTCCCAAGACGGCGTTCGTCACCATCATGGTGAGGACTGCATACTGTCAGTATGGATTCCCGCATCGAGACCGACATTATGGTCGGATAGGTCAGGGGCTTTGGAGCTGATGGACGGGACTCGCGGCGATGAATGTCACGGCTGGCACATACCCGGTCGTTCAGCATAGAAGGCATTGTACCTGGCGACGAGGCGAGCGACGAGGGTCATCTCGATAAGGAAGATGATGGCATGTAGGAGAGGCTATACGGATGGATGCGGAATAAACCGTCAGTCTTGAATTCCGATCCAGAGTTTAATTGAAGAGGTTTGTATTGATTGAGAATTGGGTAGATGAAGCAGGACGGCAGGACGGCAGGACGGCAGCAGGGTGAGCGCAAGGCGGTTGTGGTCAAAATGACGACAGCGAGTCAGAAACGCCAGTGCACCGAGGAAGGAAGGACGAGGCCAGGTAAGACATACGACACGGTCAAAGAGGTATTTGCTGTTGATGGCGCGGGTGAAGCGTCGGCGGGTGAGTTCCCAAGTCATCTTGAAAGGAGAACGAGGTGGCCGGGCTGAGATAGGAGAATTAAAAATAAAAATAAAAACGAAAGCGGTCCAAGAAACCGAGTATGACGAAGGCGTAGTGTTCTCTGGTGGATCTCTCGGGGGTGCGGGTTGGGCTTTGGCACCTTGGAACAAGTGCGTTCTGGAGGACCACAGTAAGCCGCAACAAATGACGTCTCTACGGAGTACTGCCTGGTCGATCTCCTGTGTGCTGGGCTTCCGCCTAGCAAAGCCACCGGTGCCGTTTCTGTCGCAGTCGCAGGCGCAACGGCGGTCGCTCGATTTGCCGAGTATCAGACGGCGTAGACGTGGGCGTTGAGATCGAGAGAGGATCCTGCCTCGAATTTCCTGATGGCGACGATAGATTGCACAGGTTCGATGATGGTTACGGAGGAGTGTGATGAATTGGGAGAGTTCTAGGTGCGGAGTTGATGGTCGTCAGTCACCTATGTCGGGCTGGCTGGCCTGGCGGGTCACAGGTTGTGTGGCCCGCAAGCCAGCACATTGGATGTGTGCGACCGTCTCCGTAACCGCCACTGGCAACGGCTGTGCCACGCAAACCCCGTTTCGAATCTGCCTTGTGCCTGGAGCCGCTATCAACCACGGTGCGCCTGCTCACTCTAAAGTGCTAAGCGGCAAATTGGGCCCCCTGATCATTCACAGGGAGATAGGGTTGGGGGACTCTTGGAGCCGCATCATCTTGCCGTCCCCAGCCCAGTGCACGTTGCGATAGCTATCAATATCCCTACTGCAGACGACGTGGTGAGCCTCGGTGTCGCCGCTCTAGACCACTGTCTCCAGCCTGACACCCATCAGCGTGGCATCAGAATGCACCCTCACTCTCCCCAACCTCCCCCTCCTCGAGAAGCCAAGATGAACCCCATGGCTGGGTTGCAGTGCGCCAGCGTGCCTGTTAGCTCCAAACCTTGCAATATCCAGCCGTGAAACCGTGCACTCGGGGCACTCCACCCGCGAACCCGAGTATTCGGCACTCAGATCACGCGCTGCCCTCTCCTCCGACTGCGTGCATCCTCCTCGCCTATCTCTTGTGGCACAAAGCACTTGCATCGGGGAACTGGCTGTCTTCTTATCTCCCTGACACAACATGGGAATCTGCCAACTTGTGGATACCATCAACAATGTCAAGGGCTTGATGGGTTTCAGGGCCTGCTCAAGATATTCCTGCCGCAGGAGACTGCCGAGGGGCTTCACATCGGGGGGCTGTGCAGGTCAAAGAGGGGTTCCATGGGACTAGGACGACGAGGAATAGGAGAGACCTCACAGCCCGAGGTTGATCGAGCAGGCGCACATTGTTCTGGCCATGAGACGAATACGCAAGACGCACTGGTACGACGACTTGACTGGCTATCTTGGCTATTTGGAAGTGCTCGGCTGCTTCGGCGTACCTCCAGGGCCGGGGACAATGAGGACGGCCCGGATACAAGTCGACGCAGGTCCCCGGACGGAGCCGCTGTCAGGCTTACGATCCTTCAGGGCCCTCCTTATGGGGCATATGCCATGATAAAGATGCCTTTCTTGGCCAACAGCCTCGGCCCCTCGACCCTGACTGTGGACCAGAATCCTCGTCTCATCTCCCTTTGTGTATAGATCCCGCTGTCGCCCATCAACTATCGAGCCATGTGCTTTCATGGGTTCAAGCTTGTTGGCGCTCGTGGCAATCTCCGCCCAGGGCGGAGAATTAAGCAGCGCCGGTGGATGCCAACTTTTGCACCCCTGGTCCCTGGGCAGGCGAGTGACTGCGGGAGATCATCTTCGGCTACATGGTCCCGCTCTGGCACACTACCCGGACCAGAAGCCTAAAGCGGTTCTGTAAGACCGCGACACTCCTAAACCATACAGGAGGCGATGTCACTAGTAGGGAGATTAGCGACGCTTTTGCTCCCCATCCGCGGCTCACGGCCAAGTCTGGACGTCCGAATCCTCGCCGTCGCCACCGGGGCCCTCGTATCCTAGCTACTGGCCTTCGATATAAAGACATCCACGCCATGGCGTCTCTTGTCGTCGAGCTGGGATCAGCCGTTGTCTCTGCAGCCCACCTATCCTCTCTTTCCCTGCCCCTATCATAAGGCTCACACATTCTTTTAATCCTTCCGGGAAATATGAGGTCCGCAACCTTCGCCATGGCGGCAGCTGCCATGGCTGTCACGCCTTTCGCCGCCGCCGGACTCATCACAACCCGTGCTCCTGGTGCCGCTTGCCGTTGTCTGCCGGGCGATGCTTGTTGGCCAACGACGTCCTCATGGGATCGCCTAAACAGCACCGTCGGTGGCAAGCTGATCGCCACCGTTCCTATTGGTTCCGTGTGCCACGACCCAACATACGACGAGGCCGCCTGCTCGGCTTTGCGCGACTCTTGGGTCCTTCCGGAGACACAGTGAGTTCACACAAATATGGCTACAAAGGGACAAGTCTGATCTCCGTCCAGCTTCCCTTCATCATCCTCCGTGATGCAGGCCTACTTCGCGAACCAGTCTTGTGATCCGTTCACGGATCGTACTACCCCTTGTCAGCTGGGCAACTATGTCAGCTACGCCGTTGAGGTGACATCTGCCCAGGACATCGCGGAGACTGTCAAATTTGCCCGGGACAACAATATTCGCTTCCTGGTCCGAAACACCGGTCATGAGTAAGCTTAACTCTCCCTCACACCTCCTCTGTGGCAACGTCCAACTGACTGGCGTGAATTTAGCCACCTTGGCCGGTCAACCGGTGCAGGAGCCCTCGCTGCATGGACGCACAAGCTCAAGGAGATCACCGTAACCGAGTGGTCTGACGACCTTTGGAAAGGACCCGCCATCAAAATGGGCGCCGGAGTTCTTGGTTACGAGGTCACTGAGGTTGGGAAGACCGCAGGCCTTGTCGTCGTGGGGGGCGAATGCCCTACTGTCGGCCCTGCAGGTGGATATATCCAAGGTGGCGGCCACTCGGCCCTGACCACTAACTTCGGTATGGCCGCCGACCAGGCTCTCGAGTATGAGGTGGTCACCGCCAACGGGTCGATTGTCACTGCCTCACGTACCAAGAATGCTGACCTCTTCTGGGCTCTGAGTGGCGGTGGTCCTGGCACGTTTGGTGTGGTCGCCTCTGTTACCGTTCGAGCCTACCCCGAGGCGCCCATCATTGGGGGCGTCGGCCTGCAGACCGCAGCCTCTTATACTACCCAGGAAAAGTGGTGGCAAATGCTAGACGCTTTCCATGGACTGCTTCCAGGCATGACCGACCAGGGCGCTATGGTTGTTTTTATTTATGGGAGCTCCGTCTTTGCTATCAACCCTCTGACAGCCTACAACAAGACTGCCGAACAGGCACAGGCTATTCTCAGCCCATTCCTTGACGTCCTCGCCAACCTTTCCATCCCTTACTCCCTGTCTGCCACCAACTTCACCAGCTACCGCGACCACTACAACCAATGGATGGGCCCTCTTCCCTACGGCCACGTCGAGGTTGAGTCTTACAATTTCGGTTCCCGAATCGTCCCTCGCGATATCCTCGCCAACTCAAGCTCTCGCGCCAAATACATCACTGCCATTCGCTCTGGTGCCGACAACCATGGGGTGCTAGCCGCAGGAACAGCCTTCAACGCAAGCGCCCCTGCCGGCGTCTCCAACGCGGTGAACCCGTATTTCCGCAAAGCCACGCTCCACGTGCAGTATTCGACGGCATGGAGCAACGACCCAGCAGACTGGGACAAGATGCTCGCAGATCAAAAAGCCATGACTGACGAAATTATTCCCCCCATTGAGGCAGCGACACCGGGAGGAGGCAACTACATCAACGAGGTCGACTTCAACATCGCCGGCTGGAAAGAGAAGTTCTTCGGCGGCAACTATGGCCGCCTCCTCCAGATCAAACGCAAGTGGGACCCTACAGGCTTATTCTACGCGCTTAAGACGGTGGGCAGTGATGCCTGGAATGTTGCCGCCGACGGCAGGATGTGCCGCGCATAACGATCAGAATATGACTATAATATAGCGCTCTCTAGTTTTCAATGCAAATACTTAATGAAGATATACATAGTAATCATTCGCCTAGACTGCGTTGTAGACCTCCCTCTGAGAACCTACCTACCTAGTACTTAAGTAGAATGTAGTAAGCATCGATGTGACACAGGATGTTACGGCGGGCATCAGTCGGCTAACAAAAATAAGTCTCAGCATACGAGCCCGGGGTATCAGTTCCTCACGGAAGGGCAAACGCCATGCTGGAGAAAAGACACTGATGAGCCGAAACGTCGGCCTTTTCTCAGTCTCCCTGGGTTTTAGGTATAGAGCCTTGGATCATTTCCCCAGCCCGCGGCTGAAGTATATTGGGCAGAGGTTGGAGCTGTGCATTTGAGGCCACACGGCCTCCCTATTGTGCCATGCGCAATGTCCAGGAAGACACTGAATTCACACACGGCTTTGATTGCACGAATAACCCCCATCAAGATGGACTCTTTTGAACGCTGGGCCTTGAGCGTGTACCACTGCGTGAAGGGGCTGTGTATGGCTTCGGCCATATGCGGAATAGGAACGAATAGGTCAAGATGGATCTTTGGACAATGATCATAGGACGGGATATTCATCGCTTACATCTCGACGATAACCACGGCGAGCCTTTATATGTATTTTGACTATGGAACTCGACGGACTCGACCAGTTACACACTTGAATAGGACTTTACCGCAACGCATACATGGTGTTTGATATGCATAATAAGAAGATAGGCCTTGCTCAGTGAAGAGCCGACCCTGACATCCCAAAACCTTCGGATCTGGTTCCATGAGAGAAGTCCGAAGCACCAACCCCATCAAGACAGGAAGCCTCTCGACAGTTAAATGTAATTCAGGGAAAGCAGAGCACAGACACTCTGACATCCGGCACTACAAATATGTCTTCAGCTAGATCAAGACAGGGCTTAGCGACTTGCACAAGCCTGTACAACAGTGGATAAACTGACGCGCGTGGAAAATAAAATGCCTTCAACCTTGGTGGTGAAATATCCACATGATTGAGCGTTCTCCTAGTAAAACCAGGGACGTTAGCTGTCCTGTACACAGTGAACTATCAATGGAGAACTAGGAGCCCAGACGCAGGGACGAGGCTTTTACGCGATACTTCCATTGCCACAGGTCTCATGGTGTAAGAGGCTGGCATTGAACTCGAATTAGCTACCTCGGCTATTGCTACGGGGCGCGAAGAACAACCTCAAGCACACCCTCATGAATCTGGTGTCACTGCCTGGGATAAAGAAATCGTGTCGACCTTATCAACACGAAACTTTCTCTACCCTTGGTGAATCATCAGAAGATCAGCGAGCGGAGTTAAGATCAGTAGCATTTCTACCGGAAGCTAGATCAAGAGCCCAAGTTGGAAACCCTAGCTCGGTCAACTCGGTCATATAAGCATTAATCCACGCTTTGAGGACGTGGGTACATCCATTTTCCTCTTGGATACTGTCAAACGTCGGGGCAGAACTTTAGAAACTGGCTCCGTTTCTATTCCGTATACAGCCGTAGCCATACGCAGCGCCTTCATGCAGTCGTAAACGCTCAAGACCCAGCGTTTAAAAAAACACACATTGCCGATAACAGAACTTTAGAAAGCGTTAGGTTTGTGGTCAGACTTGAGGAAGACGTAACATGTGAATTGGATAGGATCAAGCAGGAAACTATTTTAGGGGCGATTTCGTAGCTTGTTGAGTGGTGTGTGGCTTCGTCTTAACTTTCAAGGTTGTATTATCCGAAGGCGTATGCGGTCCCAATACGGTGGGAAATGCTCAAAGATCCTGCCTTTCTTTCCTTTTTTTTTTTATAAAAAAAAGCACCAAAGAAAAGTCAACAAAACACAATGCCGATATCAATTTAGAGTTGCTAGTTGAATGAAGCCCAACTGAGCCCCCAAAGTTTGCCTGAATTGACAGGTTCATCAGATCGAGCTACTGGTTCGCAAGGCCGACTTGCCCAACCAGAGCGAAGGCTCGTCGGTGAGACGAAAATGCCACTGATCACCGAACCATACACATCAATGTCTAGACCTGCAAAACCGGGTGACCCCAATACGGGTGCGTCCATCCCGTCCGAGTGGTTCACTTGTTATGCAGGCCAAGGCTTCCGTGGAAACCCAGAATAAGCTCGTCGCCTAGGTCTAGCGCGTAGATGATCGCACCCACGGACTATCTGGGCAAATTACGGATTTCGTGAGACTAAGCATATCGGTGAGGAGGTTGTCATGCTTTCTCTTCAAAGCAAGGTCTCGCGAGCGGGCCCTCAACTCAATTGTTTGAGAGTAATATGTGTTTCCTACTTCTCTCCAAGTCTCACCGGCACATCAGAGTATAAGTCATCTCGCATATTACTATCCCACGGACCGAATGCTACTAGTATGCCACAAAGCGGGCAGGCGCTGTTGCACCACAGCCACCTTGCATCACAGCCGCATCTCGGCATGCCTAAGAAGCAACACCTGATTGGGTCCCGTCAGCCCTTTTTGGACGATCAATATCGGTTCGGAAGTCGGCTGACTACCGTAACCGGCTCTGACATGCCTTGCGAGCGGGTGTCGGTGTCTCGCAACATGATTCCCACGCTGTTTCTGTACAAAGACGTGGTGGGATCCAGATATCTAGTCAGGTGTTCACACCAACGGACGATGCTTCGGGCCAAGGAATGGACGTATTAATGACACACACACTATATAAATTCAGTCGGATGTCCCCGCGCTGGTTTCCTTCGGTGAGGGATCGCCTATGCCTGTCCTATAGGCTTCCTCCCCGTAGAATGGCCCTCTGTAGTGAATCCTCGATCACATCAGACGGATTGTAATCCGTGCACATGGTTTGCGTTACTAGTTCGTCCGATGCTTGTTCTATTCTCGTTCCTGCGGCGCCAACTCTAAGCGGCAGTAATCCACCGGTGACCTATACGAAGTGCTGAGATGGATGTACTAAGGCCGGAAGGTCCTTGAGCCAACCTTCCCTGGGAGCCAATGGTGGCAATACCCAGTCAGAGGGATTACTGCTTGGACCAGCTAGCCCGACTTGCATCCAACATCCTTCGGACTTCATTTTCTGGGCGAGGTGAGACCACCTCCGGTCTAAGCAAATGTCTTGGCAGCCGAGAGACTTGCAGGAGAAGAAGCATTTTACTGCCATGTCCTTCCCGACGACTTCTGTTGATCTTTCAGAGTTAGGCTAATGGATCACCGAGGGGGAAGTTCCGGACTGGATGAATAAAGTAGGGGACATGTGAGGTTATAATACCTCCAGCTCGTGAGCTCAAACAGAGTCGATTGTTTGAATGCATCACATACGTCGGTGTATCATCGACAAGGCAACAAAACGATAACAGGATTTACAGACACTTTAGCTCCGTATGATATTGGACTGAGTTTTTGTCTCTGGTACCTTGGAATTTCGGTCAAGCCATCACCATGGTTCGTTTTGTTCACGAGACAGTCTCCGCCCAGGAGCTCAACCGCTCCTCCACCCACCCACAAGTGCTAGCCCTCGGGCTCCCACGGTGCGCAACGTCCTCCCTGCAAGCGGCTCTTGAGACTCTTGGCTTCAGCCCTTGCATGCATATGGCGCATGTCCAACCCAGTGCCGAGCGGCAGCGCCTCGTCACAGCTGCCGCGCAGGAGAAGAACACGACGAAGCGCCGCAAGATACTTAGCCAGCTATTCGCAGGCTTTGCCGCCACGGCAGACTTCCCTTCTATCACCTTTGCCGACGACCTGATGGACCTCTACCCGGACGCGGCGATCGTGCTGAACGTGCGATCTGGCGGCGCTGCTTCTTGGCATACCAGCTTCTCGGAAGGGCTGCGCTTCTTCGACTCCTGGCTCTTCTGGGTCGCTACCTTCCTCGTTAGGTCTGACAGGGCGATGATGGGTATGATGAAGGCTGTGGATGACCTGTATTTGGAGAGGTGGGGGTTGACGTTCCGTGACCAGTCGATCTACGATAAACATAATGAATGGGTGAGAGATGAGGCGAGGAAGAGGGGTAGGAAGATCCTTGAATTCAAGGCGGAGGATGGTTGGCAACCCATCTGCCGCTTGCTGAGCAGGGAGACTCCGCAGACTCCATACCCGAGGATTAATGACCAGAAGACCATGAAAATGGTCAAACGCTTCATAATAGGTAGGGGTCTACTTCACTGGGTTGGGTTGTTCGTCATTTTCTGGGTGATGATGCAGGTTGGGGTGATGCTCCCGCAGTCTGGATCTGGAGTCTCGTTGGTAAAGGCGGAAAGGGTCTAGGTCATAGAAGATACATGGTATGGTTGGTAAATAGACATGATATCAATCTTTATTTATTTGTGGCTGCTACTACCATGGCAGACCTCGGAGGTCGGCAATACTCCAGGGCTCTCACACGCAGCGTCCATCACTTTGTTCCCAGCTACGCAACCTTGTACACGAGCTTCTCCGCGCTGACTCGTCCCTCCTGCTGCTCCTTGAAGCCGGTGGGGATTTCCTTCAGGCCACCCATCTCACGAATCCGATTGGGCTTGATCTTGCCACTGCTGAGCTGCTCCGGCAGCATGCTGAGATACCGCTCCCATACAGCTTTGTCTCCTGGAGTGGGTCCATGACCACAGTTGTCGAACGCTCCATAATTCAGAGCCCTCTCGAAGACCGTGTAGACGATTGTGCTCTCATATCTGACCTTGGGGTGGTCCATTTTGTGAGGCAATAGCCCGACGATGTGGCCCCCCTTCACGGGGTCCATTGCCTTGGCGATGGCGTCCTGAGTACCCTTCTCCGCGATGCAATCGAAGGCGTGCTGGAGCTTGTCTTGGGTCACCTTGCGCACCTGCTCAGGCCAGTCTGCGTCGCTGTAGTCGACGGCGGCGTCGGCCCCGAGAGACTTGAGCAGCTCATGGTTTTTCTTGGAGCCGGTAGCCACGACGAAGAGGCCGGCCAGCTTGCCCAACTGAATAGCGTATTTGCCCACGGAGCTGGTGCCACCGTTCACGAGCAAGGGAAAGGCGGTCTTGGCGGGCTTGGACGGCTCGGGCAGCTGCAAGCGCTGGAACATGGCCTGCACGGCGGTTGCGAAGGCCAGCGGGATGACCGCCGCCTGCTGGTCTGTCACGTCGCCCGGGATTGGGAAGACAAGGCTCTTCTCCACGACACAGTACTCGGCAAAGACGCCTCGGAGCGGGTTTGGGGGGATGCCATTGGTGGATGTGCCCTGGACGAAGCCTGCGACACGCTGGCCCTCCCGCCACGAGGAGCCGTTGGCGTCGGCGATGGTGCCTGCAAAGTCGCAACCGACGATGCGGCCCGGAGGTGCACCGGCAGCAGCCTTCCAGTCAGTTGGATTTTGGGCACAGTAGGAGACTTTGACCAGGATTTCTCCGTCGGCTGGTGTAGGGATTTCGATCTCCTGGATGGCTACCTGGTGGTTCTCCTGGGTGACGAGAGCTTGCATCTTTGCCATTCTGATTGGCTTCTGAAGGCTGGGATGCTTGAGAGGAGAGTGGGGTGGCGTGCTAATTTGCAAGGTTAGACAAAAGGCTGGACGAAATGGTGGTGTTGTTTGTGTAATTGGAAGCGGCTTGTTCTGGATTTGTAGCACCTGAGACGGAGCGGCTATGATGATATCACCAATGAATGAGTGAGAAGCTTTGGTGGGGGAACGCTGCGGGTTGACGTTGTTACATGAACGGCCAGCTTTGTCATCGCCCTGACCAATGCGAGCATTTCCAACCATGGGAAAATGCGATTTGAAATGCTCATTCACAACCCGATGTGGGCTCGTCCCCTTGCGAGGAACGATTTGCAGCCCCAAAAGCCAAGTTCCAAGCCAGTGGGTACATTGAATTTGCGAGTCAGCGGTGTAGGTGGTTCTTGCTACCTACCTAGGTACCTACCTAAGTAGCTGCCTCGGTAGCACGAGCTCTGCTCGGGTGTCTGCTACCAGTGACATGGCCACGGTATCTTCTCCACAGCAGATACCCTCCTATGCGTTACACTCCTATAGAATAATATCCTATAGGGGGGTTCCCTACGGAGATCACATGGATAGGAAGTAGTCTAACCACAGACATGCTGTGACATAATACCATTTTGAAGGCGTGGCGGTGGTATGGTGATGTGACTTGTTACAACTGGCCAGATGTCTACACTCGCTGAATCAAAACTGCCGAGTTGCGGCAAATCAAATGGATGCCCTTTAGTGAAAGCAGTGCGACAATTTCAAATGAATTCTGCGCTGCAATTAAAATCCCGGGGCTGTGTCGAGAACAAGTGCGGCAATCCAACGAGCAGGGCCATTCGACATTCAACCGTCTTTTAAAGACAAACCGAGATAGTCTTGACTCGGAGTGCTTTCAGTTACCTCCCACAAACTGACTGTAGACTTGATGCCCCAAGCAGGTGTCACAAAGGCAGTGACCAGGTGACAAGGGCCATTGGAACGGTTGGGTACACAGTGGAGCAACAACGTGTGAGCCATATGCCACTCGTGAATCAATCTGGAGGGTATGAACATGCTGTCAAGGGGGTGAAGAGATGTCGTCAGTCGGTAATATTGTCCCTTAGGATTGTTCCCCGAAGTGGGCTCTCTTGATTGGCCGACGGCTCCTGCTTGTGGCTTCAGCAATTTGAAGTCTTTGTACGTTCCGGCACAATGCCTGACCTGATGTATTATCCGTGATGAGGCAAATGTTGTTCTAGAAGGGCGTGAGGAATGCTCAACGCTTCGCAGAAACTTCGCAGAAACTCCACTCACCAGCCCATATAAGATATCCCTCGCTTTATGGACTAATCAGGCCTCATCTACCTCTTCTATATGTCTGGGCACGATTCTGAAGACCACTTTCATCTATCTTGATGTGACAACCCCCCCCCCCCCAGCGGTGTCCTTTGCGTTCCCCCTCTGCCTGAGATTGTCGTTACGAGAGGTTTCGACGACAGTACCAGTCATCGCAGTGTCACCCAAGAGTCTAGACCAAGGCCTACAGACTCGAAATGCGCATCAGGATGCTCCTAGCCACGGCTGTACTCTTCGTGGTGCCTGTCTTCACTAGAGTAGCTGCAAGACTCGGCAGCAACCAGTTGTTTCGAAGAGACGACCGGGCAAGTGTCATCAACGCCCCATTGACAGACCACACAAAGAACAATGGGAAAACCGACTTGCAGTGGTTTGCCAAGATTTCTGTTGGCACACCTCCCCAGGAATTGTATGTATCCATGATAGAGCCCTGCCAGGATGTAGCTCACCTACGGGCTTGCAGACCACGGGTGCTGGCTAACATGAAACGAGCAGCAATGTCTTGATCGATACAGGCTCCACAAGGCTTCTCCTGCCCGCGGGCAACTGCACCACCTGCGGCCAGCAAACGCTGTTCGACTTCTCCAAGTCCTCCACCTTTTCTTGGTCGCAGGATTCGTTTGAAGAGATCAGGTTCGGGACAAGCGGAGACACCATTCCGGTCTCGGGTCCCGTGCGTGCCAGCTGCGTCAATGCGAGTGACTCTGTAAGCATACAGGGTCTGACGGCGGACAAATATCGATTTATCTTGTGCGACCAGCAAGACCCGTCCTTTAGCGACCAGGGAGAGATCGATGGGATCCTGGGCCTTCCCATTGAGGCTGATAACGGAGCGGGCCCGGGACTCGAGTGGGCACTGTATGATGCAGGACTACTTGCCGATCCTGTCTTTGGCATTTATACTCCACCAGGACAGATTACTGGCGGCCAACTGACCCTTGGCGGAGTTGATAAAACTAGATATGAAGGAGACCTGATCTTTGTTGATTTGAACAAAGAACTGGCAGTCGACAGACCAACCTGGATACTGGATGTCCAGACCGTCTTCATCGGCGGGGAGCAGCTGCTCATTACCGTCGACAACAGCACTGCCAAGATTGGATATCCACAAGCGCTCAGTATTCTAGACACGGGCACGGCACATATGCAGGCTCCTACCTACCAGGTTGCCCGTGATATCTATGCCACAATCTCATCTGACATCTACCAGTTAGATCCCGTTGGCACTTGGGGAGCTCCGTGTGCAGTCATGGAGAGCATCACTTCGGATATCACATTCGTCTTCGGTTACGATGGAGCAACGACTCAGCTCAAGCTTACTCTCCCGAGCAAGTCCATCAACCTTGGTCCGTATCCAGGAAAAGAAGGGATTTGCCAGGGTGCGATCACCAACTTCCGGCGTGGTCAGGTTCACGAAGATGGAAGAGGAGTCTGGGTGATTGGATCCCCGTTACTGAAACAGTATTACAGTGTTTGGAATGGCCGGGACTTGCGGGTGGGGTTTGCCTCCTTGAAGGTGCCGCATGATTGCAGGAGAAAGAGAGCACGTTGACGAGATTTGAACGCCGACGAACACGCGGCACGGCCAATAACAGCTTGCGAATAATAATAATATTGGCCAAAACCGTTTAAAAGACTCTGCATGTTCTCGACGCCGGTGCTACTTCTATCACGCAGTCCTAATGAAGAAAGTGAACCGTTTTCCATAAGTGAATGGTTTGCTCCGATTAGCGGCCAGATACCACGTTCAAGACTCCACCATCAACGGCGATGATTTCCCCGTTGACGTAGCCGTTCCTTGCGAGATAGAGGAGCGTCATGCCCATCTCCTCGTCTCTACCGCCCCGCTCGGCTGGAACATGTCCTTTCTCCTGGACCTTCTCTGCAGGCAATTCGCTCTTCTGCCTGTCGTCTGAGCTCTTTGCTGTCATCTCCGAGGGGAAGTAACCTTTTGTGATTAAAAAGTCAGCAAAATCTCACGTTTGCACTCCCGCGAGCCTACTGACCTGGTGCAATCGAGTTCACTCTGATGCCAGTCTGCTGGAACTCAGCGGACATGAGCTTCGACAGATGCACTGTGGCTCCCTTGGCGGCATTGTATGAGAAGTGGCCCTGGGCGTGTCTCATCAGGCCTGACATGCTCGAGATTGTGATCACACTGGGCTGGAACCGCTCCAGGGGCCCTTTAGGCTGAAGGCTTGCCTGCAGAAGCGGGAGGAAAGCAACAGTAGTGAAATAGACGCTCGTCACGTCAGTCTCGAAAGTGCTCTGCCACGCCTCGACGCTCTCGTTGTCCCACAGCTTCTTCTTGAGATCGGAGGCGTCGACCTCCTCAGGCTCCGCCTTGGTCCCTGAAATGCCAGCATTGCAGACGAGCAGGTTGATGTATTTCTCGCCGTGCCTGGTCTGCAGGTCCTCCACGATCTGTTCGAGGTCTTCCTTCTTGCGTACGTCGCATGGTCCCACCGGGATGATCTTGCCCCCCGTGGAAAAACTTGGGTTGTGTTTTTTGGCAGCGTTCTCGAGTGCTTCAGTGCGCCGCCCTGTGATGTACACCTTTGCGCCGTTGGCAGCCAAGGCTTGCGTTGCCATCAAGCCGATGCCAGTGCCTCCCCCTGTCACAACGCACACCCAGCCTTGTACTGAGAACAATTTGGTGATGTCGAAATGGTGGGTTTCCGCCATTTTTGCTGAACGCTATCGATGACCTTTCCAGAGTACTTGGTTGTGGGGGTACTCGGTTATGGGTAAGAGACGATGAGTTGCCGGATTCCAAAGCTGATGGACTGCAAGTCGCACTGAGAGCGTTCTTATGCTCTTTACTTACTGCCAATTTGGAAGATTGAGTTTTGACGTGCACAGGTGGTGGTAGAAGTCGACCAACGCCACTAGATGGCGAGATAGCTGATGACGTAGTGATGTTCGAATGCTCCAGATCGTCAGAGGGAACTGACATTCCACAGTTACGTCAGACCAAGAGCTCTGTCTCAATCTGCTTCATAACCACCTGGGCATACCTGCACTCTTTCGATAGCTAGCTGCGACGACAGATACCCTTCAGAGTGAAAGGCCAATCAGCCATTGCCATGCAGAAGACGATTCCTTCGTGACTTGGAAAGGGAGCCCTTGCACGTGGATAGAATCAGCGCTGTACGGCATATGCATCTATCCACCTGGGCACGTAGGTATCTAACGATCATTTCAGATGCCTCGTTAAGTTCCCGTCAGTGGCCGACAATCACGGAATGCTCACTTGTAAAGAAAAGGCTGAAGAGCATTCACTGATCATACGGTGCTAGCATGCAACAGTTCGGCCGAAATTGTTCTCAAATTTGCAAACTCAAGCTAGGAACAGAACCTGTCTGTTTTTGCTTCAGTTGCCGCTATTTATGCTCTATTCGCTGTTGTTATTCGTCCCGAGTGGAAAGTAGACGTCATCGGCCACTGCGCCGTGCTCTTCAGCCCCGAAATGTGTAACAATGTCACGCTTTCTTACACATGGAGCAATGTAAAATGGTTACAGACCACACTACCAGCACATTTCAGCAGCTTCGAGAAGCAAGTACAGTCTGTCAAGGGCACACATCGAGTACCACAGTGCTCCCTATGAGTTTAAAACAACAGTTACTAGATCTATTCCTGTACTATAGCCTAGTAATACCTATAAATAGAAGACATACCTTTCTATTTAGATATTCTTAAGAAAGATGAGGATTTTAAAAGAATTAGTCCTTATATCCTAGAAATGAGCTTATAATTTTCTATAAAATTTAGCTAATGAAATTTTCTTTCTTAACCTTCTGTGACGGTATGGGCTTATATACTGCTAGGAACAAGCAAGTAGCTGAATTGGTTGTTATGATCTCTTGGCCGGGCGGGTAGGGCTGGTGGCTAGCAGTCTCGCCGGCAGTTGCAGAGGGTCCTGAAGAATCTCTGGTCTTGAAGGAACATTTGAAGCCATGAGAATAATTGTTACGGGTCGCTGAACCATACCCAGGTATATATGTACCTAAGTACCTAGGTAGTTAGAAAGAGATCATGTCGAAGCTGAAGGGATCGTCTACGTCCCGTCTCCAAAACCCCTTAGGAAGCACTGCGGTGCCTTCGAACTTGAACATGGCACATTTTGACGAGCCAAGTCGTCCCTGCCGAAGCCCAGTGTAAATTATATCCTTGAGACACAGCTACTCAGATGGCAGTTGCGTCCCACATGTTGGACCACGGTGGAATCGACGTCCGCTCGGAACTCCGTCTTCTTTCGGCACGACACAACTTCCACATAAAAAATTGGACTGTGCATCTATCCACTTATTCCATCATCTCGATTGTCATTAGCCTCGCATCAAGCCCCCAGAGACATACTGCACATCATACCAGGATATTCAGAAAGATTCGTTTAGATGACTCGTCAACTCCTCACTTTCAAAGGCCGCCGGTCAGTTGTGGCGACCGAGCTCTTCATCTTCTTTCCACGAGTTGATCACTACGGATCGTAAGCCTGAGACACACGTATCGGTTTCAACTAGTCAGTTTCGTGCATACGTTTAATTATTTCAAATGTTACTTACCATTTTAAACTGTGTCTCCTCAAGATGGACAGTGTGTATCAACGGTCTTGGTCCCCAAGCTCAACGAGAATGATTTTGAGCCTCCAAGACATCATATCCGCCTACGCGTGCCTACTAACTAATATTTTCTGAAGTCTTCCCACAGCTAATGTGTACGAGCGTGGCTTGGGTATTCGCTACGCGGCTCCCTGGGCACTCCTCAATGGACGTAGTATGCCCCAAGTTCTGTGGGATAAACTCCTGGGTTACGCAGGAACGAACCCCTTTGACATGAAATTCCATGGAATTACCTCGTGTGGGATAGCTCCATTTGGAGACCGACTCATGTGAAACTACTTCCTAAGGGATCACTTCCTCTTGCACCGGCTTCCTGGAAATACCGCTACCTAGAAGGCATTCTGCAGATCGACATCCTCAGGAAGGGAGATTTAAGCTAGACAAGGGACCTGAATTCCTGAAAGGCTTTTTCGATGTTGATGTAGGTGTGGTGGTATTGCGATAATAATTTATGTGATAGTTGTGTGCACATCAGTGTTACATTTGAAGGCACGCGTGATGATCGCGCTTCGAACACAAGCACTGGCACTTGTCATACTTCCACTGGTGGAGTCTCAAATCAATACAGATATGCAAGACGAACAATCCTATGATATAGCTCAGAATACTCCATACAGATCGAGGAAAAGTACTTAAGTAGTCAGAAGGTTTTGATACGAAAGCAGTCAGGGGGTGGTCGCACGGCTTGCAGACAAGAGTGCGGGCCCCGGGGGGGGGGGGTTTCGCGAGTTGGGCTGTGCGTCGATTTGTGAAGGGTTCGGGTACAAAGCGGCGAGCCAATTTTTGATCAAGTACGGCCATGATGAACTCGGCCTGTGCAGCCCTTTTTGCCTGTCCCCAGGAGTTCCCACCGGACTTTAGGGGCAAGTCACTCGATTACAAGGGCAGACGGAGTATTCGCCAGGATGGAGGAGCTATCCATCGAGCCGCATGGTATCTTCTGGCAGCAGGACTTCATAAGCCCGGAGCACGAGCAAAATCTCATCGACATCTTCCGCCAACTCGAGTGGCCTGATCGAACCGGTCGCATCTCTATCCATTTCGGTTACACCTTTGACTACAAGACATTCGGCGTCGACCCCAATATCCCCTTCAAGGAATTTCCAGGCTGGCTTCAGCCACTGATACCAACTCACGAGGGCCGTCCACCCGAGCAAGTCTGCCTTCAGCACTACCCACCGGGAGCCGGCATCCCACCTCACGTCGACACCCATTCAACCTATGACCAGCTGTATGCTCTATCCATAGGCGCCCCGGTCTTCATGCAATTCAGAAAGGGGGATCGTCGGGTCGATGTTGACCTGACCCCCCGCAGTCTGATGAAAATGTCTGGAGACTCCCGCCTGCATTGGACTCATTCTATCAAGAAGCGCAAGACTGACGTCCTCGACGACGGGACTGTGCGGCCGCGAGAGGACCGTTGGAGTATCACCTATCGCTGGTTGAGGCCCGGCGCCAAATGTCACTGCGGCAATGACGAGCTCTGTGACTCTGCCCAGAAGCGAATAGGCATCGAGCGAGAATACCGCTGGAAACAGTATGAGGCGAATCAAGACGCTACCAACCCGGGCGCAGCGGAACATCCAAGGCAGGGCCTTTCACCTGCGCTATGAGCCTGGGCAGAGGCTCGAAAAATCTCCGCTCACGCGCAGCTGGGAACGGACGTCTTGCCGGTGGGGTTATCCGTCGCATCAATGTATAGTGCCTTAGCTCACGGCTTGCTTCAAAGGACATGCGACTCGTCAGAAGTCTGAGGCGAGTAAAGCTCGAGCAAAACTCTCACGTACTTGAGCACAACCTTCGTCGAGATGGTGTGCTCCAATCGTCGACGGCGCCCCTTGTTTGCAAACCTGGATGCAGACCTTTTGAGAGGGTCATTGCACCTTATCAAAACAGGCCATGACATCGACCGGCGCCTACAAGCGAGGCGCGGTGGTCCAGGATGTCGGGGGCTGGCACGGCCCACAAGAGATCTGCCGATCTACACCACGGTAGCAAACGCAGTCGCTTGATCTACCCGATCAGGCCTCTAGTAGGCAGGAGGTTACCAGTCACGTGGTTGCGACCCAGTCTATCGATGGAGAAACCTACGCGCATCAGGAGGCAAGTTCTCGAGCAACTGACCGTGTCAAGCCTAGCTGCAGTCGTCTGTCTTGGGTCAAGCGCGGAGAAATACTGCCTTGGGGCATGACTGGAAGTCTGCTTTCCGGGTCGACGCTGACGCTGCCAATTTCCTGGGCTGCGATCCTCCTCAGTATAGCCAGGTAGAGGATGAAACGTATGTCCTACAGCGTCTTAATCGAGGCTCATAAGGCAGTGCCAAGTGAGCTTGTCCTCAAGAAGGTGGGGCCGGCACATAAAGTTCAAAACACTTTCAGCCCCAGACAAGCCCTTAAGCACAGACATGACTATTGGACGACCTCACTCCTTATGCCGTGCAATGCGAAATTCAGACAACCAGCCAGCTCTCGCATGATACACCCTGGTGTTGTTGTCATATAGGGTTTCGGATGACTCGCTCCCTTCCTGGCAACACACGAACTCCCCGGGAACGGCACTGGGCAACTGACGAACCGCTTCGCTGGGGAGCCTGATCCCGGAAACACGTTGGGCTGTCGGCCCTTGAGACGATCGGAGCCAGGGGGCGCGCGGAGGATCATAAGCTTCTTGTTTGGTTTCGTCACTCGAACCTATCGCGAAGCAGGCAGGTGTGGACTCTACTACCTGCCATCCGTCCTGACTGACCACCTGTCCGCGCTGTCTCCCGGAATGATCTCGGCCGCAACCCAAATGACAGACGAGATCAGACGCGCAGGCACAAGCGCGGATCTCGTCGGAATTCGGGGTGCAACCAGTACATATGCTGCCCCTCGTCCGTCTTCTCTTTGAGTAGATAGCTTTCCCGGCGCCATCTTTTAGTTACACTTTCTTGCTGTCGCTCCCGCGTCACTTACTCACGAGCAAGGCTCGTCTGGACAAGCCTCCTTAATCTCATTCGTGTCATTCACTCGATTAATACCAGGCCGGTCCTGTGCTGTACGAAACCTGTTTTAAGTGGCCAGCCCATTCCTTATATTCAAGATGCACGCATCAGCATCAACTATCTTTAATGTCTTCCTATGCATGGGGCTGGGCGCCGCCCAGATCATCCCTCATCAACCTAGGAGTGAAGTGGTGGAGCCCCCGGTGGTGAGGAACGCCCCGGCACCTGCTACTCCGGTGATGGCCGACCCGGCCGCCGCGGCTGCAGCGGAGGCGTCAGGCGCACCGGCAGCAGGAGGCGGTGCTGCCCCGGGAGCCGCCGGCGGCACGATGAACGCCCTCTGCGCGCAGGGCACGATCCTGGCGCAGGGTATCGCGCTCAACATCGCCGACCAGCAGCAGGAGCTCACCACGGCCAACTCGCTGGCCACGATCTTGGCGGCAAACCCGGTGGACACGGCGGCGTACGGGGCTGCGAGGACGGACCTGCTCAAGTTCATCAACAACGGCATCGCCATCCGCGAGATGAATCAGCTCATCACGCCGCAGGAGAACCAGGCCACCGCTGGCATCGCCACCGTCGCCAACGCGCAGCTCACGGAGTTGGGGCTGGCCAACAACCTCACAGTCCAGGGCGGTGATAACGTCGCAGGCAACATGCAGATCGTGCAGACGCTGCAGATGGACTTCATGGGCGGCATCATGCAGAATATGAAGAACATGGCTGCTGTGAGTGGCATCAAGACCTGACCGTTCCACCGTGAACCCAGGGACATTGAGTACTGACGCCTTTCTTACTAGGCCATGTCCGCTTGCGGCAACATGCAGCTGCCAGGCGCCGCACCCGCTGCTATGCCGGCACCGCCTCAGGCAGCGGAACCTGCCCCAGCTGCCCCAGTCCCGGCAGCCGGAGGAGAGACGGCGGCCCCGCGGCAAAACGCAACCTCCTCTTCTTCATCGTCGTCATCAGGCACGAAAGGCTCTGGGGCTCAGAGTTCTGGGGCTGCCAGAGCCGGCAAGTTAGTCACTACCAAGGTTGGTAGGTCTGCCAAGTTTTTCGCCGTGTAACGGTGCCGGCCTTGCGGTGTCGTGGACAGCGTACTGGTCAGTTTTTAGGGTCTTGACGGGCGGGACCTCGTTGTAAATACGGTCATTCTTCAGACGTACACAAATGCTATCCTTCTTTGGTCTCGGTAACGCGGGCTCAAATCGGTTCAATCATGACCTATGACCAGCCGGCCCGTTCTGTGGTTGTATCTTTTTACATTGAACCCGCTTTTAGTAGTACACACATTAAAACCCCCCTTTTAGGTGGAATACTCCTATTCGACAACGTGTCCATCGTTTCATCGTGTCACGTTCCATTCAAATCATACCCTGATCCGGCAACCCTTGTTGCATGTCCGTTACGGCCTCCCATGATCAAGCACCGAAGACCTGCCTCACCCCCTCAGCCTCCTCTGGCGTTATGGCCAGATCCAGCAGCTCGTTCGCCCGGTCAAGCGTGCCTTGATCGATCCCGGCCTCGAGCACCAAGTCCTCTTCAGCATAATTGAGCCGCGAAAGCGTTAGTAGGTACTTTTGCGGCGCGCCGTGCGACGTCGACAGCTTGGCGCGCATGTCAGTGTGTGCTGATGTTGCCGGGTCGGTGACAAGAGTATGGAGGAGCAATATCACCGACGACGCAATTTTGTACAGGAGGGATGTTGGGCTGGGATCGAGGGGCGTCTGTGAGGGCTGATCTGGCCTTGACAACGCCTCCGGCGCAGTGTCATTCTCATCCAAGGCAATTGGCCGATCGGCAGTGCCCTCTTCCACCCCTTCCATCATCTCAGAGTCGGCAGGTGGTTTCTCTTGCTGTGCCTTTTCATGATCCTTTTCTTCTTCTTGGTCCCCTTCAAAGGCAGGTTGGATGAGCTCCACTGGAACATCCATGTCGTACAGTGCGTCTATCGCACCGCATAGGACGTTCACTAGCCTTGGTATGGCAACATCACTGAGCGCCAGCTGCCTCGCCCCCAAGCCAGACTGCGCAAAGGCCATCAGTGTCCTCAAAGCCGCCAGTCTCACAACACACTGACGATACCCAAAGGATCCCGACGGCTCGCCCGGGGCAGCCCAACTCCGAGGCTCGTGCATAATCTTGGAAACGCGCTCTATGAGTGCCTGCGCCACGAAGACCGGGTCACGGTCCGGCTCGCTGGTGATCGGCCCTATGGAGTCGGAAAGACAAGAGGTACAAAGTAGGCTCAGCATCCCAAGGAAGTCGTCGCGCGGTTGCTTGGGCGAAAGCATCAACAGTACGAAGTCAATTCGCATGAGCTTCCAGTAAAGTCTCTGTGGCGAATCCCGGTCTGGACCAAGGTCCAGGGGATGTTGAGGGTCGAGCAGGTAGGAATCAGTGCAGCCAAGGGCGGCGAGGTACATCAGCTGTAATGTGCCTTCGGTGTCGATGTTCAGAACGAGGTGTTGTATCGTCTCCTCCGCGTTGGACGCCAAAGCACCATCTTGACTTTCGAACCGCGGCACAGCAAGCAGGAATATTGTGGTCTGCGCAACGGGGACCAGGGACGAGGTAATATAGGGTGCGACCGATATGGTGTTCAGCTGCAGAATGAATGTGATCAAAGCCACCAGCTCATATATCGGCTCATAGTATTTCTCCCGGAGACACTGGTCCCACAAGTCTATGATCATCTCACAGAAGTCGATCAGCAACCGCACGGGATCGTGAGGGTCGCCGAGCGAAGGCAACTTCTGGAAGATAATACCGGCAAAGGACTGCTCCGAATCAGAGGGGAAACTGTAACGAGCAAGTAGGTCAAATGTCAAAGGCTGGCCATGGATGGCGCCATGATCAAGGACGAGTCGCAGCAAATCGTACGGAAGAGCACTCGGGCGGAGACTGGAGCCTGGCGCTTCATACTGTGTAGCCGGAGCAGGGTCAGCCATGACAGTGTCATCTTCCACCTCGAGAGCGGCTACCGGACTGTCGATGGCAGGCCTTTTCCTCTTAGCCCTGCTCGGAGTCCTCTCGCCTGGGGCAAGGATAGCGCCCTTCCCTTTGCCCCTCCCCCCTCCCTGCGCCCTGGAGGGACTGGGCAGTATTTCTACATCGTCGAAGCCATCTGCAATATTTTTGAAACTGTTCGCTTTATTTTTTCTGGGCGTTGAGAAAGTTGCCTCTGCGGTTTCCTTGCGGCCCTTCTTTGACTTCTGTAGTTCTTCTCTCAGATCCTGCCGAGTGAATTGCAACTCTGTGGCAGCAGCCTTCTCCGCATGGACAGCAGCCTCAACAAGGCGTTCTTGTTTGGCCAGGGCCTCGGCGTTCTGTTTCTTGAGCTTCGACACCTCTGCCTCGTGGGTTGCGACAGACCTCTCGTATTTGGAGCGCACAATAGACGCCTCCCCACGGGCTGAATGCAAGTCGTTCTCCAGGGCTCTCACACGGGCCTGAAGTGCGGCGAATTGTGCGTCCCGGTTCTGCTGTATGGGCGCGGGCTGCTGTTGTGAGGCCTGACTTTGCGGGTAGGTTGGGCGCGACGATGGTGGCGGCGGTTGGTGTGGGCGTGTATACTGTGGGTGGGTTGGTCGAGGAGCAAAGCGGTCCGTAGTGGATGGGGGAGGAGGAGGAGGTCCCATGTGGTGGGGCATGGTTGCGCGAGGAGGGACCGGTCGACTGGACGAGGAAGCGGACAGGCGCGCAGGCTGATACTGCGAGAGCGCTGGGCCTGTGGCCGGCTGCTGCCATCGTGGCTGTTGAATTGGGCGGGCAGGCTGCAAGCCATTGTCCTGCACCAGCGAGGAAGGCTTGACAGGAGACTGTCTCTCTCTCTCAACAGAGTGGCGGACAGGCAGCTGGGCAGCCTCGTCTATGACGACGGTGTCGTCCAGGTCATCGTCCTCGAGCCCGTAGTCGTCATCGTTCACAACCACGGGCTGGGTGGGGCCGAGCTGCTGGGCCTGCGTCAGCTGGATGGCATTGTTCTCCAGCTCCTGGAGGGTCGTGACGTTGAGTTCGTCGAAGCCGTCATCGGAGAAGTCGTCCATCTCGCCATCAACGGCTCGCCTTGGTGGAGGCGGCGGAGCTTTCGCGTAGGCATGGGGTTGGAGAAGGGTGATGTCTCGCTCGACCGTGAATTGGACTCGGGGGTTCACACGCGACAGACACCCCTGTCAGCCACCCCAGCTGCAGCTGCAGGGTCCCCACCACCACCCTCCCCTAGGCTCCCGCCAGGCCCGGGTCATGGGTTGGGGGTCTTGTTTTACCACGGTAGTCCCTTTCCGCGTGTGCCGTCTCTGCGAGTCAAATGAGCCTCGGAGAACAGAGCAGCGTGGATAGCGTCGCCGAGTCCATGAAAAGGACAGTACATGAAATGCTAATCTGCGATGGAACATTATCCCTACACCACCAGCTACACATGACTTATCATATGCTATATCTTACTTGAGCGCACCGAAGTGAAGCCTGGCCTTCTCCACCAACGCATTCTATTACGCTCACATTGGGCGTCTCCCCACTGAACTTCCCAATAGGTCTCATGGAGGCCTTGAACCAACCGCATCGGAGATTAGTCAGTCTCGGCGGGCTGCTAGGTCCCGCTACAAGTGAAGTGTAGCTGGCATTTGGGCCTGCCGTTAGCCTTGCGAGGTTCGCGCGCCATGGCCGGACGACAAAAGTACCTTAATTTATGCTGGGCCCGCTCCGCATTAGTAGATGAACCCGCTTGTGTGGGACCAGAACAACGGTACCTTTGTGAGAACGGTACCTTTGCAAAGCATGCGAGGGCCGCTGGGGTCCTTATTGTTACCGTTGAGCAGACCTGTGAGATGCAGAGCCAGAACAGAATAGAAATGTTGCTTCGTGTCGATAAATGTGCATCAGAAGCGCACTTGACAACATGTGCGCTCATCACCTAGCTCAGCCGTGTTTGCATACTGTCTTTTTGTTTGTGAGACGCTCTTTACGGCACTGGTTCAACCCATGGACAGTCCAGCAGGGAAATTTGCCCATGTCGAAGAACTCTTTGAGCACTTGGCCAGCTTCATAGACGACCACACCGTGTTCTGGGCTCTCTGCCTCACCAGCCGTTCCTCCTACAGGATATTCAACAAGCACCTTTGGGCGGAAATAGTTTGGGATCATCGTAGCAATGGCTTTTTCCAGGACGATGACCGCCTTTCCATGTTCCTCGAGAACCACGCCGCGGACCTGGCTCAGGCTCGATCGTTGCGAGGCATCAGAAGAGTCAACGAGGGCATCGACGATGGTAGGGAGCGGTCTTCATACCTGGCTGGCATGGAGAGGCTCCAACGACATATGTTAAACCTTAGAAGTTACGAGTAAGAGCCCCTGACTTATTTCTTGACCGGCGACAGCAACTAAGTGTTGTCACCTACAGATGGATAGGTTGCTGGACCCGCGATGCCATCTTGACCCTCGCCAGAAACTGCGGGTCACTCGAAAGCCTCAGCATCGGGGTAGACTGTGATGACATACCATACGATACTCGACAACGAGAAAGCTGGGGGGTTTTCCAGAGGGCTTTGGCCGGCCTGAGGTCGGTATTAATTTCCCCAACGTCAACCTGCGAGACTATCGAGAGCCGAGCCACTCTCTCTGGGTATATGTCGAGGTTGATATTGCGACAAGCCCCAGCACTGGAGACTATGAAATTCAATTGGTCGAAAATCAAGAATATCGAGGAGGAAACCCCGGCTGTGGAAGAATTCCTCTTCTACTTCATCGGCTTCCTCACACTTGAAGAAGTATCCATGGATCGGGGCTTGCTGTCACAAGCTGACTCTACTAGCAGCTGGCCGACAATGTTAAACAAGGTAGAAATATGCGTGAGTCCATCAAGCCCGTCTTTGAAGCGTGTATGTCCTAAGTGCATTGGGCATCAGCCGGGGAAGACCACATCACGACTGGGCGACACCGATGACAGATTGGTGGCTCTTTCCACGCGGGTGGGAGAGGCGTTTGAGTGGGCTCGCCAAGATTTCCGTGATCGGGTAGATTGCGCAATATGGAGCGATGCACACAGGTTCTGGCACGTCTCTGTGGTGATCGTAGATAGATCATAAATAAGAGGAGCAATGTCAGTCCCGAGACAAACTTCATGGCAAGCATTGGGAAGTTCACGTACGGCGGGCCGTGACAGGTTGTTATGCCACGGCACGGGTGTGGATGCCAAGCTACGGCTGACAGCACGAGCCGCTGTCACTGTGCAGGCTGGGGGTAGGCTCTCTGGGGAGGCAAGGGTGCTATCGTTCCGCAAACAAGGGCCTTTCGAAGATTTGTCCACTTCCCCAGATTTGCCGCCTCCACGACGACGTCTTGGTTCCCACGTTGCGATTATGTCCAGGTGGCAGTCCTAGGCAACTGCCATCATCGCGATCACAATGGCTCCCGCCATTTGCCCCAGGCACACATTCGGCCTGCTGCTGGTGCTACTCATCGCCGCCGCCGCGCGCGTGAGTGCTGCCGACGCCGCCCAGCTTTCTCTGCCCTCCTACCACTATGGCGCATCCATTGCGGTTGAGTGCATGAACCGCAGCTCGTGAGTACTCACCAACTTAACCCCTGTAAATACCCAGGGATGCACCAGACCATCTGCGCATTCGTCCCGTGTTTGGGAGCTACAGCGCGGCCGGCCTGGCCTCTGGCACATGGGTGCTTTGGGACAGCTTGGGAGAGGGACAGGAGACTGACAATCGCTGCGCAGAGAAACTGGCGAGCATATCGAGGACCCGGAGAACCACGAGTTGCAGTGGATACCTTTCCCAGTCTGCGAAGAAACGAACAAGCCACTCGAGTTCCACTACGGCATCGAGGCCGAAGTAAACTGCACCATCCCCATGATCAGCGACCCTTTCTTCCACCTCCTCGAGTTCTACGTCCACTCCGACGCGCCACTCTCCTGCCGGCTCCCATCTCGGCCCCCGCCCCATGTCGAGATTGTCGACGAGAAACCCGCCGCCCAGGAGTATATCCCATTAGTCTTTGCGCTCGCGGGTACTCTGCAGTACAGCCACATGCACATCTCGACGCACATGAACGTGCTACTGCACAGCACGCCCAAACACCATATACACCCCCACGACAGCGGGGTCCTGGACTCCGGCATCGCCTACAGCACCAGCCCTCTGAGTCATATGAACAGCGCGGCGACGAAGAAACTCATCATCGGCGACCCCCTGCCGCTGAGCTTCAGCGTGCGGTGGTTCCCCACGCCCGCCCTGCCCAAGACGGAGGGCAGGGTCGAGTGGCAGGGGATGGGAGGGCACATCTACGCGAGCACCGTGTTCTACAGTCTGGTATCATTCTTGGCTGGCATTTGTGTCACAGCGGTATACTTCTTCGGGATGGTACTGCCCAAAAGGCTCAGAGGTAGGGCGCTGGGGGGCGCCACCCCACTGGGTTATGGACTCAATGGCGTTGGAAATGGCTGGGGAATACCAATGGCGAAAAGGGCCATTGACTAGATTTTGGAGTGTGGCCAGTCTGTTCAACGTTCTGTTGTAAATACTAGGGTGTCTGCTGGGACCGCGTCGAAACATCGATACCACAATCAATGCCTTTACTTTACAGCAGGGACCGAAACCCCAAGCAAATATGTCGTCCCCCGCGCTGGGGGAAAGGAAAGCATCTGCCGGTCTCTACTGCGTCTTCTTTACAACGTCCGACGCTGAGAGCCGGCTGTACAGCCTCCAGTACATGTCCACGAACATCAGCGCGGCTACGAAAGATGTCAGCGACGTCTCTAGCAATTCACCATGCTCACACATGGAGACTCACGGATAACAAGCCACGAGCCGTACAGCTGGAACAGGAAAACATTCTTCTGCTCCTGCGAGTAAACGGCCGGGTCCCAGTAGAACACGTCGTTGATGCAGAGTAGAGTGCTGAAAGCCGTCTCGAACGCATACACCAGCAGCACCAGCTCAAACGGGCCCGAGGTGCCCCGGCTGCCTCTCAGCCGCCATGCCGCGTATAGGGCGACGGGCAGCTGGAAGCTGATCTCGACCACTGAGACCATGTGCATCCAGTTGGGCTCCGTCTCGGGCTGCACCAGCGGGTCGTTGTACGTTGCGACATAGAAATCCTTGAGCTGCTGCAGGAAGTACAGCGGACTGCCTGGCACCTTATATAGATGCGGCGGGTAGAATTGAACTGCGTCGATGACTGGCAAGTGTAAGTTAGTGGTGTGAAAGACGCGTTGTGAGGCGGGAGGTAGGGACCAGCGCATGAGACATACGGAATATAACGACGATCTGGATGATGAACCAGCCGAACCACGCCTTGTCGCGCCAATTCTTTGGTGAAGCTGCCATGATGGCTTAACGAGGCTTGTATAGTCAGGTATTGCACAAGAAGACGCGTTACTACACTCTACATATGATTTGGAATAAGTGGGCCTGGCCTCTGTTGGTTGGAAACATGCAAATTTGAGGTAGCAAGGAGGGTTTCGAGACCCTGGCGGTGACATTGATGTGGGGATGGGTGGTGGGCTGGGAGGGTTGTTGAACCCCCCCCCCTCCGGGTTACTTTCCGGTAGTAAGACATATGACTTCAAAATGGCATTTTGCTTCTGGATATTGAGGATCAAGTATTGTCTGGGTACGTCCCGGACTCTCACTGGAACTCTGCTAACTCTCTTGCTTCATAGTGTCTCTTCACCAACTGCGTACTAAACGCGCATGGGCATAGGACTAGTCCAAAGCTCAACTATCCTTGGGCTGGGGATTCCTTCATATGCATTGTTGCAGCCATCAAGCCATGTCTTAAAATAGAAATAGATCATTATAGGTTCCCAATGAATGGGTCATTGTCGACTTGATTCTGAACCCTTATGCTAAAGGAGGTTATCCCGTAGGAGGATCTCATAGTGTGATGGCTGTACAATTACTTCCTGTGAGCACACATATAGGCTAAAAGACCTATAATAAACGACTGAGTTTTTATTTTCAGCGATACTTATGACCTTACCGACACACATAAAATGTATTCCCATTGGGGGTTATCTCATGAGGTTATCCCATAGGAGGTTATGCCATGGGAGTTCATCCCATAAGAGTTTCCCGTGTGGCTATTTCTGAGACAGTTCGGGGACTGTTCCGTAGGAGGTTGCGTTATCTCAGAGGAGGTTGTAATATGAAATACTATGTAAGAGGGGGTCATCCTACAGATGATTCCAGGCAGGTTTGGGCAGGAATAAAAGGCCAGAATATATGCTTCATCACTCATACTGTGGTCGCGTAGCAGTCACCCGAGCAGAGCTCGTTTAACACAGATAGCAGTGAGCTTACTTAGGTGATCTTACAGAAGAAAGTTTTTCGCTTGGCACACCCCGTGCTTTTCCTGCATAAAACTCGCCTGTGTCTGGTCACGTACGATGATGGAAGACCGTGGCCGGTGATCACCGAGAGCACATTCACACTTCAGCTTCCAAGGTTGGCTGGCATCCGGGTCTTATACTCGAGTGCCATTGCTGGAGGCTGCAATACTCGTCTAAACTATCCAGACAATTTGAACGTAACAAGTCTACCAAACAGCGTCATTGTATCTGGCCTCCGCGCCATGCATTAAGACTTACCGCCAATATTCTTACCTCGGACTACAATAGGACATAAGCAATTGATTCAAGCCCCCTGAGTATATTCTATAATGCGACATCCCTGGGACCTTTGCCTCATTCAGCATTCAGATATTAAGCGAGAGCTGCCAGCCGCCTTTTAAGTTGTTCTCCGTTAACTGTTGCATTATTAGCGCGCACCCTTCATGGAAAATTTCCCTTCACAATAAATTTCCCTCTTTTCTCGATCTGGATCCGCCCTCTAGTAGCCGTATCGCTGCAATCATAGAGAAATTTTGAAGAGGTATGATGCCCGCAGATGGAGTGTAAGATTTTATAAATGTAAGCAGTATAATAGTGGCGCTTCCTCAAAGTTGATGATCTTGAGTATGAAATCAGTAGGTCGTCCGATGATTGACCTACTTATCTAATAGACCGTTCAAGTCTATTACTTTGGGTGCCCAGGTAGGTACTGTCCTTTCGGCTGCCAAGACCAAGTCTCAATGTGGTTTCCCTGAGCCTTCATTCAGCTGCCTTGTCCTCAGACTCTACCAACCAAGTACCACTCTTCCTCACCAGATCCGACGCCCAGAGTCTGGCTTCAATGTTCTCATCGTATGAAGATTGCTTGCAAATATCCCTGGTCCCACCGGCGCGGAATTATTCTCACGGGATCCCCGAGCAAAGCCTGCCGAGGCATCCCCGGGCCATACATGCGTAGTAGCCTCCTACAGATTGGAGGACTTCACAACACCTCCAGACAGGAGAATGGCCTTGGAGTTTGTAAAGTTGGAAACATCGGCAAAGACGGCAGCCGAGTCCTCAGCCGCAGCCGCTTTCTGGAAGCTCTCGAGGGACTCCCAGAGCATAGTGGTCTGGATAGCGTACGGGCCACCAGAGGGACGCAGGTCTGCGACCCAGTACTGCTTGAGACCGTACTTGGTCCACTTCTCGGTGACGAGGCCGATATGCTTAGTGTTGTAGTAGTCGAGGTCGAACTTTGTATCCGGCTCGTTTGGGTAGACGACGGAGACGAGAGCGGAAGGCATTTTGTCTCGTTTTTTGTTGTGGTTATGTTGGGTTGTGTTGTGGAGTTGTGTGCTTGTAGATGTCGTGTGGTCTCAGGGAAACGTCAAATTCAACGGTCCGATGCGTGATGTATATACTGGGATTTTAAGGTTCGACGAGTTACACCATGGTGGTACCCCACCTGGTGTCATGAATCCACAAGCTCGGCATGATCGGGCGTGGAGTGCGGTTCCACTGCTCAGGGTTCCCTTCCGGTGGCTTGCTACGAACCTCGGCAGCTATACTGCGAGTGAGACGTGACTTAGCTGCAATTCGATCGTCCAGACCTGCCTGGCCTCGGCATTGGAGAGATAGTGGCTTGGAAACCCACTTGATAAGGAACATAAGTGGTTCCAGGGTCGTCGAAAGAACATCATGGCCCACAGGCCGGAACATTAGTCATCCTCGCGAAGAAGCGCGGGAGGGTGGGTGCTCCATAGGCTGATAAATGTGACGGGAACGTACCGCCGATGGTTAACACCGGTCGTTTGCGCCGAAATGATCACCACAGTGGTCGTGGGTTTAGTGCCCTATCCACTCTAGACATCATAAAGAGGCACGACACGAGGGGAAAGAGTTCTGTTGTGCCAGTATCTCCGAGCTTTCGCGCACGTAAGACTGCAGTGCATACGCCAACTGCATTGGACGCAGGTCTCGTTGAAAGGATCGGGACAAGACATTGAATGCAAGTGGACTACACCGGTAGCTCGTCTTTGTATTCATCAGTCATGTGTGTAGTATTCAACACGCCCAAGGGCTTCTGCACTCCTTGCAGTTATCTACGTCCCACACGAGATACCATGGTGGAGATCCCAGCACCGGTGGCAGATGAATTGGCCCCTGTTCACTTTGCTGGGCAACACTCGAGTGACGGTGGATACCCGGCAATCAATATTGCCAGGTCAAAAACCGATACGTGAGCAGTCGCTTTTGTCTGGAAACACGCCGTGCTTTTCGCGTCAAACGTTGTTGGCCAGACCTTAACAGAGGCCTCGCTCGGCCACCCCTTTGCCGTGATCAAATCCCACTCCATGTCCGCCATGGTACCTCGCGTAGCCAAGTGACACCTGCGTGCTGTGCGCCGATGCTATGCTGAGAGACCGTGTGTGAAAGAGGGGAGACCTCTCGACGAAGGCTTGATGGCTTGCTTCTGTTTCCACGTAACATAATGGGTCCAAGTCCTGGTGTCCTTGAGCTGGCACAAAACCTGCGGCAGAGTATGGTCACCAGTTGACAGAAGTCGCTGGTCCAACAGAGCTCACTCAGCTCTCTTGTTGCTGTGACAGGCCGGTGGTCAAGCCATGGGACGTTGCGAAGCAACGATCATGGCCGAGCTTCTTTGCTGCCCCTTCGTGTTCGCCCCGTGTCTCAGAACGCAGAAACTAGGATACCACCGCCCCGGAATCACCGCCCATCAGTATGGCCTCAGCATCCTCATCATCGCCAGAGTCCGAGTCGTCCTCATCCTCATGCATCAGGTCCACAACCATCACAGCGCCGCGGCTCAGCCCATCGAGCTGGAACCCAGCCTTTACCACCTCGGACGCATCGAACACGCAGCCCGAGATACTGAGGCTGATATCTGCATCCTTGAGCGCCAGGCAAACGGCCCTGACGTGCTCGTGATGGCTGTCTTTGAGATCCACGCCGGGCTTCCCTGCGTCGAATACGAGCACCGCAGGCCCGTGGCTGAGGCAGAATGTCTCACTGACGCCGTGGCTCGCCGCGAGGGCTGCTGCGAGCTGTGACGGCTCGGTCTGTGAGCTCGTCGTCAGGCGCGAGAAAATTTGACCATTCAGCGCGGCACTGGAGGCGCTGGGATCCTTTGGTGAGAAGATTGAAACGTTTGGCGGGAGAGATGGTTTGCTGGGGGCTGACGACATTTTCCTTGGGCCGACTTGGCTGCTGGCAAAATCTTCAGTCGCAGGCGAAGACAGATGAGACGAAGATGTTTGTGACGTCGACCGAATTAAAACCAGAGTTACTACTGTCAGAAAAATAGTATCGTGGTTTGAAGGTGTTAGATCCAGTTTAAAATCTGTGACAAGTTTATGAATCGTTGAAATTCTGTCAGGCTATATTGTCGCGGTTGGTTGGCAGGGCTGTAGTTGATTCAGGCCAAATCTGATCATTTCAGCACCGGGAGCTTTGGAGCAGAAGCACTGCAGTTAGGGTGACTTCCCAGACGTCGCCACCTTGCCTTAGGCGTGTATCCCCAACCCGCTCTCCAAGGCTGGGATGCACATGCAGTCCCACCATCCACAACAATTTCTCTCTCTTCACATGGCGCAGGTTTCTATTGCATGGAGTGTTTGAGCACCCAGTTGTGTAAATCATTGGTATCGCATTAAACTATTATATATATTACATTTGCTGTCGGATACTTCCACGCTTCCAAAATCACTGTCCCAGACGGTAAACTACGTCTTGCTTAAAGTACCGGCTGATGTCATTATCTCGTCCGCAATGCTGGCATTGGTGCATGACCTTGGCCCCAGGGTGGCCTGGTCCATAGTGGGTGTTGCTATGTCCGCTGCCCGTAGGCGAAGATTGACCAATGTGCGTTCCAATCCCGGAACCAACGTTCGTGGGTGACCCTCCCCCAATGCCGTGAACACCGTGCTGAGGAGGGGTGACGTTTCGCTCGGAACCGAGTGAGGCGTTGTGCGGAATTCCAGTCGCCTGCTGGCCGTGGTGCGAGCCGGTGACGCCCCCAGATGGCTGTTCCACGTCAAGCATGCTGCTACGTGGCACACCGGGCGTGTGATGGCTCGATGGCGAGTCGTAGGAACCACTGCCTTGACCGCGAAGGGCAAACTCATTCGCGCCATATCCTGCGGCTGCGGCGACACCCGCTCCAGCAAGGCCTGCTCCAGTATGAGAGTTGCCGTGGCCGGTGGACTGGTCGTGATGTGTAAGGCGGCCGTCACCATAGCCTTGGGACCTGCCAACTCCAGAACCGGAGAGCCCATCTCCGCCAAGTCCACTTCCACTCAGGCCAGCTCCAGTGAGCCCGCCCTGGGACAGACCACCTTGGCCAAGACCGCGCTCACTGCCTCGGATGTCGCCGTGCTGGTTGTACGTGTTCCCAGTGCCGTAACCTGCTCCCACATCGCCAGCACCCGCCAGCCCTGGACCAGTGGTACGGTCATCACGGGAGGTCGGCGCACCGGCCCCTCCCAGGCTTGTCTTGTAGTCGTAATCGTTGGTTCCTGATGCAACACTCGCGCCCCGGGTGCCCGATGTGAGGGGGTCGTGGACGGCACCTCCTGAGCCATGGGGCTTGGCACTTCCGTGGGGGCGGTCGTGGCCCGGGCTGCCGGCGCCAGTAACGGAGTTGTATACGCCGCCACCCACAGCTTGATCGCCATGCAAGGGGTTGTGGCTGGAGCTTCCAGTCGTTCGATCTTGGCCGAGGCCGTGGCCGTGAGTAGTCCGGTCGGGCAGTGAAGAGACGTTGTGTCCAGCGCTAGTGGGCGAGTAATTGCCGTGAGAACGGTCAGGCAAGTCCTTGCTTGCGTGACCGCTGGGGGAGAGGTCGCCCCAGTAGGCGCCTTCGCTGCCTCTGTGATCCCTTCCGGAAGTCTGGCCCAGACCAACACCAGAGTCGACGGTCTTATGTCCGCGAGTGCCATGTCCTGATGTGGTGTTGTCCGTCTCTGAGGGAAGGTAGCCTTCCTCCTTATGCAGCTTGTTGCGATGAGTGTTAGAATGGCTCAGCGAATCTGCGCCGCCAGAGGGAACTGAGTCTAGTCCTGGTTTTGTCTGTCAGCGTCTTGACCGAGGCCCTGGTCGATATCGAAGTGACCTACCTGTACTAGCTGTCCCCTTGGCGCCGGTGTTCCTGTTCTTGTCGATGAGGCTGCCATGGGGGGCAATGTATTCCTTGCCGTCGGTGTGCTTCTGAGGGACATCATCTTGAGGGAAGGCCCCCGGAGGCCTAGCATCAGCGGTCGTCTTGTCGTGGTGGTCACCGTGGAGTGCCTCCTTGATTTTTGCGCCTAGACCCATGATGAGACGGGTTGGGTTGAGTTCGAGTTATGATATAGGACAAAGAGTTCTTGTACTAGACGCAAACGATGATCCGCCGTTTAGAACATGATGAAGGGGAGGGATTACACTGCCCACAGCCAAAAATATATGCTCCTCCTTTATAAAGTGCTCCGGTGTCCTCCAAGAAACCCATCAGCCGCTGAAACCTGCTGTAGTCCGTCTGAAGCTCTGTGCCACCAACATCACAGCGCTGACATCACAAGCGACATTACCCCGAGACGATCAGGTAAAACAGGGTCTTGACAGGGTTCAGTACAGGGAACCATGATCTCATGAGCTGCATTTCTGAGCATGCAATTCACACTCCCATCCTGCGTCGAGTGATGGCAATTGCATCCAAGATCTTATGACGCTGTATGACGCACCCTGGCAGGCCACCACGGTTGGAGAATGCCGTTACATGCGGTCGGCCCTCAGCTGCTTCTAGCCACACCACGTTCCTGACCTTGAAGTGACACGATTGCGGGGGGGAGAACGGCATTGGCCAATAGGTACCTAGGTAGCAGGGTAGTAGGTAAATGTGGTTATTTTAGACTAATACCTAGCGGCTGCAAACACTTGTCAGTGAAAAGAAGGCTGGGGCTTGCCATTCGCCAATTGAGTTCGTGTCGTAAGATGGCAGCACTACCCCAGGGTAGGTACCTACAGTGAGTACACCCGTTCGGGGGTCGAACCCTGACATGGGGCAGGGACGGCGGGAGCGCTCGTGCTATGATCATGACATCACACCAAGCCACCACTGCCACACGAACGTGTGCAAATCGATATGTCTCACGGCGAGGAAGGTGACGCGTGTTCTGCTCAAGGGGCGTACATGATAGCGTGCAACTCCGAGTCGCACCTCCTGATGCGACCCTGCATCGTTGCGCCCTCGAAACAAGAGTGAATATGTTTTCCAAGCTCAAGAACCTCGCCGAAAAGGGGCAGGCCTCGAGCCCCCAGTCCGGCGACGACAAGGGAGAGTCGCTCACCACCATCCTCCCTACGCGAGAGGACAGGGCTAATCTCCTGCTTCTGATTGCGGACCTGATCGAGGTGATGCGAGTCCAGCTTGTCGACACCTTCGACCCGAACAAATTCGAGAGTGCTACACCGCTTAAGATTGGCCGCTCCCTGGAGGCTGGTGAGGATGCTGCCCTGGATATCAAGCCCGAAGCCGCAGAACAGAGTGTTCCTGGCCAGGAAGAGTTATCATATGGTGCATCCAAGACCGAGCCCGGAGACGATACCAAGACAAAGGAGGAGAAGCGTAGCGATGCGGCCGAAAAGGCCAGGAAGGCCTTGGAGAAACGGGCTAAGGAGCTCGCCAGGCAAGAGAATGTGGCCTTAAAGGAAGCAGCACTCACATATTTCGACGACTGGCGTGACAAGGTTATGCAGCGCATTGGAGAGGCGGTTAATCAGCGCGATGACGGGGAGGAGGCAGGTCAACACGATCACCAGTCCCGCCCCTCGAGCCAACAAAAGCCGGACCCGGCAGGAGAGTCGCTACAGAGCATCTTCCCACCGCTCGAGACTCCGCTCATTTCGCTCAGTGATGCCCGGCGCGTTCTGATTATGCATTCAATCTTGCTCATCCTGCTAGGACTGGAGTCGTATCCAGCACAATCCAGAGTGCTCCTGCTTCGGCTGGCCAGCTCTCTAGGGTTATCCATGGACATACTAGCCCAGGATGAGATATCAGTGGCCAAAGGGCTCCTGGAGGCCGCGAAACAGCAGATGGACGCGGATGAGGAGACCAAGAAGAAGGTCGAGGAGGGCTCAACTGCCAGGAAGTGGAAGGTTGGTCTCGGCGCAGTGGCAGGAGCCGTCCTCATTGGAGTAACAGGTGGTCTCGCTGCTCCCCTGCTCGCTGCTGGAGTTGGGACCGTCATGGGTGGCCTGGGACTCGGCGCAACTGCCACCGCAGGATACCTGGGCGCCTTGGCCGGCTCAGCACCCCTCGTCGGTATACTTTTCGGTGCATATGGCGGGAGGATGACGGGGAAAATGGTGGATGAGTACGCGAAAGAGGTCGAAGACTTCGCATTCATACCAATCAACAAACCATCACTCTTCCAGCGAGGCAAGCAGGATGAAAAGAACGCAAGGCACCTCCGAGTCACTGTGGGTATCTCAGGTTGGCTCGTCGAAGAGCGGGAAACAACTCTTCCATGGCAGCCGATCAGCGGCCGCAGCACGGAAGCGTTCGCTCTCAGATGGGAGCTTGATGCTTTGCTCCGGCTGGGATGCGCCCTGAATACTTATATCAAGAGCTATGCCTGGGGCTTCGCCAAGAAGGAGATTCTGAGCCGCACCATATTCGCCACACTTGCCTCGGCCCTCACCCTGCCCTATGCTCTCGCCAAGGCCTCGCGTGTCATCGACAACCCTTTCAGTGTCGCGGTGTCACGGAGTGAGAAGGCAGGCAAAGTTCTGGCCGACGCCCTCATAAACAAGGTCCAAGGCGAGCGGCCGATTACGCTTATAGGCTACTCGCTCGGGGCGAGGGTTATATACACTTGCCTTGCTGAGCTCGCGGATCGCAAGGCGTTCGGCCTGGTAGAATCAGTCTGCCTCATTGGGTCAGCTGCTCCATCCGATCCTATCGCCTGGCGGAAAATACGCTCCGTCGTCGCGGGTCGCGTGATCAACGTCTTTTCCACCAAAGACTACCTGCTCGCTTTCCTATACCGCGCCAACAGCTTCCAGTACGGTATTGCCGGCCTGCAAGCAATTCGTGAGGTCCAGGGGATCGAGAATGTTGACGTATCAGACCTAGTCGATGGACACACGCAGTATAGGTTCCTGGTGGGGGCGATCCTGGCAAAACTAGATCTCGAGGACATCGACGGAGAGGTCGTCGAGAACCAGATGCAGAAGTTGAAGCGTCAGGAGAAAGAGGACAAAGAAGAACGCGAGCGCAAGGAAGCGGAGGGCAAGTCCGCCGAAGAGGAGGCTGACGAGATGGAAAAGGAAGTTGAGCAAAAGAGCAAAGCGGCCAAGGCGATGGACTGGGTGGGCAACAAGGTGTCAGGCATCAACAAGAAGAAGTCGGCGCCAACAGAGAGCGTGATGACAGAGGAAGATATGATGCGTGAGGCTGAAAAGCGGTAACTTTTGCTGGGTATGGATATAATCGTGCTTCCTGTGTCGAATGGCAAAGGGCACGGGGGAGAAACACAATTCAGAGAAGGCCCATGAAAGTATCTTTCCTGAGACCTCACAATATCAACCAGCAGGACCCTAAAAGACACCTCAGGAGTCAGCTAGATCACTCTGCGTCATTGAAATTGCGCCAACTGATATGTCCTCCCCAGCGAACCACGAAGTCGCGTTTCTATAGATATGATGGTCGCAGGGACGATGATCTCTGCTTGGGTACCCAAACCACGGCCATACTTATCCCCGACCTTCTAACCCTCCTATGGTACATCCCCATACAGTACATCTTCCTACGGGACAAGACTTCCATCCTATAGGATGCCCTCTTATGTATTAATGTTCTATAGGGTAACCTCTTATAGGTAATCATCTAGATAGTAAGGTACGAAATCTGCTATTGCATCTTGTTATTTTTTTAAGGTGTGGAGGTGGTGCGTAATAGTATATGTGATCACAATCATATTAGGGAGTTGGGCTTTTCTTCAACTCTATTGCTCAAGCATGTCCGTGGCCCTTATTTCGTCCGAGTAGAGATGCTAATAGACCGATGGATGTGGCCGGACCTGGCTATCCGTCCTATGGTAGATGGTCCAGGACGGAGACGAGCAGTGCATAGGTAACTCGAACTCCACACAACGTAGTCTTATCGTTGCAAACATTTTAATTGAGGACTAAGAAGCAACAATATCAGTCCGCGATAAAGACGATGGCCAGGAATTAGATCTGTATAGTAAAAGCTGGGCGCCTCGCGAGCCCACCGTGGAGAGGGCCGTATGACGCTAGTCTCAAAGTGGCAGTCGATCCCGTGTAAGTCAGTTTGCCTTGGATTGAAAGCCGGGCAAATGGGCTCAAAATAACAGACTCCGCAATGCAGCATTCCAGAAACATTCTGTCTGAGCTTGAATAAGACACCCTACGGGCATGGCGGGATTGTTGAATCTGGGAGTTGTTCTCACTCCATGAACTCGACGGCATTGAATGCCGATGGTCCTTCCGAGATGAACGTGAACTGGTGCTTCTCATCCGTGGTGAAGCCGCGGCCCTAAGAATAAACTGGGAAGAACATTCAACTTGTTCATCATATATTGTAATGTCTAATTTGAGTCCGATAAATGGGTCCAGGTCATGAGAAGCGCACAGCTCTGTTTCGATGAACCAAATTCACCTACTCCTCCGGATCCCTACCATCCCGCGCCTCCATGTTGGCACGCCACTCTTCGTCAGTCTCGAGATCAAATTCCAGTGGCTTCGTGATTGGGGTGATGGACAAGCCCTTCTCCTCTAGCGTCTTTAGCCTCGCTGCAGTGGCGGGCCGCGAACGGTTGATGCTGTAGACCTTGATGCGGTGGCAGGATGACGTGACGTGAAGATCCCAGTTCCTTTAACAGCAGTCAGGAAAGTTCAAGGATAAGAATTGAGGGAATTCTGGCAACAGTATTTGACTCGAAGGGCGGAAGTACTTACCAAGCCGAGCGGGTAAAAGTAGGTTGCGTGTTTAGAGCATTGTCCCAGGTACGGACGCAGAACTCTAACCAGCCCTCTGCGTCGACCGGTATCTGGATCTCCCACTGATAGTGATGTTAGTCCTGCTACGGGTCCTAAAGTGTTGTATTCTAGAACATCCCAAAACATGAAAGACGGGGATCTGTAACAGGTGAAAAGTGATACTTACCAGCCTCCACGCATGGAAGTACTTCTTGCTCATTTTGTCATAGGGCACTTCATACCAGATACTTCCGCCATCCCCGCTCACCTCCACACGAACAGGCCAGCGGCCACCACCACTATAGGCCCAGCCCCTGAGCTTGATCTTGCCGTCGTGGATGATCTGGGCCTTCTCCACGGGCGACATGATGGCGCTACTGACGGGCATGTCCTGAATGCTGAAGCCGTTCGAGTACATCGAGTTCTGCTTGCCCACCTGGGTAGTATAGTACAGGTATTCTTTCCTCTGGACGGGCGCGAGTGACGGCTCCGAGATGGCGTCAATGCGATACAGCCACTTGCAGCTCCGGGCACCGATGTAGCCGCAGACGACTGTCCGCAATGGGTAGCCATGAATGCGCGGGAGCGGCTTCCCGTTCATCTCCCAGGCGAGGAGAACCTCGTTGGCCTTGACCTTACGCCATGGAACACTCACGCGATAGTTCATCACTTTCCCTTTCTTAAAGTACGTGTCCGCACCAAAGAACTCAAGGTGACCCGCCTTGGCCTCGGGGGTCAGGCCGCCGCAGTATTTGATCACCTTCTTGAGCGAGACACCGGTCCAAGTGGCGGTTCCTATTGCACCCTCTCCCCAGGGCGCGTTGATGAGTTCGTCACCATCGCCTGGACAATATTGGATCTGTTCGATACGACGGGTTCCCGAGCACTGCAGTGACACTGTCATTGTCTTGCGCGGGAATAAGTCCTCGTTCTGCAGGTCGGCCAGGGTGATGCGTTTGGGCTCTTTGACAAAGCCACCGATGTCGAGGTTGTATCTCTCGGCATCGATTTCAGGGACGCCTCCATGATTGCGAACAAAGAAATCCGCGTTGGAGGTGATGGGGTTCTCGACAAGCCGGTCCCGAGGCGGTTCTCCGTTGTATGGGAATTGGAGGACGTGAATCATATCCTTGGCCTTTTCCTCGAGGACATACTTCCAAGATGTATCTGGAATGGACGCGACCGTGGGCCCCAGTGCATAATGGTATTGCTTAAACCTTTCCCCGGTTAGGAGTGGGTTTTTGGGCGGCACATATTGTAGTTGGAATTCGGGGGGCTGTCAATGATGCGTCGCCGTCGTCAGTTCCAATATTCTTAAGTGGAGGGGTGAGATCAGCCAGAAGCTTTCTGCTCACATCGGGGAAGTCATATTTTTCAAGGATGGCCTCTGCCTCTTTTTTCTTTTCAGGGTATTTTTCCCATTCGATATAGCCTTTCCACCCCTGAAGCTCCTCCGGGAAGTGAGGTTCCTGCCCCTTGGTCTGGAAGGGGAGAGCGTTGGGCTCAGCTGGTGCCATGTCTGTTGTGAGTGAATTCCTAAGGAGGCTTTGTCCATGTAGGATGATGGGAGATAGGAGAAGGGGCAGTAGGGTGAGATTGATGGCCACCAGCCCGTGCCTTCTTATACCTCCCACTACTAGCCCCTTTCACGGGTACTACGGTGTTCATGGTTGCGCATTGGAATGTAAGTGATATTTGTATGTACGTGCACCTGTCACTGCACCCATGCGCTCGACCATCAATCAAAGCACAGAGTGATCGTGGGTGCGTGGATTAGGCTGTTAGGCTGAGCAGTTCCTCGCAGTTGCTGCAAGACAGGAGCAAGGGACCCCTGCACCGTGCCTGGGCAGCCCAGAGTCGTGTCGTCAGTGTGAGGATTACAGCGACCTATCACTGCTTGCAATCCCGGGCCTGAGCCCTGCTGAAACGGTAGCAGCCAAAGCATTCTGTTGCGGCGCAGGGCAGACAGAACTGGGAAGCTTATCTTGACGGCGCCGCCCTGGGAACGTCGCCGCAGCATTGTGTAAGCAAGCCACTGGGTTCTAGGCGGAGCGCTTTGCTGGAAGGCACGTAACTTGGCTTGGAGCAGACAGCTGCCCAGGCGTGTCAATGTGTCTGGAGCGTCAACCTGGTATGTGAGCTGGGACCAGATCTTTGGTGGGCCCCGCCGACAATGTCACCCTCGCGACAATGATGACCGCTACAATGCTGGACCTGGAGCAGGATTTGGCATATACTGTCAATGTTGAGAAGCTAGCGCTCTCAAAACCACGGGTCTCGTGTGCTGGGTTATCTCCGAACAGCGAGCAGGGCCGGCGTTGACGAGCTAGGCATTGTGCCAGTGCCTTGGCCCTCTAACCCCAGGGCTGGGCTGAGCTGCACCCTCTACCCACATGGGCACACTAACAATCCTCGACAGTGAAGAGGAGCCTCACCCCCACACTACTACTATGGCACAAGAATTTGTCCATCCAACGCCTGATAGAGGCCGGCAATCTTACTTATATCCCGCGATCGACCACCGGTTTCACGGCAATGCTAGGACTTTCTTCAACAAGGACTTCTACCACAACTCTGTCATGTTCAAGACAGGGAGTAAGCTTTCAACTTTCTCGTACGTACCTCACTGCCATGGGGCAATATGCTGTTCTCCCATCGTACAACCTCCTACAATGCAATTCTCTAGGGTCCAGCCTCCTAGAGTACAGCCTCCTTTGGCCCCCCCCCTTTTTGTACACCCAGTTTACAGAACAACTTCCAACAGACCAGAGGTAGGCAAGCCACAGGGGTTGTGGTAACACCATAAAAATGTGTCTCCTCATATACGACAGTGCTACAGTAATAAAGTATGTGACCGCCGTAGGAGCAGGGCCTGCTCGTGTCACGGAGAACAGCCGAGCTGAAAGGCCGCGCCTCGAGATAGCTGGGATGACAGACAAAGGGGTGGCTATTCTGCCAGAACCAATACGTGTCTGGTGGATGGAGTATGGTCCAAACAGAATTTTGGGGAAGAGCGCCCGACGTTGGGGTAGCACCCACTACGAGAATCCCCAATCCAAACGTTGGGGCTGGCCCGCGTGAGAGGCGTTGTGCGGGGTGTGTATGGGGCCTCTGGTGTGGGGGGACCCGAGAGATTGGCCAAGCCGGCACTCAACACCACCACCCCTGATTAGGTTGTCGTCGCCTGCACAAATTGATACCTACTGTTTTTTTTTTCTCTCGTTTGAACTGAATGTCAGCCTCGCAGCCGGGACAAGTAGACCTGGAATATTCGACGCGAGATGAAAGCCAAGGCGCCACTAGCCGTGCTTGGAGCAAGCACCTACGATGGATAACCGTGTATCTGAGCACTTTATCAACGTTTAACTTCAGGATCAAAGTCCAGAGTGTCAAGACCGGCAGCATACCTAGGTATTCCAGTGAAAGTCCGATGCTCGCTGCGGATCACTGTTATAGGCCCGAGGTGTATTAAAGATTCGGACGGAAGCCTCCAGCCCGGGCCTCTCTATGCGCATCTGTCGAGGTTTGGAACATTACATACTGTGCAAGACCAAAGGACCGACTCTGTCTTGAATATCGAGTGCCTTTGTGAATACGACTAGCAGCTTGCCGCTCGCCGCTTGCCGCTCACACCAACACAAACGAATGATGACTCGCAATCCCTGCAAGCTCTCTGCCTCTACGCCTCAAACGTCATTCGCTTTGCTTAGCCGAAACCAACTAACTCGTCGCCGATGCGGCACACGATCAATCCTTCGACAGCGGGACCGTAATCCTTGGACCAGCTCGGCTCTCGCCCCCAGTCTCTGATGTGCAACCCCGCACGCCATCCCATCTCAGTCACCCCGAAGATGAAAGTGAATCGTTTATATACCAGGCTCTGGTGCTCCAGCTGCCTCATGATAAACTTGTCTTTCCCGAGTCCTCTCTCCTCACTCCCTTACCTGCTGGTAGATTGATACAAACGCCTCTTTGTTGAGGAACATAGTCCGTCATCAGTCCTGTCTAGCCAAAATGTCGGACAACGAGAAGCCCACCACCGATCATCATGGGCATCTCGACACGCAGCCACGCCCGGCTGAGGAGCACTCGGGCGATGAGCCACCTCACCACGGCATGTCAGCTGGGCAATACCTCGCCTCCCGTTTCACCAGCCTGAAGCCGCCCATGTCCAAGCTTCCGAACCCCCTGAAGCTGATCATGATGCTCAACGGTCACCATTGGGCATTCTTCCTGGTCGCCTTCTTCGCTTGGGTACGAGGAGTCCTGGTCCAAATTAACTTCCTCATTCGCGTCTGAGCGAATATCAACAAGCAAATGCTGACCACAATTCTACAGACCTGGGATGCCTTCGACTTCTTCACCGTCTCGCTTACTGTCAGCGACCTCGCCGAGACATTTGGGCAAGTACCTTTCCGAGACTCGTCTCAGTTCCCGACCAGCACTCTTGTCCCTGCTTGCACCTCATCACATCTTAGCTTCCGGGCTCCTCAAAAATGCACTTATCAAGAGGCTACAAGCGTTGGCGCTGACTCATTTCAAACACTGTAACGAGGCCGTTGAATTACGCCAGGGCTAACATCTACCAGCAAGACCAACACCGAGATAACCTGGGGAATGTAAGCATCACTTTTCACCTATTACGGATCCCCGTCTCTCATGTTTTGGAATGTTCTAGAATGCAACACTTTAGGGCCCGTAGCAGCTAACGTCACCTAGAACACTCGTTTTGATGTTTCGTTCTGTTGGATCCATATTATTCGGTATCGCGGCGGACCGTTATGGTCGCAAGTGGCCTTTCATCGTGAACAACGTTTTGTTCATTATCCTTGAACTTGTGAGTCCTTCTCGTGATTTATTTTGGCCCTGAAAATAAGCTTTCTGGGGGACGGCCGAGCCCATTCTTTGGGGTGTGGATCGATCAACTTGGCGAAGCTTAATCCGCCAACGCCAAGCGCCCCCAGCCTTGGCCGCCCACATTCCCGGAATGACCCAGCCGAGTGGTTGGCCATTCCCGGAATGTGTTTCACTGCAACAAATCACAGACAAGGGCACGGTCTTGGGGCTCGTACTTGATGAAAAAGAACAACGACGGTTGGGATCGTCGTTGTGCACGTGCTCTAACATCGAGTTCTTAGGGCACCGGTTTCTGCAACACGTACGACCAGTTTCTCGCCTGTAGGGCTCTGTTTGGTGTAGCCATGGGAGGTCTGTACGGAAATGCTGCCGCCACTGCACTGGAAGATCTTCCCGAGGAGACTCGTGGCTTGATGTCCGGTATCTTGCAGCAAGGCTACGCTTTCGGCTATCTTCTCGCCACCGCCTTTGCACGCGGATTAGTTGACACCACCCCACACTCATGGAGGCCTTTATACTGGTTTGGCGCATGCCCCCCGGTCCTGATCATCCTCTTCCGCCTGATGCTACCCGAAACGAAGGTTCACCAGCAAAGAGAATCTGTGCGGCGTACCGCGCAGGCCAGCGGGAGCAGCGTATCGAAGACCTTCGTCCAGGAGGGCAAGGTCGCCCTCCGCAGACACTGGTTGCTCCTAACGTACCTTGTCCTTCTGATGGCAGGCTTCAACTTTATGAGCCACGGTAGCCAGGACCTGTACCCGACGATGCTAAAGAACCAATTTCAGTTCGATGAAAATGAAGTGACAGTCACTCAGGTTGTAGCCAATCTTGGGGCCATGACCGGTGGCACCGTTGTCGGCTTCCTGTCGCAGTCATTTGGTCGCAGACTCAGTATCATCGTGATCTGTGTCGTTGGTGGTGCACTCCTATACCCGTACAGCTTCGTCGAAAACGAGCGGGTTATTGCAGCGGCGTTTTTCGAGCAGTTCTGCGTGCAAGGTGCTTGGGGGGTCATTCCCATTCATCTAATGGAGCTCTCGCCGGGCGCCTTCCGGACCTTCGTTGTGGGGACCTCGTACCAGCTGGGAAACCTCGTCAGCTCCGCGAGCTCGACCATCGAGGCGACCATTGGCGAGCGGTTCCCACTACCGCCAACAGAGAACGGAGTCAAGCGATACGGATACGGAAAGGTCATTTGCATCTTCATGGGTTGTGTGTACGCTTACGTTATCCTTCTGACGTTCCTCGGCCCCGAGCACCTGCGCCGCAAGTTTGAAGTCGAGCATGATGCTGATGTGCGTGAGATCGCGGGCGAGGAGACCATCGAGCAGGCTATTCACCGCCGTGAGAGGATGGGTATGGGCCTTAGCGATGAAGACTTGGCAGATGCAGCTGAGGTCAAGCGCATCGGGGAGGCTGAGAGGAACAGGGAGAATAGAGCGAACCAGATCGTCTGAGCCGCTGTTCGCGGTGTACACGCTGGTACTCTTGGCTACGATCTTCAGAGTTCCACATGTAACACTGGCTCAACCTACAAGAATGTATGCTTAAGTAGCTTAGAGCTCATGCAAATGATTTAGAAAAGCTTTGTTCGGGTGTCCGTTACGCGGCCATGACATCTAAACCCCCAACCTCCTGTTGCTCGGACAAGGGGCACTATCAGACCGATCTGAATTCGCCGCTCCGACCGTTCACCATCGGATTGCTTACGACGACAGACGCTGCCTCGATTATAAACTCACATCGTGGTCTCACGTCCTGGAAGATACGCGCAACAGGAATGTACTCTAGAAACAGCTAATAGGGGGGTCATATGGAACTCATGTGATACGGGTAATGATCCATGGAACAACCTGCCACAGGAGAATAGTATGTAGATAGGAAGTAAGCGATCGCGACGACCCCGTCATGACGCCTCGTCCTATTAAAGATACGGCGGTGCTATGCTAACGATCGATAGGGTATACTTGAAAGGAGGCCCAAGGAGAGTTCTGGCTGATTTGAGGACATATGGTGCGACTTTTTGCGTACCACTACCCCCAATCAAGTTCACCCCTCGCTTTGTTCGGACCGATGAGGCATGACGTCCGTGCCGAGCAAAACGACCACTTGATGAGATCGTACCTGCCATCACAACCCTGGAGGTCAGTCGCTCCAAGCCCGCTAAAGCTCATTGGACCGAAAAGGTAAACACACGACAGGCTTCCCTGCACAAACATTCCGAGGCCCCCTCTGGACATATCAGCATTCTGTTGGAACAGCTCATTCAACAATTCATCACATTAACGTTAGCTGTTTGAGTTTCAGCTGAGACGACAATGATTTCGATCGAGGACTTACACGACCTGCTTTCCAAAATCAAGGACTCGGACAGTCTTGATATACCAACTAAGAGAAATTTCTCCACCAACCTCGACGCGTGCGGCGCACCCCCAAACAGCCCGACTACACTGTTCTCTGACCACGCGGACCATGGGACAGCTTCGTCACTTCTTTCAGAAGGTGACTCGATGAAACACGAACCTTCGGGGCAAAAAGATTCCCCGCTTTTTTCAGTGCCACCAGAGATTCGGGCTCATATCTGGCGTGAAGTGCTGGTCACAGGAAAGGTTTACATCTCCTTCACAAATTGTCGGCTCCTCTTGGCGCAGCGTGGGGCCAAAAGGAGGCAAAGGGCGACAATGAGGGTATCGGAGTCTGACGAGAAGCATGTGGAATATTACGGCGTCCGGGGCGATGACGCAGAAAACGAGGAGATCGATGTGGGCACATACTTCAGCCCGCGCAGATGCCAGTAAGCGATTCCAGGACAGGACATTTTGGGATCCATAGCAGAACTAACGTCACCGGTAGTGACAACTGGGCAGAGTATGCGGTGGGGTGTTTGGCCATGACACCACCCGCGAAGTTTCGAGACTCGTACCATCCAAGACCGCAACTCGACATCCTCCTCGCTTGTCGCCGGGCCCGCCAGGAGGCAGAAACCATATTTTACAAAGAAAATTGCTTCACCTTTTGCGTGTGCAATCAATATCACGACTACAACACAGCACGAGACATCACCGCCGCACATGCTGCATGTTGTTTCCTCCAAGACCGCTCCCCGGGGAATCTTCAGGACATAAAGCACATCGAGCTCCACGTCATGGATTAGGAATTTGATCGAGGTGTCCTGCCCAAGTCCCTTGTATCCTTCCGCAAGCCGAATGTTGCCAAGTTTGACGAGATGGCAAAATTCATCAAATCGCACATGAACATTCAGAGTCTGAGCCTCCGCGTCGGTGGTTAGATGCCAGAGGCTTATTTCTGGCGCGGAGCTGGTCACTACTGTTCGAGGTGGGCCTGCCATCAAGAGCTCGAGAAATTACTCCAATTGCCGCCTGTGAAGCGACTAAGCATTCGATGGATCAGCCAGGGCATTTCGCCTAGTGTCTGCGGCAAGCACGGAGCATGGTGCTTCGACAGCACAAGACAGAAGAGTTGCTGTCCTCTTGCTTATGAGAGCCTGGCTTCCATCGGATTTATCAAGCGTCTCCGAACTTGTCTCCTGAAGAAAGGTTCACAATTGGGGATTTCCAAAATTCGCGGTGGATTGACCTTAAAATCAACGGACGATCAAATCGACAGTATGTATGTGGTGATGGAAACGGATGACGAGCTTCAAAAAGATGACACAGGCAAGTCTTGTTTCGTCAGAGAGCGAGTCGACGTTTTGGCGAAAAGCAACTTTGGCTTGCTCACTCTGGCATCCCCGCGGTGGGCGTTCGAACAATCATGCATGGAATCCATCAGCGACGATTTCCACGAATCGCTGAGAAGGTCTCGAGCCTGGATCAGGCCGGCACGGAATCAAGTGTCATTCCACCTTGTATGGCTTGACGGCATGAAAGCAGATCTTGCTAATTTGGCTTTGGACTGCGAGGAATTTTAGGCAAACTCGTTCATTAAAGAAAAGCTAAATCTGGCTCCTGGGCCGCCTCCTTTCACACAAGACGTCATTAAATCGGTATACGAAGCTGATCCGCGGAACTTCAGGACCTATGGAGAGTGGCGAGACTCCCTTCGCCATCTGCTTCAGTTCGAGAGGCTGGGCCTCCAATTTGCGGGTTTATGGCACTTTACGACGAGAGTAGACCAGCACCAAGTTGATCCCGACAATTTTCGTCCCTTTGATGACTGGTCTGGGAACTCGGACCTCACGAAGAAGCCCACGCAGGAGCGATGCAAAACCCTGGGCAGTACCGTCGATACTGGAGAGCCCGACCAGACCATTCTTTTTACCTGTAGCCCACTCAATCGCTGGCAAGAGCGCTTCGAAGAGCTCAGGCTAGGCTATGGATGGCGTATGTGGGAGTCGGATTTGCACGCAGGCGAGATGGTTTACCTTGATCAGCCAAATGGTCTCGTGCTACAAACTGACGATTGAGCATGTGAAACATGGTCATAAGACCTCGAGTGTACATTGTGGGTGTCAAGGAGTGTCACATCGAGACCTTGAAATAAGCGTCGACTTCGTTTAGGTCGCAAGGTCTGGTGTGAAAGGCTTCCTTCGGTCGCGGAGTCGATCCAGTCCTCTTTTTCCAAGCGTAATTGTTATTGGAAGTATAAAGCATCAGCGTATTGACATCACAATCTTAGAACTTAGGCACGAAATACAGTCACATTTCTACTCGCATCTCTTGCAAGTTCCAGTACCATTGTGGAGCACTTTCAGTAGCCCGAAGGAATTATGAACGTAACCTAGATGTGGATTTCGCCCGTCCACTACTCCAACCCGAGACGGCCTTGGCCCGGCACGCATTCTATGGAAGGTTCGGATTTGACATGAAATACGCAGCAGTTCCCTCTCACGCATGCTGTGCTCTGAGAAGCGAGGGCACCAGCCAATCTGCGTGGCGATGCACCGTGCCGGAACTGTACTAGGGCGAGCTCGCCATTATCTCGACCCTTTGCGTTTTGATCGACCCTGACGCCCAATCAACCCCAAAATTGCGCTGTGCTGGCATTGATTGGCCTCAGGGGCCGCAGCGAGGTTGCATCAACCTCTCCACTTGCTCTCGTGGAGGGGACAAGGAGGCTGATAAGCGGGCCGGCTTGTCCTCTTTTGAACCACACACCCGCGATGACCTCCTGCCGCGGCTATCTGATGCCATTCAGCGCATGGGTGCGACTTTCACACTGCGGCGGTTGCCGAGGCTTATCTTGAGTATATATGCGAAAACATCCAGGCTGTACTTTTGCCACGCTCGCGCGAAGACACGGCACAAGTGGGAAAATAAGGAAAAGGACTTTGAAGTCCTAAGCCCGAATAATAATCGTAGCTCCAAAACTCACATCACCGTCCCCGCAGTTGTCGTTGTCGAGCCTCAAGTGCGGAAACATTTTAAGCCATGGCCGATAGTGAGCCGCAGGAGAAGAAGACGCCGTCGCGGTCGTTCAGATCTTTCATCTGGGACACAGACACTCACCTCAAGACGCCGGAGGAGCGGAGGCTTCTGAGAAAATTGGACTGGTCGATTCTGACTATAGGCTGCCTAGGTTTCTTTATGAAGTATCTCGATCAGGGAAACCTCGCCAATGCTTACGTTAGTACCATACTTCCCTCCTTGCGGTCCCCCGCCTTTGGAATATCCCACAATGTACCACTTCAGCGTATAAAGCAGATGAGCTGACAGACAACAGGTCTCAGGAATGCAGGAGGATCTCGCAATGTACGGCAACGAATACACGTACGCCCAGACGGCTTACACGTGCGCCTACGCTGTCATGCAGGTGCCTAGCACGCTTATTGTCCAGAAGATCAGGCCTAGTGTTTGGCTTGTTTTCATGGAGGTTGGATGGGTAAGTTGGTTCAGTTTCATGATTTTCCTTCTACTATTGCCGAGAGGACCCTCGGGGAGCGGCTTGCCATCGAAGCAAAGGCTAGGGAGATAGATGCTGACTTCTGCTGTCTGACAGAGCGTGTGGACTTTTGCACAAGCGGGCATGCACAATGTCGGCGAGCTGTACGCATTCCGGTTTCTGGTCGGGCTGTTTGAGAGTTCCTTCTTCCCGGTCCTCCTCTACGTATTAGGGAGTTGGTATACTAAGACAGAGCTCGCTAAGCGGGTGGCCATTTTCCATGTGACAGCTCCGCTTGGGTCTGCTTTTGGCGGATATCTGCAAGCTGCTGTATATGAGAGTCTCAATGGACAACATGGCTTGGCTGGCTGGAGATGGCTTTACATCATCTGCGGGGTGAGTTCCCTCCGCCGTCGCAATCCGGATCCCCGATGGTGGTTTCTATTGACACGAAAACATAGTGTATGACCATACCCGTCGGAGTTGCAACCTATTTCGTTCTTCCGGACACGCCATACACGACCAAAGCAAAGTTCCTGACGCCCGAGGAGTGTGAATTGGCGATTTCCCGCGTTCAAAAAGCCGGAAAGGCAGCCCCAAAGGGTGTGGATCTCCGTACGTTCAGGCGTGTTTTGTCCAAATGGAGGTGGTACGCTTTTGTTCCCGGCTACGTGGTAAGTGATGAGATCGGCGTTCGAGTCTACTTGGTTATCAATATTGCTGATATTTCGGTGTAGCTATACGGCTTGTCGTGCCAGGCTGGGGGCTATTTTGGAATCTGGTTGAAGTCGGAACATTTCTCCGTTGTCGATCGAAACGTGATACCGACTGGCTCCAAGCTGATCAGTGCGGCATGTGTTATCTTGTGGGGATTCTTGTCTGACTACACGGGTAGTAGATTTGCATTGATATTGGGTCCACTAGTGAGTAGACCCAACTTTGCTTCTAAACTTCCTCTCGCTAACGTCCTTACTAGTTGCTGGGTCTGATACCGAATGGGATCCTGGCCGTATGGCCTTCTAGCGTCCCGTTGAAGGAGTTTGCATTTCTGACAAGTAGTGTACACCTCATGACGGCAGTCTTGTGAGTTAATCAAGCAGGCTAAAATTTTCTTGGATATACTGACACCGCCGATAGTTACACTTGGGCAAACGAGGTGTGCGCGAGCGACAACGAAGAGCGTGCTCTGGTCATCAGCAGCATGAACGGCATGCAATATGCTTTTGATGCCTGGATTCCTATCGTGATCTTCCCCCAGACCATGGCTCCGAGCTTTCGTGAGTTCCAACCAAGCACAATGTTGGATGCTAGATGAGTTCTGGTCGAAGACAGAGCTGACCAAGTATCACTCCAGGCTATGGATTCCCGGCAACCTTTGGATTCGTGTTTGCGGCCATCATCGCGGTGATTATTATCCGCCTACTAGTTTTGCGTGAGAGTAGGAACAGATTGAACTCCTCAGATGATTCTGGAGAGCATGGTGTTGTGGAGCTTGTCAGCCCAGATGATGATGGGAAGGGTGGTGTGGAACGGAACAAGGCCGATGAGAAGTGAGCAACTTGAAGATGTGAGATGAGCCAGACAAGCCAGCACTGTTGATGTTTCATACCAATGCTGAGTGTGTAAAGACGGGAAACTGAGTTTCAGGCAGCGAGTGCCCAGGAGAACATATGTGTGACATATTCTTACCACACATGTGCAGCAAATATTACCACAGCACCACTATACCTTGAAAAACCATTTGATGTCATATAAGAGCCCGTGCATTATTACTACATTTAGGTGGTTACTCTATAGAGACTTATTCATTTTACACTGTCATCGGCATTGGGTTCCTTTACTTTTCTTTCTTTTTCCTTTTTTTTGGGGGGGGGGGGTTGTGTGAAAAAAGGGGGATAGATAATTAAGTGGTTACCACTATTTAGAGGCACCGCAGACGACTTCGGATGTGTAAGGAATAAGAAGGAGATCAGTTGTTCTGTAGTCCGTTTCCTGAAAGGTTGTCCTCCACGGACATTGGAATGGTATGTCATGTGAGGTTATCCCACTGGAGGTTGTTTCATAGGAGGTTAGAAGGTAACCAGTTGGCGTGGTCACGTAGCGGACATCAGGGCATGGCTCGTAAGGATTTATATAGCTTTTTGTCCAATCAACTCCCGGGTTCTATTATGTATTACGGCCGAGAACCAGCTCGGGACTAATGCTAGACGAATGGCACATGTCTTTGTAAATGTGAAATGTCTTCTGGCCGGATCGTTTGGTACCCACCTAGGCAACTGGTACAACAGCTAGGTACCGCACGGGCCATCCTGGATGGAGCTCAGCTACGGCCCACGGAGGGCGGGATGACGTCCTGCTTCTCGACAGTTCGGCGCTTATCGCAGATAGCCAATCATGTTGTTAGTGGAGGTGATTCGACCCCTCGGCTGGAGGACTACCACCACCTAGCCGCCTCGGTTGTGGCCATTCGGTTGTGGCCATATTAGGACGGCCTGTGTCTTTCCTTTTCACCGTCTGGCATCGAATGCTCTCAACACCACGGCATATCTGTCCCCATCCATCATGGCTTCAAGGGGAGTTTCTACTCTCAAATTCGTCGGCACCGTGTCACTGGGACTGCTGACGGTGAGTTGTTCCTCTCTCTCTCTTGATCGCCACGCTCATCAACTCGTGCGGCGCTGCGACATCCCCGCACTTGGGCTGTTCCGCTCGCTGCTGCTTTTGGTGATGACTTCACGACTCCGTTGTGCCCTCATCAACCCCATCCCACGAGAAGAGAAAGTACCTTGCTGACCTTTGATCCGTCCAGGGCCTGTCCTATACTCTGTCGACCCTGACCGTCCCAACACTCCTCACCCTGCCCACCGCCAACGAGGCCGCCAAGGCCTTCCGGTCCCTTGCCACCACCGCGAGGACGCACCTGCGCACCCTCGCCGGCATCTCCAGCACCGCATTCTTCCTCGCCTTCGCCCTGTCCCCCCGGTCCGCCCGCCACCCCTACCTGCTGTATACCTCGGTGCTCGTCGCCCTCTCCCGCCTCAGCGCATCCGACTTCGTCGCACCGTACCTGTTCGCCCACCCCCACACGCCCGCGCAGCAAAGGCAGTCGTCATCTTCTGCCTCGCGCAAGGATCGGTCGGCCGCCCGACGCATGGAGGCGAGCTACGACGTCATCGGAGGCTCAGACGCCCACAGCGACTCGGCAAGCGACAGGAGCATCGAGGAAGATGCCGCGACGACTGACAACAACTTCAACGGCGAGGAGGTCCGCGGCGAGGTCGAGTCGTTCCTTAAGAAGCAGGTCATCTCCACCGCAACGGCGGGCCTGGGCTTCCTCATGGCTGTGGTCGGTATCTGGGGTGACGGTGCCGTGGGCTACGTGAGCGAGACGGTTGTCAAGGTCGTTGAGTTCTGAGGGGATGCAGGTTTGTACTAGCTGACGAGCTATGGGATGCTCAGGGGACGTTGACCCAGGCTTTGTGGTCTCCTTTGTGGTCTTGACGGGGATGTGGAGGCGTTTGAAAATGGCAGGCACACTCAAAAGAGAAGCTCTTGTTGATGGACTTGTGGGGAGCTTGATATCTTGTGAAGGTTAGACGTGTCTCTCCTCTTTGTACTTTCGCTCCTCTCCATCCAGCCTCAGAAAGACATGTTTATGACATCAATGATATCACTTTGGACCAAGGTCTTGCTGTGTCTGCCTCCTGGTTGTTGCATTTATTTGGAAGGTGGTGCAAAAAGTCACTGCGACGGCCGGGGTTTGAACCCGGGTCTCCTCCTGGCCCCTTTGCAGCTTGAAATGGGAGGGAGGTGAGTTATACCACTACTCCACCGACGCTGGTTTTCAGGTGATGTGGTTCGGCCTGATGTTGGACTGGCCTGCTGCGGGTTGGGCTAGCTGCCTTCCATTGGAAGGTTGCTTGCTGTAGTCGAAACTGCAGGCATGGATCACAACAAAGAGAGCGTGCCCGGCAGCAAGTAGTGAAGCCTGCCCAGCACAAACACCCCATTGCTCCTAAACAAGTACAGGCCATCATAACCCACATTTCTAAAACGACAAGTCACAGAACCTATGTTGTAGACTGGAGTACCTCGCTGGAGAACATGGATATCTCTCAGTGACAAACACATATAGACCAAACAGGCCTGTGAGCTGCTCATAACAGACGTGTCTGGCCTTTCCACCCAGCCACCTGATATAGTAGTAATTGGGGGCAGCATGAATTGATCATCCCCGGCGGTCCATACAGAAAAGATGTAAAGCAAAAACCACATAATTTGAAAATCAGTACATGTGAGAATGAGTGCTGTTCAGTCACGAGCGTTGGATTAGGTGGTTGGCCATAACGGCAAACCGTCTAAGTGGGAAGTGGGGTTGGGGCAGCTCTGCCCAGCACCACCTCGCTCTCACTATCACAACACTCCCTCTGACATCGCTGTCTTCATCATATCTGTCTTTTCTATCTAATACAATTGACTTGTGCTCATCAAATCATGAACAACCAAGAAGAAATGGAAGCTATGCAGTCTTGATGCGACACACCTGACAGCTGGAGACTCCCACGCCACCCGTTCCCAGCACAATGCTCTCCTTCATAGCCTGCCGCGTCCCAAGGACCTCCATCTCACACCTGGAAAGCATATCCCTCGACAGCGGCCGTTCTGCAGCCGAGTTCAGACCGCTCACGGACCGCTACCTTGTCCTCAACCGCCTCCCACAAGCAGTATCAGACCGTGAGGCCGCACAGCTGGGCTTACCACACGCCGGGGCGACCTCGTCGCTCGCCCCGCCCCTGCACCGCCACCTCTGGCAGGATGAGACCTTTCACGTCATCAAGGGAACGGCGAGGTTCACCCTCGGCACCAGCGGGTCCTGCAGCAGCACGGAGAGGCTTGCCTCGGCGGGGGACGTGGTCGTCATCCCGCGGCGGACGGCCCACACGTTCTGCAACGCGAGCGAGAAGGATGAGCTGGTGCTGGAGTTTGTGCTGGACCCGGCCTCCCGGGATACGGACGAGGCATATTTCCGTAAGTAGCTTGCCGTCTGCCTTTTCAGCCTTTCGCTCCCTCCTCGGGACAAGGGGCGGGACATATCTCCCCAGGCTGAATAACGCCTTGTTGACTTGATTTCGGGCAGGCAACGTCTGGGGGTATCGAGACGACTGCAAGAAAGCCGGCGTGAAGCCGAGCATCTTCCAGGCTTTGTTGTTCATGCACCGTGGCGGCGTCGCAAAGGCTCTACCCGGCCCCGAGGGCATCTCGATAGTCCTAGGCATGCTGCTCAACTACGTTGGTGGAGTTTTTATTGGCAAGTGGCTGCTCGGCTACTCAGGATGTTACCATGAGTACTATCGCCCGAGCTCCCACTGACAGATGACGGCATCTGAGACAGATCTTTCCGGTGCAATGCCACGCCGTGTATCTGGTATCGTCCATCCCCATCCTCTGGTCACCATCCGAGGGATGAATCCTCGTGTTTCGCATGAGCATACGTAGCTTGTATTGGTCAATATTCCTGTTCTGATTTTACCGCTGGACTTATGGGCTGGTGCTCCCTCTGTCAATTTTGGCCATGTCAACCGAACAGGTCGGGCCTCATGCTGCCATTGAGAAGGGAACACTTTGTTCATTCACTTACTGTACAAGTCATTTGGACGAAGAAAAGTTATCACGAGTATGTTCTTAGTTATATATATCAACTATCCAAATGCTTCAAAAAGTTAGGGGTATTCGAAGGCGAAGTGGTACCAGAATCCAATGTGCTCGCTCGCTTGCTCGGTTCAGTTTGCCCGTTGTATCAAGCCCGAGCCATGCCGACAAACCATCCTTGATCATGTTCCATCCAAGATTGTCGTATCCCATCATATCCATTGCATCCCTTTCGTATACATCGAGTCATGTCCTGAAATCAATCCATCGTAAGCTCGTCACTTCAGTTGCCCTTCAGCTTCTTCCACCAGCTGCTCGCGCTGCTTCTAGGCGTCGCAGTGGCATATGTGTCCCCGACATAGCTGTGTCTCTTCCTCTCCCCGCTGCCATCACTGCCCCCAGCCCTCTCTTCCCTCCTCTTCCTTCGCCTGCGCTCGCCATCCTCGTCGCCCACTTCTATGTCGACCACCCCATCGCCGTACTTCCTTCGCCGTCTCCGCTCGTGGCGGGCGGCCGCGTCATCTATGTCATCCATAGCTTCGTTGGGAGCCTCCGCGTCTTCGGGCGGCGGGCCGGCATCACTGTGATCCTTAACCCAGCTTGACGTTCCGGAATACGGCCACGGGTTGGGGTTCGATTCAGATTTCCGGAACAGCTTGTCTAAGCCATCAGTGTGTCGCCGCGAAAGCTTGGATGGGCGGCCCGTATCGTCATCTGCGCGGTCGGTGCGGCGACGCGACGACATCTTGCCGTCGGCCGTGTCACGAGCAGCACGTCGCTCAGCCCGACGGCGACGGCGCTCTTCGTCGTCATCGGCGTGCCGACGTTCGGGCTCTCGGTCGCTCTCGGCCGCGGCACGAGCTTTGCGTCTTTCACGCCGCGCAGCCCGCCTGGCTTCGTCGTCTTCGACGGCGGTCTCGCCGTTGGCCGCAGCATGCTCGCGCTCCTGTTGGCGCTCAAGCCGCTTCTGCCTCCTGCGCTCCTCACGGGCTGCCTCCTTTTCCTCGGCGGCTCTGCGCTCCTCCTCTTGACGCGACTTGGCTGCGCGTCGCTCAGCGCGCCGCGCCTCCCGTTCGTCCTCTTCCTGTTTTCGGCGCTTCTCGCGGCGCGCCTCATCCTTGGCACGGCGTGAGTCCTCCGCCTCCTTATCGGCAGCCTCTCTTTCGGCTCTGCGCAGGCGACGAGCAGCCTTCCGTGCCTCAGCGTCCACGTCCGTCGCCGCACCCCCGTCCTCGGCGTCTGTGTTGTGGTGCGTGTTCCGTCGGCGCAACTCGGGTTTCGGGTCAGTTTTCGGCGTTGATAGTATCCCACCAAACAGGCCTCCCAAGCCCTTCTTGGTAGATCCGCTCGTATTCGACCGCCGAAGGCCGGGCGGCGGAGTTGCGTCTGCCGCGTCAACCATGACAATGTCGTCATCTTCACGTGGATATTGCTATTTCAATGTCTTGTCAGTCTTCTGCTGGCCGCAGCACATGTATGCTGGCAGTTGGCGGCTTACCTTGTGCCTCCGGCGCGAGGACTTGTCGGGACTCGACTCCATGGCATCGTTGGCGCCGACCATGACGATGTCATCCTCTTCAACTGCCCTCGAGCTCTTCTTGCGTTTGCTGCTGGACCTTCCCAGGGAATCACCGATGCCCACGCCTAGGATCTTGGCCGCCTTGGAGCTCATCGTGGGCACCTCGTCCTCGGGTGGCGGCGAGGCGATACCGCTAGGCACATCGAATGAGCTGCGCCGTGATGGCTTGCCCTCCTTGTGGCGCTTTTCGCGTGTTGACATGGATCGGGAAATCGGGGGCGTGCTGTTGAACACGCTCATGAGCTTGGGCCGGACTGGTGTCTCCTTGGCCATATCCTTGGCGCGCTCGCTGCGCTCTGCCTTGTCCGACGAGGAACCCGGGGCCGACAGCTTCTCCTCCTTCTCGGGCGAGCGCGACTTCTTCTCCCGTCTAGGCTCCTCGGGTGCCTTGGACTTAGAGGACTTCCTTTCCTTGCCGCTCGGCGTTGACGCGGACCACATGCCCCAGCTCGAGCCGCCGTCGCGGTTGATCTTGGCCCGCTCCTTCTTGCCCTCCTTCTTCGGCTCATCCACGACCTCAGGTGGTGGTGACAGAGGTGCGTCGGGGACAGCAGGAGGAGGCGGCGGCGGCGGCGGCACGGAGGCCGCGTCGTCGGTCTTTGACTTTGACTTCTTGCTCTTCTTGACCTTGGGAGACATTTCGATGACCTCAACTATGTCATCCGGGAGCTGCTCATCGTCCTCGAGCGGGAAGCTTCCTGGGATTTCCGCGGCTCTGCTCTTGGACTTTTTCTTCTTTTTGCCGTCTTCGACCACTGGTTCCACCGGTGGGGGTGGTGGGGGCGGCGGGACAGCGTCAGCAACTGGAGCAGGAGGTGGCGGCGGGATGGTAGCCTCAAAGGCCTTTAATCTGTCAGCAATCTTGCCACCCACGGACTTTCGGCCCTTCATGAGTGCTGGTGATGGGGTAGAGGCTGGCGCGCTGGTAGCTATGTCAAGGTCATGGTGATCGACCTCGCCCCCAAACTGCGTCTCTGGCCTGGGTCGCGACGATGGGTACGTGTCCTGCCAGGCAGACCAGGCACCGGCTACCACATCCTTGGGCGCCGAGTTCTCGACTGCGGCGCTATCGCTCGTGGTAGCTTCGAGAAGCTTGGATGACTCAGCATGTGCAATCTCGGCTGGGGCCCGACAGATTTGAACATGAGAAACTGAGATGAGAGACCAGGACGCCAACAATGGGCGTTGGTGTTGTGGAAATTGGAAAGTGCCGGGGTAGGTGGCAGGGAGGCAAGGGGGGTTACAATAGACATGCACTTACAGCTTCAGCCCCAGGACTCTTGCCCTTTTTGGGCTTAGGCGACTTCTTGGATGCTCCCCAGAAATCGAACGGATCCACCTCGGCCGCCCTTGCCGTGGGCTTTGTGGGGGAGGACAGGAACTGGTCCAGTTCGTCCAGCTGATTCGCGTCCAGCTTGGCCAGGTCCTTGTCGAGGTCGTCGTCAGCCTTGGGACCCTCCGCCGCCGCAGCCTCGTCGACGGGCGCACTGGCCGCTTCCGCAGCCTTGTCTCGAGCTTTCTTGTTGGCACGCAGCAGGTCGTACTTCTCCTTGTCCTTCTTGAGCAGCTTCCTCCCGCCGTCCTTCTTCCTCTGCAGCTCCTGGAGCTCGGCCTCCTCCTTTTCGATTTCCTGCTGGCGGGCAAGCTCCTCAGCCTCGCGTGCAAGCCTTTCTTCCTCGTCTCGTGCGGCCTGTTCGGCAGCCTCCTGGGCAGCCTTTTCGTCCGCGCGGGCCTGGCAGCTGGCAGACAGCTTGTCATATTTCTCCTTGTCCTTTTTGGTGAGTTTCTTGCCCGAGTCCTTCTTGGCCTGCAGGACGGCCAGGTCGGCCTCCTCCAGCGCGATGGCGTCGATAGCTGCTTGCTTCGCCTCCTCTTCCTGTCTGGCTAGCTCTTCAGCCTCGCGGGCCAATCTCTCTTCTTCGGCCTTGGCTTCGGCGGCCAGGCGCTCCTCTTCTGCGACTCTCTCCTTCTCCGCTGCTTCCTCGGCCTCGCGCTTCTCGCGCTCTTTCTGCTCCTTCTCGGCCTTCTTCTTCTCCTTCTCCAGCTTCTCGAGGTCCTTCTTGCTGAGCTTGGGCTCTTTGGAGGACTTTTTGGAGTCTTTGTCGGACGACTTGGACTTGCTCCTACTCAATTCCGTAGAGCCGCTCGGGTCGTCCCATGCATCGCCGGCGTCATGTGCGTCGACTTCTGTTTCTGTCAGATCCATACTTGGAGGTGTAGGTGCTGGTGGTGGGGGCTGCGTGGCCAGGGCGTTCTTACGAGAACTCTTGTCCTTTTTGTCAACGCCAAAGGTCGACCAAAAGTCGTCTCCACCCATCTTGTCCTTGGCATCGCCCATGAAATCTGCCCTGATCGGGTCGTCAATCACCTCAGCGGGGCTATTCTTTGACTTCTTCTTGGAGCTGGTACCAAAGCTCCAGAGGTCGTCAGCGGGCGTCTGCACGTCCTTCTTCTTCGGCTTGCCCCAGCCAAAGTCGAAAGCGTCCGCCTCAGGAATAGCGGATGGCGCGTCTGGGACTGCTGGCGCGCCACCAGTACCGCCAAACTCGATCAGAGGGCTTGACTTCTCTTTCTTCTTGGACTTCTTGGAGCTGCTCAGTCCCCAGTCCATCCAGTCGTCGCCAGCGCCGTTGTCGTCGGCTGGATCGTCGTCGGCCCAGGAGAAACCCTTGGAGGCCTTCGGCTCGTCTTGCCCGGCCTCGTTCTCGGCGTCTTCTTTGAGGAGTTCTGCAGCCAGCTTCTCAGCTTCGGCTGAGGCGCGGTCTTGTGCTCGGAATTCCAACTCGGAGAGGCGGTCCTTCTCAGACTTCTTGAGCTTCTTTTTGGACTTGAGCGAGGCGATCTCGGCCTCCTCGGCTTCAATCTCCTCACGGCGCTTTCGCTCCTCGAGTTCCCGGGCTTCTTGTTCGGCCTTCTCGCGGGCGAGTCGTTCGTCTTCCTCGGCTCTCTCTGCGGCTCGTCTAGCCTCCTCGTCGCGCTGGTCTTTGCTGTCTTGAAGCTCCTTGAGCCGAGCCTTCTCCGCCTTTTTGAGCTTGGCCTTTGATAGGAGATCCGTAAGCTCACTCTCCTCGGCAGCGACCAAGGCGGCTTGTACCGCGGCCTCGTCAATGGGAGCATCGTCCAAGACAGGGCCACTGTCAGCGGCGCCGTCAGCTGGTGGTTCGGCACTGTCAGGAGTCGGCTCAGACGCGGCTTTAGCAGCGGCTTCGTATTCTCGCTGGTCCTTGTTATCCTGGAGCTCCTTCAGGCGTGCCTTTTCCGCCTTCTTGAGCTTTGATTTGGATAACAACAGCTCGAGCTCGAGCTCCTCTTCCTCGATGAGTCTTTTGGCCGAATCGTCGCCCTCATCTGGGATTGGCTCCGCGGTACCGCCACTGGCTGGCGCATCCTCGGCTGGCGGTGCACTCTCGTCGACTGGATCTGGAACGGCGGCGTCTGCTTTGGCTGCAGCGTCCTGCTCGCGCTTTTCCTTGTTGTCTTGCAGTTCCTTGAGCCTAGTTTTATCGGCTTTTTTGAGCTTCGACTTGGACAACAACAGCTCAATCTCGAGCTCTTCCTCCTCGATGAGCCGCGCGGCCTCGTCCTTGTCGGCCTGTGCACTGGCGTCGTCCACGGAGGTTGGGGCCGTTTCGTCGCTCTTGGACTCGTTGCTGTCTGCGCCGCTCTCTGGATTAGGTTCGTCCGGCTGAGCAATTTGGGCTTCGCGGGAACGCAGGTCGGCATTTTCCTCGAGGATGCGGAGACGCTCCTTGTCCGCGCTTTTCAGTTTCTTCTTGGCTCGCAGCTGGGCCATCTCTTCCTCCTCCTCCTGAGCGATCTTGGCCTTCTCGTCGGCTTCAGCTTGTGCAGCTGCAGCCTGCGCGGCGTCAGCTTCGGCCTGTGCGGCAGCGGCTAGTTCCTCCGCCTCGCGTGCCCGACTTTCAGCCCGGTCCTCAAGTTCTTGAAGCCTGTCCTTGTCCGCTCTTTTCAGCTTCTTCTTTGACCTCAGCTCGGCCATCTCGTCCTGTTCTTCTTGGGCAATTCTGGCCTTCTCGTCCGCTTCGGCCTGCGCGGCGTCGATTTCAGGCACGGCATCTTCAGCTGGGCCCAAGTCTCCTGCAGGGGCATCAGCGGATTCAGGGGCGACGTCATCTTGCGCGTTGCTCCCGCCGGCTGCTGCCTTCTCCTCGGCGGCTTCTCGAAGGCGTTCGTCGGCGCGGTCTTCAAGAACTCGCAGGCGATCCTTGTCGGCCTTTTTCAGCTTCTTCTTCCCCCTAAGCTGTGCCATCTCCTCCTCTTCCTCCTGAATGATCCGCGCCTTTTCGTCTGCTTCGGCTTGGGCATCATCGAGGGGAGCGGGGCCATCAGCTGGGTCCACGTCTGCGAGCGCCCCTCCGTCATCAAGAAGATCAGCAGTATCACCACTCGCGGGTTCGGCAGGCTTGGGTGCTGCTGCCTCCGCTGCCTTGGCCGCTTCCTCAACTTTGTCGGTCAGCACTTTGTACCTGTCCGTCTGCTTCTTGGTCATTTTACTGCCAATGTCCTTCTTGGTCTGTAGTTTTGCAAGCTCGGCTTCCTCGTCTGGAGTCAGGGCTGGTTCCGGCTGTTTATCACTGGCATCTGGAGCATCAGGTGCTTCCGGTAGGGGCTCGTCCTGTGCTGCTGGTGACTCTTCTATGACAGTCACCTTGCTCTTTTTCTTCTTCTGCAGGATCGATATGTTAAACCCATGTACGTCGAGAAGCAGGCTTCGCCATCACATGGGATGGACACAAGGGACACTTACATCCTTCTTAGTCGAGGACCAACCCCAAATGTCGTCAGCGGCCTCCTCGGCCGACTTCTCTTCTTCCTTAGGCGCCTCGTCCTTTTTGTTGTTTAGGCTGCCCCAGAAATCATCATCGCCCGTCTTGGCTTTGGGCACGCCCCAAGAGAATGCGCCCACATCTTTCGTATCAGACGACTTGCTGCCTCCTAGAAAATCGAAGCTGTTTGCATCCTTGGAACCGTCGTCCTCGCCGAGAGCCCCGAAAGAGAATGTGGAAGTCTCCTTCTTCTTTGGCTTCGGGCGATTGATGCCCCAAGGGCTGTCGTCAACCGGGTATTCCGTTTTCTCTTCTTGAGCAGGCTTGCTGGCCTCGGTCTGTGAGCCGGTGAGACCCCCCCAGCCCCAGCTGCCGCCACCCCAGCCGGATGTCCAAGCGCTGATTCCCGTTTTCGGTTTGTCGGTCTTTGGGCTTAGGCCGAAATCTAGGCTGGTTGCACCCCCAGAATCGTCCAGTTTGATCTCGTGAAAATCGGTAGACACCGGTGGTACCTCTGGCAGGCCAAAGGCGTCTGCGGACTTGTCCTTGTTCTTCTTCTTCTTACTGCCGACGGTGGAGAATCCCCAGATGTCGTCAGGGTCGGCTTCGGCTCCGTCCTTGTCGTCGTCTTTCTTGCCGCCGTCATCTCCTCCACCATCTCCGCCTGCGTTGCCGCCTGCGCCCGCATCGCCGCCGTTTGGATCCTTGTTGCCGTCGCCGCCCTCCTCGGTGCCATCCCCGTCCTTCTTGTCGTTTTCGTCCTCAAGCCAGTTGAAGGACGTCGTCTGCTTCTTCTTTTTCTTTCCTGCGGCTTCAATGAAGCCCTCATCTGACCCGAAATCGACCAGATCCATGTTCGGGTCGGCTAGCAGATCGACATCGCGGTCATCACGTCGCCGTCGGCCTGCTTGGGAGCTCGGCAATGGTGCGTTACGGTCCTTGGGGCCCAGGCGGCGTACTTGCGCCGTCGCATCTGTGCAGCTGATGTTGCGCAAATGCACAGGGGGTTCCGAATCGTCGATGGGTGGGGCTGGCAGGCGTCGGGTGCGCGACCATCTCGGCGAGCAGAAGTCAGGGATGATGAGTGGGTTGGTCCGGCAGTCCTTTGAACTGTGGGAATTCTATAGAGACCACCAGTCAGTATAAGCTTCGGGGGGGGGCCAGTCGCATGGTCGAACTTTAGACGGCCGCAAAGCTAGTTCAACGGGGGAGCGCTGGGCACCGGCACCAGCCTAGGAGAGAAGGGGTCTCCAACTTCGGGCACCAGCACCATGCAGTACACGGCCGCGGCGCGAACCAGATATTCGGAACGCTGAATCAAGGAACGAACCAGGCCGTGCCCGCGACGAGACAGAGACCGACGGTGCGCGGTAATTAAGAAAGCCCCGAAATAACAGTGGGAACTCACGGGTGAACACCGCAATTGAATCCACGCCTCAGAGATGAGACTCAGTTGCGATTGTAATCTTGTGTCGAGCTGGCCACTCCTCCTACATCTAAGTCCTCCACCCTGACGAGTAGCCTCAGAGAAACCCGGAGCCGCGTGCCAACCATCGCTTGCGGCGAAAGCTAGGACCTCGGCCGCGGCCATTCTGAATGTCGGAGGAACTGGGCGCGCGATGTCCTCGGGTAGTAAAACTCATGAGTGGCTTGCTGCGCAGAGGCGTGCCAACTGTAAAGTAGTCGGGTTTGCAGCGGCGGGTCTGACAACTTCCAGACACGATTATTTTTCGTGCAGACGATCTGAGAAGCGCTGGTTCGCGAGGTGTGTCTCTGGATCCCGATGGGTCGGTTCATGCAAGGAGGGCGAGAGAGAATGTAAGTAAAGGGGGCCAATGAGTCGTTGCGATGGCGAGGGAGGGGCCTCTCTTGCTCGGGATTGGCGTGCTGGGGGCAGGTTGTGTAACCCAAGGAGCTGTTACTCTTGCATCTCCTCCTGGCCTGCAGCTCAGCTTCCCCGTCGCGGAGGGTATCGAAATATGACGGCGCTGAGTGCTGATCGCGAATAAGGAGCCAGGAGTTGTGGCGAGTCGAAGAAGGGCAAAAAGTTCGAGAGTGACGAGTTCATGCGTGGCAGGAGAGACGAGAAAATGCGCCAGACCCGTTGGACCCTAATCCCTGGCCGTAGGGATAGACGGTAATGGGTGGCAGGTAGGGGTGTCTCAACTTCCAGAATGTGTGACGGGCTGACCGACAGAATAAGGTCTGTAAGTGCATGTGCAGGGTACCAGAGTACCAGAGTCGCAATAGGCGGCGCACAATGAGATTTTCGTAGCTGTGCGACTGTCAGCTACTGACTGGCCTTTCTTGTCTCGTCCAGATGTGCCCTGGTCTTATTCTCGCGACAAGTGGGGAGAGGCGACGAGAAAGAGAATGGCAGGATTGAGAGCAGGAGAAGCCATCACATCGCAGGGCCCTCTGATAATGATGATAGCTGGACCGGGAGCAGCAGCGCATGACGGGTGAAATGCAGACACCCTCCCAAGAGACCTCGGGACTGCAGGGCGCGGACAGGGCAGGGTGGTGTCTTTTTTTTGATTTGGATGGCTGGGGGTAAGCTTCATTGGTCGCACCTGCCAGACAATCTTTGGAACCCTGGTCCGTCTTCCGCACCACGGCCCCATCCAACACCTCGAGCAGCGGACTCTCTGTCTGCATACGCTCGTTGACCACACCATCTTTCCTTTTCCCACTACACCTATCACATCCACAATATCAATCATTTCTTGTCTTGCCCCCAGGCTACCCGATTGCGGCCAACCAGAAGAGGCCTGCATACTGACTGACTGTTGTGGTCTCAATCTTGTCAGGCAGATAATTTCAGGATTGTTGCGCGGCTGCACCGCCAGAAGGCTCGTGAAACATGTAGCTGGCCATCCACGCTCTTGCTCTGCCCGTGCCGCCGTTCGCGAAACAAACAACCAGGCGAGTGCTAGCTCCCACGTCTGTGCTCCCACCCACCGGCCCGCGCTTGATCACGGGGAAGTGGGAACTCATGATCATCACCAAGGCCCGCCAGCACGAGTGTTTCACACGATCTGAGGGGCAAACAGTAACATAGATAGGGCTGGCAGATCCATTCAGACTGCCAGGCATCTTCTTCCAGCCGGTCCTGTTCCATCCATCCATCCATCCATCTATTCCTTGGACGGGAGTCACCGTGACATATCTACCCCTCCAAAGTGGACACGCGAAGTGGGTTCGACAAGGATTCTAATGCCATACTGTACCTACCCTGGGGCTAGCTTGGCCAGCAAAGTATCGTGACGCCACAGCGGGACAGCCCAGTGGGTGTCAAAAGATGCATCTCCCCTCTGCTCTGTCCAAGCATGGTCACCGGCCCGCTCCATTCCGAAACTCATCTCGGCTACAGCTGGACTCGAACGGTGGTGTTGTGGCTAATGATAATAAAAAGCCCCAGACCCAAACGCCAGAGGACCCTGTGCCGGAACTCAAGGAGCTAATCTTGCATGTGCAACAATGCGACATCGAGGCCCTGCAAACCATTGCCACCTTCTCCTGCAGTCGCCGCTCGGGAGCTAGCATTGACTTGCATTGAATCATTCGAGCCGGAGCTGCAGCCCAACTGCCAGACTGCCTGCAAGTGGCATCGCTTCACCCTCACCGCCATCTCCTTTGCACGCCGCTTGTCGCGCTGGCAGAACAAGACCAACACTAGGATGAAATTTCTTCTGGTCTGCGATGTAGCAGCTGCTGACTTCCAGGAACAAGACACGCTTACCCTCTGCGCGTGTCGTGTCGTGTCGTGCCGTGTCACGCCTACATTACGGCGGTGAAGGCTCCTCATGCCGCGAGACTGCATCTGCGTCTGTTTGGGTTCGAACATGGCGACACGGCTGAACCGTAAGGTACCAACGCATGAGCGAGCATCGTCAGCTTCGCCGCCCTCTCTTTCTGTACTGCATTGCATGCTTGGGCCCACAGACCGGTTCCACGTCACGGGCGACCCACTCTCCATGAGTCTATCGACAACCAATGTCCAGTTATTCTCCTAGACCTTTGGGCGGGCGAGATTACCAGACAACTATGTGGAAACTGAGGTTCAATGCGTCCTGCAGCAACGGATCGTTGTTCCTACGTCCCAGCTTGCTGTATCCGCATTCCAACGCGGCGGAAGCCGGCCGCTCGTCTACAGGTTGCGGCAGCTTTATCACCGACGGCTGTCCGTAGCGGCGTCAGAGGAAACCCGAGTGCGGGGACGAAGCCAAGGTCAGGGCTTCCGGACGTCCACGGGCCACGGTCCCTCTGGGAGTGGGCAGATGCACTCGCGTCTTCAGCTCACAGCTGCACTTCACCTCGGAGTTGAGAGACAGGAGGGCTTTGAAGCTTGTCCCGGCTCCCCACGCCGACAATTCGCAGCTCCTTCGCCCAATCCTACGGCGCAGCAATGGCGGATAGAGCCAAATATAGGCTCTCAGGCCTGTTTCAGGGTCCAATGCTGACATTACTAGCGCTCTCTCATAACCATTTCCACGAGGTCAAAGCGGGCGACAGAAGCTGTCAACCGCCAACGGCAGTGCTCGGTTCTGACAACTCACTTTTCAGGTGACATTGAGAGGAGCCGGAGCGACGGACCCACGAGCAAGGCTGCTAGCTGGGCCACATTCAGCCGCAACCAACACAGCCGCCAACCGACTGCTGAATGTCGAGACTCGAGACTACTTGCCTGCTCATCGTCACATTGCTCTGGTCATTCAACCCTGTACACTATTGTTCTTCGCAATATTCCCGATATCGTGTGAGAAACGTAGATCAGGGCCCGTTTCACTAAATTTCCCTGCAGTAGGAGACTTCCCGTCAGCTCAAACAGAGCCAGCTCGGCCACTGTCGAAGCCGCCCACAGAGACACAACTTTCGACCGCACAAAGAGCGTCTTGCCTACCCACTTCCCAGCCCAGGTCCACCCATTCTATGCCAGCTGAATAGCAACACCGAGGCCCAAAACCGTACGACCCATATCAAGGACTGCACAATTTTCAGGAAACCATTCTGATCGCACAGACGCTGCAGTCTCTATCTATACTGGCGCATTGCACCCCTTTAGTGTGCCACAGTCTTAGAGCCGTGCCACTGTAAAGATGCCAGTATCTCACATGATAGAGCTGCATTTCCCTCTGCCGGCCTTCTTATCTCCCGACCTTGTCATACAGCACCTGCAGGCTTACGAGCCGCTCATAACACCACATCCGTACCTGTTACGATACAACCGGCGGTCCGTGGATGAAAAGGAAGTCACATCAGATCCATTCTTCACAGAAGACGGCGCCAGAATCGAATGCTACGAAGTCGTTGAGCGTGTCGTCATCGTCCCGCTCTTTGGCCTTTACAAGGACATCAAGATCCCGGCCACTTTCCAATCCATCCCGGCCGGGGTGCGGTGCCGCGCGGACGCACAGGGCGGCGTTCGTGTATGGTCCACCTACGAGGTTCAGCGGCGGGACCTCGGTGCTGAGTTTGAGCGGGCCGGCCGGGCCGATTCGGACGGGGTCGCGAGGGACGACCTCCTCGACATCGTGGACGGCGCCGGGCTCAGCTCCCCCGGTGCCGGGGAGTGGGAGCTAGTTGAGTACGCCAGGATAGAGTGCAACGCCATCGTCAAGCCCTTCGTCGTCAGGAGCTTCGAGTCTGCGCACCGCGATCTCTGCCAGAAGGTCATCGATGAGCTGAAGAGGAAGGCTGGGGAAGACCATATTACGCAGGCACAGTCGCATGCTCAGCCGACGCCTTTCGTGACACCCGCTTCACAGGTCGTGGCTTAGATTGAAGATGGTCTAGGGATGGGATGACTGGCAAATTAGATTATATGAGGGCAAGCGTTTTAGGTGTTTAGGCGTTTGGCAGGAAGGGAGCTCGGGTCTCGTTTATATTGGCCAATATTCGAGGTTTGGGGAGGTACTTGTCACTCATATATAAGTGTATATTGGCAAATGCGGCTAAAAGGATGTGTTACACCTGGGCTGGGGTCCATTGATAGCAACGTCCCATTGTGTGCTTCGAGCTGCGCAGCAGCATCACCAAGTGCATTTCTGGTAGCACGATGAAAGATCAGCTGGGTAAGTGTGCTCAGAGTCGTTTCGTCGCCATCATTCACATACTGTGGCTACTGAGAGTGAACCAACTGGGTCAAGTAAACATCACTTTCTCATAAATGTGAGCCATCAACAAGCCTTGAATGGTGGAGAGCCCGGCCTAGGTAACGGTCGCACATCTGAGACCACAAAGTCTCAAGCATGTAGGTACTAGCTGAAATCAATGTGTATCTAAGCCAAGCCGAAACCCATGAAGCATGTCGAGAACAGCCAAAGACGCAGCCACGGGGAAAGCTAGAGCATGTAGCATAGCCACGTGCAGATACGGCATGACACCAGTTTCAGCCCTACTTCGAGCTCCGAGTCCTTACGCGACAAACGCCTCTCGTCACATGCAAACAACAGCATCTTGCTCCATTCTGAATACGATGTATTGTTATCCTTGAAGAGAACCTTCAAAAGTGACGCATCGTACCTATAGCGTATAGACCAGCTTTGTCCCGCTCACTTTGCCATTTTTCAGGTCCTCCAATCCCTTCAACACCCCCTCCAGGCCCGCCCCGCCCTGGTTCACCGACGTCCGGGCAACCTTGAACTTTTCCTGCGCTAGCAGGTCCCGGGTGAGGTCCCAAAAGGCTTTTCCGAACTCCCTGTCCTGTGGCTTAGCGGGATAATCCCGCCCACCGCGCGTGAAAGCCTCGCCAAAGACCGTATAGCCCATTGTGAATCCACCGGAGACTTGAGGGTTAACAGCCTTCACAGCCTCATCCTTGACGGGAAGTAGGGCACCATAGACTCCTGGCTGGGAGTCGCTCATTGCCGCCGCAGATATCTTGGTCGACTCAGGCGTGGGCGAGCAGTCCCAAGCGAGGGTGAGGTTGTTGTCGGTGTGGGCCTTGATCTCCTTGGCCAGTTCCTCGGCCGGAGTGTGGTAGTCAAATACGTCATCTGCTCCCAGAGACTTCAGGTAGTCAAAGTTGTGAGGCGAGGAGGTGGTGAGTACGGTGAGACCGGACAGCTTGGCAAATTGGATGCCCAAGATCCCGGTCGCGGTGCTTCCCCCGTTGATCAGAATAGCCTTGGGTGCGGAGAGCGGGCTCGTCGGAAGAGGAAGCTTCAAGAACTGGTACAAGCCCTGGCCAACTGTTGTGATGCCAACGCCGAGAGTCGCAGCGTCTTCGAAGCTTACATTATCCGGGATGGTGAGCAGTACATCAGCATTTGCAATGACATAGTCCCCAAAGGCCCCTCTGTCAGCGTCAATCCTGTTCCAGTGATGTTAGAACCCTGCTTCCGAATAATTCCTGGATACAGAGTAGGTGGTCCTAGCCATGCTTTGTGTTCCTTGTGCACGACACGGAGACTCCATGGACACAATGTGACAAATCTAATGGCGTTCCTATTGCGAGAGGGCATATCACTCACCCTCCGTGCGCCATTCCGCTTACGCGGTCCCCTTTCTTTAGGGCCTTCATCACGCCCGAACCGACTTCCTCGACCACTCCTGCGTAATCGCACTGCCGCAGGTTAGTCGTGTGTTCACGCACAGACGCCCTGGGGGCCTGCGAAGGAACGGCTGATACATACACCAATCCTCGTGCCTATAGCGTCGCCACTGTAAATGGACTTCCAATCTGTCGGATTTAGACCTAAAGCCCTCACCTTGACCAAAACATGGCCCTCGCGAAGGCTTGGAACCGGGACTTCCTTGACAGCGGCTTCCCCCTTTCCGACGCATACTATGGCTCTGCTGAGTCTGCTCGCGGATGACATTGTGCTCGTACAAAGAGTTTGACGGTTGATGCGATGCAGTACGCAGACGAACAAGGTTGACGATGGGGTGGCGGGTAACACAAAATAAAACAATTCGGACTAAGCTGGGGGTATCTCCGCTCGCTAAAAGTGACGCAATCTATCATCCCAAAAACCTTCAATGTCTCAATGTCCCGCCGATTACAAACCTCTCGCCTTCAACACTGCGGCGACTGGATCGACTGGATTACAAATCCACCCTGCCCCCCACATCAACGCTGACTGGAAGCGTCTGCCTACGGCCGTAAGAGGAAAATTACTGTCTCCTACTTCCTGCAGGTATCGATTGGAGAAATAAGGCTTTGCACAGTGGGTCCGGTCACTTAGATCGGATGGATGCATTCAAACGACCGTGAAAGTCGTGACACGCCTGAAACTCCATGCATGTCACATCCATTATTACCACAATACCACCACACCTTCGGAAATTTCACAATAATTTAACAAAGCTCCTGTAGCTTGTATGGGTCTGGTGTATTGGGAGTTTTCCATAGGCTGTCTGTCTAGAGGTTCCAAGGTTGTCACATGGGATGTCCCGGACAGATGCTGTGGCCGCGCAGCGGACACATGAGTGAAGCTCGTAATTTTCATTGGCATAAATTATGAGATAAAATGCATAATAAAACGCTATACCTCCCTCTTTAGTGGAGACACTGCAGGACACCAGGCTGCAACTCCTCTAATTTCTGGCAGAGCGCCTGCCAGACATGTGCAGCTCTTCTATCGTCAAGGGCAATGGGCGCATACATCTGGACGGCACCAGCCCGCATATAAAGTCCATGTGTCTCCATTCCCGCCGACGCAGCCTGGACTACCAGGCGAGAACCTTCCTCGGCGGTGCGAGCCGTGATAAACTCGAAGATTTTGAAGATGATCCTGGTGATGCCCCTTAGATCTCCGGAAAGGCCTGACGTACAAAAGCACGGGTCAACAGAGTTGATGACAATCGGATGAGAGTCCGCGATGTTGTTCGGAGTGATTGTGGTACAGAGTCTTCTAATGATATACAATTGTAGCAGCTTCGAGAGGTTATATCTTGAGGGCGACACAATCGGTCAGAGAAATAATGCAGCCAAGACATATTAGGAGACTGGTTCTTACTGGTTCATCCCATTGAAATGCGACTCATCTTTGAACCAACTGAATATATCTTGGTCGTGTGTCTCGGGGTACTTCGCCACATCGTATAAGGCTGAAGTTACGATTGTCAGGTGTGGCGTGGTCTCAAACTCATTGGCCGTCTTCTTGAGCTTCGGGATCAGCTGTAACGCGAGCAAGAAAGTCCCAATGTCGTTGACAGCGAGTGTGCGCTCGGTGTCGTAGACGACATTGAATCCGACGTTGCCAATTCCAGCATTGCTGATAAGTGTATCTAGTCGAGGAAGGGCATCGGCCTGATCAACGAAGCTCTTGATTGACGCTGGTGACTCGAGATCGAGCTGCCACACCTGGATGAGATGATGTGAGCAATTCAAGAGATTCTCAACCTCTGATTTGGTCGCTTTGCCTCGGGACAGGCTGCGGCAGCCAAGAATGACCTTGCTGGCACCCAAGCTGATTACATGTTTGGCGATTTCCTTGCCTATACCTCCATTCGCGCCGGTAATGATGACGGTCTGGGACTCGAAGGAGGCCGATGGCTTCGGGATGTCGAGGATAAATTGGGTGTGGAAAAAGTCGCCGAGTGAAGGCATGGTGAGAGCGTGTGTGCGTTTCTTTCTACACAAAGTCCAAAGTCCAAAGTCCAAAGTCCAAAGTCGCAAACTGATTCTTCTCTTTTTTAATCATTTGCCATTGATTTCGGTCTTAATTGGTGAAAGGGGCTATCGGCGATATTGGAGGGTAAGCACACACGGACTTACACGGCAAACGCGAGGGCGGCTGAACAGGCTAGTCCGTCATCCCCGCGGACTTAACATAAATACACCTTACCCATCGCCCAAACAACCTTCGGCGCTGCACTTTCATCTCTGGCCTGAACTCGAGCTGTGTGATCAAGAACACCCACAGGTTGTCGCTAAGACCATAATGGATTGCCGCGGAGACGTGCCTTTAACCCGAGGCGTGGACTCCTCCGACAGACGTCACCGCCGGTCCCGCGTCCCTCTATCGTGCGATCCCTGTCGCACCAGAAAGTGAGTGGACCAATAAGTTGGACCCATTGCTGCAAGTGACCTTAATTACGAGGACTGGATGCTGATAGGATTGTTAGACTCAAGTGTAATCGAGCGATGCCATGCCATAATTGCACAACTCGCAATGAGCAGGCATCTTGCAAATTCCGCGGATCATCTAAGCAGATCGCAGCCCCGGACCCCAGCCGCGGCAACAGCGGGGATGAGATGCGCCAACGAATTGACCACTTGGAGAACCTTGTCAAGCAACTCATCGCTCAGCGCCAGGGCACGCCATCGCAAAGGGACGTCGAGGGCAAAACGAATGCACATCTAAGCACTGAGTCCGTGGCGGCATCTGATGGCCCAAATGTCGCTGGTGCTGGGGAAACGCTTATAGATGGTGTCCGCTCCATGTATTTGAGTGGGAACGAGTGGCAGGTGGTGCTACAAGAGGTATAGTAGATCATCCTTAGCCAGTATCTTCCATTTCTTTTTGTTTCATAGTTATTGGCCCATGGATGAGTTGTCGCTGTCGCTCGTTCCCTTTCTGGCTCTTTCTACTCATCGATGCTGTTCCCTCGGCCTTCGGCCTAGAAAGCCATAGTCACTACAAGTTACGTTTCATGAGGAGGCAGGGAATCTCGACTAAATCTGGCCAGTCAGATCAACCAGTTAAAACGAACATGGCAGGACCATGATAGCGACTATGACCTGCCCCCTTCTTTCTCACATACGGTTGATGGATCCAGCTTGCTGTATAACCAGGTCAAGCCAGTCGAACACATGGAAGTCCTATCAACTTTACCACCGAGGCATGAAATCGATAAATTGCTGCGGAGATTCTTCGATCGGAACACGTTCCCCATAAGTATCCCTCGTAAGTCAGTCGTATGTGTTGGGTCGGACGCCGCTCACGAATGCCAGCTATACTCCACGAATCAACTTTTATGCACGAGGTAAATATGCTCTCAAGCTACATTTAATTTCCCTCTGCAGACTTTCCTTCCCCGCACATTCAGCTTGAAACAATTAACAGAATTGCATTACTAGTATAATGAGCACTGGAGAGACCCATCTAGCACCAGCTTGATATGGCTAGGCCTCCTGTTCTCTATTCTTGGTATCACCATGTTGGCGTTTCACCAGCATGGGGGGCCGCCAGAGTATCAGGGCTTATCTGAGTCGCTCTTCCAATTGTATAGGATGCGAACTGGTCAATGTTTGTTGAGCAGCGATATTTCCAAGTGTCTCCCCTACACAGTCGAGGCCTTACGGTTCAGCGCGACAGCCGAGCTTAATAGGAAGGATGATAACCGCCGCGGGCTGTGGATCATGACGGGCGTCCTCGTCCGCGCTGCCGTGAACATGGGATATCACCTGGATCCTTCAAAATTACCAACGATTTCCACCTTACAAGCAGAGTTCCGACGCCGCACATGGCTATCAGTGACGAGCATGGATGACATGGCTTCCTTTCTCGGCGGCTTCCCTCGCATGGGATCAGCGATACAGTCAGACACCAGAGAGCCCCTCAATCTCCACGATTGGGAGTTGTCTGAGGAGGATACCATTGAACCTACGTCGCGCCCGCTTTCTGAACCTACGCCTGTGACGTACCTTATTGTCAAGGGCCGCCTGTTCCGTGCGCTAGGCCGTGTTGCCGAAGTCAACAGTGCTTTCAGACAAGTATCCTATGAGACCGTGCTCCAAGTCGACGAGGCCGTGCAGGATGCATACCAGAGAATTCCTCCGCATATGAGAGTGTATTCTGTGAAAGCTGCAAACAGTCCCACTACAGCATCACACTTTTCTAACCTGGGACTGCACTGTCTATATCACAAGGGCTTGTGCATGCTGCATCGCGGATTCCTGGCCAAGGAAAGAGCCAACCAGAGGTATCAGATCTCTCGAGACCGATGTATCTCATCTGCCTTGGCGCTCCTGGATTTCCAAGCTGGCATACAGCAATCGTTTTACAGGGTCTCTCAGACCCGTCAGATGCTGGCTCTTGCCGCGATGATTCTCTTCATGGAGCTCGAGTTGAGGAAAAGAGATCCCAAAGAAGAGATGTCTCCGAGTAGCGATTTCCTTCTACGAACTGTGGAACAGTCATGTGGCCACTGGGCAGAGGCGGTGGAAGTCTGTGATGACGCTCGAAGGATCCATGGTCTTCTCCAAGGCATGGTTAGAAGTTATTATGCCGGGAGTAGCAGTGAAGCTGGATCTTCTCAGACGATATCGCCTCAAGCATCAGCACATATCTTTGGTTTGAGCACTCACTTTGATGCAACGACCGGAGCGATGTTGATTGAAGACAGCCTCTCCAACATGGAAATTGATTGGGTCAGTATTGCGCCTTGATTCCACTGCATTTAGAATCTGGAGACGATCCTGACTGACCATGATAGACTACGTGGGATGGTCTTCTTGAGGGGGCTAGCCAAGTTTCAGATCCGATCTATTAGAACATGGGATATGAGTTCTGGATAAGCGTCACTTAAGCCTTGTCTTGTGAGAATTACAGTGAAATTTCCCGCTTTCTAGTGGGCTCCCTGCAACTCGCTGGACGTGAGAAGTTCTCATCATGCCCAGCAGCGACATGATATACAGCTTGCCTCCGTACCGAGTTACTATACCCACGCATGCAGCAAACCCTTTGCTGGACCTGAGGCTAAAGTAAGAATCAGACTCGGACGCCTGGACCCGGATATTTTACCGACTGTGGTGAGCGCGGTGGATATCAGATTGCCGACCAGACCTATCGGTATTGAGCCAAGCGTATGTAATTTCACCATTGCAATCAACTTGCTCAAAGCAATAGCCGGCCGAGTCCCGCCTGCGACCTCACCAAAGCGTCAATTTCCTCCGCCTCACGCCTTATAACCGGATCACTGGGTGCTTGCTGGCGGGCAATATCTATGAGTGATTTTGCGGCATCCATGTTGCCCAAGACACGCTCTATCGACGCGGCTCGGAACGACAGCTTTGCCATCTGTTGCAAAGTTGGCCGCCAGTCGCTCGTGAAGTTTTCCCCGGCTGCCATCGCCGACTTAACGTGGTAGTCCGCCTTGCCAGAGTAGTATCGAACCTTGGTCTTGTCGGATTCGGATGTCTCCCTTAAGAAGACAAGGATGTTCTGCGCGCAGTTGAGGCAGACCTGATAATACGTCTCGGAAACCCCATAGAGGAAGCCCTGCCCCCCTTTGGCCGCGACCTGCGACCAGAGGTTACCGTTCCTAATGAGCGCGACCTTGATGTAACCAGTCGTGTAGGCTTCTGCGGCCTTGTGGAATTCTTTGTGCCTGAAGTAGAGGTTTCCTAGATCTTTATTGCGTTTGAATTCGGCCAAGACTGCATCTGGCTCGGGCAGGTCTTCTTTGGCAACGGCATGTTTCACAGACTCAGCCAGCGAGCCGGATACACTGCCATCGACTGAGAAGTGTAAAAAACCCCGCAAGTGGTCACGGTATGGCTGGAGAAGCCTCTCCTGGTTCTTCTCTCCCATGAACCCGGGACTCAGGGCAGACTCAAACGGATTGTGGATGGTTAATTTGTGTCTGGTGAGATGGCCAAATCCCCTGACCATCAAAATACCCCTTGTGGCAAGGGCCTCGCAGAAAAGGCCGTGGTCACGTTGGAGGATGACCAGATCCACATCGGCGTCGTGATCGGAGCCAGGAAATCCTGCAGGCTGATCGGAGGTCAACTCGATAGAATGTGTCATCACAAAGCCCTTGAAACTCTCCATTGAGCGTGCAGTAGTGCGAACGACAGGAATTTGACAGGCCAGCAAAAACCCTTTGATGACTTGGCCGACTCCCTGCGCACGAATTCGAATGAATTGATTGCCCCGAAGCATAACATCTCTAGCTTCCGCGTGGATTTGGCGATTGGTGCGCAGTATCTGCATCTCCCGTGGGTGTGTAATGTTTGCCATGCCCTTGGGTAGCCAGAGAAGGTCAGCCTGCTCAACGCGTCGCAATTTTGCAGGTGGCGGATCGCAGAGAACCACATGATAGATGGCATTCCTGATCTCAATCGGGAGGTCAAGGAAACGAAATGGATTATTAGTGGTGTCCGCCATAGTGTCTTCCCTGATGAGCATATGGCCGTGCTATCAAGCCAGCCGCTCGAGGCCAGCTTGGTTGATAATGCCCAATCGGCAAGTTGTAGAAACGGGTAGAAGGCTTATCTTATCTCCAAGTCATTTGACGGCTTACCTCAGCAAGTCCGATTATTCCCGAAGTACTCCAGTTCAATACGGCGCGACTCCAGCACATCATGATGTAGCAACACCTGGGCACATGCGACCACGGCGGAATTGTCACATATACTATGACTTCACCACCGTCACACCTTAAAAAAAACGAAATACGTAATTGCGGTGTTCCTGTGGCTAGACTACTTCGCGTCTATGTGATAACCTTCTATAGGAGGCCGCTTACCTATACGTAGTTCCATGGGAGGGTATCCCATGAGAGGGTATGCCATATAAGGTTATCTTATAGGAGGTATCCTATAGGAGGGCATCCTGTAGATGGCTTTCCTATAGGAGGGTATCCTGTAGGAGGGCATCCCGTAGGAGGGTGTCCTATAGGAGGGTATCCTGTAGGAGGGTATCCTATAGGAGGGCATCCCGTAGGAGGGTGTCCTATAGGAGGGTATCCTGTAGGAGGGTATCCTGTAGGAGGGTATCCTGTAGGAGGGTATCCTGTAGGAGGGTATCCTGTAGGAGGGTATCCTGTAGGAGGGCATCTCATAGGAGGTCAGGTGAGAAATATGATTGCCATGTAGCAGACACCCGAACAACTGGGCGGAGTTCGTGTTAGGCGTAGCTACTCCAGTAGAGCGAGCTCATTTCACTTTCAAGCAACAGGACAACACACACAAAATACTAGGTACCCCGCCGTCTTTATCGAATACAGCCGAAATAAAAGGTGTTGGTATCTGCGTGAAAAGGCGGAAATGAGCAAAAGTGCGAGCTGAAGCGCAATGAAGTACGCAAAATGAACGAGCTCTCCCCAAATCCCAGCCCGGTAGATAATGAGCCTAGGCAATTTGTTTCTCGAGGTGTTGTTCCACAACGCCGTCCTTAACCTCGCTTGGGTCGCCAATCTCGCCCATAGACGGCGTCCAGTGGAGCATAACCTTCCCTCCAGTGAACAACTTGTCAATTTGCTCCAGTGTTAGGTTTTGCGTTTCGGGGTAGAAAAAGTAGATCAAGGGCAGGAAGCAGAAGTTAAAGACTAGAAAGAGGTCAGTTCTGAATAATATTTGAAATCACAAAGGCCCGTCCGGCATGTCTGGGCATGTCGAACATACTGCAGAAATAGATGTATGTACGGTAACCGATGTTACCGATACTGACTGGTGTGATCTCGACCACCAGGAATGTAAAGATCCAGTTGGATGCCGATGCAAGTGCCGCAGCTCTCTGCCGTATCGCAAGCGGAGCATACTCGGCAGGAACTATAGCGTCGTTAGATTTGAGGGCCAACAACCAAGATGATGCAAAGATCGACTCAAAGGGGTGAAGCTTACGCAACCATGGAATGGCCAACAGGCCAATGGCAAAGAAAAAGTTAAAAGCAAAGAGCATCACTGATGCTACAATACCGGAGATGGTTGAGCCATCAGACACGGTCCCGGCCAAGATGGCCATGCAGCAGCCCTGACCAGCAGCGGCGAAAAGCATAAGCTTACGCCGACCCAATCTGTCGATGATCCAGATCGGAATGAGTGAGCTTAGGAAATAGGCAACGCCGTTGAATCCGGCGAGCAACATGGACATGTTGTGGGTGAGCCCGACAGACTGTTGGACTAATCACAGATGTCAGTACAATAATCCTCGGGCTAAACATACACTCTGAAAAATAACATAAGTTGAAATGCTATTGAGTGTCGTAAAAAGTTATGCTGTCGACCAGTGGCAGGCGAATTCGGGGGATCGGAAGGCTGTGAGGATGCGAAAGGCTGCTTACAGATGACAGGAGCATAGTAGGTGATTAAGTTGATACCACTGAAAGGATGGCTGTTAGCACATGTTTCAAAGGCAACGTGATAGAAAGTAACATACGAGAGCTGTTGCATGAATTGGCCTCCAATACCCAGCATTGTCCGATAGAAGAACTTTTGTGGCCCATTCTTGAGCAGAGCCTTGTAAGAGCTTCCATGGGCTGCCTCCCTCTCTTCGTCGATCGCGTGCTGGATTTCTGACATTTCTCTATGGACAAAGTCCTCATCGGGTTTGTTCTTCGGGAGCAATTGACACAGGATATTAAGTGCATCATCGTGTCGGTCTTGTGCAATAAGCTGTATAGCGAGATATTATTAGTCTCGAAGTGCCACATGGTCTTTGTATAAGTATCTTGGACACTTACCCATCGTGGAGATTCAGGCAAGACTAGCATGAGGGCAATTGTAACAAGAGCGAAAAGACACTGTAAAGCCAATGGGAAGCGGAATTGCGCATGGTTGTTAACATACGACATTCCATAATCGACCCAGTAAGCTGTCATAACACCGAAGATATTGATGGCAAGCTCGATGCTAAGCTTTTGTAGTAGTCACCCTGTTAGTGATGTGTTTGCATAATGGAAATGAAGGGTAGGTGGTTGTCAAACTTACCCCTTTTCCACGCTTGTCTGCCTGCATCAACTCAGAATGCCACACAGCTTCAGGCAGTGTTAGCCCATTTTATTATACTAACCGTAATCGAGAATTATCAGGAGACACCCAGACACAGAAGGGACTTACGTATGGTACTGGTGTTCATTCCATTTCCAAGACCTGCCACAATCCGCCCCACGATGAGATGCGGGATAGAATATGCAGAAGCCTGGAGTGCTCCACCAACACATAGTATAGCACAACCGATCAGAATCGTCATCCTTCTTCCGAGCTTTTCTCCGAAGACGAGGGCAAGAATGGAGCCGAAGAAGCAGCCGATCTCATAGATGGCGACAACAGTTCCCTGCAGGGACGCGCTGCCATTGGAGCCCTCGTTGGTATCGATCTCAGGGAATTGGGCCGTGAAGGCTTGGCCTGTCAACAGCCCTGACATAACACCCTGGTCATATCCGACTACTCGCACAGAAAGAAGTCAGTAGCCGCTGCTTGTCTATGCCTCTAGCCGTAGTAAACCTGACGAGGCCAGCCATAGGGCAGCGAGGCAAGAGAAGACTTCAGAATAACTTTACATACACAGAAGGAAGCCGGAGCCGGCTGCAGCTGTAATTGCCCAATGGAGGGGCCGGCCTGTGAGGATCGTCATTTTTGGGATAGTGTTGATGCACGAGAGAGGAGGACGATAACCGCGTAGGAGTCAAGGATATGTTGGATGTTATATATTTTTCGCTAAACCGGCACGCAAGACCCAGGCCGTGTCATTGCAACTGAAGCGAACACGCCAACTCTTGGATACCCCAGCTGTGCGTAAATAAGCCGGGGGATCTGGGGGAACAAGGCTCTTTCCCCCAAAACTTAGCCTTGAATTCTAATTAGATTCCTGAAATGGTCTAGAAGAGAAGCAACACCCGACGTTTGATGACGACGTAGGTATCCATCCTCATCGGGCCATTTTCTCACAATCACAGCAAACTCGAGTTCCCCCGGGAGAGAGGGGCTGTTTGATCCGCTGCCCGCAAGGTCCCACTGCCGGAATTTTCCTGGGGTCCCCGTAAAAAGTTTTCTGGGGAAGAGGAGGGCCCAATGACCGCCTAGGACAGAGTCATGCAGGTCGCGCTTCGACTTTCCCCATCCGCCAATACGGCAGGCTCGTGAGTAGGCGGGGATATTCTCGGTACCGCCCTTTAGGGAAAGAAACTTTTCCCACGTTTTCGCGTGATTGTGTCAGTCGGGGTTTATTAAACGCGAAGAAAACCTCAAGCGGCGTGAGACTTTGTTGAGACTTTTTCAAAAGGCCAAATAGGCAGCACGAAGCGATGGTGACCCGTTGCTCGGTCCCACTGCCGGGCACATCACCAACGTATCTAGATGGAGCAATGCTTAGACCTACGATTCTAGGCACGGACAGATGCCGAGTGTTCCAACAAAGGCATATTTGCGGCGAAAAGCATGAGCGAAACTGACATGACGATTGCTTCTGAAAATCGCTCTTATCATCCTGTATTTTCTCGCCGTAATTCTGGTATTCCTTCTTCCATTCTCTTCCGATCCAATATAGATTGTCGTCATTCCATCGTTATTGCAGCTGGCTTCCCTTAGATTTTTAGATCCCATTCCTCGCGATTACCTCTCGATACACACACCGCTCTCTAGCACCTCGCAGATCCGTACACCATGGGTGAACAAATTGCCGACTTTAAGCTCCCGGCGGACGTCCCAGAGTCCAGGATCACACCAGCAAACGTCTCACACACAGCCTTGTTCTCGCTGAGCGGCAAGACCATCGCCATCACCGGAGGCGGCCGCGGCGTGGGAATTACACTCGCCGCTGCCGTTCTCGAGGCCGGTGGCAATGTTGCCTGTCTGGATATCCTCGAAACCCCCGCCGCGGAGGAGTGGGCGGCGATCGAGAAGACGGCCAAGACATCCGGACTCAAGCTCTCCTACCGCCGCGTCGACATCACAGATGAGGAAAACCTCTCCAACATCCTGAACGAGGTCGAGAGGGAAGGGCGAGAGGCGGGCGCTCCGTTCTACGGCACAATCGCTTGTGCCGGCATCCAGCAGAAGACACCCGCAGTCGACTACCCCAAGTCGGACTTCGAGCGCATGATGAGTGTCAACGTCACCGGCACCTTTCTCACAGCGAAGCACACGGCGAGGATCCTGATCAAGAACGGCGTCAAGGGAAGCATCGTCATGATTGCCTCCATGTCTGGTGACATTGCCAACCGCGTAAGTCTTCGGCGCATCTGTTGAGAATGTCTGCTTGCATTTGACAAAAGCTGACGTTTTTCCTCGCAGGGGCTGTCATGCTCCGCGTATAACAGCAGCAAAGCCGCAGTACAGCAACTGTGCCGATCGGTCGCGCAAGAGTGGGGCCAATACGGCATCAGGGTGAACACTTTGTCCCCTGGGTACATTAGGACAGCTATGACGGATGCGCTCTTGGCAACGAACCCAGAGCTGGAGAAGATTTGGATGGCGGGAGCACTCCTTGGAAGGCTGGGGGCGCCTGAAGACTTCAAGGCGCCAGCAGTGTTCCTCCTCTCTCAAGGCAGTTGCTTCATGACAGGTGCAGACCTCAGGGTGGACGGAGGTCACTGTGCTTCTGCATAGACAGCGTCGTGCTAGGACAATATCAAAAGAAATTCGTGAATAACTCATCCTCCGTCGAGGTCTCCCCAAAATGTCCTCAGGTCGTCTGCTCGCCATTTGGCGCCCCAGCCGGTCTCCTTCTCGATCAGCTCATACGTCTTGAGAATTGCGCGGTGCTCGGATGGGTTGGACATGATGCGCCCTGCTATCCAGAGAGGTTGGATGCAGTTGGTCCAGCAGGCATGGTCGGTGTTGGATATCGAGATGGCGCATATCCTACGAGCATGCCAGAGCAGAGACCGGGTTCCAGTTGGCAGCCTGGTGCCTCGAGGGATTCTCTGCAACATAAGGAGAGCGGCAGTATGGTACATTTGATTACCGGATATGGCAGACGGGTTAGAGAACAGGAGGATGGGGAAAGGTCGTTCACTCTCAGACTCTGTGGGCAGGTCGAGAACGGGTCGCATTTCTGGGGGCCGAAAGTGATACCAGTCGTTGAGACGCGAAAAGAGGCTGTTCCAGCGCTGACTGAAGTCCTCGCGACCTTTGGTGCTGTCGGCGAAAAGGTCCATAGCCTCAGCACAGAGGTGCACAATGTAGTTGGCATACACTACAGACAGCGTTAGGAGTCAGCAATTAATAAGTCCTAGGAGTAGCTCATTACTACTAAAGCCAAGAGTAGGCTATAATATGGCTATAGTATATCTTTAAACATACCACCTCTGAGACCTTTATTGTCTAGACTGAGTATGTGGTATGTTTGTTCTTGAAGGGGTAAGGATTATATCCAGAAGCTGCTTACTATCAAATCCGCCCGCACTGTAGGCCAGGCGAATATTTACGTCCGCAGCCGGTTTCGGCAACCAACTTTCGATTGGAATGATCGTACGCTCGTCTGAGATGAGTGCACCACATAGGTCTGCAAGCCATATTGATGAGAATCCTGAGTTTCCGGTTGATACTTAACATGTGGCAATTGAAGACTCACCCATACGTGCGAAACACCAGAAAAGGGCCTGCTCCAATCCTCCGGAAAACCCGTTGATGCCAAGAGATAAAATTAGGCTGGCAGAACCGTCAAGATGCCGACGCCACATTTTAGGAGAACCTAGGCACAGGTCAGTTATAGAAACAGGATAGGTAGTTATAGAAACAGGATAGGTAGTTATAGAAACAGGATAGGTAGTTATAGAAACAGGATAGGTAGTTATAGAAACAGGATAGGTAGTTATAGAAACAGGATAGGTAGTTATAGAAACAGGATAGGTAGTTATAGAAACAGGATAGGTAGTTATAGAAACAGGATAGGTAGTTATAGAAACAGGATAGGCAGGTCTAAGTAGAGCTCCCTGTGACTCACAGCTCATCATTTCCAAAACACAAAGCACAACACATGATGCGACCACAGTCGTGGTCCTTGTCTGCAGCTGTGGCACAAGCTGATGAATAGCTTCCTGGTACAGCCCGAGACTCGTAGCAGGCCGGTCAGGGAACTTTCTTTCTAGCTGCCGGGCTGAAAGGGCAAGCATCGAGTATCGCAAGTGGGGATGTTCTCGTGCCAGTGGGGGCAGCACGCGAACAAATCGACGCTGGTTGTCAAATTTGTCGAGCTAAATCGTTCTATGAGCCTGGCGAACTATGCAGTGGTAAGAGTCAATGCTTGATAGGGGATGACCACTTACCCATGGGCCGATTTCATCCACCCAGTTCTTCCATAGTTCGAATTCTTCCTGTTGGGACAGCTCGCTAAGTCGAGGAGTTGGCCGGGATAAAGCCACATCGTCTAGGGGCGATATGGTGTCTGACGTGTTAGGAATCGACGGCGCGCCATCCCCTCCAAGCTGGCCGTCAGATCCGGCCGTTGCGTGTGCAGCCGCTGCATGTTCTGGTGTTCCACACCGGCTAGGGAAGGCCGAGCGAGCAGCATTGAACGTATGACTTCTCAAAGCGGAGTGAAACTCCAAGTAAGCTGAGCCAGGCAAAAAGATGCCATCCTGTGACATGCCCTCCGAGCCCGGGCTGGCAATACTGTGATTACTGCTATGATTTGCAGGTTGCAACAGTCCGCTCTGAGGTGCAGTGGCGTTAGGAGGTGCACCAGGGGCTGAGCACCCCAGGTCGAGCAACTGAGCAGCTGCAGAATGGATCATGTCGTATGAGTGCGGGGACAAGATATTTGCTGAGCTCTCAAGGTTTGGAAGATGACCTGAGGCGGGCGTGACAGGTGCCGAGGCAGCATCAGTGGCATGTCCTGAGCTACCGGCGGCGGTCAGCGAAGCCACGTCGTCCCTCTGGCAAGACAACGTGGAAACGGTGCTGTCCTTTGAGGATTTCGGGGATCCACGTGGTTGTTGATCCCTCGGGTCCTGCTGATCTGGGGATTTCTGCTGGTGGCCAGGGCCGGCGGCGGCGGACATGTTGGACTCATTCCAATAATCCCGTATGACTTCACTGGTCACATCGATGATCTGGGGTAGTCAGAACACAGGATATTGTGGCAAGACCGGGTTGTGTTTTACCTCGACATCTCCACTAGACTGCCCTTTTGCTGTCTCAAGCATTGACGGATGGCTGGCTGGAATAGACTCGACATGCTCGGGGCGGAAGACCAGCCGCACCCCCCATTCGCATGGCACCCCCCTCAACGAGCACTCCTTACAGGATGGTCTTTGCTCATCACCTGCTCAGGATTGCATATAGTTAGACAAAGACGTCATGGATTGTGTGTGGGTTTGGACATTATGACTTGTCCGTCTGTCCAGTCTGTTCCTGCAGCCAGTGTGGCGAGGACACAGCCGCGGTGGGCTACTCACATTTCTTGCGCTTACGCCTGCAGTTCCAGCAGCCGGTTCTCGTCCGGACGTGCTTGGCCCTCGGGTTGCGACGAGCAGTCTGAGCCGGACGAGAATCGCGGGCCCGCCGACTTCCCACTCGGGGCGAGGCCGAGGCAATGTCGTCGGCCGTCATGGTCGCCTGTGGGACTGGTTCCGCCTGGATGCAGTCTGTGATAAGACTATCAAGTCGACGGTGGCTTCAGGAGCCTCCCATCGTGTGCAATGACGATGCCAGACCCGACCCCGTGACGTCGAGTAAGGTACGTTGCAGCCGGGCTTTGCACTGTCGCGACGGATCGCCGACGTCCCTGCCACCTGGCGGGCTTGGTGAGCCACCTGGTCAACGGCTGTATGTTACCCCGGATATTGTTGACCTTGGTGGAAGGCTAAAGGTTTGGTTAATGCGCAGTTCGGCTTGCCTGATCCGTCGGGATGGTTCAAAGTTCGGGGTCGCATGACAGGACTCTCCCCAGGCTTTCCCATGGATGGGAGCGATGGGGTCGCACTGGACAAGGCCGTGGGCTGGTGGGGTGTCTGGGGTCATGACTCTCCTCCACTCGAAACCTGCTAGGCGAAGAAGGGTAACCCGTAGCGCTGTCGGGTGGCGCGTCGGCCTTCCTCAAGTGCAAAGTAGGCAGTCTGAGACACCCGACGATGCGCCGTCGTGGCTCTCTTTCTCCAACGGCACTTGGCCACCGGCGGAGAGCAGACATATCGTGGGGAGCAACAGAGGACGATATATGAAGCACGCTCTCCAGCGTGGTCGATCAAGTGGCTCCGCTCCGTCTTTGCCATGGACAAAGCACACAACCCCCCTCTGCCCCAAAGATCTCACAATGGCCCCCTCCGTAGCAGCAGTCCCCACAGACACTGTCTCCCACCTGCCGCTGAAACTCTCAGCGAACGGTGACAAGACGAACGGTGGCCTTGCCAGCATCTCAACACTCGAGCTCAAAGATGTCGCAAGGACAGACTTTGTCCTGCGGACGTTCAGATGTCTCATTGCCGACCTCTGTGAGCAGTTCAAGGGTGGCCACCCTGGGTATGTCCTCTCGGTGCTTGTGCCTCTTCTCATAAGTGGCGATGGCTGATGGGTGGGTTTGATGATGTGTAGGAGTGCCATGGGTATGGCAGCCATTGGTGTCGCGCTGTGGAAGTACGTGATGCGTTACTCGCCAGAGAACCCCAACTTCTTCAACCGAGACAGGTTTATTCTCTCAAATGGTGAGTAATCCTATCTCTGGAGTCCGTGTTGGTCTGGGCAGGGGCAGATATTGACTGTATATATTCCGTGCAGGCCACTGCTGTTTATGGCAGTATACCTTCATGCACCTTGTTGGCTACAAGAACATGACGCTTGACCAGCTAAAGTCCTACCACTCCGACCGGACCGACTCCATCTGCCCAGGACACCCCGAGATCGAACATGAGGGCATTGAGGTGACGACAGGACCCCTCGGCCAGGGTATCGCAAATGCTGTCGGTATGGCCATGGCCACCAAGCAGCTGGCCGCCACATACAACAAGCCCGGCTTCCCCGTGGTGGACAACACGACGTGGTGCATGATTGGCGACGCATGCCTGCAGGAGGGCGTCGGCCTCGAGGCCATCTCGGTGGCCGGCCACTTCAGACTCAACAACCTGGTCGTTGTTTACGACAACAATCAGATCACCTGCGACGGTTCGGTGGACCTGACCAACACCGAGGATGTCAACGCCAAGATGAGGGCCTGTGGCTGGAAGGTCATCGATGTCATGGACGGTAACCACGACGTCGAGGGCATCGTTTCTGCCCTGGTCGAGGCCCGCGCGAGTACCGACAAGCCCGTCTTCATCAACATCCGCACTGTCATCGGAATCGGCAGCAAGGTGGCCGGCGACGCAAAGGCACACGGTGCCGCCTTTGGGGCCGAAGATGTTGCCAACATCAAGAGGAACGCCGGTTTCGACCCCGAGAAACACTTCCAGATCTCGCAAGAGGTGTACGACTACTTTGCCGAGATCAGAAATCGAGGCCGTGGTTTTGAGAAGGAGTGGGATGATCTCGTCGCATCGTACGAAGGCGAATACCCAGACCTGGCCAAGGAGTTCGGGCACCGCATCCGCGGCGAGTTCCCAGAAGACTGGACAAAGCTTATTCCCAAGAAGGAGGAGTTCCCAACAACACCTACAGCGTCGAGGAAATCCGCAGGACTTGTCTGCAACCCATTGGCTGCTAAGCTGAGCAACTTCATGGTCGGAACAGCCGACCTGAGCCCTTCAGTCAACATGATCTGGAAGGGCAAGACAGATTTCCAACATGTGAGCTTCCGGTCGCCCCAAGTCAATTTCCTACCTTGAGTGATAGACTGACATCAATCTCACAGCCTGACCTCAGGCCCACATGCGGCATCACCGGCGACTACTCAGGCCGCTACATCCACTGGGGCGTCCGCGAGCATGCGATGGCGGCCATCTCAAACGGCCTCGCGGCCTACAGCAAGGGCACTATCCTCCCCGTGACCTCTTCCTTCTTCATCTTCTACATCTACGCCGCCCCGGGAATTCGCATGGGTGCCCTACAGCGCCTCCAGGCGATCCACATCGGCACGCACGACAGCATCGGCACTGGCGAGGACGGGCCCACACACCAGCCCGTCGAGCTGGCAGCCCTGTACCGGGCCATGCCAAACCTGCTGTACATCCGGCCCTGCGACAGCGAGGAGGTCGCTGGCGCCTTCATCGCGGCCCTCAGCGCCCGCGAGACCCCGTCCATCATCTCGCTGTCCCGCCAGAACCTCGAGCAGTACCCAGCCCACTCGTCGCGCGACGGCGTCCTCCGCGGCGCCTACCCCTTCATCGAGGACGACGAGGCAGACGTGACGCTGATCGGCGTCGGCGCCGAGATGGTATTTGCCGTGCGGGCGCGCGATGCCCTCCGCGACCGCCACGGCCTGCGTGCCCGCGTCGTCAGCTTCCCCTGCCAGCGCCTGTTCGACGCACAGCCGCGCGAGTACAAGGCCGAGGTTCTGCGGTACAAGGGGGCCCGGGCCCCACCCCGCGTAGTCGTCGAGGCCTATGCCGCCAACGGCTGGGAGCGCTACGCCGACGCCGGGTACTCGATGAGCTCCTTCGGCCACTCGCTGCCCGGGGCCGCCGCCTACAAGTACTTTGGCTACGACCCGGAGCTGATTGCCTCGCGCGTCGCCGCCTTCGTCGGTGAGTGGAAAGAGCGTGGACCGGAGGAGTTCCGTGGCGAGTTCAGGGATCTTAACGTTGGGTCAAATGACCATTAGAAGCTGGGTCTGCTATTGTATATACCAAATCGGTTCTGTTCTCATTGATATATCTATGGACGACAAGTACGCGTAATGATCACAGTCATTGCTGAATCCACTGAGAATCCTGGCCGAGAGCTGATAAGGAGAAGTCAAATGAAATAAACACCTTCAAATCACCACACATACTGTGACGGCTTGCCCATTGCCGCTGGCGCATCCACGTAGGCCAAGAGACCTACAATGACAATAGCATATGTAGCCGTGCGGTCAAATATTCTATCATCATACCGTCACACCTCCGAAAAGAATATTATGTTAAAGCGCAGTCCTTATAGCTTACTCCTTTCTTACATGTATAACCATCTCGCATTAGTAAACCCTCTATAGAACGCTATACAATAATAAGGTATCTTGTATAAAGATATCTTATGAAAGAAAAACAGGAGGACGCCTTATGGAAGGCTAAACGGTTATTATTTAGGAACTTATTATATAGTAGGTTATCCTATAGAAGGTTGTCCCTATAGATAGTGATACAATAGCCTAATGATGTTCATACTCTGGGAATCAGGCCATAGTCCGATACACGAGGTTGTTCCAACATCTTTCATGAGGTTATCATGTAAGAATACATCCTATAGAAGGTATTCTATAGGAGAGATGCTATTGCCGCGTAGCGGACAACCGAGCAGAGCTCTTTTGCGCATGTTGGTCACGACGCGTCCTTGAACGTTTGTGTGCGAGAGCAACTAAAGCTAATCAAAGTGCTCTTTTCAGAAAGGAACTGACACTGGTATCTAAAATGAATCCTAAAAAGTGGTCTATCCAACCGAATCCGCAAACTCGCGTTCTCCAGAAAAGTGTCAGGGATATTTCCAGCCCGTGAAAACCCGTCTTCGAATGTTTTTCAACGTGGGAATCATGAAACGCCACTGTCAAGAATCTTTCCCTCCATAACCGAGCCCAATCAATGACCATGGCCTATGTGAATCGAACGAGAACCGAAAAGAAAGCAGCACAACGCCGAGGGGAAGTAGGGTAACAGAAAATCAGGGGGCAAAGTTTAGCGACCGCCATAGTCGCTAGCATAGCCAATCTCGCCGAAGCCCTCAGTCATGCCCCCGGGGCCAAATCCAGTGCCTGGCCCAGACACATATCCGTCATCATTCTCATTTTCAAGGTCAGAAGCATCGAAGCTCGACCGACCGCTGAGGTCGTCTCCCATGTCGCTCACGTCGCCCTGCATGTTCGGTGCGCCCCAGTCCATGTTTGCCAGCGCCGGGTATTGGGCCAATAGCGCCTGAGGAAGCATGTAACCTCCTGCCGATGGGTAGTTCGGGTTGTCGAGAGCCGGTGGGGCCATCAGGCCGCCCATTGCCATCTGCTGATGCTGTGCGGCCGCAGCTTGCTGCGCGGCTAATCGCTGCTCGCCCCACTGGCGTTGCCGCTCGATCATCTCCTCGTCAAGCAGCGGTTTGATACAGATGCGGCCGGCTTCAGACCGGAAATGCCGCCCGAGTGCGTCAGCACGTGCGAAGCGCCTTCCACATCCCCATTGGCCACCAGCCTTGAGGTCACCCTTGCACACGAATTTCTTTTCTCCTGAATGAAGACCCTCATGGCGCTTCCGGTCATGCTGTCGTGCGAATGCCTTGCCGCACACAGTGCAAACGAATGGTCGCTCGTCGGTGTGGGTGCGAAGGTGAGAGCGCAGGTTGTACGCGCGGGTGAAGCGTTTGGGGCAGAGGGAGCACTGGAAAGTTGCAGGGTGCTTCTGCACGCGCTTGGGTCCCCCAGAGGTGTCCTGGCTGCCCTCGCCCTCCACGAGTCGAAGAGCAATCACGTTGTTGGGCACGGCAGATGTTGATTGGCGTCTCCTGCTGGGAGAGGCAGATTGCTGGCGGTCAAGAGGCGACAAAGACCGGGACGAATCGTCCCTGTTGGGAGACAGCCCAGGGCTCAGATGGGGAGACACTGAGCCGCCTGGTGACTGCCGGTAAGCACCGCTATTGTAAGGATCGGTGACAGCTCTAGGCCTGGCACGCTGACGACCTGTCTTGGAGTAAGCATCAAGTTTCGACGACGTGCTTTTGAAACAAACTTACCTCGTTCGGGAGGCGTCAAGGCATCAGTATCCATCGACGATCTGCCATCAAAGTTGCTTCGAACTGGCGGTGGCGCATAGTCGATGTTGATGGTAGGAGCTGCCAGTTGGGGCATGCTCTGGGCTGCCTCGCCAGGGGCACTGGTCTGCTGGAGCTGGGGGAAAGCCTCAGGGGCCTGAAGACCGTACTGCGGGGGCGGAGCACCGACGAAGCCATTGCTTCCGAGGGTGAAGGCGTGTTGAGCGACGTCAGCCATCTGCTGCTGAGGCAATATCCGGGGCGAGATGGCCGGGCTGTGTGACGGGCTGCGGCCTCTGTCCGAGATGGTAAAGCTGCCGATGCCGTGAAGCTCCTGGAGTACAGCTGGGTCCTGAGGGCGCTGCATAGGAGAATGGCTCGGGTCCATGTGGTCAAAGCTGTCGTTGGCGATCAGGTTCGGCGAGTGGCCGACTGACGACACGTCGGAATACTCCGAAGGGCTCCTCCTGTGCGACTGGAACTGAGGCACGTTGCTCCAGTCCTGACCGGGAAGCAGAGCGGCCTCAACACCGAGGGACGCGTTGCGCGAGTGACCCCTTGGGCGCTGCTGGGCAAACTGATGCTGGTTGAAGTTGGGGGAGTGGTGCGCTGACGGGGCTGACGTTGGCTCCTGGTTCAGTAAATGCGGCGGGGTGGGGCTGTGGTGAGGTTGCGCCGATGCCATGCTGTTGTCCGGACCGCCAAGGGCCGGATTGAGACCCGGGTCGCCGGCGAAGAGCGATGTTCCGTACTGCTGCTCTCCCGTGGTGGACGGGAAGATGGTGAAGTCGTCCTGGAAGTTGTTGGGCGCGGAGTGCTGGGGCACCTGCTGCTGCTGTTGGGCGAAGGAGGATAGGTCGTTGGTTCCCTCCAGCTGTGCTGTGAAGCTCTGAAACGACGGGTCCCCCGAGAAGGTAGGCTGGCCTTGTTGAGGGTCAAGGAAGTTGTTGCCGTTATAGGTGGAGTAGTCCGAGGTGCCGGCGGCAAAGGGCTGTGCTTGAGATTCCAAATCAATACCCAGGCCGATGTTTGAGGCTTCTGCAGGGTATGGTCGGGCGGGAGAAGGCGAGTGGCTTTGGTTTATATGAGGCTGTTGCTGATGTGCAGCGGCAGAGGGGGAGCGACCCCTTCCCTGCTGTTGGTCCATGGTGATGTGGGTGTGATATGTACTGCGGGACACGGCTCCCGGTCCACCAGGGGGGTTAAGTTGAACCCCAGGGCCCTGTGGCACTGGAAAGCTTGGGGTAAAGGAGAGTGGATAGTAAGTTGGGTTGGGTTAGGTTTGGTTTGCTTGATGTTTCCGTCTTTAGAACAGCAGGTATCAGGCAAGGCAGTTTCCGGGTCAGCCTGCGAGACTCGGTGGCGGAGCACCGTATTGGGGCTGTGCTGGACGCAAGAGCTGACAACCCACCCAGGAAACGGTCCTATCAGGCCCTACCACCTCAGGATGATGAGACAGGTATTGGCTTCCAGCGACGTAAGGGCCACACCACACACACACACGCACACACAAAAAAACAAAGCGTGAAATGCTGCTGTCTGCCGAACCTTGGAACACTGGGGTTGCGTTGGTGCCTGGATGGTGGTGCCCTGCTGATGTGTCCTGGACTCCTGGTGCCTCACGGCATGTGCAGCCCGAGCGGTACACAGCACTTGTCCTGTCTGGATGCGAGTCTCTCCTCGTCCTGCCAGAGAACCTGGTCTCCTTAATCGTTGTCAATACCCGTAGGACAACAACGTCTGCACAGGTTGAACGTCTGCAGCCCCTCTCTGTGCCGATGTCTTGCGCCGTTGTGCTTCTGGCGATGCCGCTGATGCTACTGGAGCCGGTCGCGACGGGGTTCCTGTGGCCTTTGACCGTGCAGTCTATGGTCCTTGTTCTGCAGTCAGAATCTCAAGCACATATTGCCAGCCTTCTCAACTGGATGCTCAAGGCGGGAATGCGCCCGGTAATGTCTCGTGGGTGGGCATGAGGCTGGTGTCTTACGGCCTTGACCCCCCACTCGCGTAATCCAGCGACAGCGGGAAGGCTGTGCAGGACCTAGGGTAGGTTGCCCCGGGCTCAGGACAATCGGATTAGGACTGACCTCTTTTGGATCTTCCAATTTCGATACCGAAAACAATCTCTCCCCCTTGACAGCCCGTATACGATGACGCGACACACTCGGCGCGGTCGAGAGCTGCAGCTGGTGGGAGCTGGTCCACAGCCTGGCGCGATCTTGTCGTGGGAGAACCCTCTGCTTCTGCCCCTCAATGTGCGGCGCGCGGGACTTGGGCAGGAGCCTTCTCTCGACTGTCGGTACGAGTACCGGCTTGGAGACCCAGCAATTCAGGAGTCAAGCCCTTCAGGACCTGGCGAGAAAGTGTAGAGTATAACGAATGCGCGCGACGATGCGACGATGCGACAGAAAGGGCTGTCGATTGCGAGGTGGGCGCTTAGGTCGGGCGGGCGGGTTCCGACTTTGGCCGTGGTGGATTGGATCGGCGAGACTGAAGGCCGTTGTATCGTGGCTGTAGTCGCAAGTGTATATACGTGACGTGTCGCAGCAGCACCTTATCCCGTATGGGCCTGGCTATCGTATACAAGGGCGACACTGGACGGCGGGAGAGTGTATGAAGAATCGCGAACTGGTGGCAGGATGACAGTGACAGTGACAGCTGAACTGAGACCACCAGGTGGAGGAAACCCCGAGCCGGGGGGGGGGGTGGAGGTGCAGGCCTGGGACTGTGACGGGCGGGCTGGTAGGAGCTGCTGTGCTACTGCACAGGTCCCTCGTTGTAGAATGGGATTCTCAGTCTGGGCGAATTCTTGGCCCTTGTATTTCGCACTGTCTGCCCTATCACGGTGACTCATGAAGACAGAAGCTGGCTGTTAGCTCGCCCCTCGGCCCTCTACAGTGCCAAGGAAGCTATTATGAAGTAGCATCAGGACCCTCTCACAGCAGACCGGAAACCGGAGTCGAGTCGAGGTCGGTCATTGACAACTGCAGCAACTGGTTGATTGATTGATTGATTGAATGATTAAATGACTGACTGACTGACTGACGGACGCACAACACCAATGTCACGGGGCCAGAGGCACGCACAATACATAAGCACAACGCAGCACAGCACAGCACAGCACAGCACGAAACATCACGGCATCATTATTCAGTGCTTGTTTACACTCGCTTTCGTATTCCTGTTCTACCGGTAAAAAGAACCGGGCCAGGAGGCAGGGATGCCCAGCGATGATGCTGCTGACTGGGCCAGCTGGGCCTCATCTCTGTCCTCGACGCTGTCTGTCCCTGGCGCAACGCTAGGCTGGATTTCTGCCCTGACAAGGCGATTCAGGATATATGTCCAGGGTTTTATCGCGACAGCAGGTGGTATCATGTCGAGTCTCGGATTCGACTCGAGCCCAGGCCCGTGGGGTGAGTACAACGCCTAGCCGAAAGGCGACAACATGTCGCCCGGGTAAGAAAGCTCCCGCCGCCTGATGAGACAGCCCCACCGTCTGTGACTTTTCTGCACAGTCGGGCAGGACTCGGGACTCGGGCATCACCAGCACACAGCAGTAGAGAGGCATTGGTATGCCGGTGCTGTCAAATTTCCAGCATTTTGGTACCGATCTGTCGGGCGTGGTAGGGACCTGCCCAAGCACGAAGGCGCCCCAGCCCCTCATGACTCGACCACCACGACGAGTGCGGTAGCAACGTGGAAGCCGTCAACCACTGACCGTGCACAGACTTGCAGCCCCAAGCAAGCCCATTGGGACGTTGAACCGTCGTCCTACACCACCGCAGCCTTCAAGGACCCCAAGACGCGTACCTCAATGGGCAACACGGGCGCGGCGCAGGCTTGAACGGGGCGGAGCAGCACAAGCTCGCCGGCTCGAATTCGATGCCATCCAACTCTGCAATTGCCGCAAGCCCAGCCCTATCTGAACCGCGGCGTCTTGATCGCCAATGTCTTAGACTTGCAGGCAGGCAGGCTGGACTGGCTGCTAGCCCCGGATCAGCCTGGGCAGCGCTAATGCTGGCACCGGCGTCATACGCGTGCACCAGTTGCGTTTTGCTGCCCACTGCCCACTGCACCACTGCACTGCCCACCGGTAGGGGTAGTGACACTGTCTCTTGCCCCAGCGCTCGGGCTCCCGTGCAGATTGAACCTAATCTCATGGCAGCTGCCATCAGACCACATTGACGATTGAGGCTGTACCCAATCTACCTGAACCATCTCTTTCCTCGACAGGGCTGCCCTGGCACACCCTGTTCTGAAATCCCATCCCGGGGGGAAGCAAGTGAACGAAACAAGCAGATGAGGGTATTATTCGACCGAATTGTTCCACCCCGTCCTCACGAGCTGCCGAGAGGAGCCGCCGTCGACACCGGAAAACAAATCTCTCTGACCGGTCAGCTTCATTTGTCGGCCCATCGCCGGACTCTCTCCAATCAGCAATAGCAATATCTGACACAAGAGGCAGCCTGCTGCCCTATTCAACTGTCCGCCTAATACCAGCCCTCACCAAAAAGACAACTCGCCCGCGGGACTGTTTCAACCTTGCTCCCCCTCCCCCCACCCCTGAATTGTGCCTGGGTCGGCGATCGACAAGTGAGCCTCCCCTTGTCCAGCTGGACAGCAGGGTGGCAGGGTGGACTTGTGTTACTATTTTGGAATCCTTCCACATCTAGACCACTCGGCCACAGCATTCTGAGCATATGACTTCCAGCGGTATTTCGGGAAGAAGCCCCTCAGCGAGCAAACACAGTAGCACTGAGCGGACTGGGGGAGATCGACCAAAAGCCTCCTGAGTGATCTCATACTCGTGATCGACATTCATCCGAACCTGCCACTCACCAGTTCTGCTTACATGATGGATCACCCTGAGCTTATTATTTCGTCTGAGGTTTTGGTGATTAAGGGGCACAGTAAAAGCGCCAGGCACAAGGAAACACCTCGAGGTAATCTGTGCGAGCTCTCTTGGTCCCAAGCATCCCAACTCCCAAATTGCCCGTTGGCATCGGCCGCAGACTGCAGTGGAGTGTATAGCGTATAGTTGCACCACGATAAACACACCGAGCTAGACGGACATCCACCAGTTCTCGCCACCCCGAGCAACGCTCCCCCCACCCCTAGGGGTTCAGATCCTGCGGGTGAGATCTGTAGGGCTGATTCATGCCCTTCTAGAAAGCAGGAAATCGCTTCGAAGGATTTCCGCCGTCGGGTTCCTCCAGCGCTTGCCCCGTCCCACATGTGCCCACAACCTAGCCCACGAGGACAAGGAAAATGTGCGTTGGCGTAATCTGAGGGCTTTACAAACAGTTTTGTCCCCCGGCCCTCACCCTCCAACCGCCGGGAGACCCTGAATCGGAAAGTCTGGTGGCTCATTGGAGTTCTCTTGGCTAGACTGACCTTGAATTATCCGGCTTGTCTTGCGTGACTAAGGGGCCAAGACAATGGTCAAGACCGAAGTCTCGCATTCCGCTTTGCCCACTTTCACCACTATCACGGGTGATCACAAGGTATAAATGGAGAATCTGTCGATGGCACTTATTCGAATGGCAGTAGTAACACGGAATGAGCTGACAGATTAGAACCCCCCCCCAAGCCTCGAGTCGAGTTCGCGAGTGATTTACGCGAAGTCACACAAACACGGCTTCCAAGGGCGGTGACCGAGAGGGTCACTCGTTACCAACCAGTGTTTTGCAACATCGTGGCTGCTATCTGCCGCCAAGGGGCTTGCTCATGATTTTAGGGCCCAAAAGACCGCACACCTACGGTTAACGAGGCGCACCAACTTAGTAGACGTAATGTCTGTCCGTTGACCTTGCATGTATTGACTCCGACGGGCCGGTGAAGGACCATGCATGTGTCTCGTGGCTTCAAGCAGGGATAGAAGTCCTATGCTGACTGCCACGGGCCCCTCTGCAGGGTTCGAGAAACCAAATCCATTGCTTGTCTCCGTGACAGAGGTCTATAGTTCTATTTTCAGGGTATCTTGAGAGTAGAGAATTTTCCAGGACACCGCAGGCCCTGGCCAGGATGCAGGTCTAGTGAAAAACACAAAACTTTGGAAAAAAAAAAAAAGAAAGAAAGAAATATCGCCGAAGCAACTTCACCACTTTTACCGCACCCGCTCGATTTGCTGGCGCTCTTCACAGAACCTCCTCCCTTTCCCACCCCTCAGCCTTCGTCATTGGGAGAAGCTTGTGACCGTCCCTGTAGGTGCTCACAAAGGGGTTCGGGTCCTCGGTCTGGTTCAAGTTTCCAAGGGTGTGGTTAACCCCACGGTGAGTTGCCTCGTCCGCACGTATGTATAAAAGCAGGTCCCTCATCGTTCGCTTCCCTTCTGGCATGTTCCAATATGTCACGGCGATGTCTGGCACCTTGAAGTTCGGATCCGTCCACTTCGGCAGGTATCCGGCCTCGAGCTCGCGGAGACATCGCGTGTAAGTATGGACGGCCTCCTCCTCGAGATATCCGACGAACCGGTGACAGATTTTGGGCGAAGCCAGGTAGCTAAGAAACATGGCGTTGAAGTATACGCCCTGAGCGCCTAGGATGAGGCACTTCATAAACCAGCCTGGTTCACACATCTTCATGAAGGTCTGCGATGAATCAGTCAGCATTTCGGGCCTAATATGATATGAGGAGGGGGGGGGGGAACATACCAAAAGGTGCATTCTCTCATTATATGATTCCTCGAGGAGCGTCTCGATCCAACCGTTGTCGCGTTTCAGGCGACGGATCGAGTGTAGGTGTCGGAGCATCCCCGCGATCATCCCTGGAACCCCAGCTATGGATTCCAGGAAAATAAAGCGAACAAGCCATTGCGCCTCAGTGAGAGGTTTGTCGGCCACAACCGCCGTGGTGGGCTCCTTCTTGTTCGTTTTCTGGTCCTTGCTCAAGCCGTTGACTGTGTCCATCCCCCACCGGCAGAGCCTCATCAGCCGCCACTACAGCATCAAGAGTCAGCGATCAAAGAGTTCAAGGAGAAGCTTAATACCAATCAAGAAAAGAGTAGGCCACAGGGTGGCTATAGCTTGTCTTCAAACAGGCTGTCCCTTAAGTCTTTATTGTATAGACTGAGAACGGAGTATGTTTGTTCTGAAAAGGGTAAGGATTATATCTAGAAGCTGCTTACAGCAAAGCGGTCTCCGAGCGTGACGGGGGCGCGGTGGCCCGGCTCGACGGCGAGCATCGCGGCCTCAGTGACGCCATGGTGAGGCCACGCTGGAGGCGTTGTGCGGATATTCTCGGTCTCTTTGGCGGGAAAGAAGTCTCGGAGGTGGTTTGCTGGGGTTGATGAGAAAGACCGCTGCTGGGTAGAGGTTGAGGCGGTGGTTGCGGCCAGCCGCAGGCCAACCACTGAGGAAGTAGAGCCGGAGGATATATAGGTATGGAGCAGGGGAGCCACAGCCCGGCCGAGCTGGCTTGCCTGTTTAGGGGAGCATAGTTTGGTGTTGACCCGTGGGGCGAACATCGAGATTGATAGGCACCTGGGTAGGTAGTTTGTAGGTTGAGAGTAGAGATTTGTCTTCAATAGAAGTACGATGCTGACTTATCAAATCTGCTTTTGGGCTGGAATATAAGAATCATAGGTAGGTCCTGAGGCAAGCATGTCTTGTCCCAGGCCAGGCTATATACGCTGTCGAGGCAGGTGCATGTGAACGCCCGAGTAGGGGAAGCCCGCTCATGGCTGCCCAGGTGCTTGGTAGGGAGAGACCGGAACCCAAGATGACGCTGAAGGAATAGCAGCATGAGCCAGAAAAAGAAACAAGGAACGCCATGACCACGTATTCAGGCCGGCTTCACCCATCTCACAAAGGGGCGAGTCAACAGCGGTCCGTAGTAAGCAATAGTGCGCCTAGCCCAATGTGTCACACTTCCAGCCCGGCTGTGAGCAAGTTTAATCGGCGTCTAAAGGGTTCGCCCCAATTCGCTGAAAGCCCGAGACACGCTCACCTCCGCCGAGGGCGAGTGCGGATAGCAGATCCCGATTTGGTGGAGCATGCAAAGAAGTTTTGAGATGAGTCTTTGACAATTCGATGGGGCTGTAGTGGTCACCTGCCCGTGAGTTTTGTCAGCCCAAGGCCAAAGGAGCCTGGAAATTCTCTGGCTAAGGGGGCCGTGTTCGGGAGAGGCCGGGAGAGTGACGGACTGCAAGCGGCTGAGCGTCCCGCTGCATTATCGCGGGAATCTGGCCAATCATTTAATACGAAATCCTTACTGCAGACCCACCGTCGACCAACAGTCAACCTCCGAGTCGGTGCCCGATACCCACGGGTCCGTTCAGGTGTTTGAAGAATTTCTGGAATCCCGGATTGTGGATCATTCATGGCGCCCTGATACCGGATGACCGAACTCTTTGCAGTCAGCCAGGGGACCTGTCACCTTCCGCAGCCGCAATACATCTTGGAAGTCAGGGCCCTGCCGTGTAGCAACTGTTCTTTCGGTGGACACCTTTCGAAAACCCGTGATGCCTTGCAAGTCTCCCTCCAGCAAATTGATTCATGGAAATTTTGTTAGGGAAGTTTATTTACCCGCTCTCGATTCCAAAGAGGGTCCATCCTAAGGAAGTCATAGTGTCAGTACCGTCTAGATAACCTCTAAGATAGACCTGGTGGCCTCGCAGCGGACACTTGAATCAGGGCTTGTCAGACAGCATGGTCTAATTCAGAATTGAGGTTTCTTTTCTCTTGCTGTAAAGAAGTTATTTTTAGTCGTCTTACTATCCAAATAGCAATGAAGAAGGCCCGAGAAGCAGTTAGGCCTGAAACCTTTCCTGCCGGGTGCTGACGGAACTGTGGGCAAAGGTGAAAAGGGCTTGGGTGAGTGAGGATCCCAGGATGCGACAGCAGGCTGAAGACATGTACCCCTTTTTTTTGAAATCAGATATTCACACCCACAGAAACAGATGGTACACCCGGACTGGGCACCTTGTGGGAGGGCATCCTATAGGAGGTCATCCTACAGGAGGTTATCCTATAGGAGGTAATCCTACAGGAGGTTATCCTATAGGAGGTTATTCTATAGGAGGTTACCCTATAGGAGGTTATTCTCTTAGATCTTATCTTTAGTGAGGCTATCCTGTTAGGAGTTATCCTATAGGAGGCTATAAAGTAGGAGGCTAATATGTGGGAGGTTGTCTTGTAGGGTTTAGGAGGTTGCCCTGTAGGAGGTTGTCCTATAGTGCTTTGGTGTAGCCTCTGTCTTTGAGGGTGAATGTCTGATCTTTTTTTATATAAAAAAATAACACAGGCAAATAATATTATTCACGGGAAGACAGTGGCTGCTGCGATGTGGCCTCAGGTTTTCGGCAGCAATAGCTCCCTTTGTGGCACACAAGTCTGTACTCTGACATGGTCGAGCGAGTCCCACACTGGGATGTGAATATGGTCAGACCAGATCTTGAGAGCGTTATTCCGGCCAAAACAATGGGTTCAGCTCTTTGTACCTTGTCCAGTGACCACGAGCGACGCCGCATTGCCCAAACCGGTGGGGCTCTGTGCCATGACACCATAGACTGAAGAACTGCCGTGTTACATGCATTTCTCTTACCGTGGTAATCTGGCAGACGACGTGAAGTGATCTATTTTACCCAATGATGATTTGAAATTCATTAGATTCAAGGCTAATTTATCTGTCAGGTCTTTCGTTTAACGAGAGCCCAAGTAAAATCAGATGCCATGCAATACGTGCGGTGTGACGGTCTACGGTGCTGGATCAAGAACCTCACAAGTGAGGTACTGGTCGATCGACCTCACTGATTACCCCTACACTCCCCCATGAGGTTCGGACAACAGATTAGGGGGGAATTCCAATTCTATCAACTCACATTATTGCTGCGAATCATATATAATGTCAATCCCAACCAAGCATCCGTACGAGGCCTTGCTGAGAGCTCTGCCATGGGCCAAGCCGAGACGCCAGGAACGCTTATGTAAACAGGCAGAGTCATTCCCGCCAAAAATCTACCCCTCCAAATCCTTGCTCCCCGCGCCTAAATCGGGTTGCCTTTTTTTCTGGCCTGTGCCCAAAGGAACCACAATACCAACGCAACCGAGCAGTTGAGATTGTCCCTGTCGACTTCCAAGAGCAGACGCCTTGCAACTCTTCAGAACATCACGATCCGCTAGTCTCCAGAACCTCGCGCCTTTCCTACCCACCTTTAAATATCCTAAACCATCATCAATATGGCTGGAAAGTGGGGTACGTAAGACTCATCCTCGCGTTGTGCACCATCCACTGCGGCCTTCAGTTTGATTGCGGTCTCGCCATTGCTCCGACAGCGCTGCGTTTGACCAGCCCTTGTGCAGGCCGAGACTCAACAGCCCTGCGGAACCCTGTCGAGGAATGACCGATCCTTTTCTGCATCAAGCTGACAACATCTGCTGGCAGATGACGAAGAGGCTTCCGATGCCTCCAGCTCCCCCGATGAGACCACCAAGGCTGCCGCCGCCGCCGGCCGACGCAAGTTTGATGATGAGGAAGACGATGACGATGTATGCATTCCGTCGCCTCCTCTGACGAAGCCCAACTAACCAGGTTGCTCCCAGGTTCTAGACTCTTGGGACGCAGCTGAGGACTCGGAGGTCGAGCGCGAGAAGGCAAAGAAAGCCGCCGAGGCGAAGGCCAAGGCTGACGCCGAAGCAAAGGCCAACAAGAAGTCCAAGACACAACGCCTGCAGGAGAAGATCGCCGAGCGTCAAAAGCAAAAGGAGGAGGACTCCGACTACGAGTCCGACGAGGACGAAGCCACCAAGAGGGCCCGCCTTGCTCAAGCCCAGAAGGAGGCTGATCTCAAGCACGCCGAGGATCTCTTCGGAGGCGATGTCGGCGGTGTTCCTTCCTCACGCAAGGCGGTCATCAAGGGGTCCAGCGTGCCTGACCCCAAGGACCCCAACAACCTGATCGACTTGTCCACGGTGGCTCTCTTCGACCCCAAGACGAAGGCACAGTTCGAACAGCTGCGCGAGGTGATGGGCCCTATCATCTCCAGCAACGCCAAGAAGGCCCACTACACGCTGTTCCTTGTTGAGTTTGCGAAGCAGCTGGCCAAAGAACTGCCCAGTGACCAGATCAAGAAGGTTGCCAGCGCCATGACGACCCTCAGCAACGAGAAGCTCAAGGAAGAAAAGGCACAAGAGAAGGGCGGCAAGAAGTCCAAGGCGGCCAAGACGAAGACCACCCTGGCCATGTCTCGCCCCACCACCACCGACACCACTGCTTACGACGACAACGAGTTCGGTGATGATGACTTCATGTGAGGCGTCGGGTTGAAAAGGTTTCCTCGACAGCCAAGCATAGGCACATGAACAGAACATTGTGCAATTAGGTACCACCCATGGGCGTCAGGTAGCTGGCCTCGTTCGTCGGGCCGCCACTGTTCCCGGACCGTGGCAGCTTCAAAACAGGAACATCAAACAAGGTCAGGCAGTGGACTTGCGCCCCCGACTCTGGCGGCAGACAACACTAGCGTCGAGGCGTGGGGTTCGAGCGTTGTGGGTGGTACAAGGGTGTTCCGGAGGCAGAAGCCGTTGGGAGAGATTCTACAGAACTGGCATTCGCATGAGCAGCATAGATTGCAGGCGCTAGTTGGACAACAGAATACTTAATACAAGATTGCGGCTCTCAGCATCGCTCCCTGACCGTGACGAACCTCAGTGGCTGCCATCTACTGGGACAGCGAGATCACAATTTGCTATCCGACTTCCTTCCAGTCTTGATGTTCTTGGAGTGTCCGGTCTTCAAGAAGCCGGGATACTGCATACCCTCGTCAAGGCCAACAGCCATTGCGCCAGGGCTCCTCCATGCAGCGCCGTCGACGACGAGGGTGTGGCCATTGACGTAATTGGCAGCGTCACTGAACAACCACACCGTCGCGTCTGCGATATCACGGACAGTACCCCACCTCCCGCTCGGGATGGCGGCGGTGGCTGCCTCGGTGTGGGCGGCTGTGCTGCTAGCCAGCCTTTCCAGGCCCTCGGTCCCATCGATGCCACCAGGGGCGATAACGTTCGCACACACCCCCACGGGCCCGTACTCAAGCGAGACGCTTGCCATGATGCTGTCAACCCCGGCCTTTGCGGCGCTGACGTGGGACTGGAGAGGGAGGCCGGTGTAGTGGAAGGTAGCCGATACGGCAAGGATGCGCCCTCCTGTTCCGACCTGGCCGGCGGGTGGTGGGTTTGGGTTCCGCGCAGCTGACTCAACCAGGTACCTTGCTGTGGCCTTGACCGTGTTGAACGTCCCAATTGTGTCAATTTCGATGACGGACCTGAATCCATTGGGGGACAGGCCTGAGATGGGAGCGACAAAGTTGCCTGCTGCTCCCGCACTTCATGCCGAGGATGGTCAGTACACAGTGGTCTACGGCTTGAGCACTATGAATGGGAGGGACAGACATAACGAAGTCAATAGCACCAAGCTCCTTGACACAACGATCGGCTGCAGCCTTCAGACTGTCGAACTGTGGATTTCGGTCAGTATGAGTGTGTGTGTGTGTGTGTGTGTGTGTGTGTGTGTGTGTGTGTGTGTGTGTGGTGTGCACGAACACGTTGCACGCGAATGACATACATTTCTCACGTCAACACCACCGATACCAATGACCTTGGCACCATTGCGGACGGCCGCTATCTCTTTGGCACCGGCCTCGGTCTTCTCGACGTTGCGCCCGAGGATACAGGCGTTAGCACCGAGGTAGACGAGGGCCTTGGTCTGTACTTTGCAGATTGTACCAGCGCCTCCTGTCACGAAGACGACCCTATTGTCTGGTGAAAGCAGTCACGTCAGATTCCAGAGCAACCAGTGTGGCTTCGAGTGAGAGTGTACTCACTGAATATCCCCTCCTTGTAAATGCTGCTCAGGAACTCTGAGCGGTCGACAGCCATGATGTCTAGTGTGCCGAGGCTGATTATAATATCAGATTCAGCCAAAGATCCAGGAATTCAAGGGGTCAAGAATGGTTTTGTAGAACGGAGCTCTCGTCTTTTCGATCTCTTGGTCACTGGCCACTGCGAGGAGGAAGACAAGACTGCCGACGAAGAAATACGCGCAGAATTCGTAGATTGCCACCCAGGTAAAGCTATGCATCATTTCTCTCTTGTCGTTTCAACACCTCGGGCCTGAGGACGGACCGCACGGGGCAGCTGCAGTGATCCCCGGCCGGGGTTTACTATTCGGAGTGGAGAGAAGTGGATCTGCCTCGGCTCCCCACGATTTGAGTTCAGCACTGGCACGCTGTCAGCTGGTTGCAACAGCAGAACAGCAAGCAATTCGTGCCTTACCTCTCAGGCAGACGGTTTGCAACCCCCCCCCCCCGGTCCATCCCCTTGGCAAGGCCCTGTCCTAACAGATCTGGGCTGGCTTAAGCTTTACACACTGTTGAACCATCCCCACTCGTTGCCCCGGCAGCTGCATTGAAAGCGTCTTTTCTAATCCTCATTAAACACGACAGGCGGGAACGCGCCTCATCATCGCGCATTTCGCGACAAGCACGACGCCACTTTCCAACCGAATCAACTATTTCTCCCCCATCTTGCGCGGGCTTCACCTTAGTGGTGCACTGTCCCAGGGCTCACTACACCGTGGTGGCTAGCCCGCCAGAGCAGACTGTCCCTGCCATTGTGCATTCTCTGGTCGCATCTGTTGTCGCAATAAAGTTTCGCGGGCCCCGCCACTCAGGCGACGACTCCAGTCTGGACATCTTCTGGAGCGCGACACTGACGAGCTCCAAGCGTCCCACCTCCCGCGGCATCTTGATTGTCCTGCGTAACAAGTCAAGGCTGAAAGCCCACTATGGCCGACACGATGGGAACACCTGCAAAGGGCATCAAGAAAAAGAAGGCTTTCGCATTCCTCAAGTCAGGTCCCAAGTCAATCCCAAGCTACGATGCAAGCGGCGGGCAACTTGGAAACGAAGCAGGTGAGGACGACGATGGCCTCGACTTGTTCAGGCGATCCCGCGACTTCTTCCCTGTCGTGGTGCAAGAACAGGTACACCCGCAGGTCACACCAGACGAAGCCGAAGACCATGATCGACTTTCTCAAGCAAGCACTCAATCCCCATCGCCTCCGTCTTCCAAGCGCCGCAAGCTCTCGTCGCCTCTGCGCACGACTGACCTTGGGGACACCGAAGACGACCTGTACGGGCCACCAACGCCGCCTCGTCGCGTCACAAAGTCAATTTCAACATCTCCGCGAAAGCCACACACGATGCGCTCAACACCGTCGCCGGCTCAGAGCAAAGGAAAGGAAAAGGTGCAACCGGTGCAAGGTGACATTCTGCTTACACCCACACGATCGAGTTCCAACCGGCCATGCGCCAACGAAGTGATCTCCCTGGACATTGAGGATGATGATGCCTTTGGGGAGCTTCCTCCATCCAGGCGTGCAACATCCACAGCGACGACCAGCACGAGAACAATCAAGGACGTGTCAGTATCTCGGGACGAGGAGACGCCAAGTCCTGTTCCAATCACAATTGTTGACAGCGACGACGACGACGACGACGACGATGACGACGACGTGTTCAAGAACTCTACGGAACCTGCGGGTGATAATGACCCATTTGCTCATTTCGTTGTGCGTGCGAAGGAGCGCGAGGATGCCGCCAAGGCTGAGGCGGCCGCGGTAGCAGCATCCAGGTCTGAAATCCAACCTTCAACCCCAGATGGTGCGCCAAGGAGGGAGCCCATGATCGAAGTCAAGATTTTCGTTCAATCACGCATGGCGAGGTTCCCTGATATCGGTCCCTTCGGCGCAAAGCGTGGCATGAGCCAGAATCTGGGAGTCATTCGCAGGACGTTCTTGATGTGGCTGAGGAAGGGGGGTCATGCAATCTCTGATGAGGACGAGGCAAACATCTTTCTCACCTGGAAGCGCCGCAAGATCTACGACGTGTCCACAGGCGTCAATTTAGGGTGGAAACCATCAGCCGCCGAAGACTCGAGGTCGGCCTCAACTCCCGGATTCATGAAGGGAGGCGTCCTTCTCGAGGCGTGGACTCAAGAGGATTACGACGGTTGGCTCGCTGAGGAGGAGAAGCAGAGGATGGTGAAACGAGGCGATCTGGTCGAGGATGTATCCGACGACGATTTTGCCGAGGAGCCGAACGAGAAGGACGCAAAAATCCGAATTTCCATCAAAGAGAAAGATCAAGAGCCGTTCAAGTTGTCAGTCTACACGGACATGGAGATCCGCCTTCTCATTCCTGCGATTCGGAAGATGAGGAACATCCCCAATGACCGGGAGATCAAGCTCAGGTACGAGGGGGAATGGTTAGAGGGAGCCGGGACAGTTGAAGAGGCTGACATCGAGGATCTCTGTACCGTTGAGATGTATGTGAGGTGATTCAAGTCTGCTGTGCACGCCCTATGCAGCGCCAAAGTAGCGCAGAGCTCTGCTCAGGGTTTCAAGGCGACCAAGCGGCCTCTTTTCTTTTGGACCAGATACCCCATCCTAGCAGGCGTTTATCTGATACCGCACAGCCAGACTTCAGGCACGGGAACCAATGATCATGGGAGGTGTTTAGTCATTCAGTGTCTCAGGAGTATTGTTCTCCGCCTTTCGGGAACGAGACATGCTATCTTCAGGTATCGGAAATTCCTCCACGAAATGCAAACTTTTCGGCCATTTGTTGACCCCAAAAGAGAAACGCCGGTTCGCCTTCCTGCCATTGTATGTATAATCGTGAAATACCCGCACCCCACGAGGGCTCAGAACCTCTCCTTCATGCGTGCCGACACCGTCCTCAGGCCGTTGTAGACCTTGCCTGGCGGCTTTCCGAGAATCAGGCTGACGATAGACTCACGGGCGATTCTCGTATTCTTGAATGCCCCGAGGATGTGGATCTTGGAGTCGGCGAGCACCACCCGAGTCCGCGAGGCATTCTCGATCGCATACCTGGTCTTGCCGTCCTTGCCTGCAATACGGCCGATGGCACGGGCGAGATGGTCGCCCTGAAGTGTCTTGACATCCTGAAGAAGAGAGCACATGTCAGCTTCACCCGGATAACACCACCATTTAGCACAGCAAGCAAAAGGGAAGAGCCTCCGCCATACTTTTATCTCAAACGTCTCAATGTAGAGGTCGTCCATCCGGAGCAGGGCGATGGCGTCGTCGACGTCGAAGCCGAGCGCAAAGGCGCGCACGAAGTCGGCACCCTTCTGGATGGCGCCGTTGTCGGTGGTGGCCTTGGAGGTGCGCAGCTCGACGGCCTTGCTTTTCATGTTCATGCGGCACTGCAGCTTGAGGTGCTCGACCAGGGGCGGGTAGATCTTGGGCCACGAGGCCTTTAGAGGCGTCATACGGTGCGGTGGTATGGGGACCTTCCGGTGCTCGACGCGCACAGCCTCCGTCCTCGCCGACGACGGGGCGAACCGCGGCCGGCCCTCCTCGTCCACGGCATCGTCGATCTGCATGTCCGGCTGGGGCGGCTGGGGCGCCTCGCCCTCTGCGCCTGCTGCCGCCGCGGCAACGGCGTCTGGGGCGTCGAGGAGGATGTCGTCGTCTTGGGAATCGGCTTGGAGGGGGAGGTTGGCTGCTGGCTCCTCCGACGCAGCCTTCAGGGCTGTTGGCGCAGGCATCGTGGCGACGGGTGTGAAGGTTATCGGCGGGAGTATGTCGATAAGGCGGGAACCTATGGAGCTGGTTCTGGCTAGGGTGTTGCAAAGTGTGCGGCCGAAATGTTACCGAGTATCACTCAGACGGTTGCTCAGCTTGGATCGCTCTCCTACTAGAATTTTCTGGGTGCCAATAAACCTGAGAGTCAATTGTCGCAAGTCCTGGCTGGGCTGAGTGGTCGTCAGTCGACGGGCGCGGGCTGCAGTACCCTTGGAAAAGTTTCTGGCCAGGGCGGTGGGATGCAAAAGTTGTGGTCCAGGACGGTGGGGCTTTCACTTGGGCAGATCGACAATCAGCTCTTATCGCAAAAATGCTGGGCTCTACGGTACAAGAGGTGGTGGGTGCGAGCAATCCCTGCTCCCGTTGCAGCCGGGGATCCTTGGTGTCTAGCGCGTCATCGCCCCGAAGTTCTCTTCATGCGAGCTGCCTCCCGACTTCAAGGTTCTACGGCAGAACAACAGACGTATACCAATCACAAGAGACGTCCCCTCAAGCTGCTCGCGGCAGCATAATTGTTCATTTGGTGACTCACAGGCACTCGACATGCGGAGGATCCTCATCCCTATTTGAAGGGCGCGATCTGGTTGTACAAGCGAGCGAAGCTGCGACCCAAGCAACTGTCTCTGTCAAAAAAAAAAACCAACCGGTCATAACCCACAATAGACGGCCAGAGGGAGCCGGCCAAAGACCAAAAAGTTTGACAGACGACCACCAGCACAGAAAAGAGGGGGCGCAAGCAACTCGGCACATTCAAACATTTCTTCTGTTGCAACAAACCTCGTTTCAATCCGACCGGCAGACAGACCATCCAGACTAGAGGCTATAAGTGGTTGCAGTCACTAGCGGGCAGGGCACAATCCCAACCACCATTCGACGTCAGTGCTGCATAACCGGCCGCCGTCTAGAAGATTGACCAGACAATACACCACCTTCCGCAGACAATCACAGCCACCGAGTCCGATACCACTTTGTAATCCAATACTCTCGCTTCACCATGAACGGCTTGCACTGCGAGAAGAATGTCTAGCAGCTCGACAAAATTCGGGCGCATTGTCTGGGAAAGCATCGCCCGTAGCTTTACTCCAAGAACCGCCCAGAGACCGTTCGCCTTCAATTTCGCCCCCTTCAACCCACAGATCCGATCGATATCCCAGCACAATGTTCGACGCAACTGTTCTGGCGGCCTACTGCTGCTCGCTCTCGATGCTCAGCCATCCACGCAGAACGCGCTCGCCAGCTGTACCACCGCGTCCGAAACAGTCGTGAAGGGAGTCAGTGCCAACCATGCTGTGGTCGTCCGGATGGCTCGACTGGCATTGGCAAGAAGTATACACACACCTGGCGCGGCCGGGGAGAGTCGAGGAAGGCGGTACAAGAGCTCAAAGGCTGGGGAGGAAGGAAAGCCGGCCAGTGCACAGCAAGGCTCGCAAAATGTGACGACCAAGGGCAAGGACCATGAGACTGCAGGAAAGAATGCCGAAGAAGCCCATGACAGCCTCACGGACTCGGTCTCAAGGTATCTGCATCTCCCGCACCTGCCCAAGATGCCCCATCGGCCCACCAAGGAAGAACTCCTGTCCGCGGCGAATGGATTCTGGCAGAGGCTCAAAGTCCGCTTCAAGTGGTTTTCTATACGAAGTGCGAGACCTTTCAATGCCGACGAGTGGGGTGCCTTCTTGTCCTGGATACTTTTCGGACACTTCGTCTGGATCCTCGTTGGAACCACCACGTTCGCCTCGCTCCTGATCCTCTTGGTCAACACAGTCTTCGCACAAGGTTAGTTAATCACAATGATTCTCAATCCGCTGCACCCGCTGACCGTTGCCCATAGAGACGCTCGCCCGATGGGTTGGTGACTACCTAACACAAGCAGCCGGAGTAACCGTCGTCTTCGAATCCGCCATCGTGCCAAAGTGGAGAGACGGCGTCATCACATTCCGCAATGTTTTCGTGTCGCGCCGACCCGGCCAGATCAAGTCTTCCGTCTCGAAAGGTTCTCCTACAGATGCTGCAGCGGCGGCCGCTGCCGCCACCCAGCCCGACTCGCAGGCTAATGATGACGATGGCAACTATACCCAGTTTGATGTGACAATCAGTGAAGTGAATGTCACGCTTTCTTTTGCCAAATGGTGGAACAGCAAAGGCCCTCTTCGGGACGTTGAGGTAAAGGGAGTCCGCGGCGTCGTCGATCGCACGTCTGTGTTCTGGTCAGGGGAGCAAAAAGACCCACTGTCCTACCGCCATGAGGGCCAGCCAGGGGATTTCGAAATCGAGCACTTCAAACTGGAAGACTTGCTGGTCACCGTCCATCAACCCGGAGGTTTTCGCCCATTTTCTGTGAGCATATACAGCTGTGAGCTACCTCAGCTACGGAAACAGTGGCTCTTCTACGACTTTCTCTCAGCTTCGCACATGTCAGGGTCTTTTGACGGCTCGTTATTTACAATCCACCCGAAACAGATCCACGGTGCACCCGCTGGTGAGGAGAAATACGCCGCAGATAACCTTGGAGAACCGAGCGCTTGGAAGAAGTTCAGTCGGCTCCGCATTGACGGGCTCAAAATCGACCACCTGAACCGTGGCGTTCAAGGCACATTTGGGTGGATCTACGAAGGAAACGTCGACATTGTGGCAGATGTCATGTTCCCAGCGGACCCTGACGAGAGCATTGGCAAGGTCATGAGCGATTTCTACGACAAGATGGAGGATGCGGTCACCAGCAATAGGTACCTGAAGATCCTGGACAAAGACATCGGAACGAACCTGAGTTCTTACAGCATTAACAACGAACCGTCAAACCCGACCAAGGGTCACCTCTCAGAGAACACCGAATACCATGGGGAGGAAACATGGACCAATACTTCAGATACGGATGAGTCGGATCCGGAAGAAGTTCCTCGTTATTTGGTCATGGATCTCCGTATTCATCTCAACGATGTCCGGGCACATGTCCCTATGTTCCACGCCACTCCGGACATCTCCTATGTCAACCAGAACTTGGTTCGGCCCATCGTGGCCTACATCAACGCCAAACACACATACATCCCGATCAACTGTCGCATCGTGAAGCGGCATCAGGACTTCGACGGATCCTGGACGATATTCGACTGTGGCCTGATGGACGACATGTCCGCAGAAGTGTACACAGCATTCGCTCGCGATGTCGAAAACCAGCACTCACGTGTGAAGAGGCTCAAGAAGGTGGGCTTCTGGGCCGTCAGCGTTGCTCTACAAGCCCTACTTGTGGGTGTTGCGGGTGATCTGATCACTTGAAATTCGCACGCGCACTTCGAGTTTTGCTAGTTGCACAGTCTCTGGCAGTTGAATATTAGAACGGGTTGGCTAAACAGATCTGTCGATCATAAAGCCTGACCGCCACGGTCTCACCCAAAAACATTCTGTCAAAGTGGTCGCACCCCCCTTGATTGGGCCGGCCATTTTCGCCTTGCTTCAGCTCTCACGCCCACACTTCTATGGAGGTGTCGTAATGAAGAGCGCGATATAGGAGCAAGTTCAAAACAGGAACGGGTTGCTGTGTTTGGGGGCTACTTCTCTACTCTAAGCCTTTGGGGCTCAAACACGCTTGCATGTATACAGGAAAGAAGCCACGGCGTTGGAGTTGAAGAGATAACATTTCTTAGTTGGAGTTAGGGGGATTTGTTTTTGCCAGCAGTCAGGTTATGGCACATTGATTGATACCCTGACGAGTTATGTGTTGTGCGCGGCTGAGCGCATACAAATTTATATATACACGGCCAATAGCAACGATGCAATGTCACTCTGTTATGAACGCACACACGCCGCCCTCGTGATGCTCAATTCGATATTTTGACAGCTCATTTTCATGCCCACATTCCAGTAGCTTGTATGTCTCGTGGCACCCGATAAGATCCGTCCATTACAGTTTGAGGCTCATTGCTGGGTTTTCTCTACCATACAATCCTTCTTCGTGGAAATCGAACCCAACTCCATTTCCGTCTCAATGCTCCCGTCAACATAGCGACAGGACCCGGGCCTCAGATGTGACCCTTCGTCAGCCGTCTTCGTGATACAGACCTCGTCCTCCATGAGATTGAAGCGCCGTCCATGCTTCTGCGTCACGGCTCGGGACTTCAAGGTCGGCCCCAGCCTGGCAGTACCGGTCGGTGTATATTTACCACCCAGCAGCGGACGGAGGAGAGGGATGCATGCCAGTGTAATGGCTAGGCACGGCTCTAGTGCGCTCCACATGATCGGCATCAAGATGGTGTAGGTGACGTCGCTCATGTCTACGTGAAGGATGGAGTAGAGGCGGATGGCACTAATTATAGCGACACTGTACGCAGAGGTGATCAGTTTCAATGCAAGTGTGAAATCTCGATTGAAACACAGGATAGAACTAGGTATGGAGGGAAGGAACCCTTGCGGAAAGAAGGAAAGGGCCTCACAAAAGCCCAAGGCCGAATGTAGCCATCAGCCTTCGCTTCTTATACAGCGGCAGTTCCAGGCTATAGATTTACGGCATGGGAAGCAGCAGGACAATCAGATCAGTCACAATATTGAGCACACCGTGGCACATCCATAGTGTGATAGAGCTGCCGCAGTGTTCAGCGACTAATGATGTTGTTAGTCCTGCTGTGTTGCAGTCTAGAATTCCAAATTATCGAAGATGGATCCCCGTATTTGGAGAAAAGTAATACTGACTCGTTTGATCCCAGTTGAATGCGAGAGGCCGGCAGATGAGGAATGAACCCAGGATGACAACTAACATCCTGCAGGACAGCAGAAAGTTAGTTAAGTGGATGTATTGGCGAGCTGGAAGTGTCTTGAGGTTACGAACCACAGAAATATCATCACTGCAGTTGGTTTTGCGGCGATAATAAAGTAGTGAACAGTGAAGATCTTCGGGTACAATGTGAGTATTGACATTTTGGATAAAGTGAGACTCGTAGCCCAGACTATCTGTTGGGCCAATATCATCTGATACAAATCTTCATGTTAGTTCTCGTAGATTTAGAGATTTAGATGGTCTTGTAAGGCTTACCTGCAAAAATATCTTTAGCCCGCCATCAAAATGGAATCGATCTTGTAACTCTGCTACGTGGAAAGCACCTCCTGCGGCAAGAACACCTAGTTGCCAATTGAGTATCGTCAGCATGTGTTCGGCATATCTGACTGTGCATAGCCAGTGCAGGAAGTACTAAATCTTCAAGGACCAAGCCAGGCGCAGTACACTCACACGAAATGTTTAGGGCATGATACCCTACAACGTTGATCTGCGAAAATTGGGTCAAGTCGAATCATGCTTTGAGATGCGCCTCAAAGGTCTTACACAAGCAGCAATCACGAGGTAGTCGCTCAAGTCGATCTTTCTGTTGGACAAGCGCCGGGCCAATATACGCAACCCAACAGCTGTCATAGGCAAGATGCCGAAGATAACTGCGCATGATATCAGAGCCTTCTGGTTGGGACGTTCCACCGGGAATATCATGAACTTCAACAGGTTTCACGCTGAGAACTGAATTGCTCAGACGCAAAATTATGGTGAACTGCCGCAAGTATGAATCTAGTGCTGTCAAGATGGATCAGTGTCTGGTGTGGGACGGTTAACGTGGCGAGACGGTGGAGTGGGAACCCGCTCCAGATTTATTTCTTTTGCTTCAGCCAAGGAATCAAAGAAAACAATGCTATTCTACATGAATTCGAGTTGTTCCAGGGTTCTGGGTAGCCACAATCACGACGCCTGGATTGCGAGACGGGGTTTGAGGATATAATGTGACAGGTACATTGGAGCTTTTCGTGTTAGCCACCGAGGTCTTTGGGTACTCTCTCACAAGATCACCCTTGAAGGATTGCTATGGACTTTTTGCAGACTGGACTGGGAATGTGCTCTCACCGGTGGATGATCCGAGCCCTACAAACCTGTAGACCCCAGCCTTTCAAGCACATGCCTGCCAGCTCCTGCACCACAGGACACTTCCCAACTACGTCGCCTGTCTCCTCGTGCATTGTAATTGTATCCCAGCCACCTTAGTCAGCCAAGAGGAAAATGGATGCACCCACGTTCCTCAAGGCGTGGGTCTTGACTTATAACAACCGATAGGACCGAGCTAGGGTTTCTAACTCTGGTTGGTGAGTAGTTAGTACCTAGTTCTGATGGCCCTGAACCGGATCCAGCAGTATGTCGGCCTCATCAAACGTCGACCTCGAGCCTCTTCAAGTGAGGCGAACAGAAAACAAGTTCTTGCGTTTCTTAAAAACAGAATAATACATTTCTGTTCCTTTCGGCACTGTGCAGTCGATCAACGTTCAACAGAGGGACAGTAGTCCGACCTCCCGGACAGAGAATGCACCTAAGGGGAACTCGTCGTATTGAATGAGTATAAAAGACAGGGTTCAACTACTCGTTACAAGTAGTCGTGGAGTTGCAGCAGCGAAGACCTCAGGTCGATGGTGAGACTTCGGGACCGAGCAGGACGTCTGCGCTGGGGTGACCGGGGCAGTCTCCGTCTTGAGCTACAGCAAGCCCCAATCCTCTGGCCCGGGGCAACCCCCCCCCCACCCTGTCGGTCTTGTCGCAGGGAGATAATCGATTGACGGGATTTGTTAACAAACATAGTAGAGCCGGTCAGGGGTTCCCCCCCTTTTATCCCACCTTGGCTTCCAGGGCCTGTGTTGTATTGCATGGTCTGATAGACTTACCTTCCTGTTCCAATCTAAGTCTGTTATGACACGGAAAAAAGTTGCGAAAGTTGTGGAATCTTTGGTGCGAAGCTGAAATATCTGGTCGGGTTAGTGGGGCTGTTGAAAAAATAATATGATACTTCAGATCCTCAAGCGAGGACCGCTTTTCCAACTCGACCTTCAGTGTTAATCCTTGCCCTTGTAGACCCTCTTTACAGGGTTCTCCTGCAGTTGGTGTCTAGTCCTTGAGCATAGTGAACTGAAGACATGTGAGGATGCATAATGCCGGATAGCTTGCATATGAGTGGCGGAAATTTGCCGTACTGTATTTGCAATGATTTAGGACCGAAAAGGACAGCGGTGTTGTAGATCTACGGGGTTGAGTACGCATGCAATAGATCTCGTATGTTTCGCGAAGCTTTCCACAATAGAATCTAGGTTGTACAACTGCATCGACCACATCCCGGGTCTCATGCCTAGTCGCTGTCAGACTCAAGTGATTCCTTCTTCTCTGCCACATTGCAACAGCCTTGCTGTGCCGCACATCTAGTACTGTGAACAGATGCTATCTCCAGGAAGCCTCTGACGGGCCAGATAATCCCATAACATGGACTCAATTATGGACTTGCAATGGCCTCGCGAATTTCGTAATACCGGGTTGCCGATTCAAGTTTTGGTGTTGGCAGCGACAATTATTGTCCTTACTGTCATCCGCCGCCGCTTCTTCTCACCAATCAGCTCCATTCCTGGGCCCTTTCTAGCATCTATCACGCGTTTCTGGCATCTCAGGCAGGTAGCTAGTGGAAAACAGAACTTGAAGCTTATAGAACAACACGAAAAGCATGGTAAGAGGACCCCCATTCCAGCTCCCGCAGTGTGGCCAGTATCACATCTTCGACGAATTGGACTAAGCAAAAGCTCATTTATCAGGGCACTTCGTGCGCATGGCGCCCAATGAAGTTAGCGTCAACCACCCGGATGCCGTCAAGGCCTTGCTGTTGACCACTCTTCCCAAGGTAGGCGACGTTGAAGCTGCCTGGCCCCTGTGCGCCGTGCTAAGATTCGCTTCAGGGTGACTGGTACAAGATCGTGTGTTTCCCGGACTACCGCTTCTGGACACCATTCAGCCTGTTGGACCCCAAGGACAAGAACGAATGTTCCAAGTATCTCTCGACTGGTTACCTACAGCACAACGTTAGCAAATCTGAGCCAGCAATGGATGCGAACATATCGAAGTTTATCGGCTGGATGGACAAGTTTGCTCAAGAGAAGAAGCCAATGGACCTGGACAAGTTCTTCACATACGTTTCATTCGACATTACTGGCGACATCATCTTCTCCAAACCCTTCGGTGAGCTCTCGAGCCCTATACAGCCACGTATCGAATATGCTCAAGGGCATCAGTATAGCTTGGTGCGGCTCAAACTACCTAGGTAAGCAGACTGACATGGGATCAAATACGTAGGCTTCATTGACCGGGGAAAAGACCTCAACAACTCCATCGCTATGAATACGGGACTGGAAATCTATATCTCGTTCGTCGGATACCTCCAATGGCTCCATGTCATATTCGCAGTAAGCATCACTTTTCACCTGTTACGGATCCCTGTCTTTCATGTTTTGGGATGTTCTAGAATACAACACTTTAGGACCCGTAGCAGGACTAACGTCACCATCAGAACCCTTTTGTGACCTGGCTCGGCGTCCTGCCAATGGGCCACCTTTTCGACACCACCATGACCGCCCTTCAAGAGCGCCAGAAGAACCCGGACGCCCGACCTGACCTTGTGAGCCACTGGTTCAGGGGACTGGAGAAAGCCAAGAAGGATGGGAGCCGTCTGTTCACCCGTAAGCACCATTTCTTCACTTATCAAACCAGCCATCACTCCAGGCTGTGCAGCATACCGATTACATCTTGTGTACATTTAGAGCGCTGCCTCGAGTCCTTCGCCACGGCCAACGTCGGTGCCGGCTCCGACACCGTCTCCGCCGGTCTGCAGAGCTTCGTTTATCACCTTCTGCGCCACCCCGGCGGATGGAAGCGGGCCCAGGACGAGATACGCGAGGCGCAAGCGCAGGGTTGCTGCGAGGGCGAGGTGGTCTCGTACGCCGATGCCGCGAGGTTGCCATATCTGCAGGCTTGCATCAAGGAAGGCATGCGGGTTCACGCACCCATATCAGGTATGTTGAGTGATCAAGTAACCCGTTTTCCCATGGTGGCTTTTTGTAGCTGACCATCTCTTTCAGCCGGCCTACCTCGTGTCGCGCCGAAGGGAGGCTTGACAATCGGCGGCACGTACTTCCCACAGGGCGTGACCTTGACCGTGAACCCCTCGGTGATCCATAGTTCGAAGGAGATCTGGGGCCCGGACGCGAGCGACTTCAACCCGGACCGGTGGCTGAGGCCCGACGCCGCCGAGAAGGAGAAGTGTTTCATTCCAGTAAGTGCACAATATTTCCGCCTCCGTGGTACTTCCTTTGCGAAACGAGGATGAACTTGACTGACCTTCGACATAGTGGGGCGCCGGCTATGCATCGTGCCCAGGCCAACATGCAGCTCGACTTCAATTATCCAAGATAGCTGCGACCGTTGTGCGAGATTACAACATAAGGCAGGTCGATCCAAAGCGGCATTGGACTTGGGGTGCATGGTTTACTTGCGTACCACACGACTGGCCTGTGTATATCGAGAATTGTACGGAATCCAAGTAGGGCGTTGACATGGGCAGTGCTGGGAGACATTCACAGTCACAGCGCAGGTGAAAAGTGCGCGGTAATACACATTCGTGAGAGCACGATCTGATCTCAGGCGGCGCGCCTTTCTGAGCGGCCAGGACATTCACAACGAGGAAAGTTCAACGATGGGTAGGTGTATGGCTTCAAAACTCAAGTGATGTTCAAACATTATATTGTAATAATTGTACTGAGCTAGTCATGTACATAGTGAAGACGGAGGAATCTCATGACCCGTGATCTTTCTGACTATAAGCAGAGGTGAACTATCCCTCAAAGTCGACAAGTTACATTCCGCCTTCGAATGGGCGTCCACAACCCAAAGGTGTGAAGAACCACTCAAACGTGGCCCGTGGCCCTGACGGACAAGCACTTTCTAAGCTTTCTTGCCAGCTTCCTCGGCCACCGCGGGCTGCGGTTCCGCAACTCGCCTGCCCTTCTTAACCACCCTGAAACCTGCGAGGGCTGCTCCCAGAATGAGGAGCAAGACAAGTCCGAGTAGCGAGCAGACTCCAACGGCAGCCGCGGCGCCCGGGCTGAGACCGCGGCGGGAGCTCGAAGTAGAGGCTCCAGAATCATCCGAGCCGGACCCAGAGGATGACGCCGAAGCACAGACGCCAGTGCTGTTGCCACAGGCCTTGCACCACGATTGTGTGTCTCCGATGGCGAACTTCTGCATGTTGGTCACAAAGTCACTCCAAGGAAGCGTAGTCTCGCTCTGGCCAAACAGCGGGTATTCCTGGGCCGGGGTCGAGTCCGAAGCGGAGCCATTCGCGAAGAGGAAGCGCACTGCGACGTCATCTGGGTTCACTGTGGTGGGGGCATCAGTCCCGTTGACGGTGGCGTTGGTGACCAGCTCGAAGGCCATCGAGCTCGCGTAGTCAACGATTCCTTGGAAATCGGCGCTTGTGTTGGTGAGATTCGCCAGTCCGAAGAAGGACATGAAGGTTGCGTAGGCACCGAACTGCACGTTGAAACGCTCAGCCGACCTCTTCTTCAGGGAGGCCTCCATTGTGTCATTTAGGGACTCCAGGATCTCAGCTGCAAGCACTGAGCCAGCAATGGCTCGCACAGGCTCAGACTTGTTGAAAGCAAGGCCCAACTCGTGGATGTTGGCCAGGGTCTGCAGCTGGACGAGGGTGTCATTTGTGAGCAGATCATCACTGGGGATGCTCGTGTTGTGGATTTGTGAGACGTGGACATAGTCGAAGACTGCATTTGTTAGGGTCAACGCGGAAAAGGCTCCGAAGAGGTATATACGTACTTGCATAGGCGTTCTTGAAGGTCGCCTCGGATGGGTCAAAGGTGGTGTTGTACACGGGCAACAGGCTCTGGTAGAAGTCACGGGTTTGGTCCAGGAGGTCTAGGTACTCGGGGCTCGAGAAATACTCGTTGCTGCTGACAACAGCCTTGGCGCACCCAGAGTTACCCTGGAGCCACGGGTTGTCCTCGGCGCCCGATGTGGAAGAGGCAGAGCTGACGATGTTGACAGGGATGTACTGATATCCGTTCAGGGGAGCCTGGATCTGCTCTCCGTTGGCCAGCGTCTGAGTGGCAGCAGAGCCGGCTGGCGGGTATATGGCCTGGGTGAAGACCTCGGCCGACGCCTGGAGGACATTGTCAACTGGAGCAGTTATGGACATCTGGGATAAGACGGCGATATCCGAGGCAACGTTTAAGATGGTGTGGGTGCTGTTGCTCGCAATATAGCGATTCCGGTACCATTGGCCCGAGACGTAGACCTGGTCGGCGCCCAGGTTGGTCAAAGAGGTGGGTGGCCATGATTTGGTCGTCCTGTCTCCATGGCGATGGAAGATGTAGGCCCCAAGGACGGTCTCAGCCAGCGCCTCTGCCGGTAGCAGGCAGAGAAGGGCAACGAGTTGCTTGACGGCCATGGTCTTTTGGATGGCTCTCAGTCGAGGTTGGACGGCGAGTCCAGCAATCAGATATTGGGCCCGGTGAGAAGTGGCAGGGCAGCTGGTTGTAGCGCGAAGAAGGAGCAGCACGAGGACGAGGGGCAAGAGCCCAGTCTTGAAGTAAAGAAACCAAGCATGTCCGATCGGCGGCAGTGGTTGGATGCTCTTGGCCAGATGCAGGATAGTCGTGCCAGTGAGAACAGGATCCACCGGCCGGGCGTTGACACTTGGTGGTGGTGGTGGCAGGCGGGCAGCTGGCGGGTGGGTAGTCATGCAGTAAACATTGCTCGGTTGCATCGTCTGCGCATGGATGTGGGTCGGCGAACTGCACAGTAAAATAATAAGTACTACACTAGACTGGCAGACTGGCCAGCCAGCCCAGCCGGCCTCACGTTGCATCTCCGGGGAGGAGGGGCAAGAGGAGGGGATAAGCCCTCTCCGTCCTCTTCCACGGAGATACTACATGCAGACCCCGCGCCGAGAAGCGATATGGCGTCTGCAGTCGTCTGCTGATTTTCAGGACCCCCCCAAGCCCCCTCCCCATTCTTGTTCGGATGCTGCTAGCTTCCTGGGTTGGTAGGTACCTACCTAGATATTTAGGTGTAATAAATAGCCAGGGCGAAAAAAAAGCTGGTCAAAGATAAGGCTGTGATAGCCTGCCCCACTGCATCTGCATCCTGTGCGGCAGCCGTGGGTACTTAGGTAGGTTGTCTTCGTTGACCAGTAGTAGTGAAGAATCTGCTGCCGCCAATTCCCGAACTGCGGTACTCTGTAAAACTAACGCGACACCGGCACCTGGTCACGGTAGAAATGCGACCTTCTTTTTCCTCCTCGCCCGTTTCGAGAAAGCTTAGCTCTCGGGCAGCAGGGCTGGCTTGTGCCAGGCAGGGGTTAACCCTCGTGGGTTTACTTTGAGATGCTGTGATTGTTGACTTTGGCTGTCTCGGTCAACTCATGGCTGGAAACGTTTAAAAAATGTTTGCTGACCTGGCAAACTGGCTCTGATGCAACATCAGGTGTCCAAATCCTGCGTGCCACCGTCCTGCTTGTAAACAGGTGTCTGCTCTGTGAACGTCGGTCTGTAGCCGCCAGCCGTTGGGAAAAGTGACGTATGATCTCAGCGACGCCTAGTACCAAAACCCCTCCACTGCCCCCCCCCTCGTAGCTTCAACCACCACAGCACCCTCTCCAGCAATCATGGCCATGCCTCCCCCTCGGAATCTGCGAGCCTTCCTGGCCCTCGCTCGGAGGAGCTTGACGGCGCCGGCAGCCCAGCGACAGTCGCCACTGACCTTTGTCGTGGGCAATGAATCTGCCGGTAGGTTCTCGGCCTCCTCCTGAACCTGTAACGCCTCACACGTCTGCCTTGATGTTTGCCTGTTCGCAAAGCTGACCCGGGCGCCCACCTCCCCCCAGACCTCGACTCCCTCTGCTCGGCCGTCATGTTCGCATACCTCCGCAGCCACGCCCAGCCCAAGTACAATCTCCACATTCCTCTTGCCAACATACCCCGGGATGACCTGCGCCTGCGGCCCGAGCTAAGCAAGGCCCTGAGCTATGCCGGTGTAGGGGCCGAGGACCTTCTTACCCTGTCAGATCTCGAGGACGTGGTCGCTGCCCATGGCCTGGAGCCCAATGACACCAGGTGGCTGCTGGTGGATCACAATGCCCTGACCGGCACCCTCGCAGAGCGCTTTGCCTCGCGCGTGGTCGGGTGCCTGGACCACCACGAGGACGAAGGTGTGGTGTCTCAGGATACAGGGGATGAGCCCCGAGTCCTGCGCAAGACGGGCAGCTGCATGAGCCTCGTGGTGGAGTACTGCCAGGACTCCTGGGATGCGCTCTCCAAGACCAGCACCCATGAGGAGGGTGACGGAAGTCTGGATACCCAGCTTGCCCGTGTCGCACTGGCGCCCATATTGATCGACACGAACAACCTCAAGTCCAAGGCCAAGACAACGCCAACAGATGTCAAGGTTGTCGAGCTTCTGGAGGCCAAGATCGGTGACAAAGACTTCGAGAGGAAGAAGTATCACAAGAAGCTGAGTAAGCTGAAGGAGGATATCTCACAGCTATCCTACCGGGATAACTTCCGCAAGGACTTCAAGTCCTGGACCGAGGCCGGTATGGTTCTGGGGACGTCCAGCGTCCCTCAGGGGTTCAAGTACATGCTCGAGAACATAGGCGACCAGGAGACTCTGCTGCGCGAGTTCCGCGCCTTTGCACAGGACAAGAAACTCGATATTGCGGCTATCATGACATCCTCGGCCAAGGATGACGGCGTCTTCAAGAGGAACTTGCTTGTGTGGGGCCTCAACGAGAAGGCCGTCAAGGCTGTGCAGAGGTTCGTCGAGGCGCAAAAGGAGAATCTTGGGCTGGAGCCTTTCCACCACATCGATCTTAGCGGCGGGGACGGCCAGCATGAGATACGATACTGCTGGAATCAGCATCAGACAGGCAACAGCCGGAAGCAGTTGGCTCCGATGTTGAGATCTGCCATGACTGAGGCGTCAAAGCTGTGATTGTCAAATGATACCCATACTGAGTCGAAAGGGCACGCGCACATGCTTCACACATATATTTGTATAAATGTGGCAAAGTGAAGTATACGGTGATATTTATCTACGTCAAGTACGTTGAGTGACACATGTCCAACAGTTCCTCCATTCGAGGTGTCCCTGCGGCCAGTTGTAGTTGATAGTTGCAATGTGTCTCGACCGTCACGACACTCAAGAAAGCAACACGGAGACGTGTTCTACTAGGAGCCTGCCACCAGGGTTCACTCGCCCTGTTCATGATGTATTGCACGGCATCAGACAGCCGCCACAATCGCATCCAGCCACTTCGCAAGTCTGCAGCCGGACATTAGACCCCAGTAAATCTGTGCAGTATTGATCATCAAACATGGACACGCACCTGTAACCTTGCTTCGCGATTTGCAGCTTGACCACCGGGCTCGCTGTCGTCGTATACGCGCCACTCAGGTCGTTGCTCTCGACGTACGAGACCCCCTTGGCCAGTACCGTACTGCACACCGCAGCATTGCTTTCAGTGGCCCACTTCAAGGAGCTGCTAACCGCGTCTTTGATGTTGAGGCCGCTGACCCAGCCAGGAGCGCTGGACTTGTACGTGCCTGTCTGGATAGCTGTCGTGTGTGAGTCTTGCAGTTCGCCAACGGTCCTCCCGGCACATCATCAACTGATCCGCCGTGGGCTTACCTGTCGTGAGCATGGCCGCCCAGGTCTTGGCCCCGCTGAGAGATGAGCTGCCAGCAATAGATTGAGGAATCTGCGTGTCCCATATCGCGTGCAGGTTGGTGCTGTCACCGTCATAGGTCACATCGATGTCGTTGCCTCCGACTTCGAGATTCTCGCAATGGAGCGGCTGGCCAATATCGCCGATGAACTGTGGAACAATATCAGCCGATTACAGAGTCGCAATCCGATGGAGACGAGCTTACATGAATTATCATCTGGTACCGGTGTCAGTCAAACCTGGTGGCACGGAGTTGGCGAACCTGAATGAAGTACATACCTTTGCCGCAACTTGTCTCTCAGCCTTGCTGAGACCTGTGTTGAGCAGGATACTAGTCTGCCACCATTGCATTCAGTATCCAGCCACCTCTCAAAATCTCTTTTTTCATGAGATGAAAGAAGACACTCACATAGTTGCTGATTGCGCTGACAACACAACCTTCACTTCCACAATCCCGGTTGTAATCCACACCGCAGGAGCTTGGCGGGTTGTCCCGAGCATCAATATAATGGAATGGCGCAGAGAACTTGCCTGCCGTTGTGCTCCGGTACGAGTCGGCCCAAGTGGAAACTGTCGCCAGATAGTCTGCAGACGTATCACCCAGGAGCGTCTGGAAGTATGTCTTGGTTGAAGCGGCCACGAAGTTAGTGGCTACAAAAGCCACCGTCTCATGACCGAGAGCGCCCCAGGCTTCGACGCCGGTAGACAGGGAGCTGATGGCGCTGAGGAACAACGTGAGGCGGTGAGCCGTGGAGGCAATCATCTTGGGATGCGGGTCTCCAGTGAGTCTTGAATCTGGGGAGGACTTTCACTCTCTCAGATTGAACTTTCTTTACTGAGCGCTGAGGGAAAGCTATGCCTACATATACAAATTCCCACTTCCTCAGGTCTTGTCGCATGACACTGTAGCGACTGATCCACTCTAACGTCCTTCCCCAGATGGTTTGGCTTTGCCGACGCAAATCTCCCGCTTGTCACAAACTAACGAACCGGAAGGCAAATAAGAAATCCAAGATAGATCGATGAGCGGGAGTGGGTGAAAATCAAGCATTTAAGCTTGTGGCAGGGCCAATCAGGTCCCCACGTTTTCGGTAGCAGCACTCCCAATTCGGCAGGTCAAGCTATCGGGCTAACGGGCAGGGACAGGTAGGTACATATGTATCAAGAGAGGCCTAGCCATGTTGATACACCGACGGAACCACGACATTGATGCTACAACACTCTAAGATCTCCATAGTGGGATATGGCAGCCTGAATGTAGTCTTGAAATGCATCCTGAGGCACCGCATGTGTTGTCTTAAAACCTAGTTGCGTGGAGCAAATGGGGTTGCTCAAATGTTTGTGCGCAACTCAAGGACTACATATGCTTACAGTAACTTAGCCATTCACTAAATTTTCCGCCATAAGTCATTGCGATGCCCCTGTGGCTTCCTGACTTCCTTTGATCATGTCAAGGAGGCCTGAGTGGGCAGTTTGTAACGATTGGATGGTTCACGCTGTTGGTTCGCTGGCGCTTTCCCTGGCCGCCGCTGGCTGCCTGGACACTCTCTCATAGGTATCCACCACCGCCGAGATCATGCGCTCCAGGGAGATTTGCAACCGCATTTGTGCACCCTTGGAGTGTGCAGGGTTTCGATATCATGGATTGGTCTAATGGGAACAACGCATCAAATCAAGTTGGCTCAACAGCGAACACCAAGTATCGTGACATTCAGTCTCGGAGTTCGCAGATATGCTAAGACTTCTAGCAACACTTAAACATTTAAACCATATACTAGTATGTCAATATGTAACGCTTAGACCCAACGCACGCCGCAGGCAGGGCCCGGCCGCGAAGAGGGAAGGCGTGAGACCTCTTAACTGGAAAGTCACTGCTTATCTGTGAGTGGTTGAGTCAATAATCCATGCGAAGGGAATTTCCCCACACATTTGCTGTTTACAAAAAGCTACTACCTAATGAGCTATGCCTCAAGTTTGTATCCCCGAGGTGTGCGTTTATATAGCTGGCCCCAAGGCAGCCCAAAGCACGGCTGAAAACCCTCCATTGCCATTCTCCTCACAATAAAGTATCCCAACTACACGATTTGAAGGTCAACGTTCGTTGGGTTACAGGCACCTTCCCGTTCAGCAATCCTGGAGATGCCGCCGGTTTATTCTGATAAGGAGCTCTCCAAGTTCTTAGACACACCGACGAAGCAAGTCGAATGGTCAAAGAAACTTGTTTCCAAGCATCTAGGCAGCGCCGTGAGGCATGTCGGAAAGCCTCATATACAGGGACTATTCAATATGACTTTGTTCCTGACCTTAGAAGGCCATCGTGAAATAGTGCTACAGTTCCGTACTGTGCCACTCGATCTAGATGCTTTCAAGATTGTAAAAGGGGCTTTGGGCTCTTCCGTGCCTGGTGTCAGAGCTTTGGAAGATGACGAGCTTCTCAAGGAGCACGTCTGCGTATATGCTCTGGATCGTCTACGTGGCAATATATGGCTTTATGGCGTTGCCGGGGAGGGTGCCGAGGGCCGGATTGCCATCAATAGAACCCTTTGGCCAAGTCTATTCGAAGGGCTGCCTTGGCACCAGCAGCGATGAGGCTGTCGATATCAAGATCCAACCCCATCTGGAGGCCATCCTGGCATCACCCACTGAATACCGGCAGCGCATTGAATGTTTCCTTGAAAAGCTGGGGCAGCTGAAAAGGCTGCCGCTTTGGGTCTCTCACTACGATCTCAATGACCTGAACATTCTAATCGACGAGGATTGCCACGTCGCCGACTTGATCGATTGAGAGCTTTCCTCACCTTTGCCCTTCGGGATCGGCTTCGGCCGCACTCACACCCTTGCTGGCGAGTTTATGGGCGGCGAGTTTTGGGTGCCGGATGAATTTGAGATTGCAAAGCGGGCCTCTTGGGATGCACCGTATGATAGGCTTCCAGCAGATATTCGCCATACATTAAAGGAGGAAGTAGCCCTGGTTCAGGATGCGGTAATTCTCGGACCTTTGCTAAACTGCGTCTTTTTTGAAGATGGAAAGGTCGGATTTAGTCAGATTATGCTAAAAGCTCTCTATAAGATCCTTACTTATCGAATCCCTTTTGTCAGAGGGAATGAGGCCCCGTATGGCGATATTGGAGCTGCTCACGAAAATCCCATCTCAAGAGATTTGCGTCGGTAACACTCCGCAGCCCATGAAGGAGGGAAGGGGTTCATTCTATTTGAAATGGTCTTGTGTATTGAAAGCATAATGCCAGACTGTAGCGCAATATAGCAATATTTACTCTCTGCTGGAATGATCTCTCTGCTACTCGATTTCGGATGCGCCTTACGATCACGTAAACCTTCAGAATTTTTCTCAACCAGGGCATACCATGCACGTCGGTGCATGGACGGTAAGCCCCACATGCTCCCGTAACCCCTCAGGCTCATGACCTAACAACGACCCGCGTCAGTACAATTCGCCAGGACCATATATATTCGGCGGTCCGAATACATCCTCGTCCCAGCACACGAAGATGACCATCGGCCATAGCTCAAACGCAGGAGAAGCCCTGGATTGCAGTACTAGATCTGGCAGACCAATTTCGGCGTCGCAGCAGACTGCCATAATCTCTCACGGAGAGTTGGTCAGAGGCCCGACAGAAGTATACGGAACTGGGCCCCTTCTACTTCGAATAGGGTCAGTACCCCTGTAGATCGAATATGCACGTACATGCTGACTTATATTGGGCGAAGGAACGGAGGTGCAGGTATGTTTTCGAGACCTCCTGCTCACTGAGTGAAGTGACCTGACGTAGCCAAGGCGCGACCGGGCTGATAGGAGCTCTGGCAAATGATTATCTCAGCACTCTTCCTGAGGAGCGTTCCATCGCTTGGGTTTGCAACCATTCCAGGAACACCCAACTAGCCCTTCTCAATGGGTACGTTGACGTCGCCTTGACCTACGAGCGGGACCAGGAAGACCTCGCTGCAGCTGAGGGATGGTCGCTCACAAAGGGATGCGTTTTTCACGATCACTTTTGTCTTGCAGGGCCTCTGGACGATCCGAACGGCGTTGGACACGCAAGATCTCTGTCGGATAGCCTGATGAAGATTGCGAAATCCAAAGCGCTATTCCACAGCAGGGCAGATATGTCTGCTACGATGTGGAAGGAGCGGTACCTGTGGAAAACCTGCAACTTGTCTCCGTGGAACGATTCGGCGGAAGGAGTCTCAGGCCATCAATGGTACCAGACCAGCCTGCTCTCCCCATCGGAAGCATTGAGGAATGCAGATGCTTCCAGGGCTTACCTCCTCACCGACCGGTCGACACTTCTGCGCCAAGTGTCGTCCGGCACCGTTTCCAACACAACGGTATTCTTCGAGCCAACCTCGGAAAGCGATGTGTTGATGAATAGCTGTTATGCATTGTGTTCGCCGACCCCGTCTCAGGAAACCCTCCGCTTTCTCGAGTATCTGTTCAAGGACCGAGCTCAAGGCATCATCAAATCATATGGAGCTGACGAGTGCGGAGTTCCGTTGTTTGCTGCGGCGGCAGACGGTTTCGCAAGGACTGCATTAGAGGGAGGAAGACCTGTAGGAAGGCGCTGGATTATCAATGATTAATGATGCCCACTCATCTGAATCAAGAGCTTCTGTTCCTCGAGCAGCCGCCGTCTTCTTCCCTACATCTGAACAATGCAATGGATGCTCTCTCTCTCCCCCCCTCTCTCTCTCTGAAAAGAAGGCTGGCCTCGAAATATATCGCACCTCTCAAATGTTGATATAATGTGGCAGATACGAAGGTGTGGGGGAGGGACGAGGGGTGGTACAGTGGTGCTTCGTGGGCATATTTTCCTGTGGCCCTTTTAAACGACAACAATTACTTGCAAGAGTTGTACTACAATGCCGTTTTCACGAGACAGGAGGTCGATCTACGGACGCAATCATTGATGACGTCGTCTAAAGGCGACATGTAGAAGACACCCGTTTACTCAAGCTTGCGAAAAGACGAGCGCAAAATGATGGGTGGAGTTACTGTCTGAATCACATAGTTCACCGTCAATCCGCAATGAGGTCAACAAGTATAGCAATGCAGGCCATCTCTGCATCTTAATAAAGGGCAAAGAGTGCTGGGTAAGGGTTGCCTTTTGATATCAGGGATCTGAACTCTGGGACTGATTAGATAAGACTATCGATAGCGGCAGCCAATCTGAACTTCACACCTTCAAGTCGCAGGGACGAACCTCAAGACACCTTTCATCCACCTGACCAAGTGCATCCTTGCGACACCAGCACACTGACCGCAGAACATGGACTACCAGAATCGAGCGGGCTCCAAATTCGGCGGCGGAGGCGTGGCCTCCCACAGCGCCACCAACGCCGACCGGCGCGAGCGGCTGCGGAAGCTCGCCCTCGAGACCATCGATCTCGACAAGGACCCGTATTTCTTCAAGAACCACGTCGGCAGCTTCGAGTGCCGCCTCTGCCTGACGGTGCACCAGAATGACGGCAGCTACCTCGCCCACACGCAGGGCAAGAAGCACCAGACGAACCTCGCCCGCCGCGCGGCCAAGGAGCAGAAGGAGGGCAAGGCCCAGGTCGACCCGCAGACGGGCCTGCCAGTCGGCGTCGTTGGTGCCGGGTTCGGCGCGCTGGGGCTGGGCGCCGGTGGTGCGGGTGCTGGTGGGGTGCGGCGCAACGTCGTCAAGATCGGGAGGCCGGGTTACAAGATCACAAAGGTGCGGGACCCGGTCACGCGGCAGCAGGGGTTGCTCTTCCAGCTGCAGTACCCGGATATCGGCCAGGGCGTCACGCCCAAGTGGCAGATCATGAGCGCCTTCTCGCAGCGCGTCGAAGAGCCCGACAAGAACTTCCAGTACCTCCTCGTCGCCGCCGAGCCCTACGAGACCTGCGGCTTCAAGATCCCCGCCCGCGAGCTCGACAAGCGCGACGACAAGCAGTTTGAGTTCTGGGACCCCGACTCCAAGGAGTATTGGGTCCAAATCATGTTCATGACCGAGCGAGAGGAGAGGTTCAATGCTGCCCCGGGCCTCGGGGGCCGCCGATAGGTGAATTAGGGAAACGTGTGGGATGCTTGTGGCAGATCACCGAGATTCGCGGATGTGGTGCGACGCACCAAGCTAAATGCATTGACATTGCCACAAATGTGAGCCGAGAAGGGGGTTGGGCCGTTGGCTTGTGCTTGAGAATGGCAAGTGGGCACTGTGAATGCGCCAAAAGTTGGGTACAGGGGCAAAATCGTAAGGCGAGTTTGAGACCACAACAGAAAAATAGTCTCACTGACATGAATCAGGACCCGTGTTTTGACAAAATCACTCTCCAAACACACGAAGACTGCCACATACGGGAGGAATTCTCAGAATGCGAAGTGGAATGCCTCCAGCGAGGTATAAGGCCATGGCACGAGCAACAACCCAACCGAATTTGATAATATTGCATGAGATATCAAGATACCCTTCTCATGCAGATTTTTTATTCAGGCATCAGACCATCCGCCCGTCTATCATTGTGATATGTTGTCTAGCATAGCCTGACGTACAACAAACTCAAAAAAAGACTGAACCAACAACGCCTGGCCTTGCGTATTTGACCTTTTCTCTTCAATTATCATGCTGATGATGCTCGCACCCTCAAGTCTTCAGCTCTTGCCCAGGCCTGTGGGGAGGCTGGTGCGGAGCCTGTCCGATCCAAATTCAAAGAGCCAGGGATTGCCCGCGTGGCTCGCATCGAAGGGAAGGTCGATTTCCAGCCCGTGATCTTCGCACTCGGGTAATCGCCAATGGCTCGCCCGTTCCCTTTCAGAACGAGATGCATCCACAGTCAAAAGCACGTGAAGTGGCAGTAGTACCGCAATGTCTGTTGCACAACGCATGGCCCACGGCTGTCAACAGAACTCACGCTCTACTGCATGCAGTATTGTAGCTCTCATGATTTATCGGAAATTGTTGTCGAATCTCTTGAATGTATATCCAATGAAAGGCAGGCTCATCTCCGGGCTCTCCTCTACAACGCCCACGGCCTTCGCGGCCTGGACTTGCTGCGCCTTGAGCAGGGTCGCGTTATCGGTTTGGTCAATCTCGTCCGTAGGGAAGTATGTTGTATCGATGTTGCTCGTGAGGCGCGGCTCAAACGGAGCGCGAATCCGCCTGAGCGAGTCGAATTCGACGCCACGGAAGAAGGCGTGCCCCTTGATCTCGTGAGCACCGCCGCGACCCAAGCGGTTCTCGGTGTTGCAGATCAGGCTGTTGAATGGTCAGTACTATTCGCTGTGAACAACAGGGGCGAGGGGCTCTTCGGGGCCATACCTTCGGATCAAATTCTCCGCCTCTGCGCCCAAGGTTATGTCGTCAGGGAAGTACAAGCTTTGTCTCCAGTTGACAATCTTGCGGTACGTGTCATGGCTGTCCTCGGCACAGAAAGGAGGCCAACCGACCAAGCACTCGAACATGATAGTTCCCAAACTCCACCAATCGCAGTCGAAGCTGTAGCCGTGACCAGTGAAGATTTCGGGGGCAATGTAATCAGGCGTTCCGACGGTGGAGTAAGCCATTAACCTTCGACTCCGTCGCCAGTCGTTGATTTGCGCACGGTTGGACACGGTTAGATTGATCTGATCGATGGCGACCGAGTTGCGGTCACGGGGCCGGTTCGACTTGCCCTGTAGGAGCTGTTGGTAGTAGTTGTTGTCGTGAAGCTTGTGGAAACCGGTCGATAAGCCAAAGTCGGTCAGCTTGACGTGACCACCGCGGTCGAGCAGGATGTTGTCAGGTTTGATATCTCTGCGGTGGATGTCAGCGCCTAGGATCCCTGGAGTTACGGAGAGACAAAGTGTGACGGCACCTGTGAATGAAGCCCAACTTGTGAACAGCATCGATGGCGAGGACGATCTCGGCAATGTAGAAACGCGTGATATCCTCCGAGAAGATCTCATACTTGATCAACATGGTCATCAGATCGCCACCGGGTAAGAATTCCATCAGCATGTATAAGAAGTGGGCGTCTTGGAAGGTCGTGAACAGTTTCACCACCCAGGGGCTGTCACTCTCGGCAAGAATATCTCTCTCGGCTCGGACGTGCGCCAGCTGGTCCTTCTTGAACATCTCCGTCTTGATCAGAGACTTCATGGCGTAGACCTTGCCGTCTGCCTTCTTTTGCACCAGCTTGACCTCACCGAAAGCTCCCTTGCCAATGATCTTGATCGTGTTGTAGTTCTCGGGCTTGTCCTTGGTTCGGAGGAAACGCAGGTAGGAACCCTCGCGGCGGCCACCGGTGGCCCAGATCTGTTCCCTGCGGGCGGGCGACTGGTTCGGCTCGGACAACTTCTGCTCCATTTCGCTTTGCCTGCGGGCGCAACAAGTCAAGGTTAGCCGAGCTCCTGGCTCTGACGGGCTAAGCACGAAGACTTAGAGGGGGGGGGGGCATCATAGGAGGGTAGATGCTGGTGTGGAAGGGATGCAACAGCCTACCTCTGGTTGCGCTCCCTGGCCCGCTTCACGCTGTCCTTGAAGAAGTCGGCGGCAAGCTGAGAGCACTTCTTCTGGTTGTTGTTCGCATTGGGGCCGAACTTGTCGGGATTTCGCTCAGGGGCAACCTCGAAATCGCCAGAAATGCCGGCCTTGGAAGGCATGGGGGCGTTCAGATAGCTGTAGTTCTGCGCCTGGCCGGAACCACCAGCAGTGCGCGGGCGCTGGGCACCGGCGGGTGAGGGACCCCTCGAGCCATAGCCGCCTGATCTCGCAGCACCGCCGAGGTTCTGGTGGGAGAACTGGTGAGCAAGGCCGGTGTTTGGGTCGTTGCTAGCACCTGGGGTGTTGGACCGGCCTTGGCCATAGGCCTGGGCAAAGTCCTGGTGGTGGGTAGGCATTGGTTGACCTTGGTAGGCGGGTTGGTACTGCTGCTGGTGTTGCTGCTGCTGGCTGGGATTGAAGTAGCCCTGGGGAGCGTAACCGTAAGGCTGCTGCTGCTGCTGCTGCTGCATGCCAGAGGCACTGGAGGCGGCCTGCTGGTTTGCCGTGGGGGGATACACGGGCTGTGGGAATGTGGAGGGAGTGGTTGGGTATGCAGCTCGGTCGGGCCTCGAGTTTGTGTTGGCGCCGCTGTTGGCAATGTTGAGGTACAGGCGGTTCCCCTGGTTGTCCATTGCGGACTATTCAAGGACAGGACGGGACTGACTGCAACGTATTGTATTACCGTGAAATTGATCCGGCCGCTGGGACCTCGGGACTCTTGGCTGGTATTGGTCGCGTGTGGCCAAGGGAGTCAGTGTGGTCGGAAAAGGGAGGGTCTTTCCACTTTGAGGATGGAGGGGAAAGGGGCGAGTGGCCTCTGGGTGGGACCAGCTGCCGCGAGCGCTAGCAAATGCCCGCCAGGGACGTGGGTTCGCCTTGATTGAGGTGTGGAGCGAGGACCTGCGCTTCGGTCGCAGGTTGCAGCGGTGAGGGCGGCCGACGATGCCCAAATTCCAGCAGAGCAAAAGGCCCGGACGGCGACAGTGGCAACAGCCTGACTCTTTCTGTGTGTATGTATGTATGTATGTATGTATGTTTGTATCTCTGTCTCTCTTTGCCTCTGAGTGTCTTTCCCACTGGCACACACACACACACACACACACACACACACACACACACACACACACACACACACACACACAATATTGCCGTCTGTTCGCGATCAAGGTTGTACAGACGCTGTGCCTCCGAGTCAGTCAATCAGATGGAGGGACAGTCGTGAATGGCTATTGTTTCTGATGGTGGATATGGTGCCGTATGGTGTGTTTTGCCGTATCGTGGTGTGTTGTGTAAGTATATAAGCGTGTGCTCGGTGTCCTGAGAGAAAGAGGGAGAGGGAGAAAGTCAATTAGCTTGCTTGTACCTCGACTCGCCTTGGGGAGGGGCATTCCACACCTCTCAGAACATGTCAAAAGGCCAAGGAGGATGGCGGACGGAGAAGGGCTCTATTTGAATCACATGCGGGCCGACAGACAGTCTGATATCTGAATGGTAATACACAGGCAAGTAGCAGTAGTACTCTAAATGTCGACCAGGAGGACCGATTCGAGTTGTGCGTGTTTCGAGGAGGTGCGAGATTCCCAAGGTTTTCGCATCTGATCCTCCTCTTCCCCTCCCTCACCCCTCCCGCCTCCTCCTCCCAAGCAACCAAGGTTCGTGAGCATGCACCCCTGGAAAAGGGGTGCAGCATAAGCACATGTCGGTTGGTTCGCTGGGCCGGGTGGCCTTGGAGGCTGAAAAAAAGGCCCTCTCTGTCTTGCCTGTCATATTCCGATTGCGTGCCCAACGCCTAGGTGCCCGGGCACGCCAAAACTGCTCCTGTTACGCAGCGGGGTGCCCCACCGTCGACGTCTCTTGTCCTGGGCACACACAGCTCTCTCTTGACCTTTCGCTGAGGCCTCACAGTATCATGGAATAAATGCCTGACAGTCCCGAACGGGTGGTCCGGGTTGAGACAGAACCTGGTTTGACCAGCTGCTATACGGGCCGGATCTATAGCACAGATCTGACACTCTGACCTTGGTGCTCCCAATGTGACTGGTCCCTTTACCAGAGCTCCCGACGATCTGAAGTGTCGGCACGTACCTAGCGTCCACAGGCACTACCGCTAATGGCCGACACCTGTACATACCTACATCTCTATGCCCGCATTCGCATCTTAGATATCTGGTACACTCGACTTGCACTGCTGGCACACAGACTGCTTGACTGCCACATCATGCTCCTTCTCACCGCCGGCTGCTCATTGGTAATAATACTCAAGTAACCTTGGAATACATCCAGAGGGCCAGTTTCCTTTCTAGGGGATTTCCAGAGGCGCTGGAGCTCCTTGGGAGCTGGTGCGGGATCCCGATAAGCTCCGATAAGAGCAGGCTTATCGGTACTGTACCATGATTTTTTTTTTGGAGCTCAGCAGAGTCGGGCTAGCGACGTCGAAATCGACGACTCGGTCTCCAGCATCCAGCAACACACCCACCAGCCTCGCCAGTTACCGAGCCTGATTGATCCAGTCTCGGCCTGAACACGCTACGTTTCTGCGGCCATCAGCAAAGATGGCTGAGCCCAACCCTCCAGCCGCCCCAGCTGCGACGGCACCAGCAGCATCAGCCGCGACGACGACGACGCCGCCGCCGCCGAAACCACCCGCGCAAAACCCGGCCCTCCGCATGATGGGCCTGCCCGCCCTGCCGCGAAAGCTGCCCTCGCGCAACTGGATGATCTTCTGGACCCTCTCCTCTGCACTGGCCGCCACCATAATCTACGACCGCCGCGAGAAGAAGCGTGCCACTGCCCGCTGGACCCACGCTGTCGAGCATCTCGCCAAGCGGCCCCTCGCCAACCCGAGCCAGATGCCGCGCAAGGTGACCATATATCTCGAGGCGCCCCCCGGCGACGGCCTGCGCGTCGCCCAGGACCACTACAGCGAATACATCAAGCCCGTGCTGGCCGCCAGCGGGCTGGACTGGGACTTTGTGCAGGGCCGCCAGCAGGGCGACATCCGCGCCGCCGTGGCCGAGAGGGTGCGCCGCAGGCGGAGGGCACAGGAGAAGGACGTCGGCGCTGGCGGAGACGCTGCGGCCGAGGCCCTGCCGACCGAGGAGGACCGCATCGACGCCTGGCGCCACGCGCACGGCGTCCCGCTGTACGACGGCGTACGCGGCGACATCGTCATTGGCCGCCACACGTGGAAGGAGTACACGCGCGGCCTGCACGAGGGCTGGCTCGGCCCACTGACGGCACCGCCGCATGCCCAGCCCGACCCGGAGCCCGAGACTGAGTCGGCCGACGCGGATGCCGAGAGCAGCAACAAGACGAAGCGGCCGCCGCAGATAAAACCTTACAACTCCCCCGAGGACTACGCGACTGCCCACCTCCCGCTCTTGGTGCCTTCCGAGCTGACGCCTTCGGTGCCCATCTCCTTCCCGCACATTCTCGGCTTCCTCAACACGCCGACGCGCTTTGTGCGGTTCCTGACGAGGCGAAAGCTAGCGGACGAGGTCGGCCGCGAGGTCGCTGCAGTGTGTCTGGCGGCGTACAGAGAGTACCGCGAGGATGCGGGCGCCGACGACAGCCCGGACGCGCGTTGGGAGCAGCAGAGGGCCCTGGTGCAAGAGGAGAGGGACTGGGTCAAGTCCGTGTGGAAGGCCGACAAGGAGGAAGAAAAGACCGTCACAAACAATGGCGATGATGCCAGCCCGCTCGCCACTGGGAGCGAGCTTGTCGATGGGTCCAAGCCGGCAGCCGCTGGCAAGGAGAAGATTTGGCCAAGGCCGATGGTCATTGACCAGCGCATCGGCATGCGGATGAGGAGATTCGAGCTGTTGCCCGAGGATGAGGAACGGGCGAGGGGCATCGTCGTCCCCGAAGAAGAGGTCGAGGGCTGGACAAAGGGCCACCTGAGGGCTCTTTGGAGGTGGACCGCTAGCAATTTCCAGAAGGAGGAGCGCAAGATCCCAACAAGTTTCGACGATGAGTAAAACCTGTCTTACGGGCGCGAGCTTTTTGGACCCTGGCAATGGGACATCTGGGGAATTTTTGGCAACGCTCAAGCGCATTTCTGGAGTCTGGGAGGGGGTGTGAATATAGAGAGGAGTTGTCAGGATCTGTATTATATTGGGTTCGGCATCTTTTGTGTGAATTAGGACCCCATTAAGTGGTATTGCGCAAGACATCTCATCTTTCAGGTAGCTATTGTACAGCATAGAAAGACTTGGGGCCTCGCTACTCATATGTGATTGAATTGGAGGCATATTTGCCCGTCCACCACATCGCCTCTTAGCCCTATGAGAGCGCAGTTCTTTTCTGACGACGGCCGAGCTTCCTGTTCCAGGTCGGAATCCGTGCAGCCGTGCAGCCGTGCAGTCCTTGCACCGGGCCATCAGAGCTCCTTATGTAGGCAGCACTTTACTACGGTTGGACGGCCTAGCCAGTTCCCAGCGCAAGAGCCAGGTGCGGATTCCATAGCAGAATGGCGCAGTCCCAGCTCACAATACAAGCTGGTAAGATGGCACCCTCGGTCCATCCTATCCACCTCAGTCACTATCATCTGAGCCGTAGTCGACGAGGCCGACTTTCGGTTTCGTCGCTGCCGCTGCTGATGCACTAGGTTTCGTGGTAGACTCCTGGGTATCTTGTGCGTCTTTCGCAGCAGGTGACGTGGAGCCTGTCGTATCAGTGGCTTCTCCAGGAGCTTCTTCTCTTGCGTTCTGTTCCGCCTTCCCACCCTCGGCGGCAGCGCTGCTCCGTCTCTTCAACCCCTTGATCAACCCCTCAGGCTCATCCTTCCGCCTCTTCCTCTTCCTGCCAGCACTCCATCCCCCACCCTCAACAGCGGCCTCATCCCCTACCTCGCCGGACGAGATCTTAGACTGCAGCTCGCGGAACCCCTTGAGACCCTCCTCCGTCTCCCGCCGCAGCCTCTGCTCCTCGGCCCTCTTCCGCTCCCTCACGCCGTCCAGGAACTCCACCTCGTCGTCGTCGAGCGGCCGGAACTGGTTCTTGATCTTGTTGGCTTCCTCGAACGCCGCCTGCTTGGCCGCCTTGTTGGCCTGGAGAACTTCATACAGCGACTTTTCACCCTCGCCGCTGCCGCGGGATGCTGCTTCTTCCCTGAGCTGCTGTCGGCGCCTCCGCTCCTCCTCGACCTGCGCCTGCACAGCGGCCCACTCCTCCGACCTCTTAGCGCTGCTACCGCCGCCGGTGGTGGGCGCTACTGGTGTCGATGTCGACGTCGATGGGTCCGCGGGCACGAGCTCGCCCGTCCTAGTATCAGTCGTACCGCCTGACACGAAACGGGAAGACATCTTTCGCGGGTTCTGGTGACTCCCGGGAAGCGTATTTCCGTCGCAGGACGTCGCAGGACGCAGGAGAAGGTACCGTAGATTATTGCTGAGATGCCGGAATTGATCTGCGGCAGCTCCCGATGGCTGAATGAGAGCGAGGGAGACAAGTGAGATGGGATCACGGGTAAGTGGGGCAGAAACAGGACTGTGATTGGGTAATCAGGCACTTCCCTTCCCAAATTAATTCTACGTGGGAAGAGGGAGGCGAGTCACTCAACAGCCATGTGCCATATACCAGGGCCAGATTGGTTGTTTTGTCATTCACTGTGGGATCAATGCGAATGCAAAGACTTTTGGAAAGTGTTTTGAGACGTTGTTTTATTTTCTTGTTTTTTGATTTAATATTGGTATGTAGTGTTGAGCGCCAGGACAGACTTCCTTGGTACTCCATGTGAATGCCGCCAGTGCGCGAGTCCGGAAGTTTGGAGAGGCCGCTTCTCTGATCCGTAGAGAGCGGTCCACATTGCCTTCTCGTCCCAATTTCCAACTGCGCATAGGCGGGTTCTCAAACACATGAAAAACTTTTCATTTCTTCTCCAGCATCAGCCCACCTGGCCCAAGGTTTGCAGCGAAATATCATTCTTTTTGTGCAAAGGCACCCCTTTGTTTTCATCCCTTCTTGAACCATTCCTAGAGCCCCTCTTTCATCGCATCGTGAGCGTGAACGTTGTAAAATATGGTCCACCTCTGTAGGTATAAAAGGAAATCGACAAGCATTATAAGAAAGTGTGTAGGGAAAACCGCCAGCCGTGAAAAGCCCTCTATGGATGCCAATCAAAGGATATCCTCTAAACAAACGTGCCATGCAGTATTGAGACAAGAAGGGTAGGCGCAACTAAAAGCTTCAAGGAGAAGGGAATGCTCTCGGGCATAGGACATTTTTGTCCAAGCCATACTCAAAAACCCATGGAGACGAGATATCTCTCCGACCCCGGCTTGATTGAATGCATCCAACCAAAGAAACGACGAACAGAAAGTCTGAAAAGTCATGTCGACAGCAATACAGGCCAGACCGGAATTTCCCCGGGCCTGGGGATAGGACGAGAAAAGAAAACTGGACAGGCTCTCCCGCGTGACGCCTCGATCAGGGCCAGGAGGCTGCTCGAAGAAGCACACAGAATGCAGATAAAAGAAAGGACCAAAACAGACCAGCCAATACTTTTCAACATCGGCAACAATTCCTTTTCGTTCCGAGAATGCTGCTATAGAAACGCCTAGCGGGTAGACGATGGACCGAGTCTGAGTAGCCAACTCGAGGCTCCTGCAAGTCTACCTCTTGCAGTGATAGATGACCGATCGGAAGCGTCGATTGCCAAGGTGGATACGGGTCGCCGGGCGCATGTTGCCGATGATATGTCGTCCAATGGCCAAGGTGTCGTCGGACCAACGCATTCCAGGGACACGTCGCGTTGTGTTTTCCTGGTTTCCTCCTTGTCAAGTTCATTGAGCCTAGCACAGCGCAATAGTGCCGCCCAGCCTTCGATCGAATAAATAAGATCGCGATCTATTTGCGAGACCACCGCCTAGACCACCTGGTATCGATTCCGAAAACGCCAGAGGGTGAGATGGCCAACCATGCCATATACCATAACAGAACCGACGAGAAAGAGAAAAAGCCAACTAAATCAAATCATTAAAGAAGTCCGCAGCATTTCGCCTTGACAACGGATACGTGGTACCCGCTGTGGCGATGGGAGTGATCCAGCATGCTTGTAGCCGACCCTGGGCACGTAGCCCGAGGTTATTTGCAAAAATTGGGCGGTGAAGCCGTTGCAAGAGGCAACTCGTCGTGGAAGACCCCGAGAACGTGTGCTGAGACTCGAAGGGGTATCTGAATGCAAATGTATCGTTTTTTGTCTCAAATCCGTGACCGTCCGCAATGCGAAAAAGGAAAGAAAAAAGTGAACTCCGTCCATTTGTCCATGCCGGCGTCAAGGTCGGTGCCAACGTTGCATATGGTCAAGCTTGAAGGCAGAATCAGCCCAGAACAGCCTGACCGTACGCAGTAGTCGGCAGAAAATAGTGTTGGTTCTTCATGCCCACAGAGCCAGTGCAGTTAGCACAAGGGCACTCCGCCATGTTGTCCCAGATGTTCTGGCCATAGTTGTAGTAGCCAGGGTAGTGGGAGTGGCGACCGTGGTGGTAAATGTTGTGGGCGGAGTTGTGTCGAGAGTATCGTTGAGCTTGAGCATCGTTGGCAAATGCGCGGTTGAACCAGTCTCCATAAAATTGACCGTTGCCGGAGGTCGCAGAAGCTGGGTACTCGGGAGTGCCATAGCCAGAGTCTGGCGGGGTGAGCGGCGCGCTCGACCATGGACCAGCAGAGTACTGGTTCCAGCTTATCTCCTGTGGACGGTACGCTGCCTGCTGCTGAGCTTGCTCCGCACGCTTCATGCTAGAAAGACGCTCGTACTCGGCAACCTGCTGCTGATGCCACAGGGTGTAGGCCTGGTTGCGGGGACGGGCAAAGTCGGTGTCGATCGGGGGCACAAGAGCTGCAAGCCTCTCTCGACTGGCCAGAGTCTGGGCCATCTTCTTGCGACCCATCCACTGGCTCCAGTTATCCAGCCAGGCGTTGTAATCCTCGCTCCTCTCCAGGTTGACATAGAGATTCCAGCCGATGCCCACGAGCCACTCCGCCTCTAGCTTGTTCAGCTCTGCAACGGAGATACCGGACACCTCAGACCAGGACCGGTTCTGGAATGTGTTGTCGTCGAGGAACTTGCTACCGAGGAGCAAGGCGATGGTCAACATCCGCCAGACCTGTCCCTCGATGGGATGGAAGGTACCGATAGCCTTGAGGCCATTGACCCTCTTGGAGAGGTAGTTCATGCCAAGCAGAATGGTGGCCCTGGGCAAACGGGTGGATGACAAGATCTGCGAGACGAACTTTCGGAAAGACGGCGAGACTGGCGACTGGGGGAGGACCAGCTCAATGGCCATCTCGGCAACGTACTCGGCCATCATGTCGACCTCATAGTCGAGGACAGCACAGACACCTCCACCAGGCATGTTGACGGTGAGAATGCGGGTCTTGAACGGAGAGAGGATGCCTAGGTTGATTAAGAGAGCGATCTGCTTCGAGCACAAGGATAGTCGAAGGTAGCAATGCGAGGTGTTCACTGCAGGCCGGCGAAAAGTTCCAAGGCTGAAGAGTCGAGAGGCCGATAAGGAGATGGTAGGGATTTACTGGGATGCTCGCGCCATATGATGTTGCTGTATCCTTTCCGATGGTGAAAAGGTCGGAACCGCAGGGAGGGTAATCGACTCGATGTCTGCGAGTGTAGATACGTGGAATCTGTCGCGGGTCGGAGGGAGACTGTCGAATTGAATCGGAGCCTGAATGAGGTGGTGACCCGGTTTGGGGATCGAGGTCGGCGAGAGCTTCAACCGGAGAGCAGGAAACCGCCGCGTCGAAGTCAAGGACCTGAAAGGCGGAAAGGGCAAATAAGAAACTCTATGCACGGCTGAAGAATGATTCGAGAGTCAGTGGGTCTGTCCGCCCGTGGTCAAACGCGGGAACAAGAGTGATCCAGTCCGTGCCTTGGGTCTGACACACAAGAACTTGGGTGACGGTATGCGTCAAGCGCAAGGTTTGACGGGGTTGTGTGGGCGGAGGAAGACAGGCCGCGAGGGTGTGGCGAGCGCAGCGGTGCGGAGGGTGAGAGGAAAAGAGAGGAAAGGCGAGTTTGAAGGGATTTGGGGGGGAAAGGTTAAGTTCGAGACACGACTCGAGGGGCAGCAGAAGACCGTTGGAAAACTCTGGAGGGCTTGCTGCCTGAGTTTTGCAATGATCTCTGTGTCGCGACGGGTGCAGGTGTCAGGAAACGAGTCGAGGATCGCGAGCAGAGCCCAGATGAGAGAAGGCTGAACCGGAAGTGCAGGTGTGCCGAGTCTCGAGTGGGAGATTTGTAGCGGGCAGTGTTGAGACGAGCCGGGGTGGCCAGGCGAGGGTGGGTTTTGCTTGGGGAGTGGGTGCGACCAACAGGAGCGCTGGGGCGAGGGTGGAAGGGACCAAAACAAATGGGTGGTGTGGACCCGCGTCGCCAAATTGTGCCGAGGGTTGAAATTGCTCCAGCACCGGCAGCACCAGCAACACCTGCGCCTGCAGCAAGCAGCAGCCGCAGCCACGCCTCCTCTCAGACCCCCCAGTCGGCTGGCGTGTCGAGCGCAGGAATGGAGATGAGGCGTGTGACGGATGATGTGTGATGTGTAATGAATGGGTGAGACGCGGAGGATTGAACACGAATGACTGCGAGTGAATGCACGAAAGGGCTTGAGCAGGAATCACGAGATGACTGAACTGACCTGCTTAGCACACAAAAGACTGATGGAAAGGTCTTGAGGACTGGGCAGCGATCTCGACGACCTGCAGATCGAGGAAGGGGGGTAGGGCGTGAGTGGTTGCTGTTTTTGCCCTGCGTGGTGGTCGGATTGTAGGAAAAGAGTGCCTACAAAGGCGAGGGCGCGAGGGCGAGCGTGGTGTGCGGTAAGCAGCGGGTGCTTGTCTTGGGTGCGCACTGGGCAACGGGCTAGCCTACCACGCACGCACTTGGCTTGCTGCACTCGACTCGACTGCAGGGGGGGTTCCGAGGGGGGGGGTGCGCCCTTTGGCTGTTTTCGACCGACTGCCGTGGGCTGCTGCGTTCACTTCACCCGTTCCTGGCTGATGAAGGACTGAACAGGCCGCAAAACAAAAAAACGGGACGAAGATGAGGGCGGGACAAGGCGGTAATCCTGACTTGGACGACACAAAAGTCAATTTGGCCGCGGTCAAGGATGGTGAAAGGTGGACGTGATAGGTTTCCGCTTGGGGGGAACAAGTCAAGTCGAAAGCAGGAGAAGAAGGACGATGGATGGAGATGGGGGACGGGGAGAAGTAAATGATGTGGGCGGACGAGAGTGGAGGATGCGGTGGGATGGAACAAGGGAAAAAGAGATTGAGGGTTTGACGGTTGGGGAGGCGAAGCGACCAAGCAAGACCCGGCGCAGGGCAGGAAAAATGGTGCGGGTGGTGATGACGAGTGTCTGAATGAAGGGGGCAAGGGCCACCACACCCGCACCCCGCGCCCGAACCTGGACCTGGACTGGACCCGGACTGGACCTGAACCTGAACCGGCGACACACCAACAAGTCCACACACACACACACACATGCGTAGAGCTGGGTACGTACCTCCTATGGCGGCCGTACACAGTACTGGCCAGACACACCCAGACACATCAGACATCAGACACCACCAGACACCAGCCCGCCCGCCCGCCAACCCACCAGCCAGCCAGCAGCCTAACCCAGCCTAGGTCGGGTCCACGACACAACACGACAGACGATGTGCAATAATAGTGTGCACACAACACCACATACAAGAACGCCAAACCAGGGCACCTAGCACTTGGGTTCTGCTGGGAGAAGACGAGATAGGCTAAGGAAACCCTGTGCAGATTTATGGGTCTCTGTGTGTGAGGATGGGGGACCAAAAAAGAAGTTGTCGCAGCAGCATTCGAGGTCACCTGGGCTGGGCTGGGCTGGGCTGCGCCCGGAGTACACGACAGTGTCCACGAGCCATTCGTGTTTGTTGTCTGGTTGTGTGCAGCACGGCAGGGCCTCTGCTCATGACCATCCACCATCGTCACGGGGAACGGCCATGGTTTGGCAGCCTCCGGGATTTGGGGCATGGCCTGCCACCTCCGCCAGAGCCCAGCAGAATTCAGGACTCTGCCACCACAGTAGCCAAATTTGCTAATCTGGGAAAAGGCCAAGGTATCCCCCGGCCGGTGGAGAATGGGAGTGGAATGGGGAGTGGGAATGGCAGGGAAACCGACGGCCACAGGATGTGGAGTGCCACGCGAGCCGACCGGCGACTGTTTTTGTGCCCTCCTCCCTGGCTCCCTGCCTCCCTGGCTCCCTGCCTCCAGCACCCAGCCTGCCAGCTCCGTTCCTGGATTGATGATCCCACTGTCCTGACCTCCCCTTGTTTTCAGCAGTCCACACGCCAGGCAAAAATTCCAAACTCGGAGTCTTCGTAGTAGCAGCTATTTAAGATACTGTTCCCCCTCGTCATGGCCCGCGTAGGGCTTGAGCCGCGTACGGAGTAGTGCAGCCAGTCTAGTTTGGGCCTTTCACACATATTCAACAGAATGGAACCCCCCCCCCAAAAAAAACAAAAAACAAAAAAAAAACAGAGGCGCCAGGCAGAGAACGCTCTGCAAAGCACAGACCATGCTCAGCCGGCCCTGTGCAATGGATACAATGTGGACACCTGCATCTGGAGCTCTGGCCAGAAGCTGGCTTTTGTCAGCAAACGGCCACACGGGTTGCCGAGCACAGGTCACCCAGAGATCGTGTTGGAGCGCCCACCGCCCTGGCCCTGGTCCCGGCTCTGACCCTGGTCGTTGGCCCTTGTCCCAGCCCGAGGTTCTTCCTCCTCCTTCTCCTCCTCTTCCACCCACACAGGCCACCGGAGCCACCACTGGGCCATGCAGGGGTAGAGATCCCAGCCGTGGCAGCCGGACGGGCCCTGCTCTCAAGAACCCCACCTGGCGCCCAATTGCAGCCCCCCTCGCGGGCACAGTCGTTGTCGCTCGACTCTCTCCAGCAGGGAATGCGACGTCAACCTCACCGCCTGTCGAACCAATAATCGCGCTCCCGTCTGGAGCATCGGCTCCCCTTTGGCTTCCTGATCAGTCTGCTCAAGATCCAGCCCCTGCTTGATTGGCTCCAGGCAAGCCAGACCGTGTTGTGACTGTATCATGCAGCCTGGGCAACATGGACGCACCCAGGCACCTGCGTACAGTAGCATGCAGCACGTCAAGAGTCATCCGTCCACTTCATCCTCTACAATCAACGATGCAAGCTGCTGTTGTCTGACTTAGCCGCGGAACGGTCGGCAGCTCCCAAACGGCGTTCACAGTTGTCTCCTAAACGCGTACAAGGACAACGCTTTGAAAGGGAGGGGGGGGGCGGCCTTCGATCATGGATCTATCTCCTGCTCGAGCTGCATTAAAGTCAGTGCAACGATTGAATCATCGACCTTCATCTAGGCAGCCAGGCTCCCTGACAGTGCTCTGATCGATCTGCTCGTCGTGGCCTGCTTACCCGTCTGGATCGGCTGATACAGGAGAATGTCTTTCATACCAGCATTTGGGACGACAGACTTCTCATCCACCAGTGAACCGATAAGAAAAGTCCAAGGACTGTGGGTGGATGAGTTTATTTTGGCCCACTCTTGACTGCGGGACGCTCGTAAAAAAAAAATCAGGGTCTCATCACCAGCGGCTGGACGGGCAGGTCAATTTAGTTGCAATTTCATCAGGGGCACAGCCAGCAATCAAATTGCTTCCATGGCAACCCTGGGGATTCTGGAACACCGAGGCAGCAGAACGGCTTCCCTTGGATCTCACAGGGCCAGCCACGAACCCAGCATGGGCCATTCACGTGTAGCAGCTCATCAACTGCGTCAATGCCTGATCCCCTGCCTTCTCGTCGAGCAGCATCCTGGCTGCTCTCATGTCATCCAAGCCTGGAGACAGCTTCCCGCTGGCAAACACAGGGCAAGTGGCGCACACGCCCCGCCAACCACTCTGCCACTTCACGGCAATTGCGGGCGTCTCAGATCGACACGGTCACTTGCCTTTGCCGCTGGGCCGCAGCACGTCTGAAGCAGCCCGCAACGGATGACACAGCCTGTCACTCAGAGACACGCCCTGCCCTGCCCGAGTGTCAGGGGAGGCTGGCAAGGCTGTGACAGTCCGCGCCTTGACAGGAACTACTGACGAAACCAGGACAAGGCCAGGGCTGCAATTCTGGGCGTTGCTGCACACATGCGCACACACCTGACCTGCTGGGCCACCAGGCAGGCTAGGCCACACTAATCGGAGTCTACGTAAGTCCGGGCTGGGTCTCAGCACCTGTTGGAAGGCGGTGGTAGAGTAATAGCGGTTTCTTGTCGATTGATTACCTTGTGCTCATCATGCGACTGCCTACTGTGGTTTCCATGGACAATTTACCTGCCTCTCTCGATCACCCTGAAAGACGAACTCGCTGAGGGGGGGTACCCCTGCGCATTGGCCGAACAGAATCAAGCGAACGGTGAACCTCCGACACGAGTCAGCGTCGCATTTGGGAACTCCGAAGAGCAGCTGAGAGGCAGAAATCGTCGAGAAACAAATGAACCATCAGACGAAATCCGGTGTACCAGCCTATCGGAATTTTTGAGCCGAGTCGTCAGTCCAGTCTGCCTTCCTCATCAGCAACTTGACGCCGGCACCCATGTTCAGATGCCGTCTATTCCGTTCCTGGCACTCCATTTCACTAATGAGGAGGCACCACCGAGCCCGGTTCAAGCAGTCGAGTCTCGAGGGCGGGTTACCTGCCTGATCAATGTTGGACCAGGTGCGGACCTGATGGAGCCAGGGCTCCGGGCGGAAGGCTGTCTGTGCCTTAAAAATAACCTGCGAACAAAGACACATCGAACCAAGCCGTGAGGTACAGGCGCCAATCCCAATACCGCATTTCTCAAACTCGGCAGCTCGGCCTGGGCTTCATTAATGTTCCTTTGCGGTATCCCCGCCCGTAACGCAGTGCTACTACCTGACGTATCATGGTGGCTTCCTTCGTGGTGATTTTTACCTGTCAAGATGGCAGGCCAAGCGCAAGCTAGATCGAATCACGAGCTGCCCATTGAGAGAAACGGCCCGTCTCGACCTGCCGATCCTCACTGCAAGAGTCTAAAGATGTGTGTCTGCTGTGGTTGAGCCGCCAGACCGTTCCCTGAGGCGTTGCCCGATCTATCCACCTCCAGTCAGGGATTTTCCGCTCAGCAGGAAAATGGGCCCTTAAGCACAACCACCGAGCTTGAACCGTATGACTGGTTAGGAACAAAACTGCGGACAGGTCCCGGCTCTTCCTTGTACCCCTCACTGCTGGACTGCCCACCCGGACTGCCAGCTTGCCCAGGCTGCCCAGCACAAGGGTCGACGGCAGAGCAGACACGAGCAATGGCGGTGCAGGAAAAAAAATTCTGGAGCACCCCCATGAGAAATTTTAGTGACGCCGGCCCTGTAAAGTCGACTCCATCTTCCTCGGGACCCGACGACGCGGCTGTCAGTGCGGGGCCTGGTCCTCCCAGGCTCAATCCACCGCCATTCTCCTCGTCTGCCTCACCGCAACCCGGCGTGGAAGTCCACGGGGCGCCTCCAATCCTCACGTAGATTAAATGCTGCCGAGGGTTTCCTAGCTTTGTTAGCTTCTCGACTGCGCAACACCAGCCTGCTGGGCGATGCTAGAGAATCGGAGAGGCGCATCCTCATCGCCGAGAAGCAAACTTTCCGTCCCTTTGCCTAGTGTGCCCTCCAACTAGTCCCCAGGCCGGGGCCTCTGTCCATTCACAAACCATCCGCAGACACTTGCATAGGCTCAGGGTCACGGCTGTCAAAGCTGACCACACCCGGAAAGCGAGTCGCGACCTAGATCACCTGTGCCTCTATGCGCGCGGTCAGAAGTCAGTACTGCAACTCCGGACGCTGGCACCGAACCCGGAGCGGTGGTTTTCATCGATATCCACTATCACAGCGTCTTCCTACTATGGCAGATCTTGTACACGATCTTTGGATGCCACGATGTCCCGTCACGAATGTGTCCGCCAAAGTCGAAATTGCAACCTAGGTGTCCAATCACACGATGCATCCGGGCTGCGGTGTTCAGAACATTCGCTGACATGTTGCTTGACATCACATGAGGTAACGCCGATTTCTAACACGCCCCCTCTGCCGGAGGCGATCGTGTACGGGGCAACGGTAGGCCCTTTTCTGGTTTTGGCGAGGGTTTCGCAGCTGCGCTGTCGGCTGATTGAAACGGCCATCTTGAACCCCGAGCAGCTCAAACCCTGCCGCAAATATGTCAAGAGACCCGAATATTTGAGATTTTTTCCTGCATGCATGAAGAAACCAGCTTGCATATTCCTGCAGCCATTCGGCGTCTTGGTGAATAAGCAGTCGCCCCCAATCCACCCCGTCGCCCCGCAGATCCAGGCATGACTGCTTTCAAGCCGGGACATGACAGCGAATTGGCGAACTTTACACCCCACGCATCCTGTGTGGGGTTTGTCCATCTGAGGGCGAACTCGCCTCCGCAAGGCGTGGCAATGCGGTTGGTTGACAACTCGCCCGGCCACTTGGGCTGGTGAGGAGTTGCTGCGTCTCTAGGCTTCGAAGAGGCCACAGGACCCATCCCGTCCTACCCCATCCGACCAATTCTAGACTCTTTCGGTGGATCGCAGTCTCGGTGCATGCAGTTCAAAGACGTTAGAGTTTTTCTTCTGTCTACCATGCCCCTCCATGATGTGAGAGGAGACGAACACGCAGAATGACAATGGGGACTGGGCTTAGACTGGCAACCCCTCGTGCAGCCGAGAGAGGCAAAGGAAGCCTGCCCCCATCTGTGACGGCGGCGGCGGGCCCGGCTTTGCTTGCAATCACCACCACGTCAGTCTTGGAGCGAGGTTCCCCTCTCCAGTCTGCGTCAGGTTGGCCCAGGCAGAAACTACCACGGCAGCCAGGGCAGCAGCCGAGCCAGTCAACTGGCCCGGAGCCTGTAGAGTCATGATTGATTGATTGACTGACCTTGGTCAGATGCGAGATTATTCGATTGGCATTGGCGCACTCTATTGTAACTCGGTGGCCAAATTTCTACCGGTCACCTAGTCTCACAGACAAATCGGGCAAAAACTGTGCCAAGTTCAATCCGTTATCCAGTACTATCATAAAGCTTACGGGAGTTGTCTGCTGGCGATGCCTCCGTGCGGAAGAGCCTGTACCACAATGATATGTGCCTCCTGGCGTCCTCTTGTGCAGAAGCCCGTGTCAGCGTGGGAAGGGTAATCTGCAGCGAGACCATGTGATGACAGAGGCCGGCGGGCTGGCGGGCTGGCTAGACGCGGAAGTCTGACCGTTGGAATGGAATCCCAAGCCCGCCACCACCCTCCTCCTTCCTGTCCAGGTGGGGCTGCAGAGTTTAACGTAGGCTGCAGTAGCGCGTCTCTGTCCTGCTTTCGCCGTTGGAGAGCCAGAAATAACATCGTCGTCATCCCCCTTTTCCTAGTGACTCCTCGCTCACGGGAGGGAGACGCAGACTTCCCAGGCCATGGCCATTCTGGGCCTGGCTGGCCTGATAGACTAGAGCTCACTCTCCGGGGGTGGGCAGGATGGACACCAGGACGCTGAGATCACCTGAAGCACGGCGTAACAGCGGGGGCTGTGACAGCAGCAGAGCAGGCGGTCGTTGGTCTCGCACCTGCTCACTCCATCAGAGAAGGAAACGGAGCTCTTCGGGCTTGTTCGACCTTTCACCGTTCCCAAGTCCGCCATCCATTGGACCACTAGCCCATGCAACGGCCGGCTTCCACCGCCATCAGTCACCAGGAAATGATACTTCCTCCAAAAAGCCCACGCGGACTGGGCGGTCCGACAATATACATCTGGTGCGTATACAGCCGCTTTCTGCAATAGCAACATTCGGCAGCCAAGCAGGTAGCATCCGATCGAGCCTTAGCCTGCGGTCGTCGGTCGCCTGTATGCAGCTCCCACTGCCTCTGATCAGCAATTTGTGTCAAGGTTGCCGCTATCGATTCGTCGCAAACCCAAGCCTGTTCACAAGCCCATCCGGCGAGACGTTCCCAGTCGGGCCAGTCGGAAGGGCGGGATGACGACGCCGCGGCGCGGGCGGCTTTGATGCTGATCGTGCTGATCCAACGAGAACTGGGAACGTTCCCCTCAGCCCCTCTGTTCTGTAGGCCCAATATGAGGTTCTCGACGGCTGCACTGGCAGACTGGCAGACTAGCTGCATCCAGAGCACGTCGGATATCCCTAGTCGCATTCTGGCTGGTGCACCGATCTGAACACCTGACATGGTACAGTAAGGAGGAGGCTCACAGGAGGCTCACAGTGCTCTCGAGCTCCGGGGAGTCGGGCATTTTCTGTCAGGCGCGTGTGACGTCACTGGACCCTGGAATCTACACTTCGGAATAATTCAGATGTTTTGTCCCTCGTGTGGGATTCACAAATACATTCCACAGCCACAGAAAGGACCCGCGGGGCGATCCAGTCAACCAGACTGCCTGACGCCAGGGAGGCGCGGAGGAGACTGGGAGAGTGTCACGGCAGTGCTCCTGGGAATGACCACGGCCTAGCCCACGGCCATCCTGTTGGCTGGGGGCACCCTCAGCCGCTTGAGGTCAACCGGTGCACTGTCAGAAATGTCTGTGGGCCATCGCCACTTCAGCGTCATTACCACAGCACAAGAGACCTTGGTGGGACATGGGCACAGTCCAGACCATGAGGCTCTTGGCCCTATGGCGCCCTGCACGCAAATTCCGTCAGCTGCCTGAAGGTGATCAACTCGCCCTGATGACATCGGCCGTCCCTCTTCCGGCAGGGCAGCATGACAGCAGGCAGACATCACGAGTCTACGGCAGTCCAGGTCGCCAGCCTGCCAGCCTGCCAGCCTGCCAACCCAGGTATCTCGCTGTAGCCACTTAGCTCAATTGGGCCGCCGTCAAAGGTGGGTACCGAGGTGTGATCGACCCTCAGTAACACTGGCGACGCAGATACCCACCTCGAAAGCGAACCAAGTGGAACATTTGTTCGCAACAGGGCAAGGGTCCGAATGGCGATCCGAAGGGGCTGGGAACCTTGTTTACTTCTTGGAGACGCCCGAGGCGGACGGGCTCCGAGGCGGGGGCCATTGGCAATAAGCTAAGCGAATGTCATCGTTAAAACTCACACGATTGAGCAGTGCATCTGCCGTGCGTTGACAGCGATCTCTGTGCGTGGGCATCATCCACGATGGTTGTTCAATGCCGGGAGAAGCGAGTCTGCACTGAGGGTCAACGCGATTTGGAAAAACGTGAAGCCAAGCCTTGAACGTCTTGCGCAGACTGTAACGAACCAGGTCTTTGCTCTTGATGTACAGCCCTCGACAGCTACGAACTTGTCACTAATTGACATAGACTGTCAGGATTCACTCGAACTAACAATTGAGTGCAGAAAGGTGAAGATTTCATGCCTCATCCTTACATGCCGAGTGTCGACAAGGTTGACCAGAGGAAAACGGATTCAACAACGGCCCAGAAAAAGAATGCCATAAACAGTCACACTGACAATGTTACAAGAACTGGAAACACAAAGGACGATGAATTGTAAGTAGCAATCTGTTTACAACTTGCTCACACCTGCGACGTTTTCTGGAACTAACCAATGTGAACAGTCTTGAATAGACACTGTGTACTAGACATATAGAAGATTGAGTGCTTGCGGCATCGACGCCGAGGAACCTGTCCCTTTGAACGCGCAACAGCGAGGACATGTTTTGGAAATGGCGATGGCAGATTGTGTCGTGCCCACGAGCCCCCCGTGATACAACATTGCGAGTTCAGGATACAGAAGTTAGACTAAGTGCTGTTCCTGAAGTAATAGAAGGACTATGAGGTACGGAGAAAAGCGGTGCAATGAAAGGATTAAATTAAATGCTGTGATCCACCCTTAATTCATGAGAGACGCCTCGTCGGTATCATAATCCCCAAACTCCTCATCGCACTACCACTTGTTGCAAACACCTCACCATTGTTCCAAAGAGGAGGCCTATCTATTATACATGACCAAGAGGTCCAGTGTCGTCCCTGTTCCTAAGATTCAGACAACCACACGAGCCGCACCCAGTATCCCGTGATGTTTAAAGCCGGGCTAGTGGTCTTCGCGGGGGATTCTTGTAATATGTGATCGATGGGCCAAGGCTTATTTATCTTCATCCTGCTCAGCTGTCCGCCACCGCACCAAACGCACGAGCGGACCGAGGCCGCAATATAACTCGATTTACCGCGCGCTGTACGGCACAATGGCCTTGTCAATGATAGGGTTCCGCCTGGATTTTGCGCTTGCCTCCACTCCCCACTTGGCATGCCAGCTCTGTTCCTGGGCGGCAGCCTTCTCGAAAGCCTCGCGACACTCGGGGGGCAAACAGTCCTTGACCTCGTCACTGACAGCGCTGAGGCCACGGAACGGCGCTAAGAAGTCAGGGCCGTTCTCACCGTTGACCGAGCCCATCGGCGCGCTATCATAACTGACAGCAGCGATTCCTGAAGGAGGTGTCTCGAAGTAGGTGTCCGTGACCATGAAGTTGCGCGGAATACTGGGGCTCAGGGGGGGGAAAATCTGGGATTCGGTGTTGGCATCCTCGGGGTCGGAAGCCACGACTGGCTCGATGCGCGCTTGCGTAGGTTGCATGATGGCAGGATACTGAATGGTATTGGTGTGGACATCGTACACTCCCTTGTTATTGCGTCGACGGATTGCATTGATTTGGGCATTGAAGTTCCTGTGGTCAAACATCAGCACATGTGCGCGTTCAGTCAAGGACGTCCTACTGACGCAGCTTCTCGAACATGCTCAAACATCCAGTTGACGTCGTTGACGGCGACTCGGCGCTTCTTCAGTTCTGTAACTTGAGTCGTTGCGATAGGCGCGCTGGTATGGTACACCTGACTGGCGCCAAACCATGCGACGTATTGGTTCTTGTTGTACGGCTCGTTGGGGTTATACTTGTCGTTGGGGTCGGCAAGCGCTCCTTCGACGTGGCCCTCATCTCTTGAGCGCTGAATGTCGTAGTCGTCAAGGATCCAGCGACCGCCAACGAGGATCAAGGCGCCAAATTCACGGTAAACCGATCGGGCTGTGACCACGCCGATGGACCGACCTTTGTAGGAGTGGGGTATCAGCTCGCGCTCGATCATGTCACGCTTCTCGTCATCGGTAACAATGCTCTTGTACAGGCGGCGATGTTTGGTGAAGAATAGGTAGGAGTCTCGGAATCCAACACAACGAGCGGGCTCCGTGGACAACATGTATAAGCGGTCGCCACGGCCCTGGATGGTGAAGGTTCGGCAACGATACTCTCGCCCTCCCTGTAGATAGCCCATCTTGTCGACCTTGGTCTCGCCCTCAGGATCCTCCGGGAGGGCGAGTTCGTCTTCGATGATATCGTACATCGGACCGTCCTTTTCGATGGCTTGCTGTGTGACGGGGGCGGGCTGGCCCTTGCGACCGCCACGGCCGCGCCAGCCTCCCCGGCCACGACGCCGGGGGGTTGCTTCATCTCGCGGTACTTCGATTCCATCATCCCAACCGGGAGGTTTAACTTTGGGTGGACGGCCAAGTCTCTTGCGACGTATCACTGGCTGGGGCGGAGGACTGGGCGATTTGTCCTCGGGCGCCTCTTCCACTTCCTCTTCCGCGTTCTCGGCGACGGCGGAAGCCTCGCCATCAGAGGCATCTCCATCTCCCTCCGTCTTTTTATCGTCCTCTGGCTCGGCGTCGGGCATGTGCTCGTCATCGTCCTCGATTTCCTTCCATGTCTTTGGGGTGTTCTCTGCGACTGGGTTAGACATGTCTCCAGCGGGCAAGCTGCAGCCGACGTCGTGTCCAAGATAGTCGAGAAAGAAAATGAAGGGGTTTGCGAGGCCCAACCTGTGCTGGCCAGTAACGGGGGTACAATCGTGGTAGATGAAAAGCGCGATGGACACGGTACCCCGGCAGGTGGAAAAGAGGACCCGGTAGCTAGGGCTGGTTGCGATGCTCCCATTGACGACTTACCCAGTGCTGCGGCTGCGCGCTTAGCAGCAGCTCTGCCTGACCTTCGACCCGACATCCTGGAAAGCTGGCCCAGTCCTGGGCTGCTGTGACTGAATTGTTGGATGCGACAAACGAAGACTCTGGTAACCAAGTAAGCGGGATCGAGGGCTGAATGATAAGTCTGGCGTGGAGAGATGCAGGAAGCCATAGGCTGGACGCGACAGAACGTGGCTCAGGAATTTTGGACCTTGGGCTGTCCAATCCCATCCAATCACCGGCGGTGCGCTGACCCACATTGAGCTTATCGGATGCCTTATCCACATACTTATCTACCTAGGTACCTAGGTACCTAGGCACGTATAGTACCAGGCCCCAGGAGTGACGCCTCTTCATCTTCATTCCAGAAAAAGAATCATAAGGATCATTTCTAATTGATAAGCGAGACTCCCCATCGGAGTCATGCTTGGGGTTTAAATACAAGAATTGTTATGTTGCCAACTCAGCCTGTCTCCCGGGGAAGGGGCGGGTTGCCTCAAGAATTACCTCTCACAGGTGAGAGAGAAGCACGTAAACGGCAGTCATTTGGGCCTCTACACGACTCAGAATGAATAGGACTCGATATGAATGTTGATTATATTTTTTGGCTATTAAAAAATGGCTTGTTCAGGGGGACAAACACTTTACCTTTTAATCACTGTCAGCAGTCTAATCACTCACTTCTAGGGGTTACGTTAGCAGTAGGTTGTACGATATCCTTCCGCAGAAAGTACCAGCACTGGTTAGTCACAAGCAGGAGCACAGGCGTCGCTAAATGAGTAATTCATCTGCATGTACCCTATGCCTGATGTGGTCGACCACTGCCTTGGTTCAGTCTTGATCACTCCTAAAAAAATACCAACCACTGACGATGGCTGAAAACCACCTTCCAAAAACTGCCCTCTTAAAAGCCCCATCGTTCTGAATGACAGACGTATCGGGGACACATCTAGTTCCCACGCTCGGTTTCAAGCGTTAATCTCGAGTCTCCATGACGAACGCTTGTAAGGCAACGAATGAGCCTAAAATGTAGAGACACGGGTGATCCGTCGCCAGAGGGGCAAGCGAGTTGCCTCGCGACACTAAGCAGAAGGCAGCCTCTCGATCTTACCCCGACCACGGCTCTTCTGGAGGGCTTCCGCATCGAGCAAGGACTCCTTCTCGGCGTAGAGGTACTTGTAGGCTGTCTTGATAGTACCGTCGCTCACACCAGCCACTACGGCGATGTCCTTGGATGTCTTCGCCTCACCCAAGTAGTGGGTTGCCATGAAGATGCAGGCCGCTGCAACCGACAAGGGAGACCGTCCGGCCAGGGTACTAACCTGTCCGGTCTTCTTCGCAATGAGCATACCCACAGATTCGACCTCGGACTGGTTGCGCACCCCCAGCTGGGAAACATATCGGCGGACAAGATCCTCAGCGTTGGTTGAGGGTCGCGTCTCGAAATTGCTGACAGTAGACACAGCACTGTGGCCGGTCTTGTCACCTTCGTTTTGAATGTCCACCAAGAACTTCTCGAGGAGCTTGAACACACGGCCGATCTCTTTCTTGGACACGCGGGTCAGGTTGAAGATTTCTCTGAAAGTTCTGGCGACGCCGCCTTGACGGCACGCAACGAAGATGCAACCGGCGATGACAGCTTCCTGGGGCTTGCCCTTCAAGAATTTCTTCTCGTCGGCGACTATCATTTGGGTGAGAAAAGTGTCCCATAGCAGTGCACATGAGACAAGGTCAGAAACATACGCTTGAAGATGTGCATCGCAGTGTCGCGCACATTGTTTCCGACTTGGAGAGCATCAGTCAGGGTCTTGATCTGCGAAAACCCTTCCTTGAGGTTCTTCGCTCCCTTCTCAACCGTCTTCTGCTGCGTCTTCATCAAATGGAACGAGTTGCTACCCTCGCTGCCGATCGTGGTCTGCAAAGTGGCGACGGTATCCTCGAAGAGGGGGTTGCCCACGTCGCCGACACGCGATGGATCGTCGTTGTTTGTGTCATCGTTGGCAAATGTACGCCACTCAGATCGTGTATCAACAATTTTGTCTCCTACCTGTGTGGATCTAGGTCAGTAGCGGCGCGATGTAGAGCCATAAAACCCACTTACGACGAGGCCACAAGTTGCGCACACCATGTCGCCGCTGCTGAACTCCTCAGTCAAGTTTGGTGGAAACTCCTTGCAGTCAGGGCACATCATGATGTGAGACATTTGGTCATTCTCCTTGTAGTCATCGTTCGGGCCCCCGTTCATCATCGCAGGCGACGCCATGGCGCTGTTGCGGAGGGTGACTGACGTGGGGTCGTTGACCACCTCCGCAAGCACCTCACGATCACTACCGACTGTTTTGAGAATTCGCTTTTGCGCGATGTGGCTGATCGGCTTAGAATTGGAGAAGGACGAGCTAATCGTTTGCTGCTGACGTAGGACCTTGGGCTCCCTCTTTCGAGTGACGTGGATGTTGTGCTCCGCGCCGAGGCGAACCTTCTTCTTCGCCTTCCTCTCTTTTCTGAGTTTTGCTTTATGCGATTTAATTGCCTGCGTGACCTTGGTATCGGGGACCTGGTCGATGCTTCTTGAGAGGAGGTTGGTAGCAACTGAACGGAAGAGTGGTGAATGCGTCTTGACAGTCTTGGACAGGACGTCCGTTAAGACGGCCCTGTCTCGTGGTACTGGTTGCCTCCAGAAGACCCGTCCACCGCTTCTCGTGCAATGAATTGGTCGACGTGGAACGTCCCAGAGTACCGAATGAGAACGGATCGATCGCCACTCGACGGTTCGCGCGGGAGATCGGCTCGAACAGGACGGCAGACTACGCTTCGGGGATCGTCACCGAGGTCGTTACTGTGTAGCGTCCAAAAATGGAAATGAAAGTGGTTCACAGGACAAAAGGGATGCTCGCGTCCTTGTTGCTTTGTCGCCGACCGCTTTATCTGCAACCAGTGAAGGTGTCCTCCACGAGCGACAATGCGATCCTGAGGCGATGCGCTTTGCTCCCGTCGAGAAAAAAAAGCAGGCCAGAAACTGTGGACAACCGTCTCCGTTGATTAAGTAGCACTGAAGTGGTAGGAGACAGTGGGAGTGACGGTTTGCGCGGCGAGAACGATTGACAATGGGTAAGAAGAGAAGGTGATGTTTGGGCTCCGTCAGCCAGGCTTTTGGAGCCGCCTGCGACGCACAAGACTGAGGGATGGTGTCAGTGGGGCTCCCGGACAGAGTGCCTGAGTGCCTGGCTGCCTAAGAAGGGCTGAGTCAAGCCAGTCCGGAATCCTGCCTAACAGCAGGTACGTACTTCTAGCCACCCGGCCGCCTTGCATTATCCAGCGCCGTCTAGGAGCCCAAGTCGCACTGCATACTACAACACATTAGTAATATCTAATGACTGCCTTCACAGTGAACAATCACATTCAGATCTTGGAATCAGATGTTCCCTAGTCGGGGTTTTTTTAATCGATAAGCTGGCTTATCATATCCGGTCAGACTGGTGTATCATGTGACAAAATCAGAGACCTGACAGTGCCTTCACCTCCAGTGCTGGTGGTCTTGAAGTGCCAACAGTTGTCCGAGGAAATGTTTGTGAGGCAGTCCAGAAGTTCTACTGACCAAATGAAATCATGGAGGGGGTGAAAAGTATTCCACAGCCAGGGAGGTCACCACTGGAGACATCATTCCAATCGTAGTACCAGGTATGTTAGGGATTTTTTTTTTTTGTTTTGGAAAAAAAAAAAACAAGAAATCACCCACCCACTCCTTATTATATACATGCTTGGAGGTCTCATTTGGGACATATTTCATCTAAATCGCTTCAGGATATTATCTGGCGAAACATAAGTGCACTGTGCCTTGCTTCCAACTGGACATTCCCCGTTACCACCTAGGTAAGGGAGGAGATGAATCTGAAGCATACAAAGCTTGGTGACCTCGGCAGCCGGATTGCGGTCTCGAAACACGCTTCGGGAAAAGTACTCCAACCATTGACCAGGCGAGAACTTACAATCATATAAACTCGGCAGGGACATAGTCCCAAAAACTGCGTTTCCTGAATTCTGAAGGTTTCTTTGGTTAAATATCTCTTGGAAGACTGACACCAACAATCTGATCCTCACCACCCACTCATTTAACTCGGCTCAAATCGGAGACTGCTGTGTGACCCCTTGTATCCTCAGTCATGTCTCATCAGCCAGTTTTAATTCCCACAGCGTCTCTGCATGGGAAAGTGGCTTTGATCACGGGCGCAAGTAGGGGAATCGGTCGTGGCTGCGCCCTTGAGCTTGCGAAGCGCGGTTGTAAGGTTGTGATCAACTATGCGAAAAGCAAACAAGCTGCGGATGATGCTGTCGAGGCAATTGCTGAAGCGACACGCACTAAAGATGCAGCCATATCAATCCAGGCAGATGTTACCAAGGTGGCTGAGATAGAGAGACTGTTTCAGGAGGCTGCAGATCACTTTGGAAGGATCGACTTCGTCTTGAGCAACAGTGGTGCCGAGTCCTTCGACAGCACTGAGGATATTACCGAGGCGCAGTACGACTATGTTTTCTCACTAAACACCAAAGCCCAGTTCTTCGTGGCCAAGACAGCCTGGAAGCACCTCGAAAATGGTGGCCGCGTTGTTCTTATGAGTTCCCTGGCAGCGGGTGCGTTAGGAATCAAGGACCACGCCCTGTACAACTCTTCTAAGTTGGCCGTGGTCGGAATGTAAGCAGCTTCCGGACACAGCGTTGACGCCCTTAGGCCTCCAAGACGAGGCCTCTCCCGTCAGTTGCCCTGCTTCGAAACTCTTGCCACGCTGCTGGCTTTGAGACTGGATGTGCCACATTGGGACTGGTTACACCACTAAATCATACAAATCAGCTCACTTGGTTCTTTTGTAACTGACTCTCAATCATGCAGGGTCAAGGCATTCGCGACCGACTTTGGCGCCCGTCGCATCACTGTGAATGGCGTTGCCCCTGGGGGGGTTCTCTCAGACATGTTCTATGAGAATGCCTGGCGTTACATCCCAGGGGCTACCGCAGAGTGGCCATTCGAAAAGATCGAGAACCTGGTTGCGAGCCGCACACCTCTTGGTCGCTGTGGGGTGCCTGAAGATATTGCCAGGGTTGTTGCTTTTCTAATGTAAGTAGCTTCTGGCTACAATTTTTACCCCTTCAAGAACAAACATATTCTATTCTTAGCTCATACAACAAAGACGTCAGGGACTACAGTCTCCAAGATATACTATAGGCCACTATAGCCTGCTCTTTGTTGTGTTGATATAAAGCTAATTCTCTGGTTCCTTTATGGCTAATACCTAATGCTGTAGGTCAGAAGATGGGGCTTGGCTTAATGGTGAATAATCCAAGTCTGGTCCTAAACCAAAAAGAAAGAGTCTTGAATGTCTAATAATAAAATCTCAACAGGACAGGTCCTTACTATTACTGGCGGTTATCCTTAGATTCAAGTCATGAACTAGATGTGGGTTCCATCATGTAGTGTCGTATACTGTCTATAATGACTTCAGCATGCGCTGTACTTGTGCTCGTAACCCCCAAAAGCAGAAAAAAGAATATGACCACCGCAGGCACTTCAACACATTTTCTTGTGTTTTATTGAGCTACATGCAATCTGCAGATGATACTTGAGCCCTTTTCCAAGCGTATTATGCCTCATGAGATAATCATACATTGGTCGTATTGCAGGTCTTCTAAGGTTAGTATTGAAATAGTATTTTGAACCGAATTTGGATACCTTCCGATGCATCGACTCTCAGGACAATGAAAGTCGGAATGGTAAGGCTAGATAGTAATATGATTCTCTAGGTAGTCACCTCATTTAAGATTAGGAAGTTCCAACAAGGTGTCCATCTTACTCCTAGCACAGAGATATGTTTCATTGAAAATTCGCGAACTCGTGGTGTAATTACAAATAGCTCTAAGCACCTTGCTCTCCTTTGCTCTCATCATGATCTAATTTAGTACAGCTTCCATGATGTGCCATTCACTCGAACCCACCCCTGAATGCTTTCCGAGCACATTAAAACCTACAGATTCCAGCAAATTCTTCATCTGACCAGCAGAGCGCTCCATGGCCGCATAGACAGACATCATGAGTAGATCCGACTTTGTAGCCATCATGGTAGGACTTACATCCCCAACCAGCTTTTCATGGATCAACAACCTTGATTTTGGTCCCATGGCATCTCTAATATGCACGAGAAACTTGCGACAAACAGCATCACTGTGATCGTGCAACACTCCGCGGAAGTAGTACACTTTGGCCCCTGTTTTTTTTTTACAAACGGATTGTAAGTATAAGACTTCTGGTCACTAAAATATGCGATGGTAGATTGTGATCGAGTAATTAAAGAGATAAACGTACCCTTTACTGGCTGTTCCTTCATCATATCAATTTCCATGACTTCCACATCAGAAATCTGCCTGTCTTCCACCACGCTCGGACGATCTTGTAGAACAACCCGTCCAGAGCTTCTTGGGAATGACTTCCTCAGGCTGATACATTGCTGGCCGAACCCTCCGCCACTAGACATCACATGGTTTTCAAATTAGTAAGAGTCTCAGTGCTGAAGAAGAATCTGCGCGGGGCAAAAGCCCAGCCAGGTTCCACTGGTCATTCGATTTGTGAGGCAATTTACTTACACATCAACGAAAAGTATATCTTCCGGGCGAGAATCTTTGAACAACTTCTCAAAAGGGTAGAACTCGCATAAATTGTCGTCGTCGAAGCGACTTCGTGCTGCTGTCATAGTCATGTAAATATTGAAGTGGCGTGACATTTCTGGATGAGATTCCAGCCACTGCCAGAATGTTTCCTTCGTATTCCAGCCATACTGCCAGGCACAATTATCAGGGTCTGTCGAGTCTCCGAGCTCAATATCTCTTAGGAAGAATGGCAAAGCTGAGTAGCATCGCATGCAAAACAGCCTTGATGGAGATTAGCGTTGCATTGGACCCCAAATGGGCAAGCGACAACGGGGAATCTGGCTTGTGTTTGGATCTTTTCGCTGCACTCACATTGTCCAGACATTCGCAACTCGTTCCTCCGTCGCGTAGTCTCTAGTTTTGGCATTTGCAGTGTATGCTCCAGAATCCTTCTGATCCACAAAACCATGTGCTGCCAGAAAACGGAGGTTTCTCTCAACGAGAAGCGGGGCACCCTTTGCCCCTTTCTTGACAACTTCTTCAGTGGTCAAGGGTTCGCTCGAGCCAGACAAAATAGTGAAAAGTCCTAAGTCGCAAGCGATTGCCGTCCCAACGAGTTCAAGAGGCTGTGGGGTGCAAATTGTCATGTTAGCAACCAGGTGTATGAAACGCCAGTCATTTACCAACAGGGATGACATTCCACACCATTTCACACTGAAAGTAGTACTGAATGGATGTGATGGATCTTACGTGACTTACCATCCATGTTTGCTGTGTCGCTAATTCGTCTTGTGTTTGCAGAAGGTTCAAGGCACCTTGAGCAGCTTTGATAGCGGCCAAACGGTGCTTTTCAAGAGAGCGTTGATCCTCGGAATTGCTTTTAAACGCAAAGGGAACCTTGTTGCAAATCGTCTGAAACTGCTCAGTAAGCTGTTCGAACTTATTGCACCCATTCATATTTTCTGGCTCTGTGGACTGGTTTGCAGTTGTCAAACCCATGAATACCTAATGAGTTAGAGATGGCTGCCTGTGGAAATGGATGTATGGGCGGTTCCGGGCTGAGATTGTGTTGCAAATGGTAACTTCAGAGTTTAGGGAATCAATGTATCTTTACATCCCAGCGGATGTTCGACTTCATCAGATGTCGTGAGTAATGTACATCACTTCTGAAACATTTTCTGCTGTACGGCTTCCGATACCCGTATTGTCAGGAAGAGCGTCCGGCTCTGCGTGCCCTTCCTAAAGTGGTGTATGAGCCACCAGAAACCCCGGGGCACTCGAGAATGCTAGGCCATCACTGAGGCCAGGGTAGGAACACAGTTGTATAAGACCGGCCTTCATCGGCCGAATTGCAGCAAAATCTTCCATGTGCGGATAGATGAGTAGCACAAGCATGACTGGGTTCCCGGCGCCCGGGTGGCGAGGCGCGCCGAGCCTATTTGAACAACCCCAACTTAATTTCAATTTCGCAGCCACCGGCTTGAGCTTGCAAGACGTTTCGACAAGAATAGTCTGATTGAAAATATCTTTTGAGGTGGGAAAAGAGCAGTCATTGCCCTAAGGGTCATATTTGAGCCTCTCGACAGTTGACACCGTGTCTGGGCGCTAATGGATCACATTTGCACGTAAATTTATAGGGTTTGCATCAGAAACTGACACTACAAACATGACAAAGTATTTACTAGGCTGTACTCAACTTGTTGATATCACCTTGATCTAGTGTGTACAGATAGGTGCCTAAATGTTCCAGTAATTGCTTATTGCTTAGATCTCCCTGTTGTTCTCTATTAAATCCACAAGCGCGTGGCACTCAATTCGGGGCATGCCACTTAGATTGCATTCATGTTAGTCTTCAAGTAAAGGCTACTAGCGGAGCCTCCTCTAGGAATATTTATACTAGTGTGTTCTATAAGGGGTTGTAGGCATTGTTAGTTTAGGCACAGATTTGCAGGCTCGCCAACAGTATCGGCCAAGATTCTCTGCTGCAGAAGCTGCTTCTGCAGCTGCATCATACGCACGTGGATCAGTGTGGCCTCCTGAAGACTCATCCGCCAGGCTCGATTGTAAACAGTCTCCCGCGAAACAATATCCATTGATGAGCGATATGAATTGTTAGCCTTATGTGATTATGATGCTATGAGTAGTAATTTTGCCAACGCTATCATCTAGGACATATGTAGGAAACATATCGCTAAAATGGTTCCTAGGGTACATATATTCTCTGGAGGCTATTTACTTTTTTTGGTCATGGATATGAAGGAGGAAGACTACTGAGGCACCCCGGAATACTGCGCCCCGTGTATTCCGTTCAGTGAAGTCGACTCATCGCATGAGTACTGCAATTAGCTTGCTGTCGGCTGTCGGCCTTGAGTCTCGACATCATCAAGTAGGCAGTGGGGTGTCCACACGATGGTTGAACTCCTCCTTATGATCGATGATAAAGTAGGATGCTGAAATTAAGTTAATTCTTAGACCGATACTGAAGAACCCCACAGAAGGATCGTAGATACGTACCTGTGGTTGCCATAAGCATGAAAGGAATTCCGGTAATCCAAATGTACCGGTAAGCCAGAGCAATGGCATCAAGTCTCGCCGTCGAACCAGCATCTACGATCTCTTGTGTCACACCCGGAAGAGAAACTATCGCGGTTATGTTCCCGGAAGTCTGCATAAAGATCTGAGCAAACCTTTCAGCGGTATCTGCGGAGAGGCCAGCCTGAATAGTGGCAGATGCCACGGCCCCCAAACCACGAGAGTATTGGTTATTATACACGGCGGTGTCTGTTCACATCACGGTCAGATGCTGAGAATTGTAGATGAGTAGCCAAGTACTACTAGTAGGGAGTGAGCTCACAAATTGGAATGCCGACACTACCTCCCAGGGCTCGGATCCCAATGATGATTCCGGTTGCGCTGGCAATGAGTTCGGGAGGAGTCGAGAGTTGAGCAGTCGTGACAACTGTGTGAAACTTGGTTCGTCCAACAACATCACTAATCGAGTAATTGCCACCTTGGGACGCACTTACGTGTACTGGTGACAACACCAAGCCCCAATCCAAGGAATACGGGATAAGCCCAGATCTCTTTTCTGGACTGTGCACTGGCTGAAGCCATTAGCGCGAAGAAAATTGTGAACATAATGAAGCCCGTCAAAGTTATGCTCTAGAACACTCGTGTTAGCTGGTTCCGATCAAGTAGAGTGGGAGCTGTTCAAGTGCAGTTAGACTCACTCGGACTTTTTTTGTCGCGGTGCACATTGCCCCGGCGACGACCGAGGATGTAGCGGCAGCGAGCCAGGCAACTGTTGCAAATAGTATTTGTCAGTGACGCCCTCAACCTCATAGACACAGCAAGCATCGATGCACATGGTATTCCCTTACTACCGTAATTGATTCCTGTCATCACTGGATCCGCCGCAAACAAGGTTGAGATCTGGAAGGATTTTAGTTGCTGCTCACTCGGCCTAAAGCGGCATCTTTTCACATTCTCAGACGAACCTCACTAGCAAGGTAGGCATTCGCGCCCATGAAAGCCAGACCCTCACAGAAGAGGCAGATAAGGGTCAACGGGAAGTTTCGGGATTTCTGGAAGAGGCCGTGGTGGAGAATGCCATCAGGTTTCACTTGCCACTCATATAACCCAAGGCATACCAAAAGAACTAGACCGACTGCGAATGGAGCGCAGACCACTGGGCTTGACCAGGGATAAGGATTCTGAGAGTACGAAAGACCAACGCAGAAAGAAACAAGCCCGCCCATCAGAAGTCCGTACCCAACCCAGTCTAATTTAGCCAGTTTATTCCTCAGAGGAAGAGTTTGCAAGTCTCTTGGACTCGGATTGTAAACAAAGAGAAGCAGGGTACCGGCAACAAAATAGAGAGCGGCTCCAATGTAAAAATAAGATCGGAATCCGTCAGGCCCGCCAGACTGACTGAAGAGACCGCCAACAACAAGAGCCACGAAAGCACCAACACAGCTGAAGCACATTAGGAAGCCTTGCGACCACCCACGCCAGCGCCTGGGCAGAACTTCTGAGGCAACTGCATGCAGCACAGGCTGACCCCCGAAAGAGATCCCGATGAGGCATGTTCCACTTAGAGCCGTGCCTATGTTTATTGCGCGTGCAAGGATGAGAGCGCCCGCAGTCCCGAGAAAACATCCCATAACGATCAGAAGCCACTTACGGCCCCAGTAGTCAGCTGATGGTAACGTTAGTCCTGCTACGTGTCCTAAAGTATTGTATTCTAGAACATTCCAAAACATGAAAGACGGGGATCTGTAACAGGGGAAAAGTGATGCTTACCGATGTGGCAGAAGATGGGCCCAAGAACGGCGAGGCAGATGGCGATGCTAGTTGTCAACCAAGAAGTCTGAGCCGCGGCGTTGAATTGAGTCGTGATAGCAATTCCTAACTGTATTCACACGTAAGGCGCTGTTAATGATTTTGTGGTGGCCGAAGACATACTAAGCCGACTCCCACAAGACACCATGTTTGAGCCAGGTAGATCAAATTGCAGGCAAATGTGGCGAGGTAGGTCAGGTTCGAAACACCCCGGACTGGAATACCAGGGGAAGACTGGCCGGTCTCGTACTCCGCACTGTTTGATTTGTTGATCGAGGAATCTATCGCAGTCACCGGGGTAAGGTCCGTAGGCTCTCCTCTCTTCTCCTGAGCCGATTCAAGTCCCAAAATTAGGGCCGAAGGTCGTGCTCCAACATGTTTGGAGCCATTTTGCACCTCGGTGCACGATCTATCCTCCATTGGCGTAATCATTCTGAACGTATTGCAAAAGGAAGCAGCAGCAAGTACACAACAATCAAATTTTTTGAAGAAGTTTTCCAGGAGACAACAGAATATGTATGGAGCTTGGAATGCCTGTAGCTAAAAGCTGAGGTGTTGCTGGAGCATGGCATACTCTGTGCGATCTAATTTATTAGAAGACTGGGACTCCGGAGGTTGCATGTCGGCCCAATTTACGCCTGTTCTCACAACAGTCCATTCCTTCTGATCTGAAACCTCGGTTCCGATGCAAGGAATGCAATTTTGTGACCTCTTCCTGGTCATACGTAGTGGTTGATGTTGTATGTGTAGTTTGCCGGACGCCGGATCGCTTGATGCATTGATGCCGGTCGGGCTGATGATCCGTGCCACGGTGCCGCGGGACGGATAGAGTAGAGGGACGGGCGTCATCACCAAACTTTACTAGGAAACAGCTTGTTGAATATGCGGGTTCCGGAGAGGACTGCTAAGCCTTACTCCAGCCCCAAATCTGACATGTGCTGTGGACCGGAATCGGGAAAATCTTCTCATGGGTGGTCCATTCGACTGAGATAAATCATGATTCCAGCTTCGGCTACGTCCTCTGACTGAGTTTCGCTAGACTAGAATTCCCGGGATCAACGCGTGAAATCGAGCCCACTCGGCCCGTGGTGGAGTCCTTCGGCAGTAGCTTAACCGGGCGTGGCAGCGTCTACAACTTGCAAGCGCATCATGATTCTGCTTCCTTGTCTTAGGCCAAGATAGAGGTTTTTCAAAGCCAAAGGTATCAAAGAAATGCGGAAAGTGAGCCTTTTTTTTTAAAAAAAAAAAAAAAGAAAAGGAAAGAAAAAACAGGCTTCAGGGATCTTCTAATGAAGACGCCTTCAAGCCGAGATGTGCGAAAAAGGACAATAAGATGCTGGCTCGTACGGAGCTGCCCCATCTCCTGTCTGCCTATTATGAGATACAACAAGAGTGTGCCAGAATCCTCAACTGCTTCAGGAGCACTGGCAGTGATTTCATCAAGGTCATCAAGGCCGGGTATCCCTGGTTGGATTCGCCGTCCAAGTTGCGCCATTTGATCGTTTCAATGTTCTCTGGTGCGTTGAAGTGGTATGAGATGGCTAGACTTCGCTGACAGAAAGTGACAAGCCTCCGGAAATCTCGTTGGGACAAAATGTATGTGTTTCATACTCTATATATCCTCCGTCGCCTCAGGTGTTGACAGCTTGATCACACCCAGATATAGTCACTGCAACCCGACTGGCTTCGATCGAAAGACGGCTAGTCGCCAGAATAAATCCACGTAAATACACTGCTGGCTATTTAGCAAGGAAAGTCGAGGCTACCACAGAGCTGAATCAGTCATATTTAAATTCCAGAACCAACCAACCTATATCTCTATACCACGCGAACTTCTAGTTGGGCAAAGTCTTCCGGGAAATTTCTATAATGGAATCCCAACTACCCTTTGGCTTGAATATTCTACTGATCTCTAACCCAGGGTCAGTCGCGCTTACAACCTCTTGCCATTCCTCTCGACTTCGTTCCTGAGTATTCAGCATTTGAAGCATGGTCACGTCGACGTTCCTAGATGTGCACATTAGCATCTAAGTTCATTTGACCGAAAACTTACGACACTTCACTGTTCGTGAGGCAGAAATGAATTGTTGCAAAGAGAAATGGCTGCAACGTACCTCATGTATCTCTCTGCGACTTTAGATTCTTCTTCATTTGAGTGTGTGATGACAACCTCGACTAGCAGGATTTTGCTATGAGGTCTCAAAGCTGGAACAATCTCGCGCAAGATACGCACACAATTATCAACCGACCAGTTGTGACAAATGTGACGCAGAACGTACACATCCGCCCCAGGCGTGGATTGTGGCTGGAAAAAGTCGTGTGGAACAAACTTCACGCGTTTTGAAAGCTGGGGAGGGAGTCGGGCGGCGCCCTCCTCGACTGTATGCTTGTAGTCTTGGACGATTAATTTGGCGATATTCGGATGGCTTTCTGCTAAGGCGATGCTAAGAAAGCCTGAAGAACCACCGACCTTAGTCAAGGTTTTCGGTCAGCACTTGAGCGGCTCGAACCATGAGGGTGCTCGGCACGACAACCAATCTGGGTGGTCGGGATTTGTGGCTGTGGGATATGACTCACATCTACAACAGTAACATCGTTTCCTAGTTTCGCCCAGGGGTAGCCAGTGACTACGTGCCTAAGGTCATGACCTGGGTCTTTGCCGACTCCCTCCATGGCACCAAAGAACCGGGCTTGGCGTTCAGGATGATGTTCGAGAAATTTATAGATTGGTTCTCTCGTATTGAAGGCCAGATTGAATGCACTGTCCTCGGGTGCCTTGCTTCCCTGGTATTTCTCGAGGGCTTCGGCTAGTTTGGCACCGGCAGGGAACATTTCTTCGACGCAATGCCCATACCAATCTCGCATGACATGGTTGCGCAGCAGTAGAGCGGACGCAGCTGTGTGCTCTACCTGCATGCCTTTGCTGCCCTCAACCTCGCGCAAGACACGATTGACGGCTGCCTGACGGATGATGGCTTTAACTTGTGCCTCGGCCAGGCCCGATTCGGCAGAGATATCCCGGTAAGATGCAGTGCCACCGAGCGGAATAGTGTCAAGAATACGGAAATGATAGATGCATTGAAGCACGGAATTGTCAATGGACTAATCTATTGGTCAGTATAGAGCACTGGCTTAAGTGATCGTGGGCACATCACTCACACCCCAGCAGAGCCGCCGCAAGACCTCACCAGGGCCGGTGATTAAGTCGTGCAGAGCACTCGTATCATCGATAATGGCGAGACGAGCAATTTCTATCTCAGGCGAACCCGCTGTGGATGGAAATTCTTGATCTGCATCCTGGTCGAAAGACGGCATTCGGCATTTCTTGTTGGCCAGCCACTCGTTGACCACCGCCGAGTTTGCTGCGATTCTCTCGCCAAGCTCTTGAATAGACGACATATCTTTTACCAAGAGAATGAATCTATGCGGAGTTATCAAGAGGTTAAGATCAAATGGTACAAGCAGACTTGTTGCACAATAGGTAGTCAGGCGATTTCTGTCGAAACATCTATTGTCCAGCGCCAGGAAGTCAAATCTACGGAAGCGTAAAGGGATTTGAGTCAGTTTTTTATTTAGCAAACGCCCCAAAAGACAGTCCAATGCGTCGTGAAAGCGCTCAAAGACGGGTTCCGGGAGGTCGTTAGCAGATCCGGGGAGTCGGAGGCCGGAGCCCGGGGCCACGTCGATCAAGTAGCGGCAGGCCTCAGGTCGGCCGAGGTCCAAGTCACTGAGCTCAGTGAACAGCCGCATCCAAGACCTTCATTATCCTCTAGATAGTTTGAAACGAATTTCACATTTGGATTCAGCAACCCTGCATATGGGCCACTACCTAAGTATGTTCTTTTCGGCGTATTTCTTGCGTTCAAGTCCTTATTGCCTCCAACCAAGAGCCGTGAGCGTAGCTATCTCGACGTCGAAACTACCACTGATTTAGATGTTGGTAATATGTATGTTGCCTAAGTATATTATAAATGACAATTGAATCTATCACTCGTATTTCAAAGTTGGACCTGAGGCGCGAGATTATGTGCACAGCTCTATACGCCGGTCTATGTAGCTGGATCTTATGGCTAGAATCGCAGCCTGTCATTTGATATCCCTTAAAAATAACCACCTCGCCTGGTCATCCCAGCCCTTTGCCATCCAGTCGTTAATACTCTGCGGAAAGAAGTCCAGCACATCCAAGAAGGAGGCATCGTGCGCGAGTAATACCATCACGTCATCTCGACCATCGAAGGCTCTCAGCTTCTCGAGAGTTTGCTGAGCTTTCATTGCATCCTCCTGGAGAAACTCTGCCAATTCAAATATCGGCTTCTCGCTCTCAGCACTGAGGAGGCGCAGGAGCTGTGCACAGGGGCACGGCCTCGACTGAAGAGAATTTGGCTGGCCCAGCATGCTGGCAGGAAGATCTTGAGGTAACATTCTGAACGGGCTAGGTCTCAGCTGTGCTACGCTGTCTTTATCTTTGTCAGAATTGAAATGAATTATGCATTAAGCCCGCTTCGGAGCATATCTGGTCCGGCTTTACTTACGGCAACAGTCTGCACCCATGAAGACCCATGAGTTCGGCGTTGTGCGACAACTAACAGTGACGTTAGTCCTGCTACGAATCCTGTACTGCTGCACTATCAAACATTCCAGAACACGAAAGACGGATTATCGTAAAAGGAGAAAAGTGAAACTAACAGAGCCCCTAGATGATGGTTAGTGTGACCAGGACATTCGAGGACCCAGAATGAGCCATCTTTCCAGAAGTCTATCGCTCGAAACCCCCCAATACTTTTTACGCTCGAGTCACCTTGGTCAAATTCGAGCTCTTTCACGGCACGCCCCCGGAAAGCGCTGTCCAAAACTGTGGCATTAGGGTTGGTAGGGTAGCCCGGTGTGCAGGCACTCTTGAATCCGGGACCGACTACCAAGTCCGTAGTGGTTGGGAATACGGCTGGATCTCCGACGTGGTCGATGTGAGAGTGCGACCAAATAATACTATTAATTGTTGAAAGGTCGTACCCGTTTAACATAAGTGTATCAGGGACGTCGAAAATGTCCTTTATCTTCATGACCGGATCGACAATGTTAACGTCTCCGGAAAGTACAGCCTTGAGTGAAGGGGGCATTCGAGTGAATAGATCTTTCATGAAGGCAAGATCGAACAAGACCTTCTGTGACCTGTGTCGCGACTCTACCAAGAAGCTGTAGCTGGCTAGTCGCATGTATTTGTGGGATGCCGAGCTCGGTGCAGGGTGAACAAGCAGACTGGACAGCATTTGCGTTATTGCGCCGTTGATAATCGAAACTCGAGCACAATGCCCTTCATAAGCTGGGAATTGGATATCCTCTGGATGATACCGCACACCCGCGCTTCGTACTTCTTCAATTTGTCTTTGTATAGTTGAGAAATGGCATCGTCCTGTCTGTTTGCAACGTCCTTTTAACCAGACTTGATGAGTCTTTCCAGGCAACCATGAAGCCTTGGACGTTGCTCTGGCACGGGAAACATACATTGTGAACGAGGTGGAGTGGTTTCTTCGAAAGTGTCCCGCGGCCGGTATTTGGCTTTGCATCAATGGCTAGAAGGGTCACTTTTCCGATTTTCCCTTTCGTAAATTTCAGGCTGCCGGCTGTGCTCTGTTATAAATCAGCGATGATGTTCGCTTAGACGGTTTGCACACTTTATCTATTTCAGAGCTGCCCGGAAACCGAGCAGGTAGAACCCCTGTCCTTGGTACAGTACCTCGCCCGAAGCAGCTTTGGCGTTGTTGGGTCGGAAAGCTTTTACCAAGATCGCAGCCACAATTGATTGGCTGGCGGAGGCTTGGCGGCCTGCAATACAGCCACCGTACATGACAAAGGTGATGGAAGCGCATGATGCATCCCCTCCTGGAAAAGCAATCGCACAGAACGGAATTGCCAGATTTACAATGGGCAATCTTACATCTAGCACCACCATCTGTTCTGATGGCAACACTGTAATGACGCAGTAATTGTATCTGCTTGCTATCACTATACACCTCGGAAAGCTGGGAGCTCGAGTACTCCTGCTTCTAATGATCTAGTAAAAACTGGAAGAGGACAAAGGCACCTCGAAATGGGACTTAATCATCGCTTGAAACCTAGCATTGCCCTTGACATTAGACTTGCGAACCTAACATGAAAATCTACTTTTTCGGTGTTCTACCTTGCTGCCTCGTTGAGAATTACTTCTGTGCTTCTGGAACTTTTTCCATCAACTGTCCATCTGACACGTGTTTCTCAAACCATCCATAAGCCATATGTGTCCCCTCAGGATGGCTGAAGTTCTCATGATCGGCATTGACAACACTAAAATGTGGGTCATTCTTGACGTCGATATAGTCTTGAGGGTCCCGGAAAACAATAGTCACCAATGCATCGTAAGGTGATTGATTCACTGTTGGAAGATTGGGATAGAGCTTGGGTAGATCTTTCATGAGGGCCGAGGTGTTGTGTTGCTACAAGGGCTCAGTCGTTATTTTTGATCTGCACATTGGTTGTACGATACACACCATAGTATAGTCCACGATTTTCTTCTCAACCAACAATCTCTTGAGAAGAGGCGCGTGGGTCTCGCTTATATACCTGTGGTATTCGTCCTCACCCATTCCTGGTTTGCGCGTGGCGCAAATTGTCACACTGAACAATCGTTGAGTTCTGGCCATCTTGCTTTTTTTTTTCACTGCCTCAGATCAAGGCATGTAATGATGGCCCAGACGAAATCAGGTACGTAAAGATAAGGTGTGCTGTCAGACTGCGGCTGTATCATTAGAAAATGGGGACGCCGTTGTTTTCATCAAGGCATGTGCGGCCGCTGAAAGATTCTCGAAATAATTCCTTGACATTCTTTCTCTCGTCAAGGTCCGCACTGTAGCAGAAGGTCCTTTGCTTTGACTGACACGGTGACTTCCCAATAACGGCTCCCGAGGCCCGTGTTGCGCGCGGAGCAGGACTGGCCCAAGTCGGCTGCCGAACCCCGACTGACCATTCACCTTACATGGATCCAGCCCCACATATCCTGTTTGGGTAATCCGGCTTCGCCACGAGGACCGCCCGAAGCCGAGATTTAGTCCTTTATTCCCAGGCACAATAGGTTTGAGTAGCAACCACGAATATTTCCTTCCCTTGAAGTTGTTCATTCAGGAAAGACCACGCTGGTTATAGTTCAGATTCTCCTTGTAGCGTTCCGAGCACTATACCACGCGCAAGAGAATCGACTGGTCATTTCTACATAGTCATGACGATGGCAATGTCTGATTTCAAAGTTCTTATTATTGGAGGGGGTAAGTTAATAGGCTTTTGGATATTACGGAATGCTCCACATATTGACACGGCGCTTTCAGGAAACTGCGGTCTTGCTATCGCAACTGGTCTCAAAGAGGTGTGTTTGATGCTGCCCAGTACTTTGTCATTGAGATTTAAGCTCACATACCCTTTGCATCAAAGATTGGCATACAATACACCATATTTGAGAGAGAAAACCAGCATGAATTCTTCAATCGACCTCGAGATTGGGGAATGTTGTTGCACTGGGGTCAGGAGTACCTCACAAAGCTACTACCCGCATACCTCGTACCTCGACTCAGTGAGATACGATGCGATCCAGGACTTACAGAGGAAGAGGCTTCCCTGAGGGGCGTACCATATGTCGATGCCTTGAATGGGGATATTATAGCCGAGATACCCATGCAGGGAGTTCATCGCGTTTCTCGGATGAAGTTGCGACGGTTTTTGACTGATGGCCGGAACTTGAATATCCAGGTAAAGCTCTCACAATTTTGGTTGACCAGTGGAACGGAGCTGTGCTAACATCATGTCGACGCTTTACAGTTTGAAAAGACGCTCTCGAAGTTGAGCGTAGACACACATGCGAATGTTACTGCAGAATTTCGTGATGGGTCGTCCAACACCGGAGACCTCGTCATCGGATGCGATGGATCTCACTCAAAAGTTCGTGAGTTTCTTGTGGGTGTTCAGGCTGCTCAACTCCAACCAGTCGATCTCACCATGATCAACTTTCCCCTTGGCAACTACACCGCCGATGAGGCTCGTCTTCTACAGACACTGCACCCTGTATTCAAGATAGCAGCTCATCCAGAGCGTCCAGGAAACGCCATAGTTGCAGGTGTGTCTTCAATTCTGCCTCGCCCCTCCTTAACGCAACCGCTAGCATTGTCATTCAAAATGGTATTTGACACTGTTGCGAAACCAGCACTGGATATTGCAGATACCCAGGATCCAACTTCATGGAAGTTCCAGAATTACATAGGCTGGTGGGGACCACCATATACTAAAGACCTTGAAGATATGAAGACTCGAGTCAAGTACTACAAATCATTTATCTCATCATTCTGTGAGCCTTTCCGCACGGCAGGTCTCAAATTAGGCGACAACGAAAGCATTCCTATTTATCCAGGGCAGCAATGGTCCCCACACATGCCGTGGGACAACTACAATGGGCGTGTGACGATTGCAGGAGACGCAGCTCACTCGATGGTCCCTCGTAAGTCTTTCAAAAATCGTTGATCACACAAACTAAACATGCGTTGCAAACCGAGGAAGTGAAGGGACTGACTCGTTGCAGAGCGTGGCCAAGGCCTCAATAACGCCATGAAAGATGCCGCGAATATGGTAGAAGCCATCAAAAGGGCTTTGATCACTCGGGAACAGACATTGAAAAGCGCAGTTGATACCTATGAAAGCGAAATGAAATCTCGTGGAGTAGAAGAAGTGAGCCTGTCCCTTGAGCAGGCTCGCAAAGCAAGCGATTCCAAAGCCATCAAGGACAGTCCAATATTCAAAATCGGATGGAAGCCAGGAGAGGTCAACAATGAGGCAGATGGGGCTACAGGATGATGTGCAAACATATTTGAAGCAAACATTTGAAAGGTGTTAATAGAACCCAAACTCTAAAGTAGTTTCGCAGATTTTTATTACTATATTGCGGATCCCATGGATAGGAACGTGAACGCAGGAATGAAGCTTCTCGAGAGGAGAGGGGAGTTACTAGAGAAATTGCTACCAACATGGTATCCGACCTTGACTTGGAGCCTGTTGCACGGTAGGTACATCTTAGGTACTGTCAGGCTGATGCTAAATCTGAGGGGCCCGTTTGGCTTCATCATTGCTTCAGGGTTGGATATGGGGAGATTAGGTTAATTACGATCGAAGCAAGTCTGCCGTCAGCCTTGGCAGCTTCATCAAAACCCTTCTTCTTTCTAGTTCAAAAGTCCGCCAAAATTGGCTTGCTTCTGGGTCAGAAAGATCACAGTGTCACAGAGTGTCTGTGAAATGCCCCTATTAAGTTTTTATTTCAAATTTGGCAACAAAAACCGATGAACGCTCCGTGATCCACCGTTCGTAATGCAAGTGCAACATTTCCAAAGCCACTACACTATGACTATTAGAGCGTAGGGCATCATTGATCCACTTTGGTAAGCCACATAGATGACTTCGGCCACACAGCGTTAGAATGTAGCTCAAGCTCACAAGGATGGATGCATGATGAACTCAAGGCATTCGCTCGGGTTCCGGTTGCCGCTCCGGAGAGCCTTCGTCGTTCGGGTGCCGCCGCCGCCGCCACCGCCATGTTGAGACTGCCGCTGCTTGAAGCAGCTAGGTACGTAGTATTTGAATGTTTCAACCAATACACTCATTGAACCGTCTTCCAAGTCATATCAGTAAATTATAGTCTGCTGGTCGCTGCTTGCCTCATACCTGAAGTGAAATGGGTGTTCGCCCGGGACGAACCATTTGAGTTCACGGACATTCATAGACGGGAGATGATCTTCGCCACTAAGGATATTTGTAGGACCACGAAAGTCTTGTACTATGAATCATGAAATCTTCAGTCAAGAAAGAGCGTGATGTTACATAAAATGTAGTCGGTCATCGTTGAGACCCTGTCCATCCACGAGCCAATGTATGGAGCTTCTAAAAACGCAAGGGCGCGCTGAGAAGGATAATGTTCCATGACTCATCAAGTAAACCTCCACAGTTGCATGCCTTGAGACTATTTCGAAATGCATGACGTCTAATATCGTGCCGAGTCACCTCGTCAGTCCCGAAAATATAATATCAAATGTTGATACCTGCTTTCCCAATCAATCTGGGCAATCTTTCTTGGGCGCCGTTACCCACTGGTGAATGTCACACGCTGCCTCTTGCCATCGTTGCTCTATTCCGTTGCGGCCAGGTCGACAGTAGCGTGTCCGCTGGGCCATCCAGCTCTTGACTACAATCTAGTCGCAACCTCTTTCTCCTTTTTTCTTGTTCAGTCACACTTCTTAATGCTTCTGTATCAGGAAGATGTTCTGCTGGGCTCATAAACCCACCCACGCTCTCGAAATGCTGTGAGAAATCGAAGTCAAACAAAGACTCCGGTACGGTACTAATAGTCATGCTGGACAGATCAAACGAGGGTGAGAATGGGAAAGGCAGGGCGCTTGAGCCTTGAGGGCTCTCCCACGAGACGCTCAAATTCAACAACGATGATTCAGCAGCACTCGTATTGGCCGACAAATTCAGAATGCCGTCTTGAGAAAGTTCAGGGCGGGTGCTGCAATTCATTGTGTCCTGTCCTGTCTCCGAGCGTGGTGTTGAATGCTGATCTGGTATGTTGACGGCCTCACGTAGGAAGCTAACCAGCGTCTGGATGACTCGGAGCAACTTGGAACTGTAGCTATTATGGGTTTCACTTGATACATCAAGGGAGTTCTCCAGGGCACGAGCGAGTTCGCAAAGGACCGTAAAGTCTTCATTTGCACTCTCGAATACCTCGTCATCGGGAGCCTCGTTGGCTGTGAAATCTGAAGCTGAAGGCGTAGAAACCCGAGTAGAGGCCCTTCTCCGGACGCTGAGGATGCTCCTAGCGAGGATGAAGATCGCCGAAGTCGGCATGAGTTCTAAGATTCGTTGATTCCGTAGGTTTTGTGTGTTGGGAGAAACCAACGTTTCCGATCCGAAAGGCCAACATCGCTTATTTGGCGCCTTTGGGCTGTCAGTCCGTTTATCTTTGTTCGACAATTCCAGCGATGATTGATTTGAGCCTCCTGGGGACCTTGGAAGAATAGCTGGGTTATCTGCGCGCCAGTTACGGTCGGCCATGCGACTGAGCAGACTGTCCAGCTTTGCCTCGGTCGCGTCCAGTGAGGTCTCGTCTGAACAGGCGGACATAACCAGCAAACAAGAGAGACGAGCATCGTCTAAAACGAGGTGCTCATCATCGAGCTCGTATGCTCGAATTCGGGTCCCAAGATATGCCAAGTGCAGACTCAGATCTTGGAACGTCTGTGGTCGTTTGAGATATGGAAGTCGATGCGTTTGTGCGAAAGCCACAAGTGTCTGCCGAATGCTCGATAGTGCCATTTCTTGGTCCATACCTCTTGTGTCTGCCGAGCTGCCTTGAAATATGGCCGCATGCAGCTCATCCTGAATCATTGCAATGATAAAAAATGGTTCATGGGTTTCGAGGTAGCTCATTGATTCGAGAGTTGACTGGCCATTTTCCACAGTTACTGGCGCGTGTGATTCTCCTTGGCTCATCGTACATGAAGATGCCCTCAGCTTGGTATCCGAAATGTATCGCGGCAGTCGGCGGAGGGTCCCGCGTGCGGTGGCATAGCATCTCTCACGTATGTAAAGAGATCTGAACAACTTTCTTCGCTCAACAATCTCATCCAGAGAGAGGTCCAGGTCCACTTGACCAGGCGTGATGGAGTCGTGACAGTGCAGGCCCATCATCGTAGCCAGATGGCAGGCCTGAGAAAAGAGTACATCACTGATACTTTCAGGATAATATGAAGGTGCAATGAGACTCTTCGTTCCAGCATGACTTGTCAGTGTCCATCGAGAATATTATACAAAATTGCTGGTGATGATAACGGCAGGAGGTTCACCACCCCTGCGAGGCCGAAATGGTGGCGAGGGGGTGGGGGTGAGGTCGTGCTGGAAGGGCAACGCCAAAAGAATGGCTGAGATATTCACTCACAAGCAATGCTAGCGTCTGAACCGCCACCAGTCGGGGCGCCATGAATAGTTGCTGTTTGCTGATTGCAGAGTCAACAGCATCGAAGAGTGGCTGTGTGTGATCTGCAGCTCGTAGTGGCTGCTCAGCCCCAAGAACGAAGAGGAAAATCAAGTCAAGACACACAGCCCAAGCCTCATGAAGAGGGTCTCTGGAGTCAGTGTAAACAATATCCACGGCGGTGGCGAGCGAGGTCCTCAGAAAGATGTCTGTACAAAAGTCCGCCTGGTCCACAAAATGTTCTACCATGACAGAAAGGAACACTTTCGGCAGCAAGCGCTCGGTATTCTGACCCTGTCGTGCCTTCGGGGATGGGAGGTCGACCGGTGTACTCTCAAGCGCGCGTTGGAATCTGTGTAGCAAGCTTGGCACAACTGAATGTTTGGAAGAGATATCATGACAGAAATTCCTACACTCGTGGTCAAGGGTCCAAGGTCCGTAGTATCGCTCATTCAGTGTGCCCTCTTCACGAATGACGAATCCACCTTGGACAATTCGGTCACCGGGATCGCGATTGAGTAGATTCGGGCACGAAGCGCGTCTATGGTGATCGGGTTTAGGATTGATAGATGGATCGTTCGTAGGCGAGCTACGCGATCCTATGTCTACTGACTTAGACGCCTCCAGCATGGAGGTCAAGGCCGAAAGCTGTGCTTGAACCATATTGAGACGGTCATTAACTTCGTCGAAGCTTTCGCATCTAGGGTGACGGGGTTTGGTTAGCATTGCCCTTGGATGTGAAAGTTTCCGCATGGCTTTTCTTACAGGACTTTGACGTGGTTGACCCTCTTGGGCGGCGGCGTGTACACGCATTCCACTTGAGCCTGGCGACAAATATTGCAAACCGGTTTCTCTCGACCGCACTTGATTTTGCGGACTCGACAGTTGGAGCATGGCCCGTCGTGAGACTGAAGGCTCCAGTTCTTTGTGATGTCAGGTCTGGCTCCTGTAGGGATGAGAAAACGGCATCTTACCTCTTTCTTGGCGGATGAGTCGGCCATGGTAGACTCCTCAACGGAAATCATTTGTGTCATACCCTTACGGCGTCCGGCGTGGAGAAATTTGGCTGAGGTGGGCTGCAGACATGGGAGGGCTCGTAGTTAAACTTAAGACTTATCTATGGGCATACAGCTTGCGAAATTTGCCTTTTCTTCAACCGGCTAACGAACTTTCTGCCCAGTTGCCAATGGACTACTTTGGCCAGATCCGCAGGCATAATGGTCAGCATCGCCCGCAGAGAAGCAAGTGCCCCTTGTCATATATTCCTTCCCATACTCCATAGTTCACGCGCGCGGCGCAACCTAGGAAGAGGGAATCCACCCACCTTCCGTGTGCAATGCACATATACTTCCGTTTGGAAGGGCGCTGGGATATTTTGGTTGCTAATGTCCTTTGGAAATAGGATTTGCGCAGATGAACACCAAGCTCTCAGATGCTACATCAGCGACTGAGTCGTGCCATGTCGTATTTGTGACATCAAAACCATGCAGTTGTCTCACCGAGGCGAGGATGCATATCTAGCTAACACGGGGAATTAAGAATCAGTCTCTCTGTGGCCCTCTCGCAGGTGTATTTTGTGTAATAGACCCAGTGTTCGGGAAACTCATCGGAAAGTATTGTACCTGATAATATCAGCAGCCGCGATGGGACGAGAAAATGCCGAGTGCTAGAGATCGGAATCACGGCCTACAGTCTGCGCATCTCGAATCCCGTTTTGTTGTAGCGGTTCAAGGTCTAATGGGTCATGGTATGCAAGAATGCCAATCGATCATATGGGCGAAACACATGGCTACGTAGGTTAAAGGTCGGTCTAGACAACCCTGTTGGCTGCGCGGACCCGGAGAATCTGATAACCCTATTCACGGTTCTGCATGTCGGACGAGTCGGGCTCTATGGGGTAGGCCGATACTGTCCAGACAATGGGAAGTAAGACAGGGTACAGCCTGTACCAGCTAGGTTCAGTCCATGTTTCAACACCGCACAAGGACGTAGGTGAGCATTGTCGTAGCATTTCACCCCAGGCAGCTCTCCCATGGCGGCGCTCAAAATAACCAGTTATCCACGCTATCAATGGACGTTAGCATAAGCATAAGTCTGATAGTTTAGGTGATAAGTAGATCATCGCGTTCGCATGAATTGTCAGCACCGGTGCACAAACGATGTCTTGCGTCCGACTGTTACTTTGAACGTGGTGCACGTTTGTGTTCAATCTTTCCCGGAGATGAACTGGAAAGAGTCAACAAACTGGAGCTTGGGATGGTTCCGATCATTTCAAGCGTGAAACCCTTAAGTAAAAGACTTAGGCTTAAATCTGGTTATGATACCAGGATTTCCACGGCTTTCTGGGCGTCAATACATTATACAGACCCCTAAATCCTGCTCTCTGGCCAAAGTCAGAGCATTGCCGGATTCTTCGGGTAGATAAGAGTTTGCTGTGGATCTGACGGTATGTGGATTATCGTGTAGACTTGGTCTATAACTCGCAGTTCAGACCAATACGTTCAGAGGAACCGCGCGCCCAGGTCTTCTTAAATTCTATGAAAAGCGCCTCTGTGCTTGGACGTCGACAAGGTTGAGGCTAAATCGCACTTTTAGATGCCAGGCCCCCTAGTGGGTGCTCGGAAATGAGAAGAAACGGCCACCAACATCGTCGAGCTCAATACTAGCACTTTTCCATCGCCAAAGATATCGAGGCATGTACGTGTATATCGCAGCTTTCAAGCATCACCATCTGTGCAACATAACCCGGCCAGATCTGCATAATGTTCAACAACAGCAACATGTGCTACTCACTCGAAGTTCATTTGCTGTGCATGATGCCCTTCTCCCAGATTCCACAACGCCCCTGACGGCTCGGTGTAGCTGCCTTTAATGTACTTGTCCGGCTGCATCCACGGAGCTATCTGTCGAAGGCCGACCAGGTCGTCTATCGTTCGTGCATTTTCCAGACAGTGTCTGGGAAATGGAATACCCGAACATTTGAGCATCTGAAAGTCTAAGAGGAGGTACCGATATCGGATCATTTGGTCCAAGGAATGGCTTTGTGGCCTGGGGCTCCAGCATTGAGTCTGGCGTAGTGTATGGCGCTTCGTACTCGGCCGAGTTTTCCGTACCGGCCGTGAAAGGTATTCTGATCGAATTAAATGCCCAGAGAACGCTTACAAGGATCCATAGACATCGCTGAATCCCGCGAAGCGTTGACCTCCAAAGTAGGTGGGGTGGTTGGAAAGGCCACCGGCCCCCGAAGGTAGCATTAGAGTTGGTGATGAGGATGCGGGTGTTTGGAAGTCACAGATCGGTGACCCATTTCCGCGGGCTGACGGGTTCTAGCTATATGTAAGGCCGACACGTTTCAAGATCAGATCATCTAAACCGCCCAGGCTCTACGGAACGAGCCGCGTAAACCTTATTCAGGCATGCCTATTTAGGTATGCATATGGGATGTCTCTAGCTCATCACTTTTGCTCGTCAGGGGAAATATAGCAGCTATCAAATGATCAGGTCTTTACAATGACCTCTCTAAGTACAGCCTCATCTAAGCCTCGCTTAGTGCCATGTACCACAACGCCGCTGTCAGGTCTCTGGTGCCCAGAGACACACCTGAATGGGCTCTTTTATGGCACCGGTTGTGTACAAAGTCACCTTCGGAGCATGCTGCCGAGTGTGACATCTCGGGTTTTCGTCATCACCGGTAGCTCTTTGTACCATAAGACTTCACTGATACAACAGCTCGAACAACTTCTTGGCGACAACCATGCTGGCACTTTTGCCGCTATCAAGCAGCATGGCCAGTTCGTAGACGTAGACGCCGCGTTCGTACGGATGACGGAAGCGTCGTTGCAACAACCCATCGATACTATCATATCTGTTGGTGGCGGCTCGCCTATCGATTCCGCCAAGACGTTGTCTTACTGGGCGCAGCAAGCCTCGGGAGAGTTTCTCACACACATTTCAATACCGACCACTCTCAGCGCCGCTGAATGCACCTCGGGGGGCGGATACACGAATACCGATGGTGTGAAAGTTGGCTTTATGTGTCCAGGTTGTGAGTGAAAATGAGTTACTAACCCCCCTCCCTTTTGCGCCTTCTGGTGTGATCTGTGAAAAGACGACATGCGCTGGTTCGCATACAAGCAAAACCTCTGAGACTTCCAACTTGCTGACTTGAGTTTCAGTGGGCATAAGGGCCGTATTCTACGATCCGAACTTCACGCGACACACGCCTCTGCGGCTGCTGCTGTCCACAGGAATACGTGCTTTGGACCATGCCGTGGAGACAATCTACCACCCTAACTCATCTGAGGTTCCATGGAAGGCACTGGCATCTGCGTCTATTCAAGCTTTGTTTGAACATTTGCCAACCGTAGCCAAAGTCTCGAACTCAAAGGACCATGGTGATAATTACGAGAACTCGGCCCTGGGTAGCGCAAATGATGATGCACTCGTGCACCTACACCTAGCCGCATGGGCTGCAGCTGGTCTGAGAGGGTCTAACTTTGGAGGCGGCATGGGATTGTCGCACTCATTGGGCCATGCTCTTGGCAGTCCATATGGCATACCACGTAAGTCAATACAGCCTCAACCTCATAGTGGCCGAGCGAGGATTTGGAAACTCACAATCCTGTAGATGGTGAAACGAGCTGCATGACGCTCGCGGCTGTCGTTAGGTTGATGGCTCAGCACAAACCTGATGCCGCCGCACAAATCAGTCGTCTATGCCTATCACCAATTTCTCAGGGACAGTCCCAGGACGTCTTTGGGAACTCGATGCAATTTGCAACACGCATTGAGGACTTGATTGCAGAGCTTCATCTGGTGCCGAAACCGCTGGGAGACTGGGGAGTGAAAGAATCTGAAATTTCTGTAATTTTGCAAAGAGCCATAAAAGGACCCGCGGACGAGACCTTCAAGACAGACGTAGAAAACATAGTCAGAGCCCTCTTTTGAGTTGAATATACTTTCCTCATTTGTCACTCCGCAACTATTATCCTCAGCAGTAGCTCCTACCTTACCCTACTATTTGGAGCCTTGGGTTCCTCATTACCGAGATTTTGCGCATGTTGTCTTTATAGCTTTTCTCCACCTAATTTCAAACTGAGACATTAATCTGGCAATGAGTGAAGCCATACTAATATTTTACGCTATGGCTGGCCTCTTGGGTGCGATATTAGTGTCTCGAGGTTGAAAAAGCCTGCCGTTGAAGCCCCCTTGGTAGGCTAGTGCTGTCACAATCCTATCAGACGTCGCTGTACTATCTCTATTCCTATCTCTGGACTTCACAAAGAGAGGTTAATTGTGGCTTGCGGATGCAATCTCCAGATTGCTGGCCACGCGCCATCTTTGGGCAGTGTTCGCGATAGTTTCGGTTTTGAAACCGACTCCATGCCGGTATATTCAAGTAGGAGTGTGCGGTGACCTAGGGTCATGGACTATCGAAAGTGTTATTTATACCAATCTATGTATCTTGTTCTAAGTGATGTCGGTAACGAAACTAACTAGGAAATGCACAGTGAATTCACGCACAAGAACTTATGGGAACTTAGTGCCCCCTGACAAAAACCTTGCTGTGATATTCCCAATTTCAGCGCTCTTGCACCCCGCCTCCATCATACTGAAATGATTCACACCGTCGATTATTTTCACTTGAATATTCTCTCTACCGAGCAACGTGGCCCAGCCGTCACCGGAGAAGTCGGTTCGATTGTTTAGAAGCCACCGCATTTCGCGCGGATCATCAGGCTGAATATCGATCTTCGGCCCGTTGGGGTCCTTACAAACTCCGTCACGAGCGTATATAATGAGCGTTGGTGGGGCATGCAACAGTGGCCGTGGCTTGTACTCATCAAGCACTCGGATGAAAGCATCGAAATGCTGGCGGAGCCAAGCTGGCATCTTCCCAGGACAGGTGCCGAAAACACCAATTGAGTCAAAGAAGTCATAAAGCCTCTGTGGAGGGTTTTGCAGTCCAATGGGATTGGGTGAATCCATAAGGATCAACTTCTCCGGCTGAGGAAGGCCTTGAATCTGTTGTAGCTGTCGCGTCACCTCGCATGCAATTATGCCCCCAGCTGACCAGCCTCCCAGGCTGAAAGGGATGTCAGGTTTGTTGCGAATGATGCTTATGGTCTCGGCGAGAAACTTAGTAGCCATCAGGTCCATGTCCACATCAAGTAGTGTCATGCGCTTAGCGTTCTTTCGCCAAGGGCAATTAAGGCCATAGACTGCAGTATTATTCCCCACGCAGGAGGCCAAATTCGCGTAAGATGCGGCAGAGCCTGAGCCGTCGGGGTAAAGGAACAAGAGATGCTTGGCCCCAGAAACAGCGCCCTGTGAGGAAAGAAGAGTGGAAGTTGCATGTGGGGGCATATCGACCACTTCATGTGAGGCATTTGCAGTCAGGGAAGTGCGGGAGTCAATCGCTATGTTCCACTTGATGGGAACACCCGGAGTTGTGACGACACTGCTGAGAGGAGGCGTTGGGGAGCTGGCGCTGTCGGTGGCGCTATATAAATCGGACAGAGTGTCTTCAGATGCAGAAGTGTCAACTTCGATCGAAGCATCATGTTCTTCTGACCCGCCTGATGGGGCGTCGTTGGATTCCGTGAGGGCTTCTCCTTGAACCAAGATTTGGAGAGCTCCTATGGTGGGATTCTCAACGAAAACCGAGGAGGGCAAATGCAAGTCGAGCTCTTCCTGGAACCTCGAAGCCATTGTCAGGGAGAGTAGAGAGTCGATGCCAACTTCTGAAAATTCCGTGTCACCCGTGAGCTCAGACGGTGGGATACCAACTTCCTCACCAATGATGGCTAGAATTCGATGCATTATTCCAGAGGACGAGAGCTGTTTACGATTTCCTGGTGCAGTATCACAGCCTTCGCCAGGAGATTTGCCTTTTGTGACAGGAAGGTATTCCTCAATTGGATCGAGTCTGGCCACACTCGATTTGGAGTTCCGCTTCGTCTGGTTTGTTCCTTCAACTGGAATGTTGGTTACCTGCGGGTTGATCTTGAGGGCCAGCGTCCTACTTGGGTCCTGGTTCGGAACAAGTTGGTCCAACGTTTGGCGTGGTACGCCTTGGAACTGAAATTCGCATTACGGTCAGCTTTGATGCACTTGTATGTACGGGGACTGGAACTGGGAGACAGGGTCAAGTCAATTGCTTCTTCACATACCTTGACCCCCTCAAACACAGCAATGATCCGACCGCAGTCGAAAATGTACGTGTCACCTGCGTACAGGCTCTTTTCTACAAGCTGCATGCGGTTGTAGGCTCGGTATGTCTTGCCCATCTCCATTGGTTCCGCGATCCTCAGGTGATCCCAGCCGTGATTAATGAAGACGGTCGATTCATTTACCAGTGAGTCGTTGGCATTCATAATGAATCCTGCTATATGGCCCAGGCTATCAATCCAGCGAGGGTTCAAATGGAACCCCTCTGGGCCGACCTGGAATTCGACTGTGGATACTGCTTCGAGTTGGTCACTGTCCATGATGACATCTTTCATTCCCTGGTATTCCTTGCCGTACTCGACAAGGGCGCTGAAAAGTTTGTACGTCATGCCACGTTTGATGTGGTGGCAGCTGCCTGAGGCGACACCCGTGGCGAGCGATTCTACTCGACCTTGAACAAGATGTGTGAGGCGCTTCCACTCTTGTGCCCACGTCTGTGCAGGGGTCAAAAGAACGACAAAAGTCGCGTGTCGCCTGGCAACCATTCCTTCCTTATTCACGCTTCCGAGTGACATCTGGATGTGATTTGAATGCCAGTCTGCTTCAGCGTTAACACGAAAAGAATGGGTCCTCTCGCTGGGAAGGGCAATAAGAGGTGCCTCCACTTTCATGGCCGCCACATCGAATCCAGTGGATTCGACAGCACGCCCTGCTTCGGCCACCATGAAGCGTGCGATGGTGAGAGCGATATCAGCATAGAGGGACTATTGATCTACTTAGTTCCTCTTGACCAGTTTGGTAGAAGAAGTCCAAGGTTGATTTACTTACGGACGGACATAGGGCGGCACCGTTGACAAGATGGCCTTGCAACACCGGCAGAAGCCTCGCGTCAAATATGTCTGACTCAGTGATGACGGTGGATGTTTCAGTACTGTGTGTTGCTTCGATTACCTTTTGGACTGCTGATGACAAGAACTTGTATTGAGGGACCTGACTGGAAGAACTAGTGGATGAGCGTTCCGAATGATCTGCTTTTTCCCCTTTCAGGAGACAGAAGTCATTCCGATAATCGATCCAGTATCTTTTCAGGTCCCAGCAATATCGCGGTAGCTCAAGGACGTGGTGCGAATTAGAATATTCTCGGTGATACTCATTCCAATCGATTTCAACTCCTGATAAGTAGAGCGACTCGAGCATGGTAGCTAGTGGGCCGAAACCGTCGGTGCATTTTCTCAGGGTGGCAAGAGTTGTTGTGCCCGAACCCAGTGTTCCTTTGATCATTCCTCCACAAGCTGGGTTTGGCCCTATTTCCAACCAGACTTGAAGTTTTATCCGAGTCAGTAAACATTCTCATACAAGTACTTGCACACCCGTGAAAACTCTTGAGACACCAGCGCACAGTGGTCAGGCAGGCTGAGAACCGAGGCAAAAATGATATACTTACTGGTCTTCTCATCTACCATACCAGCTCTCATGGCCGCCTCTAACGCTGCAAAGAAGACCACCGGATTCCTGCAGGCTCTTGTGAGGTACTTCCCATCTATTTGACCCTCCTCTCCAGCAGAAATCGTTCGAGCCATCAAAGGCGAGAAGACAGGAAGGGCTGGTGGGCGGTAGATGACGTTTTGTGATGATAATTTCAGGTACTCGTCCAATATCGGTTCCACCTGAGGAGAATGAAATGCGTAAGGGACGTTGAGCCTGTGTGTCTCAATACTCATTGCCTTTGCCCGAATCTCGAGATCTGAAATCTTGTCAAGCGGCCCGGCAATAACCTGGCCCGTGGGCTGGTTGAGACAAGCAAGCTCACACCCGCAGCCAGAATGCGACAGAAGACCATTGACAACGTTCATAGGGGCCCTCACTGCTAGCATAGCATGTGTTCCCTGTTGACAATGCTTTTCGAGCAGCATTGCGCGGGTTCCAACCAGGTAGATGACGTCGGAGGGCGAGAGTACACCAGATGCGTGTAGACCAGCATACTCACCCAGACTGTGCCCAATCACTGCTGATGGCTTCACGCCCCAGCTTACCAAAAGCTCCGTCAGTGCCATCTGTATGCACACCATGCTCAATTGTTGGATCACAGGGCTGGCTTCTTCCGCACTGCCAGCGCAGGTTCCATCGATCATACCGATAATAGAGGGGAAGCCCTGTACTTGAGCTAAGCGCGAGAACCGGACTACACTTTCCCTGAATCTCCTGTTGCAATCGAAGAGGGCTTTACCCATCGTGTTGTAGATACCACCCTGGCCAGTGAAGGTGAACACAATTTTTGGTGCGTGAACCGGGACCGGCTTCGGCTGAGTTGATTCCGATTGTGCCACTTGGGTTTTGAGAGCAGTCACTATAGAGTCAATGGTTGAGCCCAAAACAATAGTACGATAGTTATGGTGCATCCTCCTGGCCGTTGTTGTATACGACAGCGAAGGGAGTTCCGAAATTGAGGACATGCTGTTCTGCAGCCACCAAATAAGGGCTCTGGTATTATCGAGCATTGACTTGGCTGACCTGCCCGTGCAGCATATTATATGGATTGGGCGGGCATCTGCGACCTCTGTGTTGCTCAGTTGATGCCTTTGTGTTGGAGCATCCTCCAGAAGCACGGCCGTGTTCCCGCCGGCGGCACTAAAATTATTCAAAAAGCAAGCTCGCTTTCCCGAAGGAGTGTCCTCACGTCGCCAGGGCGTTGGTTGCAATGCGATGTTGACCCCTCTTTCGGTTAAATCACCAGGATAGTTATGATTGATGTGTGTTTTAATACCACAATGGGGAGGAATCTCATTGCGCTTCATCATCATGAGAACTTTGATGAGCGAAGACACACCCGAAGCTGATTCGGCATGCCCGATATTGGCTTTAGCAGACCCGAGATACAAAGGACGGATTACTGCCTGAGAAGTCCGTTTGTAGTCAGAGGCAAAGACTGAGAGAACAGATCTCATCTCGGTCGCATCTCCTGCTTGTGTACCGGTACCCTGAGAGTCATTTGAATTAGCAAAATTTTTCAACATCTCAAAGTTCGAGAGGTCAGAGACGACGACTTTCTTGAGAAGATTGGATTTTGCTAGGTCCCACAATATAGTGGTACTCACATGCATCTCGATGTATCCAACATCCAGTGGATCATAATTGGTATATCGCATTATACGTCTGAAGACGCTGCACTGGTCACCCTCATGTGGTCTGGTAATGCTGTCCGTCTGACCACAATGGTTGGTGGTCGAGCCAACAATTACACCAAAAACGGGGTCATTGTCCGCTTCTGCGTCTTCTAGACGCTTCAGAATGACAGATCCAACGGCGTCGGCTCGGCAGTACCCATTAGCACCGTCGTCGAAAGCGTTGCAATTGCCTAGAGAAGTTACGAACATCAGCGCCGTAGCCTACATCATGATCAGGAAAAGAATGGCTCAGGAAAGCATACCGGTAGTGGACAAGAAATGCCCGCGGTCTAAGCCTGCGAAGTTGTCGGGGTTTGTAAGGACATTGGTCCCGCCCGCTATTGCAGTATCACATTCTCCCCGCCAGAGATAAGTGCACGCGGTCTGCATGGCAGCAAAGCTCGAAGAACAGGCTGTATCCATGCTGATACTCGGCCCAGAAAAACGGAAAAAGTAACTAATCCTCTTCAGTAAGCTGTGCTGTACGAGTCTCTGCTACTGAATACTGACCTGATTCGACCAGGGACAAAAGCTCGATTTCCACCGGGTATAAAATACGTATCAACATCTTGGCCGCTATTCACTTCGCGCCAATCTGGCTCTTGTTAGATGGTGCACAGAATGTGGCCTTCCAGGACTTTTCAGAGATGGAACAGGGATAAGTAGAAGCATGTTTGAACATACCGTCACTGGTCGTGCCGAAAAAGACACCGATGCGGTCTTGCTGTGTGCTAGGGGTCCGATTGCGCACCATCCCGGCCATCTCCATCGCTTCGTACGTGGTCGTTATTGCGAGCCTTTGCGCGGGATCTGTATTCTCCGCCTCGCGAGGTGACATATTGAAGAAACGCGAGTCGAAATTCCCAGGCTCGTCGATAAAACAGCCGTATTTGATTCGGCTTGTGTTCTTCGTCTTCCCGGTGGCATCGTAATGTGACTTCCAATCAAAACGATCTGGGGGAATTTCACGATGAACGTCTCGGCCAGCCCGCAAAAGATCCCAAAACGCCTCGTTCGAATCGGCCGATGGGAAGCGACCGGAAAACCCAATTATTGCTATCTTCGAGTCGACGAACCTTCCAGTAGGGCTTTTTGTAGGGTCGTCTAAGCGCAAACTCCGCTTTATGTCACCTGTGACATCCTCCACAAAGACTTGAGCCGGGCCTACCTTGCCAATTTCCTCGGAGACCATCGGCGCAGAATTGCTTGAGAAGGGAATTATTGTGCAATGGTCGGTAGTGTGATGTGTCCAGAATTCCTGTACCGCCGAAAGGATCGAATTCCACTGAATTGGTTCACACAAGACATCTGCAACCGTATCTCGGAGAAGTGTCTTGAAGTTGGGAGCATTCGAGACCTTGCCCGTCGATCCAGAAAGCAAACTGGTATCAGGGATTCTGTTCGCCACCGCAGCATTGCCGATCTTACTGACGATGTGTTCGGGGATCGACGAATCAAAGAGATGAGCAGCATGGAATGGCGAAAATATGTCCAAGTATCGATATCTGAGGCAAGACTGATGCTGTTGAAGGAAATCGTCCAATATTTGGGGTGGCCCGCTGACAGTAACTCTTCTGTTCGGCATAGTAGCACTGATGTGTAACTTCTTGTTGTCATAATTTCCAAGGAGTGCGCTGACTTCCTCCTGGTCCTTGGGGCTGACAGCGGCAGACCATGCCTTATTGTCCTGCGCGGAATGAGGCGGTGTTAGGTCGATGCCGACCAAGTATGAGTATAAAGCTGTCCTGAATGAAGCGACTACTGCCTCAACGGCCGCTGGAATCAACTCCGTCAGGGTTTGCGAGCTGCAGATGGCTGCCGCAGCGAAGCCGCCTGCGCAAGGGCCCACAACACATGTTGTACGTGCCGACGGGTATGGCTCGCCTCGTCTACCATAACGTCTGATATGATCAGCGTTCAAATGATGCAAAACTTCCCGTAGTGGTTGACATCTTGGCAGTCACGAGACTTCGGGGCTTGGGGTCGGGGAGGACTTTTACTCACACAACGAACTGCGCGATTTGGTGAACACTCAGGAGAAAGAATCTCAGGATCGCTGTTCCTTCAGTGTCGCCGACTTTTGAAACAAGGTCAATAAGGGTAGTGAAGCGTGGGAACAAGTCTTGCTGCCGAGTTGGCAGGGAGCCAATGGCCTGTCGGAGGGCAAAGCCAGTTCGCTCAAAGAATGACACGAGTAGTGCATCAGTCTTGACATGCAAAAGAAGACGTAGGTCCTCATAAAATCGACATGTCGTCAGGTCGCCAAGCAGTATCAGTTGATACTTCTCACGAGAGTGTTTGCTTTCGACCGATGATTCGGCCGGAATGGTTACCGAAGGCATATTGAACGGAATCTTGGATCGACTAAAATCGTTGGCGTCACGGGCTTCTCCTACCGCTGACTGGGGAATGAATGCCTGATTTGAAATTTTATGTGGAAGTACTGAAATGGAGAAATCCATGTTAAATAACATCTAGTGCTTGCAGGCTCTCACCGCCGGGACCCACGGTAGCAGTCGTAGCCCCAAACACCACGCTCTCAGTTCACTATAGATGTCATAGTGTTGTCGCTCAATATGATGAAACTCCGTAAGACCCGTAGCAATCGAGATGAACAAGATGCCAATGGGATCGCAAGCCGCAATTTGTTTCCGACTCGGCCCTTGCGGGGAGCCTTACGCCGCGTCCACACAGGGAGTACACAGCTTGCTCACTGATAGCACAAGACGGCTCGCCCTTCGGGTCCCGAAGATACTTCAGCCTGAGTCAAGAACCCAATGAATGAATGAGATCCATAGGTCGAGTACAAACTAAAACTCTGTCACGGTTCGCCGCCTCTTCGGCCAGACCTCTAAGGTCTTTCCCGGTGGCCGTGGGCCGAGATGTTCCGGCGATATTACGGCTCCGCTTATTGATAGTGTGTTGTGATGGGATCGCAGCATACAAAACAACAATCTAAAGATCCTGACGCACCTTGGATCGTCAAATTTCAGTGATATTCAGAAATAACGATGGATGCCACGTCGAAGCTGGTCCGCTGGCAGGAGAGACAGGATGAGAAGTTGGGGCGAATGCATGCAAAATGATGCGAATTTATATTAATCTAGAATTGGAACCCAAGAAACTTCAAGTGATTACAGCGACCTATTTCGTGCGTAAGACTTGTTTTAGGAAAGCGTCAGAATCACTGCACGGTTCATCGTAGGCAACTTCTGCACCTGAAGAGGACCACTTCATGGTCGTATTCGCTCGCATATTTGGATTTCCCACATTCCACGGCAGCTGTGTGACTTATGCCTTTCTGTGTATTTGACCTGTATCTGTAGTTAGCCGCGGAGTCAGGGTTCCGCCAAAGGGTGTGCACCTAGTTGACGGAGTCAGCTTACTGTGAAACGTTGGTCGGCTTTCACCATCAGTTCTAGCCATTGCTTCGATGTACGCTGCTGCGCATTGTGCATAGTCATGAGCGTCACATCCCTTCTGCGGAATGCCAACTCAACCTGTGGCTCGAACTGGCCCTTCTCCGGCGAGACCAAGTCACAGACTAGCAGAATTGGCTGCGACGGGTGTAACAGCAGCGGAACAAATTTGCGCAACAGAGCCAAGCAGCTCTGATCATCCAGAATCCACAACACACCATAAAGCAAGAATAACCGGCGGAGGTGGTCCCCACGCACATCAACCTTGCTTGGAACGGTGTCCCGAAGTTCAAACCTGACTTCTTGAAAGAGCGCCGCCATACGCTCGGCAAAAGCACCAATACTTTTCCCAGCAACCACTACTACTATCGTTTTGGGGTCTGTCATTAATCCAGACCGGGATTTCAGCCACTGGAACACCATTTCGTTCCCCGCATCCAATCCTTCTCAAAAGTTAGCCACTGAAACATAGCTGAGGCTGGTTGAACGTACTGTCTTGTGCGACACTATTCATGGCATTGAAAAATCTTGTTCCTTTCTCAACGTTGACCGTGTGGTACCTGTACATTGGCATCCCGAAACTGGATATTGGAAGTTGTTAGCCCCACAGAGACAGACATAACTTTGTGCAGATATGCCGATGCACTCACGCAAGGTCGAATGCGGCAGGGCCTGCAAAGAACTCGCAGGGTTACTTCAACCAGTCCGCCAAATTGGCGCTTGCAAGGCGGGTCTCATACAGCCTACATGGACGAGATCAGCTGACGTCCAGGTGGAACTTCGATAACTAGGTGTCCAAATATAAAGTACGAGTCACATCAAAACATAGACGTATTTCAATCGGCTTACTAGAATCGAACCCAAGATCTAAAGCCCTTGTTTATAGATAATGCGGTAGAGATAGATATATAACCAAAATTCCCCGACTCAGCCTCAGTTATAATACCCGAGCAGGCAAGCAGGCGACATAGAGGCAGCAGTTTGCTAAGCTATAGGCCTGTTAGCGTAGCGATTTCTTAAAGACTTCGCGTGCTATCCATAGGGATCATATCAAGCACACTATATTCAAGAGCGGCATATAAAGCACCATATTCCCAGTCCAGCTTCAGGAGACAATATTTTCCTATTTTTATAAGACCTTTTACCTTAAAAGGTACCTTATTATCCCTAATAGGGGAGAAGGTTATTCTAAAATTATTAATTATAGCTTTAGAAGGAAATATTTTACTATTTCTAAAGGAGGTTCTACCTAAAATAATACCTTATTATACCTAATAAGGGAGGAGGTTATTCTATAATAGTTAAAATATAGCTTTAGGAGAAGATATTTTCCTATTTTTAAAGAAAGTTATCTAGATAGAGAATAAGTTATCTATCTCCTTATATTATTACTATATACCCTAGTTAGAGATCTTAAAATAGTAAGGAGAGATATTATAGCTAATATAATTATTAATATCCTATATAAGTATACTCTTTCTTAATATTTATATTTTTACCTAGCCTCTTTATATTTATAGTTAGCTTAATAATAAACTAGTTATCTAGATCTATTAAATTACTATTATCCTTACTATCCTTACTATTATTCTCTCTACTAGCCTACTAAGGCTTAGCTATAAAGAATAATCTAATATTAGTACTAGTAGTTTATATACTTACTAGCTTTTTTATTACTATCCTCTTCTTACTACTACCCTTTTATAATAGCTTCTTAGCTTATAAGGTAACCTTTAAAGCTATCTTCTTACCCTAGGAAGATATTACTACTAGCTTAGCCTTCTTATAAAGTAGCTTCCTAGAGCTATTAGAGTTAGAGTCACTAGCTAGGTACTATCTCTAGGCCTTTAGAACTATATTAAACTAGCTAGTACTAGGGCCTATAAACTCTAGTATTTTATTAATAAACCTATAAGCCTTAAGGTAGTTAATTTTAGATATATAATTAGATATAACTACCTTACTTAGCCTACTATATAGGTTAAATAAGTAGTAGTTAATATAGTTAAACTTCCTAGATCTTATAGTTAGACTAATATTAAGTATCTACTATATAGTAGTATTAGTACTCTTAGTCTACTAAGGTAGAAACCTAGCTATAAAGTATAGGATTTCAGTAACTAGTATATAAAAATCCTTAGTACTAATATCTAGTAGGATATAGACCTTAAAGAGCCTATTAAGTAGCCCTAATAGTAGTACTACCCTACTATAGTAGACTATCTATAGGCTAGAGAGTAGTTTAGCAAGCTACTTTTTATTTACTAGCTCCTTATTATCCTTAGGAATATTATTATAGAGGTATTAAAGTAGTTTATAGGCTATAGTATACCTACTACTAGCCTTATACTTATACTTATCTTTATTACTATAGTTTAATTTCTACTTCTATAAGTAGACCTTATAGATACTATCCTTAGAGAGAGGCTCTAGTAGGGTATACTTAGTGATCACCTTTATAAGAGGATGTACTAGCCTCTCTACCTTAGCCTAGAAGTGCTTAAGTATTTTTCCCTAGTTCTTTAGTGCTACTACCCTGTCTTTAATAATCTTAAACCTATTAGGTTCTATAAGTACTACCTGCTAACTATTATAGAACTTCTTATGTAGTCTGTCTATAGTGGGTGTGATATTTAATAGGATCCTATACTTTTTATAGGGTATGAGGTGTTTAGTAGTAAAAGGGTTATTCTAGTATATTATTTACTTTTTATGTGGTGTAGAGCTCTAGTACTATATAATAATAGTATAGTGGGAGGAATAGGCTAGACTATATATATATTAAAACTAGCTGTCTTGGTGTTCTACTATTAACTTACTATATGTCTTATAGTGATTTTGGAGGTAATTTATTCTATACTTCCTCTTCCTACTAGTATAAAATGAGTAGCTGTTGCTACTATTTATATAGTAGCTAAAGTGTTAGTAGTAGTGAAATATTTGTTGTAGGTGGGTTAGGTCTTAGAAGTAGAGGAGAAGGTAGAACTTAAGGGTCTCTTTATTAAAGTATATTATACTATAGTATTTATACTTATACTCCTTAAGGTAACTATACTTTATAAGGTAGTAGTTTAGTAGCTTACCTAGGGTTAGGTCCTAGAACTTTTTACTCTAGTACTTAGAGTAGCTAAGGTGGATACTATACTAGGAGCTATGCTAGTAGAGAATAAGGTTATTAGTACTTAGTTAGGGTATAGTAATGCTAAATGTGGGACTAAGTGGGGTCCCTATATATGCCTTGAGGTCTACTATAGCCTATAACTTCTTACTAAGGGACCTATATAGTGTAGATAGTGGCCTATCTAGTGGGATACTTAGTAGAAGCGCTATACTCCCCTTTTAGAGTGAGCAGTGCTCCTACCCCCTGATTATATTTGTTAGGTTAGACAAGAATAGTATAATTCTAGCCTAGGGGACAAAGGAGCGCATTAGGTGAAAGTCTTCACTATAGGTAAAGGGCCTTATATTATTAAAGGGTATACTGTTAGGGCTAAGCTAGTACCTAGATAATATAATATCCTATAAGTTAAACTACTTTTTATATATATATTATAGGATATAGTACTTAATTAGTAGGATCAAGATACCTATTTTATTAATTAGGAGGTATATAGCTTTATCTATAAAGATATTATCCTAGTTACTAAGGCTAGGTAGTAGCTAATTACTGCCCTACTACCTATCCCTAAGCTCCTTCTTTACCTTGATAAGCTTATCTAGGGTACTAAGGAATATAGGGAATATAACCCGTACCTAGTTCTTAACCTTATATAGATTAGCCTCACTGAGTTTAGCCTTAATTATATTGTAGTTATACTTTCTTAGGCTATTTCCCACCTCTTCTTAGGTAAGAATAATAAGGTGCACAATTATCTAGTCCTCCTATTATAGTAGGTACTTTTATGTAGTAATATAAAATAGAAAGTATACCCTATGTAGTAGGAAGAAGAATTTAAATTTATATCTTATTAGCCCCTTTACCTAAGCTACTACCTATATCTTATCTTCCAGGCTGTTATACTCTCCCCTCTACTCCTCTCCCCTTATAAACATTTTATCTATAGTTCTAAGGTAACACTTAAGGTTAAGCAAGAAAAAGACTCCTATATATTAAGGGACTTATTCTTAGCTTATTTACTTATAAACTAAGTCCTTTATATATATATTATCTTCTTCTAGCTAGGCCTAGGAGTAGGTAGATACCTCTAGGTTATTATCCCCTTACTTCTTCTATACCTTATAGTGCTCCCTAAACCTATAGTTATTACTATGGTATATGTTAACCTACTAGACTGTAGTAAGGTTATTAAGGTAGTTAAGTATAAACTATACCTCTTATTTTCTTTATAGCTATAGGGTATCTAGGTTATAAAGCTACTATAGTAGGAGGGCCCTAGTAGTAAGGTCCTAGTTTATAAATTAACTCCCCTTTAACTAGTTAGTATATGTGGGGATAGCTATAAGGTTGTTAGATATGTAGTAGGCAAGCTTTAGCTTCACCCTATCCTTATAGACAATATATTAGAGGTTAGTATCAGCCAATATAGAGTAAGGGCTATAATCAGCTAGGGGTATACTAATAAGGTTATCTAATATATAGTAGGTAGGGAGGTTAGTATACCTATTATCCTATATAAGGGATAGGATACTATACTATCTAAATTTCTCCTTATATATATAGGAGAAGTCCTTATAGTACTTAATATTCTCCTTATTAGTTATAAGACCCTTCTTTATAAGCTCTTTATTAGTAAAATTACTACTTGTCTAATACTTCTCTATCTAGTGGTTAACTATATTCTTGGGAATGCCTTAAAAACTTGCTCTTAGAGGTTAGTAAATTTATATATTTAAGCTTAATACTCTTTATATAGATATATAGCTAGGCTATACTATAGAGCTTACTATTACTAGGCTTACTATTACTAAGTAGCCTACTAATAAAGATATACTTAGACCTGTTACTACTAAGCTTCTTCTTAATCTAGAGAAGCTATACCTATAGTAGTACCCTAATAAACTCCTTACTACTCTTACTAAACTATATACCCTTATTAATAGTACTAGTAATAGTAATAGTAAGCTAGAAGTCTTAGCTCTTAGCTATAACTAGGTCTCTACCTAGCTTATAGAAGATATATTATATTACCTTAAGTATAATTAGCTTATATAAGATATTATTACCCTTAGGCTAGCTTAGTATATAGCTATATTATAGCTTAATCTCTAATACTTTAATTAGCTAAGAAAGGCTTTATAATACTCTTTAATATAGTATGGACTTTATCTTTAGTATTATTATTCTAATACCTATTATTAAAAAAGTATACCCTGTTCTCTTAGTGGTTGCTAATTATAATAATAAAGTAGTTGGTATTAATGTTGACTAGTATAATGTAGTATTAGTGTTCCCTCCCCTTCTATGGGAAATAGTTATCTTAATACACACCTATATTAGTAATTGTGTTAACCTAGAGCTTGAGGTATAGGATATAAACATTATTGCGGCTAAAGAGGCTTAGGAGAATGCTATAGATAAGGCTATTAGTGCTTATCTACCTATATCTACATAGATTGATATATAGATTATATAATAATGCTATATGGTCTGAGTTTGTGTAGTTCGGGCTGAGGGTGATGAGGGTGTTATGGTGTAGCTGCTTAGTGCCTGGGTATAGCCTGTCCATAGCCTACTTAGTCTTAGGATAACTAATCCTAATAGGCCCTTCTAGTATATATTACTATATTAATACTAGTGAGTGGCCGAGAGGATCTGGGTAAAAGTTAAATAGCTTAATTACTACTATGTATTTATTATCCTTCCTGCTAATAGAGAGGTTAGTATTAATACTGTGAAGTAGGTCTATCTACTAGGCTAACTTAGATAACTTATTAGTCTTAGAGATACTAGTAGCCTTACTATCTATATTAGGGTTAAGCTACTTACTATATATATTAGCCTTATTACTATCTACCTTAATCTTAAGTAAAGAGGGTCTAATAAGTAGCTTAGTATAAAGTATAGAGATAAGAGTATTATCCTTATAAGAAGGTTAGTCCTTATTATTAATATAATCCTTATTAGAAGGTTAGTCTTTATTAGAAGGTTAATACTTATTATTAGTATAGTCCTTATTAGAAATTTAGTATTTATTATTAGTATAATCCTTATTAAAAGGTTAGTCCTTATTAGAAGGATAGTACTTATTATTAGTATAGTTATCTACCTTATTAAGACTAAACTATTAGCTTTAATCTATATAAGTATAGTTATAGTTTTTATTAGTAAGGTTATTAGTAAGGTTATTACTAGTAATATTTTTATTAAAGATATTACTATTAATATTATTAGATATATTTACTAAGATAAAGGTCTAAATAAGTTCTCTTAGCTTAAAGTTCTTCTCCTACTACTATTTATCTACTAGCTCTCTAAACCTAGTTAATATATAGTCTTACTTTATAAGAATAATAGCCCTTTATTACTTTAATAAGCTACTTATATAAGCTTAGTAGAGGGTAACCTTATAAAAGATATACTAGATATAGGGTATATAGAAGCTCTTATTAGTTATCTTATTAATATAATTTTATAGGTCCTATAGTATTATATTTAGCTTAAGGTATAGCCTTTACCTTAAGCCTTATAATATACTATAATCTTAATCTAGGTAAACCCCCTAGTTTACTATCTAACCTTTTTAGTAAGCTTTATAACTACCTTGTAGTAGATAGCTACTTATTACTACTAGGCCCTCTTAGCCTTTTAGGCTAGTATCTCTAAAGGTACCTTAGCCTATATTATATACCTCTATTAATAATAAACTCTTCTAGTTATAGTAGGCTATTATTATTAATAGATACTATTAGAGGATATTATTAAATAGAGGCTACTCCTCTTTAATAAGATTTAGGAGGCCTTATATTAAAAGAAGAGCTTTCCTTCTAGGTGATAAATAGGGGCTTATATTAGGATTAATAATATATTACTAGGGATAAGGTAGGATTATATTCTAGAAGAGATACTCTTTAATTTAGGTAAGGGGATAAGGGATCTTATTAAGAGAGAAAGAGATAAATAGATAAATAGATATAGAGAGAGAGAGAGAGAAATAGATAGATAGATATAGAGAGAGAGAGAGATAAAGAGAGATAGATAGATATATAGAGAGAGAGAGAGAGAGAGAGATAGAGAGATATATCGAGAGAGAGATAGATAGACAGATACATATATACAGAGAGAGAGAGAGAGAGAGAGAGAGAGAGAGAGAGAGAGAGAGAGAGAGAGAGAGAGAGAGAGACACACAGAAAAATAAACAGAGAGAGAGAGAAACAGACAGATATATATAGAGAGAGAGAGATAGAGAGAGATACATAGATATATAGAGAGAGAGAGATAGAGAGAGATAGATAGATATATAGAGAGAGAGATAGATAGATAGATATATATATATATAGAGAGATAGAGAGAGAGAGAGAGAGAGAGAGAGAGAGAGAGAGAGAGAGAGAGAGAGAGAGGAGAGAGAGGTATTTAGTAAGTAAATAAGTATATAATTAAGTATAATAAAAGTAAGAAAGAGAAATAAGCTCTTATCTAAGTAGGAAATTAAAGAAAGGATATATTATAATAGTATAGAAAGAAGTACTATTTATATAAGGTTAGCCTTAATAATAAATAAAGAGGATAAAGAGGAGTAGTAGATAAGATATCTTCTAATATACTTTTATTATACTTAAATAGAAGTACTTACTATTATATAAATAAACTATAAGAGATAGGTTAGCTAGGTAAGAGATAAAGGAGAGGTATTCTCTCTAATATATTCTTATATTAATATAGATATAAATAGTAATCTTTATATAAATAAATTAAAAAGATAAGGTTAGGTAGAAGGAAAGAGGAGAAGGTTTCTATTCTTATAAAAGAGGGTAAGGTTAAGATATTTATAATAATAGTAGAAAGGTTATCTTATACTAAATTATATATAGATAAGGTTCTACTTAGTAAGTATATATATTATTTATAAGTTATATTATTAGAAAGTAAGATAGATAGTATTAACCTAATATATATCTTAGTTACTAAGTTATTAACTTACTACTTTATATTTTATAATTATTTAATATAGTAAGGGTAGTAGAACTATAAGGAAGGAGATAGCTAGAGGTAAACTTAGTATTCTCTAAATTAGTTATATTATCTATATATAAGTCTAGCTCTAAGGAGATTATTAGATTTTATTATATTACTAGTATTTTAAAAAGCTTAGATATTAATACTTACTAGTAAGGTAAGCTAGATAGTATTAATAGACTATATATACTAGATAGTTTTATCTACTAGGGACTTAAGTAAGTATAAGTATTATACTAGGATACTATTAGCTACTTAGTATAGGTATTAAGTTAAGGTATACTTAGGCTCTCTATAAGGAAAGAGTATCTACTTAATCTATATATAAGAGTAGTAGAGTAGATTAGATTTTATACCTATATCTATTAATTACTTATAAGAGAAGAGGATTCCTAATAAGGTAAAGAATATTATACTTCTAGTTAAGGCTACTACTATAATAGTCTTTATTATATAGGTTATTAACTAGGTTATCCTAAGTTATTATTAAATAGAAGTATAATTAATATTAAACTTATATCTCTTATAGTATAATAGGTAGGACTATTACTAGGCTTAATAGTTAGTATATTACTACCCTAAAAAGTAAGACTAATCTTTTTATTACTATATTATTAAACTTCTTATATATAATTAGACTATCTTAGGGTAGTATATATAAGTAGCTTTAACCTAAACTTATATTTAGATTAGTTATCTAGGCTAACCTTAGGGGTTATCTATAAATATATATAGTATATACTAGTATTTTCTATATACTATCTTATCTTTACTAGATATTATATTATTTTATACCTATCCCTTAAGGTAAGGTTAGGCTAATACTATATAATATATAATTAGTAGTAGCCTATAATACTAGTAATAAGTATATTTATACTATATAGTAGTATATATATTTTAAAATATATATTAAAAGCTCTAGGACTAAGGGGTTAGGGTGGGTACTATAGGATTACTATATAAGTACTTTACCTAGTTTTATATACTCTTAATTATATACCTACTATAGGTCTAGGATATAATATCTCTATTTAAGCCTTTTAGTAGTCTATATATAGAACTAATAGCTTATATACTTAAGATATTTATCCTATAATCCCTTACTATAGTTATAATATTTCTTATTATATATAGGTTATAAGGTATACTATACTTATATTTATATATAGTATATAAATAGTATAGATAGGTATATTTCTAAACTTAATAAGGTATCTATATACTTATCTTATTAACCTAAGTCTCTTATATTACTTTAAGGCTATTTATAATCTTACTCCCTCTCCTTCTATCTTTATTAAATTACCCTATATATAATATTAAAGCTAGTAATTCTTATATTTAGTATATATATTATTATTAGATATTAAGACTATTTTAATAAGAGGCTTATAGTTAATAAATCTAGTATTAAGGTTTAGGCCTTTAAGGGGAGGTTAGTATTATTAAGGTAGTATTAAGGGATTATTAATTTAAAGTTATAATTATCTAAAGATTAATAGAGCTAGTAGTAAGCTATAGTTTAGTATAGTCTAGTATAGTAAGGTAAGATAACTATTTAGGTTAATAAGATAAGTAGAGTATATAAGTCTACTAGCTTAGTCCTAATATTAAAGGTTTCTAGTTTTAGAAATAACCTAGTACTTAGTATTTTTTAGATTTTATTAGTAAGCTATTTTAGCTTATAAGATTAAATTATATATTTTTAGATATAGCTAAGTATAATACCTAGTAATAAATTAGAGTTAAAACTAGGTAAAGGGTATTAAGACTAATAAGAGCCTTATCTTTATCCTTCCTTAGTAGTATTAGGCTAGTAATATTAATAGTGCTTTAGCTACTATAAGGTTAGATATTTAGCTTAAAGTAGTAGCTATTATATCTCTCTATAAGCTAGAAGGTACCTACTATAATATTATAATAGCTTATATATTACTATTATAGCTATACTACTAAGACTAATAAGGCTTATCTAGTCTTATTTCTTATTTAAAAGGTAAGGGTTTAACTCTCTCTTAGTTAGATTAGTAGCTAACTTAGCCTTATAATTATTATATTAAGTTTAAACTTATAGTCTCTAATTAGCTATCTAACTTAAGTTACCTAATACTAACCTTATAGTTAGACTAACTAAACTACCCTTTACCTTAACTCTTAGATATCCTCCTCTTAATAACTAATAATTAATAACTACTAACTAAAATATCCTTATTTACCTATTATATCTACTTTAGCCTTATCTATAGTATTACTATTACCTAAGGTTTTCTATTAGGAGTCTTAGGTATTCCCCTCTCTTATATATTAGGATTCTAAGCTTAATTATTCTATTATACTCTTTTTCCTCCTTAGTTATAGTCTAGGTACCCTTCTTTATATTTTATCTCTAAGCTATCTAGTAGTACTACTAATAGATAGGGATATAGTATATTATATAGATATATCTAGGGTTATTATAGAAGCTTATATTAAGGTTACTCTTTACCTTAGCTATCCCTTCTCCCTTATATTACTCTAGTAGCTTAACCTCTCTAGCCTAAGGCTTTATTATTAAGAGACTATATATAGTATATATACTAATTACTATAGCTAGGGATTTATAGAGTACTACTAACTTTAGACTAAAGAGCTTATATAGCTTCTCCTTATCTATTATAACCTTATATAGGAATAATAGTAGCTATATATAAGTCTTACCTATACTAGTAAGTATAATACTAATTATATAGGCTAGCTCTAGTATAATATAGATTATTATACTAATACTACTAGTAGTTAGTATATATTACTAGCTATTATACTTATATAGGTTTTACACTTATATATTATTTATATTTTTAGCTAGTTTATAGAGTATCTTATATATTACCTTACTTATTTTCCTAGCCTATACTAGGAGGCTATTATATATAATCTTATATAATATACTAAGGATATCCTTAACTATAGCTAGTTAGATTATCTATAAGTAGAAGACCTAAGGGTTAAAGGTACTATATAAATACTTAGCTAAGCTATTACTAAGGATCCTACTAAGGCTTATACTACTAGTATAAAGCACCTAGCTAGATATTTAGAAGCCCTTACTAAAAATAATAATAAAAGGAGTATATTACTTATACTCTAGCTTCTTATATATAAATACCTTACTATATCTTACTACTATTATAACCTTATTAATAATAAGTACTAGACCTATCCTACTATATTACTTTATAAGTTAGTTCTAAATTACTAGGTTAAAGGGCTTACTATCCTTAAAGCTTATTATCTCTATAAACACACTAAAGTAGTTAAAGCTAGTAAGCTTATTAAAGAAGCCCTCTATGAGCTTCTTAAGGTTTTATAGGACCTTAGCTAATATAAGCCCTATCACTATAACCCTAAAGTTTACTACTACTAAGTAGTATACCTATTTAGTATAAGGCTATATTAGTAATATATATAGAGCTAGGGTAGGGGAGCTATACTAGTAGTCTAAACTTAGACTTATAGGAGCCCTCTAATACTATAAGCTTATAGTATAGTATTATTTCCTCCTATATAAAGCTTAAGCCCTTATATATTATCCTTTATAATATACCTACTAGGATGTGTAGCTAGTTGATATTAGAGATATAGGTATGAAAGAATATAAGGTATAGATTATAACCCCTAAAGATATAGGGTAGCTATTAATATATATTAGCTTATAGTATAGGAGTAGTAGGAAGGCTAGTATGTAGGGGTAAGAAGAAAGGGGAGGGACTATAGTGAGTCTAATAGCTTACTAAAACTACTCTAATATCTCTTTTATAACCTAATCCTTAGTACTAGGTTTCTAGCTCTTCTTTACCCTAGCCCCTTTTAATAAGGTGCCCTTTATAAAGTTAATACTAAACTTACTGCTTATATCCAGCGAGATAAACTCACTAGGGTATAGTTTAGTATACACCTTTTATAGGGTTTTATTTTTATTAATAAGAACTTTATAATATTTATAAAGGTAAGACTTAAGTATCTCTACTAGCTTTAGTAGATTTCTACTAGAATACTTAGGGATTATCTTATACTAGTAACTAGGACTAAGGTAGTATTATAGGGTACTAAGTAGATAGCTGTATTTATTAAAGCCCTAGTATAACTACTTATAGGTAGTTAGGTTACTTCTATCTTTACTTTTTACTAGGGAGTCTTTAGTAGCTTTATAGTATTTATAGAATCTAGCCTCCTTAGTGGTTAGGCTATGGGCTTATATTGGTAATAAGTTGTCCCTCTTATACTTCTATAGCTATGTAGGGCTGTTTATACTCTTATTCTGTTACTATATAGCTTAAGATAGGTAATAGGCTTAGTTAGTACTAAGTCTCTATGGTTTCTATAGTGGTATATAGGTTCTCTACTATTTATAAATAGTAATAAATAGGTAGTATATAGGTTATAGTAGGTCTAGCCTACCTACCCTAGTTAGGTTAAAAAATATAAGTAGTAAGGTCTTATATATAGGATATTATTATCTATTAGTAGGTGACCTAGGCCTATTATTAGCTAATTAATATCCCTAAGTATAGTCTATACTTAGAGGCTAGCTAAACTTATAAGCTAGGTTATATACTATACTAATAGCTATAGGTAACCCTTAGTATCCTTAATAGACTATATAGTGTATATAATAGACCCTAGTTGAGAGGGAGAGCTAATTAGGGCCCCTAAGTGTGGTTTATACTTAAATAGTAAACTAGGAGTGAATATAATTAGGGCCCTTAAGTATAGTCTATACTTAAATAGTAAACTAGGAGTAAATATATATTTCTATACTAGTAGTAGGGGTTTACTTCTACTATATACTATATAAATATTATAAGGTTTTTAAATTAATAGATTATACCTAGTATATTCTAGGTTAGACTAGATATCTAATATTATTTACCTATAGTCTAGATCCTAAGCTTTAGCTAATCTATAACTAATCTAGTAATATACTAGTAGTAGATATATAGGTTTATATAAGAGGGTATGTTATATATAATAAATATTATACTAGTTAGCCTAGGTATGAATATCTATAGTAGATTAGTATCTAGGTAATAAGGTATATATATTAGTGCCTTAGTAGCTAGTAGGGTACTATGTTTATTCTATTAATATAGCTAGCCTTATACCTTAGTATTTTAGTATTAATATCCTAACTTGAAATTCTAAGGGAATCCCTATCTCTAGCACTATCTAGTGTACTTTTAGGCTATATATCTCTATTAATATATCTAAATATATTAGGTATATAGTCTTATTAAATATCTAATGAGTAATTATAATAATACTATGCTGAATGCCCTTACTCTATATAGGCCTTAGTGGTCTAAAGGTAGGGTAACTAGAGGTCTATAATATACTAAATTATATAAAAGTCTACCTTAGTCTTATATATTAGGGTAGTATGTTATTATAAGACTAAGATATTAGACTAGTACTAGGAGGCTATAAGCTTAGGTAACCTAGTTAACTAATAGATTAAAGATAGGAGGTTACTAGCTTTTTAGCTATATAATAATAAGGATAGGTGGATAGGGTATATTCTTACTAGTAATAGCTACTAGGTAATCTCTATAGCTTATAAGTATTAAGAACCTGCTAGGGTGTAAGTAGTATAGGTACTATATTTTTACTTAAAGCCTAAGCCTAGGCTATATACCCTAAGTAGCCTATCTATAAGGTACTATAGTATAGCCTAGCCCTACTAGAGTATATATATATTTTTATATATTTACTCTAGGTATACTATAACTAACTAGGAGATTATATTAGGTAGAGGTAGTTTAAACCTTATCCTTACTATAGTCCTATCTATAACCTTCTCTACCTTAAAGTAACTATATAATATATAGTCTAGTTATTAGGTAAGGCCTAGTAGTATATTATTAGTAGTACCTAGAGTGTCTAGGATATTATTAGAGGTAGAGACTAGCTACTCTATCTACTTTATTAGTAGTAAGAGCTTAGCCTACTTATATATACTATTACTAGATAGTAGCCTAATATTAGTAGCAATACTTATATACTACTTATGTAGTAGTAATAGTACCTACTATATCTTACTATTAGTTAATCTCTTTAGGTCCCTCTAGCTACTAATATAGCTTTTTAATAGTATAGTTATTACCTCTACCTAGCTATCATTCTCCCTACTAACTACTATAGTAGTAAGATAAGGTACCCTATTATTCCTTACTAGGATATTAAGCTATTTTAGTACTATTTTTATATTATTAAGGTTTTAGAGTAGCTTTAGTAGTAGTGCCTTGGTATGGGAGAGTTATAGGCCCTCTATATATAGGCTAGTGAGGGACCTTGCTACCCTTTAGTGGTCCTTGGTGGTGGATATGAGGTCCTGTATTAGCCTTTGGTAGATGGCCTCTAGGCCTAGCTGGTAGTTGTGGCTATGGTATAGGAGCCTCTTATATACTAGGCTGACCTTGCCTGCTATTATAGTTAGGATCTATGACTTAGTGTTACTTACTGTGTTATCTCTATTATAGTGTGGCTTAGGTAGGAGTGGTGTGTTAGTATATAGGAGGGGGTTGTAGGTATTGAGGACTGTATTAATGTTGAGCTGGATAGCTAGTATGACTATCCTTGTAGCGGCTAGGCTGTGGGTGGTGTTACTAGGTGGTTACTATATTACCTTAAGTAGGATGTAGCTTATAAGTAGTAGGAGTATAAGGTTTTGGTATAGGGTAGTTTACTAGCTACTTATTATTCTACTAGCAAAAGTATAATATTTAGAAGCTACTTTATTATCTATTAGTATTATACTACTATTAGGGTATTAAAACTTAAAGAGGTAAGAGGGTTATAAAATTCCTCTAGCTATACTAGTTTATAAGACTATAATAAGGGCTATACTATTATTTAATACTATCTACTAGTATTATATTAGAATTTAAAGGTTAATTACTTATAGTATAGAGATATATATATCTATAAGGTTTTATAATATAACTAGGTTTTACTTTAAGGGCTAGTTTAGCCTTAATATTTAAATCTTATTTTAAGAGCTAAGTTCTTAATTAGTAGTTAAGCTTTAACCTTTCTTTAAATATTATATTAGAGGTTATACTTATACTAGTAAAGAACTCTTAGTTTAGTAATTAGGTACTATAAAGGGGCTTAGTCTTAAGTTTTTAAACTAAACTTACTATCTCTCTAAACCCTAGTAGTAAGCTTATAACCTTATACTATCTTTAAGGATATATTATTAAAGAATATAGAGGCTATTTATTTATAAAGCTTATTTATTTACTATTTAAAATAGCTAGGCTATACTTTATTACTAACCCTAGTAGGGTTTATAGAAGCTCCTATCCCTACTCTATAAGTAATATAGTACTTTCTAGCTATAAGTTAGCTATACTACTAAGTAGGTACTTTTATAGTATAGTCTAATCTTAATAACTAGTAAGATTTACTATAACTTCTATTATATTACTTATAGTAATTTCTAGGATATATATATTTAGAGAGCTACTCTACTATAGAGGAGAGAAGGAGGGGGGGCTAGGATTTATACTACTAAGAGATATAGCTTTTTTATATAAATCCTTACCTATAACCTAACTTATATATATAGTTAGTTAATAGAATATTAAATAGACTAAGTATACTATTTTTAATTTATAGTATAGCTATAGCTTAGCCTATTTTAGATAGCTACTCTAGTTTATTATACTATATTATTTATCTAGTCTATATAGCTTAATAGCCTATAATTAGCTTTAGGTTATAGTACTTTATTAATAGCTTTTAGGTTTATTATTATTAGATTAGTAAGTAGAGAGACTTTATAGGGTAAGTAGGTAAGGTTAGCTATATTATATATAATAATAAGTATTTATTAATCTAGTGAATATTATTATAAGTAATTATTTTAGCCTAGTAAGGATAGTAGTAGGTAGTAAGGTAAGGTTAAAAGGTAGGCTTTAATTAACTATAGTAGCTTAGTTACTACTATATAGTATAGTATTACTAAGTAAGATCTAATATAAGTAAGTATTAACTATAGCCCCTTTTATATCCCTATTATACCCTTTTCTATTATAGTCTAATTCCCTACTTTCTCTTTAAATCTACTATTTTAATACTATTACCTTTACTATAGAGGTACTCTCCCTAAACTCTAACTAGGGTATCTCCCTAGGGCCTTTAAGAAATAAAAGAAAAACAGCGATATTTTAAATTTCCTATAGTAGTCTAAAACTAAAGTTAGAACTATAATATAACTAATAAATAGAATTACTAATTAAACTATAGTATTAAAGTAAGCTAGAATATTATTACTTATTTATTCTAATAATTGGGGTTTATTACTTTTTAGTTTACCTACTAAGCCCTATTATATATATATTAAAATAATATAGTAGGATATACTTTAAGGATAGGGGGGTTTAGATAGCCTAGGCTACTAGTAGGCCTATAAGTAGGCTAGGGTTATATAAACCTCTTAGCTATTTTCCTACTATAAGCTAAGTCCTAATAGTAGATTTAATATAATTTAGATAGGTATAGGGCTAAGGGAAAATTAATATATCTATACCTTTAATCTATAGATTTTTTATTTATCTAGCTATAGTTTCTAACCCCTTAAAGGCTATTAAGGATAAGCTAGGTATAAGGAGTACTACCTAGGCTTAGCTTCCTACTCTATTTACTTAGGCCCCCCCCCTTACTATAAAGGTACTTCCTTACTACTCTAATTTAGGTTTAAGCTAGGAGGTATATCTATATAGGTAGATAGTTATAGTAACTAGGGGGGGATAAGTACCCCTTATACTTCTAGGCTATAAGTCTAGTAGCCTAAGTACTACTTCTTAGGTACTAGTAAGATTAAGAATAGAAGAATATAATATAGCTTCTAAGTTACTAAATAAGAAGTATCCTAGGTAATCTTATAGGGTAACTTAAAGCTATAGTTAAACTTAGTCTAGTAATAGTTATCTTATCTAAAAATAAGGTAGTAAAAGGTTTTAATAGTTTTTTTAATAGTAATACTATTACTATTACTATATACCTTATTAAGGTACTTAATAAGGTTAGAGATATACTAATAGATATAGCTACTTAGAGGGCTTATTACTAGGGTTAAAGAGGTAATAATAGCTAGTACTTATAGTTAGGTTAAGCTAGATAATATACTTTAGCTTACTATAAGGAGCTACTTTATCCTACTAAAGTTAGGTAGTATAAATATTATTAGTTAGTTAGTAGGGCTTATAAAGTAATAGTCCTTAATAAGGTAGCCCTTAGCCTTAAGCTATTACTTAGTAGTAGCTAGCTAGTATATCTAGTATAAAAGAGTCTTCTTATCCTAGGAGTAGCCTTTATTATAGTAGATAATAATATTATAAAGGTAGGTAAAGTTAACTACTATGATGACTAGCTGGGTATACTAGGAGAGTAGGTAGTCCTATACTAGGCTTACTATCTATATAAGGGTATAGTATAAGCTTTTACTTTATACTATAGAGGTAGTAATGTTTACTAGGTACTCTAGGTTTTATATAATATTATCTAGGTATATACTAAAGTCCTATGTGGTGACTAGGATTACTATTAGCTTTATATAGTAGAATGGGATAAGGAAGTTATTATTAGTATTAATACTTATCCTAATCTATTCTATTAGTATACTATAGATAGTTTAGGGTACTATATCTTATATTAGTAAGCCTTATAAGTAGATAGATAGAGGAGGGGGGTGGTACTACTTATATTTACATTACTCTAGTTATATATAGTAGTCTACTTTAGATAGTATAGCTTACTATATAGTTATAGTAGTTAATAGATAAAAAGGTATATATAGTTAGGTAATATTTAAGCTTATTAGTAGTACCCCAAAGATAGCTAGTAAATAGCTTCTTTTTAATAATAAGTAGCTTATAGTAGCTAGTAAGGGATAGTTAATAGAGGTAAGGATAGAGTAAGGTAGCTAGTCTAATTAACTAACTAACTACTAATTAACTAACTAAGTAACTAACTTAATATAATAAGAGGTAGCTAGTTATACTAGTTAGATATTTAAAGTAAAGGGAGATAGCTAATAGAGATTTAATAATAAAACTAAGTAGGACTAACCTAGTAAGGTTAGATAAAATTAATAGATAATATTTAAATATAAGTAATAGAACCTTAGGGATAAAGACCTACTAATATATAAGAGCCCCTTAGTATTTTAGCTTTCTATTTATTACTTAGGGTAATTAACTAAGTAGCTAGCTACTTACTTACTCTCTACTAAGAAGGGTAATAATACTTAGGTTCTTATATAGTAGGCCTATAATCTAAGCTATATAGCTTAGAAGGCTTCCCCCTTAGCTTTTTCCTTTAATAAATCTACCTAAGTCTTACTTCTCTTTAGGTTCTATTTAGTTCCTTTTTTAATCTATTCTACTAGTAAGAAGTTTATACTTTATAAACTACTCTATACTTTTAAATACTTTTATATCTTTTAACTTTATATATTTATACCTTACCTTCTCTAAATACTATTTTTAAACTAAGCTATAAATATATAGTCTCTTTACCTTATACTTTTAGAAAGAGCTACTCCTTTAGAGTCTTATAATATAAACCTACTAAGTATATAGCTTAACTTATCTATATTTACTAGTATTATTTAAACCTATTAAGCTTATACTTTATTTTTTAGGGTTATAACTAATACTATATAGCTTTAGCTATACTATTATTATAAATAAAGCTAGTATTTATTAAGAATATTAAGGGTTATAAGGATATTAGGGATATTAAAGATATTAAGGATTTTAAAGTTATTAAGGATACTAAATAGCTACTTACCTTTAAAAGTATTACTCTTTATATATATATTATATTCCTCTATACTAAAGTAAGCTAAAAATATAATATATAGGAGAAGCTAACCTTAGTATAATAGGAGTTTAATATTAAGTTTAGTATTTATAAGCTTAGTATACTTATTAAATACTTTTATAGCTAGATAGTTATTATCTTTACTAGTAATATAACTAACTATAATAACCCCTATAATATTACTATTAGGTTTACTTACCTACTCTATACTATACTAACTCTAGCTCTTAAGGAGCTAGTAGGCTTTATAATATATACTAGGGATATACTTAGAACTAAACTTACTACTATTATTACTACTACTACTAAGGATAATAGTTAGAAGTATTATTAGGCTATCTTAATCTAACTATTTATATATTAAAACTATTATCTTATATTATCTACTATTACTCTAAAGACTACTACTAAAGTAGCTTATACCTAGTTATATATAATAGAGTTATTTAAAGCCTTTATAAAGCTCTACTATAGCCTTTAAAAGTATTCTAATATATAGTATAGTATATAATAAAGATTAGGGTCCTAGGGAATAATGTTTAGGGATAAAGAATAAAGATAGGGTAGGTAATAGGGTAGAACTACTTTATTTAGTACCTAAGGGAGCAGCTTAGACCTATGAAATATAGATATATAATAAGTAAGGATTTTAATATAACCTGTTCCTATAATATTCTTGTTTAGATATGAAGTCCTAATCTTCTAATTTAATATTTACCCTATAATACCCCTAATCTAATATAAAGTCCTAATCTTCTAATTTAATATTTACCCTATAATACCCCTATTCTAATATAAAGTCTATATAATAACTCTATTCTATTAGTATATTATAGAGTTAATAGACTAAGAATATTAGGTAAGTCTAAAGCTAGCTTATCCCTATAAGCTTAATAGTCTAAGTAAGCTAATATAGTATTAGCTCTATAGTATAGTATAAAAAGAGTTATATTTTATTATATAGCCTTAGCTACTCCTTAACCCTTATAGAGTTAAGAGGACTATACTTTACTAAAGCTATAAAGGAACCTACCCTTCCTCTAATTTATCCTTTTTAATAAAATCTTAGTTAAATATTAATATAGGGGTAGGGCTAGATAGTTAATAAAGGTACTATAGCTAATAAGAAAGCTTATAAGTTAGAGAGAAATAGTTATACTTAGGTAGTTTAATATCTATAAGAACTATTATACTATACTTTTTAAGCTACCCCTATTTTAAACTACCCTTATTCTAAGCTATCCTTATCCTAAGCTACCTTTATCCTAAGCCTACTTATCTTAAACTATACTTATCTTAGACTACTAGCTTTATATATAATACCTATAGCTTAGTAATAGCTTAGTATAAACTTACTAATAGTAGTAGTTTAAAATAACTATATATAATAAGATATATATTATTTTAATACTACTACTCTAAGCTTACCCTATAGCTAAGGCTAGCTTCCTAACTAGTTAGGTCCTAGGATAAGAGCTAATATAGTATATAGTAGGGGTCTTATTCTTTATAGCTTATCTTTAATCTTTATAACTAATCTTTAATATTAGTAGTAACTCTTATATCCCTAGATAGGGGTAATAACTCCTCTAAAGGCTAATTATATCTCTATAATAAGTATAGTTAGACTTATAAACCTTACTATAAGCCCCTCTACTATATATATATTTATACTAGGGCTAGATATAAAAAATAAAGTCTAATAAGATAGTTATTCTTACTAGTGGGTATAGTACCTATAGTAAGAAGAGAGGTAGCTTAAGGGTAGTCCTATCTAGATAACCCTATAATAGTAGAGCCCTATTATAGTAGCTTTGGCGGTATCTATCCTATAGTTTAGATAAAGATAGTATCTATTAGTTTTAGCCTAACGCTATATTTTATTAGCAACTTAAGTATAATAACTAAGGAATAAAAACCTCTAATTAGTAGGTAGATGTTTCTAGTAGTAGGTTAGTATATTACTACTATAACTAGAGGCTAGTATAGCTAGGACTAATATAAGGGAGGGTAGATATATTTATACCTTTTAAGCTATTTTAGTATAGTAGTTTAGAAGTAGAATAGTTAGTATATTTTCTTATATAGGTTCTAACTATAATCCTAGTTATACTTTATAGGGTAGGTACTTATTAATAAGGCTAATAGCTTTATACTTTATAGTATAGCTATAGTAGCTACTATTACCTTTCTACCTATATATATATAGTATATATATAGTAGTTATAGGTATAGGTATTAGATCTAATTAATAATAGGGGCTAATCTATAACTTTTATATATATATAATATTAACTCTAATATATATAATACTACTCTAGCTAGAGGTAAGGTTAGGCTAAGTCTACTAGTAGGATAATAAAGTATTAATTATAGCTATTTTATTATATAAGGACTTTTATATATAATAGTAGTATATAGTAAGTATACTATAGTTTTACTAGGATAAAATAAAGGGTTTAATAATAGGTTAGTTAGCTATACTAGTACTTAAGTATATAAATAGATAGCTTTATATAAGGAGCTACTATCCTTATAATACTTACTAGGTACTTAAACTTTATCTTTTTAATTATTTACTAGTATAATAAGTAGCCTATAATATCTAAGTACTATAATATTATAAGTAAGGTAGGAGAGTATTCTATATTCTTTCTTTATTATCTTTTTAGGAAGTACTTTAATATTATTAGTTACTAATTTAGGCTATAAGGTTATTAAGAGTATTTAGATCTAGTATCTTTTTATATTTCTAAGTAAATAGATTCCCTAGTATAATTCCTATAACTATACTATATTCTAATTCCTTACTACCTAGAAGCTTTACCTATAGAACTATAATAAGGATATTATAGTCTTAGTAACTATTATAAGCTATAAGTACTTTAGCTTTAAAGAGATTATTTAGAGGAAGATTAAAGTATTATTATAGTATAAGCTTTAAAATCTCTATTATAATAGTAATATCTTTATCTATATTAATAAAGATAGTATAAAGTAGATCTATTAGCCTATTAAGATAAACCTATAGAGGTAGAGTAACTAGGATAGGAGAAGAACTAATATTATCTTTAATTATATCTAGTAATACCTTAAAGAGTATAGCTTCCTTATAGTTATAGATAGTAATAGGCTATAAATAATTATTACTCCTTATATCTTTAAGTATAGTAGTAATATATATAATATTATACTCCTTAAAGTACTAGAGGTATTATCTCTCTATAAGATAGTAGTAGATAGTAGACTATAATACTACTTATCTATATTAAGTAATAATAATCTAAATAGGCTAATAGATCTTAGTAATAATATCTATAAGCTACTTATAAGGTATAATAGCTATTACTTACTTTATATATAAATAGCCTTAAAAGCTAGTAGTAATAATAAGTACTTATATTAAAGTAGTAACTATAGTTAATACTATATACTATAGAATATATTTATAGAGGTAAGCTATATAACCCTACCCTAACTATATAAGATAGGTATTAACTTTATAAGATAACTAGTTCTATAACTACTCTTATAATCTAAGGATATAAGATAATATAAGGGAGTAAGGGGATAGAGGAGGTAACTAGTATTAGCTTAAAGTAATAGTATATATATAGCTAGGGTAATATAAGGGTAGTAGTATAATAAGATATATAGGTAGTATAATAATATAGGCTATTAAGGACTAGATATACTAATAGCCTTATATTAATACTAGTTAAAATAGATATAGCTAGCCTTTATATAAGTACCCTTAGTACTTCTATAGCTATAAGATAAGTATAATACTACTAACTATATATATTTATTAGAATCTAATTTTAAAGGCTTTACTATTAGTATTATATAGTTTTAAACTACTAGTTATAAGCTATTTAAGGTTTTAAGGAGGGTTTAAATAATACTTTAAAACTATTATAGATTAAGCTATAAATAGCTAAGGGTATACTACTCTTTATATACTTAGTCTAATTAGACTAGATCTATAATTATAGTACTATACTTAAGAAGATACTAAGTTTACTTAGATATCCTTATACTACCCTCTTAGTAGAGTCTACTCTAAGATCTAACTTTAGACTACTGTGAGAGGGAGGGTATATATTTAGAGGAGTACTTATTCTCTTGAAATAAGCTACTAGAGGAATATATAATATTATACTCTAAATTATTTAACCTATCCCTAGTTAGTTCTAGTAACTAATAGGTTTTAGTTCTAATAAGCCTATAAGCCCTAAAGGCTTACTACTAATAACCTTTTAGTTTTATAAGTTTAGTAGGTAGATAATCTATTATCTAACTAATATCTACTTTAATAATACTATTAAGACTATAAAAGAATCTACCTTATCTCTAATTTAGATACTATAATAAAGTTATAACCTAATATTAATATAATAATAAAGGTTAAATAGTTAATAAGGTAAGATATAACTAGTTAGAGAGTATACTAGTTAAAGGGAGCCCTAGTTTTCCTAATAATATATTATTAAATTAGGTACTTATTAGGTAGGGTTAATAGGTATAGACCTAGAGGAGCTAGGTTTCTTAGTACTGTACTTATAGCCTTAGTATATTACTTAACCTTATATAAAATATAAGGTTAACTATTCTAATAATTCCTAGTAAGAGCCTTATATAGATAGTAGTACTATAAGTAATAGCTATAGAGTAGGTATACTATAGAATAGTAAATTAATATATTAATAAAAAGGTATAGTTCTTAGTTTATATACTAGTATAGTAGAAAAGATACCTAGAATTTATATATAAGCCATCTTATTAGCTAATAATATTATTATAAGCTATAGAAATAATAAACTAATAAACCCCTTTATTAAAGTAAGTAATTTTAACTCTAAATAGCTCTATCTTTAACCTACTATATTAAGCTAACCCCCTTTACTAGCTATAATAGCCCTTTAGCTTAGTATATAGTATTACTATTTATAGATATTTAATATAGTACTAGGTCTTAGTAGTAGTACCCTACCTAATATACTATCTATAGGTTAAGCTATATAGTCTAGCTTAAGATTATATATTTCATTTAATAGTAAGTAGTATAAGAACTATAATATAAGTATTATCTTTTAGAATTATTTAGGTATTTTTATATATTTATTATTATATATATCTTCTTTATTAGTTTTAGTAGTAGACTAGTTAGTACCTAGTATAGTAAGGTAGGATAAGGATTTATATAAAGTAGTTTTATATTAATAGCTTAATAATTATAATAAAAGACTTAGTATTATTATAGAATAATACCTTATTAGTCTTTAAGATTATAAATAAGTTAAAGTAAGTAGTATAACGATGAACTACTGCTTGTGGATCGAGCACGCCTCCTGGACATGCCGTATAGTCTTGTGGCTAATGATAGCTGTAGGCTTAGTTATAACGGGTATTAGTAGGATGGCTATGGGGGCTACTAGTTAGGGCTCTAGGTACCCTATGCCCCTGAATTTCCTTCAGCTAAAGAGTAGGGTAAATAATTTAATAATAACTAAAATAGTAGTAGTAAATTTATCTATTTTTTAATATAGGATCTTAGATAGTATTTAGTATTTAGGGTTAGTTTTTATAGTTAGGAGTATATATTAAGCTTTAAGTTATAGCTTTTAATTCTTATAGAATTATAAGAGAAAGTATATAGGTTAACTAAGTACTATCTCTAGCTAGCTATCTATAAACCTATCTAAGAAGAGGTATTTAAGGTAGTATTACTATTTTTACTACTAGCTAAAGAACCTATATATTATTACTTTAAACTTATTAACTTTAATAGGTTATACTTATATATAACTCCTCTACCCCTTCTCTATTATATCTAGCTTATTAGTTATATACTAGGGGTAGTGGTAAATATAAATAAGGAGGAGTTATCTTTTATTCCTCTAAGCCTTTCTCTATTAGGCTTATATAGTATTAACTATCTATTTACTTTCTTTAAGCCCCTTACCCCTAGTATATATAGTAAGACCTATCCTTTTACCTACTCTAAGCCTCTTTCTTTTAGATATATATAGTAGTACTACTTATTTTTTTACTTTCTCTAAGCCTTATACTCCTAATATATATAGTAATACCTATCCCTCTACTCTCTTTAAGCCTCTCTCTCTTAGATAAATATAGTAGTAGCTATTCTTTAATATTACTAAGGCCTCTCTCTCTCCTAGATAGATATAATAATAGCTATCTTTTAATATTACTAAGGCCTCTCTCTCTCCTAGATAGATATAGTAGTAGCTATCCTTTAATATTACTAAGGCCTCTCTCTCTCCTAGATAGATATAGTAGCGGCTATCCTTTAATATTACTAAAGCCTCTATCTTCTATATATATATATATAGTAGTATCCTTCCTCTAACTCCCTTTTAGCTAGCCTTTTATTATAGTAGTACTTATTCTATTATCTTATTTAATTTCTCCTCTACTAAAAATACTAAATATTATTCTAGGGTAAACTAGATATACTATTATAAGTTATTTATATAATCTTATAATATAATCCCTTATAATATATCTCCTATATCTTCCTTAAACCCCTATTTAAAGTCTAACTAGTACCTCTATTCTACCTATTATATACTATCTTAAAGTTTCTAATATTAGGATTTATAAGATTAGTAAAGAGTAATTTTAGTATTTATCTATTAAATATATAGCTATTTTAATCTATAAGTATTACTCTCTCTTTTTAAAATAGTCCTTATTAAGATAGTCCTTCTACTACTAGTTCTTCTACTACTAGTCCTCTTAAAGATAATCCTCCTACTACTAGTCCTTTTAAAGATAGTCCTCCTAAAGGTAGTCCTCTTACTAATAGTCCTCCTACTATTAGTTCTCCTAGAGATAGTCCTCCTACTAATAGTCCTTTTAAAAGTAGTCCTCCTAAAAAAAGTCCTCCTACTAGTAGTTTTCTAGATTATCCTTATAGTAATCTTTTAGGTTATCTTTATAATAGTCTTCTAGGTTATCCTTATAATAGTCTTCTTAGTAATAGCTCTTTTAATAGTAGTCCCTCTAGTAGTAACTCTTCTAGTAGCCCTCCTAAAGATAGTCCTTTTATTCTTTTATTATTTTTAAACTATAATAGTATAATTATTAAGTTTATCTAGGTATTTATAATCTTCTTTAGACTCTTAGTCTTCTCTCTATACTAGATTTACTCTAATATAAATAGAATAGTTACTACTATTATACTAGGGTTATATACTATTTTACTAGGGTTTTAATATAATAAAGGAATAGTAATATTCTCTAATATACTAATATAGCTAGACTATTATAAGTATAAAGCTATATATACTAGTCTAGTAACTAATATAGTTATAAGTAGGGAGTTAAGAGGGATAGTAAGCTATATAGCTAACCTATTTAGTAATATCTTATAGATAAATAAAGAGTTTACTTACTATAAAACTCTTATAGCTTAAAACCTAAAAGTACTTAAGGTAAAGCTATATAGTATACTAGATAAAGTATAATACTTTAAAGATATAGAGTAGCTAGTACTTTACTATCTAAGTTATATTCTATATAACTATCTTAATATATAGCTATACTTTATCTATCTAGTTATTATTATATAATATAAGGTTAAAGCTATAATTAAGGTATTCTCTTTTATAATATATATATATCTAGAGCTATTAAAGTAGTATAAAGATATATAGATAAGAGATTTTAAACTTACTTATAATAAAGTCTATCTAGTTAATAGAAGATTCTATACTACTAACTTTAATAAAGGTAGTTATAGCTAGTATAAGTTATTAGAGCCTTTAGACCTTAGCTTTATAGCCTTTAATATATATTATCTAACTAACTAGGAGATAAAGAGAGGGAAATAATTTAGATAAAAGTAACTATAGAGCTTTATATACTATTTAAGTAGGGTAAATATAAGGGTAAGAATAGTTAAGGGTAACCTTAATAGGGTTTATATAAACCTCTTCTAGAGCTCTAAGTATATTATAGTAAATATAGATACTATTAAAGAGCTTCTAAAGCTATTTAGTTCTTACTAAGCTAGGTTCTATATATACTTATATCTAGTTAAAAGACTAATAGGATAAAAGTTAGGAGTAGTTTAGTATCTTTACTATTTTATAGCTACTAGTCTTTTTCTTTATCTTTTCTTTTATTTTATTAATCCTATATAGGCTTATTAATCTAGTATATTAAGAGTAGGATTAAGCTTCTTTTAGGATAGTTTAGTTTAAAAGGTATAGATTTATACTTCTATAGTTAGAGGGCCTTCTCTCTATATAAAAGCTTATACTCTCTTCTATATATTATATTAGCTAAGTTATATATATTATATTCTTATATACTTAAGGGTACTATATTTACTTTAGCTACCTAAAATAGTAGTTTAGCGTGATATCTTATAAAAGATATAATGTACCTATTATACCTATCTTACCTTTATATACTTTATCTTTTATAATGTATATATATTATAAAGTAGTATATAGGTGGAGTATAGTAATATATAACTATTGCTATAACTCTTATTAGGAGTATATTTATATATACCTTAGCTAGCTAGTAGCTAGGTGATAAGGTTATTTAGTTAAAAGGTAAAGGACCTATTAGTATTAGCCTATAATATACTATTTCACTCTATGTATAGATATGTATATCTATACTACCTACTTAGCTAGTAAATATATAAGACCTTATCTTTTAAGATCTAATATAAGCTTTATTATAAGTATATTATTAGATACTATAGGTAAGGGCTAAGATGATTTTATAGTATAGCTTAGTATCTTTATATTAGTATATACTAGGGATAAGAAGGTTAGGTATTAGTATATTATATACCTTAATATCTCTTAGGAGTTTAGGAGGGTAGACTCTATTAAGGATAAGAAGGCTAGGTAGTAGTATATTATATACCTTAGTATCTATTAGTTTTATATATATAGTACTATAGTATAGGATCCTAGTACTTATAAGAGGGATAGCTTAGGTCTAATATTTAAGGGAAGGGAGGAGGGCTAGTAGGTTTCTAATATACTAGCTAGTATAGCCTTATCCCTATTAAGTATAGAGTATAGTATTAATGTTACCTAGGTTAGTCTAGTGATTATAGTATACTTACTAAGGAGTATACTAACCTTTAGCTAAGATTAAATATTAGATAACTACTTTATTATTATACCTTCTTAGCTTAATAATAGATGGAGGATAGCTTATAAGGCTAAGGATACTAACTAGTGTTAAAGGGATACTATTAATAAGAATTGATGCATTAGGGACTAGCTTAGTCTTACCTAAAGGGAGGCCTAGGCCTAGTAGTGCTAGGTAGAGGATATGAGCTTAAGGTATAGGATACTAAAGATTTAGGTAGATAAGGCTAACTAGTTTATACTTTAGTATAGTAAGCTCCTTAAGTTGGCTACTAATACTAATAGTACTTAGGAGGAGGAGCTAGACTATATATAGAATAATATAAAGAATACCTAGACTAGGCTACTAAGGCTAAGGAGGAGTAGTAGATACTATAGAGGAGGACTTAGCTACTAACTACTAAAATAGTAAAGGTAGATATAATATCGACTTTACTATAAAAGTAGCTATACTATATAAAAGAGAGTTATAAAAAGAAACTAATATAGGCTACCTAGGATATTATTATAAGGATAAAAGAGCTTAATAGTATCTAGGATAGGTTTAATAAGATAGCTACTAATAAGGTAAGAATAGAAAGATAAATATTAAAGTAATAAGTATACTATAGTTTTAGCCTAGCTATTTACTACTACTTTCTCCCTCCTAACTAGAGCTTAATAGTATATAAAATTACCTAGAGTAACTCTCTAAGGAATAAGATACTCTCTAAAACCCTTTATATTAATAGGACCTTTCTTTCCCTATCTAAAATATTTCTTCCTTTAGGGTAGTAAAGGGATTAATATTAATAATTAATAGAATATTTATAAGTAAAATAAAGAACTTATACTAAGGTTTTTATTAGGAAAGGGGAGGGGAGTACCTATATAGGCTAGTCTTTATACTAAAGTATAAGCTTAAGTAAGATCTAGAATCTAAAGGCTAACTACTTAAAGACTCCCTTACCTCTAAATAGCCTTTCCTAAGATAGAGATATATCTTACCCTTAGTATTACTAGACTATAATATAAAGTTAGAGTTTAGTAATAAGATTAAAGATAAAAAAAATAATAAAAAAAAAAAAAAATACTTTAATAGTTAGCTTAATATATAATATTAAAGTAATTTAGCTATTACTTTCCCTTACTATAATTATTAGGTATATTAGCTATAGTTTCCTTTTATAGGAAAAAGCTTATTTTAAGTATTAAATAAGGGGACTTATTCTTTTAAAGTTAAAATCTTTACTAGTTATAATACCTTTATTTATAATAATACCTTTATTATTTAATAAGTTATAAATATTATTTTAAAGTTTTACTAATATAGTTATTAAATAAAAAGTATCTACTATACTAGTATTTTTATTATATTATAAAGCTTAAATAATATATAGGGTTATACTTTAAAAAAGGTATTAATAGGATATAGATAGTATAATAGGGGGGTAGCTTACTACTAAGTATTAACCTATATAATAATAAGATATAATAATAACTAGGTAACCTAAAGGCTAATTTTACTATAGAGAATAACTATAGGATAATAGTATTTATAGTAAGGTGTTTAGTAAGGCTAGTAACCTATAGTAGTACTTATATATATAGTACTAGGCTAATATATTTATATAGTTTAGGTTTATATATATAGTCTTAGATAGTAAGAGTAACCTTTATAAGGAGTAGGATAAGTTATATTATAAGGTACTAGCTAGTCTATTTATATATAATTATATTAACCTAGCTATAACTACCTATAAGTAGAAGGTTACTATAGACTTAATAGCTTACTATATAAAGTTAATTATAATTTATTCTTTAAATATTACTAGTATAATAGCTACTAATAGTAGTATTATTAGTAGTATATTTAAGTAAAAATAATAGCTATTTATTAATAATAAGGATAATAGTACTCTTTTTATAAGTAGAGATAAAGAGTTTAAGTTTAGTAGAGTAGCCTACTATAGCTCTATACTCTAGTACTTAGTTAAGTAGTTCTATTCTAGCCTATTATAATAGTATACTCTTAGCTAGCTTTTAAATAGGATTAAGATAAAGATAAATAAGAGTATTAGCTAGCTTGTATATTACTACTAGGGTATAGAAATTAGGTATAAGATATTATATATTTTTATTCTAACTAAGTAGAAGATATAAAATCTAGTATAGATTTTAGTATAGGCTAGCTTTAAAAAGTATAAAACTTTAAAGATAAACTATTTAAAGCTTAAAGCTAATAACTACTAGATAACTTTTACCTATATAGTAGTATAGTTTAATAACTAGGGTAGTTTAAAGAAAGGTATTAACTTAGATAACTTTTTTAAATCTAAGCTATTCTAGTATATAGTAAAACCTTTTTCCTTTTTACTTACTTAATAAGAGATTATAGTAGTAATACCTTACTTAAGCTATAGCTATATCTATCTTTTCTCTAATTTAGTAGCTTTTAGAATAAATAATTATAACTCTACCCTTATAATTATATAATATAAAGCTATATCTTATTAGTAGCTCTAGTAAGGTATTATTACTATTTTAAACTTCTAGACTTTCTCTCTTCTTTTTTTTTTTAGTATAGGCTAATATATAGATAAGGATAAAAGCTACTTATATTATTATACTCTTTATATATAAGTCTATTTATTTTCTTCTTTCTTAGCTTATACTTTAATACCTATACCTAGAAACCTTAACTACCTTTAATATAAGCTAATATTTATTAATTAGATATATATAATTTACTTAGATAAAGTATAATAAATAAGGAGGAATAACTAGAGTATCTTTTAAAGCTACTCTTTATATACTCTACTTTATATATTATAGCTAGCTATTTTAATAATCTTTAAGGCTATCTAGATCTAATACTCTATATTCTACTATAGTACTAAGAAACTATATAAGTAATACCTATAGTAGTACTAGTTCTCTATCTTTAAGATATACCTACTACTCTTATATATAGTCCCTAGTATTTAGGTAGATTATATTATTACTAGTAAAGGCTTTAAGAGGCTACTAAAGCTTAACTTATACTATTTATTTTATATATCTACTAAGAGGTTATTTAATAGTATTATTAGCCTCTAGGTTTATATTATATAGGTTTATAAAGAGGAGAGTAATATAGAGTACTATACTATTATATACTTCTCTATAGAAGAGTAGTAGGAGTACTAGCTAGTAAGGGGGTTACTATTATTAGTAAGCTTATTAATAGTATTAAAGGTAATATAAGTATTAGAGTTTATATTTTTATAAGCTAATATAGAGTCCTAAAGTCTATAGTTTTAGTTATTATAGTCTAGTACTTTAATCTTATTAGGCTATAAGCTATCTATTAAAAAGGTAATATTTTAAAGAGGGGGGGTTTTAGGTATCTTTATAGGGTTTTAATTAGTTTTAGAGGTAAATTTAACTATACTTTACTAAGACTACTAGTATCTACTTTCTCCTACTTATATACTTTCTAAGTATCTATAACCTTTATCTAATCCTACCTATAGTATTAGTACCTAGTTATATTTTAATTTCCTTATAGTATATAGTTAAGTAAGTATTTAAATTAATAGTAGTTACTTATTAGAATATAGAGCTACTAGATTAGCTTAATAAGAGTTATTCTTAAGTAGGGTTTATAAGGAGGGTTCTTTAAGAAGGGGATTAAGGTAAGTAAGGTTTATTATTATTTAACTTATACTCTATATTAATTAAAACTAGTAGTATTATAAAAAGCTAGTATTACTTATTATAATATAGGTTTATAAGTTAATTTCTATACTTATTTAATTAATTAAGCCTAATTAGCTTATATACTTATAGTTATATTCCTTCTTTAACTTAATATTACTTAGACTAGTCCTTTAATAAAGAAAGCTTATATAGCTTATTCCTATTAATATATATTAGGTATAATATTAGCTAATTTTAGTCTAACTACTAAATTAAACTACTAAATAACTAAAGAGTATAAATATTCTTATATTACTAGTAGTAAAAGAAGTATAATTTATTTTATAAGTCTAGTCTATCTTACTAGTAGTAAAAGAAGTATAATTTATTTTATAAGTCTAGTTTATTATACTTAGAAGAAAGGAGGGATAGAGGATAATTAGCTCCTAGTCTACTAATAGCTACCTAGGTACTTATAACCTTATAATAGTATAATATACTAGTAATTAGTATTATAAGATTACTTATAGTAGTATAACTATATCTAGGATTAATATAGTTAGTATCTCTCTATCCCTATAATATATAGTATAAATTACCTATAAGTTACTTATCTTACTTTATACTATTATTAGCTCTACCTATATCTTATAACTAGTTAGTAATACTCTATAAGTTCTAAGCTTATACTTACTTACCTTTCCCTTAATCTTATCCTATATCCTCTAAATTATTTATTTAATAGTTTCCTAGTATATAAGGGTACTAGGGATTAGCTTCTAGAATACCTAGGTATATAGATAGTTAATATAAAGGTTATTTAGGTAGATAATCTTTTCTTAGAGCTTATTATATAAGTATTTAAGGATCCTAGCTTAGAATAATAAGATTTTAGCCTTAAGCTAGGGTTTATATATATAAATTATAATACTAGTAGCTCTTCCTAAGGTAAGGAGGTACTTACTATAGAGCTTATTAATCTTTATATTAAATACCTCCTTAGCTACTACTAACTATATAAAAGTTAGGTATAGTATTATAATATAATATAGGTATAAGGGTAAGATATACTATAGTTAGTATAAGAGATAATATAAGGGATTATCTAGTTAGTTAAGCTATAACTAGTTCTTTTAAGGTTAGAAGGTATAGTAAAGGTTTAATTAGTTATATTAGTAGTAGTAATAATAGTATTAAATACCTATCTTACTTAGTTCTACTCCTCTTAAGTTATTATTACTAGAGTAAGCTCCTAGGTATTTATATTTATATTTATATTTATATACTATTTTTTATATATCTATAGTATAATAAAAGTAGTAATAACTACTACTTTAAGTCTAGCTTATATAATAAAGGCTTTTAGTCTAGAGGTAGCTTATCTTTTCTTATATATAAAAGTTAATATATAGTAAAATAGTTAATATCTAGGCTATTATTAAAAGCTATATTATAAGTACTTATATATATAATATTATCTTTTATACTATATATTATTATTTAACCTTCTTTAGTCTTTAATAAAACTTATATATAGCTATATCTAAATACTTAGTTTTTAATAGTTTAAGCCTCTACTAGGTAATCTTAATAAAGGAGGTAATTAGAAGATAAGGATATCTTTTTATTTAGCCTAGTCTACTAGTTAGTCTAGAGTAATAAGTAGTATAAATACTAACCTTATAGCTAATAGCTATCTTACTCTTTATAGATCTAAAAGGTAAGCTAGTATACTCTAAAAGATATTTTACTAGTTTTCTTTAAAACTAAGAGCTATTTATAAGCTTACTATCTAGTCTAGCTAACTAACCTTACTAAGTAGTATTAGGTCTAAGTCTTTTAAATTTATTTAAAGATAGACTTTATTCTACTATATATCTAGTAAATATTAGTTCTTTTCTCTTATTTTATACTCTCTATACTAACTTTAGTTCTAAGGCTAGTTATATAATCTAAGCTACTACTTTATCCTATATATATATCCCTTACCTAGTTCTAATAATATTAAACCCTATTAATTACTTATCTCTAAGTACCCTTTTAGATAAGTTATTAGCTATCTCTTTAGCTACTCTTCTAGATAAGTTACTAGCTATCTCTTTAGCTACCCTTTTAGATAGCTAGTTATTAGTTATAATTACTAATAACCTAGTTATACCTAATAATAATAAGGCTATTATTCTAGATTATAATAGTCTTAGTATTTAAGCAGCTACCTAGCTAGATTATATACTACCCTAAGGTATTACTATAATAACCTACACCCTTATTTCCCTTATTATTACACTACTCTCTACCTACTATGCCCCTGGAAATAAGATTATAGCTACCCCTCTTAGATATTATACTCTAATATACTCCTAGATAGCAGTATCTAAGCTAAAGCCTATCTATACTACCCTTAACATTATTATAAAGCTTATAGGTATTATTAAGATATATAAGCTATTCCTAGGTAGCAAGGTGGGCCTGCTCCTACTAAGTGTATAGCCCAATAGCTATATAAGTAACCACATTAGCACTATATATAAGTTTTTTAATAAGATAGGCTATACTACTACTATCCTCTATAACTTAATTAAGTAGTTATATGTGGATAGCCTAGATAAGTCTCTTATAGGCTACCTTAGATACTACTACTAAGATATAATTTACCTCCTCTACTAGCCTATTATTAAACTAGTGGACTAGATATCCACTATATATCTCAAGGTGGCCCACGCCCTTACTAGCCCCTACTTAGAGTCACTCTAGATATATTAGGTTATAATACAACTTTTAATTATAGCTAAGTAGATCCTTCTTATCCCTAATACTACTAGTCTTACCCCTGGTGACTTTTTCAAGACTAATAATAGCGCTACCGTGGTTTTTTAGGCCTATATAGGGCTAAGAGGGATGCTACCTAGGCTGAACTTAAGGTTTATTAATGTGCTATAGGAGCTGAGTAACACCTCTATTGTACTTTATAAGGCTATTACTACTCTTATACTAGTAACTAACTTATTTATTATTAGTATAAGTATATTACCTCCCTTACTTGCATCCCTCTTAGTATTCCTAGGGTCTTAGGATGGGTTAGGGGGTAATACTCTCCTACTCTAGGCTTACATTATTAATAACTAGCTCCACCTTAAGTTAGCTTTACCTATATTTAATAGGGTTACTACTACTACTTAGAAAGGGGTAAGAGTATTAGTTATAGTAAACTACTAGCTATAAGTATTATATAACCTTCTAGATAGCCTTTGTAAGTCTTACTAGGTATAGAGGGAGGCTCTAGATAGGGTTAATACTATAGTATACTTCTAGCTTATAGATCTATACTCCTTATATGATTCTATTATTAGGCTATTTGAGTAGATAGAGGTATAGGTGATAGGCTTCTAGGTTATAGGTGTGATAATATTCTATAAGAGGGGGGAGGGCTGCTATATATTAGTATACTTAGGAGGATTTAGTGTACTAGCTGATAGTTTCTTTAACAGTTAGTAGATAGGTATTATATAATTAGTAGTTAAAGTATAATACTTAGGTATTAGTACTTTTAATAAGTGTATTATAGGTATAGGTTAGGTTTTAAAAAGTATTATTATTAGGATTACTTATTATTAGATATAGGGGTTTTAAGTATTAGAACTACTTTTATAGATTAGAAATAAGACTATATTTTAGAGATATCTTAGAAAGTTATTAGTCTAGTATAAAGACTTTATTTCTATAATATCTCTACCTTATTACCTATTCTCTTAATAGTTAATATTAATAGCTTTATCTATTAGGGATAATAGTTCTACTTTCCCTAATATATTTAAGAATCTTAAGGGTATAGGCCCTATCCTATTAGGCAGCTTATTATAAAGAAGGAGGCTTTATTCTATTATTATATTTACTCTTACCTTATTTCTAATCTAGGCTAGGCTAGGGCTTATATAAAGGGATAGTAGTATCTAAGTTATATAATAAGGAGGAGATATCCCTTATACCTTTTAACTTCTATATAACTTATAATATTTTAAAGTAGTAGTAGCTAATAGTTAACCTAATATCCTATTAGAGACTAATATAGAATATATCCTCCTCCCTAAATATAAGAATTACTTACCCTATTAATAATAATAATAGTAGACTACTATACTAATATCTAGTAGTTCTAAGACTTAGGTATCCTAGTTTAATAAAGCTAGCTGTTATAACCTAGTATTACTATTCTAGACCACTATAAGCCTGACTCTATTAGTAAGGAACTTACCTTATAGCTTATGTACTTAAGTAGTAGTATAGAGGCTATATAGCGCCTACTTAATATGCTTTAGGTGTGTGATAGTATTCTTGAGTGGCCTATATGTAACTAGTATATCTTTTCCTGAGTTTAGAGGGACTATATCTAGCCTTAGGTTATCTAGTATACTAACTTAAAGCTTGATAACAAGGTTAATACTAGGAATAATAGTAATATTATTATACCTACTAAGAAGTTCTAGGCTATTATAATACTTAAGATAATCCTTTTAGCCTTCTATACCCTCTTCTATAATAACTAATAGTAGTAGGTATTATTATTAATAGTGATTATATATAGTTAACCCTTTTATATAGGCTTAGGTAGGGTGGATAGGTGGAAAATTAGGCATAAGATAGGGCTAAAAACAGTAAGGTCTCCTTTTAGAAGTAGCTTACCTATATATCGGGTAGAAGAAACTATAGGAATAGGTAAAAGCTTCTGAAAAAATAGGAAAACTTTTACTCCTGAAGCTGAAGAGTTGAGGGAGATAAGCTTATGTATGAACCCTTGAGGACTAAGAGTGAGACTTTGCAGCTTTTGTGCTAGGCCTACAATCTTTACCTTTGCATTCTCCGTTAGATCATGTCCATCACCAGATTCCCGTAAGCTGTGAAATTCTACAGCAGGCCCCTGGCTTCCGTTCAAGTTAGCATTATCCAGTTGCTGTGGTTTGGTGGCTCGAGATAGGAAGGAGAGCTCTTTACAAAATTGTGTGACTTGCTCGTGAAGCTCGGTGCTGGTGCTCAACAAAGTTTGGATGGTAATCGCTGACATGATGGACGGGTATAATTGGTAATTCGTGCTTAGGTTTCCAAGGTTAGTTACATAAAGGTGTAAATTCACTGGAATTATGATCAGGCAATGGAAGCAATTTCCCATCGAGAAGATTACGGGCCTCCATTTAATCCGAAAGCTCTTGGGGTATTCCGAGCTTACGACCTGGGCTCGTGATGAAATTTCGACACTCTTGGTTCGCGGCTTTGGAGCCGAGCTTATTATGCGTGCAGCCTCCATGGAAACCCGGACTCCCCCCACGGCGGCCGAGTCCCAATACCTAGGTACCTTAAGCGAACCAAGTTAAGGACCAACATCTCCTTGCAGGGATTACAAGACCCCGGGGAATATTCACATATTGCTTCTCAAACCTCAGATAACTTTGTAACCTCCTGGGCCCATTGTCATTTCACACACAGTAAATTCACTGTCGCAACATCATATCTACCCTCACTATGTCCAGTGTAAAAGACTTGCCAGTTCTTGTCATAGGTGCCGGTAAATGATCCCAATAATCCCCCTTCTGGTATTATCATGTTGCTTAGGGCTTACTAACGCGTAATAGGTATCACTGGTCTCCTCACCTGCCATGCCTTATCTCAAGTAATCGGATATCAATTCCCGTAACTCTCTTCGGGTCGTCAGCAAAAAATAGTGCCTAACGTGTGTGACTCTTGAATAGGCCGGTCTTAATTATTGAATTTTTGAGCGGGACAGTTTTATGAACTCTCGCAGCAATGAATGGACCATGGCGATACACTGGGCACTCCCACTGCTCCAGAAGATCTTACCAGAGAACTTGTTTACCAAGATATCCGATATTGCCTGCAACCCAACTCTAGGAATTCATTCCGGGCTGTACCCAATTATCCACGGGGAGAGCGGTCAGCTCATTACCGGCGTCCCTTATAAGAACGGGTTACGGGTGCCTCGTAGCAAGATGCGGAAGCTGAGTGCAGAGGGAATTAACATCGAGGTAAGCGAGCATCTTAGAAAAAAGTCGCCACAGCGGTAGACGAATTGGCCGCGCAAATAACCTTCGGGTTGAGCTTGACTGATAGCAGCGCAACAGTATGGCAAACTGCTCACGAATGTAGCCTTCCCTGAAGATAGTGCTAGAGTAATTACGCATTTCACGGACGGCATGACTGTGCATGGTAGCCTGATTGTTGGAGCAGATGGTTCACGGTCCAAGCTGCGTGAGATAGCTGTCGGAAATGCTGAAGATGCGGCGACGACAAAGTTCTAGATTTTTCATACCAACATAACCGTCTGTTACAATGACGCTGAAAAGGCCCTCTTTGTGTGCAAGTAGTACCCTATAAGCTATCTGGCTTTGAGCGAGCGGTCATTCCACGCTTTCCAGTCAAGTAAGCCGTGCTTCTTGATTTGCCTGAACCTGTAACTTTGAGTTTCTGCTTGACTAATCTCACAGATAACAGTTTTATCGATGCCAGATGGGCCAGACTGCCCTGAATCATGGATCTTTCATATGGCTATAGCATGGAGAGGTTAAGTGGATGAGAATCTCTCATACAAAGAGCGCCTTGCACTGATTAAAGAGAAGGCGAATGGACTAGGAGATCCTGCTCGATCTGCATTCATGTGGATGCTAGGTGACACGGAAGTTCACAAAGCCGATATAAGTTATTGGGTTCCACACGCATGGGATAGTCGTCGAGGTCGCCTCACCCTAATTGGCGACGCGGCACATCCAATGCCACCATGTAAGCCCATCTTCTTGTGGTCCTTAGGTGAACCTTGGCCCTGATATTACCTGCGAGGGCGAAAGCTTCTTAACTTACACACTAGCTAATATCTGTGTCTGACATCAGATCGCGGGCAAGGCCTTAACCATTATATCCGTGACGTTACGTATTTTCTGGAAGCGATGTAGGCTTGGAAAAATACAGAGCAAAGCTTGCAAGAGGTCATTCAAATATTCGAAGACAAGATGATTGCACGTGGTCAGGAAGAGGTTACCTGTTCAGTTGAAAACGGCTACATGCTTCACGACTGGGACAAGGTTCAACAGAGCCCCGTCTTCAATCGTGGTTTCAAGCCGATGGAAGGGCATAGCACTGCGATCAAAGTAGGAGCTACCATTGACACTTAGGTAATCATGCATTATCGCAATTAAGAACATAGGAGATGTACTTAGTATTTGAAGATGGGGTAGTCATGGGCTCCGACGATCTGCACAAGGCACTTTTTCCTTATTCTAGCACTCTTTTCGAATGACTGAGATTTGTAAAACCTCTTCACCTTCTGTCAAGAAATGCTTTTACTTCTGTCCTCTTTCACGGAATCCCTCACGGAACCCCTCACGGAATCGCTCGAGATTTCTTTTTCAAAGCTTTCAATTAGTCAAGTGCATAGGTGGTGGCCGAGCTCGAGATTCGCCTCCGAGTTCTCATGATTCCATCTCAGCCTCCATTTCGCTCCGGATGGTCTTTAAAAATTGCTGATTAATCGGCGCAGTAATTGTTCTGATCGAATAGAATGAGTTTTATGTCTTAAATCTCGCATATCTTTGACCTCAAAATGGATTTAGTAGCAAAAGCCTCTGATTGAGAGGCTCCGTCGTTCCGAGTCCCTTCTAAAGTTCCAAGGTTCAGAGCTGGTTTCTCGAAATAACGCCTCAGGACTGCGGGGAACACATTTGTTAAGTACACCTCTACCCGTGGGTCTCGGTTCTTCTTACCCACTGCTGGCGCAGTGGGTGCCACAATCGCGCAACGGCCAAAACCCCGCAACACCCACACCACTTTTTTCCCCCACCTAATTAGATACTTTCCCCTATAAAAAAGCTAACATAAGCAGCCCATATCTCACCACCCCCCTATTCTCACTAGACCTATATCTATATCTTCATATAATCTATAAAAATTCTAAAAGTAGTCTTTTTATATATTTCTAGAATATTATTTAAAAGAGATATATAGAGTTAAAAAGTAGCTTTTTTATAGGGGAAAGTATCTAATTAGGTAGGGAAAAAAGAGGTGTAGGTATTGTGGAGTTATGGCTGTTGTATAATTGTGGTACCCCCTCAAGTGCTATACTAAGGGCGTAGGGAGGTAGGGAAGGCCTACCCCCTAGGTATCTTCATACTCACCTGAACTCTGAATTGGCCCTTAGGCTCAAAGCACTGGGCAGTCTTCTTTGATTGGGCATGGCGCCGGGGGCCGAGCGGCGAGGTAGTTCCGAAAAAGGTCGACTGAAGCGATTCAGGAAATAATGCAATCCTCTCCGATAATCTCAAGTCGAAGCAGCAATCGATGCGCCAGGCATCATCAATAATTTTATCGCTCTCTGCGTTTCTAAAACTTCTGCAAAGCCTTCCCGCCTTGTCAGAGATCTGCGCATAGAAAGTCTAGCTCAATTCATCAAAATGGACGTTGCAGACTTCACTCCCAGCAACATTTATTTGTGTGGCCTTTAGAACATCACGGAGGTGCAAGCGCGCAATATAGTATTTAAATTAATTGGATTGAGGGTTGTGGGCCCGCTTACCCACCTGTTTGCGTGGTTCCTAGCATGCTGGGTCATTATTATATGTCTGCACAACCAGAGCCACGATATTCACCTCCGCCAGAAATTAGCATCTGACAGGGTGGCGGTTAGCTCTTAATACAAATCTGCTGGAATATCTTTCTCCACCCCTTATCCTCTCACCCGGGTCCCAAATTCTAGGCTACCAGTCGTTTACCCTGGTGTTGGTATCAGTGGAGGGGTCTACTGAATCATCGTCTCATAGAATTGCACGAGGTCTACGGTCCAGTGGTACGGATAGCTCCAGATGAGATATCTTACACGTCTGAAACCGCTTGGAAAAGTATATACGGTCAAAGGAGCACGGAAATGTCAAAAGACCCTATATTTTCACTGAACAAACCTATTGGAGCCCAAGGTGAGGAGGGTCTGTTGCTTCCAACCGACCAACGTGGTTTTCCCGTCCAAGACCAAGGTCGCTGACCTTCGGTAATAGACCTCCTAACTGCTGACCGGGATACCCACGCTCGCCAGCGCCGCCTGCTGGCGCACGCGTTTTCTAAGAAGGCACTTCGCGAACAAGAGTCAATTTTGAACAAATATGCGTTTAGATTGTGTGAAGTACTCTCCTCTTGTTCTGGACCAGTTGACATGAAAGATTGGTACACGTTTGCCGGTAAGTAGACAAATGAGCAGCGACAAGCCCCCAGCAATACAGGGTCAAGGGTTAGACTATACGTACAAGACAAAAGGCTGACTGAAAAGCGGATCAGCATTCGATTTGATAGGAGATCTTGCTTTCGGCCAGGATTTTGGTTGCCTGGCAGGAGGACAAGCGGCACCCTTCGTCGCTGCCATATCCACTGGCGCGCAGGAGCTGACTATCAATCAAATGCTGAAATATTACCGGCTGCTACCATTGGCAAGGCAATTGAAGTCAATTGGGACTTTGCAATCGATCTATTCTCCTGGTTCATGTCTTGGAGCTCGAGAAGAAAACATGAGACGAGCGGTAGAGGTTGTCCGGGCCCGTATCTCCCGTGGTCCTACCGCAGACCGCAAAGACTTTTGGGTACGTCATTGCCGAATAATACTACCGAAGATTCATGAACTTCAGCCCGCTCCTATACCAATCGAAAATGACACAGTTTCCGTGCCTATCGTTGGGAATACCGTACTGAGAAGAATTCATAGCATTTCGTGCTCCAGAATCTCAATGATGACAAGACGTCAGGCCAAGGTTCTAACCCAACCAAAAGAGGAATCACCATGCCAGAAATTTACGCCAACGCTTTCTCTATCACTATTGCTGGTTCTGAAGGAACTGCAACGGCCTTGACAGGTGCCACATTCCTCTTGCTGAGACATCCACATCAGTACCAAAGGGCCGTAAATGAGGTCCGAGAAGCATTTCACACTGAGACCGAAATGACCAGCAGCGAAGTATATGCTAGGGTGCCATTTATTGACTCTGTCCTCCAAGAAGCCATGAGATTGTATCCGCCGGTGTCAATCACTATGCCGAGGAAAGTTCCTGAAGGTGGTGAAATTATTGATGGGCGTTTTGTTGCTGCCGGAACCACCGTCGGTGTTAATCACTTGTCATACTACAGGTCGTCCAGAAATTTTGCAGGTGCGACGGAATTCCAACCAGATCGATGGTTTCGCTCGAGCGGAACAGACGCAAGCGCTTTCGACAACTTTGAAGCGTTTCGGCCTTTCTCGTTCGGGCCTCGAAGCTGTCTTGGAAAAAACCTGGCAAGAGCTGAGATGAATTTATTACTAGCCCGTATTTTGTGGCGATTCGACCTACAACTCGTGGAGACAGAGGAAGGGTTATCGTGGCTAGAGAGACAAAGGATCTGGGGTTTTTGGAAAAAGCCAGCTCTCCTTTATAGACTGTATCCTGCGAAAAGATAGGCCGTCACGGGATATTCCTGAAGGCGGAGCCCCAAAAAGAGTTGTCTCAGTCACATTGCTTTGCGTTACCACGCACTTGACACAAAGCAGATTGTGGAAGTATGATGATCCAGTCCATGACAGTTGGAAACCCTAGCTCGGTCCTATCAGTTTATAAGTCTCAAACCCACACCTTGAGGTTATAGGTATATCTATTTTCCTCTTAGTAGACTAGTTATAAGCCTAGACCTTATTCTCTAAGCTATTTAATAAAGGAGCTTTATTCTAAGATACTCTTAGGTTTAAACCTAGGTTAGAGAGTAAAAAGAAAGGAAAATAGAATTAAAAGTAATAATAAAGGGGAAGAGCCTAAGTAGGTACTAAGAGACCTAGCTAGTGTTCCTTTATTTGTTTCTAGCTCTGTGATCCTAGGGGGAGAGTTAGAAATCCTAGCTTGGTCTTATTAGTTTATAAGTCTTAAACCTATGCCCTGAGGTTGTGCATGTATCCATTTTTCTCTTGGCAGACTATGACCTCCATAGCTAAGGCGTTCCTAAAAGTCTAAGGTTGAGTAGACGTCCCATTTAATTCAGCTTTGAATATGTATCTGTTTGTACCTTCTTGTCCTCGCCATTGACAATTGGCCAGCCCTGAGACTCGAGACGCTTCACGTCCTGCAGCGGCACTGGAATCGTAGCGAAGCGTTTGAGTGCCTCTTCATTGATTTCGGGCGTCAACACCCTGCCTTCCCCGATCATATTTTCCAAGAGCTCAAAATAGCGTATAAAGAACCCCGGCGTGGCCGTGTTGATGAAGACAGCCTCTTCATCGAACGGGTTGCTGAACTTGTGCGGTATTCGCACAGGCACTGTCAAAACCTCACCGGCGCACACGTCAACTGTTGGCCGGCCCGGAACGTGGAAGCGCACTTTTCCTTTCTTGAATGGAGCTTACTCAGTTAGTGGGCCATCACCGTGCATGAAGTCTTCGATCGCTGCATGCCATAACGCAGGATAATCACACTGACCGTTACAAAAAATCCTTCGTCGTGCATCTCGTGAAAATGGAAAATCGGTCCTTCGCTCATGGGCGGGATCAAACTTTCGATCACGGCAAGACGGTACTGCGTATTAGAACCATCTTCAATCGGCCTCCAGAAATCTGATATCTGAGGTCAGATTGGAACTTGAGCATCCCGAGCAACACACAAGAAGGAGCTCTGAGTGGCACAGGAATGGAGAGACTCACATTGTCCTAGTCTACGCCACGGAACTTCTTCAGGCTTGAAGTGGTTCACATTGAGTGTGGCAGCGTAAGCTTCATGCTGTGCGTCCATGTTGACATAGGTACGATTTCAGGATTAGCTAAACCTTTAGCGCGTTATAGAAACCCAACCCAACGTTAGATCGATGGCAACACAACTTTTCCTCCCTTCACAATTGTCTTCTTTTGGCCAGTGCGTGGGATCTTATTCGGCACAATCCCCTGTAGGCGCAAGTCTAAGAGCATTTCCGGCCGTAAATCTGACCGCATGATGTAGGCGGACGCCGAGCACGGATCCTCATTGTTCGGGAATGACCCCACCGACAAGTGTTCAGGACGTCGGCAAGCGGAGGCCGGGCTGGCGTCTCGCGTCATAACATTACCACAGTAAATTCAGGCGGCCGGGAAGTGGAGGGGAATCGGCGAAGTGTTTGTGCCACATCCTGATTGATTATCGCGCGCACCAAGAATTATTACCGCTCCCCCGCATCATCCGCAGGATAGTTCATAATACCCTACATCCGATTCTGAGGCACTGCTGTCTTTGGGCGTCACTGCAAGAGCTGGAACCGTCATGACGAAGGCATATGTCGCTACACGTAAAGGGGGCGATTTCGCCGTGATTGACGTCTCGTCTCCGAAGCCCAAAGCAGGTGAAGTCAGCATTCGGAATAAAGCGGTGGCTCTAAATCCGGTGGACTGGAAGAAACATCAGTTCGGCATAATGGTAGACAGCTGGCCATCCATCTTTGGAGCAGATTTAGCAGGTGTTGTAGAGGGTGTGGGCGAAGGAGTCCATGATTTCTTGCCCGGCGATGAAGTCTTCAGTTTAGCCGGACACGAAAACAGAGCTGGCGGATTTCAGGAGGTCTCAACAGTACCCTTGCATTTTGTGGCACACAAGCCGCCGTCTTTGAGCTTTGAGGAAGCGGCTTCCCTCCCGTAAGTAATGCTTCTACGATGAACCACGGCGCACGTTGCTTTTTCTCCAAGCTAACAGTGAGGTATCTATGTTCGACTTCACAAGAATTTGCTACTTGACGGCTGCAGCTGCTATCAAACTAGGCTTGAGGATTCCGCTGCCTTTCCTCCAGGAGGATGAGTCTACTTCACGGCAAGGTCTTCGCAGTGTCCTTGTTATCGGTGGCAGTTCTGGCGTCGGGGCTACCGCTATACAACTTCTTCGATTGTCCGAACCGTCTTTGCAGATTCTGGCAACGGCGTCACAAAGTCACCACTACCACCTTCTATCTCTCGGTGCAACATCATGTATAGATCGTGGTTCTACCGACATCGTTAAGGCTATTATGACGGCGTCTATCAGCGGGGAGGGAGTGGATGGAATCTTGGATGCAGTTGGAGGAGCTAGTGACGAAGGCCAGCCGTTTCTGTTTGATGCCTTTCGCTCAGGTGGTCCAAGACGCTACAGTGCGGTTTTCACAGGATCTAAAGTTAGTATTCCAGCTGGTGTGGATGCAACGACATCGTCTGGACGCCAGACATTCGACGTTGCGGGGGGCAAGCAAGCTATGTCAGCCCTTGGGAAGCTGATGCGGGATGGTCACTTCAGGCCACCCTTGAATGTAGAGATAGTTGGCCAAGGCCTCGAGAGCATTGGCGATGGACTTGAGAAGTTGAAATCGGGAGTGAGCAGGACCAAGCTCATAATCACATTGTAATTGTTAGTGCTAGTTCACACGTCATAAGATTACAATTCCAGGGCACACTCTTTTGTAGCCAGCCGTGCTTGTTCTGTCCCACCCAACATGTACCGATTTCGGATGCACTGTTTTTTTTTTTTAAAAAAAAAAAGAAAAGCGCTGGGTCTTGAGCGCTCACCACTATATGAAGGCACCACATACATTTTATATGTATGGGGGGTTGGAAACGCAACCGCTTTGAAGGCAATGCAAAAGCTGCAATAACAACCGATCTGGCTTAAATTCACTCGTAAATTACACTGAGAGACCTCATGACAAGGCCATCCATACGCTCTGTCTTTCATCACATCGAACGCAAGAAAAGACGAAGGAATTCCCATAAACAAAACAGAATAATATAATCACTACTTTTAATCTAATTCACAAACTCTTTTCCTAGCCAACTGTTTTTAGAGGCCAGTCGAGTGAGTTTCTCCCTGCCTGCGCAATTCGGCAGCCGGACTTGCATGCTGCAGTCCGGAGTCAAAACTTGACACCTGGAAAGCTATTATGTGGCACACTACGAGTCATATCCATGAATCTGAGGGCCTCTCAAAACCAGATAAGCTTCCATAGAATACTTTTTAAAATGCAGATCATTTTCATTCTCAACCCATTTAAAGCTAATAACCAGCCACACAATCTTCCAGCAACACAGACAACGAAAGGACTACCGGGAGCCTTTGGCATCATGGTCTTAATCCCTCGTCTACAATTATTTGAAATCAAGGATCTGCATTGGTGCCCGTCATGGCTCCGCGAGTTCTCACACAAGTCCCTCCACCAGATGTAGAATACAGTTGGATTTGGTCGGAAGACGTCCACTGCAGCTCAGGCCTGCGATGTCTTGGTGTCGAAGCTTCCTTTAAGCCCCAGTAATTACCATTTCGTCGACTGCTGTACAGGGGCCGGTGGACCTACCCCGATGCTGGAAAGAATCCTCAACCATCGATTAAACATGCTCGGTAGACCACCTGCCAAGTTCGTGATGGCGGATCTCCACCCTGACTGGAAGGCGTGGGCTCAAATTACACAACAGAGCGAGCACATACACTTCATCGATAAACCTATCAATGCAACAACTGTTGCAAGATACGTGGAGGACAATACGCCTGAATACCGACTCTACAACCTTTGTTTTCATCACTTCGACGATGAAATCGCATCAAAGGTCTTACGGAGTTCAATACAAGGATCCAAAGCTTTTATGTAAGTTAGGTTCTCACAATCACGATTTCACTAGCGCATAGCAATACTTTACTTCGATCCATCTCTCCTATCTCACTATTTCAACACTAATGCGTCATTCAGAATCTTTGAGATGACTTATCGTAATCTTCCAGCGCTTTTAAATACGTCTATAGTGATATTATCTCCTCTTGTCACAGCTCTGGTATGGTTTTAGTGGTCTCCCTTGCATTTGGTCTTTACGTATTTAATCCCGATTACACCCCTCTTTTTCACCTGGGACGGTTATATCTCTTACATTCGCACCAGGACGGACAGGGAACTTAAGAAAATGATTTTGAAAGAACAAGCCGCCGGACTAGACTGCAAAGGGTGGACATTTCACAGTAGTCAGACCAAAGTCCTCCCACCATTTAGTAATTTATACTGGTTCATTAGCACTAAAGATCGGAGAGATGTTGCTCAATGAGTGCTTTTACAGAATATAATGAAAGGCTCTACCCTACAAGCTTAGACAACACAGGCTGCACAAACTGTTTTCCCTTCATTTGGAAATGGATAAATTTGATACGGCACTCAAGTGATTGATTTCGATATATTTGTTCAATACATCACCATATTTTAAGGGATGGGTCTTGAGCGCTCACCACTATATTAAGGCACCACAGATATTTTATATGTACGGGGGATTAGAAACCAAATCACCACATCATTATATGTGTTTCTCGCATCCTGATTGTCATTCGCGCCTAGAATGACTTTAAACAATAGTAAATACAAATAGTCCAAAATTATCAAAATGTCACAGCCGCATTCACCTAGTGCTCGGCTAACCGATTCATGGCCAAATACAACATTAGCAGCTCAAGTAGGAGCTTGACTCCGTCTTTCATACAATTTTAAGATATCACAACCCCTTTGATTAAGTCGAAGCACAGTAAGGCGATCGTATAGAAGTTAACACCTTGAATCGACGGGCTTCAGGGCTCTGTTTAGAATCGCCTGAGTTTTTCCTTGTTGAACAGGTCGGCCTGGATCATTTCAGGCATCGATTCAAAGAGAAGATAAGAAAGAGTTAAAAGTTCTATTGCTCTAAATCCTAAAGTACCTAACGCTATGGTGTGACTTCTAATAAAGAGTTCCCCAAATACCTAAGTATACTACTTCTAAGAAAGTGCTCTTTTTATAACGCCTGGGGAATGGTGTTTGATCTACTTCTAAAAAAGGTGAGCGTCAAGTATATTAGAGTACAACCGAAAAAGAAAATACATCGCAAATAGTGGCGGGTCAAAAATACCGATCCAAGCAAATTAGAGCCAAGCTTGGCTGGAGGCAGCACAGTCCGGCCAGCCAGTATAACACATCTACATCTTTTGAAGCAGTGGTAACCGGCATAACCCTCGAATCAGACAGAAATGGAATTTGATCGTCCAATTTCAGAGGAGCTCCGAGACGCGCAGCCCAGTCGCTCACTTATAATCCTGAGCTCTAGCCTAAGCGTGCTGGCTAGCTCTAGATTCGACTCCGCTATTGTTGTACAGATAGATAGAGGTAAGAAGATCAAGGGATGAATCTTTGAGACAGAATATGTTAGTGGCATGTCAACAAGCTCCAATTAGCCTACTTAGGTAGTGCAGGATTTGCTGACCTTGAGATAACTGAGCTTTGACATTTCGTCAAGTAACTTTATAATCTCTTATACAGTTATTACTGCTTGTTGTGACATGACTCCTGTCCCAACAGTAAAGCGCTCGACGCTTTTATCACCGCAGGATGACAAATCTATGAAGCTGGCTGTTTGTTGAAGATGCAGCGAAATAGTATGCCACATGATACTGATGAAGATAGAGTTTGGCTCATCGTCATGAGACAGATATTATTTTGTGAAGAACTGATCCATCTCTTGCTTCAACTCGATCTTCAGGGCCTCAAACCGACGGCGGAATTCCTCAGTATCCGTCTCGTGGGTCATCACAGCCTGCGCTTGATGTCGATGATACGTGACTTGGCCGCACATGCGAGCAACTCCGACAAGAGTGGCCAGCACGGATGAGCTAGCATCAGAATCGGCCGCTGAACCTGTCCCCCCGGGGGCATTTGGGGGGAAATCCATTCGTGCCGGGTGCTCGTTGAAGAAGTTGACCTCCGGGGCTGGCAAGCGCACCAGAACCTGGTCGCTGAATGTCAAGGGAGTGTCGCTTCGCATTCCGAGGAGTCGGTCAAGGCAATAGGCCAGCCACAGGGTCCTTCGACGTTCCTCCATTTCGGCCCAAGCAGGCTGGTACTGAGGCTCTCCCTTGTTCTCGGCATCCGTACTTTCGTAACCGGCGAGTTGGATCAGGCGAAAAGCTCGCCCGGCACTGATCCATCCCCGTCTGAAGTCTTGAAACATGAATTCATATATAGCCAGCAAAAGCCAGGCCTGTATATATTCAATTCTGCGTGTGAGGCTGGGATTTGAGGAAGCTAGCCTCTCAACTGCTCGACAGCTGGAATGGTACAGCGAGTCGCGAATGTTTTGGTGGTGCCCAGTCGAGGCCGATGCTGCTAGGGCCCACATTGTGCCCTGAAGACACTTTTGAGCTTCATTCTTGTCCGGATCAATGCTCCAAGTACGATACCGACGCTGGTGGACGACTGGTAAAAAAACGTGAACCCGATCCCAGTAGAATTGATCCCTAAAGATGTGAATTGTTACATCAGCCACAAATATATCTGCCTAGGTCTTTGGAAGAGCCGCTAGAACAAGTACAAGAGTGTCCTGAAACGTACAGATCGGCATGCACCAGCCGCGAGACCTGAGGCTGCCACGGGACCTCCTCCGCATGGGTGTCAGAAGCGATGGAGGCCCGCCGTTTCAGAGGGATTGCGGAATCAGCAGCGAAGTACGTATCGAAAGTTCCAGTTGGAGAAATAACAGGCGAGGTCAACCCGGCAGATCGTGGGCCGATATTCCAGGAAAAATCAATATCCGGAATCGTTGCTGAAGACGGACCGTTGAGTAGGATATCGTTCAGGAATGGTTGCCTCGTATTATTGGGAAGGCCCGTCCGCGTATCGAACAATGCTGCCTCGGGAGAGATGATGTATTCACCAGTAAGAACTGGATTATTCTCTGCAAATGGAAGTGTGACGAGCTGGGTGGCTTGAGGCGCACTTCCGTATGCCGCCTGTTGTCGGACGCTTCCCTCTAAAGCGTCTTTATTAAGTCCACGCCCATATCAGCACCTAATATTCGTCTAGCAATGGTTTGCCGTACAACCTACCGATGCGTGCCTGCAAAGACTTTAGATAACCCTGTTTCGGTCCACGAGCTGACCGTGTAGTGACCTGACACGCAACGCCTGCAGAGTGACAGTTACCACATTGAGGTCGGCGACGGTCACACCTGAGTTTTCTCCTCCTGCACTCCTCACATGCTACTCCGGGTTTCTGCCGGTGCCATTGAGAGAGAGGCTGACCATCTGTGGCGGATTGGACGTGGATATTTTCGGGTTTGGACTGTTCAACCATTTTCGCGGAAACCACATAAGATGCGGCCTATCTTGTTGCCAATTAGGGCGTAGAACACATCTGGCCTGATGCTTTTTCGTTGGGCGGGGCTTTTGACAATGCAGGCACAGGGGAATGATATGTTGTCACGGCGTTCTCTGCTTCAGCTCCTCATGTCAAAATAAATATCGCAACAGTGGTGGGTCCCGGAAACTCCACAAATGCTTAATTAACTAGAATTGTCACAGAACTATCGTGCTCGAGAAAAGTCCAGACAGTGCCCGGCGGCGCGGCAACAAATGCCTAGGTCTGGGCACCTAGGTACGTAAGTGCCTAGGTAGTCTGCACCCGTTCCTTCAGCCCCACCCGCAGACCGATCCAGATAGTAGGTTATTTGTCGGAGAGGATTCTCTATGCGGCATCATACGCCGACCTCCGGGCGGCGATTTTCTCCTATATTGGCCAATCAATGGGATCAAAGTTAACAGCAAAATCCTTGCGTTCCAAGACAAGAAGGGAACAGCAAGTCACCGACCACGTATGGCGACGAACTGAGCCCCCACATAGCGAACGCTTAGAACTTGACAGAATGCTTGTTGTCTTCCCCGGAAACTATCAGAGCCCCGGAAGGCCGAAATGGGCACCGGCATGAGAAATTATCTACTGTGGTACTCCATCGATCTAGTTATGGGGGAAGATCCTATTCCCCCGTCTACCTCAGCAGCTACGTATGCAACATCAATGGGCCGTCACGTTTCATCGAGACTTCATTGCGCGCGGTATTCACACAGGCCTAGATGAGAATCGTACGTTTGCCACTCATGCACGTTCAAAAGCACCTGATATTGGGCAAGCTAAGAAGACGCGGGCCCCGCCGTGCTTCTTGATCACTTACATAGACACTCAGCGCCCGATAAGGTTCATGCTATTCTCGAAGGCGCCTCGAAGGCTCACTGTTCTGCCAGGAGCCTCACGACGCTTACTTTAGGTTTTGGTGCTCCATGTTGGGTGAATTGTTATCATCCATCAGTAGTAGCTAACAGTGGATACAGATCATCGTATGGAAAGGTGGATAAGTAATTTGACATCATTTGACCCCCATCACAGATTTATCAGATGCGAAACGGAAACATGATATTTCAGACAGAGTCGAACGCGCCCCAATCGGGAATTAAATAGAATACTTGATCTCAACAACACATAATCAGCCTCCGACTACCCCTGTGCGTGCAGCTCGCGCCAACTCCCGAGATTAAGGGTAGGTAGGCAATCGCCATGATTTACATGACCCCTCGTGGGCGCGGGCAAGCGCGCACAGGCTCTCGTGGTACTAACATACCTTCGGTACCAAACAGCGGCATAGAGCCTCTCACCTTGCCAGCCCAATCGGTCCATTTCGACCAGCCTCAACCCAGTAGTATGCGCGCCGAGGTCAAAGCCCCCGATTCGACGCTCGTGTTGAAACAGCTAGGGCTGAGCAACTGGAGAATATCGTTGGTAGTTGCCTGAAGCATGGCTCAGAGTAGAGTTTGCGAGCGCATGTCACATATAGGCTTCCCCGTCTAGGGTGCTATATATGACGCCTGCCTTGTCTTAACACTGTGCGTCTTACTTCCTTGTGTTCGAAGCTTCTGGCCCCCAAACCCGCAAAATCCAGCTGCAAGCTTGAACCAGACCGCCGGAATCTCGGCAGGGCGAGGGCTGAACGCAGGGGTCAGCTAAATTACCCCTGTCCAGGTGCGTAGAGCCGTGCTTTGGATCAAGCTGATTATAGTTTGTAAGGATGTTTAGTCCTTGACGCCCAAGGCGAGCGCCCCGGAGGCCTGTGGTTGTGTCCCCCACCCGGGTGTGCCAGCGCCGCCAGAGTTGGATCTCGTTGAATCTCCGATTCAGATCTCGGCAGCCGGAATGCGCTAGGACAGGACCTGGAGAATAAGGTTCTAGGATCGATGTTCTGCACGTTACAATCCTGAATCGCGCGAAATTGCTTGGCTAGGAGTGGCTTCCTACGCAACCATGAACAAAGGTATTGCCAAGTCGATGCGCTGCGGAGAGGCTGGTCCGGGTTTATTTGAGCTGTTGATTCACAGGGTTGCCCGTGCGCACTACTCCCCCGTGCCAGTCCGCCAAAAGCCGCATCGCCGTGCCGTGTTGATGTTCAGGGCCAAATGAGCACGGTCTTTCCTGACGACCGTCCAGTAGGTCAAGAATCTGCCGCTCGTCGCATACTTGTCCAAGGGATTAATGGGTGGCCACGGCGCCCGAGACGCGTGTTCCGCCTCATGGGCGAGAATCACGGAAACGTCATACAGAAGATCAAGACACATAATGGGCAATAGGCTGGATCTTGCAATCCCGTCTGCAACGCGTCGAATTGAACTTTCTGAGTCTTACACACTCCTCAATTCTCGGTGCGTGGGCAACACCTTTGTCTTTCTGGAGGCGTGAGCCGTCATTATAAGGACTTTGCGTTGCGTCTTCTCTGTCCACTCCCTCATTTTTTTGCATACGAATGACTGCAATGCAACTCATCATGGAGAGAGACTGGCTCACCGCTGTGGCCCGTGTCTTGGGGCTATCAGTCGGTGCCATAGCACTTGTGCTTGCAATAATCTCCTACCGCTACTATGCGTTCCGACGCAAGCTGCCGCCAGGGCCGCCGGGCATCCCCTTTCTCGGAAACCTCCGTGAGATGCCCAAAACCCATCCTTGGCGCACTCATACCCAAATGCATCGGAAGTACGGGCCCATTTTCAGTATGGTGTACGGCCGGAACACGGTAATCTACCTGGGTACTTATGATATCGCCCGAGAGCTTCTAGAGAGGCGTAGCAATATATATAGCTCGCGACCAAGAATGGTGATGGTTGGTGAATGCATCAGCCAGGGCAATAGGTCCCTCATTCTTCCATACGGGGAGCAGTGGCGGGGCTACCGCCGCCTGCAGGGCGCATTTCTCAGCCCGCGTATGTCGAACACGTATCGGGAACTACAGGATCTGGAGAGCAAGCAGCTGGTGAGCGAGTTTCTCTACAAGGACGACTTTTCTAAGCGGTTTCATCGATATTCGTCCAGTCTGACCTTTGCGTTGGCGTACGGGAAACGTGTAAGTAGCTTTTTCAGACAGTCCGTTCCCCAGGACACTATTGCCCAACCCTTCATCATGTTGAACCTTCGTGATTGACATTTCGGGGCAGATGCCTACAGGACAAGAGGACGAGGTCAAGGGCGTGGAGAGGATCATGGATCATCTCAATACCGCTTTCCACACTAACTGGATTGTTGACTCTTTGCCTACTCTCAATAAGCTTCCCAGCTTCATGAAACCATGGAAGAAGATTGGCGACTTCCTTGGAGATGAGGAGAGGCAGTTTTTCAGCAGTATTCGTGCAGGAGCCGCAGGACGTGCGGGCTACAATTGGTGCAAAGACATTCTCACCATGAAAGACCACAACGCTCTCACCGACATGCAACTGTCTTATGTGGTCGGGAACACGTATGAGGCCGGTGCCGACACGACCACAATGACGCTGCAGGTGTTCACGCTGGCTGCAGTACTGCACCCAGAAAAGTGCAGAATCCTGCAAGACGAGATTGACAGCGTGACAGGTCGTGAGCGTCTGCCCACATTCGAGGATACCGAGAAGATGCCGTATTTGGCTGCTTTCGTGAAAGAAGTACATCGATGGCGTCCGGTGCTCCCCGGAGGTGTCCCACATGCTGTAACAGCAGATGACACTTTCCTGGGGTACCACATACCGAAAGGTGCAACGATTGTTCCTGGGCATTGGGCTATGTCTATGGACGAGCAGATGTATCCCGATCCTGACGCCTTCGAGCCTGAGAGATTTCTCAGGGATACCGATTTACCTTATTCTCAGTTCGGATTTGGGAGACGGAAGTGCATAGGTCAGTTCTGACTTCGTCCGTTCATGAAATTCAGCACAAACCGCCCCCCACCCTTTCCCCCGGGGAGACCTTTCCTCGCGCGCGCTCCCCCGCCGGGACAGTCAAGCTGACATGGGCCAACGCGGCTCCTTCAGGCCAATACGTCGGAAATAACTCAATGATGATCAACGTGGCTCGCATGCTTTGGGCCTATGACTTCAAGAACGGATGGGAGATAGTTAATGGGAAGAAGGTTGAGGCCCATGTGGACCCACTCGGGTTTTACAACGGATTCAACTCTCCGCCGTTGCCATTCAAAGTTCGCTTTGTGCCGCGGGACGAGAAGGTACCTGGTATTTTGAGGTCAGAGTTCTTAGAAGCAGAAAAGAAGGGGACAGAAAATATTCTCCGGCGCATTGAAGACGCAGCGCTGGCCCTCAAGGAAGGGGAGAAGCCTCTTCGAGTGTAGATCAATGTCATTGGGTGCGATACGGACAGTGAGAAAGGTGTGTGCTTGCCCGTTGGGAAGGTGTCAAGTTCTAATTGGAACTAGGGGTCAGACTGGCGCGGCTATTTGAATAGATCGACGATGATGATTGGCAATTGCAAAATCAGGGTGTATACGTGTACGGTTCAGTAAATGCAAAACATCGATGCATGGGCTTCAAGTATTAGTCGTGTGGATACGGCACAGTCAGATCGACGAGCTCGGATGACCTCAAACAGAGAGTTCCTCGACCCACGCGTCAAGTATTCGGAGTATCATATATCCCGAAATGTTTCAGATTGTGTTAACAGTGTGGAGAAAGACAGGGGTGATCGTAATGTCATCGTGATTGGACGATCTAGAGCATGCCACGAGAAATCGAAGTGACTTTTCTCGACGCCCGAACATGGTCTTTGTACACCCGTGAAGATCACTAGATATATCGGGTACGAGTTCGAGATCGAATAAATCAGGCATATCGACCATAGTACCGGCGACAGACACGTCCCAATGCGAATTATAAACCGACCTGTCACCTAACGCAACACGAAATACAGTGAGTAAACGGAGGAAAAGAAATACAGAAGTTTCATGGTATTTGATCAGCGCTATGGACCAACGCTACAACGTTGACAAACCCAATCGCGTTCGAGTGGGTCACGCATCCGCCAAAAAGTTACCTTGGACCCAACTGGGCCAATGTAAGTCAGCTAAAATAAAGAGTGATCCGAGCGACTGGGCCCTCCCCAGAGCTGCGATTCAGGAGAATTGATCTATCCGATGGGACTCACACACGATCCCGTCTCGCGATCATTGAATGGTCCGTTCCAGCGCGCGTCGAAGGGCCAAGCTTCTGTTTACATGAAAAGCACGAAGAGTGATCTTACGTGACCGTAAGTGGCTTCTAGCATGTCATAAAATTTGTGTGTATGATCAACTCTTAATCTATAACAGAGAGGACAGCTCCGCGTCCACCTTTTTGGACAACCAGACATGGACGTTTGGCCGTTTGATCTAGTGACGATCCCGCTCCATCTCCCGTATAGGTTCAGCAATCCGTTCGATGAAGCCGTAGTTTTCATCAACACGCTTACCCCAAGCTTTTCTGTTCAGTACTTCCGAGCTCTGCGAAAGATCGTGGATGGTGCTGCCGATGAAGACATGGATGACCTGATGAGGCGCTTCTCTACGATACATGTGACCCCGCAAATGATGGAGAGTTACGACACGCCATCAAGGTTTGAATAATGGCACAGTGTAATTTATCAGATAGTGCGTGTTTACCACATCGGAAGAGAATTTGTCCAGATGTTAGCTCGTTGTATTATTGAATGTACCTCAGAGTTGCAATACTCGCCTCCTAGCCTATGAAGAGCTTAAGAATGCAGGGATTTCCCTGTGCAATTATTGTTAGAATAGCCTTTGTCTAACCAGAGAAAGTATTTAGAGTAGTATACTAAATAGAAACCCATAAAGTAGTTGTTGCGCAAAAAGCCTAGTGTAGTGAAGGCGGATTTGCAGAAGGAGTAGAATTCAGACTTTCCTTTCGAGCAGAAAGCTTGTGTAATCCTGACTATACCCTAAGGTATCGTAGAGATGAGATTTCTTCAGCAGTTCACAATGTGAGTACGCAGAATAACAAATAAGGCTCAGAGGAATCGAGAAGGTCACGTCGAAGGCGCGACTCTTGTAGGGGCCGGCAGTGAGTGGTCTGGCTATAAGGGGCTCGATCCTCGCCGGGTTCCCGAGCAGTTCCGAGGCCAGTGAGGAGGGCACTAGCGGGACTAGCTTCCAGACTACAACGCAACGGCTTCCTCTTCGGGGGTCACAAATGTGTATTTCCCAGGCAGGGGTCTTACTCCCTAAGTAGGTGCTGTTGATCCATTGCTGGAGGACGCTTCTTCGTTACCTATGGGTTCCATTGTTGTGTAAGATGATTTCCACGTGATTCCTTGTCTAGCATATCTATTCAGCACTGGAAACGCACAGAGTCACCTAAGTTGGTCTGGTCACAGGGCTATGCATAGTGTAAAATTATCGAATCAAAAGTCTTGGTGTTGTTGGTGTGAGCGGTGTCATGTATCGACTATTTGCATTGTTCAAGTTCCTCTATCAAGCTGGAATCCACAGTTAGTCCTAGAAGGAGAAGACACAATAAAAGAAGAAAAAAAGACAGTGATTTTTGCTTCACAGTGACTTTGCAATCTGCTTCTGCAACCCTGTCTGTAGTCAGAAGCCGCCATCTGCGCCAGCAGCCGTAGCGTTGGGCCGTGCCTGTTCTCGCCGGTGCTGTCAGCCCGTCCAGGTTGAAGCCGTCGCGGGCCGCGAGGAACCTAGTCTGCCGACGTCACGTATATATTTTCTTCTTTGTTAAAATATATCCCGCTATAGCTTGATGTTAAAGGATCTCGTTTAAACAACCTATGCATTGATATAGTAGTCTCAAAGCTGATGCCTCTTTTTCCACGGACATTAGAAACTAGCTAGACTTGCACCCAAGTATGCGCAAGTCTGGTCCAAATGATTTTCCAATTCCCTGAGCTTGTTTCTGATAACATCTGTCACCCGAGAGTGCTCACCCCTCAGCCACGTAGTAAAGCTTTGATACATTCCATCTATTTGATCACCACCAGATCCCCCACCTAGGAACGAACCATACTTAGTAAGACGCAATCTGATCAATGAGGCCGCCGACCCTCATCACCTCACTCGCAAGTAAGCGGATATTTAACACTGGCTGTTGCTTAGGATCATCCACGCTAAAAGCCCCGATTGAGATGTTTTGTTTCTTTGCAAAGGGAACTGTCCCCAATGTTTCCTAGCTCTTTCAGTATCCTGAGTTGGGCCCGAAGCGCCCAAATGCCAGTCAAGTTCAAATATCCTACCAAGCGCTACCACGAGCATCGAAGACCAGAACCATGGGTCGGGTGAGAGACTCTGTGGATGATTTCTTTTAGTCTCTGCACAAAAAGTTGACTTGGCCATGTTCAGCCACTTTTGAAGCCAACGGCCCAGATTTGTACTACGCTGTACAGAATCTGGCAACGGCAACCGGGGCCAACCCGAAGGTTGCTAGTGCCCACGCTTGAGCAATTTATGCGCTAACAAGCGCGTCTATCATCGGATGAAGAAGCCTCAGCCTTCCACGTAGGAACGCGCCGGGATACCGGCGGGAGGGTGAGAGTTGTGCAGGCGGTACAAGTGGCAATATACAACCGTGACGTAGGCTTCGTGAAGATTTGGGATCTATTGTTTGCAATCCCTCAAGGTGTGCTTTGCGATGTGCAGCACGATGAACTATGTACATTGAAAACGCTCCACAAACACATGAATATCCGCAGGTGGAATCCGGAATTAGGTTCCCCCAATCAAGTCAAGACTACCCATTCGACCTGCATGCTTCATCTCAACCAGAGTCGGTAGAATGAGAGACCCCAAAAAGCCGTGAAAAAATGCTGCTGCTGATACATCATCAGGCCGGCTCATGGTCTCATACAAGGGTGTTGCTCCAGTGGTGGGGGCAGCTCTGCCCGGCCGGCGAGCAAGGGATTCCTACTCGGCGACGATGAGCGCGAGAGAGTAGGCGCGGGCAGCTCGGGCATGGGCGAGGTGGGCCTCCTCAATGACGCCACTGAGCTGTGCCGCGAGATGCCCGCCTCGAAGTCCTTCCAGTCGTACCTCAGGCCCTCGCCCGAGCCGCCCTCGGGCCTCTCTGCCATGCTCGAGCGGTCCGAGGTGGCAAAGGATGCCGTCCGGCCGGACCTACTCGCGAGTGATTTCCTGATCATTGCTGTCCTGGTTGACTCTGCCTCCATCTCCAGGTCCTCTGCTGTCAACTTGCGCTTTCTGCCTGGCTTCTCCCAACTTGAAGCGAGGCCCGGGTCAAAGCCCGAGTCCCGCCGCCGACTCTCATCGAGGTGTTGCTTGAGGAGGCGTCGTTTTGAAAAGGAGATGACAACTAACGCGGTGCATGCCCCAAGCGTCAAGAGAGCGGCTACGGCTGCGAGTATTATCCATACTCGGTTTGGATCTGTGGTGGGTGTGCTTGTGCTGGAAGCCGTGTCTGTATTTGGTGACGAGCCACGTGGTGTGGGGGCGAGAAGGACTGAAGGCATCGTTGCGGTACAGCTCAGCTCAGCCTGCAGGTGAGCCGAAGTGCGTGTGTATGGTCGCTGTGCGTGTGCACACACACGATATCTCCCAGATACCAGATAGATGACGAAGTGATGAGATGCAGCCAGCTACTAGCAAGGTGGAGCTCAGCATTTGAAGCCTCGAGGTTGCACTGCACGCGCGAAGGGGGAGCAGGGCATGCTTATGTAGAATGGCTGGCGGCATGCAGCCTAGATGGGCCATGGTCGGCCCTTTGCCCCATCACGAAGGAGCGGCGCGGGTGGCCCTGCATGTGCACAAGGCAGTCCTCGTATACCGAGTACGCCCAACAAGAGCAGCACACGAGAGATGCTAAAATTGGGCCTGTATTCGGGTCGGTACACAAGTAGTGCCTTGGCTTGCCGGACTGGGGACTGCCCTCCAAGTGGTTCTGCAGCCCCCAGGCCAATCAGGTCCGCGGGCCTGCCCCAAGACAGCGTCGCCCGATCCTGTTCGCTGCAGACCGCATCCTGCAGGTGTCAATAAACTCGGTGACGGGTGTGTTTCTGTTACCCACCAGCGTCAGCAGCTGTCCCCCCCAGGATGCCTAGCTGAAGTAGCTTCAGGGAACAAACACCCTGCAGGTTGACCCCTCGGCGTTGAAGGAGCCACGAGGCGGTGCAGTTAATATTTGATGGCTTATCGCTTGTTCCATGTTTACCTACCCTAGGGTATTTCGACCTGTCTCTCCTTGCTCGTCCGAGGCCTCGACGGCTGTCCGCCAACCACGGCCGCCCGTCTCGCAGCCGACCGCCGCTCTGTCTATGCTGGGCCGGCAGACCTCTGCCTGAAACCAAATAAGGCCTCCTGCCATTATTCTGGCTCCAACAGCCACCCGTGATCTACGTCAGATGGGGCGAGGCCTTTGGACCGGGCAGATCAGACCCAGGCCATACATGGCGACCATCCCTCTCTTTCCTGCTGGCTGAAGCTACTGGGAGGCCACTTATACAGGACGATGGATCGTATAGCATCGACACGACACACACGAGTTTTGCTGCCTACGCACATATGCTCGGCCCCACCGATGCATAGCCTCTTTGCTGCTGTTAGCGTCGTCTGGCATGCAAATTTTGTCTGCATTCGATCAGTCAACTTAGAGGACTCCTCGGCAGTCCTCTGTGTTCTAGGCGGTTGTGGATCCCAGGTACGATTTTGCCCGGGGTTCTCAGGGTCCCTCTCGTCGAGCACCTCGAGGATTTTAAAGTGGGCCCCACGGTGGACTGTTCCCACTTACACCACGATCTCGGTTTCCCAAGCGCCAAAGATGACCACACGCGCCCCGGCGCATGGATATGTGGGGGCGTCTCGATCGAACCCACCCCCAGTCCAACCTCTTCTCTCAAATTAGGTGCGCCCTACGAGGCGAAGGCCGACCAACAAACAGGCTTGGCTCCCACTCGGGCGCTTCGCTTCAACATAAGACATCTGACCACGAGGTCGTCAATGGCGGGCTACATTGTGAATAAAGCATGACGCTGCTGCTGTCCTCAAAACTGTGCAGAAGCAGGCATGAGTCTCAATTCTTTCACAATATAGTTCGGGTGCTCTGCTTTACTGACTCGCTTAGCAGGCAAAGAACGTCTAGGGGACTCAAATCAACTCGGACTTTGATCAAGTTCCAGCAAATATTTACAATTGAGTAGCGGACGTCGGGTGACCCATACTGCAGTAGGACAGCCATTCAATTTCAAGACAAAAATAGGCGAAAGAACCTGCTCGCATGTGCACACGTGTCCTCAAAGCTCCCTTGACAGCATTTTGATGTTTGGAGGTCCCGCAACTTGAGCATCATAGCTGCCAGTCATCAAATATTCAGAGGCCAACCACATACGTACCTAAGTACTATATTCACAACGCCAGTAGCGAATCAACGCGAATAAGCGCCTGGTGAGTCGCCCATTACTCGATAATTTCATGGCAAACAGCCTCGATATTATTGCCAGCGGGATCCTGAGGTGTTTTCATGGTCAGCAAACACAACGTCGGAGGATGCTGCAAAGCCACTGACAATGACAAAAGCACCGTAGTAGTGAGCGTGGTAGTGAGCGCGAATGCCAGGCTTGCCGTTGTCTTTGGCCCCGGCTTCTATGGCTGCATCGTAGAAAGCGTCCACAGATGCTCGATCTAAGCATTTGGCACCACACAATCAGCAAATGGTTCCAGACACCCTATCAGGTCACGACGGCTGACCTTTGCAGCGGAACGCGTGATGTGAGTTGCCGGGCGTCGTCGGCGAGGCCATGACCCACCAGTCAGTCGCCATTGGGCTATCCAAACTGGTCAGTGGACTCGTTCGATTGGACGAAGACAAAAGGAGGTGGTGTGAAAGTATTCATAACCTGCCTGTGCGCCAAGCGGCCATCCCCAAAGCCAACGGCCTCATCGTTGGGCCCAAAGGCCATGAGTTTCTTGTATCCGAGGGGCTTAAGCGCTGCCTCGTAGAACGCAACAATGGCCTTGTGGTCCGCCGCCGCGATGGACACCTGCGTGTGGTCGATCATTTTGGCTACGGAGATCTGAATATTGGTAGGGTCGTGGTCGGAAGTATTGATGTCTCAAGAATAGTGTTTGGGACTATGGGGACGACGGAGTATATAGCATGTTTGTCAACGGGAGAGGCGTCATATATTTATCTTGAGCGTAGCAGGACAAGAGAAGCACGTTCCGTTCTCCTAACGGCCAATGTCTCACTCGACTAGGACGAAGCGTTGGAATTCGTCTGGCTCAACCTCAGCCCCAAATTCGCCCGGGCTGAATGCCAAGACCTGACCCGACGGCGTGGCTGCCTAGCTGGCTACCTTTCCGCACTACTAGTATCGTTGTTGTCCCGTTGATTGCGGGGTTCAACCTGCTGCTGGTTCCCGCATAGTGGTTAAGTTTGGGCCGGCTCGGTGTGCCGCTAATGTCCGGGATGCCCGGCGCAGGGCTATATCGGAACGGGGTTATGCCGACTTGTTCACGTCTGGGCTCGCACCTGCATTATGTGCTAGCGCCTCGGTTTCGAGCCTTTCTCGTAGGACTATGCTCCTGCAAGGCTGTCAACGACGCGCTACGGCATCGAAACCCAGGGGTATGTGGTCACTAGAGAAGCCCCAAGCTCCTGTACTCCGCCTCTTCTCCATACAACCGCGACAACGCCGTCATCAATTAGACATGTTGAATATCACCGATTAATTCCAACCAGGAAGCTTGTCATCGCTTCTTGACAATCGTTGCTCGATTTTGAAGAATACTGCTGTTTCGGGTATCTAGAGGCCGTTGTATGCTATTAAAAGTGATATAAAAAAAGTCTTATGCCAAAACCGCCGCTGGTAATGCTGGTAATACCCCTTTTTCTAAGGCCTTCTAAGCACGCGCAGTAGATCCTGCACCCTCGGGGCGGGGGCTCTCGACCTTCTCTCTAGTCGCTGAGCTCTCCCCCTTCTTCTGCGAGTTCCTGAACTGGTCAAGACTCAGCCGCGGGAGGTTGAGGCTCTCCCTCCACCCGCCGTCTCCGTTGCCTTTCTCGTCGCTGGACGGCCTCGCGGCCTTCTCCAATTCTTTCTTCTTCTTCTTCTGCACCTCGTGCATGGCCTCCTCGGTCATCTCCTGCCGTGTCATCCGCTCGATCACATCCTTCTTGCGCGTTTGGCGATCTCCGATCCAGATGAGCAGACCAGCGGTCGCATTGACCGTGATAGAGCAGCAGAGGATGACCGTCGTCAGGGCGAACGGCCGCGACTCTGGCTTGATGCCATAGGTGGTGGCTCCAAGCGAGATCTGGAGGCAGCTGTGGAGGTCGAGTAGGCAGGTAATGGTGATCATGAAATTGAGCGGGAATGCGTAGTGGGTTTCTGTCTCGTGTGGTTTGTAGAATGTGTGCGACTTGGCGTACTTTGTCTGGTGATGCACCAGCGTCTCCTGCTGCTTTGGCGAGAGAACAGCAAAATCGTCGCCAGGCTCCACCTCCGGCAGATCATTATTCGCGGCGGCTGCTTCGACGTCCGGAATGACCGGCTCGGTAGGCAGGTCGTTGGGGTCGCGGAGCTTCGGGAGAAGCAGCTGCTTCCGTATCTTCAAGCTCATGCGGTCTGTGATGTGTTAGTCAAGATGAGTTTGAGGGGGATCCCACGCAGAGAATGCTTACGGTAACGTGCGATATAGATCATGTGATAGGTATCCACCGCACGGAAGGGCGCCAGACCATCGCCCATTATAGCAAAGAGGGCAACAAGGGTGTAATCAATGATGTTGATCAGGTAGCTCTGCTTGGACCCAATGGAGATCCACCCGATGAGGAAGAGAACCCATGCGAGCCCGAACAAGGTGATGAGCGTGGCGTAAAGCGTGACGAAAAAGCCAAGAGGCCGGCTGACGTATCTGCCAAAGCCCTTTAACCCGCGTTTGAACTTGGACCGCCGCGAGTGCAGCATGTGTCTGACATGGTCGTTCAGCATCTCGACTTCCTCCTGGCTCCACCCCTCCAGGGACTGCCCGTGGGGGAGGACTGCATAGTGCGTGTCGTCGAGGTTGGATGAGATGCTGTAGGCACGGCCGGACTCTGAGCGTTCGTCCGCCTGGGCAACGGCAGCCTGCTGTTCGGAGAGCTCCTCTCGTGATTTACCGCCGGCGGGGCCGCGCATGCTAGAGACGTCGTAGGTTGGTCGTCGGTTGACCCATCGCCCGAGCGAGGGGATGAACAAAGAGTTCTGTACATTAGTGATGGAGGTCAAGGTGGATACCTCAGGGTCGAGGACGTCCAGGAGGTCGACAATCCTGGTGTCATACTCGGCCTGTTGCTCTGACTGAGGTGGCTGTCTTTCCTGCTGGTGATGCCTCCAGGGCCGGAAAAACATTGAGCCCCTTCGGCTGGCACGCCCGGCGCCCGGCCCGGACTCTGACAGCTCAGGGACGGAAGGCAAGTGACGCACGCCGCCGTTGCCCTGGCCACTGCGGGTGGGATCGGTGAGCCAGGTCGGGCGCTGGGGATCAGAGCTGGAGCGCCTCCGGCCGCCATTGTCCCGGGGGTGGTCATTGCGATCATCATATGCCGGTGAGCCCCCACGGTTTGGCTCCCAGTCTGTGGCAGCAGGTGCTGTGCCAGTGGGCAGCGATGGGGCGCGGAGTCTCCTAAGGCCGATGGACGACTGTTGTCGGCCTACCGCACTGCCGCGGTTATAGGAGGGCGGCGGCCTAGCAACAGGCGGAGGACGTTCACGCGTCGGCGTGTTGGGGTCAGTTGAGAGTCCTGAAGCATGATGAGGAGCACTCCTCGAAGGGGCCAGATCAGAGGCACGGTGTGTGACGCGGGGGTCGAAATATGGATTATCGTCCTGTGCGGCCGGGTCCTGAGGTGGTTTACGGCCCATGGTAACGTGGAGCTGGCGCACACAGCCTGAGTTGCGAAGAGATAGACGGCTCGAAGAGTCTGTCTGTTCTCGGGCCTGCGCCGATGTCGATAGATGGCTTCACGTTCAAAAGAGCATCATCGGATGCTGCGGGTGCAATCGGTCGCGTGGCGGAACTCGCTGACTAGTTGGGTGGTAGTTTTGAGTTTTGTCTCGGGGTCCCGGGGCGAGGCAAGAGTGGTTGGCGATATGTGGTCTAGTCTGCACTAGAAGCCTGTCAGTCAGTTAATCAATCTGTCAGTCCATACAGTCTTGCCAGGCACAGGGTCAGAAGGCCGGGGCAAGCGGAGGGTGATGTCATAGCTCCATTGCGGTACCGGTGGGCGTCGCGGGAAAAGAAGAAGGCAGAAGGCCCGCCAATGCCTGGGGAAACTACCTACGATAGCCAGCAGATTGCCCTTCTCATTTCCCACCGCTGGCTCCACCAGGACACACCAAATGACGATGCTTGCGCAGGGGCCAGCACTGGCTCCTCCCGGCCTTCCGACGTCACACAAATGACGACGATTGACTGATCAACAAGACTGCTTAAATACTCCAAACAAATCCAGATATCTTGACCGCAGGCACACCTCCTGGCTGCACATGTGGCAGCTTGGCTACAGACCCAAGCTCGTCAAGCAACAGACTACAACGCTGCTAGTCTTTTTATGCAGGCCACGCGGTCCCGGTCTCTTGGCGCGCCAGCGTTTGGCTAAGGAACTGGCTGACTGGCCGGCTCTCACACCAACATTGCCCACCTCAGAGTGAAATGCTCAGAGTAAAATGCCTGCTGCAGATCAGTGCCGTCACACGCTACAACCCGAGAGGCATGGCTTGCTAGGTGTCACACACCTACCAGGCTTTTTTCCCCTGCCCTGCACATCATCGCAACCAGGACAAGCAACATCGTCATGCTGCACAATCCTCCTGCCAATTCCACAATGTCACCTTTGCAGTGGATCCTCTGCAAAACCTGACCCGGCCCCAACTCACAGCTCCGTGCCAGCTTTTCAACAAACAAACATACCTCCCACCTCTGGCCATGGGTAACTGGCATCTACGCTTTGGCAAGCCTCAAACAATCCAGAGCTGGCCCGCGACCAGAAGTTCAACCAGTACACTGTCAATATGTCTGAAATGGAACCGTCTGGCCTTGACCCCGGAGGTCAAGATCCTGCCCAAGGAGGTTGAGGCCGTAACCATCGCTACTGCCACCCTCGCTCTGATCCTGGAATATCCAATCACGTAACCTGACGCCATGGTCGATTACGCCAGGAAGAACATGTCCATCCTCGAGGACTTCATCATGAAGACCAACGAGGCAGTTGGGCCCTAGCGAGGGCATAGAGAGTCTGGAGGATATGAAGATTCGTCTTCAGTCGAGAACGACCACCAGGGCTAGACGCAAGCGTTCTCGGCAGGAATTCTCGGCCGACATCACCCCGGGCACTGCTACCCTTCCTGCGGCCCCCGTGCCTGTCCACGAGCGCAAATTCTTGACCCCAAAGACCAAAATTAACAACCCCTTCGTCGGCCTGGCAGAGAAAAACGACCCATTCGTCATCTCAGATAAGAATAGCGACCGTTTTGCCGGCCCCGAACAGCCCAACCCTTTTAAGAAGCCAAAAGCTGCGCATGCCGGCTCTGAAAGACTATACTGGCGGCCCGACCTTCTCTTGCAGAGGAGAAGGCCTTTTTCCAGGCCACCGCCAAGTTCATGGGTGACTTTGGCCACCTTGCAGCAGCGACATTTGACAAGGCTTGCCCAGCCATGACTTCATACCAAGCCGGCACGCCCTGTACTTTTGAGGAGGTTTACAATTGTGAGGACGGGTCTGGACTGGAGCTGGCTCTTCTTACTGACGGACACGGCCTTGGAATTCGGATCCCGGTCGGGCTTATGAGAGGTATTATCACGGCTGTCGAGACGTTGAAGACGTCTGATCCGGCCAACGGCACTGACAAGCTCCCCGTCTTCTTCGCCCTCCATGGCCTGCTGCGCATGGGGTATGATTTTGGCTTCGTGCAGCTCCGCCGCAGCAACGATGGTACTCTTGAGAGGGCTGAGACCTTGAAGGCATGGCAGGACAGGTTTGGACCAAAGTTCACCAGCCAGAACGTTAGACGTCATGTCCGCTTTCGACTTGCTGTGCTGGTCGACTATGCTGCTAAGCATGGTGTTCTCAATACCTATGCTCTTACCGACAAGGTGGAGCAGTTGGCCGGAGCTACTACTGAGGATATGGTTTCTGCCCTCTGGGATTCTTACTTTGCCACGCCCCTGAGTCAGGAGTATACAGACCGCCGCACAGTACCTGTTGAACTACATTTGATAAACCCTCCTGAGCTGTTATGGTGTTACGGTGTAGATAGAGAGGATGGGTTGTACTATTAGCCAGATAGGAATTGATTCTAATTTATATCACGGACGCAGAGTATCACCAAAGTGGTCTAAACCTCGCTCAAGCATCATAGCCGGACTACGAGGATGTTGTCCCCCGTCGTGTGGCTGCCCTCACTGAATACATCAAAAACCACGGTGTCATTAAGACAACGTGCGACACTGATACGGTGGATGAAAGGGCATAGTGCATCAAAATGGGATGTGTTCGCAGAAAATATACTGGTGCTGCAGATATGGTCAGGACGGGTGAAAGAAGTCCTCAGAACACCGGATGGTATTTCCAGGACATCGAGAGGTCGTGTTAGTAATCGCCCAGGGCGGAGAGGGAACCAAGGTGTGATTTGGTTTCTAATCCCCCATAATATAAAATGTATCCGGTGCCTTCATACAGTGAGGGAAAGAAAAACTGGGCAACGTAATCCATGTCACTACGCCGGCCCGCGTGCACCTGCGCATGTCTACACACCGATACGATCAGGTACACTAGGGTACGTGCTTCGCAGAACATATTCTTGTGGTCACTTGGCACAGCAGGCAACTATGCTCGGGTGTCGGTTCTGCTCAAACAGAAAAATTAGATAGCGTTGAACGTTGGATTTTCGTCGTGAATTTCATCTGATACAAGTGGTGTGTGTGCGCCCATGCTCCTTCTCAATTGGTCGACATATCTCGAGATAAGGCACCTCAACACGGGCGCGTATGCACATTGTAAGCAATCCCACCATGCTTGCTGGAAATATGGATCTTTGCAGCCAGAGATTGATGGCTTGCATCACTAGCAAAGCTGTTGCAGGAGTAATCTTCCCACGACTTGGCATCTCGTGGTCTGCAATTTTGTGGCTGAAGATCCCACCCGCAACCCGTTTCCTGCATGTGGACTCGGGAAAATGGGGTGCAGTCTCAAGTGAGCCTGAACAGACAGAAGCAGAACCGCCGAAGAAGGTCGCTGACGGGGGAGGCAAGTCCAAAGTCCACACCTTGTCATCCTCCGCCACTTTACCAAGATTGATAGCAGCTGAAGCACAATTTAGGGGCAGCTGAGTGTTGGTCCAGTATGTTTAGCCTCGTCGCCTAGTCCACTCGTGGGCTTATGCACGCCAAATGCACTTGTAAGGGCTAGACGCAGCCGATCCATTGGGCCCTTCTGGTCCAATGAACTGCCCTGCCGACATCCGACCACCTGGGCATACTAACAGACGATCTCTTGGCCACTATCCGAGGGCCCGTGGTCAACTACACGCTCCATCACGAGGCTCTTGCTACCGGACCGCGTCTTGGCGGCTCGGTTGACGACCGGCCTCCACGCGAGCCGCTAGACACATTAGAGGTAGATCGTACCCGTAGAACCTCTCTAGCTTTGCGGCTGGTAACTAGCACGTTCAGTTTCTAAAATAGCCATGACGGCGTCATTAGCGACGGACTAAGATGCTGCCGCGTGGGTGGTCCAGGAACAGAACCGTCTGGCTGGGCCGTCTGTGTGAACGGTGCGGCCGTCGCCAGGAGCACTTGAATGGAGCGGATAAGTGGGAGAGAGGCAACCAAGTCTGCAAATCGACAGTAGTTCCTTTCGTATCCAAGCTTGCAAAGACTACCTCGGAAGGTTGATTTTGCCCAAGCGCTTGGTTTCCTTCACCGGTTCACTGCTAACAGTCTTGCTGCTGATAGACTATTCGATGACTGCATATCTAGGCATCGCTGAGTCTTGTTCTGCGATGTCGTGCTCCTCCCACACTCAATATGGTGCCTGCATATAAAGTGGGGGGCCCAGGAATCCCTCGCCACACCTGTACTTATATATATACACGCTGCATTCTCATCCTCGAGGTGTAGGAGGCATTGTTGTATTATCCAGGCGTGCTCTGCTCTCGCCAGTCTCTCTTTACACTCACTCACTCATTCAAGGCCGTCATGGGCTCTTTCAACGTCCTTAAGGTAGCGATTGCTACTTGGTCCCTGTCACATTTGGCGACTGCAATCACGCAATGTCCAACTACTCCTACTACCTACACAGGCCCAGGTGGTGCCAAGTACGCGGTCTGCGCGGCTACGGACTATGTAGGCCCATCAGATGAGATGCTGGCCAACATCGCCACAGTTACGGCATGCGCCCAGGCCGTAAGCAGCTTCTCGATACAATCCTTCCCCCTTCAAGAACAATTATGTCCAATTTCCAGCCTATACAACAAAGACTTCGGGATTTCATATTCAAAGACAGGCTATAGCCACCTTGCGGCCTACTCTTTGCGTTATTGGCAATAAGCTACTCCTTGAATTCTTTGACCGCTGACTCCGAACGATGTAGTGCGATGTGAGGGGGAATTGCCTGAAGGCTGTTTACGACAACACCAACAGAGTATGCCACATTAAGAACAATGGGGCAAATGCTTTGAACTGGGTCCAGAATAATCAGTTCACGGTTGTGTATCTGAACAACAGTAAGCTATAACACTTCCTTTCTGTCACGGTCCATCCGTATTTCATCTTTTGGGATGTTCTGCAATGCAATACATTTCAGTACCCGTAACAGGACTAACGCTACACTAAGACCTGCCTGAGCAGACCAATGTCGCTCGCTGCCCCTTCACGGAGACAACCTACACGAACAGTGGAAAGACCTACAAGATCTGCCCGGACACTGATATCAGGGGTGCCAGCGCCCAGATGATTAACAATGTCGCCAACACGCAGGATTGTGCGCAACGCTGTGCCACAACTAACGGGTGTCAGAGGGCTGTCTTCGATAACGTAGCCCTAGTCTGCCATATCAAAGCTGACGCTGCGACTAATACCTTGATTTGGTCGACCAACAAGCGCTTTGACGTCGTTCGCCAGGGTAAGCATCACTTTTCACCTGTTACCAATCCTCGTCTTTCATGTTTTGGAATGTTCTAGAATACAACACTTTGGGACCAGTAGCAGGACTAACGTCACCATCAGATCTTGCTCTCGCCCCTGCGACTTCGGGTTCATGGTCGGACCTAGTCCGCTTTCCTGTCATCCCCGTTGCGGCCTATATCGTCCCCACGGCGCCTGAATCCTCAAGGCTTCTGGTATTCAGCAGCTGGGGGAGCGATGCCTTCGGGGGTGCGGGTGGACAGACACAGTTCGCTGACTATAACTTCAAGACGTGAGTACAAACACTACCTAGGTATCTCTGTCCCGGAGGGTACCACTTCCAATTCCTTCTTCTTGCTAATTTGACGACTGCTCAAAGTGGTGCGGTCTCAGCCCGGACAGTCGCAAACACAGGTCACGATATGTTCTGCCCTGGTATGAGCAGTCTGGCAGACGGACGTCTCGTGATTACGGGAGGCAGTAATGCCGAAGTAACCAGTTTCTATGATCCGGCTACCAACGCCTTCACCAAGGGGCCGAACATGGTCACCCCACGAGGATATCAGACGTCTGCAACCCTGTCAGACGGAAGAGTTTTCACCATCGGCGGAGCTTATTCACCGCCTATTGTTGGCAAAGACGGAGAGGTCTATGATCCTGCCACTAACAAGTGGACTGCGCTTCCAAACGCCAAGGTTGCACCGATGTTGACGGTCGACCATGAGGGCATCTGGAGGGAGGACAACCATGGATGGCTGGTAGGCTGGAAAAACGGATCGTGAGCTTTGCACTTCCAGTCGCTCACCAACTCGAAGCTAACAAGTTGTATAGGGTGTTCCAGGCAGGACCTAGCAAAGCTCAGAATTGGTACGGCACGGCTGGCACAGGCTCCCAGACCGCAGCCGGCACACGAGATACCGATGACGCGATGTGCGGAGTATGGGCCATGTATGAGCCCGGCAAGATCTTCTCAGCCGGCGGTTCGCCTGATTACACAGACTCGGACGCAACAAACCGGGCTCACATAACCACGATCAATAACCCCAACCAGCCGGCATCGGTTGAACGCGTTGCCGATATGGCCTACCCGCGCGGCTTCGCCAATGCAGTTGTCCTTCCGGACGGCCAAATCCTAGTGACGGGAGGACAGAGGCGCTCGCTTGTCTTCACTGATACAGATGGTATTCTCCAGGCTGAGATCTTCAACCCGGCCACCAAGACCTGGAAGACACTCGCCGCTGAGGCCGTCCCGAGGAACTATCACTCGGTGAGCCTGCTGCTGCCAGACGGCACCGTCTTCACCGCCGGGGGTGGTCTCTGCTACGTCGGACAACCGGGCGCAAGCTCGGCGAACTGCAACAAGATTGTTGACCACAAGGACGGCCAGATCTTCAGCCCGCCGTACCTGTTCAAGGCCGATGGCACGGCCGCCACCCGGCCTGTGATCTCGTCCGTCAGTGCCACCGTGGTCAAGGTCGGGGCGAAGCTCACTGCTTCGGTCAACATGGCCAACTCGAAGCTGGTACTGGTTCGCATTGGTAGTGTCACACACAGCGTCAACAGTGACCAGAGGCGTGTGCCGCTGACGAGCGTGGCAGTCAGTGGGACCTCGTATACGGCGACTCTTCCTGCTGACAGCGGAATCCTGATCCCAGGATATTACTACCTGTTCGCGGTAAGCCCAGGGGGCGTCCCGAGTGTCGCGAAGACGGTCAGAATTACATTGTAGATATGTAGACAGCACTGTGGAAAGCAGGCATTGTCATAATGTTATTCCCCTTTCGGCTAGAATGCGTAATGTGCTGGTTTACACGAACTTATTGAAGCTTTGTCTTCGCAGCTTCGTCTTCCGAACCCTCACAACGGGCCTCTTCCTCCTCCACAGCTTTCTTTCTCTGAAACCAAGTGGCCAAGCCACCCGAGGCGGTGGCCACGGCAACACCAGCGCCTTGCACAGCACCTGACACTGCAGCAACGCCGTAACCTCCCATTGCTGCGCTTTGCAAAGTAGCAAAGGCACTCCCTGCGGCGACACTTGAGCCCATTGCCGAGGCAGCGGCGGAGCCTAAGTGACGATAGTCTCTTGGTGAGCAAAATAGCACAGCAGATGGCCGCAGCAAACGGAAACGGGCGCTTTAGGAGTGACTGAACAGCTTACCCCCAACGATACCGCCAGATCCAAAACCTGCAACCCCCAGAACGGGCGCTGCAATGGCCATAGGAGCGATGACGAGAGGAACTGCCGCAGCACCAACAGCAAGGCAAGCAGCAGTTCCAGGGTTGGCCGAGACCCAGTCGGTCGCCTAGGGTCGACGTCAGCAACTTGAGTCAGCCTTGTGTCTCACGTCCCAGGCAGCCAGGGATTTACTCCTGGATGGAGATGTATTCGGAGTTCTGAGGCGAGGTGTTGGGGAAGACGTGAGAACCTGCCTGCGAGCCAACGCCCTTGGCCGGCTGCTCCCCTTTCATTGTTGCGGCAACTGAGGTGGCGCGCTGGCCCTTGGGCGAGGCGGCACTTTCAGCTGCTTTGATACCTAGCTCTGCGACTGTCCGGGTCAAATTCATGGTAGAAGAGGTTATTGGTTGGCGACGTGACAATATGTAGCAGGTATCCAAGCAAAGATAGAGTGGGATTGCTCGAAGACTGGAAGGGAGAAGTTGTAAGAAATGAAGAGAATGAGTACTCGACGAGGCTCTGCTAGGCACCACTGGTGGGCCTCTTGCAGCGGCTTGCTTGTGCAACCCAAGAAAATATCCATCTCAGACACTGCTGGCTGCCAAGTAGAAGCCTTCGATCAGAGCACAGCGGCGGAGATAATTTCTGGTGTTTTGTTTTGGGTGGGTATCTGTCTCTTTTTTTTTTATTGCACCTATTTCTTACCCCCCGCCTTCTTCTTCAGCGATGTAACCAGACTGTCCAAGTCCTGGCCAGCTTTGGCCTTTTTGGGCTTCCTCTCCCTTGGTTCTTCAGGGCCATCAGAACCGGCTCGGTGTTTTCGTTTCTTTCTGCCCTCCTCCACAAGTTGCTTCATTCCAGATGCGGCCTTGAACTTGGGGTCGGACGGGTCGATAGCAAACTCGTGCTCCTCAAACAGCGCCTTGAAACGATCATCACCCGCGTCAATCTTGAAATTCTCCTGTAGTCCTCCTGCATCGGCAGTCTCCTTCTTGCCTTTCTTGGCCTTCTTCTTGTTCTTCTTCTTCTCAGCTTTCAGGATCTCATCCATGTTGAAATGCTTCAACTGGCCTGTCTCCTCATCGTGATTATCCTCCATGAGCAGTTCCAGCTGCGCCCTGTCAATAGCGCCCTTCTTCTCTTCGGCCTCCCTTGCCTCCCGCTTCTTGCGGCGCTCTTCCTTGTGCAGCTGGGCTTTTGAGGCTGGTTTGGGCTCCTCAATGGTGAAGAAGGGATCATCAAATCCGAGGTCCTCCTCTGGCTTGTTTGTCCCATCCTTACTGATATCCTCCCCCTTCGTCGCGGCGGCTCGCTCTTTTCTCCTGGCCTTCTTCTCACGTTCCTTGCGAATGTACTTTTCGGCGGTGGTTTCGTTCTCCGGGTCCTTCGCACCGGAGCTTTCTGTCAACGCCGGGGTGAATGTGATCTCCATGTCTCCGACCGGACCACTGTCAGGAGCTTTGCCTGCGGGCTCGTCGCTTAGGCCGAGAGCTTCCCGCATCTTCTTGCGGGCGAGCTCCTTCTTGCTGAGCTTTGGCTCGGCTGTACGCTCCCCTGAGGCATCTTCGTCATCCTCCTCCTCGCTATCACTTGCTAGATAGGCTCGCAGGTCATTCTCTGCGATATCGTTCTTGCTTCCACTGAACGCGGTTTTGATGGACTCCTTGCGTTTAACTTCCTCCGGATCCACGTCCCACGTGAGTTTAACCTTTGAGTGCTGGAGAGCGTCGGTCACGAACTCGACTGGCTTGTAGTCGTTGGGGACTCTGTCGCATTCGTCTCTAGGCTCGTCGTCAAAAGTGATATCATCGGGTATGAACCTCAAGTCCAAGAAATTCGAGGACGAGAGATATTCAGAGCCATCCGTCGCTTCGTAAATTTTCTGCGCCGTATTCTTGTCTGAGCAGACCATGACCGCGTAGTAGTATCGTAATCTGTCGAGCTGATAAGTCCGCAATGCATCACTGTCGAAGTCCTCATCGTTGCCCTCTTTCAGAAGATCCCGCTTGGCCTCCTCGTCACTGTCCTCTGCGTGATCGCTTTCGTCCTCTGACTCCTCGTCATCGTCTTCGGACTGGTCCGAATCGTGGTTTGCCTTGTCCTTCTTGAAAATCTCCTTCGGTGGACCCTCCAGCTCCTCTCGCTGCATTCTCTCCTTGCCGAATTCCGACGGGTATATGGACACCTTCTCTATGCGCCCACTGATGGGCACAAAACTGTTGCACAAAGCCATCAGGTCAACCGATTTGATGTTGTCCCAGTCCATGTTGACGATAGCGATGCGGTTTGTTACTTCTCCGGTCTCCACTTCTGCTTGCTGCGTTCGGTACTTCTGCATATCGGGTGCTTTATCGACCTCGTCGTGTCGGGTTCCATCGGCCTCTTCGACAGACTCTGCGTCAGATTCTGTATCAGACTCTGACGAAGAGAAGCCGCCTCCTCTCGCCGGATCGTATTTCGCCTCGGCCTTCTCCAGCTCCCGCTGGACAATGTCATCGTCTTCGACTTCGACATCTTCATCCTCGTCTTCATCCTGGTATAGTCGCTGTAGCGCCTTCTTCTTGGAATCGGACTTGATTTTTCGTCCGTACTTGTCGACTCTAGAGACAGCGGTGAATTCGTCATCCTTCAGCATGCGAGAGAATCGTTTATCGATAGTCGTCTTCGATTTCTTCTTGGACGGGAGGGCATATCGAGGGTCAGTCTCGAAACTGGCAAAACGCGCATCCTTGATTTTGGAGGACGGAGCGCCATCGCGCTTATTGGATGATTTAGAAGACATCACGAAATGTCTGAGGTTGATGGGCAGGTCTCGGAGGACTTGCATCGATTCTAGGCACAGCTTTTTGGAAACTTTTAGAATTCTGCCCAGTCAAGTTTCCTGGATTGTGAAAAGAGAAGGCGGTGAAGTGCACAGACCGCTTTTCCCCCTAGTGTCGGCATCAGACCCAAGGCCACTCGACTTGGCTTCTGCGCTCCTGGCCGCTCAGTTGAAAGTCTGAATAAACTACGAATAAGGTCTACTACACATTAATGCAGGACATTGTGAATGGATTGAAAAGACTGCTCAATCTTACAGCACGGTCCCTTGCTTGATGGCTTAATTTACAAGCTGGAAGCAAGTTTGGATTGCAAGGGCTTTTCTGCTGACTTGAGTAGCACCGACTACCGGCTTCTACTGTGGTAGTGCGTGGCTGCTTCCGATTCAAGCATCTACATCCATCCTGATGCACGCACCAGCTCCGAGGATTGGAATCGATTAAAAAGCAAATTATATTATAATTTCATCTCAACACTGCGAGCTACAGTATAACATGAATTATTTCGAAAAGAATCTCTCAGCCACAGCATTATGTGAACCTCTTTGGGCTTCACAGACCCTGCCCTGCTCCTCATCAATGCTCATGCTCAAAGGCTTGTCTGAATCCTGATGCCACGCATATATATCTGCTCCAGTCCAGGCTGTTGGTGCAGTCTGCCGACGCAAATATTCAAAGTAATATCATTCAATTCCATCGCCAAAAAGCCGCTGCTGGTAAAAATTTCCACATTAAGGGAGTGTTGTGGATGGGTATCATTATATTTATATGCCGTGAATCCTTTTTGAAATTCCTAACCATGCTGTATTAATGAGTGTCGTCGAATGCCATCATCTCGTGATTTTCGTTTTGCAAATGAGTGTCGTCGCACTGTGTCGTGAAGTGAGTGTCGTTAAATCATGTACGCTTGTCTCCAAGAATACTTGCGTTAAACATTATTTCCGTAGGGAGTGGTCGGAAGTTTTGAAAATGGAGAGAATTGCAATGAACTCCAGTGAGTTTGTGCCGGTCATGCTCAGACCAACAAGAGGCATGCCAGGATGGGGAGAATAAGTCCGCCTAGACCTGTCAAACCCCCACTTCGAAGTCTCACAGCAGCAGCCACGACGGGACCTGAGGTGCTTGTACCAGATGGCGTTGTACTTGTGCCGCCAGTCTCTCCCGTGCCTGTGGCTGTTGTCGTTGCTTCAGAGCTTGAAGCTGAAGCGCCTGAGGTGGCTGGAGTAGACCCTGTTGCCGAGGGGCCAGTGGTTGGCGATTGCCCTGAGCTGGCAGAAGTCTCAGATGAGCTCAAGGCTGACGAGGTGTCTGTTGCAGATGTCTGGGTTTCCGAGGTCGAAGTCTGAGATGCCGAGCCTGAGACAGATGACGACGTCGAGGCCGACTGTGAGGCCGATGACGAACTCGAGCCTGAGGAACTGCTAGACCTAGAGATGATGCTGGTGGATTGACTTGAGGCCTCGACTTGAGATGAAGTTCTGACCGATGTAGGCGATGTGACCTCAGCGGCAGCAGATGAGCTGCTTGGCTGAGTCGCGTCCCTCGCTCTGCAGTAGTTGATCCATTGCGAAAATGAATTATTAACGTACTGCCGGCCGGTGATCTTCGTCGGGTCCTGGTATTTGTCGATGCACGTATTGCAGCCTTGATAATAGTTGTTGAAGGCAGACCCGTCATCACAAAGCGACGGAACCTTGCCTCTGGATTGACCTTCTAGGTTGCAGTTGTTGCACACTTCAAAGCAAACCGCTGGGATTGTCTCAGTCACAGTATCCCGCTTGTGAAGAGAAATTCCCTTCACACGCTTCTTGCTGGTAAACATGCGCTTGGACTTCGCAACGCTCGAAGTCTCCGGTAAGAGTGTTGCGGTGGTGCTTATAGTGAGCTCTGAGATAGACGTCTGCGAGGCCCAGTTGCCGGTTGTGAAAGTCACCTCGTAGCCATCTATTTTCTCGACGATAATCTCTTGAGAGAAGATATCGTAGCTCAGGCCAAACGCTTCAGGGTTGAGGTTGAAATATCCTTCCGTGACCGGGAAGTAGCTGGTGTTTCCTTCTTGCCAAGTTGTATTGAAGTAAGGCTTCACGGGCTTGCAATACTGCGGGGGGCACTGGTAGTTGTTCGCAGGAAGATCAGACCAGAGGCCACAACCACCAGGCTTCGGTGGGTCGCAGTTGTAGCCAGGCTCGCAGCTCCAAGTCAAGTTTGACCTGGGGTCGAGCGCAGGTGCGTTCGTTGCAACAGGGGGTGGCGTGCAAATACTGGGACTTTGAACAATCGTAGAAGTCAAGGTGACAAGTTCTGGCGGTGATGTGACAGTCACTGGTGGAGCTGTGATTGTCTGTGTTTGCAGCACTGTCGACGCTGGAAGTGTTTCCGTGATGGTTGTGCCATCCTCTGTATAAGTGGTTGTAACAGGCGGGATCACGGAAGTAATGACCTGGGTTATTGTCTCTCCTGGCTGTGTGATAGTACTTGGCGGGATAACGACAGTTTCCACCACAGTGCTTCCCGGCAAAGTTGTGACGCTACCTGGCTCAGTTCTCGTCAAGGTAATGCCGGGCAACGTTGTGACAGAGCCAGGAAGTTGTTGTGTCACCGTGACAACTTCGCCCGGCTGTGTGGATACAGTAGTCGATGTGATGGTCAGCGTTGTCAGGCTGCCCGAGATACTGGTTGTCGTGGTGTAGCTCTCTGTCAAGGTCGTGGGGACCCCTGGGAGAGTGCTAGTGATAGTGATGGCTGGTAGACTAGTTGTGACCGTATCTGTGAGTGTATCTGTGAAACTCAAAGTTTCCCTATTCAAGTAACATGTTAGTAAATGACATGCTACACGATGCTGGTTGACGTTGCGCCGAGCTGAGGTGCATTCCAAAGTAGTACAGGAAACTGAACTAGCATAGCACTGAATGCTTCTGCATAGAACGTTCCATGCTGATACTTATGTGGGATTGAGGGTAGGAGGGCTGCAACTCACGTGACAGGGTAGGAGAATGAAGTTGTCAAGGTTGTCTCCCTGGTACTGAAATCCGTAGTATAGATGGTTGTACTGTCTGTGACTGTTATAGGATAGGTGACTGGCAATACTGTAGTAGAGATGACAGTAGATGTAGTAGCTGTTGTGTAGGTTGTGACCTATTCAAAGACTACAGTTAGTCACTGTATCTATGAGACAATGCATATCGAGCAGTTGGCCCAAAGGACTATTCTTTGGAAATTCCCAGCTCCACAGTACGTGCAAGTCATTCCGAAAGCAACAGAGAGATATCCCCGGGTGTCATATGTTCGAAAGGGAAAATCACTTACAGATGTGCTAACAACCGTGGTCGGAACTGAGGTCGTCTCTGTCAACGTGAAAGGCACAGAGGTTACGAATGTGGACGTCGCCGTCAGCGTGACCGGCGTCGTCACGGTCAGTGTATCAGTTGTCCAGATAGTGCGATCACTGGTCACAGTCACCGGATAGCTCGTCGAATATGTTATTGTAATATAGGAAGTAGTTGAGCTGGTGTCGGTAATTGTCGTGGGCACGTAGTCTGTGGTAGTTGTAGGCTCGTAATCTGTGGTGGTCGTGGGTTCATAAGACGTCTCAGTGGTCTGCACAGCGTGTTTAGTCAGTACATTTTACAAAGTTGCTGTTAGGGCATGAAAATGAGGTCGAAACCCAGCTGGATGTTCTGCACGGCCGTGACTGCGCTGGACATCTAGACCACAGACATTGGAAAAGTGCCCAAAGACTTCAATTTAAGAGAAAAGAAATATGGGAAATTACGAACCGTGTACGGTACGGAGCTGGTTGTGATGTATGTTGTTGTCTCTATCACGGTAGACACGTCGGTAATCGTAGTCGTCTCCCAATCCGTAGTAGTGCGCGTGTGGTCAATCGATATGGTTGTAGGCTGGATTTTGGTAGTCTTCATATCAAGTCAGCAATACTTCACCTCGAATGATTGAAAATCTCCACAAGTGAAAATCCCGAGCACGACTCCAAGTGCTTGGATAGTCTGCCGACATTTCCACCACGCGTGACATTGAAGCGCGGGTTTGCCCAACTGGTTGTCGGAGCACACAGGCTGAGCGACGAGGCCCTAGGAGGGGGGGGGGACACGCTGAACATACCGTGTAAGTGGAGAGTCGAGTTGTTGTCGTTGTTTCGGTACAAGTGGTCACGGAGGTCCGAGTTACGGTGCGCTCTTTAGTGGTGGTGGTAGTACGGTCACGAGTGGTTGTCCGATCACGAGTGATTGTCGTCGGAATAGTCGTCGGGACAGTCTGTTGAGAAAGCAGTCAGCATACAGCTAGAAGCAGAGCTCTGTACTCGTAGACCGCGCCTGAAATAATGTTCGAGCCTTTTCTCAGGAAATCACTGCATTCGAGGAGAGCAAAGAAGGTGCGGGACCATGGGACCGAGACACTGGCGGTACCCGGGGATTCGACAAAAGACTCTCCAAATATGAGACAGGTGTGCACATACCGCGGTCTTGGTTACCGTGGTCCACCGCGTTTCTACCGATCCGCTGCAACCGACTGGAGGTGCAGTTGGGTAAGAATCAGTGGTGCTGCTTGTGCGACCAGGGCAATCTGTCACGACAGGTGGACATGAAGTGATTGTCGTGTACGATGTCGTATAGACGGTGCTCGTGCTCGGATCAGCGAGCGCATAATATGTAGGCTCAGCGTAAGAGCAGACGGATACGGTGATATAATAGGGGTAAGACTGTTTTTGTTTTCTGTCAAAATCAAGATCATAGTGAGATATGAGTTCAGGACGCGAATAATCCTTACCGAAACGAGCGTGGTCGTGGTAAATGCAGTGGTCCTGTATGAAGCATTAGCAACGCTAATTCACAAAGCAATGGCAATCCAAAAGCAAAAGGGTGAATCCAGGATTGGATACGCAAGTGCCAAGTGTTTTGAATACGTACGTGTCGGTTTCGGTAGTCTTAGACACTTCTGTGGTTGTATGGTCCACAGTGGTCGCTATAGTCGTCGGTACTGTCGTCGGTATAGTCGTCGGTACAACCTGTTCCAGTGTCAGCAAATATCTCTGCATGCTCCTCCCTCCTTCCACATATGCAGATTCTAAGAAATACACGAGGGGATGAAATGTCGACTGAAGTCGATTGATGAGCATCTGAGATGGCCGAAGCGAAGAGACTCCCATAGAAGAATGAGCTCCTAGGCGCGTTCAATCTTCGCTTGGTGCCACTCCAGCGGAAAGATAACTCGGTTCTCAGACCAACCACTGTGCGCGCACAAAGGACTGGAAATGCTCAAAACATACCGTTGTGACAGTCCTCCAGCTCGTCACCGTGTTGCCCACACATCCAATGGTTGTGGCGCTAGGTGGCTCATCGCTTGGTGTGGGAGCGCTTGGTGAAGGTTCGTACGTCGGGGAGCCGCCTGTCGGATAACCGCCTCCAGGGCATCCAGTGACTGTCGGAGCGCAACTTGTGACGGTGTGGATTTCTGTGGTGTAGACAGTACTGGTCTGATCATCAACGGCTAAGGCGTTGTAAGGCACAGGAGACGCAACAGAGCAGACATAGTTGGTCGTAGTGACGATATACGACTAAATTCTTGTGATGAGCGTCTACATTTTCATAGCGAACACAGATAACTGGAGACACTTACCGACACCACCGTCGTTGTGGTCAATTCGGTTGCCCTAGTCTCATGTTAGCACACTCGTTTCCGCGGAAAGCCACTCGCGGCACGATCGGGGATGTAGCCATGTCTCAATGTTTGACGGGCTAAATCCTGCCTTGCCCTTCATTGCGCCTCAGTAGTACTTACGTGATAGTTGCATTCTGGTAGGCCGTTTCTGTCGTTTTCTCGGTCGTCTTATCCTCCTCCGTGCTAACAACTGTAGAGGTCTGCCATGAGGTCAGAGTATGGTTGCTTGATTCCCCGGGTGCTGTGACGGTGGTCGTCCTCCACGAGGTGACGATAGAAGCGCTGGGATCACCATAGACTGGTCCACCAGCGGTTTCTGTCACAGTCTGGTATACAGTGGTAGGCTCCGCATAAGTCAACGTCTCCGTAATTGTCTTCCAACACCAATCGGCGCAAATGCTCGAGGTAGTGCCGTTTGGGTATGTAGCAGCGGCAGCGAGTGCCCCCGATCCAAGCGCCGCAACGGCCCATGGCCCGTAGAAAGATACCATCTTTCAAGGTCGCAAGTGCGAGAACTGTCGTATCCGCCCACAGCTCAAACGAAGGTCTAGTAGGTCGGCGCAAAAACGAAAGAGTTGCAGAAAGACGAGTCTGCTGTCAAGCATGGAGACTTGTGAGGGATATGAGCAACGGCCTGGTCGGTGGAGAGAGAGGTACCTGCCGATCATATGTGGATCGGCCGGGGTCTTGAAGGGCAAAGAGGGCTTGACCGGACGAGCCAGCTTCGAGTACCACCCCGGTGGAAGGGCCAACGGCAGAGTCGCAGGTCAACCGAGATTGCCTTGATCTTAGCTTGGCTCTGACGCCACTGAACAGGGCGGTGGTCTTGATTCAAGATGCCCCCCAAGATGTTCTCGTTAGAGAGCGTCGAAGTTGCTCTGACGGCACAACTCAAGGCTACACGCGAGGCGTGAGTAGTCCCGACGACTGCGATGTGAAAACGAACGATCTCCGGCACGCACTCGCGATGGGTATCTGGGACAGAAAAGAGAATTGACGGCTGCCGGGATCTAAAGAAACTACAATACAACTGCCTAGCAACCTGCAAGTAGAACGCATGCAAGACCGAGCTGCACGAATCGGGCTCTGCAGGGTGGTGGAAGCCACTAGGCCTGGTTCGTGCAGAGCCAACAACGAAGACGAGCCCAGAATTCCGGATGTACCTCGTGGATGGGACCCTACCTCATAGACGATGACGGGATTCTGTACCCTGTGCCACCAGAAGCCAAGATTCGAGACCGCTGGAGCTGACGACTGGCGTCGTCGAGAACTGTGCGCGGATTTGATCGATGGGCAGAAATAGGCACGATAACATAAGCTGATGGTGGGCTAAGCTTAAGGCATTCCCGAGTACCACATGTACGAACGAGTGAGGACTCGGAAACGGTCCGGCAAGACAAGCCTCACATCGCCCGCCGCAAGGAGCATTGAACTACCAGTAGTTCTCGCTCGTGATTTTGTCGGGGCACAAAGCATTGGAAACAGGAGAATCCGTTCAGGTTACCCGGCCGACATTGATAGGCTTGTGTACCGCTGAGTCCGTGAGCCTGCGATACATATGGTGGAGAATTGTTGTCCCAATTTTGCTCCTCCCTCCAGCTCTCTGGGTACCAACTGAGGGAGGTCGCAGCAAGGCTGCAATGGATGGGCCAGATGGGGTGGGAGCAGGCGACGAGATCGGCGGAGAGGGAGCTACCCCTGTCGACAGCTCAGGGACAGGGGGCAGGGGGCCAGGGGGCCAGGGACCACGACGGCAATGATCAGGGATCAGGGAGCATTGCAAAGTCAGCAGGTGGGGAAGACATTGGGACCAGGCTGCCACGCCGGGCTCGTCCAAGCCGCTCAGAGGCTTTCCGTGGCCGAAGGTGTGGATAGATGGGCCGAAGAGCTGAGGTTAGCTCTCACCAGATCCACCGAGGACCATAATCACTGCTTCCTACGCTTGGATGACTCGCTCATGGATCCAGAGGCTGGTTAACACTGTCAGAGTCAGCCGTCCAACAGGTCTGGTAGAAATGTGCGAGATTTATGCAGCCAACTGAAACTCTGGTTGATGACAGGTCTCGGCCGTTGGTACGTTGCTTTGCTGGTAGTGCGTTGGCAGATGGACCAAGCTCGCCATCATGGTAGAGCTGCGAATCCATGATCCCACAACTCCACTAGTTTTGTGGACGAGTAGAGGTCAGTTTGCTCGAAGCAGTTGTCGGGAGAGGAGGACAACACTTCTACGCACCGGATGCCACTCTTCCTGCCACCGAGCCATCGTGGGGAAACCTGGGGAAACTGCAATGTTGATCCATCACCGATCGAACCGGGCCTCGATTGATTACAGTCTCACACGACAGGCAGACTGACTGAACGAGATGCTGTTGTCGAAGTGGAGGGCTTCCCGGTGCATTTGTGATACCAAACAGCCTCGAGGAGCCGAGTTAGGTAATTCCAAGGTCGTGTGGCACGGCAAGACATGGGATGGCTGGGCCGATCAACAATAGTCCCGCCTAGTGCTCACCGTCCAAGTATGGAGGAGCTGGGGTTGCACGACTGGGATGCCGGCTCCTGGTTGCGAGCAGCCGGATTGGCCGCCTTGTCAGGTCGCGTAGCGTAGGAGCTGCTCCGGACCTTTGGCACCGAGCACGTGAAGAGGGACTCTGCTTGTCTGCGTGGTTACAACATCCTCGACGTGTGCAGGTGCCTCTCCATGCGAGCATTGCATGCATGACCCAACGAGGGTGTCGAAAAGCCGGAGTGGTACGGGATATAACGCAGGAGTGATGAGAGGGAGGTTGTCACAACAGCAGCACTCGTGCGTGCCGCGCTGGTTGTGTTTCCTTGCAGGGCCCGTCCCTCCATCGTGTCTGCGGGTGCTTCCCCTCCCGGCGGCCTGGGCGTTTGGTCCAGGGCTGGTTCTTCGGTAGGCACCGAGTGAGCGGACAACGTACAGAGGTAGACAGTGGGAGGGGTGATGTCGCAAAATGCGACGGGGAGGGGAGGGGAGGTGGCAGGGTGGTGGGGTGGGATGAAAAGATCAGGATATTGGCCCATTGGGTGTCCAATATTGGATGCAGTTCTGCAGTTGGTGGTTGAAAGTGGACCGTTGGGGACTAAGATCGGTTAGATCCAATCGATAAGAGAGCTTAGTGTGATCCCCCACTGCCCCACCTTCTTGCCAGCCCAATCCCCAACCCTGTCGCTCCACACCTCAAAGCCTCGAGGTGTTCGGACGGAAGGTCGGTAAGACCCACATTAATCCACACCCTCAACGGCGGGAGCCAACGATCTCGTCCCGACTCGAGTGCGCTACTGGTACGTACTGTGGTGCGTGCTCTGGCATTAGTGTAGGTACAGACAGGCAGACAGGGCAGTACCGCACGCGGCCGCCCTGCAGTCCCCTTGCTTCTTTGCGTGGTGCCAAGTCCGTTCTCACTTCGTATTGTAATATGCAACAGCTCATCTGTGCGACCCGAGAGACAAGATGCTAGTACGTACACGCACAGATACAGATGGCATTCTCGAATCAATGCCCTCGATCCAAACAGAGATTTGCAATGGCACAGACACAGGCACAGACAGACAGACAGACAGACACACCCGACCCGGCAACCCGCAAGCCCGCTTTTCTGGCAGGTGGGGCTCGAGGGATTCTGCGCTAATGCACAAGGCTGGATGGGTTGCAAAGTACCGCGGTATTCTGGTCCCGGTCGTGTCTGTCTTCGGCCCAACCACCCAACCACCCGTGTTCGCAACGTAACAGCAGGCTCGTCGTCCTCAATATCTCCGCTGGTCGGTCACACCACTCAGCTCGGGATCAAGGGCAGGTCCAGCCCATGTGGCGACTGTAGTTTTCGTTCCCTCGCCTGGCAGTTGTCGGACAGCGCATCTGGCGCGGTAAGGCTGCTGTTTGCGAGAACAAGGTGGGAACCGCCTGTTCCTGCTAAGCTCTGGACGGATGAGTAGCCTGGGGCTGACTGTCTCTTCCACCTGGATCACAAGCCATTGGCGGTGCAGATGGCTTTGACGTCGACTTCTGTCGCTGACAGATGATGATGATTCACTAAGATTGGGCGCAGTCTCGAATCCATCCTCGGCCCTGTCTCTGAAGACCAGTCGGAGGATTGTATGGTGCCTCCCCCACACGAGTCAGCTTATTACAGTTTGTTCAGGTCCAGCCTGCCGGACTACCTGCCTGCTGGATACTAGCTTACCGAGGCAGGTGGCAGCTGGCTTTCGCCTGTGTGGCGCCCATCCCAGTTGATCCTGCGGGCTGGCCTGGGGCCGTTCTCAGCCTGCTTCTAAAGATCTAGAAGCAACCCTGCAGCCTTCTTCCATGCAGGCTTGTGGCCGCCCACCCTGAGGCTTTGTCGTTGCCACGGTTGCCATGGCGGCCGAAGGACCATGTGCTGTGTGAGGCCGGAGCAGAGATGGGAACACTTCTGGTAGTGCCTGCTCAGTCACCCGACATGTCTTGGCTGGCGGCGACAGACACAAGCGAGGTGTTCAGCAATCGAGACCCCGCCTGCGCCAGCAGAAACCCGAGCCCTGCGACATCCTGTTGCTTTACTCGCAGCCTTGCCGGGTGATAACACGCTTTAGTGGTATGCTGTTCCAACATTGCAGGTTATGAGCTTAAAACAATTTGAAGTGCCCCCTTCGAGTTTCAATGTTTACAGCAAAACTAAGGCGTAGGTTAGCAAACCAGCTGGTTCCGATCCAAGATGGACACCATAACCACGGGGCGATATCTCCAAGCGTGAGGCTCTCGGAGCGTCAAAGACGAACCACCTCATATGATCTGACCAAGAAAGCCCAGCAACTGTACAGAGGTATCGGTTATCATTCCCGCGGGCACCCTACACCGGCTTCACCGGCAGGGATCATCTGTGCACGGGTCGGTCGGGTTAAGAAGGGAATGTCCCTGCACCGCTCTTCAGCCGCAGAACCCTTCCGTCTCGTCCACATAATCGCACTAGTGCTGTATTCTACTGCGGCGCAGCACCAACCGCGAAGGACTTTGGCCATCCACCCCAAGAGAGCGTGCAACCTCACTGCTCGTCGGCTCCACAAAACACCCAATCAGCAAGACATGTCTTTCTCGCGCATGCAGGATGCAGTACCCCCATCGCCTGACCACCACCCCCCCCCCCGAAGGCTAACTGATCCGCCTTCGCCACCTTGGGCGAGGGTGGAGGCTCAGTCTGGACCATGGCCACCCTTCCGCTTACGGGCCATTCTAGGAAGTGAGCATGGTGCACCCGAGGAGGGGCACCACGCCTGGCTCGAACATCTACTGAGATGCTGTTCGGGTAGGATGTGTATCAGCGAAGCAGTCCGCCCTGCAGTTGTATCTTCTCTTCCAGCCCCGGTTGGGTCACAAACCCTGCCAGACAACTTAGAGATTTGACACCTACAGCTCGCAGAACCATACCCCGGCCAACATATCGCCCCCGTCCTCTTCGTCTATGAGTCTTAGGTCCATCTAGAGATTCGGCAGCTGACTGCCTCCCCTCGGTCTTGTTCGCGTACCCGAATCGTTTGGGATAATTTGGTAAGCCGCGTCCCGCCTTTTCGCTTGCATCATTCCACCCTTCTGGTTCCAAAATCTGGATCCCATCTCGAGACAAAGACTGGATCCGGGTCTCGTCCAAATGCGGGTTCTCATCAGTTCCATCCTGTCCGTCTGTGGCTGCGTGCCTCGTCCGGCTTTGTGTATCTAACGTCAACATCAGCACTTGGCGGCTTCCAGTCCCGCATTCCAGCAGCCCACGAGGCAACGGATTCGTCTTTGTTCACCTCTGAGGACGTGGTCAACCAGTGATCCTCACAGAACGGCGCCCGACCTGCGATGATGTGTACCTAGGAGCGTCCCTCAAGCAAAAATTACGTCCTCCTGTTCTTGTTGCTCAAAGATCCGCGTAGAAGTGTGAACTTCGACTCCTCTACTCTCTCTTTGGCCGCCTAGCATGACAGGTCCGATGGTGCGGTCACTTTCAATAGCTGCGGGCCTTGTGTCCGTAGCGATGGCCCAACAGTCTGGATGGCAGAGCGATCAGGTCAATGCGACCATGTGCATGTGGCAACAACCAAGAGGTTTGTGCAGCCATCACTCATGGCGAGGTGTGAACTGACAATTGTAGCTGCTCTTCTCAAAGATACCGTCTACATTGACGGCGGATATCTGACCTGGATCCCAGGCATGTCTGATGGGTCTTATGGCGCGGCAACGCAAGACGGTAGGTCGGCGAGCGGTCACTTCTCGTTCATTCATTTCCTCTAACGGTATTAAATAGACAATCCGCTGGGAATCGTCTATACTTTGAATTTCAGTAGGGCCTTCAACATGAGTCAAAATATCAGCGAAGTCTTCGGCCAGAACCCCAAGGTAGGGGGTGCTGCGAGCAATCTCGCCCCTAACTATTTTGATGGAGCACTACTCGCGAATGATCACCAGTTCTTCATGTATGGAGGGTTGCTGAGGCAGACCGACAAATACCCTGACCCGGACGCGGACGAGGTCTTAGAGTATCAGCAATCTAGCTATGGTGTTGAGAAACAGGTCACGCCAGGTTACATCAGCACCGATCTACCTGACGGCCTGACCAGATATCTCGCTTTCGGTGGTGCTGCCAGCGCCCCATCCGAGAATAAGGCATTCTACTTCTCGGGTCTTCGTGCCCCCGAGTGGGGTCCTATATATTCGCCCAGCTTTAACGACTCGCTGACAGCCATCAACGTCTCCAATACCTTGATTACTCTCGACATGGCGACCCAAAACGAGGAGCAATGGAGCAATGTGACCTTGCCCGACAGCATCCCGGGCCGGGCGAACCCCGAGCTCATCTGGGTTCCAGTCGGCGCACAAGGGATCTTGGTTGCCGTGGGCGGCGTGGTCGATCCCGATTTCGTTAGCTCTGTCCATATCTCAAGCAACGTTACCGGCAGTGTAAGTACAACCCATCCGCGTGGATAACATCCTGTGACATATTAAGAAGCTCGCAGGAGAATGTGAGCCCGTCGTTCATGTCCAACATCGATATATACGATATCGCCAGCGGGGAGTGGTATACGCAGCCAACGGTCGGCGGGCCGTCGCAGCTCGCAAGAGGCTGTGTTGTTATGCAGCCAGCTCAAGATTACTCGAGCTTCAATATCTACTACTACGGTGGCTATGATGGGCTTCATCATACCGACGCATCGGACTTCAAGGACGACGTTTGGATCCTGTCACTTCCCTCCTTCATGTGGATGAAGGTCGCCTCTGGGCGGAATGGCTACGGTCGCGCCGGCCACAAGTGCTTCATGCCGTACCCCGATCAGATGATGGTGATTGGAGGCTATCCGGCGCAGCCTGGCACGGCGACTAGTTGCGTCAATGGCGGTATCATCCAGCTGTTCAACTTGAGCTCGTCCAAGTGGATTGATAGATACGACCCGAGCCTCTGGTCTGACTACCAAGTACCGGAAATGATCTATGCGATGATCGGCGGCGACGAGAAAGGCGGCGCGACTGAGATCACTCCTGGGCCCAGCGGCTGGGCAAGTACGGGACTGGCAAGCGTATTTGCATCGTCATATCCTACCTCTAAGCTCACAACATACTACCCATACGCCCCAGCTGCAACGAGCGGGTCAAGCCTACCCACCTCCAGCGCTCAATCAGGCGGCGGTGTGCCCGGCTTCCTCCCCCCGCTGCTTGGTGTCATCCTGGGCCTGATATTGCTCACGTCCATCGGCCTGGGCTTCTTGTTCTGGCGGCGTCGCAAGTATCTGAAGAAGAACGGCGGCATGACCGAGATGACCGATGAGAATGGTCACCGTATCATGTCCTGGATCCGCGGTCAGCCCACAGATACAAAGGCACCCACGGTCACTACCAGCGACGACATGCCTCAGAGCCCAGACCCAGAGCGCGCTGCCTTATACGCTCCCCCTCATCCTCATCCGCACCAGCAGCATCTGCAGAATCAGTTCATACACCATGAGATGGGCGACACTCAAGTCTCCGAACTGATGGGTATGTCTTTCCTGCCTCTGAATCTTAACTTGCGCCAGATTATACAGTACTAATTCCTTGTAGACACCTCGCCCCGTGCAGAACTCTCAGACACGGCCCTCACGCCGGCGGACATCATCAGCAAACACACGCACTTCGGCTCCACCGGCGGCAGCAGCAGCCCGCTGGAGAACCCGTCGTTTGCATACTCTTCCATAGCCGCGACAGACCACGCGAGCATGGTAAGCAGCAACTCCGCCGCAGGGGGAGCTATGCATGCCGGGCCCTCCTCGAGGAACCCTCCCCCCACACATCCCTTCATCCCCGAGCACCAGGTGCGCCCGGACTCACCTGCACTGCCAGCCTCCTCCCCATACGACGATGACCAGACCCCAACCGCCGGTAAGCCACTCCCAGCACAGTACTCCAGCGACGTTGCGCCAGGGGATCAGGAGTCTCCGCGGGGGGAGTCGGGGGTATCGGCGTTTAGCGAGCGAGACCGATCCCACCTGAGGAACATCAGCGACCCGGCGACGGTTAGCACGATGGACGGGACTCTCGTGGGCTCGCCGCGCCTCGGACCGCAGCAGACTACGCGCATAGCAAGCCCGCCGATAATGGAGGAGGGCTCACTAAACCCCTTGCGCAGCAATGCAGCACCGGGGACGCCTACGGCCACAATTAGCCCGCCCACGGCCGGCGAGACCGATGCAGAGGACTACGTCAGCGCGAGAGGCAGCAGCGGGCCGGTAAGCCCGCTGAACCCTCCTCCCGGGCCCTCGGTCCCACGGTCCACCAACAGCCCGGCTCCTAGTAGGAAGAGTATCTTCCGGGAGGAGTCGATGGAGGACATGGGAGGTTCTAAGTGAGGGGAGGAGCACAGCGAGAGACTGATACGGTGTGAGATCATTGATAATGAATAGATGCATGGGGTCAAGTCTGGGGGTTTTTTTTTAATTGGTTCCTACGCTATCATTTGATGTATATAATAAACTGATCAGCCCCACCGTCGGTGTGACTGCTCTGTTGGCCAAAAAGGAGCTATCAGAGTCGCACATCGAAAGACGCAGCGTTGGATGGGGCTCCATTATTACCCTGCGTCTCTATGCCGCGCTTGGGTGGGTTATTGTTGAGCACAAAAAGCGACCTCGGATGATTCAATAATACCATCTTTAGACCATGTCCACTTTCTTGCGCTCTCTGTCCAAAATTGACCTTCGCTGTTTCGACCAGGTCCATCTTGTGACAGCAACTCTCAATGTCAATCTAGGGCCTTTGCATGGAATCTCTACATCGCTTCCACCTCGAAGACCCCGTGGGCACGACATTTCTAGTGAACTCTGTTGCTATCCACGTGAGGCCCAGCGCTACTAATATGATCTGCATCACCATGTCTCGTCGCCACGCTCTGCGACGGCGTCTGCCGGTGACGCAGAGTCGTTGCTGCCACGTCTCCAGGAACAGATAAACCTGATCTTGAACTCAGATATGTACTGAACCCGCTGAAAATGATGTTATATATTCTCGACAAGCAGGAAATGAATCATCAACGTGGCAAGTCGGGACCTCGTCCCGCCATTTAGGCGGCTGGAGGGAGGCATTGCCACTGTCTTTCGCCCGAGAACTAGTCACACGGGACCTTTTTGAGCAACTCACATGTAACTGTGCATTTTCTCGCCCGTCCTAGGATTCAAAACCTCCACCCGCGTTTCGATGTCATCTGCTTGCCGCCGACCTCTGTACCTTTTGATCTTGCAAATGTACCCCAAGAGCAGTTTGGATGGAAACCGTCTACCGGATTGAACAATGCGAATAGTTGTTAATTACGTATCTGAATTAAACTGTCTTTACAACCCAAGGTGTAGCGCTCTAGGGGCTTATTCCGTCGTTCTAACCTGCGAGCTGTCCTCGCACAGCGCAGACTGTCTTCTCGGCAAGTCTAGGTCTCTAGCCGAACCTGGCTCGCCGGCCTTGACCCCCAAAGGTGACCCCATAGATAAGACACTCCCGCTCCCCGGATGTCTTCTTCTAAATCCTCCTAACGCCTAGCCAATGCAAATGTGTGGAGGACTCTTTTGGCTCTTCCCGTCCAGCCATCTATTGTCATCTCAAAATGCAAGATCGAATCGTCCCTAGACAGACAGGCCTTGAGATATCCTCCTCCTGTTGTAATCTCTCGTCTCTTCCAGCTCTTTCGTGATGTACTTATTGAACTCATCCGGGTTGTCGAGGTACAGATGATGGCCTGCCTTCCGTACCACAATCACCCTTGCACTCCCATTTTCGTCTTTCCTCTCCTGCTCCGTGCCTTCCATCAGTGCTTTCTCGACGCGTGCCTTGATCTTCTCCTCGGCAGCAAAGCCGCCAGCCACATCCATCCAGTCCCCGTCTCCGTACATCAGGACGATAGGGAAGCCGGTTTCGCGCTTGGCTGGCTGACCGTCGGATGCGGGTTTCAGAACCTGGCGGCCAACCTCGTCGATGCGGTTGATGAGTGGGTTTCGCGCGTATGCACCAGGCGCGAGGATGTACGTCAGAGCAAATTCACCACTGCCCTTCTGCCTGAATAGATTGTACGAGTATTCGTGGAGGGTGGTGGCCTCGTCGGGAGGAAGATGGTTGAAACGGCGCGATGTCCAGCCGGAAACAAAACGAGGACCGAGAGGACCACCCATACGAACGATGCTGAATGGCGAGACGGCGTTGGTGTCCCACAGCCACACGAGCCAGCCAGGAAGTTGTCTCCGTGGGGGCTTGGGGGCCTGCTTGGTCTTATTGTTGCCGACACTCACATCCGTAGTCTTTACGTTGCTATCCTGCTGGACGATGCTTTCCTGGCTCTGGGTAAACTCCTGGGCCAGCGTTGAGTCTTGCGGTTCGGGCAACTCAGAACTTGTGGCATTGGGATCTTCTGGGACGCCGACGGGCGATGCTAGAATCAACTTGTTCAGGTGACCAGGATATTTGAGGGCGTAAGCCGTGGCCAGATAGCCCCCGAGCGAGTGTCCCAGGAGTGTAAACTTCTCGATCTTCCGAATCTTGCGCCACTCCTCGAGCGCATCGACAAAGAAGTTCTCAGCCTCTTGGATCTTCTCCGCCGGGTCCTTTGCCTTGATTCGGAAAGCCGGTCGCGACGAATTTCCCATGCCTAGCATGTCGAGAGCATACAAGCGCCAACCCTTGACCCGTGTGAGGGGCTCGAAGTTCTTGTAGAAGAAACCCAGGCCAGCGCCGTAGCCGTGTAGCATGACAAGAGTCTCGTCTGGCGACTCATCGAGGCGTTCGACCGAGTACTCGTTCAGAGCCCTGTTCTTCCCGGACAGGGCGACCATGGTGGACCGCCATACCCGCGGGCCGTAGGGATCGTGTTTGGAGATGGCGCCCTCGGGGTTGGAGGAGTCGGAGATGGCCTCCCTGAGGAAGGGGACATATTTCAAGACATTGCGCTCGGATGCGGCGGGCGAGAGGTTTGTCCACTGCATTTGAACATAATTAGTTAGAATTACCCGTTGCGACGTGGCGGGCCCCGAGCGCGGACTGGGCGGAGGGGCAGATGGAGACAAGCAACCAACTTACCCATTGGTAGGCGGCCTCTTTGTAACCCAGGGGGAAATAGGTCGACATTCGCTGCAGACCACGCTGATCTTGCTGCTTCCTAGGCTTTGAGCGAGACCTGGAGGATCCCCTGGAGGAGGATGGTGTTTCGGAGTCAGAGGTGCTAGGAGATGTGGAGGTGGGGGCGGGCTCGGGTGGTTGTGGGAAGTGTTGAGGTTGTTGAGGGAGCACTGCGGCGGTAGACATGTTGCCGAGACTAACAATGCGACAGGGGTAAGAAGCGGTGTTGCTGTTACTGCAGCGGGCCGGGGATCTGACTGGGGATGTGATAGATCTGGGTCTGGATATAGGAACAAGAACTCTGGTGATCAACAACATGTCTTTCCCCCTTTCTCTACCGCCCGGGGGAAGGGGCGAAACGTCTTCTTATTAATAGCAGTACCGTCGAGGCATTGCGGGTGTCTGGACGTCGTCAGCTAATCTGTGTGCCTTGGGCCCAGCTGCTGCATCATTGTCCTGCACCTGGGACGGAGTTAAGGAGCAACACGGGCCTCAGGCACTGTCCAAAGCCTGCGGGAATGGCAATAACGCCCTGACATCTTTGCGAGTCCGAAGGCAGGGTGCAGCCCCGGGCCAATGGCCTCCATTGCGTGCATCCTCTGCGGCGTGGAATTGCTGGGTCGGCCTTCAGAATCCCCCCGTACTCCGACTCCCATGAGACACCAGTCCGGGCTCTTGTTCCCGCTAACTCCAGGTCGTACTGCCTGCAGGCGGCGATGACGCAGTTGACCCCTTGGGGAGGGCTAAGCCCACCGTGGGCCTAGCCTCTCAGCCTCTCAGGCCAAGGCCCACCTGACAGGCCGAAGCTCGGTTCTATCCGCTGTTGAGCTGGGGCCATGCCATGCGATGCCGTCTCCCACCTGTCCAGCCGCTGCTGTCGTGCTGCGCATCCGACCGACCAAAACACCACAGCTCCGCCGAGAAGAGCCACCCCGGAGGGACTGCAGCTCAGCAGGAGCCCCGCTACGTGTTCTTTGTGCACACACAACTGAGCACACACATGCGAATGTTTGGGCCGCGCGAGAGAGCGAGCACCGATTCCTTCCGCGTGCCTGCAGCTGGCTGACCGCCGCGCACCGCCCTGCCTCGCCCCGTCCCCCCCTCCCCCCTTGCGACACCTCGCTTCCGTCGCCTCGTCCCACCGCAGCCACACTCGACAACCGGAGCCATGCCTGACGATCTCGACTCGATAGTCAAGGGCACCGCCGCCCCGCCCGCCGAGAAGGCTGCCGAGAAGGTCGCCAGCACCTCCGGCGTCACCCCTCCCAGCGGCAAGCCCGGCGACCCCCTCAGCCATGCGCCGTCCTCTCCGTCCATGATCTACCTCAATCTCCTCATTCTCGAGGCCTCCCTTCGCGCACAGTATCTCGAGCTGCGCGCCCGCCGCCGGCACCACACCTTCTTCCTCTCCATACTCAGCGTCTGGATCGTCGGTTTCGGCTATGCCCTGTTCTTCGCCCCGAGGGAGGACGGCAGAGGCGTTGGTGGCTCAGTCTACTGGGGCGTCGAGATGATCGAGAAGCTGTGCTTCATGGGGGGCGTCATAACTGCCGCCCTCGTCTGGGCCACGGGCATATGGGAGCGCGGCGTGAGGTGGCCCAGGAGGTGGTTTGCCATCACCAACCGCGGCATCAGGGCCTTCAACCTCAAGCTTGTGCTTGTCAAGAGGTCATGGTACGCCGAGGCGCTGTCCACCCTGGGCTGGTTCCTAACCTACGGCCTGTTCTCCCACACCGCGGGATCCTCCTACCAGTTTGTCGACCCCGCGATACTTCGCGAGGTGGAAAAGGAGCTGGACCTCGCAGGGAAAGGGCACCCGATCCTCCCGTCCGTTAGCAGCGACGAGGAGAAGGCTGGGCGCGAGGAGGATCTCGCCCCCGGCGGAGATTACGTGAAGCTGCTTCTGTTGGCGAAGCCTTTCTCGCCCACCTTCCGCGAGAACTGGGAGCTGTACAGGACCGAATACTGGGACCGGGAGAATGAGAGAAGGGCGCTGTTCCGCTCCAAGCTTCAAGAGAGAGACCGCCGCCTGCGGAAGGAGCAGTTTGGCTGGTTGTGGTGGGCACCGTGGGCGAAGCCGGCGCCAATCATCGAGAAGCCTCATCACGCACACCCCGACAAGGCACACCACCGGAGGCTTTCGGTGGTTGAAAGGGAAGGCAAGCGGTCTCGCAGTGGAAGCGTCCGACGAGGCAGTATTTCTGGCCACTCCAGCCGGAGCCCGACACCGACACTGGAGGTCAAGGAAGGAAATGCCAGCAGGAGGTCTTCAGACGCCTCACAGAAGAGGAAGAAAGCCCTGTCCTCCTCTGGGTCGAAGTCTGGCAAGCGGCCCGGGGTGGAATCGCGGTCGGTCACGCCGGAATTCTTGTCACCACTGGCGAGAGAGAGCAGTGTAAGTGGGTTGACACCAACAGAGTCTGGTACCGCGAGTGACAGGCGGGCCAAGTCTGCCTCAGATAGTTGAATCCAGTCCGGATATAAGGGCAAAATCCGTCTGCAGAGGGCGGGTGCATCCGTCTCCCCCTGTAGTTCAACACAGATCTAGCCTGAGTTTAGACGGCTCGAACTGTACTGAAAACAGTGTGTGCAGAGGCACAAATCATCATGTAGACTACTGTTAGACTAGACCCGTGAGATCCTGCAAATGCTTTATTTACCTGTAGCAACATGAATATCAACATGAATATCAACAGAATTTGGCAGTTCAAGCCCTCACTGACAATTCTTCCGTATCGTGCTGCATTGGACCGCAATACTGGGACCAAGCATGAAGCCGGTACCCTGATGTACTTCTGCAAGAAGATTCCCAGGTATCGTGCGAATAGACGTTCAAGGTTGTTCAAGGCGGCATTTATAGGTACCTAGGTACCTAGGTACTCCGCGATGCACCTGGCTGCCTTACGATTTGCGCATGGGGTCCTAGTAGACGCCAACCGGCCCAGCACCGTCCAGTGGCTGATCTCGCGCCCCACATTAGATACTTGGGTACCCATAGAGCTAATTGTAACTCGGGCAGGGGCAGGTGCCTGACAGTCTACGACGACTCACATTGGTCTTCAAGTGCTTGTTCTCACTTCATTCCTCGTTGGTTGATTTGACAAAGAAACAACAGACACACCCATTGTCCTCGACCATCAGCAGAACTGGCCCCAGCCATAACGGAACAGCTACATCCTAAACCCGTCAACAGCCACATGGTAAAGGACCACAGCTCTTCCTGCACCGTCCCTCCCTGGGCGGCGATTTACCGGTAAAGAGAAAACCGAGGCCATCGCTACCTCCCATCTCTGAGATCCCGTCACACATCCGGTCTTACCACGCCTCAACCGGCCGACTCGACTACCTTCAGGAGCCGTTGCCAGTCCAATCCTGCCAAAATGCTCATTCCACAGGCTCAACAGCCGCAGCCACAGCCACAGCAGCTGTCCGACGGCGTTGTCCGCACGGCATCCTTTGCCAACCGGCCTCCAAGCCCACCATACCTCCATATCCCAACCCCAATGAGGGAAAACAATAACGAGTCTCTCACTCTGACCCCATCCTACGCCGCCGTTGACCCTCGCACTCTCACCCCCGAGGACCTGCGCATCATCACCGGCGGAAGAGTCCAGGAAGCCTCTGATGATTATAAGAGCACGTGGAGGTATGAAGACCGGCGCAAGGCCCAGCCCATCCTGGACTTCCTCTACCTCGGCCCCCTCGCCGTGATCCGAGACCATGAATTCCTCAGGCAACAAGGCATCACCATGCTTCTTGCGGTGCGCGATGCGTCCATGTCACACCTGCGCCTCGTCGCCGTGGAAAAGGCCGCCGCAGAGCTCAATCTGCAGAGCGAGTATGTCGACGTAGCCAGCCGGAACCAGCTCATCCACGACTTCCCTCTCATCATCGCCAGGATCAACGACCACCTCCTGAGTGTGTACAAGAGCCAGCTACAGGCAGTTAATGACGCCGGCAACATGGCCATCGACACGACCACCTTCAGGCGGGGCAAGGTGCTCGTCTTCTGCGAGACTGGCAACGAGCGGTCTGCCGTCGTGGTGGCTGCCTACCTGATGGCCATCTATGGCGCGAGCATGGTCAACACTGTTCAGTTCATCTCTGCCCAGCGTTTCTGCGCCACCTTTGACGAGGAAATGAAACATCTGCTGCGATCCTTCGGGGACATTCTCGAGGCGCAGAGAATGGTCTCCAATGGGGCCCAGCAGGCAGGCAATGACCAGACTTTCATTGGCCGTCATTCTTTTGGCGCCCCGGCTGGTGCAGACCCAGGTTCTAAGAAGAGGGGCATCGATGACACTATGGATGAGGACGATCTAGAGGGTGATCCCTCAATGGATCATGATCGCTATGAAGATAGGGCTGCTTTCACGCCGTACAGGCAGAACTAAGTCGGTTCGCCCCAGCCACCGGCCAATGGGGCAGGTTTTTCAATGTTCTGGAGCATTCCATGGTTCGGAGACCACACTTAGTTGTCGACTGTTTGGAAACGCGTCGTTCGGTCGACGTCTCTTGCATTTTACGCGATTATGGACGGTGGCCGAGTTATAATTAGGGATTGCTCACCCCCCCCCCCCTTTTTTTTTTTTTTCTGATCAGGACTGGTGGAATTTTCTGTTTGCGAGGCGTTGGGTGGAAACTTTACTGATACCCCATTCTCTTGGCATGAAGGGTGGGCGTTGTTGAGTGAGAGGATTTGCCGAAAATTGAAAAAAGAAGCCTGGGGATATTGAACGGCAGTATTGTTGACATAGTAGCAAAATATCCATAGAACTCAACTTGAGGCTGCTGCATATCGAATAAGCTGCCGTAGTAGGATCGAAAAATCCAACACACTTTCAGGTCCAATCACCCCTCCTTTTCTTTTTCCATGTGGTAATTGACATGCTGAGGACTTGCACAAGTTCACACCTCTTCAGGGTTAACCATGTAGTGTCATTGATGGCTTCTGATGTATGATGAGTTCTCATGGAGAGCTCGCTAAGCAGCAGAAGAGGCGAGAGGTCCAAGAAGTACTGGCAGGAAATGATAAAGAAAGAATCACCTCCTAGGCACTTAAGAAAACGACTCGAGCCAACAGATCTTGGATGCCGTTATGAAATATTGTACTTTTGACTATTCCTTTTCCCTTGCACAAGAAAGCCTGATCAGGCACATCTGAATATGTTTTGTATGGTGAACGTTCAAGGTCCAGCAGCCTGGGTAGCAGAGAGGCAGAAGCCCGAGGCTTGCCACCAGTAGCCAACACTTTGGAAGTGAAGGTCATTCCTTTAGTGTGGTTCAGCACTTGCGAAATAATCCCAGCTGCTTCAGCTTCAGCTTCTAACCCGAGTGCATCAGGCACTACAATCTCGTGGTTGTTGTGCTCGCTGACAGTGCTCAATTCTTTCATTTGAGGGGGGTATGTATCTCTGCTGTGTCAAGGCAAAGGATCATGATCGTGCCTAGACTGACATCTTCCAACTGGACTTGACATGACACCAATGATTTGCAGTCACCCTGACGTCCATCTAACTCGCAAACACGATGCTGGAGGTTGCGGTTTGAATCTTCCATGCTGCACCTTATCAGGTATCCAGGTACCAAATCAACAACTTGGTCCATCCTGCCCTACTTCATCAAACATCCCCGTCCGCCATCCCCGTCCTGATCTTCGATAGACCCCGTCCCTGGGCTCAACTACCCCGTCGCCAGCAACCCCGACCCTGTTGACGACACCCCATACCCCGGGTGCCCTTGTGCCCTTGCAGCAGTATCGCAGCCAGGTGAAATGGCATTTGATGATTTCGACTCTGACTCGTCCTATGACGATGATGGGCCACCACTCCAACCCAGCACCACCTCGAGAGGTGGCATGAAGCTCCGCAACGCCGCGAATATCAAATGCCCAGCTCGTTACAATTATGACCTCGAGCCCATCGACCCCGGCCGCCCAAGTTTCGTCCACCCTGACCCCCTCTTCAACATGGACCGCGCACACTTTGTGCAGTGGCGCACGCTCGAGCTCGATGAGCCCTCACCAGGCGAGGCGCTATACAAGTTGTGGCAGGAGCAAGGCGAGCCAAGAGACGCGTTTGGAAAGCCCGTCGTTCCGTCGTCTCCGTCGCGTGCGGAAATCGATATCACCAGTTCGCCTGGCCCCATCGTCGCTCACCTAAGACGTCGCCAATTCTCCTCCGACCGTCCCGATCTGTCGCAGGCCCTTGCCAACACAGTCGAGCAGCAAGACGTGTTTGACCAGGCATTTGACAGCAATCTGGCTGACTTTGACGACAATGAGCCCCAGTCAGGGGGCGGCGATGTGTCCCGCGTGGTTCATCACAAATTTAGCCCACGATTCAACGTGAGTAGTTCAAGCCAGTCCTGTCCTCCACAAGCCGCCTCGATCCTCTCATGTGTGGCTCTAACAGCGAGAAACTGACCATGTATTTGTGGCCCCAGGACTGGTCCGCCCTCAGTGAAAACGTCCAGTGGGCCATCATCTATGACCTGGCTCACGATCTCCCAGGTGGTATCACCGATGCAGCAAATCTGCTGAGTCTCAACATGGCCGAGGTGATCAACTTCGTCAACCTGTACCAGCGTGAGAAGGCGCTCTGGGAGAACGGCGCATCCCAACTGGAGAACGCCCACTCTGCTCGTGCGCTTCCCCAGCGTGACGGTGCGCAGGACGAGGATGCCCAGCCAGTACCGCAGGCTAAGGTGGACGATACCATGCGAGAATTCGAACACGATAACCAAGATGTCGCTACTCAAATGGCCAACAACACTGAAGTCGACCCACAAGATCTCGAAGGCGTTGGTGATATCTGGCTTGAGTCTGAGGATGAGCTTTTCCTTGATGCAGACAACGTCGCTGCTAAGGAACGAGTCAACCAGTCAGACACTATCGACCAGCCTGAAAGTGTCAACCGACCCGGCACTGAGGCAGATGAAATACAAGCTTTTCTCGAAGATACGCCACCTCTGGTGGATCTCGTCACCGACAGATTTTCGAGGGAAGACATCGCAAGTGGCCGTAGCTACTTGAACTTCGTCGGCCTCCAAGGGTACGCCGATCGCTTCGGTGAATGGTTTGGTATGGGAACCTCATTCCGCGAAATCCCTGGCATCTTCGACGCAAACAACGACCTTATATTCCCAACCGTCGACACCAATAAGGCACTGTATAGCGGCAATGAACTGAACTGGGAAGGACCAGCTCCGCAGCCCCTGGGAGGTCCTGCACAGCGCGAATGGCTCATGCAAGCTCTTCCTCAAGGTGTACCTCGACCCCGAGGACCGGAAGGTTTTGAGCTGCAGCAATTCCAGAGCGTAGCCGAGCACATCAGCGGCCACTCCATCAAGCCTCATGGAAGTGGTGACATATTGTTGAATCACATTTCTGAAGGCGCGCAAGGTGGCCTGGATCATGTTGGGCGTGTCCACACTGGCGCATTTACTCGAATGATCGCGGACGACGAGTTCGCTGACGAAGAGGCGGCTAACCTCGTGTGGAAGGAGTCAGAGAAGGGCGTCCGCGCTTCCAGCAATGTGGCCCAGTGGTCCCGCAAGTCCTACGATCAACATGGCAACTTGGTCTACCCAGGTACGCCTAGCGCTGCCCTCGGCGAGGGGGCTCAGCTGTTTAATATGAGCTCGGCCTTGCCAAACAGCCCGTACATGCCTCGATGTGATGATGGCATCGTACGCCGCTTTCCTGGACTCGGCCCTGCCGTATTTGACGGCGGGTTTAACGGACACAGTGTCCCGTCATCAAACTTACGGCCTTCACATCAGCTCCCCTCTGTCTCTCAGCCTCATCATGACATCGTGCAACTAGCGGACAGAGCCGCTCCCACTTTGTCTCTCCCGGGACATGGCAGCAGCCAGGTTAAGAGCACTGAACACACAACACAGACCCAGATCAAGGATGCGTCAATCGCCACGCCAAATTCCACGGGATTTCTGTCCGTCAAGGCATCGTCGAATCATGAAGCTCGAGGCTCGGCAAAGAAAGTTAAGCGAGACGCTCAAGTCGCCGTAGTGCCGTCCAAAGTGCAAGAAACAGCCGACTCGAGTCGATTTCCACAGAGTGGCATCAATACCAAAGGATTCCCGAAGTGCGCTCCCTGCTTCGCGGCTAGAGCCCGATGTGACGGGGGTCGGCCCTGCAGCAGCTGCGGCAGCAGGAACAGAAGGTGTAAGGATGTCACAAAAGCCGACCTGGACAAATATCCAGACCGGGCGGAGAGAGTGATCGCAGATCAGGCGAAGGCGGACGCGAAGGCTGCCCAGGGTGAGGGAGAGGCCTTATTACGAAGCCCTGCCTCAACTCGAAATGCGGCAACGCCTGCGCCTGCATTCTCCACTGCGAAGACCACCGGGGTCAAGCGCAAATACTCGGCCGTTGCTAGAGACACTTCTTCGGGCAAAGGTGACTCCGATCTTGATCAGTACCCATCCGAGAAGGAGGATCCAAAAGACAGTGATTATGACCACACGCCGAAGAAGAAACGGCCGAAGAAAGGCAGCAACCCGGCTATCAAGAAGCGAGTCGCCGCCAAGGAAGCACCTGCAAGTTCTACTTCCACCAAGAGGGGGCCGCGAGGACCATATAAGAAGAAGATCAGAGACCTTGCTCTTGGGAGCAATGAGCCTGACAATGAATCGAAGAATACGCCCCCTCCACAACCCGGCGGAGCTGCCCATTCTGGCAGTGCCGTTGCGGCCACGAAGGCGCGAATGAATTCAGCGAAGACTCCCGTGCCCGTGAAGGATAAGCCATACGGCTTGTCCCTGAGTGCCGCCGAGGTTGATCCCTCCGCGGCTGGAGCAGGAAGATCAGTAAACAACGCTGTTAAGACAGTGACACAAGCAGCAGCCGGGATGACAAACGTTCGGCCATCCCCGGTTCAAAAGCACAGCGAGACGCGCAGTGTCCTCGATCCGCCGTTGATTTATCCCAGGCTTTCCAGCGCTGAAGACCCCCGCTACATCGATATGCCTCTTGCCCCGGTTGGTCCGCAGGCATACCCGCGAACGACACCGATTCCCAGGCCCAACGCTGTAGTACCTGGCGCGTACCCTTCTCAGGGAGCCTATGCGATGCCAGGTATTCCAAGTCATGTCATGCTGTCGCGTCATCAGACAATCGCAACAGAGAACAGTCATCTCAGTGGTGCCGACTTCTCTACCACTGCATCGAACCCTCATGATCGAAATGTGATGCATGATAAGCTACCGGTGACTGGCGACGGGATGTCGGTGGTACCGCAGATTGCCCGACCCGGATTGAGTGGCTCCCCTGAGCCCATAGATGTCTCGCCGACATCACAATCAAGTGGCTCTGGCACGACGGTGTCCATGGACTTTCTTGCCATGCCCTTCAGCCCGATGCAGGGGTCTCCTGCCTACAGCCATTACAGCCATGGGGGCATGCCAGTCAGGAACCCACAAGGCAGCCGCGGCTTCTCCCCAGGATTTCCGGCGGGCATGGTCTCGCTGAATTCGCCAACCGTGCCTCGGCGACGGCTGTCAAGCTCGTCGTACACCAACGGAGCCCCTGGTTCAGTCACGGGTATAACAACTCCCTTGATGGCGGCGGCCCCAGGCTTCGCGGTGACTCCTGGACCCATGCCACCTTGCGCTATGTTCCCAGACCAGCGACCCGTACCTCGTCCTGTCTCGAGGCTGCATGTAGGCTATGGCTATCATGGCGCTCAACAATCGTTGCCTCCTTTTAGCACATCCGGCATGTTTCATGACCATCAAGGCGAGGGGATGAGGCCCGGACCACGAGGAGTTAGCGTCTCCCCTTCGCAGCAACAGCAAACAACTTCTCCTCGGCCACCAAAGCGAAGGGCAGATGCCTCAACAACCCTGGGCCAGCAGCCCGCTAGAAAGAAACAGAGGGCTTCCAACAGTCCTCAGGCTCCGCCGAGACACGCAAAGAGCTGGCAGGAGCTGGCGCGAACGCAGTGGACAAATGATTCTCGAGCAAACGAGCCACATGCCCCCCACCCTGCGGTCAAGCCGTTGTTTGGCGGTGATGGTTCATATGAGGTCTCGCTCAGCCCGTTCGGCCAGTCCGGCCAGTACACAAAAGTCCAGGAGCAGATTGACCCGGTGCTCAAGGAGATGAAAATGGCGCGAAAGATGAGCTCCCCGTCTCCGTCTGCTGGCCCGGACAAGAAGCGTTAGATCAAGTGCGCAGATGAGCCTGGATTTCCACGGTCGTATTGTTGCCTCCCTCGGAATTTCGCATATCCGGGATCAAGAGGATGTTCCGCCTATTCGGGAGGTGACATTTTTGATCATTCGTCGTTCCATTCCGAAGCTTCAGGGCAACTCTTGAAGAAGCCCGAGACTTTAGACATCCGATACGGAGTAGCCCAAAAGAATGGCTATGTATTTTCAGAATTCGATGACAAGTTTTCTTTTTCTGCTGCTGGACTGATGGTCTCTGGGTGAATAGCCGCCATTCAGAGCAGATCCGGCACCAGTTGATCTGCAAGCTGTGTCTTGTGAACACACCACGTCAAATCAGGAAGCGTTGCTTATCCATGGATAGGAGGCACCAGGATACGTTTTGAGGATCTGGCAGTAATGGGATTGATCCCTGAGGAGATTCTTTAGTGATGGCTTGGATGAGACAGAGGTCTTGGAGATGAATTATGGATCATCGAAACAAAAGCAATTGCAGCACATGGAAAATGAGGGATGCAAAACGTCCTTCACTCATAGACTGATATTCTTTCGAAACAAAAGTTGCTGCAGAGCAAGAGGTAGTGAATCATCGCATATGACACGTCTTCAGTGCAGAGAGTGACTTGATCAGTTGATGTGTTGATATATACGTTTGGGCACTGAGCATGGCAGGTCGGCTCCAGGTCGAGCTGGCAGCCTGGTTGGCAATCCTACCCACCCAGGTACATAGGTACCCAGATACCTAGGAAGGCGTACAAGCCCCTGCTATTCGTGCACAGACCCACTGGACGGCTGCGAGAGACTGCAATCCACTTATGCTCCCAAGCTTGCCCCAGTTGTCCACTCTGCCCAATGTAATAGCATCATTCTCCCCTGAACCCAAGCCTTAGCCTGCGGTTAACCATCTCTCACTTTGTAAAGAGGCCATCAAGATCAATCCTTTATCGAATCAAACTCCTGCGCATTCTCCTAGACCCCCTGCCAGCTTCTAATTCCATACTCGTATTCGGCGCATCCCCCCAACTCGTCCGAACGACCACCAGAACCAACAAACGCCGCATCATCCACAGGCTCCGGCCACTGCGCCTCCGACCATGGCACCCCGGATAGAAGCTCAGGAAATCGAAACATACTGGAACATCTTCTCAGCACGCACCGGTGGCGGCCAATTCCTCACAGGAGAGCAAGCAGCGCCGGTACTCAAGAATAGCGGCCTCAATGACTCCCAGCTCGAGCGGGTGTGGGACCTTGCGGATGTCGATAATGATGGCAACCTGGACTTTGAGGAATTCTGTGTTGGCATGCGGCTGATATTTGACATACTCAATGGCGTGCGTTCTAAGCCCAGACAGGCGGATGACGAGACAACCCGTGGTGTGCTAATGGTGGCTCCTAGGAATACATGGACGTACCCGCCACACTACCAGATTGGATGGTCCCGGAGTCGAAAGCACACCTCGTCCAGGCAAACCGCGCGCTCACAGGAAAGGCGGCGCAATTCGAACAAGTCGATGACGATCCGGACGAGCTGGGCCTGAAGGATGGCTTCGATTGGTACATTAGCCCTGCAGACAGGTCCAAGTATGAGCAGATATACCAGGAGAACCGGGACATGCGAGGGGAGATATCATGTGAGCTGCCGCAAATCCGATTGCTGGTGAATTAGCGTGGACAGGGTGGCTAACAAGTAGGTGTTCTTGGACAGTCGGCGCCTTACAAGACCTCTACGACAGCCTCGACGTTCCTGACACCGATATTCGCTCCGCGTGGAACCTGATCAACCCCTCCGCCGCCTCCTCGGTCAACAAAGATGCATGCATAGCCTTTCTGCACATGCTCAACTACCGCCACGAGGGCTACCGGATCCCGCGCACGGTGCCCGCCTCCCTCCGCGCATCATTCGAGCGCAATCAGATCGACTACCAGATTGACAACCAGCGCACCGCCGCGCAGTCCCGGTGGGCTGTCAAGGCCGACAACGAGACCGCCACGGGCCGCAAGGCTAAGTTCGGCGACCAATATCTGACGCGACTGGGGCGCAGCGGGTTCAAGAGCGCCGGCACCGACTTCTCCACCGAGAAGACCGACGACTGGGAGGAGGTCAGGCTGAAGAAGCAGCTGGCGGACCTGGAAGCTAAGATCGAGAAGGTCGAGTCGTCGGCTGAGATAAGATCCAGCGGGAAGAGGGAGAGCAAGCCCGCGCTGGTCAAGAGGGAGCTGGAGCAGCTGCTGGAGTACAAACGGAAGCAGCTGCGGGACCTCGAGGAAGGCTCGAGCAAAGGGGGCGGCGGCAACAGCCTGAAAGGCATCCAGGACGACCTACAGACTGTAAAGGAGCAGGTTGAGGGTCTGGAAACGCACCTGAGGTCCAGGGAACAAGTGCTGGAGCAGATCCGCCGGGAGATCGAGGATGAGAAGGCGAACCGGTGATCAGACGTGCACGGCGCCTTTTCATCGCTGCCTATGAGCAGCAAGAGATCATGGTAGAGACTGCAGTTGATACCTATTTGGATTCGTTCTTGCTATCAGCAATTATTATCGTAAGGGGGACTCTAATTCATCCTCCAAAATCAGCTCACAGAGCTCCATCCTCGCCGTAAACAAGTATAATGATATCTCAAGATGTGCAAAGCGAACCGAACATCACCCTAAGCGACGCTGCCGTTGATGTAACCAGGCATCCGCTGTATGCCCAATGTCTTCCCCTTCGCCAACCACACCATCACGGAAAACATCTTGACGGGTCCCATCCTGCCTGCGCCCCTGTTCCTCCCCACAGCGCATGCCATGATATCTACCGGCATCAGCTTCACCACCTGTGGCTCCTTGCCCTGGAGGGCAAACTCCACATTCTTTCCTACGCCCGCAGCCTGAAGTCCTACTGTCAGTCACACATCCAATCGGGTAATTCATACTCTCGCCAAGAGAGCTCACCTGCTTCTGCGTAAATAGGAAGCCGCCCCTCGGCACGCTGACGACATCACCCAGCGCCCACACGCCCTCCTTCTCCAGGCCCTTGACCCGGTAGAACTCGTCCACGCTCACGTAGCCCTTTTCTGTCAGGTAGGACTGGTCCATCATCTCGCTGTTGGCGCGCATGCCCATGGTGGGCAGGTACAGGTCCGTGGTGATGGTCTCGCCATTCTGCAGGGCGACCTCGGTCTTGCCGTCGGGCAGCTCCTTGCTCCCCGTGACGCGGGCGTCGAACCGGACGTTGACATGCAGCTTCTTGAGCTCGGCCAGGGCAGCGGGCCCGACCGAGTCGCCGTCGAGGAGAGAGGGCCCGCCGGAGAGCAGGAGGACCTCCTTGTCCTTGCCGTACTCGCACCCGAGCTCGCCGGCGACCTCGATGCCCGTGGCGCCCGCGCCGGCCACGACGATGTGCTTCGCCTCCTTGACGCGCTCCCGGGTCGCGTCCAGGTTAGACACCGTCTCATCGTAGCTGTCGAGGATCTTCCAGGGCACGGTGGAGGTGGTGGACCGCGACCCCGTGGCGACCACGAGCTGGTCGTAGCTCAGGGAGCGCGACGAGCCGGGGAGAGACACCAGTACGGTCTTGGACGCCGTGTCGACCTTGCCAGCCGCGCCGATGATGACCTCGTAGCTCTCCTTGGGATAACGCTCGAGGGCGGCTGTGAGCGGCTGGAAGAGCTGCTCGTCTGTGATCTGGCCTGGGACTATGGCGCGGACGGAGGCCATATTCCAGTAGAAATGTGAGCTCTGTTAACATGGGCATCGTTTTGTCAGTCTAAATGGGTCCGGCATGAGCTCCGTGCGGAGATGTGTTGGACAACCGCGCCTTTGCGCTGGTGAGCACCTCCGAGGCACATGTAGCCGCCTCATGGTGTACACAGGGAATGAATATCGCGGTTGTCATACCTTTGAGACAAGTATGACCTTGAGGTCAGGAATCTTCTGCTTGAGGAGGTAGTGGGCAATATGGAGACCGCCATAAGACCCCCCCAAGATCACAACCGTCTTGGCCATGATGGGCAGATGGGCAGATGGGCAGATGGGCAGATGGGCAGTTGGGCAGTTTCGCGCAGCCTTTCACTTGAACCAGGCTGGATTTAGTCCAAGGATAAGGCGAAGCAAGTCTTCAGAGAAGTTATTGAAGTCAATCAAAGACGAGAGTCGCCGAATAGAGGTCAAGGAAGAAAAAAAAACACACAGGAGACAGGGAGGTGCAGATGTGAGACCAAAACGCCGGACATGTGTTGGGGAAGCTCATGTGGGAACATTCCGGTGATGTACCTTGCAGGCACCCGTCTTGCGAGTCCGTGCAGAGATGGGACGGAAGGCTTGGTTGCAGGGTGACGAATGAGACCAGGATGGGCAACGGCAGGGACAGTAAGAGATGTCCATCAGCAGCCCAGCGGCTGAGGATGGTTGATGAATCAACCATCAAAAAATGCGACCTCGACCTCGACCTCGACCTCGGGCTGGCGAGAGTTGCTCAGACAGCGGGCTAGCATCGGAACAGGGCGCTCGGTTCACAGCTAGCCCGCTGGTCCCCAGCTCCCAGACCTGCCTGGATGCCCATGAATGGTAAGCTGCTCGGCCCATAGTCAGGGCGCATGGTCATGGGAGAGAGCCACAAGAAGCAGTGCTCAGTGAGGGTGTTCGCGACATGCCGTCAGATCGCACCTGGTGCTGAGCTTTGTTGTCACACTCGCCGCAGCAGGGGACCAATTATAAGTTAGTAGGACATATTGGCTTCGAAAGACCCACGAGACGGAATGCTGATCCCGGTCGAGCTGCCGGCTCGGTCCCGAAACGCGACCGGGAACAGCCCCCATCTTTATCACCGACTATCAAACGTGCGTGCGTGGGCTGTCTCCTGTGCAGTCTAGAAACTTACAGGGACATGTCTGGGACTACTGATTGTGATCTTGTTCCGAGGAATGCAATGCTTGCTCCCTCCTGGCCTTCCAAAAGAGATGGGGCCGTTAGGCCCAGAATGGGATGATTTCCAGAAAGCAGGTGACAAACATATATGTATCTCGGAATATCGAGGTCTGTGTTTAACGAGTGGTGTATATGAATACATGCTCAGCCTATCGCCCCTGGACCAGTTGGCATGCCTGCACCCGGATGAATGGACAACGCAGACCCAAATGCCTTCGATGCTACTATCCTACCTTAACACTCCTATTAATCTAGAGGAAGACAGTATGTCGCCCTGTACTTGCACTCTTCAAATCAAGCACGACGGACTGTCCCAGCCTTGCCCGTCAGCAATGAATGCACTTAGACATGACACGTGAGTAATCACAGAAGAAGAGCTCCAGCCGAACACATTGCTGTTCGCCGAACACTCATACGGGCCACCAGGGAGTGAGACGGTAGACCACAGTTTCAGTGCGCGCAATGACCTCACCACAAATACACAACATGACACGATGGTAAATATGAGCAGTCCAGCGCCGGGACTTCGCTGAGAAATAGCACGCACAAGCAGTCTGAGGCACAGGGAGGTCAGTCTCTCTTATGCGAGCAAGTATTGATATCACAGCATACTGATTGCACACAGCAATCTGAGTTCGACTAAGATGTCACTTGGGAAGTGGGAAGGGAGATGGAGGTGTCGTGGGCATCAAGTGAGGCTACTACCAACACAAAAGGAAGCTACCGAGGCTTCGGGCGGGCAACCTCGAACAGTGGGGCCTGCCTCCGCAAGTCAGGCCCAATGACGTGCAAACCACGAAGTCGAACCCCTCCCTCCACACGCCCAGCAGGCCGGAGCAGCCCAGGTGATCAATGCCCCGCCAACTCGGCCCCAGGGTTCCTTTTGCGCATAGAGCTCTCAACAACTTGGGTGCCAGGCTTTCCCCTTCCCTCAACATCTCGGAAGAGCACGTCGAATAACAAAAACACAAATTCTACTACTCCGAAAACTGCCAAAGGCTGCCCATTTCACTCTCAACTTCCATACACCCACCACCCATCATGTCTTTCGAAAAGGCCGTCGCCGACTCCAAGAAGCTCACCTCCAAGCCCTCCAACGAGGAGCTGCTGGACCTCTACGGTACGCCCGCCCCAGGCCGTCCCGCCTCTCCTGGTGGCCATCCTACTGACAGCATCGCAGCTCTCTTCAAGATCGCAAACGGCGAGGACATCTCCTCGGCCCCTGCACCTGGCATGTTCGACCTGAAGGTACGACGCTATGGCCCCGCCGCAACCCCTTTGCCTCACCTAAGTGGTTGTCGCCACCGAGCGTCATCAGACATCCAGCTAACAACTCTCTCCCTGCGTACAGGGCAAGGCAAAGAAGAACGCATGGCAGAAGAAGGTTGACGAGGGTGTCACCGCGGACCAGGCCAAGGAGCAGTACGTCGCGCTCGTCGAGAAGCTCAAGACCCAGTACGGATACGACGAGAACAAGCAGCCCGAGGCCGTCGGCAACTAAGCGAGGGCCCCCGGCGGGGGTGCAATAGCGCGAGGTCACGCCCGAGATGGAGGGTACACAGATACATATATACACAGGCAGGCGCAAACTGCCAGATAGAACGGGCGGGAAGAAACGGCCAACCTAGGTGTACACACAGAAGATACAGCCCAGAGTCGCTCGAACGTGATTGCCCGATGCGAGTCCATTTGACAGTAGTGGACTAATTCTGTACCGAGTCTACAGTACGTGTCTCCCAGATTATGTGGGTCGATGAGCCGGTCAAGACTGCGGCCGCTACTCCGACCACACCCGACCTCGCCAGTCAGGTTCAGGGTAACTTGCCGTCGCAACCCACGGCTTCTCGTCCACGCCATATGCCTGCAGAGGATGGCTGTACGGGATGCGAAGGCCGACGATGGGCGTCTCCCCGTTCTCCTCTGGCCTATCTGTCTGGAACGTGCCGACCATCTTCGCCTTTTCAGAAAAGAGCGCCGGCCAGACCAGAACGCCAATCTCGTACGAGGCTATGCGCACCTCCCCAGATGAGTTGGCTGCTTCTCCCCAGGCTTGCTTGGATAGATTCGCCGAAGTGGTGAGCGCCCAGTCGATCGATTTCTCACCGTAGCGAATGTAAGTCTTGATGTGGGGCGCGGCTCGCTTGCGACCTGCCTCCTTATATGAGGAGTCAGGACTGAGTTCATGTCCACGTGGCGCGTCATTCGCCCAGTGACAGAACATGGGTTTCAAATACAGGAGCTGCTTGGCTTGCTGCGCAGACTGGATCTTTGTGTGTATAGAACGACCGCTCTCGTAGCCATCCAGGCTGCGGCGGATCTCGTCAGGGGTGGGAAACACGATCTTGAAGCTGGGCTGCTTCTGGGTGGTGTTCCTCGAGGCTCTGAGAGAGTCCAACAGGCTCCGGCGGAGCCAAGTGTCTGTCGGCCCTAAGGTGGCAATACTCGAGACCTGAACAACGATGTCAGACTCACCTTCTTGCACCGGTAACCTTTTCAGCGCCTGCCGCAGGCCTGCCCAGCCCCATCTCGTCTCAGAATCGTCATGGATAAGGTGACGGCCAGGGACAGATGCGATCAAGACAGCCTTGATGGCGGAAAAATCAAACTTCTCCAGCTGTTCCACCAACGCCGTGCAGGCAGTCCTCCTTTGGTGGTCGTATGCTTTAAGGTAATTCAGTAGGTCAACCTTGAACTTCTCACCACTGCCAAATGCGACCGAGTTGCCTGCTTTCCCATGAGCAAGGTGTTCCTTCTGTAGAGGAAGCAGAGGGCTTCGCCAGACCGCCTGGGTCATGTTGGTCCAGTCTCTGGCAATCATGTTAGCCGTGTGGATGACGACCTGGGCTGTATCATCATGGCGAATAAGAATCATCATCTTGGAGTGATGTGTGCCGAACATCTCGGGCATAAAGGCGCAATGAAGCGTCACATTTTTGTGCCTATGAGCCTGCTCCTAGTGTGTCTGTCAGCAAAGATGGCTCCGCCTTGAGGACGGCGATGTGCCGCCAAGATCATGGACCGGGTGAGGGACGAGCTAACTGACCTGGAGCATCAGCCGACCTGTATCCTCCTTCTTCCAGAAACCGTGGACTACGTGAACTTGAACCAGGTGTCTTGTGTCCTCGTCGAAATGAGAGAGGAGGAAGTCAATATCGTGTAGGTAGTTGAACTGCCAGCATTCTGCAATCAAGGGATCGCCGAGTATGTCTCGAAGGGTGACGGCATCAGTATTGGCAGCGGCAGGGAGATCTCGAATCCAGGTAAGCTGGAAAGGTGACTTGAAGGTCTGGTTGGGCTCATGAGTTGAGGGGACGTCAGCTGGTGCAGAAGTTGCAGGCGTGGTTTGGGCAGGTTCCTCATTGTCTCGCTTCGGGGCAGCAGCTTGACGACTTGTTCGCTTCCGTGGAGGACTGACGGGATGGCTGAGCGAGCGAGGAGTCGACGGACCTGGAGTGCCTGTGGGGTCTGGCTCGACAGGCTCGGCAGTGAGACGTTTCCTCTTGGGAGGAGGCTCCATGCTTTGGGTTCACAGCTCCACGGGAGGGTCAGTTGGTTGCTGGGCAGGGGTCGCAGCGGTGTCGTCGATTGTCCTGTCCTCCTGGCTCGCGTCGGGTCTGGTTGCCAAAGGATAACTAACACGTGCGATGTGAACTTGACTTTGGACCCTGGAATCGGCAGCAGGAGATCGACATGCGCTTCACATGCGCTTCACGCACAAGCTCGTCCCTGGGCAGACCCAACACGGGTTGTTCTTGCCATCTGGGCTGACTGGGCGGAACTACCAAAGTCGATACTGTACGTGTGGGTGGAAGCCACTAAAATTGGGGCAGGGCCCGCAGATCCCCCCAGGGACCTCTGGGACCTGAGCCAGGCTGGGCCGGCCGAGCCTTGGATGTCCTGCCCAATCACAGATGGCGTCGAGTCACTCTGTTGGCCTGGCCAGGCACTTCCAGTATGCATGCAGCAAGAGGTGAGACGGCGCTTGGCTTGGGCAATCTGGCACTCGTGTGACATGGCGCATTTCCACATTACCAGTAGCACTTGCACTTTGCGCTTGCACCTCCTTGCTCGATAGACCACTTTTAGCCTCGCTTCGTCCGCTCACTGCTCACTGTCTTGCCTTGCAAATCATCCTCATCCTCACCACATCACCCTTTTTTTTTTCCCCTTGCGTCCTTTGTCGTCGTGCCTTCCCTCGTTCTCCTTGTGGGCGATTGCGCTGGTCCTCGACTCTGTGCTGCACGCCCCTTTCTTGGAATCAGGCGGATAGATCCCCTCCGCGTTGATTGCCACCCTCGCCCGTGCTGGACGCTTCCGCCATCTTCGCATTTATCTTGGAAGTTTAAGATACCCAATTCTCCCGGACCCGTTAGTTCGTGACGCCCGATGTCTAGGTGACGCGGCTGCCGGACAAGATTCGCGACAGACGCAGGTGTGCTCCGGCACCCGTTATAGTCGACAGCCCCGTGTTGTTGCCGACCGGCCATCGATCGACCATCCTCCCGACGCGGCCCAACTCTCGATAACATCGTACTGACTGGGGCATATAAGCCATGAGGCTCTCCTCCCTTGCTTGGGGCCTGCTACTCGGGGCCGCTTCCCGGGTAGCCGCCCAGGACGACGACTACGATGATGAAATACCAGAGGACAAATCCCTGGAAACAACCACCTTTGATGGCATCAAGGTCCCTCCGATGCTCGAGCTCACCCCGGATAACTTCGAATCGGAGATCAAGAAGTCAAAATACATGTTGGTCAAACACTACAGGTGCGTTTCTCGCTCTCCCATCACTGTCAAGTTGGCCCTGGAGTATTGCTGACATGCCATAGTCCGTACTGCCCACATTGCCAGGACTACGCCCCAATCTATCGCACACTGTACGAGTTTTACTACACCGACCCGGCGCCAGGCCCCGGCAAATCCTTCGAAGAATTTTATGACTGGCGCTTTGCAATGATAAATTGTGTCGCATTCTACGATCTATGCGCCGGAAATGGGGTCCAGTCCTACCCGACGTCGATGCTCTTCGTAAATGGCGTGAAGAATGAGAGCTACAGGGGCGTGAAGAGCTTGAAATTCTTGACCGACGCCATCGAACCCGTGCTCGAGCGCGAGAGACCCGGATCCAGACCCAAGGCACTGTTGCTTCCCGAGCCCCTTGCCACGGCTCGTCCCAAGCCAGCCGATGATTCGAAGCTAGCTTCAGTGCCCAAACCCGATGCTCAGCCCCAGATAGAACTCAGGGAGCCCGCTAAGGCTGGTTCTGAAGCCGCGGTCGCTCCCAAGGCTCCAGCGGCCGAGGCCCCCGCGATCGAAGAGCTGGGGTCCCTCAAGGCCGAAAAGCCCAAGGCTGAGAAGGCCAAAGACGCCGCTCCTGCGAAGACCGAGCCTGAGAAACCGGCAAAGCCCACAAAGACCCCGAATCCAAATGGCGCCTCCGTTCCCCTGACGGCGGAAAGCTTCCAAACCCTGGTGACTATGACCCGTGACCCGTGGTTCATCAAGTTCTACGCGCCATGGTGTCATCACTGTCAGGCCATGGCGCCGAACTGGCAACAGCTTGCCAAAGAGATGAAGGGCAAGCTGAACATTGGAGAGGTCAACTGTGAAGCAGAAAAGCGACTTTGCAAGGACGCTCGTCTTCGTGGCTACCCGACCATTCTCTTCTTCAGGGGTGGTGAGCGAGTAGAATATGAGGGTCTCAGAGGCATTGGTGACTTTGTCAGCTATGCCGAGAAGGCGATCGACCTGTCCAACGGGGTTCGCGATGTGGACGCCGATTCTCTCGCGGCCATGGAGGAGAAGGAAGATGTTATCTTCATATACTTCTACGACCATGCAACCACAAGCGAGGATTTCGCCGCCCTCGAGCGATTGCCCCTGAGCCTCATTGGCAGGGCCAAGCTTGTCAAGACCAAGGATCCCAAGCTGTACGAGAGATACAAGATTACAACCTGGCCGCGCCTCATCATTTCCCGGGAAGGTAGGCCGACCTATTACAACCCTCTCACGCCAAACGAGATGCGAAATACTCGACAGGTTCTTGAGTGGATGAAGTCAGTCTGGCTACCTCTCATTCCCGAGCTCACTGCATCAAACGCTCGTGAAATCATGGATGGCAAGATAGTGGTCCTGGGCATCCTAAATAGGGAAGACCAGGAATCATTCTCTGGTGCTATTAGAGAAATGAAGAGCGCGGCTACTGAATGGATGGACAAGCAGATCCAGCTGTTCCAGTTAGAGCGTCAGGAGCTGCGTGACGCGAAACAGTTGCGAATCGAGGAAGCCGAGGACCGTGGGGACCAGAGAGCGCTCCGGGCTGCCAAGAGCCAACAGGTCAACATGAACCGGGCAGATCGGAAAGAGGTTGCATTTGCGTGGGTCGATGGAGTTTTCTGGCAGAGGTGGATCCGTACCACATATGGTATTGATGTGAAGGATGGTGAGAGGGTTATCATCAATGACGAAGACGTAAGCTCCAGTTCCCTCTGCCATGGCTGTTGCACGTGTACTGACACCAACTCAGAACCGCCGTTATTGGGACCAAACCAGCACGGGCAACTACATCGTCCCGTCGCGTACCTCGATCTTGGAGACCCTCAACAAAGTCACCGCGCAACCTCCCAAGCTCAAGCCGAAGCTGACCATCTCAAGCTTCGAGAAGATCTTCTTCGACATGCGGGTCACTTTCTCCGAGCACCCGTATCTTACTATCGGTTGCATCTTTGGGCTGGTCCTTGGTTCTGCATCATGGTTCCGTGGTCGCCACAGGAGGAGAAGCGGCCGTCCTTTCCTGAGCGAAGACTTCAAAGCACCTCTTCTCGGCTCCAACATCAACGGTAAGACGGACTGAGTTGAGGGCAAAGAGCCCGTGCGCCCTGGAAAGACCTGCGGAGCAAAAGAACTCCAAGAAGGATACGGGACGATTGGGGAGGCCAATAGCGGCCACACGTCAAATCTGTATGTAAATCGAGCGTCATACCTGTATATGTCATTAATACGTGGCGTATCAGACCGGCTTCGGGGACAATGAGGTTTGGTTGTAGGGATAGGCCTGGGGACGGGTCTAAGTGCCATACCACAAGTCCCGAGCTTAAAGGGACGGGAGCGGGAAGGTCCGAAAGGGAGTACTAGGTTGAAAGGGCATGGGGTCAAATGTTGCATACTAATATCACTTCAGTTTATCTTGGTTCGATGAAGTCTGTTTGTGTAGAGGGCAAGACTCCTTTGGCCCCAGTCGTCAAGCATTTATGACTGACCAGGAGCTAGTGGAAATTTCCAATACAGAACGCGTTATCACACCTGGGCAGAGAAATGTGACTTCATTCAAGTGGAAATCCAGATTGACCGTGAGTGTCGCGACGAGCAAGGCTATAAATCAACGCTGCTTCAGGTGTACAAGATTCATCCAACCTAGACCCCTCAGGGGTCTGTCCGTCCGTTCTTCTTACGTGTAGATCTCCTCGGTGAAGCCGTTGAGGGACAGGCCAGACTTGGCGATGTCCTTGACATCGACCAAGAAGTTGAGGGGCATCTCCACCAGGGTACCCCTGATGCGCTTGAGCTGGTCCTTGACCTCCTGGACGCCGCCGGGGAACTCGCTCTTTACGACGTGGCCGTAGGGGACCTTGGCAGGCTTCTCCTTGTCATCGTCGCCCTTCTTCTCCTCCTCATCTTCCTTGTTCTCCTCGTCCTCCTTGTTGTCGCCGTCGTCGTTGTCCTCGCCGGCGTCCTCGCCGCGCTCGGCGGCCTCCCGCTTGAGCCTCTCCTTCTGCTCCTTCTCCTCCTTCTTCTTGAGCTTCGCCTCCTCGTCCGAGCCGGGGACGATGAAGTACTTGCTGAAGAAGGAGTCGTAGTCGTCCCAGGTGCGCACGACGTCGTTGGGCACGTTGTGGAAGACGCGGCTGAAGACCTCGGTGTTGGTGCGGGCCGTCTTGAGCCACAGCTGCTGGAAGTCCTCGCTGATGGGGTCCTCGACCAGGCGGTCGGCCTCGGAGCCCCAGTCGTACTCGTTGGGGCCCTGTGTGACGGGGTGGAAGTTGGCGTCGGGCCGGTCCCAGCGCTGGTCGGGAAGCAGGCCCAGGTGCTTGCGGAACAGCTGGCGGCGCAGGCTGGCGGCGAACTTGGACGCGGTGAAGTCCTCGCCGTTCATCTTGGAGCGCACGGGGGTGGGGTCCTCGATGACGACGGCGATCTCGGAGTCGTGGGTGCCCAGCTGCGACCGGTCGTTCAGGTTTGCCGAGCCGCAGATGACCAGCCGGTCGTCGGCGATCAGCACCTTGGAGTGGATATACAGCTCCTCCGACACATAGGCGTCGATCTCGGCCTCCGGGTCGCCCTCCCACGGGATCGAGTCGAGGTCCGGCCCGTTGTGCATGTACGCCGCCGAGATGGTGTCCCAAGTGATGTCGTCCTGGCGCTGGGCCGCCTCCTGGTAGCGGCGGTACTGGCTTCCCAGCCGGCCCTCGACGTGCTCGTCGCGCGAGTAGCCGTCGTATCCCCTCTCGACGTGGTCGTCGAACTCGCGGCGGGCGTCGTCGTACTGCACACCCGACTCGTCCTGCGCGCGCTGCATGGTAGCCGAGGTGTTGAGGCGGTCATAGTTGCGCAGGTTGTAGAAGTTGATGTACTGGTCCGGGTGTACGATGCCGGCCTGCGTCAGCTTCTCAATGATGGAGTGGCCGCCACGGCTGATGGAGTTGTACTGGAACTCCATGATGCCACGGGTGCCCAGGGCGCCGTCGGACTTGAGGTCGCCGGCAAAGGCGGGGACGGCCGGCATGGCGACGATGACGGAGAACTTCTCGCCGGCCTGGTGTGCCTTGAGGATACGGGACACGATGGCCGCACCGATCTTGTTGTATACCGGCTTCTGCTCGTCGTCGGTAGCAGTAATGAAGAACTAAGAGTGGCATCATGTCAGATCCTAAGTTCTGGCGGCGGGACGCACGCGGCGGCGGGGCAACTGACCTGGTTCTCCATGTAGATGAAATGCTGTGCATTTGTGATGGCGTCGATGTAGGCGTTGGCAATCGAGTGCTCGGTGGGATGCCCAGAGGACCATGGGCAGCAGCTTCGCACAAGCTGGATGTGCGCCTCCTCGGTGCGCGGCTCCTCGCGCGGCTCCTCGCCCCAGGCACGGCTCAGGCCCCTGGTGAAGTGACGCTGGAGGCCACCAAACATCTGGCCGGCCTCGTACTGCCCTTCCTCGAGCAGGCTCCGGCTGGGCGGGGCGTGGGAAACCTCGGTGTCCTCGAGCCTCTGGTACTTGGTGTTCCCATCATAGTTGTACTTTTGGCCCCAGATGTAGTTCCACCGGTCGACGAAGTGAAGATCCAGGCTCTTCACGATGGGGCCGACCAGCGAGATGCTGATATCCGACCAGCCCATCCTCGAGAACTTGGTGCGGTCAAGCTTGTTCTGCTCCCACTTGTCGACGCCCTCAAAGTCGTAGACACGTGCGTTGTTGTAGTCCTGGCCGGGGAAGATGATGCCGTCCACATTGCCGGGGTGGTCGTCGGCGATGGGGTGAGTGCTGGTGTCCCAACGGCCGAAGCAGGCGTCGAGACCGCCCATGAAGGCGATGTTGTGGTCTACCAGGCAGAGCTTCTCGTGGTGGGCCCAGAACAGCACAACATCGTCATGGGTACCGTACAGGGTCTTGAGGCTGTCCCCAGACATCTTGGATAAGCTGAAGGCGCCCAGGGTCAGGTTGTGGAAGGCGGTGTTGATCTCAGCGTTGATGCTGTCCTTGGTGGGCATGTGATCCGGATGCCTGAACACCTTGATGTTCTCGTGGAGCTCTTCCAGGGCGTGCTTGGTGTGCTCAGAGTTGCAGGAAAGGGCCTGAGCAACCTCCTTGTACACGATGACCCTGACCTGGACGCCCCGCTCGGCCGCGGCCTTGAGCATGTTGTCCAAGCGGTACTTGTTGTTCTTGGCCGGGGGCCGGCGCAGGAACAACTCCGGGGACAGCCACCAGTCCAGGATGAAGATGGACTCCTGTGCATCTGCAGGTTTTACGCCATCAGTACTTCACACAGATTGCAGTTGTCTCTCTCCCTTCTTGGACCCCAGAGCGGGATGAGAACTCACTCTCGATGGCCTCGGACAGCGCCCAGAAGTAGGCACAGCCGTCGACGTGCCACTTGACCTGACCAGACGTCTGGGGAGCAAAGGATGCGTAGCGGTTCTCCGCGTGCTCGGCGTGGAAGTCAGCATGGCACTCAGCACCGTCGTGGGTGTGCGAGTGCTTCTCCTCGTCGGAGCCGAAGACGCCGGCGAGGCCCTGCTCGAGTTTCTTGAAGATGCTCGACATTTTTGCTACCACGAAGTTGTTCAGAGATTTTGCCGGGCGTGCGGGAGCAGAACAAGACGGAATGAGATGTACGGCGTGTTTATAAACACGTCGGTCGATAAGACAATGTGGGGGCAGCCTCTCTCTTCTGTGAGGTCAGAGTCAGGGGTAGCTCCACGCAAAGCCACGATGCGGTCTCCACGATGATTGCTCGACGGGCTGCGGACCCTGAAAACTTCCAATGCGGGCGGCCCTGTCGGCCGAGAGAACCAAGCGATGGGACCCCCCAACGAGGGCTATAAGAGTGGTGTAGCAAAGACCTCGGGTCAGTGTGTCAGAGGTGGATTCTCAAGATGGATTCTCAAGACGGACGTCCTCCTTTTTTTTCTGGCTCTGGACTGGTGAGATATGTTGGATGCCTCTCTTGACGCCTCGTCTCAAAAACCCGCCAGTGATCCGCGACGGCGGCGGAGGAGCTGAGGGGTCGAAACAGAGCTTCCCTGCAAAAACAGGGTCTTGGCCTGCATATCTTGGAACTGTTCACTGCCACTCAGGAGGAGCCACCCAGCAGAGCGGTGAATTCGACTCGGCCCAGCTACAGCATATTACTTGAGGAATAGCGAATAGTTCTCGTGATTGTGGAAGCTCTGCTGGCCTACGTGGCCCAGGCCGCAGAGGTGCTGGCGACGATTGGATGAGACACGGCCGCTGCGCCGGGACAGTCAGTCACTCATTTTATGAATTTGCACGACCCTTCTGCCGGGCTCCGTGTGACTGGGTCCTCAGCCCTCTCTCTCTCTCTCCCGCCAGACCGCCAGGGCCTGACGCGTTTGACGCGATGGTGTGTCTGTGTGTGTGTGTCTGTGTGTGTGTGTGTGTGTGTGGCCCTTGAAGCACCCGTGGACCTTTTTCGTCAGCGGGACTGTTCGGTGCCGTCTGGTGGTGCCACCGTGCCCTTCTCATGTATCCGCAACCGAATCAATCTCACAGTAGCACCACCATGGCGAAGCTTTGACGCCTCTGCACGGTCAACCGGGCACCTGAAACAAGCCGCTATGCGGGTAGTAGGGCTGCATTCCTGGCGTCGCTTAAAAAGTACAAACGGCTTTTACGGAGCTGCCCGAACCCGTAAGCAGCCAAGTGTAAGCCAAGTCATATGTGAGCCTCACCCGACCTCACCTCGATGGAATCATAAGAGCCCGGCCTGGAATCGTACTCCCTTCGTCCATCTCACAGACCTCAGCCTGCCAGGGCCTCAGCCGGGCTGGTGAGGACTAACCCGGGATATTTGATCCCGTCAGGTCGTACCGTCGAAATGGCCTTTACCTCGCCAAGCCCTCTCTGACTGAAAATGATCTAGAACCTGACTGTTTCCACTGTCACACGTGGTTTGCCAGGAAGGCTGAGCGACCATGAAGGCCCTGTACATAGTATACGACTCGCCAGTGAGACATACAACCTGGTGGTACAAACACAGAATCCGAGACATCGGAACATGCTGGCATATGCAGAGAGCATTCCGCCGTGGAACAATCCAGAGCCAGGTTGCCACACATGCATTGTACTCCCAAGATCCGACAATCATCAGCTGTGGTCTCGGCATGACATCTTGGTTGATCTTGGCCGCCAGATATCTCCGGCCACCTTCATGCAACTATTCCTGCCATGCCCTCAGCGCTATGGTTCACTCCTCTGGTAAAAGGATGGCCCCTAGAACGAGTAACTACTCAGGTACCTTGGCACTCGCTGATCCTGTACATGTGGACCTGGAGAGGATCTCGCCCCAGAGATTCGACGGCGGAGCACAATATGACAGTGTCACATACGCGCTTATCGTACCAGGACCACGCCTTCAAATCACGTTCTCTAGGTGGTTTCTCTGTAGAATATTGTTCTAAACGAGGGTGTCCCATGAGGGGATCATCCTATAGGAGGTTAGAAGCTATCATACAAGAGTGTTTTCCTGTAGGGTGCCACATTATTGGAACTTATCCCATAGAAAGCTATCCTATAGGGCTCTGGGGAAGAGATACCGTGACCGTGTAGATGACATCCGAGCAGAGCTCGTCCGTAGCTGTCCGAGACAATCGATCGCTCTCGACATCTAGCAGGTTCTATGCCTGCAGGTGCTAAGCACATTGCTGTTGATAATGAAAACCTCCGTTCAACCTTTCACCCTTTCTGCAGGTCAACTGATGCTTGTCTGATGCCGACCCAACGGGACAACCTTCGATAATTTCCTCAGCCGTAGGCCCGCAGCTGAGCGAGGGCCGTCAGAGCACTTCTTGAGAATTGGATGCGAAAAAGCAGTGAGTTTCACAGCCATGGGCCTATTACTCCAAAGCATCTTGTTGTTGACAATTGCGCGGCCGCACAGCTTCGACACGCGCCTCCCTCTAGCCCAGGGAGTTATCTTCCGAAGATTATCACCGACAAGCTATCACTCAGCAGATCCTTCGTGATCTTCAACTTCATCTGGCTAACCTGCTGAGGCTATTCTGCTCTCACGAATAGGCAGGTGGTCTTCCTGCATAAGAGGAGTCGCCGCCGTGGTATGTTTTGCCTGTTTTTACAAGGAACACTGTTGCCGCCGCTGTCAAGCTGTGGCCGGCAAGTGTCAGACGTCTTAGGTCCCAGTCGCATAGCGCTTGGGAGACCAAGACCTACCTCCAGAGTCTGTCCTAATGGCATCTTAGCTAGTCACAATACCATGACACCTGCTTGTCGATTCATCGAGTTGGTTCTAATATGACGGGTTTGCCTCCGGCCCCAGAGCCGACAGAGAAGGGCCTCTAGTGAGCAAACGAGCAGCACAATTTGTGCCACATTTCTGGTGTGCCTCCTTCTCGTTTCAGCTGCATTCCTCACATTTGCCAGATGAGGAGAAACCTTTCGTACACTCAAAATCGATGCCCGCTCTTATTTCAGAGCCTCAGGCCTTGACCCCCATACCTCATAGGTACTTACACAGCCGAAGACCGGGAAATCCGAGCAAGGCGGGGCCCACTCCGGTGATCATCGCACAAGATATCGGGTAGAAACCAAAGGCTAGGCCGTCACGCTGGCCTCTCCTAGCAGAGGAGATCTCACAACGGGTTGCAAGCGAGATATCCGCCTCGTGTGCATCGTGATTGGAGCCTCGTCCGACGCTAGCTAAGTGCTCGGAAATGCAGAGTCTATCTCCAGCTGCAGCTCTCCGGTGGCTGAAATCGTGCCACCGTTTAAGCGATGCTGACTTGTACGCAATGCAGGCTCCTGGGTTTTCCAAGGTTGCTCACAAGCGTTCCCGGGAAAAAAACATGCCGGTGGCCAAGTAGATCGGAAAAGCACTGTGATCTATCGCCAGGGACACAGATACAGCTGCCCAGGCACTGACCTGCCGCGTCCACTCACAACCTGCGGTGCTTACTTGTCCTTGCTCTCGTCGGACAGGACGGGCTGTAGTTCGTAGTAGTTCGTGGGTTGTTGCTGTATCCATGTTGTCAATGTCGCCTCTTCCAGCGGTCACGCATGGCATGGTCTCTGAGGCCTACCCATTCAAAAGAAGCAGCGAGGCAGGCTCAGACGGCTGATGGCGTCGTGAACATGCGAGTTTGCGTCAGCATACCACCCACAACGTCGATATCTCTTGTCATATGAGGATGCTAGGGGGCGGCCCGGAAGCGAGAAATATCAACGGATGCAACGTGCTGACTACGGAACCAAGTCGCACCGCATAGGCGATGACGGGAGAGGAGCCATGCGCAGGAGGGTTCATGTTCGTGATCGAGGGCATCGGAGCTGAATCGAAGCAGCGCTTGGGTCGGAAGAGTTGGGTTTTGTTTTCATGCCCATGGAAGTGTGAAGGAGGCATGATAGTTGGTGAAACTTGTGTAACAAGGGGCATTGTTATCGGGCCTGAAGGGGGTGTGAAGTGAAGTAAGATATCTCGAATATCTCGATGCTCTTATTCTTCACTGTCTCGAGAACTCCTCCTCTGCGGTACCTAAAGATCAGGCGCGCTGGGATACGTGCACACATAACGTCAACAGCTGCCCACGTGCAGTGCTGTGGCAAGGTTCTAGAAGCTGTCATGCCTCGAGCTGTGGCTGCCGGTCGCGCATACCAGGATCTGTGGTTCGGGAGGCCGCTACTGCGGCCACTTTCTGAGCCAATTGGGCATGAGGTTGGCGCTCAGCCTTACTGTGGTACTGCGTAAGTAAGTACTGTGCAGGCACCGAATAGCTACCCCTGCCGCTGTGCCCTGAGCAATCTGCGCCGTGTGTGCCGAGGTCCCTGTGAGATACCAAGCACTTTCCCACTACACTACTGTCGTAGTGCGGTCGATCCGCAGCTCGAGGTCGGCACGTCCCTGTACAAGCTGCCAGGTACGGTGCGGGCGCCGGCAGGCGTGCACTAGAAGGCCATGTCGACATCGTGTACTGCGCTGCTCCAGTGCCATGTCCATACCCAAACACGGTAGCTCCTGGTACCTGCCGGCTCGTGCTCCCATCAATGCAGCTTCAGAAGACGGAGAGCAATTTTTGGATCGCATTGAACACCTCCGTACGGTCCTGGGCCGGTTTTGCGCGTCCCGCATTGCTTGTTTTCTTCTCTTTTTTTTTTCTTCCTCGCATGCCCTCTCCCCAAGCTACCTACCCCTTTGACTATTTAGCCTTCAGCTTCGTCCTTCATCCTCTGCTCCAGGATACCCAGATCATCCCACCGTCCTGTTTGTCACCAATCGCAGGATACCCCTGTGACCCCACGAGGCTCATTGACAATATACTGTCTGGCACATCTTTCAAGGGCTAGTAGCCATCGACAAAGTCCTACAGACCGCCCCAGAGGTATAGCAGAAAATCTTGTGTCGTGGCAGGGCGAGACGCCGACACGCAACAATCTTGCTGCGCGCCGTCGGACGTTCGTCTGTGTCTGGTGCCGCTTCGTGACATCCCGAATACTCCCAGGTACGATCCGGCACGATGAGCAGTAGCTCAGGAGATCCGGGTCGGTCGACCCTTGGTCCCTCGCCTAAACTACACCAAAAGGAGCATGAAAGGCAACAGATGCTCCCCGTGGATGGTCCTGCGCAGGCCACCATCTTCGACCCCAAAGAACACTCCCATCTGACGCCCTACCTGGCCGGCCTCCACGCCCACTGCATCACCCGTGACCTCATGACCGGGAGCTTCCTCCCCCCGTTAGCTAATGATAAGCTCCTCAACTATTGGAAAGACAGGATGGCCGAGGCCAAGGAGGGCACGAGGGTCATCGTCCTGCTGCTGATAGGAGTACCACCCGCGGCCAAGGTGCAGGGGGACAATCTGGTTGGCGTCGCCATGCTGGCAACCCCACACTCACCATCGGGCCCCTTCCGTGCCCAGGTCGAACATCTTCTAGTCGCCACCAAGTACCGGAATAGGGGAGGTTCTGTGACGTTGATGAACGAGATCCATGGGCAAGCAATACTAAAAGGCAGGACACTCTTGGTGAGCATTTCACAACCCGGCCTGGACCTCCCCCCTGCCCCACATCTTGCGATGGCTGACTTTGAACCCAAGACGGCACAGACAGAGAGCGGGAGTGTTGCTGAGAAAGTCTTCAAGAAACTGGGATACGTCGAGATCGGAAAGGTGCCCGATCACAGCGTCAACGCGTCTGGTGAGCTCAAAGACGTTGTGTTTTTCTACAAGAGACTCAATACCGAGGCTTAGGATTGGTGGCTTGTGAGTCGGGGCCTCGATGCAAGACAACTCCGTCCGCGCCTCATAACATCCGTATACAGGATGGCGAGGATGATATTGGGTCCATGTCTTCTTTGAAGAAAGAAGAAGAGCCCTTCTAGAAAGGCTGAGCAAGTTGCCCAAACATTAGTTGCCCTGGGAGATGGATGGGCAGCCATGAGCTGAGGCCAAAGTACGAAGAAGCTTTGTTGTGGTTGTGTGGTGGAATCACATGGTATATGGACTCGCAGCCTGTCCGCAAGCAATGTTGGCATGGAAAGTGACGGCCAGCCTCGTGTGTCACCTGCCGTGCAGTGTGTTGCTCCGATGTAGTCTTGACCTGCCCCCAGACGTCGGATGCTTTTTGAAATTTACATAATATGACACTCTAAAGAACAAGCCCTCCATCACGGAGGAGCCCTTACCCAGGTATCTACCAATGGGGTAACATTCTCCGTCTATCCACGTACAATTTCCCAAGAGCACACGCACACGTATCACAAGACTATCTTCCATGAAGTTGTCGTTGCTCCAGAAGACTCAACACTGCATTGACTCAACGTGTCACAACACGGCACAAACTGATCCAAACCTATGTACAAGTGCTAGAATGAGCCTTTCGATACAACACGTGTTACCTCAAAACCCGCTATCAATCTTTGGTCCAGTCGTGCGGTGTCACCGCCAAATCCAGAGCACTGCTTTGTTCATCTCCTCAGAGCTTTGCCCAGATTGCTAGGTGGTACAAGGTATGCACTGCAGACCTGCCCGACGAGAAGATTAATTAGCGTATTTTGCTTATCAAGTATAAATTCATAAGACAGGGTAGACATGCAGATTCTCTACAATAGACTTTCAGTTGGCTTGATTTACCGTCCTGTGAGTTAAGTGGCTCAGTAACGTTTTCGACGAGAGGCTCAATGCATATCGACCACAGTGGCAGACGCATCGAACAAACCTCCTTGTGCACACCATTCTGCGTGGCATATAAGGGCTCCTCTCTTTCGATTGCGCACATGCCAATGTCGTATTCCACGAGCCGCAAGATGAATGAAATGCATTGAAACGCTCAGGCACAAAACTTCTCCCATTCGCTCGGATTGTAGTCAGTGCAGTCGTCCAGAAGGCGATTGCCGGCTGCCCGCCGGTTCATCCCAGCCTTCGGGGATGGAGGATCAACATTGGCCTAGGCTCGGTCGCTGCCAAGATGCAGCCGTGGAAACGCGCTAGAAGGGATCCATCCACCGGGCTGGGTCCTCTCTGCTGATAGCCAATTGACCCGTCAGCCTGTCAGAGCAGAGAATGCAAGCAGGTGGGCCTTTGCTGCAGACGCGGGCTCGCGCTGCCACCCCGGCACGTGGTGAACTTGTCGCCCTCTGTCCATCGCCAACTTCCTCTTTGAGTTGGTTTCCCCGGCCCGGGGGCAAGCCATCGCCCTTCTACTGCGCAGGACGCCGGTCTTCCGAGACCCATCCTGCACGGGGGGAGGGGGGGGGCGATAGGCGCTCCCGGATGCTACGTTGAGATAGGCTTGGAGGTCATAGTATTTAATAGAAGTTGGTTCTTCCCTGTTCCCTCTGAACGTGAGCCTTTCCACAGTTTCTTCTGGCTTGGTGAGCTCAGGACCTGACAATATGCGTCGCTCTGTTGTATCCTCGGTTGCGTTCGCTGCAGTCGTACGGGAGGCTGTGGCTTCTGCCCCAGTCTTCAGCCGCGGCCTGTATAACGAGAGCACTGCGAACCACACGTGCCAGCTATGTAAGAATATTGGGCAGAATTCGACGGTCAACGAGGATCCATGTGGCTGACAATACTCACCAGACGACCCGATCCTCTCGTGCTCGGCCGGTGCTCAAGCCGGACTCACCGACTCGTGCTGCACAGAGACCTTCGGCGGGCTCGTCCTCGCGACGCAGTTCTGGGACGTCTACACCGGGCTTGAGTCGAAGGGCCAAGTGCTCCCAGCCGAGTCGTGGACCCTCCACGGCCTCTGGCCAGACTTCTGCAACGGCTCGTATACCCAGTATTGCGACCTGAGCAGACAGTATGACCCAGAGCCCTCCCCAAACACAACAACAGGGACACCGTCCGGGACGCCCGTCGTCCCTTACAGGGCCCAACATCGGCACCTTCCTGGAGCCCTTCGGGCGGTACGACCTGCTGGAGTACATGAACACGTACTGGGTCGCGCAGGGTCAGCCGAACGGGGACTTTTGGGGCCACGAGTTCTCCAAGCACGCGACCTGCTACTCGACCTTTGACGTCGAGTGCTACGGCCCCCAGTACGTCCAGCACGAGGAGGTCGTCGACTTCTTCGCCACCGCTGTCGAGTACTTCCGCGGCCTGCCGACCTGGGACTGGCTCCAGGCCGCGGGCATCACGCCCAGCAACTCGACCGCGTACGACCTGGTTGACATCCAGTCGACCCTCGCGGAGGCCTTTGGCGAGGTGCCGTACATTGGGTGCTCCGGCCCGAGGTTCAACGAGACCGAGGCTGGGGCTGGAAGTTTGGACAACGGGAAAACGCAATTGAGTGAGGTTTGGTACTGTGAGTTTGCACAAGGCGAGCAGCTCCACGTTATTACGAGTACGAAACTGACCCTGAGCCACCAGATCACCATGTCAACGGCAGACCACAAGACTACGACGCGGTGCCCGTAGCTGCAAACGCGACCGGTGGGAGTCTGGGCAACTGTGCCTCCACAGCCGGCGCAATTCATTACTTTGAGCGTGCGGTCGGCTCGGAAGCATGAGGGAACATCGGCTAGAGATTATGGCCGCCTGGGTATCTTGCGGCGCCCTCAGATGGGTATCAACGGCGTCTTCGCCCTTCGCATTCTCCATGATAATGTACATAATAATCGCAATCTGCGAGCATATCGAAATTCCCGCGGAACTGGCAGTGAAAACGGTGTTGGTGGCCCTCAATCTAAGCGGATGCAGAGTGGTATTAAGAAAGTGCAAGTAGCTTGATCTCCCCGGGCGACTCTGAACGCTAATAGCACGGGACATTCTGCCTGCGATGAACAGTCCCGCACAACAGCAACTCGCACAACGTGCTCGCGGGAAGGGGAGAAAGGTCAGACCTGCTCCTACTCGTCATCTCCAACTTCTTCTACCCTTGGGACCATATACTCGGCCCTCGCCCGTTGCTTCTCGCCTCCCGTTTCAATCTGGGTCTCGGTCGCGGTGGTCGTCGCACTCGCTGGCATCGGCTGGCCGGTGGCGGCAGCAAAAGACGATTGCGGGTTCACGGAGCTTCCACTAACAGATCCCTTGGACCTCTTCTTTTTCTTCTTTTCGGTCTATGTCGCAAGTTCAGTCAGCAGCAAACATCACGGTGTCAGTGTACTCGCTTTGACTTACCTCGTGCCAGGCCCAAACGGGTTTGAATGAGTCTAGAAATGATACGTCCTCCCACAGGTTGGGGAACAGCCAGAGACCAGGCGAGACGACAAAGTAGGTGATGCAGAAGAGAATGACACGGAAGATGGCCATGAGGAAGAACAGCCCCAGAAGACCCAAGAAGCCCCAACTGAGATAGTAGACACCCTGGCGCATCTTGAGTGGCCAGAGTGGGTAGAGGACAACGGTGAAAATGGCCAGGAGGGCTAGGGCGGCGTAGACCTTGCGCTTGATCTGGCTTCCCTCGTACATCCAAACGTAGTACATGTCGTCGGCAGCGTCTTGTTGCGGCACGATGCGCACCGTCCAGAGACCCTTGACTCGCTTTGTTCGCTTCGGAGGGTGGGCGTGGCCGGCATGGGGATCGGATTTCTCGACTCGGAGGGCCAGCATGGACATGGGCAGGAGCTTGAAGGCATTCTCGAGGGACGGCCGGTCTTTGATCTCGGGCAGCGCAGGGTTCTTCTTACGTGCCTTCTCGTATGCTGGGGACTCGAGCGCTCGAAGGGCTCTCTTCACTGCTTCGTTGTCAGTACCGAGCAAACCTAAACAAACCACACGAGATACATAGCAAACACACCTCTGAACATATCCTTGCGCTCGCCGTTCAGAATACAAGTGCGGAGCTTGAGGTCCTGGCTGCGCAGGAAGTTGGCCATGGCAATGGCGACAGGATTAGGGGGTCCCGGCGTGATGGGCTGGGGTTGGCCGCCAGGACGCTGTTGAGGCGGGCCCTGGGGCTGGCCCTGGGGCTGTCCCTGGCCTTGCTGCTGGCCCTGCTGCTGAGGTCCACCTGCCTGTTGCTGCTGCTGCTGCTGCTGTCGGAGCATCTGGGCTCGCATTGCCTGCTGCTGCTGCTGCATGCGCTGGACGAACTCGGGGACGGACAGGCCGGCTTTCTCGGCTTCTTGGGCGATTTTCTGGTTCATCTGCTGCTGGAATTGTCTGATGACAGCCATCTGCTCCGGGGTGGGCGGCACACCAGGCTGAAGAGGAGGTACTCCTGGTGGCATGGGCGGCACCGGAATAGCTCCAGGCGGAGGCATGCCACCTGGTGGTGGGCCGTTTGGATTCTGCATTGTGGGCGGTTCAATTGCTATGATTGAAAGTAGAGCGGGAAGTATTCAATGAAAACGAGAGAATAGAAGGGGATGGCGGCAGCCTGGAGCAGTGAAAAAGAAGAGTGGTTGTGAGTGCGAGAGTGAGTCCTGGCACTTACACAGTGATTTGGCAGAGTTGCAGGTGCAAATCGAACAACAAGCTGTCCTGATGGGCGTCGGTGTCTTGGCATCTTTTTTCCAACAAACAGCAAGCTGTTCACTTCAACACCTTGCCGGGGCCGGCCCGTGGCACCTCTGGGCGGGCACCAATGTACACTTGCCTGCCTGGGTACCTGCCCGCATGCACCCATACTCCTTAGTCAGCAACAGGTCCCGAATGAATCTGCCAAAGGTCAGCAAGCGGCCTGTCCGTCCTGTCAGCCACGCTCATGGGCCATTTTCCTTCAAAGCAGCTTCCAGTGCGTTGTAGAGGACCCATTTCCTAGTTCTCGCTCTCACCTCATCTCACTAATCACAGTCCGTGAATGTATCGCACAATACAATACGGTATCCCGGCTTGTTTCTGAGTCAGCCCGCACGTGAAAAGACCTGGCTCTCTGACTTGATTCTATCACCAGGCCCGTCATGTCCCCATTGGGGCGGCGAGGCGAACTGAGCACAGCTGGAATACTGCCCGAGACCAGAGACAGTCCCATTTTCGACTTTCATGCTTATTGGCTTGACCAAGTATTGCAACCCCTTGCGGCCACAAACAAGGGCACCCCTTGGACGAGTCCTGAAAGGGACCCAGAGACAATCCTGACTTTCCAAAAGAGACAACACGGTAGGTCATTGTAGGAAGTCATCCCACAGGAGTTACCCAAATCAGACCATCCCAACAGGTCATCCTGCTGGAAGCGCCCCAAGGCCGTGTTGGTCACCTCAGCAGTTGGCGTTGGCGCCGCGGGCAGTGCCCAAGGACAGACTATCGCGTACGGAGGGCAGATTCCTTTGTTCGCAGGCGACACCATGGCCGCCTCGGTCCGCACCAGATTTAAGGTCAAATCCGGTGACAGAGATTACGCTCCTCGCCGCCCTTCGCGACCTCAAGAAAAGGCGGCGCATGACGAGCTCTCACCTTCTTTGTGGGTTGTTTGTCCGGCCGTTCTACCGGCCTGCCTGCGTGGTGGCACCAAAATCGCCTATTCTTAGAAGAGAGAGGCATTGTTGAAATTGCTCTGCCTCCATGACAAGTGACGGCTCGGCGAATCAGAGGCGAGGATAGCCCGGGCTTGACGCAAGGCGCTGGACTGGCACATCTCGGGCTGCTGCTCATCTGCGAAATGGGCTAGACGCCTGGTCATTTGTGCCACCTTGCCTTGGGTCACGTACTTGTCGAAGATTATCCGACCGTTATTGTCGAACATGTCACGGGCGTGCATGCTGTGGATGGTTACCCGCGAGACAGGTAGCAGCAAGCTTCAGCCAATTCCAGCCCGTGGCAAGCCGCCCAATCCGAACGCGCAAATCTGTGCTTGTTTTGATGTTGCTCCCTCATCTGTAACGCAGCGCACGTTGCCGACGCGGGCCGTTGCTTCTTGTGTGGAGTGCAGTAAGCAAGCTTGCTGCCGCGGCGAGCTGCCACTGCGAGGGTGGCAAGGATGGGATTGGCAGGACGGGCACGGATTGGCAGGACGGGCACCACCCACCCACCACCACCCACCACCCGCCACCAGTCTGCTCGTTCGCGCGTGAGCGGCGCGGCCGCCGCGTTGGGCCGCCCTTCATCTGCACCAGATGAGACGGTGTGCCTGGCTTCAAGGCTGGCCAATTGGGCCTGCGACACGGTTTCAGCAAAGAATAGCAACAGCTACCAATTAGCTACTCGCCGCATGGTCGCGGAAACTGAGGCCCTTGCCGGGGGAAATGAACCTGCGTTGCCCCCCCTCGCCGGGCTCGCGTCTGTCCTTCGTCTTGCTCGCGGCCTGCTTCTGGTCAACAGGCCTTCATGTGGCCTTCCCTTTTCGTCATAGGGGTGGCCCTAGAATGCCACGAATCCAGGTGCCCCAGATGCCCCATTGTTCTCACCCAATCTTGGGGTCCCACGAGCCAATCTCTTCGGAGTTTTGTGGCGACGCTGGAGGGAGCTAGCACCCCGGTGCATAGCTCACCAGGATCCCACACGTTAGCCCGCGACCTGGCCCTCGACGACAGCGACCTCTCCCCGGCGCCGTCTGCCAGGTCCGACGGGATGGCTACCTATTGGGGGGCCTTCTGTGCTCTCTGCAGGACCATCGATAGGGTCAGGAATCGTGGTACAGATGCCGGTGGTCCACGCAGGGCTCAAGGTGCTCTGCGTGCTCGGGGTACCAGCCTTAACGTTTCGGGGATCCCTGGGGAGCTGCGGTTGGTGGTGGTCACTAAACCAAGGCATTCTAAGACATCGACTCGCTCTACTTGATTGTTCTTCTAACACAACTGGGCCCTTGTAGAAGCAGGGGTGTAGCGCCAGCCATCCTGACCCTGGCCGGTAGCCGCCGACTGGTCCTCGGCCAATCCAGCACGGCCTATCAAATGGCCCAAACTGAGACCTCTCCATCCACGACTCCTCCTGCTTTCGTCCACACAGTCAGCGTGCCCGGCGTGCCTCAGCCCAGAGCTGGACCTACCTTGTGTAGGCGGAGTGCTCTGGAGGGTGTGCACAATGCCCTTCCGTGGGTCTCTCTGGAGGGAGATGATGAGGCCCATCCGGGTCACGCAGGTAGGCCGGCAATACTAAAGAATAAGGTATGCCACCTTGACTTTCCAAGTTTCTCCGTTTTCCCTTCTGTTGGAGTCTGCCGCCCGATCTCGTCAGATCTGGCCATGTGGACCGTTCTTTCTTTGGTTTTCCCATACCCGTAATAACTAGTTCGTTTTCCCTCACTCCTGTCTTTTGCTCTGTTTCGGATGCCCTCAGTTCGCTGGTCGTTCTTCACTCAGCCTGCTATCCTCCCACCGCAAGTGGCCGGCATGAGGGGCATTTCTGTATAATCACCATCAAGATGGGTTCCAGTGGCGTGCAAGCCTCACATGGGTGGCTGGATACCCTAAAGGCTTTGCTCTTCCCGTGCTCCGACAACAAGGACCCTCGAAGTGAGTCTGGGCCTGGTGTGTGCCACATCCAACCCATGGACAACGCTCGCACGAGGCATGGAGTACTGAACCAACAAGACCCACCAGAAGAGAAATACTACCAGGTCTACTATGACCAACCCGCACCGATGCCGCCGCCCCGCGCTCAGAGGCCGCGGGCGATGTCCACGGGAAAGGCGCGGAAGGAGAGCAAGAGAGCCGTAGCGAAGCAACCACACATGGGCTGGCTCGACCGGAATTTCCGCGCTGGCAAGAGGAAAGCACCTCGGCCCTTGATATCGGACCCCTTCAACTTTCAGCACACCGGGACGGGAGCGGTCAATTTCATGGAGTCGGCGGCGGACTTGCCTCGGTCGGCCCCAGTCTTCCGGCCTCTGGAGCTCAGCATCTACCGAGCGAACGATCAAATATCACCGTTGATGCCTTATTTCACGCGAAACATCACTCCTTCACCCCCGCCACGGGCCCTGACCAGGGACACATTCGATGAAGATGCTAGCACGCTCGCTCATTCCAGGAGCTACTCATCACAGTCGTTTTCCATCCCAAGGCGCCCAGTAAATGATGTGGCATCGTTCACGACTGGCACCACCAGCAGCACTGGGGACAGTCCTCCGAGGATACCACCACGGGCTCGCACGCGACCCCGAGCTTACACCTCGCCGAGCGTGGAGGCCATCGTGGAGCGTATTGCAGGCGCAATGATCGAGAAGGAAAGGCTGGAGGAGGAGATCGAGTCGGTCAAGGAGCGACAGAGCTTCTGCCTGAGCCGGCCGTCGTCTCTGTATGGCCTGGCTGGTGAGTAGCCCAAAATGCCGCGGATTGTCTCATTAGCGTTTGATCGGACACTTACGGTGCCACAGATGACGGAGAAGAACCTATGCCTCCTGTCCCGCTCATGCCGCCTTCCGGGCCATCCTTCGCGGAACGCCTGAGCATCGACCGTCCCCGGACTGCACCTTCGACGCGCTCTACCTTTGAGATCGATGCTGCCTTCCCTCCTCCCCCACCACCACAAAACCCGAACCGCACTCGGAGTACCGATGACTCAAGAACCCAGCATGCTCCAACCGCGGGAACAACCACGGTACCACCAAGGCCCGTGGCGGCGTCCGCATTCAACTCACACCCACCGTGGCGCAGCCCACAGATTATCGACAACAGCGTCGACATCGGCGTACCTCTTGCACCACCTCTACCCCTTATCCTCCGTCCCCCACTGCGGAAGAAGAAGTCGTTCTCGCGCGTCTCGAGCTGGCTGTTCCCCGCGGGCGAGGAAGACCGCGAACGAGTCCCGTCCCCTCAGCACAGGCGGGAGGTTTCGCTGGACAGCGTGACCAACGCACCGCGCGCACTTACTGATCGCGACGGCTTCTACCAGACCCTGCCACCATCCGCGGTGTTCTCTGGACGCAGGAGCAGCTTTGGCTCCATGTCAGACATCACACGGAGCCAGACACACTCGGTGTACTCGACCGACGAAGACCCATTCGTCGGACCTGGCACAGGCACGGCGACCTCCAACTGGAGCCCAGGCAGCACACCACCTGAGAACGCACGGCGAAAGGACAGCTCGTCGACCTCTGGATACATGAGCGGACATTCGGCGAGCTTGAGCCTGTCGCGAACTGGAACCTTTGGCAGCCGTGACAGACCAGTTGACGGTGTAGTCATGTCAGGCCCACGGCCCACGTCAGTTGGCGTTGCCTTCTAAAGGCTCCGTGCGCAGAGGAAGCAACGACTTGATGAGAGAAATGAAGAACAGAAAGAAGACATGGCGGATGGAGAAAGTCCGACATGGCAAAAAATGAGCTAGGGTCTAATGTGATGACGGATGGGCCTGGCAGATATGATATCCAAGACCCAAGACCCAGAGAGGCACTGGGCCGGTTAAAGGCGTGGAGGAGATGGCATTGGGAAGCTTCTCGATCGGAGCCCCTTGATTTGTATTGTTTGTCCCCATGGCTGGCCAGCTGCTGTTGCTGTTGCTGCTGCTGTTACTGCTGTTGTCACCGCTGCTGGTTGCAGCTTGCTGTTGAAGCTGCCCTTGTTTTTTAGATACCAGGATACCAAGTACGAAATGATACATTTGTCCGTTAGGACCACCAAAACATGATTGATTGAATTAGATACCAGCCTGGACAACAAGGTCCAGTGTGAACGCCCCCAGAGTGCAGAGTGCTATATCTGGCCAGGTTCCCTGGTTCCCTGGCAGGATCAGCTGGACGGCGTCAGCGGGAGATCTACCGGAAGCGAACCTTATTAACGTAACGCCTAATTACAGGCAGGCCCAACCGGCACATGGGCTTAGATGTACCGACGTGGTCGAGTTCGGTCCTAGTCAGATACAGATACAGACACTTAGCGTACAGGGTGTTCATGCGCGGTCCCAGAAGATTACGTAGACGGGGAGGCTTCTCGGGAGGTGAAACAATCGGGCTGCTGGGCGGGAAAATGCTTAATCGGGCCGCCGACCTATAGTGCCGTCCGGGGTGGTGACTCGAACCAAAGAAGGACAGCGGGGGCCCCACTGCAATCAATTTCTCACAACGGCTCAACCACAGCAGGTCAGGCAGGTCAGGGCGCACGTGGGCACGAGCACTGGACGAGAGTCGCATCAAACCCGCGAATCCAACCCTACCTCTTTTCCCTCACCGAGGTGCGAGGCAGCGAGGGCCTGCCTGCCACTGCCTGCGCAGTCCATCAACATCGCCTCTCCGATTGGGAAGGTGCCCCATTGCCCCATTTGTCCCATTTGCCCCAGTACTGTGGTACTCGCAAGGGCGAGATGCCGTAGCTGCAGTTCAGTTCCCGCCACCCCACTCGCAGACAGAGAGACCCCCGGCATCGTCACTTCGCCCGCTCGCCCACCCCTGGGCTAGTCATGTTGGAGAGGGCTTGTGCCGCGAGGGAAAAAGGGGACTGCTAGCATGGGTCTCTGGGCAAGTCTGAAGGACACGGCCATCGGCCAATACAATATGGCGCGTGGTAGATATAAGTACAGCCCCCTCGCGAACCGCAACCCGGCCAGGGAGGCTCAGGAGGCTCTCGGCTTCTGGTCAAACCGCCATCGCACAGTCCTCAAGTGTACAATGGCTGCCCTGGCACTGCTTGTGTTCTACCACCTGGCCACCGCCACCGCGTGAGTAAACCGTTCTTGTCTCTTCTCTCCCCCTTGCTCCTCGACGTCGCTTCGCACGTGCTGACAACACTCTCCAAGGCGCGTGGTGAGGGCCGTCAATGACTCCAGCTGCGACTCTGTCGCCAACGGCTTCCAGTGCTCGCCGGACATCTCTCACTTCTGGGGCCAGTACAGCCCTTACTTTGCTGTGCCCTCCGAGATCGACAACGCCGTTCCGGACCAGTGCACCCTCACCTTTGCCCAGATTCTCAGCCGCCACGGCGCGCGTGATCCCACCTCCAGCAAGACCGCCGTCTACAACGCGACCATCCAGCGCATCCAGAGCAGCGTGTCTAGTTATGGTGCCGGCTACGAGTTCATCAAGGACTATGTCTACACGCTCGGCGCGGACCAGCTCACCACCTTCGGCCAGCGGGAGCTGATCAACTCGGGCACTAAATTCTATGAGCGGTACGCGGCCTTGACGAGGGCGGATAGCCCCTTCGTGCGCTCCTCGGGCCAGGAGAGGGTCGTCGAGTCCGCGCAGAACTGGACCCAGGGCTTCCACCAGGCCCGGCTGGCCGACGCAGATGCCGATGGCCCCGACACCTTCCCTTATGATATCGTGACCATCTCCGAGGAAGATGGCATGAACAACACCCTCAACCACGAGTTATGCACGGCCTTTGAGGATGGCCCGGTCTCTGAGATCAAGGACAATGCAAAGAGCCTCTGGATGGACGTGTTCACCCGCAACATCACCGCCCGCCTGAACGCGAACCTGCCCGGCGCGAACCTGTCGGCAACAGACACGATATCTATCATGGACCTGTGCCCCTTCAACACGGTCGCGGACGAGAATGGCAAGCTGTCGGACTTCTGCGGGCTCTTCACGGCCGACGAGTGGCAGAGCTACGACTACCTACAGACGCTGGACAAGTGGTACGGCTACGCCAACGGGAACCCACTGGGGCCCACCCAGGGCGTGGGCTTCACCAACGAGCTCATCGCCCGGCTGACAGGCCAGCCCGTGGTCGACAGCACCACCACCAACAGCACGCTGGACGGCAACCCGGCCACCTTCCCGCTCAATAGGACGCTCTACGCCGACTTCAGCCACGACAACGACATGACGGCCATTTACTCGGCGCTGGGCCTGTACAACGCCACGGCCCAGCTGTCCAACACGACGCGGCAGGGCGCCGACCAGACAGGGGGCTACGCGGCGTCCTGGACCGTGCCGTTCGCCGCGCGCATGTACGTCGAGAAGATGACGTGCCAGGACGCCGGGGGTGAGGAGCTCGTACGTGTCCTGATCAACGACCGGGTCACGCCCCTGCAGGGCTGTGGTGCCGACGAGCTGGGCCGGTGCACGCTCAGCAAATTCGTCGACAGCCTGAGCTTTGCGAGGAGTGGTGGGGACTGGGCCTCGTGCTTCACGTAGCCGATGCAGCTGGCATAGTATGGCACAGCGTACAGCAGCCTATTTCATGTACATTATCGCATATACATCAAGCGTGTCTATGACAAATGGGACCATGTTTTATTATCATTAAGGGATGCATGCATCAATTCTTTCCCTGCTAACCTCAGTCCCACCCCCCCCCCCTGCTTTCAAAAAAAAAACAGATCCCGAATTTTCGTTTGAATGTCGACCGGACTGCGTTGAGAGGTGCTAGTTGTCAATCTTTAGAGTGCCATACTAAAATAATAGATAGGATTCGGCAGCTCGTACGGTCACTATACCGTTAACCCGTATCGATCCACGAATTCTGCTCGGATGTCCGCAACACGCCCACGGCATCTATCCTCCTAACCTATGGCACAACCTCATATAGATTAGCCTCCTATGGTATACCTTTCTTAAGACGGTTTAGTCCCTGACTGCTGCGCAGGACCATCTTTAGTCTTCGGCGTGCACCACTGAGCCAAAAGACCACAATTTCCAAGTCCCCCGCCTTGGAAATCCAGCAGTTATAAGCCCGTACCGTCACATTTCTATTGAACAACTTTATGTAGAGGAAACTATCACAGATAGTGATGACCTATGTAGATGCCTAGGTTGGAAGTTATACGCCACATTGACCGCGCTATGACGTATTATGGTTTTCGGACGTGAGGCGTTGGTACGGGAATGGTATACGTGATTTGCGTCTGCGGCCTTGTTTGTCGTGATTCTTTGAGATTGAGGTCCGACACTCATGTACATGTACAAAAGCCGGACACCATGCGTTACGTCTTACAAGCAGGGAGTGTTCCCTCTATTGGCATCATGCCGTCTACGAGTGACCACGGAGACATGTTGTCTGGTTAAATTGAATTACATGCAGCAATTTGGGATCAGATGAGCTTATTCGGCCTCTGCTTCGCATCCCGTACTTGAGTCAATTCTGTACTGAAGTCAAGGCTACCTAGTGGAATTGTTGCTAATCTCCATAAATATAAAGTATATGTGGCGCCGTCGTAGAATGATAAACGTTCCAGACCCGACGTCTGTGAAGAAACCACAATGCAAATAACAGTGCAGAGACAATACAATGAGTCTGTGGGTGAGTGGCCTCAGCCTCGTGATGCAGAGCGCAAATCTGACTATGGTTCAAAACGGAAGAGTTGCAAGAAGCCTGGTGTCAGATAAGTCGCTTCGAGGTCTGATAGGCATCTAGATACAGACAATCGGTCTGGAGATGTACGATTGAGCAGGATCAGGACCGCTAATGTGTGACACAGTGATTTATCCCTGCTCTTGAGCGATTCCATTGCAAGATGAGGGTGATCGTGGTGAATGAAGCTAGCCCGTGGCAACAGCTTACAGTGGAGCGGAACATGCACAGTGTTCGCAAGTGTGGAAGGTGGAACCGAATCCTCCATCACATCGTGAGCTAGGATCGACTAGAGGATCTTATGAAGCGCGTGTTGTAAGGGGTGATTTCGTTTGTGATACCCATACATATAGAGTGGATGCGGTGCCTTTATACAGTGTCTATCGTGAACACTGATAAGGGGCCGTTACCTATGGCGACTGCCGCCGGTTGTCCAGCGGAAGAGAGCATACGTTGGTAGAGGACAAGCTCTTGAGTCCATGCGGCATCTGGTCCCTGCCCAGCTTTGAATCATCACAAGAAGCTTTCCTAACCCATGGAGGGAACTGGTAATTGCTAGCGGATCTCAGCGTTCGGAGGTTTTAGAAATATAGGCAGCTTCTTCATTGCACTCAATGGCAGCGTGCATGTGCATTTGCGTTTGACGATACATATGTGTGGGGCGCCTGTGTTTAACGATCATGAGGACCGGTTGCAATATAATGTGGAATCTAGCGTCTCTCAGGCGGCTCCAAGGCTTCTTGGCTCAAAGAAAGATTCCATACCTAGCCGAGGTTCAAGTTGAAGTGCTTTTCAAGTTGTGACTCCCAAGTCCGTGACTCATCTGTATTTTCTGTCTAACAAGAAATAGTTTTATGTCATATCTTTGAGATAGGAGTTGTCGAACCTATTTCACCTCTTCTGACTCCTATTGGATTTCATGCCTCAGATTCTTCGATGGCTCGTTTTCAACCAAAGACAATTGCAACTCCACTCACCTTGCTGAGAGCCTGGTCCACGGGGTCGTGAGCTAACCAGTCGGCCCTCATTTGCCTTTGGAATATGAGTCATTGAGCACGACGCGTCCCCTTTATCAAAGTATTATTGTCTCGGCCCCTTCATCCATCTCTTCCCCAGCTCGACCTTTGCAAGTGTTCTTTCTTCCCTAGGTCTCGTCAAAGTCCAATCGACGTACAAACCAAAGGATTTCTCATTTCTTCTTTTTCTCTGTCTCCTTGCCAGACAGGCTTTCTTTGATTTGCAATGTCTGTCATGGCTCCAGCACCCCATCAAGATCCCCTCGATGTCATTGGCAACACTCCTCTCCTCCGGCTGCGCAATGTCGTGCCAGACGGCTGTGCAGCTGTCTACATCAAGCTTGAGAATATGAACCCGACTGCTTCGTACAAAGACCGCCTCGCTCGGGCACTTATCGATCAAGCTGAGCGTAGCGGCCGCCTCAGGCCTGGAATGACGGTTATCGAGGCGACGGGCGGCAGCTCGGGATCGGCCCTTGCGTACATTTGCGCACTCAAAAAGTACCCGTTCCGTGCGGTCTGTTCAGACGCCATCGCAGGCGAAAAGCTGCGGATCATGACGGCCTTCGGGGCCACCCTGGACATAGTACACAGTCCCAGCGGCAAGTCCACGCCGGATCTCATGCAATCGATGGTCGACCGAGCACGATCCACGGCAGAGAGAGAAGGCTGGTTCTTCACCGACCAGTTCAACAATCGTGATGCTCTCATCGGCTATCACGCCATGGGCAAAGAACTCATCCAGCAGCTTCCATCGGGCATCGACGCTTTCTGTGCAGCTATTGGTGGGGCTGGGATGGTAATGGGCGTTGCCAGCGAACTCAGGGCGGTCAGAGAAACTACTCGAGTTACCGTATTCGAGCCGGCGAGCGCTCCTCTGCTCACCCAGGGAAAGCCTGGTATTCACGGTATAGACGGGATTGGACCGGGGTTTGTCCCGCCTCTTCTTGACAAAAGTTTGTACGACGACGCCAGGGCCATCCCGGAGGACGAGGGCCGCAGGATGTGCCGTAGGCTTGCAGCCGAGGAGGGCTTGCTAGTCGGGACTTCTACTGGAGTGAATGTTGTCGGGGCCATCCAACTGGCCGAGGAATTGGGGCTAGGAAAGGTTGTTGTGACCGTTGCTTGCGACTCTGGCTTCAAATACCTGAACGGCTCACTATTTGAGCAAGATGCTATATCAGGTCTTGCACCAGCTTAGAGATTACAAATATGGACCTAACCAGGGCTCATTATCTGACTTGTCCGAAAGAAACCCATGGGAGTCAGGCCTGAGGTTCTGGGGCCTATGGACTCGATCGACTGCTTCGATGATAGACTTGTATCAGCCTGAGCTATGACTGTTCTTGACCAGACGCGCTGTAGTCTCCCAACCTCTTAGACTAGAAAAACACCTTACCTCGCCACTCTTGGGTATCGAACTGATGCTCGTCGCTGGACTTATGGAACGGGTGCACATGCCTGCCCTGACGATATGTCGGACTACGCCTCGCTGGATCAACGCTTGCACGAATGCTGTTGTGATATTTGGAGACAACCGTAGTTATGTAAAGTTACGTTGTTAGGAAACTATTAAGTAAATGTATATTTTAGGGTATTAAGTACTGAGCTAGCACGGAGGACTGGGTACTTCGGTATAGTATCTACGGACGAGTTATCAGTAGGGTGGTCTTGAACGGACCATATATAAGAGTGACTTAGGGGATCGAGGGTACAAAGAGAGCTAGCTCCTCTGCGCTATTACATAGTTTCCTAGGACACCACATAATTATTCGTATTTTCATCTCAACCCTTTAGCAGTGTTAAACTTATTTATACCGCTCTGCACCGAGTATTTAAACTAGATTGATTCCATGTACTTTGAAAACATTCTGATTACGGCTACAAGTCATTATTAATAGCAACCACACCATGAGGGCTCATGTGCCTAGGTGGGTTTTCATAGCTATTCTTATGTAGCTGGAGGGGCTGTGAGCGTGGCTGATATGAGAGGTCCAGTACTTAGTTAGGTTGGGGTTCTTAGCGGAAGCTTAGGCTGGTGAGTTGCTGCTGCTTAGCCTAGAAAGGTGGGTGTTAGAGGATTTATTATAAATAGTAGGTATATTAGTTCTTATTCTTATTATTCTATATACTTAAAAGCTAAAAAGCTAAGAACTATTTAAGAATACCCTAAGGTAGTCTATATACTATTCCTTCCTAATAGCTTACCCCCTTTAAAAAAAAGTCTATACTCTTATTAATAGATAAAGTTATAGAGTTTAAAATTTATATCTTTATTTTTATATTATAATTAAGTATAGTATAAAGTATATATTTATAAATTAAAGGATAAAAATATTAATAATATTAATATATATTTATAAAAATTCTATTAATATAAGTATTAAAAGCTTAAAGACTATAATAATAATATATAATATCTAGATTCTAATTAAAATAGGTATATCTATAAAGGTAGACTATTAGTAGTATTATCTTTAAGCTTTTAAATCTTAGCTAGGGTTTATTAATATTATTATATAGTTTAAGTTCCTTAATAGCTTTCTTTAAAATATAATATTTAAGTTCTAATAAATAACTTTTTTAAAGTATTCTTTATAAAGTTATATATTATTTAATAATATTAAAGCTTTATATTATAATTTAGATTTTTATATAATATATAGCTATTACTATATTCTTAATTATTTATAGATTTAAAATTATACTATTTTACTTTATAATCTAGTTATTCTACTACTAGATTTTAGTATTCTATATACTAATAATATTATTTTATTTTATTATATAAAGGTTTAGAGATTTAAGTTAATCTATTAGATTATCTTATTTTTTTTATAACTTTTTATTATCTACTTATAACTATTTAATCTTCTATCTAAATTTTATATTCTACTCTTTATATATTTTATATCTCTCTTACTTTATTATATAAGGTAGGGCCTCTAAAGTAGATTATAAGGAGAGTTTATTAGGTTTATTATCTTTAATAAGGGTATTATTAGATTTTATAGGGGGAAATCTTATCTTTATAATAGATTATTTATTTCCTATAAGATTAGAGATAGTTATATTATTATAAATCTTCTTTATTAAGAATAAAAGTATTATACTTTTTAGAAAAGAGTTTATATTATAGTTTATAAATATAAAATAGTTTACTTTAAAGCTAAATATACCTATAAAGGTCTTTATTACTAAAGTTTTATAGAGTTTTACTAGTATTTATTTTAAAAACTATAAGGGTTATAGTTTAATTATTAATTAGTTAGTACTAATTTTAATTTATTATTTCTACTTATTTAAAAAGTTAAAGTAAATAGTAAAACTATAAAACTCTTTAATATTATAAATAAATATAAGTATAAAAGAGGTATAATTAGTATTATACTATCTTTATTATTAAAATCTATTATAAACTTTATTTTCTTATTTTTAGCCTTTTATCTAGGTTTAAATAGACTATCTCTACCTAAAGATACTATACTTTTTATATTTAGATTATTTTTATCTAAGAAGTCTAAATTAAAGAAGTAGTTGAAGAATTTATTAAATAGAATTAAAATAGCTTTAAAGTTATTCTATAGTTTCTAAGTAATATTTATATTATTTATAATTAAGGTAGTTTTAGAGTTATTAAGTAATTTATATCTTAATTAGTAGATTAACTATTTAAAGATAAAAGGGGGGGTTTTTACTAGCTAAGAGATATTATTTATCTTAAAGTTATTAAAGAGGATAAAGTAGGTATTAACTTTAGTAATTATATTTTTAAGTTTTTTATAAATATATATAAGCTAATTAAAGTACTCTTTTTTATACTTTTTAATAAATTTTAAAAGTTTATTTTTATTCTCTAATAATATAGACTAGATAAGGAGAAGGAAGGCTATAATTAGCTATAGTTATTTATTTAAAATCTTTCTTTCTTTTTTAATTTATATATAAGTTTTATAAAAGTCTTTTATAGTATTTATTAAGTTAACTTAATTATCCTAACTAATAAGATTATTAATATTTATAATTATAAAATTTAATTTTTAAAGTTTATTTTTAACTTTAGCTATTATAAGAATCTTTCTTATAATAAGGTTATTTATAAATAAGGCTTTATCCTTTCTCTTTATTATTACTATTACCTTTCCCTCCTAGGTATAAGATTAAAAGACCTATAGTTATTTTTTTTTAAATAATTTTATTTAACTATTTTAAATCTATAGCCTAGTCTAGTCTCTAGCCTTAAGGGAACTTTTCCTTAAAGCTTTTAAGTACCTTCTTCTTTACTAGTAATAAATCTATACCCCTTTATAGCTTTACTTTAAAAGATATATAGATTTTAATAATATTAAGATCTATATTATACTCTCTTAGTTTATTAATAAATAAACTAAACTTTCTTAATATAAATATAATATTTATAGCTTTAAATTTAAAAGCTTCTTTTATATAAAGATATACCTAGTTATTAATTACTATTTTATAGCTATTTATAAGCTATTAGTTCTATATATCTAGATATATAGTAATAGATTATAATTACCTTACTTATTATCTTAGCTTTATAAGTATAGTAAGTTAAAAGATTACTTTTAAGTAGTCTTATAATATAGTATAAGAAGGTTATAATAAGTATATATTTAAGTAGAGCTAGAACTTATATATATCTTATAAGATAGTTAGGGTAATAGCGGCTTTTTATATTATTACCTATTTTAGCTAACTTAAAGCTCTAAGTTATATAGTAATAGTACTTATATATAGTACTTAATAATATTAGACTAGGTTACCTATAGTTTATAATAGCTTTAACCTTAATAGATTAGTCTATATTAAAGCTAATAGCTTATTAATAATACTAGTATAAATAGTATTAAAGACTAGGTATAGTTTAATATACTATAGCTATTAGTATAGAATAGTAACTTCTAGCTATAAATAAGTTATAGAGAATTATAAAGTTACTATATCTTCTTTTACTATATCTTCTTTTACTATATCTTCTTTTATTATATCTTCTTTTATTATTAATTCTAGCTTAATAGAGGAACTTAAAAAATATAAATAGTTGATTACTATTACCTTTTTTTCTATAGTTCTATCTTTCTAATAGTATAGTAGTATTAGATAGCTAAAATACTAAGAAGAATCTAATTTTTACTTATAAGAGAAAAATAATATAATAAAAGAAAGTTTTAATTATTTAGTAAAGGGAGATATTTTAAAAATACTATTTATAGGTTTACTTTTTTATTTTATTTTTTTAGTTTTAAGTAGCTATTATTATATTAAATTTTTAATAGATAAATAGTTATAAATAAAAGTATTTAGTAGAGTTTATACTTTATTTCCTAATTATATTAAGATTCTTTATTTATAGAATTTAGAGCTAAAACTAATATATTCTATTAGATACTTAGTTTATTTTAAAGTTATTATATATTTATTTAATATTTATTTATTATATTTTTATATAAATTAAATTAATTCTAGGTATATTTTATTTAAAAGGGTTTATTAGGTATAGTTTAAGATAGTTAATAAAGATAATATTATAATAAAGTTTTTATATATATAAGAAATCTAATTAGTATACTAAGTAACTAATATATTTTATAATTTTAAATAGGTTAGTATATTATAAGCTATATTTTTAACTAATATTTTAGGGATATTATAGCCTTTATATAGTTAGAGGAATATCTATTCTTTAATCTTAAAGAAGTAAGTAAGATATTATTTATTAAAATATACTTTTATAGTTATAGCTATTAGTATAGGTATTATAGATATAAATTTAGCTTCTAGGTAAATTTAGAAGGTATTCTAGGATTTAGTCTATAATAATATCTAGTATATTATTTAGAGTAAAGCCTTTTATAATTTTATTTAATAAACTTTTAGTTACTTATAACTTACTATTATAGTATTTAAATTATATATATAATAAGGTATTAAACTACTTTTAGAGATTATTAAGGTTATAAATAAAATAATAAAGTATAGATTTAATTATTTATACTATTTTCTTTAATTAATTATTTATTTATAAATAGTATATAATAGTATATAGTAGTTTTATACTTAAAAGTTTCTAAATTAAAGACTAGATATTAGATAGAAACTTTAAGTCTTTATTAGATAAAATTATCTTTAAGTAGCCTTAGTTATTATAAAGTAAATATTATAGTAAGGTAGCTATCTAGTCTAAGGCTTTCTATATTAATTTTCTAGATATTAAAAGTAGTTCTTTTAAAAACTTATAAATAACTAATAAAATATAGTTAAAACTATCTAGCTTAATAATAGGAAGTTTAAGTATAAAGTTTATTATAATTTAATAGTATAAATAAAAAGGTTTAAGTAAAAGTTATATATTTCTATAGGCTTTATACTATTAGATTTTAAATATTTAATAGTTAGAGTAATTTTAAGTAAACTTTTATAGCTTAGAATATAGTTATTTAATATAGTAAGAATAAAGGAATTTATTAAAATATATATATTTATAGTAACTACTAGTATATACTAGTTCTAAGATATTTAAAATATATAAGTAAGGGATATAAAGTCTTAGAGTTTTATTTTCTATAAATATTTTCTAAATAAAACAAATAAAAAATAGCTTTATTTTTAAAAGGTATTATTTTATTTTATTATATCTAAAATCCTTATTTATCTTAGATTTAATTTATAACCTTCTTAGAGATATTTCTAAAAGTTAAGTAATATTTTAATATAAATACTTCTATTTTAAAGGTTTAGTATAAATAGAACTAACTAAACTATAGAGTATATATTTATAAAGAGTAACTAATATTCTTTTTAGTTATCTAAAAGTATATTAAAACCTTCTAATATATTTAGTACTATAATATTTAGTAAAGGTAAATAAAATAAGGTATTTAGAATAATATTCTCTTTTCTAAGTTTATATAAATAGTTAACTTTAAAGCTATTTATAAATTTAAAAGTTATAACAACCAGCCAATTCAACCCTAAAGGGTATAGGAAGCTTAGGTAGATACTATAGGGGTCTTTCCTATAAGTACCCTAAACACCCCTCCTAAGGGAATAGATAGAAAGGGGTAAGAATTAGTCTTATATTAGACTTAGACTTAATATACTACCCTATCTTCTCTATTATTATTCTATTATACCTAGTACCCTATAGCTTATTATAATTCTAATTTTTTAACTTATACTATCTATAATATTACTAAGAATAGGAGAATAAAAAGGAAGGTTATAAGTAAGTTTAGATAATAGTAAGGGTAGATTAGGAATAATTCCCTTAAGTAATACTCTCTTATAAGTATAGGAATAGAACTAGATTCTCCTATAATAAATTAAGACCCTAAAGGCTTTATAAGTATTAGCTAAAATTAAGCTAAAAGACTTAAAATTATCTAATATTATCTCTCTATCTATATTTTATACCTTATAGTAATATAATAGTTAGCTTATAGACCTTAAAAGGGTTTATATCTTCTAGCTATAAACCCTCTATAATAATAAGATAAAAATAATCTATATACTTAATTATATTAATAAGAAGTACTAAAATTATTAGAATACCTATATAAAAACAAAGAGAATAGAAGATAAATTAATTTTTAACTATTATATATAAAATAAATTTAAAACCTTTAATATTAACTTTAAGAAGAACCTTTAAGATATATTAGGTACTATTTAAAGCTTAATTAATACTACTTACTAATAAGAAAATTAAGATTTCTAAGTATTCTATTAATACTTTAAAATATTAGAGTTAGAATAAGAGCTAAGGAGTAACTAATTAATAGCTAAATTTTTCTTATTAAAACTTCTAAAGTAGATATTATTAGAAATTTAAACTAAGTATACCTTAAATATACTAGAGATATAAGATATTATAGTTAGAGTTACCTAGGTAATTTAGGTTAATATTTTTAAGAAAGTTAGGAAATAAAAGTATAAAGAAATATATTTAAAGAGTAAGGGATATAATAGACCTCTAAATAAGAGAGGATAAGAAGGAACCTCTTATAGAAATACTATAAGTACCTTAAAAGGAACTTAAAATACCTCTTAGGGTAGGGGTAGAGGCTATAGCTAAGGGGCTTAAGGCTAGAACTCTAATACCTAAACTAATAGGAATAACTAGGGAAGTAACTCTAAAATCTCTATAAAGCTAAACTCTTTAGATAAAATAAATAAATCTACTACTTACTTTTATTATAAAAGTATATATTATTATTCCTCTAATTATTCTATATTAGTAGATATTATAGCTATAGTAAATTAAATATAAAGCTATAGTAATAATTAGTTATAGGGATATTAGGGTTAATATAAAGATAAAGGTAGCTAGGGAATCTTCTAGCTATCTATAGGATTAGTATTAAAAATAAAAAAGTTAAATTAGTAACTACTTATAAAAGGTAAGGAGAAAATAGTAGAAGTTTAAGATACTTTTATTATTCCTAGTTTAATAACTATAAAATAAAGCTAGAAGTAAGTTAAGATTAACTTAGATATATAAATATAAATAGACCTAGTTAGTATTTCTTTTATTAAAAGATTTAGTTTTAAATTATCTAAGAAATTATTAGTATTAGTAGTAGGAATTAGAGATACTTTAATCCCTACTTATAATATATATTAAGTTCTATTATTACTTAAAGATTATTTTAGGAATTAGAAGGATAAAGTATAGGATTATATTATAATTAATTAAAAATATTTAGAATCTATATTATTATTAAATATCTTAAATTTAAAATATTTTTAAATAAAGCTAGAAAGTTATCTAAAAAATTAGTAGCTTTAATAGGATAAAGTTTAAATAGTATAATAAATAGTAAAGTTATTTCTTAAAAATTATAGAAAGAATACTTATTATTATATAATTATTATAATAAATAATCTACTAGGGCTTTTAAAAGATAAAGACTAATAGGAGCCTAGAGGAGTAAGTAATAGTAAGAGAACCTCTCTTAATCTTTCCTAGATCTATTTATAATTAAAGGGTTTAAAACTATTTTTTATAATAGTAAGAGTAAAGAAGTTACCTCTATAAAGGAAGGCTAATTATACTATTAATTTATAGGAAGGGGCTTTACCTCCCTTTCTTCTCTTTTACTCTTTATTATTAAAGGAACTTTATATTCTTTAAGAATAGCTACTAGAGAGCTTAAAGATAGGGTAGATTATATTTAGTAAGAGTCTTATAGGTATTTTAATTCTATTTATATTTAAAAAGGATAGGACTCTTTAACTCTATATTAACTACTAGTCTTTTAATAATATAATAGTTAAGAATTAGTATTTATTACTACTAGTTTTAGAAATCCTTAACTAGCTATTAGGATCTTAATTTTTCTCTAAGATTAACCTTATAGATACTTATTATTAAATTTATATATATAAAGGGATAAATAAAAACTACTTTTTATATATATTATAAGTATTATAAATTTTAAGTAATACTATTTAGATTAACTAATATATCTATTATATTTTAGTTATTTATTACTAAAGTTCTTAGGGACTATATTAATATATATACTATTATTTACCTAGATAATATTTTAATTTTTTAAAGGATATAGAAGAGTATAAGAAGTATATATAAATTATTATTAATTATCTAGTAATAGTAGAGTTATATAGAAATTTTAAGAAGTATAGCTTCTTTTAGGAAGAGATTAAATTTTTAGGATTCTTAGTAAAAGAAATAGTATTTAAATAGACTTTAAATAAATCTATACTATCTAAGAGTAGCTAATACTTATAATATACTATAATATCTAAGTCTTTTTAGACTTTTATAACTTTTATTATTAATTTATTAAAAACTATTTAAAGATTATTTACTTTTAATAAATAATTTATAAGAATAAAAAATAGCTATAAACTAAAGGTAATTAATCTTTTTATACTAAAGTATAAGAAAGTATAATATATATTTAAAGAACTTAAGATAAGGTTCTAATAAGCCCCTCTCCTCTAATATTATAACTTTATACTTTAACTTTATATTAAATATAATATATTAAATAGAGCTACTATATCTATTCTTTTTTAATAATATAAGAGTAAGAAGAAATTATTATAGTATCTAGTTACCTTTTAGTTTAAGAAATTTTTAGAGATAGAACTTAACTAGATAACCTATAATAAAAAGCTAAGTACTATTATAGAGAGCTTTAAATACTAGTAGTAATACCTAGAAAAAGCTTAGAAGCTAATTATAGTATTATTAAATTATAATAACCTTTATAGCTTTATAAAATAAAAGGAACTAATATAGAAATAGGTTTAATAGCTTATATATTTAGTAGAATTTAATTTTACTATTAAATATTATTCTAAGAAGATTAACTTAGTAGATAGCTTATTAAGAAGACCTAACTATATATTAGAGGAAAAGTCTTTAAATTTAAGTTAGATTCTAACTTTAGAATTAAAAATAGTTATAGCTATTTAGATAAATCTTTAATCTTATTCTAAAGATTAATAATAAACCTAGTTTAAGGCTATAGTTAGAAGTACTAAAGTATATAAGGTTTTAAAAGATAATCCCTCTCTAATAGAATATTAACTTAAGTCTATAGCTCCTTTATAAAAGTAGTTTATAATAAAAATTTAGGCTTAGGTATATATATATAATATAGATATAATATACTAAGGGCTTTACTCTTTACTATTAGATTTAATATATAAAGCTTAAGGGGAAGACTTTATAATTTAGGTTATTATTAAAAGAATATAATTCTTAGATAAAACTATTTTAGATAGCTTTAGTTATAAGTTCTAAGATAAATTATTTTACTAGAAGAGATATATATTAATACTAGAGTAAGAAGTCTTAAGGTAAGAAATCTTATAAATATACTATAATAAGTTACTAAGTAGCTATTAAGGGTAGATAAGAATATAAATTCTAATTAAAAAGTACTTTTACTAGCTAGGCTTAAGGGCTTTTATAGTAAAATATATATACTCTTATATAATATACTAATATATATTTATACTATACTATTATCTATATAGAGAACTTACTTTACTATTAATTCCTATAAAGCCTATATAAAAACTTAGTATAAACTTTATTACTAGACTTCTAAGTATTATTTAAGATAATAAGAAAGTAGATATAATCCTAATAGTTATAGATTAATTTACTAAGATAAGTTTCTTTCTCTTAATAAATACTATAATTAATACTATAAAACTAGTAGAGATCTTTTATAAAGAAATTAAATATAAATAGGGGATTCCCTAAGGAATTATAACTAATAGGAGTATAATCTTTACTAGTAAATTCTAGAAAATACTATATTAACTAAGTAGAATTAAGAACTAATATACTATTACTTACTATTTATAAGGTAATAGATAGATAAAATAAATAAACTAAATACTAAAGTAATATCTAAAAGCTTTTACTATAGAAAATAAGGAATACTAGCTAAACCTACTATATATTACTTTTTTTATATATAATTTAGTATAAAATATAATAATTAAAATAAGTCTATTTAAAGTACTATTTAGTTATAAACTGTTTTTTATAGTACTATATAACTAATAGCCTACTAAGGATAGTATTCTATAGAGGGAGGTATTAGTAGTTAAGGAATAACTAGAGAAGTTATAATAAATTTAAGAAAAATATAAGGAAAATTAAAGGTATATAGTTAAGATATAAGTTTAAAACTATAATAATTAATATTAGTCTAAGTAGTTTAAGATTAGTAAATAGGTATTACTAATAACTAAATACCTCTACTTAAAGAATATAAAGTTAAAACTAAGGAGGATTAGACTCTTTAAGATTCTAGGTTAAATAAATAAGTAGACCTATAGTTTACTCCTACTAAAGAAGTATTTATAAATATATAATATTTATTATATAAGCTAGCTAGAGCCCTAGATAGTAAGGGACCTAAAAGACTTTACTAAGAAGCCTATAAATCTATTTAACTTAAAGAATAAATAGGTTAAGTAGGAACTAGAGGAAATTTAGAATTACTAAAAAATTAAGAATATTATCTATTATTTAATAAAGTAGAAGGGATAGCTAAGTAAATATAATTCCTAAATACTTAAAAGTAAGATATTTATTAATAAGACTATTAAAAGATATTAGAAAGAAAGGGGGACCTAATAGTAGAAGAAAAGGGTTTATAGTAATCTTAATAAAACCTATAGGAAATAATTAAGGTAGAGCTAAGGAGGGCTATAATAGTAAAATAGAACTTAAAGGATTAACTAATAAGGGTAATAAAGCTAAGATAATAGCTAGATAACTAGCTAATAAGAGCTATAAATCTAAGATAAAAGCTAGATAACTAGCTAATAAAGGCTATAAAGCTAAGATAAAAGCTAAATAACTAGCTAATAAAAGTTATAAAGATAAGATAAAGCCCCTATAACTAGTTAATAAAGGCTATAAGGATAAGATAAAGGCTAGATAACTAGTAAAGAGGGCCTAATATAAGGTTAATAAGAGGGTAAAATAGGTAAAAGGAAAGAAGGAACTTATTTAGAAAGTAATATAATTTAATTAAAAGGTAGTACTTAGGTTTAGGAGACTTAAAATAACTATTAAAAATTTAATAAAAGGGTATTAATATTCTACTTTAAAAAGTAAAAAACCTAACTATATATTTTAATTACTAATCTACTATTTCTCTAATTAGCTATAGAGGAAGGGCTGTTTATATTTTATAGATTATCTTCTATAGGAGTAGAAGAAAGCTCTTAGGCTACTCTTTAAAAGTATTATTTATTACCTTTAAAACCTTCTAGAGGAACCTTTAAACTACCCTATATTAGTTTAGAAATCTATTATCTATAGGAACTAGGTATACTATACTATAATAATTCTCTATTAAGTCCCTTAGAATCTTCTCCTAAAGGCTATTTACTAAGCTACTACTACTAAACTCTATTAGTTTAAGAGGCTATATATTTACTAGGAACTACTTATAAAAGATACTAGCCTCTATAATAATAGAATTCTATAATATTTAGTATATAAATCCCCTATAAAAGTTATAAGACTTATATTCTAAGTTAAAATCTACTTTACCTTACTATCCTTTTTTAGGTTACTAATAAACTTAAGATTCTAGACTATCTTATTAAATATAGGATAATTACTAAAGCTATTTATAAATAAAGCTATAAGGGTATAAGATAGGTAGATTTATAAGACTAAGAGCTTCTCCTCCTATATAATTAATAGGGATAGATTTATACCCCTTATAAAACCCTTTAGAATAGCTTACACAAAGTATAGGTTAATAATTAATCTAATAATTAAGGGATTACCCTAAGAAAGGTTAATTAAAATAGAGTAGATAAAGGGAAGGGTACTTACTAGAATATAAAGTAAATAGTACTTCTTAATATAATAGTTATATTAAAAGGTATCTATTTAAAAGATTATATAGCCTATATTCTTCTAAAGGGAAAGCACCTATTTTTCCACCTCTTTAAAGAAGTTATATAGATAGCCCTTATAGGGTATATATAACTAGATTAATTAAGTCTAGTAGTACACCTACTTACTATACCCTAATAAATTATAAGAGATTTATAGTATATTTAGAGGGGCTCTTATTATAATTAACTAAAAAGAAGGTATTATATATTTCACTATCTCTACTAGCTAGTACTATTTAATAAATTATACCTTAAAAGTACTAAAGCTCTTAGGAATTTAAGGTATCTTAGAAGGACTATATTTTCTATATTCCTTTAGTATAGATAGGACCCTTTAAACTACCTTATTATAGGTTTAAAAGGTTTATAAGGCTACCTTAGGTTATTTTCCTACTACCTTTAAAGATAAACCCTAAGTACTTCTAGTATTACTAAGAGTAAGGGAGGATAAACTATAAGAAGAGGACTTATTATTAGAAGAAAAATTAATAGGGTAGGTATAATTACTACCTATACCCTTAGGGATTAAACTTAATTTAAAAAGGTACTCTCTAAATAAGCTACCTTTTTTATAAGAGGTAAAGCTACTATAAATATAATTAAATAGAGAGGAGAAGGAAAAATATATAGGGGATATATAATTAACTAGTAAAATAAGGGAGGGGTTAATTAACTTATATAACTACTTATTAACTAAACTATAGTTACTTTTTTAAGAAGAGCCTTAACTATAATTACTTTCCTTAATAGAGCCTTAAAGTAAAAGAATAGGTAAAAAGCTCTAAAATAAGCCTAATAAGTAAGATATAATAATAATAATAATAATAAATATTAGTAAGGATAAAGTTTAAAGGGAAGCTAAAGAGAGCTACTAAAGAAACCTACTTAAAGGCTTCTTAAAGTAGGTTATTAGTTAAAAGAAGAAAAGAACTAAAAACAGTAAAAGGGGTAAACCTTTTAAAGTAGGCTAAATAAACTATATACTACTAATAAGTATAAGTTAAAGTTAGAAAGACTAGTAACTTATAGAAGGAGATAATTAGAATAGTTAATAAAGCTATTATAATTATTATTTAAAAGTAGCTAGTAGCTAGAGTAAAGTAGTTAAAGATACCTATAAGAAGGAAGGTATAGTTATAATAACTAGCTAATTTAGCCCTAAAGGGTATAGGAAGCTTAGATAGGTACTATAGGGGTTTTTCCTATAAGTACCCTAAATACCCCTCTTAGGAGAATAGATAGAAAGGGGTAAGAATTAATCTTATACTAGACCTAGACTTAATATACTACCCTACCTTCCCTATTACTATTCTATTATACCTAGTACCTTATAGCCTATTATAATTATATAGATTAGCTTTTTATTATTTATAGATATAGCTATAAAGTTTATAATATCTAGTTATTTTAAAAGAGTTAAAATAATAGAATAGTCTATATATAGTATAAGCTAATACTTTATAAGCTTAAGTTATTATTTATATTTTTTTAATACAAATATATTTAAAAACTTTTATTTTTATTACTTAATATTTATATTTTACTTTTAAAAAGTATAGCTAAGATAAATAATAGTCTATATAGATATTTATAATAGGTATATAATAATATATTTATCTTTAAGTAGTTTAAAAATAGTATTATCTTTAATATAATAAACTTATACTTTAATCTTAAAGGCTAATATATTAAAATTAATAAATAAGTATTATTTAAGGTTAAAATATATTATAAATATAAACTTTATTAAATTAGACTTAATAGTATTAAATAATATCTTTTTAGCTATTATAGAAAGGGTAAAAGAATTTAATTTATCTAACCTTATCTAGTATTCTTCCCTTTTAGTTTATTTATAGTATTTAGTTAGAGAAGGTTTATTTTATAAGCTTTAAGTAGTTTAATCTTTATAATAAAATATAGAATATTATATCTTATATATCTAGTAAGGCTAATAAAGTACTTAAGGTTTTTAATAATTTTAGAAATTTTAAAACTTATATAGTCTTTAGATAGTTTTCTATTATAGATAGTCTAAGTAAATTAATATATTATTTAAGGATAGTTATTATTAAAGTAGTAAAAAGATTTCTTTAAGCTTATAATAATATTTTTCTATTTTAATTTATTAAGAACTTTATAAATATATTCTAAGTATTTATTAAAGGTATTTTTATTAAAATAATAATATTATCTATATATACTTTATTATAAGTACTATCTAGTAATTAATCTATTTACCTCTATATATAGGCTAGACTATTATAGTAGCCTAGCCTATAATAGTATATTTAAAGATAAATTATCTTTTAGTAGTTATTATAATAAATATTTATTAGGATTTTAGATATAAGTATTATTAGTAAAAGAAGGCTATTATATTTAGAACTATAATATATATTATCTTTATAATTTTACTAAGGATTTTATTTTAATCTTTTATAAGGTATATATTTAAAATAAATATTTAATTTAGTTTTTAATATTAATAACTATTTATCCTTTTAGGTATTATTTAGTATTATTTACTAAATAATAAAAATAAAGAATAAGAATAGTATAGATTATTTTATTTAATAGATCTTATTAGTCTTATAGAGTTTTAAGAAAGTCTTATTAATTATCTTTAAGTCTTTAGTAGTTATAAGGTAAATATAGTATTTTAAAAGTATATTTTACTAGTTATTATAAAGGTAAACTTTAAGCTATTTATCCTATAAGATTTTTATAAAACTATTATTATAGAAGATATTTATATTATTAGCTAGAAAGTAATAAAGTTTCTAGGTATTTTTAAGAGTTAAGTAGAAAAATATATTTATACCTATTTTAGTATAGATAGAAAAGTTCTTTACTTATATAGATAATAGCTAGTTTAAATTAAAATATCTATAAAAAGTAGTAAAGAAAGCTTTTAGATTATTATAATAGTATTAATATAATACTATAAATTAATAAAATATAAGTATCTTATAAATATATAGTTTAAAATAGTAATAAGTCTATTTCTATTATTCTATATAATTATAAAATCTAGGTATATATTTATAAAAAGTATAAAAGTACTAAATTTTTAAAAGCTAAAGTAAATATAAAATCTTATATATTATCTAAATATAGTTTATAGTTAACTAGTAATTATATTATAGATTATAGTAGAATAATAATATACTTAAAAGTAAAAACCCTAGCTTTAATAAGTTAGGTTTACTTCTTTAGTTTTATAAAAATATAAATATAATAAGCCCTTCTAAGTATAAGGTTAAAAGACCTATAGTTATTTTTTTTAAATAATTTTATTTAATTATTTTAAATCTATAACCTAATCTAGTCTTTAGCTTTAAAGAAACCTTTCCTTAAAGCTTTTAAGTACCTTTTTCTCTATTAGTAATAAATCTATATCCCTCTATAGCTTTACCTTAAAGAATATATAAATTTTAATAATATTAAAATCTATATTATACTCTCTTAGTTTATTAATAAATAAACTAAGCTTTTTTAATATAAATATAATATCTATAGCTTTAAATTTAAAGGCTCCTTCTATATAGAAATATATCTAGTTATTAATTATTATTCTATAGCTATTTATAGGCTATTAGTTCTATATATCTAAATAATAAATTATAGTTACCTTACCTATATTAAAGGTAGTTATCTTAGCTTTATAAGTATAGTAGGTTAAAAGATTACTTTTAAATAGTTTTATATAAGAAGGTTGTGGTGGGTAAGATCTTTCTTAATAGTATATCTTTATAAACTTATAATTAACACTAATATCCTAGTTACTTAATTTAGCTAAATAGGTATATATTTATAAAGTAGAGCTAAAACCTTAGTTAGGGTAATAATAGCTTTTTATACTATTACCTATTTTAGCTAACTTATTTTTAAGTTATATAATAATAGTACTTATATATAGTATTTAATAGTATTAGACTAGGTTACTTATAGTTTATAATAGCTTTAACTTTAATAGACTAGTTTATATTAAGGCTAATAGCTTATTAATAGTACTAATATAAATAGTATTAAAGACTAAGTATAGTTTAATATACTATAGCTACTAGTATAGAATAGTAACTTTTAGCTATAAATAAGTTATAAAAATTATAAAGTTCTTACTATATCTTTTCTTATATCTTCTTTTCTTATATCTTCTTTTATTATATCTTTTTTATTATTAATTCTAACTTAATAGAGGAACTTAAAAATATAAATAGTTAAATAGTTAATAGATATAATAGGATTTAATATTAATATACTATTTTAAGATAATAATATTAAAGCTTTTAAAGCTTATAATATTTATTCTAAAAGTATATTTATATAAAGGTTATTAATAATTAAAACTTTATAGGTAAATAAAGTAATAGTAAGAGACTATAGTTAATATATATACTTAAAATTATAGAGGTATAATTATATAGTTAAGTAATTTATAAATATTTATACTAAGTTTATATAAATAGTAGAGATATATACTTTTAAACTTTTAAATATAGATAATACTATTATAGTTATTTTTTATTTATTATAGTATAATTATAGTTAGTATTTTTATAAATATCTAATATTATTTTATTTAAAAAGTAGATAAAAAGATAGAAATAAGTTTAAAAAAGAAAGCTAAAGTTTATTTTAAGTTCTAAATCTACCTTTATTAATAATTTAATTACCTCTATACTTTTAGTAGTATTTAAAGGAATACTAAGGCTACTTAGTTTTTTACTATTAAGGTTTTTATAGACCTTTTAGGTATATCTAGTAATATATTATTAAAGTTTAAATTCTCTTATAGGTTAGTTAAAGGTAAAAATATTATCTTAATAGTAAAAGAGGTTAAAGTCTTTTCTTTATAAAATTAAAATTATTTTAAATAAATTAAATAAATATAATTTATAAGTAAATTATTACTATAAAAGTAATAATTATAATATTAATATATAAATAGTAATAAGGTTAAGGTTTTAAAGAATTCTATATTTATATATTTATTTTATTTATCTTATAAGAATACTTTTTTAAAAGGGTAGTTAAAGGTTATTAAGGTAGCTTTTATAAAAAACTCTTTATTAAGAAAGTCTTTAATAGAAAGTTATTAATATATAAATATATTAGAGTACTTTATAAAGTTAATAAACTTTTTATAATAAATCTATAAGCTAACTTATTAATTTTACTAACTACTATATAAGGTTAATAAAGTAGTAAGTAATAATTCTTTAAAATAAAAGTTATTATAAAGTATTCTATTATATTTAAGCTAGTAGATATTTATTATTTATCAGATACTATTATTATTTATCTTACTAATAATATTATTATATATTAGTCTAAAGATAGCTAAGAATAACTATATTTAGTATTTTAAATCTATCTTTATCTAACTAAATAACTTAAAAGCTAAAATTAATTTAAAGGCTAAAGTTAGTTAATAATATATAAATAGTTATATTATAAAATAGAAGAAGATAATAAAGCCTAGAAGTACTACTATAGTTATTATTACTAAGGCTATAAAGATAGATATTATAAAGAGTAAGGGATAGTTAATCTACTTTTATAAGTAGAAGTTAGCTAATAAGTATAAGTAACTATTTAAATAAGTAGAAAGTACTACTAGGCTAAGTCTAAAATTAAACTTTTATAACTTTAGACTTAATTTAAAAAACTTATAAGTATTATATTACTATTAGGTTTTAAATTTTAGATTTAATCTTTAAAGTAAAAGATTTAAAAGTAGTAATAAGCTATATATAGAGTTTTATATTATAAGACTTAGTATTTAAAATAACTATTTATAGAAATAAAGTAATATCCTTCTTATTAACTATATTTAATAAAGAAAGGTATATTATTTTAAAAATACTATTATATTAAAAAGGATTTAATAAAATAAACCTTAAGCTTTTAGTAATATTATTAATAATAGCTATCTTTAGCTCTTAATAGTTATTCTTTATAAGTATATATAAATACTACTCTAGGATATCCTCTAAGAGGTATTATAACTAAACTTAGTAAATATTTTTCTTAAAATAAAGTTATTTAAGATACTTAAAGTATTTAATAAAATAAAAAATATTAAAGTACTTTATAATCTTTTTATTAAACTAAATACTAAAACTAATATATTTTTATAAATAAAAGAATTCCTCCTAGATATAAGGTTAAAAGACCTATAATTATTTTTTTTTTAATTAATTCTATTTAACTATTTTAAAGCTATAGCTTAGTCTAGTATCTAGGTTAGGAACTATTTCTATTTTAGAAAGAACCTCTTCTAGATAGTAGTCCTTATCTTTACCTCCTACTTTAATAATAGTATATTATTCTCCTACTTAGCTTTAAGGTTTATAAAGAAGTTAATAATATTAGAATCTATATTAAATTCTTTTAGGTAATCTATTAAGATACTAAGGATTTTTAATATAGAGAGATTATCTTTAAAAATCTATTTAAGGGTATTCTTTATATAATTAAAGACTTATAGGTTAATCTTTATTCTATAGTTATTTATAGTAGAGCTATTAGGTTTATATATCTAAATAATAGAATATAGTTACTTTACCTATAGTCTTAGCTTTAGTAGTATAGTAAGCTAAAAGATTACTTTTAAGTAGTTTTATAATATAGTGTAAGAAGGTTGTGGTGGGTGAAATCTTTCTTGATAGTGTATCTTAGAAGACTTATGATTGACGCTGACACCCTAGTTGCTCGGTTTAGCTAGATAGGTGTGTGTTTAAGCAGAGCTAGAACCTTCGGGGCAATGGCGGCTTTTTATTATCGCTTATTTTAGCTAACTTAAAACCCTAAGTTATATAGTAATAACACTTATACATAGTACTTAATAGTATTAAACTAGGTTACCTATAGTTTATAATAGCTTTAACTTTAATAGTATTAGTATAAATAGACTAGGTATAGTTTAATATACTATAGCTACTAGTATAGAATAAGGACTTCTAGTTATAGATAGGTTATAAAGTAAAATTATAAAGTTACTATATCTTTTTTTACTATATCTTCTTTTATTATATCTTTTTTTACTATCTTCTTTTATTATTAATTTTAGCTTAATAGAGGAACTAAAATAATATAAAAAAATTTATAAATAAAAGAATCTAATATTAAATAAATAAAGAAAGAATTAGCTATTACCTTTATTTATATTTAATAAAGCTAGGACTTATATCTATAAAATAAAAATATTAATAAAGATAAGTACTATTATTTAAATAAAGTTTTAATTCTAATTTTAATAAAGGTTAACTATAGCTTAAATAATAAGAATTATAATATTTTTTATCCCTCCTAAGTATAAGGTTAAAAGACTTATAATTATTTTTTTTTTATTAATTCTATTTAACTATTTTAAAGCTATAGCCTAGTCTAGATTAAAAACTAGTTTTATTTTAAAAAGAACCTCTCCTAGATAGTAGTCTTTATCTTCTCCTCCTACTTTAATAATAGTATATTATTCTCCTACTTAGCTTTAAGGTTTATAAAAAAGTTAATAATATTAGAATTTATATTAAATTCTCTTAGGTAATCTATTAAGATACTAAGGATTTTTAATATAAAGAGGTTATCTTTAAGAACCTACTTAAGGGCTTTCTTTATATAATTAAAGACTTATAGGTTAATCTTTATTCTATAGCTATAGAGTTATTAGGTTTATATATCTAGATAATAGAATATAGTTACCTTACTTATAGTCTTAGCTTTAGTAATATAGTAGGCTAAAAGATTACTTTTAAATAGTTTTATAATATAGTATAAGAAGGTTATATTACTTAGTTTAGCTAGATAGGTATGTGTTTAAGTAGAGTTAGAACCTTAGTTAGGGTAATAATAGCTTTTTATTATCACCTATTTTAACTAACTTATAAAGCCCTAAGTTATATAGTAATATTACTTATATATAGTACTTAATAGTGTTAAACTAGGTTACCTATAGTTTATAATAGCTTTAACTTTAATAGGCTAATAGCTTATTAATAGTATTAGTATAAATAGACTAAGTATAGCCTAATATACTATAGCTACTAGTATAGAATAGTGACTTTTAGCTATAGATAGGTTATAGAGTAGAATTATAAAGTTACTATATCTTCTTTTATTATATCTTCTTTTATTATATCTTCTTTTACTATCTTTTTTTATTATTAATTCTAGCTTAATAGAGGAACTAAAATAATATAAAAAAATTTATAATATTTTTTATAAAAAGAAAAGCTATTTTAAAGTTATTTTCTAATATTTAATAGTATTATTATTTAAAGGATAATAAAGAGTTATTATTTAAATATTAAAAAGTATAAAATAGTTATAAATTAATTTAAAAAGTACTATTAATAAAACCCTATTAAAGGATAGTAAATTTAATACTTATTAATAAGTTAATATTTAGCTAGTAGTTAATAATAATATAATACTAAGTAAAAGTAATATTTAATCTATTAAAAAGCTATACTAGACTTTAATATTATATAAAACTTAACTAATAAAGCTTCTACTAAATAAGAGAAAAGTAAAAAGCTTTTTACTTTATTAACTAATTTAGTAGCTAGTAAAGCTTAATATTTTAAAGTTTAGTATTTTTATTAAAAATAGAATAAAAATATATATATATTCTAAATTCTTATTTTAAATCTTTATAATATATAGAATCTGAATAATACTAGAAATAAAAAAGTTAATAAATATATAAATATTTATATTTATCTAAAATAAGTTAAAGAGTTATATAGTAAGTAGTTATTTAGATATAGTACTAAGTAAAGTACTTAAAGAAGGTAAGCTAGATAAGTTTATAGTAATACCTTATTAAATAGTTTTATTAAATAATAGTATTATTAAATAAGGCTATATTTATAATAGTCTTAGCTAGAGTTTAATTCTATATCTAAGCTAATTATTAGGGGATTTATTATAAATAATAGGTATATTAGTTCTTATTCTTATTATTCTATATACCTAAAGGCTAAAAGGCTAAGAACTACTTAAGAATACCCTAAGGTGGTCTGTGCACCGTTCCTTCCTGACAGTGGGCCTTGGAAACCTTAATACCGCAGTACAGCACCATTCGTCTTAGGTGCTGCAAACCCCAGGCCCAGGAGTGGTTAGCCCCCACCCCAGCCTGTCGGCGAGTGAATGGAGTGATTTAAGCGACGGGAGTGGTCGCTCCCCCAAACGAGCTGCTCGGTGACGGAGCTTCTGCGGCACGACCAGCGTCACACCTTCTCAGCTTGGCCCAGGGATTTCCCCTTTGCGTGTGTGAGCACTTGTCCAACCCGATTCTTTTTCAGCAGCATCAACCTGCCGGGCAACATTTCCCCAGATTGGACCTACCTATCCCCTATCCGGAGGAGAAACTTGCGCGACAGAAAAGTCGAATTCGCATCAAATGTCAGCTGTGCATCCCGAGGCCGACATCAACCAGCCGATCGCATCTGCCTGAAGAGGCGTAACCGCCAACCTCGCTCCCATTCCCGTGGCTCGACTACTGGCCACTGGTCAGCGCCAAGCCCGCTCGCGACGAGACCTGAGGACGTCCAGACGTCAAGACAACCAATATGGTCGGGACGGCTGGGGCCATCATTATCACGATAGTGGTGCTCGCTGTCGTCGGTGGTGTCGGATGGGTCTTGTACAGCAGACTACAGGCTAAGAAGCTCGGAGTACGTGGTCGCATGCCCCGCAACACACCTGCTTGCCCTCATTCCTCCACACACCCCCCCACCTCTGCATGCTATGCGGTGGCGCAAGGCTGACCGTGATATCTACACAGCTTCCTCCTCCATCCTTGACCTCCTTCATACCTTTTGTCCACAAATCCGACCCGTCGCCGTACGGCCCCCCGGCTCCGGCGCCAGGGGGCGTCTCCGGGTGGTTCAATGACCAGATCCGAAAATTCAAAAATCGCAACAACCGCAGTGCCGCCGGCGCATACGAAGGCACCGGCTCAGCCCCAACGCGCCGCGGCTTCGGGCCACTCGACCCGGACGAGGCCTGGGACTCGCGCGTCGGCAATGAGGCGGACCACTATGGGCCCGGGGGCTATTACGAGGAGCAGGAACTGGGGCTGCACCAGCCCGGCCGGCCGTCACACCAGGACGAGAACACTGCCTACCGGGGTGCCGGCGAGCCTGAGAGCTACTCGATGAACCTGGCTGCTACGCCGCAGCACCCACCGCGAGGTTTCGGCGAAGACAGGGGCAGGACGCTCAGCAGGGATGGACGGAACCCTTTTGACGACGACGCCGCTGAGCCTTCCAACATCAGCCTGAGAGGAGTTTCGCCGAGGCCCATGGATGGCGAACGTCGTGAGGACAATGCCAGTGAGAGGAGAAGTATCTTCCGGGAGAACGTTTGATCGTATGAAGAGCTGATCGTAGTGTGGAAGGCGGCGATGAAGATGGCATACAGAGAATACATTTCAGGCTTCAAATCAGGCCTTGGACAAGGCAAGGAGGCAAGGAGGCAAGGGTACATGACATCGATTACAGGACGCTGGGACGGGCCTTTTCGAAGACTTGAAGAGGCATTAGTCGGCCGTGCAAGGCTGGTATACTGGGAGGGTGAGGCTGCGTGGACCTGTAACGAGTACACGATCATGGTTAGGATACGCCGAGCATGAGGGTGACGGGATTCAGAGGTGTGGGTTTCCTCTATTTGTTTATGACTGATTGATTTGTCTACGCAAAAGTTGGCATGCCCGAGGGTTGTTCGATACTCCTGGTTCCAAGACCGTTCTTTCTGGTTCCTTTGAGGTAGTCGTCACTTCTAAGACACAGGGTGCATATCCATATCTCAGGAACATCAGTCCTTCCTGCGTGCCCCCGGTCCAATGAGCCCACAACGTGCCACGCCAATACCATTCATGCCTGCATGCCAACCCAGAAAACCGACAGGACGGATCGTAGTGAATTGCTTGGCATCTGATAAAGCCAGGGGTCCTCCCCCACGACTCTAATGCTATGGGTGGGGACTGCTCAGGCCCCAAAGTGGGCCCACTGACGTTGTAGCATTCGAGCCCCTCAATATAACGCGCTTCCATGCCCCTCCACGACCTCTTCCCACTTCACACTCACGAGATGGCGTTGCTTCCAGGTCAACGTTTCTACCACAGGACAAGGCCACCTTGAAAACATTCAATCCTTTGTCAATATGGCGGACATCAACTTGCAAAAAATCCACGATGATCTTGTGGCCATTGCCTATGAGGCAGGAGCTATGATCATGGCCGCCAACCCCAACAGCATCTCGACCGACACGAAGCTGAATTGTAAGACCACCACTGCTTTTTCCATCCAACGACCCAATAACTAGGATCACGGGGACTGATTTCCATCTTGTCACCTCAGCTGTCGATATTGTGACCGAGACCGACCAGGCGGTCGAGAAGCACGTCACCACCCGCCTGCAGACCCTCTACCCGACCTTCCTCTTCGTCGGCGAGGAGACGTACGTCGCAGGCAAGACGAAAATCACAGAGGAGCCCACCTTCATCGTCGACCCCATAGACGGCACGACCAACTTCATCCACGGGTTCCCCAACGCCTGCATCTCCCTCGGCTTCGCCGTCCGCCGTAAGCCCAGCGTCGGCGTGGTCTACAACCCCTTCCAGGATAAGCTGTACACAGGCATCGCGGGGCAGGGCGCCTACGTGCAGCGCAACGCCTCGCTGGCCGCGCGTGGCATCCTCAAGGACGGCGGCGAGGGCTGCGAGAGGGTGCGCCTCCCCGCAGCGGGCAAGGGCGACGGCAACAAGGCCCCCGCGCTGGGCAACCTGTCCACGGCGCTCGTCGCTGCCGAGTGGGGTTCCAGCCGTGACGGGCCCAATTTCGACGTCAAAGTCGAGACGTTCCGCCGGCTTGCTGCTAGCAAGGAAACGGGCGGTGCCATGGTCCACTCGCTGCGGAATCTGGGCTCTGCGGCGCTGAATCTGTGTGCCGTTGCCGAGGGCGGGCTCGATGTGTACTGGGAGGGTGGTTGTTATGCTTGGGATGTCTGCGCCGGCTGGTGCATCCTTGCTGAAGCGGGTGGCATCGTGGCGAGTGGCAATCCGGGGGATTGGGACCCGCCGTTGGATTCGAGGGTCTATCTCGCGGTGAGGGGCGCTCCTAGCGGCCAGAAAGAGCTCATAGAGGAGGTATGGAAGGTTATCGGTGATGGGAGGATGGAGTACAAGCATTAGCCGGTCTTTGTATCCATGCGTTATCTGGGCTTAAAGCTTCATAAGGGACTATAGATCACCATTTAGACACGCCTTGGACCCCTCATTTTTCAATAGCAGAGTGTCTCTCAGTCCTCTCAGCCAACGAGACTGAACCAGGAAGGACTGATCTGAAGCTGCTCAAGTGCTTCGAGGCGAGCAGTAGCAGGCAAGGCTAACCAGTACCGTACAGATAGTTAGAAACCCTAGCTCGGTCCTAGTAGCAATATAAGTATTAAACCTACGCCTTGAGGATGTGGGTGTATCCATTTTCCCTCTTGGCTGACTTAGATCTAGGTCTTTATCCCCTGACCAAGACGACCCTCCAGCATGTTGCCTCGCCTGTTTGCACAGGGCCTGAGTGAGACGGGTCGACCAGAATTTACATCAAGTTTCCAGAGCTTCAATCATGAATTGCAGGGCTGCTGTCTGCACGCTTCTAATTGTCAGAAATATACACTGCCCTGATACAAGCCAATGGATGGGCAGAGAAGCACCTGCAGCTCCAGGACATAAGCTCATGGTAGATCTCCAGCATTGATTTACACTGGACATCCGCACACCAGACGAGCCTAGCGCGATAATTCTGATTTCTGACTGTCATTCGTGCGCACCGCTAACTTATCGGACCTCTGAATGTCAATTTCCTAATTCTGGTCCGGGGAGGGGGTCCTTGTAATGTGGGACAACAAACTATTGGCTTTTTGATTCGTTCACAGAGCCAATTAATTCCAGCCTCGTGGGCTCCCATGATGTGGGTGATCAGTTCGGGATAATTCTAGACAACAATTCAAATGGTGCTTCTGTCTGGTGGTCTTGAGCGTTCAACACTGTATGAGGACACCACACACATTTTATATGTATGAGGGATTAGAAACCAAACCACACACACCCCTCATGCTGTGTTTCTTGACTGTACTGGTGCTCTATAAGTGACGTTTCCTACGATGCTAACCCGTCGTGTGTCCAGCTGAAACGAGCATTGCCGTTGAGATGCAAGATGAAAGAGCCTTCCGCGACTATGCAATCGATCAGTCTATTTCTAGGTCCTACCAATATCTCCTGGTCTGGTTTCATTCTTATTCCATATACTTCCGAAGCCATATACCAGTTGACGGCGTCTCACCAATGTATCCATCAATACATGAATGACTGATCAAGAAGCCAGAGTGTAGTTTTTGTGTGTGACGAACCCATCTACCTCGATGCAAGGCAAGTTGATCTCAAAAGCTCCTAAGTAGATCAGTAGCACATACGCCAAGCCTCTCGGTGAGCCACCAGTTTCCAATCCGCATTGGGTGAATTGCGTTCTCACATTCCCACGCGTAACCTATCCGAAACACCAACAATATTGCTGGGATATCAATGGATATGCTGCACTCCAAATTCGCTCAGCTTCTTCACTTTGTCTTGTTCGGAATATGTACAGAGGCGTAATGCGAAGCGGCATAGCGTGATATAATGGCAATTTCGTTGCCCTCGAGATGGTAGCACTTTGTTGTCTACGCCAGTATCATTTAAGCAGACTTATTAATACATGTTCAGTGCTGCTTTTAAGGTAGCATTGCCTGGTTTTGTTCTTATTGCGTAATTGTCCGAAGTCATATGTGGTGCTCTGAGCCTTCATCCAGTTGTAGCAGTATTAACATTGTTCTCGAAACACGCTTCTGATACATGCTCCCAACACTGTCATGCTGCCCAAATATTGGAAAATAGGTTGATTACATCATCTCATCACCCTGTGCTAAACAACTACACGTGCCTAAGAAAAAAAAGCATTGGAATCTATTGTACTTCGCCCTCGTGCTAGAGAATATTCTGAGAGACGAGCTAGGTCGCGTTTATTTAGCGATTGAGCACTTCAAGTGCTTTCAATGTTGACACCTTGCGGGATTTGTGCATGTCGCGACCGCATGCACAACGACTAACCTTGTAGATGAGTTGGGTATAAAGCCCGACATCCGTCGACCCCATCACCGGGATAATCATTGACTCGGGGATCTACGCTTAACAATACGTTTAGAAAAGGGTCTACGGGTCTTCCCGTGCGGGATCTTGAGGAGAAGAAGTCATCTGTTTGGGTGATATTGCGCTCAGGTACAAAGCAGGCCCGTGGGGTCCTGGTGAGGACCTGCGGACTTGTAATTCGACAATCCAGAGGACCCCCACGACGCGGCCCCATACTAGTCTGGGGAAGGACGGGGTCGGGTGGTACTCGAGCTGCAGGGATCTTTCAGCCTCCATTTCAACGTTCGGGATGCAGTGTTTATTATCTCGGTGGTTCATGGACGTTCCCTGGTTCGCTAAAAGTCAAAGAAGACGACCATGGGATGAATATGTTTGAGTGTGAGGCCGTTTGTCGATGGCGGTGCCCTCTCAGGCCCACTTCCAAAAACAAGAGGCGGGAGTATTTCACCCGAGAAATATGCACTAGCAAAGAGTCTACCCATCAGAACCCATCAGAACCCAGGAGAAGCTAGCGCAGTCAGAAGAGCTCATAGCCCTGGCCGAGCGACAACGCAGCAACCAACCCTGCCCGCATTGAAGACGAGGAGGACAAGGCATGTGGGAAATTACGCCCGTCGCTCCAGCTAATTTCGATCCAAAGTGGGTGACCGGGCCGCACACACGGTCTGGTCGCATGCCATGGGAGGTGGGGCATATCCAGCGTCGTTGATAGGCTGTGCCGGCGGTGTGCACCCGCCTGCATGAGAGCCGATGCGCGAAGCACTCGACAGAGGTCGCAGACCACATCCGATCTTGTTCGACTGAAGATGTGACAGGGACATGCCACCATGCATGCCTCCCACACCGGGAGTGGTTTATCTCGGACTCAACGGGCGACGATCACTGCCCAAGGGTGTGCATTCTTGTGCGACCTCCACAGACAAACAATCCAGATAAGCACGGCGCCGTCGCGCGAGCCACATGTGCGGGTCGAGAGTAGTTCGACATTGGGGTCGAGTGCAGCTGCGGTTTGCCGAGGCGGGCTGCACCAAGGCACATTAGCCCACCGCGGAGGTGTTGGACATTTGCCGGTCTCCCAAGCAGACCATGACCACCGGTCTGGGGCCTCATCGGCCAGTAGGAGATGGTGGATAACGCGGGCAAGGCGGTCAGAAAATATCAGAGAGGGCATCTGCGTTCCGCGGCAGTGAAGCCATACCGTGCGTGGGCTATGACTGGCCTCGCAGCCCTCGCAGCTGTGCCATGGCAGGACTTGGACTTAAACTTCAGCCGAGCGGACATGTGGACCAAAATCATCGCCAATTGAGCCTGTGTAGCCCCAGAGACCTGGGGGCCTGCCTCTGATGCAGCACCGATTGTTGATCGGCGTAGCGCGCCTCGATCTGCAAATTTTTGCTTGTGGGCCACTGGACCGGTGTTGCAATGCAGATTGCCTGATTACACAGTTCTGGACGGTATTGATCATGCTGTCAGCCGCCCTGCTCGGGCTATCACCGTCCAACACTGCCCGCTGGTTGCAAAGGATCGATCGACGGCCTGCAAGCAGGCCTTGCAAAGAGCAGACTGGCTGATGTTTTGTCAAGCAGAGTCATTTAACGACGCCTGGCGACGTCATCCTCGGTCAGGACATGAGTGAATTGTCAAACGCAGATGAGCATGTTTCGGGGGCCGACGAATGCACACGCTCATACACGCGCAGACAGAGGTGCGACTCAGGAGTAGGGTCACCAGCCACTCCGGAGAACGGGTGTCTAGCGACTTCATACGGTTTCGCCGTAGCCGTCCCGACAGCCGAGGAAGAGGTGTGTTGGTGCTCCAGTTGCATCCACACACACACACACACACACACAACGGTCGGGGAGATATATGGTTGTGGCAAGGTGAGCATGTAGAACCTGTATAGGTGATCGTCGGGTGTTTCACCTTGTTCACTGTTGCTTGAGGTATGGCTCGCGTGCTCAAAAATCCGCCATGTGGGAAGTGCCGCTGTGTCGTGGATTTGGCACATGCACGCGGCGCTGGTGGACGAATGCGGCCCTAGAATTGAGACATGGGGGGCTCCTCCACCCAGTTGTCGGTGGTGTTGACGTGGGGCCGTTTGGGGGCAGGGGCCTCTGGTGGCCCAGGCAAGGCCCAGGATGCTCGCTACCTCCCGAAGTCTGTGCCATCCCGGTGTGAATGCAACGTGCATATGCCTGACCCTTGCACTGTCGACTCTCGCTTCGCTGGTTTCGACCGCTCCAGACGCTTGCAGACCTGCATCACGAGCCGCAATCCCCCTCGCCTCGCCTGCATTGCGCAGGCAAGTCCGATAAGTCACCGAGTGGCTTTGGTCAAGGTGTGAGGAGTACGAGATGGACGAGGGGAAGGAGGAGTTCAACAAGGACTGGCGAGGCTGAGTTTGAGTTTTGCCTGTCCTCGGCCCGGATCTTTCGAGCATCTATCTGGTTTTTGCTATCGATCTGCTTCTCCAAGGAATCCCGCTAGTGTCCTTCTAGATAAGACGAATGCAGAGAAGACCAGATGGACGCAGACAGATAGTATAATTCATCACATGAAGTTGGATAGGACAACGTCAATGTTTTTTGCGTCTCGTGACGTCTCATGGGGACCCCTGCGAGCTGCAGAGCGAGCGAGCGAGAACATTCCCTGGCAACTGGTTCTGGCAATTGCAATGCAGCTCCACCTGCGTACATATGTATCCCGAGGCAGGACCCACCCGTGGACGATCCGCTATGTTGGCGCCGGAAGTCGGGGGCACCTGCGTCTTGCCGACAGCCCAAGCACCTCCTCCCCCAGGCCGCAATATCTCTTCTCTTGATGTGTACCGCCAGACTGCCAGACTGCCAGGCTGCGTGCGTATCTCTCCATGTCTAGACCACACGGTAGACTACCTGGCCTAACCAGGTTTCACCGTGCCATGGCAGGGGTCCATGGGCAGAATGAGCAAGCACCACCGGGTCGTCCGTTCTCGGGCAATTGACCAGGACTGACTAGAAGCGAAGGCCAACCTCGTCTCTGGGACCAGACCAGACCAGACCAGACCAAACCCATGACAGACGAAAATCATCCTGACCGTAACTTCGCCCCGTTGCACGCGCTTCCGCCCTGCCTGGGTTGTGTGTTTATCTTTTTTTTTTTTCCCTTTCTCTCTCTCTCTCTCTCTTATCAGTGCACGGATATAACACGCCTACCCCTGGCTCTCACACACACCACATACAACGGCACAAATATTTACCTGCTCCCACCGCTTGCTGTTGCTGCTGTCTCGCCAGCTTTTCTCTCCTTCAAATTTGTCGCCGTCCCCCTCTTGCCTTGCTCTCACAAGCTCTCTCGTCTACGGCGTACTGTCTCATTTTCCTGCTGTCCAAAGTAAAAAGATAAACCATACATACAAATCGACCCGTCCACCCGCCATCCTGCCCACTCGTTGCGGGGCCTAGTCCACTCACTCGCGCCGCCTTGCCTTTTTGCACCCCACGATCTGTTAGGGTCGAGCCACGGGGAGCACCAGCAATATATTTGCTGACCCGTTAGCGACGCTTCACTTTGCACTTGTACATTTTGTTCATCTGCTTCAAGTGTTGTGTTGCGAGTCGTAAGACTGAGACCAACTTTCAGAAGCAATGACCCTAACCGCTCAGAGATCATCCCATGATTCGGACGGCTTTCCCACCCTACAACTTTTCCTTCTCGGTAGGTCGACAGCCACCGTGGCGCATAGGCATGATTACACCTTCAACATGTAGAAGATTACTGACGCCGACTAGCAATCGTTCGTCTCGCCGAGCCCATTGCGCTCACATCTATTTTCCCATACGCGTGGCAGCTCGTCAAGCGCTTCAAGGTCGGCAACGAAGAAGATGCGTCCACATACTCCGGCCTGCTTATCTCGTCCTTCGCCCTGGCGGAGGCCGTGATGGGAATGTACTGGGGTGGACTGAGTGATCGCATCGGCCGCAAACCCGTCCTCCTGCTAGGATGCCTTGGTACCATGATCTCCATGATCGTCCTTGGCTTTGCCGACAACATCTGGGTCGCCCTCGTCGGGCGTGTCTTTGGCGGAGCCTTGAATGGAAATATTGGAGTCATCCAGACCATGGTCGGAGAGCTTGTGACGAAGCCTGAACATGTGAGTCACCCCGAGAGCAGCAACTTCCATGACAAATGACTGATCTCATCCAGGAACGTGAGTACCACAACGACGGCCAAGCCTTGGACGAAAACGACCATGAATGCTAACTTGCCAAAGCGAGGGCTTATTCCATCATGCCTTTCGTATGGAGCATAGGAACCATAGTAGGACCGTGCATCGGCGGCACATTCTCGGATCCCCACCAATCGTGGCCAGAAGTGTTTCCCGAGGGCGGCCTATTCGACAAGTTCCCCTACCTCTTGCCGAATCTGATCTGCGCCGCTCTTCTTTTTATCAGCATAATCCTGGGTTACATATTGCTTGAGGAGACGCATCCTGCCATGCAGTCGCGAATCTTGCTTCCGGCAGATACGTATGTGTCTGAAGAGACGCCTCTCAGAGAGACCTCGGATGCCGTAAAGCGCCCTGCCGTGGACCTTCGGTCGGAAACATACGGCACTTTCCTCACCCAAAATCCAGAGGCAGCGGAGCCATGCCAAGAGAAGGCGGCGCCGTTCAACATCTTCTGCGACAAGCGAATCATGGCGGTGGTTATCAGCCTGTCCATATATGTAAGTTGAGGCTTGAACATCTTTGTGATAGCCCGGGTGCTGACAATCTTCAGACGTACCATGCGATGTGCTACGACCACTTGCTGCCTATCTTCTTTGAGGATGACCGGGCCGTGGGAGACTCCATTAGCTCCGTTGCCTCATCTAGCTTGTTTTATTTCCCTGGCGGACTTGGACTCTCGATCCCCGCTGTTGGAATGATCAGTAAGTACCCAATATTCCCGGATATGATCGCACCGTCTCGAGCCCCGTCTCTTGGGACGCACAGAAAGCCTGAAGAATGCATTGCTTGGCGTTCTAGAATCGCTGTCTGACTCGATTTTCAGTGGCCGTGAATGGGGCCATCGCCCTCTTCATCCAGGCCGTCGTATTCCCTATCGCCGCCGATCGGATTGGGGTTTTCAGACTCTTCATCATTGTCACGGTCCTGCACCCTATCGCCTACTTTTTGATGCCGTTCCTCGTCTGGACCCCAGAGTCCGTACTGTACCCGGTCATCTACTTCAACCTGACCGTTCGGAACATCTTCTCCATCCTCGTCTACCCGCTTCTGCTCATCCAGATCAAGGAAGCGGCGCCCAAATCCGTCCTCGGGAAGGTGAATGGGTTCGCAGCCAGTGCTGGTGCCGCATGCCGGATGATTGCCCCGCCCATCGCCGGGTATCTGTACACAGTGGGGAGTAGGATGGACTGCACTGCTTTGGCTTGGTGGGGCAGTGCCGCTGCTGCTCTTGTTGGGTCTGTCCAGTGCTTTGCTGTGCATAGGACCAAGGCCGAAGAGCACGTTTACTGCGAAGTGGAGGGCCTGGTTCGCACTCAGTCGAAGCAGCCAGTTGTATCGGTCGTGGACGTCTCTGACAACGACTATTGATACGTTGGCAGGTGTCGTTAGGGGTGGGACACGAAAAGAGTGGGGTGTGGCTACAAGACATCGACAAGGAGAAATCAAGCAGACGATGTGGTGGTGCAAAATGCGGGTTCTGTGGACCTGGCGGCGATTGAAGGATGAGCGCGGTCATAGTATTGGCGTCCTTTGGGGGGTTGTCAAAACGACGGCGCATTTTGACTTGGTTTGGTGTCACGGGGTTAAGGCTGGGGTTTTGCATCTGGAGTGTGCGGTCAAGGAGTTTCCTGGCGTTGGCGCTTTGTGTCTTGCATGGGTTGGGGAGAGGGATACCACAATACCTAGCATAGACAGACTTTGCATTGAATTAATACAACATATCGAAGACCAGGCGAGGAAACCACTGCGGGCGTCACAATTCTCGACACTGGCTATTACCGCCTGTGTGGCTGGTGCTGAGCTATTGGCGGATTCAGATACCGATACAGGGCGGGCTTGGAAGGTGAACGGGCTTCCGAGAGACGCCATAATGTGACGAGTCGGCGTGATCTATCCAAGCTTTGGAGGGCATCACTCCAAACAAACTTCAAGTCGGTCACATCCAGAGGCGAGCCCTGTCTCTCCCAGGATGGAGGATCGAGAAGGTGTGACCAATACGAAAGGACATGTGTGCGAGAGCACATGAATACGAGCAGACTTATCGTTTCATACAAGACAAATCGCAAAGCTGTGATTATGAGACCTGGGTCTTTGAATTCGAACATCACATGCTGTACCAAATATGACATCGGGTTTTGAAGCTCGATGTGATACATCGGCCCGTCCTCGCGTCGGCTGTGGTTTTCGAATCTGGTCATCGATCCCCTAACCCTGCCTCATCAGTTTTGCAGAAGTTTCTAAGCGAGGAAACGAAAGGCAATTGAGCACCTCACACATTGTGACATCACTTTTCCTTTTCCTTTTTAACTTTTCGATTTTGAGCCTTGACGAATACATGCGCAGTGTCGTTTATGGAATCCAGTTGAGACCACGCTCTTGAGCCCGGTCTTACATGCATGTTGTGACCATTGGGCTGCCCAAACCTTCGGAAATATTTGGCCGCCCCGCCTCAAGAATTTCAGGCGGCATTGCTGTTTGGGGAAACTTGACTTGAGAAACCGATTGTTCATTTCAACTGCATGACTTCCAGACTACCTAGGTACTTGTCAAGTCCAAGAAGCCAGGGTCCATAAACTTGTAATCGGTTTTCTTTTTTTTTTCTTCAATCACAGGGCGGGCGAATCGTCCGTCTGAGGCCGCTCCAGGATGGTGCAACTCACAGAGATCACCGAGAAGACTGAGTCTTCGCTCAAAATCTCAGACGCCCAAAATGCACCACAAACAACAACACCACCCGCGGGCACAGAACCCAGAACTGGCAGCTCGTCAGCCTCAGGAGCGGGGCCAGCACCGCCGCCGGCAGCGCCAGAGGGCCCATCAGTGCCACCAGCCGCGGCGCCAGAGCTCCCGCCCCAGCTCGCCCGCAATGCCGGCAAGACGGCCGAGGAGATCATGGAGGACCTGAACAGGTCGCCGCTCTTCATGACGGAGCTGGAGGAGAACGACGACGTGGCAGCGCTGGAGGCCCTGGCCTACGAGGGCACGTCGCTGGAGAACGCCACGGACTTCAAGGAACGCGGCAACGAGTGCTTCAAGACGAAGCGATGGCGAGACGCGATCGAGTTCTACGGGAGGGGCGTCAAGCTCGTGACGCAGGAGGAGAAGCGCCGCGAGCAGGGGGAGCCCCCGCGCGAGGGCGACCCGAACGGGGACGACGAGGCCGAGGTCGCCGCCCAGCGCGCCGTGCTCGAGGCGCTGTACGTCAACCGGGCCGCGGTGCAGCTGGAGCTGCAGAACTACCGCTCGTGCTGGCTGGACTGCGGCGCAGCCCTGAGGCTGAACCCGCGAAACGTCAAGGCCTGGTACCGGAGCGCGCGGGCGCTGCTGGCGGTGGGGCGGGTGCAGGAGGCCGACGACGCGTGCGCGGGTGGGCTGAGCGTCGACGCCGACAACGCCAGTCTGCGGGCCGTCGCGAGGGACATCATTGCGCGCGCCGAGGAGCTGGACAGGAAGGCCCAGGCTGCCGCCGAGGAGAAGCGCAAGCTGCAGCGGCGGGCGCAGTTCCTGGCCGGCGCGCTCAAGGAGCGCAACATCACCGTCCGCACGAGCAAGACCCCGCCCGACATGGGCGACGCGAAGCTGGAGCTCGTCCCAGACCCGGAGGACCTCAACAGCACGCTGAGCTTCCCTGCCGTCCTGCTGTATCCGGTCCACTACGAGAGTGACTTCATCAAGGCCTTCAACGAGAGGGAGGCGCTCGTCCAGCATTTTGGCTATGTGTTCCCGCTGCCTTGGGATAGGGAGGGCGAGTACGGTGCCAACACGGTCGAGTGCTTCATGGAGACGGCGGCGGGCGGCCTGGTCAAGGTCGGCAAAAAGGTCCCGCTGCTCAAGGTTCTGAGCCTAGATAGCGTCGAGGTCGTCGACGGTGTGGTCAAGATTTATGTTGTCCCCCGTGGCAAGGCGGACAACTGGGTAAAGACCTTCAAAGAGGCGAAGGCAAAGGAGGCAGGGGTGAAGTAATAGTCGTGGCATACAAAGCCGTTCATCAAGGCATTCGCAAAAGTAATGTTGAGAACACGATTCGGTCCTGTACCCTGGAGCCCTCACTACAGAAATTCAGGAACGAATTTGCCATGCATCATGAGTCTATTGGTGCTGGTTGCCCAGCATATGCTACTGGCGTGGTGGTCCCCCCCCCCCCGGCAAGCACGCGCACATTTGCTTCCAACATTTTCCAAATTGACCTGTCATGCCTGCCTTCTTGCATATCCCTGGAAAATGCATCAACTCGTATCGTACGCGATCCATAGTCCACTAGAGAAGAAACACTGTAAGGAAACCCCGGTTCGGAACGCCATTTCCTTAACCACCGATTGGAATGCTTCAAAGGAGAGACAGAGATGAGGAAATGACAAAAGGAAACAGACACAACAAGGGAGGAAAACACCGAGTTAGTCTTACATGGAGGTTGCCCTTCGTCTCTTGCTTCTATGCCCCTCCGGCGATGCCGACACTGGTGACATGGACATCGACTCTTGTCCACAGCCCCGCGGGACGCGGTCGCCCGCCGCCGCCCTGCTATCTCCCTCCGTCTCGTCGCGGCACCGGACATCCCTGTGGTCTCTCACGCTCAGGTTCATCAATAGTAGTGCCGCGTTCTTCTCGGCGCCGTTGGTCGCGACGGAGCTGGATGCAGAAGACGGCGCGTCCTGCCCACGGCTCCGATCCCGAGTAGGAATCCCAGAGGCTTGAGACATCGGCTTGGTGACTGTGGCCGACGGGCTGCTCTGACCCTGGCCGTCGTAGCCGAATCCTGGGCCGGCCTCGGCATCAGGCGCCGGCCGCTTCGATGCCATCCATGCCGCAGAGGTATGTGGGGCAGGAGGGAGCCTCTGCGAGGTCTGGTAGTGGTCAAGCCTGCTCGCATGGTTGAAACGGGGTATTGCGCTGAGTAACGGGTTCGGTCCGCCCGGGTAGAGAAAGTCCTCAGAGAAGTTAGGGTGGAGGCTGTTTGGCGATGTTGAAGACGAGTGAGCATGTCCTGGGTGGTTCGCGACTGTCCAGCCGCTGGAACGCGGTGGTGACATTGGTGAATATGGGATGCTGGGGTGATGAGGTGCGTGAGGTAAAGAGGGCGTCTCTGGCCCAATACGAATCTCCGGGTCCGACTCCGCGGCATGTGGACTGTCTATGCCCCTCTTGAAGCACAAACGCCCACCAAAGTCAATGCGATCCCTCTCGTAGTCGTATGGAGATCCGTGCCGGTGCAGCCCGCGACGTGCAAGACGCGGGCTGGGGATACTGGTTGGGCTTGGGAGCGCTGGGCCATGGCTGTAGTGGTGCATTTGCTGAGGGTGGAGCGGCAGGTGGCCGTTGACGTTGACTGCGTTCGCGTTGGCAAACACGCGGCGATAGAGCTCGGCCTCACGCCCAGACTCCGCGACGATGGCAGGGTCGATGGCCATTCGGCCGTGCTCTGGGGCGTCAGGGGATATGCATTGGGAGGGGAAATCAGGGCCGAATATGGGGATCAGTGCACCGGCGATGGGCGCGCAGAATGTCGCGCAGACGGCTTTGGCACACGCGTGGGGCATCCAGTAGCCTGCAGAGTGCGGGTCAGCTGCTGTTGCAGAGGTGGGATGTCACTATAGAGACCAAGGTGCATAATGCTTACCCTGGGCCATGATGGAGCCTCCAGTAATACTGTGCGTGATGTCGCGAAGGCCAGGATTCATGTTTAGCATCTTGGCCGGCATGGTCTTGTTTTGGTCAGCATGAGGGTCGTAGAAAGACACAAAGGGAAATGGGAAAGGTTACCTTTGAGTACTTGCAACATTTGAAAAAGGGGGTCATCCGGACCAGGCCGACGTTGTAGTCCCACATGACGGTGTATTCATTATCATCGCCCGGGACTTTGAAGATGTACTGGAAGACTGCATGGCGACCGTAAGCTTCGAGTCCTGGAGGGGCGAGGACGCTGGTGATTGGCGCCTGGGAATATCTAACCTTCAAAGCTCTCGCGGCCCGTCTTCTCGTAGAAGTCTTTCTTGCCGCTGTTGTAAGGAATGTGTCGACAATAGTCCTGGATCTTGCCATAGGGGTAGACTTGATATCTCTTGATCTCTCGTAGCGAGCCCTCATCCAAGTTCTCGAAGGGTGGGTAGTTGACAAGGCCCTTGGCCTTGGACTTGACGAAACCTCCAGACTCCTTGGCCATCTTGGTTGGTTTTGTCGAAGAGGCGAGGTGTCGTTCGAACAGAAGACTTGGGCAGTCGTCGGAGTAGGATGTTGCAGGCGACGACATGGCTGGACTTGGTCGATACCGAGGAGTTGGCGGAGGAGGCCCAGGGGGCGCCGGGTTAAGAAGGGAGGCGAGGGACAACATAGCGGTGAGGCCTGGTCGAAATGTCTCGAATATGCAGGAGCAGATGCAGGTGTAAGAGTGGAGGATGGGATCTGATGCCAGAAGGATAGTACCCAGGCCCAAGGAGGACGGGTAGTGGTGATATGGACTCAGACTGCAAGACAGCGCTTGCAGCTCGGTCAGACTGGGGAATCAAGGCGAGGCCAGGTCAGGCAAGAAAAGGGAAATCGGGTCCCTTTTCAATGAGCAAGCAGGCAAAGCAACCACACGATCGTCGTCGGGCCTGCCAGGCCATTCGCTCCCAAGGACCAAGGCACAGAGAGGATGGGAGTGGGTGGGCGCGGGGAAGACGCGTGTACAAGGAACCGAGATGTTCTCTTTCTTTCTTTCTTCCTTACTTGGGGCTGGCCATGCAACCAACTGCAAGTCCGCTGGCCTCTTCCTGTGGGCGACGCAGTCGGCGGTGTTCTCGGTGCTGCTCCTTTGTCCGGGATGTCTTGGAATCGAGCCTCTGAACGTAGAGATGATCGTTTGGGCGGTGCCCACCGCTCTTCTTGGTGGTCGAGTTGTAAGCCACAAAGTGAGTACTGATCGGGGTGAGCGATATGGACCGGGACAGCTGGTCAGACGAGCGTTAATGGTGCGGGTGTTGGATTCTGCTGGGCTTGCTCTTGGGCTGAGTGGTGAGGATGACCTTGTCGGGCCCAGCTGCTGTCCATGTTACCTGTGCTGAGGCATCGCTTCGGCATTAGGAGGCCAGGCCGATCGGAAAGGTCAAACGACTCCGTGACAGTCCCAAAGCTGCCTTTCCCGATCTATCGATTTTGTTTTCTCAGCGATGACAGCACTGGGGGCTCCTTGGCTCCGTCTCTGTTCATCGGCAACGAGTCCAGCCCAGCAACAACCAAGGCCGGAGGTTACTTTGAGTAGCTAGCTAGTACCTTCAGGGCCGCCGGAACAAGGACGGGAAGCAAGGAGAATGGTGATTATGGCCGCACCAGGATCGAGGTGAGTAGAGTTTCAGTTGATTTCACCAGGCTGGAGCGCTGACCCGAAAGGGTGAACACAGGCGACTGCATGACGCAGCGGATATGTGGCTAAGGAAAAACAAATCAGTTTGACAGCAAATACTGTAGCATACACAGCCAAACATCCCATTGGCTTGTTTGAAAATGTACAGAAGAAGCTTTGACAGAGCAGAGTGACGGATGGCTGCAGGAGGTGCCGCCTAGCCACCAGACTAGGCGGCTTCCTGAGAAGGGTGCAACAAAGAAAAGTCCCCCCCCCCCAAACTCAGAGAATCCAGACACAACTCCTGCTTGACTCGACACACGTGGCCGCTCTGCCTTCAGCAAGAGGGAGACGGATGGGGTAGGGGACACCATGTCCTATCTTTGCCAGCACCCTGCCCATGCCCCTGGACAGGGAGCGAGGCTGCTTTCCAGCCTTCTGCGCATGCTTCTCTGCAGATAGTGAAAACATCTCTGCATATTCCGGCTCCACCTTGCTTTCAGCCTTCCGCTCTGACCGCCAGAATACCTGACGGCTGCTCCATTCACCTCCGCTCTGCGGCGAGGAGGTCCTGTGCGTATCCGCGGTGACAGCCAGCAACAAGCGTCGAAAGTGGAGTGTTTTGCTGTTCGTCGCTCATTCAAGAGATTCCACCGCTGTTCCAGAAGCTTTGAGGGGTTGACTTCGTCCACGCTGGACGGCTGACCAAAAGGGGCATTGCAGTTTACGGGCTACGCCAACGTGTCGAGCAATGTTTCTCCCACGAGCTTGGTCTGTACAATCATGAGCATGCAGACATGATCTGAAAGCAACACGGAGCTTGTACCCGTGCGGGGGCCACCAGTGAGCTATTGACTGGCGCCCATTTTTGAGTCTGGTCACCCATAAGCAGCCAGCCCTGATACTGTGTCGATGCGCGAATCTGTGTCCGCAGCTGGGCCAGTTTCGCCACGCCATCGACCTCCATCCTGACAAGCCAGTGATCGAGGCAAGGTGACCTGTCCCATTGATATAGGCACCTCTTCGGCCAGTACCCTCACCGACAGCCTTGCCCAAAGCACCGTCGACCTTGGAAAGAAACTGGTGGGGTACAGCTAGGGAGCAGCGCGCCTATGGGACCAATGTGTAGCCAGTTGGGGCTCGATTGATGGAGACCCTGGATACGCTGGTCAAATGGGACAGCCAAGATATAGCCGTGACGGGAAATCTCTGGTACTCTGTCCGCATTGAGTCCCAGCATTGGACGACGGTGCCTCGAGTCAAAGTGCCCCTGGTTGACAATCATGGTGGCGCACCGTTCCAGCCGTCATAATTTCTGCAGCTTCCCGTATTTCAATGGAGCAGGTTGCCTGAAACGTAAAAGACGGCATGACCAGTGCTTGCTACCAAACGGGAGCAGTAAAATGACAGGCCTCTGGATCTGGTGCCTTCTGAAGCACAGACTGCGCGTAGATGTGACATTGTTCAGAGGAAGGACCAAGGCGTGCTGGATTGGGCAGGGTCTGTGGGGACGAGCTTGTGTCTTGTGAACTTTGTTGGGGGCTGGGAAACGCGCCGCGCCGCAAACTGCTGTATGTGAGATATGAGCCATCTTTACCGGTGCGAGAAACTATTGAAAGGGAAGTAAAGAAAACTCACGCTGGGTTGACCTGCAGTTATTGAGCCAGCCAATTCCAGCACGCCCATGCTCCACTGTCGCACGCCAGCCTCGACAAGAACATCTGCCGCCAGCCCAGCCGTCCTCAAGTGACTATTGCCACGAGGTGCCACCTAGTTGCAACGTATCAATCTGAATGGGCGGATGCGACTGCCTCTGAGGTCGCAGCTTCGCGGGAGCAAGCCCAACCCCTCCCCCAAAGCTCGTCGTGGACATAAGCTTAAATTTCGCCAGCTCTGCCATGTTACTTCTAGAAGTGTAGCGCCGAGGGCAAGGAAGTCGAGCGCAGACACACCCGGATGGTTTCAGATGATTGTGCTCCTCGCAGTAGTAGCACGGCAGCAGCTTGACAGGCAGGGGACAAGGGGGCTCTGGCGACGCGGATGAGTGCTGTGTGACGGGTGTGTATATCCAAACGGCTGTTACGCTTCGATCGGGAAATTTACTCTCCTCTCATGCTCGGGTGGGCGTCGCACGGCAGTTATGATATGCAGCAGCAAATCACCCACCGCCCATGCTCCCGTGGAACATGCTCCTCATCCGGAAAGATGACGGTCGAGGGGGGTACGCGACGAGCAGAGAAGTGACACACATGCATTGCCCTGTAGACCAGCCGATGGTCCAGTTGGGCTGGCTTCGGGAGGCTTTCGGCATGCCAACGATCCGATCCAATATGTCGATTCTCGGGCAGGGTCAGGTCCGCTCTGGACCAAACCAGAATAGCAGGCCGACCACCTACCTATCGACTTGAGGCTGGCGGCGATGAGGTGATAGATCAGGTGGGCAAGGCAATCGTCGGCACAGCACCCGATGTGCGGTCACATCTGCTTTTGACCAGCCCCCTTTCTCGAGCCCCCTCTCTCGAGGATGGTCGTTCCTGACTGCGCGGGCTGGTCCATTCGCTGGTTACCCAAGCACAAAGCCCAAGCCCAATATTGTCATGGCTCGACGGCCGACTCTGTCCCCGCTCCTTGGCCGAGCCGAAGCATCATTGCCTGTGTCGAACGAGGCAGCCACAGTGACCACTCGACAAGAGCAGTGCCACCGCAATTCAGAGGGCAGAGTCACGCAATTGAGAGTTGTCGGGGCGTTACAGCATGTGTCCTTGCGCGAGCCGAGAGGGAGAGAGGCCAGCCAAAGGAGGCCCAACACAAGTCCAGCTGTATCACCGGAGAATCACTACCGCCTTTGCAATGCAGATCAGAAATGGTCACTGGAGCCAAATGAGGTGCCAGATGGATTGGATGTGGGCAAGCACGACCAGTCAGTGGTTTACAAATACGTACACGATTGCATTGCACCCGCGAGCTGTGCGGCTGACTGAGAAGCAGGGCGCCAGCGAGCGAGCGACAAAGACTCCAAGCCCACTGCACCGTGCGGTTCACACCTAGAGACTATCACATGTCGTCTGTTGGCATATGTGAAAAAAGGATGGATGTGACGTGCACGGAACACGGACTACCAGCAGGTACCTAGGGACCTTGTTACGGTTGCGGCCCCGGCCCGCCTGTTAATGGGCACCTGCGGCTGGCGGCCCTGGCCAAGTACCTTGGCTTGGGTGCCGGGGTGCTGGGATACCTCGAAGACTACCCCAGCCTGGCTTGAGACCCCCTGCAGGACGCGCCTGCGTGATGGGGCTCTGGTCGCACTATCGTCCAATCATTTCTGTGGTCCGACGAGAGGACCGCGTTTTTAGCGCAGTCTCGGACCCGGCCAAAACAAACATCAACCTCTGGGCCGGGGCAACCACTAGAGCGGCAGTGATTGAATGCGATTGACGAGCGCTAGCCAGCAACGACAACGACGTCCATCATCAACAACGTCGACAACAAAGCACATCCCACCGAGGCTGCTGGCGTTGCTTCTTCCACCACCACCACACCACACCCTCATCGCCCAATCCTTCATTACCTGGCTGCAGGACGAGCCTTCACACCCCTGCGGCTGAAAATACCCCACAAGTAATCTTCGCCCGTTTATGCATTCGCCCAGCTCTTTCTTCCTCGTCCGTTCGGTCCTGCGCAACAGCCCGCCCATCAACCTGCGCAAGCTTTTGCGACTAAGCGCGTGGCCTTCGAGGCCCTCACACAATCTCTCAGAATGGATTCCGACGCCGAGTCAGTCTTTGATGACTTCCAACAAGATGACTCCGACGCGTTCTCGCCCGAGCCTGTAAGTAGTTATGCGCCCCGCGACCTGTCCGTGCCTCCCTGACTTTCGCCCAAAGTCTGCCTCTGTCAGTGTCGCAGACACGGCCTTTCTCCAAGTCACCTGCTTACCAGACGCAGAAGCCCAAGGCCAAGGCCGTGAAGAAGGCGACAGCAGCAAAGCCAGCCGCCAAGGCTGCGCCCAAGAAGATGGTCCAGACAACGCTCAAGTCAAAGGCCGCGCCTAAGAAACGCGCAAAGCCAGAGAGCGACGACGACGATGACGACGTTGACTTTGGCGGCGACATGTCAAACACGCCTCCCAAGAAGCAAAAGACGGCGACTGGCGCAAAGAAGTCCAGCGGCAAGCCTCTGGGCGAGATCGAGAATGATAGTTTCACGCAACTCGATGGTCCCTCGGGGTCTCGACCCGCCAAGACCGCCACCGAGACATACCAGAAGCTGACCCAGCTCGAGCACATTATCAAGCGGCCTGATACCTACATTGGCTCCGTCGAGCGCACCGACAGTAGAATGTGGGTCTACAACAAAGAGAAGTGCTTGATGGAGTACAAGATGGTCTCTTTCGTGCCTGGTTTCTACAAGATTTTTGACGAGATCCTGGTCAACGCCGCCGACAACAAGCAGCGAGACAAGAGCATGAGCTACATCAAAGTCAGCATCGACCGCGAGAACGGCGAGATCTCCGTCGAGAACGATGGCAAGGGTATCCCGATTGTGATGCACGAGAAGGAGGGCGTCTACATCCCCGAGATGGTCTTCGGTCATCTACTGGCGGGTTCCAACTTCGACGATACCGAGAAGAAGACCGTCGGTGGCCGCAACGGTTACGGTGCCAAGCTTTGCAACGTCTTCAGCACAGAGTTCTCCCTTGAGTGTCAGGACTCAACGAATGGCAAGAGATACAAGACCACTTGGAGGGACAACATGAGCAAGATGGACAAGGCCAAAATCACCTCCAACAAGAGCAAGGACTTCGTGAGGGTCACTTTCAAGCCCGACTTTAAGAGGTTTGGCATGCCAGACGGCATTGACGAACACACCGAGTCCCTGTTGTACCGGCGTGTCTACGATTTGGCCGGTACCGTTGAAGCAGTCAAGGTGCACCTCAACGGGGAACATCTCAAGCTCGGGTGGAAGAAGTACTGCGAGATGTACGCCAAGGCTATCGCAAAAGAACGCAACGATCTTGACGCAGACGACAACGGACCCCCTCCTGCCACCGTCATTTTCGAAGATACCAAGGCTCATCAACGGTGGCAGGTTGGATTCACCGTCTCAGATGGGTCTTTCCAGCAGGTTTCCTTCGTGAACTCGATTGCAACAACCTCCGGGGGCACGCACGTCAACTACATCGCCGATCAGATCTGCACTGCCCTTTTGAAAGACCTTACCAAGAAGATGAAGGGGCACTCGCTCAAGACAAACCATGTCCGAAACCACATCTTCATCTTCGTCAATTGTTTGATTGACAACCCTGCCTTTACGTCACAAACCAAAGAGCAGATGACCACCAAGCAGAGTGCCTTCGGTAGCAAATGCCAACTCACGGATGGCTTCATCAAGAAGATCAGGGCAACGGAGGCGATTGAGAACATCCTTCACTTTGCCGAGAAGAAGGCTGACAAGATGATGTCCAAATCTGACGGAAACAAGCGGTCCCGCATCAGCAACGAGAAGCTTGTCGATGCGAACATGGCGGGCACCAGGAACGGCCACGAGTGTACTCTGATCCTGACTGAGGGTGACTCAGCCCGAGCTTTGGCTGTGGCAGGCCGCGCCATTCTCGATCCTGACCGCATTGGCGTCTTCCCATTGAGGGGTAAGATGCTGAATGTTCGTGATGCTTCGATAGACCAGATCTTGAAGAACGCGGAGATCAACAACATCAAACAATTCCTTGGACTAAAGCACAAGACGACGTATACCGACACAAAGAGCCTTCGGTATGGCCATTTGATGATCATGGCCGATCAAGATCATGACGGTAGTCATATCAAGGGCTTGCTCATCAACTTCCTCGAGTGCCAGTTCCCCTCGTTGCTCAAGATTCCAGACTTCTTTCGAGAATTCATCACCCCAGTGGTGAAAGTCTGGCAAGGCCCCAACCCCAAGAAGCCTCTCCATCTGAAGTCGTTCTTCACGATGCCCGAATACGAGGGGTGGAAAGAGAGACACCACCAGGAGATCAAGAAATGGCACTACAAGTACTTCAAGGGTTTGGGGACCAGTTCCAACGAAGACGCGCAGGTCTACTTCACCAACCTGGATGATCACTTGAAGGAATTTCAGACCATGAAGACAGAAGAGGCTGAACTTTTCGAGCTTGCCTTCTCCAAGAAGAAAGCCGATGCGAGAAAGCAATGGCTGGGCAACTTCATTCCGGGAACCTTCCTCGATCACTCGACCAAATCAATCACGTACACCGATTTTGTCAACAGGGAACTTATTCTCTTCAGCATGGCTGATAACTTGCGGTCCATTCCGTCCGTTGTGGACGGGTTAAAGCCCGGTCAGCGTAAGGTCATCTACGCCTGCTTCAAGCGCAACTTGACGAAGGACAAGAAGGTTGTTGAATTGGCTGGATACGTCTCCGAACAGACTGCCTATCACCACGGTGAAACTTCCTTGCAGCAGACGATTGTTGGCTTAGCCCAGAACTTTGTTGGATCCAACAACATAAACATTCTGGAGCCAAGTGGCAACTTTGGTTCTCGTCTTGCCGGTGGTAGCGATTCGGCCAGCGCTCGTTACATCTTTACGCGCTTGTCGCCTTTCGCCAGGCGTGTGTTCTCTCCACTAGACGAGCCGAACCTTGAGCTGCAATATGACGATGGGAAGCAAATTGAACCGAAGGTCTACGCTCCTATCATTCCCATGGTCCTTTGCAACGGCGCTGACGGTATCGGTACGGGTTGGAGCACTTCCATCCCTAATTACAACCCGAGAGACATTGTGAGGAACCTCAAGAGGCGTATGGGCCGTGATGATGACTCAAATGAGGAGAAGCCCTTCGAGACCATGACGCCCTGGTTCCGCGGGTGGAAGGGAGTAGTTGAGGAAGAAGAGCCCGGTACGAAGAGGTATAGGTTCAACGGTATTGCGAATATCGACGACAGCCAGGCCAAGTCCGTCGTCACCATCACCGAGCTGCCCATCCGTATGTGGACCGATGACTTCAAGGCCAAGCTCGAGCAGATCATCAAGGGAGAGAAAGCACCTTCCTGGATCAAGGATTACAAAGAGTACAACGACCACGCAAACGTGCATTTCGAAATCGAAATGGATGAGACGCAGATCAAGAAGACTCGGGAGGAGGGCGTACTTGAACGATTCAAGCTGAACAAGAGTCTTGGAACCACCAACCTTGTTGCTTTCGATGTTCGCGGACAGATCCGGAAGTACGAGAAGGTCGAAGACATCCTGGAGGAGTTCTACCACTACCGCCTTGAAATGTACAAGAAGCGAAAGGTTCGTCTTGCCGCATTCCCCCTTCCGCTGCCATTGTTCGAAGTGAAAACCTGACTTGACCCTCTGTAGGAGTATTGGCTTAAGGTCTTCCACGCCGACTATCGCAAGTTGAAGAACATGGCCCGATTCGTCGAGGAGATCATTGAGGGAAAGTTGGTTGTCTCCAGGAAGAAGAAGGCCGTGTTGGTGGAAGAGCTTCGTGACCGCAAGTACGAGGCCTTTCCCCGTGGTGAGAGCGTGAAGAAAGCCCGAAACACAGATGAGGAGATGGACCAGGATGACGATGAGGATACCGAGGACCTTACATCCAACGAACCTGGCGCAGGGGATTACGACTATCTTCTTTCTGTGCGTGAGCCCCTCCTCCTCTGATGAGAACCAGTGCACTAACATTGTATAGATGCCCATCTACTCCTTGACCGCTGAGCGCCTGGAGCGGCTGAGGAAGCAAATTGCTGCGAAGAAGAAGGAGCATGACGACTTGGAGCGACTCGATGAGAAGGACCTCTGGTCCAGGGATCTCGACGAGTTCCTCGAGGAGTGGGAGCACCAGCAGACCCTAGATGCGGAGATTGCGAAGAACATCCGGAACATGGGTCGCCGCCGCTCCAAGAAGATTGGGGCTGGAGGCAGCCGCGGTGGTAAGCGGGCCAAACGTGACGATGACGACTATGACCCGGGCAAGACGGCCAAGGCAGCAAAGACGATGAAGAAAGAAATGACTGTCGTCAAGAGACCCGTCGAGCCGAAGAAGCAGGGCGCTGCCTTTGCCCAGAAATTCACCGCGACAAAGCCAAAATCGCAGGCGTATGGCAACGACGGAGCGGAGTCCGACTTCTCTGACGACGACTTTGCGGCATTGAGCAAGAGCAAGCCGAAAGCTGCACCTGCGAAGAAGGGTCCTTCACCTGTTGATGATGTTAAGGACGAGGACTCAGAGATTGAGGAGGTTTCTGGGCCAGCTATCAACCGCTCCAAGCGCGCAGCAGCAGCCAAAGCCAAGTCGTACGCCAATGATGGTTCAGACTCCGACTTCTCTGATGAGGACTTCGCTACTCTGAACACGGGTAAGTCTGCGCCGGTGAAGAAACCGTCTCCGGTCGTATCCTTGGTAGAGGATGACGAGCCCGAGGTGGAAGAGCCTGAGATTGAAGAGCCGGTGGAAGAGTCTGAGGTTGAGGAGGTCAGTGCACCGGCGAAGAGCCGCTCTAAGCGCGCTGCTGTGTCAAAACCTTCTCCTGTCGAATCCATCGTCGAAGATGACGAACCCGAAGTTGAGGAGGTTGCGGCGCCCACCAACAGCCGCTCCAAGCGCGCTGCTGCATCAAAGGCCAAGAAGACCTGGGTCTTCAGCGATGATGACGACGAGTCCGAGGGTGACAATGGTGACGATATGCTCGGGGACGTCGGTGCCATGGTTCGCGGGATTGGAGAGCCAGCCGCGGCGTCGAACAACGGCAGGCTTAGTCTGTTTGCTATGTCACGATCCGAGCATGGAAATGCGGCAATTCCCGCCAAGCTGAAGACAAAGCAATCGCGCAACTTCGACTTTGACGAGCCTGATGACACGAACTACGAGCTTCTAGCCAGGTCGTCACCTCACAAGCCGACGAGGTCATCTGACATTGATGACATGTCGGAAAATGAGGCTCTCCCTACTACCACCACAGCCAAAGCCTCATCGGCAAAGGCCAAATCCGCCAAGGCGCCTTTGAATGTCGTGTCGGCCCCGGCGAAGAAGAGCCGTGGGCGTCCGGCTGGAAGCAAGAACAAAGCCAAGGAAGAGAAGCCTGCGAAACCTGTACAGCTGTCTCCAGCTGCCAAGGCCTATGCGGCGAAGAACAAGCCTTCAACTGCTGCGAGCAAGTCGAAGAAGAAGTCATTCGACTTCAGCGACGACGAGGATGGTGATGGGGACGTAGCCATGAAAGACGATTCCCCGCCGCCGCCACCTCGCGCTCGTCCAGGCCGAGCGGCGGCTGCCAAGGCCAAGAAGACGTACGCAATCGCCTCAGACGACGATGAGGACGAGCTGATGTCTGACGGTGGAGGTGGAAGTGATGTTTACGACATGGATGGTTCGGACTGAGCGTCTTTTGGCGATGTCCTCTGCAAAGGTGCAAGCATGAGCCTCGAACGTTTTCCTTCTCCTTGAGCATGTTAAGGGCGATTTAGGGCGGTGGTCGGGGTGCCTGGCTTTCATGACGAGGGTCGTCGGCTATCATCCTTCCTTTTCTTTTGTGTGCTGAGATCTGGTTTTGCTTTTGCTGCGTGTTTCTCTTCTACTCTTTCAGGTCTGGATAATATCTCTTTTGATGACCGACACGCATCTGCCTTTCACCGACCGTCACATTGAGGACACACCGTCTCTGTCAACCCTTCCCTTGTCACGATCCTCACGACTGCTTGTAATATACGTCTTCGATAGAGACTTGAGAAATACAAGGACTCAGAGGAAGACACTTTGTCCGCGGTGTACTGGCCCGAGCAGTGGTCATATCCATTTCCACAGGTTACGAGTAGGATGAATGGAAATCCCAATATAAACTAAATACATGATGGTCACCCGGTAGAATACACATCTGTTGTCCTTGCCATCCACCAGTTGCATCCTTGGAACAGCATAGTGGTATCACAATGCCTTCAGATGTCCACTCTCTTTACACGTTCACTCTGCGGAGATAGAATAGCTGTGAACCCCGGCTATGAGGACGAAGAAGTCGGGTGAAGCGGCCTAGTAGGGAACAGTGGTGGTAGATTGGGGTTATTCTTGTCCAAGATACGCCTGTGGCTGTGCTGTGCTGTGACGTGATGCAGAACGGTGATTGCGGAAGACCAATACGATAAAGAGCCTACATGAGAACCCAGCAAGTGTGTGGTAGCCATACAAACTCCCGCAAATGCACCTCGTTCTTCGTAAGCAGGCAGAGGGGGTCGGGTAGTAATTACGAGGGCGGAGTCGTGCTGAGGGTCGAGGATTACTAGACGTGTGCCGGGCTCATCTGTAGAGCAAGGAATTGAAAAGTATGCATACTCAATATGACCATGGGGACAAGCTTATTGCAACAATGCTGCAGACACACATACACACGCAGAGAGAGGGGGGGGTGTTTACACGGTACTGTAGAAAGAGAAGACGTGACAGACTGATGCAATGTAAAGCAGAGCAGATCGAAGCAGAGCCAGACGAGTCCAATCAAAGAACGCCAAAAGAGGCTATGAAACAAAAACAGACACCAATATGGATTAAGATAAAACCTCGCGACTACCCCGGTCCATTGGCCGTTACGAGAAAAAGGAAAATGACTGCCGGTCGTCCATCGTCAACCATGAAGCGTCAATCTCTGTTTCACATGACAAAAGAGTCAAAAGAACAACGCAATCGCTCTGCACGCCGTGATCGACGCGTGATCTGACCCCCTCGAAAGACAGACTCTCAATCCTCCTCCCCTATCAATATCTCCCCAACCTTCGTCCCTGCAACCTGACATCCGGTCATTCGTCTACTGACCTCGTTTTCCACACCAAAGCTGTTCAACTTCGTTTGCTCTCCCCAGCGAGCTAGCTTTGAACAGGCCCCACCTCACCCGGTCCCACGGGGCGGGTTCCAGCCTGCCCGCAGCCGTTTGGCGGCCTTCAACGTGACTGATAGACCAGGGGAGTCCGCCCAAGGGTATTGGGCTCGCTTAGGTAGCGATCAGAGGCTCTTGCTCAGCCGCCTCGTGCTTGATCTCGGGGGCGGGGGCGGGGACAGCTGGCTCCTCGACCTTGATGTCCTCCTTGGGTGCCGCGGGGAAGTCGCTGTCCTTGACAACGGGAGCGGCCGGGGCAGCCGGGGCTGAGGGAGGGGCCTGAGAGGCAGTCTTGCCACGGATCATCTCCTGGGCCTTGGAGGTGTAGTCGCCGACATACTGCTTGGTGATCTCGGTGGCACGGGCGGTGTGAGTGCCAGCGACCTGGCGAAGCTGCTCAGTCTGGGTGTTAACGATTTGCTGGGCGTTCTTAAGGTGGTGGTCGATAAGCTCCTGGTTGGAGGTGTAGATCAAGGGGGCGGTGAAGAGAACGGTGGTGCCGATCAGCGCAAGACCCCAGTATGGGACGACCTTAACGAGCCAGTACGAGATGAAGGCGCTCACGCAGACCTGGCAGGAGGCACAACTGTTAGTGAAACCAGTAGAAAGCCAGGGTGGTGGCGGCTTGGCTCGGGGAATGTACATACAGCCAGTGAAGCCCAGATGTTCTCGGCAAAGACGATGCGCTGAGACTCGATAACGAGGAAGTTGACTAGCTCATGAACATCGCCGATGAGGACGTCGAGAGTCTCGCGGGGGACTGTGTAGTAACGACGGGGCCTGAGCTGACTGGCAATGCCAGTGTTCATAACAGCCTTTCCAGCGGCCTCGGCGGCGATGGTGATACCCAGGATCATCCACGTGAGCTTGAAGCCCCATCGGATCACGTCAAGGTACCTAACCGAGAAGATGAAGGCAATGATGGAGGCATAGGCGATCGCAGAAGCACCTGTAGGAACCTGTCAGCGGCTTATTCTTGTCTCTCGTGTCCCGCGCGCAACTCGGGTCGTCTCGGAGGAACCGGAGAGGGCTTGGACAGGCTGTAATACGCACGAGGGTTCCTCCACGAGAGAAGCTCGGAGAAGAAGGAATGGTAGTGGGTCAGAGGCTGGCCGGTTGCGGTTGGGTTGTTAGGTGTCTGGCGGGAGGCGTATAGGTTGGAGAGCTCGTCAGAGGTCTTCTGGTGTTGCTCCCTGACCTTGTCTGCAACGGGGCCTGCAGTTGGGTGACGTGTTAGCCATCAGCAAGAGCAACAGCAACAGATAGATAAGCTGGGCAGCAGGGCAGCAGGGCAGCTGGGCAGCAGGGCAGCAGGGTGGAATCTCTGCAGAGACGGCGGCAGGAGACGGGTGCCTCTGGACAGAAAAGAGGCCGGGGCTGCTGAAACGGGGCGGGCAGGGCTGGACATACCATTGGTGACCGAGTTGGTGACCGAGTTGAGGGTGTCGGCCATGGCGGAAGTGGTGATGGCAGGTAACGGATGAGGTTTTGTTTTCTCTTTGTTGCTTAACGGGAGCACGTGCTCTTAGGTGGGTAGCTGGGCTGGGTCACACAACGGTTGGAGAGCGAAATGGAGCTCTCTGCCGGGTAATGTGGGTGTTGTTGATGTTGGTTGATGGAATGTAGGGGATTGGGGGATGCTGCTGTGGAAGGAGCAAAGAGTGAGGATGTCGTCGCCGGTTTTGCAGTTTTGTTGGCAGGTTGACCAGGTCAAGGTCAGTCAGTCAGGTCAGTCAGGTCAGGTCAAGCAGCACCAGCAGTCAGAGCATGAGCGCATCGGATGGGGTTGAGCTGGCTGCAGTGGCAGGGCCCTCTGGGCCTGGACCCATACCTCCCATCCGGCGGGCACAACGCTACGGGGTGGGGCACATGTGGCTTGCCTGCTTGCCTGCTTGCCTGGTCTCCCCCATGAGGTAGGCTACCTGGATGACGACAAAGCCCCATTCCACACCTGCAAGGCTAGAGAGGCGACTGACAGGAAGCTCAGCTCAGCTCCATGTCACCAGCTCTTTTATGAGCCCTCTCTGCTAAGGTCATCTTTACACAGCAATGATACGTTCACAGGCAGGCCATGCTTGCTTCTGGTCGTGCTGCTCTGGTTGAGCCCACATGACACGGACTCCGCTTCTAATTACTCTGCAAGCATGCAGGATAGCATTTTGAAACTTTGACGGTGGGCAGCAAAAAGGGGGGCTCCCTTATCAGTACCAGCCCAGCTTTCCACCAGCTTCTCTTGCCTAGGCGCCACACCATGGTGTCATAGCACACTACCCTTATTAGCACACCCCACTACCTTTCCCTTCAAACCGTACCTTCGGACCCCGTTGATAGGAGGACAGCAACACAATGACAACAACGGGCCTGGGGCTATGGAGGTACCTTCAGGACAGATCTACTGTGGTCGTTCGTCCCCAGTAAGCCGGCATCTTCCAAGGTTCGGCTCGACTATCAGCGCTGCAGGTCGGGGACTTTGGGGATGCCGACGGGTACAAGGCTGCGGAGGCTGGAGAGCAAAAAGATACAGTACATACAGCCACCCCAACTTTCCATCATCTTGCGTGACACCAAGCAGCTGCCTGTGTCGTCATGGCATGTGATTTTCGGGACTAAGCTGGGCTAGTGCCTCCCTCCTCTCTCCCCGGCCGCCCAACGAACGCCGAGATGCTGCCCGCCTGAGACATAAACAAAACAGGGAAAGAAAAAAAATGCATGGCAATGGTAAATATGCCATGCTGGCATTCCCTTCTGCCCAACCACAAATGAGCTCATCTGTCAGTCATGCACACTTTACAAAAGTTGCGAGACGACTTCTTCTCATTACCCCCCCCCAAATCCAACCACCTGTCCTCGAAATGCATCCTCTCGCAGTCACGGAGCATGTAATTGCCCCGACGGGTGCCGCCCTGCCGCATTGCCGCTGATACATGACCCAGGCACAGACCTCTCCATTAGGACGCTTTTCCTTTCTCAATCACCTCTCACTAACACACATCTCACTATCCCATATCATGACTCTGCTCCAGATCCTCACATCTCGCAATCCCAATCCAATAGGAGGGTATCCCAAGGAGGTTGTCCCAAGGGAAATTGGGGAGCTGCTTTGGCCGCGTAGGGGACTCCCGGGCGGAGCAAGGTCGCCCAGAATGCTGGGTAGGTTAGGTTTCATCGTGACAAATGTCCCGGGGCTGATCTTACCGACGACTTGGGACCGAAACAATCAACTCACCATGGATTCGTATCCAAATCAGTTCAAGTCAATACTATTCAAAAACCAAGTTCTCGATTGCCTCACTATAGACAGGGGCGTCGGAGATTTTGACTTTTCCCGAGAATCGTGTAGGCTCACAACCTTGCCAATATTCAACACTTCCAGGAAGTAAACATCTCAACGTGGCCACGGCTCTCGCGGCTGCACGTCTCCAGCCCAAAAACCAACTGAACAACAGGAGCCCGGACCCGTGATATGTTCGATGGCAAGAGTGCGTGGTATTTCCGGACGGTAGGTATGCTTGACAATATTTTTTTTTAAAAAAAAAAACACAGAATTTAAATGTTGCGAGGACAGGAAGAGCTAAGCCCGGGTGATCATGTCATATCCTCAGTAGACAGAATCTCAGTCGCTATAAGACATGTGACGACCAGAAAGGGAGAGGCTCATGAGAGAAGGCGGAGAAAAAAAGGTATGTAATTGTCCTCCACCAATTCTACAAAAAGCCCAATGATAAAGTGTGTATGTATAATAAAAACTCCGAAGTTGCTCCCACCATGTCGGCGGATGATCAGCAACAAAATGCGTCGACCCCAATCTAGTCTCTCTTGTAAATGCCTTCTGCCTTTGTGCAATGCTTTTTCAATCAAGAATCGAAAGCTCCTGCTTAATGCCTTCCACCAACCTCGTCGCCCGTCAAGCTTGCCCCATCCGTTCCGTTGGATGGGCAGGGTATTGGAATAAATGCTATAAACCCCTCTCTGCCCGGCTCAGATAAAATAGAAAATGCCATACCTCTCAAGTCACCGCAGCAATGCTGAATGCCCTCTCGTGAGTACACATGCCTCCTTCCTTCCCTCCCAAGAATATACAAGCTCTCTGGCTGGCAAAAGCAACGACACACCAGGGTATCCAAGCCAGTGATGATTCAAAAAGTCAAAGTATAGCGTCGCTCGGCGGTCTGTCACATCGTAGCGCCTCTTATTTGCGTCCCCAGCCCCAGAACCCACCACCGCCCGAGGCAGGCGCTGGAGTTGCTGCCGGCGCGGGTGAGGCTGCTGCCGGTGCAGCAGGCTTGGCGGCCGGAGGGTTTGGCTCAGCGGCTGGTGAGGAGAAACTTCTGAACATACCCATGACGGACCCAGCCGGTTGGGCTGCGGCTGGCTGGTCTCCGGAGGGCAGTCCCATCTGCTTCCGAAGCTGCTCGAGCTTCTGCTTCGCCTCGTCCGCTTCCTGTCTTGCGATGGCCTGCGCCGTCTTCGCTTCGACCAGTTCTAGTAGTAGTGCTTCGTTCTCGTCGGATGGAGGCGGCTTCTGTGGCGAGGCCATTGGCGCCGGAGTGGGCGCGGATGTTGGCGGCGGCGGCGGCATGGTCTCCCTCGGATCAATCATCAGAAGCGAAGAGGTGCGCTTGTTAACAGTGATTTGCGAAGGAGTTGACTTGCTGCGGTTCAGCTTGAACTCCCGCAGACCAGAAGCGTTGGACTTGGTGCTGGGATTCCTAGACAACCAGCCGCTTCCCCCGTCGTTGGTCGAGTCAGAAGCGCGCACACGCATGCTATGCACCTGCTTCTCCAGACGCTGCTTGTCGTTATGCAAGTTGCGAACGTGGGCGTGGCTTTCCCGAAGCTGCTCTTTGACGGTTTTGATCTCTTCCTCGAGGTCTAGGACCCGCCTGTTCGCGTCCTGGGTCCTGGTCTGTTCGATGCGCAAATGCTCCTTGGCTCTCGCGACATCATCGCGCATTTGAATCTTTGTCTGTGTTATAGATGACCGCCTCTTGTTGGCATCGCTGCCGAACCTGTCCTCGAGGCTGTCCAGGAGGTCTGAGAGCCCCTCGGGCGTGAGTTTGTCGACACTGGTGTGCTCTGCGCCCTGCGCTGGTGTGATGGTCTCTTCGCTGTCGGCGCTGTGTGCAGTCGTCAGGGTCTCGTTGCTTCCCTTCTTCCTGAGCCGGGTGAGCAGGGTGCGAACGGCGGCGCGGTCTTCTTCCCTCTCTTCCCTCTCCTTTTGCAATTGGTCGGCGAGCTGTGCATGTTGTCGCTGCAGATCGCTGAGGGCGACGAGGAGTTCTTCGATCTGGGTGTGGAGATTCTTGCTGTCGGAGTTGTTACCCTGGGGGGCCAGCTTGCCGGGGTTGGCGCTGTCGTCGGCGGCCGAGTCCCTGGAGATGGTGGTGGCGTCGGTAAGTACGCTGGAGGCGGACGAGGTGGATGTTGATGAGCCGGCTTCCATCGAATTCAACGTGGAAGCCAGGCTCTGTTTGGAAGCGGTTCGCCGCAGCATGCTCATTGGTCGAGATGCTGCTCCTGGGCTGAGGTTGGCGGATGCTGTGTTTGGCGATGCTTTGAGAGAGGTGGTCGAGTTGGCCCAGAGGCGGCCCAGGAAGCGGGATGCAGCGGTGGACACGGCCGATGCCCGTGCTGCATTGGCGCCAGTGCTGGCGGGTGGGGTGGTCAACTGGCTCTCCCTGTACCCCTGCTCTAGCGCCGCGAGTCGTTCTCTGGTCACAACGCTGGACAGACTGACAAAGTCATGCACAAACTCGTCAGCGTTGTAGTGGTAGCAATCCCACAGGCCGCGGGAGAGGAGGAGCTGCAGCACATCCTCCATTTCGGTACAGGCAAGGATGCGCCCCTGATTCTTGCGCATTAGCGACAGGGCCACCCGCATGATCGTCTCGATTGCGCCCTCGGCAAAAATGACATCGTAGATGCGAAACAGCATCGGCAGAGGGCATGTCACCGCAAAGAAGGACAGGAACCATTGTGAAACGTAGGCGGGATCGACCTGCAAATCATCCAGGTGGCCTGACAGCGCAGGCAGATCCAGCCTGAGCAGCTCCCGGAACTGGTAAATCTTGACATGCAGCCCATGCAGGTCTGGCGTGAAGGACGACCGCAGATCATAATTCTCCATCAACCTGAATCGGCGTCAGTGTCCAAATCATCTCATCTCGCCAAGCCAGACAGAACCAAAACAAAAAAAATCGGAAGATGGCGATAGGCACTCACTTGACCAGCACACAGAACGCCTGCTTGTCCGTCATGTGCATCAAGAGGGGCCCGACCAATAGGGCGAGCCCCTGACAGTACCCGATCTTTTGATCGTACAGGCTGTAGCACTTGAGCACCCGCCCCAGCATCCGCTGCCCGTCGCCCTCAGGGTCGCGGAACATGTCCACCCCGGGAAAGCTGCGCCCGAGGTCCTTGCCGATCAGGCCCTCATACGGGCTGGACTCGCCCGTGAACCTCTCGAAGGCGTCCTCGAGCGTCGAGTCCCGCGCCCCGGACATGCTCTGCCAGACAACCCCACGGAGCGGCGGCGGGATACCCTTGCGGATCTTGTTGGCCAGTAGCGTCGGCAGGCGTGCGGCCGTCTGTTGGTAGTCCTTGACCAGGGCGGCGTAGAACTCGAGGTCTGTCATGGGCGGCGGCGGCAACATCGAGTACCGCAGAGGGGCCGGCTGCGGCCCCTGGACCATCTCTCGTAGTTGTGCCATAGAAGGCGGTCGAGGCTTGCGGGCAGATTGCTGAACCCTCTCGAGCGGGCTCTTGGCCTTGATACTTTTCGGGTTCGTAGCAAGCTCGTCATTTGCCTGCTCCAGCCGGGCGAGCAACATGGCGGTGGACTGTAGTTAAGAGCTTTTGGTCAGCAGGCAGACAAGGCCAGAAACAGAGGGCAGCTCCTGGGGGAGGCCCATTGGGAAGGCCACCGGGGAGGCCCGAGACCGGGATGAAACGTACGTCTTCAGAATCGGTGTCTTTGACCACGGCGTCCTCGGTCTTTTGCAGTTGATCCCAATTCACTTCCTCGTCGTCGTCGTCGGAGTCCTCGGCAACCTGAACACCGCTTATCGTCTTGCTGTCGTCCTCGTTATCCTGGAGTGCGTCCAGTTCTTGCTGTAAATTTGTCTTTGAACCGTAGGTGGTCGTGACAGGGCTCATAATCTCATCGTCGAGCCTTGTCTCAGACGACGCGCTCAGAGGGCTGGGGCTGATTGGACTGGCGCTCAGGTTGGCGGAAAAGAGGCTTCTCCGGTTCTGAATCGTGCCATTGGTGTCCACGTTGGTGTTGAGGGTCAGCTGCTTTGGCGGCTCGGACAGTCGGACGGTGACGAGGGAGTCGTGCTCGTCACTCCGCTTCAGCGGTGCCTCGGAGGGCTGGGAGCTGCTTCTCTGTCGGGGTGTCGAGTTCGAGCTCGACGACCCATGGTTGTCGAGGTCCATGGGGCCGGGATGTGACTGGAATGCGGGTGTGGCCTGAGTGACGTGCCCTCAGGGCCGCAGCAACGAAGGGAGGCGCGCAGGATTGCCGGCGAGAAAACAAGCAGGCGGGCGGTCGGGTAGTCAGTCAGGCAGGCGGTTCGGCTGGGCACCAGGGGTTCGATCGATTCGTGTCTGGAGCCTGGGGAGGGATCGATGCAGCTGTCAATGCATCTGAGGGGAGGCAGCGAGGGTGTGTTTGCCGTGTCCGCGTGTATGTGTTGTGTGCTGGCAGCGAGCCGCAGGGATGATCAATGGATAATATCTCCAGAAAGGCGCGTCCTCCCGTCAGGCTGTAATAAGGTCGGTGTGGGCTCCACGGGAGCCTTCGTTTTTCCAGTGTCGTGCAGGGTCTGGTGCAAGCGAGTCGAGGGGTGATGCCAGGGGCTCGCCCACAAAAGCTCCGCTCTGGCAAGGGCGCAGGAGAAGAAGAGTCGTGCAAGAATGGATCGACGTCAAGGGCAGTTTGTTGGTGGGAGACGCGCGCCACTCGGTGGTGTGCTCAGTATGCAGTCTACAATATCCGGGTCTTTCTCTTTGAGAGTGGTCTCTCGCTGGCCACTGCAGTCCCGAGGTGCAAAGGAGTGTAGTAGCCACAGCAGCAGCAGCAGTAGTCGTCCTTTGTTGTCGGTGCCGGGCAACAAAAAAAAAGGGAGTTGAAACACGGCGAGAGTCACGACCCGCCTAGTGCAAGAGAAAGAAGCAGGGGCAGGTACGATGTCAACAACTGAGGAGAGTCGAAAAGGGACCGAAAGAGGAAGAAAAAAAAAAAGGAACAACACAGAGACAGTCAATGAAAGAAAAAAAGAGTGACAACCTCGGGCAACAATGGTAGAGGGAGTGGATACGACAGAGCCTCAATTCAAACGAAGGACGGAGAGAGATTTGGTGGTTTGAGTGGAAACATCACAGACGTCTACCAGTGACCGTGTTGACCACTGGTGGTCTTGGTGGTGGCCGTACGGTACGGGCCTAGGCGAGCGGTGTATAAGCAAGTGCCCGCCCAGATGCGAGCGTCAGAGTTAATGCGTGTGGCCCCCTTTTCCCCAAGCTTTGCTGCAGCCGGACCAGACGCATGCGACTCCAGAATAGAAACCAACGCCAATCGTAGCGACAGTGCTGGCAAGCCGATCTGCAAACTAATGCACGAACAGGGCCTGCCAGGAACACACAGGCTAGCTCTCCTGCCAGTGGCCACAGCGTAGACGGGCCTGACGGGCACAGCTCCTGTCAGCCTCCCGTTCCCTTAGTCCAGTTAGTCCCCTGAAACGGGCCGCCATTGGCGTTGGAACCGTTGGAACACCAGAGTGCTTGCTTCAGGCCCAGGCCAGAGTCTCGCAGCCGCCTCGGCCTGGGAACATGAGCCGTGGTTTCTTTGGCTGTGGGTTCGCCTCTTGCGTCCCTCTGCTGCCCGCTAGGCCTCGGGTGGTGCTGTGGTGATGTCACCCGCCCCCTTGCAGCATCACCTTTCATTTTTTTTTTTTTTTTTTTGCATACATGTCCAATGGAGATGATGCTCTCGGTCAGGACAGCCAGTGCCTCACACGATACCCGTGGGGAATTATACCACGAGCCTTTTTACACACTCACGATTACGACGACAGATCTGGTGCGCAGTATGCGGCAATCGATCCCACAGTATCGGCTGGACGGTCTCGTCGGAATCGGCGATCTTTCCTACCATGGCACGCCTTCAGCCCGCCCAGTCTGCCAGTCCGCCCGCGGAAACGGGTGCTCCGCTAAAACCAGGCGTCGGGCGCGTCCAGCCCCATGACCATACCAAAGGTTACCGGCGGGTCCAGTCGATTCACCGGTGGGGCGCCCAAACAAGAGAGATGGACCATGACGGTTGCGCCTCTAGGTATCTCCGGAGGGCCTGTCGTCCCCCCAATCTGCTGACCCTTCTGGAAGGGAGATGCGGCAGTCTGCGTGCGGTCGATTTCCTTCCGAGATCATCCCATCGTACCGCTCCAAAACTTATCTCGCTCGCTGGCAGATCTCGGCCAGATGCGCATTGCAACCTTCCCAGGAATGGCTCTCAGAGTGGGCGGCAGGCACGTTTAGTCAGTGTGTGGGCAGAGTCCCGCCCGAACTGTTTGTCCCATTGCGGAGGAGCATCCCTGTCCCTGCATCGCAGCAAAGCAAAACCCCGACGGTGATCATTCTTCGGGCAGCCCACCCGGGCAGCCCACGGCCTGCCAGTCCTGGCCCAATTGATGGGGCACCACCATGTGTTGGAGTGGCTCGATGCACGATATACTTTCGCATGCGCCGGCCTGCAAGAACATGGCCTCAAATCACCCTCATCGCCACTTGAATATGCCCCGCGTGCACATACCGAAACGGCGGACGGCGCGCAAGGCCAATGTCTGAGGTGGACCTGTCACACACCCAGCCAGCCCGGCCGACAAGTGTCTGTCGGCCACCCACGCCTAAGCAATCATCCAAACAACCACCCGGCCAACCAACCGGCGGCCAGCCGAGCCCTCCATCTTGCCCTCACCACCACCGAGCTTCACTCCGAGCCCTCACTCCAGAAACGTGTTTCGACCCAAACTCTGCACCACAGACCAAAACAGCTTGGTCGGGTCCGTGCTCGAATCCAATCTTCCCGAGGTAGAGTCGATTCGATATGCACAGAGCCCTGATGCAGCCGTCCAGGGAATGAGTCCGGAGGGTCGATATGAGCAACACGTCCACGTGGCATGCTGTTCAGTGGGGTCCTCATGGTATTGTTTGTTTCCATTAATTTAGTTTCCAACCGGATCAGAGATCATATCTACAGCTCAATCTCCCATTTTGCGCCTTGCTGGACACTTCTTCTACATCCTCATACAATGATTTCCTTTGAAAGGGGGAGACACCCACAGCACAGCAGTTGAGCATGCCCAGTCCCAAGTATTTACCCGTTTTAGAACCAGCACTATATACCCGCCTAGCCCAGAGAGCACCCATTACCAACGTCAATAGACGGCCAGGACGCCAGTACGCCTCACACGGGTATCTACTTTGCTCGAACGAATTTTGCCTATCCTCGTTTTCACCCTGACCCCTAGTTAGAGTTTGTGGCCTGGTTTGTCGGCGGCGCAGCGTTTGCCATCTGTGGTGTCCCGTGGTGCGCAGACGAAGCAGGCGATTGAGGTATTGGTATTGATCCGAGGCTCCCCATCCGCTGCGCATTCTGCATGGCCATCGCCGGGTTCGCTGCCCCTGGCTTCGGCTGGGGCCTGGATACGGGCACGTTGTTTGGGTCGATGCCGGGGAAGAGGGTCTGCAGCTTCTGGTACTGCTCCCTCATGAGTTTCTCCCTCTGCTCACGATCCCCCGAACCGTCCACCTTTTCGGTATCCGGGGTTGCTGGCATCGGCCTGAGCCTGAGCCTCATAGTCAGAGTGGGCGGCGTCAGGTAAGCCGGGGCCGGCTGTGATGATTGCTTCCGGTCCGCGAGCGAGGCCAAGTAGGCGAGGTTAGCCTGCAACCTCCTACATACCCTATTTTGACGGTTAGCCGCTTGGTTTCCAACAGTGGTGGGGTTCCATGGGACCGCGTACTGGGCCCAATCGTGCGTAAATGCTTCCTCCTCTTCCTTCTTCTCCTTCTGTTGCTCCGGTCCCGTAGAACTCGTCGCTTCCCGTTTAAGCTCGTCTATATTATGCTTTAAATTGATAGCTTCAAATAATAGCTCCTGGTTGATCTCCAGAAGTAGCGAAATTCTTTCTTGCCCTTTGGCCTGTGAGCTGGGGCTTAATGGGGTCGCGTTCCCGTTGACCGCTCCTTGTCCCGTCATCGGGAAGGTCGGGGTCTGGGGAGTCGTCACGCTGTTCGCTGAAGGCGGTGCCTGTATCGGTGTCTGGCTTTGAGCAGCAGCTTGAGGGTTCGAAGGTGTGCCAAACTGGCCTTGTTGGGCTGGTACTGCTGGATTAGGCGTCCCTTGTGAGCCAGGAAACTGGCGTGGCGGTGTCGGGGTGCCCATCCCCCCGGGGCCCTGCTGCGGCGGCTGCTGTGGCTGCTGCTGCTGTGGCTGCTGCTGCTGCTGCTGCTGCTGTTGCTGCATACGTTGTATCAATTGCTGCTGGCTGTTCATAGGATAGCCGCCCATGGGCCCAGACATCATGTAGTTGGGATTGAACTGGCCCTGTGGGCCTGAGGTCGACGGGACGCCAGCTCCGTACGGCGAGCTTGTGTAGGGCGTGTGGAAGTTCACTGGACCCTCGTCAGTCATGGCTTGTCCTGTCGATTATTTGCCTTCACGTGTGTGTGCGACAGGATGCCAACTTCCTTCTCGAGGCGAGGACGAGGGGAGTGGTTGGCCATGCCCGGCAGTGGCGGCGGCGGCGGCTGGGAAGCGCCCGGTCATGAGGGAAGGGAACGGGACAGAAGGTAGGACAAAGGAGGAATAGGGGACCGCAGGCAGAGCAGGAGGTTGGCCGGTCAGAGCGTGTGACACACGGGCGGTCGAGACGAGAGAAAACGGATAAACTCACTCTGGCCGTTAGCGGGCATCTGTGGCATGGCGGTATTTTGCATCATTCCTGCAGGGCCACCACCACCACCCGGCATCATGGCGCCTGGGTTCTGAGCACCGGCATATCCACCAGGAACAGAGGGCCCCATGGAGAATTGTTGGTTATACATCATCTGCTGCTGAGGCTGGTTCTGACCAGGACCGGGCTGCATCTGAGGGCTCTGACCTGGTGGGGCACCATTGAAAGCTTGTCCTGCAGCGTTGCCGTAGCCATAAGGAGCCGAGTACATGGCTCAAGACCCAAGGGGGGACAGTAGCCGCCCGGGGACGAGCAAACAAAGGCGATCAGCCCGATTAGGAAGTGCGGCTCGCCTCAGGTACGTACGTAACGTGTCCCTGCGGGCGATTGATATTGTGTGTGGGGGGTACCTTGGGTGTGTGTGGGTAGGGGTACGACCATCAGTCAGTGTCAGTCAATCGGTCAACAAGTCAATCAATCAATCAACCAGTCAGCCAGCCAGTCAGTCAGTCAGTCCTTGACAGCCGATTTGATTGACAGCGGTGCCGGCCCGCGTGGGACAGACGATCTGGCAGGCGCGACGGACAAATGTACCGAGGTGCACAGCGGCGGGCAGGGCCTAGTCTTGTTGCAGACCAAACCAGCAGCCCTGAGCCACAGACAGGTTTCGAGTGTCGAGCGAGACTATGTCCCTTTCACTATAGCCAGGGTGGGCCGAGCTTGGAGCAACGGGCGGCAATGGTTGACACACGAGCCAGAAGCGCGCGATGAACGGCCAAGTACCTATTCCAAGTGCGAGGAACAATGGTTGATGGCGCTGCCAGGGCCAATTCAGGACGGCCCGGGGGGTGTGCGTGAGTGTGGAGGCGGGATCTCAAACAAGTGACAAGCAGACAAGCAGCCAGCCTCCTGGAACGAGAGTCTCGGGGGATGTTCCCTTTCTCGCCTGCTGGCCTTGCCCTGGGCCTGGGTCTGGCTCTGGGTCCGGGTCTTGGGTGATAGGCGGCCAAAGGGGATTGGATGGCACTTGGCACCAGAGAGGTGCGGTGACACCGGTGGTCTCTGGCTTCTTGACTGGTGACAGTGACTAGACTGTGTAGACTGCGTAGACTGCAATGGCACGCACGCCAGCAAAGCAGCCAGCTGGAGCCGAGGCGAGGATCAGACTGAGACGTGGCCCGGGGCAGCTGTACCAAGTATGTGCGTGTGAGTGGTGCCTGGGTGTGCGCGTGTGTGCGCGGGCGTGTGTGTGTGTGTGTGTGTGTGTGCGCGCGCGCGAGAGGGAGCAAGAGTGAGAGAGAGAGGGATGGGCTGATAGGCTGGAGACGCTTTGTGGGTAGGTCAGGTACCCGGGGGAGTCAATGGGGTCTCAAAAAAGTACACGGCCTAGCCAAAAGGCAAAGACAACCTAGATGATAGTAGGGAAGAGTCGACGACGCGACGTAAAGAAGGTCTCAAGTTGGGGGCCCCGGTGGATCAATGCCACACTGAAAGGCAACGAACCTAATCTAGGGGTGCCGCAGCAGCAGCAGTAGCAGCAGCAGCCGTGGGCAGGGGGGTCAGGTAGGCTGGTAGGCTGGTAGGCTTCGTGGGGACGGGGGGAAATGGAAGGGGGGAGTTGGTGCTGGGAGGCTGGAGCTCTGGAGTCGGGGCCAGCACGGTCTGGAGCAGGCGGGCCGTCATGCGTCGAGGATCGAGATGATGCAAGATGGGAATTAGGACCGGAGCAGATGCGGTGTGATGCTGGCGCTGGAGCTGGGCGGGTGCTGTGCTGTGCTGTGCGATCGCTTGTGTGCTGCTGCTGGGGATGAGTCGTCGGTCGGTCGGTCGGTCGGTCGATTCGCTTTTCTGGCGGGCGGGAGTCATCAGACTTTTTTCCCTCGCCTTTTCCCCCCTTGGCCGGCCGGCGCAGCATCCGAGGGAAAAACAGGTCTGCCCGTGCCCAGTTGGCTGGTTGGCTCTACCGCAGGCCTGGAGCTCCAGCTCCCCAGAGGAGCGGGCCATCGAGCTCACGCTATTCCTAACAAGGCCTAGGGCAGCCAGGGATTGTTGCGGCAGGGGCCACACTCACAGTAAGAATACCACTCACTATACCCGCCAGGCACTTGCGGTACGTACCATCAGGTCTATCACACCGGCGGTACCCACACAACGCGCGGGATTCTGGATGTCCACGCTGCCCGCGCAGGTACTTGTGCACAAGGTCGTTTTACTGTATGCAACTGTAGATCTATACCAAGGTACTGCGTGCATGAGACAGGACTTCTAGATGTAGGAGCCTACTCTGGACACCTAGGCAGGCTTCTAGACTCTACCCAGGTGTTCTTGCGCCTAGACGTGCCCAGGCTGGCGCAATCTTCCCTCGTGGACGACGAGCACATGCCCACGAGTCTGATTCGATTCTTCCAAGCGCTACACGTGGCACGGGGCTGAAGCTCAACGATCGACAGATCAACACTGTGCGGTCTTGCACAATTGTGTGTATTCAGGTTCCTGTGGCTGGCTTCGTAGAAAATTGCCCCTCGGCATCAACCATAGTGAGTTCCGTAGGACGAGTTCCCTGTAACTACTCCAATGAATTCCCTCGCGATAATTTCATCTGCAAAGGGAAGCCGTTGTCAGTTGCGAATACGGAGTATAGGGGGGTGGAGACATCGGAATCCCAGGCAGTCAACTTACCTGTCCTCTCCGACGGGTGCAGACTATCGTACCACAGGAACGTGTCCAGCGGGTTGGTTGCATCGACGCAGTTTGCACCTTCCGTGTCACAGTTATGGTACCAGCCAGTCACATTCGCTGGGCTGTCCAAGTACGCCGAGGGATCGTTGTAAATGTCTGTAATGAGGGAGTTCACGTCGAAGATATCGAAGGCTGCATCCGGCCACCTTCCTTTGACCAACATCTCGAATGGTACGCCGTAGTCAAAAAGCCGATCCACTAACTGGGTGTACTCTAGGATCTTGTACTGGTACTCCGTTTCATTGTATAACGTCTTGTTCGGCCAGAATTGATCTAATTTGATTCGTGGTCAGCAATCGCTCGACATGATATATACTTCGCAGCATGCCTAGAGCTAAGACCTGCTCCTGATTCTTTCCTTATAAATCTGGGAGGGAAAAAAAAACAATGAGACGGCTAACGAGCTGCCAACAAGATTAACTTACTGTCACCAATGCCGCCGATGCTTTGCGGAGTGTACAAAGGAGCGAGCTGCAGAGGGGCCGTGTTCAAAAGAACAAAACGCCGACCACCAGTTGCGTAGATAGTATCAAATACAGTCCATATACAGTCGATGTATGAGGTAATGTTTGTCTTGATCAGGTCAGTCCCCCGCTTCGTGCTCCTTTTCGCTTATGACAAGAATCCACTTACCCCCGGGGCTTGTGAGTCGGTCAGGAGAGCCCCATAACCAAGATCATTGGTGCCAATCCAGAGCGCGTAGACAGTGTTGTCCGCCGTCCGGTTGGCATACAGCGTCTCAAACTGAATGTCCGCAGCAAAGCTAGGTAGCTCATCTTCGAGCACCGCCGGGAAGGTCCTGTTGATACCTGCGAGATACCGAGCAACGATATCGTTGGAGCAGGTTGCGCCGGACACCGCGTAATCAAAGTAAGCTGCTCCCGTGGACTGCGCGACGACTTGGCCCCAGGCAAGACCTCCAGATGCCGTCACGTTCGTCGACGGGTGAAGCGTTCCAGGTGGAGGCGGCTGTCCTCCGTTGGCAAAGTAAGACGAGAGTCTGCCATTGTCCTACGGCTCCAGGGGTTAACCATCGAAGAACAAGGTAACAGAACAAATATAGCAAGCCCGATGCCATTGTCTGGACGAGACAAGAAGCAATGCTGCCAACATGTACCAATCGTCTGCGAGGGAGAACACAGTGTTCTCAAAGCATCTACTCACCGTGTAACTGTCCCCAAAAGTGACGAAATTGTCGAAGGGCTTTGAAGCACACGAAGCCCGGGCCGCCACTGCCAGTACGCCTGCGGCAAAAAGAAGGGGATTCATCTTAGCCAATCACTTATTCGAGTAGCGAAAAACTGTTCAAGCTTTTGGCTAGGAATGATAGGAACGCTACGTATATCCAAGCCTACGAGCAGGAGCGGCGGACAATGATCTTTTAAAGGACTTGCGAGGAGCCATTGACCCTTCCACGATGTGACCTCGGGCGGTTATTTAACAGGCTCTCCAGAAAACGCATGGCGCCTTGACTCTATTACGAGGGGACTCCATGGGCAGCTCCCGTTCATCCGGATATGCGGGATGAACAACCTAGGACAGGTGGAGCTCTGGAGATGGGGTAAGTAGCTTCGCAGGGGACGCCATGTGAGCGGGCATGCGATTACTGGCAGGGCTGTCAGTTGGTAGCCATGAGGACCATGTCCCCGGCCGGAAATTGCGGAGATTGGGAAGGCGACGCTCTCGCGTGGCACCTGATTAGTGTGCAGGCTAGACTGGCAAGCCGGGAGCAAAATAACGCGCACTCACAAACACCAAAAGTCACCTCCTCCTCTAACAGTACCCCTACTTCATAATAGTATCTTCTTTCCTCAGGTTTTAAAAAATACCTAAAAAATTTTACATTCAATACTGCTCGGAATTAGAAATCGATCTGTATAATTAAATCTATATCTCCTCTATAGGATATCTTTGAATCAGTGATGTTGTGCTGAAGTGTGTTATAAGTGCGCGTTATTTTGCTCCCGGCTTGACTGGTTACTATTCACTGCCGCCGGAAGAATAGACTCCTGGATGAGGCCAGGCTGGGGCCATGCTTTGTTGACGGGAAATTGGGGAATCCCTGAACGCTATGAGGTCACATACTGAGACACTGTCGGTATTCACAAAAGCTACATCCCCACCGTGATATCAAGAGTTTGCTCCGTATAATCCAGCTCAGCAAAATATTCATACAGATCTAACATTTGTAGTGCTCTGATCGTCATTTTTTTTTCTTCATGCGGGTGCAGCCCGCAATCGCTCCCAACCTACTAGTAGCATGATCAGCAACACTTATAGACCTGCAATAGCTCAGACGGAATTAACATTGAGCTAAACTAGCGCCTTTCAACATAAGATGACCACGAACAAAAAGAATAGAGATACAACAAGACCTAGCAGGTCTAGACCAAGTTTCAGACCCAAAATTGTTGACTTTGCACAGGAAAGTTGACGACCAGGCTGAATGTTTCGATGCCCCTTTTGTCAACGAGTCCAGCACTGGCAGTTCAAGGACTGTCGACCTGCCCCTCCTTGCTGCTCCTACCCATAGCACGTAGCTTATCCCCCCACAGCCAGAGAATAAGAGGTATTGGGAAGCAAAAAACGACCCATAAGAAAGCGAGCATGCTATTTCCCCAGCCGAAACCGAGGCGATCATAGAGATCGGGCGCAAAAATAGGGAAGGCAAAGCCCAGGGAGTATGAGAGCATGCGGGTAGCTGCATTGGCTGACGCACTATGCTTAATGAATTTATCTAATTGATAGGTATAGAGCATCTGGCTGACTATAAAGCTTCTAAGAGTAAAAATACCAGCACCAATGTCCACAGCTGGCCAGGCCACAACGTACTGTGCTGCCCATCCACAAAGAAAGAGTCCTAGAGGTGTGATCACAACCCCTGGAATTAGGTATGGCACACGGCACTCGGGCTTGCCGTCACCTCCACCGTAGCGGGCTGTTGTACGGCGGTAGGAGAAGTCCCTACCAGTGACATTAGTCCTGCTACCCGTGCTATAGCGCTGCAGTCTAGGACATTCCAAACATGGAAGACGGGGATCCGTGACAGGTGGGAAGTGATGCTTACATTAGCCGGCCGCCAACCTGCGCAGCAGCTGTGGCTCCAACAGCGATGGTAATATAGTGTAGAGAGCTGCTAGACTGGGACTGGCCGTACTTGTCTATGAAAAGGTTGGTATATGTGCTAAGGAGAAGTGTGTAGATGGCGAAGTCGAGGGCTAGAATTAAGCTGATAATCTGGACTATAGGACGTCGAAGTAATAGTCTCAATGGTCTCCACAGGCTAGCGATTAAGTGTTTAAGAGAGGCTTTCAACGATGGGTCTTTGATGTTGAGACCAGCAGACTTGCGAAGTAGCAGGACGGGAGTATATGATTCGCGGACATAAAGTACCCCAACCAGTGTAGTGAGCCCGTTAAAAGCATATATGATCTAGAAGATCCACTGCTAGAGAACTATCTGAGAGACTATACCTCCCAGAATAGGATCTAACGCAGGTCTAAGGTATGGGAGAAGGGAGGCAATAGCAACCGCCTTTCCACGGTCCTTTTTCCTATACATGTCTACCATGGTCGGCCCAGTAAGCTAAGAGCAAAATGTGTTAGATTCTCGTGCTCGCGAACAGGCACTAAAGCAGTCCCTCGAGTACTGGTAGGCGGGGCGAAGGTACACTCACTGTGACACCGGCACTTGCACCGAATCCAGTCATCAATCTACCGACAATCATGATGTTCTGAGAGTTACCGATAGGACTGACGCCGTTCCAGACGATGTACCAGATGTTGCCGGCCACCCAAACCCATTTACGACCATAGACTAGTACATGTTAATCAGCTGGTATGGATACGAAAGTAACCCATCCTGCGATTTTCCAAAATATGAAAAACGGCGGTCCGTAAGAGGAGGATAAGAGGACAACGGCACTGACCCTCAGCAAAAGCGGCCGCAAGAAAGGGCCCAAAGGCCAATCCAAGGAAGTAGGTAGCAAAGACGATCTGTGCAGTAGCAGCATCGACTACAAGGTCTGTTGCAATATCGTCAAGAGCAGCAGCAAGCATACTAGCTGTCATGAGAGTAACAAGTTGGCCGAAGGAAAAGATGATACCGATGGCCACCTTGCGCCAGGACGCCCAATTGTACGGGTCGTGTGGGTTGTCATCCAGGCCATCCCAAGTACCAAGTACTCTGTGTGTGCCAATAAATTAGCGGAAGGACTAATACCGGTAGCAGTGACAGCACACAAGAAGTCATGGACATATGCTACGGGCTGCTGGGCACTACTCACACCATATTGGTTCCGGAGCTGCTCGAGACGCCGGAGACGAGCTTCTAGCTCTGCATGACCCGTACTCGCAGGGGCACTCGCTTCGATAGAGGCATTGTTCGCAGCAGCGGTATCGGCCTTGACTTGTTGTGTCGCCACATCCTGTATCCTCTGAACATCAAGCTGGCCTTGACTACGCACAGCCGGCGGTTCCACTTGCATGGAAGGTGCCATGGCCGCAAGGGGGGAGTCAGGGGACACACTTGCACCTGGCTATGTGACCAGTAAAGTGAGGCTGCTGTGGATAGTGCTCAAGCTGCTCTGGAATGGATATAAGAGTGACCTGGAGATTCACACAAAACAGTCAAACCCGAAGGGAAAGCTCTGGGAAGAAATAGCTTTCCGGGGAGAAGAGGAGGAGACACTAGCTCTTATAAATGAGCCGTATCCCTAGTACGCATGTAAGTGATCCGAGACTCTCCTGTAAAGCTTGTGGATCATAGTCCGAAGTATCTGGGGAGGGACGGGGGGAGATAGAAAAGGGTGGCATTCATCCATGGCTGCCACACAGAGGTAGGAATTAAGAAACCAGGACTGCAGGATGCAGCAAGTCAAAGAATGGGGTCATGTTTGCAGATGGCATGAGCACATCAACCGGATCCAAAGAGTTCCTGGGACCGCAACTCGCCAACATGGCCCCCGAGGGGTTGGGTGTTGGCGGCCTAGACGAGGGCCGAGCGCCGCCGCCAGGGCAGACACAGTAGAAGGCATCCCGAGGTCGGCTCGGTTCTAGGCCTGTCCGCACGGCTCAAAGAAATCCGCGAGACTCTCCCGTTGTCGCCTACTAGGCGTGCTGGCCCAAGAACCAACGCCCGCGTCGATGCAGCCATCTTGTCGTGCAGCCCTGGTGTGCCGCAACTGTTGTGACCATTCTGGGGTGGCGTGCATTTGGGATCTCTGCGTCCAGGCTGCGAATGCTTGTATCCCTGGGGCCTGGTGCTTGTATTGTGGGCTGGATGTTGTGTAGCCTTGATTGTAAATCAGGCAGGCAGGCAGGCAGAGGCAGAGACGCCCGATGGCCCGGTCCTGGCGAGCCGGCCCGCGTGTGGAAATTGGTGCAGTGGTCTCCGGGCTCGGAGCCGCAATGGATGCTGAACCACAGGCGGCGCCGAGCGGGCCGGCAGGGCGGGCACTGCAAAAAGCTTCCAGACTCGGCTTCAACAACACCAGCCCTGTCTGTGACTCAACTTGCCCATGCCAACTAGAACCAGGACCAATTGTTGACTCACTCGCATCAAGCTGCATAATAAATAACGACAATCGGCCGGAAGCTGCATAGGCCGTCAGCTTGACAGTCAAGCCACTCAAAGGTCCGGTCCCAACACGAGGCTTAAAAGACCTGGTTGACGTCAACAATGTCTCCTTTCAACCTCGAGACATGCGCCCGGCCAAACATCTTCAAACTGCAGCCCTACCGCTGCGCCAGAGAGTGAGCAGTCACCAGCATCATCATCATCAACCGACGCTGACCATTCCCAACCCACACCCACAGTGACTACAAGGATGACGGGCACAACGTCTTGCTCGACGCCAATGAGAACGCCTACGGCCCGCCCATCTCGCAGCAGGCCGCGGCGGCGCTGCAGGACGGCAACGCCGCCAAGCTGGACCTCCTAGGCCTGCACCGCTACCCGGACCCGCACCAGCACGCCCTCAAGCAGCAGCTGTGCGACCTGCGCGCCACCCGTGCCCACACGGACAAGCCCCTCGCCCCGGACAACCTCTTTGTCGGCGTCGGCTCGGACGAGGCCATCGATGCCCTCCTACGCTGCTTCTGTGTCCCCGCCCGCGACCGTGTCCTGGTCTGCCCGCCCACCTACGGCATGTACGCCGTCTCCGCCGACGTCAACGACGTCGGCCTGCACCGCGTGCCCCTGCTCCCCGCCCCGGGCTTCCACCTGGACGTGCCCGCCATCCTGGCCGCCCTCGACGACGCCGCCAACAACCACGTCAAGCTCGTCTACCTGTGCTCCCCGGGCAACCCCACCGGCTCGCTGCTGGCCAAGGACGACGTCCGCCGCGTCCTGGAGCACCCCACCTGGAACGGCATCGTCGTGCTGGACGAGGCCTACGTCGACTTCGCCGGCAGCGACAAGGGCGAGGCCTCCCTGGCCGAGTGGGTCAACGAGTGGCCCAACCTCGTCGTCATGCAGACGCTGTCCAAGGCCTTCGGCATGGCCGGCATCAGGCTCGGCGCCGCCTTCTGCGCGCCCCCCGTCGCCCGCATGCTCAACAGCCTCAAGGCCCCCTACAATGTCTCCTCGCCCACCAGCGCCCTGGCGTCGTACGTGTTGTCCCCCGAGGGTCTCGGCGCCATGCGCGAGAACAGGGCGAGGCTCGTCGCGCAGAGGGACAGGATGATCGCCGAGCTGGCCCGGGTCCCCGGCGTCGGGAGGCTGCGCGGTGGCACAGAGAGCAACTTCCTGCTGTACGAGATGCTCAACGCAGACGGCGAGCCGGACAACAAGACGGCGCTGGCTGTCTACGAGGGCCTGGCCGAGACCAAGGGCGTCGTGGTCAGGTTCAGGGGCAAGGAGCACGGCTGCCTCGGGTGCCTCAGGATCACGGTCGGTACCGAGGCCGAGGTCACGCGGTTCCTCCAGTCCATCAGGAAGACTCTGGCTGAGGTGAGGGGGGCGGAGACGCCCAGCGACGAGGAGACAAGGGAGAAAGAGGCGAGTGGTGTTGTTTCATAGACGAGCGGGTATCCTTGGTTGCTCGGAAAGCGGATTAGACGAAATAGAGGATTCAGCCGGAGTCGCAAGCTCTGCTATTTTACATACACTATTACCATAACACCGCCAAATGTTCAGAAAAGTTACATGATCTCACAACATAGCCCGTGTGGCTTGCCTGCCCTTGGTATAATGTCTAGTAGGAGTGTAAGGGGTTACCCCACAAGAAGTTAGCCTCTAGGAGGTTGGCCCACAACAGGTTAGCTCATAGGAGAGTGTTCCATAGGAGGTTGTCCTACGGGTATTTGGGAAGATGGTGTGGCCGCGTAGGGGACACCCGAGCTGAGCTCGTTTGTAATCAAGTTCCTACACATCTTGACCGTTCCACTACGGGGTCTGACTACGAGAAGCTTCGGACCAGGGTCTCGTTCACTCGTTTATCCATTAAATGGGATGTCATCTATCATTGAGTCTCAGCAGGATAGTTACCAAATCACCGGAAACAAGACCAAAAGAAGCTCAGATGAAGATTCGAGGCATGCCGTCACCAGCCCAGAGCCACGCAGCAGTACCCTAAACCATTGCGAAGGCCACAGTGGACAGCATCAGACTCAAAGTACTCAAGAACTCCTTGCTTCCAGGGACCGTGGCGACACCCGCATTCTTAGTATCTGTCGGCGTGATAGCCGCGGAGATAGTCACCGGGCCGGTGTCCGAGGCAGTCGGACTCGTCGTCCCTGACGTCGAGCCCCTGACGTCCTTGATCTGCCCATTTCCCAGAGGCGCAGCTGCCTGCCTTGCCAGATGTCCCTGGACGGTCTCGAGGGCGCACATTTGCTGCCCAAGCCCAACGTTGCCGTCGAAGCCACCCACGTACCACTTCTGCCCGCACGTCACCGAATCATCGCCTCCCGAGCACGCGTTTGCAGCCGCCGTGGCGCTGGCGCTAAGAAGCTCCTTGACGGGGGCAGATAGGGACGGCAACATCGCCGCGGAGGCGTACATGAAACGCGAGAGGTAGCCCTTGAAGGACTTCATATCTGTGTTGCAGCGCTCGACCGTCTCGCATGCGTGCTCGTACATGATGTTCGTCGCGTTGTCGTACGGGCTGAAGAAGCTCTTGCTCGCTTGGAGGAGACCCTCGGCCCTCTGGATCCACGTCGAGGCGGCAGCTCCATCGGTGGCGTTCGCAAGGACGGCAGCGCCGTACAGATAAATCCCCGCAGAGTAGCTGAAGGAGATAGGGTTCACGTCGGTGCAGTTCGTGTCTGAATCGGCGCCGTCGTACACGAAATAGTCCTTATCGATCATCTTCACTCCCACAGACCAGTCCCAGACCTTGTGAGCCCAGTCGAGATAAGTCTGGTTTCCTGTCGCCCTGTATAAACGTGCGCTGATTTGAAACAACCCTCCGTTGCTGACAGAGTTGCGGTAGTTAAGGCCATTGGGATTATCTGGAAATATCTGCCAAAGCAAGCCACCGCCACATGCAGACATATTCCAGCGGCCTGCAAGACTATTCCAGGAATTCTGGGCGACCTGCAGCCATGACGGCACACTTGCGTCTTCGACTTGTGGAAGGTTGCGTTCTGCAGCTGTGAGCATGTTAAACGTCCAAAAGGCTTGGTCATCATTGCCCTCCTGGCCGGCGTATTTTGGGATCATCAGGTCGTTTGTTGGCCCAATGTTGGCGGAGAGAGCGGTGGATAGAAGCTCATCATAACTTCCGTCTTGTGTGTAGTGAGAGTAGTCGAGTAAAGCGCCCATGAAAGCACCACATTCCCTTAAGGGGAAGGCAGATCAAGGAAAGTCTAGGGAACAAGTCAGTACTTCCGAACGATACGGTGAGTAATTGGCGCGAAGGCTGCTCGAGGGCCAGGACATCCGCATCATGGTTGAAGAGGTCCCGAGGTCGCCGAGCCACATCGATTCTCCGAGCAAACAACTGGGTCGTAGGCCTCTACAATATGCCGCTCAAGGGGCAGAATTCCTTACAGTCGCATTTCCCGGGTAGTACGACAGAGCGCCCTCCGCGATGGTTTTGGCCACACCTTTGACGGATGCTGTGAGGCATTGTCAGCCCTGGGTTACGGCATAGCTCCAGCTGATATGCAGAAACTTACTGGTCTCGCCCAGGTTAAGATTCGTAGGAGGTATAAGAGTTATGGCAGCGATAGCGTTGGTGAAGACAGCCAATACTGTGGCGCTGGTGGCGTAGAGGTGCGTCATCGTGGTCGCACCCACGTGGTTGCTCGGGTAAGTCGAGAGGAAACGGCGAAATGGGGTCAGATTGATGTCTGTAATTCATGAGATTTGGACAATTTGAGGGCAGTCTGACGGAAAGACAAGAAGAGAATGGATGATCCTTATTCAGTTGGAAGAAAGCGCCTGCGTTGGTTGTGAGAACTAGAAGGAATGGACAGTTACTGGACTCGCACAACTGGTCCGTCCAAAGTTAAAAGAAGACCGACAATCAATCCACGTGTTGGACGGTGAGACCCGCAGCCTGTCACCATGGACTAGGTATCTGCGGTGGAATTGAATTCAAAAATCAGAAGAAACGTTCAAAATGAAAGAAGCCATCACCATCTCAAAGTGACGGGCGACCGACATGGACTTTACCTTGATCTTGTATAAACCAGCCCCTTTCCAAACAAGGACCACCCACATCTTACGCGCAGGGACGGGCGGCCTGCCAGACTGCTTAAAGATGCTTGCCGCCTAATTGGCGCGCCAGACGAACGGGTCCAGCTCTGATCGAAGAAGAATGGCATTTTTGTTGGTTAATGGCCCCCTGTCCCGGCCGTGTTTGTTTCCTCATCGGTGGTATGCATGTCTCTGCCCCTGATGCATATGCCAGATCGGCAGTGCGCGCTTGCTTGTCAGTCCAGGGTTCCTGGGGCCGATCCATGCACTTGCTGCTGAGTCCCCCAAAAACGCGTCCACCCGCCCCCATTGGCTGGTCATGGCAGCCACGCCGTTTGACTTGAAACGGCCGCCGGCTGATTTGGGCCAACTGGCTGCCCTGGGGTAGTCCATTCCAAGGCTTCTGACGAAATCGATACCTATACATGGGCAACCCGAATATCCCAACAATTGAGGCTCGTCATAAAAGTACGAGCTCTACTCGGGTGTCCGCTACGCAACCACGGCATATCCCCTAACCTCCTACGGCACACCCTCCTTTGGTATAATCTCCTGTAGCATACCCTCCTATGGGATACCCTCCTATAGAATAACATTCTATAGACGAGACTCCTACAAATGGTGATCACATACCGGGTTGAATGTTTCTAAGTAGATAGAAAGTCGTTTAGCCATAGGGACTCCACTACGGCGTACTGTCATACTTAAAGGTGTAGTAGTATTACGATATCAGCATATGTGACGATGATCCTTGCGAGGTGCATTTAGGAATGGGACGGGATATGTGTCATTCCAATAGCTGCACGTGTTCATAAATAGTGGGTATAACTCCGCGTTTGATCTCTCGCTTTGCCTTGAAGTACGAGCAAAAAACAATGGCCGTCAATGATGCTAAAGCCAAACGCCATGGCAACATGCTACCTGGTTCATCCTCCCATATTTCTGTTGTTCTAAATCATCCAACAGGCGCTCGACCAAATAATACTCACAGCATGAATGCGGCCGCTACCATCGAGACTCCCAGTACCAGCGCCAACCGTGGATATGTCGCGACTGCGGCCCAGGATGTGCTCGTCGGGGATGGAAAATACCATGCAGTATCCGAAGGGTCCAAGGATCCACCCGGGCCATCGACGGTCGGCGATGCAGGCGCCGGTGCAGGCGTCGTCATGACCAAAGCGCCCCATTGGACCTCCTTGCCTGAGTAGGTCACCGTGCGTGTTGTCTCAGTCGGACCAGTGATATTATTCCCTGTAAAACCCGAGCCGAACGAGGAGTACTCTGTGCACGTTGCGGCGGTCGTTGATGCCAGCTGACATGATATCTCGGCCGTGCTGGAAACGAGTCAGTACTTGCGGTTGTGGTGGATGACGGAGGGCGAACGGCCCACAGCCCGGGAGACGACTAACAGCTGGCTTTCTATCGATCCAGAATAACGGAACGTACTTGGTCCCTCAGCAAAGGTGAACGGCACAGGTCCCGAAATCTGGCAGTCCCTGGCATCTGCGCAGAAGACTGTGTACGTCGTCGCAGTGCTATCCTGTGGCAGTATTAGCACATGAGCGGTGACAACGACGACCAAGGCCAATTCTCGATTGTAGTATGTTAACATACACTGGTAATTACGCTACCGGCAAGGTCTTCCCAGTTCTGTGCTTCATATCCAGGTACATAGACGGACACGGTGGACTGTGAGCTCGAGTCTTGGGCGGCGGCCGGCGATAAGCCCGGCGCCAAAGCGATCAGCAAGAGGGGCAGAGGTGGCCACAGGCTCCTCATGATTGGGAAGACAGGAGCAGTCAGTCTCAAGGGTGGGCTGGGGGCTATCGGATCATTGGTCACGGTGTATGAGAGGTCGTGGCCCTCCGAACCAGCTCTGAGCAGCCACACAGCACGGGTTCGAGTTGATGACAAGAGAAGGCCTAGGATCGAAGAAGACATGCAGAAAGGAAAGAAAGAATCAAGCTCTCTTGTCCCATGTCCTCGGTCTTGGGATGATTGGCAAAATCGCGGTACTTGGAAGTCTTGGCTCTTGGCTGTCTGACCTTGCCAAGAAGCCCATCGCTCCTCTGGCGCTCCTCTGGCCCCAATAAATCCGACAATAACGGTAGGGAATTGGCCCGCCAAAAGAGTTGTTCTGCCCTCAGGTGTGCTGCAGAGGAGGTGCCAAGCCTGGACAGGATGGATCAAGCAATGGGATAGCGTGCTGGTCAGTCGCCCTCGGAGATTTGGCCTCTCTTCTCGGCGCAGCGACCCGGGTCGGGCAGGTCCCCTCCCACTTGCCGCTCACCGGAGCAGCTGGCCGTTGGCCCAGCCTGAGTCCCTCCTGCCCGCCAGCCCGTCACGCAAGCAGTCATGTTTGAGTTAAACGTGAGGGCCACTGGAGATCTGAGATTTACAAGATCCCTGGTCGCCCGCTGTGGGCCAAGTAGATCAGCCGCTCTGACAGGCTGTGACACGACAGGATATTGACGGTTTGGCGTTTTCTGTCGTGTTCATTGGTGTGGAGCAGCTTGGTGCAATTTAAGCCCAGCGTCAAATCCATCTGAACTCGAGTCAGATGCAGTTGTTCGGCTCACAACCCGAGCAAGCCAGACAGTTGCACAACAACGGTAGACTGCGTTCAAATCGATTTTTGCTGGAAATCGATTCGATTTGCTTTATGAGCACACAGTCTTTCGTTCGCTGACTTCAACGGAGACCAGTAACTCATTGCTATGCAGTTTCTTCAGAAGCAGGTGCAAGGAAGGAATCGTGTGGTTATGCTTGTTGCAGAGGCCTCGCCTTGCAAGGTGGGCACGTCCAAGACTTCCCACCGGGGGCTTAGAGATGGACCCCCATCAATCAACGGTCAGGCTTCGTCGGCAAGGGTAACCGAATTATTAAAGGGGTCACCTCTGACGAGCGGGCCGTTCAGATCATTGGATAAAGAGCCAGATCTGTCTGTCACCCGTCGAGGAGAAGGCAATGTTGGTCCCTATCAGTCCTTTGTTTCGTCCATGCTGTGAAGTAGAAAGAATCGAGCGCCAGCAACTTTGCATTATTTACAATATACCAGGACTCACAATATCATGGCGCATCGTACTCTCCTCCCCTTGCTGGCCGCGTCTGCGGCCTCTGTATTTGGCCAATCTACTTCCGCAAGCGGCTCATCAAGCTCTTCAGTAGTTGATATCATCTTGCCTATGCTAGAGCCCCAGACCATTATGGGCTCAGTTGTGGGTGTTGATGCGACAGCGACGACGTTCTTTCTCACCTGCCCGACAGATGCTGTCTCTCTCCAGTGCGGCCTCGGCAAGGGCCTGGAGATCGTGGAGGGACCAGAATTGTTGGAATTTCATATGACACAGGCTAATGTCGTGTGAGTACTCCTCGGTTCTCAAGCTTTGCCAACCAGCGAAGGCCGGGCTGAAGATGACTGATATAACGTGCCAGGACTGCCGACATATCTTGCTCTATTGTTTCCAATACTGCCAGCTGCACTTCCTCGGTGGCATCAATCGACCTCACTGTAAGCATCACTTTCCGCCTGTCACGGATCCCCGTCTTTCATGTTTTGGGATGTTCTAGAATGCAACAACTCAGAATCCCCGGCAGGACTAACATTATTTTTTCAAGATCGACAACAGCGCAACAGATTACTCGATGGCGACGATGACTGGCACGGGGACAATGGCCGACATTAGCTCGAAGACAATGCCGGTTACTGTCACGGCCGGGCTTGAGAAACTGACCGCAACAGCCACCGCGACATCTGCCTCTCAGGCTAGTAGCAGTGTGGTCACTGCCGGTGTGCCTAGAATGACGCAGAACGCGGTTTTAGCTGGAGCCGCAGTTATGTTTGGAGGTGCAATGGTACTTTAGGGGCTGCCTGCTGCATTCGGGGCAATACTTCAGATACGATAGAATGCTTCATATGGCTCACCGCTCTGGATTTGAGTGAAATAATGCGTGCAATAAATTTGTTCATGATGAGCCTGATGAGCGGCCCTGCGACCCTTGAGGTGCGCCCTTGGTCCTGCCCTCTTCGACCCAGCACTCAAATAGTAGCGGCCCAGCCTCGACTGTACGGACAGGAATGGTTCTGGAACCTCTTGTGCGGACAGCTTCCTGAGTCCGCGCCCGAGATGCCGGCTGGAGTTCTGGCTGAGATGGAATCCACGGTTGAGGGTGGCCGATAGGAGCCCGTGCCTCATCTCGTAGCTCAACAGCAACGGTGAAAGTACAGCCAGGCGGCAAGGCCGGTATGGTCTCTCCGGCGTAGGCAAGGCGACGGACGGCACCGCGAAGTTGCTCGTCGACGTCAGTCCAGTTGACCGACTCAGGCCGATTACCGTCGGCGGCAGCTATGTCAAGGGCTGGGTCTTCCGCTTGTTCGTCGTCACTTTCCACCTCTTCATCGGCATCCTCGTAATCATCCCGCAAGCGATCGCCTGCCGTCTCCTCCCCGCGGAAGTTTCTCATTGCCTCTATGCCGCCTGGCCAGGCCGGGAATCGAGATATATCAAACATCCATCGCTCGACAACGCTTGCTGGTGCCAGCTGCTGATCTGGAGAGTCCTTTGGAGGTGTTTGATGCAGTGGAGCATGGACAACCACAGCCACTCGGTCGACACTGCCGTTGGCAGCCTGGGCCATGACCGCATCTACGGCATCGTTGATCCAGGAGCACACCTTTGGATGGCGAGACTGGTGCACAGGCAGGTTGAATGCCTTGGCAGAGAGAAAAGTTTCCTTGGGGTATATACCGCGATAGAAGAGGATGGTGTGGATGGAGACGGTGAGGAAACTTGAGAATGAGCCAAACAGAGCGCGAGCGTCACTGATAGGCACTTCTGTCGTCTGAGGCGGAAGCGGGTCCTCGTCCACTGGCAGGCCGTCTGGGCCTGGCAAGGGGGCAGGGACCGGAGGAGGTAGCATCGACATGGTTGGGCTTCTGGCAGAGGCCGTTGATGGTTACTGTTCTTGGAGTGCGCCAAACTTTGGAGTCCCGGATTGAATTTTTTGTGAGCTGGCAATGTGACTTGCAAGGCAGCTACGTCTATGAGCGCCCCCTGGGATGTTTCCTATCCACGACTGCATTAGTCGAGGCCTAGAGAAGCAGCAGACCCTGTCCTTCTTGACTCGACTTCTAAGTGATTTGGCACTGATGCAGGTATTGAGTCAATCATGATCTTGAAATGACTGCTTGTATAATAGAGGAAAGAATAGGGGATGGTATTGCTAACCATTTGTTGCCCACGGACGAAAGACTGGAGGTCGAGAAGCTGAGGCATGAGCGCTGGATTGTACGCGGTCAAGATGGAAATGACATTGGCCTATCGTGATATCTCTAGGGGGAATTGAACGCAGCCTCTTCGGGCTAGCTCGGGCGGGTAGGCGGGTAGGTTGGTACTTGGGTAGTGAGTGTCTCCCCTCCCTATTTACGCGACTCTACCGCGTCACGCCCTCGAGCTTCACAGACGCAATAGCCGAGGGAGGACAGGGCGCGGCGCCGGCTGCAGCTACTGCTCGACCGGCCTGCTCAAGGTCTCAGCCGTGCCCGTCGCGAAGAACTAGATACTGGGCAGCCAGGCGAAGAGACGGGCCAGGTCAAGTGGACTCGAAGTGAATGGTCGCTGCATGGCAGTAGGCTGAGCCCCGGCCCAGAACGCGTCTGGAGCCGATCAATGCTACGCCCAAACCCAAATAAATACTTGCTTGCTTGAAACCCCACCATACCCAAAAGCTCCCCCAGCGCCCAAGCGCCCCCCCCGTCCCTCCTTTAAGCCCCCAATCCCCAAAACCTCCCACACCAGCAGCCCACTTCGCCAGGCAGACTCGTCTAGCAACCGCACCGCTCGAGTACACCGGGTTAGTTCATACGCCGTCCCAATTCACCTGCCCACCGTGTCTAATCCTCTCACCGCCCCAGCCCAAGCCCGCCAATATAACCAAGCAATCAGTCTGTCGGTCAGTCAGCCACGCCCCCGGACCCCGCAATCCACGAACGAGTCTGAGCGACAGACGGGGAAAAAAAAGGCAAGAGCAGCCACCATGGAGGACCAGCTGGCCCAGCTGCTCGCAAACACCCAGCTTCCCGCCGAAGAGCCTCGAAAACGCGCAGAAATCGACCTCAAACATGCTCAGACAAACCCGGCCTTCCCAGTCGCCCTCGCCAACATCGCCGCCCACAACTCCGTCTCCACAGAAATCCGCCAGGCCGCCCTGGCATACCTGCGCCGCTTCATAGAGCACAACTGGAGCGAGGAGGGCGACGATGGCGAGGGGCCCCTGGTGCCTATCCCCGACTCCACCAAGGAGCAGCTGCGTCAGAAGCTGTTGGATCTTGCCCTGAGTGAGGAGCCTGATCGCAAGGTCAAGGCTTCGGTTAGGTACGCTCTGCACTCCCCACGCGTCCCCACGCGAGTCCCAGCTCTGATCGCGGGACCATGTTAGTAACCTCGCGCAGTTATGCCGTTGGGAAGATTGCGAACAATGACTTCCCCGAGAAGTGGCCCTCCCTGCTGCCCTCCCTCCTTAACGTTATAGCCAATGGCAACGACGTCCGCCTCTATGGCGCCCTCAAGGTTCTGAGCGATATTGTCGAGGAGAGCCTGACCGAGGACCAATTCTTCTCCATGGCCCGCCCCATCATCGACAACGTCTTTAATGTCGCCGTCAACGACGGCCGGAAGCCGACCCTTCGCGCTCTTGCGGTACACGTTTTCCGCGGCTGCTTCGATCTCATGGACATGGTGAAGGATGACCACCCCAAGGAGGTCAAGGGGTTTGCCGAGGAATCGCTAAAGAATTGGCTCCCATTCTTCTCCCAGGTACTCCAGGTGCAACTGCCTGAGAGTTCCGAAGAGGCCCCGCAGCGGGAATACAGGAATGGCATCATCGCCTTCAAGCTCCAGGTGGTCAAGACGCTGATGAAGGTCAAGAGCGTGTTCCCCACGCTCCTGCTGCCCCAGAGCACTGCATTCTTCCAGGCCGCCTGGCACGAGCTCTCGCTCCTCCAGGAGTCTTACAAGTCGAACTACATAGACAATGGAAGCCAGGGAAGGCTGGAGGATTCCGATGGGCTGCCTTACACCCTCGATTTCCTGATCCTGGAAGAACTTGATTTCCTCAACCAGTGCATGAGGGCCGCGCCAGTGCAGAAAGAACTCGAGGCCCAGCTCGGGGCAGGGCCGGCTCATGAAATACCCTGGATACTGGACCTTATGAAATTGCTAGTAGCCTACAGTCGGATTACTCATGAGGAGGAAGAGTTGTGGGACATAGATGTCTCGCTCTACCTTGCCGAGGAGACTTCGGTACGTATCCTTGCCTCTTCTGCATATGTATTTGACCGGATTCTAGCACGCGAGCGGTGGCCCTTGTGCATTCATCTCAAATGATTGCCCCCATTTCAACACTATGCTAACCTCAGTAGGTGACTGCCAATTACACGGCGCGTACTGCTTGCGGAGATCTTCTGATAAAGGTTGGAGAATGGCTCCACCAACGAGCGCTGGAAGGCCTGTTTGCGTACACCAAGAGCCAGTTCTCGGGCGAGCATGATTGGCGCTCGCAGGAAGCATGTCTGTACTTGTTCAACATGCTTATCAGCGACCTGCAAGACCGCTCAGAAGCTGTTCCTCCTGAGGTTGCTCAGGCCCACATGGACCTGATTGATTACGCCATTGGTAAGTTCTCTGTTCCATTCGTTCTGTCGCCATGAGGCATTTTACTTACCTTGTCACAGGCCAAGAGCAGCCCCTCCTTCGCGCTCGAGGCTTTCTGGTTGCCAGTACATTGGCCCAGATATACCCACCCGTTGCTGGGATCGTTGACAAGACGATTGAGTCTGTCAGCCGAGACAGCTCGGAGCTTGTCCAAGTCGCTTGCGTCAAGGCCGTTGAAGGGTTTGTCAGCTCTAGCAACGTGCCTGCGGACCGCCAGGTGCCAATGCTGGTGGCCATAAACGGCTTCCTCGATGGAAAGGACATGACTGATCTCATGGACGCGGATGACCTGCTGGTCACTCTCGCTGAGGCGCTCAGAGCGGTCATTGGCATCGATCCTAGGGTCACGATCGCTTCAGACATCAAGTCGATTGACCTGCTGTTCTTGATCGCCAAGCACGGTGCATCAAACTTCCAAGTTACGGTTCTGGTGTGCGAGGCATTCGAGGAGCTTGTGCAGAGTCTTTCAGACTCGGCGTCTTATGCGGCTCTGTGCGCCAAGGTCCTGCCGACTATCACTGGAGCCTTTAACGTTGCGGACATGACCTCGGACGATCCACTTCTCACTCTGGCCTGCGAGCTCCTGGTGCCGCTTGTCCAGAACGGCTCTGAGCCCTTGCCCGCGGGCTTCGTGGCCGCGACTTTACCCAAGGTGAAGAACATGCTGCTGCAGTCTCCAGAGGGCGAGGTCTTGAGGCCTGGCGCTGAAGCGATCAAGTACATGTTGATGCACGACCACCATCAGGTTCTCGGTTGGCATGATGAGAATGGCCAGTCCGGGTTGGAGACATGCCTCATCATAATTGACCGGCTGCTGGGTCCTAATATCGAGGATAACGCGGCCTCCGAGGTTGGTGGCCTTGCTGCAGAGCTTGTGGAGAAGGCCGGCCCAGAGCGTCTCGGCCCCTATCTGGAGAAACTGTTGCAGGCGGTGGCGAACCGACTGGCGACTGCCGAGGCTGCCCCTTTCATCCAGTCCCTTATCATTGTCTTCGCCCGTCTGTCACTAATGCAAGCGGGTGACGTTGTACAGTTCCTCAGCAACATTGACATTGGAGGACACAACGGCCTGCAGGTGGTGCTGAGCAAGTGGTTGGAGAACTCTGTCAATTTTGCAGGGTACGACGAGATCCGACAGAATGTCATCGCCCTTTCGAAGCTGTACTCGCTTAATGATGCACGCCTTGCTCAAACCATGGTCAAGGGCGACCTCATCATGCAGCCTAGTGACGGCAGGATAATGACGCGGTCACGGGCTAAGCAGAACCCAGACCAGTACACCCTGATTCCCGCAACTCTGAAGATACTGAAAGTCCTGATCGAGGAACTTATCTCCGCGTCCGGTGTTCAGGGCGCGGCCAACGCTGCGGCGGCGGCAGCGGCGGAGTTTGCTGACGCGGACGAGGACGATGGTGATGAGGGTTGGGAGGACGAGTTCGACACCGTCGGGCTGGGCGCTAATGCGCAGACCCTGATGAACCTGGCCGAGGGTGCCAACAGCAGGATGCGGGACGACGAGACGCAGCAGTACCTCTCTGAGTTCTTCGTGCGCGCTGCGAGAGAGAACATTGCTGACTTCCAAAACTGGTACGGCATGCTTACGGATGATGAGAAGAATAAGTTGAATGAGCTGGCAACGGCTCAGTAAGGAGTTGAACGCTCAGGCGAAGGAATGAAGGACACGTTATAGAAGCAGGGTGGTTGTGTGGGAGTTGTTTTTAGTCAAATCCTTTCCCCCGAAACTACCTAACCCCAAACCCCCTTTGGTCGTCGTTTCAGAGGCAAGTGCGTATACCATCGCCCATCGCGCCAAACCTAGGTGGAAGGGTTGGATGCAAAATAGTTGAGGGTGGGAAGTTATGATTGTTACTGTGGTGCTTTTCTGTTTTGTCGATACCTACTCTCTTCAACTTCATGCACAGATATTTCCAAGAGATTGCGAGCACTGCCCCCACAAACAATCCCCTTGCCCCTTTTACACACCGGTAAATACATGTGGTCCTGGTTGCTTGGAAGGCACCGGGAAAATACAAAGTAGATAGAGCCGTGTCATTGCCGTGGCCAATGCTATATTGGTTTCGTTAAGTATCTTGTCCGTGAAGCCCAAGATGTTTAACCTCTAGGAAGGAGAACAGGCATGACAGCCGTGGGAGGTACACACACGCAGAGTGGACAGGGGGAGGAACAGGACGGCGCGAGTCGTCCATGAGATGGGAAATGAATCAAGAAACTCTGTTGATTGGTCGCTTCATGATACTGATGATGGTGGATGGATACATGCATGGGGTCTTAACTATCATGTTTGTTTAGAGGCCTCTCCTCGTCCAATCTTGCTGGTGACAGTCTTGATAATAACTACATGAAAACGTCCAGTTCCTCCGGGCTCCAATAGCCCCTCCTCAGATGATGTCTCCGCCAAAGGGATTACCACCGGTTCCGAAACCACCTCCGCCGCCAGGCCGTCCGCCGCCGAACCTTGGCCCCGCGCCACCGGGTCCCAGAGGATCCCATCTCGCCCCGGGAGGTGCTTGTGGGTCGTAGCCTCCCTGTCCGCGGCCACCAAGCCCTTGAAATAGAGGATCGTCCAAGGTAGGGTGCATGCCGCCGCCCATGCCGCCTGGTCTCGGTAGCCCTCCACCGGGAACAAAAGAACCCCTCAGGGGGTCGTGTGGTCCGAGTCCGGGAGGGTGAAGGTCGTCGTGGCCGATGTTGAATGGCGAGCGCCCTTCTCCGGGCATACGTAGCGGCCCGCGTGGTGGCCTGTTGATTTCCAACTCGTCCTCAAAGTCGGGAGGGCCAAACTCCCCGGCTGGAGCAGGCGGCCGTGGTGGTGCAGCGAGGGGATCATCGAATGGGTACGGACGCGCGGGTTCCGGTAGCTGGGGCGGCTGTGGACGCGGATTGCTCGGGCCCTCCCGCCCCTGCCTGTCTGCGTCCTGACGTGCTGCCCTGTCGTCCGGATTCGAGTCCTCGTAACCCTCCTTTTGCAGGCCGGGGATGAGCTTCTGGATGATGTTGATCTTGAGGAGGGTCGCCAGGTCGGCTAGCCGCTCGGGCGAGATGAAGACGTTTTGCAGTTTGGACGTGAGGTCACTGCGGTCCTCGTTGCCATCGGCGTCGATGTTGATGCGCAAGGGAAGCGCTGAGCTGGAAACATAGTCTCTTGGCGTGACCTCGAACCGCACGATGCGCTCGTCGCCCACCGCGAGCCCGCGGATCTCAGCCTTGCCCCCCATGCGGTCTATCTTGATTACAAACTGCATGGAGGACTGGGTGTGTGCGTAGAGAAAGGAGTAGGAAGAGACAGAGGCATTCCATCTTGGTGGCAGACGCGGCGCCAGTGCCTGGCACTCGGTCTCTAAGAAGCAAGTCAGCTCAGGCACGTTGTGATGTGAATGGGAAAGGGGGGTTATGTCGGTACCGTTCTTCTGGTCCTCGTTGAAGCCTAGCAGCCGGAAGCCGAGCTTGATCATGCAGGAATGTGTGAAGAGGGCAATGGCCTCTGCGGAGCTGCTCATGTCTGAGGTGGAGTCGTCCTTTTGGTGGGTAGGCAGTGCGTCTGCCATGCCCTGCAGGACATTCTGCGGGCTGAGGGGGTTGGAGACCATGTTGTTATTCGTTTGTGCTCCAGTCGAAAGTGCACAGTGGTTACAAGGAGGTGTGTGTGTGTGGTGAAGTAGAGGAAAGAAGCTTAGAGGTAGCTGGGGTTGTTGTTGAGATGGTTTGCTAAAACAGTGGAAGGTGCAGGCCTCCGCCGAAGAGATGGGCCATGACTTAGATGACTTACCTAGGTACTATTAGAGACTAGAGGCCAAGTGCTGCCCGAGCTGGTACCAGGGAGTGGGTGGTGGCGTCAGATGGTCTGCCTAACCGTAGGGCTGATCTCGAGGGGAGCACCCTCGGCCAAGACCTGCGGGGGACGCTAGGTACGTTGACTTATTAACTACCTACAGGGTGCATATCAAAACATTTCCTATCCTAGCACGCTTACATCAACAGCAGGGGCTACGCAGTGTAAAGCTGGCTGCTAGCAGGGGCGCTGCACGCTCAGGCAGGAACAGGCCCAATACGTTGTGGAAATGGAGGACATGGGCTTCTTAGTTTTTATTGGCAATTTTGAAGAATGCAGTGTCTGGTATCTAGTTACCAGCTTGGACTTCGAAATACAGTTGTACAAATCGAGTAAACCTGTATGCAGCTGTCTCTTGAAGCAAAATGGCAGATCTGGTCTGCCTTTGCTGCCCACTGCAGGTCGACCAATGCTGGTGGGCTCTGGAGTCATGACATCGGGTATTGTAGTGCTCTGCTGCCCGGGATGAAGTCTTTGATAATTGGCCGTGAACATACCTAGGGATCCAGGTACCTACTTAAGTAGGTAAGTAGTTACAGTTCACTACGGCCAGCGAGTCGTCATCCCTGGGCATGCGGCAGGTGGGGTAAAACGGCTCGGATCATCTGGCCTGCCCGAGCTTATCGGCTGCCTGGATCGCCTTCTCTGCTTGTTGGGGTCCCTCTGCGGCTGGCAATGACATGGATGACAACAGCCTCGAGACGAAACGTGCACCCGCTGACACAGGATCACCACGACTTTCTGCGGGGCCCTCGATTCCCTGTTGCAGAAGCTTGTCAGGTACTCCCTACTCAAGGGCCAAGTTGTTGGCAACAAAAGGAGGAGAGAGAGACCATCGACCATCGACCATCAACCACCAACCACCCGACCTGACCTGAATCCCTTCCACCCCCACTGTTAACCCCCTTCGAGACATCGCCGCTCAACAAAGCCTCGTGCATGTCTCCTCCCTTCAACTCAGACGCCCCCAGCACCAGCTGCAGCTCCAGCAACCCACTTCCCCAGAAACATGAGTCGTATGCTGCCTCTGGTGAGGTGAAGAGCTCGGCTTCATCACATAATGACAACATGGCCCAGCCGAACTCTATAGCAGCAGCCCCCCAACCCTCGGAGGACTTGATCTCCCTTGACGAGGGCTCACAGCTTCCTGCCAGCGCCACAGGAGCCCCAGCAGGTGCCGTTGCGCAACAAGATGGACAGTCCGAGGAAAAGAAGTCGGAGGACTGGCCACCACCAGAGGTGCCGCCAAAGACAGATGAGGGGTTGAACTCCTCGGTCGCGACGCTTAGGCCTGCCACAACTCCGACGACCACAATCGCCACTTCATACCTGAACGTCGAAACAAAACCATACGTTGATCCTACGCCATCTACACCAACCGAATCACAGCCTCCCTCGAGGACCCCCTCCAATGCTGCCGACCGACCTCGCCTGTCTCTCGACTCCTCCCGAGGAGGGCGCTCCGACGACGAGAAACAGCGCACAAGCGAAGATGACCGCGAGAACGATGCCTCGGAGATCCAAACTATCATGGCCCAGTTTCGAGAGGGTGGTCCAGGCGAACAGGAGGTTATGAGTCCGAGGCTGGAGATTGCATCCCCTTTCTCGAGCGGGCCTGTTCAGCACCCTCCTCGGCACTCTAGTCTGGAGCCGCTGAGCACGAATATTGCCCAACAATTGCAGGACATGCAAGGTCTACGGCTCAACTCCACTTCGCCAGCCAGCATGGCGTCGAAAGGAAAGGATCCGGATGACCAAGGCCCGCCTGTGCCTCCAAAAGACCCCTCGATCCGATCTGGCAGGACCGGCCAGCTTATCGACGAAAGGGAGAGCATCGGGTCGCCCATGTCCCCAACAGTGTCATTGCACCGGCCGCCTCCACCAGAACCCGAGCCTGAGTCGGCGCTTCCTTTTGACTTCCATCGGTTCCTTGAGCAACTGCGGAACAAGAAGGCAGACCCGGTTGCAAAGTACCTGCGATCATTTTTGAATGAGTTTGGAAAGCGGCAGTGGATGGTACATGAACAGGTCAAGATCATCAGTGATTTCTTGGCTTTTATCGCCAACAAAATGGCCTTGTGTGAAGTGTGGAGGGATGTATCCGATGCTGAATTTGACAATGCCCGGGAAGGCATGGAGAAACTCGTCATGAATCGGCTATACGCCCAGACTTTCTCACCAGCCATACCTCCACCACAGCCGATTCCTGGCGCCAAGCCACGGCGGAAGGGTGCGGAGCGACCCTTAGGACCTGGGCGGCGTGGCCAGCATCAAGAAGATGTCGAGCGCGACGAGGTAGTTGCCCAGAAGATCAAGATCTACGGCTGGGTGCGTGAAGAACATCTAGACATACCACCAGTCGGCGAAAGTGGCAAACGATTCCTCAAACTCGCACAACAAGGTACAAATATTTCCATCTACGCTTCAAGACTACGACTGACCTCGACAGAACTATTGAAAATCAAATCCTACCGAGCACCGAGGGATAAAATCATATGCATTCTTAATTGCTGCAAGGTCATCTTCGGTAGGTCCACATGGCTGTGCAGGGCCTCAACGTGATGTGCTCACCAGGTACAGGACTTCTCAAGCACTCCAAATCCGACTCATCCGCGGACTCATTCATGCCGCTCCTCATATATGTCACGCTCCAGGCAAACCCGGAACACATCGTATCAAATGTCCAATACATCCTCAGGTTCCGAAACCAAGAGAAGTTGGGAGGGGAAGCTGGCTACTACCTCTCATCGCTGGTATGAAACGACTTTTGCTACTGTCACATCATGGCTGCTAACATTTCTCAGATGGGTGCAGTACAATTCATTGAGAACATGGATCGCACAACGCTCACAATTTCAGATGAGGAATTTGAGAAGAACGTTGAGGCTGCAGTCTCCGCCATTGCCGAGAAGCATCGGCTAGAATCACCCCCTACATCGGCCGCCGCCGAGAAGCCACCGCACTCCATTATTGGCATGGGTGAATCTTCATCAACCAGGCCGTCCATGGACAATGATGCCACAACCCGCTCGTCGTACACGCCTCGCCAATCAACTTCCAATGATGACAACGGAGAATACGATGAGAAAGCTGCCATTACTGGTCTACTTCGAACAATTCAAAGGCCGCTGTCCACGATTGGCAGAATGTTCTCCGACAATGATGAGCCAATGGCTGGTTCATCAAGCGCGTCGGGACGCAGTCCCGCACATACTCCTTTGCCAGACGCGAGGCCGAACGCGGTTCAGAGAGTTTCGAGCCATCAGAGCCGCTATACTGCGGAAGAGGCTGCGGCAAGGCAGGCCAGCGCCGAGGCAGCAGAGGCGCACAGGCTGCACAGGGCAGAACACGCCAACGTCGTAGAAACGCTAGCTGGAATGTTTCCCGACCTCGATAGAGATATCATCAGTGACGTGGTTTACCAGAAGGAAGGACGGTACGTCAGACCCAACCATATCACATCACTTGGATGACTCACTGACAGGATCAATTTCACAGTGTTGGTCTCGCCGTGGACGCCTGTCTTGCATTGTCCGCATAAGCGTCGGGGGCCAATGTGAAATTGGGAAATTGGAATTGGGTCAAAGAGATGAAGAGGGTGGAGATGATACCAGCATCAGCATTAGCGATATTTGAAGACAGACTGGCCCAAACACCCTTATATTGTGGGGGGTCCAACGACGGCGGCGAGCGGAAGTCTCGTCTGTCATAATCACGCAGTACCAGATATCCTCAGGGCATCTACGTCCTTGATTCATCTTAGTTGCCCTGGCTAGACCGTGCAAGCTTGACAATATTCGTTTTCATGCCCCCAACCCTCTGTAGCCTACGTAGTCGGGCGTATTTAGAGGATCTCTAAAACAAAAAGCAAAAGGACTGCCTCCTGACGGAATCGAACCGTCGATCTTCGCATTACGAGTGCGACGCCTTACCGCTTGGCCAAGAAGGCTCGAAATTTCGGAAATAGAATATCACTCATCATTCTGACACTGCTCCCGCCCAGAACGATTTCAGGTCTAGCATTAGAAGTACAGTCGCTGTTCTCAACCCTCTCAGACATGATTCTGTACGCACGTAGGCTCCGAAAATGCGACTTGTAGATTTTCAAATCATTTCAAAGGCTAGAGTATCACAGTCAGTTGTAAATAAACCGTTCTAGGTTGGCCTTTAGGTACCTAGGTAGCATTTAGATATGGGGGCCCATAGCCAGCAACCAACACAATGAATGGTGTGCGTGGCAGGGACTTTGATACAGTACTGTAGGTCGATGAGCGCGAGAAAGATGAGGGGTCGATCATGTTGTTTAACTTCCAATATGGAACGTTGAATACCACATGGATATGCAAGCAATCATGACTGGGCGAGCTCAGCTCCGTTGCCCGCATCGCGGCCATGACATCTATTCTCAATATGTAGATACACCTAGGGGTAGCCTTCTATAGGGTAATCTCTTGGATAGAGTTCCCATGTGACTGATAATGTAGTCGCAGGGGCTCCACGGTGACGTGTTGCAATTTTCTGAGGTGTTACGGGAATAATGTACATGGATGGTAGAGTACTCCAAGCGCTTCGGACTTTTCGATATTTACCGTGTGTTGATACTCGATGGAATGGTCTCAAGACGTCACACTTAAGCCCTCACACTTAAAATCGTACATCATTGGGTCCACAAACTTTACAGCCGAAGTAGTGTTGTAGCCCAGCAAGATCAGGGTCTCGCTGTCGCCCTGGTACTTTGGCCAACCTTTCACAGACGTCAGGCCATCCGAAGGGTCAGCGGCAAAAGCAGCCCAAGCCTCTTGCATAGTCTGTGTAAGCTTCACCTCCTCGACTGATGGTGCAATACCGCTGACTCCCTCTGTGTTGCCGACAACCATATTGATATCTGACCCGTGATAGGCCCCGCTGGTGAATGGTGGGTCAGACTGGTAGAAAAGCCGCAGACTATCCCAATCGGCCATGTATCGCGCGCGATAGCTCGCCAAACCCAGCTCCGCCCGCCCTTGCGCGTCCGCCGCCAGCGGGCAAGTGAAAGTCTGCTCTTCGAAGAGGGTCCAGTTGCTCTCCGGGAGCACAGTACCACGGGCTAATGCTGAGATTCGGTAGAAGCCGGACTCGTGGTCAGTCTGCAGTAGCAGGCTTGGTATGCGCGCTAGATTGCCTGAAGCAAGTCTCGAGACGTATTCGGACCTCGGAAACACGGTGCGGTTGTCCTGAGTGATTTGAAAGGCTGGCAGAGCGCGGCTGCCTGCGCCGGTGGTGGGCACGCGGGCGGCGGCGGCGAGAATGGAGTCGATCGTGATGTTGGGTGAGCGCATACACTCGAGTGTCGACTCTGAAGCACCACATCCAAGCGTTCTTGTAACATTGTACCAATTCGACGCTGCTAGCTCGGCACTGTTGCTGTCAAAGGAGAAGACGTTGCCAGAATGGGAGACAAGTCCTGAAACAATGGGATCCTGGTGTGATTATCTAGTCAGCGTTGACTGCCCCGCCCCGTCAAGCGAGACTATGAGGCCCGAGAGAGCAAAGAACCAAACCTACATCCTGGAAGGCATAAGCCCAATTATTCACAGCCCAAGAGCCAGATGACTGGCCAGCAATTGTTATGCGAGATGGATCACCGCCAAATGCCAGGATGTTGTCTCGAACCCATGAAATAACCAGGCGCTGGTCCAAGAGGGCAAGGTTCTTGACCTGGAGCTCAGGCGCGCCAGGAAAGCCGAATATGTTCATTCGAAAGTTGAACGTTACCACCACTACGTCCTGGGCACCCGCAAGAAGCTCTCCGTGATAGAATGGCGTATTACTGGTTCCGGCTGAAAATCGCCCTCCATAGATCCACACCAGCACAGGCTTCAGGCCACTAACAGCTGGCTTTGACCAGACATTCAATGTCAAACAGTCTTCGCTTTGGGTGTTGTTCCGCGAGTTGACGAAATTGGCGTAGACTCGAGCGTACTGGTCAGTTGCATTGGGGTATGCAAAATACCTGGACTGGGTTTGAGGACAGTCGTAACCCTTGGTTGAGCCATCTGTCAGATGAGTTCCGGTGCTCAGTGTCACATAACGACTTACATATTTGTCGGCTTTGAAAGTGCCACTTGATGACAATGGCTTGACAGGTGGTGCAAACCTCAGGTCGCGCACCGGAGCTTGCGCGTACGGGATTCCAAGCCATTCACACACCGAATTTTCTTGATGTCCTAGGAAATCCCGGTCGTTCGTACGAGCCACGCAGTTGTTGTAATCGGGTGACGCGTATGCGACAGCTGCGCAAACTTGTAACGCGCCACCGCCAAGTCGCCCAAACGTGTACCACTTCATCGTTACAATTGGTGCTGGCGGACTCGGACTGCTGAAGATTGAAAGTTGAACCCGCGATCACCTTCAACTGCCGAATCCTGAGGCCAGGGGTGAGGAGAGGTGGTGCTTTCAATACCTTTCGCAAAAAACATGGAATAAGTCAGCAGCTGCTCACCCTGGTATTCCGGCATACTAGGGCCGGCATCCGGACTTCAGATTACTGCGAATCCACCTGCTGACAGCGGGGTCTTCTAGACCAGGAAATTGAATTACTAAATTGACCGAGGCTTTTTTTTGACATCAGAGATTTGCACCGGTAAAAACGAAGGGTACACCCGAGCCCCATGGGATAATATCTCATAGGACACCCTCACATAGGACAACCTCTTATAGGACGACCTTATGTAGGATAACCTCCTATGGGATATATGGTTAGTGTTTAACCTGAACTGAGTTGTCCTGTATCTTCTCTAGCTCTTTCAGGCTATATGTACTTACCTGGGTTATTAGTCTTGTACCGGTGTACCCTCTGTTTTTGCGGGTGCAAATCTCTGGTCTCTTGTTTTTCCCCACAACACGAGAGATGGCATTCTAGCCCGTCATCTACTAATTACATGTAGCATCCGCATCTGTGCTTCTGGATAGATACTGCACTAAACAAGGTTCGAGCGCATTTTCGCATGAGAGGGACAAATTACCTCCAGTTCCACACAGTAGGAAGGGAGAGATGACACCCGGTCCCGTGATGTGCTTGTAGACAAATAGAGTGACAACGTTTGTGCACAGTTCTCTTTCGCCGACATGTGCAACGCCATGAGTGGAGCAGGTTGTGGCCGTGGGGATACTTGTTTGTAATAGGAAGCGCTCACAGCGCGGCGACCCTGAGAAACAGGAAGACCCCAAATCCTACTTGGGTACTTGCTCCGACTTTCATACATGTACGCAGCATTGAGTAGGACTATGGAGTAATTCAAATACTCACCCTGCGCCACGGCAAACACCACTGGCAGTTGATGCTTTATAAAGTGCATACGGGTAGACTCATCAACAGCAAACTCCCGTCAATCATCGACAACAATCACTCCAGTCGTCTCTCTCAACTCTCCATCATCTTCAAGGATGGCGTCCTCATTTGTCTCTGTGATGAGCCTTCTTGCAATTGTGTCTGCAAGCACCATTGAACAGCGGGCCCAGGGATTTAATGTGTCAATATTCGATGCTGGCTGCACTCCTCACGGCAGCACTTGCAGGTATGAAGTGTTTTATTCTCTTGCCTGCCCCTTTCCCAAATATATTCAGTCACTGCACGCATACCAAAGGTATACAGGTGGCTTCAATTGCAAAGAGACACGAAGCAAGGAAGGGGAGAGAGGAGGACAGCGAAAAGTCAACGACAGTGAGCGTGGAGAAGGATTAAAACTGCTAGTTAACAAAACTTTGTTCTCAGCTTTCACTTCAATGTCACCACCGACCAGCTGCTTGCCCCGACTAATTGCAGCGCCTCGATCTATACGGCCTTCTTCCTCCCTGATGTTCCCTCCACTGCCTGCCACGACTCATCCATTCTCTGGTCCTTTGCCACTGACAATTCCGACGGGAATTACACGCTTTTTCTTCAGGATTACAAGCTGGGCCTGGCAGCTTTCAAGGTCTGGAACAAAACTGATTTTCCTATCATTGAGGCGGGTGCGACCGTGTATCAGCAATACACCGGCCCTGTTAGCTTTGTTGTCATGTAAGGAAATATGCTTAGATGTAAGAATTTGGAGTCCATCGTAATATATCGTGATGATGTTACATCTTGGTTCAAGTAGGAAGACAGGACAAGATAGATCATTACCTAGGTATAATGCAATGGTTGTGAAAGGCGAGCCTCGACCTCTTTTCGCCATCATGCTTCACTATAATAATGATACTCCAGGCCAAATTTGGTAGGGAAACATCCTACCAGTATACCTAGGTAGTCACATACATTATTGCCATAACAATAAGCACCTTTAAAAGGGTGAATCATGCCACACTAGGGCCTCTGTACCTTGCCTACGTCTAGTTCATAAGAAGCTATCTTACAAACGATATATTTGAAGACCTCTGGAAGGCTAGACCCTACAGGGCTCTCCTCTCAGACGTGATTCTACAGGAAGTCAACTTACAGAAGTCTTTCCTACTGGATATCCTCCTGAAGTTGACGTACTCCAGATGTCATGGGTAGTTGCCCTATGTAAACGTCCCACGAGGGCCTTGGCGGTGAGTACTTTATAGCCCCTGTCAACGTAGCGGACACTCACAAAAGGCTCGTTTATACATGCCAGTGATCTGCGTGAAATATGATTCTGTACTTGGGGGAGAAGCACGAGCAGGTCAGCAGGCAAGCGATTATTCATTCAGTCAATTGCGCATCATCCGACAGCCGCCGTGCAGTTATCGGTCAAATACCAAAAGTTTCAATGAATTCAACGCGTGTATGTTTGTTCTCCACAACGGAGAGGCCTCAAAAATGCCAGTGCTTCTTCCCACCAATTCGAATGCCTCCCGAGATTCTCTTGCCATGGAGAAGTGCTCCATCCGAGACCGAAGAATCTCAGGGCCACTAATCCTGCTCAAGTAACCTCTCTGGCATCCCAATTCATGCAGACTCTGCCAATCTGTAGAGCCCGTGGCTTTCCGAGTCGCCCAACCTCATGTTCAACCCAAGCTTGAAAGGGCCAACATTTGCCACTCGGTTCGGCTTGTGTAAATCAAAAGACAAGAAAAAACAAAAGTATCGTGAAAAGCAAAATGCCAAGTTTCGTCACGTCCAAGGCTACTCGCATAGTAGCCAGGTGGCGGTCAGCTTCAGCTCCGGAGTTCAGGCGACAGACTGGTCGACGGCCTACAGAGGTCTGCATCGCCGTTCTAAAGCTACCCATCATCATCCTCATAGCCTGGGTCACCATCTTCGACTTCATCCTCGTATTCCTCTCCGTCCTCGATTTCGTCCTCGTCTTTGAAGAGATTTTCGTCGTTGTCATCGCCATCCTAGTACAGGTCAGTCACAGGCTGTGAATCCTGAAGCGACGCTTTCTATAACTCTTCCGCATTATGAAAACATGGGGATAGATTAGAGGTGGGAAATTGCACTGACCTGCTCGAAACGATAGCCGAGGACTCTCCTGAGAGCACGCAGTCCAAAGGATCTCTCTTCCTGCAAATGCTGAAGCGCGGTCTTGACTTGACGGACCTTGGCCTCTTGCATGTCGTACATTCGAGTATCGACTGTTTCATCTGCGAGGAGACGTACGGCGTAAACTTTTTTCAGCTGTCCCAAGCGAGCAACTCTGCAGATCGCCTGAAGCTCGGCTCCTTGATTCTACCAAGGATCCACGATGATCACACGATTCGCGCATGTCAGATTGATTGCTTCTCCTCCGCATTGCATAGACATCATCTGAAGTTCTGGTTAGTGGATATATATGGAGGCGCTGGCGGGCGAAATACTTGCCATCACCTTGATCTCACGTGCTGTCCGAAAGCGCTTTTTCGCTTCTTCACGTTGTTCATAGCCCATCTCGCCGATGAAATATAAGAAATCGATACTGTAGTCCTGAAGCACTCTTCCCATCAGACGCTGAGTGTCGATGAACTGGAAAAACAACACAATCTTGTCATCCGGAGCATCAGTTTGCCAGGCTTGAATCTGCTCAAGGATCGCACGCATCTTCGAGCTGAGCGGTATCTCCATCCCAGGATTTGCATCAAGATTTCGGATCAAAGAGGTACCAAAGTTCTCCTTCGGTTGAAAATTCATGGAGTCGTCTCCTCTCATGCGCGGCCGCTCAATAGCCGGCACACCTGAACCTGATGAGAGCTCTCCAGGCAGACCGCATGGCTGCGGGGCTTCGATGGGCTTGTCACAACGAGGACAATGAATTGCCAAATTTGCGTATTTGCAGAAGCCGATCCGTTCGAAGACGCATTTCTTGCACCAGACACAACCACATTGGGATTTATGTGGCTCTTTCTGCTGCTGTGTAGTGCAATGCGGACAACGCAGATTATCGAGCTCGTTTAGTTCTCGCTCCAGCCTATTTCTGCCCTTCGATTGTGTTTGAGAGGATTTTGGTTCTGACATCCACTTTCCAAAATAGTCGATGAAAGGGGTCTCAGAGCAGCCTCGGCTGTGGGCTTCTTCCTTCATTTCTCTCACCTGTTCTGTCGTCCAGATCCTATCCTTGACGATTTGTTCTAGCAGGAGAGGGCTGGCAACCAGCTGTCGTAGTCTCAGAGCAACCTCATACAGGGACCTGTAGCCCAATTTCGCTTCGTTCGAGGATTCGCTCAACCCATCTTGTGGTTTCTTGCGAGTTCGGCCTGGCTTCTTGTTCGTCCTCGGCTTCTTTCCCGATTTCCTGACGACGTATGCCTCAATATGTTCCTCAACATATTCGTAGATGACCATTTCTTCCAGGGACAGCTCAACCGATTTTGCAGAACAGTCGGGATCTGGTATCTCAACAAGAACACTGTCTAAAAACTTGTGTCCTGGGGCCCGCATGATCATGATCTGCTCGAGAAGTGGTTCTAACTTTTCGTACTTGGTTTCGACTCCTTTTGGGGGGGGCTTCCCTTTCTTGCCTCCGAGGTACTGCTCCCTGAAATTAGGGAAATCTTTCACCAAAGGATGGTTAATGAACTTGAAATACGAGTACATCTCAGCTATGCCATTCGGCGTAGGTGTTCCAGAGGCGCACCATTTGTGCGTGGCTTGTAACTTGCAGCAGATCCTGAAAGTCTCCGAGTCCCTGTTCTTTATCCGGTGAGCTTCGTCGACAACTACCCTCCAGAAATTCGATTTGAACAGTAGCGAGCTGCGAGACTTTCCTCTAGTTCCTTTGTTCTTCTGACTAGCCATACGATCAGCTGCAAGAAGCTGGTCATACGTCACAATCAAAATATCGTTGCTCAAGGTCTCTTCTGGCTCCATCTCACAGCTTCTGTCATAGATAGTGGCCTTAAGGCTAGGACAGTGCAATTGGACCTCATTCTCCCACTGCACGGCAGCAGACTTGGGGACGACGATCAGAGTTGTGGTACGCCCTTTTTCAGAGCGGTTGCCCATTCGTTTCGTCGGTTCATTGTAGACAATGCAGCCTAGTATCTCAATTGTCTTCCCGAGGCCCATGTAGTCGAACAAAAACCCAGATTTCAGGGCGAACTTCGTTTTCCCATTTTTTTCGAGGTCTTTCTCGCATATGATCATAACACCAATTGCCGGAACCTGGTGGTGATGAAGCGGGAAAGCCATGCCTCGGAGTTGCCACTTGTAATCTCCAATCTGTTTTGATCCGTCCCCTGGTGACACCCATGGTTGAATCATGGTGTTGAAGACAGGTAATATACCGGCAAATGCAAGTATATCGTGAGACACAATATCCTTTTCCACATCGGGCTTCTGTAGCGCGGCTTTCTCGATCGCCTGTAGGTGATCTTTGAGGTGAGCAGGGGCTTCATCGATTGAAGGCAGTGCATTTGCAGTGCCCTTGTCGAGCACGGTAGATTTTTCCCCCTTCAGACGAGAAAAGGCTTTCTTCATGACTGTATCCTTGATCTGGCGAGTCTTCTTCGAGATCTTGGGCCGCTTGAATGGTCTCGCGTCGCCGCCTGACTTGCGTCTCCGCAGACGTCGCTGCGTCGCCTCATCTCTCTGTTGTACCTCGGAGCCTTTCAGCATTGCCAGATTTGAAAGCCCGAGGCTCTTTGATATGTTTTTTGCGTTGTCAATGTGGCGTTGTCTCAGCTTCTGCTCGTTCTCAATCTCCCTGATTGTAGATTGTATCTCTTTGTTTACGCGGCTGTAAGTTTCTGTAAGTGGATAATGAGCTTTCTCAAGCCTCTGTGTCATTTGAGCACCTTCGCTCTTGCATTCGTCCAGATATGCTGCTAGCTCTGCATCGCTCATTGCAGAGACGTTGGTCGCCCCATCGATGGGATTCACATTTGTGTGAGGGGTCTCGGTGTCTCCGTTGCTGTCGTGTTTGGTTGTTCCCTCTGTGGCGGCCGAATCAGGGCAAATTGTGGCACATGCTTTTGCAATGCTTGGTTTAGTGGCAGAGGGGAAGTTTGATATCCCAGAGGTCTGCTCTTGCTTGATGTAAGCACTTGGGGAATGCTTCATCTCTGGGCTGTGAGAATGATGGCCCGCGTTGTCGGACCTTGCAACATCCATCAATATATGATCGTCCACTTGACCAGTACTGGCCGATTCTTCTTGTTGGGGAGGCTGAGGAGCGTGGTTGCGGGTAAAATTGATCTTCACACGCGTAGGTGCACGCGTAGATGCACGGTGAGGTTCAGGCTGAGGTTCCATGTTGGCTATGGTCGGTTCCTAGACCATCATGGTAGGTATGGGTGTGTCAGGAATGAGATGGAGTACTTTGAATTTGAAAAGAAAAGAGGGGAAAATAGGCAAAGTGAGTGTTTCTCGTTGGGACAACTGCCAATTCAGGTTAAACGCCGACCTGTCCCAAGAGGGACGAGAAGGTGATATCTTGCAAAGTGTTAGCCATCCTCTGCTTGCGAATGTTTGGAAAGTGGATGGCGGAAGGGGTGTACCTACCAAAGAACCACCGCTGATGTATGTCGGCGCTGGGAAGGTGAGTGGGGGCCTGGACGTAGAGGGGTGCAAATCAGAAGATCACTGAGAATTGTTCGAAGGGACTCCAGTGAGGCCGTTCACTGGTAGGATGAAGCCAAAGTGCGAAGATGTCGACTGGGGCAGTCATTGCCCCATACGGGAAGGACCAAAAGGGAATGACGAATCTGCTGATGCAAGAGATGGAAAGACCGTGACGCTGTCAAAAGCGGCTTCCAAATGAGCCTCCAGATCTCAGGGCTCAGCTTAGCTATGAATTGGGTTTTTTGATATGTCGGATATGGTTACGAAGGGAGCGCACCACGGATGAGGTGGCCTCCCTCAGCAGCAGAGAAGGGGCAAGGGAAGTAGGATGTTGAGGGGCAGGTCCAAAGGAAACCGATGTTGGGCGATACCCTGTCAGGGGGGATGGACCGTCAGCGTAAAGATTGTGAAGAGGCTAAGTTTCCACTGGAATTCGAGCGGTGTGTCGGCAAAAGCTGGCATGCTTGGGTAAAGATGTGTGGGGTTTCACAACCAATGTCTAATCCCAAGATGCTGCATGCGGAACGGAGCCACTCCTGGCAGGCACTGTGGTAAGCCAGGTTTGAGAGGAGAGTGTGGAGCGACTTCCGTAAAGATTACATGGAGAGGCAAAGGGAAGCAAGCTGGCTTACCATTCTATGGAACATTCTGCTATGAGACACTTTTCTGATGGAGCAATATTTCAAAGAGGAACTTATAGAAGCTCACGCCAGGGCTTACCAGGTCATGTATAATACAAATCCAACGCCCAAGTGAACAGGACGGAGCTCTCAACATATCAGACTGTATGTATCAAGGCCACAAATTCAAGACATCGCCCATGTGATCATATTAACATTTAGAAAAATTCTGAAGCGATAGTATAGAAACCCTGTGGCTTGGGCGATCTCCTGTGCGATCATTCTACTGGAGGATGTCCCAAGACAAGGGGATAGATGCCGTGGCCCATAGCGAAGGGGCAGATTCACCCTAGATACAGGGCCGCCGACAGATCAACAAACGCCGCGGAAAGTCCACGTTATCTTTCACAAATGAGTCTAGTGTGCCGGCAGACATCGTATTCGATCGAAAATTATACCCTTAGACATATGCGTCCATAGAGGATCTATGTTGATACCCTCCACAATCAATCATGGAAAGAGTCATGTTCAGAGGGCTAACGGTGCAAGTCTGGTAGAGTTTCAAATCTCAATTTGTCAAGACCAACTTACCTAGCAGCAGAGCCTTGAATAGCGTACCCTCGATACATATCTGAATTCCTTCTATATCTCCACTTCTGAAGCATCTTCCAATCTCCTCGTGTGCCGCGCGTGTACATATGCCCGGCATGTCTCTCGTGTCGGCAAGTACGCTATCTAGCCCGGACCAATCACATAACATGGTTTCCCGGTCACTTCCCACTTTTCACCTTCCTTCCATTTCCCGCACAGCTGTGGGAACCAGGAATTTGTGCAAGACGTAAGAGCATTGTGAAAGCCATTTCACATCATTTTTGATTGATAGGTACTTGTCTATGGAGGATTGATCGCGGGTGATTACTGTTAATATAGAATGGACGTTGACGCCCAGTTTGGGTGTTCACCCCAAATCCGCTCTGCAGCGTTCTAAAGTCCCTCATTCCAGCAGCCTGGGGCGATGATCTACTCAATCCAACGGGTATATGCAGATGGTATGCTCAAAGGAGTCACACTCATATGGAAAAAAGACGTGGGACCCGCATGCCTGTTTTTGACCAGTGAAATTAACATTATATTTTTTTTCTTTTACATTTCCAGAATGACTGGTCTTTGAGCGTTTACCACTGTGTGAAGAGACCGTACGCCCTTCGGGGTATATGGATTAATAGCGCAATCGGAACACACACTTGTGGCTAAAAGCTAAGCATCGATTTCTGTATTTAATTTTACAGAAAATCAGAGGTGAGTTGGAGAAACCACTGGCGTGTGCTAATTAACCTGGGTCGAGAAGACGCATATGGACACAAGGGCAGGACGCTGTGAGAGTGTGTGCGTGGGCTGGGGGCCCCACTGGCTGCTTAGTTATCCAGGGTGGCCCATTCGCCCACACCCTCTAAGGACCAGACCTTCCCTGCACAACCCCTTCAAACCTTCCCTCTTACATAGAAGGTAGCGTCGTCTTAATCTGAATTGACGTATTGAGGACAGTTGCTTTGACTCTGTTTCCCCTCTCGTGACAGACGCTGCCAGCGGGTTGTCAGATGCCTCAAGAACAAACTGTTCTCGTTCCAGCAATGTTGCAAGGCTTAGGCGACGCGCCCCAATTTTGCTTTACACTGTTATAGACTTTTTCCCTTCCTCTAAAACACTAGGTCTTTGAGCACTTACTAGTACTATATAAAGGCACTACATATATACATACCTTATATATATATAAGGGTTAGAGATGAAAATACTTGCAAAAGGATCAAATAGCAACGGGCACGGGTGACGCTGCAAGTGATAGGCAACTCCACCAGATTGAAGTTTGTACAAAAGATTGACTGGTCGAGGCGCATTGTAGCAAAAACAAGATCCGCGGACGTGGCAATAACATGCGTGTGCGATTTCTCCTTGGCTGACTGGTCATGCTACATCCACACACATATTATTGGTGTGTGCAGCCCGAGCTGAGGGGTAGGCCTCTATTTTGTGCCATTGCTAAAAAAGTCCTAGCAACCATGTACAGTTTCTGCATCTCATCAGACCAAATGTCTCGGAATTTCAAGTCCAGTAGAGTAGGAAACTTGGGTCGGCTTCCAACTGATGCCGTCGGTGATTGCCAGAAATGGACAGCAACATGCAAGATGACGTCTGTGTTGTTGGTTCTCGATGTCCATGGAGAGTGAATGCAGGCACTCAAGAACACAGCATTTTCTTCTAGCGGGAAAGTGGCCGATGACGGCCGGTTAAGCCAAAGCGCCGGAGCCTTGGATTTTTGGACCTCGAGCCGAGTTTTAAGGTTCGATAAGGGTCACTAGCAATTGTGATAAATTCGAGGGGTGCGGACCCTGGCGAAGAAGTCGGGGTGTACAAGCGTCTGCCATGTGGTGAGAACCAGAGCGGGCGAGCGTGCCCTATGTACTCTTTCAGGATTAGAGCGTGTTGGTTGACTCGATGAGATCGAGTAAGAGATGCGGAGTTTGTGGGGGAATATGTTGATAAGCCGCTATCATGCTCTGACAGCTTATCTATGTCATTCTAGCCTGGCCCCTGCTCGCATCAGGGTACCTGTTACCTAGCTCCAAGCAGTAAGACCAGCCCGGTGCGATGGCATCGGTACTTGAAAATGTCATGGCCCAGCTCCGAGGGAATGCCGCTATCTCGCACCCAGCCATGAGTTACCACCAGGGTTCACGTGTGCTCTTTAGCTTTTTCCGCCATGGCGGCCAATGAATATTATCGGATTGACCGATTGCACAGGCCAAGAGGCGCATATCTGATATCTCATCTCCTCGGCCGCTTGCGGAACTCAAGCCTGAGCCACCGGAGGGTGGATCAACCAGATCAGCATGGCCCCCTGCAACGGCTTCCTGGGGGGCTTCGATGAGCCCGACTAATGACTTACATGTCGCTATATGTCCTACCATTCCCGCATATCCTGCAGGGCAATCTGCTTCTGCCAGGGGCCAGCATGTAGCTCGCACCCTAGAGTAAAAGAGTGGTCTTGGACGTGGGGATCTTATCAGTCTCAGCCCATGGTATACCATAGTCGCACGACCACTTGCTCTTAGCCCCAGAAGTACTATGACCTGGACAAACTCACGCCCTTGGTATATATAAAATCCCAGCATATCCCCTCCCTCCATTTGCTCATCTGCCCGTCGCGCCATATCCCCAAATTCCTCTGCGACTTCTTTCACCCTGCCAGGCTCAATCAAGGACTCTGGGCAACTCCCCCGGCAGCCCAGCCGACTTGTCACCAGACTCGCCTCAGCCCTCTGCCGACTTGCCCCCGCTTACTCCATATCGACCTGCGTTCATCACTCCTCGGGAGCGCCTGTTCTAGAGACTACCGCTTCTACCCTGTGATAATCGCAGCCCCACAAGAACAGCCATGGACCAGTCTAGGGGCGCACGTCTTAGGCGATGGGGTGACAAGCTCGCCGTCGACAACGAGCCAGGCCTGACCACCGCCCAGCTCATGCTCACCAACCTCGACCTCAAGCCTGTCGAGCCCGAGCGCCGCCAGTGGGGTTCTTGGAACTTCGTGGGCTTCTGGATCGCAGACTCGTTCAACATAAACACATGGATGATCTCCAGCTCCATGGTCGTCGCCGGCCTTTCTTGGTGGCAGTCATGGTTGTGTGTCTGGATTGGCTATAGCATCGCCGCGTGCTTCGTCTGCCTCACGGGAAGAATCGGCGCGACGTATCATATTGGTTTCCCCGTTGTCAACCGCTCATCCTTCGGTATCTGGGGTTCTCTCTGGCCTGTATTCAATAGGGCTGCTATGGCCTGTATCTGGTACGGAGTCCAGTCGTACATCGGCGGAAAATGCGTTTACTTGATGATTCGATCTATATGGAAGAGCTGGGTAAGTCATTCTCTTACTGCGGCGACGCACATATTTGTTGGCTGACAGTGGTCCAAAGGATCGAAACACAATCCCAAACACATTTCCCGAGGGCTCTGGCACTACCACGGCGGACTGGGTTAGCTTCTTCCTCTTTTGGCTCATCTCCTTGCCGGCGATCTGGTTCCCGGTGCACAAGATCCGCCACCTCTTCACGGTCAAGGCCTACTTCGTCCCCTGCGCTGGAATTGCCTTCCTCATCTGGGCTATCGTCCGCGCCGGCGGTATCGGCCCCATCGTCCACCAACCAGCCACCATATCCGGATCGAAGCTGGCATGGGAGTTCGTCACGGGCGTCATGAGCGCCATTGCCAACTTTGCTACCCTGATCGTCAACGACCCGGATTTCTCGAGGTTCGCCACCAAGCCCAAGGACGCGCTCTGGTCGCAGCTGTTCACCATCCCCCTGGGCTTCGCCGTCACTAGCTTCATCGGAATCTTTGTGTCGTCGAGCTCGGCTGTCATTTACAACAGCGAGCCTGTCTGGGACCCTCTTGAACTGCTGGAGCACTTCATCGACGACGGCGGCTCTGGGCAGCGCTTCGGCGTTTTTGTCATTGCGACGGCCTTTGCGCTGGCCCAGCTGGGCACCAACATCGCGGCGAACTCCGTCAGCGCGGGAACCGACTTGACCGCCTTGTTCCCTCGGTTCTTGAACATCCGACGTGGAGGCTACATTTGCGCTGCTGTTGGTCTAGCGATGTGCCCATACACGCTGCTCACAGACTCGAACAAATTTACCACGTACCTCTCAGCCTACTCTGTGTTTCTTTCATCCATCGCCGGTGTGATGTGCGCGGATTACTACATCGTTAGGAAGGGCTATCTTGAGATCAAGGAGCTCTACGATGCCCGAAAGACTGGGCCATACTATTTCACATATGGCGTGCACTGGAGGGCTTATGTGGCTTACATGTAAGTCTACAGGGAGAACATCCGTCTGGGGCAATCTTTGTGTGAATGATGCTAACTGCTTATATCATAGTGCGGGCATTCTGATCAATGTGGTGGGCTTCGCTGGCGCAATTGGTCGGGACGTACCCGACGGGGCTAGATATCTCTACAACGTCAATTTCTTCGGCGGGTTTATCGTATCGGGAGCCGTGTATTGGACACTGTGCAAGGTGTCCCCGATCCCTGCATGCAGCGACCACTGGATGGAAGTTGGTGATGCAATCGATGATGTGCAACTCGCGTATGACGGCAGTGATTTGGAAGAGAGGAATGATAAACTTGATGGAGACACAAAAATGGTATGAATTATGAGAAGTTCCGGCTTAATAGAGGAACTCGGAGAATACAAATAGTCCATGAATGATGAGAAAAGAGGCACTGGAATTAGCGAGTTTCTGAACACAATCATTTGCTTTATGACGATGCTGCCTCTATTATGCTACCAAATTTTACACCAAAGACTGTACAAGTGGATAATCACCCTAGGGTACTTCCCAGAATCATGCCACACCCAAGGGAGCAGATAGTCGAACAAACCTAAAGTCCAACAGTGGAGGGACGGAATTGTTATGGGTAACATGCCCAGGCCATCAACCTACTCAAATTGCACCACAGGTCCGCCAAAACAATTTGCACAACTGTTGGCAACCCATGGCCCAGTGCAAACCCAACAGAACTCACATCCACAATGGCAAGTCATGTGCATACTATTTTGCAAGGTTAGTTTAGCAGTCCACAACAGCCCTAAAGGATATTCAGAAACTCACCATCCTTGATTCTTCTCAATCCTGTTCCCACATCCTGGACAACCCTTAGTTTCGACCTCAATCCACTTCTCACTGTTCTCATCCTCCATCTTTCTCCGGAGGACCTCTTCAGCTCTCATCCTTCTCTCCCTCTCAGCTCTCTCGCGCTCCTCTGCGTATCGCCTAGCCTCCAGTCTCGCGCGCTCCTCTCGGGCCTCGCGCTCCCTGCACTCCCTGAGCTCGACTTGGCTCTGCCGCTGCTCACGCTCCCGGTGCTCCCTGGCCAGCCTCGCCACATTTTGTCTTTGAACCCTCTCCTCTCCTCTTCTCCTGCTCTCATCAGCCGCAGCCGTGGCAGCCGCGGCAGCCTCCCGCCGCCGCTCCAAGATCTTCTCCATTCGCTCGCGCGCCCGCACGACGGCCTCCTCCTCCCTGCGCTCCACGGCCGCGCGCTCCTCCTGCCGCTGGTAGTTGCTGCGGAAGTTTATCGGATCGGCGAGGTAGCGGTCGTATTCATCGCAGGTCATATTCTCGTGCTGTGAGGAGGCCTGATGCTCCGGCCGAGGCTGCGTGGGGATCCCGTGCCGGAAGCAGAACTGGGTGTTGCAGGCTGCGCATGTTACGAACGGGTGGGAGTCGCCGCCCTCGTGAACCTGGCCCGAGTTGCAGTCTGGGATGGGGCAGCGGGTGAAGTTAGGCATGTCCTTGACGGTTCGGTCGATCATATGGGATAGATAACTATCGAGATTCGTGTCACCAGTTGGGGTGGAATTTAGCCAGACGGGCTTTGAGTAAGTATATCTTAGATGGAGATCAAGGAATTATTTGTAAACTTACGTCTTGAGAGTGTAGCTGTCCGCGAATTCCTCTATTTCATGTGGTACGAGCGGCCTATTGCACATTGGGCAGGTAAGTGAACCCTCTCTCGATTCCTTCGACTCTATTTGTGAGGAAATGTGCTGCATCATACAAACCCGGCACACATCCGAAAGGCATCTACAATCACTTCCTGTCGAACTTTGCGGGTACAAATTTATATGCTTCTCTTCAGCACATACTTGGCACTCCTTAGTCACATCCGCTTTTTGTAGATCGCCATTCAGTTCTATCCCGAGAGAAGAGGGGCTGCTTGGCCTTGGTTGTTGTATACTTGTGTTGCTCAGCCGGGATAACTCTTCCTCTTGGAGTGCGAAAGCCCTAAAAAGAACAATAATGTCAGACCAATTTCATGGGGTCAAGTGGCGAGGGCATACAATTCTGTATCAGTGAGAAAGTCAACCATGTTTGGACTGAATCTTGAACTCTGCCGTTCGGGTTCCATTTGTGCGGTTTCTTGGTAATTCGTACCTGGCAGATGCTTCGGGAGTCACAGTTTGTGTATTGTTTAGAGGGGCCCTGGATGGAGGGACCGTGGGTCTCGGGTAAATATATGAGTCGGGATAAGTTCCGGTTCGTAGGTGAGACGAGACCCGGGAAGGCGACTGATAAATAACACCTCGGTATGGCTTCTGTCTAGAGTTGTACTCCATCTCTGTAAGTGGCGCTTGGTTGGGGTTAAACGTAGATAGACTGAGATCAGCTGTAACTGTACTTGTCGTGATCTCAACGGACGGAAGGTTCGCATCATGCAGTCGTGGAAAGTTTTTATAGCTTTTATAAATGGGCTTGCCGGAAGACAGTGAGTCGGCAAGTTCTGGAGCCGCATGTCACTATGACTGCAGCTCTACAGTGACCGCCGTGACCAACCTGTCCTAAGGTGTCAGACAGAAGCGAGGCTCACAAGACGATGTGTGAAAATTGTCAAAGCACTGATGTCGTACCCAATGGTTACTACGGGCTCTGCTCGGGTGTCCGCCCGGAATTGCCGCGCCCACCGTTGTCTTGGTGCATCATCGCATACGTTCTGACTGTGCCCATCGGCATATTCCCGAACTTCTCACGTCCAAGCACTGTGGACATACTCTTCACTCACATGTGTCCCCTCGGCGAGGGGGGTCCTAATGCAAGAAATAAGCTCAAGATAGAGTTCCAGATGGCGGGGAAGACAAACTCATGGGGAAGAGGAGCCAAACTCAGCTTTGCGGTTCTTGAAGTCATTGTGCCTCCTCGGCGCAGTGGGTGTATAGGGCTGATGACTCGGGATAGTTCGGGATTGTCGGCAGGCATTCCTCGGCATTCCGACATATATGCAGCAAACGAAGAACAGTCACACGAAATTGCTCCTACACACCAAGCCCAGCTTCTCGGACAACCTTTTCCGGACAACTTTTCATTAAATATCATTTATTTTGCTGCAGTCGTACAATGGCCAAGAAAGCCATGCTCTGGTGCAGACAGAAGTTTTTGTGGCTTTCTTACCATATAACCCCATAACATGCTAGGCCATCCAATTCATAATGCGGTCGTCTCGATATTAGACCAACTGGAAAGAGTTGGGAACGCTAATGTCCATACTGAAAGATCAAGCCATTCTCTCAGTCACTGTCCACCTCCGTTTTGGGGACGTCAGATCGCGCGGTATCTCGGTCGTCCCAAGGGGCTTGGGGCTCCCCCATAATCCACCCGTCCCCGAACCTAGCTGAGGCAGGGCAGGGACCGCGTTGCGTTCTTCCTCCTCGTGGTGTGAAGACTCATTCTGAGGTATTGCCCGCGGCGATACGCGACTGTCTGCTCTATTCCTGCCCGTCCCATTCCCATTTGTCTTCGGGGTGCTTGGCGGTTCAGCGGTTGACTTCGCAGCATCCTCAGCTTTCGTGCTTGGCGACACGATATCGAAGCTTGTGAAGTTCGGGAGGAAGTCGTCATCGTCACCCTCATCCGGCGTATCCAGCGTGTTTCGAAGCGGAGACCACAGCCCACCGACCGCCGACGTCGGCGTCTGCTTAAGAAAAGAAGTCACCCCGCTTCCAACCGTGATACCGCCACTGCTCATACCATTCGTGTTCAGCCCGAGCCGGCTCGACAGTCGCGACGAAGCCCCCGAATCTCGCCTCATGCTGCCCAGGCTGGCAGCTGCAGAGGAACTTCGACTGCCAGAACCGTCGTTCCCGTTCAGGGGCGATGATGCGAATGCGTTGGAGAGACGGCCTCGATTCTGTGCCGTCACAGAACCCGACCGTCCCGATCTTGTGGAGGTCAAGTGTTCGGTACTTGCGAAAAGCTTGAGGTCATAACACTGATGGATCGCAACGAGACCAGAAGATGCGTCAGCGTGGGCGCCAGTGGCGCTTCTGGTGCGGTCAGAACCTGTCCCATGGCTTATTTCATCCTTGCCCGGCCGTCGTACCGCTGATGTCAGCGAAGCCAAGCCGACGTCCGTCAAGACAGGCTGGTGTGTTATGGCACCGATCAGGGCATTGCAGCCAGCACCGTGAGAAACGAGAATGACCACCGATTCTGTCTCGGCGTCGTCCTCCTCGTCATCGATCGCGTCGTCGCTCGCCGTCACACTATCCCGCCTCTCCTTGGTCACCATCTCCGCGGGATGCTCGTGAGTGGCGTACCAGTCGACCAGGTTCTGCAAGCCCTTGCGGAATCTATGGTGCATCGCGGTCCACTCCTCGCCATAGGAACCCCCATCACCCCAGTCCAAAGGCTCCCGCATCGAGTCCCACTGGTAGTCAATATCGCAGCAGTTGTCTCTAGCATGTGGGACATATCCCCTGGGTATCTCCGCATTATGCGAGAGCGCATACGAGGGCACAGGGGCAACATAGGCACCGCCGGTGATCAGGCGCGACTCTCCGTTACTCGTCACGCTTGCACTCCTACCGGCCCGCCTCATAGCCTCAGCGAGGCTGCCCAAGTTCTCGAGTCCAGTTTCAGGTGTCGCGGTGGCTGAGGGCTGACCCCACATCTGACCAGTCCCAGCCCCAGAGGATGAGCTGTATTGAGGGTTGTGCGCATACAGGCCGGGGTAACTTGTGTAGTCCTCCTTCCGCAGCAATTCCGCCTTGGCGCTGGCAAGCATCAGACCCGAACCAGGCGGCGGAGTAATGAGCTCGAAGTAGCCCGGGGTGAGCCATTCTCCAAGGAACGCATCGAGCCTCAGTACGGTCTTTTGGATTGCGGAACTTGCTCTCGAACCGGGACGCGAGCTTGTGGGAGGGGTCGGTGGCGGGACGGAAACGTCTGGTTGAGCTGCCGCCCGGAGGCGTGGGTTTGTGACTGAATGTGTTGAGGATGTTCGAGCGACGGTGGCCGGTGCAGGCTCAGGGATGGAAGCCAGTCCGGCGCTGATGCCTATCGAAGTCTGGATGCAGCGCAGAAAAGGCGAGCTGTGTATGACGACCTTGTACTTCCGACGCTTTCTCGAGGTGCCGTCAGGGGCAGGTGAGTCTGATTGCTGTTCCTTGTCCCTCTCCTTGTCACCATCACGCAAGATCTCGCCGATCCTCTGTCCGACCGCCCTCGCCTGGTTCCATCCGCTGTAGGTTAGGGGTGGGTCGTAGGGAGTGGGCGATTGGAGGTGCCACTGCTTGTTGGCGGCGTCAAGTCTGTTCCCGTGTCTGCAGCAGGGGGCGTTGTTAGCGAGCAATCCTGGACGTCGAAGTTGAGGTTGAGCTGGCGCCCTGCAGCCCGGGTGGGGGTGACGTCTGTCGGCGGCGGTGATTCCGGATGTGGGAGGCAAGGGGCTGGCGGACAGGAATGCGGCGACGTACCTTACGACGAAAATGTAGGCCGGAGCGTGGCCCATCGCTGAGAAAGAGTTCTGGAATGGGATGTAGCAGATCGGAAGGACGAGAACGCAGGGCTCGAGGCCTGGGGCTGGAGGGGAAGGGCTAGCGAAGTCGCAAGTGTCGTCGACGATCAATGTGATGGGTAGGCAAAAGGCGGGCTGTCTCTGTTAGGTAATAATGAACGAACGGCTGGCGGCAGAATGTAGTGTACGGTATGCACGGTACGGTGCGGGTACGGTGCGGTGGGTGGCAGGGTGGACGGGCAGGGTGGCCCACGTGTTGGCCGGCTCCAGCGGTCTTTGATGCAGTGGATCGCAGCAAGATTAACTCCGACGGCCGATCTGGTGAATCGCGGTGACAGCCCCGTTGCGACTGACTCTTGTTTCTAGTTCGAGGTGTTCTGACGTCGGGCGGAGAGGTCTAGAAGGGTGGACAGTGGGCCGGGTTTTGTTTGGCAGAGTGTCGCAGCGTCGCGAAGGGCGAACAACCCGAGTGATGCCAGCAATTTTTTTTTTTGACAAGAGGCAGGGAGGGAGGTTGCGGATAACCCGTGGTGCCGGAATTTGCGCCTTGGGGGCTGTTTGAGCTGCACGATTACGCCGTCGGTCGTGTTATGCAACACGCAGCAGACCTGCGACGCGAAGCAACTCAGCCGGCTGGTGAGAACGTGACCTCTGACCTCTGGCCTCTGAACCCTGATGCTGATGCTGATAGGAGCGAGGCGAGCGACCGAGCGACCGAGCGACCGAGCTACCGAGCGGGTTGTGCGCTGTGTCACTATTTTCGGACGGGCAAAGGCCAAGGCCCTGCAGGTACCGCAGGAGACGGGAAGGGGTCGCTGCTTGAGACAAAGGTGTGTTGTCGTCCCGGGGAAGTCCGTGGGCAAGAGAGAGCAAGAGAGCATGGATCTGCCCTTCTGGAAGGTGGATCTGGATCTGGAGGTTTAAACGGCAGAATTATCTATTTGGGTTTGAGGAAAGACTAATCATTGTGAACGGCCACATGTGGTACAGGGGAGAAAAAGAGGTCACCAGGACAGGCGGGCAACACATTCCGCGGTGCAAAACAAAATCGAACCGGGCCGACACTATGACAGCCACTTCCAGCCGCCAGCATTGGTCTTGTGCGACGAGGTGGGCTCACGGTCGACTCAAATGGACTCGCTGGCGGCCTGCCAACACGTCATTTTTCATCTTGTCACGATGCCTCATGCTGCCTCATCGCATCCCTCGACAGTCTAGCCCCTGCCGTGCGACTCGCAACCGCGGGGTCAGCCTGCGCCTGCCCCGGCCAGCCTGTGAATTGCCACCAATCCTGCACATGCATCATCATGCAGCTCCCGCTCCTGCAGCCTGCGCCTGCACCAGTACACGCTTCCCCACTCCACACATCACATGCCAGTCATCCAGGGCCCATTTTCTCAGGCGGGTCCTGCCAACCCCACCCTATCTCTCCTTGGTGGCTGTTTTTGACAGGAAGGCGCCATCTCCCGGCATAGGGATACAAGAACCAGAAACGATAGCTGGTGCTAGCCTTCAGACTGGCCTTATTAGCTTCAGCCCTTCCGCGCTGAAGATATCACTTGCCTACATGCCATCTGTGATGACCACTGCCTTGTGCCCGACCCACTTACGACCTAGCAAAGCATTGACCTAGGTACCTTCACTCACACAGATCGCAAGCTGTCTGCTTTGCGGCGACAGCATCTATCATGAACCAGTTCGATTTCTGCCAAATTGGAGCAGTGCGTTCCTGGGTGACCAGATTCATCGAACCCTTTACCCAAGCCTGCACTCGACGTAGAACGGTCTTTCAATGCACTGAGCGCCACATATAGGCAGGTAAAGAGTCTAAACCCGGGTCCTAGCTTGACTGTGGCATCATCTCGATTCTCCCCCACAACTTGAAAGAGTCCAGCTTGAGCACACAATCTTCCCTGTCACTGATATCATTGATAAGTCATCCGAAGACGGATAACTGCCAGGAGAACAGCCGTCGCCGCCGAAGTGACGCAGATGGTCGGTACAAAAGCATAATAAGGAAGCTCGTGGTTCATTGCCCACAGCGAGGTACAGAAGCTGAGGGGGAGGAAGAGAATGCTGATATAGGTCAAGTACATGACGTTGTCTCCCAAGTCGTTCGCATAAAGCGATGCTCTTGTTTGAGAAAGCTCGACCACCTATATGTACTTGAGGTCAGCTGGGATCTAAGATTGACCCATCCTGTAGACACTTGCCAATTCACGAAGAGCTTGTAAATCGTCAATCTTTTGCCGTAGTTTCTTGCGTTGGCCGCACATCCGATCCCAATGTCGGTCCAGACACCTGTACAATAAGAATCGCAGCCTCTCGCGCTCGAGTGTGTCTTTGTCATCTGGATCGTCAATGTGGTCGTTTTCATTTTCTGCCTTGGACGATTTATGTGTCTTCACCTTCCGCTTCTTCTTCTTCTTACGATCTTCCTCCGCCTGCTCTAATTGTTCCAATCTCCGCCCTGGTTTTGCCTTGCGGAAATTGCTCCAGATTCCTTGCTCGTGGTCCGTAAGGTTGTTGAACAGGTTTGCTTCAAGTGACTCCAGCCGCTTCTGTAATTTGTAAATACTCAACAAGTCGTCATTTACCCCCCTGCGCCAGTAATCCGATCGGCTATTTGGAGAGCGGTGGATGTTTCCGTGGATTTTCTTTTCGAAGGCGAGGCAAGCTTTGGTAGCTCTATTCACGTTTTCGTTCCAGATTTCCGCGATCTTTTTCATACCAACCTCAATCAAACATGTCTGGAAGTAGTCTGCGTCCCTTGGCGATTTGAACCTTTCCATGCCAAATCGACGCCGCTTGTGTCTTTTCCGATTGGCAGGTGCTCGGTTCGCCAAGTCGCCATCCAGAAGCTTCTCATCAAGGAGCTTATTCTTCCCGTCGTGTCCGTCCCAAATGATATCCCCTGGGGCTACGACGAGAGCGATCCAGCTTCTGCAGTTCGTGCCTCCTTTTTGTTCCGGGCCTTCAATCTCGTCTGCCTTATTGCCGTCAAGAAAGGGTAACATACATATCTGGCAAGACTGTCAGCAAGTGCTCTTGCAAGTGTAAACAGGAATTTGTGTAGCTCCTACGGTGAAGGCCCTTGATTCAAAATATAGACTCGTCGGGTCAGGACGTGTTTGCTGCTTAGGAGCACCCTTCTCCTCATCTGCTCCTCCCTTCTTCGGGCGCTTCGGTGAGATCGACCCTCGAACTGTGTCCATGAGGATATCGAGCCCTCTGAAAGATGTTGAGGGTTCTGCTGCGGTTCGTCCGTACTCAAAGTTCCATTCCTTGTCGACTTCGAACTCGTCCGTCGTCTGACTGTCTCCGTCACATGCGTGTTTACTTGCGTTTAGTTGGAAGTAAGGCAAGTGAAAAATGATGTCATCGTGTCTCCATGGATTGTGTTTGTGCCCTTCGAACTGAAGAGGGTCGCATTGTTCATTTTTCCGAAAATACCACCTAACGTCCGCAGATGTGTTCAGAGGCTCATCTGGCTGTTCAAGATCTTGAGTGCTACGGGAGTCACTACCTCGCCCGGTTGGAGATTCACAAACACTGTCATGTTAGCTTGATATTCGAAAGCGTAGATATTGCTACTTGTATATGCTTTATACAGGGTAGTACTGGCCTACATAAGAGTCTGACTTCCTTGGTACAGTGGCAAGTCTTCGTCCTCTGCAAGATCGACCTCCTCAAAAGGACATCCAGGCTCTGCACGGTAGGCTCGATATTCGATAATTCCCCACTGGCGCAGATGCCTTCGTGCGACCTTCTCAAGTCCGACTTCGGTGCCATTCGTTGATGTCAATGACGCTCGACCACTGCCTGCCATCTTGACAAATTGGACTGCAAAATAGTCGATCAGTGCTTCATCAAGTTGACAAGCTCAAATGGAATAGGTAGCGGGTTGCTTGTGCTCCTCACGCGAGTGAGGGGTTGGGAATGACTCGTGTCCTTTAGAGGCATTAGAGGCAAATAAGCACAAGATGATGGTCAATGATGTTCAGCTTGTTCAGCTCTCAAGTGGGGAAGAAAATGTTACTGCACAGTGACTGGTCGTAATATCCCGTAGATCGGCAAGCCACTGTGAGACGTGCCCCGAGCTGGGCTTGCTGCCTCCGTCACGTTTCGTACCAGGAGTGGTCGTAGCCTCTTGTCTTTTTCACCATCCTGCCCTTTTCTTCCCTACTGTCTGATTCCAACAACCGTCGCTGTCTGCTCGGTAGCCTCGCTGCATAATACTTCATCTCTTCTTCGTGTCGTTACAATGCATCCGCACAGAGCCGCAGAAAGGCTCTTCCGCAGGGACAGTAAGAGAGGATGTAACAGTGCTGAGAGGGATCAGTCGTCAGGGCCGGTGGGGTGGTAACAACTAGACAAGAGGTCCAACTCATGCCCTTCGTCACAAATACCGCCAGGAACAGCCGTGGTGGTAATCAGACAGTGGAATTAAGGTGGAAGACCCCAAAACAAGCTATCAAGATATGGACAGGTAGGCAGCTTCCACGGTCGCTTTGGTATCATGTGTATAGCAAACAAAAACTCCCAAAACAACTCCGTACGCGACAGACATCGACCAATACCGACCTGCCCTGCTCAGTCACAGCGAATTTTCAACACATTGCCTCGTACAAGCGGAGACAGACCAGAAGCCTAACCCATGCGAAAGTCCAATCAGTCAAGCGCCTCTTCAGTCGGAGTCGCTTCCCCAATAGTCGTAGTGGCCGTGGACGACTCCACAGTTTGGACATATAGCATCGCTGTCGTCGTCGCTGTCGTAGTCGTCCAGAATGTCCTCAACAGGTTCTCCGGTATTTCGGTCAAACTCAACCCAATCCCTCTCCTCTGAGTCCCGCGCGATAGGAACGCGCTTCCAGACGGTCTTTCTCTTCTTCCAAACCGAGGTAGGGTGTCCTTGCTCCTCGGGCACAGAAGGGACATTGATGAGGGAGACTTGACCCGCAGCTTCCTGACGCTCCCTGGCCAGCTTTCGCCAGGCCCGGACGACTCTCGCGAGGCCCTCGTAGCCGCCCAGTGGCTTCAGGTATTTCTTCTGTTGAACGTAGGAAGGGGCGTGGCACAAAAACAGGCCGTCATCTTTCACCATGCCCTAGTAAACGTGTGAGTAGACATTCACAAGCGGAAGAGGTTACACCCACCTGCAGATCAGCACCGGCCTTGACGCCAACTTCGCAGCAAGGGAGCCCCGTGACCATCAATTCGTTCAAGGTACAGCCGAAGTCATGGGCAGCGATTTCGTGGAGGTCCACTTCAGGGAACGGTAGAAAGTAATCCGGGAAGTTGACAAAATCCATCCGCATGGACAAGAGGCCGGGTAAAAGCCGCGGTCGATTGCCTTGGGTATGGTGCGGATCGAATGGAGGGCGTAAAGCATCAAGAAAGTCAACGGTCTGGGTCCAGGCATAGGAGTGAAAGCCTTTCCGGGCCATGCTGCTGTCATCCCTGACCCGTGGGATGACTTTGAGCGCTTGTGGCTTGGTCAACTCTGGGTGGTAGTCTTGGCTCAGCCGGTGGCGGCGCTTCTCATCGTCGTAGTAACGAGCCACGATTCGCAAATTGATGAACTCGATGCCCTTGCGCAGGTCAAAGTCAAGCTCGCTGAACTTGCGAAGAGCTGCTGGACTTGTGAAGGAGAACTTGTTCTTGGTCCTGGATAACAATGTCAGAGACCATTGCTGTATCAAGACGCCATGCAGAATTGGGCTCCTACATACCACAAAATTCGTTTGCCATCCACATGATATGCCTTACAGGTAGCCAGGAAACCGATGGCGATCTGAGGTCCAGACTTAATCTCGGCGGAGGTCAGGGTCTCCGTGTTCAGCTTGGATAGCGGATCAATAATGGGACCGTCTGCCACAAGGGCATAGTGAAGGATCCTGAGAATCACCTCCACAGGGAGATGGGGGAAGCGGTGCTGGCCGACAGCAGAGAGGCGAGAGCTACGTCGGCGCCTCGAGGTAGGGTGTGAGTCGCTGGACCGGAAGGCATGGTGAGAGGCAACGGAATCGGACCACGGGATTCCATGTTCCCTCAGCAGTCGCTTCAGATGCATGTTCTCATCCTCTAGCTGCCGGTTCTTGGTGCGCAATGGGGCATTGTAGAGAATCTCGCTTTGCTCTTCCTGGTCTCGGCCATCCCACGGTACCTGGAATTTGTTAGACACAGGATAGGGCGTGTCAGGAGAATGGGTGCGCAGACTCACAATTGTTCCGGCCATGATGAACTCGGGCGCTTGCACAAACGCAGGCTCGATACTTGATGCAGATATGTACAGACTCGTCCCTATGCACACACTAAAGGACAGTGGCCGAATGTCGTTGTGGCAGATGACGTAAGACGTGGGTTCTGGTATGAGCTGGCAAACGCCCTGAGTGAGTGGGAGACGTTGTGGTTGTGAAGTGCCGGTTGCTCAAGCCTGCCTTAATGAAATGGCCCCTGAGTGGGATGGCCTGAGCGTGCAGGTTGGTTGATAAAGAGGGGGGATTATGGTCCCACGAGATGACGAGAGGTGCGAAAGTGATGGCCAAGTCGGGTCGGCGAGATGCGGAATGCCCAGGCGTCAGAGACGGACGTGTATCACCGCCCCGACTGGGCCGAGGGGGGCGACAGTGACTGAGTCTCCCGCACAGAACGCTGAAGGCGTGCGAAATGGGGCGTCGATGAATGAGATGGCGGACGTTGATGAGACGAGAGGAGGTGAGGTCGGAACGAGGAGACGGCGCAAGACGAGCAGAGGTCAAAGTGCGCGAATGACTAAGTCGTCAAGTGGTGCAGAGCGAATGGTGCAGGTGCAGGTGCAGGTGCAGGTGCGGGTGCGGGTGCGGGTGCGGGTGCGGGTGCGGGTGCGGGTGGAAGTTGGCTCCTGCGCTTGCCGGACGGGAGAGAGTGGAGGAGAGGGCGTTGCAGGTGGAAGGGGCAGGTGTGCCCCCAAAGAAAACTCCAGCTCCAAGCTCCAGGAGCTCCCACCTCTTCAATGCATGTCCCTCTTTGGAAGCTCTCCCTCTGGTTCCGCCTCAAGCTCCAGGAGCAGCCGGTGTAAGGTCGGTATGATTCAAACCTAAGGCAACACGACAGGGCATGCGCTTTGACTTTGTGAGAGTGTCCCCTCGGCTGAATACGTGCTGCCTTGTCTCCAGAATACTTCCAATACTCGGACAAGGAAAATCGGTCTCAACGGGATCGGCCAACCGGCACCCTGTTGGAGCTTCTCACAATGGTCCCGGCTGTTTGGTCGGCCGGAGCTCCCAGGATCGGCAGGCACCTGACGGGCCCGAGACCCGTACCCTGAAGTCTAAGTACAGCACATCTACAGTACTTCCAAGCCAGGGCCCAGTGCAACCGCGGGATGGCAAGAGGGGCGGGGGACCCTTGGGAACTCGCCCGGGACTCGATCATGAAACCTGAGGGAGGAGCCCGCGAAGTTCCCACCAGTCAGTCAGGGATCCTGCCATCAAGCATCTGCTACGCAGCAATACCACCTCCCCGCCTAAACTTTCCCCAGAACAGACGCCACCTGCTCTGAGGATCTGCAAAGAATGCACAGCACACCCCATCACACCACTAGACCGAGGCGTGACGGTCCTGACATGGCTCGATGCCTCTACCCGCATTGTTTCAAGTCCTCAAAGTCTATATGGAACACTTGCAACAATGATCTACTCGGGTGTCTCCAGGCAAATGACACCAAAATGGGTATATATGTATCGGCCTTGATCCCCCGCAGAGGGCGTTGACGTCTGGAGACCACGTTCATCACGTCCTCCACACCTGGGCTTGAACTTCATCAAATGTCCCCTTTGCGGGCCTCAAGCTCAACCTGATGGCTACATTTCCAGTCCTACAGCCTTCCGCCGCGGCTGCGGCCAAGCCCTCATCAGGTCCGCCCCCAAAGCGAACCGATGACTACGGCTTGCTCATATACGACAGATATACCAATATCTTCGAGGCAGTGCCGCCCTCCCGCATTCCCGAGGACAGCGTTCGCATCGGGCCAGATGAAGTCCTCTTTCTGATCGAGGCCCCTTTGAACTCAGTCGAGCTGTACGAGGCCCTCCTCAAGCCGGCCAAGCCCTTTGAGGTGCACACTGCACGCCTCATCCAGCGCAAGACCCGTGCCTACGAGGCAAGACGGCAACTAGTCGACGAGTATTTGACGGGGCAGGGGAGGCTAGCTGGAAAGGGCGCCGCCGCCGAGCGCGAGGTATCATTTATCGTCTTGCCCCGGGATTCTATATGGCAGCTGCAGATGTTCAACCACTTCCTCTGGCCGGTACAACTGCAGTACATGTCTCTTCCGGTCCGCATGTCCGACCAGAAGACAGTCAGGAGCCCTTATGCACTGGTCTGCTACCAGGCGCACAGGGTCTACCACAAGAAGCTGAAGGCACTGCTGAGGGACTACAAGCTGAGCAACTGCGGGTTTGAGAGGAGCTTGCTGCGTCCAGGCGCGGCGCCGCTGCCCGAAACGCTGCGAGAGTATATGGATGGGGAGCCAGGAAAGGATGCGGCCACGCCCTATTACAGGGCAGAAGCTGGGGCGGGCCCAGAGGAGCGGCCGTCTAGGCTGCGCAGTGTGACCTCGACAATGTCACTGCGGAGGGCAGTCAGCAGAGTGGCGCTTCGGAGAAGCCAGTCGGCCGCGTCGATTGCGAGTCACGGTTGAATTTGCCACGGGATCGGACCATCATGTGTAAGCGCCTTGACTGTGGGAAACGTTCTGAGTTGCGAGTAGCCTACCGATGAAACGGAAATCAAGTGATATATCGCGAACATCTATCTGCACGTGCCAAGACTGTGACAGTAGCAACGGCTGCCCCTTTCAGAGAGAGCGAGGTGTTTGAACTTTGGTGTGGTCGACTTTCGAGAACACATCCCGTCCATCAATGCAACCCGCAAAATGATGTGAAGCATGCCTGATGCTTGAATACCCTGGTACTTTTGCTCCCATTGGAAGCGCCATCCCATCTTTCAAAGTCCCTTAAACATGCGCAGTTCCAGTGTATTTCTTGATAAAATCTTTCTATTCCAGGAAGCACACCTACGTATGCATCATTCCTTTTTCCGATGTAAGTTCCCTGATTCGCGATAGTAGCGGGCTGCAGGAGTGAGAGGACCCATCGCATACATTCCGGTAACACGGTTGCATCCAAAGAATTTGCCAATTTGATTTTAGAAGCTCCATAGCTGCACATGGATCTATCCTCTATGCTCAAAAATAGACCATTCGGCGAAAAGTTAATATTTTGCAATCGTGAGATTGGAGAGGCACAGGCAGTACACGATACTCGTGCAGCCAGACAGCTACCTCTAATATGGTATTCCACAGGAAGTTGTTCTGCAAGAGACTATAAAAGTGAAGCTCTTTTCTAAGGAAGGTATGGGGGATATTCCCTATCAGGTTATTTTGTGGGCGATCGTATTGAAGGTTTGGCTTCTGCGAGGTTATGGACTAGGACGTTGTAGGCCAGATGGTTGTTCTCTGGGAGGCTGGTCTAAGATCGGGGATTCGCACCCGCAAAAACGGAGGGCACTGCGAGCCCTACGGAACCACCTCCAACTGGACAGCCTACTGCGGGACAACATCCTACAGTATAACCACTCAAAAGATAAGATCCTATAGGACAATCTATACGGGATAATCTCATTTAGGACAAGCTCTTATAAGATAACTTATAAGATCACCAATTCGGGTGTAACCTCTGCTTTTGTGGGTGCAAATCCCCGGTCTCTTGTTCATAGGAGGTATTCCCGTGCGAGGTCGGTTGCTGGAATACGTAGCGAAGATCGACAATTCGGGTCCTACATACTTAGGATTGAGAGTCAGAAAACACAGCGGTTGTGATTGTATGATTGAATGATAGTCAAATATCACACTTGCGCTTGTCCAACGGTAGAGCATGCTGATGTGCCGTACACACAAGCATTTTGGATAAATCGTGGTATGCGTTGTCCTACTTGGATAGTTGGTAAATTGATCATTACTGTCTGTCCGTCGGACTGTCTGCCGTAGTTGGTCTGCCCAACCTAAATATCAATGCTATGCAACGTCGACTCTCGACCACTGCTCTCTTGCCCTAATGCACACTCCTCCACTGGGTGACCTCGGCCTCTGACAGCTCCCGTAGGCTATTGACGGCAGCAGGCTTGCCTGTCACAGCACCCTGGGCTATTTCTGCTGTCCGAGCAATGAAGTTCTTGGCCACTACCGCGTATGTTGCGGTGACTGTCTTCACGCGAATGACACCAATGCGAGGGTCGTTCTCACTTCCGTCGTGCTTGCCATCTCCGAGGTCCCCGAGCCACGTCTTGAGAATGGGGCTGTAGTGCTTCTTAACCAGATCCCGGTCAGTTTGCACAGATGCCGTTCCTGAGACAGAGGCCCACTCTCCGGAGGCGTTCAAGAAGGAGATGTTGACGTGGGAGTCATCCTGGAGCTCGTCTGTCTTGTTGGACTCGGTGTTTGTATGGAACAGGAGGTCAATGCCGCCTGACTCCTTCGCCGCGACGGCCATGCACCGGGAGACAAGTTTGCCGGAGCTGGCGTCACGTGTGGTCATCATGCCGAACTTGCTGGCGTCGATGAAGTCACTCAGATCCTTAATCTTCTGGTCGACTGAGACATTGGTATCGGCATTGGCTGCCTTGTAAGGGTCGGCGGGCTTGTCGCCAGTGTTTGTGTTGGAGAAAGACATCTTTCTAGACGAAGAAGTCAGCATCCGGTTGATTTGAGAATTGGCAGTGGACGGCGATGTCAAATGTTGAGAAGGCACCACAGATGTAGAGAATTGGCCGTCAAGCAAACGGGTGAATGCTCTGGAAGAAGGCAATGGCTGTACCAGCCGCGAACGGAGAGACAACATACTTTGGTGGGTGGTGAAGGTGGGATGTGGTGGTGATGGTAGGTATGGTTAGTTCAAGACGAACTTGAAGTGGCTTTGATGTTGTCGAGTTGTTCAGGGTAAGGCAAGGGATGAGAGCTGTGCGAGACGGTCGACACCTAAGCAGCTGCTGCGTATCTACTTAAGTATCTCTTCTCCAGACTTGTACCTTCTCCAATTCTCTCGCCATGTACCAGACGCGATATATCATCATCGAAGGGACATCGCTCTTTCCTCTTTCCTAATGATGTCATCTCTGCGTCGAGCCGTTCGATGACATGCGCTAGTATCCGTCACACCTTCACAGAGTGCACACCCGACATTTGACAGACAGCGATCTCCTAACCCCATCCTGCAATTCTCCGATTGCACAACTCGGTGGAATATGGCTTAAAATCGGTAAGGCGGACGTCAGCCAGCTTCAGCACCGATTGACCAACCCTACTGGTGGGGTTGGGATCGTCGCCGCCCCTCCCTTCCTTTTACCAGCTTTCGTTGGCTGGCGCTGAATGGTAAGCTCTGAGATCAATGGAAGGTTCCAATTGCTTGCGTGCGCCAGACTGCGTGGAACAAAGTGAGCATGAACAGTGATCATTGCTGCTTGCCATACTCGGCCTTCCAAATCTGGTCCCAGGTCTCCTTGTTCACGGCGAATTCACGGACGTAGTCGTGCTCCAGCTCGTGTGTCCTCCGTCCCAGGAGCACGAGACTGTGCAGGGGAGACCCGAGCACCTCATCCTGATCACACAACTCCTTCAGGGTGCCAGCGACAAACTTCTCCTCCTTTCCGCCAACCCTGGCCGCGCCGATAGCAAGGCTGTCAGGCCCGTACACGCCCTCCTGCCTGTCCTCCTCGACCTCGAGCATCTGCGCGGCACACTGGCCAACGGTCATGTAGCGGGGCGGCTCGAAGATCTTCCTTCCTCTCATCAGGTTCTCCATGCTCTGCTCTTTGACCTTGATGTCCAGAAGCACGAGCGTGTGCAGCCCGATCTGCCTGTTCTCCTTGACGCGGTCGTAGAACGAGCTCGGCCGCCAGTTGTCCGTGAAGAACACCATGCTCACTGTCTGCCCGAAGTTGTAGAGCTGGAGCCCTGCCGCGCCGATGCCGCTCATGATGGAGGCGTTGGGGACGGTCCGCACGGGGATCTGCAGCTCTCTCGCGCGCAGGACGAGGTCGGTGTGCGTAGTCGCTCCGAAGGGGTCGCCGACGACGAGGAATGCTACATCCTCGGTCTGGGCGTCTCGCAGGATCTCTTCGCTATTGGACTCGACCATTTCACGGTCGGCCAGGATTACTGGGCGGCCATAGTAGCCTTCCTACTGGTTGGTCAGTGTTAGCCCTTCATTTGCTGTGAAATATCCAGGAAAAGACGAGGGAACTTGATCTTGACTCACCAGAACCGGTTGGTCCACAAGCAGAATGCTGGTATATGCTTCGAGATAGACCCGTGAAGCCTTCTTCACCACCTCCAAACCCTTGACCGTGATGTCTGTCTCATCCGACAGGCCGAGGCCTACGAGGTAAAGCATTTTGACAGATGGTGGCCGTATGGCAGCAGACACCGTGATCTGGGAGAAGATGTCAAATTAACTTTGAATTGGGTGCAGTGCTCCCGAAATCTTAAAATTTCCCCCGATCTGCTTACCCCTGTTACTGCAACAGCCCACTATACCTCCTATTATCGCGCCACACACGAGCGGCCCAAGTACCCCGAAGTTGACACTAACGTCGGCCGAGGAGCCTCCCGTATCTTATCTGATGCCTGCCCACTCATTCGCACCTCTACAGACGTAACCAACCGCCGTACCGCAACCCCCCTAACAACCTTGGAACCCATCACCAACGCCCACCGCGTCGCTTTGACTTGATCCGACCTCGCACTGCAGCCCGCCACTCCGTCACGATGTCGAAAACAGGTGGCGGCGCCTACGGCCAGGCGGCGGACGACACGTCCTTCCGCAAGAAATACGATCTGGACGAGTATGCGGCCAAGGCCAAGGCGCGGGAGGCAGCGGAGCGCGAGGAGGCCAAGGCGCGGTACGAGGCGAAGCTGGCGGGCAAGAAGTACTACAAGCCGATGACGGGCGAGGAGACGCTGACCCAGGCGCGGAGCGCCGTGCTGGACCTGAGCAGCCACGTGGGAAAGACGCAGCTGGTGGCCGCCGGCGCGGGCGTGGGCAAGCGCGGGCGCGGCGCCGGTTTCTACTGCGAGGCATGCGACTTGACGTTCAAGGACAACAAGCAATGGGTCGAGCACATCAACTCGATGCAGCACATCCGTGCGGTGGGCCAGACGGGCGAGGTCAGGGCTGCGTCCGCCGAGGACGTCCACCGGCGCATCGACCAGGTCTGGGAGAGGAAGCTCGAGCTCGAGAGGGAGCGCGAGACGAGCCTGCAGGAGAGGATCAAGATACACGAGGAGGACGAGGCGCGCGAGAGAGAGGAGCGGAGAAAGAAGAGGAAAGAGGCCGAAGAGAGGAGGCGGGCCGAGAAGGAGAAGGAGAAGAGCGTCAAGATGGAATACGGCGAAGACGTGAGGATAGAGGGCGAGCATGACGAGGAGGATATGATGGCCGCGATGGGAATCGCAGGCTTTGGTACGTCGAAGAAGTGAGAGCGCACACGGTTCCAGCACCTCGTTCGTGTCCCGATTTAGAGACCTTCACCATGACCCAATAACGAGGCTCGCGCCGCACCCGTACATGCCAGTGGTTTCCCATGGCGCAAAACTACTCAGGTCGAGGGGATACAAGGCAGAAAGGCCTACGGCGAAGCAGATCGCGACGGCTTGGTCTCTGCGTGGTGAATGACCAATGGAGTTGGTGGACCACGCAGAGACTGGAGCAGCATTTTATCGAGCGGGCGCCAATATACGGAGGTCGTGCAGCGCCGTTGAAGAGCGACAAGGCACAGAAGGGCAAATTTGCCTGTGTATTCCCACGCTTTATAAGCCGTAGTGGTGGCGATACCAACTACTACGCCAGAGCCACACTGAAGTGCATTCACGTCGAGATGGTTGGAGAGGCAAGACACAATTTGAGTCACAGCACACGAGCAATCAACCAAAGGGTATCTTCATCTATTGCAACACCCTCGAATGGGAATCGTGTAAAGTAATATACAAAAAATCACATCATGTGTCTCCTATACAGATGAATATGTGCGCCGTAGTAATCACAATCCCTCATGAAGAATATAGACATGGCCCGTTTCGTTCGAGAATCGCCATGGAAATCAAATGAATGCATTGCCTAGCGCGCCTTCAGGCTCTGCGAAGCTCCTAGGGGGGTCAGGGGGGTCAGAGGCATCTTCCCGACACCGCACCAACAGCTTCCGTCTCCTTCCCGCTCGACCTGCAATGTGACGTCCATGTTCCTCGCCGCGAGGTATTTCTGCACACGGTCTCGCACGGTCCCCATGTCAGCACCGCGGACTGCGACAACGTGCATGACTCCCATCATCTTTCCCGCGCGAGCGTCCTCGCCTGAGAACCGGTCGTCGATCCAGAACTTAGGCACGGAATAGCTTGCAACACCGGGGATTTCCGGAATTCCAGACATGGTCTCACGGAGAGTGTATTCGATGTCGTCTGGGATGGTCAAGAGGAGCCGTCGTGCCGACGACTTGACCAGCGGTATGGCAGATCCCATGATGAGTGCTGCGATTAAGAACGATGCCAGTGGGTCCCAACCGGACCAGGGGACAAAATGGGTCATAACTGTCGACGCGATTACAGCTGCACTACCGAGGGTGTCCGCCAAAACATGCAGATATATGCCGAGCATGTTCTCGTTATCGTGCGAGTGAGAGTGGGAATGAGAATGATGATGGCCATGCCCGTGGGAATCTTGGTGCTTGTGGTCGCTGTGATCGTGGTCGTGGTCACGCGAGTGGTGGCTCATCTCCGATAGTGTGTGTGAATGCGAATGTGAATGAGAATCTGTGTGATGGTGGGAATGTGAGTGCGAATCCGATTCTGCGTGGCCATGCGAATGTCCGCCGCATCCATGATCGTGTCCATGGCCGTGGTGATGATGACCAAACGCTGCCATGCCGACGAGATTCACCGCCAGACCGAGACTGCTCACAATGAACAGCTCAGCAAGCCTCTTGGTCTCCCTGCCCTCGACGATCCGCTCGACGGCCTCTATCATAATTTCAACGCTGATGAGCACCAAAAACACGCCATTTGCAAAGCCGCTGAGCGTCTCGATCTTTCCGAAGCCATAGGGGAAGCGCGCACTCGGCGGCCATTTGCTCGCCACAGAAGCAAATAGGCCAACAGCGAGCGCAACACAGTCGAAGAACATGTGGATGCTGTCGCTCAGCAAGCCAAGAGAATCTGTGATATAGCCGTAGAAGGCCTGGATTGTCATGAAAAAGAAGTTCAAGCTGTTTAGACAAATGATTAGCACATTGCGCCTCGACATAGGTAGTTGATGGAGGTACCTCATGAAATAAAAGATCCTCCTCGAATCCTTCTCCGTCATGATTGCATGCAATATGGGCCACTTTGAAGTATACGGTAGTAGCATGTTTGTGAATTTCGAGCGTTCGGCAGAGTGGTCGTGAGGGGGCTCGGTATCCTGCGCTTCTGGCGCCTCGTACTGCTCAGCAAACGACGAGGTTACAGGAGTTATGAGTTGTTTCCCTGCAGTCGCCGTTGTCCTCCACCCGTTGCTGGGAAGCAGCGGCGGGGGCACATTTTGCCGTGGCTGCATCGAGTTCGCATGATGGACGTGCTGCGTGCATGGCTCGGAATGAGTGTGCGAGTGCGAGTGGCTATGGGTGTGGCCGTGGGTGTGGCCGTGGCCGTGGTCGTGCTCGCCGTCGAGGCTTGGTGACGGTATACCAAAGCTCGAGTCCATCTTGAAGGACCTGTTCAATGAGCCGAACGAGGGCGAGCGCGAGCGAGAATGGCCATGTTTATGACCATGGTGTCGGTGGGAGGTTGGCATGGTAGTCCCCGGCAGCACATAGGTGGAGGCCATGATCTCGAACCCGAGGCGAGAATAGCCCAGGGCTTGGCGTTGTCTAAGTCGTGCTGCCCCTGAGCCGCACGACAAGGTGCTGAGGACGGGGGGCGGCTACAGCATGAGGCAGATGGCGATATGTCCCGTGTCTGCCGCTCCCAGCTCGCAAGATAACGGGGGCCCCGCGCGATGGGATGGCCCACGATGTCGTCGGCCCGCTTCTCTTTTTTTGTGACCCCTGGTGTTGGACCTCGCGTCGTGTCTGGCCCGTGTCGAAGGAGCCGAAGCGGAACCGGCCGATTTCCAAGGGCCGTTCTGCCGTCTGAGGTATTTCGGGAACAGTGGGGCAAGACGTTGGTGCGAAGAGGCGCGTCCTGTTCAATTGAGTCGGCTGGAAGCTCGAGTCGGGAGGGAGAGAGGAGGTCGCATCTGTTTATTATTAGGGGAGGGGAGAGCGCGGAAATCTGGGGACGACCTTCCTCGAAAGGAGAGGGCAAATCGTGGGGGTGGGTGTGGTGGCAGGGTGGCAGGGTGGCAGCACAGCGCCGTCATCACTGCCCAAGCCCAAGGTTCCCCTGAGCTTAGCGCGCCAGCCAGAGGCCAAGCAGCCAAGCAGCCCTTTGTTCTCATCTGGCACCAGGCCCATCTCGTTCCTCTGCCGCGACTGCATGCAGGAAGAAGGCCGAGCTAATCTCAAAAGGGGGGAGATTATCAGTGTTAGCAACAAGCTGGGCTCGACAACAACAGGCTAACTTGATTGATCTGGCCCCGGCAGCTTGGGACCAGCTACCCTGGGCCGGCCATGGCAATGTCAACTATACAGTATACTGTCTTCCAACAAGAGGGAAGAAACGGACGGGATGCATTAATAGAGTTGAGATGCACCCGCAGTATATAGCAAACACGAGTTGCTTGGAGTTGCGTCAACCCCAAATTGATAGCTCAGGGTTCAGCACAGAACAGGGGCCGTGTGATTAATGTATAGACGAATCTTGACGGGTTCGTCCGTGTGCTAGAAAAGTTTGGACGGTTGTCTAACTCAGACTCACCTCCATCTCTACTCCGAACACGTCTCATCGAACCGGACCCTTGCGCACGGTGACCTGGGTCAACCAACCATTCAATGGAGCACCCATTATAGCACGAACGGAATTCTCTGTTTCGCCCCGTAGGTCAAGATGGAGGCACGGGTGATCCTGTTGTCTCTGTTCGGGGCCGTAGTTCTCACCCTGCTCATCGCCGTGTTCCTGCTGTCTCCAACAAGATATCGCCCGGCCGCAAAGCGACATGTAACAGCCCAGGTCCTGGTGCTGGGAGATATCGGCCGCAGCCCTCGCATGCAGTACCACGCGCTCAGCATTGCCAAGCATGGAGGGACAGTCGAGCTGATAGGCTACCATGGTAGGGTTGATACAGCCCTCTCACTGCGAATAGCCTCATGCTTACATACCCAACCACCTCGCAGAGTCGGCACTGTTGCCCGCCCTTGCGAAGCTCCCGAACGTGACCGTCTGCGCATTGGGCGACCCGCCAGCTGTCCTCAGGTCCAAGTCTGCACCATTCATCATCACCGGGCCGCTCAAGGTGCTATGGCAGGTTTCCAATCTATTTCACGTTCTATTGTACAAGACGCAGCCGGCACAATGGCTGCTTGTTCAGGTATGCCTGCTGTATCCTGCAGTGGAAGGACTCCATCCAAAGATACTCACACAATCTCTAGAATCCGCCCTCAATACCAACCCTCGCTGTGGCGTGGCTGACATGCGCCGCCCGCAACACACACCTCGTCATAGACTGGCACAACTATGGCTGGACCATCCTCGAGGGCACCCGTGGATCCTCCCACCCCTTCGTCCACACATCAAAGCTCTATGAGTGCTTCTTTGGCCGCCTTGCGCCCTCGGCAAACCTTACCGTCACCCACGCCATGAAGCGACAGCTTCAGAAGGCGCCGTGGGGCATCCGCTCCCCCATCGTGACGATGCACGACCGCCCCGCCGCCATCTTCCAGCCTGTCGCCTCTCCTGGCGAACGGGAGTCGTACCTCTCAGCCGTCGACGAGACACGCGACTTCGCCAGCGCCATCACGGGGGGGCAGCAGAGACTCGTCGTGAGCAGCACGTCCTGGACGCCCGACGAGGACTTCGGCCTGCTCCTCGACGCGCTGGTGCGGTACGGGGCCGCCTCCGCCGCAGGAAGCTCGCAGCCACCCTTGCTTGTGATTATCACGGGCCGCGGGCCACAGAAGGCTGCGTACGAGGCCAAGGTAGCCAGGCTCGCCTCCGAAGGAAAGCTGCCTGGCATCACGGTGCGCACGGCGTTCCTCACGTTCGAGAACTACGCGCGCCTACTGGCCGCCGCGGACTTGGGCATCTGCCTGCACATGAGCAGCTCCGGCGTCGACCTGCCCATGAAGGTGGTGGACATGTTCGGCGCTGGCCTGCCGGTTCTGGCGTACTCGGGCTACGAGAGCTTCGGCGAGCTGGTCAAGGAGGGGGAGAACGGGTGTGGCTTCGAGACGTCGGCCGAGCTGGGCGATGCCATGTCACGGCTGTTGGGCGCCAAGGGGCGGGGCGAGCTGGCGAGGCTCAGGGGCGGTGCCGTCAGCGAGGGTCGCCGCCGTTGGGACGAGGAGTGGGATGAAGTCGTCAAGCCCCTCTTGGGATTCCCTGCGGAATGAGGGCACCCGCTCGGAATGATGCGCAGACCACAGCGGCTCGTGATTGGTTCTCCTGTCACGACAGGCACAGAATGGATGATCTTACTGGTCCTAGTGATTTAGTTCGTTATATTGACTTCAAGTTCAATTTGATTGATACGAAGGCGCGTGGGCAGACCACCAAAAAAGTCTACAAAATACTTGCCCCGCGCCCGGTTTCTGGCTCACTGAGATCTGGCCGCCCACTGCTCCTGCTTTTGGCATCCATCTTTGCCAGCTTGTTTGTCCCCAGGAAGGGATGACACTGCCGCCACCGGTCTGGTATGCAATGTACAGCTCACAATGACTGCTGTAGGGTATATAGTGTCACACTGACGTACTCCTTGAACTCTCCAACTGATCGATACCCCCAAGCCAAACCCAGAGAAAAGAGTATGATGAATCCCAAAGCACTGCTCAGTCCTCCCCAAGGCTCTCCCGGACGCACTTCCGCACCCTCTTCCGGAAGTCCTTGTTCACGCCGGCCCTCTCCTCGCGCAGCAGTTTGGCTGCCTCGGGGTTAGCGGGGGACTCGTCGTTGGGGCTGGCGAACAGGCTGATGACGCTGAGCAGGATGGTCTCCGGGGTCTGCACGGGGCTCCAGCGCTCCGAGGCCGCCTCGTAGCCGTACTTATCCTCCTCGGGAGGGTGCAGAATGCTGATGCACAGCAGGCCCGTGTCCGGGTAGACGTTGGGGTGGAAGGGGATCGGGTCCTGGAAGGTGAGGGCGGGGGGCATCAGCGGGTATTCAGGCGGGAACTTTAGTCGCGCGCGGAAATTTGCTCCTGGAAGAAGCGGCATGTCAGCGGATCAGGTTCCGTGAGTCTTGTCTTGTGGAATGAAGGGCGGCAGGGGAGGGGGGGATCGGCAAAGGGGGTTCAGGAACTTGGGGCTGGCGGCGGTACCTCCGTAGTATTTTGTCTCGTCATTTATCATGAGCATGACCTCCCACTCGTAGATGTTGTTGTCGTTGACCAGACCACACGAGATCCCTGGGATGTCCTTGTCGGTCTGCATCTGTTTAAGTTGCCGCCGCAGCAGGGCGGCGGAACCGGGACTCGAGGATGTGGACATGTCGCGTGCGTGGGTGTGTGGAGGGGAGAAGGGGCAGAGCGACCCGTGGATGTCCCCACCAGTGGTTGGTGGTGGTGTCGTGCGTGTTCTAGAGGTGTCTCGGGGAAGAAGTGGTTGTCGTAGGTCTCAAGTTTAGTGTTGTCGTGAGGCAGGCTGGTAGGCCGAGGCGATTACAGTGCGGTGGAAGTGGCGGCTGTGGATCTTGCATGACCATGCAGGGTGCCTTGAGGGGTCCGAGACCTCGATGATCAACGACAGGAATCACTGGGCAGACGGTTGAGTGTGAGTGACCAGAGTCGAGGCCACTGTTATCCCAAAGAACAATTAACTACATCCGATATGCTCAGCAGGAGCAGCAGGGATTGAGAGAAGGGGAAGTCGAGGACGAAGAAAGTGAAGAGACACGAGGGATGGCCTAAAGTGGGAGGGGCAACTGGAGCTACCTATCCCGGAAGCCCGCAACCGGGAGGCCGAGTCCAAGCCCAGCTACAAACGAACTCACTGCTACTAGTAGTCTATACTCAAGCACCTACCTACCCAGGTAAGTAGGTAAGTAGGTACCTAGATAGGTAAGTAGGTAGCCTTTGGGCAAAAGCCAAAAGCCTGCTCTTTTCATAGTGCGCTGCCCCTTCCAATATTGTCAGGCCCGACCTGCACTTCTAATGTTCAAACATCGATTCCGTTCTGGATGACTTGGCTCGGCTTCTGTTTCTTGGATCACTAATAAAAGTTGTAGGTATATGCAGCCTGCTCAATTTGTTCCGGACTGCATCTGTCTCACTCTGATGGCACGACCCTCATGCAGTAGAAACGAGCGGGCGTTTTCACCCGTGATCCTGACCTGGCCCATGTTGGTAGTTTTTTGCCTTGCCACGAGGCACAGGCAGACCCGAACGGTGCCGGCCCCACCAAAACACGGAGTCGGAGTCGGAGCGGACTCGGCCTTGGAGTGGGTACAACTCCGGGGTGCCGGAACATCAGGGCCGTGTTACGGATAGGCCTGCATCGATCACGTTATTGTTTGCAGCTCATGCTTGACTCAACATATGGAACAAATTCGAACATCGAGCTCGGGGTGGAGCTATACTCATGGGCTCAAAAGGCTGAATTAGAATGTCTACAAACATGCGAGTTGCAAACTCAGGTCATCGATCCATGTTCAACCCAGCATCCGTCCAACACATTAAATGATCCACAAACATAGAATTATTGGGCCTCGAAGGTGTTGATCAGAGAGCACATCTTATCTGGGATATTCTCATGGCGTCTTCGATACCCGGTCCAGCCACATGCTCAGAACATATGCAAGTGTCACTGCAGAGCTCTTGTGCCTTGCTTCCCTTCTGCCCACTTACTATAAGATATAATCTCAAACAGATTTACCCACAGGACTGTTTCCCACCTGGACGCCGTCATGAGCCATACTACAGATGGCTGCCACGTAAATAGAGACGACTGCACTGCTAGCAATCCCACCGTGAAGACGTCGCGGCCACGTATAGCACATTCCAACAACAGAGATTGTAAATAATCACCCAGCTGCAAGAATATCAAGCAAAAGTCCGTTTGAAAATTGCGACTAGCAGACCAAACATACAGAAGTTTGCAATCTGGGGACACATGCGTGTTGCTCTGTTGTGACGTAAAACGAGGCTTTCCCTGCTCAAAGATTACAGATCAGGCTCTATCCATTACTCATAGCCCCTGACCCAGCCCACATCCTTCCCTCGGGCATCTTCTCATCATGGATGCTCAAATGCCACTTCTCCTTTCTGCTTCCATCCTCACGGTTCGGCCCATACACCCTCTCCACCTGCCAGTCCAATTCCTGCGGCACCTCCCACGCCATCTCCGGGTCGCGCAACATGAGCTTGACGACGTGCCGCGCAGACGGCAGCGGCGCGCCGTCGACATCCAAGTCAAAGGGTGTCCGGGCATGCATTAAGCATAGGTTGTTGATGAACGCTATGTCACCGTGCTCACAGGGCAGCGGGAATGCGTTGTCCGAGGCGATCTCTTCGACCAGCGCCATGGCCTCCAGGCGCCGGGACGACACGGGCGGCAGGCTTGGATTAGCACCCGTGTTGCGGAATCCGGTGATTGGCAGGCGCGAGTATTGAAAGATCAGACGGTCACCAGCGGCGTTCAGACTAATGGTGATGTTAGTCCTGCTGTGGATTCTAAAGTATTTCTCTCTAGAACATCCCAAAGCATGAAGGCGGGAATCCGTGACAAACGAAAAGTGATGCTTACACAAGCGGGGTGCCGTCTGTGTGGTAGTCCATGGAGCTGTGGCAGAGTCAGGTTACATGTTGGTGAGAAGTAGTAGATAGATCACAGAATGCGGAGCTCACTTTGAGAAGACCCATTTCTCGCCGAGCTCTTTGAGGAGATCAGGTCGCGAAGCTGCGAGGATGTTATAAACCTGAGACGAGCTGGCAATCAGGGTCTTTCCACCATTCCTTGAGACGCCTAGGTTGAATAGGGTAAGAATATCCCCAAGGTCAGTGTGAAATGCCTACGCGCCCAAGTCAGTGCTCACTTTACTGCCCATGTCGAACCATCCGAAGTCTTACCAGGCGCCCGTTGGTGAATGCTGGTCTAAGTTGCTGGTCCTTGGCCCCGGGCCTAGTATCTTCGCTGATTACATGACCTGCGAAAAGAAGTCAGCAAAGCTATCACAGGCCTTGATGGCCTTTGCGTTTGCTTATGCTTACAAGTCACCAATTCGCGTTTGATATCTTGGAAGCCCCGCACTGGAGCAACATGTGAAGAGATTCCCCCAAGCATCAACACGTTTTCTTTGTCCGTGAATTCTTCGGTGCGCAGCCCCCTCAGCACTGCGAACCCCCGACCCTCGTGACAGTCGCGCGATATGTTCCTCAGCCTGGCGGTGAGCTCTTGTGGCAAAGGGAAAGATTGAGGACTCAGCGCCTCAGGTCCGACTTCCAGGCCTGTCCTCCGTCAGTTGTCCTCTGGGCTATTTTATCAACCGTTCAACAGATGTCTTGCCTCACATTGGAAATATCGCAAGGCTTTGACAATAGAGTCATGGTCTTGCTCGGACAGAACATTAATCCATCTGTCTTGTTCCTGGGCCATATCTGAGCCACTCCAGACTCGCTCGCTTGCGTATCGGGACGGCCATCCCGGGAGGAGCTCTTCAGCCTGTCCGTCAATTTTCTGTTGACAAAATGGACCACCTTTGAACAAAGTTGCAGAGTCGTAGTCCAGGCCGTGAGCCTGCACTGTCGCTACGGAGGCCATTGTGCAAAGGCTTGATGGACAGAATGGCTAGGGTGACTGGAAAGAAACCTGGTCATATTGCCTACTTTTATGTCCCAACTCAGCCTGACTGGTTTTATGTCAGGAGGTGACCTTCACAATGGAAAATGAGGCTCTGCTCCCCCACGCCCAACCCCTCTCTTGTTGATGCGGTCAGCTGTTCACTGTCCACAAATTTGTCCAATAGATGATGCAGCTTGTCCTAACATTTCCGACACACTAATCACGGTCGAACAATATGACTGCCTTCCGGGCCCTGGCTTACCGGTGTAGAGAAGGTGAGCAAAGCCAACCTCACAGGCCTCTTCTCCACCCTCCATCCTGCCAGGGTTGTCCAGTCTGTCCCACTCTTCTTGGAAAATCCAGTGATGGATAGGTCACCGGTCAAAGGAAGTGGCTTGATCGCGTCCCGGCATAGTAAGCAAGCTGCATGAAACACACGAGGCTACGTGGTAGAAGACGAGAGAAAGTCTTCCTCGCGGAAATCGTCGATCTCCCCGGCTATATAAGGGATGTCGCCTCTCCAGTCTGGTACAAAGAGTTGGTAACACCAGTAAAGCTCATTTTCGTACATCGAAGCTTCGCTCCAATTAGCGAGCGTCGTTTCTGGATAGGTTCCATGGTTAGTCCACATCGTTCGTGCAGGATGAGATCTTATAGGTGGGCTTAATCAACGACTAACTTTGCTGACGTATCTTTTGCTGGATCACCCTCATATAATTGAGTTGATCTTGTGTCATCCCGTGGTAGCTTCTTCCGCCATTCCCGTCCTGCGATTCCCCGAATGCTATCGAGAAGGGGACTGATCCGGCACAGGCAAAGTGGAAGTAGGCCAGTATGGTTTTGCATGCATGTATGTAAGATTGTGTGAGTGTCCCTCCACGATTGCCTGGCTGGTAATCGAGTCAGATCCCGAGAGGCAATGTTGGCACTGTGCAGAGACAAGGTGGCACAAATGAAGATACGAACCTTCAGGCCTTTCCGCCCAGCTTGGATAGCCATGTCTTTCTGAACCAATGCCATGTTGTACAGCATGATGAATAAGGCTAGATATATTTCCAGCCAGTTTTCTCGTTTGCGCTGCTCGATCTTTTCTTTCAATCGTGCAAGGAACCGAGCAGAGATAGGACGGAGGAGATGGCGGATAACAAGATCATCCAGTTGGGAGTCCATTATCGGTGTCACAGGCGTGAATCCGTTATAAGGATGGCCAGCCTCATTCACATGCTCCATTCCCAACATGGCACCGCCATTGATCACGCGGAATTGCTCTTCAATGAAGCGAGACGCAACCCAAAAGTCCAAGGCCTCTGACACAAGTTCACTCTATGGAAGAAAACCGTTAGCTAACCCGTGAGATACTGAAGAGAGCAGAGTAGCTACCTGACCGAAAGGGATGAACAACAAAGCAGTCTGAAATGTCTCGTGCACGATAGGGTTCGAGTCGGCCAAAAGTGTCTCAATATAAATTGAGCGGACGGCCTTGAAATATCCAACTAGATTCTGGCGTGCATCTTCTAGGTCGCTAATAAAGATTGGAGGCATTTCCATGGACCTGAATCGGCCAGACGGATCCGTCCAATGGTAGGCCAGCCTGTCTTTGAGCTCTGGTGGAAAGCGGGAGACCTTGAGGCGGAGTGCGTCGTCGCAACCCTCACCGAAGAATTGGGTGATGAACAGCAAATGCTCGGATTTATCCATCTGTTCTCCACACAGCATTTTCTGCTTTTTGCGAAACCAAAGCGGAAGATCGTCGCGTGACGTCGGACCTGCCAAGATCCTGTTACAACAGTCCTCTCCGGCAGTAGAGACAAACTTGAAGCTTCACTTACCGTTCCGATGCAAACGAAGTTCGAGCAGAGATACTCGTAAGCACGGATTGTATTGAATTTTAGTTACGTGCTTCAAGTAGGAATTGAGGACCAGGCTTTTGCAACGGGCACAAGGCTCATAAAGACCGACCGGGTCGTCTGGCCTGACACACTACACCATGTCACAGGTAAGCCGCAATGCCATTTTCGAACGGTGTGGACTGTGCTGACCCCTTTTCGTAAGATTTTACACTTTTTGCAGGCCCCAAGCTTCCTCGTATTGTTTGTTGCACGCTCTTCTTCGCTTGTGCGTACCATGCGGGCGATCTGATGGAGACCGAAAGTGCTCAAAGTGCCGGCAATCTTTCCACGCACGTCTTTCTTGATGATGGTCTTCGGTGACTAGTGGAAATAGGGGGTTCAGCACAGTGAAATAGTGTTGTAAGAAGACTTCTGTGAGCGCCGTCACTTACCCTATCAGTCTTCAACACGTCAACCCTTAAGGTTGGCCCTCGAGCCTTCCCGTTGCGACGCTTGGTCACAGGACCACCCTTGGGCGTGCCTGCTGTGTCCAATCTACTGTGAGACGCATCATGGTCATACTGCAGAACCTGAATTGAGTTGTCCGCCTCCACCGAGATTTTATGATCCGTCGTCTCCGAAAAGGGATTATCCGGTGAAGTGCCGTACACTGAACGAGCATGAAACGCCATTGTTACCCGGCGTGGGGGTTACAGACAATAAAGTGTCGAAAAGAGTGTAGATATTGAAGCCTTATCCACCTACCTATGGCGGAGGGAAGGGGGCGAAGGCACCTTGCTGATATGGCCCGCGCGCAGGATGAGACGTGGCTGAGATTGGAAGGTCTGCGTCGTCCAAGTCTAAAGATGGACGCAATAAGTATTCTGCTGATACGCGATCCGCCAGCCGGTCCTGTTGAGATCAGGACATCGGCTACTTGGTAGGTTCAGAAAACGCTGCCCAGGGCGCCCAAGGCGTGCTGGCCCAGGCTAGGCAGTGGTCACGGCCAACGAGAACAATTGAGCTTTGTGTAACGAGTAGAATTGAGCCAAGATCCAGACACTGGATTGTAGCATGGCGCATCCCAGAAAGTAAGCCTTGGGTTTTCTGGAAGATTTTAAAGTCGTATCGTGGATGATTCGTGACAAGCGCCACTTGTTTGAGGCGGTCAAGCCTGTCTGTTGCGGATGAAAGCCAACCAACGGATGGAAATGCAGCCCGGGAGCGGCGCCTTACCCGTCAGTACGCCTTGTACACCCGATTGATTCACAAATCATACCGGAATTACCGGGAGCCAAGGGCTGATGCAGCTGGAATGGAGCTCAGCTTCCCACGTTGGCCGAAGGGCAGCTTCCTGCGATGATTGGGCTCCCTGGCCTCCCGACTGCCCAAAAGGGAAGTCGGGTCGCTGTTACTCTTTGCGGAACGAGATCGTGTTTAACCACAACAACTTCCAACCAGAGGCTTTGTTATAAAAAGTGCTGTGGGCCCAGCCCCTTGGTTTCGAATCAGGCCGCAAGGCAGAATGTTCATGACAGCGCCCTTCTTTCCATTCTTTGCTTCTGCTGAACCGATACGTTGGGTTTTCTAGCCCAATTACGTTGGCGCGACGCTCCTCCCGCCCTGCCCTACTGCTGTGTAACAGAAATCCCATCACACAAGAGTGGGGCGACCTGCCAAAAAGCCCGTACTAATGCAATGGGTGCGAAATTGAGCAAGCTAGACGCGTCTTCAGGGCCCATCACGATTCGAGCAGCTGAGAAGCACGACTTAGACGCCATCACAGACATCGTCAGGGCCGGGTTCCCAGACGATCCGGGTTGTGATTACAAATATCCATACCGCAGCAAGTACTCTGCTGATTTCTGGGAATGGACGAGGAAGGAATACGAGGAATATATCGACCAGCCCGACAAGTTCGCCGTGCTGGTCGCAACCTACACTGTGGCTGCTGACGCGTCAGGCTCGGCCGCAGACGAGAGCCAGGCAGACTTGGACAGGCCAATTGCATACGCAGTCTGGGACATATCTGTGAACACCGAGCGTGCCGGCGGAGGTGAGACCGCTCGCCTCCCCGTTCGAGCATCTGACCTCCAGGCCCACTTGCTGACAGATATGTTGATCAGATCGTGGCATCAGCGAGCGACGCGATGCGAACCCGCAGCACATGAGAGCCTATTCCGAGACAATGTCTGCAGCTTTCACAAAATATTTCAGCATATATGGAAACGAACAGCTCAGTCTGGAATGGCTCATCACCCATCCCAGCTTCCGGCGTCGCGGAGCCGGTACTAAATTGTGCAGATGGGGCGAGGAGGAAGCAATCAGGCGAGGAGGTTGGACTCTGACTGTCATGGCAAGTCCAATGGGAAATCTGCTCTACGCACACCTGGGCTACAGGCTTGTTGGGACTGTGACTGCTGGGATCCACGATGAAGAAGAGACGGTAGACATCGACCTAATGTCAAAAGAGGACCTCTTTGCAACGGCCCGGCCCGCCTGACTGCCCGGAAATTCACTGGAGGACCCGGGGGGCATCCTTGTGAACTTTACATCGAGGCCACATCTCAAACTCGTACAATCAAGTCTCAGTTGTCAATTTCACCCAGATGGAATAACAGACAAAGATTCCGTGATATCGACGTATTATTCTATGGATAGGCTGACTAGATGAACAAGCAGGCGAGATTGTAGGTCAGCATGCAGCAGATCCTCCCCGCGGAAAAGCCGCCTCTAGTCCATAATCGGAAGTCGGGACACGCTCACTCACTTAGCTCGCAGTTGTAAAGGTGTGGCTTGTCGCTCAGCGGGTGAGCAGCAAATAGCCGGCAAAATTCTTTCACGGGAACGTCTTGGGGCGACCAAAACAGGAGAGGACCGCGTCTTTCTCCACAATGCTGGCAAGCAGATCCCCTGCACATGCAAGGCTAGTTCCTGCGGTTCAAGTCTCGTGAGAAACGGCTAACTATGTCCTTCTGGGCAGTCGGAAGACGAATGCGAGGCTCACTCACAGTTTTGAGTCACACATGCAGGGCTGCCCAGAAATGCTACGCCCACCATTCGCCGTGGCCACATAGACGGCAGACATTACTGTAGCGGATGATCTCGAAGCTCGAAGAGTTCATGATGGAATGCAGTTGTATATGTATATATATATATATATATATATATATTGTTGGGGACCCATGTATATGTTCTCTGTGACGCGATGCGAGTTGCTTTGCTCAAGGTGTAGGTCCTGCTGCAGACTTCAGCGTCAATACCTAGTTATTCATTGAGACGCGACGTGAGCTCCGCGAAGGATATCTTCAATGTTGCGAGCATTGTGAAGGCGCATAAGCACCCGCGTCATATTCACAGAGTTCATTACACGAAGTCATTGAGACATTCGTTCCTATCCCTCCGCGAACAGTCAAACGCTGCTGAGACTCCGGGAGAAGGCGAAAGTTTTCCAAAACCTCGACAACAATGGCCGGTACGAGCCACAGTGAACAGACTCTGATGGGTGTTGGTTGTTGGAGTTCAAATTACACGGCACGAAAGACAACCAATGTCGACTGCATAAACCAACATCCACCATTGGCAATGTCATATTCTGCGCTACTTGATGAGCTTGTCAGACTCACGCCTGGCGGCATGCAGCAGCGTTATTCAGCATCCGGCAGCCTCTCAGACCATGTACAGGCCGAGGGCCTCCAGAAGGAGTTGAGCATGTTGGAGCGTCATTTGGATCAAAACAGGGCTCCTGGGCAGTACTTATGGGTCTCGAAGAAGCACCATAGGCGCCAGAAACGGCGGAGTGATGAACATAGAAAGGGTAAATGAGCAGGGGGGGTGGGAGGCATACAAAACATTCATTCTCCTAATTGCGGACCAAATATGTGGCAGTGCACTTGTCGGAGGCCGTGTCTTGACCGTATTGTTTTGTTTTTGGTGGGAAAAAAGTGTTGTGTTTGCTAATTGATCCTGGGCAGAGAGGAGGGCAGGAATCCTAAGTATGCCGACTTCAAATGAGGTTTGCTATTGGTTCAAGTTGCAATGACAAATGACACAAAGACTACGATAGTACTAAGACCGCTGGCTTGTCGTAGTTTGATTAGCATTAGTTAGCTATAAACATATAGGCGCCCCACAGCCTAAAGTTTATTACACCACAAACAGATTCAGAGATGATATGTTCGTAGTCCACTAGGTAGAATATCTATCTACGATTAATCATACAGTTCCAGAGGATAAAAGCACCGAGCTCATATTCCCTAGTGTCCCACCTCTCAACCTCGTGCTTCTCAACCTCGTACCTCCAAATCTGCCATCTCTGACGCAATGGAGGGCCTATTAATCCACCTTGTACAGAATATTCTCCTATGAAACCACCCTTCTGTGGGAAAGACTCCCACGTGGGAGGCGGACGAAAGGCGAATAAGCCGCAGGGGCTCTGTAACAGTATTTTTAGTAGTTTCGAATTGGGCTCTGTTGGTTACTATGTATGTGATAGTCCGATGGTGACTACATGCTTGAATTTGGTCCTGGCTGAGCTATTCAGAGCATTGTAAAAAGCCTGATTACTCGGGAGGGTTGGTGCTTAATCAGTTGCGGATTGCCCCCAGGTGCCCCCACCCTGTCCAGCAGGTAGCATTGTTCCCGTCGAATCGGGGCAGTCTCCTCTGGCTGGGCACTGTTGTGTAGCGACGGGTGCCCGCCGCAGTGCTCTCACCTGATGCATGCAGGCCAGCCGTGGGCGACTGCCCCTCACCCGCGACCTCGGAAGTTATATAGGCTGGGCACCTCCTACCCACCTGTGTCGCCAGGACTTGGGGATGCCACATCTCCCCTCCAGTTCTGTCTGGGCTTTATATTCCGTCATGGCGAATCTGTAATGTCTGGGCAGTTGGCTGGTACTCGCCAAGTTTGCCTACGCCTAGGCTGCATGGCCTCCGGCGGTCCGCAGCGGTTGACATTAGCAGTAGCTATCAGCTATCAGCTATCAGAAATCACAAACCAGGACACATGGCTGGCCTAGCAGCAGCCTCCATTTTTCCATGTTACCGGACAAGGGGGCAGGCCATCCTTCCTCTGGCCCGCGGGTGCGGATGAAGTCATCTCCCACCCATCAAGAGCGGTCGACGGGATCGCACAGCGAGCCAGCTGTCATCCGACCCAGCTGCCAGCGCGGGATGAGTGGATAATAGGGAGGGCACGAAAATCTGGGGATCCCGCCTGATGGCCCTGGTCCTGAGGATGGATCTGGACCCATCTCCCGGCCCCATCTTCAGCTGGGAAAAAGAATTATGGAGACATGCTGCCGATAATGGAGAGCCGCGCTCGAGTTGCCGAGGCTTAATTCTGACCCTGAACTTCAGCAGTCACCGACCCAGAAAGTCGGCATCATGACAGACAGACAGACAGACAGACACCCGAGTCATCACCATAGAGGGGGGGAAAAAGACAAAACCCCCCAGGTGACCATCATCCAGTTCCGGAGCGCACAGATTTCAACAAGGGCTCAGGTGTGACGTGGGGGGGGGGGGGGTTGTGTGTGTGTGAGCTGCGGTCGGGCAAAGATTAGGCTAAGCCGCTATTGACTGCACACCACCAGAAAGTTAGCCGAGGCTCGGCCGTGACGTCGCAAACCCAAGGTCCGTCCGCCCTTTATACCGCGGGAATTCCCAACCCGGCCCTCAGACTCGGAACGGGTAACAGAAAAACGACACGACAAGAGCAAAGTGTATCAGCACAATTGACCTGCACGGCGCAACAGAGGACATCCTACTACCGCAAAACGAGCGCGGGTTCACAAGGCTCACGAGGCTCGAGGACTAGGCGCATTTCGGGCAACGGGCGGACCGACGGACGGCGGACGGGGGCTGGAACTGCAACAGAGGGAAGGCCGGAGAGCGACAGGGACAAAGCACCCACCGGCCTACATAGCAGCCATTTCTCGGCCAGCACGAACCCTACTGCTCGACCGTCACGTCTACTACTACTACTACTACCACTACTACTACCACCCACCCACCTCACCATGGCCTCCAACGAGAACCCCGCCGCCGCCATCAACCACACCATCCAGAACGCTGTCCCGGCCCAGATCGGACACAAGGTCCCGCACATCCCAGAGTCCAAGGAGGAGGCAAAGGTCGAGGCAAAGGCAGCCGCCTCGGCAGGGCTCGCCCAGCTGCGCTCCTTCGCCGCCGGAGGCTTCGGTGGTCTCTGCGCCGTCGTTGTCGGCCACCCCTTCGACCTCGTCAAGGTCCGCCTGCAGACCGCCGAGAAAGGTGTCTACTCCAGTGCCGTCGATGTCGTGCGCAAGAGCATCGCGAGGGATGGCCTGAGGAGAGGCCTCTACGCCGGCGTCAGCGCCCCTCTCGTCGGCGTCACCCCAATGTGTACGGTTTTCCCCTCGTGCCCTCGTGCCCTCGTGCCCTCCCTGCCCTCCAGTGACGTTCCCTCTCCCGCCGTTGCTGACCGACATCCTGTGCGCAGTCGCCGTGTCCTTCTGGGGCTACGACCTGGGCAAGACCATTGTCCGCAGCACCACCGCCCCCTCCGCCGACGGCTCCCTCTCCATCGCCCAGGTCTCCGCCGCCGGCTTCTTCTCCGCCATCCCCATGACCGCCATTACCGCCCCCTTCGAGCGCGTCAAGGTCATCCTGCAGGTCCAGGACCAGCGCCTCGCCCCCGGCGAGAAGCCGCGCTACAACGGCGGCCTGGACGTCGTGCGCCAGCTGTACCGCGACGGCGGCGTGCGCTCCGTCTTCCGCGGCAGCGCCGCCACCCTGGCCCGCGACGGCCCCGGGAGCGCCGCCTACTTCGCCGCCTACGAGTACATCAAGCGCAGGCTGACCCCCGTCGACCCGGCCACCGGCAAGCCCAGCGGCCAGCTCAGCCTGACCGCTGTCACCTGCGCCGGAGCCGCCGCCGGTGTCGCCATGTGGATCCCCGTCTTCCCCGTCGACACCGTCAAGTCGCGCCTGCAGACCTCCGAGGGCAACGTCACCGTCGGCGGCATCATCCGAGAGCTGTACGCCAAGGGCGGCATCAGGTCCTTCTTCCCCGGCTTCGGCCCCGCCCTGGCGAGGGCCGTCCCCGCCAACGCCGCCACCTTCCTGGGCGTGGAGCTGGCGCATCAGGCGATGAACAAGGCATTCGGGTAAGACACAGCCGTTGCGTGCGTGTGCGTGCGTGTGCGTGTGTGTGTGTGTGTGTGTAAACAAAAGCAAGGCGTCTTCGAATGGGCGATATCGTCGCGGGCTGTCGCAAGGGCGCAATTAGTCCAGTCATTATTCCGGCCTAGAAAGGATACATGATGATGATGGTGGGCCGTCTCGGGTCTGTTTGAAGCGTTGGGGGGATCCGCTGTTTTTATAAGCATCTAGAGTTGGCAGGCACATGCCTGAGTTTCTTGTCCCTTTTTCACCTAGACAAACATCTAGAACATACGCGAATACATTCTGCGTTAAACGGACCCCGGCAGACCCAATGATCAAGTTGCCTCGCGGTGTGTGACCAGACTTATCACTTCACTAGTCGAGATATTTCCCTCCACACCGGACACAGACGTCGTCCGTGATATCCCGCCTCACAACCTCGGCCTCGTCCGCCTTGCCCGCCGGCAGAAGCACCTTGTTGACCAGGACGTCAATGTTGATGCATCGTGACCGACACACCCCGCAGCACCGCGATATCCCTGGCTCGCCGATCGCGAGCCCGGAGGCGCCGCACACGGCAACCCGGTGCCCGTTCTCGCAGACGCAGTCGAGTTGTCGGCCGATCGCACCCTCACCGCCGATGGCTCCGTCGTGCGACTGGCCTCCGGCGCCCGGGATGGGTCCGAACCTGGTCCTGCCGTCATCACAGATCTCGCACGTCTGGCTCTCCACGAACGGCCGGAAGATGTCCCTGACCCGGTCGCGTCGCGCCTGCGCAAGTGCGTCCCTGGCCTCTTGAGCTGCCCTTCCGGGGCTCATCGTGCCGTCCCCCGCCTCCGGGGGGTATGCATAGTGCGTGATCCCGGGGACGCCAGGCCCGCCGCCGTACATCCACTCCCACAGCCGGGCCTCGGTGGTGAGGTTGTCCACGTTCTGGGGGCTGTCCTCCGTCCCCAGCGTTCCGCCGAGACTGGGGTCCAGGAAGTCCTCCGGCCGCAGTGGCCTTTGCTGTTGCTGTGGTGGAGGTGGCTGCTGCTGCCTCAGCTGCCGGGCGCCGCCCTCCGTGTACGCGAACATGACGCGGCTGCGGTGACTGTGCCAGCCGCCACGCTCGGGCTTCTGTGTCAGCTGCGTAGTGGTGAGCACCGCCGTCGACCCGCCGCCTGGCGAGATGGTGAGGCCCCAGATGCGCATGCGGTGCGGGTGGACGTCCGGGCCCACGTACCCGTCGCCCTCATCCATTTCATCATCGGAGGACTCCTCCGAGCCGCCGCCGTCATCATCGCCGTCGGGCCCTACGTTTGCAGTCTCCGCGCCATCGTCAGGCTCGATGCCGTCCTCCCCATCTTCTCCATCGTCGCCGAAGATACCCACTCGGCCCGCCAGTCCCTGGGGAAGTTTAGAGCAGATTTTCTGCTGGATCTCTGCCACCCATTGTGGCTCGCCGGTTTGGTCACCAGGCTTGGTCAGATTTGACTCCCACCAGTCGGGGTTTGTAGCTGTTGCTGAGAGACGAACGGCGGTGTAGGAAGGCACCAAGGAAGGGCTGACGGTTTGAAGACCGGGGGGATGGACAACCAGGCCGGTGATGGGATTTGTCATCAGCTCGTGGCTCGGAAGCGAGGTATTGCATTGATCGGTGGAGTGTTCGGGCTTCGGTCTGTTCGGGTTGCTACGCTCAAGGTCGACTTCGAAGGGCTGGGCGATGAGTGGTGTGGCGATATAGCCACGGCAGACCTTCGTGTTGGACACATTCCACACCATATTCTCGAATTCCAGGAAGGCATCCGGGCCCAGGTGAACGCAGCGGCCATCCCAATCGCTGGGATCGACGGTGATTTTTGGCAGCTCGCTAGGCTTCCAACTTGGGGCGCTGAGGGTGATCCTCCGAAACCCAACATAGTTCCTTTCCATGTATGAGATCACACACGTCCACGTGTCTTTCGCTTGAAGCCACGGGCTCCAACGTATACAGTAGCTGGATCCTCCAGGGACATAGTCTGGATCGTTGACCTGCGCGCCCAACATTAGCTCAACCCCTAGGCACATGTGTGTTTTCGACTCACATCCTGATGCCCATGGGGCATCTCGACTTCGAGCCTGCTGATCTCATGAACATTCCAGACCGCCTCCTCCAGACCATCTTCCTTAGTCGTTCGGTATTCAGTCCCAACAGACAGAATCACAACCTCTCTCAGGTCATTCATATAGCCAAGCAAGGCCTTCCCTGGCCCAATCTCCTGGCTCCAGGAGAATGCCTTGATGAACTCGCCGTACCCGTACTCCTCCTGTCCAGGAACGACGAAGTTCTCGCCCACGGCCCACAGCACTACCCAGCTGGCGAGGTCCCTGGCTGCCCCCTTGCCCTTGGCAGCCATGCTCCTCAAGGGCCGTATTGTGCTACCAAAGGGCAGTGCACAGCCTTCGCCGTAGATAGCCAGGCCGCCGCACCCAGTCAGCACGGCCAGCACAGGGCGCCGGTTGCGGCCCAGCCCGCTGGGTGACCACTCGACCGCGACCACATGGTTCATGCTGGTGCCGGTGGAGCCGATCAGGCCCACGCCGGCTCCGGGATGGTGGTTGACCTCGTGGAAGGGGATGACGGCGCCGCTCTCCATGTACTCAGCCTCCTGCTCGGCGTCCTTGGGCATAGCCTCCAGGATGTGCGTGACATCGCGGTCGAGGTGGTCGCGCACGTTGGTGTGCAGCAGCGGCATCTGCCTGCCCGCGGCATCCCACACGTGCGCGTTGAGGTCGGCGCTCAGGTACGGCCACGACACGGGGAAGTGCCGCATGCCGTCGAAGAACTGCCGCCGTGGGTCGGAAGTGTCGAGCGGGTCGATGTTGGCGCGCGTCGCTGCCTGGTGCGTGTCGTCCCCGCCGCCCATGTCTGGCTTCCCCGACCCGTTCGTCTGGCTGGCGGCGGGGCCCTCGATGTCGTCGTCCTCTGAGTCCTCCTCGAGCCGATCCTCGTCGTCGTCATCTCCTTCGCCATACTGCTTTGGGAGACGCGACGAGAGATAGCCATCCTGCACCTGCAAGTCTTGGGCGTCATCTTCGGCCATGGACTCGTCCTCATCTTCACCTTCGTCCCCGTCATTTGGGTCCAAAATAGGGAACTCTGGCAGGAAGACAACCAGGGAGTCATCAGCTGCGACTGCCAGTTCTGCATCACAGGACCATGCTATTGCCCTGTGGTTGAGTGGTTTCGAATTAAGATTGAGGCCGCGAAGCGGTAGTATCTGCGGATCGGCGTTAGACTCGATGGCTGGTCGCAATCAATGAAAGCGCGACCTACCTTTGAGTCTTTCATTTCGGGCGATTGGCTGAGCTCATTTATGCGTTGTGGAACCAAGATTCGCTCGTCGCCTCAAGTTATTCCAGAATGGACGAATGAGAGTAGCCTACAGTTGGTGTTGTGTTTGGGCATGGTACATTCAACTGGTGTCTAGTGGGTTGAAAGAGTGAAGTTTTTGAACGGTTGCGCGCTGCCCAGGTCGACGAGCTTTCGTGTCTCACTGACCTCCGAAAACCATCCATGCCCCATCCACAATCGCTTGTGTAGGTCCTGCCCAACCAATAATTCACAAACCAGTTGGATATTGGTGATTGCCAATTTTGGCTGTTTTTGAATCTTGGAACTTTCTTTCGCTGAATCCCATCAATCTCACCCTCCTACCAACGCACAACATTCGACTACAACACTTCTCACATATAAGGAAGGACTGCACTCATCGTGAACACCTTGGATTCGCCGCATGTGGCAGGCCGGATTGAAAGATGAAGTTATGAAACGCAATTGCTGATTTGGGGGGGGGGGGGGGATATATCATCTAGCATGCTAACTGGCTGACTTTTCCAGAAATGAACCCAGGCCCCAGAGTGAGATACAACCTCCCACGACAACAGCCCCAAGAAGCTTCTTAGCCCACCAATTCTCATCCGTCAACGGCTTAGCAGACTTCACCCTGTTGTTGCTAGCCTCGCGTCTCTTTTCTTCTTGTGCTTCACTTTTCTGCGGCGCTTCGCTCTCGTCCTCCCCAACTCGCATCCTCAGCTCTGCTATGTGCTTGCTGAGTGCCAACAGGTCCTCCTCGAGTGTATTATTCTTCGTGCCGTCAACCTCTACATTCTGTACATTGCCAAAGAAATCCGTTACCAGCCTTGCCCTGGCCGCCGATTCCCCACCTGGGAATAAGTCGTACCGCACGCCAGCGTGAGAGTGTATCTTCTCATACGTGTAGCTGTCGAAAAGGTCGCCCAGTGTCTTCTTGCTGCTGAGGTCGCGCACCTCGCCCTCGAGGAACTCGAGATTGTAATACGTGTACCTATCGATGACAGCCACGCCGACGTCGTTGTCTGCATGGTGGGAGTACGAAGATTGGTCGAGCTCGGAAGAGCCCGTGGCGATAATATTTGGAGAGTACAGTTTGGTGTACATCGTATTTGCTTGGCAGGTATCGATCATGAAGAGGATCTCGTGGTACCTGTGGTGCGAGCTTGTGTTAGCCTCCTGTTGCCGCGTCAGGGCCGTGACAAGACATGACCGTACCTCTTCTTCTCCCACATCTGCTCGAAAGCGTCGGCCAAGTCGAAAGCGCCGATCTCCTCGGCATCCTGGAATTTCAGGAACTCGTTCCCGCCATGACCCGTCATGTAGACCAGGATGTTGCTTCGATCATCCGTCAGGAGCCGCTTACTCCTGGGCGTCTCCTCGCCGACGCGATCCGTCAGCAGGCGGATAAAGTTCTCGACAGTCACCTCGTATCCCCTGTAATCGACCTCGATGTTGTCGCCATAAAGATCGACTGCACGGTCGGCGTTGGAGTAGACGGTGCCGGGGAATGCGTTTCGCGGGTTGCAGGCCATGTCATCGGGTAGCATGAGGATGATCTGGGAGTCTGGTATGCCCAGGCGCTTAACGGTTCGGTATATGGAGAGGACGTTCGCTAGGTGGCGGTAGTTGAACCAGAAACGCGACGTGCAGACGAGGACGGCCCAGTTGCTGGTGTGCTCTGCGGAAACCAGGGCGGCGCTCAGGAGAGCGGCGGCCAGCAGCGCCGGTAGCTGGAGGATGTTGAGGAGCTTCATGATGACGGTGATGGGAGCACCTCAGCTCGATGCCTGCAGTACGGGCAGACGTCAACGAGGCAGAGGTGCAGGGGGAGAAAGAAGGAATGTCGACTGGGGTCGACGGTTGAGGTAAGGAATATGGACGGATTTGTCAGAGTGATTAACGGGCCCTCGCCCGGCTTTGGTTGACGCCCTTGCAGGAGCATCGGGGTCCAGCCGACAAAGCGACGGTACTTGGGGACTTGGTCCTGACAACCCGACAGCTGGGGTATGGTGGGGTTGATTGGCCGCAACGGGTGAGACTGCACTGTACCCACCCACCTCTAGTCAACCCGTCCTATTGAGCTGCCACTGCCTTTTTCTTCTCTTTTTCCTTTTTTCTTTGGGGAACGAGACGTCCGATATGGTCGTATCTATGGCGCAGTACCAATGATTTTCTCTACCATGATTGAAGTCGAAGGGATAGTCTGTGTGCTGCTATTGTCGCTATTGCTTTCGTCAGTCAGGTGTGAAGGCCATCTCACGGCATACTACCCAGAGGGAGTACCCCTCGGACGCAGATAGATACATGTAATTCAGTCGCAGCCGAACCCTGTGTCCTGTTGTCAAGAGCACAATTTCTTTTTAAGCTTAGCCGGCTTCCTTGTCAGCTTGCGAATATCCGAAGATAAATTCACCATAAATCTGATGGCCTAGTCATGCGCTCAGTCAACTAAATTCACCCCGCTGCTTTTGATGGCACTCATGAGCAATAATCAAGGGGGGGGGGGGTTTGAAGCGAACATGAAGATGAAGTCAAAATACTGTGCATCAGACATAGGTGAAGTGGAAGCAGGGGAGAGGAGTTGGAAGTGAGGATACTAGACAGAGAGTCTTCCAACTACACAAGGGCACTACAGATAGCTGAACTTGTGTTCCTTCAATGTTTCCATGCTATCGTTGGATTGCCATAGTTTGTAAGAGCCAGCTGCCTTCGGCCGTCTGAATATTCAGAACAGAAAATGTGCTGCGTCTCAGCAACTTTTCCTCAACACAGACCCCACTGCTTTGCCATCTACCTGGTCAATATGCTTTAATCAACTTGAGATTTTCCGGGCTATTGTTTCGTGTTGAAGAAGCTCATACTTAACGGGCCGACGGCAATACAACACCTTCAACCTTCCAACCATCCTGGTCTGGCCTTCGGGAGCGAAACATCGGCTTAGAGCCACAATCCGGTATTTTGCACTTGATATTATTTGTAACGGGAATCTCATAGAAAATGAAGAAGATATGATCCGTCCCAATGCAGCCACTTACCATCAGCTGCAGCGAGCATTCGAGATACGGCTCCGAGAATCACAAGAGAAACGGGGACGTAGTGTGGGAGCCAGGTCAGCAAACATCCAAGAGACACCACTACTAGTCATAAGTGGTATGTGCTAAAACAAAAGCTTTTCCTCAAAGCATCATTTTGTGGCTGTATAGCTTGTTTCCGTTAGCAACATGATATCTGTAGGTCATCCCACAGGAGATTACCCCATAGGAGATCGTCCTACACGAAATAAGCACAGGGAGGTCATACTCTTGAACGTAATCCCGTAACGCCCAAAGGAGGTGAACCTGTGAGAGGTGATCCTGTAGGAGGCCGTTCTGTAGAGATATGCCCTATAGTGAACTGTCCTCCTGAGAGTGTTCCTATGGCGAAATGTCCTCTTGGAAGTTGAATTATATATAGTAGTAGGTTGTCCTACAGGAGGTTGTCCTATACTAAGATTCTCTAGCAGATTACCCTATAGGGTGATAGAAGGCCCACTACAGAGACTTTAGGATACTGCGGCTGTGTAGCATGCACAGGAGCAGATTCGTCAAGTCACCAGGCGTAACTTCGTTTGTCGACGCACATTATATGCTGCCATTCACTACTGAAAGGCAGCAGATCAGGGAGGAAACTGACGTATGGAACCAATGAAGGGAGTAGAGTCCACAACAAAACTTGCTTGTATCAAGATCTTTACTCAATGGCTTGTCAGGGTATCCAAAGAAAGAAGGGGAGAAATGACTTGTGAGGTATAACATACCATACAAAGTCGTGCGCAGAAGCCGCACAGTCTCTGATTCCATGTCACATAGACGTGGAACAAGTGACAAATGCCTTGGTCTAGGTGGAGCTTCCTCGGCCCATTCCGAAGTAACAGATGCTGGTACAGGGGTTGAAATGTCCACAAGGTACAGATATGCTTCGTGAATGTAGCAGGCTCAACGCGACATTTACCCCGAGGCAAAGAATGGCCACAGTCGAATCCGTTTCAGCGAAATGAGGCTTGCCCAGTGACAGCCACCCGAAAGCACTGCGGGCTAGTCACCGGTACTGACGCCGGGAGAGGCCGTTGAGAAACCAGACGAATAGACATGGCTATTAGTAGGTCGGTCCCAAGTTCAGCCAACCTGCCAACATGGTCTACAAGGAGGTCCGGGCCAAGGGGCTAGGACGATTTAGAGCCAAGCAGCTGGCAGGTCTCCGATGGGTGGAGATCATCCCGTCGATACGATGTGGGCTCGGCAACAAGTTGCCAGAGGAGGCGCGCCGTTTGTTTCTCCAGTCTCGCAGGCCGTGGGCGCTCAGCCGCTTTGGGCCAGCGGCAAGGCGGGTCGTGGTGCAAATGCAGACGTGGGCGTTGCCGATCGGCAGGGGTTGGAATTGCCCAGGCTGGCAACGTCAAACGCCAAGATGGCAAGGAAGCCTCGTGCTGCGGCTCAAGCTTCGCAGGCAGGGCAGGTTGGGGGTTCGGCTACGGGCACCCTTGGTGTCTCGAAGTGATCAAGAAACAGGAGAAGGGGGGTTGGCCAGGGCGGTAGGGATGTACCATCTTGGGATCTTGGGATCTTGGGATCTTGTGCCGACGTCAGAGCAGAAATTCTCTCATCGAAACATCGAATCCTGCCCTCGTCAGAATCCCCTTGGACTTTTGTCTCCGGTACCTAGGTAGCGATCCCAACTGCTGGCCGCAGCACTTGACTGCTGGCCGCTTCCACACATGGTTGTGATCTGAAACATTCCGGCCGCCTGCAGCTCGAGGGAACCCCGCTAAACTTACTTGGACTCTCAAGACACAGCTTCGCCACTCACCCTACCCACGATTCGCGGCCGGGGAGCAGTTAGCTTTTGCGACGTCTACATCTTGTCATAGATTCTCATCTTGTCCATTGACAGTCGCACTCCAAGAACATCGCCCTACGGGTACTCGCAGTTGAGGACACGTGCCTCGGTTCTTTCCATCAAACTGCTTCAACGACAGTGCAAGGTGCCGCAACTGTCGCAGCAAGGCTCACCAGTCGTGGCCATTGCCAATCGTCAAGTCACACATTGACCGCTTGTGCTGGTGTTCCCTCCCTCCACTGCAAACAAGCACACTGCCAGAGACGTCAAGCTCGGAAAAGCATTGGGCGCACCCGACGTGGGCGCCGCAGCACGAGGCAGCCTTTTGTCGCTTGTGCGGCCAGGCTTAAGCAGGATATAGTGGTGGCACCCAGCAGCCCGTCCATCAGACCAACCTTGGAAAACCTGCAGACTAGGCACGAGAGCAGTAGGCTTTTCTGGTGTGGGCCTTCGTGCCTCGTCATATCCCATGTCGTCTTGAGCATTTTCAACACCAGAGAGGGTGTTTGCTCAAAAACCTACTCCTTTCCGAATTCTACAACTGTCCGCTATGGCTCTGTCCCCGATCAGTGCCGAAGAGCGCCAATGGCGCCTGCGACGGCTGGCCCAGGAATACGACATCGACGACAGCCCAGAGCCGACACCCCTCTTCAAGCCTTCAGCTACCCCTTCGCCACTGACGCCAAATTTCAAGAACCCCGAGGATGAGCACCGCGCAGACGACCTTCTCAGGCGGAGGAGGCAGGTGAATGCGCAGGCTAATGGCGACGGTGGCGGTGGCGTGGCAGGAACGAAGAAGAGGTCGTTCACTTTAACCCGAAAAGACAGTTTCTCGTCCAAGTTCGCCTCCAAGGAAATTTTCGATGCACTGGATGCTCACGTCGCCAACGCCGGTGCCCCAGGGGTGGCGGAAGCTCTGATCCACAAGCTACGCATGGCAGGCGGTGACCTCAACCGCGCAAACTCGAAATCGAAAACGCCTTTTCATCTCAGGAGGAAGAGTATGGACGACCTAGGGCAGGAGCAGAGCCGGATCCTGCAGAAGGCCGTCGAGACCGGGCAAGAAGAAATGGTCGACGTCCTCGTACCCCACGCCGAACCAGCGACGCTGGACGCTGCGTTGCCCCTGGCTATGCGGAATGGGAACCTCCATATCGTCGAGTCTCTTTTGAGGTATGGGGCCAGCGTGTCACAGACTCCAGAGGGGCAGTTCCAGTTTCGGCAGCTGTGCATTAATGGTGGACAGGCCGAGCTGGTTGGCTTGATTCTGCAGTCTGATGGCAGACCTCCTCCAGATTGGCTCTCTGGGGCCATGATTGACGCAGCGAGGAAAGGCTGTGCGGGTACTGTCGCCCAACTAAGCCGGTCTGTCGCGGACGGCAGTTTCAATGACGGCGCCGCTCTCATGGAGGCTATCTCACAGTGCCGGGTCGACATTGCCTTGGCAATCCTTATTGGCAACAAGCCCCCGAACAAGCAGTGCCTCAACGATGCTTTCTACAAGGTCACCCTGAATAACAACATGCTCCCGCCAGAAAAAATTACTCTGACAGACGTGTTGCTTCTCGCCGGCGCCGAGGGTGATGTGGTGTCGGCAGCATTGATCAAGGCGTGCGATGGGCCGTTTTACGAAATGATCGAATTACTCCTCAGTAACGGCGCCTCGATCGAGTACCAGAACGCCAAAGTCGTCAAGATTGCAATCGAAAGTGGCAACATGGACCTAGTGGACTTGCTACTGAAGGGTTCGGTTCTTAGTCCCATCCTCGCTGGTGAGCTCATTGAAAGTATAGGGAAGCGCATCGACCCGGAACAAAGACGTACTCTGCTCAGTGCGCTGCTTCGGAAGGGCGCGAAGGGCCCCCCACTTGACGAAGCGTTGATCAAGGCGGTGGAAGGCGGAGACAACGAGTGCGTCAAGCTCCTACTAACACCACACTTCCCTGGCTCGGGAAGATTACAACCAAAAGCAAGCCACGACCTCAAGACGGGCCCCCGAAGTATGGTGTTCGAGCGACACGCAACGGCAGACGTGAACTACAAGGCTGGCTTGGCGCTTTCCAAGGCGGTATCCTCTGGTAATCTTACCATGGTTGAGTATATTCTCTCGGCAAAGCCAAGCATCGAGACTCTTGTCGCGGTCTTCCCAGGCATAAATCAACTCGATCAAATGCCGCGTTATGTGATGACAGAGTCGTTCCTCAACGCTGGCGTCGCCGGGCCTTGCGTGCATACCGCCTTACAACAAGCCATCGATGATTCTCCGCCTAGGAGAGACGAGCGTCTTATCAAGATCTTGCTTCAACATGACGTCGATGCGAACGCCAACGATGGCGCACCGATATTATCAGCAATTGAGCATCTCGATGCTGACCTCTTGGAGGCACTGCTCAGGAAGCGACCCACAGTTAAGAACGCGGTAGCAGCACTCAAGAAAGCCATGATTGTAGAAGATAAGGTCAAGCGCGCACGAATGGTGAACGCACTTCTCCGGGCCGGTGCAAATGAATCGAAGGAGACGGTCGGCGACTCTTTGACGATGGTATTGCACGAGCAACCTGTGGATACTCGTTTGCTGGTCGTGATTCTACAACAAGGGCATGCCGACATCAATATGAAGGAGGGTGACCCAGTGACGATTGGTAAGAACACGCAAGCCGGACTCCCTGTCATTTCCTCGCTAACTAGTTGCGTAGCTGTCCGAGATGAGAACCCTCAAGTGCTCGAGTTCGTTCTTCAGGCGGGTAAGGCCACACCGGAGACTCTTGACTTAGCCATACAGGCGATGGCCAACGTGCCGTCAAGCCAAGAGAAAGCTACCAAGTTGGATTCGATTGTGAAGCGGACGAAGCAGAAGGAGTCCCTGAACAGCCTCCTCGCCTTTGAGGTCCAATCGATCCTTAGGGCCCCGGGCCCAAAACGCACCTTGGTTGTCTTGAGGGCCCTTCTTGACTTGGGGGTTGATGTCAATACCAACAAGGCCAAAGCACTCCAATACGCTGTGGCTGGCGCAGATTCAAAAATTACCGATGTCCTCCTTGCAGCCAAACCAAACACCACTTCATTGGCAGCGGCGGTGCCCTTCGCCTTCCACATCACCGATCCAACCGAACGGCTCACCTTCATCCAGAAGCTTCTTCATGCTGGTGCCCCAGCGGTGGAGGTCAACAGGGCTTTGGTTCATGCGATTGCAACACATCCTGACGACACTGCCTTGATCAACACCCTTCTTGCCAGGGCCGACACCAGCGACGGTGAGGCCTTGATGGTAGCGGTGAGGAAGGTCAATGTGCTCATGGTGGAAATGATCAGTACTAGAGCTCGGCACCCACCGGCTACATTGAATGATGCCTTCAGCGCGGCGATCGGCATCGAGAACAGAGAGAATCGGAAGTCGATCTGTGAGCTCCTCCTCAGGGCCGGAGCGACGGGCCCTGCCGTTTCTGACGCCCTTCTCGCTGCCGCTGGCACAGGGGATCTGTCCCTTGGCAAGATGCTCTTGCACTACGGCGGGAGTGTCGACCACCAGGAGGGTCAAGCAGTGGTTGAAGCGTGTCGTGCTGGCTCGCCAGATGTTCTGAAGATGCTCCTGTCGAGCAAGAGCGCTATTAAGAAAGAGACTCTCGAGCGTGGCTTCCAAGCCGCTACAGAAGTGGGCGATCTCAACCACCGCGCGGCTGTCTTCCAGATGTTACTGGACAAGGGCGTCGGCGGGGAAGTATTAGATGCACAGCTGGTGTCTGCCGCTCGCTTCGGCGATGATGCCCTGGAACTGGTTCGCCTTCTTCTTCGCTATGGTGCGCAACCCGACTACAACGGCGGTGAGGCTGTCTACAACGCCACGAGATGTGCATTCCTGCCCATTCTCCAGTTGATGCTTGGCATCGTTCCGGTAGGCGGAAAGCAAGTCAAGCCTTCGAGCCAGACAATGATTCGCGCCCTCAAGGCAAGCTCGAAATTAAGCGGCCAACCGAGATACGAGGTCATGAACTGGCTCTTCGCTGCCGGCCTACCGATCTGCGAGGAGGTCCACATATCGCTTGGTAAGGCCGTGAACGAGGAGGAGCCCAATGTTGAACTGGTCAAGCTGCTGTTACAAAACGGAGCATCGCCACTTGTGAACGGCTGCAAAGCTCTAGTTGATGCCGCGCAGAAATTAAATTTCGCGGTATTAGACCTATTCTTGCAACGCGAAATCTCACGGGACGACCTAAGTTGGGCATTCTTACAGACTTTCTCGGCTGCTGACGTGGACAAGTGGTTCACAGACCCTGGCTTCCAAGTGGCACAACGTCTTCTAGTAAAAGGGGCTCAAGGCGATGGCCCTGCCAGTGCGCTCATAGTCGCGATCGACTACATGGGCACCGAAAAGGATGACATAGCTCGGAAATTCGTGGACCTCCTCATTGAATACAATGCAGACGTCAATCAGGACCAGGGCGCTGCACTAATCAAGGCCGCAAAGAGCGCGAATGCTCACCTCATGCGGCAGGTGTTGCAGCAAAAGCCAAATTCAGATTCGGTTTCCATGGCCTTCCCTTATGTTTTCGACCACGAGGTGCCAGAGGACCAAGCTCTGGAGCTTATTTCCTTGTTTACGGACTACTCTGACGGCGAAACGCGACTCGATGCAATGTTCAACCACCCGGACGCTGAGCCCGTGGTGTTCAAGGCAATCTCACGGTATCCGCGCTCCACAACGATTGTCGAGACTCTGTTGGACTCCGGCTACTATCATGATCAAATGACCAGTGCACGAATTTTGCAGGAAGTCGAAGAAGAGGAGCCTGTCAATCTGCTGCTTTGGTGTCTCCTGCAGCCGCAGAAGAAGGTCAGCAGCAATATCATCAATATGCTTATTGACAGGGGCGCGCGGGTTAATTTTGAAGCACGACTCTCGAAGACGACTCCGTTGATGTTGAGTATAAAAGAGAAGCGTCACGACATCGTCAAGAAGCTTGTTTTTGCTGGTGCAGAGGTTGATGTGGCCGATGTCACGGGGAACACGCCATTAACCCTGGCTACGGAGATTGGCGGAGACCTAGGAACAATGATGATGCAGAACATTCTCGCTGCTGAACCGTCGCAGAACGACGGCTCCCTCCATAATGCCGCGAGGGAGATCAACGTTGCGGCCATGCAAGTGTTGGTTGATCACGGGCACGAGATCGACTTCCCCAGTCCAATACACGGCGGCCGGACTGCTCTCGGCGAACTATGTCTACATGCAGCAGACGGCGGAGCATTGACTGCGGCCCAGGAAAAGTCCATGGAGAAAGCCATGACGTATCTCCTCAAGCAGGACACGGATCTCAGCCTCTTGTCAGATGGCAAATCAGTGCTGCTCCTAGCCATGGAATCACGTGAACCAGTCGTCACGACAAGAGCCCTACTCAAAGTTGGCATGTGGAAGCACATCAATCGGCCGTTTAACCACTTCACAGATAGCACATATACCTACTCACCCACGCAATATGTCAAGCGGGTGCTGCCGCAAAATGACCACTCTGAGCAGCTGCTCAGTCTCCTCAAAGCAAACCGGGGCCAGGATATATACTACGCGAACGAAGGACCTCAACCTGAGGGCGCGATCGGCTTACCAGAGGACATAGTTCGCATCGAGCGCGAACGAAAGGCACGGCTCGAGCGTATCCAGCTCGAAGCTGAGGACCACTCGCGGAATCTCTCGCGTACCAAGGAGGTTGCCGACATTCAGAACCAGATATTTGCACAAAGGGCGCAACTTGAGGACACACGGTCGCGGCAGCAGCGCAACACAGAGATCGAGGGCATCCGCGAGAGGGCGCAGCTGGAAGAGGAGCTCTTCAACGAGGCGGTGCGGCGGCAGCGGGCGGAGAGGGCGGCGGCGATGGAGCACCAGTCGTCCATCACGCAGGCGGCGATCGAGCGGAAGCGGTTAGAAGCAGAGACGGAGTTCGAAGCCGAAGGGCGCAGGCAGTTGCAGTTGCTCGAGTACGAGAAAGCTGCGGCGGATGCGAGAGAGGAACACGCGCGGCAGATGACGTCCAACAGGGTGGATGAGCGGCACGCCATTGACCGCCTGGACCGAGAGCACGATTCGAGGATAAAGAACCGTATCGCGCAACAGAAAAAATTGGTCGATTCGCAAAATCAACTGGCAAACCAGCTTGGTAGCGTGGGCATGCCGCAGAGGAGGCAGATTGGCTACATCTCGGGAGAGCTGGACTGATGGTGGTGTGTGGGACCCCCGGGGGACGCATTTTCGGCTGTCGAGGCATAATTACTGGAGCAAATGGGCGGAAGGTGTTCAGGATCATGGGGCGAATATCTCTGACGAATCTTTTTTTGTCTCTGTAGAACTGTGTACAGTGTTAGAATCTGGTGATACAGGAAGCGCTGGGTTTCTCCTTTTGTCTTTCCGCCTCTGTCTGGTCGTTTGACGAATCTCATGATATGATGCCATCGTCTCCCGTGGTCTTGGTACTACTGGTGATCCACCCCGAGGTTGGCCCGGGCGTTGTGCCTGCTTCAGCCTTAGCCTGTGCCTCAAGAGGCGCCGCGCTGACATGCGCGGGACGAATTGTAACGAGTGATCTCGAGGAGGGTGACAGAGTGAAAGCAGACATGCTTCGCCCCAATGGTGGCATGTACCGTCATTGCTGGATGCTTTCGGCTCGGTTGAGCTTGGAAACAAGCTTGATTGTTCACCAGCTTTGCTGGGGTCTAACTCTGCACTGCCGTGGCCTTCCCTCCAAACATCCTATGGCACCATTCATCGGACAACCTCTCAACCTCTTACAGACAATGTCCTATAGGACAGCCTCCTGACCTCTATGGGGCAATTCCCTATGGGATAATCTCCTGGTCTCCTGTAGGACAACCTCCTACAGTAAAAACTCTCGACGTTCTATAGGACAACCTCTTACACGACGATCTCCCGCCTACTATGAGACAACCTCTTATAGAATCATCTTCCCTAGGCTGACATGACCTCTTGGGGGTAATTGCTCGGGAGGTAGCTCTTTACCTGTGCCTTCTACAAATGGCTACAGCTTCTCTTCATGTATATTGAATTGCTGAGGTCGGCCGAATTTGTTGCTGTGGTCATGTGTCGGACGGTATTGGGTCATCAGGCTAATTGATGGCTCGACCAACGGGCCAGGGCATCCATTACGTTAGACCCGCCCGTTTCCGTCCCAATGGCGAGATGTGCGATCAGCTTCTCTGGCTTCTGCTGCACACAAAGACACAAAGTGAGGATCTACAGGGTGCAATCTTGTGCGGCGATCGGCATTGTTGGAGGTGCAGGGCTGGCAGGCAGGTTGTGACAGAGGACAGGACAGATTTCTGACAGAAGCATGTGAAACTGCGTGATCGCCAACGGTTGAAGGTCTGGGACTGTGGGAGTTGTGGACACTGCCCTATCTAAGTGAAACGAGCATGCCTGCTCGGCAGCTCGGCCACCCCTGCGGCCTCTGGCTGGGTGCTTTGCGTCAGTGGGGGGCAGATCTGGGAAGCTTGGGGCACGTCTCCAACAGAATGGAGGGCGGTGGGTCGGGTGTGGAGGGGCAAGGCGCGACCGCGGTGCCTTCGTGCTTGGGAATCCTGGCCCTGGCTGCCAACTTTGTGGTTGCCCAGGCAGGCTGGCAGTACGGTCTCCTGCAGTGTGCTGCTCGTAATGAGTCGGGTGAGGGGCGAGGGCTGTTTTGATTGCCATCAATTTCAGCCCCGCCAATCCTCCCTCTGGCGCCGCAGCTAGACAAGCTACAGTACTCTCACTACCTTGCCTACCTTCCCTGCCCATGTGCGCACACCTTGCATTGGACCAGATTGATTTGACTGGGCTGGTACGACGTCGCAACGCACTCTTCACCGTTCCTTATTACCTACCTACGACCGAGGAGGTCAATTGTTGAATTCCCCTCACACCACGCTCTCTCTGCTTCCTCTCTACACCTTCTCTCGCCGCCTCTTCCCAACCACAGCCCGTCCTTGTCCAACATTCACATCACCACTCGTCCCGTCCCGCCGCATTAAGCCCGCTGGAAACCACGCCACACAAGCCTCTCCGTCCATTATGGCGCCCGTTGGAACTGTTCTCATCACCGGGTGAGCCCTCCTTCTCCTCTGGCCTGAGCTGCGATCAGCGACCTTCAATGTGCAGATCTGCCAGGCGTCGGCGAGGACCCCATTATTGACTGTGAATTGCAGTGGCACTGGCTACATTGGCTCGTTCACCTCCCTTGCCCTCCTCGAGAACGGCTACGAGGTGGTGATTGTCGATAACCTCTACAACTCGTCCGAGGTGGCCCTCGACCGCATTGAGCTCATCTGCGGCAAGCGACCAAAGTTCTATAAGGTGGACATCACGGACAAGCCCGCCCTGGACAAGGTTTTCGAGGAGCACCCCGAGATCGATAGTGTCATCCACTTCGCCGCCCTCAAGGCAAGTATACACCGGTCGTGCATCATCGCGCAGCTACCACGGGAGGGAGGGGCCAGAGGAGAGCTAATAGACGTATGCAGGCCGTGGGCGAGTCCGCCGAGATCCCTCTCGAGTACTACCGCGTCAATGTCGGCGGCAGCATCTCCCTGCTGCGCTCCATGACCGACCACAATGTCACCAACATCGTGTTCTCCTCCTCTGCGACTGTTTACGGCGACGCTACCCGTTTCCCCAACATGATCCCCATCCCAGAGAACTGCCCTACCGGCCCGACCAACTCCTACGGTCGCACAAAGTCTATGATTGAGACCGTCATCGAGGACCATATCAATGCCCAGCGCAACAACCTCAAGAAGGCAGGCAAGCCCTACGAGCAGTGGAACGGCGCCAACCTGCGCTACTTCAACCCCTGTGGCGCGCACCCCTCGGGCATCATGGGCGAGGACCCTCAGGGTGTGCCCTACAACCTGCTTCCCCTGCTCGGCCAGGTTGCCACTGGCCAGCGCGAGAAGCTGCTGGTGTTCGGCGACGACTACGCCTCCCGTGACGGCACGGCCATCCGCGACTACATCCACGTGTGCGACCTTGCCAAGGGCCACCTGGTGGCGCTGAACTACCTGCGGGAGCACCATCCCGGCGTCAAGGCATGGAACCTCGGGTCAGGACGTGGCAGCACCGTGTTTGAGATCATCAACGCCTTCAAGAACGTCGTCGGTCGGGATCTCAAGTACGAGATCGTGGAGAGGAGGCAAGGCGACGTGCTGGACCTGACAGCGAACCCCAGCCTGGCCAACAAGGAACTGAACTGGAAGACAGAGCTCAAGATGGAGGACGCCTGCTCGGATTTGTGGCGGTGGGTCAGCAACAACCCCCAAGGGTACCGCCAGAGCCCCCCGGCGGAGCTGCTTGAGGCGTTGAAGAAATAGACCCTGCAGGGATGTTGCAAGTGAGCCGGCCGCGTTCGGAGGAGAAGATTGTGCAAAAGAATAATGAGTGCCGTTTTGGGAACGTGGCAGTCAATGTCTGCCGGTGAAGTGGGAATATCATTGTTATGCGGACACAAGGCTGCAAATCAAGGCTGGAGCGTCCATAGACTTTGCTTCAACGAGTTAGACGAATAATGCAACTTTTCAATTCATACTGGTAGACTCGTGATGAGTCCCACAGGAGGCTTTGGATCTGGGACCGTGGTCCGACGCGGCGAGAGCTTACCCGTTGGTATCCTAGACGATGTGATGTGGGCAGACTTTGCGCTCCATTCTAGCGTATTATGCTATTTGTGTGCATACCGCAGGTGTATGCTGGGTATGGCGACAGTCAATGACATTTAAGGTGGCCGTAAGCAGTGATATGTACACTAGTACCTACCTAAATACCTACCTAGGTGGGTAGGTAGGTAGGTAGATTGAGAGCCAGGCTCACAAGGACTAATGATTGATGTGACATCGTAATTGGGTACTCCCGGTACCTGACCTTCCCAAGGCGAGAGGAGCTACCCCACGATGTAGCTGACTAACCAGCCAAGTCCACCTTATCGCGCTCTCTTTACAGATTACTTGGGCGACGACACGTCCTAGGCCAGACGCGTCGCCCGAGGCGCCGTACAGTGAAAGGTGACTGCGTACATGCTTGATTCACTCATGTGCATGCGCATCGCCGGTTTCGTACAGCATTTAAAGAGAGGGACAACAAGATTTCTTCAACACAAAGCCACCCCTGCGAGACGCAAGCCTGCATTTCACCCCCGTTTTCAGTCCGCAACAAAGGCTCCTTTGCGCCATGCTACATTCCGTCCGCGCGCGACAGCTGCTTTTCTCGTCCAAGTCGCCCGCTTCCTTCGAGGTCATCATCACCGCTCATGCCCCCGACCCCTGACCTCGTTTTTGATTTTAGTTTCGAATGCCAACAACCACAGTCTGACATCGCAACAACGTACGCTCTGCCGTTCGATGTCTTCGCACTCGAACGTCATTGCTTTTTGTGACCGGACCTGATCTCATCACTCCTGCATCTTTCTTCTTGCAGATCCAACCTCCGCTGCCCAGATTTACTTCCGTAGGTGTCCGACCTACTTCTTCGACTGCGCCTGCCGACCAGCCTCGACAGCGACCGCACTCGCCGGTGTTTGGCATCAATCTTCGAGGTGAGAAACATTTTGGAGACGCAAACCCTGACTTGTGTCTTGTTTGGCAGCCTTTAGCCTCCCTCCATTGCCCTGAGGCAACACCACGGTTATGCTTGATTTCTCATCCTGACTGCAACCACTTTTCATTTCGCCTCACTGCCGCAAACAAACAAAATCTGACTGCCTACAGGGAGATCTCGATCTTGCTCGGCAACAGATATCTCGGGGGCTTTTGACCGCCATCATGCCGCCTAGGCGAGGTCGTGGCGGCCGCTCAGGAGGCACTCCAGCAGCGCCTGACCCATCGCCCAGAGCCCAGAGGACTCCGGGACCGGCCAGGACGAGTACCGCGTACGGGTCTCCCGCGATGCTTGCCCCGAGCCGCGCCGCCTTGCAATCATCGTTTGATGGCATGGGCAACGCGATCAGATCCGTGCAACAACACATCCCAGACGCACAGAGGGGCAGAGGAAATCAACGGAATCGAGCCTCTGCGGCCCCCCCTGCGAACCCTCCTGCGAGTCCTCCTGCAAATCCTCCTGCAAACCCCCCAGTGGCCTCTCCTGCGCTGCCTCCTCAACCTGTGCGTCCACCACCAGGACCGGCGGGCAACAACCTTGGTATGTTTCTTGGTCTCTCTCTGCTCTTGTGATTCTGTCTACAAGCTTCGTAATTGATCTGACCCCGTTACAATAGCGCCACCTGGTGGACGGGCAAACACCGTCCAACCTGATGGTAACATACCGAGGTCATATCGATTCATGTCGGCACCGATTCACTCTGATACCCCGTCTCACAGGAGTTTTATCGAGGAGAGCGAACTTTACCAAAATGCAAATGTCGGGACACCGGGGACACCCAGACCACCTCGACCCGACCCGAATAGACCAGCAACTGCTGGGTCGCATTCTGGATCGGATTCCATTGATGACAATGACGACGAGGATCCACTACAGCGCGGCACGCCTGGCGGTTCGAGGGGTGGCAGAGATTCAGTGTCGGTCCCACGCCCTCCACCGAGCTATCGGCCGATCAGTTGGGCCGATCGCTTCACACAAAGTGGTGGATTCGGAGGAACGGCGGCTAATCCGCCTCCGGATAATACCGACACTCCTACAGGATACGGTACTGGAGGTTCAAGACTTCCGCCACCTGGAGGGCTACCCACCCCGACGGGCATCACAGGAGTGACACCGACCGGAGGCCAAGGCAACTCTACACAACAAAATAATGTAGTTCCAGGCGCTGGATGGTTGAACACCCCCGGAGGTAACGCGAGACCATCATCCACTGGAGGGCCACCTACTGGAGACTCGACTGGGATCACTTCAACAGGAGGATCAGGCACCGGAGATCGTCGGAATGGACAACCTGGCACTGTTACTTGGGCGAGTTTGGGAGTGCCAAATACTGGAGCATCCGGCACTGGAGGAGCCGGTACTGGATTGACCGGTACCGGAGGAAACGGTACAGTGCTCGGCCCTCCTGTTGATAATGGCCAGCAAGGCTCTAATGGAAGCATCCAGCAAGGCTCCAGCGGAAGCGTTCAGCAGGGCCCTAAAGGAGGCATTCAGCAAGGCTCTGACAGCAGCGTCCAGCAAGGCTCTAACGGCGGCGTCCAGCAAGGGAGTAGCCAAGGGTGGCAAGGACCGCAGGGGCCTCAAGGCCCTCAAGGACCGTCGGGACCACCAGGGCAGCCCGGGCTACCTGGACTACAAGGACAGCCAGGACCACCAGGACCGCCCGGAACTCCCGGACAGCCAGGACCGCAAGGGCTGGTGGGGCCTCGGGGGCCAGCAGGGCCAGCAGGGCCAGCCGGACCAGCCGGACCAGCCGGACCAGCAGGGCTGGCAGACAGGGGCGCCGATCTTCCACCAGGCGATTTGTTTGAAGCCGACAATCTCATCGCTCGAAGCGTCAATTGGCTGTATAGGGTTCTCAACGTTGGTCGGTTGCCACGCTGGCTGAGCGGACCACTGCAACTGTTCGCCCTATGCACCTTGGTCGCATGGCTTCTGTTGATCCTTGTCGAGCTTTACGTCCCTGCGGTTGGATGGGACGGGATCGTGGTCGGCAAACGTTTTCAAAACCACGGGAATTCACTTTCGGGTTGGAGGCAAAACATCTTGCAGTTTGTGCCGTGGGTCATACTACATCCTTTCGCTGCTCTGACCGGCAATTTGGACTACGCAGACTATCGGACCACCATACACTGGATGCAATTGAACCAAGATGCCACTGGGAAGCAAGTTGCTACGCTCGCAGAGGCCGTTGGACAGCTGCGCAGAATTCTTCCAGAGCTCATCAAGGTAGACGCCGGCATCGCTACGTCCGAGTGGAAAGTCGAGGACACTTTTTGGCACGCTTTGAATGACGAGATGAAAAAGGGAGGCTTAATGTGGCATCTGCTCAGCATACACACAGGGGAAAACGGTTCTCATACCATCTCAGACGCGCACTGGGATGCCATTAAGCAACGACTACGTGAGGAGGACATAACTTCTCGCCCATCAGGGAACGACCCACTGGCGCTGAGCAACGAGGTCATGAGCTACGTGGACACGTCCGTGTCCAAATCTTTCCAGGATTGGCTCACCAAAAACGCAGATGACGTGCGGAAGGCACGGGGCACCGAAAAGGGGGAGCCAAGTGCCTCTTACTCAGAGCTCTTTGGTCAGGTCGACAAGTTGGTCGACGAACGGCTCAAGGAATTGAATTTGGAGGCCCGGGTCGTCACCAGAGAAGAGTTCATCTCCAAAGTGGAAGACTATTTCCGCAACCACAGTGCCACCGTCGAGGACGAGCTGGCAGCTATGAATGGCAAGCTTGCGCAAGCATTGGGCATTGCCCACGAGGCCAAGAATGCTGCCAATCTTCCCCCGGGGCTGAGCCGCTCCGAAGTCGAGAGCCTTGTGGGTGAGATGGTGCGCCGAGCCGTTGGAGAAGCCCAGTTGGAGGCCTTGGCCAGAGGGACGATCAAGTCCCACCTCAGTACCGAGCTTCTCACCCAAAAGAACTACTTCAGCACCCTTCGAGGATCTCTGATCGACCCGTACCTGACTTCAGCTACGTACGACTGGAGGGCGAAGAAGGATGCGGAGACACGAGGCGAGTCAAAAGCCAGTTCCTGGAGCTTGCGTAACTTGATACTTGAGAAGGACCCTTCGGTATTCCGCCCCGGAGGCAAGTACACCGGCATGACCTTTGCTCCGTCCGCTGCGCTAGAAAAATGGCACGAGGACGGGGAGTGCTGGTGTGCGGCGCACGAGAATGGCACGCAAATCGCAGATCTGTCGATCTACACTGCCGAGGTTCTCATTCCGCAATACCTAGTTGTCGAACATATCAGCCGTGATTCCACATTCGACCCGTGGTCCACGCCCAAGGAAATCGAGTTCTGGGTCAAGGCCCCCGGCGACAGCAGCCAGCGCCCTCTGGACGAATGGAGCAAGAAGAAGTGGACCGAAGCCCCCACGGTTCCAGGGATGAAGCTCCAAGAGAAGGGTTTCGTCAAGGTCGGAGAATTTGAATTTGACTCGGGAGGAGGAAAGGGTGAGACCCAGGTCTTCAAGCTGCCCAAAGAGCTGGAGGACTTTGGGGTACAGACTCAGCAGGTGCTGGTGCGCGCCAAGAGCAACTATGGAGCAAGCGACCACACCTGTTTCTACAGGCTGCGACTCTTTGGCATCAAGCCAGATGGGGATAGCAACAAGCCGGAGGCGGGTGACCCAGAGCACGAAGACCTTTGACAGGCTTTTCCTTTGTAACAGGAGGATAGAAGCTCGAGAGAGGGCGTTTACTTATTTGGCACCCAAAACGATGGATGAATGACTCGTTGGTGCACACCAGCAGAGATCATGGAATGGAGGAAATGGGAGGAACTGCAAGGGCGTTGGTCGTGTGTCACTCGGGGACAGGGTGATTGACCAAGGCGTTTTCAGAGATACCCTTCGGTCTTGTATATTGGGTTACTGTTTACTGATCTACCCCAAACTTGGTCCTTCGCAACTATGCTGAGTGGTCGTCTTGACAGCTTGACGTAGACGGAGTCGAGAACGATTATGAAGGCCATCTATCACCTCGACCCGAGTAGACAGAATAATCATACAATTAGCATTTTTGATGAGCACAGCGATCCTTTGATCCGAAGTGAGTTTGAGACCTGGCTAGTCATGGCCAAATACAGCACACGCAGACACACACAGACACACAGACACACACATATGAATAAACATGGCATCTCTTCAGATGCAATCGCGCACCCTGACAGGGTTCTGAATTACGAACGATGAGAGGCGCAGAATGGTTAAATGGAGCTCTTGCTCTCAGGTGTACATCTCATATTCGGCAGCGCCTGGGGGCGCCCCGCTGGATATGGCGGAAAATAGTTGTATGATCTCTATGCACAAAATGAAAGACCCGCTGAGTAAAGTTATGACATCCGGACCAAACCCCTCCCCCCCCCCCCAAATCTTAATCTGTTTCCAGCTGAGAGACCCTGGTCCTGCACAAGCTGACGCCAATGCGGTTGCTCTCATCTGTCACGGCCTAGCCTCTCCTCGTCGTCGTCCACCAGCTCATACGCGGGCCTGAAACCTTGGGAGTCGCCAGCACTGTCGGGCTGCTTTCTGAGGAGAGGATTGGGATGTGTGTCCTTTGTGCCGCCTAATGACGTGTATCCTTGGTCGTATAGTGATATATAGGGGATGCCCAGGTGGCGGAGGAACTAGATGTCTGTCTGTCAGCCAAGAGGTCCGGGAGCCACACATCTCACTGATCCCTCCCACACACACAACGCCAGCGGCGTTGTTCTTATTTAGGAAATTAGGGAAGAACATGAACTCACGGCCCAGATCTCGGCGTAGTGCCAGTCGATGACGGGATGCACGCGCACAAAGGCAGGCCAGTCGCCGTCGGTCGGGTCGAAGTGAGTCAGGGCGGCGCCGTGGGGGTCGGTCCTGCGGGTGCCGACGAAGACGGCCCTGAGGCGGGGCCTGTCGCGCAGGTAGGCGTCGAGGGCGGCGCGCATGGGCAGGGCGTAGCGGCACAGGTCGAGGTGGTAGGTGGCGGCCGAGTGCTCGACGAAGGCGTCGACCTCGGCGAAGGGGTCGGGGGCCACGATGTAGACGGACTGCAGGGCGGCGGGAAAGGGCCGCGGCGACCGGCTGCGCACCGGGGTCGGCGCGGCGGGCGTGTTGGTCGGGATCTGCGAGGTGAGGCCGTTGGTGGCGGTCGTGTTCGTGTAGGGCGGGGGAGACAGCGGCTCGTGGTCTGGTGGCTCGAAGTGCCGCGGGAGGCAGGCGAGGATCAGGACCAGGAGCACGAGGCAGTCCTTGCCGCCGTTGTAGGAGAGGGAGAGCTCCTCGATGCTGTTTGTGGCAAAGGCGGCGGCGGTGAGCTGTCCGGATCGACGGTCACGGGCGATGGCACGGGCACGGGCACGGGCGGGCTGGGAGGACCACTCACCTGTATCTGTCGAGGGCCTCGTCAATGACGGAGATTGCCTCTCGCGCATGGGACTGCACGCCCCTGAGCAGGGTCGTCTCGGCCTCGTGGGCCAGGAAGGCGTCGACCTTTGCCTGCAGCTGGAGGCAGACCTGGCGCAGCGAGAGCGATGCGGCCGGGCCCGCAGCTGGCGGCTCTTTGATGACCCCGCCATTCGCGGTGGGCGAGATGCCGTTGGCGAGATGGTGGTGTGGCATCACAAACAAGTGCGTGGCGTGTGAGGGCGTGAGGGCGTGAGGGCGTGAGGGCGTGAGGGCGTGAGGGCGTGAGGGAGAGTCGTATCGTGCTATGACCCGGGAACTGCAGCCATGGACACACCGGTTGTGGAAGGTGCTGAGGTCTACTCTGCTGGCTGGCTGGCTGGCTGGCTGGCTGGCCGGCTGGCTTGACCAGAAGAATAACGGGCAGAAAGCTGTCCGTCTGGGCCGTGGTACGGTCCGAGCAGTGTAAGCTGGGGACTTTCTCCACCGGCCTCGGCTGCATTATCCACGGCGGGGAGATCGGCAACTGTCATTGACAGGGGTCCATAGGTACTTGAGTACCTAGGTAGTCCCAACTCCCTCGGAGTATCCTTTTATAACTTAGCCCCAGCAGCTATAGTACTCACCAAACTAGTCCTTCTTCCACGTGGTTGTATCATATTATGATGAACATCAGTCACAGTAGCCTCTGCTTTGCAAGCAAGCACGTGGGGCTGATGGAAAGCATGACGCCGAAACTGAAAGTTGCATTGTACCCAAGTCCGGCATGCTATCATGGAGCCCCAGCTGGATTGATCTAGATTGATAGAGGAGAGCAATTCACAGATGATGTGTTTTATAACCTGATTTGTTATCGCTGCAGAACCGTAATGAAGCGATTCGCCTCGCCTCGCCTGCAACATCTCGGCGAGGATTTGAATCACATGCCGTACAGAAGAAATGAACCATCATGGGACAACTTCTCCTGAGCACCGTTCATACTAAAAGACAGGAGAGCCCTTATCATCATTCCCCGTCAAACCTATTGAACCACGGGACATAGGCCGGCAGCAGTAGCCTGTTGGGCCTAGACATAAATGTAGCAGAACGCTCCACCGTTTCCTCCCAGCTGGTCGTGGGTCTCGAGGAGCGGGATCTCGGGTCCAAGCCACGCCATGTCCACCGTCATATTCATGGGGTCCGCCCGCCTGGTCATGGGCATCGGCGGCATCGTCACGGTAGGGATCGCATTCAGGCGCTTGTCTGCGTCCTGCATTTGCCAGATCCACCACAGCCGGTCGAGTGCGGCATGGTGGAAGTAGAAGATGGGATCGCCCGGCGATGTCATGGCATCACCGCCGGGGTCCACCGCGGCTACGTAGTGGCCTGCTGTGTGGATCTGTTGCGGATCGTGGTCAGCTTCTTTCCACGTCTCTAGACTCGAATAGTACTGTAGGGCACGTGTGAGACGCTTACTCCCCAGGGGAACGAGTCGTTCTTGGGTATCGGCGTGCCAAGCAGCTGGTTGTAGAAGCCGTTCATCTCCTTGTTGTCGTTGATCAGACTGAAGGCCCGATCAGCCGTGGCCCCCATCGCTGCATTGCGGTTGACGTCGCGCCGCAAGCATCGTGGGTTGGCGCCTGTCCCGTCGGATCGGGGGTTCTTGGGGACCAGGTCAAGCGCTGTTGACATCGAGGTGGGCCCCAGGCTCACGACCATGCTATTTCCTTGTCAGCCATCTCCACATCCTTCAGGCGAGCGCATAGCGGTGGCAATGTGTGTGACAGACTCTGAGAATGGTCCTTCGGTGACGCAGCCGCCGCCGCCGCCCGACTTGATAATGTTTGGTGTCCGACCCGGTTGCGAGACACCTTTGTATCGCGGATCTGGCTCGCCGTTGCCTCCCATGCTAGAAGCATTCCCGTTGAGCAGCGGTGAGTGAATTGGGTCGTTTGAGTAGCGGTCATAGTTCATGTACTGTGTGACGGTCAGTACGAAAACGGTCAGGCTTGGTTGGAGGAGGGACTGTCGTACGGGCTGGTAGCCGGTGAAGCCGCACTCTTCACGAAGGGCCTGCTCGTACAGATAGACATAGTACTTGTGAGCGCCGAACAGGTAGTAGTTGCTGTGAAGCTCCATCGCGTGCGTCATGTGGTACGCCACGAAGTCATCAAACCGGCTCATCGCTCCAGGAAATCTGGTTTTGTCCGACTTGGGCGGCAACTTCATCAAGCACTTCACCGCAGCCACATATTCCTGTCTCTGCTCCTCGGAAAGATCACTCCTGTCATATATGTCAATGAGATGGGACGTTTCATGAAGAGCCGTAGAGGTTGTGAGACGCACCATTCTCTTCGTACCGACGCCGTTTCCATTGTACATTCATTGTTCTTGCCGGCTGCAATCTTTTGGCCCAGCCAAGCCTCGACCTTGGGCATCGTGGCCTCCTCTAGCTTGTCGACAACATCGAGTGGATAGTTCGGATTGCGATCCCTACATGAGCCCGTATAGTAAGCAGAGGTACAACGAACGGAAGGAGGTCAAGGGGGGTCATACGCGTCCATCTTTGCTGCATATCCAGAAGGGGGCGACTCTGAATGAGCTCCACGCAGGAGCGCGACGAACAAGAGAGGGCGCCAGGTTGACCACATCTTGTCCTATTACCTGATTGCGGTAGAATGAAGTCAGAAAGGGGGAATTAAACAAAGTTGTGCTCGTATCGCGTACCGAGGAAGAGTCATGGCATATATAGCTGCCATTACTGCTGATCTGTGGTGGGAAACATTCATGTTGGCGTTACGCAAGGCTTCATTAATCCACATTCAGGATCTGCCTCCTACTTGCAAGCGAGGGATTGAGAGCCGGCTAAGGTCTCTATACCAGATGTGTGCCCGGTACAAGACGCAGTTGGCGGCTCGATTGATTGAGGTTGTCCTATATTTATTCCGGACAGTGCATCTCCGCACGGCAGTTACGGCGACAGCTGTTAGGGAGGCGACTCCAGGAGATCATTTCCACAATCAATGGTCATCCTACGAGATACTTACCCGTTCAAATGAGGGAGAATTTCAACTTATATTATTTAATGGCTTACATTCCGTGCGATGTGATGCAGAGGAACATCTGAAATGTTGCTAGGTAATTGCATCCAGTAAGAGTAGCATCTTTGCACAGAGGTAACACCGTTCTGCGAATCAACTATGCAAAACAAAAAAAAAAAAAGCCCGGATCACTAGACCTTCACTCAGCATCACTTCGCAGAAAGATGTTCCAACGCCATGAAATATAGCCCCGCAGTGACGTCGGCTTTGGTGAGCTTAAATCTGTTGATGGCCGTCAGGTCGTCCGTCTCTGCCTTAGCAGCCTCCCTCTGTCTACACCCGTTGCTGGATACCGGATCCGGCTTCGCACGCTGCCACTGGGCCTTTCAATAAATTCAACACTCTACTTCTGTTTCTTGGGCCTGAAACAAGACACTCCTTGAATTGGGTCTTGCTAATTTCCGGAGCATCTGTTGAAAATCATGTCTGATATTGCAGTAGAGTAAGAAGACTTTCTTTCACGGTGTCAACGAATCCGGGCTCTCTGTTGTGCCTGGGTAATTAGTCTATTATGAATGCAACCAAGAACCTCAAAGCCTTGTTTCGGGTCCAACACAGGTCACTAAATAGACTGCCCTTCGAAATGTAGAGGTAGACGGCTTTGACGCCGTTATATCTTCAGGTTGGATACATGGGGTCCATCCCGTGACGTTAGAGGGCCTCGCTTGTCTTGAGTTCTCCAGCACTCCTAGAGGAATCGAATGCACTAATTGCGGAAGTCTCATGGCTTGCTTACGTTTTCTTAATTATTCTACGGGAGCTTTGCCCCAATATTTCAACGTGCAGAAGCTTTTCCAGTAGTAGGTGATCGCATGGGAGGTTATCTTATGGGACATTATTTCCCCTAACTTTATTACATAGGAGCCTTTGATATTCCCACAAGAAATCATCTCGTGGGCTCCCAATGCTTTGCCACAAGGAACCGGGCGAAGATGAATGCCCAGGTGTGCCACACCTCGTCGCTGTTGCTACGTCGGGGACACCAGAGAAAAACCGTGTAGCAAGTGCTGTTCACAGGATTGTTACCTCGAATTTACTAGCAAAGCCAAAAACTTGAGCCCAAGCCTTTTAGACGACACCGAAAGCTATTCAGAACTCGATTGTTGTTACGGAGGGTGCGGTTTTGCTCTGATATCATGAACAAGGACGAGCGCAGCAAAGTGTGACGAGAAGACCTCGGGAAGTTGCTTATTTCTGGTCAGAGATTACTAGCGGCAGGCAATCGCCGAACTGTCTGCTAGGGCAGCCCCACATACCGTCACATCCCTGTCCAGCAACCCTGCCGACCTGGAAATTTTCTGGAATTCGGAATGCGCAACTGCAACGCATCTTCCCTTCCTACGGGCAACCACGGACAAGACGAAGATGGCGCCACATCCGAAGTCTGGAAAGTCTGGGCCGAAAGGGTACTCTAAACACTCAAAGAAAGAGGATAAAACGCTGAAAAGAAAACGAGAGGCAGAGGACCATGACCGCCTGAAGAAGGCGATCGACGAACTGGTATGCATCTCTCCCTCACTCTTTCTCACTGAAGGTCCCTCGATCCTGACTGACAATGCTTCTAGGACCCAAAGTCCCCAGCCGCAAATTTCGCCGACCTGCCCCTCTGCGAAGCCACAATCTCCGGCATCAAAGCCTCCCACTTCGAAACCCTCACCGATGTCCAGGCTCGAGCCATTCCTCTGGCCTTGAAAGGCCATGATCTCCTCGCCGCTGCCAAGACAGGAAGCGGCAAGACCCTCGCCTTCCTCGTCCCCGTCCTCGAGAAGCTTTACCACGCCCGCTGGACCCCCCGCGATGGACTCGGCGCCCTGATCATGTCACCGACGCGCGAGCTGGCCGTGCAAATTTTCGACGTTCTGCGCAAGATCGGCCGCTACCATGACTTCTCTGCCGGCCTGGTCATTGGCGGCAACAACTTGAAAGAGGAGGCCGAGCGCATCGATCGTATGAACATCCTCGTTTGTACTCCTGGACGCATGCTTCAGCATCTAGACCAGCGATTTGGATTCAACGTCGACGACTTGCAGATTCTGGTTCTTGACGAGGCCGACCGCATCATGGATATGGGGTTTCAGCACGCTGTCGACGCCCTCATTGAGCACCTGCCCAAGGAGAGACAAACACTGCTGTTCAGCGCCACCCAGAGCAAGAAGATATCGGATCTCGCCCGTCTCAGCCTCAAGGAACCAGAATATGTCTCAGTTCACGAAGCGGCCGAGACAGCAACCCCGAGCACCCTTCAGCAGCACTACGTCGTGACGCCGCTCTCGGAAAAGTTAGACACGTTATATGGCTTCATAAAGGCGAGCTTAAAGACCAAGATCGTGGTCTTCTTGTCGTCTGGGAAACAGGTCCGATACGTATATGAGACCCTTCGACAGCTGCAACCGGGTATACCATTGCTTCACTTGCACGGTCGACAAAAACAGGAGGCGAGATTGCGAATCACACAACAGTTTACATCGGCAAGGCATTCGTGTTTGTTTGCGACGGATGTTGTCGCACGAGGTGTTGATTTTCCTGCGGTCGATTGGGTCATACAAGTCGATTGTCCCGAAGACGCGGACACCTATATCCACCGTGTGGGTCGAACAGCAAGGTACCAAAGCAAGGGCCGTGCGGTTCTATTCCTCGACCCAAGCGAAGAGGAGGGCATGTTGAAGAGGCTCAAACAAAAGAAGATCCCCATAGAGAAGATTAACATCAAGGACAGCATGAAGAAAAGCATCAAGAACCAGGTGCAAAGCATGTGCTTCAAGCAGCCCAACGTCAAATATCTGGCGCAGAAGGCCTTTGTTACCTATGTGCGGTCTGTCTACGTACAAAAGGATAAGGAGATCTTCAACATGGAGAAGCTGGATTTGGATGCATTCGCTGCCAGTCTAGGATTGCCGGGAACGCCAAATATCAGGTTCCGACCTGGAGAGGATATGAAGAAGCTGAAGAATGCGCCGAGGATGGCACTGAGCGACTCGGAGGACTCCTCGGAGGGCGAAGGTGGCAAGCGCAAGAACAAGGACGAAGTGAAGACAAAGGTGCAGAAGATGTTTGAACGAACGAACCAGGACGTACTGTCTAGCCATTACCGCAAGATGGTAGGCGAGACAGGGGAAGACGATGAGGACGAGGACAGCTTCATGGTTGCCAAGCGGGTCCTCAACGACGACGACCTCGAGAAGGCAGCGCAAAATGGCGACCATAGCAATGCCAAGGTCATCGACTTTGGAGGAGACCAGCAGCTTGTCATCGATTCGAAACGACGCGAGAAACTGCTCAAGTCCAAGAAGAAACTCCTCAAGTTCAAGGGCCATGGCCAGAAGCTCGTCTTCGACGACGAAGGCAACGCACACCCCATTTACGAGCTCATCGGAGAGGACGAGTTCAAGCAGCTGGGTCCCGTGGACGAGCTCAGGCGGCAGTTCGTCGATCAGGAGACGGAGAAGGTTCAGGAGGCAGATGTTGAAGACAAGGAGCTGGCCAAGACGAGGAGAAGGGAGAAGAGGGAAAGGAGAAAGGAGCTCGAGAGGATGGAGCGAGGCGAAGGTCCAGGGCCGGCTGCGCCTGTTGCTCAGCTCGAGGGCTCGGACGACGGCGAGGACCCACTGGCACTGCTGCGGTCGTTACCTACTGGGGACGATGCAGGATACAGTGACAGCGAGGCCGGAGAGAAGAGGCCCGCGAAGAAGCAGAAGAAGTGGTTCCAGAACGACTCGGACGTTGAGGATGATGAGAAGCCCTTTAAGAAGGACAAGAAGGACAAGAAGGCCAAGAACAGGGTCATCGAGATGGCTGAGGAACCTGACAACCTGGAGGATCTTGAGGCTCTCGCTGCAGGGCTGCTGGAGTAGTGATAAAATAATTGATACCCTAATCGCAACACATAGACCCATTGTCATGAGACGAATTGCTTCTCACCACACCACAATCACACAGAATGTCCTCGAGGGAGTTGTTCCGTATGAGGCTGTCCTAGAAGGCCAACGTAGGCCAGCCAAGCTACGTGTACTCTATGCCATAGAACAACATTCCTAGCAAACTTGACTGTTGGGGACCATGCGACAAGAGACATCACGACATGCAATGTTTCAATGAAACATCCGGCCCCTCAACAGGATCGTACACTAGGAGACTCTGCTGTCCTGGTAGCGGCTGTTCTGCCACAACCGTCTTGTAATCTACTTTGCCTAGGCACAGGTACATGAACATCTGGCGATGTTTGAAATCCTTAGGAGCTGTTCTCGACCCAGCCGTCCTCTCCACGGTTGATCGGGTTTAGGATTATGCGACGCGGCTACCCAATCACATGGCCCTTCTCGCCTACAGCTTTCCTGCCTTCTTCAGGCCCCTCTCTCCGTCGACCAGCACGCACCACCCCTCGCTGCCGACGGTGCCGCCTCCAAAGCCGGCCACCACGGCCTCGAACCCCGCGTCCTCGCCCTCGCCGTCCCTAGCGAACTTCAGAACCTCATCGTCAAAGGTGCCGGGCTGCAGGAACACGGCAGGGACTAGAAACGGTGATATCTGGTCAGCCATCGTCTCGGGAACGCAGGTTGGTTGGCAGGCTCACTCCCTAGCTTCTTGGCCTCCTCGAGCACCTTCAGGGTCACTTGGGGAGGTGTGATGATGGACACGGAGGTCTCCTTGGGATCGGGCAGGTCCGAGAGGGACTTGACGGTTGGGATCTCGGATGGTTTGCCTGCAGCATCCGGGAGGGATGGAACGGCGATGGTGGCGGCGGCCGGGTTGATGGGGAGGGCCTGGATGTCGTGGTGGAGGTACCAGGCGAAGACTGGGGAAAATTGTTAACTATATGTGACTTGATGGCGTGCCTGTCGATTCGTCTCCATATGGTCTGCAGCCGGGAATCTGGCTCCATTTGCCTCATAATCTGCGGACAGCTGTGCATTGGCTCGGGATCTGTCTGGCTGGCTTACTCTTGTGACCGAACTTGGCCGTATTTGAGCTTGCGCCGACCACGGCGAAGTTTTTGGACGAGAAAAAGGTCTTGAGGGATGCTTCGGTGCTCATTGTGGGGGTGAGACGAGAGGCCCAAGATGCGAGATGCCGGGATGGATGAGCTGTTTTTGCGAGCTTATACAGCGAAGATGACCTGGAGTAGACACGGCTGAGGGAGCGAGGCGATACTAGGCAGCGGACAGCAACTGGGTTATAAGTAAACATGAGTCCAACCTGTTGCCGTGATTTGTAATAGTGAAGTCGTCGTTGAATTCCAAATAATGTGTCCCTGCAGCTGGGCACCTGGGCAGACAGGTCGCCCCAAAGCTCTTCCCCACGTCCAAGTCCCGGGCTGGTGCTAACGATATCCAGGGTCCTTCTCACGTTATCGGCTTTGTATCGCCAGAGCCATGTACAACGGCGTCACAACGTTTCATGGGCGTGATTCTTTGTGCATCCCCGCCGTCTTGGGTGTTGCCTATCTGGGTAGGTGTTTTGGAGAGCTACAGCCTTTGCAAGGTTCTGGCAGTTCCTGTGGGCCCATCTGCCCAGATCGATGGATTGAGATGAACTCGCAGGACTTGTGCGTAAACGGTCAGGCGGCATGGGACGACACATGCCGGAACAGCGGCTTTCACGACCTGAAGACATATGGGTGTCACATGTTGCCTTCTGACACGTTGAACAGCCAGCCCGCAGACATGATGGCATTCGACAAAAAGGCCAACACTACTGTGTACCTCTCTTTGCACCTAGTGGGGTTCTATGCAGGAACTTGTTAGCTGATCCATACTGCGCGTGGGTATGGATCTTATCCAGAGGAAGATAATAATACTATGCGACAATACTAAATAACCAAATGGCGGATCAAACACCAGATGATTATTTTGCCTATCCAGCCGTTTATTACTAGGCGCAAATCACAGAACGCAGGATCCAGAAAGGTGGCTGGCGGTGGGCTATGACGATGTCAATTGGATGGGTCTCGTGTGTGTCGTTTCGTTTGCCCCTTGTTGACCCCCCGTCCGTTGCCCCGTCAGTTTCAGCCCCACACATTTACACCTTGGACCTGGGCTCCTGGCTCCTTTTGGGCTCCTCTGAAAGGCTGCAGTCGGGCGGGCTCTGGCTCTGGCGGCTCGCATGAACAGCACAGACCACGAAAGGGGCCCATAAGCAGGTCCATGTCCAGGGAGACAACGCAGGACGGAGACCGCTCTTCCATTTTACTTAAAGTTATAAAACGCTGCTGGATCCCAACCTCAACTCCAGAAGACACCATCGCCAACCTCGTTACCGACCCCCTCCCGCCGTCCTCGCATTTTTCGCCGGCCCCTACGACCCACAATGGTGAGTGAGCTGCGTGACCGTCAACAGACATGGCATTTCCCGCACGAGCAGCAAGTGCGGCTATTGGACGGTGAGGCCTGGGAGAGCTGGCAACAGGTAAACAAACCAGTTGTGGCCTGCAGCACGGATGCATTTGCCTCGCAGGTTCCAGTTTAGCGCTTGCTGGTTGCTGCGTGCCCCGGCGCCCAGCCCAAACCAAGGTTGGGGCGAGCGTTGGAGCTGTGCGACGCCGTCGTTACCTGCTTTTTTTTTTGCTAGGTAGTCGGGGGTGCGGGCGGCCAGCCTCCTTGGTACTCCCGTACCTGGCCAGCCCGAGGAGAGCGCTTGACTCCAACCCGTTGCCGTGTTGGCTGTGTTGTCTGTCTCCCAGCCAAGCCCAAGCCGCATCCCGTCCGCGGGTGATCCCATCTCCAAATTTCAAAGTCCAGCCACCCACCGCTCCTTCTTTGTCAACACACGCTAGCCATCACGACATCACCGCATAACCAGCCCTGATCGACTGCATCCGTCACTACTTCCTGTCCATCCTCATCCGCTGCTGCTTTCACCTCCGGACTGACTCGCACGCGCCGCAATCATGTCTTCTAATCAGTATGACGCGCAGGCTTCAACCAACTACAAGGAGGCTTTCTCGCTGTTCGACAAGCGCGGCAACGGCCGTGTCACTCTCGACAACCTCGGCGACCTCCTGCGCGCATGTGGCCAGAACCCTACCATGACCGAGATCAAGGACCTGGAGAAGAGCGTCGGCGGTGACTGTGAGTCCTGCCCCCCGCCCCAGCCACCTTTGTTTACCTGGGTGATTTCGTGCCCAACACCAACGTGCCACTCCACGCGATCGGACCGAACCCCCAAACACAAAGCCAAACATGTTCATTTGAGGGAGTGACCAGGACGCTAATTCATGCCTGACAATGCATAGTCGACTTCGAGACTTTCCAGCGCGTGCTGAACCGCCCCGGCGGATTCCGTGACCCAGGTGAGCCTGAGGAGTACTGCCGCGGCTTCCAGGTGTTCGACAAGGATATGACGGGCTTCATCGGCGTCGGCCAGCTCAAGTACATCCTGACCAACCTGGGCGAGAAGATGACGGAGGAGGAGGTGGAAGAGCTGCTCAAGGCTGTCGACACCACCTCAGGAGAGGTCAACTACACGGGTACGTGCTACCCTCTCCCGCCCCAGCACCAGGCACGAGCCGGTTATGACTTTATGGCTGACACGCAATCCGACTAAATAGATCTCGTCCGGACGATTCTCGCGAACTAGATGGAACATTACCGAGTCCAGACGCCGCGGAGAGATGCGCGAACAAGGTGACTGCGCTATATGCCGGGAGGGGAGAACATGGCATAGGATGATATACTGCATGGATTTTGTCAAGGGACTGGCCGGCGTTTACTGCTTTTGTTGCTGACGAGTGACGAGATATGCCTTGAGCAAAACAAACAAACGTCGGGTGCCCTGGGTCGGCTGTTGGCCAAAACGCCCCGAGAATAGGTACAATCAATCAGACATATGAGAATATGGAGCCTCTTTTGCTCGTCAAAACCAGCGCGACTCTCTATCGAGCCTGTGCAATCTTTGTTGCAGTGGTACCACCTCCGGGTCACAATGCGCCTCGAGCAGCCAAGTCGAGGTTGAACAAAAGCTGTTGAACTCCGTCGACGCCGTGATATAGAGAGAGGGGCAGTGGATCGGCACAGTGAACCCTGCAGCCTGACTTGACTCAAGGATGCGTCTGTTCCTCTCCTCATCTGAGATGGTTAGCAGGTTGCCTGCCTGTCTGTCGAGTTGACCCCTTGCTTGCGTGCCGTGCCCGTATTGAGCATGCCTTCGTGCAACGACATATTACCAGTGGACGGCCTAAGTGGTTACTCATTGCACATGCTGTGCATGTGCCCAAACTTCCGTGGGACAACCTCTTGCGGGATAACCTCCTACCAAGGCACCTAGTTGTCTGTGTCACAGCTCCCAAAAACGGCTCTCACCGCACCTAACGCGGCAGGGCCCGGGGATAAAGCACCCTGCAAGGCCCCGCATGTACTCGTACCAAGTCTGCAGGGACCCCCTGATCAAGCTGCAAGCACCCCGCAGTGTCCCGCAGTCGAGCGAGCTTCCCCATCCATCGAGCTGCGCGAGCCTGCCTGCTGCTGCCAATGCTATTCCCTCCCTCAACTGTGCAGGAACATCCTCCGACCTCCAACGTGGCGTCCCATTTTCCAAAACCACCCTTGAAAACTAGGGGTAAGCCCCAGAAACCTGCGGTCCTCTTTGCCTTCTCCCTCTTTGTGCTTCTTCTTTCCATCCTGGCTGTCTCACGAGCCGTTCCGCGCATCTCCCTGCTCGGAACCTTCTCACACCTGAAAGCCAGTCGTCTGACCAAGATTCCCTTCATTGCGACTGCTTCATTTTCGACATATAGGCCATTCGTCGCCCACCCTTCCTCCATCATGGACAAGTACAAGAAGCCCCCGCAGGCCCCGCCCACTTTCATCGGCACGAAAGAGGACATCGTCTCGGACACCAAGGCGTTATGTGACAAGACACGCAGCCTCTTGGACGACCTCGTGGCCAAGATCCCTGCCGACGACAGCTCCAAGACCACGTTCCAGGACGTCTTGCTGCCTCAGATTTATGACGAGAATGACTCCGCTTTGACAGCCCGCATCCTGGGCTTCTATCAGTATGTCTCGAGCAACTCGGAGCTGCGGGATGCCTCAACGGAGGCCGAGAGCATCATGGATGAGTTCGCCATTGAGATGGCCACCAGGGAAGACGTCTTCAAGATCGTGGACGCCGTCTACCAGAAAAAGGACAGCCTCGGTCTAGACACCGAGGACAAGAAGTTCCTCGAGAAAGAGAGGAAGAACTACATCTCGAACGGGCTGGGGCTTCCCGCTGGACCCCAGAGAGAGCGCTTCAAGGAGATCAAGAAGAGGCTCAGCCAGATCCAGATCGAGTTCACCAAGGCCTTGAACGAGGAGAATGGTGCAATTTACTTCACCCCCGAGGAGCTAGACGGCGTCCCGACGGACCTCACCGAGAGCTGGGAGAAGGGGACGGGGGAGAATGAGGGCAAGCTCCGCGTCTCCTTCAAATACCCGGACCTTTTCCCAACCTTGAAGTTCGCCAAGAACCCCGAGACCCGCCGGAAGCTTTTCATCGCAAACGAGAACAAGTGTAACAAGAACATGCCCCTGTTCAAGGAGGCCATCACCCTCCGTGACGAGGCGGCGCGCATGCTTGGCTTCCCAGACCATGCCTCTTTCAGGATTGAGGACAAGATGGCCAAGAACACAAAGACCGTCAATGACTTCCTCGGAGACTTGCGTGTCAAGCTCGCACCTGGAGGAAGGAAGGAGACAGAACACCTTAAGGCGATCAAGAAAGCCGATGTCGAGTCACGCGGAGAGAAGTTCGACGGGAGCTACTACCTGTGGGACCACCGCTTCTATGATCGTCTGATGATCGAGCAGGAGTACTCTATCGATGAGAACAAGATCTCCGAGTACTTTCCTTTGTCGAAGACGGTGGCTGGCATGCTGAACATCTTCGAAAAGCTGTTCGGCTTCGTCTTCGTCGAGCTTTCCCCTGAGGACAAGGCAGCAATCAGCCCAACAGGAAAGGGAGAGGACATATCCTGGCACGAGGACGTGATCGTCTTTTCAGTATGGGACGACGACAAGGAAGGCGGCGAATTCGTTGGGTACCTATACCTTGACCTTCACCCTCGAACTGGAAAATACTCTCACGCCGCCAACTTCAACCTGTCTCCTGGCTTCTTACAGGCCGATGGGAAACGCCGTTATCCTGCCACTGCATTGGTATGCAACTTTAGCAAGCCAACGCCAAAAAAACCCAGTCTTCTCAAGCACGATGAGGTGGTGACGCTCTTCCACGAGTTGGGACACGGGATTCACGACTTGGGAGGCCGCACAAAGACGTCGAGATTCCATGGCACCTCGACAGTTCGTGACTTCGTCGAGGCGCCTTCACAAATGCTTGAGAACTGGTGCTGGACACCTAGTCAGATCAAGGGGCTGTCGAGCCACTACGAGACGGGCGACCAGATCCCGGACGAGCTCGTGGAGAAGCTCGTTGCGACGAAGCATGTGAACGGTGCGCTCTTCAACTTGCGCCAGTTACATTTTGGCATATTTGACATGACCGTCCACACGCCCAAGAGCCACGAGGAAGTAGAGAAGCTTGATGCTAGCGCAGTCTATAACGACCTGCGTGCCGAAATTGCCGGCCTCCAAGGCCCGGAGTCACTGGGACAGGGAAGGTGAGTTTTGCCTATCGAGAAAAGGCCGTCGCGCACGAGATGCTGACTTGTTACATAGCAACTGGGGCAATGGACCAGCGACTTTTGGTCATCTCATAGGAGGATACGATGCTGGCTACTACGGCTACCTATCTTCCCAAGTCTACTCTACAGACATGTTCTACACTGCTTTCAAGGCGGATCCATTGAATGGAAAAGAAGGTCGACGTTACAGGCACACGGTTCTCGAGAGGGGTGGCAGTCAGGAAGAGATGGTCACTCTGGAACAATTCCTGGGCAGGAAGCCCTCCAATGATGCTTTCTACAAAGACCTTGGTCTTGCCAGCTGACTTGAGCAGGCCAGGAACAGTCGCCTCTGACAGCCTCTTGCTGTCTGTCACTGAAGCACTGTGTGGCTTCAGCTGGGGCGGATGGTTGTGCCCACAGGATAGCCACAATATAAATAGTACAACACCGTAAGATTCTGCATTCGGAAAGATAATGCGGTATGCAGTAACTTCCATTCCCGTGGGAGTGACAGCATCTTTGGGAGGAGTCGGAAATTGTGCGACAGTGAAGAGCGATTTGTCGAGTGCATTTCGCCTCAAGGACGTGGGGTCGGATCGATCGCGGAGCAGCAGCTCCAGCACGGGAGCGGACTGGCTGACTGGCTGGGGGCATTGTGGGGCTCCCATTTGTTTACTTTAGGAGCCGGCAGGCCAATGACGCGTCGGGATTCACGCCCAGGGTTGTTTGCTTTGCCCTCGCCCTTGCCTTGAGAGCTCCATGCTCTGCGACGCGATTGCTTGACATCCGCCTGTCCCTTGCACCCACGATTAAAGCTTGTCTTCGATGCGGATGTGCTCTCTTGAATCTTCAGAACATCCACACGCCCAGCACCCACTCACACCTAATCCTCCCACAGTACTCCCACGCCTTCCGGGCTGCCACCTCGACTGTTCCAGCTGCACGTATGCACGCGCGCCGACGAGCCCATAACACGAAACCCTCCAGCTTCGCGAAGCCGACCAGGCTGCAATCACCCTCACGATGTCTACCGACGACATTGACGAGTATTTCATCTACGAGAACCGCCTTGCATCTTTCCATGGCCCGCAGCGTGTCACAAAGCGGAGGACATCGACCGCGGCGACATCTCGCGCCCCAAAGACGCTGTCATGGCCACACAAATCCATTAAACCTGCTGATGTGCGTATTTAGCAGCCCTTCCCCCTCGGTTCCCCTGACTGCTCACTTGAGAACGCGTCCTGACCCGATCTCATTGTGTGCAGATGGCCAAAGCAGGCTTCTACTTCCAGCCCTACCCCAGCAACCCAGACAATGTCATTTGTTTCCTCTGCAACAAAGCCCTTGACGGCTGGGAAGAGGACGACCGACCCCTCGAGGAGCACCTAAAACACGCACCTGAATGCGGCTGGGCCATCACGGCGGCGGTCGAGGCCGAACTGGGCGATTACGTGCGTGAGGACCCCAGAGACGCGCTCATGTCCGAGGCCCGGAAGGCCACATTCGCCGGACGTTGGCCTCACGAGAGCAGGAAAGGTTGGACATGCAAGACGAAGCAGGTAAGATGTTTCATTTATATCCTGCGCTACAAAAGATATGCTGATGCGTTCAAAAGCTTGTCGAGGCTGGTTGGAAATACACGCCAACATTAGAGTCAGATGACCATGCCACTTGCACATATTGCCACTTGGGGCTTGACGGGTGGGAGAAGGGTGACAAACCTTGGTACGAGGCCGCGCCGCTCCTTTCAATGTGTCCGAGGCACTGACCCATCCTAGGGATGAACATTATAGTCGGGCACCAAACTGTCCCTTTTTCGCCCTGATCAGCTCGAAGCCGGCCCCTAAGAAGACAGGACGATCCAAAGCTGCCAGGACTTCCAAGGCCTCCCGCCTGTCGTTACAGTCTGTTGCTACAGTCGCTTCGGACTTGACATCTCTGGCCGATGTCACCGCCGATGTCGACGATAGCATTCTCACAACGGCGTCCACCACGACGACGACTTCCAAGGGGGTAAAGAAGCCCTCGAAGGGCAAGAAGGCGGCGACGACAACGAAGACCAGGAAGACTCGTGCGAAGAAGGACGAGGCTGTCGAAGTACCGGAAGACCAACCAGAGGAAGAGGCGGCTCCCCCACCTTCATCACCTGCAAAGTCTGCAAGAGGCCGCAAGAGATCAAGCGAGGAGCTAGAAGATGCGGCGCTAACCAACGCTGAAGCACCTGCTCCAAAGAAACGAACGAAGGCGCGCAAGGCCCGCGGTAGCACTGCGACCGAGGCGTCTTCGGTCGATACAGACATGGTCGATGCGCCAGAGCCACCCAGAAAGCCCGTGGCTAGGAAGACGAGGAAGGCGTCTGGTACGCGGAAAGCATCTGGGGCTCAGCACGCCAGAGAATTATCGACTGCTTCGGCGGGCTCTCCTGGGCCAGTCGCTGTCCCAAACGACGACGAGATCGATCGACAGCTGGAGGCTGACCTTGAGCGGCCATTGTCGGATGATGAGGATGTTCTGGCTGATCCGGACACAATGAATGCGGCGGCCTCTCGTGTGAAGGTGGAAGCCAAGAACGATTCCAAAGGCGATGAGCCTCTTGCCCATACTTCGACGACTGATTTTGCCATGTTCGACCCTGCGCCAGCCGAGCCAACTGATGCGCAGGTTGACGCGGACTTGAGAGCTATGGAAGATGAGATGGATTTTGATCAGAAGGACGAAGCAGAACAAATGGCAGCCCCAAAGAAGGGCCGTCAGGCTGGCGCAAGGAAGGCATCGAAACAGACAGCCGCTAAGAAAAGCGAAGAACCCGCTCTACCGGTACTCTCGGAGCAGCCACAATCCCGCATAGATGCAGAAGCAGAGGAGCCGGATGAAATCGCAGAGGCGGATGTCAGTTTCGGGAGCAATGGTACCGTGGTCAGGAAGTCGTTGGGCAGAACCTCGCTCGGAAGAACTTCGCTCGGCAGTGTCGTCAGCACTATGAGCACTAAGGGTCCAGCAAAGCGCGGCCGCCCGCCAAAGAAGTCGAAGGCATCAGAGGCCGTCAGGGTTGAGGCGGCTCCGACTCCTGCTGGTCCGGTTGCCACGGGGCACACTACAGAATCGGCTGTTGTTGAGGCTGCCCACGCCCCAGTCCCGGCGGATGGCACGAAGAAGCGAACAAGCACCGGGAAGCGTGGTCGACCTCCCAAGAATCCGAAACCTACAGAAGTCGGTCCAGAGATGCCGCCTCCTAACAAGTCATCAGTCGAGCCAAAGCCACAAAATGTTGTGACTGATGTCCAAGTCGAGTCAGCGACGGTGCAAGAAAGCTTCTCGGCAGCTGTCAGCAGTCCTCGAATCTCGCGGAAACCTGTCCCAGCTCCGAAAGACTCGCCCTTCGCGATCCGCAAAGACGAGCCCTCTACCTCAACTTCTACTTCCAATATCCTTGCGGTACCACCCAAAACGCCACGCCACAATGCCTCACCCGCGCAATCGGCCAAGCAAGCCACCATTTCGCCATCCCCTTCTCCCCAAGCGTCAGACGCAGAGAACCGGCCTCCCTCCTCCAAGCCGATCGCTGCCAGCAGCAAAGGCAAGCGCGTCCCACCCGTTTCTCTTCCCGCCGCAGTCACGCCCAGCCGTCAGATGTCGCCTTCCAAGCAGCTCTCACCGTCAAAACAAAATGCTATCAGCAGTTTGCAGAGCACGGAGCCTTGGACGGCAATCGATCTGGATTTCGTATTTGGCGGATTTCAAAATGATCAGGAGGACACTAATGGGGCGGCTGACCGCTTTTTCGCCAAAGGTGGTGAGCTCACGGAACAGGAGCGTAACATGACCGTCGAGGAATGGATTTACTTCAATGCCGGCCAAGCTGAGCATAAACTTAAGCTCGAGTGCGAAAGTATGGTTATGGCGTTTGAGAAAGAAGGAACCAGGGCTATCAGGGCCCTAGAAGGTCTGGTCGCTGAATAAGAGGTGACAAGGGGTTTCTCAGATCGGGATATCGCATGTCGTGTTGATGCACAAGTTGAGCCAATCATATATCACGCTCAACCGTGTGTCACACAAGCTTGGTGTTCTCGAGGATATGGAAATTACTATGGCGTTATGATGAATCGACTAGAGAGACCTTAGGGCAGGTGAGATACCTAGGGATGTTTATAGGCGGAATCGGTACATGACTGATCTCTTCCGGGTTTGCCATTGACCAACGAAGGTGAAGGTGATCGTCAGGCCCGATCTCAGACAATGGGGCTCGAACTCCTTTGCGTTTGCCAATATGCAAAGAAGGTGCTCGCCGCGGGACCCAAGCATCGGCCGGTTAAACAACTTGCGCTTATTCCTTCTCAGGCTGAATATGCAGATTTGAAGCATTGCATAGCAAAGGCGTTGTTTGTTTTCATATATATCTCGTTGCTCCTGAGAGCTTGTATCAATTCTGCGGCTGACCCTTCGAGTCTGCAACTTTTGAAATTTCCAGCATGACCCGGTCGTTTTCAATGCCATACATCCTCTCTTTTGCGTCACTTGTCGTACAGCAAATGAGGCAATTTGGCAAGCTTACCAGGGTCGTCGCGTTCATGCGTACTATGCATCGGGAGACCTATTGGCAAGAGCAAATAATCGCATGTCGAGGATCGGGCCCTTCAGCCGGCCATCGAGGTACCCGCCCAAGCTGCGTATGGATCAAGGTATTGACATCTAACTCATTCTGGCCGCTGACTGAGAAAATACTCGAGACTTACAGCATTCGTTCTTCTTACTTTTTTCTCCTAGGGTTTGGTATGACATAGCTGGCCCAACGTACTTTACACAGGTGAAAGGGCTTCTAGCGTACGGAATTCCAACTTCACAGCTAATCTTTGGATCCGTAAGTTGGTTTCTTAGATGCATTGCTTACGTACTGCTAAAAGACTTGCTCGACAGGACTATCCATACGCCCCTGGACCTTACGAGCTGGGCTTCGGCGCGATTCAGGCGGCGCAGTTTCTGTCGTCTCAAGAGAAAGAAGCAATTTTCACAACGAACTATAAAGCAGTCTTGTATGGGTCTCTCTAGTTACATAGACTTGCAAGAATTTTCTGCAGTTGTGTGCTGTGAAGTCATAAACCAGAGGCGTTTGAGTCTTCGTTTGCAGTTTTCAAGAGCCAGGTTGACTTGTTTGGTCAGTGAGTGAAATATAGTCCACATGCAAGTTTTCGCTTGCTCCGAGTTTCCCAAACATGCTTTCCTTGTGTTTCAGGGTTTCGAAATAAAAACTGCCGCTGCCGGAGCGGGTGAAAAGTGTTGCAATAGTGGAAGTTATTTATTTCATTAGCGCAGCACGACCTCAGGATGTTGAGTGTGCCGGTTGTGAAGCCCGTGGGCGCCGCGTTTTAGCCGTTCAACGGTCAGGGGCTTGGGATGGGGCATGTATGTGACAATTAGAACAACAGTGAATATGATGCACATTAGGGGGAGGGGCCACGGTGTCTCAGCCAATTTGTTGGTCTTGGCTGTGGCGAGAAGTGTGACAAGGCACAGGCCAACCCCCATCAGTCCAATTATGACTGATCGCAGGATGTTGAATACGGTCCATCCCTGCCTCTTCGAGACACCGTGGAGGATGGTGAGCAGAATCAGCATCACACCAGCTGATAAGAAGGCGTATATGAACTGCATCTTGTTAGGGCCTTGTTTTGCAGGGAGCATCACAGGGGATTCCCGAGGCAGCTTACCACAAGATTGAACTTCTTCGAAATGTAGCTGGCGACGGGCATGGTGGACATCCGATCACGCTTAATGACGTCCATTCCGAAGTTGCTCAGCACTGAGTTCATCACAGAACAGAGAAGATCCTCTCTGTCTATGAGCCAATGTTCCGCTAGCGTTGAATTGCCGCCCGAGATTCCATTCCAAGTCACAGGTGTGCCACCGTTCCGCAGGATATCTCCCCACAGCTCATCAGGCATGTGCGAGATATCATTCAGTCTCGACATGACCTTTGACAAGATCGCCGCTTGGTTCTTAGCAGCTGGAAATGCCTCGAGATAGCCCGTGACAGTAGAGTTTAGACGGGAGGCGACGTCGACACTGGTAGGTATGTCAGGCAAAAAGGACCGCACAACGGCATATATTGCGTCAGTCGCCTGGCTATTAATTTCTAGAAGCTTCCAGTTGATTATGAACTTGTTCACTGCCACCATGACGATGAGAAGGGAAAAGTGGAACGGCGCGTGAAGCATCGCCCAGAGAAGCTGTCGGCGGCAGGCCATGTGGTTGGGATGCATCCAGTCGAAATATATCTGGAAGATCAGGTAGATGGCGACGAATCCCGAAATGAAAACAGTCCACATAGATGAGGCTGGTGGCAATCAAGCGTCAGTTGCGAGGCTCAAAGAAGATGCCGGGGAACTCACTCCATTCATGCCACCCCAGAGTGGCCTCTATTGTAGAGACATTCTTGGCAAGTTTGATAATACCTTCAAGTCGAGGTTAGTCTTCCCGGTTCATGCTCACGGGAGCCCGTGGCCCAACGTTGCAGCTCACCTTCGCCGAGGATAATGAGGGTGAGGAGATTCAGCCGTTCTGCGAGATGTGAACCTTCGAAGCTGACAACCTTGTATTTTTGAGCGAGAGAGACGGCCAGATTGCCGACGATCTCAAACATCGATATGACGAAAAGCATATCATGTGTCGCAAGTTGGCTCGAAGTGCTAGCAGCGGCTAGCATTCCGGCATAACAGATGGCTGCGGCGAGAGGAATTGATACTGTGATAAGCATCGGTATCCGGGCTTTCCTGTAATGTCTTAGATGCCAGAGGATGATGGCATTCTGTGCGAAAAGAACAACTCTCGACAGCATCAGTGTCGCGGCTGACACCTTGTTAGCTCCATAGAAAAAAGTCGAATCTGTGTTGGACGCAAACTTACCCAAGGTCATTGAAACGCCCGTCATCTTGTGCAGAGCGTTGAAGAAAGGTGCGACTTCTGTGAAGGAAATCATAACCGCAAGGTGAAGGGCCAGGACAATACGTTCTGCAGGCCCAAAGGTTCTGTTAGCAGATGTGCACTGCACAAGCTCACACCTTGAGAGCGATCGCTTTCACTCACCTGTCCAACTATCCGCCAGAAATCTCACGTCGTAAATAACAACTAGGAACCAAGTAGTCCACAAAAGACTATCACTGTCAGATCCGCACCGTCTGAGCTGAGAAGGTCTGTAATCTGGACTCACAATTCAAATTCAATATACGACGCCAAGTCCTTCAACTCAATGATTTCGTGGGTCTGGAATTTGTATCAGAACAATTTTGATGATCTCAAGCCTGATATGCCGGGCTTGTGTGTACTATGTTTGACGAGATGGATGGAACATACCGAGGCGAAAATATTGAGCGTGGCTACAAACCACAGGTCGAAAAACAATTCCAGAAGTGTAGCACTTTCTCTCTGCAAGAAATCTTGTCAGCACTCTCATCTGAACCATCGATATTGGTGGCGGGGGATCAGTCCGTTTCAGTGCACCATACCTTTACGATCTCTGGCTGCGACTCGAGATATATGGACATATCATCTCGTACTGAGTCCCTTATTGAGTGAATTATGGATCCATGATCGTCTTTGATGTCTCCTTGAGCCTCGATAGGACTGCAATGCTCTTCGTCCTTTGATTCTGGCGCATCCAACTTGAGCATCAAGCGCAGCTTGTGTGTGTGGTACGCGAATGTCGACATCCGCGGCATATTGCGCCTGACACCATGGCTGGGCCGGCCAGAGTCATTGTCTTGGTGATTAGGTGCCATCTTTTCCGGGAAAAGAAAAACAAAGAAATGCTTGCTTGGAAAGTCGACTATGTAGAAAGGAAGTATGGGGATCCAAGGAAAAGTTACTGCTGCAATTATTCTCTTCCAATTATATGTCTTCTGTCCTCAGCGACCTTCTTATAACAGCCAAGAAGGCATCGAATATTACTTAATCTTATGTCGTCGTTCATTGCACTCGGAGTTCAGGCACGGCTTGCCGACGGCGAAGTATGCCCCTTTTGAGCACTCATTGCCGTCGGCGAACACGACCCTTTCTGGTGATCAACAACGTGTGGCGCGATCCGGCGCATCGTTCTTGGCAGTCCATGTCGACCCATGCTGTCATTGCTTCCTGTGTTATCTTCCCAAATATCATTTGCCAAGCGACAATTCGTTGAGCTCTTCGTAGCTGCAAAATTCTTGGCAGCCAGCGAGGAGAAGAATCAGGCCGGAGCTCCCTGCCCCTGAGTCCAACTGTCTAGAGTAAAGTCAAATGGATTCTAGGGCTCGAAACAAAGAAGCTCTAGCACGTGGACTGCTCAAATACCCTCTAGTATTTAATATTCCGCTCGGAATAATGTGCAAGAAGTGCTAGGTATGGAGCTTGTATGGCTGGGACCGCCTGGGAAGCCCTGGCTGACCCGAGTTATGCAGTGAACGAAATAAAGTAGAGAGTTTGAAGGAATTCTCTGCACATGGCACCAGTAACATTGTTACATCCGGGGAGTGATCCTGCTTGGACCGCACACTGGACGTGGTTGCTAGTAAGATATTCATGGAATGACGAGCTAGGTTACAAGTGCGGCGGTAATGGAGGTGGGGCCGTCTGGCTATCTTGGGTGTTCACTCAACCCGTAGAGCTTGTCTTGGATTTGGTCATCCGAAGTCCCGGCCACATGCTTTGCCACCTCGTTAATTCCCCGTCATACCGTCTGATCTTTGTGGCCCGTGTGGGCGAGAACGGGTAGCGCACACCCGGAGGCCCTTGCGGGGGGACATAAAGACGCGACCGGCCCAAACTCGACCCTCCAAGGTTGAGGCAGAGATGGCATTACTAGGCGACTTTAGACACTATCGCAGCTGGTAGTTTCCTCCTAAGCCCTGAAGGCGACGAGCTTGAAGCTCACTTTGCGCATACCATTTCAGGCATGGTCTCAGCACAGCGGGATAAATACATATGTGGGTATAATTTGGGCGGTCATTTGAATCCCTGAAACAAGACCACTCAAATATCTGGACTTGAAGAGAAGTGTATACATGGGTCCCATCAAAGACAGACACTAGGCGTTCACGCAAGGAGATCATGCATTAATGTCAAAATACCCTCAGTCGCGCTGTATATGATCTTGACTTCACTTTCTCGGGCCTCTTTAGGACTTCAGAGAACAATCGTTCGTTGCATAATGCTCTCCGAGGGTTGTATCGCAAGCACGGCCCACATCATACGAGTCAGAGATATATGAATGCTGAATGTGTGCTGGTGTGCCGAACTCCCCGTGTCGAGTCAACTGGTGATCCTTGGCAAGAACTGGCTCATGTTCCACTTATATGCCAAGAAAGAATCTAGACCGTCCACTAGAGCAGTCACATGGGCCATAGGAACCCTGGGAAGAGGGTTCTTAAGATGCTCCATACCACAATGGCGGGCGGCGGCCGGGGCCTTTTAGGACCAGTGATGGGAATACCAAGCCAACATGAGGCCATGCGCATTGCTGCGAAATCGAGATGGATACTAAGGTAATTTGGAGCTCTTAAGAGGCAATGGGGTATTCATCGAGCTGAGTACCCTGCCTGTGTAATGCCATGGCGGTGGCGAGCTGGTTGGAGGCGGTTGGACTTCGGTGGCTTTGTCAGCTGCATTAGAGGCGTGCACACATGTTCGCCGGTGTAATTGGCTCAGGGTCTCACCTACATTATTTTGTGATAGCTCCGGTGCCTGTCATCGTTTTCATGAGAAGCGATCCTTTGTGTACGTTGTGATACACGAGGCTGAGGGAATGCGTCTCGCGCCTTCTAGGACGAGAGAATATCAAGCAGAATCCACGTCTCTGCACAAAGTTTTATACTCATCGGAGATTGAATGCTCTCCAGGGCCGTCCACAGTCAAGGCCAATCAATCAGCGGCCGCCTGGCTCTCTGAGAAGGTAGCCCTGCCTGAGCTTATTCTCATCCAGAGAGGGGCTACCCAAGCCACGGCACGAAATATCTTGTCGTCGGCTTCGATCTGAATTTTTATACCTACAAAAGGTGCTTTCGGACCAGTTATACATTTGTACGGGTCTTTGAGCGTTTACCACTGTGTGAAGGGACCGTACGCCTTCGGGATGTATACGGATTAAGAGCGCAACCACCCATACATTTGTACAGCTCAAAGGCTCGACGGTTATCTTTTGAATAGGAATTTCCACCATGACAGTGGTGCACAACACGATTCTGGAATATTTTGTTTGAAACACCCAAAGCAAGAGTCTGGAAGAGAAGCATGAGTGCCAGAACAAAACCAGTTTAACCTCGGGTCTTCGTCAAGGTGTCAACGGGGGCCAAGGTTTGAGCCCTCGGGGTCGGCTACAACCCAGAAAGAAGATATATGAGAAATCGATTCCACTGCCCAGAGCTAGAGTTCTGAAAAGTAGACCCAAATGGACATGTTGGGAGGCTTCTTGAAATGGGAGATGAGGTTAGCTCCAAGCATTTGATTTTGTAGTACATATCACAAATGTGTCTGGCGCGAATGGAGCAGTCAGTCTGATGCTTTAGAGATTCTGTGGTATGTAAAAAGCCAGTTTTCACCTGCTGAACCTGGGACTAGATAACAAAACGAAATGCAATCTTGTCACTTTAAACTGGTTTCGTTGTTATTCCGTATACGTCCTAAGCCATATACGGCACCTTTATACAGTTGTATGTCATCATAAAGCCAAATTGAATACGCAGGTGACCTGTAACATTAGTATTTAAGCAACAGATTTGAAGGCAGTCTTTTGCTTGTGTTGGTTAATTCGACTGAGACAAGCGGCGATTTAATTGCTCAACGTGCCTGGGAAGTCGTCCAAGGCAGCGTGATGAGATAATCTATGCAATTTGTATATATAAAGATACATTGCCTTGCCCTTCTAGGGAACGTACTGTTGTTCCGGCTTAATAGAGGAACTCAAAGAATATGTATATATCCCAGTAAGTTAAACTGTCCTATGTAATACAACGCGAAACGGACCGGTCGTGCGCGTGAATTTCCGGTAAGCATCGGCCGCCGCCCCCATTCGTATGCGGTGGAGACTGTGACTGGCCGAGACAATATAAGTCCGAGACAAGCTAGTTATGGACGGGTTAGGCGGCACTGAATTCATGTGTGCTGACAAGCAAGAATAATGACGCGTCCCTGCCACTAAAAGAAGCAAAGACTCTAGAAATTTCAGCGGGTTAGGTGAAGGGGTTGAGTCTCCATTGCACATTCCAGGATGGCTGCCTAGATATTGCAGCCGTAACAAGAATTTCAATGATTTTTCATTTCATCAGACCAGAGACAACGGAGAAATGTCCAAACCACAATTTGCTGCGTCAGCCTGCCCAATCCTCATCACGGAATTTGTTGAAGCAATGGTATGGTATTATTCTTCTCTCGTGTGTGTCAGTTAACCAAGAGGAAAATAGATGCACCCACAACCTCAAGGCGTGGGTTTGAGACTTATAAACTGAATGGGACCGAGCTAGGGTTTCGAACTGTGTCGTCGGGAGAGGTCTAGCTAGCTACGGTGTTGCCCGAAGGGGCTATTAAGTAGGCTAGTCTTCGCTCTTGCCGCTGCAACAGAATGGCTCGGCGCTACGTTTGTCTTGTCCGGAGTAGTGGAGCTATGGCAGTGAATGGGGCTTCACTAGATCATGTCAATGAGAAGGGTGCCTCTAGCGCCCCCTTTTACGGTGAGAACTGGCTGAAATCTCTACTTTGAATAAATTTCGTCATAGATTCACCAGTCCTAGTCATCCTGAACATGATGGCAATATCGACAACTTCTCGGCCAGTTGGGGGTACATTTAGAGACGGTGGACACGCTATGTAGGCTTGCGAGGGATGAACCCGTCCTCCCGGAACATCACAAGATCAAAGAGGCTACATTATGTGGTAAGATGACCCGGAGCTTAACTGCTTCCCCCATCATTTGCAGCATTCGCTTTGCAATAAAATCTCAGGCCCACCAACAGCTCCGTTGATGTTGTTGTGTCACGAGGCCTGGACACCTAATCACCCTCAATGGAAGAGGAGGAAGATGTTGTCAAGTTTGGCGGACTTATGGCGATTCGTGGTGTCAATAGTACCTTATGTTTCGCGCCAGATGTCATTGTAGTACGCGATGTCTCGCAGCAGTAATGCATACACGTCTTTCGAATTGAATCGAAATTGCAGTTGGAAAAGTGGAAAAAGTGCATACACTGACGAGGCTGGTTATTTCATGGCCGTAGCTCGTCAGATTTGACGCATCAAGTCGCTTCTTCCACAGATGGTTGCAACTGTTTGACTTGGTCCAACAGCTTTTCCCAGAATTTCATGTAAATGAAAGCCGTCTGTTGATATTGTTTTCCAAGCTGAGGGCAGCTCCGGTTCTGAACGGTTCTCACCACCTGTACCACCAGAGGATCTGCGTTCTGAATAAACATGCAGATGCGGGAGATCGTTGATGGCCAGCCATCTCTGGCCCTCGATCGACACACCAATCACTTGCTTATGTCATAAGTGATTCGACACTGTTTGGTCAATAACTCCGTGCACCAGATGCCATGCAGGAATCCATATTCGTAAGGCTGCAGGGCGAATTTCCGGACACGGTAGTGCGCAGTTCTTGTGGCGCAACGGCTCCCTGGTTGCTGCCAAACTCGAGCTTCGGCTTTCGGCTCAGAAGCTCCGGGGATTGTTGGAAGTAGACCTAAATACAGTCAACACATCTGGTACAGGCCGGCACGAAGATGATACCATGGGCTGCACAAGCATAGCGGAGCATCTGGAAAGTCCGCCACTGGCTATCATGGCCACATTCTAGCGCGAAGCAACGTTGTGGCCCAGGGGCAAAAGAGGAAGGTGTCCAGGCCAAGCTTGTCTGGGTCAGTTGTCAGATGAGGTGTGTCGCACGCAAGCCGTGGAGGGCATTGGTGAACACTGCACGGAATATTCGGGTGTAATGCAGATTGTCGGGTCAGAACCCCCGGGACCTTGGCGCCCAGCAACACAAGCTTTTGACAAGGAATCTTGGCGATTGCCCGGGACCGTTAGCTCCCACACAAGCAATTCAGGTGGCCGGTTGTCAAGGTGGATCGGCAGATGGTAGTGCCTGGCCGGAGGGGTTGCAGTACCGCGCGGCCTGCATCTGACGCCATCCCAACTGACAGACAGCGAGGAATGCTGTGAGCTCCTATCTCCCGCCACGAGGGGACCGAGTGTTGCCAACTCTCTCCATTCCGACGAGATATGGCATCACGTCAACAATTTACGAGAGGAAAACAACCTGTGTGTGCATTTTGGAATCACGCGTTTGATAGCGCACAAGTCGACTGCCCTGACGAAAGCGTGCCGCTGACCATTCACGGGTCGTATTGATAACACTAGGTGGTGTGGCCCCTCCCCAGTCCCCTGTCGATGGCCTGCTGTGTTGTATCTGCATGTTCCCGAAAATCAAGACGCTCCAACAACATCCTACCCACCGGTCACGACCACCTCGAATATGTTCCCACCTCCCGGACCCCGCCCGGCGCAATGATCCCAGTCTTGGCTAGACCTGGCCGGCCGAACTCGGGTTATCTTTGTTGATTGGTGGACATGGCATTCAGAATAGCATGTTGCGGTGCTTATGGGGATGCCGTATCTCATATCTCACCGGGTCCATTGGACAGCGGCGCTGCGTGGTGTTGATCTTCTATCTTCCTGGTTCACACCCTGTTAAGCTTGATATAAGCTTGGTGGAATGGCGACAGTGCTCTGACACCCCTGCCCGCCTGTCCATTAAACAACAGGCTGGCCAGACAGAGACTCTACACCAGAAATCGTTCGGGAGATTCCCCTTCTTCGATGAGGAAGGTGGTAGCAAATACACACAGCCCTGCAGTGGCACCATATGGGAGAAGATAGCCTCATTCGATATCTCTCTGGCTTCGTAATGTTGCGTCGCAGCCCGGTCGCCCTGGCCATGGCCGATGATGATTGCTCAGAGAGATGCATGATTGCAGCTACTGGTTCAGCGCGCAGGTCCTCGATCATCAAAGGCTTAGGTATAAAGACGCGTTGATATCCTCATCGTAGGATGTGTGTATCCTGTTCATCGACAGCGGCCTTTGAGCATCAGCCAAACCCAGGATCCACTCTTGTCTACTCGCTTTTCTCTTTGCATCAGTCAGATTCGGTCTAACGACTTCAAAATGAGGTTCTCTGCTCTTGCCACCGTCGCCCTCAGCGCTGAGGTTGCCCTTGCCGCCCGTTGGACCGAGAAGCGCCGTGAGCGGCACGCTGCTCGCGCGGCATCCAGGCAGACCAACCCACTTCTCCCTGCCACGGAGGCCGACGGTCTTCAGGTCGAGGCCTTCACCAACGAGACTGCCCATGTCGAGTACTCCTCCAACTGGGCGGGCGCCGTTCTCATTGGCACAGGTTACAAGTCGGTCACGGGCACATTTGTCGTGCCCACCCCTTCCAAACCCTCGGGTGGTAGCTCCAGCACTGAGGTTAGTGAGCAGTCCCCCAACAGCCCGTTGTGGAAAATCTGGCGTGATGGGATATGATGGTGCCGTAACAGATTATTGGAGTGCACGATGTTGACTTGGACTGATATAGTACGCCGCCTCTGCGTGTAAGTATCACTTTTCACCTGTTACGGATTCCCGTCTTTCATGTTTTGGAACATTCTGGAAGACATCACTCTAGGACCCGAAGCAGGACTAACGTCGCCATCAGGGGTTGGAATTGATGGAGACACTGCCTCCAACTCAATCCTGCAAACCGGCGTAGACTTCTACGTCCAGGGATCGCAAATCAGCTTCGATGCTTGGTATGAGTGGTATCCGGATTATGCGTAAGTGTCACAACGTCGTCGTAAACATTTCTGAGATCACTGGCTGTTGGGCTGACCAGTACTTTGCAGTTATACCTTCAGCGGTATCAGCATCTCGGCTGGTGATACCATCACTGTGACGGTCACAGCTACTTCGACCAAGGCCGGAACTGCAGTTGTGAAGAACGTGTCAAAGGGTACTTCCGTGACCCACACGTTCACTGGCCAAACCCAAGCCCTGCAGGAGCTCAACGCGGAGTGGATTGTCGAGGATTTCAGCTCTGGCGGCTCCCTTGTCCCATTTGCCGACTTCGGTACTGTGACCTTCACTGGTGCCTCTGCCAGTGGATCTTCCGGCACGGTGACTCCTTCCGGGGCCACTCTCATCGACATCAAGCAGAATGGAAAGGTCCTCACCAGCTCGTCTGTCTCTGGCTCTTCTGTCACAGTCGAGTACACTGGTTAAACCAGGTCTGGAGATGAGCTATATCAAGGCGTGTTAGGAGATGTGAATATCTCGAGAAGAAACGAGGGCCTCGGCGGTATGAGCCTGGGATGTCGGGGTAGGTGGAAATGAGGGGGGTTGAATGCTGCTGTTGTGGTTTTCTTCTGGTGTGTTAAGTTTGGCTACGGCCGCACTTTGCAATTTTGGAATAAATGAAGTTCTTGAAGTTCTTGCCCCGCTCTTGATTGTCTTGCGTCCACACAAGAACAATGAGCACGCGAGCTCCTTGTTGTAAATGGCCTAAAACAAGTAGACGCGTTATTTAAGCCGCGTTGGCGTCGGATGCAGAGTTAGGCGGCCCCGGTCCGTCCCTCCACCTCTGAACCGAACCCGAATGCCGACCCCGCTAAAGGCAGCTAGCCTCCGGGGGCACTCGGTGGACCTCGGCTCCCAACCACCGTCCTTGCGATCTCGGCCAGCGGTCCAAGAGGCGCGCTTGGTTCGTTTATTATACTGTAAGTCCTCCATCGTCGAACACTCCATGTGAGCGCCCCAAAAATGGCTTCCAGCAGTTTCTCGGCCTTGATGAGGTCCTGCAAGAGCGTGCGACCATGTCTGTCTCAGCTTTCAAGTGCCAGCGGGTACCAAGTCCGCCCCTGTCGCCCTTCCTCCACCGCGGCCGGCTCGCTGCCTCTTCAAGGCTACCGGGTGCTAGACATGACACGCGTGTTGGCCGGTGTGAGTTGACCTCTGTCTCCCAAGTGTCAATTGATTTGTTAACCCCATGGTTTAGCCTTACTGTACTCAGATTCTTGGTGACCTTGGGTAAGCGCACCCCTAGAGGAGACGTTCATGGGGAACGAGTTCTGTCCGCAGATGCTGAGTCTGTCCAGTGCTGAGGTCATCAAGATCGAGCATCCAGTTCGCGGTGATGACACAAGGGCGTGGGGTCCCCCATATGCAAAATACAGAGAGGGCTCGAAGCATCAAGGGCCTGGAGAGTCAGCTTACTTCCTAGGTGTGAGCAATTGAATCCTTTGGCATGTTGGCACCTTGGAGACTAATTCCTACCAAGGTAAATCGAAATAAGAAGTCCTTGGGTCTGTCCTTTCAGGATCCCGCTGGCGTCGAGATCCTCCACAGGCTGGCGGCTAAATGTGACATTCTCGTGGAAAACTACATTCCCGGAGCGCTGAAGAAATACGGTCTGGACTTCGACACTATCCATAAGATCAACCCGGCCTTGATCTATGCCTCGATTACCGGCTACGGCCAGAGCGGCCCATACTCGCAAAGAGCAGGCTACGATGTGATGGTGGAGGCGGAGTTCGGTTTGATGCACATCACCGGCGCCCGTGACGGGCCTCCCGTTAAGGTTGGTGTTGCTGTCACTGATCTGACCACGGGTCTGTACACCAGCAACTCTATCATGGCTGCCCTTCTTGGCCGTCAGAAGTCCGGGAAAGGGCAACATCTCGATGTCGCCCTGAGTGATTGCCAGACTGCCACCCTGGCCAATATTGCCAGTAGCTGCCTCATCAGTGGCGAGAAGGATACCGGGAGATGGGGCACGGCACATCGTGAGTTCGCCGAGTGACGGGTTGCTTGCATTCTTTCTGACTAACAAGATCAGCATCGATTGTCCCGTACAAGGCCTTCAAAACCAAAGACGGCGATGTCCTGTTTGGTGGCGGGAATGACCGATTGTTCGGTATCCTTTGCGATGGGTTGGGCAAGCCTGAGTGGAAAAACGACCCAAAATTCAAGATCAACTCGCAAAGAGTTGCGAACAGGGACGAGCTTGAGGCAGAGATCGAGAAGATATCGACTCAGAGGACCACAAAAGAGTGGCTGGACGTCTTTGAGGGGAAAGGAATGCCGTATGCCGCAGTAAACGACGTCCAAGGGACGTTGAACCATGAGCACACGCTGGCACGCAACATGGTCGTAGAGGCCGATCACGGGGACTGCGGTCCTATCAAGTTGGTCAACACCCCGATGAAATTTTCCGAGAGCAAGCCTGGGCTCAGGAGCCCACCGCCGACGCTGGGACAGCATACTGACGAGGTGTTACGGGAACATATTGGCTTGGACGAGGCCCAGATTCGCACCTTGAGAGAGAAGGGCGTAGTCAATTGAGGACCATATGCCTAGCACACGCACCGACCACAGGCAGCAGCCGTCGATAATTGCTTCTGCCACGTAAATAGATATCATCAACTTCTGTAGGTATTTATCCTCCTGTGACTTCAGGAATAGGAGTGTCTCACGAATGACCTGTTGCCGCCGCAGGCGATCTGATCAGTTGTCTCCCGGCCTGCGTAAACAGTCGCATCATTGACAGGCAAATTAGCCACTGACAGGTATGGAATCTCTCGAGATTGCGAGAAGCAAAGCTGGTCACTTCGAACAGAGAGTGGATGAGAGAAATCAAGCTGGCGTTGAAGTGAGAGCGGAAGAGGTGAAGGTACGCAGGGGTCGAAGACCACGTGATATGCACGTGCTTTCCGACGTCGTGCTACTCCCCGAGGCTCCATCATCCTCACATGTGGAGGCTCTGGAGCTCATGCAATGCCCAGCAAGACCACTTGCAGAGCAGAAGCCTCCCAACAAGAAAACATGGCTGATCCAAATTCGACAATTGGTACATCAGTGCCCGCGGGAAATGCCGGCGATAGGAAAGGCACAGCACCAGCAGCACCCCCATCAGCAGCGACAAACGCATCTCCTGCACCTGCCTCGCGCTCAGCCTCCCCAAATGTCAGCGATGTCTCCAGGAAGTTCTCGTCTCCGTATACCCCACAGTTCTCGCCTGCTACACAGATGATTTTGAAACGGATGCGCGGCGAAGCTGGTGGCCTGAATTCCGCCCTCGCGTCAGCCACAGCCCCGGGCGCGCCGAAACCAAACTTCCCGAGGCCGGTCTACGAGAGTGTCAGAGAGCGAATAGTCGCAAGCATGACGAGTGGAAATACGATGTCGCTGCCGGCGCCCATGTCTTCTTCGAGGAGCATAACAGCCAGCACAATCCGCCTCCCAGTGAAGTCAGCTCTGACAAGCGCCTCCAACGGAAGACAGACAGGGGCAGTCGGCCAGAAGCGCAAACGAGCCCATGGCGATGGGGATATTAGTGACGTCTCCTCGCCAGCTGAGGGCTCGGATTACGGTGAGGGCATCAAGAAGGCAAAGCCAAAGCAGGCGACAACCCCTCAGATCACACAATCAGGAAGGCGGATCCTGAAACCAGACACGTACGATCCTGCGGCCGAGGACAACGCAAAGAAGAATGCGCGTCTGGGCAAGCGGACGACGGAGCAGGCTCTCTGCAAGAAATGCACTCGTATGCACAGCCCGGCCACCAACCAGATGGTGTTTTGTGATGGCTGCAACGACCCGTGGCATCAGCGGTGTCATGATCCATGGATTGAGGATGAGATCATCAAGGACCAGAGCCTGAAGTGGTACTGTTTATCCTGTCAGGCGAAGAGGGAGCGGCTGCAACCCAAGAAGAAAGTCGGGCAGCCCAGGTTTGGCAGTTGGGCTGACAGACCAGCCTCGCAGGTGAGCTGATTCTTGTAGCCAATTTTGGCTGCCGCTGCTAATAAAGACACGAGAAACGAGCCTATCTGTCTGCCCTCTCCTCGGAGGACTTGATCAACTTAGTACTCCACGCCACGGAGCTGCACCCCGACCTCCCTATCTTCCCAATTGAGCCCACGTCTACACCAAAGAAATTGCCAGCGGGAAGCTCGCCACGGTCTCTATTCGCTGGTGCCTCGGCAGGTGGTCTCTTCCAGCGCGCCGAGACCAACCCAACAGCTCCCTTGAATTTCATCCGCAAGATCCCGGCCAACGCGAAGAAGTCAACCCTCGCTAAAGCCCGTTCGGGGACCGGCTCACTGCAGAGCAAGACCGCCGCACAGGCCAGTGCCCTCGCGGCTGGGAATCAGGTCTATGACGAAGAGGAGTCTTCATTCACCAAGCTGTGGCCTCGACCGGGGAAGGGCATGTATAGCCGGCTACCACCTGAGGCCGACGACGACCGTGGATTGACGGACGATAACGATCATGCTGCGTTCAGTGTGATTGTTTTCAACGAGAAAGGCAGTATGTTGCGTTCCTCCCCAAACTCTCCATCAGCGGCCCGCTTTGGGCACAAGCCAACTGGCCATACTGAGGTCAAACTGAGACAACCGATATGCTGTTTTTGCTGACTAGTGCCCACGTAGAGAAAATCGAAGAGAACGGTGTCAAGGTTTAGAGGTATACCAAGAGAATTCCCTCCTAGACCCCCTCTGGGATACCATCGAAAGCCGGCCCCGGAAAAGGGTATAGCGAGGCAACTCAGCTTATCGGAACTGGAAGGAATTCGACAGGGCAACTGGGTATGCCTCAATGTAGAAAGCTCCGGCTTTGGCATTACGGATATATGTACAACTGTAGGATTTGCTAATATCATGGCCTGGATGCTTCTCGTGAGATGGCAACCTCTCGAGCGCCGTCATCCTCCAACGTGCCCTCTGACAAGGCAGTGCTTGTTCTCCTGCTCGACTCTGCGCTTACGGTCCTGCTCTCTGGAGTACCCGCCGACTCCCCCGATGTCGAAGATGACCCACTTCTGCTCATCAAATCCAATTGTGTTCTGTGCTTTTCGCCCGCGTGGACCTCACCCAAAACGGTATTCGATTCCGTAGCCATGCCGCGCTCAAGCTGGGAAGGTGTTTGTGGCTGGGCCCCTCGCGTATGTGACGTTGAGACGGTGTTCGGAACTTGAGAATGGCCACTATTAGTTGGCCTCGATGTAATCCCGGTCCGTAGGTCTCTTCCCAGGGTGTGACGGTGTATGCTGGTGTGTAGCAGGTCCCAGATTCCAATCACCCATAGGAGAAGGTAAACGACGGGGTCCGAAAATCCCGAATACAGTCCCCAGTAAGTATAACCACGCGGGAAGACTTCGCGGAAGCCGACGTAAACCAAGAACATGGCAATGTAGCCTAGCCCGCATAATAAGCGAGCAATCAAGGCCAAGGCTTGCCATTTCTTCTTGGCCCTGGCGACGGAATAGATGTCGAGGGAAATATCGGTAGCGACGAGGATAGTAAGCGCGATGGCTGGCGGCCTGTGTCCACGAGGTAAGCCTGTTAGTGAGCCCAGTCCCATTGTAGAAGCGGGCCCGCACAAGCACATCAGATCTGAACAAACCTTTGCTCCCGGCCTCTGTGCCTGTACAGAAACTCTACCATGATCGAGAGAAGCAACGAACACGCCGCGGCATGCGTCACGCCATTCAAGGCCCGCAAAGCAGCTTTCGCCCAGCTGCGTTCGTATATGTTGGACCAGCTCCAGCGGTCTCGGCCGCGGACGGATCCCTCGTAGGTCGACTGTGCAGGCGTGTATTCCATGGGGGCCTCGATAAACACCGACCGGCGGCTATTCGCCGTTGGTGGCGGTCGCGTGTCGGGCGTTGGTGAGGGTGGCATGCTGAGAATCTAAGCTTCTTGGTCAACACCTCGAAACTTGCCGTGTCGATTTGCGCCGCTCTTGATCCTCGCCCAGCGTGGAGATGTCCCAGACTTGAGACATGCGGCCCTGGGTCTCTTGTCAGCCGCTCAATATGCGACCGCGGAGGCTGTTGCGAGAAAGGAAGCCGGTCTCGTGCTCTTGCCCGTTGTAAATGGGGCCGGCTCACGTCTCGATAACCTGCAGAGTACGGCGAGATGAAGACTGAAGGCTGGTTCGAATGGCCTTGTGCGACCCAACTATTCAGGGAGAAAACATTCGAGTCATGGCGCCCGCCTCTCGTGTCTTTGAGCAAGAGGCTGGTCCTGGTGGGGAGGGGGCTTGTCTCTTCAGGCGAGGGAATCGCCAGACCCGCCCAATGTCACTTCTTGGCAGGGCAGGCGAGGACCCTCCCAAGTTTCGCCCTCCCTCGCTGGCGCCCGTCAGAGAAGAGCCGAAATTCCATATTCTTTTCCCAGCGGCATTTCTGGGACTCGCCGATCCCTAATCGGGAGCCCAGTGGTCTTGCAAGAAACGTCGTAGGTTGGCAGGTCAAGAGCCGAGGCGTTTCGAACCTGCAGTTCCCGAGCAGGGCTGGACAGGGCTCCCAGCTGGAGGGTGGCGCCCAAAGCACAGCCCCTGATGGAAGGTCTGGGCCTTCAACTGTGTTCCTGGCAGCCCGCCCGTTCAGGGTCTTTCTTGTGTGGGGCAGCTCCACCCCCACAGCAGCAGTTCCGGAATTGGGTTCCTGCAGCTGTGACGTCCCGCTACTGCAACACACCAGCAGCTGGGTTCAGGGGGTAAAGTGTTTTGGTTTTTTTGAGCTTCTGGGCCCAGGATGGGCGTAGCGAAGAAATTAGCCTACGGCCAGCTCCCGCATTGGGATGCAAGCATTAAATTCTTTGGTATCGTTGCTTCGTGTTTGGCCACACCTCTCATTTCTACTCTTCTACACCTGAACTCGTCCTTCGCAGCCTGGCTCAGACTTGCCTTTTACGACTTCACGGTCTCGCAGAGCCCGATATTACAAGACAACGGGTTTCTTTACGAAACAACACGGTCATCATGATATCCAGAAAGGCTCTGTGACTCAGAAGTATCTGTAGTGTCATCACCGCCAGGAAGAACAAGTTGAGCTTGCACCGGTTCGTCTGTCTCACGACAAAAGCGTCGTGCCTTTGACCTTTCCACTCTCCATCTTTGCTGTTCGGGAGCCGAACTGAATCTGTTGGAACTGAGTTAGAACGAAGGTGCCAAACGAAAGTAACAACCCAACTCACGGCCCGCTTCTTCTCAGTCGCCACTCGGCCCATGCCGATTTCCATAGCAACGAGTCTCAAAACCCGCTTGTCCGCTTCAACAAGCCCACCGGTGTTGCTGAAATCGCATTTCTCCCATGCTGGAGCCCCAATGGCCCATCGAACCAGCTCTTCGTCCAGATACGGGAAGCGTACCTCTTTTCCCCAGTGCGACATCACTCGATCATCTCTGCCGAGGTTCCGCTTTCCTAGCCTGCTAACGTCAAGTTTGAGTTCGTCGACCAAACCCGGGTAGCCTTGTCTCTGGTAGGCTGTGGCATGGCGTTGATAGCCTCCAAACAGCTCATCGGCGCCAAGCCCCGACAGAAGCACCCGCGCTCCTGTGGTACAGCCTGCTGAGGCAGTAGTGGTGGCACCTGTGAAAGCTATGCCCTGACCCCGGGCAGAAAAGTAGAGAGCACAAGCTATGGACAGGTCCATCTCGGTGTTGTGGGGGTAAATGAGAGATACAACCTCGGCCTTGTGGCCCAGATACTCGGAGTAAGGGACATTGACCTGCCTTGAGTTAAGTATTGATGTCTTGAATTAGGCATCCGGGGAAGGACGTACTGCAATAAATTTCCAGGCCCGCCCAGGACAGACTTCCTGAAGTTCAGCGAAGGACTTCCTTCCTGTCATCCTATCCGGGCAGGCCTCATAAATGTCGAATGAACCCGAGTCCTCCTGGCCCCTCCGCTTCTGAGCGTTGGCCGTAACTCGAGGATTCTCAAAAGCGACATTGATCAAGTCAATTGACTGGTCAACAGGGATGATATCATGACACAATCTTGCAATTACAGTGCAGTCCAGCCCGCCAGAGAACAATACAGCCACCCTCGCTGTTTTCTGGTGCTCATCGGCTCCTGGTGGTAAAGGCACATCTAGGACGCGCAGTCTGAGAGACTCTGTCAGCTGCTTCCGCAGGGCCGTCACTGGTGGCGAGTCGGGGGCTAGGCGGATGTCCTCTCTGGGGACATCTGAATTAAAGCGACCAATGTTGGAGACCTGTATGAGTAAGTCCCAGGTACTTGCTTGGAGTATGATGTGACAACCCGATGAGTAGCAGCAGTAAACTCACAAAATCTACCGCGTCGTCCTCATCCAACCAACCCAGTCTTCTTGTTGCATGGCGATTATCTTCGAAAGAATTATGTGAGTGAATGTTCGCCGCATCCAAGACGTAAATGCCGTCAGCCTCGACCTCCCTCCACTGCGGGTCGGCTGCATCTGTGATGCTGGACAGGGTGACGCGCTGGCCTTCTTCGCGCAGCACCAATGACCGTCTTCCAAGGCGATCGCGACCATAATAGACGCGACTTGAGGGCTTATCAAAGAATACGAATGCGAATGGGCCGTCGATAGACCGGAGTACCTGCAAAATGGCAGCCTCCCGCCCTTCAGGGTCCCGCCTCACGGCTTCGCCCAGGAGAACAGCTATCGCTTCGCCATCATTACCGGATACGTCATGGTGACGAATCTTCCAGGCCTCCCCGTTCCAGCAAAAGGCCGAGCCGGTCTCGGGGTCGACGAACGGCTGCTGGGCGACGTGATCACCGCGAAGAGCGAGGACTGAGGAGGTGAAGGCGAGGTGAGTCGTTGCTGTGCCGCCGTCGACCAGTTGCGTCTCGCGAGTGGCGATGTGATCTGGTCCCCGGTTACAGAGACAACGTCGTAGTTTGGCTGTGATCTCCGCTGGATGCGCTGCAGATATCACAGCATGGATCCCGCACATGTTGCCATGGGTGTGCAGCTAGGATTTGGAGTACATTGACTGGTTGATTGAGAAGCTCGGGGAGAAAGCTCGAGGTTTCTCCTCAGGCTCTACTTTTTCAGGGTTTGCAAAGGAGGCGCCCCCCCTTGGGTAGTCAGGGTTATATGACATGGGGGCGTCAAACTACAACCTCAATGCAGCATGGCCTGATCGCCTTGGGCATGCACAGTCCGAATTTTGCATCATTCGCTGCCAGGGAAGGTCGCACACATTTGTTTGGGCACTATACTTGAACCAATTCAGTTAATATTTGACAAAGTATCACACTAATCCTAGGCACCATGTTATACGATTCGATATTTGAGTTCTCATAAGCTCTACGCCTGTTTCTCTGCATCGGTCTCGGTCCACTTCACCTTGCCGTACTTGTGCCTGAGCTCATTGATATAAACATCCTCGTCTTTGCCCTCAGCCACCACCTCTCTCCGGATCAAAGCCCTCATCTGGCAGATGAACACAGACAGATACACACAGATCAGTATAAGCGTCATCACAGTCCCCACCCACTGGATAGCCTTACTCTCAAACGCCTGGCCGATGTTGATGGTGGCTATCGTGAACCCAACATTAGGGAAAATGAATGCATACCAGCTCATCGAGAAGGAAATAGCCCTCCAGCACATCAGACAGGATGTCAGGGCAATGCAGAAGAACCAGAAGGCCGAAGACCATATAAAGACGCCCGTCATCGTCGCCATCACTTGCAGTATCTGACTCGTCACCTCGTCGTTACCGAAGTAGTTATAGTGGGTTGGCCACGCCTTCGCCAGACCAATGAGTGCCAGGGCAGTAAACCCCGGTGGACCGACGGCAATGAACATTGCGGGCCTCGAGTGAGGGCTCGGCAATCCGAATTGGACCATACGGCGAATGTAACACGCATACATCATGATAGACACCAGCATCCCGAGTCCTTGCGCCGTCAACCCAGCCAGAATCATCGGCATCGCCTGGTGCGCAGGCTGTCCGCCGGAGCTGCCAGCTCCGATGGTTGCGATAGTGCCCGAGAGCATGAAGGGGAAGATCGGGAGATCCCAAGCAGGGGTCATGTCGTCAATCTTCAATTTGGGCGACGTAAAAAGGACCAGGTACATTCCCACAGCGTATATGAGTGTGGCGGCGAAATAGATCCAGAAGAGGACCCTGTAGACCACGATCAACCAGTAACCGCAGTTCGGGATACCATAGCGGACGATAGATCCTATGATGCTTGCTAGGGAGAGGAAGAAACAGGCCGCTATCGAGACTCGTGGTTAGTGTCTGGGCAAGCAGAAGCATTCATGACACCCAAGCCGGACTTACAGAAGAGACCTTCGGTTGGGTGCGCAAGGGAGGCTAGGAATGTGCCTTTGTATTTGACAAAACGCGTGATAAGAGCGCTTGTGATCAAGATGAAAAGCACGAGGTCGAATATGTACAAAACCTTCCCGATGGTTTGTTGGCCGTAGAATGTATTCGGTTGTGTACTCTCCGAGATAAGTAGTGTCATTCCACCAGTACTCATCGTCAGGGTGTAATTTGCCCATGTAAAATGTTCCAACCGACCGAGAATATCTCCTCGGCGCTCGCGATTCTCCCCGTCTTTCCCCTGGTCGATTTGGCGCCCATTTTGACGGTGGTCGGAGGTGCTATTCAAGTGCCGGTCGTTCATTGCGTCTGTCTCGTCGATAGTCGCTGGCTTGCTCGTGGGCCAAGGTACTCTCTTCTTCAATATTCCAGGTTTGGCAAAACAGGACCAGCCACATTAACTTCTATTTGATTTGAGGTCGCTCGAAGCAGCCGCGAATCCGGTTGTTCATCTATTGCAACGCAAGACGTCACAATTGTGGGTGCTTATGAAGTCATTGTCAAATTCCAATTATTACATCGCCAGGCTTGGCACGCCCCACTGAAACTTCCCTGTCCCGAAAAGCTCAGTAGTTTTGAAAATCGCGTTCCCGGTTTATAAGAGGATTCTCTCGATAGAAAAGACGTTAGTCCTGTGATAATACGTGGAATCCACTGGGCAAAGCCGGGTTATGATGCCCGAAGAGTATGCCGTGTGTGGTGGCCAGCTGCGTATTGTAGAGGAGGAAATCGCCAATGGCCATGGCCATTGTATTAATATACAACGACGTATTACATCGAGTACCTGTCACTTTTTGTGTCGAGAAATAGCACCTATCTTTTAAGCGACCCTTTGCTATGGCCGGAGTAGCTGCTTTCAAGGTACACAAGAAACCCACATGTGCAATAGCCACTGTGATCCTTGGTCTCGCCGACGCCGCTTTTCAACTCTCGCACATGCTTCGCAGGTATTCTTAACTTAGAGACGAGACTAGTACCTATGATATCAGGCGATATAAGAGATCTCGCTGTATGTCGGGAGAACCATTCGAGGGGTATTTTTGCCACGACCTGCCGCGCGTTTGGGGGGTCAAACAACGCGGCGGAGTCAAGTCTGATCACAGAGCCCTTTGTTAAGCAGCATACGACCTGAATGAGATTTATTTCAATGTAATTTATACCGGAGAATCTAATCTCTGCCCAAGGTGCCTCATTGAGGGCTGTCTTAAATCCTTGATTGGAGACACTGGCCCCCCAACACCAGTCTAGGCGTTGGTCCTCTTCACTACGAAAGCTCCCCGCTCAATAGTGTTGACGACGATGAAACCAGACGGGAAGAATGGGTAGTGTCCCCATGTGCCGACGAATTCAATGCTGCCACCACCGGGAAGTGCGTCGTTCTCGGGGTAGATGTCGAAGTAGCCGAGTTCGGTGACACCGGCACCGGTCTTGTCGTTCTCCAGCGAGGAAATGTCAAGCACGTGAAGACCAGCACCATAGTTGCTCTGGTATGCGACTCCATCGATGCTAGTGTGTGTTAGTATCTACCGCAATGGATAAGCTCCACTTCTACGATCTGGAAGAAACTGACATGTACTGGTTGTGGTCGATGCCCAGGGCATACTCGTTCCTGAAATATCCCGTGAGGACCGGTGCCTCCAGACTGGTGATGTCCCAGAAGTAGGAGATGGGGAAACCGTCAGCTCCAGCTCCAGCTGAGTCGTACTCGTCATACTCGTCATCCTATTGGCTGTTAGACTCGTTTTACAGGAAGATGATTTCGAAAACACAGCCCAGAGCGCTGAAATTTGGTCTACTTACCAGAACAAGAGTTGTTTGCCAGTTCTTGTCAGTGACCCAGCCCTGGTGCGTGTAAGATGCACCGTCGTAGCCGACGCGCGAAATGATATTCGTGGTGGTCTTGTCGGTCACATCATAGCTATCTTATGCGTTAGCAACCGCAAGCCACGCACGTTGGTATGAGTAAGAACTCAAACTTACATGGTCAAAGTGTCCTCGTTGTAGCCGTAGCAGATATCGCGACCAGCGTACTTCTCGTCAGGGCCACGGTAGACGAGGCACTGTGCGTCATGGACGTAGCCATCGCCAGATGCGCAGCCCGGAGTGGTCGGGTTGGAGATGTCCTCAAGGTCAATGAAAATAAGACCAGAGGCACAGGATGAGTTACGAGGTTGCGCACCGACGGCAACGGCGTAGTTGAGCTCTTCGTTGACGACAACGTTGTGCGAGCGGCCGATAGGCAGCTCGTTGAAGTGGCCAGCCAGATCGGCATCGCCGAACGTCACTGGGCTCGCTGGGTCGACATCGACCAACTTGGACATGTCAAAGAACTGCACACCGTGCTGCTGGGCCTCGCTGCCAATCACGATGTAGTTCTTGTAGCCTCGGATCTCACGCCAGATGCTGGGCGCGGCCGCTGAGTATTGGGGAAGGCGGCCGAGGTAGACCTTGGATTGAGTCAGATATCAATCTTCATAAATAGTGGTGCGAGTAGACTCACAAGCTTGCCCTCGGTGGAAACCTCGGCCAAAGCAGCACCATCGGCTTGGGCAATGGCAACGAACTCACGGCCATCCTCGCTGACCCAGCCCCAAGTTGACGCGCCCTCGCCAGTGGCGGATCCCAGGTCGGCGTGGCTCTTAAAGTCATAGAAGTCGATCTGGTACTTTGTCAGAGGCTTTGCTATTTTGAGACTATAAGATCTGCAGCGACAAAATTTGACTCACGTTACTACACCGGAAGGTGTTGTTGGCATCGCCAGGAATGACCTCGGCGACGCCGTTTACGCAAGCAACAGGTGCGGCACCAGCGTAAGAAGGGTACAGAGCCGAGTCGAAAACACCGGCAGCCTTCTGAGAGTCCCAAGTCGCCTGAAGCGTTCATTTAGTACTCGGCACTTGAGAAGCGAGGCGGCGTCCCACTCACGTATTTCTTAGCCATAATGCCGTCCATGACAGCGCCACTGGTGTATTTTTCCTGCTTGGCAGGGTTGTTGACCTGGCTGACGGCGGCCACCAACGGCGAGCCAGCCAGCGTGGCCAGGGCCCCAATAGCAGTGGTCTTCATGGTGAAAGCGGGTTGTGGGGGATAGTCAGAAGGGAGTTCTTGTCAGGCTTCCTTGGCTGAGCGACACGGACTCGAATTGTTCGCGATGCGACACTACAACGACAACATCAACAAAAGGGCAGAAGAAATATTCCGTAAGCTGGCAGGCTCTACATTTTATAGGTCTTGGAAAAGACCGAGATGGCATGGCATTAGTCACGTTGGTGAAGTTATCAGCACGCCATTCAAGCATGGCAGAGTCTATGATCGCCTCCTCTATATTTGAGTGTACGAAATAGGTAGGTGTGAGTACACTTGGCAAATGATACCCCAGGTCACGGCACACAAACTGCTTGTGGGCCGTATTGGCTTCCTTGGCTATTCCTTGGCTACATACTGCCGTGGACAGATTCGCCGGCAACCAAGGCTTACGATGAAGATCATCTCCTCTTCCAAGACCTGGCCGCCAATCGGGCAAAAGTGATCAAGAGGCAGCCACCCGCTTACCATCACGACTCACGAGCACAAGTTGATGCAAACGCAGCCAAGAGATAGCGTTGTTGCATTTACTGGCCCGATGCCACTCGACCTTCTAGTTCGGAATAGGGGCCGCATTCACGCGTTTGCTTGGCAATGAGGGGAGGTAGACTCGACCGTGCCCGTGCGCCGTCGGTACAAGTAAGCCTGCGTCCCTTCGGCGGGTGAATAGGCCGAACATGTGGGTGTCTCGTAAATTCTCTTCTTCTCGAAGCTCCATACTAGCGCAGCTTTTTGTTTTGAACTCTCTACATGTCCTCTTCGAGCCACCAAGGTGTACAGAGCCACCGGGTGCGTGGACGCAGCCACTCGCGATGCCGTTCGTGTCGCCGACGGCTTGAATACTATTAATCTGCTGGTCCGTGTCATTTGGATGAAGCTATAGAAACCTGGTTGCCGAGGGCTGAGCAGTAATCAACATGCGGCAAGGGTTGTTGTACAATGGAGCGATCAAGCCAACCTTGGAACGCCAGCAGCTCACGGCACACGCAAGCGGCTTATTACACACACGAGAGGTTTGTTTCGATTGCCTTCGATCAATGAAGCGCTGTTAGTTACGAATACGCCGTCGGTCTTTCCGCGAACAGTGACGTGTGTGTCATTCCCCCTCAGGTTGTCAAATGTTGTGTTGCTTCGGCTTTTCCCTTCTTTCTTGGGTGGTCAATTCAAAAATGTCTTGTTGGCATGTCTTTGCGCTGAATGGATAACAGGGGTTCACTGACCTGACTCTGGATTGGGCGTGCATCCGCTCGGCATCCCAAAATTATGGCCGAACCAATAATAAACAACTGCGATGCTACTGTCCATATACTCAATCATTCGTCGTGGCGATCAAAGAGAACTTCAAGAATCAATACACAATTTGCATTGCCCGGCCATTCAGAAATTCCTCGGTGCCCCACCACGCAGCCATGGCATCTTTACCCAATGGGTTATACTCACGAGCTTACCCTCAGGTGCTTGAAGGATGAAAAACCTGCATAAAAGCCCATTGGAATGGCCCCTACAGGACTAGCTCTTTTGGAACATATTCCCATGGATAATTGACAACCTACTACAGGACGGCGCCTCCATGGGACAACCTCACACAGGACAGCCTAATGCGGGACAGCCTCATACAGGAGAACTCCCACGAGACTGTTTCACATGAGGTTATATTCGTAGAACAAGCCTCTCCCCCCCCCCCACCGTCAGGACACACTCCAGGGCTCTTATACTCTCATGAGAGAAGCCTGTGCCTTAGTATCCTATGGGACAAACAGACGGAAGGTAAGCAAGCTATAGGGACTTCACAATGATGTTCTACCATTTCATGCACGTAGCTGTGGTAATGTAATAATGTGTGTCATAGTATGCCTAAATTTTGCAGCTGTCCAGATGGCTACGCCTACTGATCCACCGCCTTGGACTCAATTGTCTCGTCCCCCGAGGGCTTGCTTTCACCGCCTGAGACGCCTTCGACAATATCCTTGCCAACCCCAAAGACTTCCGCGTCGATAATGGGCCCTTCATAATTCTTACGGCCGTCGATCAACCATTGGACAATGGCGATGATGAGGACAACACCAAAGGCGACAATAGCGTAGTTCATGTTTGTTCCTGTCACAGGTTGCTCGGGAGGGAAGACAAACAGGACGGTGGTCAGGAGCGTCCAGCCGATACCGACCTAGTTTGAAGGTTGTCAGTTGCCGATCAAGCTATTGAAGGATATCCCACAAAAGAAAGACAATACAAAGTTGGGCACTCACAAGATTAGTGAACCAACCCAGCCACTCTGGCATCTTGAAAGCCCGCGACTCTGGCAACATCTTCCGGCCGCGCATGACGTTAATGGCTGGTGGGATGGCATATGTGACACCCAGAGCGACAACACTGGCGGCAGTAATCGCATTGAAAGCAGAATCACTGCCCAAGAAGACGCAGCCGAAGATGATAACCCATACGGTGGTCCAGATCAGTGCGTTAAGAGGCACGTCGAGGCCCTTGTGGACCTGGGCGAAGACGCGGGACACGGGCAAGCCACGATCACGCGCGAAAGCATAGCTCATGCGAGAGCTGGTGGTCATGATGGAAGTTGTTGTGAAAAGCATGCTGGTATGTGTCAGTCATCTGTTACAGGTCCTTCGAGTATGCATTCTGGAACAATCCGAAACGTGAAAGCAATGGGTTCTATAGGAAGAGACAAATTACTGACCAGACAACCGGAAACATCAGGAGACACACTGCGCCGGCCTTGTTGTTTGTTGCGTCATACAGGATCTGCAAGAGAGGGCCTGCCGCGGACTCGATGACGGCGTTGACGTCCTTAAGGACGAACAGCAAGCAGGTCAGGAAAATAAATCCAGTGAACATGCCGATACAAATGGCATACAGCATGATCTTGGGACCCTCAATCTGGGGACCTACACAGTACGGTGGGTTAGTCTCTGCAGGTCAAAATGTCGATGCTGGACGTCCTGTGATCACTTACGTGGGATCTCCTCGATCATGTGCACAGTGGCATCAAATCCAGTCAGAGCAAATGCGCCTTGCAGCAGACCAAGCATCCATGCTAACCCATCCGGCCATGAGACATCATTGATGAAGCCGCCAAAGACAAATGAGGCGCTCTGGTAGTTGGGGGTGGCGCATGAGAGTACAGTGATGCAGATGATGGTGAAACCGGAGAGCGACCACAAGAAAGCGGCCTTGTTGAAGTACGGGAGGAGGCGGTTGGCAAAAGCATTGAGAAAGAAGGCGGCGAGAGTGTAGGCGATGTAGATGAGGAACTGGTGCCAGGACTTGGGCTCGTAGGATGGATTGAGCAGGGCGATGATGCCGCCAATCAGCTCACTCCCGAGGAGCCCGCCGGTGGCAGTCAGACACACCCAGGCAGCGGTGTTGATCCAGCCGGTTGAGTATGAGATGGCCCGGCTGAAGCGCTTCCAGGAGATGATGGCGACCCAGTGGTATTGGCCACCTGCCGTTGGCCAGGCTGAAAGAAACTCGGCGAGCGAGGCAGCGAGGCAGAGGTTGCTGGTGGTGAGGTTAGTCCTGCTACTAGTACGGATGCCAAAATGTTGTATTCTAGGATTCCAAAAGATGAAAGAAGGGGATCCATGACAGGTGAGAATCGGTGCTCACCAGAGTCCTGCGGTTATCAACCCCCAAAGAATGGCCGAGGGTCCCCCAGAGGGAAGAGCCAGAGAAAGTGAGGCGGCCAGGGCAGTCCAGCTGTTGAGAATTGCAAAGGCAAGGCCCAGCATGGAAATGCGAGAGAAATTCCTCTGCAGCTCCTGCTTGACCCCCAGCTTCTCGAGCGTGGCGTCGGCCTCAGCGTCGGCCTGTGCCGGATTGGCCATAATGCCACCTTGTGTCATCTTGTTCGCGTAAAGCTTTTCACCCGTGCAGGTCCCGGAAGAGGCGGAGTCGGAGTCGTCGATGCCAATGAGGTCGCAGCGGCCGGGGCCTGGCTGGATGATGGTCGAGGGGGGGAGGGAGAAGGAGAAGAGAAAAGAAAAAGTCTAGGGCGCCGGGACGGATGGAAGGAGGGCGAAGGAGGACTAGCAGCAGCCGCGAAGAGAGATATAAAAGTGGTAGATGGACTATGTATTACCTCGGGGCGGACCTCTTCTTCTATCTATCTTGTCTGTAACACGACACTAGGCCTGCAATGTCGAGGACTGTCATGTACTGTGTAGGCAAGCGTGCCCAGGTAGGAGGTGATGTAGTGATCGCCGCTCGTGACCGACAGGACGGGCCTGCATGCATTGCCTCTGCCCAAAAGAGCCCCAAGGCCAAGGTTGGGGTTGGGGAGGCGGGACCCCTTCTCGTGTGTACTTGCCAATCTGGGAATTGCCGTCGGGACCCGACCGTCTCCACAGCCAATGCTGAATCTGGCGACATGGACTGGGCTTGCTGGGCTTGCTGGGGTTGCTTATCAGGTCGCAATCAGCCAGAGAGTAGGGCCCTTCGAGCATTCAATCGGTCATTCATGGATTCATCAAATCAGCCAGTCACTGCCCTGCTCCTCGGCTCCTCAAGCCCACCACCCTGGCTGCCTGGCAACCCGGGCACGCCCAGCATCCGGCACGCCATTGCCCAGGTAGGTGCCCGACAGTTAAGCTTTTTGGTCTCTCGGCAATCGCGAAAGCCACGGCGGGTTGGCTCTTGGTATGCCCAAAAGAGAACTTCACGTTTGGCTTCAGTCGTGGTCGGCCTTTAAGTTTTGCCTGACTAATACTAGTAACAGAGATATAGATAGAGTGGTCGTCCATATACTCACTCACCCATCTTTTTACCCCAGCTGCTTATCCAATTGATACTCCAGCCCAAGACCTGACGTCCACTTGGACCGGATCTAGGCCGCAGCTCCTCGACCCTCGAGGCATGGAAAAGTGGAAACGTCTTCTAATCGAAACCACTTCACCATTGCTTGGTCCCTGCAGTCCCTCGCAATCCCCATGGGACAACCAACGCACTGCCCGACCGGACAACGGGACAGCGGGACAGGACGCCACCAGGCCACTCGGACCTGGCATTATTTCCATTTCGGATCTCTTTAAACTAAGCGAGTCATCTCGACGACCCACCGTTATCACCTCCAACTCACATGCGCGAGATAATGCGGTTTTGCACTCTGCCCTGCATCCTGCGTCCTACAACTCAAGCTGCCCAGGCTGGCGGGATCCGGCTGCAGCAAACTCACCCTGGGGCAGCTTGGTCCGCCATGACCAAGAAAATACCGAACTTGGTCTTGGTATTCCATTTTGTGACCGCACATAACAGGGCCACCACGCCGATCCAGGCCATCATCTTTTACACCTCCAACACAGTGTGCAGCGGCTGGGACTGATAATACGAATTTCTAACTGGTCATATTCTGACACGGCTTTAAATGAGCTTGTTTACCTTTATTACGCCGGGCAGGCAAGCAACAAAAAAGGAACCCTTCAAATTAGGAACGCCACGCTGGCCAGCGCCGCAAACAGGACGGCCACGCTACTCTGCTCCGCCGCGGAGCGGACTCCCGCGCTCGCCCCCGGGTTGTTGGCGCCCTCCGCCCTCGAGCCTCCGATGCCCGGCTGGTTCGCGAAGAAGTCGTTCGAGATAGCCTGCACACCCATCGTCGGCGTGATGCTTCCTTCGACGCACAGCCCCTGCGGGTCCTTGAACGTCGCGTCGGCCGCACGCTTCCACACCGCCTCGGGCCCGTAGATCATCTCCTTGGTGTAAAAGAAGCGGCACTGCGCCGGCTGCATCAGGAACTGCAGCGGCGTCTGTGCGTCCGTGTGCGAGAAGGCGTTCTTGCCGTTGATCGCACCTCCATTGCTGGGCGTCGCGGACCGGTCCAGCAGGTAGCCCTCGGCGATCAGCCCCAGCTCGGACTGGCTCAGCTGCTGCTGCTGCTCCGGCGGCGCCAGGAACAGCGTTGCCGCCGCAGCCTGCTGGAGCTCGTTGAGTGGGAACACCTGCGCACCCTCCACGCCTGCGATCGACTGCATGGGCCCCGTCGTCGGCCGGCCGCCTACGACAACCGTCTTGACGTTCTGTTGCATGATCATGAGGTACGAGAACAGCGTGCATGTCGAGCCGCAAGTGCCGTCCGTCAGTATCACCACGTTGTTCGGGTCAAATACTGCCGGGGGTGGGTTGGCTCGGTTGCCGGTTCCCGTCAGGTTGAAGTCCGAGGCCGTGTCGTTCAGCGGTGTGCTGATGTACGACGTGAATCGGTCGCCCTTGATGGTCACCGGTGAGATGATCTGGTCCGTTGATGTCAGGTTCACCTGACCACCGGCCGAGAACACGCCGCCCGGCACGAGGTTGCTGATGACGCTGCTCTGTGAGATCGCCGCGAGCGCGAGCTGCCTCTGCGTTGCGTTCTGTGGCGTCAGGGTGTTGAGGTCCAGTGCCAGGACCTCGGGCTGCACGGCCGAAGAGATCTTGGCCATCTGTTCCATGCTTTCTGTCAGGCGCATGTTGTTGGCCTGGAACAGCGGCGTGCCGGGGAACAGCTGCGCGTACAGCTCGAAACCGGCCGCCACGAGGCCACCGCCGTTGCCCGTCACGTCGATGACGAGCTTCGTCTTGCCCGCCTGCTTGCACATGGCCAGGAAGTTCTCGGTCAGTTTCTGGAAGTTGACCACGTACTCGAGGATGTCGAAGTCACCCTCGGGAGAGAAGCCCAGCACCGATAGCACGGCCGTGTCCTCGTACCCCGCGCCTTGGAGGAAATACCCGGCTGTGATGTTGGCCCCACTGTCGCGGATTGCCGGCATGGGAAACCCAGGAATCGCGGGCGCGGGCGGCTGCAACGTACCCGGAGGCGCGGTCGGCTGTGGTGTCGGCGGCTGCATGGGCTGGCCCCCTCCACCTCCTGCCGTGGGCGGTGGTGCATTGGCTGGGTTGCAAAACTTCTGATAAAAGTCCTCCCCGGTGTTCACACCCGTGAAGTCTGCCGTTGGACGGATCAGGGCGTAGCTCTCCTGTGTTACCTTCTGGCCGTTGTCATATTCGAGGGTGACCGAGTCGCCGAGGAAGAAGATCGATGAGGCCAGTGCAGTCCGGGCCGTGGGCACAGCGTACGTCTGGAATTGTGAGTTCCACTGAGAGTCGGGATCCTGGAAGTTGATGAATTTCAAGCCCTGCTCCTCAATGACTTGTGCAGCATCTTGGCCGTTGATCTTCACTATCGCTGGCGGCATTCCGTTCGTGCTGTTCACGGCTGTCTGGTTCGTGCCTCCTATGGATGCAGTACCATTGAGGACGCCTTGCCAGGAAGTTAGCAAAGTTGAGCCGGCTGAGATAGCAGCCACATGCGGCTGAGGCTCAAAACTGACCAAGATTGTAGAGTTTTGGCACCTGCTTGCCATCAACTGACACGGAGACGATGTCCGTGGCAAGGTCATTCCTGAAGCTGAATGCTTTGAACATGTCTGGGCGGATTGCGAAGTGACCGTCGTGTGCCGATGCCACCAGCTGGACCATGGCGGATTGGAACTCAAACTCGCTTTGGAACCTTCCTGCTGTGGCATTGGCACCTATCGCGTCAAGTCCGCCTTGGATGTCCGTAGGCGGGAGCATGTAGGAGGGCGGTGGATCTTTGAGCCATGCAAGTGTACTCTGCCATTGAGCGTAGGCCTTTGTGCTGGCAATGAGCTTCGCTGCTTCTGCTGGTTTGTTTGGCACGGACTGGAGACATGCGAAGGCTGTTGAGGCCGGCACCCTTGCGATTGCTGTGTGGCGTGCGGGTTAGCCCGACTGACCTCGACGTGATGTTCTCGCTCAGCACTCCATGGCATACATACCTTGAGGGTTCGCCGCCATCTGCTGGGCCTGGGCCTGCGAGACGGCCGCGCAGGCATTGTTGCCAGCTGCAGGAGGAGCGCCAGCTTGTGGGGCCGGCGCAGCCAACGAGAAAGAAAAGAGCCCGAGCAGGCCGGCCGCTCTCGTGTTGAAGCCCATGACCGCGTGTGTAAGTGGTCTCTATACAGTATTTATATGAACGCAAAAAAGTAGCAGCACCCGGCCAGCTACGGGTATATACAAGCGGGAGGCACGGCGGTGACCTTTGACGATGCCAGCAAGGTCGCAAGAGAGCATCGTCTCCCATGCATTGCTTCCTCTCCAGGACCCTCATGGCTATATGACCTGCGTTGTCCCGAGCTTGTGTTGCCAAGAAGGATGTCCATGATGCTACCGGGCTGAAACAGTCGAGCCGCTGCCCCAAGAACGATAAGCTTCCTTGTCACGAAGATCTGCGGCACACGAACAATATGCGAGTGCCACACCCGTGCACGCCAGAAAGACGGCGTTCGTTTTGATACGAAAGCATATAGCATATGCATGAGTTCAAAGTTCTTCCAAGAATATGCAGCCAGCCTTGATCCTCTCCTTGCATTCGGTATCGACATGCCGAACCATGTATTCGGTGACTACATCCACGATACGCTCAATTGAGCCTCATTGCGGATCTGGCCTTGGCATTTTGGAGAGAGCATGGGAGAGCGGGAGCGAGCCAGGAGACCGGAGCAGCCAAATGACTTGCGTCGAAACACCGCCCAGCCCAACCGTCGCCAAGACCAAGCAGAAACCAGAACCGATACCGCCAGAGGGCATGGCCATACATGGGAAGATAAGGGGCACGGGAGACACCCCAACGAGGACATCGGACTGCTGTCTGTGCTGTACTACGCTTTCCCCCAGCTGGAGCCAACCCAATCCACAGCGCCGTCCCATCTCGGCGGCTGTTCCCCTCCAAAACCCTAGAACTGTCGCAGGCCACAGGCACGCATCCCTCCGGGTTCCGGGAACTCCTTGACTATCTGCGATAATAAGTTTCTCTCACCCCACGCCACCACTCAAAGGAGTCCCCGGGAGACGGCCGACCCGAGCACGACATTAAGGTTGACTGAATGGGGGGCGGTTTCGCGGGGCAGAAAGGCTAGAACGAGCCACCACCGGCCCAGAAGCGTTTAGCCTCATGGCTGTCACACCTAACATCGATCACCACATTGGGCGATTGTGTTAATGCATTGCTTCTTGACAGGGCGGCGCCAACGACAGTAATTGCAAATACAACCTGGGAACCAAACGGTTGGACAGGCTTAGTGCCATGATCGACCTTCTGTTCAGGAATGCCATTTCTGTCTGCTACCCAGTAGGGTGGTTAATGGTTATCAGTCGAGTAGCATTGCGTATATCCCCAACATCCCGGCGGCGTAAACTGACCTGCGGCGCTGCATGCTCTCGGCGCCCGCCACCGTTGGTAAAAATCATTCACAAATGCTCCACAGCAGAGTTCACTCAAAGGATGTTAAACAGAGCTCCCTTCACGAGTCAAAGCATTGAATTATTTCTGTTTGCTTCTATTTTTGGCCTGTGCCTAGTTACTGAGCGTGCTGTTGCCCCGCCCTATTATCACCGTCCTGTAGCCGTGGGCAACTCCTGACTGTCTGTGTTTCTGTTTCAGCGCGTTTATATAGCGCTTGAAACATCGTCTGTGTTGAGGGAATTCTCTCCTGCGTGGGCAGTTGATCACGCTGGCAAGCCACACTCGTTTTAGCTCGAAGCGATTCAATTATCCGTACTGTATGATATCGCCCAAAAGTGGCTTGTGTGGACGACGCTCTATCAAATCCGGACAGCTCCTCGCGTCGAAGAGTCAGTATCATTTAGATATGCCTGACTTACACAACAAAAGACATTTTCTAATCGTCGACCTGCCCCAATAGGCGAGCGGTCCGCGCACTGCGGTGCATTGCAGCTTCAAATCGTCCCACCTAAATCCCGCCAATTATCTACTGATGAGACACATTTGCTCGAGTCTTCGCCTGCTTGTCAAACGCGCACAGAACTCCATCAGATATTTTCACCGAGCCATCACTGCGTAGTTACTGGACTTCCGTGCCTGCCCAACCGAAGGCTTATATTTCTTTGGTCTCAGCTCTGGTCTCATCCATTTCTGATTGTGGCCAAATGCTTGATTGTCTCATGGCAAAGTGCGCCGTTCTACCTTGGGCTACATTGAATATCGGGAGTGTTAAATACCGCGTGCCACGGGCTTGGAAATCGAGACAATCCTCTATCATGCCGGTGATCAGTGCAGTGTTGACGTGGATATGACACAAGATGGGTGTTTTATTCTTAGAGGCAAGCCGTAGATATGCCGTAGTAATGTACGTATTCTGCAAAGCTTAACCGTCAATGGAATAGAGCCCGAAAAGTCCCCCTCCCATTGGCATGAACCATCATTTCTCCACTGCTTGCGATTGAATCGGTTACTACCTAGGTGGCCCTCACTTGTATTTCACTCTCAATATCGCGAGTGGAAACATGGCACTAGCTGGTCCTCACCCACGCCAGGCCTGTGATTAGGGTCCTTTCAATGGTATGTGCCCACCTTCAACATGTCAGCAATCACTCACTTCGGCACAAATACTCCTACATAGGAGTGCTGTGGATGATTCAAGGGACACTGACCTGCCAAACACTGAGTGATACCCCACCAGGGATCTGCGAACCTTGCCCATATGCCACGACTGAGTTGAGCCAGTCGTACTTGTCGCTGCCGGTCTCGAACAGTAGGAACAGGTTCGGCGCGTGGCCCTTTTCTCGTACCAAGATGTTACCTCCGTCGTGAGTCTGAAGCACGTACACGACATCCGGGTTGACGGACCCGTTGGCGTCAGTCAGAAGTGCATCGCCACCGCCGGAAGCGACGGTGCCTAACGTATATCATGTAAATTTAGCAACTTGTTTAGGTAGGGGGCGAGCAATCTGCTCCTCTGTATCGCTCACTGGACTTACCTGAAAGCTTGGGCCCAGAGAAGGACCCACCGACAATAGGTTCGAATACCCTATCTCCCAACGGAGTTGACCCGATAGGGATAGCCTGGCCACTCGTGATATTGACCGAGAATAAGTAGCTCAGGGCTGGCGTGGGGGGCTGCCGAGAGCCCGCCATGGCCGCAGCAGCTAGAGCCAACAATGAGAGGCACGAGCGAATCATGTTCATATCTGGATGATCAATTAACGACGGGACTTTGTGATTCGGATATCGAAACGGTGAGTGAAAGACAGAAACCATATGATTGCTGATCGAAAAGACCGCAAGCTTTCGTACCTGGGTAGTGCAGCAATACCCTAGAGTCTTATAGCCTGCCTCTCTATGCCATAGACACCTCAGCCTCAGCTGATAGTGCAGAGTACTTCTTTTTGCTTTTGAAAGTTGAGGTCAAGCTGAGGTCATCCGAACGGCTGATCAGACCTGGAGCCGTCCTAGCGCCCGCCACGATACCTCAACAAGCCTAACATCTCAGCACCATCAATCAATATAAGCCACTGCGCACTGAGACGGCGGCATTGAATTCATTGTCAGCAACCATCAGTGACGTGTTACACAGTTGTTCGTGCACCTGGTCAAGTAGCTGCAGGCCCATGCACTGTATCGAGCAAGCCAGCAGTGTGGTCGGCGGTCTCGAACTTGTAAGCATATGCCAAGAGGTAATATGCAGTGCATACTAGCAACCATGGTACAACTGAGACATCGAATCACTATGTATGTCGATTTTCTGTTAAAAAGCAATGTGGATATAACTTCGTCTTGGCAATGACCAGTCCTGGAGTCTGCCTAAGTTCGGATACACACCGTATTCCAACCCAGCCTTCGAACAGGTGAACAATGTTACCTCGACTGTTCTGATTTAGAGGAGTATCTCGGCTTGTCTGTACTCATTGGAGGCGCAGCGTACCAGGGTCCACCCCGCGGGAAAGCTATCACCCCGATTGCGCAGGCGTCTTGAATCATGAGAACATTTCTCGGCAGCGGAGTCAAATTGGAAAGTGGCCTAATTTTGAGGAAAGGAGGGACCGCTCAGAACTAATATTACTTCGGTCAGAGCAAATCTGGTCCGCAATTTGTGGTGTCTCTAGCAATCCAACCAAATAATCGTCATGTACCATTCACAGCATTCGCTCGCAGTGCTTGTCCTGCACGTAGCCGGAATCTACGGCGCAAGTCTATCATTATTCCACCCCTGGAATGCCAGTGACTGGATCGCATCAGACGACAGCGTCCGCGGCGGCCTGAGTCGGTCCAGCCTCGAAGTAATCCAGCCCGGCTCGCCCGGGAACCTGTTGGGCGGTGAGCCCATCGCTATGTTCTTCGGTAGCCTCGACTATGAGGCGCTCAACGGCAGTGGGTTCGCATCGCAGCGGACCGTCGACGGGTGGCCCGGGGCGGACCTCTCCGCCTTCGACAGGCTGATCGTCGAGGTGAGTGAGCTACAGAGGAAGCTAGATACATTCACTCCCTCTGAGTATGCCATTGGTTTGTTGTTTTATCTGACCTAGCCTGGTTTTCAACTAGGTACCGTACACGGACGGCAAGACGTACACGCTTAATGTGAAGGATACAGTGCTCCCGCCTGTCAACGGGGTCGAGCAGGCCACCGTCAGCTGGGAGCACGATTTCCAGTTGCCTGCTCGGGATGCGACTGCTGCGGCGGATGACTACGGCCAGGTGATAATTAGATTCGAGGACCTGGTTCCCACATATCGTGGCAGGGTGCAGAATGATACGTCGCCTCTCAATCTCACAGGTATCAAGCGCTTTAGTATCATGCTTCGGAGGTGAGTGACGATGTTGAAGGTTCCTTTTCGACGGAGTGGTTAATGACTTGGTCGCAGCTTCTTCGGTCAAGAGTCACAAGCAGGAGATTTTGACCTAGGGTTGAGATCGATATTGGCGGCGGATTCTGATCTTGTTTGAGGATCTACATGACGCTTAGCTCGTGACAATCACTCGAAGACTTGCCTCAAGTATTTCCTGGGGTTTTGAAGTACATATTCAGCGAGACACTATGAGTCTCCTTTTTTTTTTTCCTTAAAAAAAAGGATATCATGATTGTGGGTATATACAGGCACATGTGCAGACCAAGTGGACAGTGAAACAAGGTTCGCGTATCTTGAAATATCAGGGTCATAATCTCGTCTCATCAGTTCACAACTCGCCCTCTCAGACTGCTTGGCCCAGAGCTAGCTTCGGGTATACGATATGTGCAAGTACGAAGTGCCGCACAAGTTATGTACCAAGGAATCAAATCGGTTTACTCTGGCTTACGGCCCCAGACCGCCTTCAACTTGAAGTAAGGGTGGTTCTTGCTCGAACGGATCTCCCTTCTCAGCTGAGCAATGTAAACCAGAACCTCCTCCCTGCTCCAGCCGACAATGACGTTCGCTATGAAGAGAACGTAGCCCTCAATGTCGGATTCGAGAGCGGTCTGCGCCCAATGTCCTATCTCCTTCAGCTTCTTGTCGCGGGGCCAGCCGCCAACAGGAGCCTGTGGTGATGCTAGTTAGTCGTGGTGCATTACAGAATACCGAGGATCACCATCGGAGTGCCTCCCACATGATGACGACGCGCTCACCTTGAATTCCCACTCCTGGATGTCGACGAAGCCAGCCTCTTCCATGGCCTTTCTCTGGATTCCCTGTTCGACTACCAAGAAGGTCCGGCCAAGGGTCTTGCCGCCCTCCTCAAAGAACTTGCCCCATTGCGAGATGGCTGACTTGTCCGCGACCGAGCCGTCGTCGCTGACCATGTGAGGTGAGCCTTCGAAGCTCTCCACCCAGCCGCCTGGTTTTGCAGCGTTGTATGCCTCCCTGAACAGCGCAGGCCAGTCGACGATGCTGCCGACGAGGTAGCGCAGATGGATGTAGTCGAATTCATTGGCGTGGAAGGTCCATTCTGAGGTGCAATCCTCAATCTCGCTGCAGGTGGTTCTTGGTCAGGGTTGCATGTTCGCAGCGAAGCCTGAGTGACCGCCATGACAACTCACAACTTCAGATTAGGGGGCACCCATTTGGGCTGGATTGGGGAGATATCCGTGCCGATGACGGTCGCCTCGGGGTGGTCGTCGGCGAAGTCTCTGTGAAGCTAGCTGTAAGCCATGCTGCACCAGTCATGCGGGATTGGGAGCGGGGGGAGGGCCGTGCATGCATACATTGCCCACAGTCCTGTCCCGGTACCGACATCGAGGACTTTCTAGGTGGCAGTCAGCGTGACATCCGCCGTGCTGTGCCGCAGGGCCGGGCCGTACCTGGACATTGTCCCCGAGCGGAGAAAAATAGAGCTTGTTGTCGGAGCAAAGGCTCAGGAAATGGTGGCTATTTGACGCGGTGATCAGCCAAAGGATGCGGTTCCTGGCTCGACTTGTCAAGATGCTGCTCACTTGATGTCCATGGCCTCATTCTGCATCTCATCGTTGGAGCCCCTGGGGTTGACAAGCGGTCAGTTGCCAAGACACGCGGGGTGTTTCCCGGTGTCTGCCCTGGTTGACAGGAGGGGTCGGGGCAGCGGGGATGGAGCATCTCGCACCAGTACTGCGCATTGAGGCCCACATTGTCGCTGTGGTACGTCCGGCCGTGGATGGTCCTGTACTCGAGGATGCTCGAGGTGATGGAGTCTGTCGAGCTGGCCGTGTCACCAAATGCGGAATCGTTGTCCTCGTCCAGGTCTTGCTGTTCCGGGTCTCAGCGCCACATCCTTCTCTGCCGGCCCAAAAGTGGCACGCGACGGAGCTGATCACACCCACCTGTCCCGCCAGTTCCGTCCAATGGGTGGGAGGCAGTAAGCCCGTTTCCTCGCCCGTGTTGCCCGCTGCCTCGCCTGATGCCTCGCCTGCTGATCCGCCCGCCGGGGGCTGCGCGGGCGGAGAGGAAGTGGGCGACGGCTCGTCGGCCGGAGGTGCTGGAGGGGTCGCCCTCGTTGCGTCCCCGGGGGGTTCGCTGCTCGCCATCGTTGATGAGTTGCAAAACGTTGTACAAAAGCCTCGAGGACGAACAGTGTCGGCGGTGGAACCTGGGCAGGAGTAGAAATCCCTAGGGCCACGGGTAGGTGAAATAGTCTACTTATGCGGACTACTACACTTGTTGAAAGAAGGCCCATCATCCGCCGCGAGTAGCGGTCGGGGCATCGCCCCGAGCAGAGGATTCCACCGCGGATGACCCCACTGTGGGTGCTAGTGACGGGGGCAAAGGGGGCCGCCAGGCCAATATCTCGTGGCTTTAGACCAGGATGAGGCCATTGGCTTCCGGGACGTTACGCACGTCTCAACGCCCGAGGCACTCGATACCTAGCTAGCTCTACAACTGTCTCCTGGCCCCTGCCCCTGGCCAGCACTTGGCGCTGGTAGCGCACAGCCGGTGCTCTCGGCCGCGCCACATGCTAGCTTAGTTGGACAATGTATGAGCGGGAGGTGGCAGGGTAGTGACGGCGCTCGACTGGCTAAAGACGAAAGGCCGTCGTCCCTAACTCTGACCAGCCAAAACCAAGGCAAAGCTCAGGGAAAGACTAGGGTGATGAGTATCAAGGCTGCACGCGTGGGATGGCGAGGGCCGGGCTGGCCATGTTGCCCGCTTCGTGCCCGTTATTGACCCGCATCCTGCATGTTGGTGTGGCTGTCATGTATGAGGACCAGTCTTTGAGCTGCCAACAAGTGGAGTGACTTATCTGCACGTGTAGAAACCCGTCTTAACACGAAGACATCATGTACAAGTAGGAGCGCGGGCTGCAGCGAGATCCAAGCACGTATGCACATAAGACGAGCCGAGCCTGGCGAGTTGGAGGGGTTGCGGGTCCATCTCGGGGCCGCGTTCGAATGCACGAGGAGGGTTGATTGTTGAGATGCTGCAGTAACCCCTCCCGATGAGAAATCTCGATTCTCCAAGGAGGACAGAGATCTCAGGATGCAATCGACAGATGTCCTGCTCCCTCGGCCATGAGGGTTCCGCGGACTGATACGGTTGCACAACGCATTACACCGTACCACGTTGTCCTCCTTGCCGCAGGTGCCACGCGAAAAGACCTCGCACAGTCTCGTCGAGTCGATGTCGTAAAATTGAAGTTGACGGCATGTTCGTGCAATTACAGTTGCAACCCCTCATTATGTGCCATGTCCATTGTGCTTGTCTGTCGGACGATGGAGGGCGGAAGTGTGCAACGCCGCAGGCATGGACGGACCCCTCCCGGTGTTTCCTTTGCCCGGCCGCTGCCGGACCAGACCCGCCGCCGTCCGCAACCCACCCCACACCCGGTCTCAGAACCGGTCGTATAAAACGTGTGCATGGCAAGACGCGACTGATGACGAGATCTCTTGAAAATCTTCACAGACGAAAACAAAGTAATCCGGAACCTTGTGTTGATCGTGAACATGTCTCCTTCAGCTGCGCCAGCACCGAAGAGCTACAGCATCGCCTCCATCCCAGCGGTGAGTACCTGGGCAGGCCTGCCTCGCGCGGGACAACTTATTAACGAGGCCCCAGGACGGGATTGGGCCCGAGGTTATCGATGCTGCCATCGCCGTCCTGAAGACACTGTCAGAAACGCTAGGGTCGTTCGACATTGACTTCACTCATTTCGACTGGAGCTCGGACACGTATAAGAAGACCGGGCAGTACATTCCCGATGGCGGGCTCGATGAGCTGAGAAAGCACGACGCTATTCTGTTCGGCGCCGTCGGCGCCCCAGGTAAGTTTCAATGCAGCGGGATCTATCACGTTATCTGTCGGTGAAGTGTGGGCTCGTGCTAACAGATCCGAAGACGTTCCCGACCACATTTCGCTCTGGGGCCTGCGGCTGGCTATATGCCAACCCTTCCAGCAATATGCCAACGTAAGGCCGACTAAGGTCTTCCGAGGAACTCAGTCGCCTCTGAGGAATTGCAATACCGGCGATCTTGACTGGGTCATCGTCCGCGAGAACTCAGAGGGCGAGTACGCTGGGCAGGGAGGACGCAGCCACCGCGGGCAGGCCTGGGAGACCGCAACCGAGGTGGCAATGTTCACGCGCCACGGAGTGGAGAGAATCATGAGATTCGCGTTCGAGACGGCGCAGAGCAGGCCGCGGAAGCTTCTCACAGTCGTTACAAAGAGCAATGCCCAGCGGAACGGGATGGTACTCTGGGACGAGGTCGCCGCAGCAGTGGCCAAGGACTTCCCTGATGTGACTGTTGATAAGATGTTGGTAGACGCCATGACTTGTAGGATGGTCTTGAAGCCTGAGTCGCTCGATACCATCGTGGCTACGAATTTGGTGAGCAGATCTCCTCGAGAGTGGGCTAAACTCAGACCTGACCTTTTCCTAGCACGCAGACATCCTTTCTGACCTGGCCGCCGCGCTTGCTGGGTCCATCGGGATCGCGCCAACATCAAACCTGGATCCAACGCGCCAAAATCCTAGTATGTTCGAGCCTATCCACGGCTCCGCGTTCGACATTACCGGAAAGGGGATCTCAAACCCCGTCGCCACATTCTGGACAAGTGCGGAGATGCTGGCATGGATAGGGGAAAAGGATGCAAGCACCAAGCTTTTAGATGCCGTGGAGCGCGTCTGCGAGAAGGGAATCGTCACAGCTGATCTTGGCGGCAAGGCGAAGACGGCTGATGTCACCGCTGCCGTGTGTGACGAGATCAGAAGCCTGTATGGGAAGAAGTAAGGCAAGGTCGCACTGTGGCAAGTTGATTCAGCGGGGAACTCTAATAATGGAATGGTTGATATTAAAACCGGTCCCAGATTATCAAAATTATCAGTAGAATGCGAATCCGGCTGTGGAGTCTGCACTACCAGCTTGTGCAAAGTTTGAGAAGTCTAGGGCGCCGAGAGGGTCCCACCATTCCTGCCCACTCAAATCTGTGAATGCGTTGCTGTCTTCCGGCATAAAGTACGGGGTTGAAGAAGCCATTCCTGAATTCCAGCCGGTAGACCCCGGTGCCATGCCGTAGAAACTCACGACTTCAGACTGCTGGGCAACTAATGGAGTACTACTCAGCAAAGTTAGCCGTCATCTTCGTGGTGGGTTGCTGAGAGGGTTTCATGCAGAGGACACTTTTGGCTCAAACAGGTCAAGCACTTACCCTCTGGCGGATTCCGAAGGCCTCAGACCGTGGCCAAGCTTGTCAGGTTGGTATGCTGTGCTGACACGCTGTCCCTTCAGCAGTGTCTGGCCGCCTAGCGTGGTCTGGTTTTCGTTTTCTTGTTGGCCCTCTCGGATGGCGTTCCCAATAGCTTTGCCCTTCCTTCTGCCAGAGGATCGTGTAGAGCGACCCATTGAAGGAGATGAGCCGATGGCAGAAGAGTCCTCGCCGGGAGCGGACGTAGCATCTGGTTTTGACTTCCTCTGTTCAAGAGCCACAATTAGATGCTCTACTGCCTGGGCACAAGAGTCAGGCCACGAGGTGCCTCGTTTGGATAGCTGGCCGAGGATTCGAAGCGTTCGCCTCGCATATCTGTATCGTTGGGTTGATCAGCGGGGGAAAGTCTTGCCAAATAGGGGTGTTGAAGAAGTTGGTTTTCCGCTTGACAGACCTTAGGGCGGACGAGATACTGGTTACACCTTCGAGTGCAGCGTAACTTAGTATAAAACAGCTCATCCACACCGACCACGTCAAGAGAGGCCAGACCATCAGAGCTGCTGCAAATGCACGGCTGGCATGGTTCAACTGCTGGTCACCCACTGTTTCCAGGATCCCCCTTGAAGCGCCAATACAAGCCTCAAGGGCGGCTTGAGAGGCAGACGTCCGAGGCGTCTTGGCCAGGAGTGGTCTGTTGAGCGCAATGGTTGACTCATGCTGGAGAATCAGGAGTAAAGAGTGATATAAGGGAGCCGTGCGGCCATCGCCACACTGCGCCGCTGCCACAGGCGCTGATTGATCTTCGTCGTCGGTCTGTTCGCCAGTGAGGGCATCATGGACGTCGTTTGCCCACCTCGTAAGTTTCGATTGAACGTGCAATGAACGATCAAGGGTATCTTGTCTTACGTGCAGGCTCTTGTGACGTAGCTCCAGAATCATTCCTCTGATCTGCGCATGTTTAGACAGAAGAGTCAGGAGCTGTAACTGATCTAATTCTCAACTGCAATGTCAGCCAAAGAGTATATTTTCTCGCCGAGAAATTTGGGATGCCATGCCATCGGACTCATCTTTGCAGGACTCGTCTTCGCTACCAGCTTGTTGATGGTACTCGATATCACGAGAGAAGCAGACATCAACATCGGAATCTTGGACATCCAGTGGAAGGCCAAGAGCCTGACAAACCAGCCGTTCCAAACAGTAAAAGGACCACCATATCCGTTTTCTCATCGATACCTCACGTGGATTAAAGTTCTGGTAGCGACGTGGGCACCTATGCAAGCCGAGGTGATACGCCATCCTCACGGCTACCCCGCCTATTCTGGAGGCCATGTTGAATTTTAGCATGCTGACAAGAAAGAGCTCGACGCAGAGAGCGGCCTGCATGTTCTTGAGCGAAGCCGGGGTCCCTAAGATGAAGTGGAGAGATGATGCCACATGATCAAGGCTGAAGAAGACGAGGTCCGAGGGAACTGGTCCCGGGCCGGGATCACTCCCTGGGCCCAACTGGCGGGCGTCTGCCAACGAGATGGAGACTACTGCTCGGACGATAGCTGAATCTTGAAAGGAGATATTCTCAAGACCATTGTTGGCGACTTGCTCCAGGATCTCCAACACCTCAGGGCCATGCAAGAACGGAAAAACGGGATGCCATATCTCGAAGTAGCTTTTCGTCCAGGCTGTCAAGGCCTCGAAGGTGATATCCGAGGCTGTTGAGATCCCACCCGGCACGACCTCATCGGACCGCCACAACGGAGCACGGGCGCCGGTTCCTGGGGTAGCTGGGTTCCCGGCTACGGAATCACGGGCGTCGTCGAGCTGGTCGTCCTCACCTGGTACCAGCTGGGAGACGCTGAGTTGCTGGCCAGTGCTGCGGGACAGAATGCCGTAGACAGTTCGAACAAAGTGGATTCCACTGCTACTCCCCACGAACCGAGGAGGTCCCGGGTTGCCGCCATCTCTCATCAAGCCTGTCTCCTGATTCTCATGATTGCGGAAGGAGGCGGTGCGCCGTCGTTTGCTGGAACGCTCGGCGGGAGAGCGTGGTTCTGTCTGGGACCAATCGCCCTCATAATTTTCCGGGCTTGCAGAGGCGCTCATCGTGTCTGGTGGACGCCCATTGTGACATGAGTCCTCTTCAGAATGGTATGTGTGGGGAGTGACGAGTTTTGTTTTGAAAGAATGAGGTTGGACGATGTTAGGAAAGAGCGGAGTATCCAAATGCCTGGATACGGATGCACCGTATTGAGGTACAGAAGCCAGACAGCTATGAGCTAATTTAGCAGGCTCAGAGAATGGCGCTCCCCTGGGAATGGCTGGGCACCTCGCTAAACTTGGACTGTTGCTACGAAGTCTCTCCACTGCTGCGCGTCGGAGCGTCTTCACCTCCTCCAAAAAGAAGGACAAAAAAGAAACACGTAAATTTGCACGATGATTAGAAGTACAGATTTTTATTATCGTTGGCGAACTTGCTTGCTCTACTCATTTGTGGTAAGGTCGCCCGCGGAGTCGTGCCCCCTCGGCTGATGGGAGACTGCCTCGGGACACGACGAGTCCGCTGCGCACGCATCCTAGCTCGGGGCGAACGGGAGCCGCGGTTCTCTTCATCATCTTCTGCTGTGAAGGATGGAATGCCGAGATGAGAAGCGTGATGTGTCTGGGCTGCAAGACTGCCAATGTTGGATGAGCCCTCGATGGGCGGCGTGACGTCCGGAAAGGCGTCGACTTGAGCCTGACTGAAATCTAGGCTGGTCTGAAGTCCACCTTCCGCTGCATTCGCCTCAAACCATGCCTCTACTTGGGCGCGCTCTTCCAGCGGGGTGTTGCCCCAAGCGGCCATCAATTCTGCCTTCTCTTGCTGCGTCGTCGGAGTGGACCTGAAAAGGACGGATGGCCTCATAGCAGGCACTGCCGTCGCGTCACTGCGAGTGCCGAAACGGGCCTCAGCAAGGGCCAAGAAAAGAGCCCTTTCTGTCTCAGCGAGCCTCTTTTCTAAAGCATTCACGTATCCAGCGGGTATGCCTCTGTCGAAGGTTCTCATTAGTGACCTCCGACGCTGTACCTGGTGTGGGGGGGGGGGAGGGAGCAGGTCCGGGAAAACCAACCTGCGGTGCTTCTCTGGATAAAGGCAGTTCGCAGTTGCGCCGGCGCATTGCGTGCATGTGGGTCTTCCGAGCCGAGACAAGTCAGTCAGTGCCCAAGATTGCCCATATTAGAAGGCCACGGTCCTTACAGCTTGCGATCACACTGCCGGGATTGCATCCGATCGTCAGTCACCTCTGGGCGTGCCACTGGAACAAAGGCGGCTGCTGCTCGAGCCGGGGAAAGACAACACCGACCTTGCATTTCTTGTGCCTGCATGGCTCACACGCTATCGATGCGGTTTCAGCCCCGTCTTCGCTCATTTCATCACTAATAATCGAGCCGTCGCAAGTGCCCGGTGCTCCAGTCGTTCAATTCAACATGAAGGTGCACAGAGGAAGTCTGCCCGCGGTATCCGGCGGCTGAGATGCTCGAGAACCTCCTCGCCTTTGCTACACTCGAAGAACCCTTACCCTACGAACGCACACCAAGCAGGGCCCGATCGAGGCTCAGAACTCCAGAGATGATGGCTTTAACAAATAGAGGCCTGTCGGTATTGAAATGGCTGTGTACAAAATTTGTTGGGCATCACTAGTTGAGCTTTTATTAATTTAATGATCAGGAGGCTTTGCTCTTAATCCGTATATATCCCGAAGGCGTACAGTCCCTTTACACAGTGGTAAACGCTCAAAGACCTAGTGTTAAAAAAAAATATAATATTAATAATAGTATAGAAGTCTCTACCTAGGTATATAGCCTTAGCCTTATACTGCAATGGCAGGCGCAACTGCCAGCCGCACGCTCTGCCACCCGGCCAAAAGACCTTAATAACCAATCTACACATTGGTTATTCCTAGCAGTATATAAGAGTCAGTGCCGTACCGTCACTACCCCCCCTAAGGCCTTCTATAGAGCTCTAGGCACAGAAGGGGAGTAGTACTCTTATAGGAGGCCTGAAAATCTTAAACAGTACGGTATAGTGTCGGGGTTACGGTTATCGGTTCCTAGTAATTCACTTAAGCCGCCTTATCCAAAGCAGGCACTACTCTCTTAGCAGCGCAATTACGGTTCTGTCGGGTTTATCGGGGTCTGCACCTGTACCGAATAAGACTTTCGAACATAGGGGCTCGAACCCACGCCCTTGGTTAGATTGGTTATTGCAACGGGGGCGACACTGCTAGCCAGTCGCTCTGCCCGCTCGGCCAAAAGACCTTAATAACTAATCTGAAGGAGAGGTTATTCCTAGCAGTATATAAGACTGTACCGTCACTTATACTATATAGATAAGGCTAGGAAGTATTACTCCTAATAGTACTATAGACTAGATTTATTAATATATAGCCTAGTAGCTAATAGATAGTAAATTAGTTATATAATAAGACTAAAAATAGTCTTAAAATAGTTTTTATATAAGTAGTTTTATAAAAGAAATTTTAGTTAAAAATATAATCCTTTACTACTAATATATATATATATATATATATATAATTTTAAAAACCTTTAAAATATAGCTTAAAGAAAGAAAACCCTTATTAAGTAAGCCTATATACTCTTATACTAGAATACCTATCTAAGTATATAGCTAACTAAGAATAAAAGCTAAAATAAACTACTTTAAAAATAACTATATAAAAGATATTTATAAGGATATTTAAAATACCTTATAGAAAATAAGAGAGGGAATATATAAAGAAATACTAAAAAAGGAAGAGTATAATAACTTTATACTATTCTTATAGTAAGTATAGAGGGGTGCTAATTAGGCTATTAGCTAGTATATAGCTAGTAGCTAGCTATAGAGCTATAGAGTAACCTTCTTAAAGTAGTACCTATAGTAGACCTTATTTCTAAGCTCTCTTAGAAACTAACCACTATATAAACTATAATATAACTTTATTACCCTAACAGCTCTTCCACAAATAGTAGCTATAACAACATTCTAGTTCAGTAGTATTATTATTCAGATCCTCCTTTCTCCTTAAAGAGCGAAGTCAGTACCTTTTAAAGCACCGAAACCTAGGCGAAGGTAGTACCCTAGGAGACCCTGCAATCGGCGGTCTAAGATAAGCGAAGGCAGTACTAAGTCAAACAACCAACAGTCGCACCTTAAGACCTCTACCCCCTCTTAAGAAGCAAAGGCAGTACCTTCTTAAGTTGTCGGCAAGCAATTATGGCCAACTAGCGAAGTCAGTAACAAATTAGGCGCGACGCGCTTACAGTAAATAACAAAGATCCCCTAAAGCGAAGAAGGCAGTACCTACGGAGAATTCGGGTATTCGTGTAGTATACAACTACATCGGTACACAATATAACAAAGGGGACACCTTAACTAGCCCAGTCTCTACACATATAAATACTATATAATTACACTAAAACAAGAAATAGCAACCCTTTGGAGGATTAGAGGAATGTGACAAGGACGCCACAGCTTCTTCTACCTACGCAACACTTATAGCAGGCACAAAGGGGTGCTAATTAGGCTGTCAGCTAGCACACAGCTAGTAGCCAGCTATAGGGCTATAGAGTAACCTTCTTAAGGTAGTACCTATAGCAGACCTTATTCCTAAGCTCTCTTAGAAACTAACTACTATATAAACTATAATATAACTTTATTACCCTAATAGCTCTTCTATAATTCTATATCTATACCTTTATTATTAAAGATAAGGATCTCCTTAAAAGAATTATAAGATACTTAGGAAATAGAGAAAGGGGGAAATTTAAGGTACCTATAGGAGAGTAGTATAAGTAGAAGTATTAAGAACTTAAATACTTTGTATATAGGCTCTAGGGGGAAGAGTCTAATAGCTGAGTAGATAGTAGATAGATAGATAGTTGAGAAGAAAATATAGTATGGCTGAAGCCTAATTTAATGATTAATGCGAGAATTCTCCCAAGCATACATAGCTATATAAGTTTGTGAGGCTCTGCTTGCATCAATCTCGCAGCCACATGTCCAAAACCCCCCATAGGATCCCATCACAAGTGCTCCCATGGAATGGTCTCCCACAAACTTGCTTACAAAGAAAATAGATGCACCCACGCCTCTGAAGCATGGTTTGGGCCCTATATGCCTGCCTGGATTCAACACATAACACACAAGGATCTTGCTGTTCCCTATAACTCATCGCAATTCGCTTTTGTGAGACCATGAAACAATCAAGAGAACAGCAGCTTCTTCGCGTGCAAGAGCATAAGTGCTACTTGGGAGCGTCCCAACAATTGATGCATTTACCTCTCATCCCTGATTACAATGTAAAAACAAATTCACCGTTTGTGACAGTATCGGTGCTCAGTGGCTTGCTTCACTCGGCTCCATGGGGAAAGAGCTCCACCACGATAATGGAGTGAACGCCCCCTTCTGCTTCCTGTGTCCTGTAATCTTCAGCACCCCTTCTTCCCGTCCTTCACTTGCTGCTTCAAAGACAGCTTTCCAATCAAATAGCTCTCTTTCCTTGGCATTCAGCATTATGAGCATTTACAAGTCTAAGAATCGCATCCAACTCTCATCACCTGCAGGCATACGGCTTCTGCCGTCACAACTTAGTTCCCCTCCCGAACCAAGTCTTCCATGTGACCCACACATGAACTCGATCCTTGCAATCGAATGTGATGGAACTGGAATTATCTGCCGGCCGGAGAGGTGCAGCCGAGGCTACATACCTAAATATCCAAGTTGCCCGGCAGTCATAACGCCAGTTGTGCCCAGCCCAGGAGAGCCATGCGAGAACTCGTCCAGACAAAATTGGAGGTTGAATCGAAACCGTGACTTTTGTTGCGATTGGGTCGAATAAGAACAGGCCGCACCTTTCATGCCCGATCACGCGAGCTCATTGATCATCAGTCTCCCGGTATTCAAGCCCTGATTGGATTGGAAGTCCATCGAAATAAATGCCCAACGCCTTGACAGACCAGTTCAACGGGGCTCCCCGCTCGCATTAGGGTTAGGGTCTAAGGGGAAAGAGTGCGGTAATGGCAAATGGCATGATGGATGCCAAGAAGCATCGTTGGAATGAGCTATGACCAAGGGGCGGAAATGCCTCGCCTATACGTCAATCCCTCACCACGTCGAAATCACCAAGGGCGCAGTTCTCTCTGTCTACTACTGATCAGTCCACAACAGACCCATCCATCCAAAGCTCGACGACCACAGTCCGACCGCGCACAACTCAATTGCTCACAGTCCTTCCGTTCACGACATCTGAGCTCATCGACACTGGGCTCCCAGCTTCCGCTCCCCTTCCGCGTCCAGATTATCGTCTACTATCTGCTGCGTTTCATACCGTCCCTCGATGGAGTCTTCTACAGTAAACAATACATCACGCAGAATTCGGCGTGACAGACAAAGGTGTCGCGCTCCCTGATTAGTCGTCGAACCGCAGTGCCCCGGATCCCCATCACTGTTGACCTCACCGTCTTCTTGGACCATCCCCGCACGCAGGACTCCTGCACTCAGTGTCTAAAGACCTCGACAGGGCTTTTCCTCCGCTGATAACCCCGAGGATTCTGCGCTCTAGCTACTTGCAGCAGGTTTTGACGCCAGTTTGTCCAGCCCAGGCCAAATAAGCAATGGCAGGGACCGAAGATGGCTTCCTTCAATATCATGAACCAGATACAATCAGTATCCTGGTCTTGATTTCCTTCTTTTTCTTCCTGTCGTCTTTGGGTTGGGTCTTCAACAAAGCCATCCGTGCCGGTCTGATAGGCCAGATTCTCATGGGCATCCTTTACGGCGCTCCCGTTGGCAACATCCTGGGCATTGAGTGGCAGGAGACCTTTATGGCCTTGGTAAGCAGCTTCTAGACACGAATTCATACCCCTTCAAGAACAAAATTATTCTATTCTTGGTCTGTACACAGCAAAGACTTCAGGGGCTGCAGGTTTCAAGACATGCTACGGCCACCTTGTGGCCCACTCTTTGCTGTGTTGATATGAAGCTAATTCTCCGGTCTTGATGGCTAACCCCCAACGCTGCAAGGGCTACGTCGGGCTGATCCTGATCATCTTTGAAGGCGGCCTGACAATCAGGCTTGATCTTTTGAAGGCCAACTTCCTGCTCAGCACAGTCGCTGCAGCCATAGGAATTATTGTGCCCATCGCTCTGTGCTATCTGCTCCTCTTCCTGGGATTTGGATATGGAGCGTTGGAGACGTTTATTATCGGTGCTGCCCTCTCGACGACGTCCATTGGCACAACTTTTGTGGTCATCAACAGCTCGCCGAACGTCGACTTCACGCACACCAAGGTTGGCACTGTTTTGATCTCTGCAGCTCTGTTCGACGACGTCGTTGGCTTGATTATGGTTAGTGTCATATCAAACCTCGGAGGCATCGGCGAGGGCGGAGGAGGGAATATTGGCTGGATCGTGGGCAGACCAATCCTTGCTAGTTTCGCCATCGGTGCTGTCTCGCCCTTGCTGGCCAAGTTCGCAGCAGGTCCGCTGCACCGGCGTTTTGTAGAGCGACGCATAGCTGCCTGGGGGCATCGAGCCACAATTTGCCTCATGATCATCGTTTTGTCAGCCCACCTCGCTGTCTGTGGCTATGCCGGGGCTTCTCTCCTGCTTGGAGCCTTCTTAGCGGGTACCTTCTCGAGTAACCTTTCACATGGGCCTACTCAAGCTGCCGCGAGTGGGGGTGACGGCTCAAAAATAGCCCCAGCTTTCCATGAGACGTTCGAGACCTTCGTATCAGGTTCACTGGCCTTTGTATTGGAGCCGCTCTTCTTTGCCAGCATTGGCTTCGCTATTCCGTTCACGAGGCTGTGGATAGGCACCGTTGTTTGGCGTGGTATCGTACTGTCTTTGCTCATGGTGATTGGAAAGGTAAGAATTGACCGACTTCATCTCTCCTGCCAGCTTATTGACACTCTGCTCACACTGTAATCACGACAGGCTGTGGTCGGCCTCTCTATCCCGCTCTGGGACCTTGTGTCCCGGCAGGGATCTCGAATCAAACCACAGAGGGGCGTTCCAAGTGACTGGGCTCCTGCAGGATTATTGGGGATGGCAATGGTCGCAAGGGGCGAGATTGGATTGCTAATAATCCAACTGGGCCTTAACGACACTACCTTCCTGTCTGAGGAGGCCTTCCTTGTCGCTATTTGGGCCATCGTTCTGAATACCATCGTGGGCCCTCTTTCCGTTGGCCTCCTGCTTAATAGGTCTGAAGAGATCATTGCAAACGACCCTCGGTGGGGCCTACAGAAGCAAGATAAAGGAAAGGGTGCTTCGCCGGGTTTGCCACGTACCTCGATGCAGCACGTTGCGACAGCCGAAGACCGTCACTGATTTACCGCTGGCGTTTCCGACGCCCTGGCGAACCCGTCCCTTCGTAGGGAGCTCACATGCCTCATCGGAGCAAACGTAGTCCTATGAGGCTACAAATTATAGCCTTGAGGAAGTCCTTCTTTCTTTTGACACATACAGTGTTGGAAGTTTGCGTTCTATTTCAACAACTACATCAACGCTGCGTTCCATTCAACATAACACGCCGATATATTAGCGTCACTGTCAGGTGTGCCATGTAGTGGGAAAACGAACTGAGTATGTTTGTCATTGTTTCGGGCACATGGAAATCTTAAGCGCAGAAAGGGGAAATAATCAAAAATGAAATAAAACTTGTGGTCGAAACAAATGCTAACTTCGTCTGGCTGTACTAGAGCAAGTAATGTTGATCAGGTAGCTCTCAAACGCTAAGAGAAACATGTCATTGGCCGCATTAAGTGAATGAGAATGTTTACATCGTTTCGGCAGGTATGAACAAGTAAAAGTAGCAGCGTCGACAATAAATGTAGGCCACAAATGAAAACAGGGCAAAAACTGCAATCTCTTCTTTCAGACTCCACGCTTTCAAACTTGACCCAAGTTGTGCTTTGAAGCTAATGTCGACGTGCTGAATATATCGAAGACAATCAAACGCTTTGCGACACTGGGCTATATTTACAGACTGCCGTCTTTTCGGCTCGGTAAGGTCGGGGAGGCACCGAGCCTGCAGACATGGACGAACAACTCCAGGGCTCTTATGTAAGCCCGAGATGGTTGAACCCCGATGCCGATCGTGAGGAGTAGCAGTGGCAGCAAAGCCTGCCTGTCCCTTTCCCTTACATCAAAAATGAACGCATCAAATACCATGAAAATCACAAAGGTGAGCATTTTCGACACGGCCTCGGTAGTCTCCAGAGATGAAGGACATTTGATGACCTTTGCAGATCTACGTTTACCCAATCAAATCGCTGCAAGGCATTGCGTTGCAAAAGGCGAATCTTGACAGGCAGGGTGTCCAGCATGACCGTCGATTTATGCTCCTGAGGGTCCATGACGATGGTCACCATGAACCAGTGGAGGTTGTTAGGTATCCGAAATGTGCTCTCTTCATCCCAGAAATTCGTGATGGAAACATTGTCGTGAGATACCAGATCCCAGTGGATTCAGCTGCGGCGCCGATGCCGGCGCAGAATACAACACTCGAGATACCCTTGGAACCAGATACATCTGGGCTTGAGAAAGTAGAAGTCGACTTGTATAAGAGCAAGACGATGGGCTACCGCATGCCCGAGGCTCATAACTCGTGGTTCAGCTCATGGTTTGGATTCGAGGCCATACTTGTTTACGTCGGCGACGGCAAACGGCAGGTACTGGGCACGATGTCACCACATGTGCGGAACAAGCAGAATCAGGGCTGGTTGTCTTCTATGAAGAGCTACATTAGTTCCAACGAGGAAGACCCGCACTGGCTCACATTCACCTGTGTCGCATCATATCTGATCGCTACCGAGGCATCGGTCAACGATGTGAGCAGCAGGCTTCCACCTGGCGAGGAAATGGATATCCGAAAGTTCCGGCCAAACATAGTCGTTGAGGGCGAGGGGCCGTTCGACGAGGACTACTGGGGAGAGATAGAGGTTGAGAACGGCGTGCGGTTCTCCCTGACGGGGAACTGCGGGCGCTGCGTGTCGATCAATGTCGACTACGCGACGGGGAAGCCCGGAACAGGCGAGAGCGGTAACGTTCTCAAGAAGCTGATGAAGGACCGCAGGGTCGACAAGGGGAACAAGTACTCGCCCATATTTGGCCGGTACGGCTTCCTTCAGGCCGAGCGTGCAGAGATCAAGGTGGGATCAGACGTGGCTGTTACGAGGAGGATTGCGGAGAGATGTGTCTGGGTAAGTTTTGAGCCGTCGATCTTCTTTCGTCTCTTAAGCGAAAGCTACAGCTGTGCAAACACCTCTTCATTGAGACGAGTCACCATTGTGAGAAGGCTGAGCATGAGCTAACTCGGATGCTGCAGGATTGGCCACCGTATAAATGAGCTTCGTCGGCTCAACCATAATATTAGAAACACGAGCAACAGAGAAGATGTGTCAAAACAAGTCGAATCGGTCGTTGCCATGGTGTGGATATGCGGAGGTAGATTCGAGTACCTAAGTACCTTCTGTAGATGCACGCTGTTTGCAGTCCAGCTGCTGTGACCGAAGGCCCCTGTTGGCTCGCCGCAGGGCAGCCCATCTGCTAGGTTAAGGCTAGCGCCTCCGCATGCTGGGTGAATTGGGGACACTGATCCCTGTCGCACCAGCTCGTTGTCAGCTCCTTCTGGCCAGACAGGCCCAAAAAAGTACAGATGGCGACTCCAAATTTCCTTCGTCATCTGCTTCCTGCCTAGGACATATCCTGTCCCATTTCCACCTCTCCCAACTCGGTTCCTTTACCCCTTCCGCACGAACAAGCGCAGGCCGGTTGAAGCAATCACCCTCGTACCCTCCAATGCCGTTCGCGCATTTCTAGACAATTCACCTCGACCCGGTTCCTCTCATCGCAACCACCGCTGTGCAGGTGTTGCTGCCGCCCGCCCCACCATGGCGCCGCCGCCACCGACGACTCTCGTCGACAACCCGCAGATCAAGTCTGCTGAGCTGTTGACGCCGCGGCCGCTGTTCCTACATGCCTATGTCTGGCCCTTCACCATCGTCTGGCCCGTATTCCTAGCCTTCTACCTGACTCCCGAGCTCTATGACAAGCACATTGGTGGCCAAGAATGGACCTTTGTCTGGATGGGCACCATCATCACCTTCCAGAGTCTCTTTTGGTTGAGTACCCATTGGAGCGTCAGCGCGAAGGCCATAATCACTGCGAGGAAAGCTTCGTCTATCGAGGAGGCGCAACAGATCAAGGTCATTCCTGTCGCAAATGCCGGCGTTGCCGACATCAGCGACCTGATCCGAGAGAAGGTGAGTCTCTCCCGCCGGTTCTGTCTGTCAGCTTGGGACCCCATGGGACCGTTAGCTGACCGGCTTCTAGATTGATGGCAAGAACACCCTGTCTTTCCTCTTCCAGAAACGCCGTTTCCTGTACGACCCCGATAAGAAGACATTCGCAACCTTGAGCTACGCTGTCGACGCAGAGCCAAAGCCTACGATCGACACCTTTCAAAAGGCAAAGGGCTTTACGAATGCCGCTGAAATCAAGAAGCTTGAGCAGTACTACGGTACCAACACCTTCGATATCCCTGTCCCTACGTTCACCGAGCTCTTCAAGGAGCATGCGGTCGCCCCGTTCTTCGTCTTCCAAGTGTTCTGTGTTGGCCTGTGGATGCTGGATGACTATTGGTACTACTCGCTCTTCACCCTGTTCATGCTGGTTGTCTTTGAGAGTACCGTTGTTTGGCAGCGCCAGAGGACCCTGAATGAATTCCGTGGCATGAGCATCAAACCGTACGACATTTGGGTATACCGACTGGGCAAGTGGACTGAGATTCAGAGCGACAAGCTTCTCCCGGGGGACCTAGTATCTGCTGGCCGAACCAAGGAGGATAGCGGCGTGGCCTGCGATATGCTACTGGTGGAAGGGACAGCTATCGTCAACGAGGCCATGCTGTCTGGAGAAAGCACACCGTTGCTGAAGGAGTCGATCCAGCTGCGCCCAGCCGACGCGAGATTGGAGCCCGAAGGTCTTGACAAGAACGCCTTCCTATGGGGAGGCACCAAGGTCCTTCAGATCACCCACGGCAACCCCGATGACCCGAAGCCTCCCATTGCGTCCGGCGTTCCTCCTCCCCCAGACAAGGGTGCCATGGCCATTGTTATCAAGACCGGATTCGAAACATCGCAGGGCAGCCTGGTCCGCACTATGATCTATTCCACGGAGCGTGTATCCGCCAACAACGTCGAGGCTTTGCTCTTCATTCTGTTCCTGCTTATCTTCGCCATTGCCGCATCTTGGTACGTGTGGACGGAGGGTGTTCAGAAAGACCGTAAACGATCCAAGCTTTTGCTCGATTGCGTTCTCATCATCACGAGTGTGGTCCCTCCCGAGCTGCCTATGGAGCTTAGTTTGGCTGTCAACACGAGTCTGGCGGCTCTCGCCAAGTACGCCATATTCTGCACGGAGCCTTTCCGCATTCCCTTCGCTGGTCGCATCGATGTGGCCTGTTTCGACAAGACGGGGACCCTGACCGGAGAGGATCTTGTCGTTGAGGGTATCGCTGGACTTGGCCTAGGTGCGTCTGGCACCGACACACCAAAGGAGTCCGATGGCGCACATAGCAACATGACACCAGTGAAGGATTCTGGTTTGGCTTCCACACTCGTGCTCGCCACTGCTCATGCACTGGTCAAGTTGGATGAGGGTGATATAGTTGGCGATCCAATGGAGAAGGCAACCTTGTCTGCTCTCGGCTGGACTCTTGGCAAGAACGACACGTTGACGCACAAGCCTGCGACCGCTGCTGCTGGAGGTACTGTTGGGACAGTTCAGATCAAGCGCCGCTTCCAATTCTCGTCCGCCCTCAAGCGTCAGAGCTCAGTTGCTACGGTTGCAGGAAAAGACCCCAAGACCGGCGCGCAAATGCGAGGCACATTTGTCGGGGTCAAAGGCGCGCCAGAAACGATTGTGAAAATGCTCGTGTCCGTTCCCGCGGACTACGAAGAAACGTTCAAATATTTCACTCGCAGGGGATCCCGTGTCTTGGCACTGGCTTACAAGCAACTATCGACGGACGACGAGCTAGGCGCCAAAAAGATCAACGAGCTAAAGCGTGAGAACGTGGAGGCTGGACTGACCTTCGCCGGTTTCTTGGTTCTCCACACACCCTTGAAGGACGATGCCAAGCAGGCTGTCCAGATGCTTAACGAGAGCAGTCACAGGGTCGTCATGATCACTGGTGACAACCCTCTCACGGCTGCTCACGTGGCTCGTGAGGTTGAGATTGTCGATCGCGACGTGCTTATCCTTGACGCGCCCGAGCAGAACGAGAATGGAGACAAGCTTGTATGGCACAGTGTCGATGGCCGCATCAATATCCAGGTGGACGCGTCGAAGCCCATCGACTCTGAAATCTTGAACAAGTATGACCTCTGTGTTACTGGCTATGCTCTCGCAAAATTCAAGGACCAAGTCGGCTGGCATCAAATCCTGCGTTACACCTGGGTGTATGCCCGGGTTTCCCCTAAGCAGAAAGAGGAACTCCTTCTAGGCTACAAGGATATGGGCTATTTCACGCTGATGGCAGGTGATGGAACCAACGACGTCGGCGCGTTGAAGCAGGCTCACATTGGAATCGCCCTCTTGAACGGAACCCAAGAAGACCTCACCCGTATCGCCGAACACAGTCGCAACACCAAGATGAAGGAGATGTACCAAAAGCAGATTGATCTGATGAAGCGCTTCAACCAACCTGCGCCTCCAGTGCCTCCTCTGATCGCACACCTGTACCCTCCTGGACCGTCTAATCCCCACTACCAAAAGGCCATCGAGCGCGAAGCACAAAAGAAGAATGTCTCACCAGCTGAGTACGCCCGTTCTCAGGGGCATCAGCAGCCCATCGAAACCGTCACGTCTCCGGGTGCACAACAGCTGATCGACTCTGATCCCCGTGCGGCCAAACAGGCACAAGCAGCCAAGAAGGCAGCTAGCTTCGCCGAGCAGATCCAACAAAGCATGATGGACAATGACCTTGATGATGGTGAACCCCCGGCTCTCAAGCTCGGAGATGCATCTGTCGCTGCGCCATTCACCTCCAAGTTGCGAAATGTCATTGCTATTCCGAACATCATCCGCCAGGGCCGATGCACACTCGTCGCCACTATTCAGATGTACAAGATCCTTGCTCTCAACTGTCTCATCAGTGCTTACAGCTTGAGTGTCCTGTACTTGGAAGGTATCAAGTTCGGTGATGGCCAGTATACCATCAGTGGTATGCTCATGAGCGTCTGCTTCTTGTCCATCTCACGGGCCAAGTCGGTGGAGGGTCTTTCCAAGGAACGCCCGCAGCCAAACATTTTCAACTTTTACATCATCGGTTCTATCCTCGGCCAATTTGCGGTGCACATTGTGACCCTGATCTACATCGCCAGATTCTGCGATAAGCTCGAGCCGTAAGTCTTCATCGTTGCCCCCAAATGAGCCCCGGGATTTGCTGACACCTTGTGATAGCCGTGACGAAATCGTCGACCTCGAGGCGGAGTTCACACCCTCGCTCCTCAACAGTGCGGTATACCTCCTGCAGCTCATTCAGCAAATCAGCACCTTTGCCGTAAACTACCAAGGTCGACCATTCCGTGAAGCCCTGTCTGAGAACAAGGGCATGTTCTACGGTATCGTGGGCGTGACGGCCATTGCCTTCTCTTGCTCGACCGAGTTCATTCCCGAGCTCAACGAGCAAATGAAGCTGGTGCCCTTCTCGGACGAGTTCAAGATCACCATGACTGCCGTCATGATTGTTGACTACGCAGCATGCTGGATCATTGAAGTTGCCCTGAAAAAGCTCTTCTCGGACTACAGGCCGCGTGACATCGCGCTCCGCAGACCAGACCAACTGGAGCGTGAGCGGGTGCGCCAGGAAGAGGCGCTGAAGCGCAAGGAGGCCGAGGAGGAGAGGAAGAGGCTTGAGAAGGTGGCTGAATTTGAGCGGAAAGTTGAGGCCCAGAGGCAGAGGCTGGAGGCTTGGAGAGACGGCCGTCAGCAGGGCTAGGTTGAACTGTTTGCTGACGTGCCAGAAGTTACGACGTCAGGAAAGTAATATAGACTGGATGGGGTTCGATTAGAATCACAAGATAGGATAGACTATCTGTGGTGCAAACGCTTGTACCCAACTAACAAATCTGTTTTGCTCCACACCTTTCAGTCAGGAGTGCGTTGTCCCTCCGGTAGCTTGGATCCATGCCATAATGGTGTGGACTGCGGGAAGTGTCTGGGCCTCAACGGAGATCATGGCGTCAACCTGAGGCGGACTTTACCGTCACAGAGTGTTGTCACAGTCGAGCTCGGGCCTTGGGAAACATTGTGCTATTGTACAAAGCAGCTGTCGTCTATTTGCATCTCCGATGGAAGATCGAAAGAGAATAAAAGACTAGACTACGCAGAAAGTAGCAGCTCTCTTTCTCGCTCTCACCCGTTTTATCTTGCCTCTTGTCCGAAACATTGGATCCAAATCAGCAACCACAACTCTGGGATATTCCGGTCAAGGAAACGCAGGAATGAAGCATCCAGAAACAGCCATCTCCCATCGCATAACCGACACAGTCAAGATTACCAGCGGTTCTGCATGTCTGTCAACCAGGTGATGAACACCCTTCAGGGCCGTTTGGAACCATCACATTCGTCCCCAGAAAGGCCCTTTGTTCCCTTCCATAGGTTCGAGAGTTGCCCGCAAAGAGCCTTAGTTGCCGGGGTTCTTGGCGACGAAGGCAACACCCTTCTCGATGTTCTTCTTGAGGTCAGCAAGGCAGGCCTCGACCATCTTCTCCTCGTTGGCGTCGATCTTGCCGAGGGGCAGGATCTTCTCGACACCGTTAGGGCCGAGCTCGACCTTGGAAGAGAAGAAGTCGATGCCCTGGTCCTTGTACAGGGGGGAGTCGACGAAAGTAGGCTCGACAACGCCCTTCTCGCCCTGGGCGGCGCGCAGCAGGGACTCGGCCATACGGGCACCAGCCATGGCCATGGAGAGGGTGGCGGAACCGGCGCCGTCCTTGGCCTTGACAACCTCGTCACCACCGAACTGGACACGCTTGACGATCTCCTCGTTGGAGGACAGGTCGGGGTGGGCGGACTGGGAGAAGAGGGGGACGATGGTCACGCCGGAGTGGCCACCAACGACGGTGATGTTCTCGTCGGCGGGATCGGTGCCCTTGAGCTGGGAGACGAAGCGGGAGGCGCGGACAACGTCGAGGGTGGTGACACCGAACAGGCGCTTGGGGTTGTAGACGCCACGGGCCTTGAAGACCTCGGCAACGATGGGGACGGTGGAGTTGACGGGGTTGGAGATGACGAGGATGTTGGCGTTGGGGGAGGCCTCAGCGGCAGCCTTGGCCAGGTCGCGGACGATGGAGGCGTTGGTGTTGAAGAGGTCGTCACGGGTCATGCCGGGCTTGCGGGGGACGCCGGCGGGGATGAGGACGACCTCAGCACCCTTGAGGGCGTCGGACAGACCGGAGGCGGTAGGGTCGTAGCCAGTGACGGTGGACTTGGTGTTGATGTGGGAGATGTCGGCAGCAACACCTGCGAGGGACAAGACGGTTAGCGCGTGGTGCTGTTACTTGCCAGACTCGGACCACGATGAGCTGCACCAAGCCGATTGGGGTGCCAGTGGGGTTGATGCGGTCACGACAGGAGAAGGAGACCATGAAGCTTACCCGGAGCCATGCGGATATCGTACAGGGCAAGCTCGGTCACCCTAGGGTTGAGCTTGAGCAGCAGTGACAGAGGCTGGCCAATGCCACCAGCGGCACCGAGGACGGTCACCTTGGACAGCTAAAGAAAGGGCGAGAAAAGGTCAATCCCAACCCTCTGATGAAGGGCACAGCTGCAACAAAAGGCATACCTGACGGGCCGAGGCCGAGAAGGCGCGGCGCTGGAACATGGAGGCCATGCGAGGAGCGGCAAACATCTTGACTATCTTTTGTCGGGGTAGAGAACAGGAAGGCCACGAGACTTTGAGGTGAGGAGCAGCTGTGTTAGTTTGTCTGCCGTGGAAGCTCAACGAGGACGATGGGCAGCCTTACCAACAAGAGATTAGAGGCTGGAGGGTTGATGGTGACGACAATGCTGTCAAGAAAAGTTTCCAATCTGAGGTTGCAGGTGCGTCCAAAAAGCTCACTCCGGTCGGTCTTGCTGATGTGGAGCCCATCTGTCCGTTCGGCGCTAGCGAGCTAGCCGACTGTCCCCTCAAGGCTTAGCGCGACGGGCCATCGGAGCACCTCGGGATTCCAAGCACTGATGATTGTCGAGAAACTGGGCAGCTGCCGCAGGCCCCGAGGCCCCCAGGCCCCGTCGCGATCGAGGTCCCACACCACGTCTTGATGGTCTTGGTCCAGGCAGGCTGGCAGGCATGGAGGTTGTGGTTGAGGGTGTCTGGGCTGATGTGCACCCCAAAAGCCTAACTGGCTTTCTTGACCTGCGGCCAGCTAGCCTGATGCATGTCTTTCTCCTCGCCAAGAGCATCATCTCCTCTTTGAGCCTGGCCACCTTCTCATCTTGTGCGACAGGATGAACTGTCCGAGGAAGCTTTAAAGTATTCAATGGCCCAGTTCATAAATCCGGGCTGGGCTTAGGGCCAAGCTTTCTTCGGCTCGCTCCAATGCCACCGGATTATCCAGCCAAGCTACGTTGACGTCCTGCTACCGCCGGATATACATACTCATGCCGGGATTTCCGGTCCAGCCGTGTGTGGGGTTGTATAACACTCGGCCGCCGGGCTTTATACAAGGGCCCGGTTGCACCGATCAGTGCCCATATGCCGTATGCATATGAAGTCTCACAATCTCCTTGAGCTTCTGTCCATTGTGACTTTGACCCCTCACTGTGTGCTCATACGTCTCCAAATCATCCGTCACAATGGAGTCCATAAGGGAAGCCCTGGCCAAATATGGCAACACCTGGAATACTGAAGTGCCTCCTGCGCTGGCCAAGCTCTACGGACCCGTCCAGGCCAAGCTCAGCAGCAAGTACGATGGCAGGATCAAGGCCGAGACTGCCATAAAGTACGGCCCAGACCCAAGGAACCGTGTCGATGTCTACAAGCCAGTAGAGGCAGACAAGTCCGGAGGCTCTGGCAGGCCTGTTGTGGTCTTCATCCACGGCGGCGGCCTCGTGACGGGTGACAACAACATGTATGCTAATATAGGTGCGTTCCCGTTTTCTCATCCCGTGATGGCTCGTTCTCGTCCGTATCTAATGTTTGGTCAGGCAACTACTTTACCAGCAACGGCTTCATCACATGTCTTGTCACATACCGCCTGGCAATGCAGGGCGGCCACCATCCCAATGGAGCCCAAGATGTCGCCGCAGCCCTCCAATGGATTCAAGCGAACATCTCCCACCACGGAGGGGACCCAGACAAGATTGTTGCACTCGGCCAGAGCGCAGGCGGATTCCATCTTGCTACTGCAATGTTCCTTGGCAAGCTCGACCCCAACCCCAAACCGGTCATCCGTGGTGCCGTTCTCCTCTCAGCCCCCTTCACGACAAGTATCAGCGACCCCAGCAGGGCGCAAATGCTGAAGGAGTGGTTCCAGACGAACGACCTGTTCGAGGTCAACCAGCGCTGGGCGCCCGCTGCCATTTTCCGGCAGGAATTCTTCGGCTCTGCCACAACTCCACCCCGCGAAAAGCTCCCGTGTGAGCTGCTGATGATGGTCGGCGAGGCCGAGGCCGATGAGATCCTCGATGGCACTTTCGAGTTCTTGAGCGACTACAGGAAGAGGTTCTCCAAGTTGCCCGTTTTGGAGGTGCTCAAAGGCCATAACCATGTTTCATATACCTTTGGGATGGGCCTGGACGAGCCAGAGTATGCAGCTGTGGGGTCAAGACTGATTTCATTTGCCAAGGAGATTACGGCGTAGTTCAGTATCATTTGGTACGAGATATGAGATATGCAATCATTTGTTCTTGCCACTCCAGTCTGCCTCCAAATAATGCGCCAAAATAGAAAAGGCCACATCCCCAATGCTCTTAACTTGTGAAAAAAAAGAATACTTTGGTAAGCCTGATGGGAACTTGAAACTCAGTGTTGCTGTACTATTTCTCATCACATCATCTCGAACATCTATGCAGATTACATTGTGCATAGCATCATAAAGATCTTCCAATTTAGAAGATGATTTGCATGTTTGGGTTGGCTAAATTCTTGTGAAAAGAGTGTTGCATCAATCTTAGCTAAGCCTGAGCTTCCCAGGGCATACTGTGAATGTGCTCTACTAGTAGTGAGGTTGATGACTCCACTTTTCCTTTACCTCATCGAATATACTATTACCGTACCACAGCCACACTTCAAAAAGCTTCATAACGTCATATAAAAACCAGTTGTAGCTTGACTACACTTCTGTACACTAAAAAAACAGGGCCCACCCCTTCACAGCGCCATAGGTGCCGAGGGCCCACCCCGCAGGGTGGGCACGCGTAGATACCGTGGCTGCGAAGCAGGCACCCTGTACTTGAGTAGAGAATATAGATAGAATTCCCGTTGTGCTATAACTTTTTCAAACAGTTTGCAATCACTCTAGGGACTCTGTATACTCTGAAACCTCACAATTCAAATCAGTGTGTTCATCAAGTCACCATACAACATGGCTCCAATGTTGTGACTCAAGAAAAGTCTCGTCCATGGAATGTGTAAAGTCTAGAATCCCAGCCTCTTGTGTTTTGCAAGGGAAACTCACTCTATAACGTTTACACCATCCCTCCTGCATGTCAGAAAGTATCAACTCTGCAAAGTGAACTGTCTCTCAATCACTTGGATTCTGCCGATGGTGCAGATGGTTTCAGACCACCCTACGCCACTAGTCAAGGTCTGGGATCAAATAGACCTTTGTACCCCATTTCTTCCAGATCACTACCCTGAATGCTATTCAATTCTGGTCTACCATACCTGAGGTATGCTCGCAGAGTAGGCATTGATGCCCAGCACTAAATCGACATCCGAGGGTCTGGATGTGGTCAGACAAATATCTTACTGGTCAAGTCCTGCATGGAAACTTAGCTCCTCGACTGCAGTGCCTTCCTGTTCTGCCGGTATTCTTCCTTCAGCACTCTGAAAAAAAACCTCCGAAACTAAGATCGCAACAGCCTTAATCTCGGTCTTTTCGGTCATGAATTCGTCAGATATAGTTTCGACTAACCCTGTGAGGATTCAATCTTCCTGGTAAGTTAGCTTCATTTAACATAATGTTCCCTTGCCGTATGACTGCTTCGCCGTCACTCTAGTCAACGGCGCCGTCGGGAGCGGTTCTCCCTAGCCTTGTCTGTGCGTCACAAGGCTGAGGCTACGTGCCTACTTATCGTATCTAACCACTGTCATCGGCAATGTGTGCTTTTTTTAAACGCTGGGTCTTGAGTGTTTACAACTATATAAAGGTACTGTATATAGCTACAGCTGTATACAGAATAGAAACGGAACTAGTTAATATAATATTCATTATCCTTAAATTTCAGCATTGCTCTTCCTCCAGGGTAGAAATTTACGTCAGGAAATCTATATTAAGACCTAAATTCACAAGTTAACAATATTAAATTCGATTCCTTTCAAATGTTAGGTTCACAATTATAGGTAGACTTGACAATGTTCCCTACATGGACATAGAAGACCGAGAGGACTGCCGTGAATTCTTCAATAATTACTGGAACTTTCTCATACGCGAGGACGCTCAGAGGTCTCCTGTTCCTGTGGGCCACGTTGCAGACTGGGTTGTCGACATGGTTCACTGGAATCGTCGTCCCCGGTTCACGATCTATCGCAACAGCAGAACCATCTTTCTTGACGCCAAGCACGACACAAGTCGAATCCAGGGGACCAAATTTGAGGGGACCAAGGCTCTGCACACTCTGGTCATGGAGCTGCTTGATGGCGGTAGCATCCCTGGTTTTGATCATTTCCACTGCTAGAATGACTGCTGTCAGATCCCAAAGCTTGTTGGGTCTCGTTGAAGTCGCAATGCTGCCCAGCTGTTTGGACTTGTAACGATGGGCTCACACATGGCTTGCTACACTTGGGTGTCATCCGAAGAAGGCCGTCAAATGATGCTGTCGAGCAAGCAACAAGAAATATGATGCCGGAAACTTGACAACACCGTCGCAGGGGGCATCACTACTGTAAGTTCTGTCTTTATTGTCACAGTCCGTCGCCTTCAGTGTTTCTTCAATAACCCAGAACGCATTCTTTTAAGTTCCATGACGTAACTAATGCCTGATACGTACGGAGACATTCCATTGCAGACCATCCTCGCTGAGGCCGAGAAGAAAGCCGCTCTTATTAGCCGGGACTTTGTGACTGAGAACACCAAAACCACAAACATCTTGAGCTATGACAATCAATGCCCCGCAGCCGAGGGAGGATATTTACGACCGCGAGTCCTGCAAATGTACAAGCTAGAGCTTCCACCAGGCGGGCTGCCCCGCCGCACGATGGAGAGGTCAGCGAGTTTCTCCGAATGGATGCGAAGAAGTTGAGAGAAGCGATCATGGCCGGCGAAATAACGGACGATGCAGCGATTGTATGCCTAGACTTCCTTGTCAGGCATGACATTGTGGACGAGCAGAATGAGCCTAACCTGCTGCAAATCACCGACCGGATGCCCCGCCACTTGCCGTTCTCAACATCATGCCATGAGCGTGGGAAATGATTTTCCTCACGGAAGAGTCCTTACCCACCATCCATCGGGAGCGGGAGGATCACCCGAGCGTACTAGGTCTTTTGGCAGCCATTTTGCTGTAGTGTCTGACTCTCTGCAGACCCACATTGCGGCGAATCATGGCATTATTGTTGTGAGCTCAGGATGCCAAGGGAAACTGTGTCTTCTCCTGGTGCTGACGAGGACGTTGCCAGTTGAGTCAAGGGAATCAGGTGTGAATCATTCCCCGTAGAAAATCATTACCGTACAAAGCATTGTTCCGCGCAAATTATCGTGCACTCGGCCGCAAGCAGTAGATGCCCAAGGCGGACTAGGTGGATTGCCGGGCGAGGCGTGCCGTAGCCCGAGATATTGGATATCAGAGTGTTTGCGAGCAACAACAGATCCCAAAGGTCTCATAGTTTTCTCGACAGATGGATGGCCTTCGGGATGTGGGCGGCAAATCTCGGGATCGCACTTGTGGGTGCTAGCCTGGCGGTGCAGGTTTGAAGCTATTTTGGGACGATCTCATAGGGCTCGCTGACTCGCATGGCCTGCCCGGGAGAGCTCCAGTGATCCACGGAAGCGAGCCTTCGAATTGAGTTTTTCTGGGGAAGCCGCATCGACTCACCCTATCTTTTACCTTAAAATTCTGAAGCGAAATTGCCATCGACACCCGCTGAGTCGATGATTGAGGGAGTCGGCTCCGAGCACACCACCAGAGCACGTCAGCCCTGTGGGTGCCCCTTTCAATATTGAGGATCACATATGGGCCTTCCCCAGCCCCGACCCTACACATTTTGAAAATAGAATAGTGGCTTTGAGGGGTAAAGGAGAGGATTTCATGACAACATTCAGCAGCACAGGGATGATCGGTGGTCAAGCTTGTCGGGGTGGATCATGGTTAACGGTGACAGATGGGACGAACAGTCCGCATTTGGAAAGTCCACCGAGTGCTCCTTAAGCTTTTGAGCCTCTTCGACAACAGACGGTGTCCACGATCGATGAGATTACACTGCTATTTTCGAATCTGTGGGTATGCACGGCCAAGATGTGGTCCGCAACAGGAGAAAACATTCGAGTAAGGCTGGTGATGAGGACTCTCAACCACCAAGAGTAGTGAAGACGAAGACTTCTAATCCAATATAAATAAGCATCATGCTTCCCTCTCATCAGGTTCAGACTTCTATCTCATCATCATCATCAACGAACACAAGATCTCACTCTCTTTTGCATCCTTCAGTCTTTCCTTCACGGTCTTCGCTCATTTACACAACTACAACACTCATTCTTGATTTAATAATCATCAACCACATTCATTCAAAATGCAGTCCACTATCATGTCCATGCTCGCCATCGCCGGCGCTGTCACCGCTGCTCCTCTCCAGGCTCGCGATGTCGCGTGGGTGGATGCCTCCGAGGTCCAGTCTTGGAACAACACTCTCGCCCCAAGCTGGGCTGGTCAAGTCGTCCTCGACTACCAGCCGTATCTTAAGGTGGTGTCTGGTTGCGTCCCCTTCCCAGTCGTGACTGAGGACGGCAAGGTCGGGTAAGTACATACTCGTCTTCAAATTGTCCGGCAAGAAACAGTATTTCTAACTATGATCAGCTCCGGCCTCAAGCCCACTGGCGACATGTCTGGCGAGTGCGACTCCAGCACCGGCCAGATCTACGCCCGCTCCGGCTGGCTGAAGAACGGCTCCTGGGGCATCATGTACTCCTGGTACTTCCCCAAGAACCAGAACAAGGACCAGTTCCTGTCGGCCCCCGATGGACACAGGCACGACTTCCAGAACGTGATTGTCTACTTCGCCACAGACGATGACGACTTCGCGCACAACCCTCCCGTCGGAGTTGCCTACAGCTCTGCCGTCGATGGCACATACACAAAGCTCAAGCCCGGCAGCGAGAATGCCCCGGTCTTCCAGGACAACACCCACCTCTACGTCCAGTACGACCGCCTTAGCGAGGACCCCAAGCTCCACGTCGTCTCCTCCACCGGTGAGGCCGGCGGCCAGCAGCCCATCGTCCAGTGGAATGCTTTCACCGACGCTGCTCAGCGCTCCATCTCCACCGCTGACTTTGGCGAGGGTGTCACCGTTCCCTTCATTGATGCTCACTTCCAGAGCAACCTTGAGGCTGGCTTCGACTCCGGCTTCTTTGCTTAAGAGTGTCTCACTCTGGGCTAAACTTTATTTTCTTAAGACGTCTTTTTTCCTTGTGTCGGATTGGTGGGGAAAAGGGCCATTTTTGGGGTCAGGATTGGGGGCGTCTAATATAGAGGGTATCGGTGGGAAATTAATGTGACCTTAGAACCATAAATTTCATTCATATAGGTCAATTCATACAGTCTCATGGACTCAACCTGAGATTGAAATCTGTGCAATCAGTTATCGAGGCTGGGACCGCACCCGTTGGAGGGTTTCTTGGGCATGAGGAATCACTCGGTGATTATATCGACCTGCCACAGTATGTTCACTGCATTTCTTGTAAATAGAAGGATGGACGCACTGCGCCTCGGATGACGCATGTGTCAGGCGGTCAACTATTGAGGATCACAGACGAGACAAATTTGTGGCAGCAGCGAATAGGGAAAGGAACTTGGAAAAGATTATGACCAGAAATGCAAGACAGATAGCAGTCAGGCATCGTCACCGAGTCGTTTAGACCAGCAACTCTCGAACGTGGCCGACAGCTGGCGGCAGCTGGGGGACCCAGGCTCGGCCCGCCCGAGTAGCAGCAGGGATAGACCGTTGTGGGGACTCCACATGCAGGGGCGCAGTAGTGACGTCGCCTGACCCAACCCACTGGGAGCCTCAGCAGTGAGATAACCTTTGGCCACAGCCACCTTCGACCAGCGAAGCGCGAGCACGTGGTTCAGCGCCCAGCAATCATAACAAGCCGCTTTGATTCGTAATGCGCAGCAACGAGCCTCCTTGTACGTATACTTCGCCTCCATAAGCCTCGGCCACCATAGCTGAAGCTCCGTTTCGGAGCGAACATGGAAGGCGAACATGCAATCTTCCAGAAATACAAAAGATACGCCTTTCCCCAGCTAAGGAGGGAAGTAGTAGGTAAATCCTCCATCTCACACATTCCCATTCGGACCACATCAAACCAAGCATTATCACTGCCAACTTAAACCCGACTATCATTTCAACAACACCCACACAGACACACACACGTACCAGTCAAACATCAATCGACATGTCTGCCGCGGATTACTATGGTGGTCACCCCAGCCAGTACCAACAACAACACTCACATTACGCTGCACCTCAACAGCAGCAGTACGCATCGGGGCCTTCCTCCTCATACGATAACCGCCAGACTGGTCAGCCTCAGGATGGCGAAAAGGGCCTGATGGCAACCGTCATTGGCGGCGGCGCCGGCGGAGCCCTGGGACACAAAATGAGTCACGGTTCCAAGTTCAAGACCCTCCTAGGAGGAGCAGCCGGTGCGGCCTTGGCCAATGCCGTGGAGCACAAGATCAAGGGCAAGAAGAAGCCCAGCCACGGTCATCATCACGCACCGCCTCCCCCACATCACGGGCACGGCGGGTCTTTCGGGGGTTTGCTCCCGGCCGCTGGTTCGCAGCACGGAGGATCCATGAGCTCGCTTGGTGGTCTGTTCGGAGGAAAGCAGCACCACGGGCCGCCGTCGCATCACTCCAGTCACCACGGGCATCATAACTGGTAGAACATGATCATCGCCACGCACCGTCACCCATTTTCTTGAGTCAGATTGCTTGCATTAGCTTTGCGGAGTTTTTGATTTTTCACTTGAATGAATTCATGGTGCTCAGTATGGCTACAAATTGGGGTGGGATTGGTGGCCGATAGGTTGACCTCGGAATGGCCGGATTGTTTATACCCTGTTAAGGCGAACGAGAGATGCATCGATATATGTTAAAGCATAAGAATCTAAATAATTTTAACGAAATACATTCCATCATCCTGCGAATACATTTGATTGGTTCTTCCGCATGGTGACTTGATAAGGCTTTGACGCGTTCCAATGCCACAAACATTTGTTTCTACACACTCCCGGGGCCTGGAGTAGACATCTGGCTGCAAGGATAATTTTCCTTACTGGAGTGAAATCTATCTGGTTTGGCTCAGGCCTCCGTTGGTTCCCTGATATCATTGCTACCACAAGGGTCAGTCATCTAATAATAACAGCACGCTTGACTTAGCAAACTCTAGCAATTAGGGGCAGCTCTCTGTGATAGGTGATTGCCCTTGTAGGGAATGCTCTAGGAAACCCGTCACGTAATCTTGTTCTGGTTCAGATCGTAGTGAACAAGTCTGACTTCTCTGATCAGGGATTTCATGCTTAAGGAATGAAAGCTTTCGAGACAGCCCGGTAGTCTGATAGCTAGTGTGTCAGTTCCCTTTCTCTCGTTCGGATCGTACGATGTTCATGCGCGGACAGCTCGACGCGGCTGCAGTACCAAATACATGAAGCCCTCTATGCATATTTCCCTCAACTCGCTGCACTGCAGGAGAGCCCATTGCTTTCCGGGATGGGAGATGGGCGCCAATATTGGCTAGGGTAGCCCAGGAATAAATGATATTTATGATGAGTTGGTTCTGTCCACGTGGCGTCAATGCTTGAAAGATACACTATCACTCGAAGATCCCATTTGAATATCAGAGGAGCTCTACGAAACCCCAACAACAATGAATAGTGAAAGTCAAACTCTTGATTCTTCCCGGGACAGCCCAGACAGCAGATGGGGCCGTCTACATGCGCTAGGTCCGCTTATTGCATGTACAATGACTGTGCACGCGGCGCACCATCTCACTAAATCCCCCGGGGATGCCTGATCCGAACAGACCCTAGGGGCATCATCTTGTTCTCGAAATGGTAAGGCCACCCGGGGATTGTTCCAGACGGATACGAGCCACATATACAATGGCCTTGCCTGGAGATTCAGAATTGCTGAAGTAAGTAGGGATCCTTGGAATTACATAAAATATCACGGCCATATTCTCTGAAAGAGATCCTCACATTTTTATCATAAAATACATCCATGAGAATGAAAGTAAAATGGTGCAAGACGTGTGGGTCTTATTGAGAAAGCCCGGGAATAAGAAAGTAAGGTGAATACGAAACAAGGTTAGCGCAGTGAGCCCAAATAGTAAGACGTAAACTGTGCGGCCCAATCGGATTTAAAGGGTTGCGCCTAAGTTCAGCTCCTTCAGTGCTTTCCAACTTGAATGGAGTCATGACGAACATGCTGGGCTTGATCTGAAATCCTTTTCGATCCCTTCGGCATCGAGCAGCCATCGCCGTCTCACAAAATACAATCACAGTGTGTCCGAATCATCCGATATATTTGCTAGTTGAACGCGCAGGTTCAAATCTTGATAAGGTCACCGTTTTCTGGGCAGTCCGCCCACCTTCTGTGGCATGATAGCGACCAAAGAATTCACTGAGGAGTCCCCCACCGACATGGTATCTGGATCAATGTTATCAGCATCCGCATTGTCAAAGACCAGCCGTAGGCAACGCAAAGCCCACTCCAAATCTAGAGCAGGATGTGGCAATTGCAAAATGAGACGTGTCAAGGTGTGTATGGTCTACATGGCAAGATCTCAGGTGCTCTCAAGCATTTTGTAAGCAGCAGCACGCTAACCTTTACTCGTTTACAGTGCGACGAAGCGAAGCCAAAGTGCAAGAAATGCATTGCCTTTGGGGTCTCGTGTAATTACGGGATCAAGGGAGGCACAGGCGTGGGAGAGCTCATTCTTTCCTTCGAAGGGGCCTCATGCATGGAGACGCCTCCAAAAGCCCCCGTCTCCATGAATCAGACTATGCTTGATTTGATCAATTACAACCTGCGCCATTCTCCTACCGGCAAGATTCTAGGAGATCAAATATACAAGCTCAAGGCCCCTGACTTGGAGGTCTTGGATAAGTTCCGCAATCGCACTGTCTTGACCATTGGTACCGACGTCACCAAATGGGTCCTTCAAGCTGAGACCCCAAGGCTCGCCTGCCTTGTAAGTCATGTCTGTTTCTCAATGTCTTATTTGTCTTTTAGATCATTTGGCGAGCGAAATCCCCCCGGGCCCTCACGGACATTCGGTCGCACGATCGCCTGTTGAGCCCGACTCCGACTCGGGATCTACTGTACTTGATGCTGTGAAATTCCTGCTTCGATATCATCATTTCCTCATTCATATTTCAGAACTTCACAATTGTGCTTCTTTTTGGTTCCGAGGCTGACAAAATGTAGCATCCGTTTCTAATGCACGCTGTCTTAGCCTTCACTTATGCTCATGACCGTCTTATTAAACGAGTACCAGGAAAAGCTGGTACGGCTGAGCTCTTCCACAATTATAAGGGAGTTGCGCTCCTCAACTACAGGCTAAATGCAAACGTCACTCCGTCAGAGCGCGATGCAATAGTGGGTCTTTTCAACTTCATTAGCTCTGATATTGAATCTGCTTGCCGTCCGACATAGTCGTCCACATTGCCTCAAAGAAACAGTCCTATAAGATCAGTGACTGACTTCTATTCAGTGGATAACTTCAACCCTGATTGGCGGGATAGAGTGGAGCAAAGTCGAAGCAGAGTCTCCTGAACAGGCCTGGCCATTGAAAGACCTGGACCCTGGAGAGCCAGACTGGTTGACTCTCAGCCAAGCCAAGAATGAGATATGGGATTTCTGCGACCCATCCAGGGCGGACAGTTGCTTCAGAAACCTGCTTGTCAAATCCAATCTTGAAGGTGGAGACGCAGATTTCACTCCCTACGAGCTCAAAGACGGGGGTTTCAACAACCTCCCCGGCCCGCTGCTGGACTTTCTCGGACTTACAGACCCACTGACCTGGCGATCGAGCCCTTATTACCGCGCCGCAAACATTGTGTCACAGCTTATACCGTTCGAATACAACCAAAGTAACCTCCTGAAATTTACGACCTTTTTATACCTAATGACACCAGAGTTCAGTCAACTATGGACCCAAAGAAATCCCGGAGTACTCCTCCTGATCTCCTACTGGTACGCCAAGACAATTCCCTACCAGCAATGGTGGACGTGCAAGAGAGCGTTCCTCGAATGTCAGGCTATATGCATCTTTCTCGAACGCTACCACAACAACATTCCGTATTTGGAGCGCTTACTGGAATTCCCCAAGCGATCTTGTGGCCTAGTCTCGACAGAGCAACTGGCCGTCTGATGTAACAGCAACGATGTGTCGTTATCAGGGTGTTGGCGGGGTGGCTGTGGGGCCAGGGATGAACGTCCACAGCGATATTAGGACAACGTACGAGTCACGACAGGCAAATTTTCCCAATGCATGCGTCCTGGCCGGTCTGTCTCTAGGAGCCTGCGTGTTATTCTTAGCGGTAATCGACTCGTCGGCGCAATTGACTGTGATCGGTGCGCTTATGCCCCTGCACTAACATGCGGGGATCATGGTCGCTTCTCCCGAATCCGGGGACAGTTTGTGGGGAAATGACCTGCATAATACGACGTGGGACGGGGATAGTCTACACGAACGGCTTCCTATGGCAATTTGCCTAGCAATGTTCGGCCGTGTGATGTCAATCCGGCCGGTCTGCCCGCGGAATACAACAAGACACGCGTATATATATAGTCCGGCCACTGCGCATGGTCATCAATAGGTCGCTGTGCGATGGACGACAGCATCTGCTCAACCTCACCTTCCCAGTGCTTGTTTCCGATCTGAACTGGCAACATGTCGACTATACTCTTCGGCTTGTTCTTGACAGGCAATCTTGTCTCCGCGACGACTGTGCGTACATCTACACCGGTGCTGGGATGGAATTCGTACAACTACTACAATTGCTACCCCAATGAGACCATCATCAGTAAGCATCTTGACTGGTTACGGGTCCCCGTCTTTCATGTTCTGGAGTGTTCTAGAATTCGATACTTTAGGATCCGTAGCAGGACTAACGTCACCTCTAGAGAACAACGCCCAAGGATTGGTCAATCTGGGTTTCGACAAAGCTGGCTACAACTACTTGACTGTAGACTGCGGTTGGAACGCCAACTACCGGGACTCATCAGGGCAGTTGGTGTGGAACCCGAGCCTCTTCCCAGCCGGCGGTGCGGCACTTGGTGAATACATTCATGGCCTTGGTCTGAAGTTCGGCGTGTATTCCGGCGGTGGCATCTTGCAATGTGGATCGACTGATCAGCCTGCTTCCAAGGGTGAGTTGACCGTGATAAGTACCTGGTAGTTGTGTTGGCCTATTTGATATTGATCTAACTCATGTTTTTCCTTTTTAACAGGCCATGAGACGACAGACGCCAACTCGTTCGCAGCGTGGGGTGCAGATTCTCTCAAGTAAGCGACATTGACATCCCAAACCCCTTAAGTATTGATACTGATTTCAAGATAGGTACGATAACTGTTTCGCGAACTCGACGACGGACGCGGCAGACTACGACGACCCTGTCACACAGGATCCTACAAAATTCCGTGTCATGAAGGATGCTCTTGATGCCACGTCTCGTGCCATTGTGTACCAAATTTGCCAGTGGGGTGTTGGTACTGACATCGGAACCTGGTATGTTCCGCATTTCGAAGCAGGCCGGAAGTAAAAGGCGCTAACGTGAATTCTCAAAGGGCTTCTGAGCTCGGAAATTCGTGGAGAATCAGCAACGATATCTACAATGCCTGGCGAAGCGTCTGGCGCATTACAAACCAGGTTGTGCCATATTACAAGCACACCGGCGTTGGAAAGTATGCGGACATGGATATGCTGATTGTCGGCCTGAACGCGCTCTCGCTGGAGGAGGAGAAATTTCATTTTGGCATGTGGGCCATCAACAAGTCCCCTCTCATCGTCGGAGCCCCAATGGACACCAAGCTGGCGCCCACGGCCTCTCTAAACCTCCTCAAGAACGCCGAGGTCCTCGCTCTGAACCAAGACTCGCTAGGCAAGCAGGCCCAGCTCGTCCGACGGTACACAACGGAGCAGTACGACGTGTGGGTGGGCGAGCTTTCCGGGTCGCGCAAGGTTCTCGGCTTGGCAAACTGGAACAACGCCAGCCAGAGCGTCACTGTCAGCCTTCCTGCCGACCTGGGAATCGCCTCTGCAACTGGCCGGGATGTCTGGGCGGCCAAGGACCTCGGCACCCTCAGCAACTCGTACACGACCACGCTTGCCGGCCACGAGCTGCGTCTCATCGTTCTGTCTAACATCGCCAACGCGACCTCTGGCATCCAGACTTCATCTGGCTACTACACGGCCGCCACGGGATCGTCCCGCTCCGGAGCCGCCGCGGTCGTCGCCTGCCCCTCCGGCCAGTGTCTTCCCGCCGGCAGCAAGGTCGGCAACATCGGCCAGGGCCAGGGCGCGGCCGCCGTGACCTTCGCTAACGTCACTGCCAAGTCCGCCGGGAAGAAACTCCTAGGCGTGGACTTCATCAACTACGATGCTGCGCTGGCGTCGGCGTGGGGGCTCGGAGACAACACTCGCAACATGACGATTGCTGTCAACAAGGCGGCCGCGAGCGGGACGCGCTTCGCCTTCCCGCTCTCGGGCGGTGACTGGTACGACTCTGGCCGGCTATATGTCTACGTTGATGGATTCCAGGCCGGCAGCTCGAACCAGGTGGTGTTCACCGCGTCTGGGACTGCGCAAACGTGGGCGCCGGATCTGGTTGGATTCGAGGTCTATGAGGTCGCTTGAGATCTTTTTCATTCACTGTAAATATCTTCTCGCCAGCATGGACGAGGCAAGAGTATATTGTGCCTATCACTCGAATTCTACATAATTTCAAACAATCAATGGGATATGTCCTTCTCGAGCTTACAGATGAGCACATTCGTACGTGCTAACCAAGTGTGAAGACTTGCTCTGTCCACATTTTGGTCTGAACTTGGTCCCTCAAGTCTGTCACTAGGATCTGATGTTGGTAAGTTTTGCGAATACAACATTGCATGCGCCGCCCGGGCTTAATACTCCCGGCGGATACCCTCCGCTTTGTTGCTTTTGCAAGTCGCCTTCCAGCTTGCCCTCCGCAACGACAACCTCCCGGCCAGGTATCAGACAGTGACCTTGGTCGCTGTCGCTCAGCCTCGAAGTCCTGTCTGGAAACTGTAGTCGTTGCGTGCTGGGGAAAGCAATATTCAGCGATTCACCAGCTTAGGTAGCATCAGAAGAAGACATTGTTGATGATCATGGTTGCAAGGCTGTCCGGATTCAACTTTGCGTGTTGTGTGAGTATGGAATGCCGGGCTGTTGTATGGACTCCTCAGAATTGAGGGATATCTCAGACTGTAACACGATCTTGTGAAGACATCTTTATCCAAAGTTTTGAGAAGAGCTTTTAAGACACTGTATTTTCAGTTCAAGAGCTCTTGTTGCCGCTCACAAGACAAGCGATTGGAATGAGACTGCCCAACAATGCCGCCACATCCAGGACTGCATTTCGCGCACTTCCTTCTCATAAGCGAAACTGATTTCTTGAAATTGGCTAAGCCTATTTATTGGACGGATTCTCAAAGAGATAGCCTCACAGATAGAAAAGTCAGGTTGGAGAGAGTTAAGCCCGTGTCACGAACGCCATGTAGCCACAACGCAAGCTGATTGAAAGCTGTTACACAGTTCAGAGGACCTGTCTCACCGTAAGACATTGGAAATAGCCCTAGGCCTTTTGGCTTACTTATATAGATTGTGTATATCGAGTAAAGTCCGACGCCAGAGTGGCGTGAGCCGCTTCCGAACAGTTCGCCCACCCCCGTCCGCCACGTGCAAAATACAAAGCCTCCAGCTGAACGCCGTGATCAAGATGCAAACTCCATTGGATCGGCCAGGCAACAGCGGCCATATCTCTTTCCGCCCTGGCGAGGGCAAATGCTGTCGTGGCTCATCAGACTAATGATGACAATAATAGTACATTGATCCCTCCGAGGGCCGATCAAGGACCCGGGGCCCGTTCCAGAACTCCGTGGTCATGATGAAAAACGGACAAAATTGTTGTATATATGAGCATAATAACGCTTGAAACGTGTAATCACCAGTGTGTTGGCCCCTCAGGCCCGCGCAGGGAGCACGTGGCGACGTACAGCGCGGGAGAAACGGGGGAAGAAGCAAAAACCGTGCATGGGGCCGCCAGTCGAGTCTCCGTTCCAGAACTCCACACATGTGTTGCTGTAGATAGACGCAGAAGTGCAGGTAAGACCGGCACGGCCCGAACCAAGAGCCAAACAAACGGGCCTGGACACCTAGACACCGGCTTTTGGAGCGCATTGTGTATGCATTCGACGCTTTTGAGGGCGATTTGTGCGCAAAATTCCCAAACAGCCACACTGTCAGGGATACGAGACGGGGTCTCAACCACGTATCCCTGCAGAGCCCTCCCGCCTCCTGGATGCTCCGGAGAGGTCAATTTCATCGTCAGAATCTGACGACGAAGCCTCCGCTGCCACGCGGTCTAACATCGCGTCCAGGTCCTCGTAGGACCTGATTCTGGGTTTTGGTCGCGTAGGCCTGCCGGACGCCGAGGCAAGCGGTACTGCGAATCTTCCGTGTGGCGGCAACATGTCTGCCGCTGTTCCATTTGGTTTCCGCGGTGGGACCGGCGGACGCGCATATCCGGCGTGACGGCGAGGACTAGCGGGTTCGTCAATGTCCATCTCGCTCAGCGTGCTATGGGATTTACTAAAGCCGACGCGTTTCTTGGGTGAGTGTGCTGATGGTGATGGTTGTGAGCTGTGGGTTGGGCGGCCGTTTGGCAGGCTCTTTCTCTTTGGTGCGGAGGTGGGCAAGGCAGTCCTCTGCGAGGCGAATGCGGCCGACGCGCCGTTGCGCACACGCTCCAATGGTTGAGTTGGCCTCGGAAATTGCTTTAGGTTCGCAGAATTGCCCGGGCTGCTCATGAAAAGAAGGGCTTCCATAGCGTCCTTCTCACGATTGTTGTGAGTGGGGGACACGACCATGGGGTCCGCACCAGCGTGCAAGCCCCTAGGACCAGGCGACAGATTCAGAGAGGCCAGTGAAGGTGTGCGTGGGCTGGCATGATGCGATTGCTGCGGAGGGAAGTTGGGAGGGTGCTTGGGGTTCGGATTACGCCGAGGATTGCCCTCGCTGTGATGTGGCTGTATCGATACTGGAGGAGCAAGAGATGGGGTGTCCACAAGCTGAGGGTCTGCGGGTTGTGATACCGGGCTGGTCGGGGCGCCTCGCGAGGTATTCTCCGGGGACGGGACGGGTAAGGAGGCGGCGTGTGGAGTCAGAGGCGCCGGGACATGGGAAGCTTGGATGCGCGGGCTGGCCGAGGACCTTGGCGCGCCGGGGATTGTAGAGTTGCTAGAGGCGGGAGAACCGCCCCTCGAAGCCAGATCCTCAACCTGGTTGATGTTCCGTGATTCCCAGCCGTTGTTGACCTTGAGCAAGGCGTAGGACAGGCGTGTCTTGAGTTCGGAGGACAGCTGCGAGCATGACGCGTCAGTATCTGCTTACGAGGTCGCGACGGTGCCACGAGCGGCAAGCCGAGAGGTCGGGGGCCAGACTTACCTCGGTGACGCGACTGCTGGCTACAGAGGCAGCGCTCACAGCACTCGTATTCCTCGAGTGGCTGGCGGTCCGACCCGGGGAGGCGGTGGGGGAGAAGCGAGGGTCCTTGACGGTGCCGTCGGCGGTCCTCTTGACGGCAGAGCGGAGGGGAGGGGAGTGGCCGGGAAGCTTGTCCTGGGCAGCAGCCAGCTGCGACAGCTGCAACAGTTGCGACTCCTGGCTGGAGCCCTGGCCGCTCCCAGGGCCTCCGTCGCTGGCGGCGGTCTCGATCATGGGAGGGGAGAAGACGCGATTTGACTCGTCGGAGGAGAGATTGGTGGCCTGAGAGTCGCTGTTGGACGAGGAGCGTTTCTGAGAGGGGCGGGCGAGGTGGGAGTCGAGGTGGTCGGGGTCTTGTGGACGCGGGGCGGAATGTTGAGTGATGGTGTCGCGAGAGAGGGAGAAGTGAGGGTTGCTGGCTGGAGGATTGGAGGCACTGTTGTCATCGAGTCCTGCCTGACTCGGCAAGCCGTCAGCAGGCCGCGACATGGTCAACAATGGGCGCGCTGTCAGGGCCAGGTTCCGGGTCCTCCAACAACAAAGGCGATGGCGTCGTGACCGAGTTGTGGTGGTTGCGCATGCGCGCGGTGGGAGAGTGCTCGACGGTGCAGACAGTGCGGTCGGGGGGGGGGGTGGACTCGGCGGGGAATTGAAAGGGTGTGTGGGTGGTTGACGGTGACGGTGACGGTGACGGTCGACTGGCGACTGACGACGGTGCGGGCGACGGGAGGCGGGACGGGACACAGACAGTCTGGTGGACGGACGGGCGAGGTGGTTGCGACGCGCAGCGCGGTAAACCGATAGGTTCTGGGCGCTGGGTGGGTGATCCTTGCCTGGCAGCCACCCGTGGGAGCAAGCAGTAACGCAACACCTGCCTCTGGGCCTGGGCGGAGCAGCCTCTTCTTTTCTCTCTCTCTCTTCTCGACAAGAATCAATTTCGTGCTTTATCAGTCTATGATCACAAGTGTCCAGATCACAAGCATGTCCACATGTCTGCATCAATCAACCAAGAAATCAATCATCTAATAAATGATCTAACACGGTCGGTTGGCCGAATGCCGGGTGTCGCATTTACAGCATTTACAGCATTTGCAGTGCACCAGGCCGACGCGGTTCGCGCCGGGTGGGCGGGCAAGCGTGGGTTCGTGTGGGCAGCGTTTCGTAGGCGGGGCGCTTGGGTGTGTGCACTGTTGGGCGGTGGGCGGCCAGACGGCAATGGCACCCACCGTCCAGTTCAGCAGTTAGCGCAGTGGGGTCGGCCCGGGGCTCCTCGACCGCTGGCCACCACCTGAGCGAACCGATCGTTATGACCATGACAAGGCCATTCCCAGTCCGTCCATCTCGTCGCTCCCCAGCCACCCACTTCTCCAAGCTCGCTTCGCTTTCGTCGCCCCAATCGTCTCTGCGTCCCTCCAACAACACATGCTGCGTTGGCTACACTACCCTCCTGGACACTTGTGTGCCTGGCAGCGCCGGTCCATGTCCAACCTTGTTGAGGGCCAGCGCCTCAGCAAACACAATGTGAGTCGAGAACGCATCGAGAACTCGGGGGAGCAATGACAACAATGCCTTTGTTCCCTCTGCGCCGCCGCGCCAAGCTCCAGCCGCGGTTTCACGTGACCTGCAGTACCAAGCCCGAACACGCAGAATACCATTCTCCTCCAACCCCAGGATGCCCAGGATGACCAGGAGATTGACGTTCCCGGGCTTACTTTCAGCCCTGCGGCATGTATAAGTGTGCTGATGAGATCAACCTCATTGCCGATCATAGGCGCCCATGCTTGTCTGAGTCCAAGGTCACCTAGATTGACATGTATAAGCTAGGCGTTTCTCACCATGTCGAGCCTCGCTTTCCCCCTCATCAGAGCAAATGCCCACAGTCCATCCACGACTACAATATCAACGAAACTGAAGACTAAGCTGCCGCCAAAGACAAGAGAGTGATATGTCCATGCGTTCGCTTCATCCAGTCCCTTGACCTGACAGACTATTGCCCATGGCAGGACGTATAGTATATTGCTTGCCAGGCTTTGGTACAGGTACCACTTCGGCCTCGTGGACAGCAACACAGTGGCCATCATAGTGGATAAGGCATAGAAGATGTAACACCAATCGATGGTCCTCCACATCCTTTCTGTTATGCCCGCGACCTCCTCGGAGCCGCTGAGGTAATACGCGAAGGGACGGGCGCCAAATCTTGAGAAGAGAATGGCAAGCGGTACTTCAAACGCGAGAGCTAGAACCATAGACCGCAAGGCTGGTTTTACAATGCGATATAGTGTCGGCCATGATGCCCTGGGCCGTCTTGTTGTGGGACCGATGTCCCTCCTCCACTGTCCTATTCCCATCGGCTGGTCAGCCCCATCCTTATGAAGCAGCACTTTCAAAAAGGAGCTACCTTACCCCATCGGTGGCCGATGAAAGCAAGAGACGTAGCTTCCAAGGCCTGTACGGGCACCATGACAAGTCCTACAGCAGAATCTGGTGAGCACATGACACACAAACCAAGAACTTTGTCACTTACCCCAACGTATGGTGTTGAAGATGCCCCAGGCTGTAGCATAAGTCGTCCCGAGTGCCACAATGGTCGTCACCAGCCAGAGGTATAGGACGTTGCGGATTGCCGACTCAGCAAAAGTGGCAATACCGGGGCGGAGCAGAACTTTCAATGCAGAAAAGGCTGGCCTGAGGGTCTCATGGCCGTGGACCTGCCGGGAAGGAGTAGTGTTCCGGGAAGCCTTGAGAGAATTTGCATAGAGGAAGTAGCACAACCCTGCGGAGGCGGAGACTAGATTGCACACCAGCTGGATGGCTGCCTGTGTGTTGACTGTCGGCCTAACGCCACGGACGTGGAACTTGGAGATGATGATCAGGTCTAGCAAGATGTTGACCGTAAACTTTACCGAACTGATGATCAGGGGCACATCGGGCTTGTCCAGTGCTCTCGTGGCGGCTGCAACCGCCGTCTCGATGCTCCCACTGAGGGCCGAAAAGGCACTAATCCTCACGTACGTCAAACTCGCCCGACGGACCTCGACAGGGACAAAGCCTTGAGCAAACGTCGATGCGCCCGAGATAAAGGCGATACTGAGGATGAGGCCAAGCGTAGTCTGGAACAGGATGAGTGTATGGGTGAGCTGCAGCCGCTGGGCGATGGAACGAGATGACTTGTCGCCTATTATAACCCATGCCGCACGAGGCAGGCCCTCGTTGATTACCTCTGAAATAGTGCCCATATAAGTGTATACGTCGCTGGTGACGACCATTGAGGAATCGATATTCGCTATCCATAGCTTGGAGAGGGTGCCGTACAGGGCAGGAAGGATGAACGCGGCAAGATTGAAGAGAAGCGCACCGAAGTACCGGTTGCGACGCCACCATGCTCCTGTCGCGGACCCTTGCTGGTCCTGACGTTCCGTGGCAGGCGAAGATGGAACGAAAACATTCACCTCAGCTGGAAGGTTTGAGTCAACAATAGTATCATCCTTGGGCAACATCTTGTATGTCCAGAGAATATAGGCATGTCGAGAATAGAAGAACCATTGGACGCAAGAACGTTTTATCCTTCTTGACCCAGAGAAAGTTGGGGTCGGTGGCTCCTTTACAGTCAAACAACCAGAAGAGTCTGTTGCTCGCGCCTATGCAAACTATGTGCGTAGGCAGGTTGCCAAGCCTCCATCAGAGAACGATGGTGTGCTCTGATCCGATCTAACCTGCGACATTATCATTCCTCATGGATCATCAACAGAATCAGCGCCCTTCAGGTCGTATTTGAACATGGAGCACGAACACTTAGAGCGGCCCAGACCATCATAGCTTAAAGCTACTAGAGCACTTTTTCTGGATGCGACGAAAGAACCAGGCTCTGAGGTTGAGCACATGATCAATGTGGAAAAGAATAACCCCGCTCGGTCGGCCTCACGCGTTTACGAGACGCGGCCTGCAGTGCGGCTGAGGGCTGTTTGAGCGAATGAGAATGACGGATACAAGACTGGGGTATCTATGTACAACCTCTCAACGGCCCGGAATTCTAGACTACAATAACGTAACAGATTTCGGGCATGGTATCAATTTGAAAGCTTCCGCCCTAGTATTGGAATCGCCACCTTGGGTCATCATCGCCGAGGGTCCAGTCGTCCAGCTGGCCTACCTCCTTGACCTCCTCAGCAATCGCCTCCCTCTTTGTGTTCTCCTTTCTCAATATCCAGTACAGAAGACCAGACACAATAATATTTGCCAAGAGATAGCCCAGGGCAAAGCTGTGCCCGACGATGTACCGAGGTCCGTCATTTGCACGGTACAGCTGCGTGCCCAAGACCGCACCGCAGTTCCCAATCGAGATTTGCATAGCGTTTGCAATAGCTCTTTTCGTCTGCCCGGAAACGTTGATAGCCGGCCAGGACAGAGCCAAGGCCGTGGCTGGGTAAATTCCACCAGCGGCGAAGAATGTCCCAAGATAGTGGATTCCAGGTCGGCCAACGGGGTCGGTATTTGCGAGCAAAATGATGTAGCCTATCGCTCCGAAAGCAGCTGATCCGGCCACGAAAATCGCACGCTTGTTGAGCTTCTCAGAGAGGATAGCTACTGCCAGGGTGGTGACGAATGCGAAAGCATACGGGGGAATGGTCAGGAGTTGAGCCCTCGCTGCCGTATACCCCAGCGACTTGATAATACTTGGCTGTGGTCCCGGTCAGCAAGCTTTCAAGACAATGAAGAAGTGTACTCATGGTAACATACCAGGAAGAGAGAGTACGTGTACAGAGGCAGGCTCATGGTGTGGAAAGCAAAGCCATAAAGCCAACACTTGGGGTCCTTGAGTGCCTTGTTGACATTTCCCCAGGTGAAGACCTCGTTGTGTGTTGAGTCGCTGTCGGCAGAGAGCCGAGCTTGAATCACATTTCGTTCTTTCTTGGTCAAGAATCCGGCAGTATCTGGGTAGTTGTAAATGAACCAGTACGCAAAGACAGCGACTACAATGGTTGCCAGGCCCTCCTAGAACAGCGGTTGGTTAGCATCGAGTTTGAAGATTCTTACTTCAGTCCAAGAGGAACTAAGGTAGGGAAATCTCAGGGAAATCTCAGGGAAATCTCAGGGAAATCTCAAGCGTACCAAGATGAATATCCATCTCCAGCCGTTACTCCACACAATTCCTGCCATGAAGCTGATTCCCTAAGCTTAATATCAGCATCGAGTTGATCCTTATATGCAAGAATCTTAGTTCAGCTCACGTAGGCGAGGATTCCACCGAAAGACCCTGCTAGAGCTGCAGCAGAGAAGAAAAGTGAGATCCTATATTGTCTTTCTCGTCGCTTGTACCACATGGAGAAGTAGTACACGACTGTATTTAGTCACGTCAGCCATAGTCTGATTTGAAGATAGAACCTTGAAGAAAGCGACTTAATTTACTCACCACCTGGGAATAGGCCAGACTCAGTCACACCAAGGAAAAAGCGGGCGACAAAGAAACCAGCAAGATTCTGGACAACTCCAAGCAACGTCGCGACTATTCCCCAAGCGATCGTGAGGGTGGGCAGCCATAGCCGCGGCGAAGTTCTCTTGAGGATGATGTTGCATGGTATCTCGAACAGCACGTAACCAATGAAGTATAATGTAAGACCAGTGAGGTACTGATTGCCACTCATCCCCAGGTCGTCGGCGAGACCCTCGATCCGAGCATTGGCGACGTTGCTTCTGTCCAAGAAGGAGAGCAGGTACAGAATTCCGACGGCCGGTAGGAGGCGAAGATCGATCTTGCGGAGAAGCGCATTCTCGTTGATGCCAGTGGTACCAGCTTCTTCGTTGTCAGACGAGGAACCGGGGCTCGCAGCCTGCTTCTCAACCACCTTTTCGTCGGGATACGGGGTGCCTTGTTCAGCCATACTCGCGGGGAAGGATGACCAGCCAGTGCCGGATGTGAACCTTCTAAGGTTAACAGCACATGTAAGTCCACCAGGATGGGAGTCGGCGTATTTCAGAATCACTCGGTGCAGCGTTGGACGAAAACACGCGCCAGGCACACAAAGACTCAAGAGCTTGAATCCGGGGCACAGTGGTTCAGATCATGCAGGTGAGGGCAGCAGCTCAAGATTTCTTAAATTATTCGCCCTCGTCCCGGCACTTCAGTCGAACGGTCCAGTCCTCTGTGACCAAGGGCAAGAACCCTACACAGCACCTAATCATGGAATGGCCCTCTCTGTGCGAGTTAAGGTATCCATCATCGTTAGGGGCGATGGCGACATTCTGGATGATGTAGTGCTATTGCAAATGTAACATGTGATTGGATGGGCCGGGCCCTGTGGCCGTTGCGTGCTCGATTGACAGGGGGGTGTAGTGCAGATCAAGAATCGGAGAATGCAGCAGAGTGACGGGCCTGAAACCCCCGTGCCGCGGAAATGTGCACCGAGATTCTGACAATCTCTCTGTTATCGAGATTGCAAGCCTGGCCGACGGATTGATATGGCTTGATGCCACCATTCTAAGCGGCAGTGTGACGAGTCTTGAAGTCCCGTCCACGTGGGAAGCTTCTGCAGAGGCCGGTCACGACATTGCCGCTCGGGCTTGTCATGTCGGACGGAGGCTTTGTGCATATCGAGCACGAGCCGCAGTCTTAGCCAGCCTGTCCCTCTTGGCTCTTGGGTCGTTGTCTTTTTGCCCGACCCTGTCAGTCACAACTCGTCCACACTGGCAACCTCGCCATCTCATCCTCAAATGCCGCCTTAATCATCTTGTCAAACTCGTTCCTGGGCGGGATTTAGTGCTCATATGGAATCGGTGGCATGAACTGGTTGCCCCGAGCACCAGCTGTGCAGTGCTTGCCCCTTGCACGACCCTTGAGGGGAATTGCCTTGGGAGTGCAGGTCGTGACGGATAGGAGCGCCATGTTGCCTAGTGACCAGGGTATGCGAGGTATAAAAAGCACTCATGGGCGAGCAACGATGGCGAGATAACCCCAGGAGGACTGCCGTCCTCCTGCTTAAGTCTTTGTCATCCCATTCCTGGCCTTTGCAAAGCTCTTCCGTTGACCGGCTGGGGATTCTGAGTCAAATGGTGCTTGCATCGGTTAAGATGTCGTTTTCTGCTGCTTCAGAAGGACAAGCCAAAGGAATTTGCTCGAGTTTGTGCGGCTCTTTGGGACTTGGACTCTCTCGCCAGCGGGCTTTCTCTGACCAGGGCGACCTTCCTGAAATAAAAATGTGCACGACCTCAGAAATTACTGTCTTCTGAGATTATGGCATTAGATCAGTCCCCTTCGGCCATTTGCTACTCCAATTAGGAGTCATAAAACCGAAATCACGGTCCTCGTGGCATTGACGATAGTAATAAAGTTCGGAGTAGCTGGGCAAGAAGGATATGAGGCCTGCAGACGTCCGACGGAGTAGGTTTGATGCTGCTGTGGAAAGCCAGACCGTACAGCCTTTCAAACTCAAGTAGATGAAGTTCTTTTGTACCTATCGTGTATATGTTGATCTGTCCACCTATGAAGCATTTTGGTGGATTGAGTGTGCACAGGCAGCCATTATACTGCTGGTCACGTTGGGGAGTTATGAATAACAAGACACGCAAAGGATGGTGACGAACAAACATGCCCCTTGTTCGGATGGTCGGCTTGAGGATGATGCTTGATAACTCAGATGTTGCATCTGGAAGGTACAATACCGGGCCCAAGAAGAAGACCTTGTTCACCAGATGGCTTGCTTCCAAGAATCAAACCTATGAGGGTTGCAGCTTGCTCCACTCCCTACACTAGTCTTGTCACGAGCAAGGCCTCACTCAGCCTGGGGCTCATAGTGAAGTTGACCGATCTAGGATCTACAAAATTGTGAGCTGTCTGTATTTTGTGTTTCGTTGTGGTGGCGGCGGGTTGGTAGAACGTGTCTCGGCAGACAGAGATGTGGCTGTGAAACAAAACAAGGGTACTCGATCGTGGTAGAAACCATATTGTAATGCTTAGATCCGAGGCGCCTGCTTACTTAGGTTTGCGGTGCTTGTGTGTGTGTGTGTGTGTTCGGCAACTCCCGAACCCCCTACGCAACCCTGTTCAGAGGTTCTGCCTGCAGGGACGAACAGTGGGGATCATTAGCAGACGGTTTCACAGGGGTCTCGGCCCTCTGGCCCCCTCTAGCTAGCGTGTGTGGAGGGTTGCAGGGTGGCAGGCTGGGAGGAACTCCAAAAGAGCTAGGAGCTGTCTATGGCCTGTGCGGGGATGTTTTCGACCATGTGCAGCTCGCGCCTCTACTTCCAAGGGACAAACCCACCACTTTGACAATACCCAACCCAGAACACCACACCGAGATCTCTGTCCGACCGAGTCAGGCGGCAACAGCACGACCACTTCCTCACGAGCCCCGTCTACCCATCCGTCCGACAAGTATTGGGGCTGCTCCTTGGGGGAGAGAAACGCTCCTGTATAAGTACCTATCCGACGCGGTGCCTCGACTTCGGACCCTTGTCTCCCGCATCCCACGCGCGTTCACCGCTGACACCCGGCAACGACAACAACAACCACGACTACAGCCCTCAAGAGTGACAGGCAAATGACAACCTGGGCCTCAATTGAATCTGCTTGGCGTTCTCACAGCCCTTCTGTCACCCCGTTGCCATCGTTGGCGGCCACATCGATTGAGCCGAGTCCGTGGAGTCGAGACAGCCTCGACACTCAACACAGCAAATTCCCACATCATCACCGAGATCGCGGCTCATTCGAGTACCACGCGGTGGCCAAGTTATACTAGTGTCCGGGTCGATTCATCGGTCACCGTTTCGACTACTAGTCAATGCGACTCTCCGAATAAGCGGTCAGATGACACTCCGTGGCGTGACAGCTTCACTGCCGACGACCGAAGACACGGATTAGGGCAGAGAGCGCCTACCAAGATACCGGCGCTGCAGCTGTGGTGCCTCCGGTCACTGTTAAGCTACGGCAGAACGCACTCAGAGGCCACAGCACATGCTGCTCCGACCGGGAACGCGTTCAGGGTCCCGGATGGACGAGACGAGCACACAGAGAAGCCACGTGAACACTCTTGCGGAGATACTGGGAGGGCCAAAAGATACAGCCCTGGACCATTCATTGGGTCAGGGCCGTCTCTGTCAACTAGGAACTGCGGGAGACAGGCCACCAGATCGCGGCAGAATCTGTCCCAGCAGCGGTGCAAGTCCTAACACTCTAAACAGCGCCGGGCTTGCCGCCGTAAGGACCCTGTGCTAGTCCAAGATGCCAACAATCCATGTACAAGCTGGGTCATCAGCCCAGCTCCAGGAAATCGCCGACTCGCTGTGGAAGGCGAAGAAAGTTGTGGTTGTGACAGGAGCCGGTATCAGCACCAATTCCGGGATTCCTGTGAGTATCTTGCTTGTACGCACAATCCCTTCACATGCGGTCTGCTGACGTTACCTGCAGGACTTTCGCTCAGAGAATGGCTTGTACTCCATGATTCAAAGCCAATTCGATGCGGCTGCTAGATCGGACGGAGCCAAGACCCGAGGCAATGGGGTCTCGTCTGACGATAGTGGTGACGAGCTGCGCCCCAAGAAGCGCAGAAAGCTATCACTAGTGGGCGACACCATCGAGGTTGGAGGTCCAAAGTTGGACAGTGACGCGACAGCTGAAGGCGACAGCATCAAAGTCCTGGGTCCTGACGACAGTCTTGTCTCAGACGTGACCCAAGAAGAAAACCTTGGAGACCAGGACCCAGTGGATGAGACGAGGTCAGGTGACCAGGATGAGTCCCTCTGTGAGCGGGAAGAACCAGGAGAGGAAGAAATTGATCTGCTTACTGAGGAATCAGTGCTTGCGGGTGAAGCTTCTTTGCCTGGACCGGATGCGAAAGGGGCGTCTCAGCCCGATCCCACCAATCGAGGTCTGTGCAGCCAAGGAGGGCACAATGACTCCCACGGGGACTCGCGAGTTCAAGCCCAACCTACCTCAGCAGCCGCATCCTCGAGACGACCCTCCCGGCGCAACTCGCCGGCCCCAAAAGCGCATTCCTCCCACCCAGAGCAACGAGACACAGGAAAATCTGGATGCATTGCACCAAAATCCCCAAAGAGCTCTTCAGATCCACGTAATGCCTCGTCCGGATCTTCGACTCCCAAACAAACATCTTCTGATTCTGGGGCCCAAACGAACACGCTCAGTTCACCCCTGTCCTCTCCTCCACCAATTCTTTCCGATCCTTACGAGGAAGCATTTCACCACTCGCCCACATCTAGTAGCAGGTGTACATCACCGGAGTCTGCATCTGAGGCAGATAACTCGACCCCTTCGTTGCGGCAGTCCAACTACTCCCAGACCTTCAAGCGTGCGAGCCTGTCGACTATGAAGGGACGTGATCTTTTCGACGCCTCCATATGGTCAGATCCAGTCAAAACCTCCGTCTTCTATACCTTCGCCACCAACCTTCGCCAGAAGTCCAGAGAAGCTTATCCCACTGGTTCACATCACTTCATCAGCCACCTTCGAGACTCCGGCAGGATGGTTCGATGCTACACCCAGAATATCGATCTTCTTGAGGACAAAGTGGGTCTGTCTACACGCCTACTACTAGGTCCTGGAAGCAGATCGCGATTCTCTGCACGGGCCTCACGAGCAGCAGCCGCTGCTGCATTAGCGACAGCTACAGCTACAGCCGCAGCTACTGCGGCGGCAGCGGCAGCAGCAACATCCACCCCGGCAGCTCCGATTGTCTCTTGCCCAGCTGATGACTCTGATCGCCCAGAACCAACTGTCGAGCCCTCGCGGCCAAGTGATGAACGCCAGGAGGAGGAGAAGGATAGTGCAAACGACACGACACACACGCTAACCACGGAGGGAGCGAAAGACCAGTGCCAGCAAGGAGATGCCCAGACAGTTCCCTCCTCTCCAGAACCAGACCGAGGGGTAGAGTGCGTATATCTCCACGGCTCGCTGCGCTCACTTCGCTGCTTTCAGTGCGGAGGCGTAATCGACTGGGACGAAGGCGATCGAGAAATACAGACAATGTCTGGTAACCAGCCGCCTTGCCCCCGCTGTGAAGATGCAACCACGGCCAGGCAAGAAAAGGGCAAACGTGCTCTCGGCGTTGGAAAACTGCGACCTGACATTGTCCTCTATGGCGAAGAACATCCCGAGTCACAGCGGATATCTGACATCATACAGCATGATCTATCTCTTGCGCCCGACCTACTCATAATCATGGGCACGAGTCTCAAAGTACATGGCCTCAAGACAGTCGTCAAGGAATTTGCAAAAGCAATACATAACAAGAAAGACGGCAAGGTTATCTTCATAAACTACACAAAACCCGCTGACAGTGTCTGGGCTGACACTATCGATTTCTGGGTCGAGATGGACTGCGATGCCTGGGTGAATGATTTGAAGAAGAAGAAGCCTATCATTTGGTCGCCACCCGGTACCATTGCCGAGGAGTCTCGGAACACGAAGAGGAGACGACGTACCAACATTGACTCGGATAGGGCATCGGCCGCCAAGGGAGATGTCAAGGGTGAGGGTGCCGATGATACGCCTACGAGCGAACCAAGGGTCCCTGCAAGAAAAGCCGAGAAGAAATGTGCACAGCCGGCAACGAAACTTTCTGCCCCGAAGCCTGCACCGAAGCGACCAGTCTCCGAGCGGGAGCACAAGGACAATGGGGCATACTGGACAACAAGAATCATGGCAAATTTGGCCTTCCTCACCGGACGTGAGGTGAAGAAGTACTCGACGATGTCAACCACGCCGGCACCGGCGAGGAAACAACCTGGGCAACCTGTTTGTAAACCTGCAGAACCGAAACCTGCAGAACCGGTCGCGCCAAAACAGCCCCTGAAGAAGGGCCGTGGCCCACGCCTTAAAAATGCGAGGACCAGAAAGCCTCTTCCTGAACAAGTCTCGTCCGAGACTGATGCTGCTAATTCGAATGTGGATCAAGATCCAGCAAGCCATCAGAACGGTCCAGCAGAGGATAAGAAGCCCATTTCTGGTACGTTGCGTGCAGACTGCCCTAGTCTTCAACAGAAACTGGCCACGTCCGGTGGCGACCGTGCTGTTCACGCAATGGCGGAGGCAAAGCCAGATCCAGATCTGACAGTCACGGAAGATCAGTATTTCCGTGACTCAAAAGTCGACCCCTCGCTCATATCATCAGCCAGCCAGGAGATCCCAGTGCTGGATTCGCATGTCATTCCTGATACCACGGTTGAGAGCAACTCAATCCTTGCGGCGGTCAAATCGCACCACAGAATCAGGAAGCCTAAAGCAATTTTTGAGCCAGAACCCATCTCTTTCTCGAAGTCAGGGCGGGGGACTCCTGCATCGTCAGCCGTCAGTGCCAAACCTAGGGCGAAGCCAGCACAGGCGAGGAAAGGCAAAGGGGCGGGGAAGGCAGTGAAAATCGAAGCAACCGGGCCCGCTCGGATGAAGGAGAGTGTTATTCTTCCACCCCCGATACCTCTACGCCGTCCGGTCCCAAAGCCTAAGCCGAGCAAATCTCCTGATCCAGGACGAACTCCTGACGAGTCCTACAGACTGGCACCTCTCAACCCAGAGAACCTGGAAGGCTACAACCTTCAGGAGGAGCACAATGATCGCCCATACCCTTTGGCCAAGCCACTCGAACCGATTGTCATTGTAGAAGGGCCGCCATCTGATATGTCCCCAACGTCGCCTCAGCACTGGCAGAATCGTGCCTTTCATTTGAGGGATCCACAATCAAGAAACTTCGAGGGCCCTTGCCGAGGTCTCGACTTTGTCGGTCGGACACCCGCAACACAGCCCGATGGACAGAATGCAATGACGGGTGCGGCACCGCCGGCTCCTCCGCCACCTTCACAACTGGCCACTCAGCTGGCGATGATAACTGCGCCTCCGTCATGCAGCTCGTCCGTATTTGCCAGCGCGCCAGTCATCTTACCCCACAACTCAGGGTTGGAGGACATGCATTTGCCAACGAGCGCGCAATCAATTCACGACAGCCCGAGTCGCCAGCTTCATCACGAAGAAGCTCTCGAGGCTGCGGCTGCACTGAACCAGCTGAGAAGACCGCCTGTCTTTGACGAAAGGCGCTTCATGGTCTGAATCGAGCATGGAAATGGAGTTAAAGTGTGCTATGCGACAAATTGATTTGGAAACTGTCGCCCGTCTAAAAATAAAGACGGACATGATGCATCGTTACAGCCGGAGTATTGTAGGACACATGCAGGCATTCATTTGATTTCAAGCGGGTCTAGGATAGCATCACGCCAAGAGAATCATTAGTGTCCAAGCATGAGTGGAATGAAGAAGCATCAAATATGAGTTCAGTTCCCATTAACAATTCACTGTGACTAGACAACTACTTTTGTGCCCCAACTGGAGAGGCGTTATACTGGTCGGCCACCAGATCATGCTCCGTACAGGTCCCAGTTCTATGTAACGTCAATCGAATAGGCCCTTGAGCCGTGCAAGATCTCGTCATACAGTCTAGCACAATCCATCAGCTCACTGGATTGTGGCCCACACCATAAAAGATGGGCCGCGACTCGGCACGAGGCTGCTGATTGACACACGCGAGCGACGGAGGGGCCAAGGTCAGGACGGCGACCTTGACGCCTTTGGGTGCAATTGGAATCAAGGCGCTTGGATGGATCATGTTTCTGATTTCAGCTGGAAATGCAAGAAATCGGAAGGCCTTTGGTCCATGGACAATGAGAAAACAGGCCAGGACGACAGCAGGAGCTGGGCAAGGAGACTCGTTTCTGTGTCATGATGGCAATCGGCATACCGTAGATGGCGAAACATTCTTGTCAGAACCACCCATTTCTTTTCCATGGTCCGAGGGCTTGGCTCTGTTGCGCCTGTCCTTGGAAGGGGCCGGTGGGGTAGTGCCGGCAATCTATTCTTGTCGCCATCATCGCTCAAAAGTGTCGGGAAGAAGGAAGTTGCGCGAAGCCATATTCTGGGAGCTTATTTTTGCAGCTGAAGTCAACAAGCTTAAGTACTGGCACAAAATTGGATGACGGGCCTTGGTAACAATATCCCGCGACCTCACCCTTTTAGGCAAAGACATCGGTGGCTCATGTCGCTCATGCAATCATCTCAGCCCTTATCTCAGCTCAATTTCAATCCATACTTAGACACATAGCCACAAATATTTGAACTGCTTTTTCCTTCAATGAAGTACTTTCAACACGTTTCAAGAGATAAAGAAACGGGGTTTGCATACAACTCTTCACCCTACAGAGGCACAATGCTGAGCACTCTCTGAGCCTGCCTATGTAGAACCAAATGTTCTATTGCAAAGGAAAGCATTCTCAACGACTCATAAGTCCCCTTTCGGACTCCTCGAGGGTGAAAAAAATCTTGCTCCTTGTGGGGATTGTTCTACATACATGTATCCCATATTGTGGTCCCATCAACGTGCCCCAGCAATTAGAGGCCAAATGGTCAACTGGTCTCACCTGGGACGCGCCGTTTAACTGGTTCTGAGGCCAATTTCCACAAAACATACTTTTGTGGAACAAAGGTACCAGAGTGTTCGACTTTCTGAAGTTGGCCGTAACTAAACGCAAGCCTCACTGCATTCCGAGGTCGTTGTGGTTGGTTGATGTGTGGACTCTCTTGGTCAGGGCCCTAGGAATTTTTTTTAGAAGCGCAATAGAGACCATAGATCTCAAAATAGCATGCAGAGTTGCTTTGCCTTTGTACCCTCTAGGTCTGCACTAGAATTTACTAGTAGTTTCTGTGAATTAGCTCATTCAGTAAGAGCAGGCCAGGCGGGTGTGGCCTGAGCAACCTCCCAATCAAGGCCAACAAGCATATGTCGTACTAGCAGTGCGCTGTACATTACTAAGGCTCAGATCCAGCTCTGTGGCACTGAATTGAAAATTTGCTGTTCTGCGGCTGAGGAAGGACTGAGCAGAGCTATTGTGTAGGGTGTGCTGACCCTTTTCGTGCTGCGACTACTAATTATCGGATGCGCCAAGGGGTCCGAAAGTGTAAACCCGTGCCCCACAAATACTTGCTCGGAGCAATAATTCGACCGACTTTGCTACGTCGCAAAGACATTGTCATGATCATTGAAGGCGCATTGCGATTAACTCATCAATTTAGCTCCATGGCCAGGCCCTCTTTTAATTTTTTCTCGAAGGTGTGTCGGATGAACTCATCATGGTCACGATTGTGTCGGGTTTCAGTAAAAATGCGGGCGTCGCGAGCGCATCAAGTTCGAGTGGTTAAATACCCCAAGCCCTCCAGAAGCCACTATGCAGTTCGCTCTCATATACACCGCAGCTCAAAGCATTGAAGCTTGTATTAGAGCCCATAAGACTTCGTCAAGTCATGCTATCCGAAATCCTATCTTTGATCAAGCCCCTGTGGCACGCTCAATTAGGGTGGCTACTCGTGGCTCTTCCAGTTGTCAGCGCTCTGGGATGGATCATCTACGCCCGAACTTTTCATCCTTTGGCGAGCATTCCTGGGCCCTGGTTGGCTACGTGGTCAAGACTATGGTATATGAAGAAGATTTACACTGAGGATGTGGAGATTGACGAAAGAGCTCTCCACGAAAGTCACGGGCCCCTAGTCAGAATCGCCTACGATGAAGTCTCTTGTTCAGAGTAAGTTATAAAAGTGGGCTGTTGGCTTTCCGGGCGCAAAAGACTAATATCAATGCTTGTGTGCCAGCCCAGAGGCTATACACCAGATCTATCGGTATTCGAATGCGCTGGACAAGGCGCGGTTCTACGGCCCCTACAACACGACGGGGTTCAGCAAGCACGGTGACGTTTTCTCCAAGTCTAGCGACAAGGAACACGGTCAGAGACGGAGAATTATCAACAACGTGTACTCAATGTCAAACGTGTCCAAGGGGGAGCAGTATGTCGACAAATGCAGTAAGCTCTTCATCCAGCGACTGGGGGAGTATGCAGACAAGTCTACGGCTTGCGATTTTGGAGAATGGATCCACTGGTAGGAGAACACATCACCCGTTTTGTAACATGGGTATTAATGAAGCATCTCAGGTATACCTTTGATGTCCTTGGAGAGCTTTACTATGGCGAGATGTTCGGTTTCATGCGCGATAGCGAGGATCACAACGATTGGATCTGGGCTTTGGACAAGATGATCCCATTCGTGTGTTTTGCCGGGGTCACATCGCCTCTGCTGCGGCCATTGGTTTACGCTGCTCTTGCGGTCCTGCCGATTGGGAAGGCTATTGCCAAAGGCTCGTAAGTATTCCTCTAAGCGTGTGTTCCTCGGACCATGGAACAAATACTAACACTCTAGTCTGCCGCGAAAGTGAAAACATTGCGGAGTCATCCTCACGCCTCATGGAAGAGCGATTTGATGGGAACGTATCCTCTGAGCGACAAGATATGGCACACCAGATCTTCCAGATTTACAAGGAGAAGGGTGACAAGGTCGACTTCGGATGGGGCGATGTCCAGCAGGAGTCTTTCGGGGCCCTTTTCGCCGGCAGCGACACAACTGCGATCTCCTTCCGGTCACTCTTCTACCACCTGATGCACACGCCGGCTGCTTACGAAAAGCTTCAGGCTGAGATAGACCAGGCATTTGAGGACGGTCGTCTGAGCGAGACTCCCACGTTCCAGGAGGCCAGTAAGCTGCCGTACCTTGACGCGTGCATAAAGGAAGGCCTTCGGGTTTACCCAGGGGCACAACTCTGTAAGTCTACCAACCGCCCTGACCTTCTCGAGCAAATTGATCTGACAGACCATGCGACTACTAGCCTTGCCGCGAATCGTACCCAAGGAAGGCATGACGCTCTGCGGAAAGTTCATCCCAGGTGGTTACATTGTCGGCTGCAACGCGGCAGTCGTCCAGCAGGATAAGAAGATCTTCGGCGAGGACGCCGCGTCCTTCAACCCGGACCGCTGGCTCGACCAGGAGCGCGCGAACCAAATGGACAAGTATATGATGGCGTTTGGCTTTGGAACGCGAACATGTTTGGGCAAGAACATCGCTCGCATCCAGCTGTACAAGCTCAGCCCACTCATCATCCGCCACTTCAAGCTCGAGTTTTGGGACCCCAACAAGACGCAGTGGCACACAAGAAACACCTTCTTTGCGCGCCAGGAGGGAATCATCACTCGGGTCACACGAAGGAACTAGTGCTACATAGTGACACTCGTCGCCAGGCTTGTTCTTATGCATCCGCTAGGCTTGTTTACAATCTTGAGATTTTCTTTTCTGCATAGATAGACTTAGACTTTTAGAGTTAGAACTTGAGGCCAGAGAATTTCGTTAATATTGCACTTTCAACATAAATTTGGCCTATTCTGATTAATTTACATGTAACCCAGAGACGCCCATTCTTCTGCATTTGAGCCAAACCTGCAAAGATACCTAGGTAGGACCCAGAATTGCACATGGAACGTTCATAGTAACCACCACATATGCACGGCCCCAGAGCACTCTATTATGCAGCCCTTACAGGAGCGCTGGGTTATTGTAGTCCGACAAGGAGTTGCCCCGTTTGGAGGTTACACTAAAAGGTCATCTTTGACAGCTCAATTTACAGTCCCGGTGTCAAGTCACAAATGTCCTGCGGGAACCTCTCATGGCGTGCGCTTACATATCGCAACTGTTTGTTATCTGAATTGGCGACAACTGAGTGCCTAAATCAGTCCAGCAGTCCATCAAAAAGCACGCAATCAGACCAGAGCAGCGTCCCCGGTATCGGACCATTTCCTGTGTTGACCCCGTCTCGTAAAATTTATCAAAATTTCCCCTCCCATAAGGGGCTTATCCTCAAGAGACCAAACTATTGTACATGCGAAATTTACACGTGGGAAGCCATCATCAAAACAATCAATCTCAGAACAACATCGATATCTGCCGTTTTGCCTGCCTGGTCCGTCATCAAGCTTCTTCCCATCTGCATATCTTGATCTGACAAAGGGAAGAATGGCGGAATCGGAAGTCACTCTCGCAGCCTTCTACGGAGTCTCTTCCCCTTGGGCTTATCTTGGTGCCGAGCGCCTAGCGTCCATCGCAAAGCAGCGTGGTGTGAGGCTTGTACATCGTCCTATTCGCGTTATTCAAGCGAATGGTGGGATTCCGCTTAGGACTCGACCTGACAGCAGACAACAATACCACGAGCTTGAGCTTGACCGCTGGAGGAAATACCTTGGCATTCCTTTGAACCTGAAGCCAAAGTTTTGTACGTCAATTGTGGCAGCTCTTTTCGTCTTTCTCTTAACAGTCTCAGACGAGATTCATCTCGTCATACTCTCAACGCATAGTCTCTACTTGTCCAACACGATGCTGGTAATCACCCGGGCAGTCACTCACGTCATGAACAGACCCCTGCCGAACTATCGAAACCGCAGCGCAAGCAATCATAGCGCTTCAAAAAGCCGGTTACGACGTCTCGGGATTTTCCTTCGCCGTTCAACGCGCGCTTTGGGCGGAAGACCGTGACATTGCAGACTTGGCAACACTCAAGGAAATTGCAACGGCCACGCTAGGCTCAGGAGCCGCCAAGTTGGTTCTCGAGCCACAAACAGCGGAAATAGTTGAGGACTGGGAAGAAAATCTTGCCGAAGCGGAGCGAAGGGGTATTTTTGGCACGCCGACGTACGTGGTGGATGACGAACTTTTCTGGGGCCAGGACCGGTTAGACTTTGTCGATCGAGCGCTGGCCTCTGCCACAGCTAGGCGGCAGGTGAAGCAGGACTGATTTGAATATCCCAGGGTTTGCCGGCTCTTTATTTTCCAAGATTTTGTTCAAGTACTTTACAGCACCCATCGGAACAATCCACAGGGGCTAAGCACCCACTATTTCGCCAGGCAAGATACCCAAGGCAAAGACGCTTTGATTTATAGCAGGACATCGAATGTTACTGTTTCGAATTTTCTACGTAACGACAGATCCAAGGCGGCATGAATTGAGCTTAAACATGCATGTTGGCTACTTTGTAAGGTGCGGAGCCATCCCAGTCCCTCAGCCACCCACTAGACTGCCTAACACTTGAAAAGAGCTGGGCCGGGGATTGTGTAGGTTTGCGCTGCGGGCCGTCAGTCTGGATTATTTCCCTCGGGGTCGTGCATGTGTTTGCTTGGACTCACCCTTGTAAGCGTCGTACGTAATGCCCGCATCACTGCCCTTGTAGGCACCAGGTATAGCAACGAGGTTGCCTGGGGTAGTCGACCCGCCGCCGGTGACCTTCAGCTGATGACATCCTGGGTAGAATTGTGCGCCTGGATAGGCATATGCCGAGTGCAAGGCAATGATCTCGTGGCGTACGAGGTAGTAGCCTGCTTTGAGGCAGGAGGGGATGGTGTACTTGACTCCAGCATTGCCAGCAACCATCAGGGAAGACTTAGGCCTGATTAGTAGCGGTACTTTGTGGTCTCCGAGTTCATGAGGATGCTTACATCGGCCCACGTGTTTGAGGTTCCAGTACGGCCCCCCTCAGCGATCTTGAACCAGACAGCACTATGAAAAGTGAGTTGATATTACGATTCTCAACAACAAAGTATGCAATGCATCTGCGAATTGTGTTCTACGTACCTCGTGCCGGGCTGATAGTTCTGGCAACCTGCGTCAGGGCAGCGCGCCATGTAGGTGACCACCGGTCCAACGTGTGAATCTGGCCATAGTGTCCAGTAGAGCGTGGACGTTGACCCAGCAGCAGCTGTTGCATGAAGGGGGGCAGGCTGGCTGCCGACGACACCGCCTTCGGTATACCCGCCACACTGAACATCAATGAGCGTGACATCGGTCACAGGGCCGTTGCCTTGGATCGCGCGCGAGATCCTTTGAGGCTGGACCGCATTGTGATGTCAGTACTCAAAAAGGTCTGACACGAAGGGACCTAAGGGCAATTTCACTGACGGGCGTCGAATAATAAGGGTCCTGGTAAGCTTTTCATTGTCAATAACGAAGTCGAATATCACAGAAAAGTCTTGCACAACTCACGTTGGTAGAACTAAGAATGTCAGTATTCCTGGTGTAAGCTATACTACAAGGCTCAAGTCCATACCTGGTAGTAGGTCCCACCAATAGTTCCATTGTCAACATATCCATGAGCAGCAACCGAAGCAGCAAAGCTCAGTAGAAACGCGAACGCCTTCATTTTGCGATAACTGTTCTCTGAATTGCCAGGAGACGACTTTTGATGGATATAGTATGATTGAATTCAACTACCGAGCAACGAAATCTGATAGAAATGAGCATCTATATGTATTTCTGTGTTGGCATTGACATCCTTGCAAAGTCAACACCCATGACCTGCTCGTAAAAGGCTGCTCGCCATGGCGGTCCCATTCGGATGCCATGTTCCGTGGGGACGAACATGGCACTTGGCGCGAGACATGGCGGGCCGTCAAGGCCTGGGAGTATTTGTCCACCTGGACGGTCGAGCCTCGTGAGCTGGGGCGCGGAGGGTCCGTTATATATTGTTCAAGACTAGGCGTCGTGCGCCGCTGCAGATGTTCCGCCAATTATGCGGGACGGCAAGGACTTTATCTCTCACACGCGTCCACCAATTATTGCCAAGAGTGCCATGGTAAGGCTGTTTATTACCAGGATCTCAACAACCAACTTTCTCTGACCTTGATGGTGCGAAGGCGACTTCAACACATCGATCGGAATACTTCACAGGTTGTCACGACACCAGATCAGACGAGTCTCTCATGTGGTTGCGGTCATTTCATTTGTGGCAGCCGTCGACTGCCACCAAAAAATGATGAACTATTTCCTTCTTGGACTTCTCTATTAAGACGGAATTTCCATTTGAGATGCAAGGACTCACGGATTCACAAAGTCGCTGTTCCTCTTCGTCAATAGACCTCACCTTGCTTTGCAATCAACCCTGGGAACCTGCCGGGAGTGGCCTTCTCGGTGTATGAGCATTTACCTACCTAGGTACCAATCACAAGTCAACAACATTTGTACGGGAGACCATATTCAGTATACAAAGATCATTTTGGATTACGGAAGGGAGGGTGGCTCCTGAGCTGAACCAACAGAGCACATATCACACATATCACACATGCAAGTTCTGAATACTCCAAGCTATAACGTCTCGTAGATGCAAGAATCTACAACCACGAGTACGCATTGCTAGTCACCATGGCGACTCCTTCCTTGAAGGCAGTGAGATTTTGCGACCGGTTTTGAACCATTGCGTGGTACTGCTAGACGAGACATCTCACAGGGCTGCCTGTTGGAATTATCGAGATGAAGTAGACATGAGATTCCGGAGAGCCACGATAAACGGATTTGGGAACACGGGTGAAGTTCACTTCACTGGCAACTCGTTCACTTGAGCATGTTGCGTCTTGAACAATGGTCAAAAGGCCTCTTATATGCTGTGCGTAGGTCATGAGCTTCTCAAATATGGCTTATATGGGCACGAACAGCGAGTGATCGCTGGAAATACTGTGACCAGGTTCTAGCCAGTCAAATACGGTACAAGAGCCGGTAGAGCAGATCCTCATTGTGAACTCCAAAGATAGGCTTCTAGTAATAATGAGATTGGGAGAAGGTGATTGAGTGATGTGCGATGCAGGCTATTGAGCTCAATTGCCAGATCCGCTTCCAGCCCCAGGCCCACCACCGGGGGCACCACCATTGCCGCCGGCACCGCCGCCTCCCATCAGATTACGTGCCCTGGATAGATGTCAGTGGATGTATCGTAAACTGGGAAGGGCAGTGAAACTCACATCTCGGCGATGTTAGGGTCGTTCATGAGAGCTGACATATCGGGCATGCCGCCGCCGCCGCCACCGCCGCCGCCGAAAGAGTTGGCCATCTCACGTAGCCTGGGGTTGCTCATGAGATTTTGCATGAGATCTGGGTTGCTCATGAGGTTCTGAGCCATGGAAGCGAACATGGGGTTGCTCATGATGGATGACAGATCCGGCATGCCGCCGCTACCTCCTCCTTGGCCACCGCCGCCACCAAACATGCTCGCCAGGTCATTCAGATTGGGGCCGCCGGCTCCAGCACCGGCACCGGCACCTCTTGACGCGACCTCGGCCTCAGACTCTTCCTCAACCCGCCTCTTGGCGGTCTCAAAGCCTTTCTTCATGGCCTCGCTGCCACCGTTGCCCTCGTACTCGATACCCTTCTGGTATGCCTCCATGGATCCCTTGGCATCGTCCAGGGCGTATCGGGCAAGGCCCAGGCGACTCCACGCCTTGGTGTACTTGGGGTCTATCGCGACAGCGGCCTCAGCGTCAGCACGGGCGCTCTCGTGATCCTTGGCGGCACTGTGTGCGGCGGCACGGTTTGACAGGAAGATGGCGTTGCCGGGGTGCAGGCTCAGGGCCTGGGTGTACAGGTCGATGGCCTTGGGGTAGTCCTTCTGGGCCATGGCGGCATTGCCCTTGGACTTGAGCGCCTCGGCGTCCTTCTTGGCATCTTCGCTGACTGTACCTGATTGCGACGGTGCGGCAGAGGATGAAGCGTCGGCAGCGGGCTTTGTAGAGTTTTTCAACTTCTCGTAAACGCCGTATATTTTCAGGAGGTTTTGGTCCCCGATGGCCTCGGATACGGCGGCCTTGTTGGAGGGGTCGACCTTGAAGGACTCGGCGATGCAGTTGACAGCAACATCGATGGAGTCCTGGTCGTCTGCTGGGAGTGTGCCATCGGTGACAGAGGTCGACAGGAAGTCGCAGATAGCCAGCGCAAGGCGCTGCTTGGATGTAGTAGCCTGTGCTCAGAGATCAGCGGGGCAGTTCATTCTTGCCTGGGCCAAGAATCCATGGAGACCAGCATAGCAGAGCAGTGCAGGGCACGTACCATAGCTCGATGGATCCTTTATCACAGGACAAAGAGGTTGCTCGGGTATCTCTGGGCAAGGGTAAATGTTGGGCAGATCCAGAAGGGTGGGGGGTGGTGAGGCTCCAGGATGTGTCTCGTCTAATAAACAAAGGTGGGATGGAGGGATGTTCTAGAAGAGGAGCAGATGGTGGGGCCTGCCGGGGGGACAAGATGCCCTGTGCGCAGTAGACCTAGCCTCTCAAGTGAAGTACAGGCAAGGACAGACACAGCTACCAAGGGACTGGTCACAAGCACCTACATGGCAACCACCACATGCTTATATTCGCATACCCAGGTAACCTATGCATACAGGAGATTAGACCTGTAGAGCTTGATAGCATGTACCACCAAGCCCTATTGGCACTGTCTTTTCAAGACATGACCAGACACACAAATTACAAACCCCTAGGTAAGAAACGTAGATATACAGGTACCCAGTACCTAGCTAGGTCTCAGGGGCACAGCCTGCCGGTCAGTGAGCGATAGAGTAGTACTACTTAAGTACACAGTAGTCTACAGCCTGCGGGTTGCACAACGCTCCCCGTATTTGGGCATCAACTCAAACTCTCAGGGTCGGTGCTGCTCCACAGGGCACCTCCCGAGCTCCCCCAAGCCAGTCCACCCATAACCCTTGGCGTTTCTGATGTCACCTCAAACAATCATCACTCACTCAGTCCGGCCCCAATGGTGCAGCTCCTTCCGACCACCCCCTTTCATCTAGACTACTTGACCTCTCCTTGTTTGCGACTCGGTGTCCTTGTTGCTCTCCTCGCAACAGTGACGAGATAAAAGTCTGCAAATCCAGCCACTGCACGAGGAGAGACAACATATCCCAGCCGAGGGGCCGGAATTACCTAACTGACTATCCAGGTTGAAGCCCCCAGGCAGCGCCCACCTCTGCCGGCTCTGCCCTCCTTCTTTGGAGATACACCTCAGTACGTGCACGCACGAAACGCTGCCCTGGCCGACAGCCTGACGATACGAAGCTCCTCCTTCTCCCCCTCCCCCGGCAGGGTCGGCGCGAATTCGTTCAGCCAGTCGCCGACCTCAGTTCTTCCCCCCGACCAGCCCAGCATGTCCTCCGCCGACGGGACCAACGCTGCTCCCGCAGCGGCGCCAACGGTGCCTCAGCTTCAACGGACCCAGACCGACACCAGCCTCCGGAGCTGCTTTATCTGCCTGCAAACGCCCTCCGAGACGCCGAATGCCGCCTGGGTCAACGCATGCCCGTGTTCACTGGAGGCGCACGAGGACTGCATGCTGCGGTGGATTTCGGAGCATGAGCGTGAGAGCACGAAGACGTTGCGCTGCCCCGCCTGCAAGGGAAAGATCCAGACCACAGAGCCCAAGGACAGCTTTGTTGGTCTCCGAGACCGGTTACACAAGATGTACAGTCGCATCACCCCTGCGATCTTGCTGGGCGTCGTCACAGGATGCAGCAGTGAGTGACCCCTGCTCCCGCCGCGAGTCTGTCGCATTTAAGTAGCGACCAGACGTTTTGTCTTGAAGATGGTTTGCAGTGGGCCGGCTATATATGAGACCTCTATGCGGTCTAGCATCCTGTCCAGAGACATGCGATCTTTGTCAAGGAGTAGAAGTCGCTAACTGAGTGTTCTACCGAAATAGTGGCGTCATCGAGCTATTACGGCATGTTGTCCATGTGCGTCTTCGCTGGCCCCGGCCCGGCAATGAGTTGGCTTGGTCTCGGACGCGCTCTAGCAGACCGAAGGATACATCCAGGCGTACCGTGGTACAGATGGAAAGCTGGATGGGAGTTCTGCTTCAGGTTCTGGATGCTGAACTTCATTGCGCCTGCCTTGATGATTCAGAAAGCCCTGCCGTCTCAGCTAGTGGACATGCTGACCCTGCCGGCTTCTATTCTGGTGAGTTGACCTTCTTTGGCCACGAAAAAGAAGAAGTCTTCGAGCCTAACAAGCGTCACAGTATGGCGTCTCGCTTGTCCTCCGCGATGAAATGCCTACCTGGCCACCGTCGCCAGCCTGGGTCATGACGATGATGCCATGGGTTAGCTTCTCGTACAACCGGATTTATTACGACCTCCTTGGAGGATACGAGCGTCGCCTTAACAAGGCCCTCCGAGGCCGTGGTCTCCCCAACGAGCAGCTCCCTGCTGCAGAAAATGCTGGCGGTGGCCAGCAAGCCAACGCTGCTGCGGACAATCCTGCCCCAGCTGATGAAGATGATGAAGGCTACTTTGCCCAGGCGATGAGGGTTGGTAATGCCGTGCTCAATCTGATGGGCGACGAGAACAACCAAGAAGAAGTTGTGGCCGAAATCGAGCTCCATATCGGCCCTGATCAAGACGAGGCCGCGGCAATACAGGAGCTGCAGGATGAGCTGAACGACCAGGGTGTCATTGTGGTCGAAGAACGCGCTGATGACGGTGCTGGTGCTGGTGCCGGTGCCGGTGCTGGTGCGCAGGCAGCCGAGCAGCCGCAGGAGCAGACGGCGAGCGAAGGAGGGGAACAAGACGTCGCCGAACCACCACCGCCCATCAGGATCGAGCCTCAGGGCAATGGCGAGCAGAACCCTGCCCCAAACAACAACAACAATAACAACGTCAACAACAACCAAGCGCAGGAGGAGGTGATTCGCGAGCGAAACGGCGGTCCATCGACGACCCTTACTGATCTCGTCAATGGCGTCGTCACTGCCATCACCTTCCCGCTTGTGTGCTGGGGCGCGGGCGAGATCCTGCGCCACACTTTGCCCGACAATTGGATCATGCGAACCCACACCCGCGCTGCCACGGGGTTACTTCAGGAGCAATGGGGTCGCAGCCTGGTCGGCGGGATGGTCTTTATCGTGGCGAGGGACGCGGTGAATTTGTACACAAAGCATCGGCGCGTTGAGGTGAGGAAGCACCGGAGGGTGCGGAATGTTCCGCGACGGAAGTCAAAGCCGACACAAACGCAACAGGCGGATGAGACTACGTAGCGTCTTGCACAGGAACGGCTTCAAGAGGTCTCATTGTGTTCGTATTGTTGAAGTGATAGCGATCTGCCACATTACGCTATGGAATTTGTCCAAGGCTTGCACGGCTGATACCTAAGCTTCAAATGACCGAGGCTGCCACCTTGTTCACTTGTCATCGCGTTTTAAACCAACGTCGCGTCGCTTGTATCTATGGAGGACTAGAATGGCTAGGTCGAGCTACAGCCATACAGCGCTCCAACAGTCCCTGAGTATCTATCTAGTCACACGTGCAAGAAGTGACGTGTAGGTCGGCCTGGTTCTGCTTGTCCACATTTCCACACACAAGCACACTAGCCGCCACGACCTTCCACGTCAAGGCAAATAAGGTGTCAAATCCGCGGTTTGGTCAGACCGGCCGCGTAGGGTGGCAGAGCTCCGGCCGCGAGGCATTGGAATTCGGGCCATCATGACTTGCTCCTAGTAAAGAGCCCCACCCCGCCGGATCCCCATCTTCCCCACGCGCCGGTTCCCCAAATCGCCTGAGGAACCGCAACGAATGACTTCATGTGCTTCCCGCGCCGTCGGTGCGGACGGGTATTCTAGCCCTTTTACTCCAGGTTGGGAAGGTTTCCGCCCGTTTTTGCCATGTGGGTCTTCCTGCATAGGAAGCCTGGTTGAGCGTTCTCCCGAGTGCACTTACACAGCGATATAAGGGATATCAGCGAGGGACCCCAGGCGGTAGTACGTTCAGATCCGGCCGCTTTCTCCATCATCCCAAGGGCACCAGGAGGTGTCAACTTTATCAACCACTTGCGCTTGTTTCTTTGGTTGTTTTGATTCCAGCAGAGTCATCATGCCTCACGCAGAACCACCTACTCCGCCTTCCCTCAGCGGCGTCAACCTGCACGTGAACGATGGTCTCTTCTCGCCGTCTGAGGTGGCACAGATGCGAGTGTCTCGCCCAGACGAACCCCTCGACGTCCTGCGGGAGCGTTACCAGGCAGACGGATACGTGTTCCTAAAGGGACTCATCCCCCGCGATGACGTCCTGAAGGCCCGCGAAGCCTATTTCGCCAGCCTGGCACACACGGGCGTCCTCAAGCCCGGCACCACGAATGTCGAGGGCATCTTCGACAGCGCCAAGCCTCCCAGCGACTACCCGGGCATCGGCGCGGGCCAGGACGCGCTCGAGAAGTCCCCCGTGGCGGCCGCATTTGTCGACGGGGCACTGGCGCAGCACACGGCAGGGTGGTACTGGAACGAGGAGGGCAGAGGGTTCACACAGCACCCAGCGCTGAGGGAGTTCGTGGAGCGGTTCACAGGATGGGGTGACAAGACGCTGCCTGTCAAGCGGACGCTGCTGCGCAACAACACACCCGGAAACAAGGCCATCGGCGTTCACTACGACCAGAGCTTCCTCCGGTACGGCGAGCCGACGGCGCTGACGGCGTGGGTCCCGATGGGGGACATCAGCATCGAGGGCGGTGGCCTGATCTATCTCGAGGACGGGGTGAGGCTGGGCGAGGAGATTGAGAATGACTTCTCGAGGAAGGCCAAGGAGGCGGGCATGAGCGACGAGGAGATGCGCAATGCCTTCAATTCCAACATGATGAGCACTGGATTCCTGTGCGACGGGCCGCGGGAGTTTGGGCGCAAGTACGGGCGAAGGTGGCTGGCCACGGCGTACGAGGCCGGCGATGTGGTCCTCCACCAGTCGCATGCTGTGAGTGGAGCTCAATCTACCTCTGTAGGCATATTCGAGTTGCCGTTTGCTAATGTTGGATGGCGCCGTTTCGCAGATCCATGCTTCCACGATAAATCATGATGCCCAGGGGCGGATCAGGGTCGGCACAGATTTGCGGTTTGTGGACTCATCGAGGCCATGGGACACGGTAAGTCTGCCTGCCACCAGCTCGCAGGTTGTTGTGTCGTCGTAGTGGCTTGTAGGTGCTGACATGCTATTGACACAGCGGTGGGACAAGCATTATGAAATTGGCGATGGCGTGTGAGGCATCGGGCTGGGCCTGACAGGCAGGTGCGCAGTGGTGTTGGCGCGGGCGAGAATACTTGCGATGCTGGCGTGGAAATGATTGCTACAAGGCCGGCCGGGGAAGTCCGGACCGAATAGTCCCAGTCTATCAGCTCGTCAGAATGGGGGGTTTATACAGTGTAGAAGCTTGAGTGGAACGCGGGGCAAATGTGGGATGGATGGGACGGCGATGGGGTTAGGCGTGGGCTGTGGGCTGTGGAACCAGCTCCTGCACCTGCGTTGTGTACGTTGTGTACGTTGTGTAGGGCCTTGCTAGGCCTGCCAGGCCTGCCAGGCCTGCCATGCTTGCCTAGGGTGCGGCTCAATCCTCGGCGCAAATGGGGAGATGGCCAGGCTAACAGATGATGAAATCACCTCACCTGGCCTCATCTCTTGTTCCCTCTATAAGTCCCATGGGTCTCCCGACGTCTTTGTCTGTCTCCGTCTGTCTCCACAAGCCATCTGAGATATAAGACACTCCCTCATACCGCCTGCTCAGCTCCCTCGCATCTACAACCGACACACCCCCCACCATCACATCACCACTGCGGGGCATATTCTTCACGGGCCTCAAAAGACCACCCTCACCATGGCGGGCCCTGTGCCATTTGCAAGGTCGCTGGACCACATCTATCCCGAGAATGCCCTCGCCACCCAGGGGAAGCGATGGAACAACCTCCTCAACCAGTTCCAGACAACCTATGGCCAGCCTGCCGAGTTCGTCGCCCGCTCGCCCGGTCGCGTGAACATCATCGGCGAGCACATCGACTACTCACTGTACTCGGTGCTGCCCATGGCCATTACCGCTGACTGCCTGATCGCCGTCTCCACAAACCTCGATGCTGCTTCTGTAAAGCAGGGCACCTACAAGATCAAGATTGCAAATGTTCAAGGCCAAAAGTTCCCCAGTCACGAGTTCGACATACCCTTTGATGCCGTCGAGATCGACGCAACAGTCCACGAGTGGACCAACTACTTCAAGTCCGGCCTGAAGGGGGCCCTTGAGCTGCTCAGGAAGAAGCATGGCCCCGCCTACAAGCCCGTCTCCATGCAGATCCTCATGGACGGCACCGTGCCCGCCGGCGGCGGCCTGAGTTCCAGCGCCGCCTTCACCAGCACCTCCGCCCTGGCCGTCATGATCGCCAACGGCGAGAACACCGTCGACAAGACCGAGCTCACCGAGCTGGCCATTGTGTCAGAGCGTGCCGTCGGCGTCAACTCGGGAGGCATGGACCAGTCCGCATCAGTCTTCTCCGAGCGCGGCTCGGCCCTCTACGTCTCCTTCTCGCCCAGCCTCACCGCGCGCCCGGTCCACTTCCCCAGGACGAACCCGGAGCTGTGCTTCCTGATCGCGCAGTCTTTCGTCGCCGCCGACAAGTTCGTCACGGGCCCGATCCACTACAACCTGCGCGTGGTCGAGTGCAGCCTGGCAGCCGCCTACCTGAACGCAGCGCTGAACCCCAAGGGGACCCGGCTGCCCGCCGACGCGGCGCCCCTCGGCGTCTCGCTCAAGGGCTTCCACGACACGTACTACGCCAGCCATCCGGACCAGGCGGGCAAGCCGGTCAAGGACCAGCTGCGCGAGCTCATCTCGCTGACGGAGACGACCCTGAGCCGGGCCGAGGGCTACACGCGCGAGGAGGTCGCCGAGACGCTGGGCGTCAGTGTGGAGGAGCTCAACGCGCGGTTCACCTCCAAGTTCCCCGTGCGCGCCGACCGGTTCAAGCTGCGGCAGCGCGCGCTGCATGTGTTCCGCGAGGCCCTCCGCGTGCTCGACTTCATGTCGCTGCTCGAGGACCCGGCCAACCACCCGGACGGCGGCGCGGACACGACCGCCTACAACCAGAGGCTGGGCGCGCTGATGAACGCCACGCAGGACAGCTGCCGGGACGACTACGAGTGCAGCTGCCCGGAGATCGACGACATCTGCAGCATCGCGCGGAGGGCGGGCAGCTACGGCAGCCGCCTGACCGGGGCCGGGTGGGGCGGGTGCAGCGTCCACCTGGTGCCGGCGGACAAGGTGGAGGCCGTCAGGGAGGCGTGGGAGAGGGAGTACTACAGCAAGAGGGAGCTCACGCCGGAGCAGAGGGAGGGGGCGGTAGTCGAGAGCCGGCCGGGAAGTGGCAGTGCGGTCTACGTCGTGGCCGACGGCACATTGTGAATGTGGCTTGGGTCTAGCAGCAGCGCTTGGAGGGTGCGATGAGAGGCTTCATCTTGTAAATAAGTACCATTGTAAGGCTAGCCCTACGCGGCCAACACCCCGTTGAATTAAGACCACTGCACCGTGAGCGAAAGACGTCCCGAAATGACGTTGTTTTCCTCGAGGGGCCCAGGTGAGACCAGGCCCAGACACCTGGGGAGAACCTTCTCGGCGGTACCTATATCCGCACCATGATATGTGCGTTCATCCGAAGCAAGCAAGAACAGGAGGAATGAAATGACCGAGAACCAGGGGGTGGTAAAAGCAACCGACCGTCGGGACCTTTGGGGCTCATGTCCCCGAAACAGCCCCAGCGCCACTCTTCGAACGAACCTCACACCAGCCCCGTCTCCCGGCTACGAGGCCGTTGAGGCTACCGGTGTCGCCATAGTTGGGGCGATCGAACCTGACAACGTCAGACGGGCCACCGCGGACATCAGATGAGAAAGGAAAGGGGGGGACCCAGCGATGGGAGGGGTTTGCGGAATCCTGGAGCGCCCCGCGGCAGAGTCGCACCGGACTGAACTCCCTGACAACTTGGGCATCCCACACGAGCAAAGAGAGTCTGTCCTTTTGATGCGATTGCTGCTCTGAGAGACAAGAGGTCCTGAGAAGTTTTGCCGTCGTCCAAATCTTCAGCCAGAAATGCACGAAATCGGCCTGTGAGGGAGCGGTCGGTCGGTCGGACTAGACATTGCCGGAAGCCGAGTGCCACGCCGTGCCCGTCGGACAGTTGCGAGTGGCCTGTCACAGCACAAGCACACGGGAGAGGAAAAAGGACGACGGAAATTGAGAGGTTCCTCAGGTATCACCATAGCCCAGATCGCCCACAGTTGCTCGTTCTAGTTTGTCTGTGGATTGCTCACCAGCCCTGCATGCTGCTGTTGACTGCCGCTCCAGACTGCCTCTTCCGGTGCCGCATCACTTTTAGACTTTCCTTCCAGTGTCCTCAGTAAGACCTCGGCTTTTCCGAGCACAACAGGTGCCCTCACGACCTCGCATTCCGGCGACTGTTGTGTCAGCCAGAGGTCGGACAAAGACTACAGTCACATGTAAGGGGAACATGGGTTGGTAAAGTAGAGTAGCATCACACACAAGGGAATCAGCCCCTCCTCGTATTGTAACTGCGTAATCAGCACTGCTGCATCGCCTCGATCCGGAAAAGCAAAGCGTAGCCCGAAGGGTCCCAGATGCAGAAGCCGGCAATCTATTTGACGACTGCACGGGCAGTTCCGCAGAGAATCATTTCTTCTTGTACCTCGCGCTTTGCATTTTGCATCACGCTCCTCGCCGGGTGACCGTTTCGGCAGGTTGAAGAGAGGGCCGTGGGAGCTCGGATAGCCTTTTGTTGCCGAGGCATTGCAGACAGTGTTGAGCCAGAGGGTGGTGTGATCTTGTCTTACGCGAAAATGCCCAGACTGGGGCTGGGCATGGAGGGCGCTTTGACTATTGGGGTCATCAGGGTCTATGTATATTCATCACTATATAGTATTTGGGATACTGGGGGGTATTTTATGTCACTGCCCATGAGAACAAAGATCCACGTGCCATATTAGGTACTCTGAGCAGGGCAGCTGCTGTTACCGTCCGACATGTCCGGGATATAGGTGTGATTGTGGGTATTCTTCATTTCCAGAAAAGTCCGTTCCACTCCGAGTAACTCGTTGCATGGGCCACCAACCTCCATTCTATGTGTGCAAATAACAACGCTTTCATGAAACCAAAAAAAAAAAAAAAGAACAAGAAAAAGATTCGGTAGAGACAAAGAAGTAAAAACAGGATGGGGATTCGAAAACTCCAAGTGGGCAGGTTCCCAAGATGATTATTCACAGCAGAACCGATGATCAACATCCTCCACTTTTTTGAAGGAGGTTGAACAAGGAAAAAAAAAACAGAACACCGAAGACAAGCAGAACCGCCGAGGAAATGACGCAAGAAGATTAGTTGTTCGTGTGAGCGACTCGGATCGACGTTGGTCGTCGACAAAAATGACAATGGAGGGGGGTATCTCGGTATCTCTCGCATACGAAAACGTAGTTGCGTACATCATCAGCCGAAGAAACGCTCAGACTCCAGTAAAAGTACTAGACCGACCAGCCGGGGTGGTGTTTGTGGGTGAAGGGTGACAGGTTATGAGATCGATAGAGAGAGTGAGTTGCTTCTCGAGAAGAAAAAAATGGTAATCGGTAGATAGCAAGAGAATGGTGTGTGTGGTATTGGGTAAATCGTCGACCAATTACGTTGGACAGCCGCAAGAAGCGCCCGTGGTGAACGATGCACAGATCTATGATCCGCCAAAATGGAAGACGCTGGACATAATTGAGCCAGGTCGTGAATCGGTGTTTTGCGTCAAGGTCGAGTCTCTGTATGGCACGCCCTGGGCGCTTTCGCGAGGAGGCCTGACCGTCTGGCCAGAGCTAGAGGTCCGCATGCTCCATCGCCGCTTCTGTGACGCCTGGGACATATGGCCTTGCTGTTGCCCTTGCTGCATGTCGAGGCCGATGGGTGGGTCCGGCGCTCTCGAAGTCGTATAGTGTTGCTGCTGATGCATGTGACCATGCTGCTGCTGGTCACCTGGGACTACCATGGACGCGGACATGTTCGAGTAGCCGTTGTTTTGCGCGAGTAGATCCGTCCAGTAGCCGAAGGAGTTTGTTGGCGCCGTCGGAAGCGGCATGTTGGGCATATTGGGTGTGCTCATGATGGTGTCGTCAGGGTCCAGGCTAAGTTTTCAACGGTTAGTATCATCTGAAGACGTGGCGGATATTGGCTTTGTGAGACATGACATGAGCCGTGAGCTGAGACATGTCTCACATTACAAAAGGTACGCCAAGAGTCACCGAAGGCACGAAAAGAAAGAAGAAAAGAAAAGAAAGGAAAGAAAACGGCCTACAATAGGAATGACGTGTTAGAGAGATCTTGTGCTGTTGTCATAGCGGATTGTGGATCCTGTGAAGTCCAAGAGCCGGCATCCGACGGGAGGCTTTGAGGCGTGAAGCTTAGTGGCGCCGGCACCATGCTTATCTTGGACATGCTCTGCGCGTCTTCCTCTACCTTGGGGAAAGTAGGCAGTGGTGTCTCGAAAGGGCTAAAGTCGGGGATGTCCACGCCCTGCTGCTGCTGGTGCTGATGTTGTTGCTGCTGCGTCGGATGATGTTGTTGTAGTTGGTCGAGGCTGGTCTGGCTGCGATTGGCGCGGTGATTCACCGAGGCCATTTGGCACGTGGCGCGGATCGGAATGAAGAATCCAGGTGGTAGAGTAGGCTGTGTGTCCTTCTTCGCGTATCCTAACATTGAGGCACATTGCACGAATTGCTGAACATCCGAAATGTGACGACACTCGAGCATCTTTCGTAGCGTGAAAGACGACAGTGCCTGCCAAGCAGGCGACTCAGATGACATTTTGACGCGGCGTTTCCACGCCTCGTCCACCGGAGACTGGCGCATCAGATTTCGGAATCTCGCCGAGTAGGACCAATCGCGATGCGTTAATCCGTCTCCGTCAAAATGGTCGGCAACGTGAGCGAAATACTCGTGTGCCTTCTTGTCGGCGTCCTCGTCGCTCTGGGCTTCGAAAATTCGTTTGCAGTCCTGGAAACCGCAAGCAAAAACAACCTGGGGGCATGTTTTTGCCATTGCATCATCAGGCAAGGGCCCGACGCCCTGGTGGCAGGATTTCAAATGATTCGTGTATGCTGATTTCCACTCGAACGGCAAGCCGCAGCCGGGAGCGGCGCATGTCCACACCGAGTGGTTGGTGTGGAACTCGTGGAAGTGGCGCTTCAAATCGTTCTTTCGCTTGATCTCGACCGTAATCCCTCGTTCCCCGCAGAATGGACACTCGAAGGGATCTTGCTTTTTGTTTCCCCACGCACTGCCAATTCCCCCTAGATTCGAGCGTTTCGATGCGCCTGCTGCGCGACGGACGACCTTGCGGCCAATAGAGCGTACTGACGAGGTTTGTGCGGGATTGTGGCCTGGCATCACATTTTGGTTGGACGCCGGAGAGGGTGCGAGACTCAGGCTATGGAAGGATGAGGTGTCGGAACAAGTAGAGTAGAGGCTGCCGGTGATGGAACTGGCATCGGAGAATGAGATCGGACTCGGGTTGGCCTCGAAAGGCACGGCCATGTGACCGTTGCTGCTGGAACTGACAGGTGGTACCATGCCTTGCTCTGGGACTGAGTGTTAGACACGGGAGAGAATGGGCGCCCGTGGCGGCACCCCGGCGTCGCGACCGGCTCGGAGGGAGTTTCTCACCGTTTGCTGACATTGACCGCAGCATGCCCACGAGATCGGTCAATCCATACTTCCCCAACAGATACCGCATCATCGCGCTGTCGTCCATGGCGTTGTTGTTGTTGCCGTCCATCCTTCCGAATTTCAAGCAAATGGGCTCCACTGGCTCAATTCGGGGGAAGGTTCAGGGGCATGTGAAGGCGCGACATGCGTGGTTTAGATGATGGGAACAGACCGATGCGATGTGTTGAGCGGTGTTGAAAAAGCGTAAGAGTTGGGGGCGAGAAAATGGTCTTTTCCGAGTTTGATTTGCCGTAATTATCGATAAATTGGTGTCTGCTGAGAAAGCGAAGATGCCGTGCGTGGTCGGCGGTGTAGAAGGGTAGGGATCGTGCTGAATCGAAGCGATGATGTTGGAAAGCAGAGAAGAGAACAGTAGATTGAGGAGAGAAGGAGAAAGAGAAGAAGGAGAAGGAGAAGAAGAAGAAGAAGAAAAGAGTTCGGGGAAAAAAGAACGATTGACCTCTGCGGGTGAGTTTGTACGAGGCTCTTCACGTCCAGGAAGTGCCAATCACATCAACATCTGCAGGTGAGGAGAGAGTAGGTCGAGTGGTGTGCGGCCTCAAATATAGATAGGTAAAGGTGCGTGCGAGCGTGGGTGCGAGCGTGTGGGTGACCAACAGGTTCGGTTCAGGACGCGGCGGCTTTCCACAACCTTATTGCCCAAGGCCTGGGTGTGGAATGTGGATATAAGGTATGGATATGGGTATTGGCCTGAATATGGACAGGATGGATCTGGATATGGAAATGGACGGTCTCGAGCCAAATCAAGCGGTGTCATCGGACAACGCAAGAGCAGGCAGACCCGGTGACAGGAGGATGAAAAGGGTTATATGAGGGCGTATGCACACAGATGGGGCCGCGCTGTAATGGGTGGTGACTGGCCCAAGCAGGCCCTACTGCGTAAAAAGAGATTATGAGCTGATGAGCTTTGGTGCCGTTTGCTGCAGTCTGCTGCACTGGTTTAAACCCGGAAGGGCAGTTGGCTGGAGCGAGACTGCCAGGACCACCGCTGCCTGTCACGGGTGGGAGCTCTGTGTTGAATTGGGAATGGCCCGGTGCTTGAATGGGAGGGAGATCGGCAGGAGCGTTGCCGGTCGTCGAGGTCCATTCACGCAGCAATCTCACGTCTGCTGGCTGCTTCTGTTGGTGCTGATGCTGCTGGGAAGGGTAAGGTGAGAGAGGTGAGAGAGCGAGGGAGCGAGGGAGGATGGGAGGCAGAGCCAAAGCACAATGTTGCGGTCTGCTCTGCCTGCTGCGCTGTGCTGTGATCTTGCAGTGGCCTCCTGCGCACCACTGCTATCTCGTTCTGCCGTGTTTAGGGCCTGCCTGTTGGCTGGCAACCTGTCTTGGGTCCCTCCCCTCCTCCTTTCCCCTCCCCTCTTCGCCATCCCACCCTCTTCTGTCTGCCCTGTACTGCCCTGCCCTACCGCACTTGGTCACTTCAGGCTGCCAGGGCCTGCCAGGGCCTGCCAGGGCCAAATCCATCTCTGCTGCTTTGGTTACTTTACTAGCCTTTTCGCTCTTCGGACTGTGGTTGGCCGGGCCTCTCGGCAACCAGCCCAAGGCTCCAAGCCCACACCCATCCAAACTCCAGGCCAGGATGCCAAGGGCGCGTGCGCCACCCTTCGGGTTCGTTGGCCACCGTAGACGATACCAATACCGTCGCACATAGGCACTGCAGGATGTGTGTATCAGGTACCAGCCGTGCTGCAGTCGCAGCAGCACCAGCACCAGCGCCAGCAGGCTGTCGCAGGCGGAAGGCGCGGGACCTCGAGCGGGGCGTTGCTGTCGAGTCTCCAGGGCCCTGCTTGAACTGGGGACCCAGCTCTCGTTTCTAACAAGGGGATCCCCATGAATGAGATGGGGGTCCATGCTCCTTGCTCATCACCACTTAGGCATGTTTCGACACGGCTCAGAATGATTTTGGAAAGGAGCTAGAAGTACTTGAAACCAGAAGCTGCAAATATCGACCACTCACAGGAGCTCTGCCGCCCCGAGCTCCAGAGACGGGCCTCTGACCGCAACTCAACTCGGCCTGCTGCGTCGCAGTCGCGGTGGCCTCAGGGATCACAACTGATGATTTACTGCGGGCAGCCCCGCGCGCTCCAGCTGGAAAAAGCAAGACCTGTTCTGTACTGTGTGTGCAATGTGCATCCGTGAGCCGTATGCGTCTGCGTCTGGGTCCGCGACCTGGTCCCAAGTTGGTGGTGCACTAAACCTTCAGCCAACACCAGCGCCGATGGGTTACTCCCTTCTCAGCGGGCGTGCTGATGGATGACTGGTCCCCTCCACCTACATCTCGGCTCGCTGATCGACCCCCAACAGCCCGGGGCTGGGCCCAGCTGAAAATCCCACAGCCACCACGTCTTGAGACCAAAGTCATGCACGAGCAGCCACACAACCGCAGACTGTATATAGATATGTTGCCACAGAGAGGTTTCACTCTCGCCCGCGTCTTGTTCTGCTAACGCAGAGCCAGGCCGTGTGTGTTCACACCATGCTGCACAAAGTGATACCCGGAGTCAGCCGCCGGTTCGATGCAACGACGACGACATAGCACGGCGAAGCTACCGCCTCGGCTGCCAGATGCGACCTCACAGACCGGAATATCTGGGGGAACGGGCCATAGGCAAGCAGCTATATGACAAGATGACAAGGTGCACCATTAAGGTTGACACGGGCCCGGGCGGCTGTCATGGGTGAGCTGAAATGGCGCTGGCATCGTTTGAATAGGGAAACATGCATCTTGCCGAGTTGGAATCCCTGGCGCGCTGGGTCTTCCGGGTAATTGCTTGTCGTCCTGCCCGAACAAGTGCATTGTGGGCATTGTCGCACAGGGCGGGAGAGCCCAGAGGAACAATAAGCCGCATGCTGGGAGCCGCCGATGAAGGTACAGGGAGCCACGTGCTTTGCAGATCGTGTTCGTCAAGATTTGTCCCGTCCGCGGCCACGGAAGCGGCTGCGAGGGCTTGTTCGGTGTTGACAGCAGGAGGAGGATGGGAGCCGACCAATGCAAGTGCCATAGGCATCCCTGCGAACTACCACCCCTGCGGGGATGGAGGGTATCATGAGTGACAAGAGGCGACAGGCCGACAGCCTAGCTTGACGCAAGCCGATCTGAGCTGGATCTCAGTTGGCCCGGGTCCCATTTGCACACAGTGGACGCTAACAGGTTTCTGCGACTCTGGAATCAGTCGACGACTCCACGTCGTACGTACGAGAGCGGTGTGTTCCGCGGGTGATCCATCACGGACAGCATCTTAGTGCGACGCAGGCGGGGGTGGCCTCTGCTCTACCCAGATATCCAGTCCGGGCGGACATAAAATCGAGAGGATGTATAATTGTGCAGGAGGTCGAGGTGGGTTGGGTGACGGCCGGATCTGGAAACTGAACGGCCCAGATCCCGGGCGGGCCAGCCTGACCAGCCTGCCAGCTTGATTGACATGCGGACTGACGTGCTGGCGATCAAGTGGCTGGGTGATCTGATCGGCGCATGTTCATCATCATCATCATCCTCCTCCTCCTCACTCCTCTTGCTCGTCGTGATGCTCGCCGCATGTCCGCCACTTTGCCTGTCGTTGGGTGCACGAAGTCGGGGGTGCATGAGGGATTTGGGATTGCATGTGGAATTCGGCCGTTGGAGACAGCTCGCTGGGCTGCTGCACTTCTCCTCACGTCAAATTGGTCAGTGTCAGAAAAGCGGAGCCCGACACTACCCGTTTCTAAAAACAGCAGCAGTGCGGGCCAACACCTGCAGGTCGCATCTAATAAGCGTGCTTGCAGCTTCCGTGCGACCAGAGCCAGCCTGCCTAGGTCGTCCAGGAACTGCGTAGTACAATGTCAGCCTGATCTGAACTGGACGGTCCTGACTTAGTAGGTACTGTGTAAGTTTAGTACACAGTAGGCTACCTGGTGCTAATCCAGGTGCCTAGGTGGGTTACCAAGGTACTTGCAATTCAGGCAAGTGCAGCCAGTGCTGGTGCTAAATTGAGTAAGAGTTTGGCAGAAACTGTCTTTGGGCTACCAGCCACGAGTGACGTTGGCCATATGGTGGGCAAGCCGTGCAGGCGCCAGCCAGCAGCACTACGACCTTGCAGCCTCGAAGCTTGCAGCTCTTTGATGCCCCCCCCCCCAGCCGCCCCGCCCACCGTACAACTGTAGTCACAGCAAGTACGACTCATCAACCGTCCTGATCTGCTCTGGGTGGGATTGCCTGTATGCTCGATGATGCCATTCCATGCTTCCACCCACCCCGCCCTAATGTCACCTCGGGAGCTCCCCACTTGTAATAACACTCCAGAGCTCGTCAAGCTTCAATATTCATCAAACAAGCTGCGCTATTGACTTTGCTGACGACAAGGCGCACACGACCGCACTGACCGAAATTGCTCGGCGCCGGCTGTCCCGCATCGCATTGCATGCAGGACGCACTGTCGCCGTCAGTCTAGTCTCTCAGTCAGTCTCTCTGTCAGTCAGTCAGTCAGTCAGTCAGTCAGTCAGTCAGTCAGTCAGTCAGTCAGCCTTGTCACGCCAGCGAGTGCCTCTACCACGGTATAAGCCATGACTCTAGCCCCCATCCGCTGCCACTAGAATGATCGCTGCGACTGGGGCTGCTGGTGAATGGGACTCTGCGCCGTCTCTAGATTAGCGAGGGCACGCAATTGTTCTTGCTGGCTGGGGAAGCCGATGCGTACGGATATTCCGCAACATCTGCGCCCACAGATCCGCCACGCCACTCCGTCATGTCGACCAGAGGAAGCTGGGCAGTGCCAAGGAAGACCCCAGCCAGGTCGTCACGTCAACTTTCACGCGTGCATTGGGACATCTCGGGTATCAATCGCGTCGACGTCGAGAGCAACAAACCCCCAAAAACCGCATGCGAGGGAGAGCATCCACAAGGCCGCGACGCATGTGCGAGGGCTGGGCTGGGCTGGGGCTCTCTCCGACGTGGGCACGCAACCAACATCCTTTCCCTTACAGCCCTCCCGGCGGCTCTTACTTTTTCCCACGTGCTTCGTCGGGCCCCGAACCTTAGCAACGTGGGAATCATGCATGCAAGTTCGCGCCAGCAGTCACACGGCCGTGTGCCACAAGCAGGGCTCAACAGTTCATGATCTGCGTCATGCACACAGAGTTCAATCTACTTCGTGCAAGATGAAGCCCTCTGTAAGCTTTGACAAAAAACCAAGCAGTGCTTGGCATATAACGTCCCTCCTTCCGGCCTCTCATGCCCAGATCCCACCATCCTACCGCGAGCAATCCGTCGGGGACGACCAAGCGATCCATCCATCCCGTCGAAACTGTATTAAGCCGCATCACCGCTCCCGTGCACACAATACCTGCTTGAGCCAGCCACTCATCCCCAGTCCCATGGCCCTGCCTATAGAACCCTGGGGCTGTCACTCACATCCGTGTCAGAAACGCGTCCTCCTTGGGGCCCTCACCCCCCTTCCCCCTTCTTCGAACCCCACCACCACGGAGGCGCACGCAGCAGCAACGCCCGCAGCCACAACAGGTGCGCAACCGGCATCTATTGCTGCCGTCAGAGTCTTGCTCGCTAGAGAAATCATGTGTGTCACTCTTGCGTCTGCGGGACGCCCCTGGCAAAGGTTTCGGATAGGTCTCAGGTGAGGACGACACATTTGAAGTTCTCCTACAAGATGGTTCCTTTCCGTACAATACTGTGCGGAGTACTTCCGACACCCATCATCGACAACATCTGTCAACCTTGAACTCCCATGAACTGCTGAACAAGTGCTGTGCGTCCGTCTTGGTCAAGTTGGTCAGTAATTGCGAATCCCCGCGGGCTTGAGCACTCTCCTTCATGGCAACTGCACAATTCGGATGCAAAACCGCCAACAACGTCATCATGTCCGACGTGCCGCCGGAGCTTCAAATACAATTAACAATAGACTACATGCAACCAAGTCCACGAGTGAACCACAAAGCTCAAGTTGGACATGTCTCCTGCGCCTTAGGTGTAAGCTTATTGCCAGCATCGTTGAGTTTCAGCAATATTGAATATTCCACAATGGACCCCTTGAACTCACTCTACTGATTACCGCTACCTCGTTACCTACCATGTCGAACTGGCGACTCCTTTATGCTGGTCAGGATCTCCTGAAATCCCCTGACCATCGCTCTACACCCACCATCGGTGAAACCTGGACAACACAGCTTCACCCAGGACAACCGCCAGCCCGCCCCTGAGGTATGTCAGGTTCTCTTTGTGGGCAAAGATGACCAGGCTGTGCCGCCTCACGGCAGCCTCGACGCTTGGCACGCAGCCGGGCTTGTAGGCGCCTCAAACGACCCCGGAATCGAGCACCAACACCCCCTGCTTTTCTTCCCACTGCTGCGTTTGGGCGTTTGTAATCCGCGGGTCCCGCAGTCGGCTCTTGCCGTTCTTCTGTCAATGCGTTTATGGGAACGCTTAGAGATCGGCGGTGATCCGTCCTTTACGGCACTTCGGATTGTTTCCCTGGTACCGCACTCGCTGTAATGGCCGATGGGATGGTGCCAGTGCTGGCGGAGACAAGGACAAAAAAAATCAAATAAGGGGTGGGACCTGGACCCGTTTTATAATGGTCACGGGCGTCTACGATTGTTGTTTTCTTGTCTTGGCATTTTTGAAAAAGAAATCAGGGTCCTCATTCGACGTAGGCCTCCTATATGTGTACAAATCTCGGCCCGTGACAGACAAACCAGGCTTTTTCTTGATCCAGTCCCGGAAGGTCATTCCGAGCCTGCCTCCGGAGCGCTACCACAATACTAAGGTTCTCACTCCCTGTTTGGACCGCAAAATGCCAGGGGTTTCGGACTCAAAACCGGGGTGACCGGTACGGCCCCCGGCGACAGACAGCACGGTCGCCCTTTGGCAAATGCCCTGGAACCCCAATTCCTACTCGAGGGCAAACACGAGGACATGCGCCTCAGGGAGTCGAGACTGAATACGCTCTCTCGGTACGATGGGCGATGCCCTCAGACGTTGGCCGCTTCAGGAATTGCCCTTGGCAGAGCCCCCACCAAAAGCGAAATTCAAGTCGGCAGGTGATACGAGTCCTGACTTGAGTCTCGCTGCCTTCAGGGTCCAAGGAAAGAAAAACAAAATGACGTCCGAGCGCAAGCCGTATTCTGCATGGCTTTATGGGACAGTCTCGCCATTCTCGTAAGGAACTCGCCAGGGTCTTTTCAGCACCTGAAGGCTTTCCTGTGCCTGCTACCGCTTTCGCTGGTTGGGCATTCCATTTGATTGACCGTGGTAAGACATGCCCGGTTCGCTGGTGCGGTGCTGTTGTCAAATATGTTCTGCTTGAGCTTAAGGGATGCCCGGGCGTGGGTGCTGCGCGTGCAAATAGGTTCCTGAGACATCGAGAGGCACCGCAACTACATCCTTAACCTCGTCGTTTTCCCTATTCAGAGCCAGACAATTTTACAGGAATCTGTCATCCCAATATCTTCCGACAGCATCTCTTTGGTGCCGCGATGTCACCACGGCTTGGACGGCGTTAGGAGTGTCGTGTAAACAATACTGAAGCCGTTTGTCGCTCGAGATTTGTTGCATTTTTGCGTTGCGCCAACTTGGGTCCCCTCAAATTTTACCAATTATTTACAAACAATACCAATCGAATCCGAATGCTCCAGTGAAACTCCTCGATGTACGAGGAATGAGCCGCACATGCAACTTTTGTAATCGAACAACCCGCAGATGGGTATATTTTCAACGGACATCCATCGTTTCTCCGCGGGCTGTAAGGGGACACCCTTTTCAAGGTAGTAGCATTGCAATAAGGACAACATGCTGGCCGAGAAGACTCGTGGACCTGATTGAGGCTGCTTGATTATCAGTTACCATGCAGACCTCCAGTTCGCTCCCTCATCGTTTCTCTTCGGGCCTTGTCCTTGGCTGTTGAGCACATTACCAGTTAGTCACGAGACCAGGATTACTTGAGCTTCAGGTATATCAGATCACTTACCAGCATCCCACGTGATGAACTCGTGCAGGGCATGACCAGCAGGCACCATGGGGAGGACAGGCACCTTCTTATCCGTAATTACTTCCAGCACAGCTGGGCCGTCAGTGTCAATCAGCCACTTCAAGCTGTCGACCACCTCTTCAGGCTTCGACACGCGTCTGTGGGCGAGACCCATGGCATCCGCAAGCTTCATGAAATCAGGATTCTTCTGGTGGGTGTGACTGTAGCGGTCCTGGTAGAAGAGGTTCTGCCACTGGGTCACCATGCCTTGCTCCTCGTTGTTCAGAATGATCACCTTGACGCCAATGTTAAACTGCGCGGCGGTGCTGAGTTCTGTCAGAGTCATGCAGAAGGAGGCGTCTCCGTCGATATCGATGACCAAGGAGTCAGGCTTTGCGACCTTCGCACCGATAGCGGCGGGCAGACCGAAGCCCATAGTACCCAGGCCGCCCGAGGTGATCAGGGTACGTGGGTGCCTCCAGCGGAAGTGTTGAGCGGTCCACATCTGGTGTTGACCAACACCGGTGGCGATGTAAGTGCTCTCCTTCCGGTCCTTGCACAGATCGGAGAGCTGCTCAATCATCTCCTGAGGCTTGATGCGTCCAGAATCCCCGGCCCTCTCGAAGTCGTTCATGGGCCACTTCTCCTTCCAGGCGTTGATCTTTCCGAACCATTCCTTGCGGTCCTCCATGGTCTTGGATTGGACCATTGGCAGCAGCATGTCCAGGTTAGTCGCCACGTCGCCCTCCACGGCCTCGGTGGCCTGGATGACCTTATTGATGTTCTTCGGCATGATCTCGAACTGGACAATACCGCCACGACCCTCGGCCGCCGCGGCCTTGGCGCCAGGGGCGAAGCCAGGGACGCTCAGTGTGACACGGTCGTCAAATCGTCCTCCCAGAGCAATGATCAAATCAGCCTCCTGCATAGACATGTTGGCGTATGCTGAGCCGTGCATGCCCAGCATGTGAAGAGACTTCTCGTCCAGCTCGTCAAAGGAACCCATACCCTGCAAAGTGGTTGTAACAGGTATAGAAGCCTTGTCAGCCAAAGCCCTGAGCTTGGCAGGGCCGTTTTCCGAGCAGATAACACCATTACCGGCATAGATGACCGGCTTCTTAGCGATGTTGATCAGGTCGGCCACGCGACGAATGGAGGCCTGCAGCTGCTTCTTGCTGAGCTCTGCCATGGCTTGCGAGGCCGCACTGGGAAGGAAGGGCAGGGCGGACTCGGTAGGAATAGCTCTCCTCAAGACACCGGCTGTAATGTCCTTGGGAAGGTCGACGAGAACAGGCCCGGGCCTGCCGCTGGTGGCGATCTCGAAGGCCTCGTTGATCCTCCGGGGCAGCTCGGCAACACTCTTAACCATGACATTCCACTTGGTGCACGCCCTTGAGATACCAATAACATCTGCCTCCTGGAATGCGTCACTTCCGATCGCGCTGGTGGGGACCTGCCCAGTGAAGACGACCAGGGGTATGCCGTCAGCAAGAGCATCTGCCATAGGCGTGACAACGTTCGTAGCGCCGGGGCCAGACGTGACCAGGACGACACCTGGCTTTCCAGAAGCGCGAGCATAGCCCTCGGCCATGTGTCCAGCTCCCTGCTCGTGTTTTGGAAGAATGAAGTCGAAGTGTTTTGAGTTATAGATGGCGTCGAAAACGGGGAGAATAGCACCGCCAGGATAGCCAACTGGGATGAATGAGTTAGCCCTAGGGTATACCGCAACCCACTCTTGCAGGGCGACTTACAGATGTGCTCCACCTTCTGCCTCAGCATCATCTCGTGGAAGATCTCTCCTCCAGTCTTGCCGATGAACCTGCACATGCTGTCAACACAAAATTCCCGGGGCCAAACAATGGCAGGGGCACGTACGACTCGTCCATGTCGGACGCTTTTTCGGCCAGAGGCTCGACATGATTTCTTGTCGCGGCGTTGAAGGAGGGGCTGGGCTTCGATCGGACCTCGCTACAGAGCAGCTAGTTTTAGCAATTGAAGCAGTAAAGGGCCAAGGGCAGCCCGCATCGGTTGCGCACGCGACTTACGAAGATGTAGGTTGTGATGCCGTAGCGGTAGCAGAGTTCCTGGCTGTGGAGTGAACCGCCCTCCGTCTTGAGGCCGAGGCCAGGGCACTTGATGTGGTGAAGGACCGTTTTGATTGTGACTGTGCCACGGCCTTGAAGGCCTTGCTGGCCTGGTGGCTTCCGGACCGGAGCATTTTGAGCGTGTGCGTGGAGGAGTGGAGATGGTCACAATGGGGAGGAGGAAGAGAGAGAGAAAAAAAAAATTAGAGAGAGAGAGGGAGAGGATTAGAGCGAGGCTGCACGTCTGGCGCAGGTGTATCCTGCTGGGCTAGAGAATTGGACAGCCTGCGACTTCTTCATCAACGTGAGAAACGTCAATGGCAGCAGTGGCAGCAGTGGCAGCAGAGGGCGGATGAAGATTCAGGCTGGGCCGAGTGGGAGGCGGCGAAGAAGACTGCAGGCTGTTTTGTTCAAAAGGACAAGGGTCCGCCAGTTGACTCACCCACTCTGCCACTCTGGGGGAAGGGGGTTGTAGCTTTCTAGAGGTGGTGGGCGAGCAGCAGGCGACTCAAGCGAGAAAGAATTGGGCTCCGAGATCGCCCAAATTCAATGATGGACTAGAATGAAAATTCCGTAAGAGTCATCCACCCACCCGAACATGCTCCAGGTGCACTTGTATGCGCGTGCAGCAGAAGTCAATTGCGGGGAGGAAGGGGCCGGGGCACTTGTCTCCCACACTGCCATCCCGGCCGGAACCGCTGAGTGTGGCTAGCGGCTAGTCGCAGTCGTGGGTGCTGGCGGTGGCAAGTATGGTGGGGTTCGGTTACTAACCATTCGTCTGTCTCCCAATTGGTCTGCTCCTTGGCCCTCCGCCCACATCCCACCTCTCCCTTGGGGCCTCGTTAAGCTCTTCCGCTGCAGTCCAACAAACCGGGGCCCACCTCGTTTGCTTCACCCGCTGTCTTGCATGGTCGAGCGTTGCGCGTCCTCTGTCTGGTCGTTGTTTTGATCTTTGCACGTGGACCAGGCTAGTTGCTGTGCATATCATATGCACTGTTGCCGTACCACCTGCCGGCACGCCTTCAAAATGACACGACATTATAGCAGGGTCTGTGGCTGGACTGCTTCCTATCCATATGGTCCGTGTAGGAGATTGCTCTGTAGAACGTTGTTCCATAGGAGGGTAACCCACAGGAGTGTAACCCCATAGGAAGGTATCCCACAGGAGCATGTCCCACAGGAGATGACCCCATCAGAGGTTGTTGCCCCGGAAGAGGTTGGGGGATACCTCGGGATGCCCTGGTCGCATAGCCGACACCCGACCAGAGCTCGAACAACATATACATACATATCACCCTCGCTACACCAGCTGTATCGTCGTCAACTCTTGTTCAGCATCGTGGTCGATGACCAGAGATCACAATGTAACCCGGGTCCTGGATCTCGATTCCCTCCCAGCTCCCAACCCAGTAAGCACCTCCATCCATGGCCTATAGTGAGATTTGACACCCATAAAACGCCAAAGGTGCAGCCAACAAGCCACCAACACGGGCTCTCTGTCCTGATTTGGCTCACACTCCCAGAGGTTCAACACCAGAACGTGCAACTGCTGGCCGGGATCACGACACCGCGCAAATTTGTTGGTGCAGATACAGCCATGATAAAACCATGGCCAAAACTGTCAGTTCAACGCTGTCAAGGTGCCTAGGTACTCTCCTCTACACTGACATTTGTCTCCATCACTTTCTGGATGTCTCGTGGCCATAAGTTCTCGCGACTGGCAAACGAGGTCACCGGCCTCGAGCTGGCGCTGCGCTGTCGTCCATCACAAGCTCCCAGGCAGCCTCGGTGTCTCTCCCGTGCGAATGCTAGTGGTCGGAGGAGACACCGATGGTGTGCACCGGGAGCCAAACCCAGCATCGTACGAGAAAACCTGTTGACCTCATCGAGGGTCCAAATAAGGTTTTTGAAGGTCGCAGCACAAAGGGTCCACAGCTGCTTCTCCACCAATGGCGTCCTCAGGGGCGTCGACATTCCATGCTTTTCATGGTTTTCGGGCTTATGTGAGTTCGATATCACCCCGGGGTGCCAACGTCCTCCATCCAACTTCTCAGGGTCCTTCGCGTGCAAAGGCCAGGGCGTTGGAGCAGATACCTGGTTCGTTGCGACACAATGCCCACATTTCGGCCTTTGAACAATCTTTCTGTCAGCCTTAATCCTCCTGCTTGGTCCTTGTAGTCAGGAACCGGTCCAGCAGGTCCGACAACTTGGTCGGCCAACGTGGGAGCCTAGGGCCGCCACGGTATAACTCCTATACCCTCCTGTTCAGCCTGCTCCTCTGGTTCTATCACACATCACGCCTATCCTGCAGGCTTTGACGTCTACGGGCTTGGTCGAGCAGTACTCGGCAGATTCTTTTTGTTTTCTCTGTCCCTTCCGCCCTTTCCCTTCTATTCCCTCTGAAGAACAGCCAGTATCTGTTCGTGATCCGTTCGACAACCAAAAACCCTGCTCCGGGCTCTTGGCGGAGTTGAACCACGATGATAGCGAGGGCCACGAGTTGCGGTGTACAAAATTGGTCCCACGCACGGTACGGCGACTAGGCTGCAATGCGGCTCGATGGAATGAGCGCCTAGCCAAAAGTCTCCTCAACTTGACCGATCAAGACGGATCGACGGCGGCGAGTAGCTCGCGGAACTAACCCACGGCCAATCAACAGCCCGACCGTGGGACGACGGCGGCCGTTTCTTCGGTACAACATAGCGTTGACGGGCAGATGACGCACCAAGACAAACGAAAATGTATTCTCAGTCCGAGACTGTTCGCCTGATAAACAGCGCAGGTGCTGCCCTTGGGGCGAGGACGCTCTGCTCTCGGCAGTGGCTTACAGTTTTGACGACCGATGCAAGGTGAAAGTTACCGAAAACAAGACCGCGGAAAATCGACTCTACATGGATGGAGAGCCTCGAGGCCCTTAACAATCTTCTGGTGATTGCCGATCGTTGATGAATATGTCTTATCAAGGTCAAGTGCGATGAGCGAGCTCCAGACCGACCACAGTCTCCGGTCTTTTGCACGAGGCAGGGGCTGCACGCACAGGGCCGTATTTTTCTGAACGAAACGAGGAGAGTCTCGTGATGGCGACATGGTTGTGAAGAGAGGGGGCCAGGCATCCCGGGCGCCGCAATTTGATGGGTCAGGTTGCACGCATCGACAGCAGTATCGCAGGAGAGCCTCCAGCGAGCATGGAGATGGTTTTCGGGGAAAGACCATAACCTGTCTTGACGGCGGGCGACTTCGACAAGACGAAAAGCGACAAAACGTGAATGTGTGGTCATAAGCTTGTCACCTTTTTTGCTGGACCGGGTTGAAGCTCAAGGGCAAGTCAGCAATCAAAAGAGAAAACCAGGTCGTCCAAGTCGACAGTTCGAGGGTGGTCCACGCGCTTGTTGAAGAATTCACCTCCCGCAAACAGCGAGCAAGCCCAGGAATATTTGAAGGGGGCAAGCTGGCCGACCACTCGCACGAGCGAGCCTACTCTGCCTTGGTAACAAGAGATATGCGAGCATGATCCATCGGCCGTTACTCCACCAGGACCACCTGGTCCGACATGGCGAGATTGCAAGCCGAATCCCAATATGACAAGTGACAGTAGCCTTGATACACATCGCAGGGCGTGCTACTGACACCAGATGTCCTCTTATAGCTACAAGTTTGAAAAGAAGTCAAGTCACATGGACGCATTCGTGGACCTCAGACAGGGTCGAGATGGAAAGCTCCGCCCTGTGAAGAATGACATGGGAGAAGCCCATGCTTCCCGGGACTGCGTATGCCAGGAGTCGCGAGAAATGCAGAAGATGAGTGATCAGCAGGCTTGCTCTCCAGCCACCTATCGAGCTCACCCCGAACATGTTTGCGACGTCAGTGCAAACCAGCCACAGCACCAAGATTCGGCGCTCATAGCAGCCAGCGTCTGGCTCTCCGAGGCGCAAAACCCGCACCACCCAGATCCTTTTGCGGCTGAGACACCTGCAGAAATTCAGTTGCACGACAACGAATGTGTTTCGGGCAGCCAGCAACGAAGAAGACACGGACGTCATTTCGCTGTGCGACACCAGTCCGGCGCGATGGGGCCGGCGTCTGTGGGATGACAGCTGCCGTGTCGCGAGACATCCGAGGGCTCACAAAAGACGCCTTGCGGCTGCGGCTCGAGGCATGGGCCAACCGCAGGACGACGACGTTGAGCGAACTGGGGAACAAAGGCCCAAAGACTGCCGACAGCGCAGGACCAAACCCTGGGTTCTTGTCGACTTTTTGAATTGTTATGTCGGATCCCGCTGGGTCTATTGGCAGTAGCGCCGTCCTGGCTGCCACGACCAGGGTAGGTCAAGAGGTCACGCATGAACAATGCAGACGAATTGAGCCTCAACGACCGTGATCCCGCCTATAGAGGTTGAGATATACCCAAGCCTCGAGTGGTTTGTTTGTTGTATTAGCGTACCAGCGATAACTTGCCTGACGACAGGAAACGTTTTTATGGAGGGGCAGGTCAGGAACGGAGGAGCGAACCTGTTGCTCAGGAACTTGCTGCCACATCGAAGCAACTTGGACCAAGTTCCCTTAAAAGGTGTTTTTTTTCCGCATTACATTTAGGTCTATGTGGGACATCATGGACCTGACGCTGTCCACCAAGCATCCTTTTGGCATACAAAACACGATATCAGTACAAAGCATGAGATGCTCAACCACCGCACCCAACCAAACCGAAACCGTTCGCATAATCATAACATCGTGGAGGTCAACAAGAACAGAATAATTCCATCATACGCCTCAAGAAAACGCCACCGGGTTCCCACATCCGCCGACGCGAATGTGATGACACGAATATGGAGGAAGGGTGTGTACGAGTCGACACGAAAGATTATTAACCGTCACTGCAATCACATCGTACTTGATTAGCACTTGAATTAGCCGGATGACCGCAGTCTGGACGATTAAAAACACCCAAAGAACGACACACCCGCGACGAACGCCAACAGTGCTGGCCACACGGCAGGGACCAAGTGGTCGCGTGGCAGCCATGGGTGATATAGGGAAAAGAGGCTTTGTAGGAAGGATGGGGGATTCGGGGAGGGGGTGTCACTTACAGCAAAGCCAGCTCCAGGTCACCGTGGATGTGCGCCTTCAGCTCGATCTCAATCTCAAGGTTGAGGTCCAGCCTCAGCTTGAGCGGGTTCTTGCTGCCGCCGTCACCGCCCCCTTGCTGCTGCTGCTGCATCATCTGCTGTTGCTGCATCATCTGCATCTGTTGTTGCTGCTGCCAGTACTGCTGCTGCTGGTAGTCATCGTCCTGGTAGTCCTCCTCCTCATCCTCGGACTCGTACCGCGGCTGTCGGCGCTTGCTCTTCTTCTTCTTGCTGCTCTTCTTGGGCTTGGCTACCTGCTTGTCCTGCTCGTCTTGTTGATTATCCTGTTCCCAGTACGGTGTCGCTTCCTCGTTGTCCTTGGGCGTGGCGGGCCGGTCAGATGCCGGCGTCGCGGCCGAGTCGCGTTGCATCTCGGGCTCGGGCTCCGGCTCTTCTTCTCCTTGCTCTACTTGCTCCTGGTCTTGCTCCTGGTCTTGCTCAGGCTTATACTGTTCCTCGTCACCAGAGTAAGCCTGGTCGTCATAGTTGTCTTCCTCTTGGTCTTGGTACTGGTCGTCATATTGCTCCTCATCCTCGTCGTATTGTTCCTGGTTTTGGTCCTGGTCGTAATCTTCTTGGTCATCTTCTGCGCTGGCCTGGTTGTTACGAGACTCAGGCTGAGCGTTGCGGTTGGCATCTTCAGCTTTTGACTGTTGTGCCTGACTGTTCTCTGATTGTTGTTGGCTCTGAGTTTCCTTTTGGCCCTGTTGCTGCGACTCCTGTCTCTGCTGGCCGGGACGAGGGGTCTCGCCCTGGGACTCCTTCTTGTCCTCAGTTCTGGGCGTTCCCTGTTGCTACAAGTGTCGGCAGTCAGTGACGTGTGCATCAAGAGTGTTACCGGGCAGAGGGATGACGACCTACCGGAGACGACATGATCACTCTGGTTATTCTCTTACAATAGCAGCTGGATTGGGTCGAGGGTGTTGAGTGACTCCAGTGAGTGGGACTCAGACAGTGACTAAATTGCTGGAGGGCAACGAGGTACTAAGTCGACAGAGTTGTCTTTACACAAATGGAATTCCTAAAGGTGGGCAAGTGCACGCCCTGGCATGTCTATGTTTTAAAAGCCGTCGATGAGATCAGAAGAGACCCTGCATAAGAAAGTTGGCAGCCTTGACGCAATGATCCTGCTACCCCGAAGGAGGGCAGACGACGAGTGTCCGGAAAAAACATGTTTTACAACGAAGGGGACCGATCACATTTCGATCATCTCACACCCTCAGCCCGCCCAGCCCGCCCAGCTCGCGGGCGATGAACCCATGGCCTCAGAGCATTTGCGTCAGTGGGTCTGATCTGGGTTGGGTGATACCGAGAGCTGGGGATGGAATCTTGTTTTGCAAGTCAAGGGACCGCTGTGCGTGTGTCTCCGTGGTCCAGACCGCGCCTGTGGGTATTGAGAACATCGAGATGATGTGGGATGACGTCGAAAGAAGCTGAAGGCAGAGGCAGAAAAGGTGGCTTTTACTGTGTGTGCAGCGTTGACATGACATGTACTGTCAGGTACCGACTCAGGGGGTCTGCACGACACATGCGTGAAGTGGGTACATGGTGGGCCCCATCGGCCTACCATGCAGGCTGTGAAGTCATAGCCAGGATGGAGCTTCACCGTGGAGGGTAGGGTGAGCTTCAGGTGTGTGGGGACAGTAAGGCTGGACCCGGGGAAAAGATGACGAAAGAAAGGGCCCTCTTTGATGCATAGAACCATGATGGTGGCCGAGTTGACAACTTGCCGTCTGACTCTTTACTCTCTGCCTGGTTATCCAGTGGACTGACTGCATGTACGACTGCACCGTGGGACCCGCAAGAAACGCGCGCGACGGCGACGACCCGGAGGATCTATCAGACTTCTAATTTCGTCGACGAGTCTCCACATCGTATCGGGCAACACGGGGAGATCGCCAACGATACACAACGACAGAGTGGGCAAGAGACCCAGACGACAGGCGGCGACAGGCGACATGGTGATAGGACTACTCGTCCTCGCGTCCATACCGACGGTGACGGGCGTGGCCCAAGGCATCAGCGCGAAGAAACAGGAGAATGCAAAGCTCAAGGAGAAGATCAAGTTCAACATGACAGCAACGCTGGCCATCGACGGGGGACCACCCAAGGAATCCTGGATCGTCCTCGCAGCGGGAAGAGTAAGTAGGCTAATATCTCCTGTTCCGGCATAGTGGCACTAGCCACACCTGTCTCATCGGTCTTGGGAGGGGGGACGCTATGGCATCATGCCTGGCCTACCCAGGATTCGATCGGACGCGCCAGCAGCGACCAGCGCCAACGCCAGCGGTGAACCAACATGCGCCATGCAATTATGCCCATGGACGCACCGTCGCATTCGGGTGACAGTCCCTGGACTGCGAAACACACGCACTGCGTTGCTCGCCGTTGTATGTGCCGAGATGCATCGCGATCCTCAAAGAGGAAAGAGGACGAGAACCCCCAGACACGGGCTGGCTGCAAAGCAACAAAGATGAGAGGGGACAGAAAGGGCTGACTGAATCGTGAGCCAGATGTGGATAGACCACCCTGACGCACCGTTTCCAGGCCACAAGTTCAACGGCTACTACTTCAAGTACCCATCCGAACAAGGGTATCAGGGCCTGGTGTCCACAATCTCAGACGACCCACCGATGCTGAACTGGCTGTACGTCGACAAGGACACGGGAATGATCAAGTACGGCAGCCGCAAGGACACGATGGAGCACGTCGTCGGGCCATGGGGCTGGAGCGACGACGAGCAGTTCCTGACCTTCGACGAGGACGACTGGCGCTTCATCGCGGTCGAGGTCGAGGTAGCACTCGGGGGAGGGACGAGGAAGATGTGGGAGGTCTTCCTGTCGAGGGATCGAGATGGCAGCTTGAAACCCAGGGCTGAGAAAGGGGAGGAGGGGGAGGAGGGGGAGGACAAGGAGCAGGATGATGAGCAGCCGGTGTTTGACCCCCGATTCTCGTCCTACAGGTGGGCGCCGATCAAGCTGCTCAGGAAGCTGCAGCTGGGGGTGAACAGCCACTGGGTCGGGGGTAAGAAGGACGAGAACCAGTAGTGTACTTCCCATACTGTAGCACCAGCAGGCCAGCAGTCAAGCAGTCAAGCAGGCATGGCAAGGCAGGCTAGTTGGAGGGGTGAAAAGGAACAAGACAAGACGGGGCTGGACGGCCGCTGGCGGCAGACGCGAAACGGAGGGGACCAGAGGCAGCAATGGGCAGCAGCAGGGTTGGCAGGCTGCAGGAACAATTTTAACGGCCACGACGAGGCGTTGGACGGAATAGACGGAAGGGGAGGAGCTCCAAGGGTGAGGATAGATCAGCTGGTGCTGAGCTTCATCACCAGCCCCAGCAGCTCGCATGGGGCTGGCTGCGTGGCATAATGTGTTAGTGGAAGTCAATCTCCAACCACTTGAAGGGACTGTCCGGTGCACTCTGTCTCCCTCTCACAACAGACACACACACCCTGGCTGCCTGGCCACCCAACCCAACTCAGACCCAGCCGTGCCGAGCGTCCGTGGACCAGGCTGGATCGACTGGCAGGCCTGACAGGAAAGAGGAAGACGGTGGCCTGGGTTGGCAGGGCTGGCAGGACGGCGGACGGGAAGACGGAATGGTGATCGACGGCGCCCCCTGCTGCGATGTATCCCATGTATCTTGTGGTCCCACCGCCTGCCTCCTACGGCGGGAGGGCGGCCATGGCAGTCCCCGTCTGGGTCCCCACAGGGGTCCCGCCCATGCAGTCACCAGCCAGCATCGATCCGATCAGCTGTGATTCAAGCCTAGATCACATCTGAGGGTGCAGATGACGAAGCCCCCGAGAGGGCCACACGGCGGGTGAGGTATGATCTCATTCTGTTTCGACACCTTCGCACATCGCAAAGGAAGGGGGAAATCAGGTTTTGATGGCACGAGGGACACCATATAGGCCACGGGTGTTCGGACAAGGAGACTGCCACGCATCGATGAAGGGAAGACACTTGGGTATATCCATCCTTTTAAAGACAAAAGGGAAATAATCACTTACCGGCGGCCTTTCTCACTCTTCTCTGCCATCACATCCAACACATAACTCCTCCTCAACAAGCTATACCCAATCTATCCTCACCCACCAGCCCCCAGACCCGCCAACATGTCTTCCTCCCAGGAACGCCAGCCACGCAGGCAAAAGAAGCAGCAGCAGGTGGTCGAGGAGTCCGAGTCTGACTCCGGCTCAGAGGAGCAGTATGAGCCCCCGAAGAGGTCAAACCGTCGCTCGCGCCAGCAGAACAACCAGATGCAGCAACGGAACCAACAAGGCCAGATGAACCAGATGGGCGGTGGAATGCCCGGCACCATGGGCAACGTCGCCAACCAGGCCATGCAGCAGCAACAACAAGGCGGCGGCGGCGGCGGCAAGTCAGACACGCTGCGGTTGAGGTTGGACCTGAACCTGGATATCGAAATCACTCTCAAGGCCAAGATCCACGGTGATCTTGAGCTTGCTCTGCTGTATGTGCTCACCTCTTTTATTTATTATCTGCTGTATCCGCCCCTGGTTGCTTTCTCGCCACCCAGCTGTGCGGTGACATGCATGGGGGAGGGGCTGCAAACCTACCTCCAAGTGGACGGAGACAGCCCCCTGCCTCATCTTGCTCCCTTCTCCTCTTGTCACACTGCCACAGGGAAACCGCAACACGGACTTCTCACTACCAACTCCACCACACTGTAACCACATCTGTTCTGTATCTAAAGAACGGGCAGGGACACAACGTAAAATAAATCAACGGTGCACCATGGACGGCAGCTAAAGGCGAGAAACAGGGAGACATAAAACCCGAACTCGACATACCAGACAGTGTGTGTTTGTGTGGCGGACAGGGACTAAGACGAGAAGCCCCCGAAAAACATGTACCAATACTGCTGTCGTCTTTCCCTGGTTGGCTAGTCTCTGTCTTGGCTGCGCGGTGTGGTCCCGAGCGATTAGCGTCCTGTTTCCCGCACATTCATGTACTGTTTTTTTGCGAACAAGGAACTGAAAGGCGACATGGAAAACTAATGCTGGGATGTTAGGAACTGAGAGCGAGGGGCGCACGCAGAGACCGCTCTCGGGGCGATTTTCCGGATTTTTTCGTGTATTTTTTTCTTCTTATCATTGCAGTAGGTGCCGGCGCATGTTTGGGTTTGGGGACTCACCAAGGGTCATGTTACGAAAGGGTATGAACTTGCCTAGACTCCATCGGGGGATGGTTACGACTCGCCAACGTTAATTCATTTTACTGTGTAATTGTTTTGCCATCTACTGTACCGAAGATTCGCCTCCCACGGGAATAAGAACAAAAAAAATGTGCCATGTGTCGATCTCAGCAGTAAATTGCGAGTCGTGAAAAGTGATCTGCTCCCGTGGTGGAGGGTATGAGGTTCTAGATCTTCGCCTCAAATGTCATACTGATGGGATTGACCGTGCTCTCCATGTCTCCAATCCAGCTCGATGAAACCCTACGCGGGCGGGAAGGACGGTTGCTTGCAGCATCTTTGTGAACAGAGTTTCTCCACAGCGCGGTGCGCCACACTCACCAGCGCCAGAGGCGAAACTGTCAGGTTTGGCGTGGGCTTGGCTGTGGCGTGTGGTCCGATCTTGCGGGATCACCGCTGGGGGGAGGTGCCCGTACTGCCCGCCCGGCGCGCTGAGGTGGCGCATGAACTTCATGTGAAATTCATGGGAATGCCCACGACGTCCGGAGTGCCGATGCCTCTCAAACCTCACGGTGCGACACCAGATCCCCAGGCACCTTGGACAAGACGGGCATTTCTCGGTAGAAGAATGCGTGCGGCGCTGCACTGCACTCCTTCCCACCCACCCTGCTGCTCTGCGCCTGTCCGACCAAGGAGCTGCTCCCTCCATCGCAGGAAATGTGCAGTTGGAAACCGGACGCGGACGGGACCGCTACAGGTTGAGGTCAGGTCCTTGTGCCCAATAGGACAGAGCCGCTGGTTCCACGGCATGGTACCACAGCAAGAATGATCGAGCCGCCTCCGGAGAGCTGGGAGCGGCCAATGGCTCGTGTTCCCGGCCCTCCAATTGGGCCGTGGTGCCCTGACACGACCTTGCTTCCTTTCTCCACCTTTGATGTGCAGATCAGTGCAACGTCGAGCGGTCCTGGCGGTCTTCGAGTAGCGCGGCGGGGAATGGGTCGTCGAGATTCCCGTGGCCGTTCCGGTGCTCACCCTTGCATGGTCTATCTGGCTTAGCAGCTTAGGTGCAACAGATATGAATACCCATCGCCGTCGCCCATCCCTTGAGGACAAAGCGAGTCCCTTTGCAACGATGAGCCAGCATGAGGAGCATTCAGGTCTCACTGCACGGTTCATCCAGGAAGTTTGTATGACTTGGGACGGCACCCCCACGTCGAGTCTATTCCCACCGAATGTCAACATCCCGCGAGGTTCATGATTCAGATCAGTCAGTCGACTTCTACGGTCTTCCAGAAAAAGAAGAGGATGTGGCGGTGGGCTGCCTGCCTGCCAGCCAGCCCACCTACCTAGGTAGCCTGCCATCGCGCCGACACAGGGGAGCCCCGGCGACAAGATGGAGCAATTGCTCCTCAGCAGCCATGGCTGGCTGGTCAAGCCACCTCTCGCATTGGGCGTCGCCTTTGCAGGACCGGGAGATTGGAAAACCAGCTGCCACAGTTGCATATGAGCTCTGGCCCATGGTTCTGCCGTCCCGTCCTCTTGACGTTGATCCAGGCAGACCCTGGGGCCGATGGCCAGCACCCGTGAACAAGCTCAGGCTGATGACAGCGCGGCGGGCGGCTCGCAACACAACGTCCCCCCTTGGAGGTAAGAGGCGGGCCCGGAACAACTCAGAGGCTAGACAAGACACTTGCGAGCATACTTTCGCACGAAGCCCTCTGTCTAGCCACGCTGGCGTACGCTCTCCACCGAAACAACGTCATCTGTCGAGGAAGCGCAGTGCTAAAGGCAAGAAGCCAAAAGCCAGCGCTGTGGGCCCCATGCATATATTCTCCGTACGAGAATTCCGAAGCACGCCTCACACAAATCGGGAGTTGAACCCGCAGCTAGAAACGGCCAATCTCTGGCGGGGGCGCTACTGCAAGGATCGGGCTAGTCCCGGTGGAGGATGGTAGTCTGATGCAGAGCAGACAACAGCGTAGTAGTACTGTGTAAACAGCAACGGGACTAAACAGCAACGGTTTGATGAGGAGGGCCACGCGTTAAAAGATGTCGATCAGCTGGCGAAGGCGCAAGAGGCGTCGAGGTCCTGACACCCCCGAGTGTGCTGAGGCGTCCGTTCATCGTCCCAGGTCAGGCCGACTGCCCAATCGGCGGGCACACATGGCACCTCTGCTGTGGCATGCCCCCCAGCCCTTCGCAGTAGCGCATGCCCCGGTCCAAAGGCTGTCGCTGTTGATCAAATGGTCCAGACCGCATGCCCGTCATAGCAGAAGAGTGTTAATTGCCCTGTTTTGCCAATTCGATCCGACTGCAACGGGGCACTGACCATGCATGATAACGGGATCGACAGGATGACCTTGGGATATAGTGCGCTGTGCTGTAGGTGTGTACGGCAGGCGGGAGGGCGGTGCTGTGTGGCGCCGAGGCTATCAACTGGACAATGGCTGTGGCTCAGCCGTCTCGTTTTTCTGGTTCTCGCAGTAGCTTGTCGAGCGGTGTTTTAGAGTTTGGCGGGAGCAGGCGATCATGAAACGGTCTGGTGGCGCGCTGCCACGAGCCGCCCTGGGCCGGGCAGCTGGTGTGCTTGGCGGACGGAGGAGACAGGACTAAGAGGCAGGGAGGGCACGGAACGTGGTGAAGGGCTGGCGCTAAGAGGAATCGGACCGTGGGAGGAAGCTGAGACGGCAGCTGGAGGTCGCCCCTAGATCAACCAACCCGCCCAACTAGAAGCGTGGAGCTGCCCTACTCTTGCCTAAAAAGCAGGGTAGAACAGGGCCGAACAGTACCTGGCAGCGTTCCCGCGTGCCGCCGTACCAAAATTTGGACGGTCAGGACGCTACCACGGCCCATGGTAGAAGCCACTCAGCCACTCAACTCAGGCTGTGTGACCAGGCGGCCCGGAGTTGGCTGATGGGGCGTCTGCGGGCTGCAGCGAGATGTCCTACTGAGTAGCACACCCGCACACCCGCACACCCGCAGTCACACTATGTTGATAACCGCACAACAAGTCAGTTGGGGAAAAGCTTGGGGCTCGCGCATGTCTCACAGCAGCGCAACCTACTGTGTACCCAGCAGCCCAGGTGTGGGTTCCTAGCGCTGGTTGGGGACCCACTACAACCAACCTCAACCACGCTGGCCTGCACCAAGGCCAGCCAGGTACAACTGCACTGCGTACATCCACATAGTGTCAGCTGATGACCTCTTCCTCGACCGTCGAGACTGGTTCGGGTACCATCTCCTCTTGATCAGTCCTCAATCAGACAGACCTCTTCGACCAGCCCGTTCTGAGTCTCGCCCAAGTCGTGCCACAGCTTTCGACAAGCCTGCCAACCCGTCTGCGTGCCTGCAAGACTCCAGTTGGGAAGTCTGCATGCCCGGCAGATGACCGGTGGCATCGCTCTCCTGCGAAGCTTCCCGCCTCGTATGACTCGGCATGAAGCCTGTGGTGGGCCACAACATCATCCTCCCGCGTGGAAGTATAAACTTCGCCTATCGGCCGACTCAGCTGGCTGAACTACACATCGGATCCAAAACCGGTCATCCTGACGACCTCATTAACAAAACTCAAAACATACCCTCCTCTTGTTTCGAGCCCGTGGGATTTCCAAGGTCGAATGACATTGGATCTACCGTTCCGTGGGCGCCCAAGGTCTGTCTCTCGAGCAATGAGACCCAATCCATGTGATCCTCGACCAGACACGCCCAGACATACCAGATTCTTGGTTGTGTTGTCTGCTAGTCTGTCTTGCGCATTAATCGCGGCTTCTCATCAGCCAGTACCACCAGACCGCAATGTCTGAGCGTTACGAGCAGATGGGAACATTTTCTCGTGGGCAATCACCAGCGGCACTACCCGGAGGCGAGCACTCGCCGGCCATTCGCAATGATGAGGAAGGAAATGTCCCCCAATCCAAGGGATGTGGCACGGCAGTCCTCTGCGCATCCGCCTATTCGCTGCGACGAGTATCCTCCAGAGAATTGCGCTACTGGCGTGCAGTTGCAATTACACAGATCGACCAACCAGCACCCTTCAACGTAGTGCAGTCTTGGGAGCCAAGCGGCGCCCCTCGAGAGAGTCGACCGTAGCACGGTATATACGGTTTCCTGATCCTTGGACCGTCCGCCGCAGCTGAAACGGTAGTTCATGCCCGGCACCAAACCCATCCAGGGAGGTCTGCTGCCATCCAAAGTCGCCAGTGTGGCTGGAGGGGGAGCCTGGTGTGTCTGCGAGCCAGCGCTTTCCTCACGCTTTGGCACCGTCATGTTCCCAGAATCCCAGCATCATAGCGTCAGCCACATCTTAGACACCTGTCGAGTCTAGACCCCACCCTAGCCTCATCTCAAGCACGAGTGTGGAGCAGATCTGTGTGCTTCTGTGGGCCCCAAGCAGGTTTCTGGCATCCTGTCGCTGAATCAGATGCCTCCATTTCATAGCTGTATGCGCGACGGCCCAGGTGATGTCACCCGCATGATGGCTATTCAGAGCTGTGGCTTGACTCTCGCCCCGGCTGCGTGTCAAGAGTGCAGCGGGGTCAACCTCCACGGCACTCGCCCTGCTTGCGCCTCAAACCTCATCCAGCCAGATGCTGCTCCCTTGTCGTGTTCCTGCGTTCTTCGGACACCGTCAACGGCGCCGGACTCTCTCGCTCACACTACTTTCTCACGCAGGCCTCGCATGTCCTGCATCCTGCCAGCCTGCAACTGTAGCCTGCCTTGTCCTCATACCAGGCCTGGCCCAGGACGGCCGTTCCCCACATCACCCACCATCCCGAGTGACGTAGGCTGCGGCTTCTTCCGCCTGCACCTCTGGAGCTCTGGTTGTCAACTGGTTGGGGGTGAAGCTGAGCGCGTCGCCGCCACCTGTAGCGCCGCCTGACGCGACAAAAACTCTCGCCTTGAGCTCACCGCCGCGGGCAGCTTGTTTAGAGTTCACAGTCAAGCTTCGCCCTCGCCCTGGAAGGCGTTTTCCGCCTGCAGTCTACATCAAGGAGTGAGATGGGCCATCAGTCCATGTCGACTGAGCAAGTGTCGCATCAGGGAACATTAAGAGGGTCCTACGACATCCCCATGGAGCAGAATGCCAGCTCTTGCGGCCCCGGCCCCGGCGCCAACAAGCCTGCTGCGCCTGAGGCGGGCAGTCACGGCAAGAGTAATGTCGATGACTCTCATCGCCAGTCTTCGCATCGCCAAGGCAGCTCTCAACGGGTTGTCTACGATGATGATGATCCTGGGGCGGAAGAGCTCTCAGACGACAGTCCGGAGCCAGAACAGAACCAGAATCCAGGTGGTTTGCGGAAAAAGACACCAAAAGATAGCCCAGCCTATGTTGCCCCTATTGGAGGCATTCCCAAGATCAACCCAATCGAACCCATAGAGCACAATTTTCATCCAACGCCTCCGCCAGAAGGCGAATCTCCTGACCATCCGAAGAAGCTCCCCATATATCAAATACCCAAGGACCACCTTGTGGGTAAGACCATCGATGAGTTCGGAGACATTCTGGACGAAGAAGGGGTCGTGCTCGGCCGAGTCGAGGGTGATTTACCGTCGATGGTCGGGCGCACGATATCAAACGCTCGGGGTGATGTGCTCGGTGACGATGGCGAACTACTCGGTTACGTTGCCGAAGTAGAAACCGGTGAGGGTCAGCACCAGGAATCAAAACAACAACCCCCGACATGGGACTTGGCAGAAGTCATGAAAGCGATGGCTGCTGCTGGTCAGGGGCCGGGAGGGTTGAGAGTCGATCCGTTTGGTAACATCCTGGACGCAGAGGGAAACGTTGTCGGTTCATTCCATGACAACAAAACCGGGTTTGGGAAGAAAACCCATGATAGTAATAGCGGGAAACCTGGCAAGTCCGGCAAGACGGATCCAAAACAATCTGGCTCAGAACAAAAGCACAAAACACCTGAGTTGAGCGAACAGGCAGAGTCGTCGTCTAAGTCCCGGCCCCGCGAGAATGCACAAAGCCACAGAAAAGAGCCTGAAGAGAGGAAGCCGAGCCCTTCGGACATTTTCCTCGACGTCAAATCAACAACTGAAGGCATTCAGCTCACCATACGTATTCCAACGGTTTTCAACAGCAGTGGGCAGCCAGCAAAGCCCAAAATCGTGTTCGAGTGATTTTTGAACACTGGGGGTTTTCACATTCAATATCTTGATAGACGGGAGCCGGCGTCAGGAGTTCTAGATAGGGAAGACGGAATACCCCACGGGGTTTGTCCTAAAATGGTGATCTGACAATAAGATCCGAGAGGTGGCCCGAGTGGTGATACCGGTCTGTGTGGTGGTCTTGAAGGTGGCATTCCGTAGATTCCGAGAGGAGATCAGGACCACCCTTCGTCAACCCACGATGAAACGAACTGGTGGCCCAAGCGGAGCCTGTGTAGAAATACGATTGTTTAATTTCCATACACGTCGGGGGATACCGGACGCAGCAGGGCAGGGAATCAACAGCGAGCCCAGAAGCAAAAATCAGAACAAGCCGCCGGAGGAGAGCCGACTCATCCGCCGCGTGTTCCCGATACGGAACTCAGCATCAAGAAGCAACCCGAATGGGCTCACACCAACCGGCCGAATGACGTATAACGCGAGTAGCTACCCTTGTCTGAGCTCTGGCTGCGCGAAAGCCTCAGAACAAAAGGCTGTCGTGTCGATCAGGGCCTGTCGAACGATCCCTGTGGGCGAAGTGCATATCTGGCGGCCACTTGGGACCGTTGGAAGGATGCCCAGTGGCTGGCTTGACTTCATTCTGGTGTAAGTCCTTCGCCACAGGCCAGGAAGACAAGCCACACCTTTGCAATAACCTGTTTCTTGCCACTTTGCCGCATGCGATGATACGCTGGGCGCCGTCTCCAATTTATCTGAGCCCGGCCAATGGCATTACACGAGTCTGGCCCACCCTCCCATGTCCACCTCACCTAGGTATGTCAACGCAATATCCACGAGGCCCAGTCTGAGACATGCTCGAGATGTAACCGCTCGAACCCTGACAGGTCTGGGCCCGGCTGCTTTTGCTGGTCCAGGGCTTCAGATGTGACATGCACTGCAGAATTACACCAGCACGGAACATGTCGCCCCCTCTCCCTGTGATGAAGTCATGCGCGGGGACCTCAACTAGCTCTTGTGGCTTGATGCCTGCTTCTTCTGCCTCTGTGGTCACCACCATCCTGTCATTATGCAATGATCTCCTCCACCGGGCGGGACGAGACACGATCGAGATGGGTGTGGCTGTGACGTAAGGCTGGGGAACGACTTCCAACCCCTTTCCACAGATGACGTTCCTGGTCAGGAAGTTGTCAACAGCCTGCTGTAGCTGCCGCTAGGCTGGAGCACGCCAGGGTCCTTCAAACTGGTGGTTTGGACGCATATAAGCTGGCGTCGCAAGCAAATCCAGGCTGTCAGATTGGTCCCTGCCATTACCCCAAGCTGAGAAACCACAAAAGGTCCAAATCAACTATCTTATACCCAAAAAAGGATTCCCCCTAATACCTCATCGTATTTCTTTAAATCGCATCTTCATCGTGTTGTCTGGCTGAGACATCACAAACCAAAGCTATATCATCACACCATCAACGCTATCCAAGAGTCACCAGACCCCTTCCATCTTCACGTGCTCTAATTATCAACATGTCGGAGACTCAACCACCAGGAGGTTGGCCATGGGGCAAGAACAAGCAGCAGCAGTCATCCAAGGGTGATGACGGCTCCGAGGCCCCCACCAGCACAGCCCAGCAACAACTTCAAGACAAGGGCATCCAAGAACCAGAAGTCCTTCAGGAGGGCGACAACGCTCAGTCTCAAGTGCAGTCCAAAGTCGGTGACGCGAAGTCGGCCACCGGCAGTGCCGCCAACAAGTCAGTCAGGTACGAGGATGAAGAAGTCAAAGGTCCTGGTAGTAACACCAGCTTCAGCAGGAACGCCAAGGAGCCCAGCGTCTTGTCCAACGGCGTCAACAAGGATGATCTTTCTGAGGATGCCAATGAGGCAGTCCAGAACGTGCAGGAGACTGCCTCGTCCAAGAAGGATGACCTCCCCGAGGATGAGGGCAAGGACATGACTGAGCCAACAGAGCAGGCCGGCGAGCAGGCCACTGAGGCCGGTGAGGACGCACAGAAGGCGCAGTCCCAGACCGGCTCCAAATTCTCCAGCTTTATGGGCGGCGCCAGCAGGCTTGTTCCCTCATTCGGTGGAGGCAGCAAGAAGTCCCAGCAAGACGACTCCGAGATCCCGGAGTCCATTCGCAAGATCCAGAGCCAGATCGGCGACACAGGCACCAACTTGACCATGCCGGGCGAGAGCTCTCAGGCGCAGACCCAGGGATCCGACCAGAAGAGCGGCACCGAGGCCACCACCGAGGAAGGAATCACTCCGGCCGAGACCGACGACCAGGCAACCACCGAGCAGGCAACCACCACGGCAAGGCCCGAGGATAGCCAGTACACCGAGGGTGACGGACTTGATGGTGAGGAACTAGGACCTGACGACTCGGTCACCTACGCTGCTGACAACAGCCAACAACTCCCAGGCGACGAGCAGACCGAGGGCCAAACTGAAGCTCAGAGCACACTCCGCCAACTCCCCGAAGGCACTCAGCTGCCTGAAGGGTACACGGCCTCCCAAATCGACCTGAACGATCTTCCAGAGGGTACTCAACTCCCGGACGGCACCCAGATCCAGGGATCCCAACTGCAGGACGGTACCCTGGCTGACTCTCAACTCCAAGAGGGCACCACCCAGTACGAGGGTACCCAGTACGAGTCACAGCCAGGTACTACTCAGTATGAGGGCACGCAGGCTCCTGAGACGGAGGTAGGAACCCAGGCAGAAGGTACCCAAGCCGCTGAGGGCACCCAGGCCGCTGGCTCCGAGGCCCAGATTCCCGACGACCAGCAGACGGAATATACCTACGCCAGTGGCTATCCGACGGCTACCGTGCAGCCCGAGGCTGAAATCGACTACTCGATCCTCAAGGGCGCCAAGGTTAACAAGACGGGCAATGTCGTCAACGAGAAGGGTCAGGCCATCGGCCGCATCACTCAGGGTATCATGTCGCACCTCATCGGCCGAAAGGTCGATGAGAACGGCATCATCTGGAACGACAGCGGCAAGGAGATTGGCCGTGCTGAGCCCATCCCCGACAATGAGCTACAAGATCTCATGGAGTCCAAGCCTTTTGAGTCATTTGAGGGCAACACCATCGACGGCAAGGGCAAAGTTATGTGGGAAGGCCAGCAGGTCGGTCAGGTTATCGAGGGCGACCTCAAGGTCCTTCAGGGCAAGACCGTCGACCCAGACGGCGAGATTCTCGACAAGGCGGGCAATGTCATTGGCAAGGCCGAGCGCTGGGAAGAGGAAGAGGTTGAGCCAGAGGCTGAGGTTGACAAGTCCATTCTTGCCGGCAAGCGCGTCAACAAGAACGGTAATGTCGTCGACTCCGCCGGCGTTATCTTCGGCCGTGTCATCGACGGTGATGTTTCCAAGATGATTGGCCGTATGTGCAACAAGAATGGGGAGATCCTCAGCGAGTCCGGCGATGTTATCGGCCACGCGGAGCTTGTCACCGAGGGCGAGCGTGAGGGTTCCAAGGAGGGTATCTTCGCTCAGCTCAGCGGTCTAACAGTCAACAAGGAGGGCCACGTTGTTACCCCTGGCGGCGACATTGTTGGCCGTCTTGTGGAGGGTGACCCTAAGAAGCTCTCTGGCCGCACTGTTGACCAGGATGGCGACATCCTCGACAGCAACGGCAACGTCATCGGCAAGGCCGAGCGTTGGGAACCCGAGGAGGTCGAGAAGAAGGTGGGCGCCCTCGCTGGCCTGCACGTCAACCAGGAGGGTAACGTTGTCGATCCCAACGGCAACATCATCGCCAAACTCACCAGCGGTGATCCGCTCGTCTGCTCGGGCTTGGAGATTGACGACGACGGCGATGTCATCAACAGCAAGGGCCAGGCAGTCGGTCACGTCAACCTGCTCTCCGAAATTCCCCAAGAGGAAGAAGTCGGGGAGACCGAGGAGGAGAAGGAAGCGCGCCTGCAGGCGGAGCAGGATAGGAAACTTGCCACCCAGATGGCCATGTGCTTGGAGCAATGCCTCGACAAGGTCAAGCCCATCTGCAAGATGATCACCAACAAGATTGAGGCTGAGGAGCGTAAGCCTGAGGACGAGCGTGACGAGGAGGCTCTCGTCAGAGAGGTCCGCCCACTCATCGAGGAGGGTGGTAACATCCTGCGCGAGGCGCACGGTGTCATCCGTGGCATCGACCCCGATGGACATATCCAGGCCAACGCTAAGCACAAGTCCGGTACCCGCGAGGCTACCCCTGAGGAATTCCACCTTGCTGAGGTTATCAAGGAGGTAAGCATCGATCCTGATGAACTACAACAAGATGCATTTATTGACTAGACAACTCATATAGCTCACCACCAACGTCACTGAGACTATCGACGGCGCCAAGCGCAAGCTGGAAGGTATGCCTCACGCCAAGAAGGAGCTCAACCCTCTATGGGGTCTCCTGGGCGAGCCTCTCTTCCAGATCATCGCTGCCGTCGGTCTGCTACTCACCGGCGTTCTCGGCATCGTGGGCCGTCTGCTCAGCGGTCTCGGCCTCGGCGGTATCGTCGACGGGCTATTGGGCACTCTCGGCCTCAACAGGCTGCTTGATGGTCTCGGGCTCGGCTCTTTGACCAAGGCCCTGACAGGCAAGGACAAGAAGAAATAAGTGAAGTGCGCAATCCCCCTCTGGTTTCTTTCTGCGATCTATCCGATAACGGAAAGCGCGACTGAATTTGCGTTACTCACGATGATGATTTGTGTTTTGAGGAATAGGGGAAAATGATTTGGACCTTGAAAGGGAAAGTTGGTATTTAGCTATGGTGGTTGTACGCGACTACGATTTTTACGTCCATGTATCTTAGTATGATGTATGATTTCAGCGGATTAATCAAATACTATCTGTAATTATCCCAAATAAAGTAGTATGTGTTTAAACCTTCCGAGTTCGAGAGGGGGGGTGGCCCCAATTTCGACGAAACCGTCCAGGCCATTCGAATCAAGATCGGACGGTTGAGGAAAAGCGAATCTCTCACATTTTGATCCCGCGACTGGTGGGACACGGGCAGGGATGTTTGTTCGTTCAGGTGACACTTGGTGGTGGTTATTGTTGGCGATTCCCAGGTCGTCTTGGTTCACTTGGCTGTTGCCGGCGTTTTCTTCACGCCGGCGGCTTCCTCCAGTCCAATTGAAACCTGGAGTGGGCGGAGTGGGGGGTGAATTTGTGTCGCTGTCGGGTATTAATTCCGGGCAATCATCAGAGAGCGACTAGATGGGATTCATGGCTGAATCTGAATAGGCTTTAAAAACCAGCCTGGTTTTTGATCAAACGGGCTGGCTGGCTTTGGAACTGATGTCTTAATGGAAAGTTGCAATGCGGGAGGTAAAGGGGTATGGTGTAGTTGTCTAGTCTTATTTTAAGACGGAGGTTGACTGCGTAGGTAATTGGTTGTTGGAAGGTGGACCTTGAGAATTAGACTCTGGCCATTGAGCAAAGAGCAGGTTAGAATTGAGATTGACGAGGCAAGGTCGGCAGATAGCATGGGTACAGAAGAATACAGAACATGCAATTATTGGCAAATGATGGAGGGGACCAAGAGGGATATAAAACTTGGTGGCGTTCGATTTGTAGCTTAATCCGTCCGGCTTGGCTAGTAGTGTGTTCCTTTCGAACAGCGAGCGAGTCGATGTGCACCTAGTTAGAATAAGTTCGATATACACACCGAAGCATTCACCAGGGAGGAGAATGCCAGAATGGAATCGCCACTCACAGCTATCACTCACAGCACAAAATTAATTGATTCCTAATGTCCGAGCCCGCGCCCTGTTAGACTCTATCCACGCTGGCATCTGTGAATAGTCACAAGCTCTATTTATTGAAACCTTGGGATTACGCGTTCGCTAAGCCACCACTAGGACGGAAACTTATATTTGGAGCTCCATCTGCGATTCTTATTAAGTGCCTCGTAGCTACGTTTGAACAATGTGCCCGCCACCTGCACTTCACCCTCCTTTGTGGCAGATTGCTAGGATGACCTTTCAGAGTTGCCAGATTGCCTTGACCGAGTATCCTTGTGTGAAGCACAGTTGAGCAACTCTGCACATGTAGACCAAGGTCGGCGCGGAGGCGTATTACATGGCGCTCGTGCCAAACCTGCTGGGTGTTGAAGTCTGAGCGTCGTACCTGCGCACCGAAGAGCCTCATTGTGACAAGGATGCAAATACGGGATCCACTGCGCCTAGATGGGTTCTGATGCTACCTAGCTCGGCAGCGCCCGACAGGCTATCGTCCGAGACAGGTACGTACCCGCCCTGTCGGAGCGTCGGGAGCTGAGCTTATCCGGCGGTACGGGTTTTCTGGGGTCGCGACGAGCTATGCTTCCCCAGTACTCCATACCGTATCCCCTCGAGGCCAAGCACGTCCATCCTGCCTGTCTGATGGACATCGACTGCGCTCGGGGTGACACTTTGCAGACACCTCCCCTGATTGATCTAGCGGCCAATTGACTCGCACTACCCTGCACCGACAAGTCAAGCTACGATTTCTCCGCGCTGCACCCGCCTGCTCAGGAGCGAACGTCAGCGAGCCCTCCAGCGAACAAACCGATCGAGAGGACTGGCACTGGGGTCAAGGACTACGCGAAGGGCCGAGGAAAAGGGACCGCAAGGAACCGCATCGGAGTCGTCGGACGCATACTACCCGTGACGTTGGATCATTTGCCTACGGGTTGAGTGAGCGCGATCATACCTCCCGACCCGCAACCTCGAGCGACTCGCAAGCGCCTCGCAATCGCCAAACCCTCCCCATAGTCGACACCGACCAACGAGGCCGAGCGACTTATACAGCACCCCAAAATGTTCACTTCAACGGGCCTGCGGGGTCTCCTGAGACCGGCACGCACCAGTATTCGCCAGACACCCTCCTCCCAAGATGGAATCACCTCCCTCGCCCGCGCCACCGCCGCGCTCTCGATCAGCCCACCAACCACGACGGCATCACCAAGTACGCCCCGGGCCTTCAGCACCACCCACCCCTCCCTCGCGCGTGCCCCACCGAAGCAGCAGCGGAACGTGAAGGGCGGCTCGGCCAAGGGCAAGGGCCAGCCGATGGACGCGGCGGCGCGCAAGAAGCGGCGTGCGCAGATGGCGGCCAAGCTGGACCCCAAGGTGGCGGACATGATGAAGTTCATCTACGCGGGGTCGCAGCTACCGCCGCCGTTGCGGATGGCGCGCAACAGGTGGCTCCGGCACTGGACCATCCACCGGGCGTGGCAGCTTTTCCGGCGCAAGGAGGCGGAGGCGCGCGAGAGGGAGATGATGCGCATGCAGCAGAGCATGGCGCACGCTTGCGAGGCCCTGAGAAACATGGGCGGGCCGGGCCCACGGCCCGAGGGGTGGCTGTACCGCAAGGCGATGCAAAAGTTCGGTGTCTGGGGCAAGGGGGCCATCCCCATAGAGTACGCCCGGCCGATGGTTGAGACCCCTGCAGAGAAGGCGTGGAACCACGAGTGGAAGAGGCAGTGAGCTGCCAGCCTCGTCCATACTACCAAGCAGGCGTGATATTTCTGTCAGACTTGGCTTTATCCCGCCCAAGCTCACTGGAGACAGTTGTTGTCGCCATGTATCATATGTATTCACGAAAGCAGGAAATACACAGCTTTGGCTTTTCATCTACGCGTGACTTGGCCCACGTGTGCCAGCTCGTGTCTTGCGGAGAGTGTAAAGAATGGAAATTAGATGCCTATAGTTAAAAACCTGCTACGCTGGAATTTCAGTCTGCCTGAAGAATGCGCAATTTCTGCGGATGCTGCTCCGAATGACTGAACCCCCTTGCCCCGCCCCCTCCTGTAATCCACCGTAGACCATGCCTTTTTACGTTCCGTTCCGATCGACCGTGAACCGGACCTTGCTAGCCAGCTTTTCGGCTCCCCGTGCATTCCTCGCAAGCTCCTTTCGTGTGGGTATTACACCATCAATAATGCAGGGCCGTAGGGCAAGATTGCTGCCGAATATTTTAAGCCGTCGACATCCGTGTTTCGTTCGTGGCTTGGTGGCTCTCGTGGTGCCCTGTCTAAGGCCCGCAGGTACCGAGTATGTGACGATGCTAAAAAGAAGTGGCTGCCCACGCATTCGTCGTTGGGGACATTGTCTCAAGTTGTGCTGCTTCGAGTGGGCCATCGTACCAGGAAGTCTCCCTATGTTGGTCCCCGGCAAGACCACTATGCAGCACGGAAACCAAAGTTGGCGCATTCTCATAGAATCACACAACAGCCACCGCCCTCGCCCTTCTCAAACGTGAGCAGTGCTGCTCTGGTCGCTGCCTCGAAAACGTCGTCGACGCCCTCTCCGCTGAGACTCGAGCACTCAAGGTACTTCTTCGCCCCAATTTCTCTCGCAGCCGCCTCACCATCGTGTTCTGTGACGAATCGGAGCGACTTCTTTCGCATTTCCTCGACGGCGACCGGGTCCTCCCTCAGATCTTTCTTCAACCCGACGAGTATGATCGGCACGCCCGGGCACTTTTCCGTCGCTTCTTCGACCCACTGTTCCGCGCGCGTCTTGTCAGCTTCCGGGTTTATTTTCGACGAACAGCCGGCGCACCCGCCGGCCAGCAAGGGCCTCGATCTCCAAGATGTTGACAGTCGCCAACGCCGGTGTGACGAACAGTCTCGGAAGGGCAAGACTATCCGTCACACATAGCTTATGTTGCCACTTCCCTATCATGAGTCAAAGTCCCAGGAGAGGGAGAGACCCACCTTGTGCTTGACATTGTCCAGTGAATCTGGCGTATCCACGGAGAATCCTATTAGGATGACATGTGCTTTCGAGTATGCAAGTGGGCGCAACCTCTCGTAGTCCTCTTGTCCTGCTGTATCCCATAGCGCCAGCTGAACTGATTTTCCATCTACCCTACAGTCGGTGACGTAGTTTTCAAAGACGGTGGGAATCTGGCGCGAGAGGGCTCGTTAGGGATTGTGGTCGTGGTAGCACGGACTGAATGGTGTCGCCGTGGCAGCCGGAACGGGTTCTCTTCTGGTCGATTGACTTACATAATGCTAGAGAGAGAAAGAATTAGTTTATTACTCTGTCAATGAGGGGACCGCCACGCATGGGAAAGGACCAACCGTTGGAAAGTAGCCTAATGTGAAGACGCTGAGCAGTGATGTTTTCCCGCAAGCTCCGTCGCCGATAATAACCAGCTTCCTGCGGAGGACACAGTCAGATCCAATTGGCGACTGGGGCGGCGACACGGCCGAGGCAAGGGGATATGTTTCTTCTGGAATACCTTCGGATGACGTTCTGAGCACTACCAGCGCTTGCCATCGTGGAGAGCAAGGTTTCACAGCGCTCTTCAGTGAGCAATTGCTCGTTTCGGGGGTTGTTGGAGAGCCGTCGCAAGTGGGAAAGCTTATGATGTGGTTATCGGACTGGGATGTGTGTCGGCGCCAACTGCTTGCTGCTGACTGATGCGGCGGGAGTGGTGTCTCTGGTGGTGCTGTCCCTGCTGCCCGGGTGCTGTGGATGTAACGGTGAGGTTCTCCTTTTCCTCCGCGAACAAGTGCGCCTGATGGGCAGGGCCAAAAAAGGGGTGCGGGATGAACGATTGTCAAGAAGTATAAATGAAGCAAGCAAAACAAGGAATTTAGTAAGTAAGTAGCTGAACTACTAGTCGCAGTGAAACGAGCTGGGCGTGGAGAGATGCGAGAAAGCGGACGGGATAAATGTTTCGGACTGGGATGTCGTGGGGGGGGGGGGGAGGTTCCAAGGCTGGGGGATCGGGATGGGAGATTCTTGAGGGGAAAGAATTCCAGGTAGATAGGCTTAACAGGCTAGGCAGGCAGACTACCCAGGTAGGCAATTGCGCTCAGGTCGGCCAGGTCTTTCAGCCTTTGCCAGGTTGGAAATCGGGAGGTGGATTGGATGGCCGTCTCTGCAGGTGCAGAGTAGCAGGTAGGTAGCCAGCCAGTCAGCCAGTCAGTCAGTCAGTCAGTCAGTCATGGACAAAGTGCCAACCTTTTTTGGGGGAGCCCTGGAAGCCCCGTCCTGGACTGAATTGAGACAAATTGGGGGGATTGGGGGTTGCCCTGCTGCGCCCGCCTCGATGGGCAGGGTGGATCGGCGGCAGGGATCTCCTGTGGCGCCAAGCACCCTCCGTCCAAGACGGGCACATAGGCCTGGGTCCTGGGCAGCACCTGCAGCCTGGGGGATTTGATGCGCAGGCGGCAGCAGGGACCACGAGCAACTGGAGCACTGCATTCCCACCCGTCAAACAAAACCCGTCGCTGTCCCTCCACTTTTCGATGCCAGCTCCGCCGCCAGCCCGCCCGGCGGACCCGTAGCAGTACCATAGAATGGGTGAAGGTAAATTCGAGCATGACTGAGGAAGGAGGTAAGGCCATCGACAAATGACATCCCGAAGCAGCGTCCCGAGGTCGATGGGCCTGCCCTGCAAGCTGCAACAGACCGCCTGCCCACCATTCCCCCCCCCCCAAAGATGCTTTTACACGGATCGGGGTTCACACCCACTGCAACCTTGTGACGACATGGTGTGTGCTCTTGTACGGAGTACAGCAACGAGACCTTCCCATGCCTTCTACCCAGAGTTGTGACAAAAACTTATACGTATATGTATAAGTGTATACTTATACACTTATACATGTATAAGTGTATAAGTGTATAAGTGTAGGTCTGTATAAGTGTATAAGTGTATAAGTGTATAAGTGTATAAGTGTATAAGTGTATAAGTATATAAGTGTATAAATATACACTTATATACTAACTTATATATATTAAAAAATAAGAGTTAATTACTTTAAAACTTATAAATACCTTATTTCTTATAATAAAAAGTTATTTATAAGCTTTAAAATAAGTTATTTATATAAGAATAAAGTTTTTAAATAATAAAACCTTCCTAAAAAGGTAAAAATATAGTATTTATAAGGTTTATTAGGTATAGACTGTTATTATTAGTTAGCTATATAGTAGCTTAGCCTATTAGTAGAATAAAAAACTAAAAAATTCGAGTGTTTTTTAGTTGTTTTAAAACTTAAACTTGAAGCCTTGGACGTATAAGTGCGGGTATTTATATATTATAATTTTATTATATAGTAATTACATGTTATTATATTTTATTTTATAATTGGGTATATATTTTAGGTATTTTTATATAATTTAAGCTTACATTACGGACTACTATACTATATATACTATGAATTCACGTTATATATAAGATTCGGCTCCTTTATAAGGGCGAATTACGTGAATTACGTATAGGTGCCTACTAGTGTATAGTATATATTGTATATAAGGTATATATTACTAGGACTGTGTAAGTAATCCCTTATTTTTAGTACCTATTATACCTAATTATAGCTCTTTAGTATATATTTATATATAACTTTTATATATTATTAAATTTAGAAAAAATTTCACTTTTTAATAGTATTATTTAATAGTTAAAAACCTCTTATTATATAGGGTAATTTATAGTATTTAAGGAGAAAACGATTTATTCTAGAGAGTAAAACTAAATATTTAGGTAAGCTTAGTTATTCTTAGAAAGACTTCTCTTTTATTAAGGTATTTAAGGTAGATATTTTTATATATTATATTATTTTTATTATATTCCTAGTATTTTCTACCCTATATTTATTTTAAAATATTTTTAAATAATTATCTTTATATAAATTATACTTTTTAACTAACTATAAATATTTAATTTAAATTACTATTATCTCTAATTTCTAATTCCTTTTTAATATAACTTTTCTACTAATTCTAAATTAGAAATCTTTTAACCTTTAAACTATATATTTCTTTATCTTTTTATTATATTTATAAACTAATAATTCTTTATATATTATATATTATAATTTAGTATAATAATTAGTAATAATATTTATACTACTATTAAAATTCCCTCTATAGCTATAGAAGTAGCTGGAATATTTAAGTATATAAATTAAAATTAATAAATAATAGTATAACGACTTATTTATCTCCTACTATATAAATATATTAACCTATTAATAATATTAGTATTTAATATATAAAAATATAAACTTTAATAATATAAAGATACTTATATTATATAGTTTTATTATTTCTTTAAAATAGTTATTTAACTCCCTTTTTAATATATTTTTTCTTTATTTAGTATAGTTAAATTTATACTAATAGTAGGAAATAAACTATTTAAATAAACTATTTAAATTTTGATTTTCTTTTATATTAATAGATTCCTTTTAGGTAATAATATATTTATTAATAGAAGATTATTATCTTTATTATTATTTTCTTTAATTTCTTTATATATTCTAAATTATAATTAGTATTATAACTTTTATATATAAAAGTATTAACTTATATTTTAAGTTCTTTATATAAAAGCTCTTTAATATATTTTATATCTTCTTTATTAAATATATTTTCTAATACTACTATATTAAATTGTAGATCTAATAGAGTAGTAAATATATAACTTTTATATTTTTAATATTTAATTTACTCTATATAAAGTTTTCTAGCTAATATTTATTTAGTTTATTTAAGCTAGCTTCTATACTTCTAATAAAAGAAGTAGTAAAAGGATAAAGAGTTACCTAATAAGCTAATTAGTTTTATAACTTTATAATTATAAGTAATAATAGTAATAAAAATAATATATATATATATATATTTTTAACTTACCCCCCATTCTTCTCCTTTATTTAATCTTTCTTTATAATACTTTTTAAAGTTGTTTAATCCTATATATATTTTAAAAATAAAGTATAATATATAACTTAAAGTTAGGTAAGTTCCTTATAAAAATATAGTTGGTTTTGAAAATAAGTATAAAATATTCCTTAAATTAATTAATTGGTTCTAGTCTCTCTCTTTAATATATATTTCTTTTAATAAACCGTGATTATACTCTTTTAATAGTCGAGTAATAGGTATTTTAAATTTAATAGCTATATTAAGTATATTAAATAACGAATTCTAACGAGTTTTAATATCTAAATATTATTAGTATTTAAATAGTAAATATACTTAGTTATAAGTAAAAAGTAAATACCTAAAGGAATTAAAATTCTATTATTATTATAAATATCTTTGTTTTCTTTATTTTCTTCTTTAAATTCATCTAATATTTATACCTAACGTTTTTAAATAAGGAAGTTTCATTTAAGAACAATAGCTAACTATCTAACTATATTAGGTAAACCTATAGTATATTAGTATATATTTAAATAAATAATTCTTATATAAATATCTAATAGTTTCTTTAAAATACTATCTTTTCTTATTATAAAATAGATTCCCATTCTTCTCTATTTTAAGTAAATATAGTAGATAATTCGATTTCTTATAATTTAGTACTATTAATAGTACTATCATTAAAAACATTAATTATATCTTTAGTAACTATATTTAATATATATACTATATAGCGTATATCGATATAAAATTTATTATTATTTTTAAGAGAATAATTAGCTATAAAATTCTTAAGAAAAGTATTATTATTAGAGCTATTATCTTATATAATACTATTTTAAAATAAATTAGTAAGTTTATATATATATATTAAAACTAAATATAATAAATATTTATTAATTATACTTAAAGGAAGTTTAAGTAGAATTAAGACTTATTTTTAAATATATTATATATATATTCACTATAAGCCTCTTCTAATAACTTAAACCCTATATATTTATTAGTATATATAATAAAACTAGTTATTTATAATATATAAATATAGTTAAATAAATACCTATTAATTAATAGTTAGGTAGATTTTTATTATTAATAAAATTTATAATAACCCCAAATATCTATATAAATCTATAGAGGTCTATATATCTAGTTAAATAGAAATTCCTTTTTATTTAAAGTTTATTTTTAATTATTTCTTTTAAGTTTTAAATAGTATTATTATAAGAAATCCATAAAAACACTCGTAGTTTCCAATAAATTTTAGGTACACTTCTATATATTATATTAGTTTTATATATTTTAATATATATAATTTAACTTACTTATTTAAATAATAAGTTAGGTTATTAAATAACTCTAATAATAAAACATTAAAAGATAAATTATTTAATGATAAAAATTAATAACTTTTTATAAATAAGCTTTATTATCAATTTTAACTATTTAATATATTACTTTTCTTTTTTATTTCCGCTAAAAGACTCTAAAATAGATAATTAAGTACTTTATTAAGATTTTAAATTAATATTTTAATAAAAGCTTCGTTAAAATTAGACCTAATTTTAAATATATTAGTATTTTTATTAAATAATATAATAAATAAAATATAATTACTTTTTATAAGATTTACTTCTAATTCTTTATTAAAAGCTATTTATATATATTTTTATTTATAATATATAGGTCCTATAGAGCTAATTTATACCCTTTTAACTAGAAACGATAAAGTAGTATTATAATTAGGTATAGTATAATAAAATATAACCCTTCTAGGGGTATTAGGGTTAATATCTAAGAGTTTATAAGAAAATAAGTTATTTTTAATAATATATAAGTCTAGTTTTTTAAATATATAATTTAGTTGATTTTCTTTATCATTTTTATATTTATTTTTATTCGTAGGTTTAATAAAAGGGTTATTAATAGGTTAAATACTATTAGTATTACTATTATTATAAGAATCATCATTAAAGTTAGATTCTTACGTATTTCTAACTCTAAAAGAAGTAGAAGGTCTAGTAGTTAAAGATATAAAAGAATCTATTTTTTTAAGTATTTTTAATAAATATTTAAGTTTTTATAATAATTTAATATATAATAAGAGTTAATAGATATATTATATTAAATATAAGTAGTTTATATCGATATTACTTAATATAAGTTAAAAGTAAAGAATTTAAAGAAATAAGAGAAATATTTAATATATTTATAATACTTAGTTAATACTATATAATAGTAGAGAGTAGTATAATAATATAATACTATAATAGTATAATATTCTATTAGTTTATTAGTTTAATAATATAGTAGTATAGTAGTATAGTAATATAGTAGTATAGTAGTATAGATTCTATTAGTTTAAAGAATAATAGTATAGTAGTATAGTAGTATAGATTCTATTAGTTTATTAGTTTATTAGGTTAATAGTATAATAGTATAGTAATATAATAGTATAGTAGTATAGTATTCTATTAGTTTAATAGAAGTATAGTAGTATAGTAGTATAGATTCTATTAGTTTATTAGTTTATTAGGTTAATAGTATAGTAGTATAGTAATATAGTATTCTATTAGTTTAAGAATAATAAGTATAGTAGTATAGTATTCTATTAGTTTATTAGTTTATTAGGTTAATAGTATAGTAGTATAGTAGTATAATATTCTATTAGTTTAAAGAATAATAGTATAGTAATATAGTATTCTATTAGTTTATTAGTTTATTAGTTTATTAGTTTATTAGTTTATTAGTTTATTAGTTTATTAGTTTATTAGTTTATTAGTTTATTAGTTTATTAGTTTATTAGTTTATTAGTTTATTAGTTTATTAGTTTATTAGTTTATTAGTTTATTAGTTTATTAGTTTATTAGTTTATTAGTTTATTAGTTTATTAGTTTATTAGTTTATTATTAGTTTATTAGTTTATTAGTTTATTAGTTTAATAGTATAGTATTCTATTAGTTTATTAGTTTCATAGTATAGTATTCTATTAGTTTAATAGTTTAATAGTTTAATAGTTTAATAGTTTAATAGTTTAATAGTTTAATAGTTTAATAGTTTAATAGTTTAATAGTTTAATAGTTTAATAGTTTAATAGTTTAATAGTTTATTAGTTTATTAGTTTATTAGTTTATTAGTTTAATAGTATAGTATTCTATTAGTTTAATAGTTTAATAGTTTAATAGTTTAATAGTTTAATAGTTTAATAGTTTAATAGTTTAATAGTTTAATAGTTTAATAGTTTAATAGTTTAATAGTTTAATAGTTTAATAGTTTAATAGTTTAAAGGTAGTTTAATAATATATAAAGTTAATAGTTTACTTTAAAAAGAGTTTTATATAATATATTTAAGCTAGCTCACCCTATACTATATATATACTATATATACCCCTAACCCTTATTTAGACCCTCTTTTAGGTGCATAATTAATACAGTTTAATAATATATAAAGTTAATAGTTTACTTTAAAAAGAGTTTTATATAATATATTTAAGCTAGCTCACCCTATACTATATATATACTATATATACCCCTAACCCTTATTTAGACCCTCTTTTAGGTGCATAATTAATACAACGACCCTTCTAAACGTGCCTACAGTGCATACGAATTTACCTCTAAGATATAAATACCTTCTCACAATCTAAGCATATATAACACTTAGGATAACCCTTAGCATCAAAGTACTAATAATAAAATTAGTATATATATATAGGGTTAAATTAGGGGTATTTACTTACATTATACCATAAAGTATAACCGTAATTATAGTTAATAGTATCGATAAATTCACGCTTAAAATATAAGTGTAAAAAGAGTTGCTAAAAGCAATTAGGGCATTCTTACTCATAAATTTACTTCCACTAGTACTAATAAGTATTAGTATATATATATATATATATATATATAAAATAAATAAGGGTTTAACTTACTTTATTACAGTATATATTAGTTTTAAATTCGTCTTTAGTTAGTAGCTTGGTTCTTTTAAGATAAGCTTCTAGACCCTTATCTGTTTCTACCTATATAAGGGTTAGGGTTAGTAAAATATACTATTAAATAGAGAAAAAAAAGGGGTATTTTTTAGTATACTTACGTTAGGCTCAAACATAGTTATAGTATAAACATTACTGTTAAAAGGTAGGGGTTCGAGATTAAGTATATTAAGAAAAGAGAATTCTATAGCTTTAGCTAGGATCTCTAAAAACTATATAAATTTAGTATTAAATATAGTAAAAAAGGGGTATTTTTTTAATATATAACTTACCTAAAAGTAAGGGTTTTATAAGTTAAGATAAGGGGATAGAAGATATAGAGATAAAGAAGGAGAGGTAGATAGAAGAGGAATTTTAATAGTAAGCTAAGTAAATAATTAATAAAAAATAAATAGAGTATATATAGGGTTATTACCGTTAATTCCGCTAGTTAAGTTATAATATCCCCTTTATTAGAAGGGGGTATAATAGAAGTAGGTAACTAAAGATTAAAAAGTTAATATTAAAAGAAATAATAATATAAAAAGAATAAATAGACTTATAGGTATTTTAGCCTTTATAATTAGTTGATAAGGGTTATAAGGGGTATTTCCACACCCTTTAAAGCCATTACACCCCTATATAATATTAAGATTATATTAAAAAAAAGTATAAAGAAAAAAAGAAATAAAATAATAAAAAAAGAAAAAACTTATATAATATAGGGGGTTTATTAGATTATATAGTATATTAGCTATACTAAAGGGAGGGTTAGAGTCCTAAATTAATTATTAGTAAATAAAAATAAAGATAAAATAAAAAAAACATATAGTAGGTAGTAGAGTATCAATAATAGAATCGATAAAGTTAGAAAAAGTAAGTTTAAGAAGCTCAGCTTAAGTATAATAAATAATATAGGTAGATATTATAGTATATAGGGGTAAATAGGGGTAAATAGAGATAAAAAGAATTAGATAGTAGTATAATATAATATAAATAGTATAAATTAATTAATAATTTAAAGTAGGAGAATAGTTTAAAGAAGGGAGAAAAAAAGGAATAAAGAGAAAGAAGTAGTATATATTTATATTTTTTATTTAGACTAATAAATATATTAGTAATAGTTACTAAAACACTAGTATAATATTAAAATAGATAAAATATTTTAAGTTACTAGCTTATTTTAGGCTTATTAGTAAGATGTTTTAGACCTATTAGTAAGACATTTTAGGCTACTAGCTTATTTTAAGCTTATTAGTAAGACGTTTTAGGCTACTAGCTTGTTTTAAGTTTATTAGTAAGACATTTTAGACCTATTAGCTCATTTTAGACTTATTAGCTCATTTTAAACCTATTAGCTTATTTTAGACCTATTAGCTCGTTTTAGACCTATTAGCTCGTTTTAGACCTATTAGTAAGATGTTTTAGACTTATCAGCTTATTTTAAGCTTATTAGTAAAACGTTTTAGGCTACTAGCTTATTTTAAGCCTATTAGTAAGATATTTTAAAGTATTAGCTTATCTATATAAACTATATACTTAGTTATTTATTATATATTATATTTAAATATTATTTTAATATTTTAAATATTTTTAAACCTTAAATTTTAATATATAAACTTATCTCTACCTATATTTTTATTTAATAAAGGGTTTAATATAATTTAAAGAACTATAGTTTAATAATTAAAATCTACTTATAAAATAAGCTATTTTATAGTTACTATATATATATAAGTATATAATAGTTAAATATTAAAGTTATATTCTTTATTATTTTAATATTATTTAAAATATTTTAAATAAATCTTTTATTATTAATACTAAATACTATATTTTATAAACTTTATAACTTTATATATACTAGTTAGCCTATTATTTTATATCTTTACTTACTTTATTACTTATTTATTTACTTAGTTATTTAACTAATTATCTAGTTATTTTTAAATAAATAAATAATTACTAGGTATATATACCCTCTATACTATCGATTTTCCAGAGATTTATTTCTTCAGCTTACTATTAGGATCTATAGTATAGTAGTTAGAATATTCCTAAGTAGAGGAAAGACCTAGGTTTAATTCCTAGTAGGTCCATCGCGTAAGCTGGAGGGATAGGTCTCCTTTTTATTTTTTTATACTATTTAAATAAGTTTTTAAATACTTATTTAAATAAGAAGTTAAATAAGAAGTTAAATAAGAGGTTAAATAAGAGGTTAAATAAGAAGTTAAATAAGAAGTTAAATAAGAAGTTAAATAAGAAGTTAAATAAAAAAAATAAGTAGTTAAATAAGTAGTTAAATAGGTATTTAAATAAGTATTTAAATAAGTATTTATATATATTTAATTAAATATATAAGTATAAATACTTATATACTTATATACTTATATATATATAAATATATAAGTATATAAGTATAATTTTATATAAGTATATAAGTATATAAGTATATAAGTATATAAGTATATAAGTATATAAGTATATAAGTATATAAGTATATAAGTATATAAGTATATAAGTATATAAGTATATAAGTATATAAGTATATAAGTATAGAAGTATATAAGTATATAAGTATATAAGTGTATAAGTAGTATATATTTATAACTCTGCTTCTACTACCCGGCGTCCTGACAGGCTATATTTCTATTTCTGAACAATGGCCTTCGTGTTCAAGCCGATGCTTTGATCGTCGATGCTGTAGCAACCGTCTGAGCCCCGAGGCCTACAGCTGACTATCGACAGGCTGCATTGGGCCTCGTGAGATGCGACGGGACCGGGGCCATGACCTGAACAGCAAGCATCCAACGAGACCCTGCCTGCAGCAGACGTACACAGCACACACTCTCTCTTAATTCGGTCATATCTCAGGGGATCCTTAAGGCTCGGGCACTTTCAACGACCAACTAACAAGCTACTGCAATGTCACGCTCACCCGAGCAGACATGAACGACACTATATTTACCATGTCCATGGTAAACAAAGCCGCCTTCCTATTGCTAATAAGTTCACAGAAAAAAAAGAGAAAGAAATAAAACATGGTACGAGTTAATGAGGACTTTATTATGGCCCCGGCACCAAGGCCTACACTGCCTGCAATATCGCGAGACGCGTGCGTGGCATACGTAGACCTCGTCTGGCACTGACTGGTGCCCATCAGCTCCTCGCCGCCAGCGAACTGCCACAAAATCAGCGTACCATATCGAATCAAACCCAGCACAGGCCAGCCGTTCGACTCCTGGGCAAGCTGGGCTCGCTGCTGCCGACGGTGGAGCCACCGGAAGCCGCTGGCGAGCTACCGCGCTAGTGCACTGCATTAGCGATGCGCGTCATTGCCGCTGGGGGTTGCAGAGGGCCAGCGAGGCTGTGCAACCCAGGCCCCAAAGGGGCCCCCAGCGCCTTTATGCTGTATCGCGACACGAGCGAGTGCCCTGCGCAGCAACCTGCGCTGGTTTCCCCCAAAGCCGTGCCGAAGATCTTTATCACAGTTCTCTTAGCTCCCGACCGGCCGCTCTGGAGGTGGGGACGGCCATGAACTGGCGACCTGGCATTGTCGTTGGGCGGTCACGGGAGGCAACCCAGGCTCATGATTTTTGACGCTACTGTGTATGGACAGTTCTGTTAGCTGATGTCCGGCCCTAGGAACCCAAGGAGCCGGGCGCGCACCAAGAATAGAGGCGAGATACGAGGGTCAATTTGATTTGGAACGCTGCTCCGGCTAACGTGAGCGAAACAGCTAGCCACATACACTAGCCCTGGTTAACCTTCGAGAACCCCGACGGCGCGCATGGGGCTGTCTTTTTGCCGTTATCGTCGCCGTCAGTTAGAATTACTCCTAACTCCGTCTCTGCCATACCGTCGGGTACGATCTGGGGGCCATGTACCCCATTCTTGCAAACAAGGCGGAGACCATCACATGTCCCCTCGATATGCATTCGCGCATGCTACAACGCAGGTACGACAGCCCTGGCGCGGACAATAAGTAACACGTCGATCAGGGGGATCGTCGGCAGATAGACAGCAAGCGATTCGAGTATCCGTAGCTGGAGGAACGGCACCGGCTGTCGGAAAACCCGCCGCCCACTGTCTCGGAAGAACGAGAGTTAGCCCCCCCCCGGGAAAATTCACACCTACACACGGGCCACTTAAATTTCTTCAACCCTTTTTTTAAATAGTTATTCCTTAATAACTTTCTTAACTCTTAACTTAGAAATCTATAAAAAATATCTTTAAGATCCTTATTAAAATCTCTATAAAATTATAATTTTTTATAATTATATTAATTAAAATATTATTTTTTATATAATTTTAAAAGTATTAAAATTAAATATTTTAAAAAATATAGTTTTATAAAGATTTTAATAAGGACTCTAAATATATTTTTTATATAATTATAAATAAAATATTAAAAGAGTTATTAAAATATATATATATAAAAAATAATATTTAAAAGATTAAAATAAAATTATATAAAAAGTATAAGTATATAGAGATTTTAATAAGGATTTTAAAAATACTCTTTATATAATTATAAGTAAAGGTTTAATAGAGTTATTAAGGAATAACTACTTAAAAAGGGTTGAAGAAACTTTAGTGGCCCGTGCGTGTAGGTGTAATTTTCCCGGGGGGGGGCCAACTCTCGTTCTTCCGAGACAGCAGTACTTTTGCCAACACCTGACAGCTCTGACGACGTCTCCGGGTTTGGTCGGCTCCAGCGACCCCAAAAAGCTCCATATGGGGGGTACACGAGTAATTAGAATGACATAGAGAGGGATCTACCTACGTACCACAGGAAATGTGTGTTTATTCCGATTTTCTCCACACAACTCCCCAGAACAGGATAGGGCATCGTACGTCTTATAAAAAGCACGCACCGAATAGTCTACGCGAGGTCATGTGGGCTTGCCGCAAGGCGCGATGCACTCCATGAACTAACTACATGTGTATCCAATGTTCAAAGAACCCAAGCTAAGATCACATTTGGTCGGAACATCCGGGAGTTTCGCCGCTACTCGGGCCTTGCGCAGGCCCAGGGCAATTGGCCGTGCTATCAGACCGGAAGTTCGACAACAGGTTGGATTGCACGTGCAAGTCGTGATTCACTCATGTGTATTTATTGGCCAACAGCCTGCAAATCCGTGGACCACCAATCAACAAGCGTGACTCATTTATCGGCTTTGGTGTTGGATTTGCTTTCTTTGAGTATCCGAGGCCCTTGGGCAGGCGCCTGGCGTTGGCCACTCTGCCCATGGCCAGAATCCGAGTCCAGGGAAATCCGTCACCATCATCACATACATTATTACAGCACTGCCGCCAAAAGTCGCGAGATCGTCACTGCAGATCCCTGTTTGGCTTGATTACGCTCTACCTGATTATGGTGTAAGAGGCTGCTCTATATGTTTTTCATGTGGGAGATTGTCCCACAGGAGATTAGACCGTGAGCGCTGCTTAGGTGCCTTCTATGTCAAGACTTTGGTGGCATACCGGATGCCCGAGCAAAGCTCTTGGTGGTGAGGCATCCTGCCTGCCTGCCTTACTAATCTTGTTAACCCCGACATCACCTCACGAGGCGGATGTCATAAGGCGGAGTTAAGAATCGGCGATGACAATTCCTCAGAGCGGTGACGACTTACTTTGAGACGTCGCAGACTGCTTGAAGAACTCATGGCGCTTGGGGGAGTATAAGAATTGGGCATGAGCCGTCGACGTGTGCCCACTGCCACGGAAGACAATCTGCACCAGTCTTTGATCTCGGCCAGATCGAAAACAATCGCCAGAAATGCTGCTCAACGTAATTACCGCTCTGAGCATGCTCTCAGATTGCGCCGGGACATCTAATTCCTCTTCCGGCAAGGCCGACTCGCGAACAATCTACCAGTTTCCTAACAATACATATGTGGAGAACTTGGCAGTCCGTCCGAATGGACAAATTCTTGTCAGTGTTCTAACCTCACCTCAGCTCTGGATGATCGAGCCAGAAATGCCTGACAGAGCCGTGCTTGTCCACGAATTCCCAAGCGTGCTAGGGCTGTCCGCTATAGTGGAATATCAGCCGGACGTTTTTGCTGTAGCCGGCGGAAATGTCTCCCTGAGCACTGGTGAGGCTTTTGTCGACTCCTGGTCCATCTGGAGCCTTGATCTGGGTGGTTTGAACATAACCTCAAACGAGTCCGTCTCGGCCCAGCCGCCAGCAGTGAGCAAAATCGCCGACATCCCATCAGCGACGTTCCTCGATGGCATGGCCTCGCTGTCTGGCCCGAACCGACAGCTTCTCGTCGTTGGGGACGTCAAGACCGGGACGATCTATTCGGTTGATATCGTTACCGGAGAGTATGCGGCCGTGATCAACAATACATTCACAGCCCCGGCACCGGATTACGCCTTCGGCCCGTCTGGAACGAATGGAATACAAATCCATAACAACGTGATGTATTTCGCCAATTTCGGCCAGAAGACGCTGAACAGAGTCCGACTCGACGCTGATGATGGCACGCCGGTCGGCGAATTCGAGACGATTGCACGTACGCTCAGTGAGCTGGACCAATGGGACGACTTCGCGCTCGATGATGAAGACAATGCGTGGATGGCTGCGGGAGGAGCAAACACGGTCCAGAAGATCAATACGCGAACGGGAGACGTCAGTATCGTGGCCGGAGACGTGAACTCGACGGCCATTGCAGAGCCAACATCTGCAAAGTTTGGACGGCGCGAGCGTGATCTGACGGTCCTGTACGTTACCACCGCCGGCGGGCTCGCAACACCTGTCAACGGCGATATCACCGTCGGAGGCCAGCTGGTGGCAGTCAGGACCGGACCTGGGCGAAGTTGGTCTTAGTCAGGCACCGGCGTGGTTGGTGAAGTTGCCCGGGGGTGGTGTTGAGCCAAGAGTAGCATATACGCCAGGCATCGGCTTAGAGCCGAGCTGAGCTGAGCATTTGCTCACGTTTCAGGATGGGGAAATCGAGAAATCCGATGTGGCAATTTGCATTTTCGAGACGTGGAATCCAGTCAAACCAAGTGACACTGTAGACCGATTGACTGCCTTGCAATTCAGGCTTTGCAGGCCCCAGGCTCCCTGGACCGACCAGCCAGCCAGCCTGCCAGCCTGCCCAGCCAGCCCTGCCTGTTGCCCTGGCTCTGCTTGCCAGGCCCGATAAGGCGGGCGCGGGGGAGATGGAGCGAAGTGGGTCCCTAGGTCACATGGGGCGAGGCTCATTGGCGTGATCCCTCTCAAAGTCATGGGCACGTACCGGCCACACCTCGGCGGGACGGCAGGGCTACCTGGGAGTGACTTGGGCCCGCGCCTCCCTTATGGCCGACTTGTTGGAACGACGTGCCGACGCTGGGAACTAAGTCTTGGGAAAAGTACTGATTGCCAGTGTCACCACGGCGCCCCTTGGGTCTTGGTTTGGGAAGACGACAGACAACCACCTGGCGCTTTTGCGGGCAGCATCATCATCGCTCTTTTTGTGGCAGCCTGCATTGTGGTTTTTCTGCTGACACGACCCACCCGACCTCTGGCTCTCTCGCCCGCAATCAGCCGCTCGCCCCTCGCTCTGGTCCATCGGGAAAGCTGCTGCTAGCTGCTAGTGTAGCCCTTCAGACGCTGTCAGGTAAGGCAGGCCAAGCCAAGGCGAGCCATCGCAGCCCCTCCTGTACCCAACCAAGCAAGCCTCCCATCCAACAGCCCGCGATATTCCTGTGCACCAAGCACTGTCCACACCTGTCCCAGCACCTGCACCCGTGCCTGGTCCCGTTTCTTTTGCTTGATTCATACCTGCACACGCCTGCGTCCCATGTGCAGTCCCGGTCGCAAGCGAGCCATAGCTACAGCCAGAGCTCCTCTGCCCTCCAGCGCGAAGCGGCCGCAGCACTCGTTTGGCCCTTCGCCCTTGGACTGAATCCCCAGGCCGAACCAAGGGGGCCGCTCTGCAGGAGCCAGATTGATATTAGCTGCCGAGCATCTGGGCTGACCTGCGATCCCGCCTCCGTCTAGGTCACGGCTGATCCCCGAGCTCTTTAGACCTTGACGACCACCCGACGGGCCGCGCTGTCGCCGAACACCCCTCTATGGTCTCGACATCCACCCATTTGTAGGAGACAGAATCAGCCAAAATGAAGTCCAAAGGGTCTCGAAACCAGCCTGCGCCCCAGGCCCCTCCACCAATGTCGCCGACAGCAAGGGGCGCGAAATACAGAAACAGAGATGGCTCCAAGTTCATCACGTTGCCCGATACCATGTCTGCTCCCGATTCCGCACAGCCCTCGCCAACGACTTCCGCCGCTTCTGGCGCAAAGCCACAGGCCGTCGGGGCTCCTGGCGTGACAAGTAACGGGCCCGCCCCGGCACCAGCGACTGTCAACCGGAAGAAGCAGAAGCGTCGTGAAAAGGCAGCCGCCAAAGCCGCAGCCGAGGCTGCTTTGAATGCGGGAAATGCCAACGGCGCATCAGACTCAGCAGGCCACAGACCGAACCAAGTTCCCGACCAGGAGGACAGCGAGGAGGATGAAGACCAGTTCAACACCCAACCTAACCAGGCACATGCTCAAGCAAACGGGCGTATACCTGGCTCCGCGCCGAAGTCCAAGAAGTCCAAGAAGAAGAGGCATAAGGGCGCCGCAGCCGCGGGGGAGCTGGCAGACCAGCCGGATTCTCCGACGCCCCAGCTGAACACGCCCCACCCCTCCGGCATCTCCAAGGAACGGATTTGGAATACCAGTTCTCAGGAGGAGCGGGAGAGGATCAAGGAATTCTGGCTCGGGCTCGGTGAGGACGAGCGCAAGTCGCTTGTCAAGGTCGAGAAGGAGGCGGTGCTGAAGAAGATGAAGGAGCAACAGAAGCACACGTGCAGCTGCTCAGTGTGTGGAAGGAAGAGGCATGCGATAGAGGAGGAGCTGGAGGGCTTGTACGACGCCTACTACGAGGAGCTCAAGCAGTTCGCCAATCACCCTCAACAAGACGGCCACCCGCCCTTGATGGGAGCATCGCGGCATTTTGGCTTCCACCACGGCAACAGGTTCCCGAGCTACGCAGGGCACCAGCCCTCTCGCGGGCGAATAGTGGAGCACGTTGGCGAAGACGATGAGGACGATCTCGACGACGAAGCCTATAGCGAGGACGATCTCGACGACGAGGAAGCCTACAGCGACGAGGAGGAGCCCGAAGAGGAGATACATCGCGACTACGCTTCCGAATTTTTCAACTTCGGAAGCAGTCTGACAGTTCAGGGTATGGGTGTCCCCAATCTCTCTATGCGTGGTTAAAAGCCGTGTCACGATGGTAACTGGGGTCTGTTCTAGGTGGCATATTAACGGTAGCCGACGACTTGCTAAAAAACGACGGCAAAAAATTTATTGAGATGATGGAACAGTTGGCCGAGCGACGCATGGCACGCGAGGGCGACTATACCCAGGACCAGTACCGGAGCTACGGGCATGGTGTCAATGGCGGGCTTCCCAGCCACGATCACCCTCCACCTCCACCAGTTGACGACGAGGAGTACGAGGATGACGAGGATGAGGAATACGACTCTGCGGAGGACGACGATTACGAGGAAGAGGATGATGTAGGTGTCCGAGTTGGCGAGCAAGTGTGACAATGTCTGACATACCGCAGGACACTATGACCGAGGAGCAACGTATGGAAGAAGGCCGTCGGATGTTCCAAATTTTCGCTGCGCGAATGTTTGAGCAAAGAGTACTCCAAGCATACCGCGAGAAGGTGGCGCGCGAACGGCAGGCCAAGCTCATGGAGGAGGAGGAAGAGGAGCTGCGGAGGGAAGCGGCTCGGAAAGAGAAGAAGGCAAAGGAGGCCCAGAAGAAGAAAGAGAAGGCAGCCCAGAAGAAGCAAGCCCAGGCCGAGGAGAAAGCACGCAGGGAGGCTGAGAGGGCGGCCGAGGAGGAGCAGCGAAAGCTGGAAGAAGCTCGGAAAGCCGAAGAAGCGAGAAGGAAGGCCGAGGAGAAGCGCAAGAAGAAGGAGGCCCAGAGGAAAGCGGAGGAAGACGAAAGGGCTAGGAAGGAGGCCGAGCGACAGCGCCAGAAGCAACTCCAAGCCGACCAGGAAAGGAAAGCAAAGGAGGCTAAGGACCGTGAAAAGAAAGCCCGTGAGGAGGCCCGTCTCAAGGAGAAGGAGGAGAGGGAGAGGTCGGATCGCGAGGCCAGAGAGCTCAAGGAGAAGCAAGACTCGCAGAAACGACAGAAGGAACTCGAAAGCAAGACCACGGAGAATGGGAACAAGGCGAGCCAGAAACAGAAACAGGAGGAACGCGCAGCCAAGAAAGCGGCAGCACTGGCCACGGCCCCTGCGACGATGACGCTCCCGAAGCGGCCAGCTCAACATCCGACGAACCCAGCATTGCCAGTCTTGCCTCAGCAGCCGCCAACGGCAGCTTTTGCCTCGCCAAAACCTTCGGTCGCCACGCCAGCCTTACCGAAAGCGCCGACGCCGATACGACCGCGACAGGCGTCGCAGCAGGATACGAGTTCCTCAGGTCCGGGTACAACGTCATTGTCCGGGTCCGCGAGCAATGACCCTTCTCCGAGTGCCAACACACCAGCACAGACCAGCCCGCGGCCGTCGGGACCTCCGAGTGCCAGGGGCAGCACAGCAAGTCAGCATTCGGCGAATGTGTCCCGGGCGATGTCACCGGCGCAGTCTAGCGGAACGAGGTTCACTTCCGCCCAACCCGCTCCCATCAACATCCCACCCATGGGTATGCCGTACCCTCCTGGGCTGCCGCCTCCGGGTTTTGGCAATCCTCTATTTCCACCGGGGCCTCCCGGCTTCAGACAGCCGCCCCCGGGGATGGTTCCCCCGGGATTGAGCAGCCCTATGCTCGGCCGAGGCTTTCCTGCACCCGCACCACCACCTGGTTTTGGTCAACCGGCTGCAGATCTAGTGTCACCTTTCAACCCCTCATCGAAAGACGCAGCCCCAGGCACACACACGCGACAGCAGTCAGGAGGCTATGATTCTCCTTCGATACATCCCGCTCAACCCATCAGTCGACCTACGCCTATTGGCCGGCCCTCGTCCGTAGTACACGGGCAACGGCCGCAGTCAGGCTCCCCGCCAAAGGTCCCGAAGCAGGAGTCTGATGACATGCAGGATCACTTGGGAAGCAGCGCCTTACTGGATGACTCTGAAGACGTCCTGCCGACGCTCCCTGACTTCCAGCCAGGCTTGCGTCGAGGGTATGTTGCTCCGGGCCGCCCAGGGCCGGCTTTCCCGCCAGCTCCCTTCGCCGATCCAGCAATCGCTTCCATGTGGGGTAGCCCCATGCAGCCGCCTGGTATGAGTGCATTTGGCCAGACACCTGTGGCCCCTCCTGGGTTTGGTGCTCCCGTTGGGTGGCCTGCCAGCCCAAGTCTCGGATTCAGCTCGCCTATTCCCCTCCGCCACGTTGCCCCAGCTCGTCCACCAGCAAGCGTCGCGATACGGCAGATCCTTTGTAATGTCTGCCGTGACCTTGCCATGAAGGAGCTCACTAAAGACGGCTTCATCCCGCTCAGTTCTCTGCAGGAGGCAGTGAAGACCTATGTCGACTTCAATCCTATGGGCGACGGGCCTTTGACGGAGAACGACATTGTGGCGCTCTGCGAGACGGAGGGGAACATGGCCAATGGTGGGGGGAACTTCGACCTGGTTGATGAAGCAGGCACGAAGAGCATCCGATGGAACCCGGACAAGATGCCCCAGCCACTGGGCGCTTTCGGCGCGCCTGGTCAGCCGGGAATTGGCAGTCCCGTGTTGGGGTCGTCCTTTGGCCATTAGCTTTCGGAAATTGGCGACGTGTCATGGTTGGCGGACCTTGTGCATCATAGCATGGCAGGCAGCCTTATGCGACTGTTCCCCAGCTCTCGAGTCAACTGTGCGGCGAATACTTGCCTGTGAAGAACTTCTGGTGCTGGAACCTTCCGACAATAATCTCAATCAAGAGGCTTGCAATAACCACACCCACGTACCGGTTCGCTCAACGCTTGTAGCGCTGTACGATTGCATCCCTCCCACTGAAATCGAGAACTGGCCCTCACTTTGGGGCTGGTCGCCCCTGTTGATACCCCTGAGCCTACCAATTTGTATGGATTATCACTGTAATACTAGCTGGTATCCGTACTGAAAGTGCGACACAAGAATTGCGCAAATAAGTGACCTGTGGTCTTGTTGATCCATCACTGGTAGGAATGTGTGCAATGACGCTGCTTGCTGGGTTGGCCCTTACAGGCCGAATCATATTCATCACTGTGCGTGTGCCCAGGCAGTAGAGTCAGCAGGTCCCTCTTGAACTTGCATCTCACTGCCTCTCTCCGCACGGCTTCGCCACGGCCACCAAACCGGGGCGTTGAATGTGATTCGATGACAGCTCACATTATGGACCAAGTGATGGCCCTGAGTGAGACTCGACACAAAACTTGCTGCATCAGGGCCTGTTCTTGAGTGAAATGACGATCGCTCAGCTGAGCGCGACTTGCCCATGTTTTGCTTGTTTGTCTCCAGCGGGCAAGCCATGGAAAGAAAATACGGAATAATTGTATGGCAGAACCTCGCAATACACGCAAATGGGGGCTAGAATCTGCAAGGACGCTGTTGAGAGCAAAAGGACCAAAAGTATGGGGCGACGCAGGCAGCGAGGGAAAGTCCCGAGGTCCTGGCGAATCACAATCATGAGATTAACTTATACAACGATCTAGTGCCCCCCATATTTGATCCTTCAACAGGAGAACGCCGAGCAAAGCATCCCGCTTGTGGCCGTGCATGAAAGAAAAGGGAAAGGCAAAATGTGACATGCGACAGTCTGACCCGAGTCTGATTGTACTTACACACGTATTTTCTCTGACCTTGCCAACTCTACACGTTGCCTTCTGGGTGACCCTCCTCGACTCAGCAAGTCACAGTGCTTCTCTCCAAGAAAATACTAAATTTACACTCCAAATGGGACCCACTGCCCGAATTGGGTGAATCTCCGATCCGCTTTACGACCTCCGTTCCTCTACCTCAGCCGGGCTCATCAGATCAGAGATGGATGGTTTTGGCGACGCCGCGGAACGCTCAAAGCGAAAGGAGATCGAGCAGGCTACAAACCCGAGATATGCAACTGCAAAGATCACCGTCAGAGGCATCATTATTGTTCTGTCCCTTGCCGCAACCATCACCAGTCTCGTGTCCATCAGCGCTCCAACAAGATGGGATTCCTGGATTATTCGCCTCATGCCCGTGTATGGGCTCCCATATGTTAGTCGTTCCCCACCACTACCTCCACCAACATATATAGACCTGTATGGCTGTCCAACAGCTAGCCCCTGTCCGGAGCGAGAAAGGATATGAGGCAGGGCGGGTGGGCAACAACAACGCCGGAGACTCCAGGACTTGTATGTATACTAAAACAAGGAACATCGGCAGCCACTTCTGAGTGTCGCCTGGGAGCTCGGTGAGATCACAGTCCTGCTTGTCAGGCGCCACAAGAACAAGGGCCTCGTCCCGTCTGCACACCTCGCGTGCGAGCTATTGCTGTTGCTCGGGGGGGTGGTCGTCGGGGCGTTGTGGGTCACGGATACGGCTGCCACCCAGCAACATTCGGCCAGTTTCACAGAGGGTGGGGGCGGTATACCGGCCGATACATATAACAAGTGGGCGAGCGTGATTTACTTCTGGTGCGCACTCAACTTTGCCACGGTGTGAGTTTCTCGGGCTCCCTTTTCCTTTTGCTTCCACGGCACGGGCTGCTTGACAACCCGCCATACTGACAATGGCCCCGCAGAGTGTGCCAGTTTTTCCTCTTCGTGGTGTCTTGCATAGAGGTCGACCAGAAAAGGAGGAACATGGAGCGAAAAGTGAACGAGGTTCTCGCCATCATCCAGGAACGTGGCCAGAATGCCAACGATGTCCTCGCCGCACTGCGATCGCCGCTACCGGAATACAACAGCACCAAGCCCTCGTGGCTGGCCGAGATGCCCGCCATGAACCAGCAGCCGGTGGAGATGAGTGTTGACGAGCGCCCGATGGAGGTGACTGGCAGCCAGGTTGGCCACGAGATGCCGGTGCTGGGTACGGATGATGTGAGCGGAAACCAGAAATTTGTATTGAAACCATAGCGCTTGATTGTGGCGTTTCGAATCTCGGTTGAAGTAGGGACATTGTTATATCATGGGACTGGAAGAGCTCATCACACATTGCATCAGTGTCAAAATATTGTACACAAACGAGTGGGCGCAAATAATATATCACACCAATTTCACATTCTCATTGAAAATACGTCCACTAGTCCCACGTATGAGATGTTGGAGCAACTATATTATCAATCTATTCAGCCCAGCCATCCCGGTAACCCGGCACCAATTCATTGGCCATGGAGCTTCCCTCCTCTCGCCCCCATTGGTAACCATGCCCCTTAACTATTGACCCGGATACGAAACCAACAACGAGATTGTGCGCTTCACCTAGACTCTATGGGTGCTTCTCACCTAGAGTCATAATATTGCTGCCCTCCTCTGAATGGGTCAACTTGAGCGGGCTGTTCCGGGCCGTCTCGCACACCACTGGCACCCATCAGCGGCGCGTAGTCACCTCCAGTAGCCATGCCGGTGGCGGCGCGCGAGGAAGCCTTCTTCGCCTCGGCCGCAGCAGCAAGCGCAGCCTGGGCCTCAGCAGCGCGGCGGTCCCTCTTGTGCGCCCTGCGCTCCCGGCAGCACATGAAGCACAGCGTGGACACGGCGATGGCGGCGGCAACGCCCAAGACACCGGAAACGACAAAGCCGCCAGTGCCGAAGCCGCCCGTTTGTGCGCACCTCACGCTGCCGTTCCCCTTGTTGAACGCGCACATCATGCCGGGAACGCAGGAAGGGACCACGGCGGTGGTCGGGACGCAAGTGGTCTCCTCGGCGTCGTTGATGAAGCTGCAGGCGCTGGTGGCGACGGTTGTGGGTGTCATGCACGTCACAGTCGTGTATGTTGTACCGGTGAGGTGTTGGATCATGACCCAGGTATTTGTAGAGGTGGGTGCGGGCGTGGCCTCGTCCCGGATGGCCACCGTTGCGAGCGTTGTCTCTGTATTGTCGTTGATTTTCTCGTCGCCGGGGGCCTGGGCTGCGCGGACCTCGACGACCGCTTGGATGGTGCGCAGGCGGTCCCGGGCTTGCTGCTTCCACAGCTCGATGTTGCTCTCGTCGATGTCGGAGCCGGTCCCGCAACGCTTGGTTACTTGCTCTGCCTCTTCCCTGCCGTTGTGCATGTCGCAGCCTGCACCAATAAGGCACACCTGCAACAGGCCCTCGTCCTCGGCGAGGTCGGTCACGCACCGTGTGACTGATTCTCGGGATCCGCAGGAAATGTCCGCGGCAAGGTCTTGTCTATCCGCGAGGGAGCATGGCTCGAGCTGGTTCTGCTCCGCCATGGCCATACCTGCCCACGACGAGGACAGGAGCACCGCCTGAAGGGTGTTTCTCACGTTCGCCGGCTTCATGCTGGCAGATTCGTCCTTTTACCAAGATGAAGGAGAGAGGATGGGAGAAGGATGTAGTTGAGAACAAGAGATGTGTTGGGCTGGGAAGAGTGGGTACAGCTTGTCCCGCGGGATGAGAGGACTTGAGAACCACCAGAAACTAAGAGATGGCAAACCTGCCAGCTTAATATCATGAGGGAGCACCAAACCTTGCTCACTTGAGCTTCCAAGGGTGCGAATCTCAGTCAGATTCCTGCGTCGCTGACGCTCGCCCACTGCATCAGCGGCTTGAACGCAAAACCCACCACCAACGGGCGCAGTGAATCCTTCCACACCAACCCGCAGATCCAATCCACCGCTGCCTGAATGCCGCGTTTGGACTTGCCAGCAGCTACCAACGGCCGATTGACAGCGGCCCAAGGAGTGTGGCACAGCCTGGCTGTTGGGGACAGCGCCCGCAGTGTCTTGTTTACAGCTGCACCACAAAGCATGGTCGTCGGTCGCAGGGCAGGGATCAATCAGTCTTACTGTATGACCATTGCCCCTGAGGACTGCCTCTGCTTGCGTATGCTCTCACGGGGGTGACATGTTCTGCTTGGTAGGAGATGGCGAACAAAGAGAAAGCGCTGCACGGCAATGGTTGGTAGAAATGCATCAGGTCGAAGATCCGCACCGCTCCAGGCGTGCCTGTGCAGAACAGGGCACATCCTGACCTAGCACAAGTACTCCGTACCCCCTGGGGGCCAACGCACACAGCCATCGCCCGCAGTTCTAATTTTGGCACGAGCACGAGCCAGCATTCTCACAGTGCTGACTTCGGGACTGGCCATGCATTCCTTTTGGTTTGATATTCCCTCTCCTCACTTGTTAGGTCTAGACCGTGTGTTTTATGAGCAGCGCAACCGTCACTCAGAGAGAGAGACGACAATCTTCTTAGCCGACACTCCCTTCCTCAGAGTATCCATGGCCCCCTGAAGGGCCTCGAGGCCCTCTCCCACAACCTGCGACTCGGGAGCAATTGTGTACTCCCCCCCGGCGAGCGCCCCGGCCAAGAAGTCATGAAATACAGCCGAAGCAAGCTCCACGTCGGGCCTCAGCTCCTCCACGAATTTGGCCCGGATGCCCTCTGGCATTGGAAAGCCGGGGACCATGGTCAGAGCTATACTTCGGCTGCCCTCTGTGCTCAACACAGCTGCTGCACAAGCCTCCACGATCCCCGGGAATGTGGTGAAGTCCACCCCGCCATTCGCAATGGCTCCAGCCATCTTCTTCCCCTTGACAGCCGCAACCAGGTCGTCTTTCACGCTGGGGCTGTTGTCTGCGATGTGTCAGTTACCATTGGCTGAGGCCGCGTGTCTTCCAGAAGGCGACACGAGCAGGGGTTGACAGTCGTCACAAGGTGAGACTTGATATACGTACAGTCGAATACCTGGGCAGCCCCAAGGCCCTTGACATACTCAAATCGATGCGGCGAGGCTGTTGTGAACACCTCGTAGCCCGCAGCCACCGCCAGCTGGATCGCGTTGGAGCCAACGCTGGTCGACCCGCCCCAGATCAGGACCGTCTCCTGCTTCGCGCTCGGACTCGCTGACGGCAGGTCCAAGGACAGGTAATCTCTGTGGAAGAGGGCCTTGGTCGCAACAGAGACGCCCATCGGGAGTGCGGCTGCCTGCTCAAAGCTGACAGAGCTGGGTATGGTCGTCGTCATGTGTTCAGCAAGCACCACGTGCTGCTGGAACCCCTGATTCACCAGTCCCGTCACCCTGTCGCCGACTTTGAACTTCGTCACGCCGGGACCTAGGCCTTCAACCTCGCCGGCGATATCATAGCCCAATATGGCTGGGAACTTGAGGAATGGGATCCCCTCCGGCCCCATCTCCTGCTGAAACCAATCGACAGGATTGATGGCTATGGCGCGGTTCTTGACTACGATCTCCTTGTCCTCCGGCGCCGGGTAGGGGACCTCCTTGACTTCGAGCGGTGCCTTGGTCGCTGTCAGGATTGCGGCTCTGTTGGAAGCCATTGTGATTCTGTGCACTGGAGTAGATGATTCGTGCTGGTTTCGAAAGACGTAGTCCAAGATCTGTGATCAGCGTGCATCACGAGATCGGACTGAGATACGAATCCTTTTTTATACTCGATCTTGTCATACTGAGGGGGCTGACGGCTGTACCTCGCTGGTGCTGCCCCGACGGACTTACACGGAATTACGTATGCATCCTGGACTTCGGGACCGCCCACGCATTTAACAAACTGATCCCGGCGCCAGACAATGTCAGAAGCTAAACAAACGCATCAGTGTTTGGCTCAAAGTTGCATTAGATCTACCCGCTAAAACTTTATGCATGGCGCTATTCCTGCTGTCGTATCTGCTTTCCTCTGCTCGTTCAGGCCATCCAGGTTTAACCACTTCCTACTTAGCTTCACATGACTGCTCATGGTCTCATTGACAACAACCTGACAAAGCAAGTCCCTGGTGTAAAAGCTAGGCACCTCGTCTCCATCGAAGGTCCAACACGGTAATAGTTATTGTCAAGGAAATCTATCATTTATAACGGAAAGGACGAAAGGTGAAACTACATCAATACATGTCCACAGCAAGACGGTTGTTCTCTGACCGGACAACAGTCGTCCCCGAGCCCCCGAGCACATAGGCGTTCTGCTGGCCAACGACAGCCAACTCGTGGTCACTGGCAGCCTTGTTCGGCCCGCTTGCCCAGTAGCCTTGAGTTGTATCGAGAACAACCACCCCGTCGCCCCGCGTCACCTTGGCCGCCTCGGGCGCACCGCCGACGATGTCATTCGTAAAACCAGCGCTGACGCCCTTGCCATCCGTCGCCGAGATGGTGGCGGCCCCGTCGCAACCCATGATGAGCGAGATGTTGCCCCAGGCACAGCCGTCGTCGGCACGTAGCTGGAACTCGACCCATGTCGCCGGCTGCTGCGTGCCGCGCTGCACGCGGCCCTTGAAGGAGCTGTCGAGGGCCACGAACTGGGTCTGTCCCGGCTCGAGGGTGACGCTGGCGGTCGTGTTGTTGAACTCTGGGTTGGCCCAGCCGTCGCCGTTGGCTGTATTGTTGTAGAAGTTGTAGTTACACTGCGCCCCGGACTTGTTAGTCAGGACGATTCCTGGCCCCTGTTGCGTGTCGGCCTCCTGTGCCGTGAACGCGAATACCGCCGCCGGCTCGGACACGGGCTCGGGCTCGTTGGACCCACCTGAGGCCCCCAGTGTAGGGTTGGCATTGCCGTCGTTGTATGTTATGATGATGTCCTGGCTTCCAGGAGCAGCGGAGCTCTGTTGGTGTCGTTTGAGATTAGCCCAGACGAAAGATTTTGCTGTTCTGTGATGTAGCTTACCTGATTGTTATCGTTCACGTCCCCCTTGAAATCACCCCAAGCCCCAATGCCGATATAAGTCTTCCCGTTGGCGAAGCCGCGCACCCAGTTCTCCAGGGGAGGGTTTTCCTTCGTCGGCCCGATATACACAACCTTACCTTCGCCATTGATAATGACAGCGCTCCGAATAGCATTCTTAGTGTCCTCACTAGCATTATCCCAAGCAACCTGGGCATCTTGCATGTAAGTCGGAGCTCCCTTACGGGTGCTGTCATTACCCCAATGCTGGACCGTGATGTTTCCACCCGAGCCGACCAGGACGCTGGTGTCGAAGACATCGTTGCCTAAGGCCAACTGTTAGAGAATATTGATGGTGAAAATAGCAGCTGAAGTTATCAACAGCAAGTAATACGAACCTCCCCACCCGGCCTTGGTGATCTCGACTTGTTCTCCTTCACGGCCCTCGTGGACGGCAATTATAGCACCAGAAGTTCCTTGTGGCGCATCGAACGTGAACATTTGACCAGCACCTACAGTGGTGTCTCCCTGGCCCCATCCGTGAATGTAAAAGAGCTGGTCGTGGCCAGAAATGTTGTTGATATTGATGACACCCATTTTTGTTGCTTTCGTGAGTATATCTCGTGCTTTGTTGGTAATTATGGGAGTGAAATGAATCAGACTTGGAATGCTCAAGTAAACTGAAAATTGAGGGTTGCTGAAGATGTTTGTGTCCAAGAATGGTCTTCGTGTCTTCGTGAGTCTCTTCTTATATACTTCTGTGCTTTGGTTACCTAGGTAGCTTACCAACTTTCCAGCACGGCGGCCTCTCTGGCTATCTTCCAGTGCTATAAATATAGTCTTACAAATCTTCAAGGCTATACAACTAACCATCATCAATTCCTGAGGGATGGTGTTATGATTTAGGACCGCCGAACCCGTCATAACTGGCGGTCCCATCTTCGCACATTTTGCACTTGCAAAACACCTGCGGCATGAGGCTTCTAACAGCCACGATCCTAACGACTAAGCAGCGGGGTCCCAAACTTTTAGTAAGAAATGGGTGGTCTCCAAGGATCATCTGATCGTCTGCTCCACGATTGGACCGAGGCTATGTGACCGATCTATTGAATGACCTGGTTCTTGCCGAAAGATGAGTGTAGTCAGCCCTACTTGGCGTGGCTGAGATGTAAGTGGCAGAGCCATCAGCATTTCTGACACGCACAGCATCTGATTGGAGCACATCGGTGAATTGGCATGGCGCTGACTCTTGTAAGTTGCTTATCAGGATTTGGCATCTAGAACCGTGTGTCTAGACTCAAACGATTGCATTTCCCCCTGGCGGCCTAGCTCTCCGAACCTCAACATACGATGTAGGCCGCGTGATTGAAGCCTCTCTTCTAGAGTCAGCAACGTACTGCGTCCGTCGTTTAAGCTCACGTTAGCCCGCGGAGAGGCCGAGTGAGGTTCTCGGTCTTGAAAAGAAATGAGGATGAAGCCAGGCAGTCCTTCCACGATTCTTGTCCATATATCAGCAACTCAAATTCCCCTCCAACTATTCTGTCATTCTCGATGCAACTCCAACACTACTTTACATTAATCCACAGAGTACCCGAGAAGTCACACCAATTCTATATTCACATTGCCCAACACTTTCCTCTCTAAATAATCGCCCATCATGGTCATTAAGAAGCGGATGCTGCTCTGGGACTATACCAACACCAACAGCTTTCCCCAGCAGCTCGACCAAGTCCCTTTCGACAACGACCACCCTACATCCTCAGTTTGCAACTGGAACGCTTGGGTCCCACCAGAGCTTAAGGGCCGGGCGCCATTCCGGCCCATGATCCATCTGATAGAGGAGACACAAGGTGACAAGTGGCAGTGGATCCTTAATAGCGACCAGCCGCTAGTGCTGTACTTCAACGAGCCCGAACGCAACGGCATCAGTCCCCAGCAGGCCGCAGACATCTGGCATGGTAAATAGGGGAGATATCACTTGGATTGCTTGTCTATCAGACTCCTAATTGCTCTCAGGTCAGGTTCTAGAACTGCGAAATCGCGGCAAGCAGCTGTGCAGCCCTTGCCCGGCGTGGACTGAAGAGGGTCGCGCCTGGCTCGAACATTTCATGGCTCTCGTTGCCGACAGTCCACCGGACTACCTTGGTCTGCATGCCTACAACACCGACGCGGGCGCCACCATGCGATACCTCGAGGAGATGCACCAGCGCTATGGCCTACCCATCATTGTTCACGAGATTGCCAGCGTATCACGCAACTACGAAGAGGTCCTGGATTTCACTATCGAGATGGCAAACTGGATGGACAGCAAGGACTTCATCTATGAGTATGCCTTTTTCGGGTGTATGGGACACGTTGCCGATGACTTTGTCAGCCCTGAAGCGCAGCTAATGAACCCCGATGGCTCATTCAAGGATCTCATGTATAAGCTCATGTACGACCAGCCAATGCATCGTTGAACATATCGGATCGGATTTTAGCACGGTTCTACTTTATACCAACTTGTCAGTGGAATGGTATCTGTAGAGCAAGGTGCTAGTTATTCGGAAGGATTTTCTTATTTCCCAAGGTCTCAGAATCTACTCTACATGATGTCTATATTCGAGGGAAAAATGCACAACTTTCAGGATGGCACGTTTCTTGGGCGATGTCATGACCCATGCTTTCACAAGCTCTTGCATCTATGCGATCAAATTCTGGTGCTTTAACTCTGTGACCTGAACCGTTGACAGATATCTGGAGTTCATCAAAATCCATACCTGGGTCCAACATCTAGTTTTGAATATCCGCCTTGCTTTCCGCTAGGCACTCAAGACGTACTTTCGTTGCCGCAGAGGGTGATCCCAACCAAGGGCATCTTGTTCTAGGAGATCGTTTAGCGGAAGGGAACAAAGTCCTGAGCATATCTATGCGCGCGGAAGCGGCAGCCACCAAAGCTCATCGTCTGCGCCCTGTGAAATTCATACTAGGAGATGAGGTCATCTTACAGTGCGAGTCTCGGAAAGGTTTTCTTTGCCTTCCCAGTTCAGTAATATGGTTGCTGATGTGATTGACAGCCATGTTTGTGGTCAGCTGAGACGGGCCATAACCTCCCGGCCCAACATGTCAGCAGGCGTTCCTGGCGGCTTCATTGTGGCTTTCATATTGCCTTGCCTCGCCGCATGGCGTCGGCTCAACGGTCATAATTCATCATTGATGCTCTGTAGCTGCATGTTCCACTCCATTCGGACTACACGAGACCAAATCCTCCAGGGTTGGGGCATCCCTTTCGCGAAACAAGTGCATCGTCGGACTAAAACATGAGCAGTGAGATCGCTAGAACAATCGCAACGTTCTCGAAAAGCTCAGTCACACGCTCCAAGTTGATAGAAGAGAAGACCAAACCTGAATCATGGGCTTGGCAAGTGCAAATCTCACGATCATCTGAGACATTGGATGTCTGTATTGGGGCATCGAAGCAATTCACCGTGGAGACACTTTGGATAACGTTATCCTCGTAAAGCTTCTGATTCCCAAAATGAAGACCTTGGGTTTATAAATATTGACGACTCCGGCTTCCATACTCGTGAATACTTTGTCTCCCCCACAGTACTCGGCTCCTATTTCTCTCATAATCACAGAGGTCTATCCTAGCTTTCTCGATTGTTCATAATTCTTCATCAACATGTCTGACATCACTTCCGCTCTCAATGCTCACAACGATGGTGAAGACCTTACAGACCTTGTCCCGTTTAAGTCCCAGCTACTAACGAGATGCTAGCTCGCCGCGCGGCTCAAGGCCAGAAGCGCCCAGATCTTGCCTTGGATGATGGCCTGACCAATGACGCCAAGAAATATGCGCAATATCTAGCAGATAACAAAAAGTTTGAACACTCTGGGGCTCAAGGCCAGGGTGAAAACTTGTTCATGTCCAGTGGTAATGCCAGTCTGCTCGATGGCACCCGAGCTTGGCTCGCGGAGAAGCCCAACTACCACGGCGAGAAAATCGCGGACGGTAATTTTGGCAGCTACGGCCACTACACCCAGGTGAGTCTTGATGCAAGCATTTTGGATCCATTGAATTTACCGATGACATGTCGTAAACAGTGCATCTGGCCGACAACCACGAAGGTTGGGATCGCAGCCGCCAAGGCTTCCAACGGCGCGACTTACATCGTTGCCAGGTATACGCCACCAGGAAATTGGTGGGGTCAGACCGCTTACGGCACGAACACCACCAAGGCCTTCAATGCGGCATCGGTCGAGGAGATGCCAGCCGAGCCGTCGTCAGAGTACAGCGTTGCTGACGGCGACTCCATGTCGAACATCTCGCAGAAGCTTGGTGTGTCTTTGCAGGATCTCAAGAATCGCAACCCGCATATCGAGGGCCCCGGATTTGTTGTCCGCAAGGGAGACATTCTCACGATCCCGTACCAGATCTCGGACAAACTGTTCGGTGTGCAGGTTTCTTAAATTCCCGATAGACATTCAGATTGCGCCTTTTCCGACGATAGCCATTCTTGAGACTTGATCCTACCGACGGTCCGTGAGTAATATGTTGAGAGAGTTTGTGAATGCGCAAGTAGCGAGATATGTAACCAGCATTGAACTCTCGGATTGATGCTTTGTGTGGCCGCTAATGGTGACAGCTCGGCGGAGTCACGGGTTGGATTATCGGACTAGAGCTCCAGTGATGGATCGCTGGATTAAAGGTCAAAAAAGGCTTTGTGGCACGGACCATGGTTCAACATTCTGTGCAGTATTTTGTACGTGTCAAGATGGGATTAGCGGTAGGATCATACATATTCAGGTACACTGCCGACCTCAACCAAGCCTACCACTGGCGCCATGGACATCCCATAACAGCTCTTCAGCATAGCAAACGATTAGTATAGTCATTCAATTCTATCACACCAAATTTGGTTCAAAAGCATTTGAATATGGAACAGTGTTTATGGTGTAGGATGGAGCAACGCGTTTGGAACATGATTCCGACGGAAATTCCAGTGTGCTGTGGGCAGACACAATACACGAATGCAAAGTAACAGGAGCAGTTCAACTTCCAATAGACCTACACACAGTCATGGAAAGAGTTAGAAGCGGTGCCAGTCGGTCTTCTTTGTATGTGTTTCACAAGACATGCAATGCCCCCAAGGCTCTTGCAAGGGGATCTTTTCCCAGCACGAGGCATACGAAATTGATTATGTGCGGCTGCATATTGTCACATATGCGTTTCGTAACTCGCTCACACGTGGTTGCTGTTAGAAGACTGACGCGATGTAGTAATGCAGATGAATCAAGCTTTTGCCAAGGATTTTAGCCTGAGCAGCCCAGCACCGGAGAATTCTACTCAAAGCATCACAGACCTTGAGTTCGTTGTAGGTCGCTGGACAGGGCTAGAGAAACTGTAGGAAGCAGAACAAAACGCGGTACGGGCGTCTGAAATGTTCTAGACACTGTGTACATAGCGTCCACAGGATCGAATGAGCGCGCATCGATCGGAGACATGGACAGCAGTGTCGGTGTCTTACTCTGCTCTCCCTACAGGTGGGATTTCGGATCTCGGCGATGCTGCCTCCATAGTTCCTAATTCATACTTACGGGACGGAGACCTCATCCATGAACCCGGGCATGGATTCTCCTAGCATCACCACGCATCTGTCTACGCCAAGCCGACCGTGACCTTTTACCGGTATATTGATCACATTCAGCCAGCCAATCCAGCCTGTCCTCAGGCCCGTCTATCCCGGTTTGGATCACACGATATGTTCACTGGCACCGCATGGGCACTTTTCTCAACAACAGATCTTGGTTCAACGTGCATGTAATCAATGGCCGCGTCAGATGCCTCAGTAACCAAAGGCTTGCATTGAAGATATACTGTGTACATGTGGAGCATCCTAGAGAGCACGAGGCTACCCAGACACTGCAACTTGACTCTCCTTTCACCTGGAATGCCCATGTCGCCTCGCCTGGATTGAGCTAGAACAGAATAATGATGGCAAGGGCACGGGATCAAGCGCCCGAGATGACTGAATTTCCTTAGGCCTGGACCGCCAGATGAAGTGTATATAACGGTGCTACAGCCCTGCATGTATATGCGGGCTTCTTCAGCGGGCGAACCACCCATCCGATTACCAGGCCCTGACGATCCTTAGAGGCCAAGACGCTTTGATTGAAGATCATCACGCAGATCCAAATCGAAATGAAGTCCGCATTGATTGCGATTCTGGCAGGCTTGGTTGCTCAAGCCTCAGCCCACGCTACCTTCCAGATCCTATACGTCGATGGCGTCAATTATATAAGTCTCCCTTCCCCAAGACCAGGCTGAATACCCCGGGCCGGGCTGACTTCCTTTGCACGGAGCACAATGTGCCAGACTTCCCGCTAGCAACTCACCAGTCACGAACGTCCTCTCGAGCGACATCGCCTGCAATGCTGGGTCCTCGAGCGCTGCGGCAAAATGCGCCGTGAAGGCTGGTTCCACGGTCACCGTGGAGATGCATCAACAGCCCAACACAAAGGATTGCGCTTCTGAAGCTATTGGTGGGGCCCACTACGGTCCTGTGCAAGTGTACCTGGCCAAGGTCTCGGACGCTTCTACTGCTGTTGGTTCTTCAGCAGGATGGTTTAAAATTTTTGCAGACACTTGGGCAAAGAACTCTGCTGGAGCCTCTGGAGATGACGATTTCGTAAGCAACTTCTGGATATAATCCTTACCCCTTCAAGAACAGACATACTCCGTTCTCAGTCTATACAACAAAGACTTCAGGGACGGCCTGTTTGAAGATAAGCTATAGCCACCTTGTGGCCTAATCTTTGCTTGATTGGTATTAAGCTACTCCTTGAACTCTTTGATCGCTGACTCTCGATGCTGCAGTGGGGAACCAAGGACCTGACAACATGTTGTGGTACGTTTTTCAACCTTGACCCAACCTGCTGGATATTTGTCCAACTCTGTCTCGTATCTCGGACTCTTCGAAATGTAATTCCCTGGCACTAATGAGGAAATATTACAGGCCGGATGAATGTCAAGATTCCTTCCGATATTGCACCGGGAGATTATCTGTGTAAGTACCGAACAATTATCAACATTCTTCTTGAGCAACTTGACTGCTTTGTGCCCTTCATCCTCAGTGCTGCTGACTCCGACTTACCTTATACCGAAAACCACGCTTGACTGATCTGGAACTAACATTATGACACAAAAGTGCGTGCCGAGGCCCTCGCACTGCACACAGCAGGCTCGTCTGGTGGCGCACAGTTTTATATGACATGTTACCAGATCACCGTAACAGGCGGTGGATCCGCCTCGCCCGCAACTGTCAAGCTCCCTGGTGCCTACGCCGCCGCTGACCCTGGTATCCTCGTCGACATCCACGCCAAGATGTCCACTTACATCGCTCCCGGGCCCACAGTTTACTCCGGGGGCTCGACCAAGAGCGCTGGTGCGGCATGTAAGCATCACTTTTCACCTGTTACGGATTCCCGTCTTTCATCTTTTGGAATGTTCTAGAATACAACACTTTAGGAGGACCCGTAGCAGGACTAACGTCACCATCAGGTGCCGGCTGCGAGTCGACTTGTGCTGCCACGCAGGCGAGTGGAACCGCGGTGAGGCCGTCGACGACTACTGCGCCCACGACGCTCACTACTTCTACTGCGCCGGGAACTACGACAAGTGCTTCATCCGGAGGTGGTGCCAACTGTGCTGCCAAGTATGCGCAATGTGGTGGCCAGGGCTGGACTGGCGCCACTTGCTGTCAATCTGGTAGCACTTGTTCCGCTACCAACCAGGTAATTTATCTGCATTCCTTAAGGGTTGGCAATAGCTAATGACTAGGCTTAGTACTATTCTCAATGCCTTTGATTCACTGTTAGTGGGCCTGCCGCCTCATGCCATGAGATCCTGAGCTCGTAGAACTCCTCATTGTCATGCGCCGCACTGGTCATCTTACATCGCCTCATCTCCATGCGAATGGTGTCATTCTCGGGCTTCAAGAGTTGGAATAGTACATTGCACTGTTTTGCTTTCTTGTAAATATTTCTGAAAAATGAAACCTGTATAAAGGCATTCATCACTTGATATTAACAGCTTGCGGTCCATGATTGAGACCCAAACTAGTCAAGACATGTCGTAGCACGCTTTGGGAGAGTAGCGTGCTGTTACGGTGAACACGTCTTTTAGATTTCAATGCGTCGACCCGCTGAAATGATAAAGCCAAAGGTCGTAGTCACGTGGCGTAAAATGAGGACCCTCCTTTGGGCTTATCACCTATAACATATCCTCCTGTGGGCGGCTCTCCCCTGAGGAAGGTCTACCCTCCTTCTCACAGCGTCCTATCCTACTAAAGGAGAGTCTTTTATGGGATATCTTCTTTTTCCTCGAAGTAATCAATATGAATGCAGAAGAAGTTTTGAGAACCCACATATGGAGATTCGTGACCATATTAGAAATCGTTATTTGTGGTGAGAGTGCTGCATTGGGGCGGAGCCGCAGGCGATTATATATATTCATTAACATTACAGAGTCGTAAAATCTTGCCGCACACTCAGCCGCCCAGGTCATTAAGCGTTGACTTCGTCCTGCGTTTCCGGGGTTGGAGACCCCTGTTGTTTGCAAATCATTGTGCGATCCATGAGAGGTACACGGCAACGTCACTGACAGATGCGTGTACTGGCACCATCTCAACCTCAGAAGGAACATGGTCCGCGTGTACTGTGATAAAGCCATGTAAGCGCTGGTCCGGCTGCGAAAAAAGCTCCCGCGGTACGTTCATGAGAATAGAGGTCCCCTTTGGCGTCCAGTCCTGTATGAAGGCACCGCATACGCTTTCTGGGATTTGAGAACGAAACCATACTGAAGTCCAACTTCTCTTGGGAGTTTTCCTCCTGCTATAAAGGAGTTTCGGGTCTGAAATGGCGGACTCGGACTTACGCAGGATTTGTCCTGAAGCATCATTCACCCTTGTCTTGTCGGCAGAAATGTATTTGGCGGATGACTATCCAAAGAGAGCGTGTCAGTATGCAATGAGCATCTCACAGGATCAGCGGGACCCTGATCCGGGTTTTCTTCTCCCGAATACTCACGTTCCCATTCAAGTAATAGCCCAGCCAGGTCGTGTCAGAGCTCGTGGAGGTGGTGATGCCATCTTCGGTGAGGAGCAGGTATCCCTCCGGACCGGAGATACCACCCTCTCCATCGCCAGTGAAGCTCGCACATTCCCCTGCCACATTCCATAGACCTGCGGCATTGAGGCACCCCGTCACGCGGAGCTGGGTTTGGCTGACGATGATTTGGCCATTGCCCTGTGGTGCTGAGATGACAGTCCGACTGGAAGCAGGAGCAGCATATGCACCACCGACGAGGGCGGCGAAGAAAGTAAAGGCCGTGAAAAGCATGATGAATTGCTGGTCGGAGGGATGGCAAGTTTTGGTGGAAAGCGTTTAACTGTTCTCTACCGGTTGTCTTTGCTTGTTATGCTGAGTGTCTCAACCTCTGGACAAGTGCTTCAGGCAGTCTACTTATATATCCAACCACACGGCCAGTTCCTGACCACATAGCGGTGGCTGAGGCTTATTGCAGCCAATCCTCGTATCTTTTTGCAAATCAGACAATAAACCGTGTAGATCGAACCAGGGAATTCCCCGAACGAGGGGTAATCACGGTGAAGGCTGGGGAGCGATCCCATGCTCACCGTCCGGTGGCCCATTATTTTTAGGTGGGTCTGAAGACTGAAAGATCTGTTAGACTGATCTCTCCTTGCAGACAGACTGGCCATCATTGCCAGTTCCTTTCGATTGCACGTCATGATGAACGGGAGGCATTTACTCGAAGCCCAGTAGATGTGCCCCCACGATCTCGACCATCTGTCATGTTTCCCATGATGCTCGTCGTGCCCACATTGCGGGAGGGGACAGAAGGATGCTTGCAAGCTGAGATGCACATCAGCCTCGCTTATTCTGAGCCTGCAGGAGGAAAGGGAACTCGATGCGGTCACCAACAGGGACTTTTATATGCACTGTAATGGAGCCTCATTGTATCTGCCTGGTCTGGGGCGACGACAACCCCGGAAAGCAATAGATACCCTGCGAGCAACGCCTCGACCTCTCAGAAGTCCCAACCTCCAACCACGGATCCGCACCGAGAGGCCCGACCCGCAGCGCTTGTTGGCACTAACAGCGCGACGCACGTAGTATGCCTCCACGGAGTTTGCTTGATCACGCTCGCCACCTGCCAATCGTCGGATGTCGCTCCTCGCCGTTTTGCGTGTCCGGTCAGTTCAGTATGGCGTCCGGCTGTGAGGCCGTCTAGGCACGCCCCATCCGCTGCGGCGACACTTCGCAGGCTAGAGTCCAACGACAGAAACGGTTGCACGCAACAATGGCCGAGTTCCTATGCCGTGTCTGCCTCTGGACCCAATGACGTGGGCAGTCAGACGATGAGGACAATAGCCAGCCGGCCCGGGTAGGCAGTGGGTATACTCGACACGAGACAGCAGCAGAGAAACTGTCCTCCTGAGCATGCAGTGCTTTCGCACTGGGACGCCTTGCGCGCGACGGCGAGAGGAAAGGAAAACTTTCCTGAATGATTTCGGTCACAGGTTCTTGAATTTGAGGTCTTCCCTTGTGGTCAAGCTGGTTGGCCTTTTGCTGTACATAGACTTTATAGACGAGTTGTATTCACGGTTAAGATGCGTCTACAGCGGCGGCGACAGCGAGGATTGGCAAAGGTCCGTGTTGATGGGCTTTCTCCATAAGATGGATATACCGCAGGCCAGAAACGCCTTCGTGCGGCGGTCACAACAAAGGGCGTGCTTCCAGGAACAGGGCTCCTCTGCCCGGGATGCTGCCGATGTCCGCGTCGCGTGCCAGGAGTTTGAACATGCGGTACCGTGCGTGTATTGGGTTGGAAAAGGGATATGCCCACCAGGGCTCGTTGTGACGGCTCCTGTGTGCTCGTGAGAACGGTCGAGGTACCCCGAGCGCGGCTGCCCAGTTCGGCCGTCCCCTGCCGGACAGATCAAAGCAACCGGTCGAATCAGCCCTTCCAAGTGTCTCACAACTATGCGGATAAGTTTTCCATTTTCATCATGGACGCCATTGCAGAATTTATATACAGAGGCGAATATCCAGATTTGTCGATGGCGATTGAGGGAATCTGATTGCTCAGGGACAAGCCTTTCGGATTACGGGATCACCACTAGGCAACAAGGTCCTCGTCCAGACCATATCTGCACATGTGTGAGCTGCTTCACCGGGAGGGTTGGGGTAAGAAGTGTGGACTGCGTGTCTGGGGAGGCGCCGTCCGGTGTTGTAGCCTACTCGGGAAGGTGAGTGATTGGAGTCGCAGTGACGAGTCACTGTGGCCCAGCCCGGTGGAGCATACGTCATGGCCTGTGACAGTGGTAGATAGGCAACATCCCCCAGAGACAAGATTCCGGGCCTACACCGTCCCTCCTACTCTACACTGTCTCAAACTTTGAAGACAACACGGTACGATCAAGGCCATCAAAGTGCCACTCTTCAGAATAACAACAAGACTTAGCACCCCCAGGACTCTGCCCAAGATGCCTCTCGTCGTGCCAGGAGTCACCAATGCGCCGGACAGCAAGACGGAGGAGTGGAGCAACAAGCTGGTCGGCAAGAAGATCACCGACGACGAGACGTCCAACGAAGTGGTAAGCCATCTCCCAGACACTCACTTCACCCGAGCTCGAGCTCAGACGGTCGAGATGCTGACCGATCCATGTTCCAACAGAACTTTGCAAAGCGTGACCTTCCCGAGAAGCACCGGGTTATCGCACCAGGCACAATGGTAACTAAGGACTTCCACCCTGACCGCCTCAACGTCCACGTCAGGGAAGACGGCACCGTCTCTCACGTAACCCACGGTTAATCCGACACGAGAGGGAGAGGATGGGACACCCAGGATATCTGTCTGTGCTGGCGTTGGACGACGTTGCTGGAGCACATGGTTGGTGGAGGACGTTCGGTTCCGCACCAGGCAAGCAGGGGCATCTTCTGCATTGCGACACCGTAGCCTACATGAGTACCTACCTACCTAGTCACGTTTAATCAGAATGCAATACCAATTTTGGATTCCCTCAAATGACACGCAGCCTCAGTGGAGGGCTTTAGGCAGAGGCCTCACGTCGTAAAGCTCCGAGTGTCCTTCTACTAGGTAGGGAGAGCACTCTGCCGTGGACCGTGGCCCTGAGCCTGGGGAGCTACCCCGCTGACGACACTGCCTTGTGGCGTGAGCTGATTAGAGATAACGTGGCGCCACACCCGGATTGGCCCCTTGCCCAATTCACCCCGCGATCGCTTCGCGGGGCAGTTTCTCGAGCGAGCAACATCACAGCTAGTCCGCCTTGAACATACTGCCAATCCACAACATCTCATCACTAAACGGATCTGAACCTCCCAGCACCTCATTATAGTCAGAAGAGATGTTCAAGAAAGAGTAAGTGTCCCGGCCCTACTTGGAATCAGCAGCAAAGCTCCCTGGTCTGGTCAATGTCAACAGTGCCACCTCCTCCTCGGCGTTCAGCAGCACATGGACGGCGGATGCGCAGCCCCCACACGCGCGCCCTCCAAAACCCGTGCAGTAACAATGCTGACTGACCCCCTTGCGCAGTCTGCCGGGAGCTCCCAAGCAGAAGCTCAAGTCCTCGGTGCAGCGCTCCCTGCGCCAGTCCCTGCTGACCACCTACCCGCTGCTGAACCCATACATCGACGAGGTCCTGCCCAAGAAGGCGTCTCTTAACCAGATCAAGCTGCCCGAGCGCGCCTCGCTGTACGTCGCCGATGGCGAGCCCATCTTCTTCCAGCACGACAACGACACCCTCCTGCCCCACCTGAAGCTCGTCCACCGCTTCCCTCAGGCCTTCCCCACCATCCGCATTGACCGCGGCGCTATCCGCTTCGTGCTCAGCGGCGCCACCCTCATGGCCCCCGGCCTGACTAGCGCTGGGGGTCGGTTACCGCAGCCCCGGGATGGGGACGAGGGCGTCGATCAGGAGGGCCACTGGAGCAGGGAGCTTGAGAAGGAGGAGCCTGTCGTGGTTATGGCGGAGGGGAAGGAGCACGCCTGCGCCGTGGGGCTGCTGGTGGCAGGGACCAAGGAGGTCAAGGACAAAGGCAAGGGGCCCGTGATTGAGGAGGCGCATTTCCTTGGAGATGGACTGTGGAAATTGAACATTGACTGAGGTGGACACTGGTTGGCTGCTCGTCGTGGTGGTTGAGGCTGTGTCCTCATGGCAAGGGCTCGGGGTATGGGAGGTCCAGAGATGGACCATAGCCTCAGCAGATGCGTCGCTGTGGCATTGCAAAGATCAGAGGATACCGGTTTGCGAGACTCGGGGCCTCGATGTCTCCTGAAAGGGCCTGGGTCGATTATCCTCGCGATGATGATGCCACTGCCTTTTATGCCGCCCGGGTTCCAAGTCACCCAGCTGCCTATAACGCATAAGCTGAACGGTACCGTCGTGACGGCTGCGCCAGAGGTGAACAGATTGGATGTGGTTCCAATACTCCTAGGGAGATCCAAAAGGACTTCAGAATCAGCATACGGAGAATGGTTGTAGCAGGATGTTTTAATGCAGCTTCTCCATAGCGTCCTCTGCCACTCAATCATGCATCAATATTCATTGGAACATCTTGCCTTCCGATGAACGCGCTCTGCTCCAGGTTCCCAGGGTCATTGACATTCGCGTGACCTCGCTCTGGCCTCTGTAACTTCGTCAAATTGATGACTGTGTGACATGTGGGCGACTGGGACGTACCCATGCTGCAGTCAAACCCGAAATCTCAGACCTGCAACCAGCATTGATGTTATTGCAGTATTCTTGGAACCATAACTGGTCATCTCACAGAGTTCCACCTCCAGACAGCCATACTCAGGTATACTCGCAGAACACCTGGAGCAAATACCCCTCTCCAGGTCTCCATGCTAGGAATACTCACATCGCGGGTCGCTGGCTGCTTTCGAAGACGGGAAAATGCCTTCCTCGAAGTATTCTTAGCTCCTTAGCACAATGGCTTGGGTATCGGACTGTGTACTTCTGATTGAGAATCCCCAATGACAGAAATTTCCCTTTCGTTTCCAATGCTTGCAGACTACGTTGTGGGCATCGTGAGAACGCCACACAATGTTTTCCAAGATGAATTTATGGCGGGATGTCTTTTGCTAGGATTGGTAAGCTTCTTTTTGTTATATCTAGCACTCAAAGTCGCAATGCACTGAGACGTAGAAATGAGGTCCTAAGAACTGTTTGTACTTATTTTGGATCGAGGACAGAGTTCTTGCTGAAGTCTGACAGCAGAGGGTCACCACAACGGCAGCTCACGTTCAAATGTTCGGCATCACATTTCACAATAAGGAGTCCTGAAAGTTGCATGATGAATGAAGCCTTATGCTTGGCTGTGATTCTCATTCGAAAACGGCGCCGTAGTCTGAAACGCCACAAAGAACTTTTCCCCTTGTCCCCTCACTTTTCGAATGGCGCAGATCTCTGCGCGAAAATCAAAATCCAAACGACCAAACTCCCTCCTCTCCCCTCACATTTTCTCTGCCCCAGCCGCCGACCCAGAGCACACCAGTTGGACTCCTTTGAGTCCCTCCAATCCCCCCCCCTCCTCGCCTCCCCCACCAACGAACACCCGTTCGTATCTTCTAGGTTGGCGTCAGCATCTGTGTCAGGACCTCGGTGGTCAATGCTGGCGGGAAGTCGTGGACAACCTGCGATAGCAGGACTCGGGGGCATGCGTTGATGAGGAAGTTGACATAGTGCCGCGGCTGGAGCGGCAAGGCTATGTTGTCGGCCCTCATGGCCATCGTCCTCTCCCACGCGTCTGACACGTCGATCACCCTCTCCTTGTGCTGGGCGAGGAACCCAGAGTTCGGGCGCGCGACCACCTCGCGCTGGTACTGGATGGACCAGCCGGACATGTCTCTGATGTAGTCCGCCATCATTTTCTTGACCCAGGCCTCGATCTGCCTCATCATGAGGCGGTCGCAGAGGATCGCGGTGTCGAGGAGGTCGGAAAGCGTCCTGAAGGTCGGCCCGATGTTGTTGTATGCACCGGGGTGCCCCGAGGAGAGGATCATGTAGGCCCTCTCGAAGCTCACGACGTCGACGTCATCCAGGTCGACGTATCCGTTCTCCGACTCGGCCATCGCTCCTGCGTTTCGCAGGAGGCCACGGAAGTACTCGGAATGGTCTACGAGTATCTTCTTCGGGTAGTCGACTTTTCGGAAGCCGACCGCTTCCCCGTCCCTGACCACCGCCATCCTGATCTTCAACTTCGGTCTGCAAAGTAATGGTCAGAGTATTGTTCGAGAATCTTATAGGGAGGAGACTAGTAGACTTACCCCTGCTTGCAGAACAGCAGGTACTCTGGCCAGGAGCCGAAGTCCTCCGGAGATGTAGCCTCGTCGACTGGCTAGAGTCGGCAACGTGTCAGCTCGAGAACATTCGAAAGGATGCGGTGCCAAGCCGCCAGTACGGTCCCGCGACGGATAGGAGGATTGGGTGTTTGAGGCTGAGGGGGCAGAAAACATGCCCAAGTTTGTGAGGGCTTGAGTACTTCTGAGGGGTTCTGAAGAGAAGTGGATGGTTGAGAGAAAAGAAGCAGAAATTGGAGGGGAGAGGGCAAGGGTATAAATAGTTTTTGGGGCATCCTGCCAGCAGCATCTTGCAGACGAGCCCACCAAAAGAACAATGTATAGTGATAGGTGAGAAGGGTTGTGTCAAACTAAACATCCGATGGTTCCGCCAATGGGAGAGCGTGGAATAGAAAAATGGCGTGCCTGATCCAGGGGACATTGGACGAACGGGGGAGAAATAAACCAACAAAAATGTGTGTTAGGAGATAGGCATGGTGATGTGGACGAAGTTGGGACGATCAGGCCAACAAGAGAATGAGCTATGTGATATTGGACGAAGGAATAGCATAGCCCTTCAGTCATGGCGCCAATCAGGAGATAGTGTTGTCTTTCAAAATCATGACAAAGAGCTCAAGCTTTGACTGGACAGGAAAGCACTCTACCGTGGCAGGATACATCAGACGAAAAACATTTGAGCACAATACATGATTATGTTATACATGGTCAAAACAAGTACAGTGACAGAGATCAATAGAATAAACAAATGGGATTTGAATTTGTGGGTAGGAGTAAAATAGAACGCAGCATTCGAACACCGTTTTGACTGGAACACTTACCTCACCGTACTTGTCGAGGAACGGGATTTGGCCCTCCTCATCTGGGTTATCCTCTCCGAGAACGTCCTTGGTGATGGTAATGTCGCCCTCATCATCAGAAGCCTGGCTGGACAGGAGGGGAGGGGGAGAGGAGCTCTCGAGGTTCAGGTTGGCAACCTGCGAGGACATAGAGGAGACGGAATCAGTGTCGCTTCCGGCAGCGACGGCAGCATTCTGCTCGTTGGTGGGAACGTTGGAAGACATGTCGGATAAGTATGGCTTCGTGATAATACTCTCGATGATATGAAAGGCAGGCGATAAGCTGCTCGGATAGCTCTCAGAGATTAAGTAGGTCTCAGAGACGAAGTATTTCTTGAAAACGCGTGTGCTCTCCAAGGCAGATGATGACGGAATTGGTTGGGCTTTCCGAGGAACGTAAACCCTGAAAGTCTGGAGTGAATCTCGCGCGGCTGAGTAAATCGATGCTTCTGCTTTCTGGGGACTTCAAGATCTTAGGTACTCGATCAGAAGAGGCGAGGGCTGAATATGCCGATATGCGGCTAGGAAGCAGGTGACTCTATTTGGAGAGGCAATGGTTCCTCACGGGCTGGCTGTAGAAGGTTATGAAAACAGAGAATATGAGCTCCGTGGTAAGTCGTACGATGCTGCCTCAAGTCGACGCTCAAGTCGACGCTCAAGTCGACGCTCAAGTCGACGCTCAAGGTGACGATGACTCTGTGGCAAAGTTCTTGTAGACGACGATGGCTGTAGACGACGATGACTGTAGTAAGCTGGCTCAAGGCGATGCTGGCTCACGGATGTGAGGGACAAGGACGACGATTGTCGGAGAAGGCGATAGGTTATGCGGTCAACGGTTAATCTTGAGAAGTTCAGTCTCGATGACGATTGGCTGGATCCGAGGGACGTGGTTCTGAGGATGGATAAAGTAGGTCTTGAAGTCTGGACTGTCAGAAACGAAATCGTCGAAACCGGGCTGGTGTGGGAAAGAAAGAGAGAGATGGTCGGTTTGTGGTTGGGAAGGGGAGGGGGTTTAAATATTATCAAACCAGGGAAGAACAACCCATTGGGGGATTGCCAGAAGTCTCATTGATTCCAATTTCACAATGGACCGTGTTGCGTTACAATGCCGGATCGCGAGAACCACAAAGTGATGCTATCGTGAGAGTCACGAGTGGTTGTCAAGTTGATGGAGCCGCCCTTGTGGCCCAATGGAAGTTCGGACCGCGGGATCTACTGGAAAATGGTCATTTTAGGGGGCCAAAACTGGAAAGAGCTTCGAATGACATCAAGTGCATCAGAGCACTTCCGACCAGATCACCAATGGCCACTGATCGTCCTTAAGACGTGTGGGCGTACTGACTTTCGATGTATCCAGTGTGGAAGCCAACTTTTGGCTGCCGAGACCTTTGAAGTCTTTGAAGTCTTCGAAATAATGCTGTTCCCATGGTTCCTTGTTGGAAGAGGCTAGTTGGCCAAAGTGTGACAGAATAGAGACCGCAAGTGTGATGGGAAAGAGTAAGACACATTGTTCCATGGTGCCGGTTTCCCGCTATTATGGAAGGTCTCAGGGGATTCCCAGGTTGGTTCAAATCAACGTGACCTGTGAGCAAGAGACGGCAGCACATCTCAGGTGGACATTGTAGCTCATGAAAGGCAGGTCAGCTCCTTCGACGAGGAAACCACAGATCAGAGTGCCAAGGGGGACTGCCCAACGATGCTTCCGAGTGCTTGATATGAATGAAGCAGAGGGTGTTGAAGATGCCCATTGTGCATAACAGGCCTCACTTGGCCATATCCAAAGCCCTTGTACCGTGGTGAAAGGAATAGGACGCCAGTGGCCGACTTGGTGCCTGAGTTTCTCTTTCTGTGAGTTTTGAAAAGGGGTATAGCAAGCATCTGAGGAGAATATACCTTCCTGTACACTCCTGCCCTGGAATTCACTTGACAGGCTGACCTTGAGCCTGACTTCGGGACCACTGAATGTCCCAATGTCCCAAGGTTGCTTTCATTTGTGTGACTTGTGACTTCCATAGCATGTCTAACAAGGTGGCCAAGATCTAGATAGGTACCATAGATGAACAGTACAGGTAGACTCGATAGTGCTGTAAAGTACCAAATTCATTATTGGGGGGAGAGCTCGATGCTGTGTTCCCTCTGAGAACCAAGCCTTGACATGGAGATCCTCCTGGACTGACCCTTGCACGACTTGAGGACCGATTTACAGTGGTGTCAGTCTTCAACTGGAAGACAAAATTGGTGCCTCGAAACGTCTGTACAGTGTGGTTGATACCTGTGGCACTTTTCTCGATGTGTCTTGTGCCTGGACAGCGTCATCTCCGAAGACTGGTAACATTGAAGTGCAGCCTCGCCATGAGTGACACCGACTTGAGCCAGTTCCTTGGAGAAAATTAAGGTAAAAGAGGATCACCAGTCGATCAGGATACCTTGATATCTGCCTTTTGCGATGTCAAATCTTGTCTTTGATCTCATAGTCCCATGTGACATCATGTAGTGGTTGTCTTCCTATCCTCTCAGCCTTCCGTGCATCTTTGGGCAATCCCACGAATCCAACTGTAATTATACGCCTAGATATTTCTTCAGGGACTTTCGAGGAACCCCACTCCGTTTCGCTGAGTCCGTGAGAAAGCAGCTCTGGGCTTCTAATGGGGAGGACGGGTCAGGAAATCGGCGGGATAATCGTGCGACTGCTCATGATCAAGCCCATGCACCGTGGTGATGTAGTAATGGTAGGAGTTTGCTCTGGATGTACTGTTTATAGCGTGAATGCTTGTCCGGACTTCTGTGAAGAAGTCTATGCAGGTACCTCGCACGATTATCTGTGGCTGAGCAGAGTAATGGCGCAAGCGCCTACGTGGTGAGAGAGGCCAGCGGCAGAACTCGAGTGCAGTCGGCGCCTGCCGTCACATAATCACCATAAGTAGCTGCTTTTCTAAATTACAATTAGCCTCCTGAGTGGTAGACCTCACGTTCTGTGGAAGTAAAGCAGAAATTGAATGGGCGCTGGAGCTCACCGAGAAACTGACAGCCAGTGCTTCTCCTGGATCTACGTCACGATGGATCACTGACGCTGAACAGGGAACCAACAATGATTTTTTTTTCTCGCAAACAGGGAAACCGCTGTAAAACTCCCAGCTGCAACACGCTCAAGGCTCGCAGGAGATCTGTCCATGGGAACATTGAGGTAAATGGGATGCTTCAAGTTTGTTTGCTAGCAACGCGTTTCAACTCGCTAACATCACTTGGACTACCTAGATATGAAAATATTCTTCTACTGCTTCGACATCAATTCGAGAAGCGAGGACCTCGAGACAGCCGAGACAAGCTTGCCCAGGTGACGCGCGGGCATTGGAAGATCGAAACATCCAGAAAAGGGCTAAGAGCCTCTCCATTACCACAGACACGAGCCCGAACAACACGGTGCCACCATCACCGATTTAAAGAGGATTGTCGTCCATAGCGGAGCGACTGTCCTTCACACACAAGCCTGGAACCCGGGTAAACGACGCAAGAATGTATCGAAGGAGTTGCGCCAATTCGGCCAGAGCCATCAGAATACCACAAGATAGAGCTGGCGTCAAAAAGTTCTACGCTCTGAGAATGGACTGGAAGAGCCGGATGTCCTGTAAATACGGAGTGCTCGGGTAGCAGCCTCGGGAATCTCGGCGATTATCACAAGGACGAAAGGGGCATTGATATTTGCACCAGTTGCGCCAGTATCCACTGCGGCTACCAACGCATGTCAAGATATGACTGAGATTACAACAATTTGACCGGTACCCCTTCAAGACCTCGGGCAAGATCGGCTCCTTGGATTGGAGGCAAGCGGGAAAGCCCTCGAGACAAATATGTCGACCCATCAGTGGAAGAACTGTGCACAAATGAGTGGATGACACAAATAGTGTGTCTCCCTCTAAGGATCATACTTAGGTACTCTAGGCATGTGGGATGGATGTGTACCACAAACTCTGAGTTCACATTTTTGAATCTGGTTGTTGTGTGCAGCGAAGAGAGCGTGCTCTTGTTCGAAGCGAAGGAAGACGGCAGCAGCCTATGCTCAATGTGTATCTGTAGTCCACGAGAGATTCAACAGTCAGATCAAGTGATAACTGGCAGCACTGGTAGACCTCGGAATACATAGCCTCCGAGAGCATGTTTCGCCAGTTGCCACTACAAACACCAAAGGGGTCATTCTCAACTCAGCCCGGGTAAGAATGGACGGATTTGTGAATCTGTCTCCCTTGAATGGAGCAACTGTAAAGACATGAGACTTTCATAAAGCCCAAGCGGCAGGTGAAGAGGGGCTCCCTGTAGCCGGATTGAATCGTATACCCTAATGCTTGTGAATTAGGATCGTCTTTATCACCTTCTTCGAATCTAGTCTGTCTGGTATTCCTGGTCTTCTTAATGAGGCAGCGATGTGGTTGCGTTCGCCAAGCAACAGTACCCCTCAAATCTAGTCGAGACAGCGTCTTTGTCTGAGATCGCTGTTCTGGGGAAACCACAACTGCTCCTTGTTCTGACTATTTGATAGAAGTGGTTTTCAACATAAGGACTCAAGTGCTTATGGGTGTCTCTTTTATCGATGGACAGGAGCTGCCCAGGTTTTAGGGTGATCGGCACGGGTGACTCTGTACCTAGGTACTTGCTCAGGACGAAGAGCAGCAGTAGAAACAGGCTTCAGCAGTGGGAGACAAGAGGCTGGCTTTTCAGGCAAGGACCAAAGGAATCCCTGGCAGCACAGCTCTTAACAAGGGAGATATAAATGTGCACAGGTCTGCTGAGTTATGCTCTGTGCATCATGCACATACGTGGTAGGTCAGGGCTTCTATACAACAAATAGACGACCCCTCCAAAGTCCGTAGGGTGAAGTGATGCATAGCAATTGCCAAATTCCTGAATACTGGCCAGAAATGCGAGAAATGCTTTCATTGTAAAGTTGGAAAGAGAGTGAAGGCAGAACAGTCGCACACAAGGCATTGCTTGCCACCAATCAGACAAGTGATGATTTGCTCAAATTTGTTGGACTCTGAGGGCACGGGAGGGGTGAAAGTCTTAGAAAAAGCAAAGAATCATTCTAGAATTTGCCAAGAGTTGTTACACAGTCATGGTCATCTCTTCCCTTCAGAACCCTCAAGCCTTTATCAAGAACACACCCACTATTGTTCCAAGTTACTATACAGGAGCCGTCACTGCCTTGGAGATGCTTGGAGATGCTATCTCGATGTTCACCACAAGAAGTGTTCTGAGAATGATGAATGAATTGAATCAACTGCTTCTTTGATTATTGCTTCTTTGGTTTTGCTGAAAATAGACGAGACATGCCACTGACAAGGCGGGAAAGCTGCCTCCATGTGTTTGTCAACCTGGTGTCTTCGGTAAAGAGAAAGAGGTGTTTTTCTGTTAACTTCTGGTACTGAGGAAAGATTTGAAATCTCCTTGGCATGATCGGCTCCATTGTGGTGACATTTGTATTTACTCTCTCTTGTCTAGTTGATCTCAACCGTAATCTCTGTCGACTGCGAGATTGAGCCATACCTCTCCTTAGCCTCCTGCCACTTGTCCCCGTGCTTCTCAAACACTTCATCGATAAGGCCCTTGAACTTCTCCTCCGTGTGCTTCCTCACTACGCTCCCCTTTGCGGTTCTGACGAATCCGTTGGCCGGCACCAGCACGACATGTGTCTTGGCTATGCGAATGTGCGTCGGCACCTTCTCGTTTGCGGGTTCAATAGTCTCCTCCCACAGCTGTCTTGATAGTTCTGAGGACGGCTCAATACTGGCAACGAGTTCAACAAGCGCGAGGGGTTGTTGGTGCTTATTGCCGATGAGTATCGCGGCGCTCACTTGATCGGCCGCCGTGATAGAACGCTCGAGGGGAGCAGGGTGTCCTGTCACTCCCGTTGAGAAAGAAATCAAGTCATCTTTACGACATACGAACTTCCAAGCGAAGGCTGATTTTGCTGGGTCAGGATGAGGTGTCCACAAGTCGCCTGTACGCCACTCCGGGAGAGGTGGCTTGGTGGTTGACGGGTGGATGTTTTGGCGGGCGTGCCAACTTGCGATCGGCGCGGACTTGTCGTTGACCTTCATGACGAACTCATACAGGTCTTTGTAATCGCCTTCCTCTGAGACATATCCAGTATCGTCCATCCGACGGAACTCGTACCCATCGGTGAATACGTCAAAGTAATTGTAAGCATAGTCTTCTCTGTCAGCTTCAAGCTGAGCCGCAGCAAGAGCTTCAGTAGCACCCCAGAAGTTCTGGATTCTTGTGTACATGGACCACACGCTCGCTGCTGCTGGTGACAGTACCGCTGAGAAAGACTTGTTAGATGATCCCCACTCGGACTGTCAAGACTGCGAATGTCACTCACCACCACCGAAACAGACGCGGTCAAAGGGCTTGATGAGCCTCTCAGCATCCGCGCGACGGGAAATCTCTTCCATAACCCAGGGCGTGAAGAATGCATTGGATGCATTTGCATATGGGAGTAGCAAATGTGCGTCACTGGCAGTAGTGGTGCGGTGACGGAAGCCAGGCAGGAAGACGGCCTTCCCGAAGACTGAGATACACTGTGACGAAGGTATAAGTAACTGCCGCTGTTCCTCAAAATCTTATTTGACTGACCATGGCGAATCCTGAAGAGATAGCGTGGAACGGCGAAGTCGTGATGATATATCGAACGTCCTCGCCGGGGTGGGACAACATCAAACAGTGTTTCCGCCCCGATCGTTCCTCCAACAAGATATGCCTGTCTTGTGTTGCTATGAATGCATGGTTCCAGACAATTGGTTTCTACAGACTACCCTTAGCCAAGTCTCATTCGAAGGGTGACTCCAGCAGAAAGTAAATGCCAGCTTATGTCATGACAGAGCTGCTATTGCTCATGCTGAGTTTACTCACGGGATCTCCTGTCGTGCCACTTGTGTGAAGGATGAGGTAAGGGTCGTTTTCGGCCTCCTCGAAAGTCTTCTCATACGGGTAGTGAGGCACCGGGCCCGGCTCTAGGAGAACCTCGAGTTCTGGGATGACTGTGGTCTTCATCGGCCGTGAGGCTAGGATGTCCTTTACGTGAACGCCCTGAGCCGTGAAAAGGGCCTTGCAGTCGGTTTGCTCCATCAGGGACACGTGTACTGCCGGGGTATTGAGCATTGTCGAAAACAAGACCTTGTGCCCTGTCTTGCACACAGCCATCTGTATCATGTGACTAGAGGAGTTGAGTTTAATAAACAAATGCTTGTATATAACGGTCAGGACTTACTATCTAACATCTGTGACTCCCAGGTACGCAATGGTCTCAAAGGAAGTGGACTTCCCGATCGCCTTCTCGATGAACCAGGCGAGCTTGTTGATTCCATTGGCGAAACGAGCGTAGGAGATGTTCTCAAAGCCCTTGGATAAGTCATAGTCGTCTCGGGGCAGCGAGCACCAAGGTCTTTCTGGCTCCTCTCTTGCTCGCTGGTCGATGACCGCAGGGAGCAGCCGTCGACCGCAATCAGGGGTCGGCACTGGAGTCCGGGGTGACATGATTCGTGCTTATGCGGAAACACAAATTCGATGTATGGAAAGATGGCATTTGAGAATGATCAGTAATCCTTGTCGTCCAAACCCCACGAGCTTGTTGAGGAACTCTAAATCCCCAAAATAGGAGCAAGTGCGAGAGAGAGAGAGAGAGAGAAAGTCCTCGCTTCTAAACATCATCTCAGGACCAGTCTCGCGCCCCAGAGTTCAGCGCGGTCGCGAGCGTATTAGGTAAACATAAATGTGGCGATGCGGAAAGACACATTTGTTCCGCAGGCTGATGACGTCTGAAAGGGCTCGCCCCTTTTCACAGCAACAACATGGTACACTGTACAGCACTGCCGTTAGTTTGCATAGCCGAGCACAGTAAGCAACATCATGGTTCCACTGGCAAGATGATCTCAAGATATGGCAAGTATAAGACTGGTAAGCTAGAAGGGTCTATCGAGTAGGGCCCAACCGAAGGGTAACGAGAAGAGTGGTGCAGCATGCGGTTGTGCCTTGGCCGCATTTGCCGTGGATGGTGGACATCACGAGCCCCACGATCGTAGAACAGTCTCGCGCATTTCGGTGGAGTGGAAGCCAGGAATGTCAACGCAACAGGTATGGCTCAAAATACCAGAGCATCTGGTAATGTGAACATCGGACATGTTCCGTGACCAGGTCGAGATGGCCTATCGCGGTAGTGCTGTCACTTGCCTGAACGACGAGCTCAAGCTTTGGCGATAGGCGACTGCAATCCCTGGAGAATTGATACAACCCCATTGTTCGAATGCAAGAGGCTGAACTCAGCTGAGACGTGACCAGCCAGCATTGTTCGCAGGGATCAACAGGCCGTCGGCCTCTCACCTATGCGAAGCAGCAGTGGTGGGAGCCCGTCTGCTCGCTGCGTGGAAGCGTGAGCTGCCTGGTCACCTTGTAGTTCCGTCGCAGTTCAATTTCATTGTCCATATGACATGTCAGTCTCTTGGGATGGTTGTGGTGGGTAGCAGTGCGGGAACAGCATGGACATGACCGCTCATGGTACGGGCCCAAAATATTATGCATGGCAAGAGCGGTCCGCACCCGCGGTTTCGGCTCTGCCGGATGTTCTGTCCGCGCTGCACAGACCAGAATGATTTTTCTTCGTCCTGGGATTCCAGAAAAGGATCGATGGCCCCAACCATGAGCAGTGACGCCATGCCATGTTCTGGTGGGCCGAGCACGTCAACTCGATCTAAGGCTTTCTGCCGAGAGATGAACAAGATATTGGTACCCGAGATGAAGAAGCCACATGCTTGAAAGTGTATTGAGATGTCGATGCGGAGAATTGTCCTCCCAAAAGAAGTCACATAGCTGCAAGGTGTTCGTTCCATTGTCAGTAAAGTCAACGGCAGTTCGTCTGGGCGACGTTGGACGTTGGATGCACGGACCACCACCTATCACTAACCCGGCAACCACATCTCAAAATCCAATCCACTCGACAGCAATTTTTTTTCTCTCACACACACACACACAGACACACACACAGAACCGTGCTTGTGCCACAACGTCTCACGCCCGCCGTCAGCTTCCAGCGACCCGACCTCCCGAATGTCGCAACGAAGGATGAGGTTCCCTGCGTGATAGCTTGCAGCACACTGCAGCCATACGCTTGAGCCTGCTGCGGTGCAAGGCGAGGAATGGGACCAGTCTTACTGGCATCTGACGGCCTCGGCAGATGCCTAACAGGTCAAGCAAATGCACCGGCTATCTGGTGACGACCATGACGAGGAGGCCCGGGGTGTGGTTTCGGTGACGCCCGCCCCATTTTGACTGACCCTCACCATGCAGAAACTGCGATGGGACCTCGGAAAGCGTAAGTTTGCAATCGCCATTATTTTCTGCTATAAGGATGACATCAAAACTTATCATCATTGAGAACCACCATTGCCTATTGTGCATGGTGATCCCGTGATCAGATAACACTGAAAATTCTGACATGGCACCCTTCAAACAATGTGAACTCGATTGCGTCCGTCGAACTCGAGCTAACTCTTCCCTAGGTCTTGCCCTTCTGTACCATGTTAGTCGCGCTGCAGACGCCCACGTCAAACAGTATCGGAGTTAGATTTCTCTCAAGTCGTGGTGCCTTTGCCGTGGTATTCACAGTGATCTTTGATGCCAAGTGGCCTTGCTCCGGATCAATGTGTGCTGGGCTGCCGGAATAGAGGTGCCTCCTGTCAGCCCTGCTACCGCGTCTCGAAACCTTCAGTCAACCAAAAGCTGTATCTTCCGCCACACGTCTGGGGCTCTCGTTCGATCAAGGTGATGCGGTATACCCCTTGCATCAGGCGAGGCTTGAATCTCAAAGGTATCTTTCCCGAATAATGGCTCGCATTTCTCGGACGAGTCATTCCATGAGCTGGACCTTCTGCTCGGGCATGATGTGCCAAGTCGAATCATAGAATGGAGCGCTCGACTCATGGACCATGATCCCGATAAAGAGACCTGGCCTGTCCAGCCTGACGCGCACTCGCCATGAATAGCTGGTAGCGTGTTGCGCTTCAGGCGAAGATCTGCTGGCCCCGTCGCCAAGCTGTCATTCCTTCTATTTGCTACGTTTCCAATCATTGTCTGTCCCTCGTACGTAGACATATGAAACTGGCCAAGGCCAAATGACTCTGGTGTATCCAGAATAATAATAATTCGTTTGAAACTTATACTACACTTGAAATAAAAAGATCAGATTGGCTGTGAGATTTGTATATAACACCAGGTGAATCTCTTCACAGCTCATACTTGTCACCCATGACTTCGCCGGTTTCCATCGAGAACTTCAAGTCACGTAAACTCTTCCACCTCAATACCAGCCCATCCAACCTCCTAGGACCACCTCCCTTTGATATCAGCTGGAACTCGCCAGGATGCGTGCCACATACCTCACAGCTCTCTTCGTGACTATCTGCACCTCTCTGGCCATAACAATTCCAACCCCAGCAGGCTTAAAGAGGAACTCTTGTGTTGCGGATGGCCAGTGCAGCACAGGTGGACCTGCGGATCGTGGGCAATCTTGCTCAGACCTGAACTGCTGCAGCGGCCAGAAGACGGGTGCTGGAAATGGAGTAGGTTCTCCCCGGCCCATACCCCCAACCTTGTGAGGTGTGACCTTCGTGTATCTTCCATTTTACTGACAGCCTATGGCCCAGAACTGTTGTTGTACCGCAAGCACGGCCTAGTTGGCGCCTCTTCGGTGGACAACGTCTTGGGCGTCGAGCAGAAACCGGACAAAAGCGAGCGTGGAAAGGTGCTCTTGCCTTTCTATCAAGGTTGCAAAGACCCTGTTTCGTCGTGGTGTTCCCTATGAGTGTTCCTTATAAGGCCACTGACCATTCAATACAAAACTTCATTTCCACGAAAGGACGGGCAGGGCTCCCTTTATCCGCATCGAGGCCTACGTACGACGAGAGACACGAGTAGGGTCTTGCTTTGGTATCAATGTGCTCTTTTGAGTTACGGATTATGTCTGCCCAATACTACAACTTCAAAAAGGTATCAAGCTCCAATGAAACTCCTGTGTTTACCGTTGACTTTTCACCACCTCCAAAAGTGTTCTGTGTCGCCGTCCGAGCCAGTGGTCCCATTCGCCAGCTCCTAACCATCGGTCCCACTGCTCCTGAAGGTCGCGCACAGAGCCGCGTAATGATGTGTCAAGTCCAAAACGTTCTGCGGCAGGCTTGTTGCTTGGATGATACTCCTCACCTTAACGGCGCCCTCGTCCTCGATGAGGGTCCTGATCGTGTGCAGGAGCTCCGGGCTGAACTCGCTGTACCAGCGATACTGCCAGGTGACCAGACGAATAGTCGCCGCAACCGTTTCCCTCGTGTTCTTCTGCTGCTCGAAGACTCTGAGGATTCCAGTCAGAGCCTTGGGGCTGAAGCGCTGGGAAAGGCATGCACGGTAAGCCTCGACGGCCTCTTCGGTGTGCTGCAGACGGTGCGCAAGAGAGCCGAGGATCTCCCACTCCTCAGCAGACTTCTTGTATTGCATAGACTGAGCACGGTACTGGGCCATCTGCGTGCGCCAGATGGTATATACGCGCAGATCCTCGTACAGCACCATGAACAGGCTGTCCAACCAACGCTCGCAAAGACGCTTGTTATTCAATCGGGAGAGGTTCTCTTCAGGCTGATTTGTGGTTCCCTGTGACATCAAATTAGCTTTGCGAGCGGCAATTTCACACCCGGGCGCTTGTTTACGCACGTTCTCTTCCGTCTTGGCTTCGCCAGGATCAGCGGCGACAGTCGGCTTCTCTACATTCCCATTATCTCCGTTCGAGACCGACGATTGCCCAGTCTCGTCGGTGTCGGTAGGCTTTAAATCTTCTTCGGAAGTGTCTTCGTCAGACTGTTCCCCGTTCGTGGTGGGTTCAGGCGTTCCACGAAGGACGTCAGTGCTAGGCCCACGCTTCGCTGGGACAGGTGGCCCGACCTCGTGCTTCTCAGTTCGGTATTCGTCTTCCATAACAAACACATTGCTCCGAATCTTGAGAAGCTGGTCCCAACCGATCTTCGCGGTCATTTCCGTTAGGATTGCATAGGCTTTCTTGAATGTTCCGCGATACGAGGCAGCGCGCAAGCTCAGCAAGCTCGGCTCCACCTGCTCTTGGTACCTTGATTCTGGCTCACTGTCAATCTCGTCGAGCCTCGTCTCAGGCAATGTCGGAAGGTATACGTCCTTGGGCTCCGGCATCAGAGGTGCGTCCTTGTCCTGGTACGTAAACATCGGGCATGAGTTCAGGATCGTGAGCGCGTTTTCCCAGTCCTCCATGGCGACATAGACCTCGGCAAGTCGTGCCCATGTTCCGAACTCGCTTGGAGCTGCGATGGTGCTCCTGTCCGCGCACCCCAGTGCCATCCGTAGACGATCCTCCTTCTGCTCCTGGGTGGCAGCGGTCTGCGCTTTCTTCAACAAGAAGCCTGCTTGCGTGTCGAGCATGACATAGTCCATCGGTCTCTCTTTGAGAGCCGCATGCAAAGCGCGGACACCCTCAACCTCTTCGTTGCCCATAAACAAGACCTTGGCCAACAGCGAAGCCACCTCCACGTTTTGTGTCCGGAGCTTCTCGAACAGATTGATGCCGGAAGAGTAACGGCCAGTGGTTTCAAAATATTTCAGCAGGCCGGTGGTGAGGTGATTCGAGACAATATTCGGTACCTGGACGATAGAGTCCGAGCCAAGCTGCCAGCCTGGTAGTGGTCAGTATCTAATGCTGTCGAGAGACACAGTTTCGTGACTGACCTCTGAAGAACAACTGCTCCGCAGCAGTCAGGAAGCGTTGTTCGGTCTCGGTGTTTGTTACTGGGTTGAAGCGCCGCACACCCATGACCTTCCTGATTGTGTCGCCACTTCCATCGTCGGCGTAGGAGTAAGCGCGCAGAACGCTACACAGGTAGGTTTCCAGCCAGAGATCGTCTGTCGCCTTCCTCTTTTCACCTCTCTCATCGACGCAGTAGCTCTCGACGGTTCCAGGGATGGTGACGTGGACGCGCATGTCTAGTCGGGAGAAGGCATTGTAGCAGCTGGTGGCGCATCACGATTAGCTTGATGGACCTGCAAGCTTCAGATGACTGAGTGGTATCATACCAGTACACCCCCTCGACGATCTTTGCAGACTGTGCCTGTCCATGCTCTTTGTAGGTGAGAGTGTTTATGTACGCAGCCAGGCTGGCCGAGGAGGAGGCATCCACGCCGGTAACGTGGTGGTATACCCCAATCTGATGCAGAGTCAATCGATAGTTCTCGGTGAGTTACCGTCGGGGAAGCGAAGGGTGTAGCGTACATGTTTCCCAGAGTTGCGGGCCTGCTGCTTCAGCAGATGGACAAGATCAGGAGGACCAAGTTCGCGGAGGGAGATGAGCGACTCGGTGCGTGCATCGATAGATTCCTGTAGGACCTCCTCCGTGATCCTGAGGACAAGTCATCAGCAGCGGGGTCAATTGAGAGGGAGGGAGATCGGGCACACACTCTGGCACAGCTGGCGCTACCATGGCGACGACGTCCTCCCCTTGCGACAAGAGAGCAATTGGATCTGCTTATGGGGCTTCAGTTCGCAGCGGCTCCGAGACAACAAATCGCCGATAAGGTAGAGCACCGCCGGAGAACTAAACCAACGGAGACGTACTCGGCATGCGACCTCTGAAGATGGACAAGGGCAGCACGGGCGGTCGCTTCGGGGTCAAGTCTTGGAAGATGTTGAAATAATCTGGCTAAGCACTGATGAGACAACACGGGCGCAGTGGTGGAATACGTCGACGATGGCCCGGGCCGATACTTGTCCATTCGCTCAGCTCCAGCCCAGCTGCTGCATGATCAACACCAAACAGTTGGCCAAAAAAGTGGGATCCAGGTGGGCTTGCCTTGGAAGACGAGCCTGGAAGCTTGGGGTCCTGTGCTAGGGCGGCAGACCCCTGTATGGGCAGCCAATGCCGAGCTGTCAGGGCGGTGGGGGTACCTAGGTAGCTAGAGGCCAAGCTTAGGTCCTCCGCGGCAGGCAGGTCCCAGGGTACACCATAGCACGGTCTGAGGTCAGACCTGCTACGCGTAAAGCACCCAGACTATTTCGTAGATCCAGGAGAGACACCCACTGTCGCAAACCACATCGCAGGGTGGCAATAAGGCGGATATCATTCATCTTGTCCTTGGTCCCTATTCCAACATCGGGACCCTCTATAGAAGCAACGATTGCTCCGTCAATTGCATTTGACGCGTCATGGTATGTGCTGCAGGCATATGCGCAACTTGACGCGCCGCGCTGACTTACAACTCATAGCCGGCCTTCTCTGCCATCAACCTCGAGCCGGAGGAGAATGTCGAGGAGGAATTTGACACGACCAAGGAGCTCCAAGTAAATGCACCCCATACTCGTTTCGGAATCTTTGATTGACAGTGTTCAGGTCGATGAAGCCCTCAAGCTCTTCCAGAATGCTCTTAAGCTCCATGCCCAAGGTCCACAATTCTTCGACGAGGCATCCGAGGCCTACGACTCCCTCTTCCTATCCGACATATTTAAGCTCCCCGAGAGCACGACCGAATATGAACGTACCGAGAGGTTGCAGAACCCCTTTGTGCCGCTGGAGTCCAACTTCGGCTCGGGCCTTGACGTGACTGGCGTGGATCCTGATGGCAGTGCTGCCAGTCTCCCCCAGGCTCTTTTTCTCTCCTATAAGAACCATGGGCAATTCGCTTTGGACAGGATAAGATACAGGGCGAAATCGGCAGGCCTGTCCTCGGACACCGTTTTCGAGGAGCCCGAGGTGATAGCCAGTGCGCGGACAGCCCTAGATGATTTCACAGCTGCCCTGGACAGGGACCCGTCTGACGCCGAGCTCTGGAGAAGGACGGCAAGGACAGCGGCGTTCCTGGACAGTACACGATTGAGCCGATATTGCCTCGAGGCTGCAATAGAAATGGATGATGACCCAGCCCTCGTCGAAGCCGAACCTCCATCCTTGGCTGAGGGGTTCGCCGGCGAACAACTGAAGGATCACCTCGAAATTCTATCTGATGACATAGCCCTATCCCATCCCATCATGAAACCGTTCGTGGAGAAGGAGATGCCAGCATTGTTGAAGCCACATTTGGACCCGTTTCCTTTCCTGCCGAACCCGACCAAAGAGCTGGCTGCTCGTAAATCACTAGCAGCAGAAATCAAGTCGCCAAGACTGCCTGTTGACATTCCAAGCTTCTCCTGGGCACAGATCGGTATGCGCTTGGTTTACCTGGCTACAGAGGTCGGCTTTACTGGACAAGCAGTCCTGATCGAGCTGCCAGATGGGAGGGACGAAGACGAGGAAGGACTGCAGATGGAAGTTGACCAACAATCTCCCAGCGCTGCAGCTCAGGAAACCCCTCTGGAAAATATGACACTTGATTCGCCTACTGACACGAAGTCCTTCTCCAAAGATGGACAGACTGAGAATGGGGCAAGTCGGCAGCGAAGCGTCTCGTTGCCATCCCGGAAGCGATCGATGTCTGTGGCTGGTCTACCGGAGCCAACCGAAGAAGAGAACGCTGATTCAAAACGACCAAAAAGAGTCAGGAGACGTGAAACCACGCTCACCGAAGACGCTGTCAATGAGACAAATTTGCGGGCGACCCAGTTGCAACCATACCAGGGCGCAGATCAGAACCTCTTCCAGTTGACCAGAAATATTCTGGAAAATCTCGGGGTGACTGACAAGGCTACCGTCGACAGGATTGGTGACATTATCGACTCCGCCGCTCTCGAGGAAAGGACGTCGAAAATATCACACGCTGCGAGCATGGACCTGCGCGACTCCCTCGTCTCGTACGACGAAGAGATTGCACAAGTCTTCCTCACAAAGTTGAAAACGCCCACTCTAGGCATGAACACCTTCCTCGAGCACACGAAGCCTGGTGCGCAACGAGTGTTGGAGACAGCTGGCTTTGATGAGCGCAGCGGCCTGAAGGCTTTCGTGAAGAGGATAAACTCGGGTTGGATGACTGCTCAGGACGTCGCTTTTGAATGGATCCTGCTGATATCCAAAAGCTACACAACCAAGAAATGGTCTGAGCAGCTCAAAACTGCAGTCGTTCAAGTCATCAGTCATTTTGACGAGGCCATTCATGATCGCGTCGTCTACGAGATTGGTCAGCTTCAAGGCCACGAGGATGAAGAAAACAAGGAGTCCGAACTGTTTGAACTTGACAACCTTGTTCAGATGTTATTTGAGCTGTATCTTGACGTCTACGAGCGTATCACGAACCCGAATAGCCGCGTCGACGTGGCAATACGACTTGGCACGAAAGGACGACTTGGGCGATGGCTGGATCTAGCGTCTGATCTGAGGCGCACGGGGCCAGCTGACGTCAGTGTCGACCTGTCTTTGCGATTCCTCTGGGCATGCGTCTTCTCAACCACCCTGGCCGAGGGTATTTCGCGAGACCATGTACTGGCATGCTGGCATAGTCTGCGGGACTATTTAACGACAACTGGCGATGGCAGGATTGACTTGCCGAACAACGCCATCATGCCGGAGATCTCGTCCGTTGAAGCAGACAGGGAAATCAGTAAACTGACAACCATGGATTTCTTTCTCGGCCTTTTTCAGGAAGAGATGGCCGACCCTGTTGCAGTCATTGACACTCTTGAGCCAGTGCTCAATCCCGATGCAGTTTTCGTAAAACCGCCTCAGGGGCCCTCCACGAACGGTGATAAAGCTGGGAGCGCAGCGGTTGCCAAGGTTTCTATCAAGGACTGTGCTAGCCAAGGTCTGAAAGACTTGTGGAAATTCCTTCTGACCAGCAGCACTGATCTCAGGCTTCTTTTGTGGTCTCGTCTGAGTGATGCTTACGGCACCATCAAGTACACAACGAAACAGTTCTCCTGTCTCTTGAAGAGTATTGAGATGGTCATCGATGATATAGACAGCGAGACGTACTCAACTGCTGCGCCAGAATCTCGAAAGATGGCTCTGCTGAAGCTCCTGAGGTCTATCCACGATATGATGGTATCAGCCCTTTCTTTGGCATTGAATGATAACACTTCATTCGACATCATTGATGAGGATCACATTCGGTCTACTTCGTCTGCCCTCGCGAGGCTGAGCTGCCTCATTCACGTTGCTGTGATGCAGGGGGATGAGTTCACCCTGGGAATCACGCCACCGCCGTCTAAGTCTGTAACGTTCAAGGAGTTATTGGAGCGCTTGCGGGACTTGGAGGTGAGGACTTGGACACTGCAATACTGCCTGATCAAAGTCGGCATCCACCAGGACACTGGTGTATTCAAAACGCCAGACAACGACCTTGCCGACTTTCTGAACGCGGTACACCAAGTTCTTGGACTCAGGAAAGCATGCAGTGCGTCAAACAAGATTTTCTTAAAGATGATGCGAATAGAGCTTTTGAAGCAGACGAATATCGAGAATTGGGAGGACTATCTGGGCCAGGTCCTTTATGATTTGCATGGTCTCAGGCTGGGCGTTGGCATATGGGAGGTACACGACCATGGCTGCACACCAGAGAAATTGGAAAAGCGGCAGGCGATGCAGCTAGTCGAGAAGATCACGACACTCGCCAATCGCATATCCATGAAGGATTTACTGAAGTCGGATCTCAAGAACACTATCGAGCACATGCAAGGGGCTATCGGGCAGGCCAGGTCCAGCACACCCATGATTCACAATCTTCGCAACTTCCAGGAGTACCTCAAGAAGCCGATACATCCGTTGCGCCTTTATCAAGCTCTTGATGGCACTGTGCCGCTGGATGCGACGACGGTTAACACGGCGGAAGCATCCCTCGCCAGGAATGGCTGGTTCTTTTTGTTGGGCATGATAGCCCTCACAAAGTTCAAGGGCGTGGATTTGAATCGCCGCCAGACTCCCGGCGCAACAGACGACCTCCGCATTGGAGCGACATTCCTGCGCCTACAGCTGCAATTCACGCCTGACATGTGGGAGGCGTGGTTTCGACTGGCGGAGTGTTTTGACTACGAACTGGACGAATCAGTGTTGTGGTCCGCCGACAAAATGAACAAAGATCGGAGCGAGCTTCTCAAGTTCCAGCGACATGCCATTCACTGCTACACCCTAGCGCTGTCACATTCCCACGCGTGGACCCCGGAGACCAAAGAGGACGAGGACAAGTTGTCACAATTCTACCACAATTTTGCCATGCGCATGTATGCATCAAGCCGCGAGCCATTCGCAATGGAGCCTTTTCAGCATAGCGACTACGCCAGGTTCTACCCAGAGGCAAATGGCAGTGGCACGTTCAAGAGGCTTCTGCACAGAGAGATGAGCGAATACGAGGTGTGGAAGTACGCAGCTACTTTGTTCAGGAGAGCCATGAAAGGCAAGCCAAACGATTGGAAGAATGCTTACATGCTCTCCAAATGTCTCTGGAAGATGCACCAGAAACCAGCGGCTGTTCTTGAGCTAAAGGATCGAAAGACGCTGCCTACGGTGAAGACGCTCATTGAGGCTCTGGAGAAGACAATCGAGGTCGTGTCCCTGATGCCTAAACCGAGGCATGGCCAAGATCCCATCTTGGAGCCGCACTACAAGATTGTCTCAATTTTGCACAAACTCGTCACCCGCAAGAGCTTGACGGTCACGGAGGCGGTTGGCATCCTTCAGCGCCAGCCCTACGCTGTCCAACAAAGCCAACAAGATAGCATCCAGTCAGCAGATGATTGGAAGGCTCTTGTTATTGAGAACCTGCGCCACTTGCGCGACAAGGACAAATCTCACTGGCAGCACCGCATCATCATGCGTAACGCACGCATGATCTATGACCCACGAGAAGAGGAGCCCTCGAACCAGCTTGCGGAAGCGCAAGCGGCCTTCGCTGTCTTACGCGAGCACATGATTACAAAGACGATGGCAATCAATGTCTGGAAGTGCGACGCTGAGCGCGCTGGTCGTCATCATGTGTACACGGAGCAATATGTCCGGTACACAGTGAAGCTCTTGACAGAGACAAAGGATCATGTGAACATGGAGCTTCTCCTGCGCAAGATCCGCAAGAAAGGTGCAGACTTCTACCACTTTAGTGACCTCTGGGCTTCATGCCTGCAAGCATACACTAGACTCCTACGCCGAACCTATGAAATTCCAGCACTTGAAGAGGACATTTTCAAGAACATGAGCTTCGAAGAGTTCGATATCCTGGGAGAACGCATCAACGACTGGGCAGAGGCGAAGGACAAGGTCCACACGGCTTTGAGCGCCATGAAGGAGGCGATCGAGGTCAAGAAATTGAACGGTGGTTTGACTAAAGCAGGTATGATTGACGACTTGATACACGACTGCTATTCCGATCTCTACCGAAGTATCGCCGATGAGCTTCCCGGTCCGGAGCCTTCACAGATCATCGAGGAGCGCAACCGGCTTAAAAGCTCCGAAATGCAGGCCAATGGCAATCAGGACAAAGAGCAATTCAACGGTCTACTACATCCCGGTGGGATAGACAAGAGTGCTGACCCGGGAAACTCACCAGCCGGCCGTGCACCTAGTGAGGCGCCATCTGCTGGTGTCAACGGCGGGGAGAAGATGGAACGGTCCACCTCTAACACGGGAGACCCGGGCGTTACACGACGCAGGCTACTGGGTGTACGACGTGCCGATGTGCTGCGCAAGGCCGAACAGGCAGCTTCGAGAGCCACTGAGCAGCCGCCGCCCAAGTCTGCCGTCAGCGAGAGATCTAACGGCCGGAGGTCCAGGCGTGGCAGTCCAGGCAGTCAGCAGAACGGCTTAGACGGCAACGAAGGCGAGGAGAGCGAAGGTGAGGACGGAGACGGAGATGTTGAGATGAAGCAGGGAAACGAGAACGAGGATGAGCAGGCTGACGGAAAACAAGAAGGCGGTAACGAAGCAGGTGAAGAGGCAGCGGCGGAAGGCGAAGAGAGTGAAGCGTCGAGTCCAAGGCCCGAACACGACGATGCAGATGATGAGAGCGACCTTAGTGATGTCCCTGACGACTACGACCAGGATATACCGCCGACCTTGATGTTCCCAAATCTCCGCCGCAGTGCGGATCTATCGGTTGTGGCCAGCTCAGGCTCGAGCACCAGTGCATCTGAGGGTGAGGAGGAAGCCGAGGGCGAGGGTGAGGGCGAAGAGGAAGGCGAAGAGGACGGCGAAGAGGAAGGCGAGGAAGAAGGCGAGGAAGATGAGGAAGATGAGGAAGAAGAAGATGAAGAGGGAGGCGAGGACGAAGGCGATGAGGAGGGTGAAAATGGAAGTGAAGAAGAAGGCGAGGAAGAAGACCCGCAGGACGAGGATGAGGAGATGGCCGAGGCCGCGGAGGAAGGAGATGAGCTGGAAGTGCCAGACAGCCAGGGTACCGCTGATGATGATGCGGAAGAGACTAGTTAAGTGTTCAGGCTCACCGCTTGAGTTCCAGCCGTCAGGTATGAGGGAGAAGGGCAGTCAAGATGTGGAGGTTGCCCATTGGTTGAATCATGTGCCTTTTGAGTTCTCAGTGCCGTATTATTTGGAACACAGACTTGTTCGAAGTCACTCCCATAGGAAAGAATTAATTCTTATTACAGCTGAAACCTCAGCTGCGCGAAGGTGTTCAAAGGGAAGGAGTCTCAAGCCTCGATTCTCATGATACGAGCACGTATCAATCGCCGGTGGGATTTGTGGCCAGCATTACGGCCTCGTCGTTAGGATTTATATACTCGCACCGTTCCTCTGGCCCCAGAATTGACCTCAGCCCATGCCTCAATCTCGACCAGGAACTCATCCTCGTAAAGGGTTGCCTCAATCAGGGTGTTGGCGGGAAGGATGTCAGCGCATTGCATCCTCCAACCATGTGCCTCGCTCACTGCTTCAGCGTCCTTCTTGTTGGACAGGATGACACGCGTCCTGACAATGTCTTTCATAGATGAGCCAAGTGCTTTCAATGCCGCTTCAATAATGTCAAAGCACCAAACTGCCTGACTTCTAGCCGAGGTGCCGCCTACGCAGGGTAGAGAGGGCACAGGTGGGTTCGCAGTTGTCTGGCGGATGTTATTTACTGACATTTGAGTCTCGCGTGGAGCAGCCCGAAGAGCTTCATGGGGAAAGTAGGACGTTAGGGATCAGATGAGTGTTACAACATACCCCAGACACGTGGATATGAGAACCAGTTCGGACTGCGCGAGAATATCCCTAGGATGAATAGATGGTCAGCGCAATGAACCCCACGGCAAAGTTTCCCTCTCCCTTACACAGATAGGCTCCCACTTGCTGCCGCTCAAATACTCGACCCTCTGGCCCGCTGCAATAGCTTCCCTCACCGACCCGGCCCCATCCGTCTCAGTGATATGGTGGCTTAGATCACCAGCGGCTGTCAGGTACGGCGACCTTCGGTATTCGTCACCACAGTCACCCGGTATATCAAGTAACCCATCCTGTGCCTTTGCGATTACTGCCCTGTCCTCTTCATCGAGGGCGATCGAAAAGGCCAAGAGGTTCTCCGCGATGTGCTTCTCGGAGTCGGCGCCCAGCCTTGTCCCCACAATGACGGCCTTCACGGCAGGGAGGTCAAGCACCCAACGCGTCGCCACTGCCGGGATTGGGACGCTGTGCTTCTTGGACACACTTTCAAGTGCCATAAGGACAACCTGGAAGGCAGCCCACCCTCCCGCGGCCCAGATAAAGCGCAGATACTTCCTCAGGGACCAGTTGAGTGCGTCTACGTTCGCCGGCTCCGGCTGACCGAGCCACTTCTCGGAGAGAAAACCGCCCAGCAGCGTCCCGTAGCACAAAAGGCCAACGCCACGGGACGCGCAGAGGTGGTTCATTCGTCCGCGGACGGGACGGAGGTCGATCACCGAGCAGGATACCTGGTTGGTTGCAATGCTGAATCCGGTGTCGAGCAGCATCTCCAGGTGGGCGGCGTCGGTGTTGGTCAGGCCTAGGTGAGCTATTTTGCCTCGGGACTGGAGGCTGGTCAGGTGAGAGAGGTTGTGAAAATAAGTATCGTCTGTGTAGTCCCAAATATGATCTGTTATGCTAAAGGGTGAGCTCACAAAGCCTGTATGGGTCCGCGATTAGTGGTGGTGGCTCACACTGCATCAACGCAATTCTGCTCTGGTTTAGTCTCTTCAAAGCAAGTTCAACTGCTGCTTCGGCATTCTCAAAGCTTTTGATACCATTTTCTGCCGGGCACCACTTGGTAAAGGCAGTCACTTGCCCCTCAGATCGAGCATTGTGACGGCCGATGACAAGCTCTGGCCAAGGTCAGTCGTGTTATCCAATGGGCTCCAGACTCTCCTCGCAAGACCATTCTCACCGGCATCCCCGTAGTGATCAGCCATATCGAATACCTCCAGTCCATTCCTAATACTATGCAATGGTCAGGCCAAGCCATTCTTTGACATTTGACGTCGGCTTCCTATCACTCACAAGGCGTCCATGGCCGCTGAGGCGTTCGCAATGTCGACCTCTTTGTCGTGGCCTCCCGCGAGCTGCCACAGGCCATTGAGCATTCGAGGAATCTCGAGAGAACCTCCGATCGTAGTTCTCTCGGGGAGTACCATCGCTTCGGTGGCCATTGCTGTCGTCCTTTAAGCTGTCGTCGCGTGGCCCGCTATCCTCTCAATCGTTGAGAAGTTTCCCAGGAATGATCTTGAAGTCGTGTTTGTGAACAAGACTCATACCTGCCTCGGAAATGCGCCTCGGCTCCAATACAGTCGGTAAATCTTCCCCTTTGGATTGTGTTGAATCCGACTGGGGTCGGGTGGAGGGGTAGAAAAGAAGAGCGCCAAGGGCCGGCCCGATGGTGTTGATTCCAACAACCCACTCACTCCTAAGCCTCGACCAGGGATGCCAAGCAATCCTGCCGGGCTACGTAACACCATAACTCCACAAGTTGGACGGTGAATACGTGCGCTGAGGGTGGAGCTATTTGTTTTCGCCGTAACCAAAAAGACAAGCAACGTCATTTGTATTCATCGCAGGAACGCCGCTTGTATTTCCAGCGGATGATGCCTTACAACGTAATATCCATGGATGTCTCTGCAAAGCTAATAATTCTACGAATCTTGTTGAGATGTTGATCGTTCAATATCAGTACAAGTTGTGCTTTGAAGGCTGTCTAAGCTGCGATAAATCAAAATGAAAGGTGCTCGATTAAGATTTGTTCAGGAATATAATCGGATCCGTACATCCAAATTAGGCGCTGCGTATGGCTACGGCTGTATACGGAATAGAAACGGAACCAGGTACATCCAAATTAAATTTTAATATTCCGTCGCGTAAACCTTGAGCGAAATTCGTGGACAACAGCATCAGGAGTGTGAATCATGGCCTAAATGCCTTTATTGCTTTTTTTATATTTTTAAAACTAGTTAACTTTTTTAAAATAATAGAAAGGTATAAAATTTAGTCGAGGTGCGTTCTATCGAAAAACACTATGCCTGGGCGACGCTTAGAGTGAAATTGAGAACTGATTTTGTGCTTTCTCAGAAGGGCGACAACACGGCGCCGGCAGCGAATCCGGTATACATTCTGAAGACCTACCACGGCGAATAATACGCACAGCACTATCAACACGAAATACAGGCATTTTCACGGCTTCTTCAAAATAGGTCCTCAACAGAGCACGTCATCAAGTGCCATACCACTTTCAAGCACGGAGAAAAGTACAATCTGGTCACATGCATGCAGTGGGTGCCTGGAGGTGACTTGCTTGAATATTTTCGGAAGAGATCGCCTCCTCGTACCCCAGATGATATTGCCGACTTTTGGGACAGCCTAACAAAGTTGTAAGTATAATTCTCTTCCTTCTACAGATCTCCGTCTCTTTTCGTTTGGAATGTTCCACGGTGTAATATTTCGCCCTCCGTATTCGAGAGCTGATACTGTCAGAATGATTGGTCTTCATCGTATTCATCAGGTCACTGTTCCAGGTGAGCGTTCTCACGAATATCAGTTGGTTCATCAAGATATCAAACCAGACAACATCCTGGTCGATCTAACCGACCACCCTGGACGAGGACCATATCAGTTCAACTCAATTATCGCAGATCTTGGGCATAGCCACACAAGGCATATCCGGGCCGACATCTCCGATGTTCCAGCTGTCGACCGACGAGGGAATCAAACATACTGCGCCCCCGAGTCCAGCCATCACGCAGATTTCAGGCGAACCGGTCCCAATCGCATCACGTCGGAAGCAGACATATTTTCAGCGGGGGCTGTGTTCAGTGATGCTGCGTCATGGGCCGCGAAGGGTGAAGATGGCAGGCAGGACTATTTGAATCGGCGCCGAGATAACCTTGGAAGAAAGGCGGGCTTTGGGGGTAGTGGGTATGAAACCGCATTTCACGACGGGGATGATCGCCTCTCATGCGTTGACGAAATGCACCGCGAGATCTGAAGTTGTGTTCCCTCTCAAGACAATTTGACACCGAGAGTGCTGGATATTATTGAGAAGCATATGATGGTTCTTCCGAACTCTCGTTTGCGAGCCTCACTTCTTCGCACGAAGTTCGAGGAGGAAGTTCGACTGGCGAAGACAGAACTCTCAGCAACACATCAGTAGGGCAGGCAGTTGCAAGGAGCCAAGTTCATCGGTCTTCCAGATGTGCATGTCACGTTTCCCGAGCTGGACACTCCGCTAGCTTCCGGAAAAGTCAACGACGGGATTTGGTCTCCACATAGCACTGCTGTCTCCGAAAGTTCTGATGGTTGCTTCGAATGCCAGGGAGCATCCTCACCCTTGGAATCGCCACACAGTCCGACTTATCCAGCTTTCATCAATGGCTCGAAGAATCCCAGCGTGGCGCACCCAAGTTCTAAGCGTCCCAACGAACTGCTCCACCACCGTCCGTACACCACTCCAATCCCGCCTTCCGGGTATTTGGATCCACAAGCTCCACGGAACAGACCGCGATCCGTTTCCGAGACCAAGTGTCGCCTCTCGATGGCGGATGCAACTGCCTACTGCGATGCAATGAAAGCTAACAAGAGGAGCGTGGATCCGAAAGTAGAGAGTACTGTTGAGATACTTGGAAAAAACTTGCGGAAACGAGACAGCCTCTTCTTCATCGACGATACAGATTCTATGAAGGAGTACGCCCCTCAAATACAGAAAGCATTTCGAACCCTAGCGTATATCGCGAAACCCATGGATCCTGATTACTTGGAGCTCAGCTTTGTTTCAGACCCACTGCCCCTTATCAAAAGTAGACACACCAGTCCGCTTGTCGACAAAGTGCGACAGTGCAATTATACGGCTTTTGAAGGGCAGATCGAGAGCAGCCTCGGCAGTGTGATCCTCGAAAAGATCATCAAGCATCTCCCGTACCCCCTTCCTGTGGTCGGAAACATCCTTCGAAGGGGGAAGCCAATCACTGTTTTTGTATTCACTGACGGCAAATGGGGTGACGGGATCCCCCTCGGAAATGGGCTAGACACATCCATTAGGAATCTGATGGAGGAGGTGAAGACTCGACGGTTAAATAGAACGCATGTGATGTTCAAATTTCTCCGGTTCGGGGAAGATCAAAAAGGCCTAAAGCACCTGGAATTTTTGGATAGATTTGGGAAGGAAGAAAAATGGTAAGGTCCTTTTGGAGCAGGTCGTTGGCTCGACTCACACGCTGACACGCAATCATTAGGGATATCGTTGATACCCGCGACATCAATGGAGACGTTCACTCCATGTTTCTAGGTGCATACCTCCCGCATCACGATTACAACAATGACGGGGCAACGACAGGCAGCGCGTGACCGGCAATTACTCGTCACTACCCATGCACCATACTGCTTTTTCGGTGGCTTGTTATTTCGCAAACCTTCATCCCGGAGTTGAGGTGAAGTATTGGGTGCAAATCTTTGATAATCAAAAAGTGTACAGTCGCATTGATACCCAAATAGAGCGTTCCTCACAATGCCAAGTCAGCTGAATCTGCAAAGTTCTCAGTATGGCCTGTACTATGGTCTGGACTCATGAATGGCTTCACTCAACTCATATAGCATATTTTCTGGTCAATGTTGTTTGATGTATAAAAGAAATCTGGTGGCTCTGAGGGTTAATTATGCACACAAATATCCATCTATTTCGAAGGCCACTTTTGGGAAATCGCGAAATGGGACCCTCAAAAAGCGAGCCCCACGGCGTTCTGAGGCCCGCGACAGCATTTTGATGTGATTTTCGTCAAAACCTCTTACGAACACATGCGCCACCCCAAGCGAGCCCAGGGATTGCATATGCCAAGTGAGGACGCTGCCGGAAGGATGAACCATCCATCATATGACAAGTAGAGGGCAAGTGACCAGCCCGAGGCTCGATTATAACGCAAGACTCGAAATGCATGTTCTCGCACAACAAAAACTGGGAATTGTCTTATTAACGGGTTGAAAGGCAGTCTCTTTGCCTTCTTATGGCCATCACATCCGAGTCTGGGCGTAGGACCCTAAATTATGCCACTGAATCCGTGATCCCTCTTTCGCCATGGTCTCATAACTCTCCTCCAATGTTAGCTGGGCACTACCTGGGCCATCATTCAGGCTCTCGGCTTGGACATTGAAAATTTCTCGAAGTCTTCCTTGTTGCCACCAAGCCGATACACACACAGAACAAACACAGCCCACTGATGCCCAGCCAAGTGCGAGCCACCATTTCTCGGCATTTTTTATGCTCGTCTCTTCCGCAGCACTCAAATTGACATAGGCGCCTGGCGCTACCGTGTCCAGCCAATATATGAAGGGTACCTACTCCATGCATGTTAATAGCTTTGATGCGCGGAAAGTTTTTGGGGAAGGCAATGAAAAGAAAACCAAAATCACCTTGCAGAAGCACGTCCTGTATACCCCGATTAGTTGAAAAAAGGTGCCTATGATCGTTGTGAGGATGGCAAACAACCCTATGATCATCTGACCGCACCAGCTGATCGTTTTGGCCCGGGTCCTCGCTTCCGACCAGCTCTCCCCATAAATGCGCTTTAGCCGGGCTTCCCAGCCCCAGAAGAGACTCTCGAATATTTGAGTGAGGATATACATCAGGTATGTGCCGCTGTGACAAGAAACTCCCTTCGGGGGCGTATTGTACGCCGTCAGAAATGCCAGCACAGAAGGAAGCAGTACCAGGATAGTACCCCCACCTATGATGTAGAAGTAATCTCCAAGACCCATGCCGAGCCGGGCGCAAAAAATATCCGGGGACATCAATCCGTCTCCATGCTCGTCAAAGTGGGCGGTGTAGTCTCTGATGACCTCTTCCACCCAACGCCTCTTATTTAGGCCACGGCTCCATATGGTGACTATCTTGAATTGGCCGTCGTACATTGACTCGGTCAGTTTGTACCTTCGTGTTGCTTTTAGGATCCATCTACCTAAGGCAAAGCCTTCGGCCTTGTCTTTAATCGCATCCCAAGAACCTCGCTCCGATTTCTCCCGTGACGCTATAGCACCACCATCCCAGGCAATGCCTCGTAGGGTGCTCGGGTCGGGGCAAGCGAGCATGGCACAAGATACTATTGCGAGATACGGTACTGTTGTCCACCCTGATAGGAAATTTAGTGTATCTTCAATCGTTTAGATTCCTGTGACTTACACATTCCAAAGGCCAAGGCGTGAGCTGTATCGATACCTTGAAACCCCTTTTGCAAATCCAACAAAGTGTACACGAAAGCGCCGGTGAAGAACAGAACCGGCGCCCCAATGGCTGCTCCGAATCTACGTCTCACCAATGTCAGAGTCCCCCAGATAGTACGCTGTTCCGGATATGGACAGACCTTGGCTGCGAGTTGAGCAGTGCTTTAAGCTTCGTTGACAGGCGAACCTTGCCACCTAGCCATGCGATACCATCTTCATCTTCATCGACCACAGTCATGACTCTGCTCCAGGTGTTGTCTTTGAGAATATCCCCAACGGATATTCTTCTCCGGTCTGTCTCCGCGTGCCATTGGGAGACCATAGATATTCTGCGGCCGGTGGAGATTCGCAAATTTCCAACTGACACCGCCAACAGCAGTTGCGCCTTGACTTTTGGAGGGACCTTTCCCACATCGTATTTTCCTCCTCCCGTGGGATCATTGAGAAGACACAAGATTTTCCTGTCCATCGCAGACTCATACATTGCACTCAGCAGCATTGGCCCACCAAAGGCAAAACAGATGAACAACCAAACAGTTGCATCGACAGCCGTGAGTATACTGGTCCATAACAACTCAATCCAGGAGGTTACGAACCAGATAAGGCTCCATGGTCGCCTTCGGGAGATCATGTGTGGCACCGCCAATTTACTTACCCTCGGTATACTCAGGCAAAATGCAAGGCTGGGCAGAATGAAGTGAACCAAAGGCCCGACCCATTGCTGAGGCACACTGATGCTGCTTCTTTCGAAGCCTCCGCATTCAGATAGACACCAGTCATACGGAACTCTGATGATGGGTGATCCAGCCGGACTACTGCCTCGTGAAGCGCCGCACGGGAAGCCGGAGTCATTTGATAGGGCGTGTTCGAGCTCTGAGATAGTCATGGACGGCGGCTGAAAGTATGCGGGAGTGCTCAATGATAGTTTTCCGCCGGGTCCATTGATTGAAAGGGATTGATTGACGGCAACTAAGCAGCAGTGCGTAAAGTTCTGCCGTCCTACGGTTTTTGTAAGAGCCGTGAGGTTGGCAAGCTGTGGAATTAAATCGCCGAGGCTTGAATACCCCATTTTGGCAGATCGAACTTGTGGCTGAAGGGCTATGAGCTAATATGACGATATGTGCGCAAGCAATGGATGCGGTGCGCGCTTGTGCAGATCGTGGCACAATCTGAGGCTCTCGAGACATCATAGCTCGAGAGAGAGCACTCGTCTGGTTTTGCAGCTCTGACTTTCCCGGGGCACGACGGTCTTATCTGGTACGAACCACAATTCACAGACCAAGATTTGCTACGGCTTGAACACAAAGAGGAAAGGTGTCGTGGACACGGAAGCTCAGATACAGTCTGATACGTCAACGCAGCATATGCACAGACTCGACGGGACTAAACACAAAGACAACCTCTAAGGTAAATTGTCTGTGTGTCAATATCCTAAACTACAATCTACTCAAAATGGAAGGTACCTCGGGTCTCCACATCTCATTGAGAAGCCGGCTGGCATTCACCATCTCCGGCCGGAGCTGGTCAAGCGAAGTCACACCCAGCAGCGCCATTCCCAGTGCCAGTTCTTCAGATAATACTGTAAAGTTGTGGTCAGCATCTTGTTCAGTGGCATTGGCACAGCTTTCAACTTACTGTCTATACATCGCTCCACGCCTTGCCCACCATAAGCAGCCATCGCATAAAAGAAAGGCCGCCCAAATCCGACTGCTGTCGCGCCCAGTGCCAAGGCTTTAAGCACATCTGCACCATCGCGGCAGCCGCCATCCAAGTAAATCTCCATCTTCTCGAGCACTTCGGGGCAGTATGTGCGGATTTCCAGGAGAGTTGATAAGGCGCTCGGGGCCGTGTGCTGCTGTCTCCCGCCATGATTGCTGAGCAGGATACCCTGGCAGTCATTCTCCGCCGCTAGTTTGGCATCCTCGGCCGTTTGAATCCCTTTTAGGACAATTGGACCTGTCCACTCCTCTCTGATCCACTCCAGGTCCTCCCATGTGACCATCGGACTCAGCTGACCCGGCACCGGTCGTGCACCCACCGCAGGCGAGAAGGCATTCTCATTATTTTCTTTGCCAACAGGCGTTTGGAAGGTGCTGTGGTCTAGCCCGTCCTCCAACGCCTCGTCGGCCTGCTTCCTTCGATCCTCCGTCCTCTTCCCCAGCACGGCCGTGTCCACAGTGACGAAGAGACCCTTGTAGCCAGCCTGTTTCACCTTCCGGACCAATTCAACAGCTTTGACCTTATCTGTCGGGATATAAAGCTGAAAGAACAATCTGGATGGGCTGACCGACTCTCCGCCAATTCTGTTCAGCTCATCTGCATGGGATTGCTTGATGCTCTCCAAGGGCTTAGTACTCGCTGTCGACGTGACTCCGTGAACGCCCTTCCGTGCCAAGGCGTTTACCAACTCAAATTCTCCATTAGGATGCGACATGCCCATGGTGCCCATGGGGGAGACGAAAAAGGGCACAATGGAAGGGTTGCCGAGAAGGGATGCCTTTGTAGATACGCTGGCTACATTGCGTAATATTCTCGGTCGAAAGTTCACCCTGGACCATGAATCGATGTTCCCTTGTAAGGAGAGACCCGCGTTCGCACTGCTGGTAACGTAGATCCATGACCGGCGGTCGAGAATCTTCTCAGCCTCGGCCCGGAAGTCACTAACCCTGACGCAGAGCGATAAGGGCTTCACTTTTTTGCTGTCGACCGCTGCTGTTGTCTTCGATGGGTTTGCCGGAACGTTCAATGAATCGGCCGTCGAGGGGTCCAGTTCGCCCTTGAGGCTACCATCGGGCAGGTCTTCGATGATCTCCAAGGAGTGTATCTTGTCGAACTCGGCTGTGGCGTCCTATCGATGGTCGTCAATAAAGGGCCGACCTGGATCATTCTATGTACACTCACAGCTCCGCCTTGCCTCAGCAGGATGCTTCGGCCACCAGGGTGCTTGTCCAGGAAACTCGTGATATCATAGACCTTGCCGTGTATCACTGTCCAACATGAGTCGCTGGATTTATGCTTCGCAACTTCAGCACCGGTCAACATGGTGAAGCAGTGTCTGCAGGATCACCTCGCCTTCTGACGTAGTTGAGACGCCCTGAAGTTTGCCTTTCAGGAGTGGATGAAGTATGTCGAAGTTTCTATGGGAGATAGAGCGGAAACAGACCGGCCACTCAAGTAGCCTACCAAGATGATTACGCACCTGCCGCAATGTTACCCCGGCCTCGGGATTGCCGGCACAGGATGCCGCCCGGGCGACCGTGCAACATTGCGGGGAAATTTCCTCACATTTCCTGCTCTAATCGGTAAGCTCTAGCCGGACCCTTGACCTGGCAAGCTGGGCACGGGACAATTCACGGATAACGAGACCAACACAAACGCTGGTCATAAAATTGGCTGCAGGTTACGGGCCACATTTTCACACTGTAGGAACAACAAAGACAGGCGCATTGGTTTATTTCCGCGACATCTTCTTTGGGGGAAACGTGCGGCTTTTGACGTTGTTCTGTTGGCATAGAGCATCAATGGCATGAGCTCTCTACCCTACATATTTTCATCATAAGCTTTTGGTGCTTGGGAGCCGGCCAAGGATGGCACGCTGGAGCCTTACCTCGCTTGCATCTGCTCCCGTGAGTTCGTAGCCCCTCACTTCTTAAGTTCGGATATTGCCTTCAGTTCCGGAAAATAGCACTCCCCAGCTCTGGAAAATACATACAGATACCTTTCGAGCTGGATCACTTGGAGACAATCACCGGGAAGGCGTACACCGCGTCCAGAACATGTCAAGAGAGCACAATCATGGCTGCGTGATCCTTCTATATTGCTCTGTAAGAATGAGTGCCGATATGTGCCATATCTTCCTAAGAGCTGGGCGACTTCCATGTCCTACCCCACGTGCTGTTTCCAGATACAATGTCTACAAACTCCCGGGCGATGATTCTGTCAGTTTGCTCCGAAGGGTGCAACGAATCGTACCACAGGTAACTGTCTCGAACCTCAGAATCATTGCAGGCAGCACCGCACGCGGTGATCGTTGAAGTCACGTTGGCAGGCACAGTGCCATTGAGATAAGATTCAGGATTATTCCAGATATCACTCAGCTGTTGGTCAAATGGTCAACAAGATTAATTCGACGGGGAACGCGAAGGAATGAAGAGCGACATATCAGGTTCATACCAATGAGTGCACATCAAAGATGGTGAAAGAGCTGCTGGGATAGCGATCGGAAATCTGGACCTCTTCTGTCGTCCGGTAGTTGTATACGCTGTTGAGCAGCGCGACATACTGGCGCATCTTCTCGCTGACCTGAGTCACATTGCTGTTGAATTTCGACTCATCCTTCCAGAAAGTCGTGTTGATCGTGCCTCCGTTCTCTGGCAGCGCATACATCGGCGCGTAGTTGAGCGGTGCGAGGTTGAGGAGGACGAAGTTACGCGCCCCCGCCTCGTGAAGAGTATCAAGTTGCTCATAAACGCAATCCACATAGTCAGAAAGTGACAGCTCAACGCGATTATCAGTAAAGAACGATGAGGGGCCTAGGTCGTTTGTGCCAATCCAGATTGCGTAGATTGTCTCATTGCTGGGAATGACGAGTGAATTGTCACCGACGTAGTCTTTGTCTTTCAAGAAGTAAGGCACTTGATTCTGTTTCACCCCGTTCCGCTTCGAGGGCGAGAAGTATGCGTCACATACTGCTCCGGATACCGCATAGTCGTATAGGTTGATTCCTGTGTACTGCTGGATATACTGAGGCCAGATCCTTCCTCCGGTTGAAGTGACCGTTGACTGGGGGTTGGTCAGCATAAACTGGATAAAGCCTTGGCTGCCGGCACAAGTGGAGCGCTCACGAGGTTCTGGCTTGGCTCTGGCGTATAGTACTCTGGTCCGTCGTCCGTATAACTATCGCCAAAGACCCTGTCACAATTTAGATCACAGCTCAACGAGTGAATGCGAGGAATTTCAGCCCTTACACCAGACTTGAGAACTCCTGCAGCGTGGACGAATCAATGAGTGCAGCATTTGCTACAGCACCGCACAAAGTCATCAATCGGTAAACAGCTTGGAGCCGCGCCATCGTGAGTGAATTGGCTGAAGGTCAAGCACAAAGCAGTAATCAAGAGCGAATAGAGGGTAAGGAACTGGACGTTGGCGGGGTTCGCCACTACTTGTACACGCAGAATATGTCAGTCCGAATATGCAGTGAGTAGAGACTCCGCATCATGGAGTTTGTTTTCCGGCGGAAGGGAACGCGAATGCATTGTTGCAGTCGAACCAGGCTCGTAATTTCCCACGCCATGTACGACACCTCGGGGCATTTTGGGACGAGCAGCGCTGGGGATACCGTGCTAGAGCTGACTTCAGCGGGTAAATAACAGCACTTCCTAGGCTTGGCGATAATCCACATCGCGTGCTGGCCATTCGGATTGAGTTGGACGGTAGATGGGCTGCAGTGTTCATTCATTTTGTAGTTCAACTACAAGCCAAGGATCAACACATTGACCTACACGGTACCAAGTACAGTCACATCTCACTCTTTGGATGATAGCGCGTGCTAGGCCTTAGTTTGTTCTCCGATCTCGGTAAGGGGCGCCTTGGACCGCGGGACAGACGTTAGCGATTAAGATTCCCGGAAGCTGACTCCACAAACGGGCCGGACCAAACGACAGCCGACATCGTAATTTTCCAACTCCCTCAACTAGAACACCTTTTCAACGCAGCTCTCTATTGCCGCTTTAGTTCTCAATCATCATCAATCTTCAAGAAAAAGCTTGAATAATCATGTCCAGACCATTAGCTGTTGTAAGATCGCTTGACCACTTGGTTCTCACGTGTGCAAGCATACCCAAGACAATTCAGTGGTATAGCAAGTTCCTCGCGATGAAGCCTGAAACTTTCACGCCGTCATCTGAACCATCAGTCCAGCGCCATGCTCTGATCTTTGGCTCTCAGAAGATTAATTTGCATCAAAAGGGGAAGGAATTTGAACCGAAGGCCCAGACGGCTCTGCCGGGGACCGCAGACTTGTGCTTCCTCATAGAGGACGATTCTAGTCTTGAGGATCTGGTCAAAGGATTCCAGAAGGAGGGTGTCGAGGTTCTTGAGGGTGAAAGAGTTGTCAACAGAACCGGTGCAAACGGACCTATTCGAAGTGTGTATGTGAGAGATCCAGACGGAAATCTGATCGAGTTAGTGTCCACCACTCCCTCATTAGCCACCACAACGTGCCGAACCTGTGTGACTAATCGCTTCCAAACAGGCTCTCAAAATATATCTCGTAGGACCCCGAGGCGGATTATGCAGTGCTACTCGTTGGCAAGCGGGATGGTCAATCGATTCGTTGTATCTAAATTCCTAGATTAACACTGCTCCTGTGAATAGTTAGCCCTTACAATTTGGTGCAACAATGCACTCTAGCCAGCCTCAAAAGGCAGGATGACCAGCCGTTGACAGACACTGCCTGTACTACATTTCGCGCGCTAATTATTAGTCTTTTCCGATTGAAATTGTCAACATTTGCCGCCTTTAGAAACTCGGTATTTTATCGCGGTTAGTGTTGCTTGCTGTTAGAAATGAGAGGTGGACGAGATGGGGCGCTCCTATGAACATAGGACTTACTCTTGATGGTGTCTCAATGTCTGTATGAGGCGAATTCCGAGGACTCAACAGCTTGAATTGTACGTTTCTATTCGCCTCATAGATGCGAAGATTTAGATTTCACACGACCGTCGGCCGCAGACTGGCGTCACTTTCACCTTTCCAAGATCCTCGTCAACTATGTCCTCATCAAGCATGTCGCAGAAGTACTTCAAAATTTGACGACAATATAATGTAATGCCTCATGCCAGATGATAAACTGGAGCGGTGGGGGACTCAACTGCTTGTCCTGGTCGCCAAGCCGGTTAAAAGACCGAGCCCTGCCAAGCTCGCCGCGCCTTTCCCCTGTTCAAATCGCTTCAATAGGCAGAACAAAGCTGTCGGTAGCGCAGCTGTAGACGGGGACAGCCAAAATTACCCAACAAGCGTGTGGAGTTAGACGGGAGCGCGCTTGGAAACGCGGGGGATGCCCAGTTGGTTTTGTCGTTGACATCCGAACAAAGATGACAGTTTCAATGGCTTCGGCCCACACAAGCCGAGATTTTAGACCCCAGAACATCAACTTGAGTCCGGGATAGCGGCTGCAACGAGAGTCAAGCAGCCCTGGCATTGGATGGATCACATTCCCCTCATCTTGCTTGAAGATGCTGGGTGCTCTTGGCTGGTCAGGGCCGGAATATTTTGGCTAGCAGGTTTAATAGTGCGGAACCACTGAAGGCCTCTCCAATACCGAGGTTGCCACTATCTACCTTAAATAGCAGGCTTGCACTGCACAGGATCTACTCCAGACGAACCCCTATGTTCTCGAGTTTTGAGTAAAGCACATCATGTACTTCTCCGTATTCACCTTTCAATTATTGGCTGCTTCTTTGCCTCTGGCATCGGGGCAGCTCGACTTTTGGGCGAAAAGAGCAGGGTTGAAATACTTCGGCTCCGCGACTGACTCACCTGGACAGCGCGAGCGTGCTGGGTACGAAGAAGCCTATCCTCAGTACGACGCGATCTTCGCGGACAATGGCGAATTTGGCCAGACGACTCCAACTAACGGCCAAAAGTGGCTGTTCACTGAGCCTGAGAGGGGCGTTTTCAACTTCACGGAGGGTGAGATAGTTTCCTCCCTGGCCAAGTCACAAGGCAAAGTTCTGCGATGTCACGCTTTAGTCTGGCACTCGCAGCTTGCCCCTTGGGTAGAGGCGCAGAATTGGACAGCTGCAGAGGCAACTGAGATCATCACCACACATATTGTTAACGTAGCCGGCCATTGGAAAGGGCAGTGTTATGCGTGGGACGTGGTCAACGAGGCCCTACTCGACGACGGCACCTTGCGACCGTCTCCTTTTTACAATGCCCTCGGACCGGACTACATCAAGCTGGCCTTCCAGGTAGCCTCTGAGACGGACCCCGATGCAAAGCTGTATTATAACGATTACAATCTCGAGCGTCCGGGCCCGAAGGCCACGGCGGCGGCTGCAATTGCGCAGACGCTTAAGGACGCAGGGATCAGGATCGATGGTATCGGCATGCAGGCTCATTCTACAGCTGGCCGTGCTCCGTCCATGGCAGACCAAGTGTCTGTAATGGAGCAGTATGCTGAGACGGGGGTTGAGGTTGCCCTGACTGAACTCGACGTGCGCATCACCCTTCCAGTGAACGAAACCAACTTGCAGCAGCAGAAACAAGCCTACCATGATGTAAGTTCCCGTGCTTGTTCCGTGCGTATCTCGCTCATCAGTACTGACTTGAAATGATCCAGTCCGTGGCTGCCTGTGTTCAGGTCGAAGCTTGCGTTGGTGTCACGATCTGGGATTTCTATGACCCATTCAGTTGGGTCCCAGTGACCTTTCCAGGATCGGGAGCGCCTCTGCTCTGGTTTGAAGATTTCACAAAGCATCCCGCGTACTACGGCGTGCTGGAAGCTTTGGCCCCAGACACGAATTCAACCTGTGCGGGCAGAGCACGGAGGGCATTAGGACATATTTAGTATGCCACCAGCGATATCGCCTTCGCGTTCTGTCAGAAAGGTCTTCTCCAGGGCTTGCTTTGAGATCCAGATCACTCTCTGTGTGATCTATGCACTGTGTAGTCTACACTTTTCTTGCCCCCTGACAAGCACGAAATCAAAATCTATAAGGGAACTCCTTGTTTACGGAAATTCGGGAATCCGCCGGTGACAGTCACGACCAAAGATTCTCATTCGGGAATTACTCGTCGAAGGTGCAAATCCCTACGTTTGAGCCACCACAGGGAATACGGACCGTTTCACAGTCTTACGTGAACGTCGTATCTAACCACTGTTATCGGCAATGTGTGGTTTTTTAAACGCTGGGTCTTGAGCGTTTACGACTGTATGAAGGCGCTGCGTATGGCTACGGCTGTATACGGAATAGAAACGGAACCAGTTACGTGAACGGAGGCTCGAAATCCTTGCTTCTTCCAGCGTGAAAGGGATGCCAGTGTGACTTGCATGGAAAGGGTGACGCTCAAACACGACATTCTCCAATGATTCCAACGTACCCTAGGGTAGAGAGAATTCCGGGTCACCGCACTATTTGCCGCAACGATTCGGCACGGGGCTCGACTTTTCCAGAATTTTGGTTGTCACAAGCATGACCCCGCCCGGAGCCGCCGATGTGTTGATCCTCTACACCAGCGCTGCAGCATACGCGATCAGCATAAGCTCTTACCCGCCCTGCCCAGAGCTCATCCGGACGATAAGTTCAGTACAGAAACCCCAAATCCTCCAACGGTCGGGTCGAGATGTCCTTGCACAGACGAAACAGGCGGAATTGTCATACAATATCTCTACATCAAACAAGTTCCGATCTTCTGCCCTCTCCACATTCCGCGCTGCCGACGTATAATTACCAGACGCTGCACAAATCATGGCTGGCATGGACAGAAAGAGAACCCTCCATCTGGTCGGCGTTGGAGTTCAGCACTCCATAGCACCCCCAATGCATAACCATATCGCCGATTCTCTCGGGCTCCCGTGGACCTTCTACAGCACCGAGTGCTCTGACTTGGACGATTTGATGGAGCTGGCGAGATCAGGAGGAACTGCCGGCCTTGTGGTGACTATGCCTTACAAGAGTACTGTTATGGCCCGTCTCGATCGCCTAGACGAGCTGGCTACCACGATCGGGGCATGCAACAATATCTACCACGATCCATCGGATTACTCCAAGCTGGTGGGCACGAATACAGACTGGCTGGGAATCAAAGGGTGTCTCCTTGAAAAAGGCGACGAAGAAACACGTCCAAATTCAGGGCAAAACAGCAAGCCAGCGCTGCTTGTCGGTGCTGGCGGAGCGAGTCGGGCCGCCGTGTACGCCTTGAGCACGCAGCTCTACTCCACCACCATATATGTCTTGAACCGTGACGACAAGGAAGTGGAGGACTTGATCAGGGACACAAAACGCATTGAACCACATCCAAAGATCCTACATGTCAAATCTTTGGAGCAGGCTTCGAGCCTCGAAACTCCGTACTACGTGGTGGGCACTGTCCCCGACTTCCCACCCTCCACAGAAGCGGAAAAGACGGTGGCAGCAGTCTTGGAACACCTCCTAGGCCGTTCTCCCAAAGGAGTCGTTCTAGATATGTGTTTTAAGCCCCGCAAGACTCGGATGATCGAGCTGGCCCGCCGCAAGGGTTGGCCGACGGTGGAAGGGACTCACGTCATTGGGTACCAGATCGAGGAACAGTGGCGGCTGTGGGCGGGTGAGGCACGGACGGCCGAGCTAGACAGCGAGGGGGCCTGGAAGGTGTTGCTCCGCGCGGCTGAAGAAAGCCCCGGAATAAACTTCTGAGGGCGGTGACAGAATCCAATGCGTCCCGGAGGAAGTGGTTGGGCGGATCGGTAAAGACCTCAGCCGGCCCCTCCTCGGATCCCACCGCGGGACTCACAAGCGGCCGCCGGCAGCACCAGAATGTTACATAGTGAAGCAAACGCGCAGATACTGGCCGAAACTTGGGTTTCTTTTGATAATCAATGCAGCATTAGCTTGAGCTGTCACAAAACGGTCTCCATCTTGCTGTTTCGATAACGCACCACCGACGCTTCCGTAGAGCCCAGCAGCGCCGCAGCAACATGCCTGACTTGCATAGTCTCCCGGATGGCTGGCTTCCAGTTGGTGCCATTGTGCGCAATAATGGTCCAGAAAATCTGGTGCTAGAGCGATTTAAGTTGCGAGAGCTTGCAGAAGGCTGGCCATGTTACAGGTGTGTGCTTTCCGTCCAGAAATGTGTGAGTTGGTGCACATGTGATGCGACATCAGGCTGACATCCATTTCACGACAGAGACGCATGCGAATGGGAAAACTTCGCATCGATTTTCCACGAGGACGCCTACGTTTACACGACCTGGTCTGGGAGGGTCAAGTACACCGACTTCACCGAGGGATCTAAAGCTGGGATGGATAAAGGAGCATTCATCATGCATCGGTGTCATGGGACCACGACAGATATCTCCCCAGACGCGAAGCGTGCAGTCACCAAGATGAAGGCGACCATCACGCAGAGGTTCATCATAGATGGGTGCGAGGTAGACGCAGAAGCGGATTGCCGCTTCATCTTCTTCTTTGAGAAGAGGGATAATCGATGGGGCGCACGCCTTGTACGCCACTGGTACGAGAAAGACAAACTAATCCCAACCAACCCTGCTAAGGTTCCGGCCGTCGATGAGGAGAGACTCAAGGCGTACCCTGATGGATACAAGATGCTGGCATACTGTCAAGAATCCACCATGGGGGTCTCGGTCCTTAAGGACATGCCTGGTCACCGACGCCACGCCGGGACACCGTCAGGTTACAAGCACGATCTTCTCTACAGACAGGCACGTGCCTGGGTAGAAGGGGGCGAGATAGAAATCTAGGGCTGCGGTGGGGTGACCGGAACGTGTTCCAGTGCCAGTGTCTTGTCACGGGAGTGATGGTCTTGAAGCAAAAATATCATCTATTGCCGCAAATGACGAGTATTTGGAATAAATTGAGACATTCAAAGTAAAGTGAATGTGCAGATTGACCACAGTTGACATGATCAAACTAGGATCCTTTTCGACTTCACTTAATATCCAACTGCAATCGTTCCTTCAGCTTTTCCCATGCTCGAATCCCTCTCTGCGAATGTTGTTTAGGGACCTCACTGCCTCCCTCAGACATGGTGCGAGAGAAAAGCTCCATAGAGACGTATCCCTTGTATCCCATGTCTTCAATGAGGGCCCTAGCAATGAACTCAACAGGGAGGTATGCCCCACTATCCTCCTCGTATATGAAAGCGCGAGCATTGCGTGACCAGCTCATCCTCGCTGGCTGCTCATCAACGTGGAAAGGGTGACCCTTGACGAGTGGCGACGCCAATCTCTCCGCGTCCACCACCTGGATGAAGAAGACCTTGGTCAAGTCTACCTCCCGCACCATTGCTTCTATAGACGTCTTCAGGTCCACGTCTGCATTGGGGGTCTTCCCGTCTGGCGACGTCGGGTCGGCCCAGACCCTGCCGGCGATATTGAACGTGTCAAGACAAAGACCGAAATTGGGGCGATCTACCATCTTGCAGATTTGCCAGGCTTTCTCCCATGTGTCGACGTGAGTGCTCCAGCAGAGATTCTCGTACGCGAATCTCACCTGGGGCTCTTCTTTGAGGCCCATATCGGCTAGCTTTCTGAGGTCAGACGCAATGATGTTGAAGTCGCCGGTCAGCTTTCCAGCAGGCAAAAAGTTGGCTGGGATCTGGATGGTGTTTGTCTGGAGTGCTTTGGCCAGCTTGAACCAAAGCACTATCTTCTCGATCAGTCGATCATGTTCAGCTCGATCAATTAGACCATCGTAAAATAGGAACGGCTGGAGATCGATGACCTCAAGCCCAGCTGATTGACAGGTCTTATGCACTCCGGCTGCAGCTTCGATGAGCTGTTCTGCGCTCGGGCTAGAAGTCCCGAACTTCCGTTTCGCCTCATACTCGAGGTCTTCAAAGAAGATTTCCACTCCCCGGAAGCCATCTGCAGCCGCCTGGGTAAGTTTGTGGTGGAGATCATGATGCCAAGCACGGCCCAACGAGGCAGACAAGATCGAGGGTTGATAGGTAGCGTTAGCCATTGTCTCTGGCAGCGGATTGACGATGTTTATAGGACTTGGACGTAAGGTTCTAATTTCACCCACCTTTTAATTGAACTTAATAAGACCCGTCGTGTGTGACTTTTCTAGAGCTAGCAGGATGCTTGCGACCTCTCGGGTAAGATATTACCCAGCGAAAACCCAAGAGCGATTCACCAGTATGACGTGATGTCATGCATCTCATCTGGGTGGTAAGCCCTTTTCCAGAAAGTTGTATACTGTATGCTCTGAACATACCGTCGCCTATAGAGGGTGTGCTTTACCTACCTAACCCTCTGAGATTTTCCCGCAGTGGGACATGGCTATCAAAAATGAGCGAGTTCGTGTCTCCGGAAATCTGCAGCCAGGTTTCCCTTGTGGTACCTTTGTTCCTTCTTACAGTCCGTTTCGTAGAGTTTGCCTCCGGTACTCAGATCGCCGGTCGTGAGTCTCAAAAGTACAACAAATTTCTGATAGCAGTGGGGGTCTGTTTGCTGGCGTCAAAGTACGTATAGTATATGGCGCAGCTCGCTCTAAACTTCTGATTCACAGAGCCTCAGCCCGTAAAGAGATTATGGAACTCTACAGAATCAATGTCACCCAACACCCCTAAATTTTCCACGAACTCTTGCGATAGAACCGGCCTGGTGCTTGTCCCGGTTAGAAATGTGTGCGGCCGAGGATGGCTCATTGTATTATTAAGCGCTGGTAGCGAGAGGTGTAAAAATGACAAGGGAGAGATAGAAGCACGCACCTGTCGTCATTTTCCAGAGAAAGAAGGCTGCTGAATAAATCTTTGGGGTTTGTTACGTCCAGGGAGTCTAGGAGGGGCGACCTAGAATAACCCGTATGTGGTGTACCATTCGCATCGGCTCGACGAGATCGAGTGGATCTGTATTCAGCACAGTGTGTCAGCCCGTAGTTCACTCGCGGAATAATGGGGACTACTAACCCTTCCGGCTGGAGCCTAAAAGCAGCGCTTGGATCTGTGGTAGCAAACAGACCAGTGCCACCTCCGTTTGCCTCATTTCTCGTTGTGTTCATAGCTGAGAGTTGATTTCTTGTGCCAATCTGATCACTTGGATCTTGTCCAAGCACCGCTGACCGGTAATTTGGGGCCGTCAGGGGCTCTCTGTGATTGTGAATCGTTTCTTCGGGCGAGTGGTGATGTTCGAAGTTGATAGGACCCCAGGTCCCATTGTATCTCGCCCTGACTTCCCACACGAATGCCATAGGATCATGTATCTCACGAGAAAACGCGGAGTCCTCGTTCTTGTTCTCGATGATATCGAGGTATACATCGGAAAAAGGCGGTAGTATGAAGGCTCTTTGTTGCTTGGCTCTTCCGGCGACGCTTGCAAGAATCCGGTGTGCTTGAGAGCTGCTAGGACATGAGAGGTTGGTATGCTCGATATCAGCACCTGTGGGGATCAGATCTGGAAGGCAGGCAACAGTCGCCAACATGAGGTTAGCAGCTTGTGGCGACGCCTCCTGTGCTTCTGATTGAGCGATAAGGTTGTTGAGATGATCATGCGATTGTAAGAGACCGATGATATCAAGATGTCTTTGTGGAATACCCTTGTCGGCGTCATCAACGTGACCTTGGAGGTTGTCATTTATTATGGTTGATGCTTGCACCAGGAGGTTGAAAGTGCTCAATACGCGCGCAGGTTGCTGAGACAGCCGTGGTAGGTTGCAAGTTGTCGACGATGGCAATAGACTCGCCGGCCTCCATGGTTCCCATTCTTCAATGCCATCAGCATCAAGTATTCCCACCGATTGGACGTCGCAAGCTCGCAGGTATGGCCGTCTGTGCAACCGAGCCGATAACAGAGTCTCTAGGACAAAGCAACTCAATACAACCCGTTTGCTTCGGGGATTCAAAGGTGATGATTGTGCGATGCCGGATTTTATAAGACCTAACTCCACAGAATGGTAAACAGCTTTCCCAACGAGGGCCCACGCCATTCTCAAGTTGCCTTGGGCGTAGTAGAGAATAGTAAAAATTAGCATGGCTTGAATATGGCCGATATCCCTCTGACTTTCGTAATGCGATATCAGTTGTAAAGCCCGTGCGAAGACATTTGCGAACTGATCTTGTGGATCTTTGTTAGAGCCGTCCTTCCTAATGATAATATACTTTGTGTATCTGGCGTAGGCGAGCATCGAGAAAAGACAGGCCTGGTCTCCTAGGGAAAGTTGGTCGGCCTGACCGCGGTGAGGCTCGGCAGCAGACAGAGTGTATGCTGCTCGAAAGGCGTCATTCTTCAAGACAATAGGTATCCAAGAGTTTGTGCTTGCGAAATAGATATCCAGAAGTTCAGGCCAATCTTGCAATAGATTGGAAAGCCCTAGAGTATCACTTGGTGTCGTTTCGGCGGCGGCTGGCATGCCGCCACCTCCTTGTTGTGCAGGGGAACCATTGACATCTGGAGTACTGCCACAATCAACCAACATAGTCTGGCTGTCGGTTGATGAGTTTTCAGAAAGCCGGGTGCTTGAACCGCCGGCGGTCCCTTCCTTGATAGACAACGACTCTTTGAGGGCTTCGTCAAGTCTGTCATGTAGATCACGCGCAGTGAACTCTTCATCTTCTCCAGATTCGACTGTCGAAAGGATTCTCTCCAGTTCCTTCCATGATGAACTGTTCCGCCAGGTCTCCACCAGCACGTTGACAGTCGAGACAGACTGATGTTCCTGGCCACCAAGCGAAGCGATAGAGGACTCGCCTTTCAATATGGCAACAATCAAGTGCTCACATCCCTCTACAGAGTGGAATATCAGCCCGAGCAATATCTCGAGGCCCCTCACGTAGCCTGTCGTAAGCCCGCGTTTCTTGGGACGTCGTACGTAGGAGCAGTCGCGATCCTGAGATTTGCAGGATCCACAAGTTGGCTGTATTCCATCGCATCGCTCTTTCTTTCTGCGGCACTACGAGATCGGACGTCAGAATTTGGACATTGGTCCACCTCCACATCGCGTTGGTGATCAGAGCACTCGGAAGCGCTTACATACCTCCGCGCACGCCCAAGATACCCGGAGACGTTTGGTCCGCTTCGCTTCGGATTGTCCCGCTACCTGGATTGTCTCCGCGTCCCTTTTCCTCGAACGTGTCTCGCTTGATGACATGTTGGGCCAGTAACCCCGGCTAAATTGTAGGCACTCCCAAAGACACAGACCCGACCTCCGGAGCTCGAGCGGATTGACCTAGTAATTCTACGTGCCATGCATTGCAAGCTCATGGAGAGAGTACTTCGACTGGGAGACCATTATGGCAGAACGTACTTCCGCGGAATTTTGCCCAGGCTGTAAAGATAATGCATCGACGGGGATGGTCACGTCACTGCAAAGTGGCCGGCAAAGGTCTTAGCCGGAGGTCACAGCGCTGGCTACGCACCACAACTGCCCCGAGTCGGATACCAACGACTACCGAGGAGATCAAGGGCTCCTTACGCAAATAGAATTGACTGGACGAGGCTTTAGTAGCGCTCGCCCTGCGCACTGACTCTGCCTAAAGCCGGGAAATGGAAATCATTGTCAAACGGAAGTGGCCAGGATAGTTGCATTCCTGGACGGTCTCTCAACTCCAACCCCCGTGAGCAGCCATGCCAGGACGCAGGTTCGCGCCTGACGCCTCAATAGTCCTTATCTCTCTCAGAGGGACAGGGCGAACGACCTTGGGGCTTTTAGCAGCGGGCTCACTAGGCTTCCGCCTCATCGAAACCGACACCATCTTCCAAGAGACATTCGGCCTTTCAAGACGTGCGTACACATCCAAGCACGGCCACACCGATTGCCGCTCGAAAGAATCCAAGTTGCTAGAAGGTGTTCTTGCTCAAAATCCATTACGAACAGTCATAATTTGCGGCCCAATCTGTGTTGATGAATCGGGTCAGACTCTTCTCCGTGGCTTTGCGAAGGACCATCCCATCATCTACATTCTCAGGGACCCGGAAAGCATCTCCCGCCATTTAAAATGTTCTTCGGCGGCTGTCTCTGCCATAATCGAGGCCGGAAATCCCACCTTCCGATCTATGTCCAGCTTCGAGTTCTTCAATCTTGCCGACCCTCGGCCAAACCAGCGCCAGGATGCGCGTGAACAAAGTCTTGCTGTACAAATGCCAACATTAGCCTTGAAAGAAGTTCAGAAAGACTTTCTGCACTTGACATATAGCATTCAAGGCCGCGCAGCCGCCCGGACGGCGCAGGCTCGCACGCCTACCGCTTTAGCAGCCCTCGAACGGAAGCTGTACACTTACGCCCTCCAATTGCCGTTGGAGCAGGTGCCTCACATTGCCCAAGTTCTGCGTCAAGGAGACTGTCTCGTTGACGCCATCGAGCTTAGGGTTGACTTGTCGACCTTTTCTGGACCGTCTTTGGTCTTCGATCACTCTGCGGCCAGCAACATCACCAAAAGCTTCTGGACGATTCGGAATGCCTCCAGATTACCTCTGATCTTTCATATCATCCATTCATCGGGGTTTCCCGAGGTATCATGCGGTATTTCCGACTGCGATAATGTAGTGCAGCTGTACCGGCAGGCCGCGCATTTCGCCTTACGACTCCTGCCTGAATACTTGACCGTGGACCTTGGTCTCGGCAATGCGCTCGTCGAGGATATGGTTTCAGGAAAGGGACACACCAAAATCATCGGCGATTACTTTGACACCAACATCGATAACGCCGGCTGGAGGAGCGAGCACCGCATGTCATTTGTTGTTCAAGCCCAAGATCTCGGGTGTGATCTTGTGCGCCTCAGCCAGCCAGCCCTGTCTGAGGCTGACAACCTCGAGGCACAACGGTTTCTCAAGGCCGTGACAGAGTCCAGAGGCAGCCGAATACCCGTCATCGCATACAATACTGGCATTATTGGCCGCCAATCTCGAGTTCTTAACCCAATATTATCACCTGTCGTTAGCACCCTAGGCATAAGGTCTTCGTCCCAATTACTGACAGACGAGGGGCTTCTCACTGTTCAGGAAGCGCAAAAGATCCTGTATTCTTCCCTCACACTACAACCTATGCGATTTGGAATATTTGGTCAAGGGGTACTTTCAAGTCTCTCTCCAGTAATGCAAGGTGCCGCTTTTCGCTATTCTTCCATGCCGCATACGTATCAGGCTTTCAATTCGTCGTCACTTCAGGATCTGGCTCTCTTTGTCAAGAGTGCGACTTTCGGCGGCGCGAGCATTACGTCTCCCTTCAAACAGGAGATCATACCATTAATTGACATCCTGAGCCCCGACGCTCAGGCGATCGGTGCTGTGAACACAGTCATACCGCTGCGGAGTGTTGGCGATAACGCGCTGCTAGACCGGACTTCGACAGGACCGGTGCTGGCTCTTTACGGCGAGAATACAGATTGGATTGGAGTCCACACCACGGTCCGCCGGAACCTGTCTCCCGTCAATGCCGTCAAGCCTCGGACATCTGCCCTCGTGCTAGGCGCGGGTGGCATGGCCCACGCGACTGTGTACAGCCTGATACGTCTTGGGGTGCAAAACATATGGGTTTGGAGTCGCACCCTGGCACATTCCAAGGCTCTAGCTGCAAGGTATGGTGGGAAGCGATACTCTATCCCAAGACCCGAGCTAGTAGCTATGGATGCGCCCCATGGTCTCCGAGGAGATGATTATTTTGGCCCGGCCAGCGTCAGGGTGATTGAGAATTTGGAAGAGGACTGGCAAGCCTCTACGGCGTTACCTACCATAATAGTATCATGCATACCCTCCCCGCAAATCGAAATTCCTTCTTCTTGGTTGGGAAGCAAGACTGGGGGGGTAGTAGTTGAGGTAAGTCCGAATTCTTTTCTGCTTCCTTACTACTTACTATTCAGTATTCGTACTGACATCCTTGCAGCTAGCATATGACCGCCTCGAGACAACCCTGTTGAAGCAAGTGCGCGAACTAGCAAGGCCTGAGTGGATCAGAGTTCACGGCTTGCATGTGCTTCCCGAACAGGGGATTTCTCAATTTGAGCTTTTTACAGGTCGCAAGGCACCACAGAAGCTGATGCGCGCCGATATGCTGCGCGAATTCAAAAGGATGCACCTGAGACGCGGTCAAACGGCGTAACTCTCTTGAGTCGCGATCATCAGTCTTCCAGACCAGTTGACCCCAAGCTGAGCAATTTTCGATTAGTTGTTGGTAAGAAAGTGGTATTTGATTAAGGTACTGCCTTTTAGCTGGGGCTTTTCTTTGGGTGTAACTCTATGGTTGTTCTAGCTAAATAAAGTCATCCCCTGCTTGTATATATATATAACAGCCAATATTGTCGCGATGCACTCAATAAGCATCCGAATCTCATAGATCGTGCTCAAAGAACATTCCCCTATCGTCCCTTGACCGAAGCCCTTCTCTTCAGCTCTTCATCCATCGCCTTTGACATGACTTCCTTAGGCGCAGCTTTCCCGGTCCAAATTGTAAATTGTGCATAGCCTTGTTCTCTCAAAACGTCAATACCCTTGAAGATATGCCAGCCCGAATGCTTCGCAGCTGCTTTTTCCATGCCCGTGACGGGTGGTTTATAAGCCATCTCAACCAACACCCCGGTTTCTACGCCCCCAAACAATCTTGCCGGAATCTTGTTCTCGGTGAGGTCGTCCGCGGGGATACATCCTATCACGACTCTGGGTGGTGTGGCTTTCGATGCCTCCGCGGCTCCCTGGAGTGTCTCGTGTATTTCGAAGCTTGCCTCCGCGAACCTCGATGCCATGGACTCTGCGTTGGCCCTGGTGCGATTGACCACTATGATCTTGGGGGTCCCCAACTGGATCAGCGCGTAACACGCCGCCCTCGCCGCACCTCCAGCTCCAAGCACGATCGCCGGGGAGTCCACAAGCCCGGATATGTCCGCGCTGCTGATGCAGGCCTTGATACCGGACCAGTCTGTATTGTCTCCACACAGCTTTCCGTCCTTTTTGCTAATGGTGTTGATGGCGCCTATCTTCTGAGCAGCGTCGGACACAGATTCGAGAAGGTGCGCAACTTGCAGCTTGTGTGGGAAAGTGACGGAAGCGCCGCCAAACTCAGGGCCGTTAAGGAGTGCCGCAACGCTCGAGTCTACCTCCGGAGTCTCGTGGATCGTGTAGTGTCCGGCGAAGCCCATGTGTTCAAAGCCCGCGTTATGAATGGTTGGAGAAAGCGAGTGTGAGATATTATAGCCGAGAATGTAAAACTTTCTGGTGCTTGTAGACGAATTATCTTGTCCGCTGTCATGCTTGACACATTCTGGCTGCCCGTCTGGCAGACGGCTGAGTGACGCCATGGCTACCTAGGTACTGGGTGATCTTCGGAGCTCTTGTCAACGCGATTGATGGGTTGAATCGAATCCTACAACATTCACTTTGAGTTGATAAAATTGTTCGGTATTTATTGACTTGCTTTTCACAATGGCGTCGGTAATCCATTTCCCCGGTAGAAGCGGCAGCGCATCAAGCCCCTTTCACCTAGACAGCGGCTAAGATCTCTGCCGACAACTTCCTAACCGCAAAGCATTAAGTAAGAATGGCAGATAAAGACAACAACTACATTGTGCATCACTTTCCAAGGTGCAAACTCACACACATTATATAGCAACCTGCTCTGGCAAGATCTTATAGGTATTAGGCTAAATTTGAATGGATCTCTAAGGTAGCCTCCTGTGGGAATGTAGTTTCTTATGGAATTTTTTAGATAGCCGCAGATAGATCATGTTAGTTACAAAGGATGCAAAAGGGTCGTAAAAGGTTTTCTTCCTTTTTCGAGAGTCTAGCTGTGCCGCTACAACAATCCATATGGTGTCTGAAAAATTGTTTCGTAGAGCCCGGAAAATGCCCTACACAAAGCTAATTTTATGCAGTCAGTATCTTCAACGAGCAGGTTATGTTTGGGGGTTTCTATGCAGTTCAGTGTGCTTCAATGTTGCAAGTTGGTACGCATGTGATGAAGGGGTGATCAGATGATGTCGTCAACTGCAGCTCTTGTATGATGATCAGCATCCATAAATGTTACCAAGGCAGTGGTGACTCGCAACCTGAAGTATGTTGAGAGTATCCTCGGAAGTTCAACCTGCACAGCCCGGTCACCATCACGGTTAAGCGAAGATTTGGGATATCATCGAAAAGTATTTGGGTCGTTCTGCAGAGGAGACAGGCCGGGGGTTAGGGGTGCATGAGCCTGTCCTGACGCCGAGAAGTCAGCCCTGTTGCGTGTTACAGGCTCTTCCCCTGAGATAATAAGTGGGTTCATTCTCTGGGCGATCCGTTTCAGGGGAGAATTAGGCCAGCACAGCGCAAAAGATCAATTAAGCTCTGGCGGCGGTTGTGACGTCGTATTGTCCGCCTGCCCTCTGGCCTCTCTTAGCACTGTCCGTCGTGCGATGTGAAAGGTATCCTTTCTACAGCCGAGCCGTCTCTCTCTCTCGCAGCGCCCACCTGGAAACCTCATACAAACAATGTTGAGCAACCTCTGGGGCGGTTCTGCCCCGCAGAAGCGAGGGGAGCAGCTGTTGTCCCAGACACGCGACGGGGCCGAGGCCTCCAGCGAGCACAAGGACGGCGAGGCGAAGCCATTGGACCCCGGCAAGCAGAGGGACAAGATCAAGGCCCTCGACGGCTTGCGGGGTGTCGCCTGCTTCCTTGTCTTCAACTACCACTTCCTGTGGCCATGGACGCCTTTGATCATGCTGGGCTACGGGGCAAGGCCGCCGTACTCCCCGGAGCCCTTCACAGAGTGGGCGTCGCTGCCCATCTTGTGTCTCTTGCATAGGGGCAGACCTATGGTGGCCATCTTTTTTGCCATATCCGGCTATGTTCTTTGCAGGCACATGTTGAGGTCCATGTACCAGGGACGCCTCGACGACACGCGCAAGAGGCTCGGATCTGCAGTGTTCCGGCGCATATTTCGCCTCTACATTCCGCCGTCCATTAGCATGTTCATCGTGGCATTGCTGGTGCAGATGGGCGCCTTCAAATCTGAGGATGCTATCTACAAGGGGAGCGACTCGATCTGGATCAATGGCACCGTGACTCAGGGGTTCTTCAATGAGACATGCATGACCAACGACACGATCGCCGTAATGGGCACCGAGGGAGTGGCTGGCGCCTTGGGCTTAAAGACCCCGAACTACCTGAACGACACGATTCACTGGAACAATACGCTCTGTCTCAACTCCACGTCGACATTGTACGGCGCTGCCGCCATTTATAGCCCCGAGAATCAAATCGAGGTGAAGAAGCCCAAGAGAATGCTCAACGGCACGCTGGGGTTCAACGGTACCGTGCACTTCAACGAGACTGAAGGTTTCAACGAGACTGAGGACAGCAGCTGGAGGGACAAGGGCACACTGCGTGGGCTTTACAGCTACCTGGGGTACCACGCGGACGGCTCTCAGTTCGAGGTGCCCTACCTTAACTCCAGCTTCGATTCCGGTCTCAACAGCACCAACACCACACAGAACTTTACGTGGATGCAGCTTGGTGGCATGTGGGAGGAGCATCCGATCATCCACCCTCACATCTTCAAGGCTCTCGCCAACTTTACGGTGGTGTACTCGGAATGGGCGAACCCCTTCAACTTTAACCATTACCACCCGCGATACGACCCGCACACATACACCATACCAATGGAACTGCGCGGCTCGATGGTGCTCTACACCTTCCTGCTGGGCACGGCGGCACTCAAGGCAAAGTGGAGGCTGGGCACGGCAGCCGGTCTCTCCCTCTACGCCTTGACTCTGGGCCGGTGGGACATCGGCACGTTTGTTGGCGGAATGGTTCTCTCCGAGATCGACGTGCTCAGCACCTCCGACCCGAGCGAGGTAGGACCGGACGACCGAGCCCTCCTGTTCGCCCTGGGCGGTAGGAAGGGCGGGGCCATGTCGCCGCTCAAGGCGAGGGCCCTTCGCTGGCTCGTCATCTTGGTCTCGCTCTGGTTCCTCTCATACCCGGACGCCGCCGCCGAGTATACCCCTGGGTTCAAGCTGCTTTCCTGGCTGGCGCCTCGCTACTACCACCCGATGTCGAAGTGGATGTACTACCAGGCTCTCGGGGCGCTGCTACTCATCCCCTGCGTGCTCCGCAGCCCGACCCTGCGCAATCTGCTCGAGGGCTCAGTGGCGCAGTACCTAGGCAAGGTCAGCTTCTCCTTCTACCTGGTCCACGGGCCGGTCCTGCACAGCCTCGGTTTCTGGGTCATGCCGCGGCTGTTCGAGCTGTTCGGCAGGCCGGTTGGGTTTGTCATGGGGTGGTTCATGCTCTTGAGCGCCACCCTGAAGCTGGTGTCATACTGGCAAGTGATCGATAATTGGAGCGTCACTGTAGGGAGAAGGGTGGAAGCGAAGTTGGTTCGCTCCTGATGGGATCACCTGTTCCAAAGCATTTGCATCTGTGCATTTTCAGGGCGAGAGGTTTTCAAAGCGACGGCAGAGCCATGTCTCACCCGGAAACGTTGACAACACCGCCGGGGTACTCGTCCACGAGTGTTATAGATTAGACAAGAGCATAAACGGCAACAAGTCATTGCCGAGGATCAGAACCAGGAGTTTGTGGTGATTTACGGGCACAGGGATCCTTCGATTTAACGTGGCGTTGGCGGGCATCTTTTGGACATTGACATCCGAGCATTGTACATCCGAGGTATTTATCGACAATGCATCAAATACATGGAACATAGAAATCTACTCTTGCTGTGGAAGGAGCCACAATCCCACGGAACAGGTCGAAGCGCAAGCCCCGAAGGATCTGGTCGCAATATTGAAGCCTTCTTCGCAATGTTGTGATCAAGGCCCCTGCGTCCGAGCCGTCACGAACACAAGCAGGACCGGCCCTGCTAATCGGTCATGTACCTAGGTGGGCGACTGTGAACGGGACTGACCCTGCTCGGCCGAACAGGCACAGCCACTGAAGGTTCGGCAGCCGTACGACGCACAACATGCAACCCAAGATCCTGCCATGTCGAGCTGCTAGCCAACATCACAGCATCTGCAAGGCCCCATTGGCCTTCGGCGACCATGCCGTCCAACAGGATCAGGGCGAGCTGCGGTTGGTCTCAATTCGAGATGTCCTGCGGGTGCGTCGTCCACTTGCACACCTGTCCGGCCCCCCCTTTTTGCCGCCTTTACGACCTGATCAATTTTTCCCAATGCCAATTTTAGGAATCCTTCCCTCCCGTACATTGCAATTTGCTGCGAGGGAATCGCGAGATCCGGCGCGTGTAGCTGATTGGGCTGGACGCGCCTCGCTGAGTCGCCTGCGCCCCATGGCCGCATAGGTGCCGATTTTAACTTCTGATTTGGACCGGGAAAAGGATTCATCGGCATAGCGCCAGGAACGGCGACGCACTTATCCGCAATGGGACTGTCGCAAGGCCCTGGAGGAGCTATCCGTATTGCCCTTGTGGGCCCCACGATGCAACGCAATCAAAAAGAATCCTGGCGGCGCCCGCACGTCCAGACTTGCAGGGAACTGTTGCAGTCTGCAGGTGGCAGAAGGGGCTCTCGTTCTACTCCAGACTCTCCTGCTGCTCAGGTGCTGTCGACCTGCATGCCATCCAGGACAACAAGAGCCCCGCCGCCCCCATATGATGCGTCGAAGAGGCGCAAGCCCAGGGGGAACGTCCAGTCTGAGCAATAAAACGGAGCATTGTGGGTACTCGCGAGCTTTTTGATCCTTCTACGAGATCTCATTACCCCAGGGCGCCAGACACTCGGGGCATTCTCCCCTTGACCATCTCGTCGGTAGCGCCCAACCACTGCTGTGTTGTTCTTCGACCATGTTGATCTTGCACCTTCTCCTGCTCGTGGCCGCTGCGCTGGTGGCCCGGGCCCAAGACGCTGCATCGGCCAAGGTCACATCCATTTTCATTGACACTGTCTCCGGATACGACGAGCTCTCGACATGTGCCGAGGAGGTCCTCTCGACCATCGTACGAGCGCAGTACAGCGGGTGCGGTGACAAGGGCGCGGTGACGTCTTACACATGCTTTTGCACGGATTCGAGCTCATTGATGAGCGACATGATCACGAATGCCGTTTCAAATCGGTGCGACTCATCGATCGTCTCGGATCAGGCCTCAAGTGCAATTGACGTCTTCGATGCGTACTGCGCCATCGGGGTCCCAGGTGACCTGGCGACAACGACCACAGCCGGTATGTGTGACTCTAGACAGTCACCTGGGCGACTGAATGTGACATTTGTTCAAGCTGACCCCTGAGCCGTAGCTTCGACGGCGAGCGGAACAGCGTCTGCGTCGCCAGCACCGACGGCGTCGTCAACTGCGGCATCGGCGACATCTGTGGGTTCGGGCTCCGCTTCTGCAACTCCCACCCCGACGTCAGCCCCGAGCTCGTCAATGAGCCGTTCGAAAGTCGTAGCCATCGCGGTGGGGATTTCCGTGCCATGTGGCATCATAGCCATCTCAATACTAGCATCTCTGCTTTGGTGCCGCCGCCGCCGGAGACACGAGCAGCTGAGATCCGAGAAGCGCCAGCAGTTGGAGTCCCAGGCGGCGGGTGTGGGGAGTTCGAGGCCCGAGTTCAGATGGCCGGCCCGGATCGCAGGTGCGACGCAGGAACTGCCGACGCAGTATCACAGCCACGAGATGCCAGCTAAGGAGGCTATCGCCTCGCCCAGCAACTCGGAATACCACATATCGCCTCTGCCGGCCGCACCGTCGCAACAGAAACAACCTGTCTATCAGATCCGGTCGGAGAAGATCCCATACCAGCACCAAGAGTTCTACCAGCCGTCTAAAAAGGAGCAAGACCAGCAGCAAGAACCACAGGAGCTGCCAACGGGGATCGAGGACAGGCACGAGCTGGAAGGAAGCCCCAGCCCGCTGTCACCGACGGGTCGGTTTTCGTATCAGGCTTATGAAAAGTGACCGGGCGAGACATCATTAACAGCGAGAAGATACCCTATTTCCATTGTATTTAATGACCTAATGTAGATAATGAGGTGGCTTTCCCAATCGAGGCCAATACGATCTAGCTACTGCTTTCCCACGAGCCTCTCCCGCCGTGTTCATTTCGCTGGCTGCCTCCATAACCGAGGACGATGACCGCCACATCAACTAAAGAATGGGCGTGACGCGTCAGCACCATGACACGGTGGTTGAGCACTAGAGTTCAAAGGTCGTGTACGGATTGACGACAATGCTTGCCTAGGCCACCTGCCCGCCCGCATGTGCGCATCTAGCCTTCCAGAGCCCTGGGCGTCAGAACTCAAAAGTCGGGCTACTGCACGGGTCCCCGGCCCACGCAAGCATAAGCTGTAGATAAGATGCCCTCCCTCTTGGTCGGCATGCCTGGCCGGGGCTCGGGACGGGCTTGTCTTCTGTCATAGGGGTCGTTCTCCGCACCAACGCGGGGTCTTGCAGGCTATCGTGGGGAAGAGACAAGAGCCCCACATTGTTTATTTTACACTAGATGGCTTTCTGGCTTGGCAAAGATATCCTTCTAATCACGAAATGCTGAATGGTTGCGGTTTTGCTGAGGAAGATATACCTCCCTTTTGGCATTGGGCGACACAGCTTCATTTGTAAAAAGAGACAAGAAAAAAGAAAGAAAAAAAAATCAAAAAGTTGTCTATGCTCTGCGACGAATACCAGAAGGGAAAGGGGGCGGGTTACGACTGACGGTGGCCCCTGGAATGCTCACATGGTGGGTGTGAGGTAGTTCTCAGAAGACGCATGGCCAAACACGGCGCAAGTTGCAAAATTTGGTGGTTGTAATCGGTTCAGGATTTTACAGATATTCATTAAGTTAGGCCGCCATTAACTCCATATTCCAAAGACGCTATGTTGGAGACAAGATCGTCCTCGGTTACACCATCCCAATCGCTGGCGTTCATGAAAATCACGTCACGAACGTCTCTGGTCTGGCTCGCGATCGTCGCGAAATGCACCATTACCACCCCGCGCTCACAATTGTGAGACCTTGTAAAGCTCTTCTAGACTAAAGAGGTTCAGATCTTTTTGCAGGGCTTCGAGAACCTCGGTTTTTAAGCATACTTTTAACCTAACATCGACATTAGCCTTCGCCTTGCCTTCCAATCGGTGCCGAACCGGCAGACGAAAATTTGGAGCTCTGCAACCTTATCGTCCCTGACCCAAGTGCTCCCTCCCACCGTCAGCGATACCTTGACTCACCCGGCCGACATCTTCCCAGCCCAGTCGCGAGTCCGAACACCTGGGGCTCGGCCTTTCACATTTGAGGTGACCACATCGATCTGGGACCAAAATTCTTCGACTACCAAAATGGACGTCGACTCAAACATGATCGACCCGGCGCTGTCCGACTCCACCATGGACCACCTGCCACCCAGAGGGGCGACCGGCCCAGCAAGCGACGATGACGACCCAATTGTTGCTTCGTACAACATCTTCCTCAAGCCCTCACTGCCCGCTCACCGCAGGGTCATGATCCTCGAGCACCCAAACAAGTCGGACGGCAAGAAGATGGCCCGCGCCCCGCTCGAGATCCGCATGAAGACCAACACGGGCATGGTCGAGGTGGACTACCCCATCGACTACAACGCCTTCTACGACAGGTCCAAGGGCCTCAACTGGGGGACCCACCTGCAGAAGAGTACCGAGGCCAAGAAGGGCGGCACCCACGGTCTCGCTGGTGGCTTTGGCGTCGGCGCGCCTCCGCCCCGCGCGAGGCCTGGGAGGCAGCAGGATGAGGTGTTCGACCCCAGCACTGACTGGGCAGAGGCGCTGAGGAAGGACTACGTCTTGCGTACGCAGACCTTGGGTGGACAAATGCCGGATACAAGCCAAGAGTCTAAGTACATGGTTGGGGTGTTCTCTGGACGTAGGTGAAAACGCTCATCCCACTGAAGGACCACCTACTCGTCACGTACAAATCGCTTACGTTGTCCGTTTCCACACAGCAAACCTTCACCTGACACCCGCAACATCTCTCATCCACCTCCGCCCCCAGCTCCACCACATCGACGCCACGACCGAGCAGGAACGTCTCGCAGCCACCCGCGGCGGCGCAGGCGGCGCAGGAGCGGCGGCAACCAAGGACGTCGCGCGCGCCATCCACATGACGGTGAAGCAGAACACGGACGGCAGCGAGGAGATCGTGCAGGAGACGATGGCGGACCGGCTGAAGAAGGTGCAGCTCGAGGCCTGGAAGAAGATGCGCTACGTGCACGAGGAGGCGAGCGACTCGTGGGCCGTCGCCGAGGAGGCCCTGTTTCTGCACCAACCGGAAGCCCCCGCCGCGGACCAGGACGCCAGCAAGGGCAAGGCGCCCGAGGCCGAAATCGATCCGCTTAGCCAGCCGGGTCTGCCGGACCTGGTCGACAAGGTCGCGCAGCTACGGACCGCGTGGGACGAGGACAGCATGCTGGAGACGACGAGTGGCATCGAGAGATCGAAGAACGTCAAGATCGAAATATCCGACGACGAACCTGCTGCCGGGGCAACATCCAAGACGAAAGGCAAAGGCAAAGCCGTTGCGACGACCACCGCTGCGAAGGCCACAACCAGGGGTAAGAGAGCAACCAACACCAACACCGCGAAAGCAGGACCCTCGAGGACCAAGAAGAATGATTGATGATTGATGAGTGCTGATTACGGATGGCATTGTTCTGAATTTTCTAGGGACGGGGTCATGATGATTCACGCGAGGCAGCAGCAGGGCTTTTTGAGTGCATACAACGGCGTTGGTTAGGCGCAAAAGGTCATTGATACCCATGCACGGATGAAAGGGCTTTGGCACGCTGCAAGGCACTGAATGCGTATATGCATTGCTGTATTTGCTTTTGATGGATACTATGGTTTGCTGATCAACAGTGATCGGCTCAATCTATCGAAAGGTGTAATACCCTCCTATGTCGAACCTCACCTTGTCTTTCTCTCGTGCTAGTCCTACGGATATGTACAAGCCGCTCGTGCCTGTTCTTCAAATATCCTTTCTCACTGATTCGACGGCACTGAAACCGCAATCCTCGTGAGGATCGTCCACTTTCCGCCGTGAACTGGCTTCGCAGCCCATCGCCGCCATTCGTTAATGTCGCTAACCTCCATTCTCCAAAATTCCAATCCCGCCTGTCTTGAGCAAGATGGGCCCCAGTGTGCACTCTGCGGAGAGGCGTCATCATCAACCACCCGTATATCGTGGAAATTAACCCAGCAATGACACATCGAGGCCGATGGCTTGCATAAACAAGTTCACATTGTTGAGGCGCTGCACTGCCAGATCTTGAGGCAGGGTCTTGGCAACCTCGACCGTCCCGAGCACACGGTCCTTGACTCCTACAACCAGCCGCTGCTGCTGATCAGCATTGGCGCCGATGCCAAGGGCTGCGAGAAGCTGCCAGACATAGGCGTCCTCGCCAGACACCGGTGTGCCAGGGAACATGTATGGCAGAGTGGGCTCCAAAATGTTAAATAGGTTCGCGTAATTGCGCTCCCTACGTGGAATGGTTAGCACGCTGCTTCCGGTCGGTTGCAAGAAGTTACATACCACGCGCCGCCGTCTTGGCCCCGGATGGCGTCTTTGCCTCCTTGTTGCTGGATCATAATCTCGGCACGGCTTAGAATCATAGTCAAAAACCCAGCACCAACCCGGGTTCTGGCAACGAGATCCACATTGACCTCTGAACAAAGCAGGCCTAGAATGCCGGTGATGATGTTCAATTCAAGCTCGCCCATGAACATGAAGAGCGTGTTATGTACTGCCATGCTGAAGAGCTCGATGTCCTCACGCAACTTAGCGTCGAGGTTGATATGACCGTCGGTAACTGAGCCCCTTCGGACAACGTCGAGCTTGTCGAGATTCACGACGATCAATGTGAGAATCGTCGTACGCTGTTCAAAGTTCACATGGCGAAAAACTCGCGGGATGGCTTTCTTGCCCTTGGCAGTCTCGAGCATTGCAATGAAAGGGTGGACAAATGCTCCTGCGGGCACGGGTTCATGGATCTTGAGCTCTCGCCAAAGCTGCTGGTTGAGCTGTTGCGTCGTCTGCTCCCATTCGGCGAACTGCTGCACGAGCTCGGAATCGTTCTCGCTCGCTGCCGGAGGCGGCATCTTGCGCCCGTGGTCCTCCAGCTTCATCAAAGTGTTGTAGACTTTCTCAATGTCTGCGAGCAGGTTCTTCCTGTTAAGAATTGAACCGGGATGAGTCTTGTGAGGTGTGCCCTGACGATGCACATCACCGCCACTCTCTGTGCGCTTGATGTTGAGCAACGGCTTCGGTGTCTTGGCATTGCTGAAAGAAATCTTGCCTAGGCTGCCCTCGATGACAAGCTGTGAATTCTTGGGCTTGTTCTTAGCCGCCTCCACAGCCCGCTGAACTTGCTGTTCCATGCGCTGCATATGATTTTCCGGTCCACCACGGTGACGCCTGTGGCCACCTTGGCGGTTGCCCGTCTGGTATAAATATGTCTGCGCGAAGTTGCTCAGAGGTTGGCTGGGGTTCTGGCGCTGGCCACCACGAATCTGGTTATGAACCTGGTAGTAGAAATCTTCCGCAAGGGCCTCATCGGTACCGTTGTCGGACGGGTTGCCTGTAGCTGCAACAAGCTGCTGCAGTTGTATGCGGGTGATGAAGTTCTTGTCGTGCGGTGTCATTATGCCGTTATCGCGAGACAAAAGGTAGATCTTGTGGTTGCGTTTGGCTCGGCGCGCCTCCTGCTCGAGATAAGCAGCCTTCTCGTCTTCCGAGAGCTGGGTCAGTTGCGAGGGATGGGTGATTATCGGTGGCTGGCGACCAATGGAACCTTGTGACTGGTGCGTAGGATGGGATGGGTATGATGGTACTCCAACCCGAGCGGCGTCACCAGACAGGCGGTTTGGGTTTTGCAAAATCTGGGTAGGCTGGGCCACCTGCTGACGCTGCTGGACCATGGGACTCGATGAAGGTGGCACAGTAGGCTGCGGTTGCTGGGGCTTTGAGCGAGGTCGCTGGAGGATTTGCACGGGCTGACCGTGCGCGTGAAACTGCGCGGTATCGTTGGGTCGCTGAGCTTCGGTTGGAATATGCGGTTGTCCACCATGGTTGGATCCACCGTAAAAGTTGGCTTGGTCGAAGCCTCCGTGGACTTGCGGCGCATGTTGCTGCGGCTGTGAAGCGGCCTGCTGGAAGTTGCCTTGGGCTGCTCCCGCACCAACTTGGGCTTGCTTTCTCGCTTGGGCTTCGGCTCGCATTGCAGCCTCCACCTCCTCCAAGCTCATGACCTTACGGCCCGAGGCTGGCGCGGGGGCTGGGGAGGGCTGAGATGGCGCTGCAGGAGCCTGCTGCTCAGCGGGAGCGACGCCCCAGAGGGTCGGGTCGACCTGAAGATCCATGCTTGAGTCCGGCCCATCGTATTTCTCATATCCCGTGCGCACAGGCCTGTAAGCAGGCTGAGCATAGTTGTAAGACGACGCATACTGGTTGTTTGCAGGAGCGGGTTGGGCTGCTGCGGCGGTCGCATTGTTGCGGGTGTAGAGCATGTGTTCCTCCTCGATGGCGTTGGCTACCTGAGCAGTCCGACCAAAGAAGTCGAAATCTTTGCCGACCGGCCCACCGCCTGCACCGGCGTCGCCTCCAAAGGTATCATCGTTGAAGTCATCGCCGGTTTCGTCAAGCTGGTCGCCGAGGCCATCATAGGTGTCTTCAAAATCGACGGCATCTCCGTCACCTTCGTGGTGACCGGAGAGTCCGGCGAAAGGATCATGCGCCTGAGAGAAGCCAGGTGCGGCTTGGTTGTGGCCCTTGGTATCAAATCCAAAGAATGACATTTTGCAGGCGTTTGTAGTCTCGAGGCTCAGAGGGGTCGAGGAACGGATACAGGGCTAAAACCTTGTCAGTCAGAGAGAAGGTGCTTAGATGCAGGCCTGCGAATCAAGACAGTATTAAAGGAGGGATTGGTGGGATGGCTGGTGAAGTAAGAGCGCGGAGTCTGCTTTTGGGCAGTGGGGTAAGACCAGCTTTCTGTTGTTGCGGGAACACCAGAAAGTGATGGAGCTGCCGTGTCAAGGACCGATGTCGAAGCTGTTGCAAGGTGGGCTGAAAACCAGCACTTGCAAGCTTACCATAGACAGGTAGGCTGTCGCACATGCTGGTAAGGCCGAAGTGGGTCTATGGTGGAAGGTGGACAAGGGAGGGGTTGAACGACTGCGAGAACGGAATGATGACGATGTCGCGGACGAGGATGCGCAAGCGCTTCGGGGGCAGAGCAGAGCTGGAGAGGTACTTACACCTAGAGGAAGTAAGGGTACGGCGTGTCTCCAATGGTCTGCTTTATCATGATCATCTCGAGATGCAAGCGGGCAGGATAGCAGCGAGACAGGATCTTGACCTGGCCGGTCCAGATGAGGTCTAGACGCAGGAGAGAGTCGTCGTCCCCAAGAATAAGAATGTGCGAGCAGTTAGGAAGCAGGAGGTAGGCAAGGGAAGACAGGCAGCCCTCGGGTCAACAAGCGACAGGGTCGGTGCAGTAAGGATGGTTGGGCAGTGCTGGGAAAGATGACGCCTGTCACGATGCACACAACACGCAAGAGGTGATGCGACAATTGACGACGAGAGCTCCAGGGACTAGTGCAGCTGCACGGACCATGTCGAATCGGCGCTGTGGCTTCCGGCACCCGAGGTTTCAACGCGTACAGAACACGGCGCCGCTGGGCGAGCAAGCAGCAAGGCAGTAATTGCCTTGGAGACGAGCGATGCAGCCGCCAGACGGCCGGACATACAAGTCAATATTCCAATCTGTTCCAGAGCGGCGGGCGTCCAATTTTGTTTGCTTTCCTACCCCATACCGCCATATCGTGATGTAGGGACAGGGCGGATTTCGAGCATCGTCGTCACTCGATTGACCTGGCCACCTGGGCAGTTGTTGCACAGTCTCGGAGCTCATTTGTCGTTGTACAACCGCCCAACAACCAAGTCCCAGGATCAATCATTCTAACTTTTGGCATTTCAATAACACTGGGGGCGCTCTCGTGGTAATTGTCCAGGTAAGGAACAACAACACTGTGACACTGGACCTGGGGAGCTAGGACAACTGCCGTAAGAAGAATAGGCCGGCCGTGATACGAAAAGCAAGCTTTGTTTCATTGACGGGTTGTCTGATAATGGCTGGATCCGGCAGTAATACGAGATTCCGAAAGCTAGCCCGGGTACAATGAAGTGATGCTGAGTGGACATCACCGACAACGGGGCCATCTCGGAACCAAAGTTAGGATCACTTCCAACTACTAATTGACCTAGGTGGAAAGCCGTCGTTTAATACTGTCTATCCGGCACTGGCCCGGGCGTAGGCAACCAACAAGAGCTGCAACATTGCGTGCAATTAGCACACAGTAGTGTCCAAATCCCTAGGGATCTCGAGCATGAGGCTGAGGGATGTCGGGACAGGTGTCGGAGCAGATCCAATGGGATTGGTCAAAAGCGAGACAACAAGTGGACTCGTGGGCGGGAAGCAAATTAACAGATTGTCGCACTTCAAAATGCGACTTGACAGATTGACAAACGAATATCAGCAGAGCCATGGTGACAATGGGCCCGGAGAGCCTAGACTGGGCGAACTTGGGCCATCTCAGCGCAATCTCAGGGTCCTCCCAGGCTCTCCCGTTGCCGGTCATTCCGGGGTCCTCTCTTCAATTTGCCACTGCAGCGACGCATCTCATCCTGAGCGCTGGAGCGCCTGAGTAGCGAAAGAGGGCTATGCGACACACAACCTCTGTGGGCACTTGCAACAGTTAGAACAGATACTAAGTTTGTACCAAACGAAACAGGAGGGCAGCGGAATAGGGGGGGGGCATTGATGAATTCCGTTCAGGCCTGGGTGGCTTGGGTCTTGGGTGCAACGACATCCGGTGGCTTTATCGATACCCCTCTAACTGATAGACGGCACATGGACGCAGCCTTCATGTTAGGGGTGCGGATGGTCCCTGGCCACTAAATTAGCGTTCGGTGCAGGGGTGGGACAAACTGACGCGGCAACTAGACTCAGACAGGAGGTGGTGCTGCACCTTAGAGCACGACCGACGACTTAACTGGCCTCCGTCCATTCGCACTTCTTTGCAACCGCTTATTTTCGCTTCTCCTATCCGACCGACTGTTCTACGGAAAACATCGCCCTGCTGGCGAGTTCCAATTTGCACCAGCCGATTTCTGTTCTCCTCGTCTCACCCGAGAGTGCCGAGTTGGCGCGCAGTGTAGGCGGAGAATGCTACGCCTGAGCCCGACTTGCGATCACTAAGTGCCGATCGAGCCACGACACTCGACCACCAGAACCGGCCGGCCCATTGGAACGCTCACGGCGCAGCCACCACCAATCTTCATCGAAGCTACCGACTATCCACTCTCCTTTCCCGCCCAACAGTATCTCCCAGTCTTCAAGATGGCCGGCGGCGTGCGGATATTGCGATACGCACTGCCTACCTTCTTCGTACGTTTTCGCAGAGTCAACTCCCCGTTTCATCTATACGCTCGACTGCCCACGTGCGCCCACGTACAAATGAGACCAGCGAAACCAGGCCGTACTAACACTACCTCCAGATAATCATTCTTCTCTATATTGCTCAGACGTCATATCGAGGCTCCATCACGACCCCCGGCTTCTCCCATGGCAATACGGATGCCACCAAACCAGATGGCGAAAAGACACAGGCGCCCCAGACCGGCGCGAAGAACGGAGACCTGGGAACAAGCCCACTGGTCACCCAGCCCGGGTCGCCACAATGGGAGGATCTGGCCAGCACTGCGCCCGGCCCGCGCATGAATGCGACATTTGTGACATTGGCTCGTAACTCGGACGTTTGGGAAATCGCACGCTCCATTCGACAGATTGAGGACCGGTTCAACCGTCGCTACAACTACGACTGGGTGTTCCTCAACGACAAGCCATTTGATTCAACTTTTAGGAAGGTGACCTCGTCTCTGGTCTCGGGGAAAACGCACTATGGCGAGATTGCCGAGGAACACTGGTCCTTCCCTCCTCACATCGACCAGGAGAGAGCTAAGCAGGTCCGTGAGGACATGAAGGAACGCAAGATTATCTACGGAGACTCTATCAGCTATCGCCACATGTGTCGTTTCGAGTCCGGCTTCTTCTTCCGCCAGCCACTCATGATGAATTACGATTACTACTGGCGCGTCGAGCCCAGTGTCGAGATCTTCTGCGACATTCATTACGACCCCTTCCGGTTTATGGCCGAGAACGGCAAGAAGTACAGCTTCGTGCTCAGTCTGTACGAATACGTCGAGACTATCCCGACTCTCTGGGATAGCGTCAAGAAGTTCATCAAGAATCACCCAGAGCACATTGCAAAGGACAACTCTATGGGCTTCCTCAGCGACGACAACGGCGAGAACTACAATCACTGCCATTTTGTACGTCCCCTTGATACTTGTAGTTGGAGCGTCTCACTAACAATGATCAGTGGTCCAACTTTGAGGTCGGCGACCTAAACTGGCTGCGTTCGAAGGCGTACATCGACTTCTTCGAGTCTCTGGATCAGGACGGTGGCTTTTTCTACGAGCGTTGGGGCGATGCGCCTGTTCATTCCATCGCCGCCGGGCTCATGCTGCCCAAAGACCAGATTCATTTCTTCAACGACATCGCGTACTATCACGTCCCATTTACGCACTGCCCGACTGGCGAGAAACACCGACAAGATCTGAAGTGTCACTGCAACCCTAAAGACAACTTCGACTGGAAGGGCTACTCATGTACGTTTATCTCCGGTCCATGTATTTGTGATTGATTATACTGATCTCGTCCTGCAGGCACATCCAGGTATTTCGACATCAACGGCTTAGACAAGCCAGAAGGATGGGAGAGCCAAACAGATTAAAAACACATCAGGCAACTGGCCATTTTATGTAATCCCACATTTTCCGTTGGTTCAGGCTTTTCCCCCCTCAAAAAGTAGGGTGCGACCATAGCACTGGAGGAATCAAAGGATCTTGAAGGCGTCTGGGTCGGGGCTTGCAAGCCGGATTTGGGGCAACGCGATTGATTTATCGCAAATGGTATTGCATCCATAGTTACGACGTCCATAAGCATGAACATCGATGCCTTGTGGGGAAAAGGTAGAGTCTGAGCGCAAAGCAAGCATCACAAGGATCGGAAGCATTCGAAAAAACCATAGCAGCCGCGTTGCGCGTCCTAAAGTCAGGCCTACGGCCACACAAAGGGCTGCTGTCAAAAGATCACGCGCTTACTCAAGCGTACCACTGGGCGTGAATTCCTTATAGGTTCGTGACTCTAAGAAGCAGATGCGTTGGTCACTGGCGTTCAAATGCATCTCAATTATGCAGCTCTGGTTCTCAAGAATTCCATAGCTTACTTGGCATGACAGCCATCTCCCCCGGAGAAGTTCCCAGACAGAAAAGTCTATGTTCATACGGTTTTACAACTCGGATATATACTCCACCGTTCGCCACTGCTGGCCAACTCTTCCCACCAACGCCCCTTGATCCAACCTTAGCTGAGACTGGCCTTCTTAGGCTTCTTGGTGCCGTACTTGCTCCGGGCGTTCGTCCTGTTCGTGACACCACCCAGGTCAAGCGCACCCCTCACGAGCTTGTACCGCACACCGGGGCAATCCTGCGCCCTGCCGCCCCTGACCAGAACCACACTGTGCTGCTGGATGTTGTGGCCCTCCCCCGGAATGTAGGCCGTCACAGTCTTGCCGGACGTGAGACGCACACGCGCCGTCTTTCGTTCTCCCGAGTTGGGCTTCTTGGGCCGCGTGATGCCGACCTTGATGCATACGCCCTTGCGCTGGGGATCGTGGCCGCTGGCCAGGGCGGGGGAGACGGCGTGACGAGCTCGGCGGGGTTTTCGGCAGCCCTAGGCAAGGAATTTTCAGCATGCAGATCGGGAAAGTAGCAGACCCACGGGTCCTGGGGAAGTACGCACCTTTAGAACTTGGTTGAGCGTCGCGTTCCGTGCCGGTGTTGCTGAAAAGGACCGCAGGGGTGTCGACGGTTTGAGGAAAGCAGATTTTGCCACGGGCCGAGCTGTGGGGAGCATCGACTTTCTAACCGATGGCATCAAGAGATGCCTCAGCATTGGCATCGCCATGACCGCTGGTGGTGAAGCTGCGAAGCCTGGAATGCACCGGTGTGACGAGTCGAGGCCCACTCACGTCTGTCTGTTCAGCATTGGAGGTTCCGATGAGCCCAAAATCTTGGGACAGCCGACGCGGCCCAAGCGTTCTGGGCATCGCTTAGTCACTTCCCTTCACATGCCATACGCCTATTAAGTGTACCACAGCACCCATGGGCCTCTACCCCGGACCCCAATTCTTCTCCATGACGCACCAGGCCGAGAGCACCCCTGCGGCCGGGTACATTGGGGGAGCAGGGGTGTTCTGGAGCGGGCATTGGAATGTGGGATGCGACCTGGTGGTTATCCTCGGCTTGAGCCCGTCCACTCCATCGCCTCTCGCATGTCGCCTACTTGGCTTATTTTTCTCGAAACCCGCCCCTGACCGTTGAGACATCCTGTACAAGCCTCTTTCTCGTGATCTCCGCGACGATCAAATTCCCGGCCTTACCCTCTCTGTTCTGCCACCCCGCCACATAGCATCATCACCTCTGCACACCATGTCTTCTTCTCTCGCGAGAGCACTGCGCCCGGCTGTCCGGGTAAGCCAAAGTGGACTGAGCGGTCTGCGCGCAACCCCCAGAGTAGCACGTCCTGTTCAAAGGCTTGCCAATGTACAAAAGTGAGTATCCGGTGTACAACTCTGTCTGCAATTGTGCTCACAAGTCTGGTGTTGTAGTGCCCGTTCTTTGTCCAGCACTCCACGCCTGCTGTCCGACATTACGGAGATCCCACCCACGCCGATAACACACTTGTCCGAGGTCGAAACCGCAATGCAAGAGTCAGTGTCCAAGTTCGCCAACGACGTGATCCTGCCCAAGGTCCGAGACATGGATGAGGCCGAGAAGATGGACCCCGCCATAGTCGAGCAGCTCTTTGAGCAAGGTGTCATGGGCATTGAGATTCCAGAGGAGTACGGTGGCGCCGGCATGAACTTCACGGCCGGTATCCTCGCCATTGAGGAGCTTGCGCGTGTGGATCCCTCCGTCAGTGTGCTCGTCGACGTCCACAACACGCTGGTCAACACCGCCATCCTCAAGTGGGGAAGCAAGGACCTCCAGAAGCGGTTCCTGCCCAAGCTTGCCACCAACACGGTCGGGTCCTTTTGCCTGTCGGAGCCTGTTTCCGGATCTGATGCTTTCGCGTTGGCCACCAAGGCCACCGAGACCCCGAACGGATACAAGATCTCGGGCTCCAAGATGTGGATCACCAACTCTATGGAGGCCAACTTCTTTATTGTCTTCGCGAACTTGGACCCTAGCAAGGGGTACAAGGGCATCACTGCCTTCATTGTCGAGAGGGACATGAAGGGTTTCTCCATCGCCAAGAAGGAGAAGAAGCTCGGCATCAAGGCCAGCAGCACATGCGTCGTCAACTTTGATGATGTCGAGGTCCCCAAGGAGAATCTCCTCGGAAAGGTGGGCGAGGGCTACAAGTACGCCATTGGCCTCCTGAACGAGGGCCGCATAGGTATCGCGGCACAGATGACCGGACTCGCGCTGGGCGCATGGGAGAATGCTGCCCGGTATGTCTGGAATGACAGGAAGCAGTTCGGCCAGCTGGTCGGCGAGTTCCAAGGCATGCAGCACCAGATCGCGCAGTCGTACACCGAGATTGCTGCTGCGCGGGCGCTGGTGTACAATGCCGCCCGGAAGAAGGAGGCTGGCGAGGACTTCGTCAGGGATGCGGCCATGGCCAAGCTGTACGCCTCACAGGTGGCCGGTAGGGTCAGTGGGCTCGCGATTGAGTGGATGGGAGGCATGGGCTTCGTGAGAGAGGGGCTGGCTGAGAAGTACTGGCGAGACAGCAAGATTGGTGCTATCTATGAGGGAACAAGCAACATCCAGTAAGTCTTCAATTGGTGACACAAGAACACGAGTCAACTGGAACTAACACCACTTCCAGGCTGAACACCATTGCAAAGCTGTTGCAGAAGGAGTACACGTCATGAGGCGATATTCAGTCAACCAGCTTGAAGAGTCAGGACGCATTTTGGCAGGAGTTCATGTAGAATTTAGATGACAAGTGACTAGCAGCCAGCAATGTGCCACCTTTTGATTTTCCTCCGAGCACGTCACCGCCCGGCGCCCAGTGGCTGCCATACGCCGGCCTCGTAGTCCTCCTGCAGCTGCTTCGCAACATCTGGTGGGACCTCACCAAAGTGGTCTGTCCTTTCGCCCCACTCTAGCTCCTCCTTCGTACTCTCACGTCCACGATCTGGATTCGTATACGGATACCTCCCAAAACGGTCGATAATGGGTTTATCTATAACGCTGGGAATTAGCCATCAAAGAACCCAAGAAGTAGCTTCACAGGAATATAGCAAGCAGGCCACAAGGTGACCAGCCCGTATCAAGACCTGCACCCCGAAAATTCTTTGGTCTATAGTCTGAGGGCGGCGTATGTTTGTTCTTGAAAGAGTAGTAAAGATTGTCTCTAGAGCTGCTTACGGATATCCATAAGCATCGTCCACCACCAAGACCACGTTTCCAAGGTCACGGTTTCGCCCTGTGGTGGGCCAGCGACGAAGACACGTGGAAAGCCGTCAAGATCCGAGAGGACCTCACCACGCCTCGCCCTCCACGGGTCCGTCAACCCAGTCTTATGCTCAACGGCTCTGCGGGTCATATCCGTGAAACCCAGGGCGATCTCTTGATTCTCCACGGATTCAGAGTGGACGAACGGAGCGCCCAGCCAGAACCGGACGCACGTCCAGTATTCGAACGACACGCCCAGCTCGGTGCACCAGCGTTGCATCGAGTCCGGCCTCTGGTCGTCGGGCAGGGCCAGCCACGACCTCGCGAACCGCTGGCTCACTACATCGAAGTAGCACGACCTCCACCTCCCGTCGACGCCCTTGCAGAGGGCCCGAGGGGCCTGGTCCAGGAGCAGTTGCAGCCCCAAGCACTGCCGGGGAAATTCGGCGCCTTTCGGGAACGGCAGAAAGTTGGCCATCAAGTTTTCAGGGCTAAGGTTGTCCAGACCGGCTTTGCTGAGGGCGACGAGGGCAGGCCATGCCGTAGATTCGACCTTAGGGCCGAATTTATCCTCCAGGAATGTCTCCCGCCCGACTTCCGCGAAATCAAGGTGCCCAGTCTGCTCGAAGGGTATGCGCGCCTCGACGAGGAGGTTGAGCAAGGCCGGGGTGATGAGATGCTTGAGATCGTCCATTTGCGCAGTTGTCTATGTCGGGAAAATGAAGAACCCCTCACGGTGCACGAAACACAGTCTAAATTCTGACATCTGGAGTTGCAATGGACTTTGCTAGTTAGTCTCAAGGAGCCGGAGCACTTCTGTCAGCCGTCTAGAAGCGAGACGGTTAGATTGGTATCATGGTAAGCTTCTTCCTAATGCCACGTCCGAGTGTAACCTCAAACAAGGTGGACTTCCCGATGACAAAAGAATTCTGAGTAGTGGTACCCGTGATACTGGACCCGGAAGAATAGCACGAAGTGTTTGTTGTAACGGATGGATATGCTCGGCATCTGAAAAGTCCGCCGTACGGGGCACCTTGAATTCCTCCGATCGGACGGCAATGACTTCATCAAGACGATCTAGCGTGTTAGGCAATAGCTTGAGAGCTACCTTCATGCTGCAGGTTGACTGTGATTAAATAGCAGATTATTGCCGTTTCCAAATGATTTTCCTTGATCAACTCAAATATCAAGGCTTGAACCAAACAACTGTTCTAAACGAGTTCACACAGGCGATTCTAGAACAATTTCTCTCCAGACTATCGACACTTGCATACGTATATTTGCAACTGCTAACATGTCCACTCTCCACAGCGTCTTACAAGTCACAAGCATTTCAATCTCTCTCCTCGCATCAGGAGGGATTGCAACCCTGTCACTTTTCGATGTTCCTATCCTCAGGGCTCAGCCGGCGTCCCGCTCGCTGCCCTCGGTGCGTTGGCTTTTCAGCCGCGGATCGCATCTTTTCCCTACAGCGGCTATCATATCCGCCGCCGGCTTTAGTGTCCTCGCATATCGATCATTACCGGCGTCTCTAGCGCCGCGCACGGTATTGCAACTGTTGAGAAACACGAAATTGAGAGGTTATCTTGCGGCGGCCTCTCTCAATATTGCTATTGCGCCCTGGACGAGTTTGGTCATGATACCGAACAATTTTGAGCTCATCAGGATGAACAACGACCTGGGCGGCCACCGCAGTATTGCGAGCTCCAAGGCAGTTCAGAACGAGAAAGGCCTGAGACGACGGAGCGCTGAAGAATCCGTTGACGGCAAGGGCGAGGGACTTGATCAGTTCAAGGACAGAAGCGATCCACAAGAACAGACAAGGCAAGAGTCTTCGGGTTCGGAGGATAAGAAGGTCAAGGCGATGCTGACCAAATTTGGTTCTCAAAACTTCGTGAGGGCTGCATTGACACTCGTTGGGGGTATCGTAGGACTCTTAACGGCGCTAAGTTGAAAGCATTGTGCCAGATAGATACACATAAGACATTCCTACACCACTACTGACTACGATTTTCTGTATCGATCAAATAAAAAACTTTTTATATCCTCCCCGGGCGATAAATAGCACCCTAATTAGGCTAAACGCGGAAGAAAAGCCAAATCAGCATAAAGTGAGTTTACAGAAATTGAACTCGTCGAAAAGTTTGGCCACAGGCTCACTCAATTCAAATCTCTAATTATGACAATAGTACTCAAGCTTAAGTTCCAGTCTATCCAGTACAAATAGTCAAAACATGCACACGGCATTTGATGTGGTTTCAGTAGTAATTGCCTTGAGGGTGCTAGATGAATATCATCGGTCAACGACTAGTGCTGCCCCGCCCCGAGAAGTAGTTCGAGTAGAAGTGGTTTCGTTCCCAGTCCCTTCACACAGTGGTAAACGCTCAAAGACCAGTCCGAGTCAAGAAAGTCGACGTGTGTATGGCGGACTACTCAGAAGTACTTGCAGTTCAGCCGGCCGAGGGTGGTTCCCAGCTAACCGATAAGACTGCCTAGACCAGCAGAGAAGCCCCGGAGTCGAGTCTAATGGCCAAACAAAACGAAATCCGAACAGCCCACATAGGTCTGATTGTCGATTGTGGACCAGAACCATTGCAGAGCACAGTCTCCTGCCACTCGGCAATCCGTGTCTGCCAAGTTGGTGGGCATCGTTACAGCAAAGTCTGTATTGTTCGGTGGTAGCGCAGGCAGGTCCCTGTTCCCGTAATCTTCGAAGAAAATGAGAGGGGGCCCGATCACAGTGTTCGTTGCAGTCTTCACAATCGATACGTTTGCCGGTCCACCGTGCAGGATGTTCAATTCGATTTTCATTGGGACAATCTGGCCGGGTCGGAACACGGAAAGTTTGTCCAGATTGTCGTCGAACTGGTGCCCACGACAAAGTGTGAGAGGGCCTTCGAGGATAAATTAGCATGAATGATTTCTATGTATTTTGCATTGGTACTGACACCCAGCCGTGATATTTGGGGCAACGGTCTCAAGTGAGGCGGTAACATCTCCTCTGGCGATATCGAACGCAGCTTGTCCACAAAGTCGAGTCATCGATGGACCCAGAACTCGGGAAGGCGGATTTCTGATCACACCATGCGCGGCAGCAGTCGCGGCAAACACTGCCGTAATGAAGGTGAAGATTCCCATTTCGTAATGTTGAAATATTCGATAGCAAAAGAGCGACCACACACAAAGAGTGAATACAATCAAACAACAAATGAAGCGAGCGTCCGCGGGACTGCACAACAAGCCTTTGAGCGGGTTCTTAACGAGTGAGTCCTACCTTAAGGTACCATGGACCAGAAGAGTGCAGTAACAGGTCGACCGGAAAGAGGGATTCCAGACACATCTTATGGACAACAACGCATAGTCCGGATATAGCCGTGGGGATGGCTAAAATCACATCACGGTATCCTTGTAGAGTTTTTGATGAGACGAACACCCTCGCATCAGAGTCATTGTCAACCATGGGTAGATCCACCCGAGATGGATGTTCTGCTGTATTGCTGAGCAGTTGCACCGGTAGACTGTAATCCGAACCCCTATTTGGAGAAGTAATTTGCATATGCCAAGTACTCAGGAGTGCTGTCTGAAACCTAGGAAGGCCTCGGGCGGCTTTGTTATGTTCAATGTTAAGCTTTCTCCTGACAACAGGTGGTGCTTCAGATGAAAGTCTAATTTGAGTGCCGTCGGAGGCCGTGGCTCAGGTCCAGTAACACGTTTCCCACCCGACGCTCTACCGAATTCCACTGAAATTGTACCCATGCCAGAAAATGAAGATGTTTCGATCCATTATCACCTTGTAACAGTTCCTGCCCGGGTAGAAAAATTACCATAAGAGCTTCACAGTGGTGCTACCAGACTACCGAGGTACGTAAGCCTAGATCTGCATACAATGGCGTTTCTTGTGAAGCAACAATTTGAAGAAAGCAAGGCATTTCGAGGGTATACAGAAGTCTCGGAAAGAATGGCAGAGGACATGGTCGGTGTAGTGGCAAGACAGCCAAAGCTCACATGCCACAGTCAGGGCAGGAAGTACTCAAGCTACAAGACAGACTTTTGCATAGCGGCTAGATCAACCCTCCTTTTGTAATCTCGAATAAATGTTGAGTCAGTGCGACTGCCATTACTTCGCACCCAAGCACGGACAGCAAATGAAGAAGTGCGCATTGGAGCAACGTTTATAAAGTATGAGTGAACCATTTCAAATCCGGCCATTCGCATTCTCCAGCTAAAACGATGTGCTAATTCCGCCAGAAAGCGACCGCCTAGCAAGCTATAGAGACAGACTCTTCACTGGGGCAGCCACATCGACCGCCAGTCATACACGAAATCGTCCAAGACTGTCACACCGAGGAGATCGAGTGGCTCAACAGCTGTCGTGAAAACCAGGCTGGTCCCCCAAGTGAAATCGTCACGAAAGACCGCTTTGGTCATGTTCGAACTCAGAGCTGTGAATGATGACTCAAATCTGAATACTTGTGTCTCCGCTGGCTCCGACCACTGATAGCTGGTGACTGTGATTGTGCAAGAACCGGGTTTCGAAGAGAGCGTCAGGCAGCCGAACCAGAATGAGCGAGGCTTGAAATATTCCTGTGTCCCGGGATTGCACAGGCCAGGCGGGCACGAAACAGATATCTTCGCCTCATTTTTCGAAGACAACAGGCTGGTGACACCGCCGTAGTAGACGATATTCGGCATGCTCTTGGGGACCACTCCAAGAATTTTGGAGAGCTCCAACGCTTTGGCGACAGCTTCGGCAAAGGTAAGCCCATCGCAGGGTAGAAATGAATGATCTACATAGAAGAGAGCTACAAAAGCAACCTACCCAAGCCAGTATAGTCAGCCGCCCCGTAATGGCCTAAGTCCGCAAAGTTGACCAGACCGCGGCTGGCCAAATCATCAAAATTCGCAAGATAAGACGCTTTGTACCCGTACTCATACGAGTCCAAATCATCGCTCTTTGCAAATTCTTCTAGGGCTCGGTGTTTACCCAGAACGATTGTAGAGGCGTGAATCAGAATTAGAATGATTTTGAGCATTATGAGTAGGTAAAGGCTATTGTATCTTTCGTTTTGGTGTCGTTGAACTTGGAAATAAATCTCGGGAGTAGAGGCAAAGTTTGACTTTGAGCTTTGAGCACGGAGATATCTGGTTCATTTACAACCTTCGCGAGTGTGAGATGATGGACGTCTCAATCAGGCCCAAGATCACAGCCAATCTATAGTATGATTGTACGTAAGTATATTCTATTCCTTGCCGCGTTGTTTCGGAAACAATAGCTGATAATCGATTGAAGAGCGCCGGTAAACAGGCTCTAACCTAAAACGAATTGTGAGGGACACGATGAATGGCCCGAGGGAGGAATGCTCCCTTAAGCCACAAGCCTCACAGAGCCGTTCTGGAGGCTGGGCGACACCCACAAATACAGCTATTGGATACTGTATAAAGTGGCTCCGAAATATACTGACCAAGCGAACGAGATGGCGCTTCAACCTCCCAATGGGTACAGTTTTCCATTCCACACAAGCCTCCAAGATGGCACATGGCCTCACCCCTTCCGGAAGAAGCCGGCTCTGAGCCATAATCTCAAATTCTTCTGAATTCGGTGTCTTTCTTCATAAAAATTGACCTTTGCAGAGGACTGGCGAGGTAGGTATAGTCTCAACGCAGTGCTAAAGGCCGATATCTCGGCTTCCCAAAGTGGCCATGAAGCAGCACGTCTATCATTATGGCCTCAGAACCCACTGTATTACTGATTTAGAACTAGTCTCCTAACCTTCTCCGGTCTATATATTGTCTGTGGTCGAAAAGTGAGCCCCTGCCGCAGGCGGAGTCTGGTGTTGTCATTCGAATACCATCCGAAGCATATTCCTCGATCCTGAGCGCCCATGTGGGCTGGGGTACTGTTCCGATTGCGGCTCGGAGGCTATCAATGTCAGTTTCATCCACTGCGTTTCCTTGGTCGACTCAGAGCTCAGTGGGAGTTTCATCTGTCCATTCATGATATACCTATACGCCCTGGACCGTTCATGCTGGAGTATCCGCTAGCAATACATGTGTGTAATCACCAGTTGTAGCGAAAGTTCCAGAGATTTGTATTTCGAATTGAGGAAAAGCATGAAATGGCTTCTAACGCCATTTCAGATCCTCGGTTGACCGGCATGAAAATGCTGTATTGGGACGAGGGATGCGTCTAGAAGCGGTACCAGCACCCCGTCATATGTCTTGTGTTAACAATCCGAGAGGGCATTCAACTCTATAGCTGACAGCGAGTTTGAGCCCCATTTCCACTTATTGAGTAATCTTTACACGAAGACACAGAAGTCTTTGCGATTCCATCCCACGGAACAGTGGTGCCATCTTCCCGGGTTGAATACGATCTTCTGTGAACTACCTTCTCCTGTTATTCCGCTATAGTGAGGCAGATTACTGGCTGAGAAATCACCGAGGTATCAATTGGAAATTTTGCGATTCGACGCGACTCATTTTTAGGTGTTCGGATTAATACCGGACACTACCTTATCTCCGTGAGTTCACACAATCAGAGACAGGCGGAAATATGGTCCGCAATAACGATGCGAATTTCAGACCCATGCTCAAGTATTCACCCGCCTAATAAAGATGATAGCCTCATTCAAAATCGAGATCAATGACACGAATACCGAGGAGTGCTCGGCAGATAATTATGCATCTTTCAGACTTCAACTTCCTTGGAAAGGCACGCTCTTTTTCTCTCCTGTGACAGTCCTGGCCGTGCCTGTTACCTTGATTCACTCCAAAGTGTACACGATTATGAAGCCGCCTAGGTAGGAACCTTTACTCTAGCCCTTCGGAAGGGGGCCAAGGAAAAGCAATGTATGGAGAGGAAAGATAGAGAAAAGGGTCTTTTAGTTCTGGTAATTATACTTACGCCCCACTTTACTCAGTTAGCCCACATGTGTGAAGCGTTTTACCCGATGTCACTGTCTTCAGTGGATCTCCGATACCCACCACTGTGAAGTCCACATCTCGGACTTAGACATCTTATCCCCAAATCCTGATCGCCTTAAAAAAGCGACAATGTTATAAGTTGGTGTTGTCCTGCTTCCCAAGATTGCAACACTTACATCTGGGGTCATCCACTCGTGTTTCTCTTGCTGTAATTTGCGAAATGGCAGTGACCATGCCCAACTTCCGTTCACTAAGGCTAGCAATCCTTCCCTTGCTGCCTGTGGCTCTCTCATTTTCCCATGGCTGCCAGACTGCGACCGAAGTCACAGCCTTGCAAGTGGTTCCAGATACGCAGACTCTAGAGAATCTCGCCCTCAGGAGCAATGGCGACATCCTTGCCACATCAGTCGCTTCGCCAAAGCTGTACGGGCTGTCTTCTCAGGGCGACCACGCTCCACTACCAGTTGCTGAGATACCCGACGTCACTGGTCTCCTAGGAATTGCCGAGCTTGAGAAGGACGTCTTCTATGTGGTTGGTTCCAACCTCACGTCGACAGAGGACTCCAACGGGATATGGAGAGTCGACATGCGCGACTTCCGAGCTGCCCAGAATGGCACGGTCGTGCAGCCTGCTTCGACAGCTTTGGTCACGCGAATTCCCTCAGCTCTGCAACTCAACGGCATGGCTCGGCTCGCACCCAACGACACGAAGAATCTTCTAATCTCAGATTCTGCTCAGGGTCATGTCATCCGATTAAACATCGACACCAAAGTGGTGGATACTGTCAACCGAGAACCTGAGATGGCCCCGTTGAGCGCGGGCTTGGACATCGGCGTTAACGGAATTCGGGTCCGCGACAACAAACTTTATTTCGTCAGCTTGGACCAGGGCCTCTTCGCCAGAGTGCCTATTTCTCTTGTCAGTGGAGCGTCGGCTGGCTCAGTGGAAACACTTGCTTCCAATATCACTTTCGGAGATGACTTTGCCATGTCGGGGGATGGAAGCTGTGCGTATGTTGCCACGAACGGTCCCGAAGAAATCATTGGAGTCGACCTGTACCGTGGCGGGAAGACGGTTGTTGCCTCGTCGCCCCTGCTGGGATCCGCATCTTCGGTGGCCGTACATGAAGTTGACGGACGGACGCTCTTGTACGTGACAGGTGCCACCGCGTCGGGGAACAGCACGGTCGGGCACGTCTCAAAAATCATATTGAAGAGCAAGGCTGAGGTCGAAATGGTCATCTAATGGTGCCATATAGCGGTAGTAATAAACTGGCAATAATGGTCTACAAGTTCCCACGTGCAATCTCTCGAAGTCACCCATGAGTAGTAGTAGTAGCACATGGCTTTTTACAAATGACCTCAAAGCGACAGTGGCAAAACCAGAAATATGCTGCGGAGGTGGAGCGAGAGGATTGGGGCAAGAACTCGAGGCTCTCATGCTGCATCGTACATTTTTGAGGATTGGTTTGGCACTTGATTGTAGACCGTTGTTGGTCGCACTGCTGCTTTCACATGTCATTGAAGCGAGTGCAGATGCAGCAGTTCGTCAGCGGCGAGAAGCGGGGCAGAATCCCGGTCTGACGGCTCGAAGGAACGCAGAATGGCCGGAATGGCGGGCCTCGACTTGACCTCTCGTCAGTCAGGCCACCGTCAATGGACCCAGGGAATTGCGGCCATGGTGGAGTGGTAGCAAAAGCCATGACCAGATTGTTTGTTGTCCCCAACTAGCTAGGTACCTAGGTAGCTAGGTAGGTCTAGAACACCCTGGGACCACCGGCCCATGAATGACACTTTAGTGTGGGATTGGCAGAACTAGAATCGGACCAATTCCCGGTAGTTTGGGTAGGCTGGTGAACGGTTGCTGTCTCGGACAGGCGATGACGAACACGGGGACACGAGAAGAGACCGGCTAGTCAAGGGTTAGGGGCGGCAAAGTCCTGGACGGGATCTGGCCCGTTACACGGTAGGGAGTTAGAGAGGTACTCTGGAACATTCACTCTTTCTCTCCTTTATACTAGAAGGGTTAGTTACCTATTAGATAATAGTATATATAGCTCTATAATTAGAGCTATTCTTCTCTCTAAGAGGAATTAGGAGTTTAGATAAGTAAGATAATTTATAAAGGATTACTCCTAACTAGTTATAAAACCCTTTTATTTTTCCTACTAAATACTAAGTTTTTAATTAAGTTAATCTCTAACTTAAATAAGTTTCCTCTATTATACTAAATATTTTTTATTAGTAGGTAGATAGTAAGTTTTACTATAGTAACTAGTATTATAAATAGTAGTTATACTACTCCTCTTCCTAAATAATAGCTTTAGGATAAAAGTAACTATATAGTTTAGTATTTTAAGTTTAAATAGGAGACCTAAAATATAAATATTTTAGATATTCTTACTATAGATAAGAATATAGTTAAGAAGCTAATAGAAAATAACTATCTTATCTATACTAATAGTAGTATATTAGCTAATTTTATAAATACCTACTTAAAGGAGGTTAACCTAATATAAAGCTTACTTAAATAGTAGACTATATATAAAAGATAGGAGACTTTTAAATAAAAAGTTTATTAAGCTAGATAGCTTTTAGAGAAGTAAGTATTACCTACTATTCTCTTAGAGATTAAGAATATAAAATTATCTATTAAAATATATACTTATATTACTAAAATATACTCTATAATAAATAAATTTATATAGGAATAAATCTTATAAGATATTTAGTAGATATATTTAGGAAAGTTTTTAACTATAACTATATTCCTTAATAAGTATTATATTCTAAAGTTTAGGCTAAAGTTAGTTAATTATATAGCCTACTTAGATAGATAAATAATAATAAATATTTTATTTAGTTTACCTATAGTTTACTAAGACTTTAAAAAGTAATATAACTAGATCTATATAAAGAATAATAATAATAAATATAATCTAGATTTTCTATTTAACTATCTTCTTCTAAAGAAAGTATTAGTAAATAAGGAAAAGGTATAGTAAAAATAAACTAAGGTATATAAGTAAGTAGCAGCTATTAAATAATAGTAGTAGTAGTAATAATAATAGTAGTAGTAGAATTCAAATTACTCTAATATAGATAATAATAAAGATAAGCCTAATTAGTCTTACCTATAATACTTAACTTATAAATAAAATAGATATAATAACTAATTATACTAGATAATATACCCTAATTAAATTCCTAAGAAACTCTAAGGAATCTAGACTCCTTTATTATTAAAGAATAAAGAGGAATCCACTATTATTATAACTATAAAAAAGGAATAGTCTTCTTTATCCTTATCTACTTTAAATTCTAAAGGTATAAAACTAGATAGATTAATTATACTAGCTACTTTATTAACTAAATTTCTTTAAGTATTATATTAATTCTATAGCTTATTAGTAATAATAGCCCCCCTTATCCTTACTACTAAAGACTTATATACTAACTACTATATCTTTAAATTAAACTCTACCTAGTAGGAGATTATATAAATCCTTAATTATATTCTTAACCCTTAAGTTACCTAAATAGACTAACTAGTTATTATTCTCTTAATACACTATAACCTTAATATTTAAAATTAACTAGTATTACTATCTATTTAATATACTATTAAGTATATTTATAGCCTTATTATAAATAGAATAATCTCTCTCTAGCCTACTAACTCTAGTATTACTATAACTAACATTATTAGTATAGTTAAAAACCTAAATTAGCCCCTAAGCTAGCTAATAAAGGTTAAGTCCTTAGAAAATACTATTAATCTATATATTTAAACTCTTTATACTAGATTAAACTAAAATTATTTTTCTATTATTCCTCCTTAGTCTCCTTTAAACTTACTATCTTTTACTATATCTAATATAACTCTAAAACTAAAGTTTACTAAAGTCTTCTTATAGTAGATCTATAAGATTATTAAGTTATAGAAGATTATTATTATTAGATATAATATCTAGGATAATATTAACTTAGTTATCTTTAGTATTATAAGTAACTCCTATATTTAATTAAAAATTAATATTAAGGTTATTAAAGTAGCTAAGGATTTTATTTTAGTATATTTATATATTTAGCTTTAGAACTAGGAGTTTAATTATAAGTTTAATATAGACTATAGTCTACTATACTACCTAATCTCTTATACTAGTAGAGGAATTATTATTTAAGAAGACTATATTAGAATACTATAATCTCTTTATTAGTTTCTTTAATAGCTTAATTATAGTAGGTTCTATCCTACTAATTCTTAGAAGGATATAAATACCTCTATAGTATATAGTTTACTAACTACTCCCTCCCTTACCTATATTAAGGATATTATTAACCCTCTTAGTTAGAGAGATATTATTTATATAGGTAATAATATTACTATTATTTATAGATTATATTATAACCCTAAGGTTAAACTAGGGAAGCTACTTTAGTATTTTAAGATTTAACCTATAAATCTTATAGGTACTTTCTATTAGCTTAAGGTTATACTAACTATTAATATACTAGGGGTATTCCCTTAAACCCCTATACTTATTTAATCTATCTACCTTAATAATAAAGCTCTACCTTTTATAAGTAGTTATAGTTTTAATATACTAAATAGTAATAATAATAACTTATTTTCTAATAATAATAATAATAACTAGCCTTAAGGTATACTAGTTCTAACTCTTATCTCTTTTATTACCCTTACTAACCTCTTTTAAAAGAGTAGTTTATTTATTATAAAGGTTATTATCTAAGGGGGAAGTTAGGATAGTCTACTAAGACTTATAGTAGTTATTAGAAAGAAAGTATTATCTAGGTATAGGGATATTATCTTACTTAACTTAGAAGTAAATATATATATTTTTAATAATAAGAAGTAGTTTAGAAACCTAACTATACTTAATATCTTTATTAGGTTAATTAGATAAGATATATAATTATTAATTACTAGTAGTAGTAATATATTACTAATACTTATAAATAAGTCTAGTAGCTAAAAGTTACTTATAATTATTAATATAATACTTACCCTATAAGTTAAATATAATATTATCTCCCTCTCCTAGCTAGGTATAAAGGGAGGGCTTATTAGATAGTAGAATAAGAATAAGATTATTATTAACTATAATAGTTAATAGATTAAACTTACTAAATAGTTTAATAGTCTTTTTTAACTAAAGCTTTAAGAACCTACTACTACTATATCTTCCTCTAACTACTTTATTAGCTTAGTAGAGTATAATAGTCCTATCTAGTAGTATTATTATACTATAGAATATCTTTCTCTTCCTAATATAATTATCCTCCTTAATATTAATAAAGGTCTTCCTATTATTAAAGCTTAGATTTAAAAAGTTATTACTTTTAAGGAAATCTACTTAGTTTATATAATTACTAAGGTACTAAATAAAGTCCCTAAAGAACCTACTTAATAATAGGAGACTAAAATAAGTATACTAATATATATTAATATATAGGGACCTTACTCTATTAAGTTCTATAATATACTCTATTACTTTATATTCTTTATAGATAATATAACCTAAATTACCTTAGAAAAGGGTTTTTAGATAAAGGACTAGATTCTAGTAGTTTTTTAATTAATACTTAATAACTTTAAGATAATATTTAAAGTTACTATTTATATATATTAGTTTAATAGTGAATTTTATTAAGGAGTAATTAATAGATACTTAGACTAATATAGTATCTACTCTAAGGTTATAGTAGCTTATAATTACTATATAGGTAGGATATATAAATATATAAATTAGATACTATATAATAAAGCTACTCCTATAATCTAGGAATATACTATTACTAGTTAAATAATAAGATTAATTATAGAGCTAGCTTTATATATAATTTAGAACTTAAAACTTCTAGAAAACCTTTAGTTAAAGGCTATATACTATAGTATATAGATAAAAAACTATTTACTAATAAAGGCCCTTTAGAACTAGGTACTAATCTAGCTAGAGATCTTCTTAAGTATATACTATATTCTATATATCTCTTTATTATCTACTCCTATAGGTTCTAGTAGTAGTAATTCCTTATTTTTAGGATTCTTATTATCTAATATATCTAGATAATATATTAAGACCTATAAGAATATAACCCTATAGTAAGTAGTATATAGTATTAAGTTAAAACTTAATTATAAGTAGGTTTAAGGGATTAGAGTCTAAGTAACTATTCTATTAGAGACTTATAGTATTAGTAAGCTTTATATACTTAGGAGTTAGCTTAGATAGTTTATTAGTATAGATAGTAAGGCTATCTATTAGGTTTAGAATAAAGAAAAGTATTAAGTCTTTTATATAAGTAAAGTTAGAGTATAGAAAGGTTATAGAGAAGAAGACTTATATAATAGTAAGACCTTTACTTAAAGATAAAAGTAGAAGTAACTATAAGATCCTATACTAGTTAAGATTAGTAATAATAATAACCCTTATTTAGAAGTAAAAGCTACTTATCTAATTATAGATAAAGTAGTTACTAATAAGGATAATATTTATTATTAGTTTAAAGATAAGGATAGAAACTTACTTAATAGTAACTTCTCTTAGCTAGAGGAATAAAATACTAATCCTTAATTACCTTTAGGAAATTAGTTTAATAATAATAAAGAAAATATTAATAATATAGTTTCTAAGTTAGTAGACTCTAATAGTAAAGACTAATAAATAAATCTAGAATTATATTTTTTTACTACTATAATCTATATAGTTATAATAGAAGATTCTTTATCTAATAGCTTATATATCTTATCTACTAATATAATAGATAATAATACCTCTCTTATTACTAATAATACTAATACTCTTAATTTAGTTAATTATACTTTTATCTTTAAGAGGATATTAGAAGATAAAGTAACTATATATAAGGGGGAGAGGTATTTATTGTATACTAAGTAGGGAGCTTAATATCTTTTTATTAAATTTATTAATAAAGATAGAGATATATAAACTATAATATATACTAAATATATTAGGACTAGGAGATAGACTTATCTTAAGATTAGTAGTACTAGGTATATATAAATCTAAAATAAGTAATAAAAGTAGTAGTAGTATTAGTATTAGATTTAGAAAAATATTAAGGGTATATAGCTAAATAGTATATCTAAAGATTAGAAGTATTCTTATTATTAGAAGTAGTAAAGAATATATAATAGGAGAGTACTATATAATATATATCTAGCTACTAGATTTAAGAGAATTATTAATATATATAGATTAAAATAAGGCCTAGAAGCTAAGAAGTATAATAGTTATATAAGAGGCCCTTTCTTATATAAAGAGTATCCTTATACTATATATATATAGTATAAGGAAAACTATATATTTATAGTAAAGAATAGCCTAGCTAAAATAGTATATTCTATAATACTATATAAAAAGATAATCTATAATAGGCTTAATAATAAAGTCTATACTAGATATTCTTATTATAGTTTCTTATAAGATATTTACTAATCTTATAATCTATATTCTACCTATATTTAGAACTCTCTAACTAAGAAAGCTACCCCTTATATAAAGGCTAATAAAGGAAATAGAACTCTTTAATAGTATATCTTTAAAGCTTAGGAGATATACTTAGATATAGGAAGACTTAAGCTCTATAAAAACTAGATGAATTTTATCTATAAATAGCTAAGGGTTCCTAGAAAAACTAGGAGCTTTTAGAATAATATTATAAAGAATAAACCTAAATCTAAGATAGAGGGAGAACTTTAAGTATAGATTACTTTTAGAAATAATCTATCTTACCTAATAAGAATAGTAATATCTAGTATAGGCTAACTATATATATAGAATACTCTTAAATAATTATAGGTAGCTCTTAGTTAGTAAATTAAATAGAGGCTAGGAGTTATTATAATAGATATTATAAATAATCAGCTTAATATTACCTATAAGAGAATTACTTAATAGAATCCTAAGTTCTAGATAGGGAATTATAATATATTCTATATTAATTAAATAGTAGTAGCTATTAGTAAAGTAATATATATAAAGTTCTCTATTAATATTTAGTTAGAATATATATACTTATATAATTATTAGTATTTCTTTACTATACTTATCTTAATACTAAATAACTTCTATATAGATTACTAGCTTTAGGTTTATAATAATAATATTAAAGCTAAGAAATAAGACTAAGCTTATTTTAAAGGACTTATAAATAATATAAACTATATCTCTAATTATAAAGAAGTTTATATAGTTTAGGTAGAAGGACTTAATAGTTTTCCTAACTAAAATATCCTAATCTATAATAGATTATTAGATAAAAACTATAATAGTCTTCTAAAGGAACTTCCTATTAATACTAATATTCTATTATATCTATTACTTTATAAGGTAATAGCTATTATCTAGTAAGATATCCTAGTAGATTCTAAATTATATACTAAAGTAATAAGAAGCTTAGATACTCTAGAATAAATTATAGAAATAAAGGAGGAATAGGATAGTATTATTAAAAATAATATAATAGAGAAAGTTCTAATTAATAGTATACCTTTAGAAACTATACCTATTACTTCTAAATAGATATAGCTAAGGAAGTATACTATTAATAGATAGGTCTCTAAGTATAAAGTTAGATTAGTTATTAAAGGTTTTTAATAATAACTAGGTATTAATTTTTATAAGATATATATAGCTATTATTAAAGCTATATTATAGTAGATTATTATTACTATTACTACTATTCTAGGGTAGCCCCTTTATACTATAGATATTAAGATAGCTTTTCTAAATAGAGAACTAAAGGAAATTATCTATATAAAACCTTTACCTAGGTAGAAGATTCCTAAGGGTAAGATTTAGAGACTTAAAAAGACTCTCTATAGGCTTAAATAGGTACTAAGAAAGTAGTATCTTAAGATCTTAAGTAAGCTATTAAAATAGGGTTTTTAAAAGTCTTTTTTTAATAACTATATCTTTATTAATTCTACTAAAACTATTATTATTAGTATCTAGGTTAATAACCTTCTTATTACTATAAAAATAATAAAGCTTATAAAGCTACTAAAGGAAAAGCTCTATATAGCCTTTAAGATAATAGATAATACTAAAGTAACTCTCTATTTAAAGGTATAGATTTAGTAGGGGTTAAATAGGATTATACTATATTAAGCTTATTATATATATTATATACTTAAGTATTTTAAATAATAAAGACTATCTAAGAGGGTAACTCTATTTTTAGCTAAATATAGACTTTAGAAGAACTAGGACTTAGTTAATTTAAAATTCCTATAGAGATACTAGGAATAAAGTAGATATCTTAATTTCCTTATATCTTAGATATAACCTAATATTATATTTATAAATTAACTTTATTCTTAGTATAATTTTATTTTATTAGTAGATTATAATAAAGTACTAGATTATATATATAGATATCTCTCTAAGTTTCTTAATATAGAAATTAAATATAGAAGAGGGTTTAAAGACTTAGTAGTATTTACTAATTCTAATTTTACTAAATACCTTAATATAAGATATTCTACTATTAGCTAGGTTATTATATTTAAGGGAGTACTAATATTATAGTACTTATAGTAATAGAAGATAGTAACCTTATTAATAACCTATACTAAGTATATTACTATAGTAGAATTAGCTTAGAAGGTTATCTAGATTAAAGGTTTTATAGACTTCCTTAATTTATTAGAATTTAAAACTAATATAGTACTAATATATATTAATAATAATACTATAACTATAATTATATAAAGTCTATACTCTTATAATAAAACTAAATATATAAATATCTAATATTACTTTATTTAGAAGTATATACTAGAAGTTAAAGATATTATTATATATTATATAGATATAAGATTTAATATTACTAATATTTTTACTAAAACTCTCTTTTAGAATAGGTATTATAAACTAATAAAGCTAATAGAATTAGTTAATTCTTAGTTAAATAGGTATTTATAGAATAGCTTAGAGGGAGTAAAATAAAAGGAGGTACTAGAAGGAAGTAAAGGAAGTAAGGAAGGTAAGACTTAAGACTTATAAAGGTTCTTAGAGTTAGGGGGAGAGTTAGAGAGGTACTCTAGAATATTTACTCTTTCTCTTCTTTATACTAGAAGGGTTAGTTGCCTGTTAGGTAACAGTATATATAGCTCTATAATTAGAGCTATTCCTCTCTCTGAGAGGAATTAGAAGTTTAGACAAGTAAGATAATCTATAAAGGATTACTCCTAACTTAGGGCAGGGCAAAAGTCCTAGACTAAACCGACCAGGCGGCTGAAGGCGGACAGGCTGACTGGCCAGACAACGTCTGAGGTTGACCAGGCGATAGGCGCCCCTGGCCCCGGGAAAAGCAAGCGACGGGAAGGAAGCTCCCGTACTGCGCAATTCATGCGGGCGTGCATGGCGAAACGCAAATGGGGGGGGGGGAAGGTGTTGAGTACAAAGGTGTGTTGGCAGCGTTTGGATGACGACGACGACGACGACGGCGACGGCGATGCAAGGCGAGCTCTCTCCCTGATGGATGGCCTTGTCTGTTGGGTAACGTACCTCCTCTGCACCGTCATTGGGTATCACAATATCAAGGTATCAGCTGTTTGGGCTGGGCTGAGCTGGGCGGTCAACTTTCTTTGACCCGTTGACCTTTGTTGTCTTGCCACAGTGTCCATGTGTCGCCCTCCCTCTGAGTGGACCTGAGAAAATTCGCCGCCGTGGCTGCCTCCAGGAACGAATGCGTCAATTGGGTGTGGTTGGGCAAATTGCGGCCATCACATTCATATATTGTTGTTGCTGTGCAAGGGAGCATTCAACCGAGCCTACCTACATACTGTGTATCTGCCTAGGTACCTACCTAGGGATCCCGCCCCCCCCCCCCCATCCAGCCCCTCCCCCAGCCGCTCCCACCTGGGCAGTAATAAGCCGAATGCTGTGTCTGTCCTACGGTGGTGGCACCTGGGCCTCACCTGTCACTTGTGGCCTGTCTCCTCCTCCTTGTCTCTTCCCTTCCCCCTCTCCCTCCCACCACAATCCCCCTGCCCCCCTGCCCCCCTGCCCCCCTGCTTGCCGTAGCCCCTCCCCGAGAGGAGCTTTCTTCGCAGTAGCTTGCAGAATTGGCCGTCCTGCCTGTCATTCTGTCATGTCAGTCAACTGGCCGTCGTCTTTGCTCCGCTGTAATGCACCAGACTGCCAGGACTGCGCAGTAGTTTAGTAGTCTAGTAGTGGTTTCTTGCATCTGCTTCTCCAACCCTACCCCCGTCCAATATCACCTGCTTGCATGCCTGTTTCATTGCGTGGATGAGCCAACTTCTTACCTGGGTAACCGTACCGTTGATTGAGAGCTGCTGGGTGCTGGGTGCTGGGTGCTGAGGCAGGCTGATGCGAAACAAAAACCCCGCCATTGAACCTCCAACACGGCGGACCAATTCGTCCATTCGTCCATTCAACCACCGCCTACCTCTCTCTCCCCGTGCCAGAAGCACTGACGACATTGCCCTTACAACATTTCCCACGCACCGCATACATACCTACTTGCCCTACCTACACATTCCCACCACTCTGCCACCCCATCTCCCACTGGATCACATCCCCACCCAGATCCCAGATTGTCGGCTCCACAACCCTCGCCAAGTCTGAACAAGATCGTCCCTTCACGTGAGCTGATGCTACACTACTGCTAGCGGTCGGGCGAGCCTTGGAACCCAACCGAACCCGTGCGGCAGCAGTGGCAGAGCAGAGCCGGTGGCTGTGGGACAGACTCGTGCGGCCTGATAGAGCCGGCCAGAGAGGCAGGACAGGCCAGCCCAGGGTAGGGGGTGGAGTCCTGGGCGGTTCCGTGGGGACTGCAACTGCATCTGCGCCCGCACTCGCTCCCAGTCGGGCACGACCAGTCTGGCAGTCTGGCGGTACTAGTCAAATCTTCACCAAATCGCGAGACTTCCCCGTGGACTACGACAACAACCTCCCTCTTCCCTCGTGTCGCGTGGGGCGACACGATCAATCTACCCGTCAAACCTCTCCATCCTCCCACCCGCACGTACAAACCACCAAACCACCAACCCGCCAGCCAACCCACCTACCTCACCCACCCAGCCAGCGACGGGCCACCTCGCTCTCCGCTCTCAGCTCTCCGCTCTCTCCTCTCTGCCGGGCCACCACATCCCTTTCCACACCCGATCCTGCTCTTCTCTGCACTGCGCGCCTGCTCGCGCAGCACAACACCGCCGCCATGGCCGACGAAGACAAGATAATGGAGGTCTACAAAAAGATCGAGCGTGAGAAGTCGCTGATCCAGGCCGCAAACCTCATGCGACAGCAGACGAACAACGACACTGTCCGCTCAAAGCTCGACACCCAGATGCGCGAGGGCAAGAGGAACCTCGAGTTCTTCGAGGAGAAGCTCAAGGAGCTTCAGCTGCGTCGGGGCATGCAGGGCATGGACATAGGTTCCGGGAGCTCCAGCTCACGGCCTCATGGCACGCGCGCCGACTCGGATGCCCCTCCCACTCCTCCGCCCAAGGATGCATCCGGCCATGCAACTTCTGGCGGCGAGACCCAGTTCAGTCAGATCGGCGGCCACAGCGACTTGATGCCTCCCCGTCATCCATTTGCACCACCCGGCCCCGGATCTTCGGGCCCCAAACCTCGCCCCAACTTCACCAAGCTCGGTACGTTCCCTTGTCGGGAGACAAGCCTCTTGTTAGCCGAGCTCCTCCTAATGCTGACGCCGCGTGTTGGTCTTAGATCTGATCAAATATGATACGCCCTACCTTGGGCCCCGCATCCAGCTCATGCTTTCTCAGATCCAATTCAAATTGAACGTCGAGGAGCAGTACCTGAAGGGCGTCGAGAAGATGGTACAGCTCTACCAGATGGAAGGTGACAAGAAGAGCCGAGCCGATGCCGCAGCCAGGAAAGTTGAGAGCAAGCAAAAAATAACTCTCCTAAAGCAAGCTCTGAAGCGGTACGAAGAGTTGCACATCGACACCGACAGCGCTGAAAATTCGGACGGTTCGTCGCTCAGTACACCCAAATCTCTCCTTGCGTTTCACTAACATGCGCTCTCTACAGATGACAGTATCAATATGCCAAATCTGCGGAAGCCATTGTCCGGTCAGCTCACCATCAGGGTCGTTGCTGTGAAGGATGTCGACCACGCCCCAACTGGACGCTTTGCTCGAACCCCTGATACCTTTGTCGCCGTTAAGGTAGAGGACGCAGTCGTTGCACGAACGAGGGCTACGCGAAATGACCGATGGGAGGCCGAATACCACAACATCGAAGTGGACAAGGCAAATGAGATCGAATTGACGGTGTATGACAAGCCTGGGGAGCATGCGCTCCCCATCGGCTTGCTCTGGGTCAGGATTTCCGACATCGCGGAAGAGCTGCGTAGGAAGAGGATTGAGGCGGAGATCAACAACTCAGGATGGGTGTCGGCCGATAGGATGGCTAGCTCCAAGCCTCCGTCGCAATTCCCAATGAACCCTCAGCAACCGCAGCCTCAATTCGGGCCTCCTCCGACTTCACCTGGATATCAAAGTGCCCAGGCCACCTACCCGCCGCCGCAAGCTCCGGCACAAGCGGTGAACCAGCCCATCGATGGGTGGTTCAACCTGGAGCCCACCGGCCAGATCCTCTTGAACTTCAACTTTATCAAGCAGACCAGCAACACACACAAGTTCGACGTTGGTCTTGGTCGAAAAGGTGCCGTCCGTCAACGCAAGGAGGAGGTTCACGAGATGTACGGGCACAAGTTTGTGTCACGGCAGTTCTACAACATCATGCGTTGCGCCTTCTGTGCCGACTTCCTCAAGTACTCGGCCGGCATGCAGTGCGAGGACTGCAAGTACACTTGCCACACGAAATGTTATACTAATGTTGTGACCAAGTGCATCAGCAAGTCGAACGCAGAGACCGACCCCGAGGAAGAGAAGATCAACCACAGAATTCCCCACAGATTCCAGGGCTTCTCGAATCTCACTGCCAATTGGTGCTGCCACTGTGGCTATCTACTGCCTTTTGGAAGGAAAAACTGCAGGAAATGTTCAGGCACGTGTTGTTTCCATCCTCTGTTCTGGTTCCGTACGCTAACATGGTCTTGCTGCAGAGTGCGCTCTCACTGCTCACGCGCAATGTGTGCATTTGGTACCAGACTTCTGCGGCATGTCCATGACCACTGCAAACCAAATTCTTGAGGGCATGAGGTCCCAGAAGCAACGCCAATCTCAGAGGCCTTCCATGAGTGAGAGGACACTGCGTTCTGGCACGACCAGTCCTGGGGCTTCGCAAGCTTCGACCCTTTACGATCGCACGAGTGGGGGCTCATTCAGTACGGTATCCCCTGAAGCTGCAGAGGCAGCTAGGAGAACCTATGGCCAGCCATCACCGGACCGGCCTGGAAACAGCCGTATGTCTAGCTCGACGGATGCCGCGGCCGCGGCAACAATGGCTATGAGCGGAGCGGTTGGGACTCAGTCCCCGCGGCCGCAGCAGGGCGGGCAACAGGACTACATGGCTCGCCAGGATAGTTACGGACAGCCCCAACCAGGGCAGGAGGATCCGTACGCTTCTCAGCAGCATGGCAGTCCCACGCAGGGTCGGAGATACAACCCAGCCGATTATGCTAATGTCAACCAGTACGCTCAGCAGCCTCCCGTGCAGCAGCAGCGACCACCTGTCCAAGCCCAGCCGCAGCAGCCTTACCAGCAGCCAGTCGCTGCGCCGAAACCGCAGCCGGAACCCATGGCGCCCTCGCCGACCTCCACAACCTCCTCGGCTCCGCTCAAGAAGCCCCTCCCATCGGCTACCGACCCCGGTACCGGTATGCGTATCGGTTTGGATCATTTCAACTTCCTCGCGGTTCTTGGGAAAGGTAACTTCGGAAAGGTCATGCTTGCGGAGACAAAGAGATCAAGGAAGCTTTACGCTATCAAGGTGCTCAAGAAGGAATTCATCATCGAAAACGATGAAGTCGAAAGTATTCGATCCGAAAAGCGGGTCTTCTTGATTGCTAACCGCGAACGACATCCTTTCTTGACCAACCTACACGCGTGTTTCCAGACAGAGACAAGAGTCTACTTTGTGATGGAGTACATCAGCGGTGGTGATCTGATGCTACACATCCAGCGCGGGCAGTTTGGAACCAAGCGTGCTCAGTAAGAAAGCCTTTCTAAGGTTGTGTTGAAACGTGCTGACAATTTATCAGGTTCTACGCTGCTGAGGTCTGCTTGGCTCTCAAATATTTCCACGAAAACGGTGTTGTTTATCGAGACTTGAAGCTCGACAACATTCTCCTCACTCTTGACGGCCACATCAAGATTGCCGACTACGGTCTCTGCAAAGAAGACATGTGGTTTGGCTCCACGACGAGCACGTTCTGTGGCACGCCCGAGTTCATGGCACCCGAGGTGTGTCTTCCTGCGGATATTCTTTTTGAAGCCGTACTGACGTTCAATAGATTCTTTTGGATAAGAAGTACGGACGCGCCGTGGACTGGTGGGCCTTTGGTGTTCTTATTTACCAGATGCTCCTGCAACAGTCTCCATTCCGAGGTGAAGACGAGGACGAGATTTACGACGCCATCTTGGCAGATGAGCCTCTCTACCCTATTCACATGCCTAGGGACTCGGTGTCGATCCTACAGAAGCTGCTCATCCGTGAGCCTGACCAGCGACTGGGAAGCGGGCCCACTGATGCGCAGGAGGTCATGAGCCAGCCTTTCTTCCGGAACATCAACTGGGACGACATCTACCACAAGCGCGTCGCGCCTCCTTTCCTGCCTCAAATTAAGAGCGCAACTGATACTAGCAACTTTGACTCCGAGTTCACGAGTGTTACTCCTGTTCTCACCCCAGTCCAATCAGGTATGCCCTTTTCCCCTGCCCTTTGTCACTGTCGTGTCTGTCCCCGTACTAACCGAATTTCCAGTACTGTCACAAGCCATGCAGGAAGAGTTCCGTGGCTTCTCCTATACCGCCGATTTCGAGTAGACAAGGAAGCACAATGACCAGTGTGTTGGTACCCGTGTGCGAACGAGCATGGTTGCAATTGACTTTGGCGGGGCCGTTGGTTGGCATGTAGCTGCGCTTGCCAGAATGTGCGGGCCACGAAAGGCTGGTTTTATATATTAAGGGCTAATAATACCTGGGAGGCCATGCGCAGGGTGTTTTCATGCGCACGCAAGTGCTTAAAGGCCACGCCCCTCGACGCTGGAGCATACGAAGCATCGGCAGCGCATGGGACTGGATGTTAGATACTGTAGAAATGATGGTCACGTATTTGACGATGAGTTCCTTGAGCGGGCGACGGCTAGACAGCCTATTTTAATAGAGCATGGAAACAAAGAGGAGATTCCACAATGAGACTGGGCATTAGAAAACCCAGCGCTTCATGAACAATTCTCGCTTAGCTTGGATGCGTCTTTGACACTTGGCCCCCCGGGTTGCCTTCTATTGGTAACGAACAGCATCCCGATGCATAACTTTGAATGCAGAGATCAGGCTCACACACAAAACCAGTCCGTGCATCATCCCCCGTGCTCGAATGCGCCAGTCCATGTACGTCTACACGAGACAACAGTGGACGCTGAGTCACTCGCGTCTCTATACAGTGATTTTACAGACCTTGTCCTTTCTCTTCTAACTTTTCGGTGCAGACTTCAGCGCTGGCGGGCCAACAGCGCGGCTACGCCGGCCACGGCCACGGCGCCAGTCACGGCACCCTCTAGAGCAATGAGGGAGACATCCCTCATGCGCAAATCTATCATCCTCTCGCTGTACAGGTCCTCGAGGGCGGGCCGCCACAGGCTGGGATCTGACAGGAACGCCTTCCACGATAGCGCCGGCGGGCTCGGCACGGTCGGGCCGTCGGCGGCCGGAAGTGATGCCACGGGCGCAGCCTCAACGCCGACGTCCTCGACGACCGCGGCAGCAGCAGCTGCTGCTGTTGCGGCGGCGGCGGCGTCGGCCTCGTCCCTCCTGGTCAAGGCGCCCCTGACCTCCTCCAGCTCCCGGCGGACTGCGTCGAGGGCGGCCTTCTCCTCGGCGGCGATGCCCTTCATGAGCCTCTTTCGCTTCCAGGGCTCAGCGACGAACTGCAGGACGATGAACAGCAGGATGTTGACGCCCATGAGGCCCCAGGTGCCCCAGGTGGACTGGCGGCGGATGCGGTCGCTCCAGATCTGCTCCTCGTGGTAGCGGCGCAGGATGCCGCTGTTGAGGGCCTGGCTGAGGCGGGCCTCGTCGGCCTCTGCCTCGGTGAGCGCGGTGGAGGCCTCGGCGACCTCGGCCTCGAGCTCGTGGTCCTGGCGGTACATGGTGGTGAAGCGCTCCAGGTCGGGCGGGGCCCAGGTGTCCTTGCGGGCCAGCAGGGTGGTGACCTCGCGCTGGGTGGAGGCGCGGCGGGCATTCACCGCCTTGTAGTGCTGGCGCGCCCGCTTCAGGTCGGCCTGGGCCCGCGCCAGGTCGGCCTCAAGGGCGGCGTTGGAGGCCTTGATGGCCTCGATGGCGCTGTATCCGGTGAGGTCGCTGAGGGTCTGCGAGGCCACCAGCACGCGGGACTGCAGGTTGTCCATGAAGTGGGAGAACTTCTGGGAGGCGGCGGAGCGGCGGGAATCGGTCTGCGAGGGGAGCTCGGGGCTTGGTCTCGAGGGGATGGTTTGTGTGGCAGAGGAGGAGCTTTCTGGCGACGATGATGGCGAAGGGGATGGCGGAGCTGGGTCGGGCGGCTGCTGGGCCCGCTGCTCCTCGGAGCTCGCATTTTGGTCTGAAGGGGGCGGTGTTGTTTGGTTGGTAGAGTAGAGACGAAGTCGGCTCTGTAGTCTAGGTGGTGTCTGCAGGGACAGCAGCTGCCCGCGAGAAGTGCTGGTGGTGTTCAGGCCGAGGACGGTGGAGCATATGACCAGTGAGGCTGGTGCTGATGGGCCAGTGAGCTGCTTGAGGAAGAAGGTGGTAGACCCAGGCCGCAACAAGGGCCGAGCAGCAGCTACATGGCCCGTCATTGCCAACTGGAGTGTGGTCGAGGGGAGGCCGAGGCCGAGGGCAGGAGGAGAGTCGCAGCGAGGCGAGAGGCAGCAAGCTGTCAACCGTTTCGTAGCGTGGTCGGCCCCTTGGAACGCGGCACTTTTTTCAATGCCACCTCGGGTCACTTGCTCGACAGGGGTGCTCTGGAAGCTTGAGCTCCCGCCCTGCCGGTCCCGGTAGTGGGGCCGATCCACGTCAGTCAAAGGTCCCGTCGGCAGGGGTCGGCCAAGCCTGATGCTACCTACCTTTACTGTGTAGGGTAGGTACGTACCGTAGCTCTGCGTTATCTGCAGCGCTCACTACCAACCTCACCTCTCTGCACAATCACCATCTGGCGGGTAGCCTGCCGTGGCTTAACACTTTCTGGCTATGGACTTTGGTCTTATGACTCTCCCCTCTTCAAATGCACGTTCCCCATACCATCAAGTGCAACATCGGCACGGCGGTGAGCTCGAATATGGGGCCATGGCATCAGAGATGGGTCGCGTTCTGGCAGACTACACAGTACCAGCCAGGAAAAGAGAGAACGCGAAAGCAGCCCTCATGTTGCAGCACGAGTAATGCATCTAGGATATCATGGGGCTTGAGCGATGCCGCTACTGACTCTCTGGAACGGTCTACGGCCTATAGACGTACTAGCTCCACGATCCATTGCAAGGGTTCAAATATTCTCAACATTTGTATTCGTCAACGCGTTATCTCATAATCCAAAGCCGGGCTGTGTCCAGCAAGCCCATTGGCTTCATATTGTCGGCCAGCCGTCAACCCAATCAATTACATTCCATCCCCATTGGTAGTCACTGACAGCATATCCGATTGATGTATTGACTGCGCAACTGATGTTAGCGATCTCAGATCCCACGCCCGGGGGGGGGCCAAACCTACCATATCTGTAGTACAGAATCGGCCCATACTCAGGGTCATTGTATACGCCCTGTCCGCCAGGACCGTAGACATCATCGTTTCTTAACCGTTTTCATACTGCTCTAGTAAAATTTTTACTATATATAATACCTAGTAGTAAGGTATCTACTATATATAGTAGGTAGTAGCTATAGACTATCTACTATATATAGTAGAGGGTAGCCTAATAAGTAGTAGGGGTAGAGGGATTAGGAGGGGTATAGTAGTTGGTTAAGGGAATAGTAGTATCTAGGGCCTAAGATATATCCTTTAAAACTAAGAAGTTATAAATAAGAATATTAGATTTAAAGATATATAAAGAGTATTAACCTCTTTTACCTAAGTATATATACTAACTAACCTAAATATTTTATATAGCTTAAGTTATAAAGGATAGAATAACTAGCCCTATAACCTTAGTAACTAGAATAGACTAACTATTTATTATTAATATAGATAACTTAATAAATAATATATAAAATACTATAAAATATTTTAAATAGTTATACTAATATCTAAGAATTATAGCTACTATTAATATTATAGCTAAGTAAGGGGAGATATATATAAAGCTAGTAATATAGCTATTTAAAGTAGACTAAGAGCTAGGTATTAATAATATCCTATATTAGCTATTAGTTATAATAAGGATAAACTAAAAAAGTAAAATAATAATAAAATTCTAAGTCCCTCCTAGGTATAAGGTTAAAAGACCTATGGTTGTTTTTTTTTTTAAATGATTTTATTTAACTGTTTTAAATCTATAGCCTAGTCTAGCCTTAGCTAAACCTTTTATTAAAGTTTTCGAGTGCCTTCTTCTCTACTAGTAATAACTTTATACCCCTCTATAGCTTTACTCTAAGGGATATATAGGTTTTAATAGTATTAGGGTCTATATTATGCTCTCTTAGTTTATTAATTAATAAACTAAGCTTTATTAATATAGATATAGTCTTTATAGCTTTGAATTTAAGGGCTCCTTCTATATAGAGGTATACCTAGTTGTTAATCACTATTCTATAGCTGTTTATAGGCTGTTAGTTCTATATATCTAGATAATAGATTATAGTTGCCTTACCTAGTAGTTATCTTAGCTTTAGTAGTAAGTGTAGTAGGCTGAAAGATTACTTTTAAGTAGTCTTATGTAAGAAGGTTGTAATAGGTATATGTTTAAGTAGAGCTAGAACCTTAGTTAGGGTAATAGCGGCTTTTTATATTATTACCTATTTTAGCTAACTTAAAGCCCTAAGTTATACAGCGATAGCACTTTCACGTAGTGCTTAACAGTATCAGACTAGGTTACCCGCGGTCTATGATGGCTTTAACCTCGACGGTACCGGTATAAACAAGCGTGGCCTAACACACTATAGCTACTAGTATAGAATAGTGACTTCTAGCTATAGACAGGTTGTAGAGAATTGTAAAGTTACTGTGTCTTCTTTTACTGTGTCTTCTTTTACTATGTCTTCTTTTACTGTCTTCTTTTATTGTTGATTCCAGCTTAATAGAGGAACTAAAACAATATAAAAAATCTATAAAATTCTAAGTATTAAATAAGTTTAGTAATAACTAGTAAAAGATATAAAGAGTAATTAAGATTATAATATAAGTTATTAAATAGCTATTTAAGTAATAAGGTAAGTTTATCTTACTTATAAATAAGCTATTACTTATAATATTACTAAGAGTATATCTAATATTTTATATTAAGGACTACTTTAACTATTTTATATTATATAATAAGCTTAAGAAGGTTAATAAAAAATAGTATATTAAGTATAAACTTATCTAATTACTAATTAACTATATACTACTAGTACTACTCTCTTATAGCTTCTATCCTAATAATAAACTCTTTAAACTCTATTAAATATAGTTTATAGCTACTATTAAGTAAGCCTTTATAGAGTAGATAAGGAAAAAGAGGCTCTTATAAAGCCTAGCTATTAGTACCTAAAAGGTAGATAAATATAATATAGTCCTCTAACTATTTATAATCTAAATTACTAAATACTATATTCTCTACTATCTAAATATACTTACTAGCTACTAGCTTAGTATAAGTATAATAATTAGCCTAACTACTATATACTAGAAGATACTAACTATAAAAACTATAGTAAGGAATTATATATACTAGGTTTAAAAGCTATAAGTAGATAGATACTATAGTACTATAAGTAGCTATACCTATTAGTAGACTAAAAGATATTATAGCTAGTTTCTATAACTAGGTCTATAACTCTAAGTATAAAATCCTACCTAGATAAAAAAAGAGATTTTATTTTATAGTTTATATATATAATTATAAAAGAGTTATTTAAATTAATTCTAATCTAGATTATTAATAAGGTTTAACTTACTACTATTAACTACTTTTCTTTCTATTAAGCCCTTTATTATATTTATTTAACCTAATAATAAAACCTTATAAGATATCTATAATACTATTACTAAAGAGGATAGGTTAGAAATTCTAGTTAAATACTACTTATATCTATAGTACTAACTATTCTATAATAACTATTACTATAGATAAACTTAATAATTATAATATAATAGCTAAGAACTATAAGTATAAGTTATAATTTAGCTCTATTAAGTATCTAGATTACCTAATACTACTTTAGTATATTAAATTCTCTAGATAAATAAAGCCTACTAACTCTAAAAGGTAGCTCTAGGCCTTAAAATAACTAATAATATATCCTAATATCTCCTATATATACCCCTACTAATAATATAGAAGAATAATAGCTAAGGACTAAGGTAGATAGATCCCCTAAGTACTACTATAAACTAGGCTAGCCTATAAGATAAAAGCCTATAAAAGACTACTATAGATAATAATAAAGTACCCTAAATTATACTCCTTACTATCTCTAAGAAAGACTAAAATAATAGCTACCTTATTATATCCCTAAAAAAAAAAAGAAGATTTTAGAGGTAAACTTTAAAATAATTTATTTATAAGTTTTTACTAGGATTAGTAAGCTTTAAGCTAAACTTACTAAGGAAAAGATAAATTAGAGCTAGCTTAACTTACTTAATTTATAAGTATACACCCTTAATACTAAGAATAAACACCTCTAGGCTAAGATATAGTAAAAAGAGTATACTATAATTATAGAGTAAAGTAAGTAATAGCTATACTAGTACCTCTATATAACCCTTTAAAAGACTATTACTACCACAGTATATATATAGCCCTTAAAGGAAAATATAGCTAACTCTATAATAAGAGGCTAGGTAATAGGCTTAGGGTAAGGTATACTTAAGATTAGTAACCCTAAAGATAATAAGCCTAAGTTATTCCGGTTTAACTATATCTTTTAGCTATAAAGTACTAACTAAGAGATCTTTAATAAGGTCCTTATACTTATATAAATAATAACTATAAAGGGTATAAGTACTATAATTATAGCCTATAGGGTTATAGGAATAGGAAAGTTCTATACTCTAATAAGGGATAATAAGACTAGCCTACTAGTCTAGAGCCTAGTATAACTTACTATAATAAAGATATTCTAAATTATTCTAATAGAGAATACTATTAAAGCTACTACTATATATATCTACTAAGGGAAGATTATTAACCTAATAATCTCTAAATAAAATAATAAGCTTAAAATATCTAAGATATAATAATTAGTTATACCTAATATAAAATACTATAAAATAGGGTTAGTTAAAGATATTATTACTCTATTCTATAAAGTAGTAAGAAATACTATTATAGCTATAATATAAATAAATAAAGCTAGCTCTTATAACTATACCTTCTTTATAGTTAAAATCTAAACCCTAACTAGTAACCCTAAGTAGCCTTATAAGGGTCTACTTATCTTTATAGACCTTATAGAAAATAAGAATATAAAGGAGAGTAATATAAAAGGTAAATAGTTTAGTAAAGCTAAGTCTATTAATATTAACCTAATATATTTTAAAATAGTAATATAAACTATATAGAAGAGGAATAAGCTAAATACTAAGTATTTAAAACTTATATAGATCTTTACTAGAGTTACTAGCCTTAGCTTTAATAAGATAGGTAGATATAATATCTTCCTCCTTACTATAATTAACCTCTTCTAGGAGTAACTAGCTAGTAGTATATAAACTCTTAAGTTTACCTTAATAATATAGAATACCCTAGTATAATCCTACTTAAATATAAGAGATACTAATATATTTCTAGGTAATTATAATATCTATAGTTATAAAGTTATAGGTAGAGAAGGCTTAAGTAATAGGATAAGTAATAGGGAGGTTAGCTATAAAAGTATAGACTATTATATATATAATAGTATAAGATTAGGATAAAGGTGCTATTAATTTATACTAATAGCTAGACTTATATGCTCTGTACTTATTTAACGAACGAAATACCTCTGCGTAGGCTAACTAGAAGCTTCCCGTGTCCACCTAAAAAATCGTCTTTAATGAAACGCCACAGCCTTATCATGCTCACTCTCCTATACGATGTACGAGCCCAACTAGCATAGCGCACTAGGTCCACCTAAACCAGTTAAGCCCACCTACCCTTAGAGAATAAGATAGCCTATAAGCTTAGTAATGTTTACTAGCCTATATATTACTATTATCTATACTACTATATTAACCTTAAGGTTCTAGCTATCCTTCTCCTAATTAGAGAGCTTATATAAGAATACTTAGGTATAGAGCTAGTAATATATACTAATAAGTATAATAGAGGTTAGGGGCTCTCCCTCTACTAGTAGAGGAGTAAAGATAGCTTTAATATAATTATTAATAGTAACCTCCTATACTCTAATAGCCTCTACCTCCTCCTTCTAATACTTTATCTACTAATACTACTTAATCTTATAGTTCTACTAGGCTTTAATAATAGCCTTATTAGGGTAGCTACTACTATTATAAGTCTTAGAGTAATAGAAGGAGTACTTAGGAGGTCCTTAGGATAGGTTAATCTTATATAATATATCCCTCTATAACTCTTTAGCTACTACCTACTTTACTCTCTATCTCTATTACTACTCTATCTATTAATACTTCTATATAGTAGTCTATTTAAACCTAGAAATTAGCCCTATATAACTACTTACTATATTTATATAGGGTTTAACTATACCTTAACCTTCTTACTATTCTAGGTAGCTAAGGTAGCTTCTACTCTATCTATAGCTAATATATTATACCTATAGTTAAGTTTAGGTTAGTAGGATATATTATAGAATATTTAGAACTAACCTAACTAAGCTAACTATAGAATAGCTAAACTTAGTAAAGGCTAGTACCTATTAGAGCTTTATTAGACTAATACTTAATAAGCTATACTTTATAAGCTAATAGATTTATTTATAGTAATATAAGGCTTTAGGAGATAGGCTACTAAGGTAAACCTAGTCTTATAACTATAATAATATAAACCACCCTAAGATAAGACTACTAGATAAGTATAAATAATATCTAAGGTATAAAGGCCTTAGCCCCTTAGACTTAATAAGACTTAAATATATAAAGTACCTAGTATATATTATCTAAGGTAATATAGATATAATACTAGGTTTATAAGAGGCCCTAACTCTATAAATTTAATATACTATATTTATATATTAACTTATAGTCCCTATAACTATAGCTATTCTAGCCTACTACTACTAATCCTTAGATATAGTTATTAATATAATAATATATAGAAGAAGGTACCCCTTACTATTACTATCTATTAAGTCCTCTATAGTAAGAATAATCCTATAATATCCCTACTAGAGAGGACCCTTTATATACTATATAGGTAGAGCTAGAGGCTAGGAAGTATAAAAGTACTAACTAAGTAGATAATTAAGATAGGAATAGAAAGAATATAAAAGAAAAATAAGCTAATAAGAAAGAGGGGAAAGATAACTAAGGTAGTCCCTAAAGTAATAAATAAAGTAAGTAAAATATCTATTAGTTAAGTAGCTATCTATATATTACTAATATAATATAGAATATAAAAGTAAAAGCTATTACTCTATTTCTAGTAGTAGCTAAAAACTATAGTTAATATATAAATAACTTTAATAACCTAGCTACCTTTAATATTAAAGCTATTATAGCTACTAACTCTATCTATAAAGCCCCTAGCCCCTTAAAGCCTATAAATAGTTAACTACTAACTATAAAAGATATAGCTATAGAGACTAATCTAATTAAGTCTATATATAGTTAAATAAGAGTTAAAAGTTATAACTAAGATATAAAAGCTCTATCTAAGTTAATATACCCTTAAAGACTAGTATAAAATAATAACTATATCCTAGCTATTAAGCTATAAGTAATATAGCTAGATACTATAAGCTAGTAGCTAAAGGTACTAAATAATACTACCCTTTAAATAAAAGCTTTAAGCTAGAAAACTAGTACCTTAGTCTTAATAAGCCCTTTAAAATAATACTAAGCCTAGAAAAAAATAATAGGGAAGACTACTAAAGATAGTATTTATTATATACCTAATAATAATAATACTAAATAGAAATATAAAGCTTAGACTAAGCTATATATAGTAACTATAACTAGTAAGAAGGATACTATAAAAACTAAGTTACTAGTTACTATATAGCTATTAGTTAAAAGTATACTAGTAGAAGGGCTAAGACTATCTAACTAGCTAATTATAATAAAAAAGTAGTATATAGTCTTTATACCTATTAAGGGAGGAAGCTAGGTAAGTAAAAGGTTATACCTCTAGGATAAAGATAATATAGACTAGTATATAGCCCTAGTTATCTTTATTTAGAGGTACTAGAACTATAATAATAGTATTATAGATATAGATATAGTAGTAGTACTAATAAAAGCTAGTAGGGGAGATATCTATACTAATAAGAAAAGTAGTAGTATATATAAAGAAGGTACTAATAATAGAAAGTAGTTTACTACCTCTAAAAGCCTACTAGGAATAAAGCTAATAGATAGCTATAAGGCTTTTATAGAGTTTATACTTAGTACTAGTATCTTTACCTTATAGTACTAGAGTTAAACTATAAAAGAGTAATATAATAATTAATAGATACTATACTATACTTTTATAAGTATAAAGTAGAGTTATAGTAACTATATACTATTCTAATTACCCTCTTTATAAAGTATATCTTATAATATATTTATAGAGGGTACTTAGATTTAAAGTTAGTAACTATCTAAGTACCTAAAACCTTTTATTACTAAATAGACTTATAGAGAAATAAAGTTATAGAGGAGAAATAGGTTTATAGAGGGTTTAATAGTATAGTACTAGAGGTACTTATAAATAGATTAGGATTTAAGTCTATAAATTAAAATTCTAGTCTCTTAGCTAAGTAGTCTTCTATATAAGTAGCTATTAGATTTAAGTCTAAGAGAAGATAGGTCTTAGGGATAAGAGGTACCTTATCTCTTATAAGTAGAGGGGCTTACTTATATATTATATATATAAAGTTTAAAGGCCTTAACTACTAAAGATAAGCTAGACTATAGTACCTACTTTTATTCTTATATTTATAAGTCTTTATTAATAATTCTAAATACTATTAACCTCTATAGATAATATATTATATATATAGGCCTTTCCCTAAGGGCTAAGTAATAGTGACCTATATGCTAAGATGCTAATATAATAATATAGAGTTGAAGCTTTAAGAAGGCCTACCTAATAGGCCTTACTTTTACTATTATATATATAAATAGAAAATTATTAGTACTACTATTATAGATATAAATAAAATTATATAGTCACTACTTCTATAATAAAATATTTAAAATCTTAAGTATAAGAAAAAGTATCTCTATAGTATACACTAAAAAAACAGTTCTATTATCCTAAGTATAAATAGAAATAGATTTATTAAAGATAGTAGGCTAAGTATATATAGAAGTACTATATACCTAGGAAAACTACCTTATAGACCTATATTATTATACCTCTTAGATCCTATTACTAGTATCTATAAACCTCCCACTCTAGTTTTTTACTAAGTATAATACTAACTCCTTTTTAACCTAATATAGAAGCTTTATACTTAAGTTCTTACTAGGAGATATATAAGAATAGTAGAAGTAATAATATAAACTAAAAGATTTTATTAGCTACTAAGAGTAAGGGTATTAATAATAATATTTTAGAGGAACTAATAGCTAACCTAATTAGATTTAAATATAAAGATAAAGATAATAAAGATAATACTTATAATAATAATAATAAGTTATAATATAAGGTAGAGATATAATCTAGGGTATAAAATAGTAATAAGTATATAAAGGGTGTTTTATTTAAGAAAGAGCTAGATAAATTAATTAAGGATAACTATTTAGAGAAGAATAACTCTATATTAAAGCTACTATATAATTATAGCTTTAATAAGCTTTCTAAATAGGACCTATTTATAGCTTATAGCTTTTAGGGTGAAGTTACTAGAGTAGTTATAGGCTATTATAAATCTAAAGATATAGAGATTAATAAGCTTAATTTATATAAAAGGGTTTTAGCTAAGTATATTATATACTATTTTAAAATCTAGAAGTTAATTAGGGGTACTATCTTATTCTTTATACTTTTTATTCTTAAGGGATTAATTAACTAATAGTAGGGGTATAAGTTATATAGATATATCTACTATAAATAGTGTTAGTTCTTTAAGCTTAATTAGGAAGAGCTCCTAGATATTACTAAGTGCCTTTCTTCTATACCCCTATCTAGTATTTAGGGGATTTATATTAGAATATTAATTAGAAAAGTACTCTAATATAACTACCTATATATTAGTTTTAGACTAGGTAGGGGAGGTGTTTTATAGAGATAATAAGCTAGGAGGAGATAATATAATAGTACTAAAGTACTTTAAACCTTTTTTAAGAAGCTAATATACTAAAAGGACCTAATAACTAAGGAATAAGTTTAGGATTTTCTAGTATAGGGGAACCTACTAGTATTCCTAGATAGTATATTTAACAGCTATACTCACAGCCTCTTCCTAGTTATACTAAGCCTTCTTACTAAGTTAGTATTTACTCTTAGGCTTAGTAGCTACTATATACTTATAAAGATAAAGTATATTTAAAAGCTATATTACTTATAACTAGACTATCCTTAGTAGGGCACTATATAGTACTACCTACTACTAGATAGAGTCCCTATTCCTTAACTAGAAGAAATAAAATAGATAATATAAAAAGCTTATTATTAATAGTACTACACTATAAATAGGGAAATAATTTCAATAGGTTATACTAAGAACGCTTTCACATTTCTATATAAGGCTAATCTAGGCTATAATAGGATATTTATAGTTATATATATTACTTAAAAGTATACCTATATATACCTAGGTTATTTTAAGTATAAATACCTACTTAGCTATAATACTTCTCTTAGTACTAAGTAAGGTATATTAATTTACACTTAGAAAAACTATAGGTTATTAGGTATAATAAGATCTATTCCTTATCTAAGGGTATATAGGTTTATATTTAGAATAGTATATAATATAAGAAATTATACTAACTCTACTATATATATCTACTTTAATAGTAAGGATTTAATAGGTATACTATATATCTAGGGCTATAGTAAAACCTTTAATAATAATCTTAATATAGCCTAATATACTATAATAATAGCTTATATAGAATTTAATCTTAGTTTAACTATTAAACTATATAGTAATAAGATAATATTAGTGTTTATAGTAGTAAAGGCTATAGTACTATATCTACTAGATATCTATTATAATAATACCCTTTACTATATTAAGTCCCTCTTAGAGTACCTTAATAAGGATAAAGATATATTTTATTATTATATTAATTTTATAGAGTAAACTAGAATGGATAAGCTTATTAAGTAATATAACACTAAGAGGGATAGAAATTAAGAAGTACTAATTAATCCTCTAATCTATCTCTACCCTATAATCCCTTCTTTAATAACTCTTATAATAGTTAACTTAGATATATAAGTATTTTTACCTTTAACTATAAAGTATTATCTAATTTATAGGGGGGTAAATAATTAGCTAGCCTACTTTTAGATCTAACCTTTACCCTTCTCTATAATTAGTAGTATACTCCTAGTTATTAATCTTATAATAATAAGGTCCTTCTTAGTATATTTAGTAAGTTTTATATTTAATATAACTATATATATACTTCTATATAAAGGGTTAGTACTTATAGTAATACTATACCTAATAAGTTCCTATCTCTATATAAGCCTACTATACTACTAAAATCTATAGAAGATATATATATCTAGATTTTAGTAGTAAACTACTACTTAAAGCTTACTAGTATTACCTTTAAGATAGAGTATTATAACTAAAAGTATAGTATCTATATCTTCTTAGAGAAGATCTCTTATACTAGGATATTATAGACCTTATATAAGATTAAGTCTACCTTTTTATATATTATAAGAATATATACTAATATAGTTTTATTTAATACCTCCTAGTATCTTATATTAATTAGCTATAGGTTTTAGTTTACTACTATTAGGTGGATAGTAGCTATAGGGATAGCTAGCGGATATAATATATTATATATCCTAGTTACCTTTACTAGCTTAAACTATTCCTCCTACTTAGCCCCTAGTATTAATACTATATAGTCTAAAGTTATAAGCTTTTAAATATATCTAATAAAGTAACTTAGTCTTAGTATAAATTCTCTAATAAAGGGTTACTTTAAAAGTATTAGCCTAAATCTAGTATTATTATATTCTAATAAATATATTTAGGTAATTAGCTAATATAAGAGAACCCTAGAGTACTACTTTAGTATATTAGAGAACTTAGCTAGCTCCTTTAAACTTATACCTTTCTATTTTAACTTAGTAACTAGGCTATCTAATACTAAAGTATCCTTAGTCTAGGCTTCTATTATTAAAGTAGTATAGTAATCTAGTCCCTATAAAGTTATATAATAGAGGTTAAGAGGAGGTATAGTATATAGATATATATACTTATAAGTACCCTTATAGACCTACTAGGGTTATATAAGAACCTAGTAGATTAACTAATACTCCTACTTTTTATTTATATCTATTATTTTATTATAAAGATACTAATATTAGACTATTTCACCTAGAATAAATAATATATAGTTTATTCTATAGGTTCTCTTCTAGTAGCTTACAGCTATTTATTAAAATCTTACTAATAACTTAGAACTATACTTTAAGTACCTTAGATACTTCTAAGACTTATTAGCCCTTAATATCTATAATACCTATCTATATTATCCCTCTAATATTAGTATTATCCTAAGTAATACTAGATTCTAATAAAGAGATTAAAGATAATATCTCTAAAAATAATAGATATATTAGTAGTAGGTAAGAGGCTTTAAAAGTATAGGGTTAAGTTAGATTACTAATATAACTACTAAAGTAAAATCTAGAGATAGTACTTTTATTAGACTACTACTATAGCTAAAAGCTACTACTATTTAAGTTATTAAAGACTTAGATATAGGTAGTACCTTAACTACTATAATCCTAGACTTTAAAGATAGTAGTACTATAACTTTACCCTAAAAGACTAAGGCTTAAAGTAGTTAGGCTATCTATATTATAAATAATAACCTATCTAATAAACCTACTAGGAGAATATAGCTAAGTAGGAATTATAAAGGACTTTCTAAAGAGGATAGTAGCCTAAATAGTTAAAGCTAGGGGAACTTAGCCTTAGTAATAAAAGAGTTAATAGGGTAGCCTATAAGAAGTATATAGCTACCCCTTAGCCCTAGCCTAGTTATATATAAGAAAGCACTAGTAGTAATAAGAGGTAGACTTACTTCTACTAGGGGAGCTAATAAGATTATACTAGATAATATATAGAATAAGCCTTTTAATTTTTTATTTAGTAGGCTATATAAGTAGAAGGTACTACTATTAAAAGAGACTTTTTATAACTATAATAAGCTATATTTTTAGATAGTTAAATATAATATAGCTAGTAACCCTTTCTACTATAAAACTATAACTATTTACCTTATACTATTATAGTATAAACTTATATCTAAGAGTAAGGTATTTAAGATAATTAAATTAAAGCTCTATAAGATATTATTAAAGGTACTAACCCCTATAAAACTATTTAAAAAGCTTAATAAAAATACTAAGTATAGCTTATATATTATATAGGTTACTAGTTATAAGGCTAGAATATTAAGGATATAGATAAACTAGTTTAACTTTAACCTAATTAAAATATTAAATTACTATTTAGATATAAAGTTATAGCTAATAGATATTAGAAACCTATTAATTACCTATAAGTATATAATTAATTTTTAAAATATATACTTTGAATTTAAAGGGTAGATCCTTATATATTATATTTTAAGGTTCTATATTAGAGTAAGTATCCCTATAGTATAAGGAGGTAATAGGTATTAGACTACTAATAGTAAATAGAGCTATAGGGTAGAGATTAAGTCTATTATAGTATAGTATTCTAAAGAAACCCTAAATAGTAAGGCTGTAATTTACTAGGAGGGTACTATTAAGGTAGTCTCTAACTATATAGAGATAGATAAGGTAGCTATACTTACTATTAACTAGGAGAGTACTACTAAGGTAGCTACTAACTATATAGAGGTAGATAAGGTAGCTCTATCTATTAGAGTAGTAATAGGAGGGTTTCTTAAGTCTATATAAAATATAGTACTTAAGAGGAGGTATATAGATCTACTAGTAAAATCTATCTTTATATATAATAAGGTAAAACTAAGCCTATAATATATTATTAATAAGTAGGGAAATATAGGTAAATAGCTTCTCTATACTAAGTAGGTATTATAGTAGCCTTTTAGATCTCTTAGAGAGGGTAATAAGGGGGTAAAGTAATAGACCTATAGCTTAAACCTATAGGGATAGATAAATTCTATCTTTTTATATAGTTACTAGTATTATAGTTCTTTTTTAAAGCCTTTAAGTATATACTACTTAATAAAGGTACTATATATAACTATAGATATATATAGAATAAGTATAAGATTAGGTAAGTCTTAAGGCTATATCTTAGCCTACTATATTATATATTAGTTACTTATACTATACTATATACTAGTAGGCTATATAGAGGGTTACTATAACTTTAATTTACTTATTTAAATATTATTACTCTAAAGCTAACTAATATTAGTTTAAAAGTTAATAATAGCTTTATTCTATAGTATTAAAGAGATAGCTAAAAGGACTAGGTTATTTATTATAACTACCTTAAGTATAGTATTAGTATATAGTATAGTATAAAAGTTTATTATAAAGTTTAAGTCTAAGCTAACTTTTACCTTAAAACTACCTTTTATTATAAAGATATAGCTAATATCCTATAGTTATAGTAAAGGGGCTAGGCTAAGAGACCTAGGTATTATATAGTAAATTAAAAACTTTATAGGTATATATTACCTATATATCTTAGTAATTAAATAGTCTAAATTATTAATAGATTCTTAATAGGGTAAAGGGCTAGTATTACTAAAAGCTTTAGTTATCTAGCCTTATAAAGCCTAAATACTTAGCCTATATCTAGTAGATAGGCTATTCTAAGTATTAGACCTATAATATCTAGGTAGCTACCTAAAGGTACTTTTTAGTTTTAAATTATATATCCTAATACTTAGACTTATTAGGTATAAACCTAGAATTAACTACTCCTTACCCCTATTAACACCTAATAATATCTTTTTTATTATACTACTATAACTACTATAAAAAATATATATAGTATATATACCTATAGCTAAGGTATAAAACAGCTAGTGCTAAATAGGTCCCTCCTATAACTTTTTATAAAAGGCTTAAAGATAGTACTAAATAGGGGCTAATATAGATTATTATAGTTTTATCTAACTCCTACTAACTTTAGTTATAATAGTATAATATCTACTAGTAAGGCTTTAGTTATATACTCTACTATCTAGGAATATATATTAAGAATAAGAACTACTATTTTATACTTAGGGGTTAGGCTTATAATACTATCTATACTAGCTAGATATATATAGTTAGTATAGATAGCTATAAATATATACTATTAGTATATAGATTATCTTTATTACTACCCTAGATTTAGTTACTTCTATAAGAGTAGAAATATACCTAGTTTAATACTATTATATTACTTAAAAGGCTCTAAAACTCTAGGCTTAAGTTTAGGTTTAAGGACTAGATCTACTAGTTTAAGTATAATAACTCTAATATATTAGACCCTAGGTATTAGAATAATATATCTATCTATAATATAAGTAGGTAGCTTTACTTTATTACCTATATAGTTATTATAAGTAGTAACCCTAAGGTCTTCTAGAAGTAGTAGGCTATTAGTATAAGAAATATCTATAATATACTCTTTAGCCTATATACCTTCCCCTAAGTTATAAACCTATTTACTACTACCTTCTTAGAGCTAGGGATAAAAGAGTAGTGTAGAAGATATAGTGCTTATTATCTTAGTACCCTTATCTTATAATCTATAGAGCTAGACTAGTAGGATTTTAAGTATAATAAAGGTGAAGATATAAAGATAGGATTTAGGGGGGGGTTAGTTATAATAAGATAATAGGCTATGTTTTTTTATTATATAGCTATACTAGCTATATTATATACTATATTCTTCTTAAGTAAAATCTCTTAACTTATTATAACTCTAGGATAGGAGGCTTCCTAGTATATAATATCTATACCTAGGTTTACTTATATACTTTTATATTCTATAAGCTAGCTATTAGTCTTTATAGAAAGTTAGAGCTATCCTATAATTTATATTCTTTCTTAACTAATAATATAGGTCTCTATTAGTACTTACTACTAGGTATCTATTAGTAATATAAACTAGCTTAAATTAGATCCTTATAGAGCTACTATATTATTTAGTTAACTATTATCTAAGTCTAGTATAATAATAATGATCCTAAACAATCTATAGCTCTACTATCCTTTTATTATTACTTTCTATAGCATTATTATACTTAGCTATCCAGTTAAAGGTAGTGTAACGTATATTTAGAGTCTTAGCTTAGCCTCTTAATAAATTCTATAAACTTCCTAATAAGGGTTAAAAACTTAATATACTACTTTGTTAAAGCTGAATCTATTACTAGCTATACCTACTCAAATGCTTCCACTATAGTACTAGGCTTAGTTTTAGAGAGAGCAAGATTTTCCTTCATAGTGGTCTAATAGAGAGCCTCCGAGACTCTATTTCCGCTTAAGTGGTAAAGCCTCTGGCTATATCCAGTCTTTCTAAGGTATCTCGTGGTATTTAAATCAGTTAATGTAAGATGTGGGGTATTCTTCTCTCTTATTCTAGGAGGTCCGACCTAATATCCTTTAAACTTAAATTGAGTGACTAAAGAGTAATACTAATAAAGAGTATCTAGGAGCGATATGCCCCGGGCTAAGCCCTGCTTACCTTAGACGGTAGTAGGAGTAATATTAGGATAACACAGTTAAACTGGAATATAATTTAAAGAAGAACAATCAAAGGTCTTTCAACCTCGTGCGGGGGATCCAATGATCACAGAGGTGTGGTCGTGGAGGAACGTGCGCACAAGTAACAGCACTATAGGCTAAGCAAAGTCACATAAGTCTAATCCCGCCTATATATATCCCAGCCTTTATACCCTACTAAACAACCTAATAAACCTACTAAGCTAGGAAATATAGCTAGAATATAGAACCCTATACTACTTAAAGCTAGTAGTATTTCTAAATAGGTTTATATATATTTACCCCTACTTAATCCTATAGTATAGCTAAGCTAGGAGAAAGTACTAACCTATAGTAGTATAGGATACTAGTACTAATACTTATAAGGATAACCTTATCTATAAGGTCCTATTTAGCTTTTATAGGAATCTTAAGTTTATTAGTAAGAATAAGAAATATAAGCTAAGCTACTTTACTTATAAGGATCTATAATACTATAGTAAGGATAAATACTATTAGCTTTAAAGGATATACTAATACTACTATAATAAGCTAGTTAATATCTACTTTATAAGGTATAATAAGTACTAGATACCTATCCCTAGTAGTACTACTAGCTATATATAGCTTTAAAGGTATAGGGTAGCCTATAGGGGCTAGGTTATTAGAGTAGTATAAAAGCTAATATAGGATAGTACCTTATACTATCTACTCTATAGGTTTCCTAGTCTTACTATTAATAAGATAAAGTAGTATCTCTTAGTTTATAATAAGAACTAGTATAGTATTCTTAATAGGGGATCTATACTTATTAGGTATAATCCTTACTCTTTAAAGATATATAATAAGTATAAATTTATCTTTTATTTATTTATCTTTACTATATATATATATAGTAATATCTATAACTCTATCTAGCTTAGAGATACTAATATACTAGATATAATAAAGCTATATATAGTTTAATACTAAGATAACTCTAGTTTTTATAGTACTTATAGCTATAGAGGTGGATATATTAGTAATAACCTTAGTAGTAGGATTTTATAGAAGGTTTATAATACTAGCTAGTTAGTACTCTTTTTAATAAATTTAAGGTATATATTAGGGCTATTAAATACCCTCTTTAACCTTATATAAGATTTAAGGTAGCTACTTATACTAGTAGTAGCTAGTTTAGATAATAATATAGATAATATTAATAATAATATTAAAGCTAGCTTAGGAGTATATTTTACTATTATACTAGGGGTTCTTTACTAACTATCTATAGTAGGAGGATATAGACTAATTAGTTATAGAAATAGGTATAATAGTAAGCCTACTTATACTTAGTCCTATACTACTCCTAATATATATTAAAGGACTTTAAAGGGAAGATTAGTTATATCTATAAGGAATATATAGTATAATAGGGAAGGTAGAATATATATATCTTTATAGACTATAATATATACCCTAGGAAGATTAAGGTAGGACCTTACTAGGGTATAGGGTAGAGATATAGGTTTATTTTATACTAGTCTAATACTACTATTAGCTTTAATATAGTTATACTAGAGGTAAAAGAGTTAAGTAGTAAGGTCTTATAGGCTCTTATCTACCCTAAGTACTAAAAGCTATAGTTATTAATTTATATATAGGTTATATAAGGTAAGTATAATATAGATAGGATTTATCTTTATTTTATTAACTTATACTATAAGCTTATCTTTAATAGTATTAAGTACTAGGCTTATATAGCTATTAGGTTAATAAGGAGAGTTAGAGTAAAGAAGATATACCTTAGTATATATAATATATATACTAATATTTAATATAGGTAAATCTAGAATATTATCTCTTTAAATAATATAAGATTCTTTTTTACTATATTATAGTAAATACTAATACCCCCCTAGTCTAATAATAAAAGGTAGTCTAGTATTATAAATACTATAATAAATAAGTACTCTATACTTAATATCTTCCTTATTAATACTAAAATAATTATTATAAACTATACCCTTAAGCCCTTTAAGCTATCTATTCTAAGGGCTTATAGTAAGTATCTATTTACTATAATAGTTAACTATAATATAGATATTACTAACTTATACTAAAGTATAGGGTAGTAGCTTCTTAGCTATACTATTAGGATCTATAGTAAGGAGGGTATTAATATAGCTTATACTTATATTCCTATTTATAGTTAGATATTAGAGGTAGTTATCTTAAAGCTATATAAGATTAGCTTTAGCTATAGCTCTATCCTTATTAAATAGTCTAAGAGTAGGTAGGACTAGTAGGCCTTTAGGGTACTTTATAGAGAGGCTAGTATACTTAAAGAGTACCTCTATAAGGAGGACCTTCTAAGGCTCTATAGTTACTAAGGCCTAATAGACCTTAAGACCCTATACTACCTATACTTCCTAGACTACCTACTATATAGATACTACTATTAAGTATACTAGGATATTAGGAAGCTATACTATATCTTATACTATATACTTATATTATTACTTGTGTTTAGTTAGGTATTTAAGGAGATATTACTTACCTAGGTTAAAGATACTAGCTTTTTAAAAGGTATAGAAGGTAGAAATAGAAGTATATAAGTTAGGTATAGATATCTATACTATAATAGTAGTATTACTATAGAGTAGCCTCTATAAGCTATATTAGTAAATAAGTTAACCTTTATAGCTTATCTAGGTAAGTAATTATTAGCTTAAAATAGCTAGTTAGAATAGATAATTAACTCTAAAGGAAGTTAGAAAATAATAAGCTATTAATTTCCCTAGGTAGGTTAGGTTTAGTTCTAGCTAAGTTAGGAATTAATAGATTTAATTTATACTATAATAATTAACTTTAATAGGTAAGTTCTACTAGCTTATATAGATTATTATTACTAGGGAATAAGTAGTAAAGCTAGGATTTATAGATTTATTACTTCTACTAACTAATATAAATAGCCCTATAGTATTACCTAAGTTTTATTAAAGCCTATTAATATTTATTATAGAGTATAAATCTATTAGTATTTATAATCTCTAGGACTAACTTAGTACCTATATAATAACTTAGTTTATCTTACTTTTACCTTCTTAAGGTTACTATCTCTACCTACTACTATTACTTACTATCTTTACTTACTATACTAGTATCTAGTACCTTAAATTTCCTAGTAAAGATCCTATTCTAGTATTCTATTTATTATATTAAATTATATATTAAAATTACTAGAATAGATTTAGCTTATAGTTTAAACTACTAGTAAATTTTAAGTTATAGCTAGACTATATAACTAATATTTATTCTTAATAAACATAGTTATACAGGTTCTAGTTTCTAAGGTTAGCATAGATATAAATAACTTACTCTAACTCCTATAACCTACTCTATATCCTAGTATCTACCTTAGCTAGGCTAGAGTATATATCCCTAACAAGGACTATCCTAAGACAGGCTTATCTAGTATACACAAAGGTATTAGAGATAGAAGTCTTATAATAGTCTATATAATTATATATTTAAAATATTACCTAGTAGACTATAATAATTAATTATTCTTATAGCTTAAATAGCTATACTCTAGTATTCTATATATTACTTCCTAGAAGCTTTAGTCTTAAACCTTATAAATAATAATTAATATAACTACTAAGTCTAATATATATAAGGTAGTAGGTTAAAAAAATAATATAGTATACTACTATATAGGCTAGGCTAATATACTTAAAGGTAGTAATCCTTTATAAATAGAGGGAATTATAAGTAGTAACTAATAGTCCTACCTATAAGGAGATAGGGCTACTACTTATTATCTAGGGCTACTTTAATATACTACTCTTATACTATAGGTTTAATCTCTAAATAGTAGGCTACCTAATTCTAGAGTATATTAAGACTAGAATACCTTAAAAGAATACTATAGTTAAAAAGGTATTAGTTTATAAATTACTAATATACTATAGCCTAGACCCTAATAAATATATTTATAGGCTTCTATTTAATTATATTCTCTTATACTTAGAGGTAGTAGTAGGATCTAGAGGTATATTATAGGATAAGAAGGTTTAGTTCCTATATATTACTTAGATAAGCCTAGAAGTAGAATAAAATAGTACTCTATAATATTATAGCTAGCCTATCCTAGAGATATAGGTTATAGCTAACTTCCTTATAATAATATTTATCTATATAAGTATAAATATCTAATTAGCCCTTCTTAGATAAGCTTTACTAACTTTAAAAAGTAAATACTAGTATATAACTAATATCTTACTAGGGTTACTAGTAGTAATATCTTTTTTAAGTAGTTATACTAAGATAGTAGCTTATTAATAGTATTTAATAGAACTTTACTCTAGGCTATTATACTAAAACTAGTAGACTAAGCTCTCTAGTAGAGTATAAAGAACTAGTATAATAAGATAGCTTAGTAGAAGTATAAGAGGTCTTTTTATTAATAGGCTTTCTAGAGCTAAGTTATCTTAAAGCCTAGGTAGGTAGATAATAGTTAGAATACCTAAGTTTTATAAAGAGTATAGTATATAGATAAGCTCTAGCTATAAGTATCTACTACTATTTCTACCTTTAAAGCTAATAATATATATCTATAAATCTACTATAAATAGAAATAGATCTATATACTATTTATATATAGATACTTACTAGTTTATTATAAAAGGCTAGAGTATAAATTAAGAGTCTAGAGTTTTACTTATATCTTAATAGCCTTTATCTTTTTAATATAAGAGAAAATACTATTTATTTACTTAGTTTCTACCTATAAATCTTATAAGTTAGCTAGACTATTCTTTAATTTTAAGGCTAAAATAAACTTTACCTAGTCTTCCTTTATAGTATTACCTTAAATACTACTTAATTTTAGGTCTTATATAGGTTATACTCCCTTATAACTTATCCTTTATTTTATCTTTATAAATATAAAAAGTAATTATAATCTATTTAATTATTTAATTATTATAAATTCCCTTAATAATTAATACTAAATACTAATAGTATAACCTAACTATTAAAGTTATAATATCTCCTAAAGTTCTAAATAATAATATAAGGTTAGGATTTAAAATAATATATTATTAGAGTATATATAGAGCTACTATTAATATTTTTAAAAAGATAAGAAACTTATTCTTTTATAAATATATATTACTCTAAATAGACTCCTTCCTTTATAATAAAAAGAAGTTATTAAAATAGAATTATTTACCCTTTATATATTATTCTAACTTATAACCTTTAAGTTATAAGTATTAGTAACTTAATATAGTTTTAATTATTTTCTATTTAGCTACTATACTATAACTAAGATATTAGGTTACTAAAAATACCCTATTTATTAACTAGTATTACCTAGTATTATATTAATATCTATTTACTATAATATTATAGTAAAAGGATTAACTTTTACCTTTATTATATAAAGTAAGTAATATATTAACCTTATAAATAAACTTATACTCTCTAACTATATTTAATTTAAGTTAGGTTTAAAATAATTAAATATACTACTTAATAATAAGCTAGTTACTAATAATAAATAAGATAATAGTTTTAAGTAAGATATCTTAGAGCTAATAACTTTTAAGAGCTTTAACCTAAACTATAAAGGGTTTTTTACTAGTTCTATTAATTAAAAGTAGGTAATTAGTTAAATACTAAATACTATAATTTAGTACTAATATTTAGATATATTATCTTACCTAAGAAACTTAATATAGTAGATATTTATCTAGAAGCTTAGTACTCTAGGGAGAAGAGTACCTAGCTAGCTAGAAATCCCTTATCTACCCTAGACTCCTTACTAAGGATCTTAGGATATATATTAAAAGTATACTTTCACCCTAGCTTTAGCTATACTATATTTTCTTCTTAACTATCTATCTATCTACTATCTACTTAGCTATTAGACTCTTCCCCCTAGAGCCTATATATAAAGTATTTAAGTTCTTTATACTTCTACTTATATTTATCTCTTATAGGTACCTAGAATCTCCCCCTTCTTCCCTTATTTCTTAAGTATTATATAATTCTTTTAAGAAGATCTTTATCTTTAATAATAAAGATATAGATATAGAATAGTATAAACTTATTATATTCTTCCTTTTTTAGTATTTTATTATATATTCTATCTCTTATTTCCCTTAAGGTTTTCTAAATATCCTTATAGATTACTTCTATATAGTTATCTTTAAAGTAGTTTATTTTAGCTTTTATTTTTAGTTAGCTATATACTTAAATAGGTGTTTTAATACTTACCTAGTAAGGGTCTTCTTTCTTTAAGCTATATTTTAGAGGTTCTTAGGATTATATATATATATATATATATTAGTGGTGGAGGATTATATTTTTAGCTAGAATTTCTTTTATAGGACTACTTATATAGGGACTATTCTAAGACTATTCCTAGTCTTACTATATAACTAATTTACTATCTATCTAGTCTATAATACTACTAGGAGTAATACTTTCTAGCCTTATCTATATAGTATAAGGCTAAGGCTATATACCTAGACTTCTATACTATTATTAATATTATATTTTTTTTTTAATACTAGGTCTTTAAGTATTTACTACTATATAAAGGGACTATATACCTTTAGGATATATACGGATTAAGAGCAAAGCCTCCTATACTTTCACCCTAGTAAGAATATAGATTATAAGGGGAATTCTTAACAGTGAGAGGAATAAGGCCTTATTTCTTATTTAATCCTTAGCTTACTTTTCCCTATTATAAAAGATCTATCTTACTAGCAGAGTAGTTAAATAGTATTAATATTAGTACCTATAGGAGAAAGCTTTATAATATATACTAATATAATATAAGCCGCTAGCTAATATAAGTAAGTAGACTATCCACTCTATATAGTAGGAAGTACTAACTAAAAAATAGTTCTTATAGTCTTATATTATAAGTAATATACTACTATAAGTAGTAGTAATACTAGTAGTTTCTAATCTTATTACTAAAAAAGAAGTAGTTTATATTAGGTAGGTCTTAAGAGAGGCTAATATAATATCCCTATAGTACTCTTCTACTCTTAATCTCCCTTTTATAATAAGATATCTTAATTAGTCCCTTAGAGGTAGTATAAGTAAAGAGAGAGTAATATAAGCTATAAGGTAAGGTAGAGGATACTACCTAAGTAGTTATTACTAATATTACCTATAGCTTAATATAAGACTCCTATAAAAGGCTAATACTAAAGTAGGTATAGATATTAGAGCTATATCCCTAAATAGTCCTAGTAACTAGGTATACTTTTTAAAGTAAGGGGCTTAAACTAAAATAACTATATATCTATACTAGATTTATATAGTTTTAACTATTAGTTTAAGATCCTATAAACTATTTAGTATTAATTTTAATAAGCTTATTATCTCCTATAATAATAGAATTTAGTATAGTAGCTTAGCTAAAGCTATTATAGCCTAGATTATTACTTAATTTAAGTATTAGGATACTTTTATATTAGCTACCTACTTAGATAGGGCTACCCTACTATATCTCTAGCTAGTATATATATTAGGATAGCTTTATAATATAGCTATTTAAAGCCTTAGTAGCTAGCTAGAGTACTAGTAGTTCTAACCTTATATCTAGTATACTAGATAAGCTTAGAGAGAGCCTTAGCTACTTCTTTACCCTTCTATCTTTCTCCTCCTTAGATACCTTATACTTAATAGTATAGATATAATTAGAGTAGGATAGGATATAAGGTAGAAAGTTTCTAGTTAGTCCTATTTATTTAACTATACCTTAAATAACTTACTTTTTAGTAAATAAGCTTAAAGGCTAGCTACTATATATACCTAGTATCTAGTACTTAAGGATCTTATTTAGATAGCCTACCTTCTTAGACTATACTAAATATTAGTATTTTATATATAATACTAATAGATTACCTACTAGGATATAAATTAATAGAATATTATTTATAGATAGCTATATCTTAACCTATATTAGCTTCTACTTTAAGCTAAGGTAGCTAATAAGGTTAGTCTTCTTAATTATTATAAGGTTAATCCTACCTATAAAGGTCTTATAGATACTTTTATAAAGGTAGTAGCTTTTTAGGATACCTATAATAATAAGAATATTATAGGTATAGTAGCCTTTATCCTTAAGCTTATATCTATACTATACCTTCTAGCTACTCTATTATATTATATACTATAAGTTATTAAAATATATTATAAGCTTATTCTTTTACTTTATAAGTATACTAGTATACTAAGATATTTTAATAGATCCTATTAAATAAGGTTACTATTAATATCTCTAAGGGTTAGTTAGTTTAGTGTGCTATAGTGAGGGTGCTTAGAACAGATATATTAACACACACTAAGGTAATTATAGTTGTCCTGGTGGGGGAGCGACAAGTTTAGATAGGGAGCCTAGCTATCTCTAGGCTCTAATTCGTCAGCCTGATATTAGACTACTACCTCGCTACCGTATACTATAAGGCTAACAGGGTAATTATATCCCTATACCGTGCTTTAGTGGGCTAAAGCGAAGCTTATAGGGACTACCTACCTAATTCTAAGACCTCTTTCCTATAGAATAAGTTTTAATATATTTAGAAAAGATAATATCCTAACTTCTTAGCTATTAAATAGCTTCTTAATATATTATATATTCCTAATAAAGGTAGAATTATAAAGAATACTAGTATAGTATAGATTTTAAGGGTAAATTACTAAGTAATAAATTTAAGTTTATCCTAATAAGATATTACTAGTAAGGCTATTAGTAGTACTATATTCACTGTTTCTAAACTACCTACTATAAATATAAGCTACCTAATAAGGTATAGTATAAGTATATATATAAAAGAAGTATCTCTTATTATTATATTATTAAGTTAAGTCCTAATAGCTATTCTACCTCCTTATTTAATATCTTTCTTTTCTTATTATATTACTTACTATTACTCTTAGTCTCTCACTCCTTATCTTAGCCCTTTAGCTTAGATATCTTTTACTATAGTTTTTAATTATTAGTATCTAATAAGAAGTAATTACTATATATCTAGTACTAATACTCTAGTATAATATAATATTTCTAAAGAAGAAATTAAAAAGGGAGGAGATTAAAAGAAAAGAAAGGAAGATATATACCTAATAAATATACTTCCTTACTAATTTACTAATAACTACCTTATCTATACTTAGAAACTTAATATCCCCTATAAATATAATATAGTAGTTATAACTCTTCTAATCTTTATTAGATATAGTGTTATTCTAATATAAATTATTAATATTATTAAACTTAAAAGAGGATTTACTAGACTTAGTATAATATATAATTATATAAGATATATTTAAGTCTAACTACTTAAGGAAGATAAAGTAATTAGCTAATTACTATATTATTAATAACTTTAGAAAACTTTTATATTAACTAGTATATATAAATTTAAGATAGTTAAGGAAAATATATATAACCTTTTTATACTAAGGTTACTTAGTTAAAGCTTAGTTAGTTAGTCTTACTATATTATAGTAGATCTTAAATAGCTTCTTTATATCTTTTACCCTATATATATTAGGTCTATTAAAAAGGTAGTCTAGTAGGTTAATTTATACCTTTTCTAATTAATGTTTAATATACTCTTTTATAGTATACTATATCTCTTAGCCTTATAGAAATTTTAAAGTATTATAAACTATAAGCTAAAGTTTTCTCTTAGGGTAAATATTATTTAGGTTAAATTAGAATTTAAAAACCTATATATTTTAAGTAAAATAGTTAATATATATTAGAGAATACCTATTATTAGTATAAGAATATTTATAAGTATTAATATACTTATATAATTTCTAACTAACTATAGTTATAAGTATATAGCTTAAAGGCTATTCTTTTCTCTTTATTAGTTATTTTAATTACTATTTTTATCTTCTTTTTACCTCCTTTAAACCCTTTATTTTACTCCTAGATAAAGTTATTCTCCTTCTCTCTATCTTAATCTTAAAAAGGGTTATTAGCCTTTTCTCTATCCTCTTAAGATAGAATACTCTTTTTAGTAGTTATCTTTATAGCTAACCTATAGGTAGGTAATCTAATAGGACTAAATAAAAATACTAAATAGTAATTAGAAGTTATTAAAGAAATATAAACTTCTTATATAGCCTAAGAATAAGATTTTATAAATATAATCTACTTACTAAGGCTTAATTTTACTCTATTTTATTCTTTATACTTTTTTAGTACCTCTACTTTATTATTATAGGATAATTATTATATAGTTCTATAAGTAAAGGTAACTTATAATAGTTAACTTTATATATTAAGGAAGTACTTTATAGTAAGCCTTAGTGCTTAGGATCTTATATAAAGAGTATTCTTTAAGTATACTTACTAGAATATAGATAGTAGTAACTACTTTATCTATATACCTATTAGCCCCTAAGTAAGTAAGTAGGCCTATATAGACTATTATATAATATAGGAATATTATATAGTAGGTAAACTCTTTAAATTAAGGTTTAGTTTAAATTCTAGGTAGAGGAAGTTATACTATTCCTTTATTTTAAACAGAGGATCTTCTACTCCTATTACCTTAGCGATATATTAGGTACTTAGAAGGATAAGTAGTTATAAAAATAGATTTCTTTTTTATTTTTAAACTTTTAATAAACTATTTAAAGAAGAAGTTATAGTTCTTAAAATAATATAAATACTTAATAAGCTTAGGTTATAATTACTCCTTTTAAATAGAAGTTAGACTACTCTCGAATCTTACCTTAGGGTGTGTATAGTATTAAATTTAAAAATTAGTGAACATTCCTGCCCTATAGAGTACCGCCTACACAAGAACCCCCCCCCCCCCTTCCTTAAGGAACACCTATATAAGGAACACCTATACTAGTAAACAGAATAGACTATAATATAATAAACCTATAAGTTACTATATTAAATACCTCTAAGTAGTAAAAGAGGTTACCTAGCTTATTCCTAGTAAATAGAATAGACTATAATATAACTAAACTATAAGTTCCTATATTAAATACCTTTAAGTAGTAAAAGAGGCTATTTAGCTTATTTCTATCTTAATACTACCTTATTAAATAGCTTAAATCTAAAATAAGTTTTAAAATTCTTTTATAGAACCTCTAAGCCTACCTACCTTACCTCTTTTATAATATATTATCCTAGCTACTATACTTTAGCTAAACTATATTAGAAATTTTACTACTAAACTTATCTTTATATTAAGCTAGGACTAGTAATAATAATACTAATATTATATAATATCTTTATAGACCTCTATAAAGTTAAGGAAGATAATAAATTTATTATATTAAGAGAAGAATACTAGAAGCTTATTAATAAGCTTCCTATATATCTATCCCTCTAAAAGATTAAAGAGTAGTATTAAGAGACTAGCCCTAATATACTTAATCTATCCTTAGTATACTCTATAATATTTTACTAGCTATAATAAGATAAGATAACTAACTATAGCTAGGATCTAGAAGGTTTTATATAGGATAAAATAGATACTATTCTATAAAAGCTAGACTATCCTTTATATACTTATCTCTTCTAACTAGTAAATAATATACCCTTACTATAAAGAGTTATATAATAGTAGCTAAAGCTTACTAAATTCTTAAAAATAATAAATAATACTAAGGATAACTTAGACTATACCTTATATATAAGTACTTTATACCTAGCTTTTTATAGCTAGGAGATTAAGATAGGGAGTAAGGTATATAAGAAGCTATTTAATAAATAGGTAATTAATATATTAGCTAAATTCCTATCTAACTATAGTTATAGCTACCTAGGTAAGGAGGCTCTCTTAGACCTCCTTTACTAGGTTAAAAAGATCTAGTACTAGAGTTTTAGAGAAGACTTCTATCTAGTAATAGAGATAGGTTAATAGTAATAGTAGTATTTAGTAGCTAGTACTATATATAAGATTATTCTAAGTATATTTAAACTTTTTATAATAGACTATATCTTTATAAGTATAAGTAGACTAGGTTTAGTAGAAGTAACTATTAATCTAAATATAAATATAGAGGGACTAGCTTAATTTTAAACTATAATAGTTAACTATTATTAACCTTACTCTCCCTTTATACTAAAGAATAGCTCTTATAGTAGTCTATTATAACTTTAATAAACCCCCTCTAATAGTTAAAGGACCCCCTAATAAGGAGCTAAAAAGTAGTTATATAAATTAGTTTAAGTTAGTAGATTTATAGAGATAGTTAGTAGCCTAACTAGTTAAATAAGATAGAGCTAACTTTTACTTACTAGAAGAGAAGGTATAACTCCTTTATAAAAAACTTAATACTATACTTAGAGAGTTATAGACTAGGCTATAGTTCTTATCACTAATATAGAGGCTAATAAATAATAAATTACTAGAGCTAGAGAGGTTAGGCTAAGAGACTAAGATATTTAATTTTAAATAGACTAAAGAGGTTAATAATTAGCTAATTTATAGGACTAAAGAAGATATAGACTCTATAGTTCTAGTAGCTATACTTAGAATTAGACTAAGACCCCTAGGTTTATATATTAAGTCTTTATAAGTAGGTAATAAGAAATCTATACTAATTATAGTAGCTTCTAGGAAGCTAAGTACTACTAGTAGAGGTAAATCCTAGGTAAAGACTATATATACTACTAAGGCTATTACTTAGAAGCTATTAAAGATTATTACTACTTTTAAGAGGCTTAAGTTATAAGAGTTAAGGTTTAAAGAGAGTAAGTTTATTAAGTTAAAGTTAAAGTTAAAGTTAGATAAGTCTTCTAATTTAAACTTTAATAGAGAGAATAATAATATAGATATAAATAGAGGTACTATATTAGAGAAGGAGCCTACTCCCTAGTAATAATAAAGTATATATATAGAAAATACTATTAGTAAAGCTAAGAGAAGGGTAAAGACTAGAAAGTACCTTACTAACCTTTTAATTATTAATAATTAAGGTTATAATAATAGTAATAATAAAGATAAGGATAAGGATAAGGAGAAGGATAAGTAGGAGGAGAGGAGGGTTAGGGCTAGGGCTAAAGATAAATCTAAGGCTAGGGCTAAGGGTAAGGGTAAGGGTAAATAGCTAGCTTAGAGGCTAGAGGCTAATTACTATAGGTAATAGCTACTCTAAACACTATATAGAATAAGTTTTACTTTTTATACTTAAGTAATTTAACTATCTTCTATTAGACCTACCTCTAGGGCCTTATAAATAGCCTAGTTTACTCTTATATATAATTAATTAAAGGTTATACCTAGACCTAACCCTAGATAAATAAACCTACCTCTATATAATATAACACCTATTACTAATAGCTAACTAACTAAGTACTTATCTAATTCTTCTTAAATAGCTAGTATATAAGATCCCTTTAATAGTATCTAGTAGGTTATACTAGAGTAGGGTTAATAAGCCTAACTAGTAGCTTTAAAATACCTAGAAGTACTAGTAGAGAGGTAATATTATTAATATTTATAAAGATAAATAGTAACCCTAATAATAAGGCTAAAAAGAGGATACTAGATATAGATTTTACTAGTAATAACCTTAACTTATTTAAATACTATTACTCTAATTTAATAGTTACTCTATTACTAGGCTATAACTAAGATAACTAAGTTAACTATAAAAAAAACTAAGACTTAGATAACCTAGCTAATTTTATAGCTTAAGAAGCCCTTATTATCTAATATATATTATAAGCTAAGCCTTATAACTACCCTATTAAGTTATTATATAACTTAACCCTTATACTATAGTAGCTAACCTAGATAGAAGCTAAGAGTAAATACTTAATACTAAACTAAATAACTAATTTTAACCTTAAACTTAGTATTAATAGTAGTAGGACTTATATTTATAGAAGGCTAAGATAGTTAGTAGGCTATAATAAGAAGGCTATAGATAAATAGAAATTAGGTAAGGGGAAAAAAAGGTAGTATATTAAGCTCTATATATATCTATCCTATAATTATATATATAACCCCTATATAATCCTTATCCTTATCCTTATAGTTCTTATAACTATAATATTATTATTAGTAAATAAAGTTAATAAGTATATTATATTTAAACTTACCTTACTATATAAGCCTATACTACTAAATATTATTATAGACTCCCTTACTAAGCTTAAGTATAATATAATATATCTTAAGTAATACTATAAGTATACTACTATATATCTACTAATAGGTACTAGGTTATAAAATATACTAGCTTAGAGTATATAGCTATACCTACTTTACTATAAGGTTACCTAGCTATAAGACCTCTAAGCCTAGCTTCTAAATAAAAAGTATAAAAGTAATATTATCTACTACCTTTATATTTTAAAGGAGTAGCTATAGAGTATTCTAAGTTAAGTTAAAAAGCTAAATAGTATAGGCTATTAGTTAAGAGCTATAATACCCTACTAAATAAGCGTATACCTAGACTTATAGGTCTATAAAGTAGTATAAATAAAGTAGACTAGAGTAGTAGTAATAGTAAAGAAGGTTAAAAGGATTATTACTACTATATTAAAGTCCTAGGATTCTATATTATATACCTACTAGTTAAGGCTATACTAGGATACTAGAGAGGGCTAGATACTTAATAATAACTTAGTATACTATAGTAATAAGGAAGGGGTAGGGTTACTAGGGCCTAAGGGGGTAGGGTTTACTAAGAGGGAGTTAGATATAAAGATAGCCCTTAACTTTATTAATTAGATCTACTAAGACTTTAATATAATAACTATAGTAGTTAATAACTATAATACTAATCTAGATACTAATAATATATAGGTATAAAGCCTTACTACTAAAACTATAAGGGTCTTTAAAAAGTAGAAAAAGCTAGCTAGCTAATAGGAGATACTTACTAAGTTATAAAGTATATAAGTTATCTATAACTATATCTAGATTATACTAGCTTATACTTTAACTTTATATAACTTCTTAGGTTAATTAGTATATAGGCTACTATTACTTATCCTATAAGGAAAGACCTATATATAGGATATATTAGTTTAATAGTACTAAAAAGGAAAAGGGTATTATAGTATTAAGATTAAATTATAATAAGATATAATAACTATAGGTTATAGCTTAAAGACTAAGTAGCTACTTTATATTAGATCTACTTATAATATATTACTAATTATAGAACCTTATATAGCCTTATAGGTACTATAGCTTAACCTATAGGATGTAATAGGGAGCGTATCCCTTAGTACAACTCCACGATTTCCTATAACTATAGGGGAAGCTATATATATAGTTAGTAGTACCTTAGTAGAGTACCTATAAAAATAAATATAGGAAGGGATAAATAGGTTCTAACTAAGTTAAGTAATTAAAAATAGTTAGCTCTAGTACCCCTTAGACTAAAACTACTTCTTATATAAATTAAAGGGTAAGTAGAGTTATAGGGTAGGTAGTCTTAATAAAAAAGGTTAAAAGCTAAAATAGTAGAGGCTATAACCTTCTTTAAAAAGACTATTAAGTACTAAAATAATACTAGTTATTAGCTTATAGCTTTTAGTTCTATCCTTACTATACTTACTAGTATATAGTAACTACTAGAGTTATAAAATAATCCTCTCTTATAGCCTTTAGTGTAGATTATTAACCTTAAAAGTTTATAATACTAGTCTTTACCCTTTACCCTAGGTTATATTAATATATAGACTAGATAAGTTAATAATACTTATATAAACTCTATATATTTAGATATATATTAATTACCTATATAGTATTTATACTTAAAGACTTCTAGAATAGATACTTTAAGTATCTTAAACCTCTTTTAGAATTATATCTCTCTATCTAGCTTATATACTATAGATATAAAGCCTTTTTTATTATATTAAGCCTATTAATATTTAAACTACTTTTAGTCTATTATCTATAATTTTACTACTAGTATAAGAGGAATAAGAATAGTACTACTTACTATAAAGGGCTTAGAGGAATTCTAATAAATAGACTATAATAGCTTCTACCTTTAAAGGCTAGCTAATACTAAGCTTTATAGATTAATAATAGTATTAGTACTAATAGGTAGGTAATAAAGACTAGCTAGATAGGTAGGTATAACTTAATATAAAGTTATTAAATAAAATAGTAGCCTCTAATAGTAAGCTTTACTACTATTCTATAATACTATTTCTTTTTTATACCTACTATTATTTTAGCTTAGTAGATACTTAAAGAATAATAGTTAAATATATAAGCTTTCTAATAAAATTAACTATACCTCTATACTAATTATTAATACTAATACTTCTCTAGTATAGCTATTTTATAGAACTTATACTTTTAGCTATATATTACTATCTTATAGCTAAGGCTTCTTAATAATATTTCTAAGATATATAGTTATAAGGGATAAACTAATTCTAGTATAATTAAATCACCTTAGTTTATATATATATATACTCTTTACTCTCCCCTATCTACTATCTCCCCCCTCTTTATATTCTTTTAATACTACTCTTATTTACTTATATATATATATACCTACTTTAAGTTACTTTATAGTTATATCTCTTTATTTCTATATATACCTATAAAGTTTCTATTATATTTAGAGATCTTACTTTACCTATAGTTATCTATAAGCTTAAGTTTACCTCTATAATTATATATTTACCTCTATATATACTTATTAGAATCTATATATAGTATTATATTAAAATTATACCTAAAGCTAGCTATATTAAGCTTAATACCTAGATATTAATTAATATTATAAATATAATAGCTTTATCTATCTAAAAGTCTTAATACCTTCTATCCTTTATTCTTTCTCTATATCTTATACTACTATTTTATTTTCCTTTTATATTCTAGATTAATTCTATCTCTTACTACTTACCTTTATCTTTTAATATTCTTTACTATATAGAATAGCCTATCTAAAAGATTATATACCTAGTTCTATAAGTTAATATTAGCCCTAAATAAGCTCTATTATATACCTATTTAGTTCCTACTTACTAACTAAAATTATTTATAACTAACTTAGTATCTAACTATATATATACTACTAGTATACCTAGTATTATAATAGCTATAATAGCTAGTATAGCTACTATAGATAATACTAGTAATAACTTAGTAATACTTATTAATAATATAGATAATAGTATTATAATACTAGACTTTAAGATCCTTATACCCTCCTCTAATAAGAAGAGGAAGAGGTTATCTACTATCTTCTAAAATAAAGATAATACTTAGACTATTAAGAATATCTACTATTAGACTAGCTATAATAATAGAAATAATAATAAAAATAATAAGTCTATAGTTATTTATAACCTACTACTTTATAGATAAACTCTAAATAACTATATTATCCTATAAATATAATATAATAGCCTTAGCTTAAAAATAAATAATACTTATATAGAGAAGTAAGCCTATAAAATAAAATACTTAAAAAAAGTAATAACTTATTAGTAGTCTATATTCTACCCCTTTATAAGTAGATCTTAGATAATTATATTAGATAATAGATCTAGCTTAATAAGCTTAGTACTAAGGATATACACTCTACCTTAAAGTAATAGGTTATTTACTATCTTAGAATAGAGTTTCTATAGATATATATAGGGAATATATAGATAAATAGCCTATATTAGGTTATAACTTAGAAGATAAGTAAGGAATTTTCCTTTATAATATAAAGTTTAAAAGGTAGATAAAATTAACCCTATTAATAGGGAATATATCCCTAGCCTATAACTTATAATATACTAAAGTACTTATTAGCTACTATAAGTAGCTACTATACCCTAGTAACTTACTATATTATTTAACTATAAAAGAGGATATAAGTAAGTTTAAGTCTTAAAAATAGTAAATATAAGAGAAGATATAAGGAGTTTATAGCTAAATTTTAAAGAAATAGAAGATAAATTAAAGCTCCTTTAAATACCTATATAAAAAGTATATAGCTCTATAAAAGACCTCTTCCTATATTAAATACCTATAGTATAACTTAGATTAATAATAAGCTACTAGCCTATAGAGTATTAGCCTAAATATATTAGGTTCTACCTATTTAATAGCTTTACTAATAATAAAAAAGTAATAACCTTACTCTTTATATCTCTCTAAGATATCTATAATACCCTTTTAGAACTAGATATAGATAAGAACCTACTAGTATAATCTATAATACTAACTATTATCCTTACTACTATATTAGAGTATTATAAAAGAAGAAGGTAAGGAATTAAAGCTAGTACTAGGGATAATAGTAGAGATCTCTTTAAAAAGTCCCTTCTATATAATAATACTACTTAAGACTTATTTACTAGCTTTACTAAGTTATATTTTATTCTAATTACCTTAGTAGCTAATATAAACTTATCTAAATTTAAAGTCTAATAAGTTTAAACTATTTAAAACTACTTTAAGAATAAAAAATACCTTACTTATTAAGTTCTACTAAGCTAGTATAGATTAAAAAGTATTAAAAATTAAGAGATATTTTTTAAGGGTAGTAGTAGGGGGATTATTATATTTATTATATAGTATTATTATTATTACTATTATTTTTATTAGGATAATACTTTATAAGAGAATAGATAAATATAATAGAACTAATAGTACTTTTCTACCTTTATTAATTATTATATACTTTCTAAATATTAGGTTATTAAACTTATTACTACTCTATAAAGCTATTATATATAACTTTAAATATATATATAATATAAGTAAAACTAATAAAATATAATAGAGAGTAATTAAGCTTTAAGGTAGAGTAGCTTTTAGGTATTAATAAACTAAACTTTATCTTTTAGTCTCCTATACTTAGTATAGTAAAGGAGGGAAGGTAGCTATAGTAAAGTAAGGCTATAGCTCTCTATTTTTAATTAGTATTCCTAGTTTCTATATAGGATAAGTATTTATAGGTAGATAGTAGATAATAGGTAAGAGAGTCCTATATAGTTACTTTAAAGGTATATATTAAATATACTATTATCGTTAAACAGCTATACTTTAAAAAAGTATTATAACGTTATGTTAAAAAAAAAGTAGCTTGACTACACTTCTGCACACTAAAGAAAACAGGGCCCACCCCTTCACAGCGCTATAGGTGCCGCGGGCCTATCCCGTAGGGTGGGCACGTGTAAATACCGTGGCTACAAAGTAGGTACCCGAGTAAAGCTCGTCGTTACTATATATATAATCTATAAAGGATAATATAAAGAGTAGGGATATATAGCTATAGTATTAGCTAGATATAGTAGTACTACTTACCTTATAGTATATAGTTAGTTATATAATAGTAATAGGGATAAAATTTAATATTATCTAAATACTTTACTATTATAAAATAAGTTTATAGCTAAAGTCCTTATTAATAACTCTATCTATATATACTACCTAAATATTCTCTATTTATAATAAAATTATAAAAATAAAAGAAAAGAAAGTAAACTAAAAAAGAAATTAAAAAAATTAAAGTTAAAAGGGTATATCTACTAACCTATCTAAGTATTTATACTAATCTTAAGTAATTATAGTTAAGCTTAATAATCTACTAAGTAATTATAATTAGACTATAAAAGACTAGTAGATACTTATATTTTTTTATTAAATTTATATATACTATATTACTATAGACCTACTAATAGCTAAGACTCTAGTACTATTACTAGAGCTTATATTAGAAGAAGGAGGTAGGTCTTAGCTTTAACCTATAATCTAATATAGTATACTAATAAGTAGGCTTAAAGGGGCTAGCTACTAAAGGCTATCTATAATATAGTTATATATAGATAGATAGCTACTATACTATATTTAAAGTATAATATAAACTAAGGGAAGGTAAATTTATATATTAATTCTTCTAAGTAAGGATTTAGCTAAACTCTAGATTAACTATAATACTAAGAGTATATATAAACTCTCCCTCTTACTAGTATATACTCTTAGTAATAAGTAGAATAATATACTATCTTAGTATTCTAACTTAATAATAGTCTATAGTTTATAACTATAAAGTTAATAAAGCCCCTTTAAGCCTTATAGAGTTAGATTATAGGAGAGAAGCTATACTTAGTCTAGTTTAACTATAATACTATAGTAACTTAAAGGTAATTAATAACTATTATATTAATAATATAGCTAAACTTTAAGGACTATAAAAAAGGGAGCTAGGTAAGAAAGAAAAGGGAAAAAATCCTAAGATTTAAGGTTAAAGGATAGTAGGCTACTTATATAATATTAATACTTTAATAAAGTAAATTAGTATTTAATAAATTAAGTTATCTCTACCCTTAGCCTTATTTAATACTTATAATTTACCTTACTAAGCTACTCTAATATATTAGAAAATAGAGATATAATAAGTCCTTAGCCTATAGCCTAATTTATTAAGTATATATCCTTAAGTAAAATAATACCTCCTTATATACTAGTATTTATATTATAAGCTACTCTAGCTTCTTTTCTAGTAGTCTAAAAGAGCCCTTTATATAGTTAATAATAGTACTTTTATTATATTTTAAAGAAAGTAAGTCTAGTAATATTAATAAGGCCTAATAAGTTAATATTTAATAGGTAGAAACTCTATTCTAGCTTATAAAGTATAATCTAGGTAGTAGTTTTAGCTATAGTTAATAAAGTAAGGGAGACTAGTATAGATAGATAAATAGATTAAAGTAAAGTATAAAAACTAGTATTATATAGTAATTAAATACTCTTAAGTATAGCTTATACTAGTAGGCTAACTAGAAGATAGTTCTATTTTTACTACTTAAATAGCTATAGCTACTTATTTACTATAAGATAGGCTAATTTTCTAATTTTATAAATATAAGCCTTTTATCCTATTTTATAGGGTAGTCTTTATTTATTTTAAGATAACTAAAATAAATAAATAATTCCTTAATTTTTCTTCTAGATACCTATTTCTAGCCTTTAAAAGGCCTCTAAGCTAAAAGTAAACCTAGTTAAATCTAGTCTAGCTAAGTTAGTTAAGTCTACTTACTTAGTTAAATTAATAAGTAGTAAACTATAACTTAAAAAAGAAGGAAAATACTATCCTCCTTACTATATATTTAGTTATACCTTAAATACTAATATAAGTAGATTAAGTATTTAGTAGATAAGGGGATAGTAATAGGCTAGTACTTAAGCTATTACTTTATTTACCTACTTAACTATATTTAACTAATTACCTAAACTTATAAATAAATAATATTTAAGCCTTTATCTACTAAATAAGGTATTATTACTTTAGACTAATTTTAGGTCTAAATTATATAATATCTTAAGCTTAGACTCTTTATATAATAAAGATAATATAATATCCTTACTACTTTACTTTAAGGGTTAAAGTAATAAGGGGAAGAATATATACCTATATACTATATATACCTAGAGGTATAATTAATAAAATTTATCTTTTATTCCTACTTATAATTAAGAGTAATCTTAACTAACTATTATTAAAAGTATCTATTATATCTTTAATTATAAAATATTAATATTTTACTATTTTTTAGGGAATATAACTAAATTAAGTTAGTCCTTAATAACTTATATTATTTATACTAGCCCTATTTATAACCTCTTCTTTACTCTAATATTTAGCCTCTATACTTTATCTAGTCCTATATAGAATTAGTTAGATAGAAAGATAATATATTCTTTTATTTTAAGATATTATAAGAAGAGAAGGACTACCTTTCCTAACTAGGCCTAGTAATTCTCTAGTTTTTAATATTATAAGGGAGTATAAAATTTATTATTCCCTACTTTCTCTATTTCTAGTTATAATATTTATAAGAATAGTTAGTATAAAAAGAGGCTAAAAAGTACTAATTAGTAGCCTAAGTTAAAGGACTTTATTAGTCTTAGAAGATTACTAATAGTAAGTCTAGGAAATAATAAAAGCTAAGGTAGGCTATAGTATCTATAATAATCTTCTATAAACCTCTTTATACTATTAATATTTATTTATATAATTACTATTTTTATAGGCTATAGATAGAGATAAATTAGCTTTCTCTATAAGTTAACTAGTTTTATATAATAGGTTTACTATCTTCTTATATACTAATACTAGTAGCTTCCTCTATTTTATTCTCTTTTATTCTAATCTAGTAGTAATAGAGTAGTATTATATACCTTTATATAGGGTTCTTCTTAGTTATAATATCTAAATCTAACTTTTCTATTATAGCTAACTATTAAAATCTAAGATATAGTATTAGCTTTAAGCTTATTATTAGATATATACCTAACTTTAAAAACTACTATATATAGTATTATAATAAGTACTAAATATTATAGAATAAATTAGGGTAAGCTTTTTAGGAATATCTAATCCTTTTTATAATATTAAGCTAGTAATTATCCCTAGTACTAGTTACTTTTTAGACTAAATAATTAGAAGAAATAATCTATTATATAGCCTATAGTATTTCTTAACCTCTAAGAACTATATTATATAAAAGAGCTTAGTAACTAGTAGCTTTATCCTACTAGAATACTAGTACTATTTAATATACTATATAGTACTTCTTATAGTATTATATAGCTCTACTCTTTATACTATTAGCTCTATATTAAGGACTATATATAATAAGCTAGGTATACTATATTATATTAGTAAGTAGTAGATTTTATTAAGTAGTATAGATAGGTAGATATAGATATTATATATAGCCTTTACCTAATAATAGTCTTCCTTATAGCTATATACTAAGTATAGTAGAGTATAGATAAATAAAAGTCTAGTAAGTCCTTTTAGCTAATTTATAAAGATAGCTATAATAATATTTATTATAGCTATAACTAGTATTATAAGTAGTATAATTTTAAGTCTTCTATTTTCTAAATAGATAGAGATTATACTAAATAGCTAAGCTTTAATTAAGCTAGTAAGAACTTAGATAGTAGTAGTAATAATATAATATAATATAAGTATAAGCTACTATAGTAATAATATAGTCTATATAATATTAAACTCCCTACTTAAAGGTAAAGTTAGTATTAGTTAATTATTAAGTAGGCTATTCTTAAATATAAGTATTTAAAATATAATAGCTTACCTCTAATAGAGAGTAACTTAAAAATTAGAAGCTATTATACTATATTAGTTATTAAATAAAGCCTTTAACTTTATATATATCCTTTAGCTTCTTATATAAGGCTCTTTAAGCTTAGAGAGGATACTTTATATTTAAATTAAAATATAATAAGATTAGACTAAAATAAAGAAGAAAGAAATTTAGTATCTATCTTTACTAAGTAAATAAGATTCTCTAATTTATAGGCTACCTTAGAATATAACTTACTTTACTATATTAAAGATAAATAATAAAATATATTCTAGCCTATTTACTTAGCTTACTAGCTTTAGCTTAGTATAGAAATAATCCCTTATAAAGGGTATAGTACTTTAAGTTAGATTTCTAAGGCTAAGAGAGTAGTAGAATAAGTTAGGTATCTTAAGAAATAAGTCTTTATTCTATAAGTAAGTCTACCCTCTAACCTTACCTTCTATCTATCTATCTAAGCTTTAGTACTTTTAACTATAAGAAAGAGTAAGTAGATATATAATTTAATATAATAAGTATAGTAACTAATTTAAATATAAGTTACTATCTACTTTATCTTATATTCTAGATACTATTAATACTTTTTTACCTAGTATAACTAAGGCTATATATAATAAGTTAAGCCTAGCTAAGCTTAGTTTTTTAATAATTATTATTAGGAACTAGATTATATCTACTAGAGTTATATATAACTAGAAGGATATAAAGAACTTTAAATATATTACTAAATTATAAAGAAAGAGGACTAATTTATTAGATACTAATAAGTAGATCTATAAGCTTAGATATAATATAATATACTAGGTAATTAAGATAGAGCTCTTATAAAAGGATAAGGATAGCTAGGAATTATAAGTTAAGTATATAAGTAAATATACTAATAGTTAAGATCTTTATAAAGTACTAGCTACTAGCTTTATAAAGAGTAAGCTTAACCTTAGTAGATATAGTAATAAAGGAAAGGGTAAAGGCTATATAAAGAAGAGAGCTTAGTAAGAGTCTACTATTACTAATAGTAAAGAAGCCTATAAAACTATAGGTAAGCTTAGCTAGGCTAACTAAAAAGTATAGATTAATTTAAATAATAATACTATTAAGAAGGCTATAGTAGTATCTAAGCTATTAGTCTTTACTAGTAATAAGGAGAAGGCTATTATTATTTAGAGTATTAAAGAGTAATTAATAATCTATCTTACTAAGAGTATAGTATTACTTAGTAGCTCTAATTTAAATATAAAGGTCTTATAAAATCTAAAGAAATAAATATAGCTACTAAAACTTATAGTAGTAGGTAAACTAAGTATTAAAGGATAGAAGTAGCTTAAGAAACTATAAGATAAGTAATAAAGTATAATAAAAGATATAAAGGATAGTATTAGTAAGGGTAGTATATAGAGGTTATATTAAATAGGATAAGTAATAAACTAGTATTAGGTATTTATAAGTAGTATAACTAAATTACTATCTTATATAAGAAGTATAGATAATAGCTATTATAATTAGAAAGATAAATAGTTATAATTCTTTTATCTCTAAGTAATATTTATAAAGAAGTAGTAGTATATTATATATTCTAGAATATATATTTTATAGAAAAAGATAGTAACTATAAAAGATATTTAGAATAATTAAGTACTCTAGTATATATTAGTTTAAATATATTTTAGTAACTAGTAAAGTAGCTTTAAGAGTATAAGTCTAAGCTTTAGTAACTATTAAGTTATAAATAATAGCTAATATAAATACTAATTATATAGTAATATAGAGTATAAAGGAGTTTAATAGCTAGCTACTATATAGTATTAGTAAGTATAATATATATATAAGACTTAGATAAGTATATTTATATTATAATTAAATAAATACCTTAGCTATTATCCCTAGTTAATCTATATTTATATTACTCTATTATTAATATCCTTTTCTTTTTCTTTACCTTCTTCTTAGCTAGTAGAATATTATTCTACTTTTTTACTACTATTTATAGATATATTAAGAAGAGGGCCTTTATAGGTATATCTTTCTTTCTTAAAGAGTATATATTTATAAGCTCTTTTAGTAGTAGTATTTAGCTATATAGGAAGTAAGCTACTAAAGGTAGTTTAAGAGTAATTTATAAAATATCTAGTTTAAAAGTATTATTACTAATAAGTAGCTTTATAATATCTTATATATATTTAACTAAGTATTAAATAGATTAATTATTCTTTAAGCTAGTTTTAATATAGTAGAATTCTAATCCCTTTTATTCTTATAAGTTAATAAGTAAATAGTAGATAGTAGGTATAATATAAAATATATTTAGGTAGTTTTCAGTATCTATATTTTTCTCTTTTTTTTTTAACTTTTTATTATTTTAAAGGATTTAAAATAAGATTTTAGAATTTTAGAAAGATAGAATTATAAGCTTAGTAGTATAAATAACTAGATACTAGTTACTATTATTTTTTATTTATAAATAGTAGTCCTAGAAAGTATAGTAATAAGATAGCTCTATTATAATAGTACTTATATCTTATATAATATAGATAAAGTAAAATTTAGGTAAATATATTTAAGGTAATATATTATAAATACTAATTTTTTTTTAAACTAGAGTTTATTAAATAAGGATATATTTACCCTAGGGTAGGTATTTACTAAAGCTATAAGTAGGTTACTAAGGGTAGATAAGTAAGATTATATAATATAAGAGTCTAGAGGTTTATTTTCTCTTAATATTTATTATTCCTTAGAATTATTATCTATAAATTATAGAATATTATCTTACCTTTATTACTAGCTAAGAAAAATACTATACCTCTCTTTTATTTAGTAGTTAGTTATATTAACTATAGTACTCTATCTAGTACCTTTACTTTTAATAAGAGAGAGTCTTTTATACTTTTTATTTAAATAGTCTAGCTAGACTAGAAGTTTATAGCTATTATTATAATTAATTTTTATAAACTCTATAAGTAGTAGTTAACTTAGAGCTATATTATAAATCTAGCTAATTACTATATTTAGTAGCTTATTAATAAAGAAATAATCTATTTACTTACTTAAATAACCCCCTCTTCTATTACCTCCTTAGTATAACCTTAATCTTTATAATTATCTTTTAATAATTTAAATTAAGTAGAATTTAATAGAGTATATTCTAAGTAAAGCTAGTAGAATATAATAGTATATATCTTTATAAAGTAATTAAAATAGTAGCTTATAAATTTAGGCTATCCTATATATTACTATTCTATAGTTAAAATATCTATATTCTAGAGAGACCTCTTAAATATTTACCTTACTCTACTAACTAATTTATAAGATATATATTTTATTTAAATTAATTATTACTACTTTTAGTAACCTATAGAAGCTAGATAAAGTAACTATCTTTATAACTATTATAGACTATATAAAATAGCTATAGTTAATAGTTATAGTTATTTATTTAACTATAAATTTAATTTTAACTTAGATCTATATTAGATATATTATTCTATTTTAATATAATAAAGACTGCTTTTTTAGTAGTATCTTTACTTTAAAGGATAGTATAAATTATTTTAAAATTATTATAAGTTACTATAAGAGTACTTAACTCTATAATTTTCTAGAGATCTTTATTAATACTATTAACTATCTTTTTAATAGACCTATTAATAATTATATTATAATTATTATATAAACCTATATATAGCTTATTAGAAACTAGCTACTACCTTATCTATATACTTATAGCCTTACTATAAATACTTTTAGTACTAGTTATAGCTAGTATATAGTTAAAGGACTAGCTAGAGTATAGAATAGTAATTCTAGCTTTAATAGCTTCTATTATATTATAGTAGGGTTAGTAGTTATTTTAGCTTATATTAGTATTAAGGTCCCTATTTAAACCTAAGTTAGCTCTATTAGTATATTTCTACTATATACTTTTAGCTTTATTATATTAAATTATATTATTAGGTAGTAGTTTTATAGAGAGTATATTATAGTATTAGCTCTTACTTAGTACTAACTAATAGTAATTATTAGACCTTATAAGGAGGTAATAACCTACTTAGTATATAAATACTTATATAGGCCTAGCCTAGCTATTATACTAAGCCTTTATAAAGTACCTATATACTAAGTTTATTTCTATAGTTTTAGTTATTAAAGGTATAGAGGTAGTTAGAGGCTAGCTATATTAGTCTAGGAGAGGACTATATAGGGACTATATATAGTCCTACCTAGGTCTAGATTAGGTATTATTAATATTATATAATTCTATTTAGCTTAGATTTTAGTACTATACTTATATTATAGCTAGAGGGATAGTATTTAAAGTATAAGGTAAGTATAAGGTTATATAAATTATAATTATAGACTAAGTTTAATTTAAATTATATCTTTTTAAGGTTTAGGATATAGTAATATAAAAGTAAAGTAACTATAGTTAAAGTTTAAATAATAATTACTAGAAAACCTTATAACTCTTTATATTATAGGTAGTATTTATAATCTACTATTAAGAGTATTAAATTATATAAGTTATATTAATTTAAGTATCTTATTATATTATAGGTTTATAATTATATAATCTAGTAGATCCTACTATTACTTTTATTAGTATTTATAGATTTCTTTACCTTCCTTTAGTAATTAGATTAGCTTATTACTATAACTTATAAGCTTATTTAAGTATCTATTTTAATTAATATAATTTAAAAAGATAGTATTTTAGCCTTCTTTTAGTATTAATAGGTTTAAGAGCTAGACCCTTAATAGTAGTAATAGTATTAAAGGTATAAAGTAGATTAAATTTTTAAAAGGTCTACCTAGTTTTCTTCTAGTATTTTAGTATTTATAGATCTACTTTTTATCTAAAGATTTTAGTTTAGTAATACTTATTTCTTTAGCTATTTTTCCCTAGTATTATATAGTTAGATTATTCTAATTTTTAAATATTTTATAGAGCTAGTATTAAAATTTAATACCTATAATATATTTTAATACTAATAAGATTATAGATTTAGTACTATAATTTTTAGTTAGTTTTAATAGCTTACTAAGGAAAAGGTTTAAGTTTAATAGGATATAGTATAATATTATAGTTTTAGAGCTTTTAAGTTAAAGCCTATTAACTAGCTAGGTAAGGTTTTTTACTACTAGCTTACTATAAAGAGTAAGTTTTATTTTATAAACTAGTCTATTTATTTTTAGTATTAAGACTATAGTAGGTATAATAAAATAATTTTCTTCCCTTATAAACTTCTCTTATATTTAGTTACTAGAGCTAATAATAAATAGGGTATATTTAGGGGTATTTTTCTTAACTTTAGTAGTAAGAGCTATTAGCTTTTTCTTCTTTTTTATTATTAGAAATACTTACTTTTAACTATAGGCTCTTTTCCTTACTATAGCTTACTAAAGAGTACTAATAAGGAGGTAAAATTTTCTATAGCTTTTATACCTTTTATACTATTTAGGGATATATTATATCTTTTTATAGTCTAGTTTATTAAGTTTATAGTCTAAGTATATCTAAATCTCTTCCTAAAAGGGTTTCTTTTATAAAGGTAGGAAGTTAATTAAGATAGTAAAGTAGCTAGTTAGGTTAATAATACTATAATATTAGTTATAGCTAGTAACTACTATATCTCCTAAGCTAGTAATAAATATATTAAATAAGATCCTCTTATTTTATAGCTAGTTAAGGTAGTAGAGGCTATTAAGATACTATATTAACTAGTTATTATTAATAGTTTTATAGTTAAATAAGTCTTATAAATAGTATACCCTAACCTTATAATATTATTATCTATAGAATTTCTTAAAGTATATAGTAGAATCCTTATATATAACTATTTAGAGCTTAAATCTATATAGGACTATATTAATTAAGTAGAAGTTTCTATTTTTTTTATAGAATAGTATATTTAAGTACCTTCTATCTATATACTAAAAGTAGTTTTATAAGCTATTTATAATAGATAGCTTTAATATTCTCTTTCTAGAATAAATAATTTTATTAGTATAGAGGGTAATTAGCTTTCTAATATAGTAAGTAATCTTATACTAGGTCTATCTATTAAAAAAGTTATCTAGATAAATAGTAATCTTACTATTTATAAGTCTAATTAGTATAGCTAGAAAGTCTAGAAAGTTAAAGTTTAATCTTAGTATAAATAGTAAAACTATATTTAGCTTATCTAATAACTAGTACTTTATAGTATAGATAGCTTTTAGGTTAGTTTATAATTACCTTTTATCTATAGTATTACTAATTAAGTATATCTTTTTTATTATACCCTCTTTAGTTTTAAGTTAAAATAACCTAAGTTTATCTTTTAAGTTTTATTACTAATTAAATAGTATTTTAATAAATAGTACTAGGGTATTTTTAAAGTTCTTTTTACTAATTAGTGTTTATTAGGGGTTAGAGAGGTATTTTACTATATTATTATAAGTTATACTATTAGTTATTATCTAATATATTAGTATTAGTAGTTAAATAGCTTACTAGTTTTAATAGTAGTAGTAGGCGCTACCCTAGTAGGCTTTATATATAATAGGTCCTTCTAGCTACTTAGCTTATTACTCTAGCCTTATATTATATTAATTTATTTTATTCCCTAGTCTATCTATTTATTAGAATAGACTATAGTACTTTATATTTTACTAGGTACTACTATACTCTTATTAGGTATATATATACCTATCTTAACCCTATTAGTAGTATTATTCTCCTCTATATATATTACTAAACCTAGATTAGCTATACCTAAGATTATAAATTATATATCTATAGTTATTATAATTATATCTTACTCCTATTAATTATAATATAGTTAATTATATTATTAATACCCTTTATTATAGTATAGACTTCTATAATAAATTACTTAATAAATAATTCTTTAAATAATAGTATAGATAAGTCTTCTTTATATCTATAGGTTTAGTTAGAACTTATAAATAAAATACTATCTACTACTCTACTATAATAATATACTTAGATTTATAGCTACTATCTTACTTTTTCTATATTATTATCTCCTTAAACCTAGATATAAATATCTTAAATCTCCTTATAAACTCTTAAATATTTATTTCTATAGTAATTTAATAGTAATTTAAGTTTAAATTATTAAAAGTTCTTACTCCTATTATACTAGGAAAAATTATACTTATTATAGCTAATAGTTTTATACTTATTAGTCTAAGTAGTAGATAGTTATATAAATAAGTACCCTTTACTTCTAGCTAAGCTTTAACTATCCTATTTCTATAATAATTAGACTAAAGAATTTAGATTTAGTCTAAATATTATAGCTATATATATCTTCTATAACTTTATACTATCTATATATAGGAAATAATCTATTTAATACTTAGAATTACTATAAAGTAATATTAGAATACTATTCTAATAAGTATAATTTTAGTATAATAGTTATACTATAAAAGTATACTCCCTAATTTAATAATATACTAAATAAATATATAATATTAGTTCTATCTAATTCTATAATAATATAAAGTCTCTATTACTAACTATAGCTATCTTCTTATTATCCTTAAAGCTACTAGATAATCCTAGCTTAGGTTAAGTAAGAGTTAGCTAAAAAGAGTATTCTCCCCCCTTATAAATATCCTAACCTCTAGCTATAACCTAATAATAATTAATTATTTAAAGTAGTTAACTAGGTAACTAATTATAATCTAAGTAAGATAGTTAATAGGCTAGATTAAGATATATACCTATAGTTAAAAGAGAAGGTTTATAGTTAAATACCTTAAAGGCTAGCTAAGAAACTAGGTATATTCTAGAGATATAAGTTAAACTAAGTAATTTTCCTAACTAAAAAGCCTTTAAACCTATTTTTTAAACCTAAGTATAGTAGTAGATAGTAAAAGGGCCCTTATAGTTTTATTATATAAGTTAAAGATATCTTTAATATAGTAACCCCCTACTATATAAGGTTTAGAATATATATAATACTACTATATAATATAGTATTTATAGATACTATTACTACCTTTATTAGTTCTCTTAGATTAAAGAAGAGTATAAAACCTATTTAGTTTAATTATAGTATTAAAGATATATTTACTATAGCTATATAATATCTAGCCTTTATTACTATCTAATACTATTTATTAAAGGCTAAAATAATAGAAGTTATTACTACTAGTATTTATTTTTATTAGCTTAATTTATACTTATTTAAATTTATACTTATTTAAATTTATACTTATTTAAATTTATACTTATCTAAATTTATACTTATCTAAATTTATACTTATTTAAATTTATACTTATTTAAATTTATACTTATCTAAATTTATACTTATCTATCTTTAAGAGGAATATCTAAAATAATAAGAATTATTTAGTTAAGATACTTATTAAAATAGCTACTAATACTATTTCTAGTATTATCTATATAAAGAAGGCTCTAGATTAGATTAGTTATTAAGAGCCTATATTCTCTATAAGGATAGATATTTTTAATAAAAATAGTAATACTAAAGTATATATATATAATAATATAAATAATAACTTAATTAAGTAGGCTAAGAAGACTAGTTAAGTATTTTTATATAATTCTAATAATATAAATAATACTAAGAAGACCTAGGTTACTTACCTAGTACTCTAGAATTTTAATATAGGTATAGGGTATATCCTCTATAATTAGATACTTTAAAAGTTTACCCTTTATAATTATATAGTATTATTAAGGGAAGGTCTTATCTAAAAGTTTAATTTTTAACTCTATATAAGTAGTATTAATTAACTCTACTATAAAGATTTAATTTCTTTAGTAATTCTTATAAGCCCCCCTTATTTCCTTTTCTATAAACTACCCCTACTCCCCCCTAAATAAAAAATAAAAGAAAGAGAAGAAATATCTCCTCTATATATTAGTATCTATAAGCTAAGTTATTTAGATTAATATTATATATAAGTATTTTAAGAATTATAATAAACTATAAATAATAGTTAAAAAGTTATAGATATATAATACTATTAGAGTAGATATTTAAAATAAAAAGCTAAAGTACCTATATTCTATTAAAAAGAATTATAAATAAGTAAAAGCTAGATAGATAGCTAGTATCTTAATATTATTAAATTCTCTTTAAGGTCTAATTATACTACCTAGTAGTATATCTAAAACTACTTATATTATTATAACTTTCTATTATCCCTTTAATATATATAATAATATTTATAACTAGGATAAGTTCTTTAATAACTTTAATAATATTAATAAGTATAGTTAACTATACTAATTTAGCTCTAATATCTTTACTACCTTTTAAACCCTCTTTTTATACTTTAAGTCTTCTTATATTAAAGCCTAATCTATTACCTCTTAAACTACTAAGCTTATATCTATCTAAGTAGTAGTAGGGTTTAGATATAAGGGTAGAAATAGATTTAGAGTAGTAGACTAGTTATTTAATTATAGAAAAGAAAGGTTAAGTAAGTAGGGGACTTATTTTTCTTTATAGTTACTATCTTTTATAATAAGTATAAAAAAGTATAGTATAGATAACTTAGCTATATATAGATTAATCTTATATAGGTACTATATATAAATAAGTATAATCTTCTTATTTTTTAGAATCTTATTATATATAGATATATTATACCTTTTCTTTTATATATAGTTTAAGATTTAGAATAAAAACTAATAATACTTATTAAAACTAGCTAGGTTTATCTAAATTATAGCTTAGTTACCTTACTTATATTATTAATATACCTTTATCTATTTAGGACTACCCTTATATAAATAATATTAAAGATCTAATACTTATACTAACCTCTTAATATCTTAAAGTCTATACCCTTTCTAAAAATATCTACTTTAATTATATTATTATATAAAATTATTCTTATTAACTACTAGTAATACTAGATTAAGTAGTTCTTTATTCTATAAAAACCTATTCTCTTTTTTAAAAAATATTATACTTTAAGCCCCCCCCTCTATTACCTATTAGGCTATCCTCTACTATATATAGTAGATAGTCTACAGCTACTACCTACTATATATAGTAGATACCTTACTACTAGGTACTATATATAGTAAAAATTTTACCGGAGTAGTATGAAAACGGTTAAGAAGTGAGATAAGAACATCGTTGCCGCCACCCTCCAAGCAGCTGTCTCCGTCCTCGTCGGTGTATGGCCCCCCAATATCACTGCTTCGGCACGCGCGAATCCGGTATTCTCCACCCTCTGCGGGTCGTGAGACATCGTAGTCGTTGGCCTGTCCCTGGCTCCAGAACATGTAGAAGTAATCCCCGTACTTAAAGGGGAAGCTGGCTTCGACATCGTGGCTACCCTCGGGCTCGTAAATTGTCTGGGTTGGATCTCCATCGGCAGCCGTCGCATCCGAGTTGAACGTGACAAGCTGGATATCACCCCAGTAAGACCCAAATGAGAGATGGTAAGTCCCATCGACCAGGATCATGGTAGGATCAATGGCATTATAGGAGTCGTCTGAGGTCGACTCCACGCCCGTTGACCCATGATCCTCCCAGGTACCGTCTTCCATAGTCGTACTTGTTGCATACGCGATGACCGAGTCCTGGCTTCCAATGGTCGATACACTGTAGTCTATATGACGCTATCAGTAAGCTAAAACCCGACTAGCAACAACATCTTTCGCTGGGGGCAAAATGTCGAAAAGCATTTGTTAAACTTTTTTGAGCAAGTCATAAGACCATCTGAGTGGTCACTTACACAGTATATATGTTGCATCTCTTTCAATAATCATCGGGGCCTTGAATTTTTTGTCAGTAATGCGGACCCAGCTATCAGAAACACTAAAAAATGAGGCTATGAAACATGATCACGGTGCAGAATCAGTAGGATATCCACGTACCCAAAGTGCCGTGACATTTGGCAGGTCTACAATAGTGCCTTGTGGAAGCACGTTACCAACGGTTTCCCACGGACCAGACAACGAGTCCGATTTCATGATGTCAATGTATATGTCCGTATTGAAACGGAAATATACCCCGTCTGAGGACCGCCGAATCATTCCCGGATCGTGCGCGAAGCACTCTCCGAGGCAACGTTCTGGTTCGGCGTAGCTTCTTACACCAACCTGGTGTGTGTTAGCATCTTGCGCAGCATAGAGTGAGATTTTGAAAGACCTCAATATGTGGGAGCAATATATACTCACGATCAATGCCGCCCAGAGGCAGGAGAGGACTTTGGTACCTGGCAGCATCGTTTCAGCTTGTGGCGAAGAGCTCAGAGAAAAAGAAATACGAGCCTGGCCCCTTTAAGCCGTTCGTCCGTTGGAGGCGGCCATGATTTTTATACGCCGGCGGGCTGCTAGTGTGAAGAAGCGTGCAGAGTACTTCCCGCATCGTGAGGAAGCCGACCGCATGCCATGCCAGCTATCGGCACTAAGTGTCTGCCTAGATAGAGCCGAGACTCCTGCATGAACAACGTTGACAGTCGGATTACCGTCAAGGTCAAAGAAAAGCGGTCAATTATGGAGACAAACCCCGTGATGGATTTGTTCTCGACTACAATGTGGGAACTACAAGTTCACACAAAGCTCACCAATCGGAATGGAGAAGGGGCTTTTGAACAGGTGCTGACATGCCATTAGCCTGCAAATGTTGCAGACGGACTTCTGGCGAGCCGTGGTTCTGTGGAGTATCAAGATGTGACTATGTAGTAATGTGACTTCTGTCGAGGTCGGGCGCTTCTAATGCCCTTGCATGGATTGGTCACTACGATTCATTGCTGCACAGCCGCGTACGTTTACGTACGCATTTTGTGGGCAGAAGGATGCAAGGGAAGAGGGGGTTCTTGATACTTGTTCTGGAGTGGAGGTACTCCCAGAGAACCTGTTCGGATCTGATAATCTGCGGCTGGGATCAAGCCAAGCATTTATTCCCCGACGTCTAGCCTCGGAAAGATTCCTTGATCTGCATCGGCCAGTTAGTTCCTTGGATCCGAAGACCTTCAACACCACGACTGTATCTAAACTGAGCACTCAGCAGAGTTTTAGTACTTTTCTAGACTAGTTTAGCATCGTATAATCTACATAGTATCTCGAAAGGGGTGTTATTAGCTGCCACCTCAAGGGAGATGACAATTATTGCCCTACAGAAATTGGCATAGCATGACCATGTTCAAACCACATTCACAGCCTGTGGGCGTTGACCTACATGGATGACGTGCAGGCCCGATTTCGCTGTGCCAACTTCGTGCCAACATTCTGCTCGGTAGATGACTCGGCCCCTGCATAACACAGAAGTTACCTAACCCAATCCTGGCCTGTGTGTAGCGACCACACTTGCGGTTGACATAGGTCCATGTCCTCTCTTTTTAGCTTGTATTATAACACAAGCTTGTTTGCATCACAGTATTGGGCTGCATGATTGATAATTCGCTTTGAAACGGTCAAGGCCGTTCTTGCAGCACAGAATCCGTATCAATGCTAATAGCCCGCCTATGAGTTGGACAGCAGCTCATGACTAGCAGGTGGACCGGCCTCCGGTTTTCCAGATCCTCTAGGAATGCCCAGAGGTCCAAGCCCTGCTGACGTTTGGCGGAGAATGGTACCACCAGAGGGACGCGTTGAGCCGGCAACTTTCCGCAGCGAAAGGAATTGTCATCACGCCGTCAAGCGCCACTTGACGACTTGGCATATAGCAAAAATCTCGACGTTTGGCCCAGGCTTTCCGATAGCAAGTCCAGCATTGTTGGAAAGACTGGGGCAGCCCCATCCTCTTGGATCCTGCATTCTTAACAAATCAAAGGCGCATTGGAAGAGCTTCAGACCCAGTGCCAGATGAGAGAGACTCGGATCTTGGACGCATACTGCTCAAACGCTCCCAAAGCTCTACAATCTCCTAATGTGTTCTCGTCAAAAAGAAATCAGGATAATTATTGTTTTTGTTTGAGGACGCAATACACTCCGTTCTAAAAAGAGCATGTGTAGCCTTAATTTGTGTCCTTTTCGTTCTCTTCTATTGCAGATGGGGATTGAAGAATGCTTGTACTCTCCAAGCTGCCCTACCAGTATCACCAATTCTGGTGAAGTCTAAGCGTGCAAGACAATATCATCCGCATAGATATGGGGCCTATTCAGGGCTCCTTATGGTTCTGTTTGCGTCCAGCCCGCTGTATGCTTCCTGCCCTTCGTAGATATGGGGTTCGCAGCAGCCGTCGTCGTGTCTACTGTCGCTGACTACTTCTCGTTTGGTCGTTTTCAAGGGGCGAGGTAGTGATTTCCGGGAAAATCAAAAGTTCCTCCTTAACAATCGCGGCACCGAATTCCAGACACGCAAGTGCCGCCTGTGGCATCCCGGCCGCTTCGAATGCAAGACAAGCATTCCACACGTGTCGGACTGCTGACCTCAAGAACAATTTTGCAGGGACATCCGGTGCCTTGATTAGATACTGGTCACCGCGTTTGCACCACGGGTAGGACTGCCTGGCGCTCACGTTGCAAACAGGCCTTTCGAGTTTCTCGATGAGCCTCTGTGCCAAGAGCCCCTTGTTTGCGTACAACATCTGGGACATGGCAAGTCTGATGCTGGTGATGCTCTTCTTTTTTGGGGTGTCCAAAATCATATCGAACACTTTTTCATCTTTTTTTTTCCGTTGCTGTGCTGTTTTGCTCGAATGCAAAGAGATTCGTACAGAAATGTGCCGAGGATTTGTGAGGATTCGGATCCAGTATTCATGTAGTCGAGCAAGCAATCTTCCCGAAATACAGAATTGTCAGTGCAGAGCTATTTTAGCAGTTACTTTCAGAAGCTCACTGAGACGGAGACTGCAGTGCTGCGCAGGCGCCCCGGCCAAAAGACCACAATTCGAAGTCACCTCGACTTCGAATCCAGCACTTATAAGAGCCCGACCGTCACACTCACAGTCTTCTGCATTTGATTTACATATTGTAGAAATTGCCGAAGGCAAAATCACACACGACGTTTCGACGTGTGCCGTCCTGCAAAACGTAAGACAACTTTTCAGGGAAGTCTTTATTACTAGTCAGACATTCCTGAACCCGATGAAACAAGCCTAATATTCAGCATGACTTTATTGGTCGGCAATAATGAAGATCCTATCGTGGATGACGGCCAGTCCGATTTCTTTGATGCTTCAAGGGTCGGAAGACGACCTATCAATAGCCATATCACAGACTCGCGCGACAGGACTCGGTAAACACATCAGTTATAGAGTCATATGCAGAAGCATACGTCAATGAATCACCATGAGTTCGGCGTTTCATCGATTCGTCGCATTCTTACAAGTTGCTTTTGCAAGTAGCACTGGGAGGATGAAGATAAGATGAACGGTCAAGCTACAAACTTTGGCAGGACTGGTGCAATTCTTATAATAACAAGCGACTGGAACAAACAAGCCAATAATAGTGGTTTTAGTTGATTCCGCTTTTGTTTATGTGCTATATAGTTCGTCACCTGATGCCTAGATCGGTCGCCCAGAATGCCCTTATTTCCAAAGGGCCATTTATGGATTCTATTGGACTGTGTATGTCTCGAGTCCTTGTAATATTACGGTAAGCTGAAGGCGCTTGAACAGACTTGAATTTGCTTGACCCTCAAGCCCGCCTGCGAGTGGTTTATTAGTTTTGGGCGGGACCAGCCCTTGATTTGGGTCTAAAGGCCCCGAACCTTGCGCTAGCAACCTTAGATTATACCTCTAATAGGACTCGGAGTCCCTCCCCCTTCTGGGGGAAAAAAATCGCCAGCGGGCCTTAAGTCTCTTCGATGGTTTCCACCCCATATATGATTGTCAGTCTAGAATAATGATCAGTTGCTTATTCAAAATGTCATCGTCGCCTTTGTCGCTTAGAATTCAGTACACCTCCTCAGGGTAGATGTAGTGAAACTCAACGCGTCCGACGTATTCGCTATCGATATATTGGGCAAGGTATGCTTCATCTCCGTTCTTTTCGAAGAACTTGCGACGGCGGTCCCGCTCCTTCCAGTCGATGTTCCGCAGCCGCCTGTTCCTAAAGATGCAGGGAATACCCAATTTTTGACGGAAAATCATGATCTTCCACCTGATCAAGCACTCAAGCTGCTCGATGCGTGATAGCCTTATGTACATGCATGGATTCATCAAATTTCCCGGTGGGGGCGCCGGGTGATCTTTGGAATAGACGGTCCTTGTATCGAGCGGAGGAAGAATTGGCTAGCTCGTGAAATCGCTAGGCTGCGCGAGCTCTTCAGTTGCCAAAGACGTGGAGCTGGTAGAGTAGTCACTTGCAGAAGACTCGTCTGTAATAGGATCATTAGTTGAAAAACTCTCGGTAGTCGTCCCCGGTGTCATCACCCAATAAAAATTGTCGTCGTTCTAGGTGTCATCGTACCACGAGGTTGAAGCGCCGTGGGAGCTCGCGTCGTCTTGAGGGAGTGGATGCTTGGACGGAGAGGTGGAGCCGAATGTTAAACGATCCGCGTGGCGTTTGACATGTACCAGTCTCTCGACAAGGTCTCGTGTATTAGTGGGAGTCCTCGAGGGAGGCCTGTAGAGCTGTTGTGCCCATTGGCGGATAGAGTCGGTGCGTGTCGCATCCATCTTAGCGTTCTGTGTTGTTCAAGTGTGTCGAGAATGAGGATCATATGAGTAATAGCTTAAGAAAGTGGAGGTGCTCATGTTTGTTTGTTTTGTAATAGTCAAGTGTGATGATATTGGTTAAGAGAAGACAGAGAAGAAAATTCCCAGAGCACCGCAGGAGTGAGCCCCTTTATTTGTATCCTACACTTATCCGCAAAGTTCCTATTACTCCTAATATTCTGTTGTTTAGGCAGGAGTAGACTGTTTGGTAGTTTACTAGTGTAGGTGATCAGCACTGTAAGCAATTCCCATTAAGGGCTTGCAAAGGAGTGCTTGCTCTGATCAAAGCACCTAAGGGGGGTAGTGGGGATTATTTCAAGACTGACAGGTAAACAAACAACGCTAGAGGATATGATAAGTGTGAAGGGGAACTAGTTTATGACACTAGAAATACTTATTGGAAGAAACCATGGCAGGAGCAAGTATGTTGGTCATATCATATTAGACTGGATTCTTACTTTTCTTCGTGCACGGTTATTCAAAACCATCACAGGGCGACTTACTCCTGTTCCTGCTGAAATTTTAACAGTTGAAAATTACTGTCAGATTTTGAGCACAGATGCTGTTGACCAGACCGCCTAGGACTCAAGTGGTTATATATATCAACTCAACGGCTTTATTTTGAACGTGAAATTTTGCGGTTTAGAATATGTAGGTTTGTTTGAATATCATCAAAATGACGGCGAGGCTGATGGACACACTGATAGACTGGACTGTATTTGCCTGCATGAGGAGAACAGATCAATGCCTAGGAATGATGAAGCAATGCTTTAGTATTGTGTCAAGTAGAAGTCCAAATTGGCCGGTGGGAGTGATGTTAGCTAGTAGCTAGTTGAGACTAGTTAGGCTGAGCAGGGACCTCATCTTGGTCAAATATTGAATGAATGTGGCTAGAATAATACTTATCAGCCTGCATATATCAGCCTGGAGGATGCCAATTCTTCAGAGTATGGCGAAATTCTGCTGTTGGTACTGTAATAGATGAATGAGCCTGTTTATCTCGAGTCATAGTCAGGTAGCTTGCTCTTCACGTCACGGTGTTGTGAAGCGTGTAGGGAGCAGGGGCCAACGACTGGAGTCGCGGCTGAGAACCTTGTGACGAAATCTTTCCTGTCAGACCTACCAAGCCCAGGCACTGTCCATGTGCTCAAGTCAATACCGTGGCACCAAGAAAGGCATTACTACAAGTTCGGATTGTGTCGGAATCATTCAAACACACTTGTACATATATATACATATGTACCTGGGTATCAATCTCTATAAGCTAACCCAAAAACCAAAGTTGACATGCAACTAGTGGGCTAGAACGCAAATTCTATGTTGCACCATGCACACAATCCGGTCCGCTTCATTATCATGAATCCTGTTGCGTTTCCCTCTGCACGGCTGAAGCCGCCTTCTCCATCTCCTTGCGCTCTTTCCTGTCCCGCTTCTCAATGAGCTTCTTCTCCCTCCTCAGCTTCTTCTCCTGCCTCCACTGTATCCCGTACTTACCCTCCGCCCACAGTATCGGAAGGCAGACGACGCCCAGCAGCGCGAAGAAGGTGAAGCACCAGCCCGTGCCCATGCCCGAGATCATGAGGTCGATGACGGCCGTCGCGGCGGCGCCCATCTCGCAGCGGACAAAGTTGTTAGCTGCGACCGCGGTGGCCGGCGCCTCCGGGCTCAGGTCCACGATGAGCGTGTTCAGGATCCCGAACGAGCCCGTGATGCAGAGCCCTATCACGAAATGCAGGCACAGCGGTGCAGCGACCGAGGGCCGGAGTTCGAGGACCCAGCCGTAGATGATGACGGCGACGATACCGACGCCTATGAAGAAGTAGGCAGGCATGATCCTCGCCTTCTCGATGGGGAAGTTAGACAGGTCGTCGCCCCGCTTCTTGTCAATGCTGAACCCGATCTTCTTGGCGGTGCGGCGGTAGTACCAGTCCAGCATGTAGCCCTGGCCAATAGCTGCGGCGAAACAACCTGCTCCATATGGCAGGTAACACAAGCCTATCTCCAGGTCATCATAACCGTACTTTTCTTTGAACTGTGTAGACAGCGTTGCCACGGAAGTGATGAACATGAGGTAGAGCAAAGAGTTGTAAAATATGATGAGGCCAACACCCTTGTCGAAGACAACTGCTAGGGCTCGGAGAGGATTAGGAAATCGGAGCTTTGGCTTTTGTCGCACGGTACCGTCCTCATTGAGATGGACGACAACACTCTGTGTGCCACCACCTTCCTTCTGTTGTTTCCTCTGGCGTCGTTTCTGAGACACCCAGGCGATTGCTGTCATGTTGAAACCGGTTGGCGTCACGGAGCCATTGCCCACAATGGTGCGGCATGTTTCCGGAACCATCAGAGCGTAGAGCACAAAGACGAGGCAGGCAAAGATGAAACAAAACCAGAAGATGGCGCGCCATCCAAGATACTGAGATAGCAAGCCGCCGATCACGGGTCTGTTCGAAGACACTGATTAGCAAAAGGGGTCCAGGAAAGGTCGCTTTCTCAATGATTTTTCTGCCGCTGGAGCACAAAGTGAGAGAAAATATTGCAGAGGAAACAGAGTGATTGTAAATTTCACATACGATAATGATGGCCCAACGTTGATGCCCGCACCAACAACACCCATATACTTGCCCCTCTCAGAGCTGGTGGCTATATCAGCAACGACAGCATACCCCAGAGCCAACGTGCCACTGCTGCCACCACTTTGGACCATTCGGAGGATCAAGAGGGCAGCATAATTATTCTGCAGGGCAAGACCGAGGTTGGCTGGGTTGGAATTGGTCAGAACGACTCTGACAACCGTGGGATGATACCATGTGAAAGCTTACCGACGATGTATATAAGTACAGCAACAATAAAAGCCGGGCGCCGGCCGGCCATATCCCCAAAGTCACCAAACATGGTTGGTGCGATACCCTGGCTGCAAGTCAGCATTGAGAAGCAATCTTGATACAGCTAAGCCAAGGAATCAAGGAGTTGATTTCCATTACCCCCCCCCCAGCCATCCGGCCGTGAAGACTGACCTGAAAAATCATGTATGTCGTCAGCGTGAGATTGATCAAGCTCACAGAGACGTGCAGCTCATCGGCAATGGGATTCAGAGCCGGGAAGTAGATGTTCTAAAAGGGTTATTAGGTATTGTCATCAAAGCTGTGCGGGATGCTTCATACAGCTGTCATGGGCGAGATAAAAGACGTCAATGTCACAACGCCAATGATCCATTTTTTCATGCGACTTGAGAAGACGGCTGGACAGTAATGTACGTTAGTAAGTTCAACTTCGAAGTCTTGCAGGACATAATGAGAACCACATGTCTTGAGTGAGCATATGCTGGAGGCCAGTTCACGCGTATCGAGTATAATCAACAGTGAGCAGGCCCAGGGCTTCACCTACAATAGACCGGGCCGCTAGTCGTTCGGGTAAGGGCTTCCGGGTCCGGTTCGGGGTCCTCAGTGTCCGAATGGCTCGGCGCCGCGCCTGTAAACCCCTTTTGGGAGTCTGCGGGTCTTTCCCCGGACAGATCAACGGCGGGCTGATTGCTTGTGTGCCTGACGGATGGATCCTGACCGGCAATCGCTTGGGAATCAACGACAGCTGCTGGGGGGTTGGGCGAAACGAGGGAGGGGGCCCTTCCCGGCTCAGAAAGTCCAGCATTTGCCATGGCTTGAGGACAGAGCAGGGTCTTTCTGGTCTCGGCAGTGAGAGAAGGGAAGCAGAAACCGATTCTGGCTACTCATGGGGCAGCAAGAGAGTCTATGTAAGAGATCGAATCACTTGTTCGACAGATCGGGTTCTAGGCCGCAAAGTCCCAGCAGAGTCCAGACTCTCGTGGGGATTTTTATCGATGAACAGGGCCAGAGCCATAAGGAAAAGAGGACTGAGAGACAGGAAACCTGGGCGACTGGAGTCGAAGGCACCGTCGAATGCGTAATAATGCAAAAAGGACAGGAGTAGAGGTCAGGGCCCACCACACAGGGCCTTATTGCCGTTAGCTTCTCCATCACGGTCGAAGTCCGTCCGACCTCACCCTGACAGGCACCCTGACAGGCCTGATCGGCGCCTCTTCTCTGGAGGGAATCCGAGGACAAAACTGGTCCGCGAGTGCCCCCACCTGCGAGGCACAAACATCTGGCAAGGCATCAGATGCAGTGGCAAGGGACAGGTCGTGTTCCCCCCGGCTTGTGATGGCCGGACTGCACCAGGGCAGCCAAGCATCCCGGCCAGCTGGTCTTGTTGGAGTGGTTCCTGGCGCCCAAAAGCAGTCACGGCCCACGATCTTGTGCCTGGTGCCCTGTGGGACCGATTCTGCGACTCGGCTCTGAAGGACCCGCTCGACGGCGAGCGGTCTGGTGGCCGCGAAGGGTGTCCGGTATCGGCACCGTAGCCGACAGGCGAATCGCAGACGGCGTTGCCGGACAACCGCTTCGGCACTTTCCCTTGGACCGTTTCGTCGCGGCCTATCCAGGTAGATCGCCTGCCAGAGCACAGAAGAGGAAGGAGGTGCAGAAAGAGCCAATGAAGCCTACACTGATTGATGGCTCTGGCAGTCTGGCCAGGCAGCTGGGGCAGGCTGGACTGCCTTAGCTCTTTGACTGCGCAGCAAATGGTATACAACAACGGGCCGTCTTTGGTCACTCGCATACTCGGAGTAGTCAACGAGGACTAGTTTGCGAGGACAGACCAGAAGACGTCTTCGAGACCATGTAATGTATGCGTTCGACATGGTGAAGCACGACCAGACCTTGGAATCATGCTGAGGGTGAGTATCCTCGGCTGGAAACCCGTTGGATGGCCAGAGCTGTGAGGCTACGGTAGCAGAGATGCAAGTTGGGAGAGACCCATAGTGAAGATTGGTGTCAGAGGGCATTCTTTGAGTACCCCATGGCCCATGATCATCACACTGAGCCATGCCGTTGTCACATGCAGAGAAGCCAATGGCCGAGTCCCCAACGGTCCTGGAGGGGCTGACAGTGGGGTTGGTTGATGTTATCCACTCCAGGACGCGAGGTGATGATCAGATGGATTCGTGTGACTCGTAATGATGCTGTGATTTATGCGAGGCTATGTCTGTCGAACCCAGGCAGTGTTGTCAACAGGTCTATTTCAGTCGGGTTCGAGGGTGCATGCAGGTTTAGTTGCATTTCGGAGCCGACGCGGCAAACCAGTGGTCGCAGATCCCTGGGCGCAGAGGCTGCAGAGGTTGCAGAGAAGCAGGTGTGGCTGGACCTTCAAGCCACGCACTACCTGCACTAACAGCGACAAGGTCTACTGCAGGGGTTCTGCGGGAAGCTTGCTGTCCCCATCGCAGCCCCAGTGACGGACAGTCTTCTGGATACATTTCGCCTCGCCACTGATTCCCACTCGTCTCATTCTTCCGCTCGCAGAACGGACAGTAGACCCTCAACAACATGGAGGTCACTGTTACCTTCAACGAGCTGCTCAAGGCGAGGTCCGCGTCTCCAACCCGCGGCACCTTGCCAGACCTCGACCGAATCGACAGTTACCTCAAGGAGGCATCGTCGATCAACCGCGATATTGTGAACCTGCACAGCGAACTGTCCCACATCCGACAAGCATACCTGTCCACAGCTGCCCCCCGCAAAACACAGCTTCGAAAAGGCGCGCAGGACAAGCCGATCTATCTCACCGACGCGGACCGCAATGCAGTCGACAAGATGGCCAAGGAGTCACTACAGCGGCTCAACTTACGAATCCGCATCCTGGAGGACGAGGAGGCCAAACGGCACGACGCAGCCATGAAGGACATCAATCGCAGATACGGGCGCGGGTTACGAGCGCTGACGGGCTGGGCTGCCGGCGGTGCGCTGGGCGAGGACGGGGACGGCGCAAAGAGCCCGGAGCACGCAGCCGCCATCAAATTAGAGATGCAGCTGTTCGTGCACAAGGGGACGATCATTGGCTACCTCAAGGAGAAGCTGGGTTCAACGACCAAGTTACAGGGCGGCATGATGGAGACGAGGCTGGCGAGGGAGATGGAGAAGAACAGGAGCATACTGGCCAAGGCCAGGAGCTCGCAGCTCCCGCCCGCGCTGGCCAAGGAGTTTGGGTTTGATGACTCAGGCGCAGGGCCGACTTCTGCGCCAAGGTCATCGACCACGGGCTTGCCAGTCGATGAGGAGGAATCAAGGAGGAGACAAGACGAGGACCTCGACCTCACGGACGAGCAGAAGCAGATGTTTGAGCGGGACAACCAGGACATGCTCAAGCACTACAACAGCGCCTTGGATAAAGTAAAGACGGTGGAAAAGTCGATCGTGGAGATCGCAGAGCTGCAGCAGATGCTGGCAGACAACCTGACGGTGCAGTCGGCGCACATCGACCAGCTGGTGACGGACGCGGAGAGGACAGAGGAGAACGTCGGGGGCGGTAACAAGCAGCTCAAGAAGGCGTCGCAGAGGAAGTTCAGCCAGGCGCGGGTGACCTTCTACGCGGCCAGCGCTCTGTGTACGGTCCTGGTGCTGTGGGACTTGATAATATAGCACAGCGAGGTAGAGGTAGGTGGCTTAGTGGCAGAGGCACATCTGCAGTCCAATGTGGTGATGTGGCACTTTGTGCGGTTGCAGACGTCCCGAGTTGACAGCACAATCCATTTGTGATACCCAAGCAGGGGCTGAACATGTTCAGGCCGACAAATTTGACCTGAAAAGCTACTAGTGATCGATCCAAATGACGTGCTGCTTGCTGGTGGTGTCTGGCGAGCAGGCGAGGAGCCCATGGGGCCAATTTACCTCGGGAACTCGGCCGGGAGTCGATGGGACCTGCCCGGTGGGCCGAGCATCAGCGTCCAGCGGATGAGACCTTGCAAGCCAGGCAGCCAGGCCAGACCACCTGGGGGAGGGGGGCCCTGGTGCGGCAGGATCACATGCATTTGCCTGGTTGGGTGCTTGGGGGTTGACACGGCTAAGGTTTACTGATAAAAGTCCATAGTTTACAGCGTTTGGAGATGGTTGACATGAATGCTCTCGTCGTCGTCGCACACGAACTCTCTCTCTCCCTCTCTCTCTCTTACACACCTTGACACTTGTGATTCTGAACCAGGTGCGGCATTTATCCCGTCTGTGTCGACTCCTGACTCCTGTGCACAGTAGTGTTACGCCCACTCGTATGATATACCAGGGACCCCTCTGGCTGCCGTGGAGCCTTTTTCGTGCCAAGTGACGCGGGTCTCTGGCCTCTCACTTATTCTTACACACTGCAGAGTGGCGCCTATCAACCTCTTACATCACCGCCCTCGACCGCCCTCCGCCCCGGCCACTGGAGTTTACTCGGCAAGATCGGGGAACAGCTTCGAAACACGGCGGAACGGTAGGCTGCGCTCTTCGAAACCGTATTGGCGCGCCTACGGGGCTTCGCCGATTTTATCCACAATTGCTGTTGTGGTCAACACGCTGCTGGGAGTTGAATCATTTGCAGCTTTGAGCCCCAGAGCCCTTGGGTAATACAGGTTTCCTGACTGGATCGCCCGCTCAGCTGTCTCTTATTACCACAGTTTTGGATAATAAGAACAGGCCATTAGGGCCCGCCAACCCATTACCCCGGCCCCTGTTACCCCGGACGGGCCCCTCTGACCCCTCCTAAGCTCGGGAATCCTTACCACAGCTGTGCTGTGCTGTGCTGTGCTGCTGCTGTTTGCTGCCTTCCCCCCCTCCGCGAATACCTGCAGCACCCTGCCCGTGCTACCCTGTCGGTCAAGTGAGTACCTGACTGCCTCCTGATCTGGCCTGCATAGGTGGTGGTATAACCTCCCTCAGGTCGCACGGTCTTGTTTTCCCAGGTCCAGCTCAATAATAACCACTCCTTCTCTCTAAAGGATGCCTTCCTCGCCCAACAACACCAGCGACAAATCCAAGGCACAGACTTACAACGCCCACAACTCGCCGACCAACCCCACCGACAGGATACGCAGCATCGCCAACCAGATGTCTTCCCCAGCACTCACAACCAGCTTCCCAGCTGATGCTGTCCCTCAGGCGCCCGAGGACCCTCTGTTTGGTCTGATGGCAGCGTACAGGGCAGACACGAGCCCGGACAAGGTCGACTTGGTGGGTCACCAGTCTCTCTCCCTTGGGGTTCATGATATGACGTCTTTCATATCGGCGTTGGAGCTGCTGTCTAGCTAACCAGATGCCTCACACCACCAGGGGATCGGAGCCTACCGTGACGATAATGCAAAGCCCTGGATCTTGCCAGTTGTCAAGAAGGTGAGTGAGCACGAGTCGATGGTTCTCTCTACCTGTCAAACCTCCAGCCCCGAGCAGTTCATGCACGGCTGTGTTGCATCTGCAACCTCGCAGCCGATTGCATTCTGGGGTCCCCTCAATCTCTCCCCTGCTACCCCGGATCCAGATCACCCCGGATTTCCACCACAACGTGATCATCAGGCCACTCTGCTAACACGCCTTTTCTGTGCTGCATCTAGGCCGATGAGATCATTCGCAATGACCCCGACCTGAACCACGAGTACCTGCCCATCGCAGGTCTTGCCTCCTTCACCTCCAAAGCCCGCGACCTCGTCCTCGGGCCTTCGTCAGCCGCCATCTCCGAGAAGCGTGTCACCTCCGTCCAGACCATCTCCGGCACGGGCGCCTGCCATCTCGGCGCCCTGTTCCTCGCCAGATTCTACAAGGGCAACCGGACAGTCTACCTGTCGAACCCGACATGGGCCAACCACAACCAGATCTTCAGCAACGTGGGCCTGCCCATCGCCACCTACCCCTACTTTGACAAGAAGACCAAGGGCCTCGACTTCGAGGGCATGAAGAAGACCATCTCCGAGGCTCCCGACCGGAGCATCATCCTGCTGCACGCCTGCGCCCACAACCCCACCGGCGTCGACCCCACCGAGCAGCAGTGGCGTGAGATCGCCGACGTAATCCGCGCCAAGAACCACTTCCCCTTCTTCGACACCGCCTACCAGGGCTTCGCCTCCGGCGACCTGGACCGCGACGCCGGCGCCATCCGGTACTTTGTCGAGCAGGGCTTCGAGCTGCTTGTCGCCCAGTCCTTCGCCAAGAACTTTGGCCTGTACGGCGAGCGCGCCGGCTGCTTCCACTTCGTCACTGCGCCCACGGGCCCCTCCGCCTCCGAGACCGTCACCCGCGTCGCCTCCCAGCTGGCCATCCTGCAGCGCTCCGAGATCATCTACGGCGCCCGCGTCGCCTCCACCGTCCTCAACGACGACGCTCTCTTCGCCGAGTGGAAAGAGAACCTGCGCACCATGAGCGGCAGGATCATCAGCATGCGCAAGGCACTGCGCTCCAAGCTCGAGGAGCTCGGTACCCCGGGCACCTGGAACCACATCACCGACCAGATCGGCATGTTCAGCTTCACCGGCCTGACCGAGGCCCAGGTCCTGAAGCTGCGGCAGGAGTTCCACGTCTACATGACCAAGAACGGCCGGATCAGCATGGCGGGCTTGAACACAAGGAATGTCGAGTACTTCGCCAAAGCTGTGGATAAGGTTGTGAGGGATTCTTCGTGATTGTTAGTATCAGAACAAGAAGAGTTGTGCAGTTGGGAAGCCAAGCCTCTCTGGGCACGGGGCCATTGGTTAAGTAAAAAAAAGCTGAGTAGATGATGTCTCAAAGTGAAGCTGTTAAGAATGTCGAACGCTCCACTCCCCGTTATTTGCAAGTAATGCGTATGCTTGTACATGCTCCGTGGCCGTCCGTCCCATTTGCACCCTTCCGTGTGCCTGCGTTCCTAAATGCAGAGTATTTACCGCAGCCGTCCAACGCCGCCGCTAGTGTATGATATTTTGAAAATCAACATGTTATGCACGCATGTAATGCAAAGTCGTAATGCCTGGTGATCGATGGCGAGCCTAGAAAGCCCCAAAAATTCAGAATGAAAAATGTGCCCCCTCCATTGCATGGCTCTGGGTGTCACCAACGACGGCTATGCAAGTGCAGTTAGTAGACCATCCCTGATCTTTGTCGGGACGGAGACGGGGATAAGGCTTACCCAAAGGCGTCGTTCAGCTTGACCTGCCGTCTCTTTACAGTCGATTTGCTCGGCACAGCCTTCTTCTTTTTCTTCTCGGGTCGTTCCATGCCCAAAAGCTCATACTCTAGATCCGATAGGTCTGCGGACTCGGCATCGCTTGTTCCTGCAATCGGCGTGGGCGAACGTGACCGCCCTCGTGCCTTGGCATATGACGGAGACCATTTACGTGGGGTCGGTTCGTCGCGGCTTCGGTCACTGCTCGGACCACGATCGTCGCGACCTCGGCGCGACGGCGGTGGGGAGAGACGCCTGCTATGGCTCCTCTCTCGGTATGGTTTACTCCTGTCGCCGGAGTGCGCGCTTTGGTATCCCGAGTCGTAGCGCTGCGTTGAATCACGCGGAGTGTAATGCCCCTTGCTGTTGGGGTCTCCTTTCTGATACCCACTCGGCGACCGAGAGAACCGGTCTCTGGAATCAGGCCGCCCCGCCTCGTCTGGCCGTGGGGACCAAGGTTCGACCCTGACGTTAATGTTTGAGCCATGCGCTGGTGAGTGTGATTGGGGGCGCGGCGACATCGGTCGTGGTGGTAGACTGTGCACAATTCTCTCCGGTTGAGCCTTGAGACGCTTGACTTCCCTCGCGTTTCCATCCGGAATCTCGTGAACTCGCTTGCCACCGCTTGAGCTGGGAATGAACTGCCCGTCCTTGGAAGGACTTCTAGCAGGCTTGACATCATTCAAGCTTGAGTCGCTGGGGCCCTGCGCAACAACCTCTCTGTCATTGAAAGACCCAGATTTGAGCTTGCGAGAGAAATGATATGTAAAATACTCGTGGCTTGACCCAGGAAAGCGGATGACGACCATATCACGCCGATACCGAAATATGGGATCTCGCTTGACGTGAATCCACTGCTTCGACTCCCGTACCGATAGCGTGAAGGATTCTGGTTTTTCTGGGTCGTAAAATGCTGACTTGACGCATTTGGCGTTATATGCTGGAGGTATCGTTGGCTCGTCGCTCCAGTCTGCTGCGAGGGGCTTTCCAACAGGATCGCCTGGCTTTGTGTCCAGCTCAATGAACGCTTTTTCCAGATCCCAGGAGAATTCATCGTCAACCTCTGAGTCCTTTCCGTCAACCTTCACTTCCTCGACCCGGGGGGTCGATCTCACGCTGTCATCCTTTTTTTCGCTCTCAAGTCTGGGCGTTCGCTGGCGAGAATGGGACGATGAACGCGTCCCAGGCCCTTGGTGTCGACGATCACGCCCGCGGTGGTGTCTATCGCTGGCCCGGCCGGACTGCTTGTTCCTGCCGCCTTTGTCACGGTCGTTGCGACGATCTCTGTGGTCTCGATGGCGCGAATGATTCTGACCTGAGGAGCCCTGCTGCCAACTCTGACTTTGTGGTGGAGGATATGGGGTCGGGTAAGCCGCCTGAGGCTCGTAGCCCGATGAGTACGGGGTTGGTGGATATGAAATTGAGGGCGGCGGGGGAAGACTTGGAGGAATCCCTGGCGGGAGACCTGGGGGTGGTGGACCCTGGGGAGCAGAATTACCGTAGGCTGGCGGATAGGTAACCGGAGGCGGTGCTGGTGGAGGTGGTGGCCCGGGAAAGCTGGGAGGCGGCGCACCGTTATACGCTGGATTCGGCGGCTGGTACGGAGGCGCGTAAGAGGGTGGCCCGTACGGTCCCGGGGGAGCATATGATGGAGGAGGGGCAGGGTAGGAAGGTTGCCCATATTGCCCATAGCTCGGGCCAGGAGCCGGCGGAGGAGGAATGGGGGGCCCGTAGACGCCCGGTGGCGGATTCACGTTTTGATACGGAGGTGGATATGGCGGTGCGCTCTGGGCAGGCGGAGGGTAAGGGGCAGGCGGCTGCTGTGTGTATGCACTGGGTGGTTGCGCTGGGGGGGGATAAGGGCCGCCAGGAGGCCCCCATGCGTTCTGTGGGGCCGGAGGAGGATATTGAGATGGAGGTGGGCCATATCGAGTTATCACCAGTCCCTTAGACCGGTTGTTTGGGGAGCCTTGTCCCCCGTGAGTGTGCATGCTCTTGGCCGCCTGTCGCTGGCGGAAGACCTCTGCGCCACTGCATCGACCGTTAGCCGTGCGGGAGCCAGGGGCAGGCGGCTGTTGATGGCAACAACGGCGGCCCGTGTGGCGCTGAGGCCGGACGAAGGAGATTTCAACCTACTGTGGCTCCTTGCGTGTCGGTTCAGGACATGCATAGGCAAAATGAAGTTGGCTACCGCAATTAAAGCAGCCCCCTTCCGTCTTTGGGGTATCAAAGCCTGGCGGACGATCGCCCATGTTGCGCCGACATGAGTGAGGAAGTGCGCGAGAGATGACAAGGCCGAGCCGAGTGCTGAGGAGAGGAGCGCCGCGTGGGCGGGACAGGAAAAAACGATTGATATCGCGTCGGAACCGGTTCCAGTACCCAGTATGCGAGAGCAGTGGACCGTACTCAATGCGCGAGGAGAAGAATCAATGAGAATAGGTAGGGAGGGCGTCAAGCGTCGAAGTGGACCCTGTTCGAAGGCAGAATGGGGAGCAGCAGGAGCAGCAGGAGCAGCAATGGCTGTGGAGAGGTTTTGCGAAAGCTGACAGCGACGAACCGCTAGGTAAGACGCTGGGGAATCGGCGCCACCGTCGCACTGGAATCAGCGGGAGTGGTAGGCAGCACAAGGAGAAGACAGTCCCGGCCGGGAGAAGGGCCGGAGGACGGGGAGAGCTGCGGAACGGTGCGGTGCCGTGCAATGCGGTGCGGTACGGTACGGTACGGTGCGATGTCGACGATGTTGAGGGTTCGCGGCAAAGAAAGGCATGCGCCGCCAGCCGAGGATCAAACAGTGGCCAGGCGCCGACCGTGCGCAGCCCCAGGTGCAGCCCCGTTCTGTTCTGGTCTGATCGCTCGCTCTCTTCCGTTCAGCCCACCCGAAAGCTGGCACCCCAGGGCAGACAGATGGCAGGATGAGGAAGGATTACAAGATCAGACAACAGACAAGACATACATAGAGTCGTAGGGGCTAGTCGCGACGAGGGAAGAGATATCGCATGGAATATTTGCTGTTCACTTCGAGTGGTGTCCCGTGAGTGGCGGTGGTTGGGTTTGAGTTGGGGAAAGGACGGGTCGAGCTGACTGACCGGCTCGGAAAGGTAAGGTTCCATCCAACGCTGGCATGGTACTCACTCGCTCGCCCAGTCAGTCAGTCAGTCAGTCCCCCTGACCTACCGTGCCTGCCTCTACCGTGCCAACGTGCCTTCCTCGTTGCCTCCCGTGTCTGATCCTGCTCTATTGGTTTGGTTCTGCACTGCTCTCTCCCGCCGATGCATCGGCCCGACACATTCCCCGCTGTCAAATGAGTGAGCAGTCATGCAGCAGATGCCGATCTCTATTGTCTCTCGCTTGCTGGATGCACTCTGTCAAGATCCCAATTTTGTATAATATGTGCCAGCCAATGCTATGTCGGCCTCTAGCTCTCGCATAGGTGCTCTATTGTCTATATTGGCGTTTCAAGAAGTAGGAAAGATCACATGTGAAAAGAAGAAAAAAAAAGGTCGACGGCTGGCTCTCAAAAAACAAGGCCACCGCAGGAGGGAGAGACTGAGTGCCAAACTGACAGACTAGACTCGTTGATCTTGGAGCGGGCAAGGCCATTGGGAATAGTGCGTGCAATGCAGTACGGGAGTTCTCTGCTTTTGATATGGGCATGCTGGTCGCAACAGACTTGAAGATGTAGAAAGGCGCAGACGGGCCACATGTACTGGTGAAGCCAACTCGGAGGGACTTTAAGACTCCCCATCGCATAACACTGCAGCGAGCCCAGGCATCATCTCTGGAGGTCCCTCACGAGGTTGCCAGGTCAAGTGTGTGCAGCAGGACGAACACAACGCTGGGGATAGAAAAAGCCGCCCACGTCGAACATCAGACCAAGCCAGATGTCAAGCGGAGGTGATGGATCGTGACGGATCTGAGAACTTGGGACGTGGATCATCCCGGACAAACAGCCAGACTGGCCAAAGGGATGGAGTGACAACGGACGAGCCTGGAAGACAGGCGGCGGAGCTGCCTCAAACTCGACCCCGAATCGTCGCAACGACCCTGAACCCACAACTCCCCGGCAGCAAGACAAAGGAAAACCGGTCCGCCCGTGGAATGGAAGGCTCGATACCGCCTCTGCTTGTCGGCTGTAAAAGAGCCGACTTGATTGAAATGAAATCAGACCAGCGGCTGTGAGATCAGAGCCTCGTCCGGCGCGGTCATCAGGGGCGGGGCAGCCGTTGATCGGCGAAACCCTGGGCGGCCACACCAGGGGAGAACGGCGACAGCAGGTGCTGCCTGCACAGAACACAGAACGAGATGAACAGATGACGGGCAAAGGACGCGGGACGTGGACAGGAGCGAGAGGGCGAGGACTGGTTTTAAAGCAACCTGGGGCCCAGCTTGTGGCCTGAGGCACTAAGCATCCGGCGAGACGTGGGACGCTCCCTACCTACAGTACTTGAGTACCTAGGTACCTATGTACCTAGGTAGGCTGCTAGGCTCCTACCCTGGGACGGGGGCCGGCCAATGACGAGCCCGGGCCGGCCGGCTACTTTCTGATTACGGAGCCAACTTCCAAGGTTTGTGACGGCTGCGATGGCACCGACCGACCCCTCGAGCTTCGTCTGCCAGAGCTGTTGTTGGTGGGATATCTGGGACTCTTGACCTTGACCTTGAGGTTCCAGCCCGCGGTCCAACTTCTCGAACCGAGCCTCTCAAACTCGCCTTGCCAATGTCTTCACCCACTGTCCAGGCCTCTTGATCGAAACGGCGCTCCATCTGCTTAGTGTGAGAGCTTCGATTACCGTCCGCCCGCTGTTCCCCTCTCACGATCATGTTGGTTCTTCGGTCAACCGCCTCAACCATCGCGTCGACCTTCTTTGCCGGGAGAAGTCCACCACACCCACCCTCACGCCCCAGCAACGGTAGCAGAACAACCCCGAGGTAGCTCTGCTGATATTTTGCTCACCTCCTCGTACCTTGTCCTGCAAAACGGAGTCCCCTCCACGCGCCCTCTATCTATAACGACTCGTCCACCTCCGCACGCCACGGGCACATCATCCCCGCGCGGCCCTCAATATTTTGGCCGGCTGCCCATAGCCGTCCACCACCATGCCCGGCCTGCCGGCGTCAGTCGACCTGGACGAATGTATATCGCGCCTCTACAAGAAGGAACTCCTCGCCGAGTCCGTCATCGAGGCAATATGCGCCAAGACAAAGGAGCTGCTCATGCGCGAGAGCAACGTCGTCCACGTGCGCGCCCCCGTCACCGTCGTCGGCGACATTCACGGGCAGTTCTTCGACCTGATCGAGATATTCAAGATAGGAGGCTGGTGTCCCGATACCAACTACCTGTTCCTAGGTGCGCATGCCCCTGGCCCGACCGTGCGAGACACAGGGGGCGAACGCCTGCAGCATTGGGCCTGACTGTCTCTTGCCCCCCAACTGCCCGCCTGTGCATCCTGCTGACAAGTTCTGTCCTTCCTAAACAGGCGACTATGTTGACCGCGGCATGTTCAGCGTCGAAACTATTTCCCTTCTTGTCTGTTTGAAATTAAGATACCCCAACCGAGTGCATTTGATACGAGGCAACCACGAGTCGCGCGGTGTGACGCAGTCCTACGGCTTCTACACGGAGTGCTCGAGAAAATACGGCAATGCCAATGTCTGGCATTACTTTACAGACATGTTTGACTTTTTGACGCTCAGCGTTGTCATAAACGACCAGATATTTTGTGTGCACGGAGGTCAGTCACTATCCACAAGAAATCCCCTGTGTCTCACCTGCAAAAGATCATTGCTGACATGTGATCGGATCCCCAGGGCTATCTCCCTCCATACACTCCATCGACCAGATCAAAATCATCGACCGCTTCCGCGAGATCCCTCACGAGGGACCCATGGCCGACCTGGTCTGGTCCGACCCAGATCCCGAACGTGATGAGTTCTCCCTCTCGCCCCGGGGCGCCGGCTACACCTTCGGCGCGCAGGTGGTCAAGAAGTTCCTCTCCGTCAACAACATGAGCCACATCTTACGGGCGCATCAGCTGTGCCAGGAGGGCTTCCAGGTGCTGTACGACGACCGGCTGAGCACGGTGTGGAGCGCCCCCAACTACTGTTACCGGTGTGGCAACATGGCGAGCGTCCTCGAGGTGAGCGACACGGGCGAGCGGTTCTTTAATGTGTTTGCCGCGGCGCCCGAGAACGATCTGCACAAGGACATGCAGCAGCAAGGCGCCGACAAGGGGCCAGACGGGAACGCCCTGCCTGACTACTTCTTGTAAGGGGGAAGCAAGAAAAGGTAGTAGGGGAAGATACAATACTGGATAGCCGCTGCAACCAGCCATGTGAATACTCGCGTGTCTTAGAGAGGGGGGCTTTTACGATCAAGGACTCATGCGTTAAATAAAGGTCACGAAACATAGACTACGGAGGGCCGGGTGTCATAAATAACGATCAATTCTGGAATCCGGTTTCTCTGCCCTTTTCTTATTCTCCCCTTGCACGTAGTGCGTGCCATAGTGTGTGAGTTTGGTCGAGTGCTTGTGAGTAGGCAAAAAAAAGGAGGCGAACGGCGCAACAGAACGTGGACCGGATGGATGGGCGACCTCACCCCAAGTCAAGCCAGCCCGTCTCTCCCGGATCCAAAGTTCTCTCGTCTTCAACGCTTATTCATTGGCACATGTCCACTCTGGGTTGATTCAACGTTCGTGGTCCCCGCCTAGATGGCTTCTCGCCCCTGCGGCAAAAGGAAGCCAGGTCGCGGGACGCGGTCGCACGAGAGCGGACTAGACTAGGTAATTCTTGATTCCGCCGCTTACTCCCAATCCTTGGAGATATCGAAGGACCACTCGAATTTCAGGTGCTCCTTCTTGTCATCATCGACGAAGGAGGAGACCGCGTTGTAGTGGCCACGGGCCAGCATGCCGGAGGGCGCCTCTTCCTCGTTGACTGTGGCTTATCAGCATTGGCTCTTCAAGAATAGACACACACTCATAGCGTCAGTAACCTACATTTCTTGGTGTACAAAGGCTGCTTGTCCGTGTTGGGAGCATAAGAGCCCTGTAGCCCGTCAGCATCAGTGTGGTCGCTCCTTCACCCTCAACCGCTGTTCCGCAGAGGGTGACTCACGATCATCTCGCTGTCCTTGGACACCCTGACGCCCTTGCGCTTCACGATTTGGACGTAGTGCAGGCCGCTCAGGATCTCGTGCTGGACGCGGAAGGTGGCGGACATGGTGAACTTTGCGCCCTCCTTGATCTTGAAGGGCTTGTCCTTGAGGGTGTTCTCGCTCCCGGCGGTGGAGAGGTCGATGGTGACTGGGGAGCGGCCGGGAGAGTCCATGGTCAGGGACTGGATGATGCAGACTCGCGGGTCGTTGGGGTCGGAGAGGTCGTTGCCGCCGGTGAGGCCGAGGGACTCCTTGTAGCGTTGGAGAGACTCGTCATTTGAGTCTATGTGGGCGCGGAAAAGGAGTCGTTAGTGATCATTGCGGGGTCAACTTAGAGGGGATGAGTGGTCTTTGTCCTGGACAGCGGCCAAGTACATGCTTGACATTTCGCATTTGGTGTTGAGGAATCATGAGGAAGCGCGAGCTCAGATTTCTGCATTCTCATACTCTGGCGAGAAAAGGAGAAGGGGCTTGGGGGCTCTACAGGCAAGGGAGATGTGCTCTCGCAAGGGACCACAAGACGGTGCCCAGGGTGAGAGGAACTATTCCCAAGATGACCTCGATGCGGGTTCTTGGGAGAACCGTCGCCATTGGAGCGGGATGAGGTGCCAAAATGAAGATGGCTTCGTCATGTGTGGGTGGTGGAGCTTCAAGTCGTGGGTTGAGTTGGCGGGTGGGATGCTGAGAAGCAGGCCCAATATCATGGTACAAAGCACTTGCTTGTTGTGATGGAGTATGAGATGCAGCCATTGGAGATACACTTGTCTGCAGAGGCTCGTGTGCTGCCCATCGACCGTGTCTCCTTTGTGGGCTCGAGGTTTGGGCCGTGTTGGTCGACATACCCATCTGTTGATATTCAGCTAAGCTCTGCTTGGGCTGGGACAGCTTGTAGCCCTGGGTCTCCTCGGGCATCGTGTCTTCGTCATGGTGGGAGGCCATCTTGGCGGGTGCGTTGATTCCAAGTAGTTGATGTGCTGTGATCTCGAATCGGGATCGTGAGGTCACGGAGTGCTGTTGGAAGGGGCACGGTCAGGGTCGGTGTGTCGAATACGGTGAGCTGAGGACCATCAAGCATTAGTGACAATGAGGCGGACAGTTCGACACACATGTATTTATTGCCAGCAGCCAGCCAGCCTGATGAGGGGCACAAGGGCCACAAAGAGCGGGCCAGCACCCGGGCCCATGGTGGGGTCGGTCTTGTCTGGCCAGGGGAGATGCATGACTGGACCGACCGGACCTGGCCTGGTTGCATGTGTTCTGGAACAGCGCGCTACAAAGCCTCTCTCCCTCCCTCTCTCTCTCTCTCTGTCCGTCCAAGGAGCCCGGCCAACCAGGCCAACCAAGCCAACCTGGCCACACAGGCTCAAGCTCTCTCCCACAAGAACGGTCTGGGGACTGGATTCTGAACACTGGAGGGTTGTCTCCCTGCTCCCTGCCGCTCCCTGCCGACGGTGACAAGCTCTGATCCATCGGCCAAGAATAGGTCCAACTCGGCGGGGCTGTTGCTGTGCGTTACATGGACGACTCCTGCCGGCCCATTGTGCCTGACCGGCAGACACCCTACGCTCAGTTGGAGAGGCCATGTAGTGTCAGAGACACATGGACCTAGTTGCGCATGGCGGTGAAAGTTGCCGCTCCTCGCTCACACTGATGCACCCGACTGCGGCCGCTGCCCCAAGGTGATGCTTGGAATCAGACGAGTCCAGATTACGAGTCCTTCACGATTCTGATGTCAATTGTTCATGCACATACTAGTGCACCAAGGACGGTTGTTGGCAGCTAGCCTGCCTGCCTGCCTCACTGGGCTCGCCGACACTTGTTCCTGGAACGGTATGGCATGGCTGATATAGTGCAGACCTATAGCGGGGGGCAAGGATGGGAGCTTGAACTGTCACGGTTAGCCACCGGCCCGGAATGGCTTGATCATGGGAGGGCGATCGCATGGTTCGAAGCTTGAGCTTGAGTGTAAGCTCGAGCTTGTCCCCCTGCCCGCCTAGCTGCGACCCTCGCCGCCCTCGAAGGTCCCTGGCTGCCGTTGTTGGCGCGGCACTGAATGGTGTAAGTCGAATTGTGCTACCACCCGGCACCTGGGCATACTCCCGCGAGTCCTTATTTGCTTGCTACCCAGCTACCTTGGCGGTTGGGCGTGCTCTATCAGGTAGACAAACCAGCAGACTCGGGAATAGCACACCGGTTGGCTGCATGCTCTGTGCCCATGAGGCGGTCGCAACTGTCGCATCGTAGCGTGGCGGGTAGCAAACGGTTCAAATCCCCCAAATCCCAGAGCTGTCAGTCTCCGGCCGACAGCTCCCACTTTGGGGTCCGGGTCCCACTCGGCAAAATTGGGCTTCCAGAAAGGAAGCGTTACATTGAGATCCAGGCCGTAGCCCCATGTTAGGCATTTGTGAGAGCACCCGGTGCAGCTGGCTGTGAAAGTGCATCGCGACCTTAACAGCGGCAGGCCCACTCGAGCCCCTTTCCTCCTTGTGCCCTCCCACAACGTCTCCTCACCCATTGCCCCAGCACCCGAGAGACAAGCACCAGACCCCATATTGACCCCCCAGCTCATGCACCTCATCTTACCACCTGGTTAGATGCTCGGATACTCCAGCATCTTCATCACATCCCCCCCCCATGCGGTCGCTCTCGATCCGAACCATCCAGACTGGTCAACAGCAAGAACGGTTGTTGCCCCATCGATTGCACACAACCCCAGTTTGACGATAGCTCATCTGGATCCTTGACAATCATCCACTGTCTGCTGTACAGCCATTAGATCGCACCAAGCTTGCACAGTACAGAACAACGACCGACTGACCGCCCCGCCTGTCGTCCGAAGACCCCCTTTCGCTGCCCCGTCCCTTCTTTCCGTTCTCGCTCCACCCAAAAAGTAGCGCGTAACGGCCTTCGGCGCACAATCTTGAGTCCTTCGTCTTTGCCCACCGAATTGCGAATTGGCCTCAGGCTTGGTCAATCAATCGCGCACAAGCAGGTGAGGGGGTCCGAGCTCCTTGAACACCGTCGCATTGGCTGCATCAAGTGCACGCGCTGACTCGATTTGTGCAGCCAGGTGTCGACAATAATCTGCTGCGAGCGAGCTAGTGTCGCATCGCCTTCCCGTCCAGACTCAACACCCACGCTGGCAGAGTCGTCGATTTCCCTCCCATCGCCGACCTGACCTTGTCCACCGGCCTGGTCGTCGCTCTCCCTGACGGCCTGCGACACCCCATCTTATTTATCAAGTTTGCACAAAAAGCGCATCCATCATGGCGCCGACCATCACGAGGCAGTTGCCGCAGAAGCGCAATCCGTTTATGACGGCGGATGTGCCAAACTGTACGAGACCTCGCTTGCTCGACGCCGACGACTAGATCATGAGAGAAGCTGACCAGTCCTCTGCAGACACTGACCTTGTCTCAAGGCGCCGCCTCGGCCAGACCCAGCTGACGGCCAAGATGGTTGCCGCGCTGCCCGGCGCCGAAGTCGACCCCTCTAACCTCGGTGTCTTCGACTACGCGCACCTGCGCGCCCCCCTGCCCAAGGGTATTGTTTCCGGCATCTTCAAGTCGAGCCCAAACAGCTATTTCTTGATGCGCCGAAGCAACGACGGTTTTGTGTCCGCCACCGGAATGTTCAAAGCAAGCTTCCCGTATGCCCTGGCTGAGGAGGAAGAGGCCGAGCGTCGGTACATCAAGTCTCTGTCGACTACTAGTCCTGAAGAGACTGCCGGCAACGTGTGGATTCCTCCAGAGTCTGCCCTCAGTCTCGCCGAGGAGTACGGAATCGGGCCTTGGATCCGCGCGTTGTTGGACCCCGCCGACATTGTGGTATCGAACGCGTCCGAGAACAGCCCACCGAAGCGGATCAACGCTCCCCCGAAGTACATCCCTACCGCGTCCGCCACCACTCTCGTGCCACCTACGCCGACCTCGATGCGCAGCACGCGCAGCCGCCGATCCGCCAGCCCGACCAAGGCGCCATCCAGCCGCCGTAACGTCGCCGCGAGCCCGCGCAAGCGGTCCACCAGAACAGCATCCGCACAGCCTGAATCCAGCGAGACACCGAGCACCAGCAGGAAGACTTCTCTCACTAACGGTGACATCCCAGTACTGGCGCCCAGCGAGGCGCTCAAGGTTGAGGAGCTCAAGGTCGAGCACGTCGACAAGGGACTAGCTGGCACCCTCGAGACCGTCCAGGAGGAGCCCAAGGTGAAGTTAACCATTGATCAAGACGTTAAGGTCGAGGAAAATGGCACCGAAGTCGAGCGCACCAAGGTCGACCTCAAGATGCCCTTCACCGCAGGAGGCCCTCCGAGCGCGGACGACGCGGCTCGAATGATTGAGGAGGCGAAGGCAATGGTGGCCAGCGCCGAAGCAGACGTCGCCGAAGCTTCCTCCAAAGCTGCTAAGGGCAAAAGGAAGGCGGAGGACTACGAGGCAGATATCGAGGAGGAGGGCGCAGACGGGGAAACGAGTGTCGACCTTCGCCCGAGGGCAAAGAAGGCCAAGACCGAGGTCGAGCTGCGCAAGGACAAGGTGAAGAGGCGCGCATTGGTGGGCATCACCTTTACGCTGGCAGCTGGGTAAGTGCACACAGCTCGGGGGCTGACCAAGTTTACTGGTCCACCTGCTAACAATTTGAACAGAGCTTTGATCCCCTACGCAATGAACTTCCTGTGAGATTGAGCACAGTTCGAGAACGGGCGGGGCTGTGTAGGATGTAGGAAACGGTGCGGTGTTTGGACAAAGAACAGGGCCCTGAAAGGACGAGATTTCTTTGCTTTTCGGCTTGGACTGCGGAGTTTGGGTGGTCGGACATTTCTTCGCCTGCAGGTATATTCTCTCAAGGTCCAGTGAAGTATCATTGTTTTAACGGGACCTGCTTCATACAGCAATTCGGTTGCGCCTCACCCTTGCTGCGGATCTCGTTCGTTTCAACGATTATCTAGCCCAGAGGAGTTGAGAGAAACGGATTTTTGTAACTAGTGTACACTTTGGCCTGAAATCAAACCCTTTTATCAATCAGTCTCGTGTCCCGTACGTGGATAGTCGCATTAGTACTGGCTGCCGCCGCAGACTCCGGCTGGAGCTCAAGACGGTTTTTCCCTTGTCCAAATCCAAATGTGAGGAGTTGGCGCCCCGTCCGGATCGGGGCCAGGCCAATCTGCCGCCGGTGACCGCTCCAAATGAGGCTAACCTGTATTTTGGTTAAATTTCCCACCAAATAATATTTTGCGCAGCTTTTTTCCCTTTGGACACTAGACAAGCTGTGCTTCCACTACCAGTCGTATTCAGCAAGTTGCTGGTCTCTCAGCGAACCCTCGGTGCTCAAGGGTATGGCTTCCAAGAGACTGCATTGTCATCATTACAATGATGACCACAGAGGTGAGTCGAGTCGGCTTACGATGGCCGGTGAAGGGGCTCTCTCTCGTGCCCCGATCCGCCGAGGTTGGAGAAGCTCGGCAATGGGCGGCTTTCGTGGGCAGGAAGGATCTAGTCCACTACCCCTCGGCCCAGGATGCTGGGAAACGTAAGCTCTCAGAGAAGAGCAAGCCATGTCTCCGACATTCCTGCTATTGAGCGTCGTCTCTCCAATTCTGCCAGCTAACACACAGTCACAATGCGCCCTGTGTCTACAACATGGAGGCAGCTCCGCCTGCAGAGGCGACACTTGTCTTCCTCGCCTCGCAGGCTGGACAACTATGCCTTCATCGGCTTGGGCCAGATGGTGAGCACGTCGTACTCAACCCAGCGACACACCGCGAAGCGTCGCTGATTCGAGCCCTGCCTAGGGATTCCAAATGGCCAAGAACCTCCAAGCCAAACTCCCCCCAGGTGACAGTCTGAGAATATTCGACATCAACCGTGAGGCCGCGCAAAGGCTGGCTGGAGAAATGGCGGCCTCGCAGGCCGGGGGAGCATCTGTTGAGCTGGCCGACAGCGCAGCAGATGCCTCCAAGGAAGCTGTAAGTCTGATCTCTGTGTCACCACTGACGCACCCCCCCCCCACCGCCGCCTTAAATGATGAGACCAATGATCCCATATATGATCTAAGTTGGGGTCAGCTTGCTGGCCCTCCCATGATTATTCATACCTATAAAGCCAATCCTCTGACACAGGCACCTACAACTCCTTCTTTGAGCAACTCAGAACCGACTCGCAGTAGTCAGCAGAAGAGCTAATCAAGTGATCTTCACAGGATGTCACCATCACAGCACTGCCCGAGCCCAGTCACGTCAAGGCTGTGTACGCTTCTATCCTGGAGGCGAAACCCAGCCCGCGGCCCAGCCCGCGCCTCTTCATAGACTGCTCGACCATTGACCCATCGTCCTCACAAGAGGTGGCCGGGAAAGTCGCAGAAGCATTCCCCGGCGGGAAAGCACACTTTGTCGACGCGCCGATGTCCGGGGGGATTGTTGGCGCGGCAGGAGGCACGCTGACGTTCATGCTCGGGGCACCGACGGAGGTCGTGCCCAGGATAGAGCCGATCCTGCGGCGGATGGGCAAGAACGTGCTCCACTGCGGCAAGCAGGGGACGGGCCTGTCGGCCAAGCTGGCCAATAACTACCTGCTAGCCATCAACAACATCGCGACGGCCGAGGCGATGAACCTGGGGATGCGCTGGGGGCTTGACCCCAAGGTGCTGGCGGGCGTGATCAACGTCAGCACGGGCCGCTGCTGGCCCAGCGAGGTGAACAACCCCGTCAAGGGCGTCGTGGAGAAGGCGCCTGCGGGCAGGGACTACGCCGGCGGGTTCGGCATCTCGCTGATGCGCAAGGACCTGAAGCTCGCCATGGTCGCGGCGGAGGAGGCCGGCGCGAGGCTGGAGCTGGCCGGGTCGGCAAGGGAGCTTTATGAGGCTGCTGAGAAGGACGAGGCCTGCAAGGGCCGGGACTTTAGTGTTGTCTATAGATGGCTCGGCGGGAGGGAGTGAGATGAGCGTGCTCTAAAACAAAAGACCATTTTCCGTGATTGTGTCGCGGTCTTGCAAGTGAAACAAATCACCTTTCTGTGCATTGGCTACTGGGCTATCAACCAGTCAGGATTTGGGTTGTGTCCGGCGAGTCAGTTTGTCGTCTTGTAAAAAGACCGACATGCTGTCACCACCGAGTGCGGACTGAGAGTCGGCTCGAGGCATACCGGTACTATATAGCAAGTAGACTCAGAGGCTTGCGTCTGAGACTGTCCCTTGGTTTGCAATGACCCAGTTTCCACGGCAACAATAATCACGTCCAACGCCGGCTTCTTTAGGTCCAGCGGGTGCAACTTGCACAATTCCCGGCACGGACAGGCCGGGCTTGCACAAAGCCAGGCCGGAGCAGAGCTGCTCCGGGAGTGCCAACCCACCTTTGTGGCGCCCGCGTCTTGGGCTTCCCGCCCGCGCTGGTTACCCAATTCGGCCGCCTGGAATACCTGTGCTGACCAAACTGTCTGTTCGCCCACCTGTGACGGCCTTGTACAGCACGTTTTGGACCAGATTATTCCAGAACAACACGGAGACACGTGCGCTCTGAAGATCATGCATGCCAGGACTTGACATTGAGCTTGTATGCCGAATTCCGACCTGCGTGGACTGTCGGCATGTCCTGTCACCACGGCCCGCTGCCCTCGAACATGGATGGCCCAATGCGGAATCCGACTTGACAGTGGGAGCACAGCATGGCACCCGAGTCGCTGGCTTTTGGCGCGATGGTACGCTTCTCCCTTGGCTACGCACCGGCTGACAGTAATCGTCAATGAGTAATGATCCTCCGAGCCCGGTTCAGTATGTCTGGTTGTGTGGTTGGCAGATGCTGTCTAGCGTGGGTGTGTTGGGGCTTACGCGACACACCCTTGAGTTCGCCGCATTCTAGTCCCCGTTTTTCTCGTTCAACGGTCTAGGCCTTACTTATACCTAAGTAGGGTGTATCACCTTTTTTTGCAGTGTCCTCTTCTTGTCTTGCTTTCCTTCTTGTTCGAAGCGCGATTCCGGTTCTTTCGGCTGTCTTTTCCCTTGGTGTTGTGCGAAGGTTGTGTCCGTCCTGTCTCATAGAGGGTGTCTTCAAGGGCCTATATCCCCTTTCATCCAAAGTCGCCAACAAGCTGCCCAGTACGACACCTCTCCGTACCGCCCACTACACAGGGAACGTCTCTTGTTCAATATGGCGTCCAGGTGCACAGAAGTCAGCCCGTTGTGTCCGGTGGAATATACGACACTTGGCTACTACCCGAACAAGCCTCTCAATATTTTCTGCGCCGTTGCCTTCGGCCTGGCCTTGGTGATTCAACTGGTGATTGGGATCTGGAAAAAGACATACGCATTCACGGGCTTCATAGTCGCTGGTTGCGCACTCGAAGTAGCTGGTGCGTACCTCTTTCACATAGTCGTGGATGTGGCCACGACTGTTATGGACCGTCCCCCAGCCCTCCGATCAACAACCTTCCAGTCTGGAATCTCACGAGAAGGCGACGATGCGACCGCTTTAGGCTGCTCGTTCGCACCCGTTGCCGTATATTTTCTCGGCGGGATAGTCAGGGGGAAGAGAAGACCTCACTGACATGAGACCGAAATAGGCTACGCTGCTCGAGTGCCACTCGCGGACAACCCATGGAACCAGCAAGCCTTCCAGACCGAGATATGCGCCATCGTTCTTGCTCCCACGCTGACCTGCATCTCGATATACCTGACGCTCAAGCACCTCACCACCGCGCTGAACCCGTCCCTCTCGCGTGTCAGGCCAAAGTGGCTCCCCTTCATCTTCGTGCCGGCCGACGTGAGCTGCCTCCTGGTCCAGGCTATCGGTGGCGCATTGGCGGCGAGCGGGGGCAGTGAGAACCGGAAGCTGGTCAATGCCGGGAACCAGGCCATTATCGCGGGCATTGCGCTCCAGGTCGTGGTGCTGGTGGCGTTTGGTAGCATGAGCGCCGACTACTATTTCAGGGCCAAGAAGTGGGTGCACAGCGCCGACGTGACTCCTGCCGCGCTTGCGCTATGGAATGACAAGAAGGTTCGGACGTTCGGCTACGCTGTGCTTGGGGCGTATATCTGCGTTCAAATTCGGTGTATCTACCGGTAAGCTGCCACAATCCATCCCTTGGTGGAAACGGCCTGTGGTCTGATTTGCTGACCTCCTCTCAGAGTTGCCGAGATGGCTGGCGGATGGGGCAATGAAATCATGCAAGACGAGCCCTCCTTCGCGGTTCTCGACTCCTTCATGATGCTGATATGCGTCTGGCTCCTCAGCTGCTTCCCGCCAGGGATCTTCTTCCCGCAGATGGCTGGAGGCTCGAAATCAGCACATGCTAAGAACGAGGTCCCAGGGAGTGCCGGGGAGGAAAGCCAGGCAGAGCAGGGCGGGCTGGCTGGTGAACAAGAACCCAAGGAAGGGCACGCGTCAAAACCAGAATCGTGAAGTATATATGCGCACCGCTATGCCCCCGCTTTATCAGAGGTCGCTAAGTGTCCAAAAGAAAATGCGCAACATAGATATAAAAGCAAAAATCCCACGAAATCCACACTTAACCTTGTGTTTACAGTTCCTGAACCTGATCCTGCAGTCTCTGCAACAATGGCTCGTTCTCACCCACCGTACCTCCGTACGCCAGCTTCTTATACACCCCACCCGAAACTTTGGCCACCCTCCAGGTGCCCTCGTCCTTTGCGTCGATGAAAAATTGCTGGTTATCTTCGAAACTCCGTCCGCCGCTCTCGGGGAGGTAGACATATGTCCAAATGCCAGCAAAGGCATTCGTGGCCGCAAAGATCAAGAAGATCCAGTATTTCAGGTTGTTAAACATTATGGGGCTTAAAAGGGTCACGGCAAAGTTGGCGAGCCCCCACACTATCACGGATATCGCAGAAGCCTGTGCCCTTGCTGTTGTCGCGTAGATCTCGGTGGGTATGAGCCAAACAGTCGCCAGCCAGCCGATCCCAAACGCACCAGTAGCAATAAAGAGGGTAACAGTGCCGAGGATCGCAGGAGCGCCCAGTCCATCCGCGGGGGAGTTCATGGCCAACGCGCCGAAGAGCGTGAGAAGCGCGAAGCAGGTGGTCAGTGCCATGCTGCCGCCGAGGAGGAGCTTGCGGCGACCGACTGCGTCGATCAGGATCCAGGCCAAGGTCATAAGTACAAAATAACTGATGTCTAGTTCGTGTCAGTCATCTATTACCGGTCTGAGAGTGGCGTACGACGTGGAAAACAAACACATAATAGACAGGGAACCGTGGATGGGAAGTAGTATACTCACAATTAGCCTGTGTTATGTACTCTGCCATCTTGACGCCGAATCCGAGAAGCTGTGTACGAGTGGTCAGCCGACGTCAAAATCCCACTACAATGGGACTGGCCTACCTCAAAGATTTGAGGGCCGTAGACCGAGACAGCGCCGTATCCTGTTAAGGCCTGGTTCACTTGACCCATGAGTACGATGACAGTTGGGTGAAATAGAGGCTTTCCAGGAGTCAGCATGTTGATATATGTCGCCACTTCGTCATCCTTCTCCTTCTCGTGCGCCTCGAACAACTCCTTCGACTTCTCCTCGCCCTCCTCGTCGCCGTAAATATCGATCAGAGCTTCCTTCGCGTCGTCTTCCCTCCCATGGAAAATGAACCATCTCGGGCTCTCCGGGAGCCTGCCGATGACCAGGAATAGAAGCACTGGATACGCCTGCATAACCACGATTGGGGTCCGCCAAGCCCATTGGTTTGACTTGCCAAGTGCATTGGTTACGGCGATGTTGATAGCGAAGGCCATGTTGAGCCCAAAGATGTTCATCTGAAACTCCTGGGCCAGCGCCTTCCCTCTCGCACCGTCGCTGCTCAGCTCAGAGCTGAAGACGGGAATGACGGCGTCGATCCCCCCGACACCTAAACCCATCACCACACGCCCGACCCAGAACATGTGGAGCGCATTCTGCGTCCACCCTCCTAGGCCGGTGGCGAACATGATCAGATTTCCCAGGCTCGCGGTCGCCAGGCAGGCGAAGATGGCCTTCTTGCGGCCGTAGTTGTCAGACAGCCAAGAGAAAAGGACCGCGCCGAGGGAGCAGCCCAGGTAGTAGACAGCGACCAGGATGCCCACCATTGGGTCCTCTGCGCCAATTCCCATGGTCCGCAAGTAGTCCTCGTTAGTGTTTATGAGGGACATCATGCCCTGGTCGTAGCCATACAGCGCAATGGCTGTGGAGCTGAAGAGGACGACCTCTTGGGTCTTGGACAGCCCGATAGACGGCATGTTGGCGGTAGTGACCTGATGGCAATTGGGAGATAGACCGGAAGGGAGGGGTGGCACTCTTTTTTATCTTTTTTCTAAACGGCAGACTCGAATTGATACCCAATTCTTCAAAAATCCCAGCCAAGGAAAATGAAGCAAAGAAACAAAGCTTCCGGAATCCGAGCCTCACTGATCAGCAGGAAGTCCAGAGCCAGATGAAAGGTTCTGCAGGCTGGGGCATGTTGGGGGTAAAATAACGGCATGGCGGTGAGTACGAGTGCATATTTATTGCGCAGGCCGGCCTGCCTGCCAGTGCGCTAAGCAACAAGCAGCACGGGATCGGACGTGTCGCGCTATGTGACGATGGTGGGCAGTAGTGTTGAAATGTTTGAATCGGAGTCCCACGCACCTGCACTTGGGGGTACGTCATTTCCAGCCCACGCGACGCCCACGGCTGCCCACTCAAGCGGCGCCATAAGCCGAGCAGGCGTCTGGCTCAACCGAGATGCAGCGATCCACGATGTCGATCTACGGCAGCCGGGCAGGGAGGTTATAACGCGATTTTATGGCGATTTTTGTCTCATCCTCGGAGGGTACAACATGATCTTCTCAGATCGAATGTGCCGTTGTGAGATGTCCCCGCTCCGGCCCAGGCGGCACGCCAAGGTTATTTCAACAACGCATTTGTACTTTCATCACAATACCCATGTGCCTACTTCATGAGAGTGCTTGGTGTGAGCAATTCTCAAACAAGAATGACCCAACGCTGGAGGGACGTTAAAGGCTACTTAAGGGAGGTGGTAGGAGACCACAGGAAGACCCCAATGCTTCTCGCTACCAGGCAATCTTGAACATTTGAAATCATCGATCAAGCCCCAGCACCTTTTTCAACTCCTCCGTTTCCGTATGATCCGAAGGGTTTCTCATCCGATGACACCACTTCAGCTCCCCTCCCTGGAACAGCCACTCGCCCCCGTTTTGTGTCTTGGGCCCACCGGAAAGTATGTGACCAGAGGTGGCCAACGCCCACGATGAACTCACAAAGTTCTCCAGCGTGCTCTTCTTGAGGTAGGATGGTGTCGCGGCCCCGGGCCGGATGGACGAGATCATTCCTAGATTCTTATAGGTCTGTACGCTCGGGTCCGTGTAGATGGGGAATGCGGACCCAGTGGCTTTGGCGTAGTCTGGGATGCAAATGGCCTCCCCGCTTCCGATAATAGTGAGGCTGATTTTGGCTTTGGACAGCTTCCCAGGTGGCAGATCCTGCATGAGTGCTTGCACGTACTGCTGGCAGCTCTGTTGGGCCATGGTCAGTTCTGATACGCTCCGGTAGCTTAGGTCATGGAGCATGCTCACACCACAGTGGAAATGGCGGACAAAGATGAGAAGCTGCTGTTCATCTCCAGGCTTGTCCATATAGAGCGAGTTCAAAGGGAATTCATTCCCGTCCTCGTCCTTAATGAGAACATCCCCGACCTCGACCAACACTTTGGGATCGGGCAGCTCACGATGAGGCTCTCTTATTTCTTCGGAAACGCCCATGGCGTCGACGGGTCTGTTGTGATTTGGTGTGATCAGTATCGTGTGACCTGACAGATTCTTCTAGCAAGCGTGAAGAAGGCAGGTTATTGCTATCTCGCGAGCTGAAGGATACGAGTTACCAACAGCGGAAAATGGATGTTGGTTGCCCAAAGGGTTTAGTCACCTGAGCGGAGTCGGACGCTCGAGCTAGACTCAAACACACCGTGCTTAGTTAAAAGATTTGCCAGGATGGGTTGGCGGGGACAACTCAAAGCGGATTGGTAGACAGGGGAGATATCATGAGATGAGTCCAAGGTATGCAGATTTCAGTGGACAATAATTGAACAATCTATTTTTCGTTGCCTCGCCTTCTAAGATCATCCTGCTGAATCTGGAATGATCGGCTTTCGCTCAGGATTGCAAGGCGTGGATGGAATCGAGTTTGGGCAGTGAGCTCAGAGACACTCGGAAATGGCTCCAGGTTCGGAACAACTCGCGACACTGAGCATGATTTATCAAAGAAATAGAGACAATCTCTGAATATATTTTCCCCGTCAATTCAGGCGTAATACTTTCTTATATCCGGAGCGAGATTCAATTGCCTGGTGTCTCTCTATACAGGTCTAAATGTGCTTATCTTAGCTCACAGGAAGCTTGCGCAGTTTCCAGAAGAAGAAATTGCGCACAGGCAATAAGGCAAGCCCCTTTGAGTAAGAATCTTAGAATTTAAAGATTGTTATCGCTCAGGAAATCAAAGATCATTTCAAATGCTTGGGATGCCGCCTCATGCAAGAAAAGGTTATGCCTAAGTCACCATGGATAATTAGTCCCATCGTTCTTAAAAAAGAAAAAAAGACTTCAAACAATACTTGCCACTTCAGCCAGATAAGGTGTAAAAGACCGGTAGTTTGACTTGTGTGGGAGAGGTATTTCGCTTACCCAGCAGGCAGATCATCCACGGTTCGCAAATCCGCGGCCGCGGTGAAGTTGGCACGTAGCCCATCTAGGACACCAACACAATCTCCACCACAGGCTGAGGTGTCATATTCTCCCTGTAAGACTAATACAGGCGCCGTAACGTTGCCATATTCTATATCCGTCGCTAGGAGCGTCGGAAGCTCTGCCACGGCAAAAGGCTCGCTCCCGACGTTGTATGACCATTCCACAATGCGATGCTCAAAGTATGGACTCGCAAAGTAGGCAAAGGTTTCAGCAAATAGGTCTGACGATGTTAAATATCCGGGGTCGAGATCACCCCAACGCTCGGGGCGCTGGGCGCTGGCGACTCGGAATCCTACGCCTGCGCCGAAGGGCCCGAAGTACCTCAGCGTGCCGCTGAAGCCTGTCAGCACGAGGCCATCGATCGAGGAGCCGAGAAGGGCGGCCGACTGGGTGGAGATGTATGCTCCGTAGCTGTGACCGACTAAAACGACCTTGTCTGCTCCAACGGTCTCTCGTGCATAAGCAACCAGGGAATTGAGAACGGCGACCTCGACTTGGAATTGAGCATCAGTATAAGGATCAATCCTATTTTTCGTGTTAAACATATTATCAAAACCTTGTCTTCGGGTGTTAGAGTGGGTATGACTGTGAGGCAGACCTGGAAGATGAACCGACTCCAATCCGGTCACAGTTCAACACACTATATCCGGCCGCCACAGCAGCATCCACAAAACTGTATCGAGATGAGTTGGCTATATTTGGCTGGAAGTATCTTTATTATGATCAGCACGTTTGAATTACCTGATAAGAGATGTTGAACACGAACGATTTGGATTCTATGATGCCATGTGTAGCCACCAGCAAGGTGCGTCCGCTACCACACAAAGTCGCTCCTACGGTGTATTTACTCTCGGCTGCAAAGTCCGTCTCACCTGCAATAGGTAGAGGGTTATTGGAAGTGCCGAAGTCTCTGCTGGTCAGTTTGAATGTGAGGGAAGCTGCATCCCAATCATCTTTGATAGTGATGTTTAAAATTGATCGCGGCTCGAAGATAGTCACTGGTATCTGGATGTGGGAACATTGGCTGTTCGTCTCGCTGAACTCTGTGATGGGAAAAGCAATGACGGATGCCGTGAGGGCGAGAGCAAGTTTGAGTGGTGACATTCTCATAGCTGTGATAGGGCAAATTTGGACGCCATGAAATATTTGGCCACGATGAGAATTTCAGCATGACACATCTTATATCCTCAAACCCACAAAGGCCTTTGGCAGTGATTCTGTGTATATCAGCCTACAATTGTGTATGATCATTGATGACAGACTTACTCAGCGAGGCCTTCAACCTGTCAGCCCGCTTAGAAACACTCGGGGAATAGTTCTTCCAGCTCACAAATCACAGCTTCCGTATCGGGAAGGTCCATGACGGTGCACATGAAGATAGGTACCAAGTTACTGACGTCCTCGGGATCCTGCCTTGGAATGACCAAAATATGATGCTGAGCATTTCGTTTCCAAGCAATCCATGTGAGATTCGCGTTACGCGAAACAAATTGTCCCAGTATATCCCCAGATATACATAGCTTCAACTTTCTGAGCGGTTGCGTTTCAAATCCCCCATACATATAAACTGTATGTGGTGCCTTCATACAGTGGTGAGCGCTCAAGACCCAGCGCTCAAAAAAAACAAAAGAAAAAACAATAAACAATGCCAATTACATTAAAATGTCGATATAGTTTCAACTTTCTGAATTTTACAATACCCTGGGTCTTGAGCGTTTACGACTGTATGAAGGCGCTGCGTATGGCTATGGCTGCATACGGAATGGAAACGGAACCATTTACAATACCCTGTTCACCTTAAGGTGTTCAGGACTTCAGCTGAGAGAACGGGCATCCGCCTGCTGCAGCTCTTGCCTGAACAAGCTTTACAGTGCTTGCCATGTCCTCTTTCCCCTTCCCATAGTTCGGCTCCGGCCCAATATTCCACAGGTCATACCCTTGCGGGAAGAATCGATCGCCTTTGCTTCCTGCAGGCTTGGCCCCCAGCAGCCGGAACAGTAGAGCAACAGGCCCGAGCTTATTCCAAACGCTGGGCTTGACATACCAGGGTTGGAAAGTCGCCATGTGGTAATGGAAGAGGCCATTCAGATTCGGCTTCTCTTCCAAAGCTTTGACAGCCATGAAGTCTGGGCGGGGAAGGCAGAGATATCGAAGGAAAGACTTCCGGGTCAACTGGAAAAGGGTAATGAGAGAAGAAATACAAGGCCCTGCCTTCTCGAGACTAAAACAACGTCAGAAAAAGAACCATCATGATGTAATTCCGACTGTTGACTCGCAGAGAGTGTTTCCACTCTTCAAAACCAAGGTGAAGAACTTACCCGAGGCTCTCCCTCATCACGTCGTCCAGGTTCAACCCCAATACCTTCCTGGCAAATACTGTGACCCTGTTTCCCATCTTGTTGAAAAGGCTGTCGACGTATGCCTTGACATACTTATCACTTGGCTCATTCGGCCTGCAGACATCCTTCTCGTATTGTACCGTCCAGTCACTCAGCTCTTGGACAAAGTGGACACCATCCCTCCAGCCCACTTTTGCACTCGGCAACGGATCAAATGGGATCTCCAGGTCCTCTCCATAAGCATGATGGAAAACTCCCACGGCACATAGCTCGACGTCTGTCAGGAGCCTCCACTCCTCTTTCCGGATGGCTCGAAGTATCTCATGGGCGCCGTCGCCAAGGGTGTGCAGCAAGTCATTGTCGGTGATCTTTCCTGCCTTTCTATATCTCGCATGAAGGAAGTTTATCCTGGCCACCGAAAGCTGGTATCTTTGCGAATCGCGTGGCTTGGTCTGGCCCTCGCGGAGGAGGATTTCGGTGTCTGTGGCGCGCTTGGCGGCGTTTCGAGGTGTGTTCTGACCTGTGACGGCAAAGAGTCGGGACATGCTTGGGATACCGCCGGCCTGCGAATAGTTTCATCAGCGATGTGCATTGTCGTTCGAAGCATTCCTCTCTCTCGGAACATTTGAAGTCAGGGGACGAGTTGGAGGCAACACTTGAGAGGGAAGATAAGATGAATTAGGTCAGCCTTGTACCTTCAGAAGAGCCACAGCACGAGCCTTGTGAAACGCAGATGGGAATTCAAGTTCCTGGAGCTCCAGCAAAATTTTGAAGGCATCCTCGCCTGTCATGCTCGAAAGAGGTCGCTCCCCTGGGCCATTTCCCCAGCCAGCCTTGATCTTTTGAGCACGTTTGTACCTCAGGCACCTGATCATCAGTAGGTAAGACGAGATGATGAGTGCCGCGAAGGTGTATGGGCTATTCATTGTCTGGGCTAAATGCGGCTGCTGTACTGTTGTCGAGTTCATGATGAGGGGATGCTGGGTGCGGGACTCGAGGTATTGGACACGCCACTACCGATCGGTGGTTTTCTTCAAAGTGACAAAACAACTTTCAAATGTTCGGGACGTAAGGAGTGGTGGACAAGCAAAGTTTCCTGAGGTCTGATTACACTGTTTGCAAGTACAGCCCTGAAGCTCTTTTGAAGTTGACAACAAACGACAAGAAAGCGTCAACAGACATCGGCCATAAATATAAATTCACGATAACGCAAATATCATATAACCAACACAAATTGTACACGGCAGCCTCGTTTCTAAGATGACAAACTTTACTGGTTAGAGTGAACGACTCGCTGCGACTCCTTGCAACACTGTGCTTGTGTCCGCGTTGAAGCCCTTGCTCCGGTCTGAATTTCATGGCTGAGCTGTCACGCCCAACAAATGTGCGTCCGTATCAATACGGTATCCCCAACGTGTGCCAGTCAGAGGGGTTAACAGCGGGCAGTTTCCCGCCAACCTCGGCTTGCAATTCAGGGACCCGCCTTTTCGGCCGACCGCTTGCGCAAGCCCAATGAAGGGGCTTCCTTTGCGGCTGAATCGCTGACTGCGCACGTATAATCTTCACGTGCAGTTACCTCGGCGGGATGTGCTGCGTACTGCCAAGATGTTTGACAGACTTAGAATGTTTTCCCACCGGGCATAGATTGGTCAACAAACTCGTCGTTGGCATGTTCAAAGATCGGACACACGGTTTCATCGAGAGCAGCCCACTTCCTAGACACGGAGTCAATCCCGGGACGACTCCCATTTCAGGGCCGGTCGGAGACCCTTTGGTGTACATACCAATTCATACTTCCCGCAACAAATTAACGAAAGACCTTCGACCAAGATTTTCCTAGAACCTTCATGCACAACGTCATGGCCCGCCGGCGTCGAGGAAGCATGGGTGCCTCGCCAGTGCTATCTCGTGCCGCGTCGATGAAAGTGCATGCTAAACAGCTAAACTTCGCACATGTACATGAACATCAGTTTCCCTTGGTTGGTCCGATATCTTTTTCAAATCATATTCTCAACATCTATGAATAGTAACGTCAGAGTGTTGACCATTCCTGCAAAGCCTTCCAGGGTCTTGAGGTTGGGACTGGCATATACACCGACAAGCTCCATTTAACTCGGTGATTGACCTCCACAATATTAAGCATTACATCATGTCGTACAGTCCACTCAAAAAAATGCTTTCCGCGAAAATCTATCCCCCAGAAAAAGTTCACTACCCAGACCGACCAGAGACCCGTGCTCGCGAGCCCAGTCGCTGAACTGAGCCGTGCTAGTGTTCACATATTGCTCTTCAGTCAAAACATCAGCGTCAAACACTATCTCAACCATCACGACCTCGCGAGTAGGCCCCTGGAGCGCAAATTTGGTTCGGGCCGCAACAAGAAATTTTCCCACGTGATCGTAGTGGCTCCATACGTCTGGATTCTCAAACTGCCAGGACTCTTTGCACTTCTCGTACATATTGAAATCGTCCGAGACGCGTGTTAGCACGCACATCCACTGGCCCCCAAAGTCACCGCTCATACCGCCGTCTGACTGGGCTAGATAGACTCCGATCCTCGTCAGGCTTTCATCGTCGGAGGTTTTGGACATGTCTTGGAATATAAGCAGTCCATGAGCAAACGGCTGCCCCGAATCCGTCACGGGGGGGTTGAAGAAGCTCGAGCTCATTTGAAGAGAGTCCGGAGGAAACGCGTCGACAAGCTGAAAATTCCCCATCCCACGCGGGAATGTTAGCATGAAGCCCGGGTTCCGCATGGCCTGGGTTTCCTCGTTAAAGCCGTTGAGAGCGAGATCAAGCTCGTACCCAAAAGCCTGGTACACTTTGCTGAAGTAAGAAACCAAGAACTTCGTTTCCACAGAGGTGGTAAGGTCCTCAATTTCAGTGCGGCACCCACGAATGTACATTTCTGAAAGGTTCTTCCTGACGAGACAGAATGGAGCGCGAGCACGCATATATACCCCATTCTTTCCGAGAAGAGGAAGGCAAATTTGGCTCTTCCGCATGCCCTTTTTGGTTTCGACTTCGACGCAGTTGAGAACGGCAAGGACCCAATTTGGAGATAGAGTTTGTATGAGTGGTGTCTTCATAGATAGGCCAGCGTTCGTCATTGCGAAAGGTGGAGTTATTCTGGAATGCAGACCTGGTTGTAGATTTCTCATGTCGCGAAAGAAATTGGGGTGCTCTGCCAGAAGAGAGTTTTTCGTGGAAAGTAAAGTGTCGAAAGCCAAAATGCTGTGATCGTCGGATTGTCGAATAATTTCCCCTTGAAGACGAAGAAATGCATTTTCGCCCTCTCCATATAGCAATGGCATGTTGATTCCGAAGATCCCCAGCAAGCAGTATGCAATATCCTCTGGCCTTGTGGTGACTCGATCAGCGGCCCACGACATCCTTTGGGCTACGCTATAGTCTCTCAAAATCTTCTCCTTTCGGATGCAGAGCTGGTCAACACCGGTGACAACGGACAAAAAGCTGGCAAGCGCTTTCTTCGAGCCGAGATGAGTCCATGACTTTGAAAAAAACTCGACATGGTCCGGGGCAATTAACTCCTGCAGCGTCCAACCTCGGGAAAACCATCGGCTTGAACCCATCAGCTCCAACAGATCGACCCCGCGAGGAGGACTTTTGATATCGGTGAGGTAAACATAGCAGACCTCTGCCTTCTCATACCATTCAAACATGGAATTGATCGCCTCGGAGAGCTCAGCGGAACTCGTCTTGTCTATGCAGACAGTATCCACCCAAACGTGTGACAGCCCATCACGGCAGGCCTGTTTGCAGGTGCCAAAGATCTTGGCGAACCCTGGCTTACCGGAGTGCCATCGACGTGTCACTTTGGAGCGCCATTCGGCGTGGGTTGGCTCGCAATCGCCCCATGTGTGTGACAGAATAGCGTACTTGGGTAGTTTTTGGGGCCCAAACTCTTCGATGTTCAGACTTCTGGCATTGATAAGCCGCATATGGGGCCGGCTCAGAGATGAATCAAAGAGTAACAAGTATACTGACAATATCACGCGCGTGAGCGGGGGGAAACCGAACGCCAGTGGTCAGCAATTAGCCAGGAACGTGTGTACCTGAAGTTCAGGACAACCCGAACCCTGAAAGGAGAGACAAATCGTTTATAAGGCCAACAACCTTGGAGTGACATCTGGACGCTCATGTTCAGAGCCTTGCCACAAAACTTCCAAGATTTGATTGGGCGCTGAATCATCAAATCACAGTTGGCCGAAGTCCCGGATTGGGCTTATCAATGAGCATGTAGTAAGTTCTCCCCTTCATTGTGCCAGTTATCGAGGTTCCTGCAGAAACTCTAGTGGCTTCAAATGTTCTGTCAATTTGGCCTCGCCGGGGCCGAGACTAGCCCAGCGCTTCAGCTTCATAACATGGAGACCTCGGAACTGCGAACACCTCAAGTGCTTATTTGTAGATCTGTCCTCACTCAGCTAGAACATAAGCATGTGCCCATAGTGTTTGGAGCATATACTCTGTTGAGCACTACTATACGGGCCGCTCTAGAATTTTATTGTACAGCATTGACCGCTGTATGGCGATGGGCTGGAGATCAAGAAGAAGAAAAGAATAACCGTTGAAGCTGCTAATGAATGACACGTGCCAAATTCTTTGCGGTGATTAGTTTTCTTGACATCGTAGACCACCAACTTGATTTAGACCCTCAGAGAACCCGTCCTAACTTGAGATACTACATACCTATCACTAATGTCTTTCGCAGCAAAGGTAAATACACACACCACAACGCCCGGCTGAACCCTAGTATTGATCGTATCAAGGGAGAAATAAACAATAATGAAAGCTATCTGTATCCTGCCGGTCTTCCTCCGCCATGAGGGTATCCCGACCCGGGCGGGTAGTACCCAGATGGGCCAGCCCATTGCCCTGGCGAAGGACCCGATCCGTATGGATGTTCTGGCATTCCGTGAGGGTAGGGGCTCACGAATGGCTGGAAGGGATATGGACCGGGGTCAGTATAATGCCGCTGTCCGGTTCCAGATTGTGGCGAGAACGGGTTCGGTCGCCGTGTAGACGGTCTTGGGGGCGGCTCGCGGTCGGCCGACGGCGGCTGCGGCGCTCTGGGACCGGGCCCTGCACGAGCATAACTCGCCTCACCTTCTTGTTCTGACCCAGCCTCGCCCATGGTAGAGGATTCACGGACCCTGGTGACCTCGGAAATGAAGACTCTGATATTGAAGACCGGCGTGCCCTTGCTGTGCAGGTTTGCCTCCTTGATCATCCCTAAATGATATGATATCTCCCTGCCGTCGTCGTCGATGAATACCGTCTTTATCGCCTCAGCCATCCTCCGCAGAGGCAGGCGATTGTTTTCGTCAACGTACCAAGAGAGGACTGTGCTCCTCAACTTCCTCAGCTCATCATTGCCTTTCTTCAGCCTGTCGATTATCTCCAATTGGGGTCTTGCACTTGGGTCTTGATCTGTGAATATGGCCATCCAGGGCATGGCGGTCGAGAAGTGATCGTCCTCGTAAAGGTCCGACACGCGCGGGCTCTCGCTCCTGACGTCGATGAGGCCACAAACAATCACAAACCTCCACCATAGAGGTTTGAGACTGAACTCGACACACGCGGTGAAGTCGTGGCGGTTCCCGGTGAGGAACAATTTTCCGTTACTGTCCCATAGACTAGAGGGGCGAGGCCTTATTTTCTCCACACTGTAGCTCGCCCTAGGCTGCAGGTGGAAGCGGAAGTTCAGCGACTGTAGCAGCTGAGCTCTCAAGCGGAGGGCAAGGCTGTTGCTCAAGGTCCTTGAAATATACCTCGTAGTCCGCTTGCCGTTCCAAAAATCCTTTTCCGTCGTTGAGAACAGTTCATAAGCCCGATCGCGGACGAACCCAAACTCAGTCTTCATTAGATAAATCCCTAGTTTGCGATTACTTTCGTTGACGCAGTCGAGGGCGAAGACGTACTCCTTGTCAGGGGATGAACCAAGAAAGGTCTCTACTCGCAGACCGTTGTTCGTCATCGCGAACTCCTTGACGGGGGCGACTCCGTCTCGAAGTATTCTCAATCGGCCACAGTCCACAAATTCCGAGGGCGACTGAGCGAGGATGCCGCGTAAGTCTTTGCCCTGTTGGCTTGAATGGGTTGGTCGCCTGTCGACTCCCGACTCATTCTGTGATGTCCAAGCGAAGAGTGTTAGGTCGTTGGTGCTCTTGGCGATCTCTTCTTGGAGTCTCAAGAAAGCATTCTTGCCCTCCCCGTATATCATTGGCATATTCACGCCAAATATCCCGAAAAGGCAATAAGCAATGTCTTCTACCCGAGTTGTCTTCCTATGCGCTGCCCATGACATTCTTCGCCCGACGGGTATTGTCGGTAACAACTCTGAGTCTTCGAGAATACCAATTTCGATTCCCGTTATCTTGGACAGCTCACGCCTGAGAGTCTTCTTGCTGCCTCTGAACTTCCATTCCTGGTCATAGAACTCGAGCTCCTCAGGCCCGATTAATTCCTGAAGCGTCCAGCCGCGAGTAAACCAAACACAATCTTTCATGAACTCTGACGTCTTGCTCTCAGAGTGCTCGAAGTTGTTGACCTCAAGATCGGAAAGGTAAGCAAGACACAATGATGATTCCTTGTACCAGTGGAACATGGAGTTGATAGCCTCCGAAAGCGCAGCACTGCTGGTCTTGTCGATGCAGCAGGTATCAACCCACGCAAACTCGTACCCCTTTTCTTTGGCCACTTCGCACGTCTTTTTGATTTTCAGAAAGCCGGCCTTCTGCAGAAGTCGCGCCGGCCGGGAGTCGGCCAGCATCTCCTGGAAATCGACCTCATCTTTTTCCCAGGTGTGTGACAGAATAGCATATTTGCAGTCCTGCAGATCGACGATCTCCTCGAGTCTCAGTGTGGTGGTATCGATCAGCCACATTCTGTCGGCTGAAATGCAACGCAGCGATAGGCCAGCCGAGAACCGGCACAAGAACGGTAGGTACGGAGACGCTGAAATGTGCCGAACAGGGAGAGGGATTGACGTGGTTAGCCTTGGGATAAGCTGCTCATGGTGAAGCAAGGGTTAGGGTTAGTGGAGATGACTGAGGTGGAACAAAGGCACTGGTAGAATAGGTAAAGGACATGGCACAAGACAGTAAGCAAGGATGGGCACCCCAGTTGCTCCCCAATCCGGGCCAGATTGAGGCTCTGCGTGGATATGGGACAAGAAATAATGCAAAGGCACGACGTGCGTCATTTATATTATTGGATCCGGAATAGTTCCACTGCAGTGATGCATGAACTATTGGCACATGTAGGTGCTTGATTCGATGGCGCAAGGTGGCTGCAGCTGGGGCTTTCACTCCAATGAAATTGAGGAACAGATCTCACGGGTTCAAGTTCTCGGCATGTGCTGGAGAACAGTCGTGAATGGGATCCTATAAAATTATAGACGTTGACTATGTTTATCAGGATGTTTTAAACTTGGCAATTGGTACTGTAACCACGTATACACTGGCTTGGCTTGACGCACAAGTAATGTGTCGCAAAACTTCGCAATGCAAACCGGGCGACATCTAAGCAGAACAAAGTGAGCCGAAAATACATATGTAGGTGCCTCGGCATTCGGAACTGCCGGGTGGACCCAAATAATAGGACTTGTCTTTAGGGTGCGCGCTCAAGAGCGATTGCTTCGTTCTTCTAATGTCAACGCATTGGGGACGAAAAGCATAACCGAGCCTGGAAGAAGGCAGTCGTCTCAATTGAGAGCGCGCACTGATGTCTCGAGTGTCGTCGCTATGTACATGTTTCGATTGTCTGTAGACTGTTTCTGTATTACTCATTAAACTCATCGAGAGGTCTTGAGACAGTTCGAACAAGCTCCGGCGCAATGAAGAGGCAGCACAAGTTGAGGTCTTGGTTCCATCATTGATTGAGTCAGACTCGTCGTATAAACCGGCTGCGAACCATTTCCTCTTTCAAGAATTTCATGTGCAGCAAAGGATGAAGTATGATCAACGCTGGATACAAGTTTTGAACATCGTTGGTAGCAGCTGCGAGTGTGGTGGCGGGGTCTGAATGCTCAACGTTGGGCAATGAGTGGAGCAAGTCTAGGCAAGATTCCTGTTCGCGAGTCTGTCTTGAATATTTTCATGCTACACCGCGAGACATATTCCTCGGGCCGTGAACCACATGCAATTCACCTGGGTCCACAACACTGTGCCTTTTTTAATTAGCGTTCTGGCGCTAGGTTGAAGGCTGAGCCTGTTTCCCAGGTATCTCTGTTGTGCTTAGGGTCTTTTTTTTTGGGGCATACTGCGATCATGACCCTTGAACCAGCCGGGCATCCTCTTCGGAACTCTCCTCCTCGCTCTCACCGGACTCCTCTTCGCCATCTTCTTCTTCCTCGTCATCCCCCTCCTCCTCTTCCTCCTCGGACGATTCCTCCTCCTCGCTCTCGCCTGACTCCTCTTGGCCTTCATCTTCGGCGAGCCAGTCAGCGAGAGACTTAGTGCCGAGACCGGACCCTTCGTCCCCGTTAGTAGCCTTGCCCACGCCAGACCTGGCGGTAGCGCTGTCAAAACTATCCGCCGCAGGTACAGAGCGCTTCTCCCAGACCGCAAAGCCACTGCTGCTGCTGACTGCCTCTCCTTCGGATCTTAACTTCGGATCCGGCTCCTTGCCATCCTCCACCCAGTTCGGCAGAGCCTCGTATCCTTTGAGTCCGTGGATCCCCCCTCCACCACCCAAAACCAAAGCTGCAGAGCCAAGTGTAAAGCCTTTTCTCGTTTCTGATGGGCTGGGGGCCTGTGGCGCGGGCTTTGGTGCAAGAAGCATGAGTGTTGCTAGCTGAGGGACCCCCAGCAGGGCTTTGAACAATCTTGCCCTGTCCCGAAGGTCATACGAGGTGTCGTAGCGCACCAGCAACAGCACATAGTCCCACAACCGCGCCACAGGGTGATCTTCCATCTCGTTCAGTGACGTTGGTTCGGCTGCTTCCCCTTCTTCGGACTCCTGGCTCTTCCTGGCTTCTATCACACGATTCACATGGTGTAAATAGACCTTGGCGGTAAGGAGGAGTATCTGCCGCTTAGCAATTTCTGATTCGTCTGCGAAGCCCTTGAGTAGAATCCTGCAGACATCTGCTGCGATGTTGTCTTCGCCATTAAGGCCGGCGAACTCACTGACAAGCCAGATGATGGTAGCTCGGGCTTGTGGATCAGTGGCGGAATCAAGGTTCTTTGCCAGCCTCACAACTGTGGAAGTGTGGGCTGTAGAGTCTTGTTGAATCAGGTGTCTGATGACAGTCAAACTTTCTGCCGCCAGGTTCCCGTCGAGGCTGGTTATTTGACTCAACAACAACCTCAAACACCTTGAACTCGTCTTCGGGTCGCTCTGCGCGCATCGACCGATGGCTCGGACGGCTTCTCGCACCAATAACTTGTCTGAACCTCTTGAAAAGTGTTCCAGCTCGTTGAGGATGAGCGATTTGACGTGTGGCGGGGAGTGTGGGAAGACGAGGGTCAACACTTCTAGCTTGAGTTCCCATACCGAGCTGCTATCAGTTGCCCTGACGAGAAAATGTGAGGCATACTTGACGAAGTCCGTAGGCCTCAGTAAACAGACAGACACGATGTTGTAAAGAGCAATTTGCTGAATGTCGGAAGGGCCCCTGAGCAAAGCGACCAGCGGTCCGACGGCTGACTTGATATACTCCGGTGTTCCTATTGAAACATAACAGCGGGCTGTAGCAACAACAACGCCCGAGTTCCTGCTCTGGAGCAGCGGCTTTATAGAATTGAGAAGCAGCTCGAGGTCCGGATCCAGGATGACCACTTGTTCGCCTGCATCTCCGCTGTCGCTTGCCTCATTATAGAAACCTTGCAAGTCGGCTGCTTTTTCTCCAGCCTTGATAGTCCTCGTCCTCCTTGGAAAACACCTTCGAACGTATATCGTCAGCATCCTCAATGTTGAGAGCTGGCTCCACTCATCCATGTCGACAATCTTCCGGACCAGGCTGCGGTAGTGCTTATGTATTACGTCCGTCCTCTCAGGGCAGATCTCCATGAACGCTGTGACAGCTGCACCGGCGACGTAGTATTGCTTGTCCCCCAGGAGCGTCGAGAGGTACTCGATCAGCTGCGGTGACTGATTGGGGTCTAGGCGGAAGCATTTCGGTATCGCCATGGCTGCGGCTCTCCTCACGTAGGGGCTCATGTCGCCCGCGCCTTTCTTGATGGCCAGAGAGACGATCTGGCTGATAACCGGCACTCGTATTCCCGACATGGTCTTCAGCGCCAGCGCGCGTACTTGAGGGTTACTGTCTGACAGGGACTTCTGTATGGTGTTGATCGACAGCAGCGCGAGGTCGGGTTCCTGCTCGGCATGGTGGATGAGGTAGATGTAGACGAGCTTCTTGATCTCGAGGTTCGGCGATGCGACGTTCTTGACCACGGACGAGAAGAAGGGCAGGGTCTTTTGAGCACGGTACATCATGGAGATGACCTTGCGCAGGCCCTCGAGGACCTCGCGCTCATTTCGGCTGTCGAGGAGCTTCTTGACCTGGTTCTTATCCAGGGACCGGGGCGCACTTCGCGAGCTTCGGGCGGCGGAGGCGGCATCGAGGGTAAGCTCCTGGGCTGCGTGCACGAGACAGTCAGTCTTGCCGACCGAATGGGGGGGTTATATGGAGGACTCACCTCTCTCGAGGAGTGACGAGATCCGGGATATAGGCTCCATCCTGAACAAGCACAGGACAGGCGTCTTGGTCGTGGGGGGGGGGGTAGATTGTCCGTGGTCTGGATAGCTACCTCTCCTACCGGTTGGGCATGGCGTGGAGGTGATGCTGACTGGCGGGAGTGACGTGCTGAAGGATCCCTGCGGGCGTGGTGGGGCAGCACTGGGCAGGCATGAGGACAGTTACACTCGGCCCAAAGATACCTGGCACCCTAGCACCTCAAGCAGGGTAGCTACCCACTACTACTTTCTGTTTTGGGGGGAACGAGGGCTTCATCAACAGGGTCAAGAGACAGGGTCCCTTAGTTACTGTGCCGTCCGCATTTCACCATGAAGAAGCTGCCCTCCTCAAGATGCCGCCGACGCCGCTCATCCTGTCGCCAGCACTTCCCTCAGAGCTGCTCACATACATCATCCGACGCCATGAGCATCCAACCACACTGATCGTGTGCTCGACGCAAGCAGAATTCCTAGACTCTCTCCTGAATGATGCACAGGAGTCTCTGCCAGCAGCGGGGGACGATGGCCAAGCATCAGCTCTGTCGTCCCTGCTGTCGTCCCCTCTCTACCAGGTCGCCATCGCCCGCCATATACGAATGATCTTCGTGCCCACCGTCTCTCACCTGCGGGCCTGTCTCTCCGTCTTTAACACCGAGGACTCCAAGGTCTCTCCTCCTCCGCTGACTACAAACTTGGGCGCAGCAAGGACGCCGCCTCTTCTGCTGGTCTATGGTTTCCTCGCCATGCACCGCGACACGAGCGAGTGGAGCGCCCAGGGTATAAGTAGCACGGCTGCGAACCTAGTAGAAACTGCGAGGAGGGCTGGCCTCCGGGCTGTTGTAGTCGATTCGCCGCAGGTTATGATGCAAAGTCAAGATGGCGGGGAAGCACGAGACGAGGGTGCCGATGATGGAGACTTGGTAACTGAGACGGAGCAAACGTCCTTGTCTGAGGAAGTCCCAGTCCTGAGCGCCAGCGCTAGGAGGGCTGGCGCCCATCTGGATGCTGACTGGACCGGGCGTACTGTAACAGTCGAGAGGGTCCTGGGGAGGTGGTTCCGGTACCGCCAAGGGGACTGGGCGCAGGACGCGCAGGAGCATACATGACTACCAAAGGGCTTGGTTGAGCGTATTGCGACATGATCATAATAACCATGTCGAGACTTGGAATTCTCGCAGTCCTCGATGGTCTCGAATCGCTAGGTATCCAGAAACAGTATTCCAACCGAACGCCCCGACCTGGTATCAGCCCTCCCAAAGTCATTACAAATAAATACATAAAGAGACAGTCGTTTCACTCGTTGAACGGAATGGCCTGCTCCATCTCCGTGATATACAGCTTGATGTGTGCCTCCATCTTGAGGTACTCATCATGGGCATTGTGAACCTCGTTTTCGATCGCCTCCTTAAGGTCTTGCATCTGTAAACAGTATGTTAGCAAGTCGAGCCAGGAGGCACAAATTTAGAGCCTGCAACTTACCTTCTTCTCCGTCTGCTCGATCCGTACCCGCCGCTTCTCCATCTCATTGCCTTTTTCCGTCCGCTCCTGCTTCAGTTGCCTGTGGACCTTCTCCAGCTCCTCCATCTTCCTCTTGGCCTCCTGGGCTTTCTGGTTGGCTTGTTCCCTAAGCTTCTCCGTCCTCTCAAGCCACTTGGACAGCTGCCTCTGCAGCAATGTCTCAGCCCGCTCGACATCCTGGACGTCTGTTCGCCGTTCGAGGAGGGCGTCCTTCTGCTTGTTCTTGCGTGCGGTCTCATCCTCCTCCTTCTGTAGCTCCACGGCGATCTCGTCTAGGAGCTTGATGCATGAGGCCACGTCGGTAGATACCACGGAGAAAGAATCCGTTGAGGTTTGCAATGCCCGTGCCCGCCGGTCGAGCGAATCAATATGTGCCTTGTCATTGCCAAGGGTGTTTGACAGCTCGGTCAGGCTCGCTTGCAGTGCAGATGCGCTCTGTAGGACGTAGGGCCTCAGCTTGGCGCTTTCGTGCTTCACAGCTAGTTTCTCGGCCGTCTTCTGCTCGAGCTGCGTCGACAACTCGCTCTTCCTCTCTTTGGCCTCCTCTAGGCGGGCTGCGACCCTCTCCTGCCCGCGTCGGAGTTCCAGCAAGCGCTTCTTCAAGTCCTCGTTACGCCGCTGCTTCTCCGCGTACATCCCTTGCATCTGCGACCGGGTCTGCTGCATTTCTTCCAGTCGGGCCTCCATGTCTTGGTTCTCGCCGTAAAGACTCTCGATACGCGTCTTGGTCTGTTCCGCCTTGTTGAAGTGCGCATCGATGACAGAGGTCTGGCTCTCGCGGAAACGCACGAAGTTGATGAGGTAGCTGAAAATCTTGACCAGCCTGGGCTGCGTGGGCTTGTACAGGTCGGTGAAACTGAAATCGCGGATGCCACATTCCAGTAGTAGTCGGCGTAATGAGACGTAGAAGCCCATGAGGTTCCTTGTGTCGGCGGGGAACAGCACATCGCTGTTGTCGCCGACGATGTCCTCGGCGGCGGCGCGCATGGCAGGGTCGACGGTCTCGCGGGTCGCATTGAGGATGAGCTCGGCGAACCATTCGAATATCATCTGCACTTGGAGAGGGTTCGGCTTGGCAAGGTCTGCGACGGTGAAGGGGATGCCAATGTCAGTGATGCAGCCGACGATCTCGCTGTCTTTGAGCAGCATGAACGCGTCGGGTTCTGGTTCCTTGCGCTGGTTGCGCGAGTGCTGTTGCCCCGGAGGGATGATGCTCATCCTGGGATTGTAGGCCATCTTGGCCTGCTCTCAAGGACAAGATCTCGGGTGTCGGCGGTCGAATGCAGTCTTCAGCGGCGGGGAGCAAGGTGTTGCACAAAAGTTCGGAGTTGGCAATGAGGTTCAATCCTCGACTGACCAATTTGTGACCTAAGAAAACATGGCGGCTCACGGCCCAGATGGCGGCAGCTAAGTGGCCGGGCGTTGGTACGGCAACGACAACGTGGTGGGGCTGAATGGCATCCCGCAGTGGGGCTCTGTCCATCTAATAAGTCGTGCAACATGATGCGACACGTGAATATATATTACTGTGTATATCCACGATTGCCATGAAGAGATACAATGCATCTTTTTGCCACTCTGGGCTCCGAATACTTGCCTAGTTGATCGCTCTCCTCTTCAGCACCGCCGAATGCTCGTTCAAGCCAGCCAGGTCGTGTGCATCCAAGCATGCCTGGCGGCTAAGAAGCACCGCAGGAGCAGCCCTATTCCGGAGCTCTTTCTCGTAGTCAAGGATGGCTTTCCCCATGCCTTGGGCGCCCGTGTACACACGTTCAAGAGCTTCACATAGCCTGAGAGCATCGAGTATCCCATGGTTGGCTGCCTCCCCCCTATACCTAGTTCGTGTTAGTCACATGCTGCGCATCGAATAGTGATGGGTTCTGAGGCATTCCCAAACATAAATAATGTAGCTTCGAGGAAGGGTGGGGGTTGGGGAGGGGAGCGCCGGCACGAACATCGTCATTGCATGAGCTGCGTCCCCGGCCAACGTGACCCTGCCACCGTGATTGTCCCAGTCCAAGCATGGCCAGTCCTGTAGCACGATCTCGACGCAATTGGTGTCCTCGGGCATAGATTGTATGGTGCCACGCAGGTTCTCGTGAAATACTTCTGCGCGCCGCTTCATCCCCTCAAGACGTTCACCCTGGGTGGGCTTGACCTCATCCTCCGATGACTTATAGAGCCAGGACATGAGGATCTGAACACGATACCGCTCATCGCCCGTCCCTCGAGTGCCATTGCTCTCCGGCGTATCGATCATGCTCACCCAGAGAAATGTCGAGCTGCTGGGGTGACATCCCTGGAATAAGAGAGGGTCCAAGGCCCGCAGCGGCTTGACCTGCTCTGGCGTGAAGTCGACAGCTGTTCCGGTGAGCCGCACAGAAAGCTGGGTGTTTCTGTATGTTTCCGGCGCGACGAGCTGTCGCGTCCGCGAGTTGGATCCCTCGGCGCCAACAATGATGGAGCCCTCCACTCTTGAGCCATCTTCGAAAACGGCAACGACACCGTCCTCTGCTTCCTCGATGCCGACGAAGCGTTTGCCCCAGTGCACTTTGTCACTGACTTCGTCTAGGAGCAACTTCCTGATCTTGTCCCGGTTCACTCGGCGACGGTCGTTAGGTGGGATTCGGAACTTGGTTTCGAGTGTCTCGAGATTAATAAATATAAAGTTGCCCGTGTCATGGCGACCAACTTCGGGGTCGACTTGGGTGTCTCCGATACGGGTGAAGGACGTCTCTGACATGAGAGATTTCAGAAACCCTAGAGCCCAGTGGATGGTGATGGCCCAACCTTGGTCCCTAGTCGCAATGTTGTCATCACGTTCGAAGACCTGGAAGGGAATATTCTTCTAGACGTGGCATTAGTCGATGAGTCCTGATGGTAGAACATTGTCCCTTCCAATCTTTCCTCACCTTTCTGAGGCCATTGGCAAGACTTAATCCCACTATTCCGGCGCCAATAATGAGGACAGGCTTTTCCGACATCGTCCCTATGCTGATCAGGTCACCTGGGCACGGCAATGAAGCAAGGCTTTGCTTTCCGTTCCTCTTCCTATTGTTCCAGGCCAGACGGGGCCGTCTTCCTGGTCTAGTTCACTTCAGTGGCAATACTTTTTAATGTTGTTACCCCAAAACTGTCTCAGACATCGGATTCAAATGGATCGATAGGTCTACGAAAGTCATCAGGCACGTCGCCGACCATTCCTCCTGCAATGCGGGGTGCCATCCTTCCTTCCGCTAATCGTGAACCCTGGAATGCCATAATTACTAATGCAGCGTCTAGACACTTGGCCGTAGGTAAGCATATCACTACGCATTCTAATCCTGCAGTCCTCACGTCGAAGCAGTGAAGGGTGAAGGGCAGGTCACACAAGATGCAAATACGCGGGGACTCGTCGTGAATGCTTGCACATTAGTTCCTGGTTACAGAACGGAAATTGACACCCTTCTTCAATTGTTGCCGCTGTTTGGTCATTTCCTTTTTCACCTAGATACATGGGCTGGTGCTTGAGCATTGTCAGTGTATTGCTGGAAATTCCGAATGGGGGCAAACGGTGCCATGGTTCACCCCGACACGGACTTCGATGCTGCTACAGCGCCTTGTACACGGATCTCAAGTGCTTTTTGATATCGGCCTCGGTCAACTACTGTACTTCTCAACTAACAATTGGTGCGCAAGCCTCGGGTCATTTCCCACGAGGCACATGAAGCAGATTACGGCAGCAGCGGGCAGATGGGTTACAGGTGGACCGACTCCTTTTCAGCCCCAATCTCGTCGCCATCTAGAATTCATGGTGCCACAGGCACGACGAGTGCCAGCAGGTCAAGATCAGGAAAATCTCCAGGGAGAGTGCACTTTGCGACCTCGTTTCTCCTGAACTCCCCTCCCGCGCAGTATGGGCGTGACGAACCCGTTGGAGGACCACCTCCAGTCCTGACTACGCACCGTCCGCTCAATATCCCTGGGAGCGACATTGGAGACGTACGCGCCGTGAGCATCGGCGTTCCAAGAACTCCCAGGTTCTGTGCTTCGGGTGTTGTCTTGGGGCTTGTCAAGTTTTTTCACCCAGACCAGCCGCTGGGGGGCAACACCTTCGCATTATCGTGGACCAATATAGGAGATGGCGTGGCCATGGCCCTCGTATCTCCTGAGAACCGGTCTGTCTGCTGACGGTCCTCTCCGGCGCATTACATTCATCCACCTTGCCAAGTCCTCAGGCCGCGATGGGAGGGAGCCGAACACAGCCAGGAGCAGAATGACTCGGACGGAGCCGGCGCATACGGCCAAAATGTCGCGATGGCCGGTCACAGATATCTCGACCTTGCGCCGCGGCGAGACGCCGCGGACTTCACGGGGCCCTCCAGCCAGACACCCCCCCTGCTTTGAAATCAAGCGCCTCCAACCCCGCGGTGGGAGGGGGGGAAACATTTTTCTGTCTCGATTGACAAACGCGCGGGCGGAGTTTACGGGCGGGGCTCGTAGCGGAAACTTTTATTACCTATGGAGATGCCGAGTTGTAAGCGGTAAAAGGCCCGAGATCTACAGATATACGAAGCCTTACATCTCCTCCCACGGGTCCACTGCAAGTCTTCCGGAAAATGCAAAATATTGCTGCCGCGTACGTACTCGTGTCTTGTCACAAAACGCGCCTAAGTGTAGATCCGCATCACGGTAGAATGACTTTGTAGGGCGACAGAGCGCACGGGACGAGTTCCTGGTTCGGCAAAGCTCCGCACAGCTCGTTTCAACGTGGAGGTCCAGTGGTCCTTTGCTCAAAATTTGTTACTCGAGAGTAACTCCCATGGCCATTTCGTCCGGCCGTGCTTGGAGAGCCCGATGTGAGTTCCCGAGTCGGCGTGTGCTCTGCCCTGTTACGACCTCAATTTCTGGGCACAACAGGCCCCGTGTTCTAGCCCGGCCTGCCCGTCCCACTTCCAAGGTTCGGAGCTTTTTGCTTCTGCCGATCGCGGGAACAGTGGGGCCCACAGGCATCGCGGGCACGTTTCGGCACTCGAGTCCCGCGGGCAATCACAATTGCACCACTGAGCATCCGCTGCATGTTGCCTCTAGCTGTCTAGATATGGGTTGCTACAGAGCAGTGCCAACCAAACGCCCCCTATGGACCATCTGGCCCCCTTCAGCGATGATCTTACCAATGTCGGGTGAAATAGCAGGCCTAAAACCAGACCGCCCTGAGAATGCTGGCGCCATGCTCCAGGTCGGGTAGGTTGATAGGTTGACAGGGCCTGAAGCCCCCCACGTCCCGGAACATTTCCTTCTGAGCGACAGCCGCCTGTACAGTCCCTGGGCTGCCTGGCAGCCAAACTTTATAGCACGCCTGGCCTGCAATGATACTGTTGTGGTTGAGTAAATCCTGCAGGCCTTGTGATTGGCGATATGGGGTTAGCCACAATTGCAGCCAGTGGCGTTCTGCAAGATCCGCCGACCAAGATCCAAAAGGGCAGGACGATCTGTCCATCGCGGTGATCTTAACTCCATGCTATCAAGCTACCACGCGAGCCAGATACTCCCGTCAGCCACAGGCGGCCGAAGCGACAACGCCATACACTCCGTAGTGCTCACAGGGCGTTCTGTATCCCAGCTGCCCAAGGCGTGTTTGGATGGGCTCGAGAACTGGCAGAAAATAGCCTCTGCCGACGCTACAGGGGTTCATTTGGAGAAGTGAAACTCGGAGGGAAGAAGTGCCAGCTTGGGACCCTTGAGATTGGATGCAAGAATAGAATTCGAGCGACCTCCCCTCACCATATGTGAATAGTAACTATTGGAAAGGGGTGTGCCGAAATGGGCTTGATTGGACTGATATTGGCTTGAAACAGCCAGCCCGTCACCGACCTCGAATGAAGATGTTTGAATCGATCCAGCCTAACCCTCTCCCCCTCCCAGCCTGCCGGCCCTTGCGATGCGGCTAGCTTCTGGAAGCGAGGTCAGACTCGATGGATAAGACAAGGGACTGGATTGGCTAGTCACGATCGCCACGCGAATCATGGTCAGCATCTCTGCAGGAACTCTGATCAAATTGCGGCCCATCTGCTCATAAGCAACGGTTCATCTGGCGTCTCCCCGCAGAGCTCATTATAAAAAGTCTTTGGTCACGAGCCACCCCTTGGATGCTGCGCCCAATTGACGACGAAAAGTTTAGCAGCGACTTGAGCAAGTGCATGAATCGGGCTGGTGCTAAAACATCAAGTGTGGTATCACGAGGTTTTCCCTCCCCACACGACGCTCGGCCTGGGGCTAAGATGGCAGCATGGGCTGCATGGCTACCAGAGTCCAACGGCCAGCCCTTGGCGGGAAAGCTAGACCACGGCTGGCCTAATTGAACAGCCCTTGGTACTAGTGTAGCGAAGGGTCATTGGCATCCAGATGAGCCGGGGCCTGCGCTACTGCCTGACATTGGTTCGGAGCAGCAACCGACCAAGTGTCGTGCTATCGGGCGGAGGGTCACAGTTAAACCCCAAGGAGTCCTGCTCTCAGCAATGCTCGCCTGAGCGCCCCGGGTAAAACCCATGCTGCAACCAAGTCGTGGCATGAGCATGCAATGCAATGCATTTGAAAGATACGTGGTTGCTCCACCGAAGCGTGCTGCAGGTCGGCTTGTCGGGCGCAACCAACGGCTGTTGGTGTTGATCGTGGCCAGTCCCCACGCAGGCGTCACCCTCTCCCCGAGATGCGCCCCCCCGGCTGGAGCACCGAGAATGGCACAACCTATCAACACCGGCCTCGTCAGCAGCGTGGCCTCGCACCCGAGATGCGCCGTTGATGCTTTGGAGGGGCCCTGGCAAGCCCTGCTAGCTGTTGGAGGAGGACGATTTGATCGGCCGGGATTAGGACTGTTTGGGCCTAGCTCGACCCCGTCCACCGTTACGGCGATCTTGCTCTTAGCTCTCGCCTGGCAGGTATGACATAGTGGGCTGATGGGCCAGTCGCGCCTCTGTTCGGGAAAAGATTGGCGGGCGGGTTGATGCGACGTGTCTCTGAGCGGAGATGTATCTCGAACTGGCCGTTCCTCGACGAGCAGTTACGTATTGTGCAGAGGGTTCTTGCAGTTGGCAACCAAGAATGTATCATGGCAGGCCTAGTAGGTTTGATGAGTCCGAGGGGTCTGACGTCTGACCTCGCTGCCTGTCAAGCCTGTCCTGTTGCCCCGGAAGAACAACCCTGCCCGGGGTGGCTTTGGAAGGCTGGCCAAGGACGGATCCCCTGGATCCTGATCACGGCTGTCCAGGGTTTCCCGCCGCCGCGGTGGGATTGAGCGAGGGACAAGCGTCATGGCAGCCATGGTAGAAACCTTGACGGTGGTTTGCGCGGGAGCGGAAGCGGCTCAGCTGCGCGCCTGCACAATTAATCAAGGTTACCACGGGCAGGGCGGGCAGGGCAGAAGATAGACCAGCTCCGCTGTAGATAGAGTTGGCCGTCGGTGATGTTTCCAGAGCGCGGGTGGCTGTGAGGTTTGAGATAGGGAGGCCAAGTGCAAGGCCATCCGATCCGTCCAGCCCACCAGCCCACCTACTGTACATCTTGCCTTCCCTTCCGTGCGGTGGCCTGGTCAGGATGGTCTGGCCGGGCCTACCTCCTTGTAATGGAGGCTGATGGGGCAAGAGCCCCCTGGCGCCCAAGGCTTGCTGGCTTGCTGCTGGCTGCTGGCTTGCAGGCCAGGCGACTTCCCTTGCGTGGGCTGGCTGCAATGATGTGATGCCAATTCTGGAGAGCAGCTGGCCAGCCGCACGTTCCTCGTGTTGGGTGGCTTCTTGTCTTGCTTGCTTGCTTCTCTTGTCCGCTTGGCCCCACATGCCCATCGCCGCCCTCAGCGCCCAGATCGGGAGCCATTCCCTTTCCTTTCCAAGAACCTTCCCAAGTCCCTGTCTTCCAAGGTTCGAGTCTGCACCCGATCAGGCCTCCGGGGGGCCTTGGAGCTTGGGCCCCTGCTCGAGGGCACTCGGGCACCTGTGTCTTCCTTCCTGTGCCTGTTTCTTGAGCTCGTGCCCATCCCCGCGGCCCGGAAACCTTGAACACGGGCCAAGGAAACATACGATCACCTATGTCGCAGGCCAGGTACTGTGCACTAAATGGAGGAGCTTGGAGGTTTCAGGGGTACCTGGGTACGTGGAGACTGCATTGCACACGGACTGACGGGCTTTGTGTCGAGTCTATCGGTGCATATACGGTCCCTGCCTGCCTGCCTGCCTGCCTGTCCTTTACCGAGCCACAATCAATGAATTTGATGCAGGTGTGTGGTTCCTGCCCGTATTGAACAGAAGTAAGCTACCGCGGTACCGGGTACTTCCAGCTGTGCAGTGGCCGAGTTTAAATCTTCGAGTGGATCTAGTCGCCCGCCCACCAGCGCTGGCGCAGGACTGGGGGGAGCTCGAGCCAGTCGAGCGGGCCAGATTCCTCAACAAGGGGCTGACATTGAGGGCGAGCACACAACGTCTCCCCACCTTGGGCTGGCTGCGGGTCGATGCCCTGTTGATGCTGTGGCTGCTGCTTGGTGGCCGTGTACTGTAGGCAGATCGATGAGTCTTATATTTGTTTCCACGTTTTTTGTTTCTCAGCAAGTCATCTTCCGTTGCTGCTGCATGCTCTGCTTGCTCTGGCACGCTAGGCCGGTTGGAGTGACTTACATGAAGGCTATGAACGGCCAGCCAGACCTGGCAGCCTGGTCATCAGGCCTGGCATGGCATGGCATGGTGTGGTGTGGATGTGGTGTGGCAACACCTGCTTTTTAACGGTGACTGGCTAGCATTCAAAGCACATGGCTTCTCTGCCCATCTCCCCTCCTTCCTTGCTTGTACCTACACTGGCAGCCAAACTTACTTGTGTCTATTCCTGTCCCGGTTCCTGTTCCTGTTCCTGTGCCCAACCCCGTTCCTGTTCCTGGACCTGTCTGGATGGCTGCAATGTGATGATGATGAGGGTCAGTCAGTGAGGGTAACAAGGCATTGATGCCCTCGTCCGGTACTTGATTTCGATCGCATTCCCTCCCCTGCCAGGCAGGTCCTTGCCCGTCTCCCGCCGCCCCTCCCTGCTCCCACGGCTTTCAAGGACCAGACCCCTTTGAACCACCCAACCCATTCCAGCTTTTTCCCAGCGTTTGTCTCTGGTCAGGGGTACCTGCCGGGGCCCCTGACTGCCCTTTTCTCTTTTCTTTGTGATCTGCCATCTGCGACACCTAATTCATCAGCGACGCATGCAACCTGCAGTAAGCTTTTCCAGGCACATGCGATACAGTACATATCTGGTGTACCTGGCCCGGCACGCAGGCTCACATCATCAGCCTGCCTGGTCTGCCCTCCCCGTCAGTCACAGTCACAGTCCCAGTCCCAATCCCCCCTGCCGACAAGCAAAACGGGGTCCTCGGGTCGGTGGTCAATGGCAACAACCTTGAGTGCTCCGTACTCTACCGTAGAACGAAGACGCACGCAGCATTGACCAGTAGCACGGCGCCAGGCCGTCCCAATTTGCACAATCAATCACGAGGGAGCAAAGAGACGTGCCGCCGTGGTACCTGCATATTCAAGGTTCACAGGCCGTATCCTGCGTATCACCCCCAGGCAAGCCCAGGTCGAGCCTCCCTGGGCCCGTCGCCACCTCGCCGCGCCATCGGGGTCACACAACCTCCCAGTCCCAAGTCCCCAATCCCCAAGTCCCCAATCCCCGTCCTGCTACGAGGGTTCAGGGCGGCGCAGCTCGCCTCGCCGCACCTCTCTCACGCATAATTCATCTTTCTTCCAACTTTCTCTTTTCCCTCCTTTTCTTTCACCACTCACCATAACTCGTACGCACACGCGCATGCACACAAAACATCCCTCGCTCGTCTGACACGCCCAGACTCAACCTTTGCGCCCGAGTACTACACCAGCACCCTTGGGATCCCTTGGGTCTTCACACCTACCCACGACAATCTTAGCAACCCCAATTCTTGCGAAACAAACCCAATCCAACACACCTCTGCCGGGCCCACCCTGCCGATGACCCAGATCTGCCGTTACCAGCATATTCTCCGACCAGAATGACTTCGCTTCTGTCCTCCAGCATATTGCAGCATCCAGCCCACCACCACCCAGCACAGCGCTTTGTTTCGTTCTAGCCCGCACCCACCCACCCCCCCCCAATCAATCACATCTCGCCAGAGCGGGCGTAGGCCCGAGCCAGGGGAGCAATGGCCCTCTGGCCGTTCCGTCGGCGGAGCCGCAGAAAGAGGCCCCGTAGTGGGAACCAGTCTGAGGGCGAAGGTGCTTCAAGGGGCACACCAGAGGACCAGGTCCGTGCCCGCAGCAGGAGGAAAACCGAGCCTGTCAACCCCGGCGCTTCGGAACCCCTGCCGACTGCCCCGATCCCAATCAAGAGACAACCAAACAAGCTACACCGTCGAGAACGCACCTACAGCTTCGAGGAAGGGAGGGACGATGACTTGGTGGTCCACCGGCAGAGACCCAGTCGGAAAACAGGGGCAAGGGTGTCCTCCCAGGGTCCAGTGGGCCCCCGCGTCCACTCTCGTTCAAAAGAGACGGGAGTCCTCAATCCAACCGACTCTTCTGTCTTCAACTCTGCCAACTTCCCAAGGATGCCCACCCTACACAACAAACGGAATGGCGAGCACCTGCCGCACAAAAAGTCCAGCAAGCGGAGGAAGGCAGACCATGCTCGCGAGCAGGAGATCAAGGCATTGGCCAGCTTCGAGCCAATGCGACCGGCCGCCGAGCCGTGGCAGTCAGGCCGCCCCATGAAGCGGGATAGCAGGCGGGTCAAAACCGGGCTCGGTCTTGGTTTCCGGCGGTCTTGGGAGAAGGAGCACCCGACCTCGGACATATCGTTGCCCATGCCTGGGAGCATCCACTCCAGCCTGTCCTCTGATTCAGAGCAGGTCTCGTTTAAGGTGTCGGCCCTGGAGGCCCTGGCGCCCCGCCCAACCTTGAAGTATGCCGTATACCCAAGGTATGGCACACCGCCAACCGCATCTGGTCGCCACCTGTCAGTGAAGAACAAATTATCAGAGAAGGAGCCCATTCCAGAGGCTACTTTGAAGGCACACAAGCGAATCGATGACCTCGCCGACGACCTCACCGCGAGTGACCTAAGGGAGTTGATGGAGCGCGATGAGCGCAGGAGAGCACAGAAGAGGGAACGTGAACAAGAGAGGATGGAACGGAGACTGGCCAGAAGGGCCGAGAAGGAACGAGCAGCCCAGGAGGAAGGCAGGCAATCACCACCCAACATGGAGAGAGGCGTGCTCGGTCGAGAGTCAGTTGGTCTAGGTATCGGTCCAGAATCAGCTGTCGTGACATCCTCCAAGAAGAGAAAGTCGCCGAGTCCCACAGCCAAGGCGCTGGGCAAGCGTCCTGCCGCGGACATGGAGGGGGACGATCACGACAGCGATGGCAGCTCTGGTAACGGGCCACTTGACCACTTCCACAGGACTGACAGCGTGCCGCTGGATCGAGTCTCCGTGGTCAACGATTCGGAACAGCTGGAGGGTCCCCGACCAGAACGGACCGAGAGCCCGAGGAAGAAGATCGCTTTGATGAAGAGGATATCTAGGTCAAAGTCTCCTCACCAATCTGAACCTGCCAAGACCGATGTGTCAGACTCGCTCAGGAAGGTTTCTGAAGGCAGCTCTGGTCCAGCAAGACCTCGGCGGTCGTGGACCAATCTGTTTAGGTGGGGAAGCAGGTCGAAGCGCAACTCTGGCCCGTCCTCGTTTTCCAACACATCCCGGGACTCGATGTCGGCAAACCATGTGCCAGCCCCTCCTATCTCGGACGCATTGACGCGCAAACTCAGCAGCAACGTGCCAAAGAGGACAATGTCTCGCTTCCGCGAAGATTTGCCTGAGTTACCTTTATCCCCGCCTCACTCGCCCGACGCCGACCCTCTACCGCCTGCAATTATCGAGCAGGACTCCCCCGAACTCGAAGCAAACCCATGTCTCGAGGAGACACTACCGAAGCGGCGAGATACCCCCATGTCACCGGAAGAAGGTGCTGTGGGAAGTGTCCCGCCCAGTGTTCCGACATCGGTCGACCCGTCCCCCGAACCACAAGCCATGTCGTTGAATTCAGTCGATTCCGAGGGCGCGTGGTTCGGAAAGAGAATGACGCCCCGTCGGTCGATCCCAACGCCAGTCTCGCCGCCTCGCTTCGAGCACCACCGAACATCGTCCATGAGCTCCGATGGCTCGTCACACCACGACCCAGACCTTCCAACCCAGGAGATACCGGATGAATCGGCGACCTACGTTGAAGATGACGAGTACCTCGATCGGTTTGCAAACCACAGGAGCTCGGACTCCCATGTTACGAATGCACGCCCGTCTTCTGACGGTATTGATGATCCTCGCTGGGGCACCGTCGGGGGCCAACAACCCAAAGTGGTTGCTGGAGACTTTGTCAAGAGCCGTGAGGGATTACTCAACACATTTTCTGATGCAGATGATGTCAGCGATCTGAGTGACGATGACATGGAGATCAACAATGAGGACGAGAACGGTCTGAAGCGAGCAACGAGCATTACTCGACAAAAGGGAACTGCGAAGTTGCTCCAGATCTCACCGCGGAACTCTGAGGACGCGAGGAGGAGAGCCTCGGCCAACTAATTTGAAGCAGACCTTGGACGTCTGAGAGACAGAGACGGTGAAAACCTCAACCATGGAGCTTGACCTAGATGCGCGAAGATGCCTGCCACACTCCTTGCAATTTCCTTACAATCTTCAACAACCACAGTCTCGACGACATTTCCTTACAATTGTCAGCACCGACCTTTATTCGCTCCTTCAAATTTCCTATCCTTGTCACCAAAATCGACCAAACCACAAAAACAGTTGAAAAGGCAAGATAAAAATGTTGGCGTCTCGCGTATCGGTCACTCCATAACAGGTACTAGCTCGTCCCTGATTAGAATCTCTGACGTTCTATCTCTGCCCTGGCTGCTCTGATCTCACGGCAAAATCTCAAACACCATGGTCTTCTAGCAAAGGGCGGTGTCGTAGGAAGCACGACGGTTTCTATTCTACATTTCACTACTTCGACATGACACATTTTCTCACAGGATACCCTTGACGCGTTTTGGTTTTGTTCCACTGGGGACGGAAAAGCAAGGATGGGCAAGACGGGGCGTTTCGGGAACAAGGCCTCTGAGAGCGCGTTGAGCTTTTTACGTTGGCATGTACATAGATTACTACCATGACGTCGGTTGACGTGGGCGTTGATATCCCATCAAATACCCTTTTATCTTTTGAACGTACCCGCGGTCTCTTGTTGTGATTCATAATAGACGTACGACGGGCGTGTGTGGACGGACAGTGGTGCAGCCCAACGAGGAGAGACAAGAACACAACGTTGTGCAGTTCGTAAAGAGAGAGGGGAGGTGTGGCATGAGCCAGCTGGGGGGCTAGACAGATGTCACAATGTGTGACTTTGTTTGTCCTGACTGGGGCTAAGAGGCGGTGGGACCTTGTGTTGTCCTTATCTCTCACACTGACAGGCGGGAGCCAATTTAGTGGCTCTTTGTCCGTTTGGAGAGAGGCATAGGGATCCTAGGAGAACCACGTGTGGTGTGATGCGTGGCGGACAGCAAGTGCCTCGACCAGGAAGCATCACATTTCAGTGCCAAGCCATCGACGGCACTCATGTACGTATGAAAAGCATACACCAGGCCCGCCTACGATTCCACACAGTCAACAGAAGCCTGATCTGTGTTGTGCGCGTATATGTTGAAACTATCTATCCTAGAATTAGTCAAAGCCGCCACGGGTTATTGATATCCTCCTGCCTCTCTCTGTGCCTGATGACTGATCAAGGATGAGTGCCGGCACTGCAGGGCTGAGTTGCCGCGGCTGTCGGCAGTCGGTGGGCAGGGCAAGATCGCGTCATCCCGGGCTCTGGTTGGGAACCCTGGGGACAAACAGCAGGCCTTGACAAATCAAGCGGCTTACATCATTGAGACTTTTCCAGAACTGCAGATTTTCTGATAGCGCGGCGAAGGGGAAAGGCGTAGCAATTTTGGGGCGCCCCCCCCAAACTACCAACTACCAGATTACCATAGCAAAATCGCTAAGAGGCGTTTCACCCGCGGGCTTGCTTGTCACTGGGTCACTGGGCACTGTAAATACAAAAAGGGTGCAACCGGCAATCTCTCTCTACAGCTTCCCCCACCCCCGTCCCTCCCGACCCGCGATACAAATGCCTGCGAAGCAATTCCTACGACCGCTTCTCAACATTGCGACACGCTCTTCTGTCTCCAGCACACCACTGTCCACATCTGCACGGATCACCCTTGCGAGGTCATTCCACTCCACACTGCCCAAGATGACTGTTCACAACATTGAGACGTGAGTTTGTCTTCGCGCTGCCCCGCCCTGGTCCATCCCCGAGCAAGCAAAAGCAAGCAGCCAGCCGCCTCTGCTGCGCGCAGCTGCAGCTGCAGGTTACAACATCAATTGCCGACTCGGGTCCTACGATACTGACAGTGTCTTGACCCAGCGCCGATGCCTTCAAGGAGACCATCGCCAAGAACCCCGTCGTTGTCGTCGACTGGTTCGCGACGTGGTGCGGCCCCTGCAAGCTGATCGCCCCCCAGATCGCCAAGTAAGCAAAAGTCCCTCGCCTTCCAGGTCGTACGCATGCATGCACTGCCGACACGAATGTGGCATCGAGCACCTCGCTGACCTTTGGCTCCACAACACCACAGGTGGTCCCAGTCCATCCCGTCGATCCACTTCGCCAAGGTCGACGTCGACGCGCTGCCCGACCTCGCGCAGGAGTACAGCGTGCGCGCCATGCCCACCTTCCACATCTTCAAGGACGGCGAGAAGGTCGACGAGTACGTCAGCGCCAACCCGCCCGCCCTGCTCAAGGTCATCGAGAAGTGGAAGCCCGCCGAGGAGGGCGAGGCCAAGGAGGAGGCCAAGGCCGAGTAAGGAATCCTCCGTCTCCGTCCTCCCTCTCATACCTAGCTACATCGCGCGGTCCCTGAGCAAGAAAATCGGTTCTGCAGTAGGGGCAATGGCAGCAACAGCAGTCATTTGTGACGGCGAGCGAGCGGTTGGAACTGAAGGGGATGTGAGATGGCGTATCATGAGGGGTAAACCAGCGCATCACTTGGAAACCGGAACGAGGCTGCTACTCCTATATCCCGCGAATATCAATTACAATATCTTGAAGCCTCATGCCATCATCTCAGGATTGATTCGTTGTGTTCCCTTCCTCTGGCGCGCAAATCAATCCGGCTGCGTTATTACGTGCTTGTGACGCGAGCCGCTTCGGTTTCTCCAAATTCGAAGCTGTCATCGCGGGGTGAGCCAAGTCCCCGGTTTCGCAGGTGGCGGGGTATGAGTTAAGAGGGTTATACCCTTATTTGGGTCTCCCCTTTACTTGCAATTGAACTTGAGTACTTAGGTATATGCTTTTGAACGAGTTTGGACGTCTCTGAGATAATTTGAGATCCAGCTTCAGGCCGAAAACGCGCTGTTTCCCCCAAATACATAGCCACATCTAACCAAGTCTCTGAAACTTGGCCATTCCCAGCCTTCACACACTCTACGATGCTGCAGTCGCCAGTGCCTTTGCCTCACTCCATTCCTTCAGCTGCTCCTCGGCGTGCGTCCAAGCATCGTGGTGAATGCAATACGCCATGGCAGCGTTGAACTCGTCGACTGAGAACGGAGTCCTAGTCTCAGCACACATATCCACACGCACACACACATATGTGGAGTCTCGCGGGTGGATACTTACTGGTCTGAGGTGGCCCTTGACTTCCGTCCGCCTTTCGCGACCTGTGCCTCGTGTGCATCACAATCTTGGCCGCTCTGTCCCTCCTACACTGCTGCCACAGCCCCAGTCGTGAAGGGATCTTCTCGGGCGTGGTCCCGAGAGGTAATATCGCCCCAAGGGCGCACGCGTCCTCGACAGCCTGGGCTGCACCTTGGCCCATGTCTGTTCGGACCCGGAAGACTTCAGCTTCCATACATTGCGGACAAAAGAGACTCAGAACTGTGAACGAGGCGAGTGTGGTAAAGTTTGAGATCAACTCACGAGGTAGGAAAGGATGCGCTGCGTCACCGATCAAGAGAGCCTTCCCCTTGATGAGGTTTGGCAGCAGCTCCATGTCTAATAAATCCCACAGCATCACTCCGTCGTCCGGGGCTGTGTCCAGGAGGCGCAGCACCGGCTCGGACCAAGACTTGAAGTGGCCTATGAGTTGCTTCTTGTTCGCGCGCTGGTCATAGCCGGTCACGTCTGTGGCCAGCCACTGGTTATCAACCCTGGTCCAGAGAAACAGGCTTGAGGCAATATCTTACCCTTCTTGATCTCCCCAACCTCGTCCCTCGGCGCAAAGGCGACGCAGTTTACCAGCCGCCCTTCCGAGCATGGATAAAGCACAATCCTCCGATCCGAACCGGTGATCTGCACAAAATGACCTGGGTTGTCCACAAAGGTCCTTGTGACAGGGTCATTTTGGAGCACCGAGACCGGCGTCAGCCATCTGTAGCAGGCGTGCCCGCTGACGATCATGGGGACCTCGCCGCCCGCGATGGACGCCCGGGTTTTGCTGTGGATACCGTCTGCGCAGACGATCAGGTCGCCGCCCACGCGGGTGCCATCAGAGAGCAGGATGATGCCTGCCTCGCAGTCAACACTTTCAACGCCTGTGCCCGTGTGGATCCTCACTGGAACTCCTGGCCCTTCGGTGGAGGTTGCTTTCTCTTTCAAGGCCTCGTGGAGATCTGGCCGGTTGACCAACCACCAGCCCTTGATGGACACATTCATGTTAGCCGCGCGCCGCCTGAGGGAATTTCAGCCAAACATAGTTACGTACGGCTGGCCATTTTGCTCTTTGTTCTTCGGTGTAGGTCCAGCTTTGCTCTACTTCGCAGTCGGTGTTCACGAATTTGAACTGTTCGGATACACATTAGGACCGGCTCCTACTGAATCATCAGCCACGAAGCTGCGTTTAAACGACTCACCCCTCGATATGCGGTCCCTTTATAATCCTGACCGTGCAAATCTATGTGTGACAGAGCGACCGTGCAGTTCGGCGCGAGGTAGACGGCCGCCCCTACCTGACCCCGATGCAACCTGGATTTTTCAAAGACCTGTGATGACACGGTCAGAGATACTGGAATGAAGCGCAACCGGCATATCAAGAGCAAAAGACTGTTCGGGTTTTCCTACCTCGACATCGTGTCCCTGTCGCCGCAGGGCAACGGCAGCCGTAAGCCCGCCAATGCCCCCTCCCGCGACCAGCACCCGCAAAGCATTTGCCGTAGACCCCATCGCCGCAATATTGATCCAGGACCAGAGTACTCGTGACGTTACAGAGATGCAGTAGGTGAAGCGGGCTCTGTCTGATTTCTTCCTCTTCTGAGCGCAGGAACACTAGTCGTCCCCTTTTCATCAGTGGGGGAAGTCCGTCTAGCGCCCCGTGCGGCGACGGTATCCTAAGTATAACCATTTGGTATTTAGGTAGGCCCTGCGCATGCGGTGGAACAGACTAGGTATTCTTGCTCGACCCTTCCCCCCGTTGGTTACCCATGGCATCTGGCAGCAGCACCCATCGGCCACGGTGGGCGGGTTGCCACTGTTGCGACACTGTTGCGTCGCCCGCCCGCCCCGCCAATGCATGAGAGATGCAAGACGGCAGGTCGACATAGAGTTGGGTTCAGGGCGGCCAATGAGGTCCGGCCGGACTGCGGCGCCGCTCGGCCTCGGTGGTTCGATGTACAGTTCAGCTGATGTTTGCCCCCCGAGCGCCGCGGCTAACGGGATATTGGGCTGCGCCAGTTAAGATATTAGCATGTGTGGGGAATGTTAAGAATGGTGTCTGTTTTGCTTTTGCTACGGTTTATTAGGGGCTACGTACCCTGCCAGCCGCCTGCTTGGGTGCCATCTCACATGTCAGCGACGCTCATGGGTCACTCACCGTGCCATATCGGGACGAACAGCCACAGATGGTAATGTTAAGCTCGATGCGGGTGCTTTCTGGGGCAGCAGGCTTATACGAGCTTATCGAGCTTTGAATCCAAGGTTCCAAGGTTGCCGTCCCAAGTGCCAGGAAAGTCGACTTACACCCAGCCATATCTCCACTTTTCATCCTCAGGGGTGGTCATCATGTCCTCGTCGAGGTTGCCTTGGTCTGGTCTGCCTGACATTGCATTCCCATCAGAGATATGTGATGGAACAAACGTATGAAACAGGCAGCATGTGCACTGGGATGGCCCTGGCAATGTGGGACTGAGTCGGCACCGTGGGTGTGAACTCTTGGTCTGCGTCTTCGGCCGTTGAGCCTCAGACCGGGAGATGGAATGGGCTGATCTCACGTGGTTCCATGGATTACAGGCGGGAGCCAAGAGATATGTTTCCCGCGGGATCAGAAAAACAGGCGGCCGGTGTTGGCTTGTCTAGGGGTCCTGTTGCCGGTTCGAGGGTAGGCCGCCGATTTTTGCGCCGTCCGGCGATCCAAGAGCTCCGCACCCGCGAGCGGGCCGCGGTGCCGGAGCTTTCTCTGGGTCTGTTATCAACCTTCGACCCCGTCAGTGACTCGACTGCTGCCCATCGCCGCCATCATTGAACATGTGACAATTACCTGTAATTCAACAAGTTGTCTTCCTCTATTAGATTGCTTGTCGACCTACTGTTCTGCTTTGATTGAAAAAAGAAAAAAAAAAACTATGCCTGAAATCGTCGTGGTCGGGTAAGCAGATTTGAGAACCCAGTGACCAAGCTATAAGTGACTGACGCAGTCATGAGCCAGCGCCGGAGTGGTGGGCCTCACCTCGGCTCTTCTGCTGGCCAAAGAGAAAGGGAACAATGTGACCATTGTCGCCAAACACATGCCCGGAGATTATGACATCCAATATACTTCTCCGTGGGCTGGGGCCAACTACTTGCCGTGAGTCCAAGGGCCCATGGCGAGCGCTGAGAAAAATACAGTGCTTGTTCTCACCATTCGCAGTATGTCTACAAAGCAAAACAGCCGTTGGGAGAGGAGAACATGGCCTGAAATCCAGAGGCTCGCGGCGGAGGTTCCAGAAGCCGGCATACACTTCCAGAGTGAGTGCATACCTGGATGGGGACAGGTTGCCATGGGTCTATGCTAACATACGCGTAAAGAGGCGGCCATCATGCGAAGTGCCCGAGACCTAGAGGTAAGTTGAAACAAGAAGATGAGACAAAAACGGGGATGTTACTTATTGTTATCAGCCCGGTGTTTCCGCCAAGAATGGCCTCGGGGACGCCCTCTTTGACGAGAAACCCTGGTACGCCAACTTCTTCCCGGACTACCGCAGCATGAAGCCGGAGGAGCTGCCCTCGGGCATGGCCTACGGCCACGAGTTTGGCTCCGTGTGCATCAACACGGCCGTCTACCTGCCCTGGCTGGTCGGCCAGTGCCGCAAGCACGGCGCGGTCCTCAAGCGGGCGTCCCTGAACCACATCTCCGAGGCCTCGTCGCTGGGGGCCTCCGGCAAGGCGGACATCATCGTGAACTGCACCGGCCTGATGGCGTGCAAGCTCGGGGGCGTAATGGATCCCAAGGTGGCGCCGGCCAGGGGCCAGATCGTGGTGGTGAGGAACGTGAGCCCGTTCATGATCGCCACGTCCAGCACCGAGGACTCACCCGACGAGCTGATCTACGTGATGACGCGGGCTGCTGGAGGTGGCACGATACTGGGCGGCACGTACCAGAAGGGGAACTGGGATCCCAACCCGGACCCGAACATCGCTGCGAGGATCATGCAACGGGTCGTGGACCTGTACCCGGAATTAGCTGCTGGGAAGGGGGTGAAGGGGTTGGATATCATCCGACATGGAGTTGGGCTGAGGCCATACCGGGAGGGAGGTGTGAGGATCGAGAAGGAGAAGATTGATGGGACGTGGGTCGTTCATAATTATGGTCATGCAGGCTGGGGTTACCAGGGATCTTATGGGACTGCCGAGCGGGTGGTCGAATTGGTTGGTGAGATCCAGGGGAGGAGCAAGCTGTAAGCCGTAAACTGGTGCGAGGGGTAATGTTGTGATTGACGAATTAGACATTTATTTTCATAAATAAGATCCATTGGCTGCAGCGCACAACTGGGTCTCTCAGCACAAGTACTGCTAGCGAGTCTCGGTCGGAATATTGGGAATAAATGAGAACCACACCGAGGATAAACTGAATAATGAACGAATATTTTCAATGAACACAACCCGTGTGGTGGTCAAGATGTTTTAGTGTGGGATATTATTGTTTGTACGTCAGGATCCCACACATTTCAAATCCATGAGCTGAACAAGTCGTGGGCTGTAGCAAAAGACATGAGGATGTAGCTGTGGGAGAAATATGTATTCACCTGGTAAATGAATATCGCCAAAATGAGGATACAAGGCTCGGCCGCTGTGACCAGGGTCCAGCTCTGGCCCCTGGGGGTTCAGTGACAGGGGTGGCTCTAAACACGTCGTCGCCGGCAATTTAGACCACCCGTCCCGTGCTAACCATTCCCACCCTCTCAAGAACGACCATCATTCCCAAACTTCAACACCATGGCCACTAGCCGGGACCCACTGTACCTGCAACTCCTCGGGTTTGCGCAGGATGTTGCTACAGGGAGGCACTGGCTGTCAAGGCTAGTTCCCCCTGCACTGATTCTTCTGGATGCAGCATTGTGTGTGCTGGTGATTGCCAAGGTGGCCTGTAAGTGAGCCGACGGGATGAGAAGACATGCTCACAATACTGACTTCACTCGTACCAAGACACCGAAATTGACTGGACTGCCTACATGGAGCAGGTACAGTTGTTTCTCGATGGGGAGAGGGACTACACAAAGATCGAGGGCGGCACTGGTCCGTTGGTCTACCCAGCTGCTCACGTCTGGATATACACTGGGCTGTACTACCTCACGAACCATGGAAAGGATATCCTCCTAGCCCAGCAACTGTTCGCCGGGTTATACTTGGTGAACCTGGCAGTTGTCATGTCCTGCTACTGGAAGGCAAAGGTAGGCCTTGATGCCGAGTAACTGAGGCTGAATTGTGGCCGGCTGACCTGTCAATAGGCTCCTCCCTACATCTTTCCCCTATTGATCCTCTCCAAACGCCTGCACAGCATTTTCATGCTCCGATGCTTCAATGACTGTTTTGCAGTCTTCTTTATGTGGCTGTCGATCCTCCTCTTCCAGCACCGGCAGTGGGTTGCCGGCGGTCTCGTCTACAGTTTCGGTCTTGGAGTCAAGATGACTCTGCTGCTGGTACTTCCAGTGGTCGGAACTCTCATTTTCTTCGCCAAGGGCGTGATCGGGACCATTACTTTGGGTGGATTAATGGCAGGCTTGCAGGTACAGCTTGCGGCGCCGTTCCTCAAGCATCCGGCCTCTTACTTCGGACGGGCCTTCGAATTCTCTCGCCAGTTCCTTTTCAAGTGGACCGTAAACTGGCGCTTTGTCGGCGAGGAGACCTTTCTCAGCCGAGGGTTCTCGACTTCCTTGCTCGTCTTGCATGCTTCCGTCCTCTTGACCTTCATATTCACTAGGTGGCTCCCGCCGACGGGGAAATCGTTGGGAGACGTCCTCCATGCAACATTTGTCCGGGGAGACTGGCAGCCACTGTTTCAAGGATTCACGCCCAAGTACATTCTGACAACTGTACTGACTGCCAACGTCGTCGGCCTACTCTTCGCACGATCTCTCCACTACCAGTTCTACTCCTACCTCGCCTGGTCTACCCCATACCTCCTGTGGCGTGGTGGGCTGCATCCTGTGTTGCAGTACGTCCTGTGGGCCCTCCAGGAGTGGGCCTGGAATGTGTTCCCCAGCACACCAATCAGTTCAGCTGTTGTGGTGGGTGTCATGGCGACCACAGTGATGGCGGTGTGGTTCGGCACGTCGCACGATGCGGCGGCCCAAAGTGCGCGCAACCAGTCCACTGGCAATGCTGGAAAGCCGACTCGGTCTATTCGGAAGCCCTAGGCCGGCTACCAAAGCGGGAAGACAGAGTTCAAGCGTCCAATGTGGTGAGACTACTTCTTCGGAAGTAGCTTGTCCAACAAGAACCGCACGAGGCCAGCGCTGGGGTCACTCCTCTCCTTCGGATTCGGAGTCTGTGGGTGGGAGGCCTCTGGAGTCATCCTCGTCGTCAGGTAAAGTGTTCTTTGGGAATTCTCGAGGCCTGGTTATTAACACGATTGTCAGAACTGATAAGGGTTTGTAATTTGAAGGCAATAGGGATATGGACTGCCTTGTGGGACTGCAGCGCAGGCAAAAAGGTGCACAAGGGATTTCGTACCAGTACGGCATCTTGCGCCACTCCTTCTCGTCTCGGACCACGTTGATAATCTCCCCCTCGACCTTGTTATTCGTCTTGCGCTCCTCGCTCGGCGTCAGATCGACAACGACAAAGCCTCCTCTCTTGATCCAAATCGTGTTGCGGAACCGCTGGGCAAGCTCGACGAGGGTGGTCTTGGTGTTGGGCAGGATGCACGTGTACGTGTTATTGCCCTCGGGCTTGCCAACGCGCGCGACTAACTGGTGCTCGGTCAGTTCGTCGGGAGGAGTGGTGGACTCGGTGGCTGCTGCCAGGACGCTGCGCTTGGGACGGCCCATCGTTGGCTTGAGATGTTGTAGGCGAATTGGTGACTTGGGTGCGATCGAGCGTCGGTTTTGGTGCCCCACCAACTTTTTCTGGTACTCACGCTAAATGCATAATCTGGATAATGCGGTATTCTAACGAATATGTATCTAAGTGCCCCTTATGTGTACTTACATCCCAAACAATCATGCGGTTCTCAATACTTCTACCTACAAAAATGATTTCCCGGTGGATGTCGCTATATTTCATACGATTTGTATGCATGTCATCATACCTTGAAACTGCCAAATGTACCTTGGGTGATATGACCCTGCTCTCCAAGGATCGTCCCCGGCAGAGAGCAAGGAGACTCATGGTAGCAGAAAGTGGCAGGGCAGGCAATATGCAGTCTCCATTTCCACATAATTCCAAATATCATTGTATATTCCCTATCTCTACCCTACGTCTATCGTAGCGTTGAAAAGTTCGCATTTCTGACAGTCCATACCTTTGAGCCCAGTCCCTTAAAGAAGAAGCATGGAGGCTGTACCTGGTGAGTCTTCTGTACATTTACTCAGCGCAACCTCGCCGGTGATCTCGTCATATTTTCCGGGCTCCCTGGTCATTCCTTGCGCTCCCTTCGGCCCTCGTCGAGATCCCATGTCCCGGCCTCTGCCGAGTCAGATCCCCCACTAGTCCCGGTAGTGTTCTTCTTGAAATCCAACTTCTTCCATTCCATACATCCCGCCGTCACGAAAGCCAGGGCGGCCGCAGCTACTGCGACATAAATCGCAGCCTGCACCGCATCACCGTACGCCCCAGCAACAAATGGCACCAGATCGGCGTCCATGTGGTTAGCATCGACACTGGATGCCCCGAGGTCTATGATCTGGGATGCCTGAGCATCGGATAAATGTGCATCAAGGTTGTTATGTAATGTTTCCAAGAATATGGACTGGGCTATGGGCAGCGCGATGACGGTTCCAAGGCTTTGGGCGAACATGAAGAGAGAATTGCCGGTGGGGAGGTCGGCCTCGTTCAAGACATTTTGCATCGCCGTCAGCGGGACCTGGACGCTGAAACCGAAACCGATGCTTGCTATGAACTGATCTGACTATAGTTTTAGACGTTGTTACGAAAGATCCAGGGGTGCAGCAAGATTAGTGAGGGAAACGATGGAGCAGCCACGACTTTCACTTACAGCCTACGATATGTCCCACGTTGCTGCTGTCATCCAGAGTCGATAAGAGGCCTGAGCCGACCGCAAGTACCGCAGAGCCAGCCATGAGATAGGGTATATAATGTCTCGTGGTGGTCATTAGGAGACCACAGGCCACTGTCGCTAGAGAATTCGGTATTCCCAAGGCAAGAATGTACAGGCCCGAAGTCGCCGGTGAGACGCCCTTCGTTGCTTGGAAGTAGAAGGGTAGATAAACCGTCAGGCAATTGATTGCCATGATCACAGCCCCACCGGCGACACAGCCGAAGCCCACAGTCCGGTGAACCAAGATGCGGATCGGAACGAGTGCCCTGTATGCTAAAAGTCAGCCACGAGAAAGACGAAGAAGATGGCCCGGACGCAGTGCCAAGGGTCCAGAGTTACCTTTCTTTCTGTCTCACTTGCAGGAGCAAGAACAGGATCAGCAGTAACCCAAAGCCAAGCAAGGTGCCCCAAACTCTTGAGTCGCTCCACGGAAGAACAGCTCCGCCCCATTGCAGAGCAAGGACGAGACAAGTCATGGAGGCAAGTATCAGGCACGTGCCGATAGGGTCCAAGGAAAGGAGCTTCTCCTTCAACGTAACGTTTGTGTGCTCTCTAGCTGGTTCCTGGAAGCCAAAATATGTGAAGATGAGACAGACGGCACTGATGGCTTGAGGTCCGGCGATGTCAGCACGAAGCGTTTATGATAAGCTCACATTACCTGTGGCTTCTAGCATGGATACCTTGCAATGGTGATTTGGGGTACGGGGGAGGCTCACGAAGATTGATCCAGAAGCAGAACCTCCAGGTCAAGCTGCTTTCGGTGAAAACACCTCCCAGAACAGGACCTACTATAGAGGCCACCATAAACATGGTAGAGATGAAGGAGATGAAGAGGGGCACTTTCTGTTTAGAGACGACATAGCCAGCTATGACCAGGCCTCCGGTAAAGACACCAGCCGTTGAACACCCTTGGAAAGCTCTTCCGAATATGAGGACGGCTGAGTTGGGCGCAATGGCACAAATTATGGAACCGATTATGAATACCATAATGCTCCAGCAGAATGTCCATTTGAGGGAGAAAGACGTATATAGTCGACCGAAAGCTGGCTGGGTGGCCAATTTGGCTAAATTGTACGATGTGGTGTACCAGGCCGCGTCTTCAAGGCTGTGGAACTCGGTCGTGATTTTCGGGGTCGCCGTAGCTATGGCACAGTCATGTTAGTTTCTACGTGTACGGCAAAGTGACCTCTGGGTGCTCAGTGTTGAATGGACATACCAAGAATGTTAACATCCAGAGCAACAAGAAAGACTCCCGTCAGTAAAGCTATTGTAATGAGTACGCGCCGCCAAAGCGGCTTTTTGGCCGGGACAGCGTCCGTGGATTGAGCATGTTCGGCGCTGGTATCCTGATCGGACACTTTTTCCCTGGTCGCAGTTAAGTTGTCAGTCCCAGGATTCTGTACCGTTGATTCAGTGGTGATCATAGTGCTGGTTGTCATTTTGAACTCTCTCGTGGGATTTGGTTTTTTTGAAACCCAAAAGGAGAACAAATACAGCGGGACATTCGACTCACTTGTGGAAATTATGTGCCCATATCATTCAAGGGCGTCATGTATAGCGAGACATTTGAAATTCATACTGCTTACAATGACAGCGGAAGTGACCAACTTCGGCGGAATCCAAGTCTGTGATTCGACGATGTGTACGACGGAGTTCCGCCGTATTATTTGTGAGGTGTAATTTGCGTCAGCAGGCTAGACCGCTTCCACTAAACACCTGACCATGAGTCCCCAGGCAAGCCATCTCAGCTAACAGATATCATGGCTCGTAGGGCCGTATCCCGCAAGTGCCCGAGCACTAAAAAAAGTTGAGGCGGTACAGAAAAATAAAGTCCCAATCCCGACGGGGTTGCGCTGGTCAGAGTCCATGAATTTTGAGGGGACACGCTTGTTCCCGTTTTTGCATTGCGCATCCATCCTACCAAGCCCTGCACGTCTCCGTTTGAGATGCAGTCTTGACCAAACCCCTGCTTCTTCTATATAGCAGTGTTGTTTGGGAAGTGCTGTACTGCTGTGGTTCGTCTTATTCCTACCAGTCTTCTCATGGACATCCTCTTGAACCCTGAGAAATGATCTCCTAAACTTCCAGAGTTTACCCAATAGCTAGAAGGAAGACAAATTACTCAAGTTTATTCAATAGTTGAAGTGACATAGAAGAGACTGAATCCCATATTTTCCAACTCAGAGTGCATTCTAAGGTCAAATGTTGGAAACAACCGCAAGTGACCTCTTGTCCAGATGCTTTTGGGTTAGGGTTGGGCCGGCGAGCCCAAACGGGCAGGCCGAAATGCTGCTTACTGTATGTAGCTGTCGTTATTCATGCTACACAGTAGTTAAAGGACGTCACCCGTAGCATTTGGTGAGCTTCAGCGCTCGTCTTGCCTTACAACTTTCTCAAAGCCGGAGCTCCAAGACACAACATGTCTCTTAACCAGCTGTCCATGCTCTTGGGCCTTCCAGACTCGGACTGCAAACAGATACTCGACTACGGAGCCACGCTGTCCAAGGCAGAGGCGGCAGACCACTTTAAGAACTTGCTTGGCGACTCGCCGCAGGCCATCGAATTCATCTCGTCCTTCAACTCACGGCGACAGGACCCAAAACCTGCTCCAGCTCCTGCTCCTGCTCCAGCTCCTGCCACTCAGCAACAGGGTCCTTCGGATCTGGATGCTGTGCCCAAAAAGCAAAGAGCCCCCAAGAAGAAGAAAGCACCTCTGGGAACACCAGCTGCACGCCAAATCACAGATGCAACGCCGGCGTCAGGAACCGTCTACAGCAAGAAGTCCATCGAGGATGACTACATAGCAAGCAGGTCCGGCCCGTCGACGCCGTCTAACAGCAACTCACCCTTCACGGCACCTCCACCAAAGTCTTCCACGCCACCACCCAAGAAATTCAGCAAACAGCCACCGTCGGCGGGCGGTTCCCTCGTTTCGGATCGCCTGGCACCCAAGCAGAAGCCAAAGTCGACCCCGACCTCCCGCAGCTCAACGCCAGGGCCGGCCTCCAAGGGCAATGGAGGCCCCGTCACCAAGGTCTCTATCGCGGGCGGTACACCCATGCACGGCGCCTCGACAGCCGTCGCAGACCTGGATGCGGCCATCCGCTCACTCGAGGTGACGACGAATCCGTCGTTATCCACCTCCGGCGGCGACGTCTCCGCCCGGCGCTGCAACTGCGTGGCGACGCGACACCCGCTGCAGAGCGCCGCGCCCAACTGCCTGAGCTGCGGCAAGGTGATCTGCCTTAAAGAGGGCTTGGGCCCCTGCACGTTCTGCGGCACCCCGCTCCTTTCCTCGAGCGAGGTACAGTCCATGATCCAGGAGCTGCGCGCCGAGCGAGGCCGCGAGAAGCAGGCCGCAGACCGCCAGGCGCACAAGCGGGCCGACGTGTCCGCCACGCCCAGGCCGTTCACCAAACCGCGGACGGGAATTGACGAGAACGGTAGCGGAAACGAGGCAGAGGCGCGAGCCCTAGAGCACCGCGACAGGCTCCTCGGGTTCCAGGCGCAGAACGCCCGTCGGACGACAGTCAGGGACGAGGCGGCCGACTTCGACGTCTCGGGCGCCATGGCCGGGTTCGGCGGCAGCCTGTGGGCGTCGCCGGAAGACCGGGCGCGCGAGCTCAAGAGGCAGCAGAAGGTCCTGCGCGAGATGGAATGGAACGCGCGGCCCGACTACGAGAAGAGGCAGCAGGTCGTCAGCATTGACTTGGTGGGCGGCAAGGTAGTCAAGAAGTTCGTGGCGAAGGAGAGGCCGGCCACGCCCGAGGACGACGATGACGAGGCGCAGGTCTACGGTGCCGAGGGTGGTGGCGTCCTGGAGGAGACGAGTGCGAACAGGCGGCCCGGGGCCGGGGGCGCATTCAGCAGGAACCCTCTCCTAGGCGGGATGATCAAGCCGGTCTACGATGCAAAGGGCAAAGGGGTCGCACTTGAGGGCCGCAAGGACAGAGCTGCGACGCGGTGGAGGAGGGTCCAGGACGACCTCGATGACAACGAAGCTGTCATTTTGGACGGCGGTGTATACGGTGGGCAGCAGGGCGTGAAGACGGGAAGCGCAGGCGATGAGCCCGAGTGTGGCTAGAGTCAAGAGGCCCAGAAATGATAGACCCCTGACCGCATATTGCTGTCGAGATGCACATATGATTGCTGAGCGTCCCACCATGAGCCTTGCTGTCGTGCAACATTGCTATTGATGGGGATTGGATTTCTCCGTGGCGCTATTTTTCATGTGGACCGCAGTCTGGACTGGAGTCAGCCCTACGACCGCCACAACCCCCACGCAAGCAGACAGGTCACTTTCTTCAAGACCCCGATGAGTCCAACCTTGTGGGCTAACAAGGGTGACTACCGACGCGCGACTCAAGGGCAGCGCTGGGAATGACAAGGTATGGGTGGGTACTGTATGACTTCCTGAAAGTGAAGACATGGCCAGCTTGAGAGGATCGCTGTTGCGCAGCAGAAGGGGATTCTCCATCTTCACTGTGGCATATTTGAAGATGTTCAAGTATTGAAGATGAGTAGCTTTTTTGAAATCGTCTATGAGGTATCTATGCCTTTTTCTATGATTTATGACGGGACACCGCAACCCCGAGCCGAAACTTGAAGTAAACAGAGTCTGATCAAATGCAATGTCCCACTCTCCTCTACTCATTACCAGAAAAAGGAATAAAACCACCCGTAAAATGACTCCGATGACTATGATGATGAAAGAAGAAAAATGAAAACCAATGCCAGTGACCCAATATATACAATGCTTAGTGAGCCTCCGGCTCTCGTCTCATACCCGTGATAAGGCTGCAAAAGCCATAACCACTCAGCCTCCCCTTACCGTCGTAGACCTTCTCTACGATGTCTTGCTTGGTGAGGCCGTTCAGGCCGTCTCCCGCCGCGAGCCGTGAGCCGCCGCCGGTGTTGGACTTTGACTCTCCTAGTAGTCGTCCAGGGTCGAGGCCTTCGGCGGTCGGGCGTTAGCTGCAGCGACGTAGTGGCCCCATGTGATCAGTTCCTTACTGCAGTCGTCCTGGTGGATAGTGCACTCGATCAGAGCGGGGCCAGCCTTGTGGTTGTTGGCGGCGGCGATGGCCTCCTTGAGCTCGCCGGCGGTGTTGGCGACGAAGGAGATGCCATTGCCGTCGGTGGAGTTGAAGGCCTGCATCAGCAGGGCGTAGTTCCAGTTCTTGATCTTGTTGTAGCTGCCGTCGTGGATCTCGACCTCGATGGTGTAGCCGCGGTTGTTGATGAGCAGGATGGTGATGGGCAGGTTGAAGCGCACCATCTGGGAGACCTCCTGGGCGGTCACCTGGAAGGAACCGTCACCGCAGACACAGATAGTGCGGCGCTCGGGGTGGCGGACGGCGTAGCCAAAGGAGGCGGGCACAGACCAGCCGATGTGTCCCCACTGCATCTCGATCTCGTAGCCTGCGCCTCTGGGGAGGTGCAGCTGTGTGCCGTTGAACCAGGAGTCACCGGTCTCGATGAAGAGGGTGGTGTTGGGGGTGACGAGGGGCTGCAGCTGGCGCTGGATCTCCTTGCGGGTGAGCTCCTCCTCGTCGGCGGCCTCGTGGACGACGTAGGGGTCGGGGCGAAGACGCTTGTACTCGACCATGGTGGCGTCGTTGAACTGGACCTCGGTGGAGAGGTGGTCGAGGAACTCGCTGAGGCGGACACGGCTGAAGTGGTTGCCGGGGAAGGTGATGTGGTCCATGTCACACTTCATCAGGGGGATGTTGGGCATGGCGGTCCAGCCGACGGTGGAGTAGTCGTTGAAGACGCAGCCGGCGCAGATGATGGCGTCGGCCCAGTTGAGGATGGCATCGGCGGCGAGGGTGGAGACCTGACCCCAGAAAACACCGACGAACTGAGGGTGGTCCTCAGGGAACATGCCCTTGGCTGCGGGCTGGAGTGCGACGGCACAGCCCATGGCCTCGGCCAGCTTGATGAGGGCCTTGTCGGCGCCACAGCGAGACAGCTTGGGACCGACGAGGATAAGAGGCTTAAGCTTGCCCCTCAGGTACTCGGCGGCGCAGTCGGCGGCGGCAGCGAGGGCGCCCTGGTCGGAGATTACGGGCTCGGTGACGGCGGAGATGGGGCCGGGGCGGACACAGGTGGCACCGGACAGGTTGGTGGGGATCTCGATGTAGCAAGGCTTCCTGGCCAGGATGGCGGCGCGGATGGCTCTGTCGATCAGCCTGGGGGCCTCCTCGGCGCGGTTGACGGCAACGGCGCAACATGTGACCTTCTCGGCCATCTCAAGCTGGTAGTTGTAGTCAAGCTTGCCGAGGGTGTGGTGCAGCAGGTGGAACTGGCCGGCATCGTTTGTGTTTGGGGAACCGGAGATGAGGATCAGAGGCAGGTTCTCAGCGTAGGCACTGCCAGTTCCGTTCAAGGCGGAGATGGCACCGACCGAGTAGGTGACGACACAGGCAGAGACGCCGTTGGCACGGGCATAGCCCTCAGCAGCCATGCTGCAGTTGAGCTCGTTGGCACATCCGATCTCCTTGAGGTCCGGGTGGGCCTGGAGCTTGTCGAGGAGGATAAGGTTGTAGTCGCCAGGCACGACGAAGTGGTGTCGGATGCCAATCTGGGCCAACCGCTCGGCGAGGTAGTCACCGACGGTGAATTTTCCCGGTGTTGCCGACATTGGGAAGGATTTATGTGAGGTGTTGAGGTGAGGGTAAGGTGAGGTTATCTTGTTTCCCGTTGGAGGTTGAGGGAAGAAGGGTGGTGGTGGTGGTGGTGGTGTCCAGAGGACTGGAGACTGTTGTCTTTCTATAAGAAGGTGTGGATGAGTAGTAGACTGATGAGTGAGGTCTGACTGCTGGATGTCGTATGAGGCTCAAGATGGTTTTATATCCTTTGCTCGCAACAGCACAAGGTGGCTGTCCAGGGCTGGGCCTGGATGTGTTGTGTCGTACGCTGTGGCCGTCGCCAGCGTCCGAGAGACGGATCGGGGATCCATTGGCGGCTCCCTGGAAAAACTTTGCGGTGATGGACTGATGAAAAGTGGAAGCGACATGTCACAAAGTCACCGGCTGCGGATGGTTGAGTGTCAGGGCAGGAACAGGGCAGGACGAGTCCAGAATGTTGGAGATGGGAATGTACGTATCTGCACGGCCGGTACGGCAGGCAGGTCTTCGGGAGTGGCCACCCAGCCCATCCCAGGAAAACCGGGGCAGGAGGTTGGCGGGATCGCCCACTGTTGCTTCCGCCGTTTACGAGGGTACAAAGGTACATTGGACGAGGTCTCACAACACAATGTACGCTACTACGCTACTACGCTACTACGCTGTCCATGACAGGTCTCGACTGTGGCCAAAGTGGAGTGCAAAGATGAAAAGCCGGGACGGCCTCAACACTGACCTGCTGCACCACAGCCATACGTGCAGCCATACGTGCAGCCATACAGCCATACAGCCACACATCCATATCTCTTGGTACTACATCCATACACAGGCACAAGGCCTTACACGTGCATGTAACATACACACACACACACACACAGCAAGCCGCTTACTATTTGCCGTGCAGTCACCATGATACGAGATGCAGAGAGGCGCCTCGACACAGGAAGATAAGAATGGAAGCGAAGAAAAAAAAATCAAGACATTTGTTTCGTCATGATCACTCCATACCGGAAGTGTATCCTCTGATGACGGCGCAAACGTGCAGCGTATGCAGTGCGTGTTTTGAAAAACTCTGGCTCTTGTCTCCGTTGTAAGTTATGCTGAGCTCAGCTGAGGTCCGACATGGCTTCTGTAGCAAGGGCCTGGGGTGAACTGACAGGGTGAACTGACAGCGGGTTGCTGATAAGCTCGGATCCCTGCCGACATTGAGTGCTCATGCCCGCGGGAGATGACGGATGGCATGGTCCCATGTGCTGGGACAACGGGAGCCCAGAAATCACGCCACCTGCCCTCGGTCCTGGCGGGTCCTTCCTGCAGCCTCCGACTCTTGACACCTCACTCCCGCTGCAGCCACTTTCCCACCCCCTTCCCCCCGGCGAGCAACCTGGCGAAATCATGAGATGCCACGAGATAGATGCTCGCTGACACTGCAGGACAGGCAGGACTGGCAGGACTGGCAGATACCCCTGCTGGACGCTGTCCGCTCTGGGCCGCCCATCCAGCCCATCACGCTCTGGCCCAGCGCCGATGGTTCGACGTTCGATGCCTCCTGGGCCTGCATCCCGGGCTCCACTCATGCCTTGGAGGCTCTCGGCCCTGCCCACCACGCTATTCCTGGCCGAACCTCGCACCATTCCATCGAAGCTCTCACGAGCCTTGATTCTACCCGCCACCCCTGCACGCCCGCCCTCCTGCGTGGGGGCCCTCTTTGTCTGCTACGCTATCTCTGGATCTCAATGTCTGCACTGTCGCACAGTCAGGCCCGTCCGACTGATGTCGGGCCCTGCATAGCATGAGAGAGCCGCATCGTCACGCCGGCCTGACAGCTCGTTGCCACACCTACAGAGTGTCCACACACCCACGAACCACCCATTTGCCCCTGCTGCCCCTGGTCTCCTCCTGTACTTGGGCCCTGGCCCTGGATCTGGCCCTGCAACTGAACCTGCGCCGGGTGGGCCCTGATCGCTGTCATCGACGCAGACCCAGAAAAGGTTTCACGATGCGGCGAAAGTTTTCCCTTGCATGGAGCCTCGTCTCTGGCGCCGCAGCGGTCCCGGCCTCGCGCCTAACGACCAAGCCCGCACGCCCGGACATGCCCTGCAGCACAGTCCTTTGCATCGAGAGCGGCTCCTTCCTTCGTCCGCCGTAACTTCGGTCGGACTTCAGCTCGGAGCGGTGATATGCTCAGGCACGCCATAGGATCGCTGCCTACTCTGCCCAAGGATGAAGTTTCTGCGGGCTCGTCATATCTGCTGCCTCCGGGATCGCACTGCGGGTCCCTTAGAAACGTCCAGATCGACAGCATGATCTGTTGAAAAATTCCCGGTTTCTTCTGGACCCTGCCGATACGGCTTCAAGAAGGTCTGCAACTCCTACGACATCGCGGGAAGTGGGTCCTTCATGGTCTCCTTACACGGGCCGTCGTGACGAAGTGCTCGAACAAGATATTCTGTTCGAGAGCCAGAAACGAACGTCTTGTACAACGAAACAAACTCAAACTGCAGATCTCAGAGAAGCTCTCGCATGGGCAGCGGCTGGGTTCGCAAACAATTACCCAGGATCCCGTCACAGATGATGCTTGTGTCTTGCCGTCCGACAATGATATGAGACCGGGCGAGACATGTGCTGCGTGGATATCGAGTCGTGTAGTACGGTCGACCAATGCGCAACACTGACATGGTAAGTACCTCGACAGGGAGCTTGGGGCTCACCAGCGTCGTAATCCACCAAACCCGCTGCACCCGTGCTTGTGAGCTTGCACGCTGTCTGGCCGACCAGGACGCGACGTCGTGAGAACGCTCAAGTGCAGATCTGTGTGCTCAAGGTGCTACTCCGAGTTTCATTGATCTGCACAAGGCCCAGCAACCTGTTCTCAAACAAGGCGGCACGACCCGTCCAAAACCTTGTGGTGCATGGGCCATTGTGGAGGTTTTGTTCCAGGCTGAGGCCACTGTATCTTGCCGTTCTATGAGCAAAGGGAAGCATCTCGCATGCGACCCAAAGGTGGTGCTGGAGCTGTTTGTTGTGCTCAAAACCCAAGTTATTCGTGCAAGCCGTCCAGCTTACCTTCCAATCTCGGCATGCCTGAGGGAGTGTCAATGAAGTGATCAAGCATCGAATGCCTCGTCACAAATCTAGGTTACCCAAGATCTCTGTCAGATCGGACGCTGCCACTGCTCCACATAGCACCGCCAACAGACTAAACCCTGAATGTTCACGCGAGTTCGGTAGCCAACCAGAGTATCATTTTGTAGCCCCAGGCACCTGCGCAGGAATTTCCGCAGGAGAAATCAGCCCACAGTTGAGCAGGCTTCCCTGATCATCGGGATCACAGCATTATTCTGGACGAACCCTGTGGCGCAGCACGACGGCCATTCACAGTCTTGCTCAATCTGCTCAATTTTGGATCTGACCCATAATCTACAGATCGAAAAAGCTTGGTCAGATGCGATTCCGAGCCGCCGGTTGATTCAGGAGGTGAACGGCTGAGGAGTGAAGCTCCCTGAGGGAGTAGACAGCCAATCCAAGTGTGGCTCTTAGCTTCAGTAGTATGAAATCGAGTATGTGAGGAGCAAATTCGAAGAGGTTCAATGGTGATTGGCTTTTGACAACACGTGTTTGACTTGATCATAAGATGTTGTGAGTATGCAAGCATGGTCTTGGGCCCATTACTTCCAATTGCTAGAGGAATTGTCCAAGTACTAAAATTGCTGGTAAGTAGTTTAGTCAGCTTTTCACCCGGAAATTTACTTAGGTACTTGAGCAATCATTTTGGTACACATTCTCAGCTCCAAATACATTTAGAACCGCCAACAAACTATCTACTAGTAGGAAGACCCAGTGTCGCAGACTGACAATAAGACCTGATATGACAAAGTCCCAAAACGGCTTTCAATTGATCGCTAACGCAGCTCGTCTATTCCATCGCCGTGTTTCTGACCAAACAGAAAGCATGAAGTCAAAGGTTTCAGACGCAGATACCGGCGAACCAGTATAAAAAGGGGCAGAGAGCATGTCTACGTTGTAGCAGTTCAAATTGTGGATCTAATGTTAGTACCAATCACACGGCAGTGAATGGGTCCATGTGACCGAAGTCCAACAATACGCATGTGCCATCCATCTCCCTGGAGATCAGAGGAACGTTCCCAATGTTGATGTAACAATACCAGGAATCCAAAATTTCGAAGTTTGAAAGCCATATATCTTTACCAGGGGGAACCAGGCACCTGGGGAGACAAAAATCCATGCTTCCAGGCCACAAATCTACACTTCTTCGAGTCTTCCGCCGCTGAGTATACGTTCCAAGGTTACATTCATTCCTGTCCTTGACTTCGCGTCATGCGATCTCATGAATCTCTCACATGACAATTGATGGTCGGCAGTCATATCTGCCAACCTAATAATTTGCCTGCACAAGCAGCCTGGTAAGGCTTGCTATGACATCGGCTTCTGCACTGCGCTCAGAGTGTCAGTTTCATGGGCCAAGTACCAGCTTATGTTAGGCTCACTGGTAGCTGTGACATGATGATCGCAGCCACACCGCAGATGCAATCATTCTCAGTGCTATAGCTCGAACTTCAACAAATACATGAGGTCAGTTGATGAGCAGGCAAGCCAGCAAACTCTCCTCCGACGTGCAGCATCATTTAGATCCACACACTTCAGTGATGCCTCTAGTAGTAGACTTCGACCGTAACCTCGCGTGTGAATATATTGATGATGCTCCTCACTCCCTGCCCCAAAAACAACCGTTTTGACTGGTGTAATATCTCATCTGTCCAAAATTCTAATCACGGGACATTCTTGAAGGCCAGCATCACGCTTTGTACATAAATTGTGATGAGTTTACGTATGCAAGCTAGGGGATACTTACCCCGGTACTAAATTTGTCGGACTGGAATCTCCCACTTGTAGGCAATCATTTTCTCTTTCTCTGAAAAAGTTTTATTTCGAGTTTAAGCTTTCCAATCTGGTGTCAGACAGCAGTGGCTGTCCCGTCCCTCGTGCAAACTTGGGTTCGGAGGACAGCACAAAGGTTGAGATTGGCGTTAATTGAAAGAGGGTGCTGCGCCCATGAAAGTAGACCTATTTGGGAAAGGCAACTTGAAGGTAATGCACGGTCCCTTGCCACGCTGGGGCAAAATATTCAAGGCCACAAGTTCGAGGTCCTTAGTCAAAGACTTCGATCCTACTCTGAGCAGCGCAGCATCACTTGTACGTCTCTAACAGGGCGACTCGGGGAAACGTCATCTGGTGGTCTACAGAGACAGCACGGAGTCTATCAAATCTCCGGCTTCAGGAAAAGGATGAAATACGGGTGAGAATTAGATTTAAGCATATGACAGACTAGAGCACCTGATTTAGAATTGGTGACTGGGGTCACCCTATGCGGCTCCCCCCACGACCCGGGATCCTCCCACAAGAGCCGAGTCAAGCAACGCGCAAGCTTTCAGGGGTGATCCGGAGCACATCAACCAAGATGGACACGAGAAACAGGAATCTCAGGGGCCCGACTTGATCGAAGGCCGGGCCTGCTACACATGAAATCTTGAACAAACTTGATACTCTCGTTACTTGTTCCAAAACTCCAGCCTTTGAGCGCGAGGTAAGCCTCGACGGCATGTCACTCTTTTAATCACCATCTTGCATCCACAAATCTAACCATATTCGCTCCTTTTCGAACCACATCGCCCCCACCGACGACGCACGACATTACGGGGCAAGGGTAGATCGGGCTCATTTCGACGCGCGTCCACCAGACGCGGCTCTGCCAGGCCCTCACTCAGACTCGCGATGGCAGATCCCCCAGGCGGAGCAGGCGGTGGATCAGGTGCTGCTGGCCCAGACTCGGGCTCCGGTGCCGGCTTGTCGCCATTCGAGTCTACCACCACTACCGCCAGCAGCAGCAGCAGCACTACGACGACGGCCAGCAGCACCTCCTCGGCTGCCAGCTCATCGTCCACCGCCGGCGCCGTGAGCCTCGAGCTCGTCGGGCCCGAGGAGCTCAGCTTCGTGCCTCGGTTCGGCCGGTCGGCGTTCCAGGTCGTTCTCAACACCACGTCATTCGGCTCGATCATGTCGCAGCTGAATGACACTGCGACGGCGGCTGCGGCACAGGCGGGTGGGTCGTTACAGCCGCCGCCTGTCTCGCTCCTCGAGACGGGCTGCTTCACCAACTCGAGCGCGGGGAATGGGTCGCGCGCTGGAGAGGGGTGGAGGGACTGTGTCGAGGCGTGCTCGGCTCCGAGCGCCATGTTCAACTCGAGCTTCACGTTCTGGAACTGCCTTACCCTTGGGGCCGTCGCGCTCTATGCCCAGTCGGATGGCATGGTGCTGAACCAAACGGCGGTATCTTCCGTGGGCCAGGGCCTAGGGTTCAGCAGCCTTGACGAGTTCAACAGCACACAGATCTTGTCCAACACGGTTAATTGTATCAAGGGTTCGTGCCAGGATTATAGCCTGGGGTCGTGTACGGAAAATGTCACCACCCTGGACCTCAGTGGGTCTCAGGATAAGGTGATGGACCTGTTCAACGCCTTGGAGGGATACTGTGACGGGGAGGAAAGCATTGTGAATTCGGATATCGCTGGCCCTGGTGTAAGCGTTTCAAGGCTCGACCTCTTGTTGTTCGCTGGGAGATTGCTAACCGTTCATGTTGCAGGTCGTTCTCTCTTATATCCTACAGGCCACGCTGGCCATCGCCGTCTATGTCTTCGTCAACCTCTTTACCAGCTGGCTGCTTCCTCTCCTTTCGCTAATATACACCATCCAAGACCGCGTTGCCCCCGGACGACGCTCCCGGGCGGCCGACGACTCGATGGGCGGCTTGCAGCCGCCGCAGACGCCATGGCAACGCGCACGCGAGCACCAGGCCGATCTCTCCAGGTCGCGGCCCGCGGCAGCGCTGACATCCGCACTAGTCGAATTCCAGGAGGTCCAGGGCTTCTTTGTCGCATCGATCCAGTTCGCCACGCTGCTCGTCTTCGCGGCAGACGACCAGTCGGCCATGCTGAGCAGCACGAGCTCGTTCGGCGAGGCAGTGCTCAACGTCGAGGTCGTGCAGATGCTGTCCATAAACGGCGTGCTGCCCGTCCTCTTCATACAGATCGGGCTGATGCGACTCGGCGTGCGCTGGTGGTACATGACCTCAATCGTCATAGGTTGTTTTGTGCTGTCGATGGTGATCGCGACGAGAGACCTCATGCCGGATTACGACACGCTCTGGGAATACTTCAAGGAGTCAGGAGCGATCGAGATGTGTGGCGGGAACCCGTCGCCCATGACCTATTGTCTGAATTCTGTGGATGGCTTGAATGGTGCGCTAGAGAGCATGAACTCGGGCCTGATATTGGGGTGCGTGACCGTCTCCGTGCTTGTCTTGGATCAGCTCTGGCACTCGGCAAACCGCAATAGGAGACTGGACGATGTGTTGGACGAGTGGGAGCTGTCTAGCCCAAGAGGCATGTTCCTCAGGCGGCGGGTCTGGCCGGTTTTCATGGGACTGCTATGGTTCTGTCTCGAATTTGGGCTGCTGATCTACGTTGGGATCTACCTGAAAGCAACAATCACGATCCTCGAGCTCGTCGGCACAAGCGCGTCGAATTGGACATACGGGCAGCTGATCGCGGTCATGGTGTGGGCGCCCGTGATCGGCAAGTACGTCTACTTCAACGTCTTTGGCATCACGGAAGGGGTCGGCAAGCGGCTGGCGAACAGGTACAAGGTTGTCGAGGTGGACCCAGACGACGACCACTCTCGCAAGCCAGGATCGAGCGGTTTTGTGCGGCAAGAAGACGGTATCGAGCTGTTCGACCGCAAGAATGACCCTTTCAGGCATTTCAGTCGTGAGAATACCCTGGTGGGCAATATGTCACCGGCGGCGACAACGATAGATGTGTCTGGGAAGGAGGATTATGGGAGGAAGAATAACCCCTTTGACGGCTATGTCAAACGGAGGAATCGCAGTGCTGGCGCGCAAGACCTGCCTGGGGAGGGCAAATTTAGTAATGTTTAGATTGACGCTTTATTAATGAAAGCGAATCCATGAAACATGCAAGATCGAGCATAAACTTTTGGCCTCACCGGGCAATCAAGAGCGAGGTTCACGCAGTGTGGTGCAAATAAAAATAGACGTTGCAGCACAGACAAGGGCTTGGAATCGGCCAAGGCGGGTGGCCGACAGCATTGAGTGCTGAGATGTTGTTCAATTGTAGGAGTAAGTGACCAAGATGTTTGCAGTAGGTACATCAAGTAGAAATGTACATTAGAGAAATGACCAGTGGGTCCGTCTCTCATCAGCCCTACAATGGCCAATGCAGTTGCGTCATGGCCAACTGGGGGAGGGTCGGCTGCCACCCGGCCATCCCGGCTTGGACTCTGACCCCGACATGCGACCTTGCTGCCCACGCCGGACCCCAGGATATTATATCTACCTACCACACGGACTGACTGACTATTTTCCCACGCGGGGGCAAACCAAGTGAAACGAATTGATGCCCAAAACCAAACTACTGGGCCTTGGGTGTGTGCAGCTGTCGACGGAAGCTAAAAGGGCCCGATGCAGGCGACGGAACTATCCACCTCACACAGCCACTCCTGCGCCGAGACGTTTACGAAGCTTGGAAGACTGCAATTGACTGCCGTTTGCCCGACTCATCTTGCTGCCGTCGACCACCAAGGAACAAGCAAGACCTCTTTCTCAATCACTCCCACATTGAACCGTCCTCACTCACTTCTCACTTGAGCGTGGCTTCAAGCATCGCATCCCTAGACGAAACCACCCAGGCGCAGACTGAGGAAGTCCGTTTCTGGCCCGTCTCATCCGGAAGAGTGCACTTCCACCAGCAAAACACCAGCAAACACCACCATGAATGACCGTGACATCCTCGACGAAGAGCCTCCACCTTCTTACGAGGAGGCCACCGGCCGCCCATCAATTACCTACCGCCCCGCGCAAAATGGAGCCCAGCCGCCGACATTACCACCAAGGCCCGCAAACGCGAACGCAAACGCAAACGCAAACAACAAGATCAACACCGCCACCACGCCCAACGGGCCCAGCACCCCGGGAGGTCCAGCATCACCAATAGTCACCCCGCACACGCCAGCCCAGACATTCCAGCAGATCCTCCCCGTCGCACAGCAGACCACGGCGAGGCAGTTCCCGCCCGCCTTCAACCTGTACCGCGATGCCTTCCCAGGCGGCCCGCGCTCCTACTTCCTCGGCGAGCACCAGGTCTCCCCGCTGTACTCCGTGACCGCGGGCTGGACCGCCGCAGCCGGCGGCTCCAGCCTGGTCCTGCACAACGGGCCCAGCGACGACCACGCGCCCCTGGCCACCGTGGCCTACGACCTGACCGGCCGGCACATGCGCGTCAGCCTGCCGCCGCTGCCCGGGCGCAACAGGTCCGAGCCCGTCGGCGTGCAGACCCCGACCTTCATGAGCGCCAAGTTCGGCTTCACCGTCGAGGTCCCCTGGCCCGGCGGCCCCAACGGCGCCCCCGCCTACCGCAAGGAGTCCTTCGAGTGGCGCAGGAGCAACAGTCTTGCTATCGGCGGGCTGGGCGGCCGCTCACAGGGGTGGAAGCTGGTGAGGCTGAGCAACGAGCTGCCCCCAGGCGGGCTGGCGGTCTCGGGGAGTGGCCCGCCTGCTGGGGATGGCCATGAAGTCGTTGCTGTGTGTACGGATGCGGTTATGAGCATGACCAAGCTGTTCAAGTTCTCGTTTCTGGGTACGGGACTGTCGGGGGCTCTTGGGGAGCGATGGGCGGTGATGGCTGTCACTACGGGGCTAGTTATTTGGGATCAGGAACGAAGGAGGGACTAGGAGTCTTTCTGGTGACGCTTTGCATGAGTTTTGAAGCCTATGCTGCCACGTCTGGTTTCATGGGGGGGTGGCGGGTCGCGTGGTTCAGGGGAGAGGGATATAAGGATATGATTGCCTGGAATCTAGCATTGACTTTTTCGGCATGGGCCTGATGGCATGAGGGAGTTCAGGCGCAACGTGGCAAATGCTTCACAGCTGTGTTGCCCGTAGAGTGCGGTGGTGGCCTTTTGGATGTTTGATAAGGGTTTTAATGAGCGATGGGGCTTAGAATTTCAGTCTGGCCAGAATGATACCACTTTTCACTTCACCTGCTCACATTTGAAATCGGCCATTTGCGCAGACCCTGGACGGCATAGTGACCTTGAAATGGAATTACGATCCTTCATGCCCCTCAAAATATTATTTTTACTCCCACTGCGAGACTATCGTAATCGCTTCAGATCTACCTTATCCCCATCATCCTTTTTCGTCACATCGCTCCATACCCGTACAAGTCGTCAACCCCTGGGAGGCCGTATATAATCTGCAATGAGCTGCTTGATGCTCTTCTGCTTGCGGACCGGCCTGGACGGTGACTTGACCCGGGTGGCACAGCTCGGTGCTGAGGCTCTCCGCTCTACGCGTTCCCGGGGCACATACGTGTTACTGAACGTGACACGCCTCCCCATGCCGGTCAAGTCAGTGTTGGCCCGCGAGAGGCCGCTCTTTGGTGGTGCAAGATTGGCGTCGACTCTCTCACTCGATGCTTCCGAGGACAGTGCCTGCCGCTCCGAGTCGACATCCCCTGGTCCTGCGTGGGCCTCCTCACCCTCCCTAGCGTTATCATCGCCTGCCTCTTGGATCCCTCCGAGTTTTGGTGATGGGCGCGATTGGTGATCCCAGTTGTTCGAGTAGAAGTGATTCAGTGGTGGCTCGCGAACAGGCCGTGGAGCCTGGTCGTTGTTCTCTATCCGTTGCCGTTCGGCCTCCACAGCTTCCCGCATGAACAGCTCATAGTCTGATGGCTGCGATTCTTCTGCTCCGCTCTTTGGCGAAACAAGGCAAGACTCGACGCTGCCGACCCCCTGTGATGGGGGTTGCAAGCTGGCAACGGGCTCTAAGCAGGAGCTTGGGTCACGCTCCGGTCCATCATCCGAGACCTCCGCCGTCGAGGCCTGATCATTCCTTCTTTGCAGGCTAAAGATCTCTCGCCTGGGCAGACCGTCTGATCCAGCGTCCGTCTCGGTGTCCGCCGACTCTAGGGACCCCTTGGCGTACTGCTCGAGTCTGGAGTCCAGTTCCTCCAAGTCCAGGCCCTTCTCGGGATAATAGGACCGCGACCGAGGATTGGACATTGGCTCGTGGGGCGCTTCGTCACGGTAGTGAGCAGTCGGTTGTTCACCAGCTGTGTGGATGGGGACATATGATGGTCGCTTCTCTGTCAAGAAGGTGGCCTTCGAGGGGGGCAGGGCTGCGGTGCGGAGTTGGCGAAGGCGGTCAACCAGGCTGGGCTTCCTGTTGAGCGACTTGGTCCCCATGTTGCTGAACGACGATGATCTATGTGGCTGGCTGTGACCTGACCTATGACCCGTGGTTGGTTTATTGTGCGGCTGAGGGCTGAGGGCTGAACTGGCAATATGCAATATCGCGCAAATGTTCCAAGGACGACTTTGGATGTCGCGCGCGGGTCAGACAGGCACGCCGGCTGTCTCACTTCCCCAGTGCCTCCGGGGTCCCTGAGAGAAGACAAAGGTCTGAGGAGGGTGGGAGTTTGTACAGATGAGCAAAGGACAGAAACCGGAGAAGCGATGCGGGTACTTCAGCCTAGATATGACCAGGCCACACTGTCGGCTTGCGACGAGGGAGAGGCACAGCTTTGGGTTGCGACGCCAGACGTGTCGACTAGGTTGCTCGTCGGTGAGTGACGGTTTGCAGAGGTGGTATTCCGGAATTTCCGCACTTGGCAGGGTTTACGGTTGTCCCTTGCATGGGATTGCACAAAGAAGGGCGTGCTGGTGGAAGCGTCGAGGGATGCCAAGCGTGATGGGAGGAACAAAGTTGAAGAGGTTGAAGGGTGGTTGAAGGGCATCGAAAGTCAGCCTGCCAGACCTTCGCGTTGGCGCTGGGGGGAGACGTTGGGGGTGACGTATTATGTGCATCGCAAGTGATTTTCTTTGGGGAAAACCTTTTGTCCCCGTTAGAATGGTGGGTGGTATGATTGGTATGGTTCAAGGTTTTGCACGAAATGAAGCAGGAGATTTCCCCGGAAAATGCGTTGTTCGGGGCCTGGGTTGGAGTGGGGTGGCCTGGGGAGGCACATTTGCAGTGGAGGATCGCCGACCCACTTGCATCTTTCAATCTTTCCATCTACCAATTCCACCCCTGTCTGGGCCCAGTTCCCTGGCTGAGTGGCTGCTGGCTTACCGAGAGGATTCCGGGGGCCGGGCCGATTGGCGGGTAAAACTGGACTGTGACGCTCACCCAATAGACCCCCCTTCCAGACAGCACTTCAACCACAAACAACAGCTCGCTCGTCTGATAACAAGCTCCAGACCACAAGCTGTCCGAAGCTCCTCCCGCTCGGAGCTTCGGCACGCGACGTCGGCCGCCTGGAGCTTCACATCTGTCAGACATGCCCTTAAGAGTGAAGCTATGCTGAGCATGACATGATCACACATCCCCCGAGTAAAATGTGCTTTTACAAGTCCTCACCGCATTTGAAGACGGACAGGAAGCTCCGGACCAAGCTTGTGAAAGTCGCCCAGGCATCTACGCTCGAGCGAGGAGGTCGGACATAGACATCATTGAACCCCCAAGTGACATCGTCCATGTCCAATGGCGCAGCGTCAATGCGGTCCCCTATCGTCGGTCTTGAAGTCATCTACCTGGAAACTCCTCACCTTGATAATTTCCATGCGACATTTTCATGCGTATCGGAGCTCCTGACAGCTCCAAAAATCCTCATGTTCACGGGTATATATGGTGTCAACTGATATTCCTCCACTAGAGCTTGCTCGAAGAGCCTCAAGGCCTCACGGAGCACATACGAGTCCATGTCGCCTCTGAGCCTTGACGGCTCAGTTGTTGCTCTGCACGGTTGATCCACCGGCCTTCTGGATGGCACGATGGCAGTGAGACGGTGTGCCCTTAGCCGAGAGCTACCGAATCTCGTCCTTTTTGTTTACAAATGAGACCCTGGACTCGGGGAATTAGCAAGCATACTTATAAGCCGTAAATAAAGAGCCCGTCCACATGTCCTCATCCCCGAATGGCCGTTGATATCCCTCTGTGCGACCTGAGTCTGCCGGCCCCTACTCCCATACAAGCACTTGGTACAATAAATCAACCATGAAGTTCATTTTGATTACAGCTTTGTCGCTCATTCCTGGCGTTTTCGGGGGCCCAGTCGCCATCGAAATCCCACAGGTGCAGATCCGGGAGAGCCTGTTTCCAAACTTGTCCACCATCCTCCCGGATCTCCTCCATACTATCCAGCACGAGACCAGTGCGATTGGTAAGTTGGTCATGCCTGAGGTCCAGTGGCCAACGACAGATTCCACAAGCAAGGGCAGATACCATGGGCTAACAGTAACAAATATTTACAGACCATATCCTGGATCAGCACCCAGGCCCGATTGTGGGAGACACTGCCGATAAGGTAGCGGGTCTGATCGGGATACACCTTCACAACATCACAGATGTCCTCCACGACGCCCGAGGGCTCTTGGGCACATTGACAAACGAAACGGAGCTGGTCGACGAGAACGGCCTGCCCTGCAATGTGACGTGCATTATAGATAAAACTAAAGGTCTGGTGAAGCACGTTGGTAACACGGCTCGCAAGTCACTTCTCAAGGTCGGGCTGCGTGAGTATCATCAATCCCTCGCCTGAGCTGGCATTCAGACCAAGCTGACCATTCCCGACTGGATAGACGCCCTGAGCAAGTTCATCAGTCCATTCTTCATGGCCCTCAGCGCAATAGTCCTAACACTGAACGCCATTGTGGGCGGCGCCTTGGCCGCAATCGCCGCTCTGGTGAATGGGATCGGGCTCGCCATTGCTGCAGGGATTGCTTACATTGGCCACCTTGTGTCCGAAAAAGAGAGACAGAGGGCTGGCGGCCCAGGTGGGAACATCACTCAGTCCATCGGTCATTTCATCGGCGAGGTTCTGAATCACAAGCTCGTAAATCTCAACTCCTGAGCGGATCAAAACTTCAACATGATCCTACTGAAACGTGATCACGATCATGAGGGCCGTTCCTTCCCTTGCCCAAGTCTCGGAGGCGACGTTGTCCTAAGGACATCTGGCACATGCCTACCACTCCTTTGACCAAACCCGCACCCCACCTTCACCTAGTACACACGATAGCGGTAAATTCCTTGTCTTTTGGTACATGACGATTATGACGTATGGGTGGCACTGCATCTAATTGAAGAAGTCAAAAGTAATCTATTTGGTATTAAGGCACACGGAGAACCCTTCGAAAATCCGATACTATTTTTGACCGAAGTGATGTGACCATATTCAACAACAGGTATTCCTCACACATTCCTGCGTGGCTTCTTCTTGTCTACAAAATCCATCCTCGTCCGACACAAGGGACATGTGTTCTGGTTGGCAGACTCGAGCCACTTGTACAGGCAGTCGCGATGGAACAGGTTCTTGCAGGTGGCGCACCGCTTGTCGGGCATGCGCTTGTCCACCGAGATGTAGCTGTAGCAGATGGCACACTCGACGTTGCCCTTGAGAGCGCCGACCACGTTGCGGCGGAACGCCCCGAGGCCCTCGACGATGCTGCCGTTAGAGATGATGATGATGCCCTGCGTCGTACGCACCCACGACTGCCATGTGCGCTCGTTGCAGGCTACACGGTTGAGCCCCACCACGTTGACGTTGCCGATCGGGAAGTTGGCGCTGATCTGCAGGAGCAGCGACGCCGACTGCTCCTCGTCGCCGTCGTCGATCGGGTACGCCGCCGTGATCTCGCGCGCCTTTTGGTTCACCTTGATCACGAACTCGTGCTCGTCCGGGTCGGCCACCTGCGACTTGGACCAAGTCTCTACTTCCTCCATCACGTCGCGGATCAGGATGGGCGAGAACCACCTCTCTGTCCATGGCTCGACGGCGTTCTTGGTCTGCCTAGATTTGCAGTCGATGAACCACGTCTTGAACAGGCCCGGTAAATACTTCAGCGACAAGTAGAACAGGTGGATGAGAAGCCACTGCATGTTCTTCTCCTCCGGCAGAGAGTCGCCAATCTTGATGTCATACTCTTGAATGTCAAGGGATGAGAAGCCTATCTTGTCGAGGTTGATGGCGTGAGCAGCCGAGTGCCCCAACACATCTACAGTGAATTCCATCAGTGGATTGATAGCTCCCAAAGTCTTGAGCTGCTCTGTGTAATCTTCCCGCAGCTTGTGCGCAGAGCCTTGATAAGCGTCGAAGATGAGCTTCCAAGACAGGAGATAGGACCTGATGGCTGTAGGGAACTGAATCAAAACCTCCTCCGGATAGGCCTCGAGCGTCGGTGCATCGAGAAGGAGAGACATGAGTTCATCAGGGAGCTTGGCCTGCTTCTTTTCGATTAGGACGTCCAGCGAGAGTTCTTCTTGGGCAGCTGGAAGCGCTCGATGGAGGAGATTGAAGCCAGCTGACTGTATGTCTCGTGAGTCAGATGCCACCAAGCCGTAGACCTCCGACAGATCCTTGAAATGGTCCAACGGAATCTTTTCCGCCTCGCGACAGAGAAGGGCATCAACCATTGCTCCTGGTTGTGAAGTTACCTCGGGTCGGGGAAGCTTCAACAATTCCAAAAGAGCATGGTTTCGTGGCTCCGCGTGGGTGTTGAGAGCGTCGACAAGATCGTCATTGGGATCTTCAATGGCGGAAAGGCCAGACATAAGCTTGACAGACGCGTGGATGTACGGCAAATGCTTCTCAATGCTGCCTCTGCCAGCACGCTTCCACAGAGCAAGGCAGAACTCGATCGACTGCTCCCAATAGGGACCGTAGACTTCCCGAATACATGGCAGTAACCGCTGCAACGCTCTGCAGCTTTCTGTGACGATGCCCACACTGAGATCATCAACTGGTTGCCCAGTCCAGGAAGTAATCTGCTTTACCGCGAATACAAGACGATTGTTCGCCACGGGAAGCTGGCCAAGCTCGTAAATTGGCATACAAGTGTTCAGCAGAACCAGGGTCAGGACGGTCTTGTCCGACTGCGTTGAGGCACCAGCAATGTCACTGACCAGCCGGTTGAGAAGATTTGAGACGAGCTTCGAGTTTGCAAGCGCCTCACCGTAGCCCGTCAAGAGGGCAATGGCGGGGAAGACCGTCGTGGGCGTCGCCTTCATTACGTCGAGTGCAGTCAGCCAGTCCTCGACACCCGCCACCTGGCCATGGGCGTCTGAGAAAGCTGCGAATATCTCGCTCAATGCCCGGGCACTATACAGAGCAATTGGGATGAGCTCTTTTGACTGTTGAATCAATATATCAACCAGCTCATCACGCAAGCCTTTTTCGGTGCCCCCGGGCCGCCACTGAGAGGACTCAGTGAAGATGTTATTGACCAATCTCCTCGTCGTAGAGACCAGGTCTTCAACTTCTTTCAGGAGGGATGGGTCTGTAAGGGAACCTAACAAGACATTCTCTTCCATGAGTGTAATTTGATCAGATGCCACTTCCGCAACGAGGTAGAGCAGATACAAAAGTTCCGCCTGAAACTTCTGGGCAAGAGCCCCGAGCTCGCAACCGCTCTCAACCAGCGCCACTGTGTACATGGCCATCCGAGCTGGGACGGAAAGTCCTCTTTGGTCACGCTGAACTCGCGGCCTGGACTTGCTGGTGCCTTGAGGTAGGAAGTACGCCCCGAGAATGTTGCTCGTCAGTGCCAGTGAAGGACTGAGCTCGAATTGCAGTAGCTGCAGAAGCTCCTGCATCCAGACGTTCGTGTTCGGGAATAGCTGCTCCACGTCCACTTCATCAGACTGTGATACAGACCTGGCCTGTTGTACAAGAGTGTCAATAGCCAAAGAGCCTGAACCCGGGCGTTCCAAGTTGTCCTGGATAATGCTCAGGATAGACGGCTGGGCATCAACGTGTCCTTCCAACATTGATCGTAACTGAGTGGCCCTTGATGAGATTGTCGAGTCTGTCACCTCCATCATGGAGAGGAGCTTCGTGACAAGGGTGAGGTGGAGAGCGTCATTCTCTGACAAGGACGCAGGCTTGCCTTTCAGCATAATCTCCAAGGCCAAGATACTAGACTCATTCTCGGAGCTGAGTAAGTCGACAAGTTGCGAGCATACATCCTGCAAACTCGCCTCTGATAGGGCGTCATACTGCAGAGCTGACTTGAACAGCGCCCACGCCTGGCACTCGTTGCGCACACTGGCCAAAACCCGATTCTTGATATAGTCTTGTAATGCAATGCTGTCCTGTGCCAGAGGCTTTGCCAAAACATCTGAAATCAGGAGTGTGATGTAACCATCAGCCTCTTCCCGATCGCTCATCTTAAGAACGCAGCCGGTGGTAGCGCTCCATAACGACCAGTGTCTGTCAGGATTTTGCTGACCCAAAGGACCGAGACAAGAAATAATAGAAGAGGCTGACGGTGAAGACAACATCGTCTGCATATCTTCGTCAGACTCGGTTGGGATCAAGGACTGCAGGTAGGATGCTTCGCTGCTGTTAAAGAGGTGTGGCGTCAACTTGATGGCCGACTGGAGGATTGCAGCTGCGCCAAACGGCTTGTAGTTTCGCCGCCTCAGAAGATCTGCGGCATTCTGAATGACGGTGCAGGATGAGGCTTGGGTGTGGTCAGGGATTTCATCGCTTGCACTCTGTTTTGACACGGCTTTGACATCTCTTTGGATAGCGCTAACGACGGAGAACCATCGAGCCCCATCCTCTGCCAGTTTCTTCTGGGACGCGTCGAATTCTCTCGAGACTTCAGGCAGGGAATTGGATATCCGAGCTACGAGCACCTGAGCCAACCTGTCCCACTCAGCGTCGAGGAGCGGCAAGATCGAAGGGTCCCTGGAGAGTGCTGCAACTCTGTAGGCTTGAGATATAATGGCAATCTCGCCGTTCACTGACCAACCCTCCTCGCGATCGGCTGAGAACAAGTAATGGTCAGTCAATGGGAAAACATGGTCCTTGATGATATCGCCCCGTGAGCCCGAGTCGATTCGAGGGAGGAAGCGGGAGACGGCGTTGAGATAAGCCATCCACGCATACGGAGCGTTGGATCTCGCCTCGTCTCTTCTACTGAGGCCGATCCTGAAAGACTTCAAGAAGGTTGAAAGATCCGCAGGTGGCAGAGAATCTGACGGAAGCGCTGCCAACAGCTCGTCCAAGGCCCGCCAGAATCGTGGCGGACCACCCCGAGATCCCTTCTCAATGAAAGCCCTTAACTTAGCAAGCGGCGACTTTTTTGTGCCCCAAAGCTCCTTGTCCTTGCGTGTCATAATTGTCAACGTCGCCAAAAAATCGGCTGCAGAGCCCAGCTGTGACTTTTTCAACGCATCTGATGTCAAGATCTTGCCAATACGCGACATGTCTGATTCAATCAGATCCCAATGGCTCTCTGCGCAGAGCTGCAGCAGCTGGTAGACCGTTTTCCTAACGTGGGTATCGTCGGCGACTGCAAAGGCCCACGCGTTATCGCCCGGGCCGGATGTGAAGAAGGTCTCGTACTCTGGGCGATGCTTCTCTACGTCTGAGTCTGAGAGCTTCTCGAGGAGTCCAAGGACCAGAGAAAAGCTTGCAGCGATCACACGGTAGTATTTGGCTTCTGCATCTTCTGGTTTGGTAGAGCGCTCGTCGCTCAACGTGTCGGGTGTCTCGGTGATGGCATCGGTCGCATATTGGAGGATCTGGGCTTGACACTTGTTCCAGAAAAGGGTCAATTTGTCTTCCGTGTTCAAGAAGGTCGAGATGCCTTCAGTCGCACATCTTGCGACAGCCTTGTCCTTGTCGTATGTACCGGCCAGCCAAGACCCTGCGATCTTGGGAAGATTTCTCTCCATTCGTTTTCGGGCGGACTTCAGCAGCTCGAATTGGAGTGTGTGGGACAGCTCGCGGACACGGCGGTCGTTGTCGATGGACATGCGAGGGTAGAGTCGGACCCAGGCCTCCAGTATAGCCTCCTCCACGCCCCCACCTGTCTCATTGGGGTGCGCCTGCGTGTACTGTATGAGTTCTGCAAGTGCTTTCGATTTTGTGGTGTTGTCCTTCTTAAGGAGGTTCTTGAACGACACGACGATGTTCGGATCTGACAGGGAGGACAAGTCAGGGTCTTCGGAGAGGTACGAGAGGCTACCGCTGCTGGTGGAATGTGAGGAGAATCCGCCGAAGCCAGACGGCGCAGGGCTCCCGAAGCCCCTGCCACTCGCGGCGCGACCCTTTGCGCCCTTGAAAGACATGACCAAGGTTAGGTCAGGACAAGGAGTGGCGTTGATGATCGAAACGGCCCACCAAACAGCTGGTCGTCGACGTCTCGGAAGGGCGAAAGTGAGGACACGGAGGAGGCCAAGAGTTTAGAGGACGGTGAGACGGGCTAATTTGAGTCTGACGAGCGAGTTGTACTCGCAGGAGGCTGGCGGTCATCGGTGGCCTGTGGTGGTTGAAGGGTTATAAATCATCAGCAGAAGAATTGCTCGATATCTCCAGAGCTACCCCACGGTGGTGGGATGGATTCCGATATGCGTCATGCCGGGCAGCATCGCTAGCGCTGGCCGACTGTACCTTGTTGAATGTACCTCTGACCCACAGGGTAGTCCCCTGCTTGCGACGCCAATCACGGAGCCGGGGTGGATACTAGAACGTGCTACGATTCTGGAACTCATTTTCAGACAAACACTGGGAAACCGCAATCTATTTCTGTACTCCTCTCCCATACTAATCACACATTTAAATACCTACCTAGGTACCTAGGTCTATACAACCAATCTTCCCCGACAATCCTCGATTATAGTTTCCTGAAAGACCACCGAGTTTCAGACAACAAAAGCTGGCTGCAGCTTAGGGCTTTCATCGTTGACGCCTGGCATCAGATCGTCCGTAGATGCTTTCTCCCCGGTGGTGGCTTCACTCATAAGTTGCGCATCGGCCATGGCTGCGATAGAGGGGTACGCCCAGTGCTCCGAATCGACAGCAGCCTGTGATCCTGCGCCCAGGTACTCGCGGAATCTCCGGGCGGTCATGCTATCGCCAGCACGCTCCCCAAGCTCCCGCAGGCGGTAACGTGGCTCGCTCAGGTGCCCTAGTGGTGACGTTAGTCCTGCTACGGATCCTGAACTGTTACATTCTATAACATTCCAAAACATGAAAGACGGGCACCCACAGCAGGTGTAAAGTGATACTTACACGTGATATAGCCCTGGCAGAAGGCCTCGACGGTGGCGGCGACATGGGGCTCCATATCCTTATTGTCGCGGAAGACACTGCACAGGATCTCGGTCTGCGCAATGACGTCGCTAACAACTCGGTCCAGCCCTTCCTCAATGGACGCCTGCGACCCACAGCGCACGTAGTTGCGCACTAATATCGTTTGGTCGTCCACACAGTCGAATTCCTTGTAGAAAGACATCACGTCGTTGACAAACGTCTCCCAGTGATCTAAATGCGGCATCGCTGACGTGATCTGCAGCACGAGCTCCTGCTCCTGTGCCGGCGTGCTGGGGAACAGCGACGCGCCCACAAATTGGCCTAGCCCATTCAGGCGACGGAGGAACTGTGGGTAATCGTGGGCGCCGTTTAGGCCCCGGAAGTTGTGTCTCTCGATCCAGCATCCTTGGAAGACTGATTTGAGGCGTTCCCGGTCAGTTGCTTGAAGACGAGAGGAGAGAATGTACAAAATACTGCAAGACCATGGTAACTTACAGTCTAGGCTGTTCCTGAATAAGGTCAGGGAACAGAACGGGCCGTAGTGCCTGAGCAAGACAGGGAACTGATCATTGAACATTCGCCACCACGCATTCCTCTGCGTACGGTTCTCTACCAGGTCCTGGAAGAATGACTCCATGCTAGCGTTCCTGTCGTCTGTGCTGTCGTCGAGCAAGAGGCAGAGTGTGAACTGGATGCTCAAATCGGCCATCTGCTCGATTGTCACCTTGGCCCAACCGTAAACGACCATGGGCACTATTGTGTTGATAGCGCCCTGAAGTACGCTGGGCTTTGCCTGGATCATTCTTTGGAGCAAGGGCGAGGAGAAATGTTCCGCTGTCTTTGTGTACACGTAATGCAGGATGTCTCGTCGTTCGTCCTGTGTGTGATTCACATCCTGGTAACGCACCGCATCTAGAAAACGAACCATCGCCTCGAGGTAGTGGTCCATAGGGAACGTCTCATCAATGGGTTCGGATTCAGCCATGGCGAATTTACGGTATTGCGAGTCTTTGGGATTAATCATCGTGCGGTTGGGAAATCGCATGCCTTGGGAGCCACGGAGATGTGACCAGTCCTACTTTTTATTTACTCGATCGGGCGTATAACCATGAGGAATGCGCCGGAGATGTGTGAGAAGATATTTGACCGGCCAGCATTCAGATATGTCCCGAAGTCATCAAGTGACTCCATAGCGGAGGGTTTCTGATTGGTAGGCGGCATGATGTATAGGAGACCTTTAATAACACAAGGCCGTCACCTCTTCTAAACACGGAGCAATCGGAGGAGGCTTTACTCAACTTGTTTTCTCCCGAGATAGGACAGCGGGCAAGTGCTCAGCGCCTCTCAAGACTACTAAGCGATGAGTAGTGCTGGTTGTGCTTGTCTTCCTTTGAACCGAGTTCGGCTTTTAATTATCCAGACTTGCCCGGTCGTTCAGCTGGTGGCCAATTTGCCAGTACATCGTTTCACAGCCGTGAGGTCCATCGGTCTATCCGGGCAAAGACCACAATAACCAGTGGACTATTTAATCATGATTTTGGGACTTCCTGCTGGAATATTTTGGGGGGTTCCAAACTCTAGGTGACACATCTTGTGGTCATACTCTCTGATTTATTTCACCTTTCCTACCAATTCCCTTCCGTGTCTCGAGGCTAACCATTGGCAGTGGATATGGAAGCGTCAAACACGGCACTGCCAGGAATGATGGCATCCTCCCACTCTTGGCGATTTCAACAATCAGTGCTTCTGGAAGCAATCAAGTCGTCGTTTGTTTTGTCTCTAATGACGGTGTGCTCAATTGGAATTATGTCTTACTGTTTTTACAACCTTTACCTTCACCCGTTGTGCAAAATCCCCGGCCCGAAGCTGGCCGCCATGACCTCGTGGCCGGATTTCTATCATGATGTCGTCAAAGACGGCAGCTATCTCTTCGAAATTCGAAAAATGCACGAAGCTTACGGTAATTTTGTGCTGTTCTGCACTCTTGGAGCCCACTTGATTTCCGACTGATGATTGTTGGAGGCTGATCAGGCATCTAAGCGGTGGAATGCAGGCCCTATCGTCCGCATCACTCCCAACGAGGTCCACATGAATGATCCGGATTTCTTTTCTACTGTATATTCTGGCGGAAAGTCCAAAGTCAACAAAGATCCGTCCACGGTCGTTGGGTTCGGGCACCCAGACGCCACGGCCTCGACTGTAGATCATGACCAGCACCGCATACGGCGTGGATATTTGAATCAACACTACTCGAAGCGTACCGTGGATTCACTGGCGCCACTCATAAACGAGCGTATAGAGGCTCTGTTTGTGCGCTTTGACGAAGTGCTGAAGACAGGCCTTCCGATCTCGCTGGACAAGGCGTTCTCTGCAATGGCGGCTGACGTGATATACACTCAGTTTTTCGGTGCACACCTCGACTACCTCTCGGACCCGGACCTCAGTGTCCCCTGGCGCGATGCTTTTATCGGCCTCTCGGGCGGGTTTCACATTTCACGATTCATTCCCGGCCTAATCCGCCTGCTTAAGAAGCTGCGACCTAGTCTTTTGAAGGCCATACTGGGTTATTTCCAAGGCCCTCTTATGTCCAGCCTGATCAAACTACAGGAAGATGCCAGACATATCATCCAGAGAATGCTCGATGAAGAGAATTCCGACAGTATCGCCGCTCAGTGCGTCATCATGGAGGTACTTAGAAATCCCAACATTCCGCCTAAAGACAGGACCATTGAGCGCCTTGTGGATGATGGAATCATCTTCGGATTTGGAGGAACAGAAACTATAGGTCGGTCTTTGGCGGTGGGTTCATTCTACCTACTTAATGATAAGTCCATCCTAGCCAAGCTACGGGAGGAGTTGGCCGTTGCTACTGAGAAGTCGTCCAATGAAAATTTGACTCTTGATGAACTGCAGAGACTCCCGTATCTGGTATGTACTCCTTTCCTTCAGTGGACAATATGAATCTCCCCACGCTGAAGCTTGTCAAATGCGTAGTCTGGGGTTGTCAAGGAGTCGATCCGGCTCGGCTTTGGTCCCATCGCTCGGCTCCCACGTATTCACACAGAAGACTCACTTGTTTACAAGGGATATGTCCTTCCTCCTGGAGTAGGTTCAGTGACGAGTGTACAGAGGCCATCAGAATGCCACTGACTTTTCTGTAGTGTGCTGTTAGTATGTCTACGTGGTTCTTGAACGTGCACCCCAAGACCTTTCCAGATCCCTGGAAATACGAGCCCGAACGCTGGGTTGAGGCCGCCCAGGAAGGGTTTCCCCTTACGAGTTACTTGGGCAGCTTCAGCCGTGGTACTAGGGCATGTATCGGACAGAAGTTAGTACAGCTGCATTCATCTATAAATTGCATGAGTCTGGCGGTTTCAGGACTTGACCAAAGCTAATCGATGAATATATTGCAGTCTAGCTTACGCTGAGCTCTATATGACTCTTGCACGTGTCTTCCAAAAGTTCGACATGGAATTGGACAACACGACAACCAAAGACATCTCAGTCGAGAAAATATACATCACTGGCTACCCTATATTCCCGAATGGCGGAATGAACGGCGAAGCCGAGGTCACGGTTAAAATCAAACACAAGCTGGAGAACTGAGAAGCGCCAAGAAAGGAGGCGGGTTTGAAGCTCGAGGAATTCGGCCAGCTCATGGGAACTCCGCTCAGCTTATTATGAACAAGCTTTTAGCTTCCATCTGTGCAGGTAAACCTCTACAATAAGAAGTCTTTGTCACCGTTTGCCGCACAATTGTTCAGGTCTTACCACTTGAATCTCCAGAAGCCTCGGCATCTCCGGGCGATTGATTCTTCTTGTCCAGCCCATATTCAGTGTCCAACTCCCTTCTGAGTTCCAACCCCCGTTCTAGGCCAACAGCCATGAAACTTATGATGCTGAGGCCTAGACATACCCACCAAATTGTCCTCAGCCCTCTCGTGTAGACCTCGTCGATTTGACTGATCACGTCCGAAGGTAGGCCGCCTTCATTTTTGAGCTCATGGATTTGGCTAGCGAAGGAGTATGCCGCACCATCACTCAGCCGCTCTTTGACTGTTGTATCTGAAATTATGTCTAAATTGCCATTGACGACAGCATTGAAAATGATGCTTGGAAGTGTGACGCCCCAAATATAGCCCTGGAACCGCTGATCAGTGACAGTAAAATGAAAAGGAGTCCAGGATGCTTGAGTCAGAGGGTAACACTCACAAAACAGCGCACAAAGCTGTACGTTGCGGAAGAGACAGCCGTGTCGGCGTCTGCCAGTGGCGCCATGATCGCCGGTAGAAGAGTTGATAGAGTGACACCCGTCCCAACACTACCTGTCAGCTGGAAGAATACCCATGCCACCTTGCTCGTGTCATTTTTCATAAGCGTGAAAAGGCCAAAGGTGATGGCTATAACCCCAAAGGCAAAGGCGTGCAGTGGACGGTAAGCACCAATCTTGGCGAGGAGAACTCCAGCAGCGGCAGCACACACCAACATGCCCAAGGCGAAGGGCAAGAAGTAAGTGCCAGACTGCAATGTCGTCGTGCCCAGAACGGCTTGGAAGTAAATGGGAAGAAAATAAGCAGGCGCTTGGATCAGAACTGAAGACGTGAAAGCCAAGAAGTAGGCCGTGGCGGATGTGCGGTTGCCGAAGAGCCGTGGTGGAACACTTGGAAACGAGGCGAAGGACTGCTGGATGTGAAACGCAACCCATCCCAATGCTCCGAGCACGAGTGGAAGAATGATGCGCCAAGACGACCATGGATGGACGTTACCGCCCTCTACCAGTCCTACGAGCAGCGCGATCATGCTTGGGATGAATACTGCGTTGCCCACAACGTCGAGTCGCTTAAGCTTCGCAACGAAACCCCGGTGCTGCATCCCGGCAGTTCCGATGTTGACACGCATAAGCATCACAAGTCCAGCCAATGCTATCCCACAAATCGGCAGGTTCATGTAAAAGATCCAGCGCCAGTCCGCTTCTGCAAGTGCTCCTCCAACGGGCGAGCCCAGGGCGGCACCGACACCAGACCACGAGAACATCAGGCCAAGCCACTTTCCTCGCTCTCGAAGGGGCACGAGATCACAACACACAATGTCGATAAGCACGTATATTCCACCTGCTCCGAGGCCTTGGATGGTGCGCCCGGCAATCAGCATTGCCACATTGTTCGCGCCGCCAGCGATGCCGCTTCCAAGTGCGAACAATGCCACAGACGATATCAAGGGGCTCCGGCGGCCGTAGACATCGGCCAGCTGTCCGGCAAAGGGTTGCACTACACACGAAGCGACCACGAACGAATTTGCAATCCAAATATATTGTCGTGCACCGCCGACGTCTTCTGTGATTGTTGGCAGAGCCACGCTGCAATCAGGAGCAGTCGTTAGCATTTTTCTTGACTGGGCGATATGACTTTGTAGGGTGTTTCCCGGCAGAGAAAGGCTAAACTTTACGTTACGATGGCCGCGTCCAATGCCGATATGAAAGATAGGCAACACAGTGGGATGAAAACGCCATAGAATCTCCACTTCGATTGTGAGCGTTTTGAGGCGATCTCAAGAGAAGCCTGCGCGGGCTGTTGCACAGTGCTGTCGTCTTTCATGGCTGCAAAAAAGAAGTGATGCCGGGCCTCGGAGAGACTCAGTCCTAAACTTGGTGAGCGACGCTGGGAATAAGGTGGCCAGATGGGGCGGCCACACATGCAAGTCACAGTTGCCGTATGATGGGTCTTCTCGCCAACTTTATGATCAAGCAATGGCTAAATATCAGCAATGAGAGAAACGAAACGACACGAAGAAGGAAAAAAGCAGTGGCGGAGGAGGGATCTTTATTAGAAGTCAGCACTAATGGCGGGAAGGAAGCCTTAAAGTGAATGCTGAGGAAACGTGTTGATGCATGCATTCAAAACAGTATTAGCGCCGCCTTGGTATTTACATCCCTGATCATGGGGAGCGACAGTAGAATCCTTGGTTATCAGTGGCCACAACGGGATCCACAATTGTATTTGAGGGCCCTGAAATGTATGGCAGTACCTTTTAAGGGCTGGTAGACGAACGAAGAAGACTGCCGGAGCGTAGTATTTTTCTTATTGGTGTCAAGGAACCCGAGGTATGCCGCTTCCTTTCTTTTCCCTTTTTATCCCTTCTAAACTCCCTCGAGACTTATGAGTAACACTGACTGCATATGGTCCTTATGATGGAAAAGAATATACCAAAATAGTCCGATTGGACTCGAACTTCACATCAGGCGGCTGATCCAATCGACTGTATAGTGAGCTCGGGAGACTTGTTCTCTCCATGAATTTGGTCGACCTGCTTCCCATCGCCCAAAGTGATCATCTTGCTCTCGTGGAGCTATACCCGAAAGAGGCAGAAAACAATCACAGCTACTCTTTCAGTTTCGTTATCCCCAAAACGCTTCCTTCGCTTTGCGAAAGTTAAGCAGACTCGGATTAGACGAGGGAATGCTTCATGTCAACTTAGAACTTCATTTCAACAACATGAGTGGTAATGTCTCGCGACTCTGTGAATGTGGTATGTAAAGCGTGCTGAAGTTGTCCCGTTATCCCTGCCTGATTTCTTTCACGTAGATTCTCCAAACACTTTGATTAGCCTTTCTAATGTTCGGTACTGCGAGAATGCCTCCAAGAAGCCCCGTGCCAACGCATCGTCAATTTGATCCAACAGCCTTTCTATGCATTGTAGGAAGCTGTGAATTAGCCTATAGTTGGTGACATATGCTCTCGATCCCGCTGAGCTGCTTGCATGTGTCTCGTGAAGAATCTGTGCGAACGTTACCGTGAGAAGCTCGGTGTACAGGAGTCCCAACAAGTTCCCTTCCCCCAAATCCCACCTTTGTTACCTAGGGTATATAAAATAACTAGGTGCTTAGCAATTGATGATGATTGCTTGCCATCCAAATGCCAGCATTCTATTAGATCTGTTCTATCGGGCCTGAATAGACATATTCACCCAAGCAAACGTATGACTAGGCAAACTACGTATTTCATTGTAGCGATAAGACATTGCCACGGGCGCCAGAGGATCTGCTGTGACTTGAGGATATTACGCGAGCATGAAAGCATAGCCTCACACGTAGCGGACCGGAGAAATGTGAACGGACCGAGGCTTGGGTTCATTAAATGTTGAATGCAAGATTAAAATGCTGCAAAATTAAAATGCGGCCACGATCTACTGGCAGTATGCAGCACTGCAGTAGCAGCCGTTCAGCCAATGGGTTTTCTGGGGGCGCACCTGGGTCGTATGCAGGCTGAAAGTTGGAGTTATGAGTTGATTGAGAGCCCCGAAAAGAATCCCTGATTTGAAATTCTGCAAGCCGCCGCCTCAAGTCCATTACGGCGATGCGGGCGAGGACCGTTGCAATTGCGACTTGAGCTAAGACGATACGCCATTGTCGAATAGGAGCACCTTGTCGTATGGTCAGGTGCCCTGTTGTCCGTTTTAGAGCTGGATATCGAAAATGTGTAAGGCTTGGGTGCCAGGCCGGGAAAAGAAACCACAGGGAACGCGGACTGGTCGTGGGGAGACGTAGGGATTTCTGAACAGTCCTGAGGGATAACCGACCACAATGTGGCCAAATGGATCAAAGAAAAAGAGGTCTGTGTGAAGAAGTCGGCGTTGCGCATACATGGGTGTAAATGAGAGGAGAGAGGTTTCGTAACCGCTTTTTACACCACCTCGTATTTTCCAGCACTCTCCATACTCAATTGGACTTAAACTGTGGAACACTGTATGGTATGCTGAAAAGCTGTGCAGCCATCGACCAAGGCCCTAAAGTCAAGGAAATAGCTTGAAGCCACCAGGCACTCCATTCTGAAACAAGCCTTCTGGATCGTAAGTACGGCTTACCTGTTGCAGGAATGCCTTGTTCTCGGGCCCATACGAAGCAATAGGATCCTGAAAGCCCCAAGCATAATTCATATACTTGAACGAAACAGCCGTGCCTCTGCTCTCCGCATCCCGATCAATACCCTCAATGACCTTCCGGAACGTACTCACGATCTTCTCGTCATCCTCCTCCTTCTTCCACCACGTCAGGGCCAGGATAGACACAAGTGGCCCATCTACCGGGTCAAGCCCAAGCACGTTCCCGCCAAGGGACAGAGTCTTCTCCAGAAGCGACGTCGGGTACGGCTGCAGCGTGAACGAGCACGTGATTCCCTCGCATTCCTTGAGCGGTTCCAATGCGGCGACGTACGAATCAGCTGCTGCCTTCAACGTGCCCGCGTCTGCCTTGACCGTGGTGTTCATGTAGGCGCATCGCACACCATCGGCAGACTGCTGTGCCTGCTCCCCCGCGGCCTCGGCCAAGGTTAGGGCTCGCAGCGAATTCAGCTGCTCGATCTGCGGGCTCACTGCCGCGAAGGGCTCGAGCTCTGGCGGATTTGGGGCTGTGCTTCCAATGTGGTAGAGCCCGTTCATGCAGAGCGTTCCGCCTAGCTGCATGTAGGAGGCACTGTAGCCGATGCTGAGCATCACATGCGTGTCCTTACTACTGGGCTGCTCGAGATGCTCCACCAGCGCCTCCACCTGACCTGGGAAGCTCGGTGGGTGGTAAAGCACCGCTCCGCCCCAAAAAGGGCCTTGCTGAAAGGTGCGTAGGTCGAAGCGAGTCACAACGCCGAGGTTGTTGCCGCCGCCACGCAGCGCCCGTTACAGGTCCACGTTCCCATCCGCATTGGCGTTGACTATCTTGCCCGTAGAGAGGACCACTTGGAAGTTGGTGACATTGTCGCATATGAAACCTTCCCGCGAGGAGAAGAAGGAAAGTCCGCCTGATAGCGCCAGCCCACCTACTCCCCCTTGCGCGGAGCGGCTCCCTGTCACGCCGAGGCCTTGCTCCTGGACGGCCTCATATATCTTGCCCCAACGCGCGCCTGCACCCACCGAGACGAAGCCTTGCTTGACCTCTATGTCGGCCAAGTTGCGGAGGTCAATGGTGATTCCCCCCTGGATGTTGGCGCAGCCGGGAAGTGGCTGTTGACCAGCACCGCGAACTGTAGATGTCACGTTAGCATTCTGGGCAAATAAGCCTAGATGTTCTGCCAGAAAGGGGGGTCAAAGACTGTAGCATACTTGCAATCTGCCCCGAAAGCCCATCAAGCGCATACTCCTTGAAGAGCATGATGAACTTGGAGACATCTTCCGCGGTCTTGGGGAGAAAGATCCCTGTAGGTATTATTTCACTTTCAAGTGACGAGAGATAGGATGAATTCAGCTTCCCAAATTCATCATCAAACCCGTACAAAGCCAGCTGATCAGCAGGAAAGGTATGCCTCAGGGTTTCGACTGCAGGGAATGACATGGTGGAATACAGGCCAGATGGTCTTTTTCATTGAAGGTTCGAATGAGCAGTAGGCGAAGAAAGGACACTAAGCATTTCGGGATTTGGATGTTCATATACATCTAGGTGCCCACAGGAGCACTAGAAAAGTACCCCTGACTCCGACCGAGCCTGTTGGTGCTGCGCCGCAGACTACCACTGCAACTGGGGTGCCCCAACGAGCATGGTAAATACGAGTCTAGTTCGGCCTCGATTCATTTTCATGCAATGATCCCGTTGTGTTGATTTCTGAAGTGGCTCAACTGAACCGAGGTCAAAAGCACACTTACAGGGGTTCACTTGGATCACAGCGGAAAATGGACACACCCATAGCCCGAGGATGGTGTGGGCTTTACCTGATGCCTGACTGGATTCAACTTAGGACAGGGTGAGAGCTGGACCATCCCTTGGAGCCAAGGCAGGTACTACCCAAGATAGCCTCTGCAGAGCCTTGACAATTCTTGTTATTTAGCGGGCGCCCCTGGTCAATTACCCAGCATCTGACGCTAATATACAAGCTACTATTAGAGTGTAAATTGCTGTGGGACGACCGCCAACGGGTGAGTAGGAAGAAGCCATGTGTCGCGATCATAATTCTTCACCTTTCAAGACGACTGACGTACCGGGGCAAGCGTTGATGATCCATGCTAAGATGATTTATCTCCTGGGCCAAATCAAAGCAGGAGACCCAAGGATGGGCTTCGAAAATGTGATGCATTAGCAGCTGCGAACTGAGCAGCTTCAGTCTTGGGCTAGGAGGAGTCTTCAAGCTTTCTCAGTCACAATGACCGCGTCTGGAAAACCAGCCTTCTGTTTCATATCAAGGATTCTCAAGCCTGATTTCTCGACGACATCCCTCCATCGATTACGCGTCCTTTCTTGGGCTGAAAACTGCCCCATCATCATCAGATCCTGAGACGTGGCGTTTGCATGCGGATGTTTGAGGTCAATTACACTCTCGTGTATCAATAATTGAGAATTACCCTTCTCCACGGCATTCACAACGTTTTTATAACAGAAATTGCTCGATCGTCGTCAACATTGTGGTTGACAACATGAATGTAGTACGTCCGAGCGCCCTTGATGGGTTGGGGATCCAGATAGTTATGCTCGAAGGGTACGACCTTATTCTGGCCTTCAAGTGCCTTTGCTTCTTTGATGACATGCGGTAAATCTTGCAGAACAACGCTCCCGTTGGGGATTTCGGGATGCAACTTCGCGAACTGGAGGACATCGTGGCCTTTACCGCCGCCGATATCGACAACGAGGACTCGATCCTTCTTTGTGTCCTTGGCAATTATCTCGGTGGGGAACAGCTCGGTCCATAACCTGTGGTTGTAGCGAGAGTGAGATTCCATGAAGTCACACATATGCTGCGCCCACTCCGGAAGCAACGGGGCTCGTTTTGCATCGGCCATATCGCTCAGACGGGAAGCCACATCTTGGTCCTTGACGAAAGGGTCATCGAGCTTCTCATCTTCGGCAAGCATGGACTTGAGCTTTTCAAAAACAGCAGCGTCGCCAAGGGGGGGATGGTACGATTCGGCTCCGGAGCCGTGAAAGTCTTGGAAGTTGCCTGCCTTCGAGTCGGTCGGATTCTTGAAACGCGGTTTTTCTAGAAATCGTGGAAGGTTGCCCATGGGACCGTTTACCCACTCGAAGAAGCCAAGGAAGTGCCCAGCGATGGTCGAGTCTTTTACTAAGTCATCCGCCCAGGAACCTCTCCATCCGCTGTAAACAGCGCCGGTCTTGATGATCAGCCTTTGACCGGCAAGGGCATCCAGCATGCGTCCTGTAAAAAATATCGGTCAGACTCATCGGCAGGCTTTCAATACAGCTGTCATGTTGTGGTAAAAAGCGTTCATGACGGCGCGATAACGGGAGTGAATGAGGAAGACATAATAGAGTAAGTGAGGGGGGACAGATAGTGAATGATTAGGAAAGAGACGATGGAAGAGAGCAGACTGACTAATGAGTTCAACTTCAGCTCCAGATCCGCTCATTTCCGTGAATTCCTCGACGGTCTTGCCACGCCAGCCGGCAGCAGCCCAGGGCTGGAAGACGTTGGCGAGGGCGAGGGTGGCTATGGCAGCACGGATGGACGGACTGGACACCGTGTATTGCCAACTGACATCGAATCTAGTCTGGTTGTAACGAATAATGCGACGCAGGGCGTCAATCATCCTGACCCGAGACTCATCGGAAAGTTTCGAAAAGACTGTAGGGCCAAATCCCGCAGTGAACTCAATGAAGCGGGCCCATAGTGTCGAAGGAAGGGTAGTGCACAATTTGCACTTCCCGTGTTTATTTCAATACACATATTGTGCCTTGTCCTCGTAGAACAGTTAGTGTGGTTCCGGCGTAATAGAGTCTATACCTAGGTCCTTTTCTGGATACGTTGGTATGCAAGCCTTCAAATAATCAAGTTAATCTACCACACAGCAATGCACCCACGTTGAGGGTATGACAAAATCCGAGAAATAGAACAGGATGTAATGCCCTCAGACGCTTCGCGCGGCTTGATGCCAGGGCTCGGGGAATCGAGGTGGGGCTGGAGCTACGGAAGTGCGTCTTGGCTCTGGGCGCTCCCGTCGGCAAGGCCCCCAGTACCCCGCATGACAAGGAAGCGCCCCGCTGTCATGGCATGTCGACAGCAGGTAGACACATACATTTTGCTACTGTGTCTACGGAACTTTTAGTAACTGGCGCCATGCGCCAGGTTGTGCTTCAGTTCCCAGGATCGACATTGCAAGGTGCGCTCGGCCCTGGGAAGGAAGATGCTGGTCAAGAAGCACATGTCGGACGAGAGAGAGACGTGGAGGTTTCCCATGCGTACCTAGGTACTTAATAAGTATCCAGAAACTGGAGTGGCCCGCACAGGTGTACATGGACAGTACCCGGGTCTCCTAATAGGGTGTGGCAGTAGGCCCGTTCTTTAACTCCGCCCGACCGTGCAGCCAGGCAGTTGTGAGATAAGGACGGGAGCCTTGTACACGGCCAGCTCTGACGTGACCCCTCATCCAGCTTGCACGACCACAGCTCTCGTCCTCTCCCTCCTTCCCTCCCATCACTCCTCGACTGCCATCGCCGGCTCACCTGCCTAGGCACATATTGTCAGTCACACTGCACTTGCCTAGCCGGGCCACCAAGACACAGACACAGACACAGACACAGACAGATGCTTGCCCATGCCCCTGAGGCTGGCTGGCTGCTCCTCCGGCAACTGCGGTACGAGCACAAGCACGTCAGCTTGCACACCCAAGCAACTTGCCACACTGGCCCACGCTTTTGGCCGCACTTGCTGCCTCGTTACGCTGCCTCGCTGTGTGATTCGAGACTCGCTGTTTGATCTTTGAACTTTGATGTCCCGTTCTCGCTTTCCCTCCCAGCAGCCTGGAAACAGTACACTTCCGGTATAGCTCTGCACATCGACGTCACAAAGGCTGCGTGAACAACCAACAGTCCTGCCGTCCCCCTCCTGCAGTCACACCGGTCAGCCCAGCTTCTATCTGATACCAGTATCAAGGTATGGTCTTGGATATCCTATGCCTGGGCTTCTCTTCTTCTGATATCTGGGACTCTACGACATCTCCAGTCTGACTTCTTGCAGTATCGCCTGCCCGGTCGCATCGTATATACTATGCTCCTGACCACACACTCCACACGATGTTGACCACCGCATCCCAATTTGGCCCTCGAGCCAGATCTCTGCAGACCAATAATGCTACCGCAAGTGCAACTGCAACTGTGCATCGCGTGCTCGCTGCCTCTGGCGCCATCACCCTGCAGCAGTGCCAGCAAACCCGCGACTTTCGCTTCGGCTCATGGTTCACCCAACTCGACTCTGAAATCCAGGACAAAATCAGGCGGCGACATGAACAGACCTTCAAGCAGAGATATCTCGGCCGATGTCGGCACAATTTGGACGATCACCCGCTGGCGAGTGACGCCCGGCACGCCGTGAAGCGTATGATGGCCAGCTACTGGCTTTCCCATGATCCACGCCCATGCGGCGCACGTGAGGATGATGGGTCCAGCAAGCAACGCACACCCGATAACAAGGACGGAGTGCGCCCAGGCCAGAACATTGAAGACGTGGAGCGAGGAGCTATGGAGCATCTTATATTCGGCAAAGACGAAGAGGAGCCAGCGCGTGGCCCAAAGACGAAACGGAAGCGAGGCGGCAAGAAGAACAAGCAAATTCACCTGTTCTCTGGGTTTCCCAAGGAGCAGGAGGACTACTTCATTGACCCAGTCACCAACCGGAAGGTTGCGAAGCATCCCGCGCCATCGAGCCATGATGGTGGAGTGGACATACCAGTCAAGACCTTCAAAGACTACAGAATCCGATATTCAACGAGACACGCCGGAGTTTACAATGAGATGCCCTTGAATGAGCTCCACAAAGCAAGCCAGGCCGAGACTGACCCCAGCTCAGAACACACAGGAGGATCATCTCATCCTTCTGCAAAGCCAGTTTGCGATGGTGTCAGGCACAATGAGCACGTCAGAGGGCAAGATTTAGACTCTGAATTCGACGACTTGCATAAGTACAAGCCCGTGTTGGACGAAGGACAGGTCTCGTCCGAGGCACCACAGCAACCGTACACCGCCAGGGACAAATACGAGCCAGTGAAAAACAAGGGGCCCATCCAGTTCCAGGACCTGAAACCTCCGTACGAAGGTCTTGACAAGTACAATAAAGCGGTGGTCGACGAAATTGTGGCTCGTTTTGAGAGTAACAAGACCCCATACTCGGATCTACACGGATATAGCCGCGATAGTGCCTCAAAAAGTGCGTTAGACCAAGACGCTGCGCCGACGTACACCGGTCGTGACAAGCTTGGGCCAGCTTTCTCTGTCGACTCTGCTGCCAAGCGAATAGAATTCTCGCCATCGGAGGAGAACCTGGATAATCACATAACACCAGAGACCGACGAGCCCCACGAGAAACCTCTTGGCCCCCAAATTCCTATCATCGGACCATCTTGGATGTCGGCGAATCGTCAGCCACTGGTCGAGAATCTGGAACCCGGCGATTTTCACCCATCCATTATCGAGCAGCTGCGGGAGAAGTATGGGACAGCAGAGCTGCGAAAGTACACGGTCGTGGGGAATGCCGAACCGGAGAGGAATTCTCCATCTTCTGCAGCAGAGCAAATTGCGGAAGGGCCGACCGAGGAGTGCCGGCCTGAACAGCTGGATAATTATAAGCCTGTGTACCGTAACGAGCCAGATGGAAATCCTCTGCCAAGTATTGACGAGCGAATTGTCGAAGACCTCACAAATAGATACGATCCCGAGGAGCTTGCCAAGTACACCCCAGTCTACTGGAATGAGCCCGATGGACAACCTTTGCCTGCCATGGACGAGAGAGTAGCCGAAGATCCCTCGAAAAAATATGCGCCTGGAGAGCTTGAAGGTTACGAACGAGCCGTGCGATGGAACGGGCCTGATGGGCAGCGTTCAACAGCGGCGGAGGAACTAGACAGAGCTGACGAGTCGAGCTCTGAGGCGCGGAGAAGGCTTCGCAAGAGCCAGCAGCTTGATGAAGATTTCGAAGACGTCAACCGCAGACTTTTGCTGGAATCACAGATGAAGAAAGACCAGGCGGCGTCGGATGCGACAGACCATGAGGCAAGTCTGGCTGTCAAGTCTGCAAGGGCCAGAGCCGCAAATACCGAGTCGGAAAGCCACCTTACTGGCAATTATGTTCGAGATTTCCCTGAAGAATTTGAAAAATCCTGGACGGAAACGCTATCTTCAGCCCCAACCGAGACGGCTCAGCCAGATCACGAGTTTATATTCGAGAGTCAGAACATGGACGGCGGGCTCGAGGGTGCTTTCGGACGGCCATCACCGGCTAAGATCCAGCCCGCACTCGATAGGCACTTTAACCAACAGCAACCAAAGGCTACCCCGGGGATTCTCAGTGAGAACAGCGACAAGAACTCGACTCAGGAGGCAAATACCGAGGATGCCAATACTGCCAGCGGAACGGCGACCTCCCCAGCCCACGACATCACTGCCCCAGTCGACAAGGGAGTTGAGCCAACAGCCTCAGATACCATCCATCGCGAGTCGACGAACGAGCCTACCTTGTACAAGATCCTAGCCTATGATCCAACGATGCAGAAGATCGAAATCGCTGAGACGTCCTCGTTTGTTCCCGATACGGCGTCTGCCTTGACACCGGCTGATGCCCTGCTCCGCCTGTCCCACCCTACGAGATTTTTCCCTCACTTTGGGCCTTTGCAGGCTGAAGGCTACGAGATCATCTCCGGGACAGGCGACGTGCTCGTGTTCCGCAAAGTGCGTTCAGAGGGCAGCAAGGACATAGCGGCCGAGCAGAATCCAGTACCGGAACAATCGGTCCCGGCGGGAGATGAGTCTGCAGCGGTCGAAACACGCATCAACCCAATCGACATGACTGGGATGCCGAGATTCTCTCCTGCCAGCGCCAATTTTGCTTCACCGACGGGCTATGTGAATTATGAGAACATCCCAGAGACTGCGGCTAGCAAACTGCCACCGCCGCCTCCAAGGATCAAGTACAACATCGATGTCCACCGTGAGGAGCCCGTTTTCAGTGGACCGAAGGCAAGGATCGACGACAAGAGGAGCAAGAAGATGGGCCTCGGCAAGAGGCTACTTGTGGGTGGTGTCTGGGTTGCCGGCATCAGTTACGCGCTCGGTGTCATTTCAGAATACTTCACGACCGGCGGTATGGACGGTTTGGGACCCAAAGGACTCTGAGAGCTCCTGTGGATACCGTTTTCCAGTAGCATGGTAGGGACCATGAGTTGGATCTGGACTGGTCTGTTGATATAGGGTTGGAGAATGACTTGTAATGATATTGTAAGACAAGTGGCACGCGTGGTGGAAGGAAAGGCTTGCGGACTCCTCGCTCTGAACATATCGAGTCCAGGGATTTTGATCGGCGTTCAGGATGGCAGACACGATTCGGCAGATACTCCCAAAGCGTAAACACTCTCCTTTCAACACTGGCGCCACATCCGTTATGACATGCTTCTATGATTTGTGCCACTCGATTTCATTCTTCATAACAAAACTTGACTATACAAGCTTCGACTTTGGCTCAGAGAAACCAACTGCTAAAAACGTAACTTTTCCGCACCCGCTCACTGGATCATTCTGAGGTCCCAAAGATGCAGAATGACAAATGCAGAACGACAAGCCCACCCAAAGCACTCCCCTCCAGGGAAACCACTGCCCTCCCATAATTATCCCAACCCCGGGGTCCCGGTCCCAGGCCTAGGCGTGATCCTTTTCGAGCGTCCCACTGGAGGACATCATCTGGCGCTTGTACTCCTCGTGGTCGAAGCTGGCGGTGCGCTGGATCGGGGGCTTCCACTCCGAGGTCGAGGTGCGGCGGCGCGCCTCCTCTGCGGCGCGCTCGGTGGTGGGCGAGGTCGGGCCCGTCAGGCGCGCGGCGAGGTCTGCGTCTGCCCCGCCGAAGGAGGAGGTGTCTGTGTTGATCCTGGCTTGTTGCTGCTGGCTGGTGGCCATTGTGGAAAGGTTTATGAGGATATGTCTCGTTGTGAGAGCTGTTGTTACCTCGCAAAGGGTCTCCTGATGGGATACTTGTTTGGGTGTAAGTGAAGTTGTTGGTGAGACTCGGAGTGTGTGTGGAAGTACACAACTGGTGATCGGTCAAGATAGGTAGATTACAGGATGGAAAGTCTGGTTAGAGCTGAGAAGCGAGGGAATCCGTCAAATAAGGAGGGGAGAAGCCAGGAAACCTATCGCCCGTGTGGGACGATCACGACCTCACATCGCAGTATTAGCACCCTACTCCCCGGCAGTGGGCCGCCACCACAGGCGGACATCCCTTCCCAATGGTCCCTTGGTGCAGCACAAGCGGGAAACTTTTGTCTCCGTTGCGGCAGGGCCATTGGTCAATCGGGATCGTACGCTGCGGGGTAGCTCCTGCACTGCAGCACTCGTCGGCGGCAGCTTGACATTGACGTGACGCCAGTGAGCTGATCGGCGCCGCAGCCGCAGCGCTTTATTCCTTGCTCATGGGCTGGCTACTTTTGATGGCTCGAATAATCTTCAGCTTACGTTTCAGTCCCGCATATTCCTAGGTATGGATCTCGAAGCGTGAACTGCTGGATGGGATGAATAAGATCTTGAAATGGGAGAGGAGTTATCGTTGTAATTCTTCCATCCGCCCCACGTTGGCGGTCTTGCTGGGAACCTTCTTCTAACCAGCCAAAATCAAATTTTCTGCTGAATCCAACGCAAGATCATCATTACTCTGGGCAACGAAGCCTTCGTATTTCTCTGCACCTCTCATCTGGAGGATTGCCCTTGCGCACAACCAGTTAATGGTCACCCAGATCGTGTTCACTGAAAAAGGGCCTTCATCTTACACCTGACCCACCCAGATCGTTTTGCTCCGTTGCTCGTCTACCGCGAATGTCAGCTTAAGTCACAAGCCCTAGGATTATATGAACTCACTCCTTTTTCCAAATTTGGTCCTCAATTTTCTCTGCCAAAAGCAATGACAGAGGTACTGCGAATTCCGCAATCAGCATTAAGGCAGCGCGGTGCTCAGAGTCAGAGACGCTGCCATACGGCATCAGAGTGCAAGACCAAAATTGGTCCGTGCCTGGCGTTGACCAGACTCAAAAGCTCCTTCAACTTGTCTCCAGTAGCAGCACACCGCTTGAACCACGCCTATGGTTCGGCTTCCAAGGTTATGATTCGGCTTCAAGCCACTGTCGAGTTCTTCAGCAACATTCTTGATCATGTCTATGGACCCAGATTGCCCGTACTGCTTACAAGGAGCATGCGTGAGTTGTCTACTCCATAGCATAAGGAGCCTGATAATCGGCTCCAGGATGCCTACGTTCAGACGCAAACACCAGGCAATGAACGTCCTCGGCGCCGAACTCCTCAAAAACACGATGGTAAGCGCGGGCCAAGGAGCAGCCTTCTTCCCAATCAACGGCGCCCTGCTGGCTGCAGGTGACGATCCAGTACATTGGCAAGCTGTCGTCTAGGATCTCGGCAGGCCCGAGCCGGCGGACGTGGTCGTCGGTCGTAACCTGCGGATCAAATCGGCGGCGGGCGTCAGCCATGCTGGTGACGAAGGGGGTATCAGCGCCTTTGGCTAGCTCGTTCCAGAGGTAGGCGATGTTGTGCCCGCCCTGGGGAACTTCGGCCATCTTCTTCGGGCCAAGTATGGCGACTGCCTCCTTCCGCATCTCATCGTCGAACAAGTGGCGGATCAAGGTGTCATCCGAGGTGCCGCAGAGCCTACTATACGAAGAGTAGGCGACGGTCGTGGCAAACTGCCTGAGGGTTTCCTCGCTCGGCGCCGCTGGAACTGGGCTTGGGCTCTCGGCGATGGAAGGAGGAGGGACGGTATAGTCCATATCCTCGTCGCTCTCTTGGCTTCGGGATACCTCGCGGTCTGCATCGAGGTCTTCCGAGACATTTTCAGACGCACTGTGAGATCGCCTTCTCTGAGATCGAGCCCTGGCGATTTGATCAAGTTGTTCTTGAACTTTTTGCCTCTTGGCTTGGAGCTCCTCGTAGCTTTGGAGCAGCTTTTGCAGTCGCTGGTGATCAAACGACATCTTGATTAGTTGCTCAGCCGTGCTTGCCCAACACAAAAGGTGTGGAATTGCAACAGCAGGACGAGTTGCTGTGCGGCTTATGGTGATTCCGTGAAGGCTTCACTTGTTGAGGGCCAAATTGATTGCTGTGCTGACTGTGTGCCAAGCGCCTGTTTTCAAGAGTGGTAGGTATGCTTTGCTCAGTTGTGTTTGGTTCACTGGCAACCATAAGCCAAGAATGAGCTGCTCAGTGGACGGCAAGTCGCTTGCAGGGCGTGGAAGGCTTGGAGCAGGAGCGGTTAGGTGGAAGGAGCGAGCCCTATTGGACCCAGTCAACTATGAGCTGAAGGTTTGGAGGCCCCGAGCAGGAGACATCATTTTCTAATGAATCTTCTTAGATTCAGCAAGATAATTCATACCAAGGACAAGCAGGGAGGGGCCAAAAGCAAGAATTACCACACTCTAACCATCTGTACGATATTCCGGAGACAGCTTCTCCACCCAGGTGGGCCAGCTGGACGTGACCTGACGCTCCCAGAGGCATGACTGCTTATGGAACGAAGTGAAAAACGGTTATACAATAAGTCATCGAGGCATCTGGGCCTCATATGCTCTGCAGGCCCAACCGGATAACTTTAAGCACATGGGTAGTACCGACTCTGTACCAGACCTTATTTGTCAATCACAGGTAAACATGCTGGAAGATGACTTCTTGCAGCATTGTACAAGGCGAAACGGGGACCAAGCAATCGCTATCACTCCAACTTGTTTTCAAGTGTTTGGCAAATCCAGCAGGCATCTGCTAGCCCGTCGACACGCTGCTTTCCGGGGCCTGCCTCAACCTGAGCGTCATTGAGATCGAACCAACAGGAAGAAGCTCTGTACGTGAAAAATGAGGCTTTTCCAGCGATGCTCCTGGATGAGCTACTGGGAGAACAAGAGCAAATTGTGGTCAATGATGGCGGGAAAGCAAAGGCGGCAGCTCCAATCGAATTCCTCCGAGCTCGGGTGAGGTCGGCGGCAGCCGGTCCGGAGCCGAGACGCGTCTGACAGGGGTTCGGCTCCGGAGTACCCCCGGAGGCGGCCGATGCAACGTCACCAGCACGGGCTTGCCAGTCTTTCAACACACACGATGTCCTTGTTGGAATGTGACTGGATGCGTAGTCCTTTGGCCGTCTCGGCAAGGTGAGTTGGAAACCCTAGCTCGGTCCCATCGGTATAAGCAGTAACCTACACCTTGAGGCGTGGGTGCATCCATTTTCCCTCTTGGCTGACTAGGTGTTCCGCGATGGTTTTCGGAGTGAGAGGGGAGGCAGTCAGCTGGACGGAGTGGGAGTGACGTAGAGCAGGGGGAAGACGAGAAACGGAGGAAGCAGAAAACGCGACGGACAGGGGTGAGCGCGGAAGGGGAGGCGGCAGCCACGGCCCCAACTGGAAACTGGCTGGGGCAGGATCCAAGGAAGCTGAGTGCCTGTGGGTAGTGACATCAAGCACGGGAGGGAGAGTCTCTTAGCAAGAGAGCATGCACCCTCCCGATTGTGATGGTAATTTATCTATCTATCTAGCTAAGCAGCCGATTACTGCTCTTCACGGCATGGTCGTGTCTGCTGGTGCACGGTCTCAGGCTCTAATGATTACGCGGTGCTGGCCCCCGGCCAGTCTGGCTGCGCGTGAGATGAAACACTGACGAGGTTCCGGGAAGGTGGAGAGAGAGTCGTGGAAATACAGTGCAGTAGGGACGGACGAGTTCGCAACCCTGGAATGGTGACATTTTAGGGAGCTGCGGTGTGCCAGCCTGGCCTGCCTATTGTGTGGTGTACTTGGGTGCGGTGGCTCGGGCCACTAAGACGTGGGACCCCGTCACTTGCGGCCAAGCTCATTGCTCACCCAGGCAGCCCAGGCCTTAGCTCGTCTGCCGCCCGCCCCAAAACGCGGTTGTAAGCCGGCCATGCGCAGCGCGTCAAGCAAGAAAATTGAACGTTCCAAGGTCGAGGTACAGGTACCCAGGTACTCACTCCTCCGTACTGACTGACTGACTGACTGACTGACGGCATGCATGCAATAGCTCAAAACTGACCAGCTTCGCCTGCCTGGCCGCCCTCGCTGAGGCCATGAAACATTTGTCTCTGCATTCAATCCATCATTCAATCAATCTGCTGTCTGATATCCAGAGACACGTATAGCAGCTCTGCACCTACACCTCGCCTCACCTCCCTCGCCCCAGCTTTCCCTCTGCTTTTTTTCTCAACTCATACACTCATTGACGGGCAGACAGACTGGGGAGTTGCCGTTTCTGGGCCCCAAGCACTGAGCTCTGACACGGGTGCTGGTGGGGACGGGCGGACGGTCTGACGGTTTGACGGTCTGACGGACCCTGGAACGCGGTGCCGTCCTCGACTCCGTACTGTACGCGACTTGACCTGGACCGCGATTTGGGCTCTGCAAAAAAAGGACCCCCAGCCCAGCCCTTTTCCTCTCTCTTCTCGGATCCCTTTCTCCCTTTCCATTTCCTCGGGTCTGGGTCGAGTTTGCCTGCAGGGAAACGTCCATTCATTGATTCAATCACGTACACACATACTCCCCCCTTTGTGCGTACCAATTGCTATGCGCGCCTAATTCACTTCATCATGGACTCGTCGCCCCGCACAAAGGCAGACGACCGCCCTGCCTCTGCCTCTGGGCATCGCGACACGTCCACCACCACGTCCTCCACCACAAAGAGGCCCGCCTCCCAGTCCCAGCTCCTGCCGCCCCTCGAGCTGCTGTCGTCGTCGCCGGGACTGCCAGCACTTCCCAATGTGCCTGCAAGACGCCAGAGCCGCCCCGTCTCCGCCCACAAGACCGCGTCTGGTGTCAGCAACAACGACTACCTAAAGTATCCCACCCCTGTGCCCACATCCAGCACCGGCATCCTCTCCTCGTCCCCCCCACGCGTCCATGCCCACCCACAACCCCAACGCGCCCCTAGCATCGTGTCAGAACGTGCTCCTCTGTCCGCCGTCCCCTCAGTCGAGCTCAATGAGAACGGTGACACCCTCCGCATGGGCAGGTCCAGCAACTCTTCCGACTACCAGCTATCCGCCAACCGTCTCATCAGTCGCGTCCATGTAAAGGCCAGATATGTCCCCGCCACCGTCCCATTACAGCCCAACAAGATCGAGATCGAGTGCAATGGATGGAACGGCCTCAAGTTGCACTGCCAGGGCAGGACCTATGATATGCACAAGGGCGAGGTGCTCTCCTTTGAGACCGAGGGCGTCGAGATAATGCTCAATGTCCAGGATGCACGTGTTCTGATACATTGGCCGAAGAGGGATGCGAGGGACGGCCTAGCAGATTTGGGCTGGGAGGACTCCCCGCCGCGTTCGGTCCGGAACGGCGCGTCTCAGCTCGGAGGCGGCAGTCCGCGCCTCGGAAGTGGTGGTGGCCTCGGTTTGCTGCAGTCTAGTCCCCTGCACAGGAGGACGCGTATCACATCTCCAGAATCGCCCACTCCCGCACACGCGTCCCTACAGCAAGTCATGTCTGATGACGTCCCCAGCAACTCTCAACACAGCAGCATCCTGTCCGACTTGCCAAGTATCAGCGAGAGGGAAAAGAGCGTCGAGATATATGAGGATGAGGATGCTGGCGAGCTGGCGGCTGGCGCCAAGGCCGGATTGGCTGTTGACCAGAGCTTCATGACCGATATCAACAACAGTTTCTCGAGCGACCTGAGTGACGCCAGCTCGGACGGGGAAGACGAGAATTACCCCAACGAGGAAAATGACCCTATCGTCCACTCATTTGGCCCCTTCGGCGCCAACCTCAACAGTCGTATGGCCATGACTTCGTTCCACGTTGACTCGCCTAAACGTCGTCGACTTGAATCCGGTGGATTCGCGTCCCCTCGAGTGAACGGCGTCTCTAAGGTGCGAGCGTCTGCAGATGCCTCCAACCACTCCCTTTCTGGCAAGTCCGCATCAACATCGCGTGAGGCGAGCATCGGTCACAAGGCCTCGCACACTCCTACGCCAGATAGCAACAGGCATGAGACTTCCGCGCAGGTCGAGAAAGAGAAGGAAGTCCAGCCTGACGTGAGCCACCTGGATGTTGCAACTATCACCAACCACGTTGTCAATCAGCTAGCCTTCTCTCGCCTCTCGTCTACGCCCTTGTCAACCATCATGGCCAACCTCCCTGCCGAAGAGAAGAAGGACCTTCTGCGCCACCACTTGAAGTTTATTGTCGAGACCGCCACCTGTATAGGTACCATTGAGCGTGAGGGCAAGGATGCTGACGGCAAGCCGCTGGAGAGTCAGTACTACTACATTCCTGAGAAGGATGATGACGAACATAGGCGAGCTGCAGTCGTCGATGGGTTGAGGAAGCCGACGCTGAGAAATTGTCGGAAGCATCATGTGGTACGCATATTCCCCCTGAGCCATGGCTTTTGCAAAAAACCGTGTCCAATGTCCAACTTTCATGAGCTCGCCCTCGTCAGGCCGAGTATGATATACTGACAGATACATTGCAGCAATATTACTGGAAGAGACCACGGACGCCATAAGGTATTACACATGACGAGGCCGAGCCGATCTCTGTCCGCATGCACTGCTTGTCGCAGTTCCCGCTTTCAATGCTGCCAATAACATCGCGGCGCCTCCTTGGCCGCCGGATCCGGACTAACGATTCCGATGTCATCCATCCAAAGCCTACTGACTCCTGTCGACGGATGATCAACTCGCAACATCGACGTCTTTCATACAACATCACGTGGTGCGGTTTCGCGGGCACAAGGCGAAAGCCGGTTCCGTCTTGCACCCCAATCAACCATACCATATAATGCCCCTTTACGCTAGCATCGTTACGCCGCTATCATGAGATGACCTGATATGTATATCACCGCCCTGTTTTCATCTTATCGACCGCCGCCTCTGCACATACAGATATTCCCTTCTTGCATAGCGGGAAGGAGTTTTCGAAGAAACATTGGGATAGTGCCGGCTATTTCATCTTCAATTTTCTCTTTTCCTCCAGTCCCACGCCCCTCCCCCCCAAATAAACAATAACACAAATATACACACAGCTTTTCCCGCTGTCTGACCACTCTCACCATCGGTCACAAAGAACTCAAGACATCCCTAGCAAGGTACAGAAGTCGCGTTGGTTCCGTTCAGCCTGCTGCTGGCTGGCTTGGAAAACTTTGATTATATCAAATGTGTATGATGGAGCGGTGGCAGGAGACCGAGTGAGGTGAAAGAGGGGAAACCGAATGTTGAGAACCGTTTCGTAGAGGATGAACCTGGTGCATTTTAGGGTTTTCTGGTTTCCGATAGCTGGCGAATGGATGTGTTGTTGCAGCAGTTTGGACGTTTCCATGCCGCTTTCTTATCTGATACCAGACTGATGATCCTCTTCCGTGCCCCCATCCCCTTTCTTAAATCCTTTGCTGTCATTGCCTGATCCCGTTCCCACTTCCCCATCACTCGAACAACACATCCACTACAACCGCATACAGAAGGCAATCTCAACATGAGATGAAAAAAGGCAGACGACCTCTCAATCTCCGATACAATGAGTCAAACGAGGCTAACCGCTTCAAGTCAAGTCAATTGGACAAACATCGCTACATTCTATACCATCTACAATCCCCATGTCTTAATCCATTCAGCCATATTCTTCTGCGTGATAGGCCCCAGGTTGGCGGCAGTGGGGCTGTCTCGAACAAGTTCATCAGTTGCGAAGTTCATGGCAGCCTCGGGCGAAAGGAACCCCTTATAGAAGTCCGCTAGTTTCGCACCTGGGTTCTTGTCTAGGATGTGCGCGCTCGTGTCCTTGGTCTTGTCGAGGCGATCCAGCCAATCCTCGAGAGGCACGACCTCAGACGTGAGGGTCCTCACCGCAGGGAGCAGCTCCTTCTCCCAGGTGGTAACATTCGGGTTGACCACGTTGTACACAGGCGTGAACCCTGCCTTTTGCCTATATCCCTCGACAGCGTCGACGAGGTCGCTCGTGATCTTGGCCAGCTCGTCAACCGGGATCCAGTCGACCTTCTGGCCGATGGTGGCCGGCGCAGCACTGAGGAACTTGGAGCTCGCAACGATGGAGGGCAGCCACTCCCAGATATTCCACGCGCCGCCGCCGGCCAGGGGGCCCGACACCTGACCGACGCGAAGCACGGCGGCGGCCGAGGACAGGCCGGCATCGGCGCACGAGACGGTGAACTGGTGCGTCATGCGCTCGCAGACGAACTTGGCCGAGCCGTAGCCCTCGAGGGCGAGGTCTCTAGCCTCGTCCCGGTCGAATACGATCTCCGGCACCGGGTTCCGCGGGTTCGTCCTGCGCACGGAAGCGCCGATGCTCGAGATGAAGAGGAAGGATGGGTGCCTCCGCCCCGCGAGGGCGACCTCGAGCAGGTTCAGCGTTCCGACGAACTGCGGCTCGAACTGCGCGACCGTCATGAGGAAGTTGACGGGGAAGGCGTTGTGGATGATGGAGGTCGTCTCGCGGAGCAGGAGGTCGTACTCGTCGTCGGTAAGGCCGAGTTTTGGCGCGGCGACGTCCATCTTCATGAAGACTACGCGGCCTGCATCGATGGCTGGCTGCAGGGCGGGCAGGCCCCTGGAGCTCAGGGCCTTGATTTGTCGCGGCTCGGCGTCGGCGGCGCGGTTGAGGCAGATCACCTTGTTGACGTCCGGCCGGGCAAGGAGCGTCGCCAGGAGGTAGCTACCCAGGGAGCCCGTCGTGCCAGTAACGGCGACGACGTGTCCCGGGGCATAGCCGTTGGTGTGGCCGTTCAACCCGTTCTGCTGCACCCTCCTCTCGACGAGGTTCTTGACCTCAGCCTCGTACTTGTCCACCATCTCCACCGCCTCGCTCGCGCCTTCCTCGCCGCTGGCGCCGTTCGTCTCGGAGAGCAGCTTTGACAGGCTCTGTGCCATCTTCCGGGGCGTGGGCGCGGTGTACATCAGCCGAATGCCAATCTGGCCGAGCTTGTGCTCGGGCGTGCCGAAGGCTCTCAGGGCCGCCTTTAGCCGGGAGGATAGGGAGGCAACCGCGAAGGAATCCATGCCGAAGGAGAAGGCGTCGTCGTCTGGTCTGAGGCTCTCGTGCTCTAATGTTTGCGCGTACAGCTCCGTAAGGAACGGAGTAAGGTCTTCGGCGGATGTCGACTTCAAAGGTGGCAGACCGCTCGTCAGGAGACCCTGCTCGGACTGGGTATATAGGTCGTCAATCTCCTGCTGGTAGAAAGACACAGTGAGACGCCTCTGCACGCTACCCTTTGGCGATCGGGAGAATGGCTTGTCCTTCTTAGTGAAAAGCACGAGCTCCTTGGGCACGCGACCGAACTTGGGCGCCTCGTGGTTGGCCGCATCGATAGTCGGCCACAGCTTGGCCAGGGTTGTCTGCCTCCACCTCGACTCGGCCTCAGGAGACTCAAATGGCTGGGATGGGTAGCAGCTCTCGTCCAGCTCGATGAGCAGGCACAGCCTGAACCGCCTCTCTCCAGCGAGCATCACGGCGGTGATGTCAGGGTGTGCCCCGATCTTATCCTCCATGTTCTTGGGGTCAAACTTCAAACCGTTGCTCATGGCAATCCAGTTATCGGCGCGTCCTCGGTAAACCCACCAGCCTGAGTTGTCATCTACGGGCGAGAATAAGTCCTTGGTTCGGTACTCCTTCAGATCAGGGTAGCTGTGGAAGATCAGGTGTGTCTTCTCAATCAGCTCCGTCCGGGGGTATACCAGCTCGTACAAGCCGGGCTCGGTCTCCTCCATTCGCTGGCCCATCTTGATGAACTTGAAGGCGTTCCAGTACTTGTTGTCAGTCGAGGCGTCGGTGTGGTATAGAGAGGCCTCCGTCGAACCAATGAAATTTATCAGGTGCGGCAAGGCCTCGGCGACCTTGCTGCCCGACGTGGGGTTCATTGGTCCTCCGCCGTAGGCGACGTGCTTCATCTTGGCGAGTGCGTCCATGCCAGGCTGGTACTTGAGCATGTTCTCGAGGATCGAAGGTGCGAACATACCGGTGTCGGGGTTGGTGACTTGCAGCATGCCGGCGACGTTCTCGGAAGTGAGGCGGGTGCCCGGGACGGGGACGATCATTGTCCTCGCTCCAACGACCATACTCGCCAGGAATGCAATCATACCGCCGGCCTAAGATTTGTCAGTGACCAGCGGCAAAAATGTGTTAGTAATTGGCACATACGTGGTAGAAGGGAAAAGACATGAAGAGCCGTGTTCTGGACCAAAGCTGCTCAAACACAAGCTCGTCCGTCGAGCCGGCCGGTCGGAGACTGCGGTCGATCTGGGAGGCGAAGACGGGAACCGCCGAATGTGTCCAGTAGATTGGCTTGGGATGGCCAGTCGTGCCGGAGGTGTGGAGGCCCATGAATGGCTTGTTCTTGACCTCCTCGAATGTATATGGGAAAGGGAAATCCTCGACTCTGTCTTTGCTTAGAAAGTCCTCGTACATTGGCGCTTCGATCCATCGCATGTCGTCTTTGGTCGCAGCGTGTAATTCCTCCAACATGTCGAAACTTTCCCTGCTGAAGAACATCGTCCTTGCACCAACATCCTTAAAGAGCATCTGGTTCGCATTGACCGTGTTACTAGGTGAAGGTAATACGGCCTGGCGGATTCTTCAGGTCAGCAGACGATAAATCTTGTGCACCAAGTCGCAACCTACACATTTTCCGGCCTTCATCGCCCCCAGCGCCCAAATGTAATATCTCAAGTCCATGCGGCCCATGTAGAAGAATTTCTCTTCATCTTGTGCCATATTCTTGGATAGAAACCAGGCGGCCCTATTGGCCGCATTGTCGACGTCGGCATAGCTCAATTCTAGGACAACACTCTCTGGGTTGGTGACGATGAAGAAAGGTTCCGTCTGGTTTATTCTTTCTCTCTTGATAAAGTTTGGCAAGAGGCCCTTCTCTGTTGTCCACCAAATATCCGACATTTTGAAGGGAGAAGATTGCAAAGGCGTTAGATACAGGCAAGGACAACACCCTGGTCAGCGAAGGATCAATAAGCTTAAAAATGTATTCTAGAACAATTCACAGATGTCTTGGAAGCAGATTCGAATGAAGCGAGGCTTGGCGCATTTTTATATCATGGCAGCGAGCCATCGCCACGCTGTTTCGATGTTTCGTCACTCATACTCGTGCACACCGATACGTGTGTCTTGCACCCACCCACTCACTAGGAAACTCCGTGTGCGCACGCCTCTCGCCATCTGACGCTCAAACCGAGCCTCCGAAAGCAAGAGGGAGGGCCCACATATAGGGAGGAGGCTCCATCGCGGAACAGGTGCGGAAAGATCTTTGAGTGTTTGTGCTCGTGGTGGGTCCCTGTCGATGTCACGATGTCATGCTCAGAGTGATTATTCCCGGGCCCACGAGTGGCCAGGCAGGGATGACCGCTCGGCACTTTGGTCGATGTTAACGTCAGGATCGCGAGCGGTTCCCACACTTCCACCAAAGCAAGCTTTTTCTTCTAGAACCACAATCGCTGTCCCCTCCTATCCTCCCCTCTCCCCCCTCTAACCTTGGTGGATCGCGGACAGATCCGCTGTCCCGCGCGGCTTTAGCTGCGGGTTCGCCGTTGGGCGCGAAGGCGCGAGAGGATGCCCCTGGAACATTCGGCGCCGTACGCAGACCGCGATAAAATGGAGACTGTACGCCAAGAAGCGCAAACCATTCAGCTACCAGTGTATCAGGATGTTCGGATCCGATAGGTTTAACAGCGGACATGCTTGGGCAAAGCGGGCGTCCTGCCCTGAGAAGATCCCTGAATGAGATGTGTCGCGAGCCACGCCTCCTGGACCGGTGGATCAGCGATGCGATCACTCAGTGTTGTGTGTCTGTTGCTAAAAATCATCTGTCATTGCCTCTATTCAGTGCTTCCAAATTGCACGCGAATTGTCCAAGAATTGTATCCATTTTCCTTGCCAGCCGGGCCCAGTATTGCCATCACTGTCCGCCTGTGCAGGTTTGACAATGTTGAGAGCCCCAGAGCCACTCACCAGCTTCATGTGTAGTCAATCCCAGCCTGGGCGCTTTCTCTTCTCAATGAAGACCGAGCATGTCGACCGTCACCTTTACGCCAGCCCTTGCGTTCTTCCGGCTCTTCCGAAAGCCATAAATGCATCAGAAACAATAATTATACGAGGGCCAAAGCTGGCCACAGTACTGACTTAAACACAACAACAAGCGTTACAATTTCGAACATGCCTCATCCAATAGCTTTCTTATCATGATCGCCCAAGGTGGCACAGATCCCAGGTGGTCATCTACTACTGTCTCTCGAGAGATTAGGACTATGGTTGACGGACTAGTTGGCATCGCTCTGGGTATCACCAAGGGTGGCACTCCCTGCGTATCGTCGCTGGACCACGAGCCGAGATTCGCCGGCCTTAATGAGCGATTAAAAGAGCACCTCTAGGGGGTTCGCTCAGCGGCGACAGTATCTCTCCGATTTCCTGTAGGACAACCTCCAATGGGATGACCTCCTATCCCCTTGCCGACCGCCTCTCTTTATTCCGAGTCGATGGTGGAATTTCAACATGTTGTATCCGCAATAATTGACTTCTACCTTATTCATGTGTTTGGCATTGCTTACTCGCAGCGCCAGGAGCCGGTGATTTACTGTGACTAGTTGCCGGTATCGATGTGTGCGAGGACCCTGAAGTCTATGAATGGCACGAAATTACAATCAGCCGCAAAAGCAAAGCATGAAGGTGTTGTGACAGTGAAACTGCTGTAACAAGGAAACCTCCCACACTTGAATAGCTCTGGTCCCAATATTTGAAGGAGAAACATCCCGCCGTGCGAGGACATTACAATAGCGTAGGCCATGACGACGACTTCCGAAGCGTCCCGATCACCGCGAGCCAGCTCCCTCACAATACGAAGAGTTCCATACCGTTTTTCACTTCCACCGACTCCATCGTACTGTTCCCATCTTTCGCACGACTCCCGCTCAAGGCCCCCGCAAGGCGCTGCTCCATGGCTTCGGCGCTCGCTTCAGCGCAACGCCCGGTTTCCGCCAACAAGTTGTAGACATGACGAAGCTCACTCTCGTGGGCAGTCAGCGGGCGGTGGGACTCGATGAGGGCGAAGTAGACCGTGTAGTCGTTCTGATGCTGTTGTGCCATGGCCGCAAGGTCGCGAAGGATGCGTACCTCTGCCTCCATGTGGGCCTTGACTGTGGTTACGATCTGCGACAGCGACAGATGGATGTTGTAGGTTTGGAGCTGCATTAGGCCGCTTGAGAGTGCAGATTCGCCAAAGGCAGGAGTCTGGGCAGCAGTCAGTGATCATGGCATTCCTTAATGCCGTGAGGCCCGCGCCAAGGAAAGGCGGTCACCTACCGGGAGGGGAATCCAGTTCTCCACGATTGTGACGAGCTTGAGAGCTTGAACGATGATTTTGGGGAACATTGTGGGACAAGATGTCACAATAGCGGAAAAGTGAGGTTGGATGGTTGGTAGTTGAAGCTTGCCTGGTCCAAGTTGGCTCGAAGATGTGGGTTTTGCCCGTACCCAGAGTCAGCCAAGAGGAAAATGGATGCACCCACGTCCCCAAGGCGTAGGTTTGATGCTTATACCGATGGGACCGAGCTAGGGTTTCCAACTTCCAGGTGAGTGCACCGCACCTTCCCGTCAGGTAGGCAGGCACCTTACCGCTTGACAGCCATACCTCTAAAGTACAACCCCAGGCACCTTCCATCGCTGTGAGGACTGGCCGCTGCGCTGTCAGCACAGATTTGGGCAGTGTTCATGCTGTGCTCACCTTGAAGGTACCTTGTGACGACCTCAAAAATGTGCACAGACCATGAAATACACGGCCTTGTCATTGTTTAATTACAAAACAGGAAGCCCAGTAAGGACTCTGAACACCATACAGCTACCACAGAATCAGATTGTGACGAGTCCAGCTCTTGTAACCCACATGAGCGACGTCTTACGTGGAAAGAAACGCGCAAATGACGCCCCCTGCCCCTGCCCCCGACGCAACTTCGTGGGAGACCACGTACATAGACTCGAGAGCCTCAGTATGAGGAAATGGCCCGCTTTGACCCACCATGATGATTTCCAAGTCCCATGAGCGAGTGTCGAAAGCGGAGGGTCTTCAGACCCTTCTCACCATCTGCGCCCTCGGCCGGAACGATGTCAAGACCAAGCTCCAACTCATTCGCGATCCGCTTCCGAGCCGGATCATCGCCGTCATACATCCGCAATGCAGTCAGGTAGCTGATGATGGTCTTGCCGCTATTGTTCCGGAAGTTGATGTCCACATTGTTGTTCCACAGGTACCAGACTGTCCCGATGATTCGGTTTCCCGCGCGCCGCTTGTCCGCTGCCCAGGGCGGCAGGTCGGCGATAGACTTGAGGAAGACCGAGAGCGGGGTGTCGTTGTTGCTGTCCAGCTCTGTCACACTGGCGCCGGAGCGGACGAGTGTGCTGAACATTCGCTTGGAAGGGGCCCCACGGGCTGCCGCGTGAAGGTAGACCCCTTGAGGCGCCTTGGGGTGGTCTCGAAGAGGCAGGTGATCAAGCAAGATTTCAACAAGAGTTTGTTTCCCTTCCGTGATAGCTTTCTCCAGAGGCGTCCTGATTGTGCTTGACGGTGGCTTGAAATGCATGTCCGAGCCAGCCTCAAGGAGTGCCTTGATGAGGTCGCGGTCCGACAGACGATAGCGCTGCACCGCAACGTAGAGCGGGGTGTGGCCGTTCTTGTCTGGGACGTTAACTGAGACTTTCATTGCCAGCATCTGTTTGACAAGTTCTTTATTGTCAAGAGCGAGTCCCTCTCGCAGGGCGGTGAGCTTTTGTTTCGGGCTCAGAGGTGGAAACCGAGGACACCTTTCCAGGTACCTACTTGCCATTTTGACGTGGCCATCTACCATCTTCATCAGATATTCCGACTTGCTAAACAGAAAGCCTTGGGCATCAAGATCAATCAAAAAGTCAAGAGCGGACAGGTGATGTGGTCGGAGTTGGATGAGTTCGAGAATCATCCTTTCGAAGTCCTCCTGCTTGCGAGGGTAGTGTCCGTGTCGTACAAGAATGTCGCAGACTCCTATGGCTCCACCACGAAACGCGGTCTCAAAAGGAGCAATCCCGAAACGGTTTGGAGCATCGCCTTTGGCTCCCATTTGGAGAAGTCTGCGTACTATCTTGTCGTGCTCGTTAGATCGTGGATCGTTGGCAACGGAGCAGACCCGATGGAGGGCTGTGTCGCCAGCGCCATCTTTGGCATTGAGGTTTGCACCATGGTCTATCAGCATGTTGATGACATCTATTTGCGATCCGCGGCAAAGCGGTAAAGTCGAGGCAAAATACTCCAGGGAACCTTTTCGTCCACAGGCACTGATGAGGGCCGTTCGCCCGTCAGAACTATAGCCTCACCAATTAGTTACCTCTCTGGGAAGTGAGCTTGAAGACAGACTGGTGAGCAGGAACAGAAATATAGGCGCCGGGGGCTCAAGGCAGCGAATAGGATTAAACCCGTCTCAGAACACCAGAGGATGTCATCAAGACGTATTTGAGCACTAAGCAAATGTCAACAAAGCAACTCACTTCTGTGATTCCACATGAGCACCCTCGGCGAGAAGAACTCGGAGCGCAGCGACATCACGATGGTGCGCTGCGATGTGAAGCGGCGACTCACGCTCCGTCCGTGTCACAGCCTCAAGCTCGGCTCCCGACTTCACCATAAGCTTCATCAACTCCAAACGCTCCACCTCATCGTTCCTAGCTGAGGCTGAAGTGCCCAGCGCGGCGTGCCGACGGGGCTCGGCGGATGGTTCGGGCAGTTCACAGACAGCGTGAAGAGGCGAGCGGCACTGAGTATCACGCTCGACGAGCCCTCTGTTGACGTCGGCTCCGAGATGAATGAGCTTCTTGGCTTCGTAATAGCGGCCAAAGGCAACAGCCTCGTAAAGTACAGTGCTGAACTTGCCGTCTTCAACGGAGGAACCATGAGGAAATCGGCGGACGGAGCAGTTGATGTTTGCGCCTCTCTCAAGGAGGAAGGCCACCGTTGAGTTCCAGTGCCTGCTCCTGTACGCGTAATAGAACGGGGTCAGACCGGTCTGGTCAGGGGCGTCTAGTTCGACAAAGCCTCCATCCAACAGATGCTTGCACAAGTCAACCTGTCCAGTAGCGGCGGCGGCGTGAAGAGCTGTCAGAGCATCCTTGCGGTCCGGCTCGCTTAACTGAGGGGAAGCACCTCGGGACAACAGCAATCTGGCCGTGGAAGACTGAAAATGACAGATTGCTAGATGGAGTGGCGAGTAACCCGAGTCAGACATCGACACCCCATAATGATCGTTGGAACCCAAGGAGAGAAAATGCGTGCGGCGGCCCAGTTGGTGTGACCAGGCGTCGATGCTAGCGCCGTGGTCAAGTAGTATGCGCACGACATCGTCGTTGCCAGCTCGGGCTGCGAGGTGTAGTACCCGGAAAGCTTGCGTCGCGATGTGTCTTCTTTCCATTGAGCGGCTGGAACTCTCCGATACCCCATCAGAATCTTCGTCTAGATCATCCTCGTCGTCCTCGTTAAAATCATCGTCCTCATCAAGATCAGCACCAACATCGAAGGCCGGGTCGAATGCGCCAAAAAACGCGGCGGCGGCAGCAGCTTCGTCTCCAGATAAGGAATCATCTTCGGCCATGGAGCTAGTTTCAGTCTCTGCGTGGAACGAATCCATAGCAGCCAAGAGATCATAGTCATCCCAGCTGTCCTCATCGCCATACGTGTATGGACCGTTGCGTCCATGAGCATGGCGGCCTTGCAGGTCAGAATACCTGGGCGGATCGTCTGTGGAAGTCGAGCTCCCCGTATCGTCATGGTCCGTGTCGTCCTCATGGGGCTGCCATTCATGGTTGGGGTCCAACGCGGGCACGTCCACCATCTCTTCACTATCCCCGAACATGTCCGGATCGTACATGGCATTATGTTTCAAGAAGGGCATGTTGACGTCGACTCCAGCCGCCAGGATTTTCTTTAGTGTCCCCGTCTTGCCATGTTGCGCTGCCCACCGTAATGGGTGCCGTGACACAAGACTCGACATGTGCGCCTTGGCGAACTTGTAGAGGATCGGGTCCACAGCATCATAGAACTTATGGCTGGTTCGCGCCAACGCTGCAAGGTCGCTAACTCGGCCGAGGTAGTCCGTAATGAATTCGACCAGCTCCACTGGCAGGTCTTCGATCTTGGCCATGGTCGCGGATGCGGACACCAGGACGCCCTCTTGCCGCAGTAAAGAAATCTGTATTAGAATATTTGCACCAGTCTGAAGCCTTGTTAATTGTCCCTCATGAACTGTGGCCTCACAAAAGAACAAAACCACCACGACGTGAGACTGGCCTGAGGTTAGATCGGGCTGGTTAGACGCGTCCATTCTGCCGCGGCTCACCGCCTAATGTAGCCATTCAATGTGGAATGAAACTCGGACTGAGACGCAGAGATGGAACCCTATCTGCCGGCCCCCTTCTTCTCATTCCTACGCTCGTTCTCATCAAACCTTGAATACACGCCCCGGTACCCTGTAGGACACTTAATGCCCGAGCGATATATCCTTCAGTGGTGCTTCAATTAGGCCTCTGCAGTCTTACCTAGGTATCTTGGCGTCGATGCTCGAAAGACGGCCAATTCTCCCATGGCCTTTTTTGACTGCGTCTATCAAATCTCATGCAAAGAAATCTAGTCTACAAATTCTACAACGCTCATATCTTTGCGAACCCAAGCAGCTGCGTTGATCTCCACGCCATCAATGATCGCCCATATGTTAAAAGCCATTCAGTGGCGCGTCTTGACATGCGCCTCGTGCTCCTCTAACGTCCAAAGCTTCAGCCGAGGCCCGCATGATCTGAAAAGGAAGCATGCCAAATGAGCAAACCCATTTCCCTTCTCATCCTTCCGCTGCCTGTCCCGCAGCGTTGAACGCCACAATTTCCTGTCGGAATTCAGCCATAATCTGGTGAGAGGGAAGCTCCAGGCCACGGCCTGTCTTCATCTTTGCCCATGTGAGAAGCTTGTCCTGCGAGCTCTTGAAGCGCTCTTGGAAGGCCTTGGTGTCGATGCTCGGATCGCCAGGCATCTCAATCACGCTGAACGCCCAGTGGTACAAGGCCCGGACGTACTTCGTGTCGAGGCCAAAGGTAAATTTGCCACTCAGGCACGCATGGATGAGATATCCCCTAGCAGTGTCGAAGAGGCTGGGCCGGTCTCCGAGCACTTGAGGTGGTGCAGCACCAGTCCAGTTGAGCACCTCATCTCTCTCTTGTGATAGTTGGATTATGTATGTGACGAGCTTCATCAGATCGAGTACCCAGCGTGGGCCATCTTGGGTGCGTGAGTAGAAAGTGCCCTTGAGGACGAACTCCAGGCCCACAACATAACTGAGCGCCAAGTACATCTCACCCAAGGCGCGGAGAGCTGAGGGCATCGGCTCGATATGTTCGGGCCAATTGCCACCCTGATAGACCGTTTCTTCGATGTCAAGAAGCTTGGTTTGGTATTCCATAATGGTCTTGACGTTTCTGGCTGAGCCGTTGAACGCTAAGGTGTATTTGTGCTGGACCTGGATCAGATCATCCTGCGCCTCTCTGAGCATACCGAGATAGTTCTGGCGCTTGAATGCGGCGGCGACATGCTCCGCCATTTCGGACTTGCATTTGCTGCCTTGACCGAAGTCAGCGCGAGACATCTCCAAAGAGCAGGCCAGGTCCATGAACTTACAGTCACACGTGAAGAAGAACTGGTCTTTCAGATTGCTGCGCCTATGGAGGACGTCTTGTCGGCCATCTAGGTAGCACAAGGTGATCTCTGTGCCAGCTGCTATGTTCTTCATGGCACGGCACCTCAGTTCTCGTCCCTCGAAGAAGATGTGTGCATTTTCATCACAGCAGTGATTGATGACGGACACCATGAGGTCGAGAGAGACCCCGTATACGACTTCCACCTCGGGAGGGCGAATCGCGAGACCATTGATTGACAGCTATGGAAGTGGCATAGATCAGCTGTGTTGTCTCCCACGTGATGGGCACCGGGCAGCCGAGGTTAGCTTACCATGCAGTAAAGTTGGCGGCACAGACTCAGGCTGATGCCCGGTTCGATAGCAGCGTGTAAATTCTGAGCAACTTGAAGGGACTCGTCGAATTCAGGTCCATCCTCGCCCGCCGATTGGCGCATGCGTTCGAGGAGGGCCTCGAACTTGGTCTCCAATGCCACAATAACACGCATGTCATCTTTGGAGAGACTTCCATGCTTGATCCAAAAGAGCAGTCGACACACGGCTTGATCCAAGGATCTCATGGTTGGGTTGTCTTGCAGGACTCTGCATTCGTGTTTGTGGTAGCTCTTCCACGCCTTGGTCTGACATTTCTGAGAAGACAAAAAGACATGGTTAGCAAGTGACTGGCTGAAAGGCTGTGTGCACTCACCTTTGAGCAGTAGCGCGCAACCTTGCAGGCGCCGCAGCGAGTGATTGCCGGCCGAGGCTCATCGTCAGGGTTGCCGTAAAAGTGGCCATCGCGATTGACCGATGATCCGCTGTTCAGAAAGCAGAAGTCACACGTATCTTGCAGGGAAGACTCCGCGACGGTGATGAGCGGGCTTGAGTGGAAGATTTCGGACCCAGCAGGAATGTCATTGACAGCGAACAGCCCGCTACCAGCCTGAGAGATCGAAGATGCACCGATGCGTAGGGACACGTCTGACTTGGAAGCATGGCTGAGGATGTGCTCACAGAGCTTCGGCTGCTGGTGAATTGGCTTCTCGTGAAAAGTGGCCATTGTGGCGACTGCCTGGGAGTTGTTTTGTTGAGTGTGTGATTGAGAGGGGACCGTGAGAGGTCGGTGCTTGCCTGAAAGTGACCACCGCCTCCACAAATCTACCGTGGCTGTAGATCGCGGTTTGTGCGCCAGACGCTATCCAGCGGAAGACTGGGCGGTGATGGATGGGTGTTGGCAGCTGGCGAGCAAACGGTTAGGCGCAAACAGTCTTGTGCTTGCAGACAGTTGTGACGCTGGAGTAGGCAGGGAGCTGAGCGCCTTCCTAATCCAGATTTATTGTAGAGCAAAAGTCTGGGATTTTGGAAAAAGCAAGTTGAAGTGGTAGAGTTTAAGTACGTCCCTGCATGTGAAATGCCAGCGAGAGGCGGCTGCCCGGGGCAGCTTTTCAATTCAATGCGGCAAATAGAAGGGTAATAAACCAACTGCAAATGAGTAGTGTGCGCAATTGTATACAGATCCCACAATAGCAGGTTCCTCTCGGTCTGTCCATCTGATGTCATCCCTGTGCATGCTCTCATGTTTGTTCTCAAGTTTGTTCTCAAGTTTGTTCTCAAGTTTGTTCTCAAGTTTGTTCTCAAGTTTGCTCGCATTCCATCTCGCTACAGTCTCAAACCACCCTGGGCACCACAGAGACCACACTACCTCACTCAGCCTTTCCTCGGAATGAACTTCACAGGGAACCTTTTCGGCGACATGATAACGCCCGCATCATACCCGGTCTCAACGCTCAAGTCTGGAGCTGGACCATCAAAGGCAAAGTCGAAAGACGCCGCCAGCTTGGAAAGCATTATGATCAACGTGTTCAATGCGAATTGGTCGCCAGGACAGGAGCGACGTCCGATTCCGAAAGGGTAAACTCCTGGGTAGGCCTGAAAGTCCATGAAACGATCAGGGTTGTAGACCTCAGGCTTGTCGAAATATGCCGGGTCGTGGTTAGCCGCCCAGGCGTTCGCCATGATCATCGTATCTCGTGGTATGTGATAGCCTCGTATGTGGTCATCTTGTTCGAGACGGTGTGGTAACAAGATAGGCGCTGCAGGCCGCCATCGCAGTGCCTGTCAGAGTCAGTCTGGGTGACCATACAGAATGTGAGACCAATTATGAACCAGCTCAAACTATCCATACCTCAAGCACACATGCCTTGACATAGGGTAGCTTGTCAATCTCATTGTGGGACGGCACTCCATGGCTTCCACAGACTTCGTCAACCTCCTCCTGAACCTTCTGTAAAAGGCTTTGATTCGCCGTCAGAGCCATAATGCAAGTCATTGCAGTCGCAAGCGTTGTGTCTGTGGCCGCGTCCTGGACGAACTGAGCCATCGTTTTGAGCTGCGAGTCCGTGAAGTGGGATTCGCTCTTCTCCATATCATCTCTCTCTCTCTCCTGATCCCGGATGATGTTTCCGATTAGACCCCAGTACTTGACATCAGACCCAGACGCTTTGGCCTGTGACAGATGGAACTTCAAGCGGCCAAAGAGCTCCGTGTACAGATTGAGCAAGTAGACCCCGATCTCCCTCGCGTTCCGTTTCCCGGGAATAAATGGCACGTATTTGAGGAATGGTAGAAGTTCGAAGAGGGATGACATGGTTGCCTCGATGGCCTCGACCAGTCTATGTTGTATGTGTGTCCACTCTTCAAGCACTTCGGACGCTCTCTCGTCGGCCACCGGCCCCATGATTGCGGTCATGGCTATCCTAAACATGTATAGACGGACGCACCTCTCTGGAGATTCCTTACCAGTGGATAGGTCCGAAATCAGCTCGGACGTCAAGGTTTCTTGAAACGAGAGCGCCTCTTTCAGTCCAGCTGGACCCATGAGGCGCCTGAAGGCAGTTCTGGTGCGGCGCAGCATGTCGTCATTCTGCATCATGAGTCTTGAGCTTAGCGTTCCGACTGTATGAAGGCACCACATACATTTTATATGTGTGGGGGATTGGAAACGCAACCGCTTATATGTGTGGGGGATTTGAAACCAAACCACCCACCTGCATCATGAACATGTGATCCTGATTGGGAAATAGTAATTCGCGGCTAACGTAGAGTATTGGCCTGCCCGAATAGACGACGCCCCGGTTGACAAACATCTCACGTATAAGCTCAGGACTGCTTATGATTACCAAGTTTTGTCGGCCGGTCTTTAATCCTATTATGTTCCCGTATTGCTTTGACCATTCCTGAGATGAGAACAATTAGCGAACCTCGGCTCAGCCTCAAGACGGGGAGTTTCCAGTGGCGTTGCAGAAGGGCTTCCTCGCTTACAGCGAACTTGATATAAATCGTTTTCGTGGGCATCTGATGTAGATTTCCGAGGATCGGAATAGTTGGCGGGCCGGGTGGGAAGGTTTTCGGTCGTTGGTTAAATTGGAACAGCCAAGACACAATCGGTATCGCGGCGATGAGGAAGATGCTGGCCACGATCAAGGGTGACCTACCCAGGAGGTTGTCCGTCTCAGTAGCCATGTTCATCACGTCAGCCGCCTGAAGAGGTTGAACACAAAATCCTTGGGAAGATCGGGACAGCTCGCACGTGCGGCATGGCCCATCTTTACCTTATAAACATTTAAATTGCCAACGGATACCTACTGTTTGTGACCATGCATGAACATGTCAGATCAGGGTCGCATGCGCTAAGCTAGTCGCCGCTTCTGCATTCTTGATAGGCATCAATATAATTATTGAGTGCCTGGTTGGCTACTGAGTTAGGAATTATGGGTCGTCAGCGGTCGGATCAACGACGCAAATCCACAACTAGCTAAGAAGCAGTGCGAGCTCCGAGCATGCCAACGTAGACGAGCAAAGCGGCAATCCTGACTCTGGGCGGTCCCATTCGGACTGCAGTGCTTGTAGGCCGCATTCAGTTGCGAATCGAGCGCCGATCTTCCGCGATTATTCTTGGCAAATGCCCATCCCGGAGTCTTGAGAATGAGCGTCCTGGTATTGCCGTAGCATCTCATCCATCGTCGTGATCTCTGTCGTATCCCTATGACGGTCAGTATGCCTGAATTATGATCATATTGATTGAAGCATATCCGTTCCATGTCTGGTGCACAAGAGACAAAGCGAAGACAAACGGCTTGATGCGGGAGAGCTGCATGCTGGCTGCACATGTGCCCAGGTGATTTCGATGGTGGAGAGAAAGATGCAGATCCCCGCTGGCTTGGTATAAGTTGATTGGCTCTTTTGGTCCGCAATTCGTCCGCAATGGCCTTCACTATGAAAAAGCAGCAAGATTTCTTTTGAGCCTGCATGGACAACAAAGGCCATTCCGATGATACCACTTTGTATTTAGAAGCAAGTCAGAAGCCAATCGTGGCTTTTCTCCTCATCAGGTAGCCTTCTGCTTTGAAGTTATTGTTCGACAGCCCTGGGCTTCGTCACTTCGTCCGTCCGGACACCGCAGTTCGATCTCATTGGGACTAACCCAGCCGCTTCAGGATTGGCGCTCACCCGCAGACCATGTGGCGAAGGATTCAGGACGAAATTCGGCCGTTCGTCCGCCATGAGAGGAGGCCCCATGGCTGTTCAAAAAAACTATTTATCTGCCGCTGCCTCTCGAATCTCACTGAAATTTGTGTACAGGAGGGCATTGTATCATCCAACAGATTCAGTTCACGGGCTGCTTCGCTTTGACAACCTTGGAAGCTATATCTTCACAGACCGTACGGCTAGCTAGAATCATGGCCCAGTCCCCAAAAAACATTATTATTTTGGGCGGTTCGTATGGCGGCTTGTCTGTCGCACATTACACTCTCAAACATGTCATCACGAAGGCTCCAAACAAGCAGGCATTTCGGGTTATTCTGGTCAGCACTTCGTCCCAAGCCTTCTGTCGGCCATCTTGCCCGCGCGCGATGCTGTCAGACGATATGTTTCCCCAAGATAAGCTCTTCGTCGACATAGAGACCCAATTCCAGCATTACCAAGATAGCGTCCACTTTCAATTCATCAAAGGCAAGGCGATGCATCTAGATCATGAGCAGCGCATTGTGACCATCAAGAAAGGTCTCGACACTTCGCAAGAATTGGCTTTCCATGCCCTCGTCATCGCTACCGGTGCTTCAACGCCCTCCCCGTTGCTTGGATTTATCCAAGATGAGGCGTCACTCCGCGAGAGCTGGGGCTTTTTCCGAAAGGCACTTCCCACAGCTCGCAACATCGTCGTCTCTGGAGGTGGCCCAACCAGCGTTGAGACAGCTGGAGAACTGGGCCAATTCCTGAACGGACGACGCAATCCCATCCGCTCAAGACAAACTAGCCCTCGCGTCAACATCACCATCATCACGAGTAGTTCAAAGATCCTGCCGGATTTACGTCAGAGTATTGCCGACAAAGCAGAGAAGCTCTTGGCAGATGTTGGCGTGTCAGTCATCAAAAATGCCCGGGTCAGGACTGTCATGCCCGCCGCCGCCGGCATCGATCTCGAGCTGCTGACCTCTCAGAGCACCGTCGTCCTGGAGGATGGGAGAGCCATCCACGCCGACCTTTACATACCTGCAACCGGCACGACACCCAATACCGGATTCATTTCTGACAGATCTCTGCTGGCAACCGATGGCCGTGTCAAGACCAATTCGTCGACTCTGCGTGTAGACTGCGCCGGTCCCGGTTCTAGGATTTATGCCATCGGGGACGCAAGCTCCTTCGCGCGTCCAGCCGTACACAACATCCTCTCGGCAGTCCCCGTCCTCTGCGCGAGCTTGAAACATGACCTGCTCTTCGAAGGGAAACACCAGGAAGACCCGTCAGCCAGAGGTGGACGTGTGTTTGAGGAGGATAAAAGAGAAACGCAACTGGTTCCTATAGGTACAGCGAAGGGTGTAGGCGCAGCGATGGGAGCTCAACTGCCCAGTTTCCTGGTGTGGTTGTTGAAGGGGAGGGACTACTGGCTCTGGTCCAATGGAAGCCTGTGGAATGGCAAAAAGTGGAACAAGGAGTCTTGACTTTCGGCTTTCCAATGCCCGTGAGCAATGCAAGAGAGCGATGCTCATACTAGTCTGTTAGTGTGAGGGCCAAGCCGGCTATATTGCGGCTTTTGATATACTCAGGGCGAGCACAGAATACCTAGTGTACCAATGAATTGAGTCCTCATTTACCGCGCCAGCGAGACACCATACCCAGATGTTGTGTTTGCTCCAGCTTATTTCCCGCAAGTCCTGACTCGCAACCTATGTATCTTATACCTACCCTAGGGTTGGTGCTCTACTCGTCGCGGCTTCCAGTAAAGTTACAGATTGATTGAGAAGTTGGTTATAGGAGCTATATATAAGTCAAATGATGTTGAAGTAATCCTTGGGAAGCTGTAAATGGGTCGCCGAAAGCCTTAAAGTGGTAGAAGAATGCTGCGTTAGTACTCACACCATTTCAGGGCGAGTTCCACGACTCATGGGGATACGGCAGTAAGTGGGCAATGATCTAAAAATTGCATTTGTAAGGTTCTTTGGTAGCGTTGTTTGAAATGAGTGGGCCTTGTGTGTTTCGCTAACTTCAGTCATAGTAGAAGACCTGAAAAACACTAGAATGTGGTCAACAGTCCGCAGTGGAGTAACGATAGACCCAACAGCTCCCATGCCACATACGCGCGCGCTCGTCAAGACCTGAGTAAGTAATTTCGCAGGAGCGAGAAAGCATCGCAGACAAGATATTGTGGAGTTCAGGTACCCTTCGAATAAACTATTGTCGCGCTTGGCCCCTACCCTGGCCCCATTTTGGCCCCACCCTTGGCATCATCTGACAGCCAACGGCCGCTATTATGAGCTACACTATGCCTAGTGAATCAACAGGGCGCCCAAGGGGTAACCTTGACGATCTACGGCGCCCCTCCACATTTAGCTGCTACAGCCAATAGCGGGCTGGCAAAGGCTCGCCAATCTGGCTGCCAGGGATCGGGCACATCAAACAGGCCAAGCTTTGGATTTTCAGGGTAACTTGATATTTCGGGGACAAACGTCTCTGTTTGACAACCAATGCCAGATTCGACTCGGCTGGCAATGCCTTAGACACAGGCGCCCACCGCGCGACGGGCCCCGGACAGCTTGCCCGATTTGCTCAAGGGGCCTGGTATCCTCATGGCCCTGGTTTCATCCGATACATCTGATCATCCCAAGATATCTACAGAAAGCTTGGCCGTGATGTTTAGTGTGCAACTTTTGTCTATTACAGCCACCTCGCTTGCTAAATATTCTTATTGGCTGCGTGTCATCGAACGCTAAATATCTAACGATCTAGACAGGAATAACAGCATCCTCGGTTAGATCCCCGAAGTGCCTGGGGTTGTATTTGGGCACCGTCTCGGCGGAACACCTTTAAACATCAAACAAAACAGACTTGGCTTGTTTATACGCTGCAGTGACATTCCCGGTGCGTACCACTAGATGCTAAGTTCCAAGAATGGGTAATCAAAGGTGGATACCTGAGCAAGGGAAAACATGCGATCTCGGCTGTCACTTGACTGTGGGCAGGCCTACAATCCACCGAGATGCTCTTCGCGCAAAGCACACGATGGGGAGTATAAGTATAGTCTCACATCTTCGTGAAAGATCATGAATATCATCATCACCATCATCACTCCTCTGTCTTTACACACAAAAACACTCTTTCCATTCCCTTCAATCATTGTTAAGAGACCCATTTCCAAATAACATCATCGACACCATGTCTTACTCGAAGTTACTCGTTCTGGCTTCTGCGTTCCAAGCTGCAAATGCTGTGGTCCCTAACATCGAGGGCTTTAAAGTCACATGGAGTGACGACTTTGTTGGACAGGCAAACTCTCTTCCAAATCCAGCCAACTGGCTCGTCTCAACCGGGACATCCTACCCTGGAGGTGCTTCTAACTGGGGCACCGGCGAGATCCAAACCTACACATCTGATCCGGCAAACTTGAAAGTTAGCGGAAATGGTACACTTCAGATCACGGCCATTAAGACCGGCACAAGCTGGACCTCGGCTCGAATTGAGACTCAGAGGACGGATTTCCTGGCTGAGGCCGGCGGCAAGATGCGGATACAAGCAAGCCTGAGCTTGCCAGACATGGGGGAAGCTTGTGTTGGTTATTGGCCAGCGTTCTGGACGCTCGGAGCAGACTTCCGTGGCAACTATCAGTAAGTGCAGACCCCATTTGGAATTCTTACTGGAATTCGAAGCCTCTAACATCTCTCTCCAAAGGAACTGGCCATCTATTGGAGAGTTTGATATCTTGGAGAACGTTAACTGCAAGCCCACCACATTCGGAACCCTTCATTGCGGCACCAATCCTGGGGGTGTGTGCAACGAGACCACCGGTCTTTCGGGATCAATCACGCCCAAGTCCCTGCCACAAGGCAATTTCCACGCATACACTTTTGAGATAGACCGCACTACAACCGGCCAAGAGGCCATGCGCTGGTTTGTCGACGATGAGCAGTACAAGGAGATCAAGCAATCAGAGCTCCCTGAGGAAGTCTGGTGAGTCTGCCCCGTCTAGCCCACCAGATCTCAACACTCCCAAGCTTCCATTTACTAACATGGTATGTATAGGACTCAAATCGCGCACCGAGGACACTTTGTTCTCATGAACCTTGCAATCGGTGGCTCTTTCCCGAACAAGGATTACGGTGCCGACGCAACGCCCCTGGAGAGCACCGCATCAGGTGGCGTATACCAGGCGGAGTACGTAGCCGTGTACAATTCAGCCTAGATGGCAATAGTTTTGTATTTGTATCATGTTAGCCATCCATTCTTGTATGAGATATGTATCACGATTCCAATAGCGTTATATGTTTTTTTATCAACTTCGACTTCAAAATGTTAAAAGCAGGCGTTTGGTGATTGTGAACCTGTCAGTGTGAACATGCCCTTGGGTCTGCTCATGTTACCTGAAGGAGAGTACAGGTAGGCCGTTGAGTATTTGTTGCTACCACCAGCCCATTTGGTTGATTCCAGTGTTTCTTCGACTCCTGTCCACGGATCCTCAGTGGGCATTGATCCGTTCCACACACCAAGTCCGCCAACCCAGTTTGCTCTGGTTGAACTTCTACCTAGGTAGCAAGAAATGTGCTGACTATTAGAAGACATTGCATATCGTAGGAGTCCATCTACAATGGCTGGCTGGCTGGCAGGAGATAATATAGCTCTTAATCTTTGAGAGTCGTCACCCTTTGGCACTTTTTGGGCAGTCTGTTTCCCACAAGAGATATTTGTAGCAATTACTATAAACAGCACTGCTTCGTATTAATGTAAACACATCTTACTGGCCATTAGATTTCCTGAAGGGGTCAAGTGGCATCATCAATGATTTCTACTCGGGATTTGAATGATAGACATGGTGAAATCTCTGACTTTCTGCATGATTGTTGGTCTCAGCATCCAATTTGTCCTGCAATATCACTGTCAAATCTGGCCTCCACTGAGGCCAGCATCTGCTGCGAGTTTTCACCCATCCTTGAAGGCGAGTCGAGGAGCCATCACTGGGGCAGAGCTCAAGGATTGCAGGCCTAGGTCGTGTGTTGGGGTGTGTAAGGTGGTCGGTCTTCAAGGCTTAGCAAGTTGCTGTGATCATTGGATCTGTGATGAACCAACAGGCGCTATTTTACCAACCACATCACTGTCGGCGCCGTACACTACGGCACTCCCAGCAGCTTCCCAGATTCTACAATCCAGCGGAGGGGGAAGACACAAAGGAACTCAAATCGTCGGTCAGTGGAACTTGACGAAATTGGTAGGCAGAAGCACGGGGTTGAGTGGAACCTAAAGTGGGGACAACAGCTATAATCATGCGCTCTTCCATGAGACAGATGCTATGAGTATGCCAGTATTATTATCTCTCATGTGCTCTACCGGTATAGGAATGTGATCTCCACACCATACATATCCAGGCACCAAAAGCATCTGAAGAATTGAGAGTTACTGCGTCTAGTGATCTTTGCCCACAGGCGGCGGGATGCATCTTGCAACCACAGTGTTATCCATTCTAAGGCTAGCTGGCATGTGTTGGGCACAACCGAACCTGTTCAGACTTGGAGATACCAGATGGTGATCCTTCTGTATCGGAAGCATGCAAGACTATCTCACTTATCATCCACCCCTGCTCAACTGGTATCGTGGTGCCGGGCCGTGCAGGCCAAGAGCTAAGTGGGTGGGTTCTTGGCAGTGGCTTGCGCTAGACACCAAGTGCCGACTCAGCGAAACCGACAGGCCCGACTCCACCGCCGCGGCATCGATATATAGTGAGCGGGATGCCAGCACCACCATGTCGGCTCTGGACCCTTCAAGACACAGGTTCCTGATCTAGCATATATACAAGCCGCGTGAATTCAAAGGGTTTGCATTATGGCGCCTTCCACTGGCAAGCTTCGCGAGTACTTCAAGGTGGAGTACCGGCCGGGCGAGCGGCTGCTGGTCCAGAAGGTTGACTTTTTCATCCTCACCTTCTGCTGTTTAAGTTACTTCATGAATTATGTGAGCTCTCAACACATCGCCCCTACAGTCCCTCTATAGCTGACTGACATCTTGGCCACCATAGCTCGATCGCTCGTAAGAACAGTTCTTCTCATTCCAGTGTTCACGCATTCTGTTATATCTTGGAATGTTCCAGAACACATCCTTTCTTCGGCTTCGTAGCAGGTGACTGATGCGCTCCAGCAACCTCGCCAACGCCTACGTCTCAGGCATGAAAGAAGAGATAGGCTTCGTTGGCGACCAGTTGAATCAGATCAACACCTGCTTCACTGTGGGATACGTCCTTGGCCAAATCCCCTCAAACTTGTCACTGCACTATGTCCGCCCTCGTGTCTTCTTTCCAAGTATGATGCTAGCATGGGCTGGCTTGACAATGGTGACTGCCTCCGTGCACGATCCTCGCTCGATCATGGCTATTCGCTTCTTTCAGGGAATCTTCGAGGCCAGCACGTTCGTCGGCACTCATTACATTCTCGGCGCTTGGTACACTGAGCGGGAGCTTGGAAAGCGGAGCGGCATCTTCACCGCATCAGGCCTTGCCGGAACCCTGTGAGTCGACCTGATAAAGTGCTGGGCGTGTCTTGGCGCTGACATGTGTGTGCCAAGTATCGGAGGCTTCATCCAGACGGGCATTCATGAAAGCATGGATGGTGTCCGTGGTATGAGTGGATGGAGATGGCTCTTCATCAGTATGGCGCCCCATTCTACGCTCGTAAAGAAATATGATTCGCCAAGACTGACCACAAACCACCGACAGTTGACGGGATCATGACCCTGCCCATCGCTCTGTACGGTTTCTTGCTGTTTCCAGATACACCATCCACCACTAAGGCCTTCTATCTCACCGAGATCGAAAAGGCTCTGGCCCAAGCCCGCGTGCCCGAGGTCCACGATCGGAGCCCCCTGACGTGGCGATTCTTGAGAAAGGTCCTGGCATCCTGGTACTGGTGGGGGTTTGTCATCCTATGGATCATCGCCGGTGAGACGGAGTCCTTCAGCAGCAACTCACTGCTAGCACTCTACATGAAGAGCCACCCAAAGAATAAGTACACGGTGGCCCAGCTGAATAACTATCCAACGGGCGTGCCGGCCATTGGAATCGTCTCAACGCTGTTCTGGGCGACGCTCACCGACTTCCTGAGCGGCAAGAGGTATCTCGTTGGCTACTTTATCGGCATCACAGGCGTCGTGACGTCTGCAATGATACTCCAGGCGGGCAGAGATCCGATGAGCTCCAAGTCCACGGCCGTAGTCTTTGGCGCATACTATTGGGCCGGTGCAGTCTACGCATGTCAGGCGACATTTTTCGCTTGGTGCAACGACGCGATGAGATTCGAGGAGCCAGTGTTCCGGGGTGTGGTCTTGGCCGGCATGAATTTAGGGAGTAATGCGGTGAACGCATGGTGGTCTATCATCTTCTATGGCGCGTCAATGGCTCCGTGGTTCAATGTGAGTATTCCCGTTACCCGTTATGTAGAAGGAAGGCCTAGTTCTGACTCACAACCATGCAGCACGGTATGTGGGCAATGATTGCTACGTCTATTGTACTTGCGGTCTGGTGTGGCGGGTTATCGTGGTTTCACCATAAGGACGATTTGAAGAGGAGGGTAGAAGGTGTTGGGCATGATGCGGAGAGCGGACGGGCCGAGGACGACACCGGATCAAAGTTTGCAGATTGAAATCGTCTGGACAAGTAAATGGGGACTGCTTTGTCCTCATGGTTATCCGATCTTCACATTCGTGTCAGTTATCAGGAATAATTGTTGGCACAGCAAATGTGTTTATTTAGGCAGTCGAAATAAACACAACCAACAAACATCCCAGAATCTCACAGAGTCTGGACAAGTCATATTGTTGAAAACAGAAAATCCTCAGTTGAGGTAATGCCTAGTTCTACAACCTGAGTGTTTACAACTTGACTAGGTACCTAGGTGGTTACGACAAGGTCTGCAGTATTTGCTGGACCATTGCTATGACCTTCTCTTCCTGTAATCTCCGAGCAACCAATTGCAGACTCACTGGTAATCCATGGACAAGTTCTGCATCATCTGTAACAGTGTCAGAATTCGATCGTCATGTATGATGTGTTTCTTCTCAACTTACATTCGGCATGAGTCGTTTTGCAAATATCGCTCAAGGGCTTGTGGTCATTCGAAGGCGCGTCTACTTCCTTGTCTCCCAATGCCCCGGTTGGGAAGGAGACAGAAGAATAGTCTAAGACGTTAAAAACGCCGGTATACCCAACTGCAGTTCTGTCAGTGGGTGAGGTTGCAGGGAAAATGGTGAATATGGTGATTTCTACCCACCGTATTTGAATCCCCCGTTCCGCACCGAGCTGTATGGCGTCGTAGGACAAAGAATCGCGTCGATTCCTGCGTCGTTCCACCTGTCCAGATAGCGCTTTTGGAACTCTGTCCTTTCCAGGTGGAGTTGCCACATATCATAAGTGCCCAGCTCCTTGGCCTCCGCATATGCCTGCATTTCGGGCCGGATAGGCTCGCCAGTACGCTCGAGCTCTTTGCTGATCGAAATCGCGCCATCTGCGAGGAACATACGCATCAAGAGCCGGATTCCCTGGGCCTGATCTTTCGGGTCCCAGGCTACGGTCTCGTGGCCAGCGGCCTGTAGCTTCTCCACCGTGGCTTGAAGAGCCCGTGAAACAGGAGGCGTTGGTTCAACGATTCCGTCGTTCCACATCACGGCGATCTTCAACTTCTCGGGCAGCTTGACCTCCCTCCACGGAATGGGAACCATGCGAGGATCTTGAAGCCATGGTTCCGCGTCAACGACCGTCTTGGCTTCGAGGGCAATGTCGTCGAGGGTCCTTGCCAGGGGTCCGTTCACGCTCTGAACAGCTTCCTGGCCCGGCATGCCACTACGGCATTTGAGAGTCGGAAAGCGCCCAAAGCTGGGCTTGAGAGTGAATATCCCCGTACAGGCAGCAGGAATCCGGAGGCTCCCACCGATGTCTGTTCCGACCCCTAGACAGCTGCCCTTGAATGCTATGAGGGCAGACTCCCCGCCGCTGCTGCCGCCTGAGGTCACCTGCCTATTGCGAGGGTTGACCGTTCGACCGAAAACGTTGTTGACAGATTCAGCGATCATCATCGCTGTGGGAACATTCGTTTTGACGTAGAACACAGCGCCTGCATCTTCGAGTATAGTGGCGAGTGTTGAGTCGTACTCAGCCGGGGCATCCACATGGCTAGCGAAGCCGACGGTAGCATCGAGCCCTTTGAGATTGAAATTGTCCTTCAACGAAACAGGTAGCCCGTGTAGAGGTCCCACTGTCTTGCCTGTGCGGGCCAAGTGCTCGTCGCGGGCCTCTGCTGTGGCGAGAGCGCGAGCAAAACATGTTTCAGTCAAACAATTCGTCTGTGGCGGTGTTAGCGTTGATTTCGCAGAGGGTTTAGAACACGACGTACAAGTCTGTGAGCCGCTGCTGCCCTCTTACAAAACGCCCGGGTGACAACCACTGACTTGAGCGCGCCAGATGCGAGTTTCGGTACGAGTTCAGAAGCTGAGAGCTCGGTGATGGCAAGCTCATCAGCAGTAAACCAGCCGGAAGTTTGCGGCCATCCCGTCACGTCGTTCTGAGAATCGGGAGGCAAAAGATCCTCAGGAACGCGCCACTCTTCCGGTATAGAAGCTAGGAGAGCTGCCCTCTTGCGAGCTCCAATTTCTTCCCAGGTTTCTTTCTTTCCAGTCTCAGCCGAAGGGCTGGAAGGATTAGTTACCGACGAAGTTGCCTGATCAACAGTCATCTTGGCGACTAAAATCATAAATACAAGATATCTTGTGGTGAGGAAATCAAAACTGCAAAGCCAATGATGCGCACTGAGCCGAGACAAAGGCCGATTGATCTACTAGTATCTCAAAAGGGGGAAATGGCGCTCTAACCAATAGTTGATGCGACTGTGGCCGCTACCCGGGTAGCGTGCCCGGGAAGCGGCCCAGACTATCGGGGAGGAGCCAACAAGGCCGATCACCGGGCCTGGATAGAAAGCGGGGATTTCACGATCCTCGGCGATCTGCCAAGTGTGGCAAGATAACAATACCGGTACTGGTGCATACCAATTCATATCTCGGATTTAATCTAAGGTGTCCTCTGCTGCAGCGGGCTCCGGAGTCTCCACATGATAACATCCCATGTATGCTACCGGTTTCCGGCACGAAACTGAGAAAAGATAATCATCCTGCTTTCCACGAAGAGTGGGGGAAGGGTAGAAAGACCATTCAGAGAATGGGGCGAGAGTTGTTGGGGATATTTTGAATGATTTCTAATAATCAAGACGTAAGAGATATTCGCGGATGGGACATACAGGAGGCTGGTGCTGCAACGGTTCTGTAGCCCAGGCAGAATAGGTAGATATCCGTGTTTTTGAGTGCTTGTTTTGCCATAATAATATTCACGAGATTGTCCTAGAATTTAGAACGGATTTCGTTTACATTCTTGAGCACATCACTTAGCCAGTCGATTCAAAAAACATTGAGAGTATCGCACAGTCTCTTAGTCAAGATCTTCTCGTTTTTCGCCACCAACTAGTCTGCAATTTCAGCCGAAATCACGACTTCCCACCACCAATTAAACTTCGGAGGGGATGGACTCGTAGCTAAATATAAAATCAGACCTCATGACTTTGAATATTCTAACATTTACCACGAACTCGAAATATTTCGAGAGTGGTAAGAAGTTAAAGCTGGGCTGCAATTCCTGATTCCATTTTCTGCTCATAGAAGCTTACTCAGACACAGTAATTCATCGTTCGAAAATGATTTCTTTTTCCTTCCATCACAGAAACAGAAGTAGTCGTTCAGCCATCAATTCTAGCCCATAGACTCCGTTGACGATCTTTGTTTTATGCACCTCATGAAGTCATAATAGTACTAAGCTGTCAGCCCTGTGGTAGATAGGGCACAGCGTTGTACATGAAAAGAGCTAAACTTACATTCAAGCCTGACGGAGAGTGATACTCAGTATTGGATTGAGGTTTACCACGCGGTCGGATCCCTCATAGGAAGCTCCATGGGCGTCCTCTGGCAAACTAGCTATAACCAGTAGAAAAGCCTTCTTCTAAGTGACCAGGGGGGACTCTATTGAAGTGACAATACAGAAAAAAAGCTTATATAGTGATGCTTTATATATAGCGGGCCAACAGCTCTTTTGCCGTGGTATGAAGTAAGTTGAAAGGGTGACTTTGTGAGTATATAAATCTATGCCCACTGTGTTGCCAGTGTAGATGGTACCTGGCGTACGAGCAACTGCACTACGGTGTCAAATCCTAGGTAATCAATGCTCGCACTTACTCATACGGTGCCAGAATAGCTTTCTTCTAGCAAGCACAGTTTTCATTATCGATGTTGGCAGATAGGTACCTGGCCAACGTACACACACTTGAGCAGTCTACTGATGAACAACAGAAACCATGTGTGTAAGTGAATCACCGTCGATTAATGCATATAGAAGGACCTTCTAGTGTGACAATCTTGATTGCGGTCTCGCCGTACTTATATGTCTTCTAAAAGAGGGAGGAAAACACTCCGAACGAAGCAGGGCACACTACTCCGGTGCCAGGAATCGCGTGTTCCTCGGCAGCATTGGTTGGTCACGACGATTCTGAGCGATTCTCAGCCACCACTGTGCCTCGTCCCTGTCCAATCCCAGACTGGTGAGCCAGCCCTGCAAGTCCTGCGCCTGGTGCAAATTCCACATCAATGCCTGATAGTCCCTAGCTCGCCATTCTGCCATTCGAACGAATCGCAGGCACAACTCGAACCAGCGTCGATCTTTCTCGGCGCTTCCGGTCGACTCCTTGTACCGGAACTCGATCGTGGTGTCTCCCAGAGCGCAGTTGCCCTCAATGTCGGGGCCCACAGTGAGGTGCCGTATGGCGAAGCCTCCACGAAGGTGCCATGTGTCGTCTTCGTTGTAACCCAGACTGCCGCCGTACACTTTGGTCTCCTTTGCAACATCTTCGATATCGGTGCAATTCCACACGTGCGTGAGTGCCTGGCGTAAGGAGGCATCCATTCCACCGTAAAGTTGTGGGACATGGCTCACCAGATAGTTGTTGGTGCGCTCCCGGGAGTTAACTCCACCACACATGTAGGCCCGGCTATTTCGGGAGACAGGCAGGCACCAAACATTAGAATTGCGGTGCTTCGCGCAGATTTGCTTGAAGAGGCCTTTGTCTTCCAACACCATGAGTAAAGTGATGAGCTTCTTCAAGTTTGTCAGCTCCGTCACGAGGTGGTCGATGCCAACGTGGATGTGAAGTCCACAAGAAGCGTTCACCTGGGTTCTCAGATTACTTTGGATGAGGCGATAGACCCTCTCGACCTCGCTGAAGTCTGGTGCCTTGAGGATTTGCGAGGCGACTTCCATGGCCACAAACTTGTATCCAGGAACGTCTTGATTCTCGATCGTTGTGATGCCCGGGTCCTCTGAAACTACCCAAAAAGCTAAATGTACACTGTCAGTTTGGATTACAGATTCAATGTAGTCATGTCATATGTGCAAGCTAGCGCATACCGTAGGGGGCAACGAAACCAGGCTGTATCGTGACGCCTTGCATCTTCGCCTCTTTTTGCAGGTACTTGATATTTCCCCAGTCTGAATCCTCGTCATTGGAATCAATGACATTGAGCTGGACGTCACTGAGGGCTGGGATTCCATTCTCCTTCAGCATGGCAACGATGTAACCCTGGGCTTGATCTCTTGCCAAAGTTTTGGACGAGTTGGAGTCAAATGTAGCATGAGGGAAGGTATATCTCTTGTCTTGTGGATGGGGATCGGGACGACCAGCAATGGGTATTGCTACCATGAATCTGTACACTTGTCAGCAGCCTGTATTGATAACAATATAGTAGCAGATACTATATGCCTTTTTGTGGAAGCTTGTAGCAAGTACTTACTCAAATTCGATTCCATATGTGAGTGTCTTCTCATGACGAAACGGGTTTTGGGAAGACATTTTGGCTCTTGACTTTGTCGTGATCAAGATATCAGATTTGACACTTGAAAACTGGCCTCTGGAGTATGGGGTACTGGTATCCGACCTAACGAATTCTCTTTCAAAAGCTTGAGTGGGAGTCAGGAATTCAAGAATTAGCAGGGTCTAAATACTCCTTCTGTGCTGTCTGCAACTCAGAGTTTGAATGTGCTGTCTCTTATTATCATATGGTGGGACATTGTTCTGCGCAGTTTGTGCAGTATTCGGGAAAGGTTCCAGGAGTAACATGCATAATCCTATGCTGGATTGTATTGTGATACTACTTTCAACCCATTTGGCATCTTCGAAGTTGCAGTAAGTTGCTGGATTCCGGTCAAAGACCAAGCTAGGTATTGATTCAAAGCACAAGCACTATGTGACCTGAGGTAGCTGTGTGAGAAACATGAGTAACTAACATTCCCAACAGACTTTGAATTGATTGTGAATGTCTCAGAAATCATAAATGGTCTTGTAAAAGAAGAAGTGCACAATGGCATTCAAATGAAGCTTTGGGTGTACAAGTTGAACTAACTATATACAAACTGTTTCGAAGAGACACTGACTAGTTGCCACTATGATCAATCAAAGGTAGAAATACGTTTCTACTATTTTGACCCCAGATTCGATCACTAGTCCTAAGCAGAACACTAAGTTTCATTATTGTTGGCACAAAGCTTGCCTACTTCCTGACGCTTCAGCGCAGAACAACAACCCAGGCAAGTGTGGTTCACCTATTTCAATGTATACCCCATGCAAGTTGTGAACTGGCTTGGACGTACATGTGCACAGAAAGGCTAGCTATCTAGACAGTCACATCACAAAGGATGTGTACATTGATGACCAGGTATGCAAAATTAGCTATAAATTTAGTGATTACTCCAACTCAGCAATGGGAGTTCCCCTTGCAGACGTCCTCCGAGCATAAGGAGGAGCCGGACCACCATTCACAGTCAAGCCATCTCTAGACATTCTGGATGATCCTGAAGACGAGTATGAAATCCTTCCATCCGAAGAAACGGTACCTACTGGAGACACAATCGAAGACCCACCCCCTCGCAGCTCCGCATCACTAGCGACATGCTTGCTAAACTGCATCGACGGGCGGCCGTCTAGCTCCCGCGGAGACGCTGCCGAGTAGTTCTCGCGCCAGGCGACCGGGTCGTACATGGATACAACCTGGGAACCTGTGTTTCCGGGGCTATCTATCATCGCGCGCACGCTGTCCGTAGCTGGGTTGAATCCCTCGTCCCGCTCAGACCGTGGCTGCTTCCTCCGATGATACCACATCAGGGCGGATATGATGAACAAGATGACCATGATGCCTCCAATTGAAGACCCGACGGCTATCCCGGCGACTGACCCTGAACCCATTCTTTGGGGGCTTGCCGTTGCGGTGGAGACTTGTTCTGTTGATGGCTGGGTGGTGCCGGTCGGACGTGTGGTGGTGGAAGAAGTCCTAGCGCTTGTAGATAGGGCTGGGGGCAAGGCTCATGATTAGACTTGCTTCTGTATTTTCATACAACTCTGTGCCACTTTATTTGGGGGTTCTCACTTGGTGATGGTGTTTTCCCTCCATGAACGGCTGGGACATTGACGGGCCCTCCAGAGAGAGCGCACAATGTGCCTCCACTCGACTCGACACAAGTACTTGATGCACCGCAGCAGAACCCATCTCCACAGTCAGTTGGGAATAATACCGGACAGTCGCTCTGTCGCTTGCGGTGAGGAATCGCAAAATCGACCTCTGTGGCTGGTGCCATTCTACCTCGAGTCTCGGGCTGGCAATTGGGAATGGTGGACACTTGCGACAAATATCAAGACGAGTTTACAAGACCGCACAGCAGCTGCCTTGCGGCTGTGCCTCTCACTAGTATTTATCCATCGGGGCCGGGGAGAATGCGTCAAGACAAGTGATCTTGCAGCACTCACTACCGGACAAAGCTAGTCAGTTACCAGGACTAGGCTCGATGTCATGAGCGTATACGTTGACATCCAAGGCTATATGGACAGCAGAGCAGTGATTGGGCCGACGTCATCCAGCCACGTTTTCTGCACTCAAATTGCCTTAATAGGCCTGGCAGCGGGAGGATGATCGATCGAACTACCGTCCTGTCAACGAACGTTTCACCCCATGCACATGCAGCAATCCGAACCCGATTGGACATTGTTACCAGAACGTAGGGTGGGAAGGATGCGACTGTAGGACGGGACGGCCCACCGAGGCTCGTGGGCTGCCATGTGAACTCGGGAAGGCAGCAAATGGTCCGGGAAGCCTTATTAGCAGTAGTTGGCAGTCACTTCCGTCTCAAATCCAGCCCAATGACATAACGGAGCAGACAGTATTACCACAATTGAACAGCGATGGAGCTTCCGGGGTAGTTCGTCTGATATGCTGCGGTTTAATTATCTCAATGCTCTATCCCACCCCCAACGGGCCGAGGCTGAATGGGTTTTGGGGGAAATGACGACCCAGCTGCCGGTGGGAGGTGCAGTGCTTGAGGGCTGGGGGGTTTGAACACCATTTGAAGCGGTGTCATCGCAGTGCACCGATTAGGACTGCCGAAAGCCTTTAAACTTGGGAATGGGAGCAAGTTGCTCAAGTCAGGTAGAATGTTTTGCCAGTAGGGTGCGTGGGGGGGGGGGGTGTAAGGCAGACTCTCAAAATCGGCACGAGCAGGCCAGGTGACGCCGGCAGATGACGGCGATCTCTGAATTGGGGAGAGGCAGGACTTGGGCCCGATCAATTGATGGTGGTCGAGCTTCCAAGCACGTGCCCACCTGGACCTGAGGCAGGCAGCGGCAAAGATGGCTGTGCTTTGTAGGTTCGCTTTCGCACGGGATGGAGTGGACCGGCACTGATCTATTCTGGGGGACTTCTGGGGGGACGGGGTTGAGGTAAGAAACATGACTGCCAGAGTAGCAGTGCTTATAGATGGTGAACTCAAAACTTGTGTTGCCCCGCTTGGTTGCCCGTTTGGCATTGGCTACAATATGGATCGAGTTTGGTAGGCATGGGGCTGCAAGAGTCAGTCAACAGTGCCTAGCAGGACAACATGCTTTGCTTAGATTCGACCCAGAAAAGAAACCAAGATGTCCCCGGTCCTAGTTTAATATTGAACAAGTCAGATTGCCCCACTTGGACTCGTCGAGGGTTGTCAACTGCCTGGTTGAACAGGTTGACAGGTTGAATGGGAGCAACGGGCAGCAGCAGACGTGGGCATTCCTGAGAAGAAGGACGTGCATGGCATGGCGTGGCATGGCGTGGTGTGGTTTTCGGGGCTTCGCTTCGTGTCTACTGCATTTCAGCCGAGGCCTACGGGAGCAGTGGATACTGGGATCGGTGGGGTTGTGGCAGCCGTGCCGAATCTGCGGGTCTTCGGAGGGATTGACGAGCCAGGCGTCGATGCCATGGGGCTGGGTTTTGTGCATCTCGTGTATTTCGCGTGGCCGATGCTGTGGACAGAAGAGTGAGCTGATCTGATCCGATCCCGATTGTGGTAGGCAAGGTAGGGTAGGGTAGGGTAAGGTAAGGTAAGGTTTGGCCCGTCTGGTTGGCGGCCTGTTGGTGCAGAAACGCGCCTTGCTGGGCCTCGTTAGGTTCCGTCTCTGCTGCACGTCAAACAACGTCAGTAATAAGCGTCAGGAAGCCTCAAGGTAAGGTGGGACCCGGCCGCTCCGACGACCTCGGCAGAGCTCTGCTACCGTTTCTGCAGGGACACGCAGCTTTGCCAATGCTCCCTTGCATCAAACTTGGTTACCCTGCTACCTTTCATTCGCCCGCCATCCGATTCAGTTTTTTGGAACCGTGATACGGCCGGGTGGCTGCGACGACAGCATTAATCAACACGCACATGTTCTCCGTCGGCCTTTTCAGGGCCCACCGTGTCGGCCCCGTCGGACTTGGGTGGCCGGTTTGCCTCAAGTCCGTCTCCGGTCCTGTTCTCTGCCTCTGCCTGCGCCTCTGCCTTTGCCTCTTTGGCCCAGCCAGAGACAGAACCCAAAGAAGGTTGTGCAGGCTGTGCACGCTGTGTAACCAACGTAGCTTGATGCTATGTCATGTCCTGCAGGGTAACTTTATCTCAACATTATTAGCGTCAGCATTGCATGATGCCATGCCCATGCTGCCCTGCAGGGGCTTGCCGAGGAGCTGGTGGGCCTAGAGAACCGCCGCTTGCCGTCCACAGCCAATGACGCCGGCCCTGTTGACCATACCATGCCGTGCTATTGTGTCTGTGTACTGTGTATCAGGAACCGTGCTCCAGCTTGTTCGCCGTTCATCCACAATGCTTTGCGTCGCACACAGAGACCTGGCACCATATATAATACTTATGCCCATCACCTCAGACGGGCCTCTAGTCTCCCCTCTCGAGCCACCTCAGACCCAACCTGAACTCAGTTGTCCACTTCACACGCCAAGGGACGGACACGACAACATGGCGGACAACACAGTGCCCATCCCACAGCCCCCAGGGCTGCCACTCCTGGGCAACATCAATGATATCAACCCAGAGTTTCCCCTCGGCTCAATGATCAACATGGCAGACAAATACGGTGTATGCTTGATCCTGTACACCCAACCCCTTGGTTGAGGTCTGGAAGCTCACACATTGCACAGGAAATTTACCGTTTAAGTCTTCCCGGAAGAAGCGTCGTCGTCGTCTCCTCACAAGCTCTGGTTAACGAGGTCTGTGACGAGAAGCGCTTCAAGAAGGATGTCGCCAGGGTTCTTGAGGAGGTCAGGGCTGGCGTCCATGACGGGCTTTTCACGGCACACGCAGACGAGCCCAACTGGGGCATTGCTCACAGGGTGCTTATGCCTGCTTTCGGCCCAATGAGCATCCAGGCCATGTTCCCTGAGATGCACGATATTGCGAACCAGCTGGCAATGAAATGGGCCCGCCATGGCCCGAACCAGCCCATCATGGTCACAGACGAGTTCACGAGGCTGACCCTCGACACCCTCGCTCTTTGCTCCATGGACTACAGGTAAATATCAAACACGGCCGCCAAATCATCACTACATCAGTTCAGATGTCCGCGTGACAGCGGGATGAGGATTTTTGACTGAGGCTGGTGATAGATTCAACTCGTTCTATCATGACGAGATGCACCCATTTATTGAGGCCATGGGAGATTTCCTGGTCGAGTCCGGCAACAAGACGAGACGCCCACCCTTCACATCTATTTTCTACCGCGAGGCCGACCGCAAGTACGAGCGCGATATTGAGATCCTCAGGAAGACAGCCGACGACGTGCTGAAGGCGAGAAAAGAGAACCCCACCGACCGGAAGGATCTCCTGAACGCTATGTTGAATGGGGTTGACCCAAAGACCGGGCAGAAGATGACTGACCAGTCCATCACCGACAATCTCATCACCTTCCTCATCGCTGGCCACGAGACCACCTCAGGAATGCTCTCATTTGCGTTCTACAACATCCTAAAGAACCCCGAGACTTACAAGAAGGCCCAGCAGGAAGTGGACGAGGTTGTCGGAACCGGACCCATCGAGGTCGACCACGTGAAGAAGCTGCAGTATATTCAAGCCGTTCTGCGGGAAACCCTCAGACTTACTGCCACCATCCCCACCATCTCGGTCAAGCCGCTTCAAGATACTGTGCTTGGCGGCAAGTACGCAGTCGGCGCCCACGAGTCCATCGCGCTTCTCGTGGCCAAGTCCCAGGTCGATCCCGCCGTCTTCGGCGAGACTGCCCACGATTTCATCCCGGACAGGATGTTGGAGGATAACTTCAACAAATTGAACAGGGAGTTCCCCAACGCTTGGAAGCCCTTTGGAAATGGAATGCGAGCTTGTATAGGGCGGCCGTTCGCGTGGCAGGAGGCAGTTTTGGTGATGGCGATGCTGCTGCAGAACTTCAACTTCATGCCGGACGACCCCAACTATCACCTCAGCATCAAGCAGACCCTTACTATCAAGCCCAAGGACTTCCTGATGCGGGCTTCGCTCCGGCACGGCCTTACCCCGACCCAACTGGAGCATCGTCTCAACGGCACCACTGCACCCCCGACCCCTCTCGAGAACTCAGTGGCCAGCCTCTCGGTGCAGTCAGGCGCAAAGGGTAAGCCGATGGCCATCTACTACGGATCGAACAGCGGCACCTGCGAGGCCCTTGCTCAGCGACTTGCCTCGGACGCGCCGAGCCACGGCTTTAGCGCCGCAGTGGTTGATTCTCTTGACGCCGCAAACGAGAATCTTCCCACCGACAGGCCTGTCGCCATCATCACCGCTTCCTACGAAGGCGAGCCACCAGACAATGCGGCATTGTTCTGCAACTGGATTCAAGGTCTCAAGGGCAAGGAGCTGGAGAACGTGTCATATGCCGTCTTTGGTTGTGGACACCATGACTGGTCGTCAACCTTCCACAAGATCCCGAAAATGTGCGATGCGACAATTGAGAAGTTTGGCGGAACGAGAATAGCACCGCTGGGAGTAGCTGACGCCGCAGACGGTGACATGTTCACCAAATTTGAGTCCTGGGAGGACGAGGTCTTCTGGCCAGCTATGAAGGAGAAATATGGAATCGATGGGGACGATAAGGATGGAGAGGCTCTGCAAGGTGGACTCTCGGTCGAAATCTCGACGCCTCGATCCTCGACCCTTCGCCAAGACGTCAAGGAGGCCGTTGTTGTCGAAACCCGCAGCCTCACATCCCCTGGGGCTCCTACCAAGAAGCACATTGAGATCCAACTGCCGAGCGACATGTCCTACTCCGCAGGAGATTACTTGGCGATTCTTCCTATTAACCCGAAGGATATTGTGCACCGAGCCCTCCGCCGTTTACAGCTGCCGTGGGACGCCCACATCACCATCAGCAGCCAGAGCCAGACCACTCTGCCCACCGGCTCCTCCGTACCAGCATCTGATGTTCTCGGTGCCTATGTTGAGCTCGCCCAACCAGCGACCAAACGCAGCGTTGCCGCCCTGGCCGAGGCTGCAAAGGACGAAGAGACCAAGGCCGCGCTCCGAAACTTGGGCGGTGACAACTACCTGTCCGAAGTCAGTGCTAAACGCCTCTCGGTGCTGGATCTTCTGGAGAAGTTCCCATCAGTCGAGCTTCCCTTCGCCACCTTCCTCTCTCTCCTTCCCCCAATGAGAGTGCGCCAGTACTCTATCTCCTCATCACCGCTGTGGAACCCCAACAACCTGACCCTAACCTATGCCGTCCTCGACGCACCGGCCCTTGCCGGAAACGGCCAACGCTACGTGGGCGTCGCCACAAGCTACCTCGCGAGCCTCGAGGCGGGCGACAAGCTGCATGTTGCCATCAGGCCGTCACACGCGAGCTTCCACCTGCCGGTGGACAGCGAGAGGACGCCCGTGCTGTGCATCGCGGCGGGCTCCGGCCTCGCGCCGTTCCGCGGGTTCATCCAGGAGCGGGCGGCCATGCTCGGCGCCGGCAGGAAGCTGGCGCCCGCGGTCCTCTTCTTCGGCTGCCGCAGCCCAGATCAGGACGACCTGTACCGCGAGGAGCTGGACAAGTGGCAGGCGGCCGGCGCGGTGGACGTGCGCCGCGCGTACAGCCGGCAGCCCGAGGCCAGCGAAGGCTGCGTCCACCTGCAGGACCGGCTGTGGAAGGACCGCAGGGAGGTGCAGGCACTGTGGGAGCAGGGTGCCAAGGTCTACGTCTGCGGTTCGCGCGGTGTGGGCGATGCCGTGAGAGAGGTGGCGATCAAGATGTATGTGGAGGGCGCCAAGGAGAACCACGGCAAGGATTTGAGTGTTGAGGAGGCGACGGCGCGCTTCGACGCTGTGAGGAACGAGAGATACGCCACGGATGTGTTTGACTAGTTGCATACCATGCTGGGATTTCTAAGTTGGGGTTAGATACCGTCAAGGCAGGTCTGGGTTGCTAAAGGTCTATCTGGATCGGAGTTTGTAGATTGGGCAATTTTCCTTGAATTTCAGGCTCTCTTATCCTTTGTGCACACTCCTGTCCCTTCCACAGCATCATATCATGGCCGTGACTTGTCCTGATGAGCCTTGAACTCGCTCACGAGCTTCTCCCGGCTCCATCCCTCATCCAACCCCCTCACGGCAACATCAAGCTCAGACACGGGCGCTAGGCCGCCCGGCCGTGGAGGGTTGTTGTCTAGGTTGGTGGGGAACGCGTAACCCTCACAGATGGCACACAACAGCGCGTCCACTGTATCACTCCTCCCCTCCTTTTTGTGCCTCGAGACGATCTCGTCCCAGCACGCGTCCAGCAGCGGCAGGGCGTCGACCGACTCCATCGGCTTCCCAAATGGGCTGCTGATTTGAAGAAGATTGGCCATGCGGTTCACGTCGGCGCTGACGTTCTCGCCCGCGGCGTGGAACAGCGCCGGGTTGAAGAAGATGCCGTCGCCTTGCTCCATGGGCAGGGCGACGTAGTGCGCGTCGAAGTAGTCGACGAACTCCTGCCGGCGGTAGGCCATGTATCCCTCCTCGAACGTCTGCGAGAAGGGCAGCAGGCGCGTCGGCCCGCTCTCGGGCGGGACGTCGACGTGCGCCACTGCGCCCTGGAGCGTGAGGAACTGGCTCGCGACGTGCATCGCCCTGGGCACCTGCGCCGCGCCCTCGGCCGTCTGGAAGCCGAGGTGGTAATCGCGATGGCAGACCTGGGCCTTGGACCCCGGCCGAACATTGTTCACCTGCGCCGTGATCCTGTATCCGCCGCCTAACCACGCAGACGAGATGAGGCCCAGGAAGGGGTTTCCATAGTAGTCCGCAAAAGAAGCAGGGTCGGCGAGGGCGTGCTTGCTGAACGAGTTCCAGATGCGGTCGTTCTTGCCCGCGGCGGCAAAGTGATCGCCCTGCGACACGCCCTCTGCGCGCTCCCGCTCGATGATGGAGTAGAAGGCCTTGTTGGACCGCTCCAGCAGGGCGCCGTCGCGGAACAGGCCCTTGGTCACGAAGACGCCCGGTCCGCTGTGCAGGATGCGGTACCACTCCTCCTGCAGTGCGCTGCGCTCCGCGGACGGCAGGAATGAGTAAGAAGGAGGGAGGTTGTAGATGGGTACATTGCTTTCGACCGTGGCTGCGAGGGGATAGTGCTCGCGCGTGGCCTTCTGCGAGCATATGGCTGCGAGCTGGTCGAGGGGCGGTGCCTCGTCGAGGGCGAAGAGGCGCCTCAGGGTGCCTGGGGCCCGAGCAGGTGTACTCCTCATCGCCTTCTGTGCTGCTGATGCTGCTGCGGCCGCCATGTTGAAGTAGTCATGTCGTTGTCCTGGTCATGCTCCCCTCTTCCATCGCCGCGGGTGGGAAGAGGGTTGGTTTGTTATATCTATGCCCTGGCCCTTCTGACCCTGCGGCGGGGGATCTCGTCGATTTGACCCCTTCCGGTTCCACAATTGTTGCTTTTGGTGCTGTCACAGGCCGTCTCCACCCTCGGCCCGACGCCTGGTTTGCGGGGTGTGGTGCGGCTCTTGGGTCAAGTTAGGGCCATCTCGGCGATTACAACCTGTTTCTAAATGAATAGTTTGCGTGTTCACTCTGAGACAGACTGTAATTTTGATACGTTTTCTTGATTTCGTTCCCATCATAGGCGTCACTTGTCCCACGAACGGGCATAGAACTGGATTGTGGGGAACATGAATCTCGGTGTTGTGAGATCATCCCACCAGTTGACCTCAATATCAGCTAACTCTTTGGCGTGGTTCGCGACGGCAGTTGGTCGAAGAGGCCACAGAAACTATGTACTCACAAGGTTCTGTTACTTGCATCTATCATGTTTATACCATCTCGCTTGGGGTAAGTCTTGGACTTTTGAATCATGAATAGTTCGTGGGCGTAGGCCACGGTCTGCCAAGATAACCGGGGCTTGAGGCTCCCAATACAAGTTCTATCTTAATGTCTACAATCTGTAGCGTTCTTACCCAATCTGAAAATCTCTTTGATAGGAAACCACAGCTCTAGTATTGCCACCGTCCCCGAGCAGTAGGACCGCCGGGGTTTGCGTTTGTGAGGTGTAAGTCAAGATATCCTTACTTAGAGCTAGAGGTGTCATATTTCAGCGTTGTCTTTCCCAAATACTAAAGCGGCAAAGGTCTTGCCCACAGCGTCGTTTCATAAATCCATTACCATATGCCTTGGACAAATTTGCAAATTCACTGGAATATTCGCCGATATTCTCCATTCTTATTGTTTTTGGTAATCAATTTTCGAATAGAACTCGATTTCCGGAACTCAGATTCCGGCACGAATCTGTCGGAATTCGAATTCCGGGCTCCACTTACTTCCTGGCCCGGTTCAGATGGAGCACCTGTGTAAAACAACACGTCTGTTCCCAAAATGATCTGTTATCGTCTGAATGAGCTTACTGTAGTAAGTGCCAGTGGCGCTACTTTGTTTCTTGTCACTCAGCTTATTGAGTTGTGGAAAGTGGCCAGAATTGTGAATCCAAAAATGACCACATACCATGTAAGTGAATAGCGCTCATCCTCGATGCACGAATGGCTTTCTCCATTGATTCTTAGCTTGGTGAGACCAATCCATGCACTGTTATGGCCATGATTATCCGGGAGATACAATGCATGAATCTCGAGATGTCACACTCTAGACGAATCGTAATGCAAGGGTGGTGGGCACAAGTAAGTGGTTTCGTTCTTAAACCTGTATACCTAAGTACGCACCAAGGCACATAGGGTCCTTTCTCACAGTAAGAAATGCGCAAAGACCCAGCGCTTCCACTATTTTGTTTCCTTTAAAAAAAAAGTAATACTGACAAGTCTGTGACATATGACCTGATCCTAGTGGCAGCTGCACAGACAAGGTTAGCAAGAATCGCTTACCCTCCGACACAAATAGGCCGTGGATTACTAGCTGGCAAACCAAGTCATACAGCGACAAGGCATAAGTGAATTGTCATGATGCGGGAGGAGAAAACCAGGATTTGAGGAGCCCCAGCCCAAGAAAGCAAAGCCTAGAATGTTCGAACAGCTTAATGGCCAAGGTGTGTGCAACTGGAAACTCGAAGAACACCGCCACCAGAAGGAACCCCAAAGTTTACCTCTGCTGCATGGAAGCCGCAATTGATCGGAAGAACGCCTCTGCATACACGATAAGCTTTCTCATACGGAGACAGCCCTAAACAAGTACTTCTGCAGTGTGGGTTGCTGGTATCCTAGAGGGTAGCCAGGCCATGCAACCTTGCACAAGATATACAGTAGAGCCTCTTCCTATGAGATCAAAAAGACTTCATCTTTTGGGGACATAAATTCAGATTGCAGGTGAGTGGCGCCCAGAATCTGCTAGTTAACCCTTTGTCCAGCATGTGACTGAGCAATGCCTCACTGACGAGGGCCAGTCCATGATTGAACGTTTAAATTTCTGTGTGTGGTGTGTCTTATCAGGAGACTTCGCCGGAGCTTGGGTTCCCACCTCGTCCCCTCGTCAACTTTTGATCAAGAAGATCTCACAGGCTGGTTGGACCCGAAATCAGCTGTGTCGCATTCTGATTTGGGGTGAGAACGCTGCAGGTGCAGACAGTTCAGGGTTTATTCGATGCAAGCCCCACTTCAGCGCTGGACCGTGCCCGTCGAAAATTTGAAATTTTCAGATGCATACAAGCAAATTAAGTTTCAACAACACAGCACTCACTGAAATTACCTGTGAAGGAACCTCTCAGAATTCTCATTGAAAAGGGAATTGAATGAGACAGTCAAGAGAGAACCAGGCGTAGCATCGATACAGGGTCTAGGCTGCTCATCTGCATCTCAAGAATCCAACCATGGCACGGACGACGAGGTCCAAGGCGGCGGCTGCCGCACCAGAGGCTGTTACGACAGAAGTACCTGCAGACGTCACCACATCAGCTGCCAATACAACTGCCACCGAGGACCAGCCAGAGCAAGAGAAGCAGGAGTCAAAGAATGACTCAAGGACCAAGAGCAAACAACGTCGGGCCAATAGGCGGAACCTGTACAAAAAGGCAAAGAGGCATCAGGCCGTCGTGGAACTACAGAAGTCACTGGAGTCAGCAGGCAAGCCGATGGGCAGGAAGGAGCGGTACGCTCTACGGGTGCAGTCGTACCGGCCTCACAGGCAGAAGGCCAAGGCTACGTCCAGGAAGGTTTCTGAACTCGAGAGTCTCGTCAAGAAGCAGCAGGAGCAGATCAAGGAGCTGAGGAAGCTGGCGATGGGCACTACCCCAAAACTACAGCCTCCCATGAGCCCACCGACTGCGGGTATGGAGGTGGATGAAGAGCCGGACTCCTCGCCTGCCAAGATCAGGGACCAGCTCTTGACGGATGCGTCACGATCGCCCGTCGGCGAGGGGCAGACAGTCGTCGAGGTGGAGGAGGTTGTGAAGAGGCCAGCTGGCGAAAATACTTCTGGCGAACCGATACAGGGCGCCCAGGAAGGCACCGTGGTCACCAGTGTTGAGCAGGACGTGGAGTACCCTGCGCTGCCGTCCGTCGAGGAGCCCACACAGGCGGTCGAGGAGAAGAGCGGTGAGGATGTCAACAGGGCCAGCGAGGACCAGCCAGAGGTGGCTGATGGAACACACGACACCGCCACGAACGCAGTACTGAAGCTGTCTGCCGACACACCCATCAAGTCAAAGGAGGAAGTAAGAGATTCGAGCGCAGAGGACTCAAATGCCGGCACGCCGCGGAACGTGAGACGGTCTCCCAGAAAAAAGGCAAAGCGGAGGAGCTTTGCCGGACATTCCTACGCGGGCTAGTGGTCCTGGATGTTCGGAGAGAGGACAAAGCTTCAGAGCGCGGAGCGATGAGAGGGCACCTGGGCGAGACCTGGTTTCTGCATCGAAAGACAAGGCATCCGGAACAGGCGACGAGATTGGCGACGAAGGCATAACTCCGGCTTGGGTCTGGACAGGTACATAATAATGAGATTGCATGGCATGGTTTGATATTTGTATATTCAGAGGCATGATGAGGCAGGCCGGGATCATTTCATTCGTGAACCAACCCGCAATGTCTCAGTTCCTTGCCCACAGCGCCGAATCAGCGCAGTTCAAGATCAGTTCCGATGCCGCACCACAGTTGAGACAGCAGTCACGCTCAGAGTTCAATACTGAACAGACCAAGAACGCATTGACGAATCATTCACCAGACCTAGAACGTCACGGGATGGGCTTGGTGGCCATCTTTGACGCGTGTTGATGGCACCCGCCACTGTGACTACAGTCATCGTGCACGATAGCAACGATTGTGTGGGAGCGAAGCTGTGAGCATGCATGGGCAATGCCTGGCGATTTAGAGTTTGAGGCTCGGTGGATCCTGTCTGTTCACAGGGTGGGGGTGGAGGCTCATCCGGTCCGGCACAACTTAGGCAGTCTAAATCGTCGCCTGCTCTTGCCCCCAAACCGTGTCTCTGCCTGGGGCAATTCAGTCTGCCTGGCGGCCTTCTCGGGGCATGTCGTACATCGGATGAAGTGGTCCAATGGCAATGCTTTGGGATGAACGCCGTGGTCTCGCAGGGCAGCGAGTGGCTCGCAAACCCGCTCCAAAAATAAATGCACCGCAACGTCGTACTTTGGGCGCCGCACCTGCGTAGAGGATGCACCCGTCTGCTTGGACGACACAACGCCGGTTGCCGTCCTGGGGTAGACATACATCCTGGGATGCAAAGCTGAGCATTGTTTTCTATAGTATCCAACGAACAAGTGCTTAGACTTTATGATACAGACTGCCAGACCCACCCGGAAAGAGGGGCCGTCCCGAAGTGCAAGGTTAGCTCCCCAGATTTGGTATGTACCTAAGTACTCCGTACTCTAGACCGGATGTTGCCGCCGCAACATCTTGTCACCATCTGGTCACCGGAGCAGAACAATAAATTTATTCGAGGCAGCTCTCGTTCTCTAACCCCATCCACTTGGTCGACGAGCAAGCAAACAGCCCCGCCCCTCTAGGCCCCTCGCACAACGGCGGCAGCAGCACCAGCAGTGGCAGCAGAGTCGTCGTCGACCACAGCTCGGCTGCATGCACGTCGATCCAGGCCAGTCGCCCTGCCCCATTGATTGGCCGTCCGCCCGCAGCCGCTTCTTCTGCCATCCCATCCATCCCATGCACGTCTTCACCCTGCAGTAGCTCGCATCGAGGCAACAAGGAACACAAAGTCCCCCGGCCGAATCTCTCTACCTGTGGACTCTGCGAGCCTCACCTCCTTTCGCACCTTCTTTTTTTTCTTCCTCTTTTGCACCCTTAGTTGTTGCACCCTCACCTGCAGGCCCATCCGTCTCCGCCCGCTCTCTGACGTCTGTCTCGTCCTGCTGTGCGAGCAACGCCAGAGCCTTCACTTGGAGTGGTACATGCCTGCTTCTTTGGCTACCTAGGTACCCAGGTTCATCCGTCAACTTGCGCCCAAGGCACCTCTCCCACTCCCACTCCTTTCTGCCTGGTCCACGACTTCCACCCGCACTATCGACAGGCCTCTGGCGCCTCTCCAGGTTTTTTTCACCTCCTCATTCTACACTTTTACCAAATACTTTCCCAACATCAACTTGCGACCAACCTAGGCCTTACCTGTGCTTCTGCGACCTGCTTTGCCCCGCCGCAGACTCGCACTCATACCCCTGTCTACTACTTCATAATTACGTACCCAGCTGCTCCCGCATGTGGCTTGCTTAGGCCTTCCCTGAAGTGCTGGAATCGAACCACGCATTTTCTGTGAACCTTCCTACAGTTACACCCAAAAATGGACCCGATTCCACAGCCAGACGACACCCTCATTAGGGAAGGCGAGCCATCCAACCCGCGCCTCGACAAGGACGGCAAGCCAACCTCCGCCGATGCCGCCCCCGGTCCTGACGCCCCTTCTAAGCCCAAGGATGTCTCCAAGCCAACTGAATCTAAGGGGAAGGCTGGCAAGAAGCAGTCCAAAGGAAGCAAGGCAAAGAAAGTCAAGAAAAAGAAGAAGAAGAAGCGAACCGCAATAAACGACTTGTCCGACTCGTCTTCTACCTCCGATGATGATTCGGACAGTGACACCGCAGATGAAGACGTTGTTTTACGCCGCAGGCGCACAAATAAGAAGCGAGAGGAGGCCCCAAAGCTCAAGAACATGGGAGACACGAGGCACAAGGGCCCTGTCAAGAGCAAGCTCAAGCCCCTTGTGGCTTCCAGCTCCGACTCGGATTCCGACTCAGATTCTTCTCAGCTATCCTCCAGCGACGACCTGGACGACCCTGAGCCGCTGGCAAATTCCCAGAAGAAGACCAAGGATCAGGCCTTTAAGCAGGAGCTCGCACTCCAGGTCCAACGGGAAGTCCGGCGGGCCATTCAGCTCCAGCAGCTTGCTCAAGCAGCCCCTCCCCCTCCGCCGCTTTCAAGCCATGCTGGCTTCGGTTCTACGCTCGATTCGGGGCTCACCTCGGGTCTGCTGCCCAATTCTGGTAGTACTTTCCCTCGGGCAGCCGCAGTTGGAGGTCTGCAGGGAGGTAACCCCTTTGCCGCCACCCGAGGCCAAGCCCGTCAGGCATACGATGATGGTTTGGCGCTTTTTGATGGTTTGGGTGATCCACTGGGACGAGGCACTGTCATTCCTGGCCGCCGACCCATGGGTACGGACAGGAAATTGCCTGCTAGTGCGGAAGCCCCGCAGAGGAAGAAGTCGAAGGCTTTGGCCTTCAAGAGGGTTGACCAAGTGTGGGACAATTCCATCCACAACTTCAAACTCCAAGATACTGCGGAGTCTTCTGCCGATAAGAAATATGACGGATTCTGCTTCCATGTTCGTCGCACTTTTGACTGGGAAGGTAAATACAAGGCCACAGTCGTAGACGTCAAGAGCAAGGCTTTACGCGAGTGCCTTCAAGATGTCATAGGCAACATCAAGGGTGTCAGTCTTGTGGACGAGACGCCCAAGCTTGACCCGAACGTGTTGTTTCTCTACCTTGAGGATCTGAGGAAACATGCGAAGCACCTCAAGAAGCAAGTGAAGAATCCCTCGGCATCCGACAAGCAAGAGCGGAAGAAAGAGGTCAAGTGGGTGGAGGAGAAGAGGCTCAATCTCAAGGTTCTTGTAAAATACATTGACAAGGACTACGAGCACATCAAGAAGAGCCTTTACCCAATGTTGGAGCACGGACTAATCACTTTTGATCTCCTTTGGGCTTTGTGGAAGCCAGGTACCCTTGCGTACACCACAACCTACGGGTCACACGATGAGCCCCGGGTCTTCAAGGTTGATACGGCTGAGAAGCATTATCACATCACCAAGGGAGAATTTTACTATGTTGATGGCAAGGTAAATGCAATTCCTGTGGTGCATTTAAGTTTCAATGCTGACTCTGGACTAGTACTTCGAGTACGACGGCAAGCAATTCGGGTATGGTCGCATGATGGAAGAGATTGGAGAGTTCCGCGGCGCCAAGAAGATCACCAGCCTCAGTTCCTACCCGCTTAAATACCACAAGAACGAGAAACAGATAAGAAAGGATCTCGTCGAGCGAGGAAAGAAGTTTGTGTCTCTCAGCGGTGTCCACTACAAGTCTCACCAGGGTATGGCGTACTACAAGAAGAAGAAATCCATCATCAAGGTGAACGTCAACGGCCGGGTGATGATCGATCCAGCAATACACAGGAGGATCAACCCAAACTACCCAATCTCACTTGTCCGACCTAAAGAACAGGACGTCCTTAGTGAGGATGACGAGTCTGATGAGGACGCATGCTGCCCTGTTGGCTCAGATTCGGAGGACGACATGGCTCACGACAAGGACCTTGAGGACGGTGAAGAGGAAGTCAAATTCGTCACAAAAGTCTTAAAGGACAACAAGGGACGACTCTCTCTTGTCCATATGACGAAGGACGAAGCAGAGGATATGAACAAGGAGAAGCTCTCCAAGGTTGAGACCCAGGATGATGCCGCTATTGACAGTAGCAGTGATGAAGGCAAACATCAGGGCTCCAAGAAGACATCTGAGTGGACTGATGAGGAGTACCTAATTGCAAGCCCTGTGGTCCTCGGATTTTCTTTTGGAGAGAAGCTCTGGCTGGAATTCACGGTTTCTGGAGTCCAGGAGATCCGGTGGAACGAACATGCTTACGAGTCTTTGGTTTTGGAGAAGAGAACCAAGGAGACGGTCAAGGTTTGTAGAAACAATCCCGCACGCCTTGTGCGTGTGAAATCAGCTAACACTCGAGCAGGCTCTCGTCGAATCTCACAAGTATCACGCAGCAGAGTCCATCGACGACGTGATCCAGGGCAAGGGCAAAGGCCTTGTTTGTAAGCCGGCTCCCGCAATCTACATCTTCTTTCTGCATCAGGCGCTAACTCATGTGCAGCGGTGCTCCATGGTCCACCTGGCACAGGCAAAACCCTGACTGCCGAGGGGATTAGTGAGCTATTGAAGTGCCCCTTGTACATGGTTTCTGCTGGTGAGCTTGGCACGGACTCGCGTATCCTTGAGGGTGAGCTACAGAGGATTCTTGACATATGCCATGCCTGGGGTGCAATCCTCTTGTTGGATGAGGCGGATGTGTTCCTGGAGAAGCGTAATATGCACGATATCCACCGCAACGCCCTTGTCAGCATCTTCTTGCGGCAGCTCGAGTACTTTCAGGGCATCCTCTTCCTCACCACCAACCGGGTAGAGACTTTTGACGATGCGTTCCAGTCGCGCATTCACATTGCCCTGCGGTATGATCCACTCGACTTGAAGGCCAAGAAGGCGATTTTCAAGATGTTTGTGGAGAAGGCCCGGGTTCAACAAAAGGTCGAAAGCACACCTTTCACGGAGGAAGAGTACAACACACTTGCTCGACATGACCTCAACGGCAGACAGATCAAGAATACAGTCATCAGGGCGCAGGCACTTGCGGTCAACAAGGCTGAGCCATTGTCGATGGTGCACGTCAGACAGATCCTGGATGTTCAGGTCAATTTTGACCGTGACCTGAAGGGTGGCACCGGGTACCAGGATGCCATGAGAAGCTACTTTTAGTGGAACAAGTCCGGGGCAAGGGACTGGACGGCCAGTCTATCTGGCTTTGAGCGTTTTGATACAGTTCAGACCATGGCAAGACCGTTCTCGGTTTGCGCATTCAACAGTCTTTTTATGGCACCGCACGGAGCACAGAACAAGAAGGTAAAGTGCAACATTCGCGTGGCGTTCATGGCGAATATGGATCATGGATTTTGACCCAACAGGTTTGACAATATCGAATCTGGACAGTCACGCCGGTCGTTCTCGTTGTGGAAGAAGCGGTTCCGGACACCGGAGCGCAACTCAGTGCGCTTCAAGGACAAAGTAGTTGATAGCATCAGCTCAGTTAAAGTACTATGTATGAATCCCGTACAATGGCACATGAGGCCTCTGTGTTATTGACACGTGCCTCGTTCTCATCGTCAGAGGGAGCCTGCACAGCACATTGCAATGTTCAAAACTGGTTTTTCGAGACTCGGGTGCACGATACCATGGCTCATTGAGATAAAATGTGATATCATTTGTCAAGCGTTGTGTAAGTGACTCGAGTCATGGCTTGCATGACTATTTATGAGTTCCGAGGTTGCCACACCCTGTCTGCCACACCCACCCTGGTACGGGCCTCTCTGCGCACCGTGGTAGGCCAAGCGAGGCGCTAAATCTCGCGAATTCTGCACGCTAAGGTACTAAGAATCTTAAAATACCTTCTAAAGTACTCTAAAGAAACAGAATATCTTCTCTTATTTTTAAGAAAACAGTTGGCTGCGCCGGGCAGGGTTGGTCCTCTGGGCTTGCGTTGTGCCTACCGGCCCTACTCGTAGCCCTTCGCTGCGCTTCGGGGCTTGCCCCCTTCGCCCTGCCGGCCCTTAAAAAAAAGGTGCCTTTTTTAAGGTATGTGAATAGCCCCATAGGGTGTGGTAGACCGGGTGTGGCAACCTCGGAACTCACTATTTATCGCTTGTCGGGATTCGGCACTGGGGCCTTGGTGTCCTCGTCCGGGATCCTGGTGCGTTGTATAGCACATATTTTGGGATCAAATACTCATCCTTTCATGACAAAGCTCAGCAGTTCCTTGCTTTCGAGCGAGGCCGCTGTGCGCTGTTTCTGGCATACACCAGTCATGCGTACAATTAGAAAAGTTTGAGTCTTGAGAGAGTGAGATAACAAGTAAAGCGAATGACTCTCCCCGGCTTCTAGGTAATTAAACGGCCCGCAGGTGTCCAATGACCGACTGCCGAGCGGGTCTCTACGGCTCCCAGTCCCACGGCATCAACACCAATACCCCGGGCCGCAATCTCGCGTTGCCCTTGCAGCTCCGGCCGCTAACCTAGACTGTTGCCGATAAAGACGCAGGTATAACTAGAGAGTTTCGCCGTCAAAGCCACGGGAAAATGCTGCAGCGCAAGCCTCCTTCTCCGCATCCGCTGGCCCCCTGACCGACTGAAAGACCTGTTGCGGCTTCGACAAGACTCAATACTACGCACTTGTCTTCCCTCCGGTGTGCATATCAACCAAGCAAGATGAGGTCCTCGACAAGAATGGCCGGTGCTCTTACCGGGACCATGTTGGCTCTTTCGGTCAACGCCGACCCGGTGCGCAGGAACGGCAATGCGACGCTGGCGGGTCCGTCCCTCACCCACTGGCCGGCCGAAGCGGCGGCGTCGCTGGACGCCATGATCGCCGACAATGCGAACTCGAGCAGTGAGTACACGACTTCTCTTGTGGTCCGGCCATGTAACGCAGGCTGCTGACACGATCCAGACTACGCTGTCTTTGACATGGACAACACCTCGTACAGGTTCGACCTGGAGGAGTCGCTCATCCCATGGCTGGACAACAAGGGGGTCCTGACCAGGGACTCGCTCGACCCGTCGCTGAAGCCGATTCCATTCCGGGACAACGCGACGCACACCGAGTCGCTGTACAGCTACTACCTGCGCCTCTGCGACATGGACGAGCTGCTCTGCTACCCGTGGGCGGCGCAGGTGTTTGCGGGGCTGACGCTGCGGGAGCTCAAGGGCCACGTGGATGACCTGCTGGCGCACAACGGGACCGTGCCGGCCACCTACTACGACGAGGACACGGGCGAGGTCGTGTCGACGGAGGTCAGCCCGCCGCGCATCTTCCGCGGCCAGGCGGAGCTGTACAACCGGCTCATGGCCAACGGCATCGCCGTGTACGTCATCTCGGCGGCGTCGGAGGAGCTGGTGCGCATGGTGGCCTCCGACCCAAAGTATGGGTACAACGTTCCGGCCGAGAACGTTATCGGCGTGACGTGTTTCCTGCGCAACACCACGACTGGCGACCTCGTCACGGCGCGGAGGCAGATCGAGGAGGGCGAGTATGACCCCGAGGCCAACCTGGATCTCGTGTACACGCCGTACCTCTTCACGCCCGCGACGTGGATGGCGGGTAAGTTTGCCGCCATCCTGACATATATCGACAACTGGCGCATGCCCGTGCTCGCCGGTGGCGACACACCCAACAGTGACGGGCCCATGCAGTTCCACGGCGTCGATGTGTCAAAGGGAGGCATCCACCTGTGGGTGAACCGCTCGTCGTCTGCTTGGGAGGACATCAGCGAGATGATTGAGGACTTTGCTGGCCAGCAGGCGGACCTCGGGCTCGAGGTGACTGCTGACAAGAACTGGGTGGTTGTGCTGCCCGAGGACATTCTGTGAGAGTGGTGAAAAGTGAGCCCGTGTGTTGTGTGATGCAATGCGTGAGTGATTGAATGCCTCGCCCGAGTGTGATTGTCCACAACGAGTGTACTGCGCGGTCCCTCTCATCGCCGTCGCCGTCGAGATGTGCCCATTATGCAAGACAACGGTTTGCGTGCATATTCAGAGTGAAGGTGAATCATGATGGTCGCCGTCGCAGCCGAAATAAAATTTAATCAGATAATACATTGTTGTAGATGTGTCTTTTGTCATTCTCCCGGGTTTACATCACGACGCACCACAGCTTGCTGATGGTGGCGTCGGTCTGAAGCTCATGTTAACTGGCAGGCGCAGCATTTCCCTGCATTGTTTGGGGACTCGCTCTGCGGGGGTTGGGTACTCCCTGGGAACAGCCCCCACGCCCAGTAGCACCCTCCCCAGGGGCCCACTCGCCTTGGTGGGGCAGGCAAACAACCCCCGGGAAGGAGGTTCGCGTCGAGGCGCGTCAGGTCAAATAATGACGACCGGCCAGGATCGACCCCACGTAATGTACGGTGCCATACGCTGGGCGCAAAGTCAACCAACTCCCAGATCGTCTCCCCTCTTCCAATAGCCCAGGTTTTCCTCCATGGCATGACAGCAGCCTCCAACAGTACAGAATGGCCCACCCACACCCGCCGGGCCTGACGCCAGCAGAGGTCTCGTTCCTCTGCGAAATGGAAATGGTCACAGTCGTCCCGAGAGGGCGGCTAGACAGTATAGACCTTCTCAGTGTTCGTGCAGCCTGTGCCGACCGGAACCTCGCCTTCGTATGCAAGCTTTCAGCTGACTTGTCTCTGTCCAGGGCACAACTCCCCCCCTCCGACCACCACATCGTGCCCAACTCCCCCTCTGGCTCGCCCTCCTCCTCAAGAAACAACGTCGCGCCAACATCGTCCCACCAGCATGGCTCCACCCCTTGTCTCTCGCCGAGATCATCCGCCAAGAAACGAGAGAAGATCCCACAGCATTCAGCAAACCACCCCCGCCACCAGTAAGGGCTGACAGCCGCGGCGTCGCCCATCGCGTCAACACTTCAGCACTGGGCAACGGCGATGGCGGCGATGGCGCAACACTGCTCTCGCCGCCCTTCCTGCCGAGCTCCACCGCCGAGTCCCCCGCCGGATACTTGCCCTACCACTGGCTCGAGACGGCCGAGATGCTTCTGGCCCACGCGCCGGACGACATGTCCGCCCCCGCCGGCGAGATCCGGGGCCTGCTGCGCGACCTGGTCGAGGTGCGCTCGGCCAAGCTCCGGGGCAGCACCACGCAGCTCGAGCAGTTCGGCGGCGGCGTCATGAACCTCCGCGGCGTGGGCGCCATGGAGCTGGCCGAGAACAGGGGGTTCGTGCTCGGTGTCGTCGACGGCGTGAGGAAGCTCGGCGCCAGTGCCGAGGCCACGCGTCGGGAAGAAGAGGAGGAAGGCGGCGATGGTGCTGAGTATGAGGAGAGTGACGATGATATGGGGTTATAATGACGCTCGAGGTCGGGCCGTAATCCGAACGACGGGAGCATGAGAAACGGGTGGTACAGCATGATCCACGCGCTACGAACTATTATACTGGACGGTTTAAGTATGGTTGGTCTGCCGCAGGACCAGGGATGGCGGCAGGATCTTGGGAATAGCAAGCATGGCTCGGCGTTTTCGATTGGGTAACCTCGGGAATCATATACAGGTGAATCAAAAGCTCAATGTTCGCAGCAATCTAATACACGCGGCAAGCTCCAGGTCCTTTTCTTCGACAGTGTTCCAAGCCAACGACCCCAAGTCGCTCATACTCACGAATCGCAACCCGGGCGACTGCACAGAGAGGTTAATGTTATCCAGACCACCAGTGGTCTGCGACCATGATCGTCATGTCCGATCTATGGATCAACGTCATCGGTCTCTTTGTCATCGACAGAGTTGGCCTCCTCGTCGTCATCTTCCTCAGCCTCGTTCGCACTATAGACGTACGTGGGCTCCTCAGGACTGAACAGACTACCCGCATCCTCCCACTGCGGCTTGATATACCGCACAGTTGGAACAACAATCGGGCTGTTCTCGACGCTCACGGCTGGTGGAGAGTCAATGTCTCCTCCAATGCTGCTTCTTTGCGGCAGAGGGGCAGCATCAGGGGCAGCATCAGGGGCAGCATGGCCGTCCCCGAAGGCTTGTTCCACTTGGACTTCCAACCCCACGTTGCTTCCTGACGAGATGCCGGACGCTGTGAGATCTGTGTCTTGCGTTGACTCCGGAGTAGGATCGCGGCCTTCTTTTTCTTCTGGCCTGCCCTCAATGTGATCCACACTCCGTGATGGTTCGCTGGTGATTGAGGCGCCTATGTCCCTTGGCATGCTTGCTTCCTCTAGCAACCTCTTTATGTGAGTGCTAGGCGAGATGTCCTCCGCTGTCTCTTCTGTGGTGCCACCGGCTTCCTCAGTATTTTTGGTGGGGACGACAGCCACCGAAGGATTCATGTCTTGGGGCAAGCTTGTGTCTTCTGTCACAGCGACGACATTGTGGGTATCTGGAACCGTGTCCCTGACGTCTCCTTCCCCGACTTCCTCAGCGGTTTCTAACCGACCGGCTCCCGGAGAGCCTGGATCCTCAGGCAAGCTGGAGATATTGGAGGCTATAGAGCTGCTATCCTCCGCAGATCGTACTTTGCAGGTGATTATTTCTGGGCTCGCTGAACGGGGGCTAGATGCCGCAGAGTTTGTCTCTGGCGTGAGCAAACCGGTTCTGTCAGAGGATGTCGGGGCTTGATTGTCTATGTGGCCTCCTTCGCTACTTGCTTCCTCAATTGTTGTAGATTCGTACAACTGAGCAGCCATGTTAATTCTGGCCTCACGGAAAGGGTTTGATTGTCCTTCCGCAGTGACCGTGGCAGAAGGGATGGTGACCTCAGGCGGCCGTTGTTCTCGACCTGGGCGTTGCCGAGATGGGCTCTGACTGCCGCTCTCCTCCGGCACACAAGGCGTAGGTTCTGGATGACTTTCCTTCTCTCTCAATTCTGAATTTCCCCCTTCTTGACTCTGACTTTGACACTTGTCTACAGGAGATGCATCGAACTTCTCTACCTCTTCCACCCTTAGCAGGCCCAGAGGGTTTTCACGTGCAAATCGCTCAGCGTCGCGTAACGGGTGGAGTTCCGGGATTCTACAATTACTCTCCTCCAGAGGCTTTTTCATTGTCGAAGCAAATCCATCATGCTGGTCAGAGTGGAGAGATTCCTCAGTGTGCTTTCCTTGTCGCTTGTGCTCCGGTCTGGCGGGCATTGACTTCGCGTCGCTGTCATTATTCGCTACTTCGGAAAGAGGTTCAGCCTGTCCTGTCTCAGATTCTGAATTGCGTCCATCGCCTGCTCCGAGGTCATGGCGGTCTTCAGCATCTGTCATACGGGTGTCGTTTTTAGGTGTTTGAATATCTGCCGTCTGGACGTCACCCTCCTCCGGCTCACTCGCCGTCTCGCCCTCGGAGTCATTCTCAGTCAGAAATATGCCCTCGTGTTTAGCCACAGGTTTTGACTGGAACTTTCCCTCGAGGACTGGCTCGGTCTCTTGCGTTTCGCCTTGTTGCGCATCGTCTCGCAGTTGTCCCTCTGCGGTCTCGCTGCTTCGCGTTTTTTCTAGCAAGATTTCTACTCCTTCTTCGTCGAATTCATCCAGGAAAGCCGCGCGATCCATTTTGAGCTTATTTCTGAAGTGTAGCAGGTCACTCGACAAAGTTTGCGCGGCTTCCCTTGCTAAACTTGCGGTCAATCCAAACTTGTGCGTGCCTAGGTCCCGTGCGGCTTCTTCGAGTGCTGTCGCTTCCTGCTGAGACTCCAATACGATCGTGGTCCAGGCACTCCTCCTCCTGAACCCCGGCCGAGCTGCTATTTCCTTGTCAAAATCTTTCTTCCATTCAGCCATCTCTCGTATTGCCGTCGTCACTTCGTCTGCGAGTGCTTCTGCAGCCCCGACGCTGTCGTCGGCTTCCTCAACTTGATCTACTCCGTCACCCCCCTGCTTCTTAGCCTCTTCACTCCCTTCTCCTTCCATCCCGTCTTCATTCTTGCTCTCCTCTCGTCGCACTATTCCATCACTTTCTGCGTTTCCATCTTCTGTTGCCATGGCCCGTTTGTTCTCAGCCCCATTGGTGCCTGTGTCCTGTTTAGGGTCACCGACGATGACTAGGTCAGCTCGCCATGATTCCAGTACGGGTGTAGGTATAGATGAATCATCAGGGCTTCGTGCCTGGAGATCTTTGCTCCACCGCGCTGCCAGCCGGCGGACTTGCTCCTTGACGTGGTCCATATCAGCCGCGGGCCGCTCCCACCATGTTAGGAATTCCGTCCTAGCGAGCCAGTGAGGCTCCATTCTCTGACGGGTCCCGTCTTCAACGACGACCTCACTCAGAATATCCCTGAGGTCTCTTTTTGTAAAGCGCACAAGGCTTGGACGATCTTCAACCACAGGCGTCGCGGGCTCCGGGGTCGTTCTCGTGAGTCCTGCCGCAACTGCTGCCTGCGCGAGTCGAGACGCCGCAGCAATATCGGCTCTTGAAATCTTTGTTTCCAAATCGCCGGGCTTTGATATAGTGGATTGTGGTTTTGTGCTCTCTGGTATTGTGGTTTCTGCCGTTGTAGACTGTGGCTCTACGGGTTGTGATACTGTGGTTTGTGGCTCTGTAGGCTGTGACTCTATAACTTGGGGGTCGGCGGGTTTGGGCCCTGCGTATTCAAGTTCCTCGGGCTCTGGATCTGGAGACTCTGGTTTTGCAGGCTCAAGTCCTTCAGATTTGGGCTCTTTGGCTTGTGATTGTGGCCCCTTTTTCTTTTTCGTGACCCTCTGCTTGACACTGCCTGTGATGTCTTGGTCTTTTGCAGGCCTTTTTGGAGGCCGCGTTGTTCTCGGACCCCGTCGCTTGACTCCCATATCCAGGCCTGGGCTGAGTTCTACAGGTGTCCCTCCATTCTCGTTGAGTTTCTTAAGCATGGATCGAGTCATCCGAGGCGGAGTTGTTGCTCGCCGCTTTTCCGTTTGACCTGGACGACGAATGACTCCGCCCGCTCGCTTTTTGGCCGGAGACTGCATTTTGACCTCGATCGCGTCCATCTCACTCGAACCTTTCGAAATGAGGAAAATACGCTGGTCCCGAAATAAGCAATGATGATTTTACTGCGGCCTTTGAGGCTCCTTCAAAACCCGAAGCCTGTCTGATTCGCGTCGTACAGTTGTGAAAGAGAGATTTTTATTGCTGGAAACGCTTATCTGGTATTCCATGATACTCGAGTCCACAATTGAGATCAAGTCAAATTGATTGCAAATTCTTGTTCAAATCGCTCTGCCTTTGTTCGAGTGTAAGCCTCTACTGTTTTCGGGCACGGGACAATGTACAGAAAGTCATGAGCCAAGCATGTCTGATGCAATAGAAAAGAACAAAGACTCAGCGTTGTGAATGTTTGTGGGGGGCACACTTCAGTGCTCGAGGGCTGAACTCGTCCTTACTCGAAAGTTGTTTCATTGTGCCCGGAAGTCTTATCATGTCCACCTAGGATTAGGTCTCTGGAATACCTTATTTTCGTTGGCCCCCGCTTTTGTCAATTATCCAGTCGATCTTTCAATCCCTCAACATCGATATCTCTTTGTCGATTACGCAGCCTGAACTGCACTGTCGATTGCGGCTAGAAGCCTGCGCCTGAGGTATTTGATGCATGGCTGATTGTGTTTTCGCCCGTCACTTTTGGAATCTATGATGTTCAAAACCTTTTGCCATGTTGATTTCGGACGTCGCTCCGTAATCACGCCCAAACAGAAAATCAAAAAGAAAATATGAAGCCAAGTTGCATGCAGCGTCGAAACGACTATTTGAGTAAAATCTGAAGTAGGACACGTGCGGAATAAACGTCCATATTAAAACACCGCGCAGGCTATGAAGCCGAGGGAACGAAGACTGAACTCACCTGCAACGCAACGAAGCCCACGGATACCAGACACCTCTGCCTTTTTTTACCTACCTCGGTCATTCACACACTAACGGTAGCTCTTTGAGAGCGTTCAAACACACTTTCTGGTATTTTAAACACTGTTATCGGCATTGTATGTTTTTTTAACGTTGGATCTTTGGGTATTCACCACTGTATGAATTAGATTAGAAAAATCTTCTTAATTTGAAAGCTTTTAGAAATTGTTGAAAATAGACCTACTGGTAGAAATCCAAAACCAAGAGATTCGGAGCAATGTGAGTCAGCGAGCCGGAGATTTTTGCTGCGCTCGACAGGTGCCTTTGATGATGACTGCACCATCTTGTATCAATAAGAACCTAAAGACTTTCGAAAGTCAGCTACATTCCATTATGAGTTGATTCCTGAGGTGTCTCAGGCAGGTCCCCTTGTTTGCACAGCCTGGGGGAAGGAAGCCTTACCGACACTATATATTGTATTGTTAATTTCCGTGTGCCAGTCATACAATTTTGGCTCTACAAAATATTCCGCTTTTGACATCCTAGATTCTCGGATCTCCTTCGATACGTCTTCCCTCTTCTTCTCTTCCCTACAAGAGTCCAGTCATCATGTCTTATCAAACCCCCAACAAATCGGGCATTCCAGCTCATGTCAGAGCCAACAAGGAAAACATCCCTCCCGTTCCGGCCTCACCAGTCCAAAACAATACACCAGGTCAAGTTGCGAATACCCCGTCCAACTGGACTTTTGTTCCGCCGAGAATGACAGACAGCTCGCCCCGGAAGCATCTGATGGATCTTGGTTGGCGAGCGAGGGTTGGGAACTTTGAAACACCAACGCGCTTTTCTCGATACGACAAGGCTCATCGACATCTGATGAAGATTGCCGAAGAGCCTGGCCAGAAGGCCGTGGCCGTCCCTGATGCCTTTAAGGACCAACAAGGGCCCATCCAGCCTTTCCAACTTCATGACCCTGTCCGCAATTTTGTCTTGCCCATACGCCAGCCTATGCAGCCCAACTATGCTGGCATGTTCTCCGGTGGCGCTGTCACATCTGAAAAGGCGGCATCCGAAAAGTACTACTGGCCCATGAACAGCATTCATGGCATGGCGGAGCTGTCCCTCGCAGAGCAACCTGCCACCATCCACTTTGGACTCGCTGAGAGCAAATATCCCAAGCCCATGCTGGTAAGCGACAACGCCCGCAACATTCCTTTCGATGCCGCAAAGAACTCAGTCCGTGCTGACGAGTCCAATGCGCCATCCAAGGTGGCTCTGGGATTCAGTCCAGAGTATCACGGAGATCCCAACCTGCCACGCAATCGGTCTGCCAATATTCCTGACGAGCTCAACTGCTCCCTTTTCCTGGTCAACCTGCCCCCGGACCTCACAACCCATCGTCTCATCACCGCCATTCATGGAATGGGTCCCACTGGCCGCATCTACGCGACTCACATCAACGCACCTGAGCCGGACCGCAAGCACTACGGCTGCGCCGCCAAGGTCATCTTCTTCGAGCTCATCGCTGCCAAGGCTTTCTACAAAGCCTGTGAGGAGAGAGGCTTCACTGTCGATGGTTTCGGTGTGCGCGTCATGTGGAACCGCATCAAGACGGCCCAGCAGGAGCACGCCCGGTCGACCACGCGCGTGCTGCTCATCGGCGGCGACCCCAGCTTTGTCAACCAGACCACCCTTACCGAGTACTTCTGCACCAAGCTCCAGTTCCAGATCGACTGCATCATCACCCACAGCGATGGCCTCAAGGGCGACAACACCGACGCCGTCGTCGAGTACCGCTTCGGCAGCTTCAGGTGCCAGGCTGAGGCGGCCAAGATGGCGCTCGTCCGCGAGCACCCCGAGGTCAGGTGCTTCTTCCACTGCGACCCTTGCGATCCGGAGCACTGGGCGCCGTTTGAGCAGAGGATCCCCCTCGCCCCCGCCATGCCGATGCGCTTTCCCACCGCTCCTCCTCCTACTATGCAACAACACCAGGATGCTGGATTCCGTGCTGGATCTCGACGGTTCCCGGGACTTCCTGTCGTTCATGAAGCTGCTGAGGAGCAGCATGTCAGCAGGCGCCCACCGTTGCACCCTCTTTCGAACAACTGGTGTTCCTAGCCCCAGCGTGCCTGCTCTCCCGACCATTGAGGATACGGCCAAGGGATGAGATAGGCTGTTGAGTACGAGAATAGCGTCGACTCAGCAGTCATTAGTGCTGAAGCTAAGCTGCTGTGTTGTTGGGACTGCTGGTAACTTATTTGAAGCCCATCAATTCCAAGCTCATGAGCGGACGTGTAACTGACTCCTTGCCTTGATTCATTTGTTAGATCCGCAACACGAAAAACACTGGTTGTTACAGTATTCGAAAAGAAATTTGATGTGTTCCGATCAGTGAATACCTTTGCTGGTGTGCTCGGAGACTGGTATTGAGCTCGATTTGGCAGTTCGGCAATACCAAGTACGGAGGCTGGGATTTGCCATGCTGTTGAGTCGAGAATGAGACGGCGATGGTGTCTGTCTTGGGACACATCCACATTATTATGTCTACTGGTGTAGAAGTTGGCCGTGTCATTGGTGGGAGAGCTGAGTATTACCTAGCTGTTTGTTTTCCGTCGAGGCTTGTCATTTCTAGCCGAACACTATCTCGAACCCTAAGTACTCACGCTGAACGTTTTTCTTTTTGGAAATTGTCAAGAGTTCGGAGCCTCCTCCCATAGATTGTTCTTTTGGAGTACGACCTTGAAAAGCGGCATGGTTATTGCAGCTCACTTCCTTTTGCCAGCAGCTCTTCGTGACAATTGTATTCGCAGCAAATATTCTACGCCGCCTTCACAGCATTATGGTAATGCTGAGTAAAGTCATATCTTACATCGAAGGTTCCCATAAGTAAATCCTTCAAAAAAGCCTTGTCCGTCTCCCCCTTGGTTAACAAGTGCATGAATTCGTCCCTCTCGTACCTGGTTGCTGGGTCCTTGTCGGAGACGCGGCGAAAATTCTCCTGCGAAATTGGATCGATGACAGTCTTCCATTTCTCGATCCTCTTCTCACTGTACAAATCCAGTATGGAATCGTCGGCTTTTCCGTCCCATATCCCAGCGAGACAGTCGAAGAGGCCTCCGCAGTCCACGAAGCCGCCCGTGATGCCGAGTCCGCCCCACGGGTTACAGAGGTGTGCGGCGTCCGCGGCCAGCAGGACGCGGCCGTCCCGGAACTTGGTTGCGCAGCGTTGATGCATTTTGTACGGCGCGAAGTTGATCAACTTGTACTCATCGGGCTTCGGATGTCCGGGGAGCATTGTCTCAAACTTCCACGGTTGTCTTTGTTTGTACTCTTCAGTAGATAGACCGGGCGTTTCGCCGTAAGTGACGCGGTAAAGACCATCCCGAGTGATCTTTGCTGCCATCTTCACGTTGTGAGTTACATCTAGATATTGCATGCGGCGCGAGGTAGGGACAAAAAAGCTCACAAAAAAGTGCTCAGGGTGTATGATGAAGTTGGCGTCGTCAAAGCCAAACTTGCCCTCAAAGTCATAATAGGTCTTGCGTATCAATCGTCAGTATAAGTAGCAGCCAACCATGGAAAGAGGGGAGTGTGCGCGACTACAAAGCACTTGAGAAAAGACTTACATTAGTTGCGATAATCTGAGCATCCCACGTAAAGCCAGGATAGTCATTGCCAAATAATGCCCTTCTGACGGCGCTATTCGCACCGTCGCAGCCAACGATGTAATCTGCCTCTAGCCTCTTCTTCCCATCTGGAGCCTCAACGTCAATCCACGCCTTGCTCTCGTCTTGGCCGACGTCGAAGACCTTGTGCTTCCACAGGATGCTGCCGTTGTACTTGTCCACAAAGAGGTCCAGCATGAGCTTATCCAGATCCTGCAGTGGAAGACACACGGTGCGACAGTCATTGCCGTCCACGTTGGAGATGACCTCGGCGTTGAATCCGGCGATATAGCCATGGTCCTCGGCGCGGCGCCAGCACATAGTGTCTAGGGTCATACCCTCAGACTTGATCTTGTCCAGGACTCCTGCTCGCTTCAAGTCCGGGGTAGCAGCTGGCCCGTAGTGTGCGGCGCGAGGCTGTTGGTCCAGCTCGTGCGACATCTCGACCACGGTAACTGGTATGCCATGCTTTGAAAGGAGCAGGGCGAGCAAGAGCCCTGATGGCCCAGCGCCTACGATGATGATCTTTTCAAATCCCTTTCCAGCCATTTCTAGAGTAGGCAAGAGCTGATAGGTTGAGTCTTTGGACCCGTGGACGTCTTCTGGTTCAAATGTTGATTAGGTAGGAGTGATGCAAGTCATCAGCAGTTTAAGTACAACCAATAGTTTGAACCAGGACTTGGAGTTCCGAAATATGGAGTCTCGGTGTCAAATGTACAGGCCGAACGGGGAAGACCTGACTAACGCGTCAAATGGTCGGTCTAGTGTGCCTCTTGTGAAGCGATTCCATCACAAACGTCTCGGCATCAATGATGGCCAACTTTGCGGGGAACACGCCTCTTCTTTTAAGCCGGGGGCAGGGTTAGTGCAGACGGAGAGACTCTCACCTCGGGACCGTCGGACCAGTTCTCAGTTGAACGCTCAACTATGAAGAGCAAGACATTTGATATCCACTTGAGTCGAGCGTCACGAGCTTATTTCATCACCATTTGAAATCTATATACTACGCAGATCAACTCGCACTATGCTAAACCATTCCGCGAACACTACTTGGCGGTTGTAGCTCAAAATGGTCAAACCCCGAGGGGCCAGCCCCCCTGTGTGGAGAATGCACCGGAACATGGCCCGCCCCATCAGGCCTAACCTTGACGTTTGTGGCATCTTGCCTTGGTACAAGCGGTGCACCAGACCCAAGACTTTCCCTCCTTAATGTCCACAGCTTGTCCAGCGCTGTCTTGAAGTCGTCCAACACAAGGGTGTCCGTGAGACACTTGAAAACCAGCGCCAGCTTCCAGAACGGGTTCACGCCCGTGGGCAGGGCGTCCCCCAGCGCGCCTGTGACGGAGACAATGTCGAGGAGGCAGAATATAATGCTCAGTGCCATCGCGGCTAGCATGACGGCGAATCTTGGAGAAATTACGATGACTTGGGTGAAGGTCATCTCGTAGTGCCGCTTCAGAGTCCATATCAGCTTGATGCACGCGGCGACCCACCAAGGGTCACGGAAGATGGTCTCGATGGGCCTTGTCTTCGAGAAAAGGTTGCGGTTGGGAAGGTCGTTGAAGAAGGTGAAGGTCGCATATATCTCCACTATCCAGTATGGCTGGACGAGGATGATTGTGGAAATAAAGATACGGCTGCTCCGCTTGGTCATGAAGGGCTTGATTTTCATCCACGCGATTACATTGTGTAAACCATTGGATATATGCAGGCAGGTAGCGGCAATGGAGAGCCACCATCCGTACGTCGGGGTCTGCCAAAACAGGTTGTCTTTCCAGCGTTAGGAGTTAGCCATCAAAGACCAAAAGAAGTAGCTTAACAGGAGTGTGGCGGGGAGCAGGCGACAAGGTGGTCATAGGCTGTCGCAGAATCTGCAGCCCATGAAGTCCTCGTTTAATGGGTTGAAAACAGGGCATGTTTGTTCTTGAAGGGGTAAAGATTATATCTAGAAGCTGCTTACATCCCTGCCATCCGCCGAGAAGAAGCTGAGTGCATGCCATCTGAGTCAGTTAGCTGAGACTATGGGACTGTCGGAAGTGTGGTTTCGAGCACGTACTTCAAGGAGAATTAGTTTGTGAAGAAGAACACCCTTGCGCATATTCGCGATTGTGATACCCATCATGACGACCAATGCGCCAATCACTATGTACATAGCTGTGTCAGTACTTAGGCTAGACCTGAGACACGCAATGATGGCGCTACGTACTGGACGTAAAAATTGTATTAGCAACTCGCAACTCTCTAATCGCAGATGGCAGCATGCGGAATTGACGGTCCGTTGCTGTGTCTGATATCTCGGACTGATGGAAGGGAACTGCATCTCACCTAAATCCTTCTGCCCAACCCTCGAGTATGATTGCCGAGGTTTCTGACGGCGGATTCTTCCCATTACCCGCCCTGGACACCAGTCCAGCGGTGCCACCAAGAGGGCTCATAATGGGCTCGACCGGGTTCACGTTGTAGCGGTACTGTATTGACGAGAGCTATTCGCGTAGCCATGGAATGAGATCTTTGACAAAGAAAAGTGGCCAAAATGACAACGTAAGAATGCTAGCGCACGGTCGTCGGATACCACAAGCCTTTTTATACACACCTCTACGTAAGACCCGATGGCAACTGACGTAGCGTAAGCCTCAGAAGGGGGCGTGGGACACATGGCCTGCATCAGAGCACTACCGAAGATGACCAAGCTGAAAAGGGAGCTGCAGGTGTCAGGGTCGCACAATCGAATATGCACGAACCAGATCCTAGAGCGTAAAAGAGCGGGCATGCAACCCGTGTGCGATCGCCAGGCTTCCTCCATCCTTCTTGTGAGACCGAGGGGTGGTGTGCTGCCCCAAACTTCTCCCCCACTCGGCTTGAAGGCTTGGGTACTTTTGTGCTTTACCCCGGGTGGACGGTGGCACCGCTGGGGGAGGCCGGCACAGCTGTTCCAAAACCGGGGTTTCGTAGATGTATGTAACCAGCAGTTCATTGGACGAAGCGTGTAATTCGTGATCCGTGGCAGACGGGCCACACTCGGGGCTCGCAAGACTTTTGGGTGGTGACGGACGCCCTCGTTTCAATTGGTTACCGAGGGAGGCCCGGGCAGTAGTGCCCACGTAAGGCAGAGCTTGTCAATCTTGTCTCAGCCCGCCCTCTTCCCATCCCACATACGATCAGCCAAGGGAACTGCTGGTGGGAAGGAGTAGGTGATATTAGTAGACATGTTGTCGGAGGAATGTACGCTTCGGGCTCGTATGAGCCGGGGCTCTGCTTTTTTCTTGTGCTGGAAACAGAATGCGAACTGAATGCGATGTTGAGGAGGTTGTGGCACGCGAAACGCGGACACAACGTCAGGCACACCAACTGAAGAATCTTCTCAGAATACTACCCTTCAGTGACTTATGCAGCATGACCAATCAATACTGAAAAGTAGAGAACTTCTAAGTGGCGTACTTCCATAATTAGCACCGTGTAAGTGGAATAGAAGTATTACTTTCAGGTAACCTTAATATACCACACTTTTAAATTAAACAATGTATCATATCATAAACTTGAAACGTTCCCATGATATTCTTAAAGCTATTTTCTCAGCCTAGTGTGATGGTACGGCAACACTGGGCAATTATTTGGACTGAGCTTCTTCAATGAATCCCTCGTTTTATGCCGGAATTCAGTGAAGGAAAGGGTGGGGCACGGTGTTGAGTAGAGCCGCAGCTCCCCACTCCATGGAAAGCCTCAATTTTCTGCGCAATCAAGCCTCCGTAGGCCAGTGAAGTATGCCTGAATTCCAAAATACCTGACGGAAAACTCTAGTCCTAACCGACCTGTCTACTTTGGAAGCAGCAGATAGATTTATCTCAATAGCGTCGACTTAAGCTTTGCTTGAAAACATTCACACGAAGGAGTCGTATTGTTTTGGTCCTCGGGACTCACGGTAGTGGTCAACATTGTATTTCTAAAGTCGTATGAACACCTGAGTACATCAACATTAAGGAAACAGACACCGGACCTTCACATAGGCACAGTGAGAAACTGAAACCTTTCCTCGTCTTGCTTGGACAACATCGAGCTCATAGAGTGCATCTTCATCCCCGAGAGATTATGAAGCTTGTCAGTGAATGACAAGCTGCCATGCTTGTTTGGCCCTAAAACAGATTGTCTCCACAAAGCTCCAGAAAATCATTCGGCCATATACTCAACGCGGGCATGACGCCCTGATCTCGCGACCGTTTGGGCTGGCTACGAGACAGTTCTGTAGCCTGCAGTAAAGAACGTGTTGGTTCTTGGTGGTTTTTTTTTTTGCCTGGTCCCTCTGGTCCAAGAAGTGGCCGCAAGTGTTCCCCACTGTAAACTGCATTCCCAGGGTTGTGATCCGCACCTGTTGCGACATCCTCGAAGTGCCCTCCAGACAGTGCGAACTCATCGTGAACCCCACCCCGGTGACATCCCATAGCTCTGCCAATTTCCTAGGTTCCCTCGGGGCTATTTCAACTTGGTTTCCTCTCCCAGCCCGAGACCGCAGGAAAAATGGTTCCTTCCATCTGTATTAAAACTGCTTATCTCACCAGCTAAGGTCTCCTTATCCATATCAATCTATCTCTTGAGCTGCCATTCAGTCTTCGTGGTTCTCCTGGAAGGGCCGCCACCCCGGTCTGGACTTTGAGCTGCGTTGTCTCTTGGCCAAGCAGAAGACCTAGAAAATGAGCTCTTACATCGCCAACTTATATCGACTGCTCCACAGAATTTTCACAAGACCCTCAGCCAGTCTACAGCCTCCAAGACGTGAGACCGGATACGACATGATATCTTACACTTGCGTCGTGTCTGTTCACGCTGGCAATGCTCCAGAGGGTGCCAATGCGCACCATATCTACGACAGAAATGGGCGACTTATTTCTTTCGCAAACCCATATGCTTCTGCTGGAGCACTAAGGGACACCTCACTTCTTTATGGCTTGACTGTATTCATCCGGTAAGAGACGCATCGTGCCTTATTGAGCTATGATATAATTTAACATGCACGCATTCGTTCTAACCACCTACTTCACATTCCAGCCACCGTCTCGCGGGCAGACTGCCGGTTCCAGACACGTCAAATGCCAAGATTCCCATCGTGAAGCCAAGCTTTGCTGCATCTCGGGAGGGTGGAGCTTGTCTCCGGACCACTTGGCTTGGTCATGCTTCGTACCTGGTCGAGTTCCCCTCGGGCTTCCGCGCAATATTTGACCCCATATTCGAGGAACGTTACACTACGATCGGCCCCAAACGTTTCACGCCCGCTGCCTGCAGTGTGTCTGACATATCGGAGCTCGATGCGGTCTTTATCAGCCACAATCATCACGATCACCTCTCCCTCCCAAGCGTGACAGAGTTGGCTAGAAGGTTCCCTCGCCTACATTTTTTCGTCGGCCGTGGTCTGGCCAAGTGGTTTCGTGACAGTGGTATCACGTCCGTCACTGAAATGGACTGGTGGGATGATGCCGAGGTAGTGGTGCAAAAGCCCATGGGGTATAAAGCAAGTGGAACAGGCAAGGATCCGGTGTGCGCGCCCGAGCAGATTGAAGCTCGCATTTCATGCCTGCCTAGCCAGCATGGGTCGTTAAGGTCTGGCTTTGATTATGGACATACCCTTTGGGCATCTTGGGGAGTCAGCTCGGGTGGTAAATCTGTATGGTTTGCCGGCGACACGGGCTACCGCTGGGTGCCCGAAGGAATCGAGGAATTAGGACCAGGCTTTGATGAGCTGCCTCGGAATCCACAGTTTGCGCAAATAGGTGAGCTTCGAGGGCCCTTTGACGTTGGGCTCATCCCTATTGGAGCATATCACCCACGTTTCATGTACAGTGGAGTTCACGCCAGCCCTTACGATGCTGTCGAAATATTTCAGGACACCAGATGCAAGAAGGCCCTAGCCATGCACTGGGGAACATTTGTCCTGACTAGTGAGCCAGTGGAGGAGCCCCCTATCAAGCTGAGAGAGGCGTTGAAGATCAAAGGATTGGACGAGACCGGACTCTTTGACGTGTGTGCTGTCGGTGAGAGTCGTACGTTCTGAGTGGTTCGTGGACGCTTGGCTCAGAAGACTCTGCAGCTTACAGACTGGATTACTGTTTGCCTCGTCTCGTCAATAAAATAATTCATGAAAGTAAACATGTACAGTGTGGGCGACCGGAGATAGAGCAAACAAAACAGGCATCACTATAGAATAATGAAACAGCATGCGATCTATAGAACAGAGCCACCATGACGGCACACCGATCCTCCAATACAGGCATGGGAACAAACCGCTTCGTGGCTACGAAGCGGAACGCCGTAGCTGAGTTGGTCCCTGCCACGACAAACCATGGATATCACAAGGCATGACCCTTGAAAAGAGCCATGTAAAAAACACTACGCGAGAATTGGTGGTGTCCGGGAATGAAGATACGGTGTTAGCATCTACAGACGTGATAAAAAGGGGAAACGATCCTACGATACGTGACTGGAGTGCAAGCTTAGATGAACATGACCGACAACGTGAGGTCCGACTCAAAATTCGCAGCTGTTCTGGTACCCTAATCGCCTCTCACCGTTTCATTCCATCTCCCACATTCACACAGCATTTTACTAGCTGACACACAACTGCCCATCTATTGTCTTGCAGCGTGGCATCGCTCCACCCAAGCGGAGGTCGGAGTTGCAACCGCGAACCAACAGATCGGTTAGATGACAAATTTTCCACTGATAAGAAATTATTGAAATGCATGTGGGTCAAATTTTACCAGAAACAGGCGAACAGGCCCAAATATCTAAAAACATTAGCTAGCATTTAACAATGTTTGATCCACACTTGCGAGACCCTGTACAGGCACCAGCATACCAAAAGGTTCTCATGGTTCGCTCCACATTTCGCTTCATCTGAGGTTCAAGGAACCAACTGATGCTTCAAATTCCACTGAGTGGGCTCCTGCATGGTTTCAAGAGACACTGTGTTGTATTTGCGTGGGACACCCGAGTCTCATTATGTGACTGATCACCACACATGCACATTAAGCGTTGAACCGTAAATCCTCGAATCAAGCCATTTCTACATCACCTCGCAATCGAAGTGTTCTCATATTGCTTTGGCCGTGACTGTCTCAGCCCGGCCAATACTTTCAAGGGAGATGCTCTCCTCTTCCAGGGGCTCAATATCTCGTCCTCCCCAGCCCATTGACGAAGGATCCAACCTACTAGCCTCAATATTTTTCTGTACTGTCACTCTGCTCCTTTGCAGCATCTCTTCTTGGTAGACTCCTATTGCCTTCTTTGTGCTGGACCCACCGCGATCATTGGTGGAATCAATGTTGGCAACGCATTCTGCGAGGTTCAGTGCATCTCGCATGGCGTGAACGCCAGCTTCTCCACGAGCTAATGCACGGAAGAAGTTGTTGTCAGTGTGTTGTATCTTCGTCTTCTTCTTATGATCTGCCAACGAATGAAGCTTTGAGCAAGACTTACTAGGGGGCATGCAATGCGCCGCATCTCCGAGAAGCGTTACGCGCCCGATAGGTAAGTCCGGTAACATGAGTGCACGCTGTGGGAAAGGGTTCCCACGCAGAGTGTCGACAGGGGTGAGGTCGATTATATTCCGGAACTCTGGAGATATATGTCGTGTTGTTCGTGTGATGAAGTCATGCAATTCACTGGGCGAAGCGGTCTTTGTCCAGTGATCCGGGCTGCCGGCGTTTTCGTCCAACCACATGGCGAACCAGTAGTACTCTCCGGAGCGCTCGTCGGGCATCACGCGCTTCAAGGCGCTGAAAATGTGGACGGTTGGTACCTTTGGGGTTTCCTCAGCAAAGAAGTTAGAGCGTGACGAGTGACCTAGCCGCAGCTCATTCTCGAAGTCGCTACCAGACACGATGACCTCGCCCCCAATGGTGGCAAGAGGGAGTACCTGGGGCTTGACTTCCGGGCCTAGAATTTGGCTCCTGACTAAAACTCGGAAGTCTTGCGTCAGATCGTGTGGAACGAGAAACAGCGAAAGAAGGAACGGTGGCCATGCCCAGACCTTCCACTCACTGTTGCTATTTGCTCCATCCGCACCAACCAGTATAGTTCCCGTGGCACTGGTTCCGTCTTCAAACCGTACCGTCACGGACTCCGACGATTCCTCGAAAGCTATGGCGCGCCTGTTCATGCGACATGGTATCTTTGTAGTCAAGTACTTGCGTAAGAGGACGCGGTCAGCACGAATCATGTCTTGTGGCCCTCGCGATGTCACTCCATATCTCACACCAGGCCTATCAGGCAGGTAGACCACAGATTGCGATGGCAGGTCGAATGGAAGTAAGTGATCCGTAAGTGCCAGATCAGGCACATCATCTGGGATACCGGCTATGAGTTGAGGGATGATACTGGTAGTTACACTTTTGTTTAGAGCTGTTTTGATAGAGAGCTACTCGTCAAACTGTTGAGCATTAGTCCTGGTGGGAGTTCATACCTATGAATGTAAATACACCATCCTGAAGTCCGCCAGTCCGGGTCGCGCTCGAATATCTCAAAAGAAATACCTCTCTTGCGCAGACACTGAGCCAAAGTGAGACCTCCGAGTCCTCCACCGACAATCAGAACATGTGGATTCTTGCGACTCATATTTCCAGGTAACGAGTCCAGTGCGGTGATATGGTAGCGACTTGACAAGGATCTTGGTAGTGGATCAGTGCTCAAATCTGTTCCTTACAAAAGGAGCTTATTTATAACTCATCGAATTTCTACTTGGGCCCATCTGCCACTTTAATCGACTTGCGGATACGGCACATTGTGCGTTCACCGCGCGGCTCGGCATCGGAAGAGTATAAAGTCGCGAGTGGCACAAGATATGGATCTAGAGACGAAGATCGGGTCGTATCGAAGCCCATTATGCGAATCAGCTAGGCGGAGCAGAGATCAGCTGCGAAATTTACTCCGTGGGTACCTGAACATTGGGGTTGTCTGCTGCAAACACCACATTAGCCTGTCCAATATCGCAGCCTGGTGGACTGGCTGGATGTACATTGAGTACTGCGTTCGTGCTATCTTGACGTAGGATATGTCTATTCCCAATGTGTCTCACTGTGCATCGCATTTGATTGACCAGCTTGTCAACCTCATCACACGATAATGGCCTCTGAAAACATTACAATCTTATGTCAATCATAAAGTCCCGTCGGCGTCGGAGCAAATGGAATCGCGTACTCGACCTCATGCTTCAGCGCCATGCCGTCATGTCAGCAAGCAAGCCTCTAAACGTCATATCTCTGGCTCTGGGCTAAATATTATCCCACGGTTCAAGGGTTCCCCCCGCCGAAGCGAGTCACGACGGGCTTGTTGCATTGCGCAGCTCCACCATTTACTCAAGAGTGCGGTGCCCTGCCCAATATCTGACCTCGAAGCCGCGAGTTACCCCACAGATGCAACATCATCCGCTGCTCGGCTTTCACGAAGATCCGTCCACTCGGAGGCCGAATAACCGACTACATCTGCTCAGTGTCTCTTCGAAGCACAGTAGCACGCAAAAAGTAGAGACACTTGAAGTATTCTTACAGACGCAAGACTCAGTGTGTCTGAGTCCAGAACTTTTTTCACCAGTGAACAGAGTGGTGCCTTGCGATGACGCCTCCCAGGACTGTGAGTCAAGCTCAAAGAGAAAGGGGTTCTAGAATGGCAAGTAAGGTTTATCACGATCGGTGCTTCACATTCAATAGCATCCATCTACGAAGGTTAGTATGAAAGGCTGACTTATAGTATAGTGAGCATAGTCACCTAGTACGGAACCTGGGTTCTGGACTCGCTTCGCGGACTGTCAAGAATGTTGTCCCAATTCCCAACTACATTTTTCTATTCACACCACGCGGCCAACTCAACTTTGAAGAATCCATGAGCATCACTGAAAATTAGTATCTATCTCAGTCTCTGAGCCTGGCCAGTTAAAATACTTCCAGCGTATCCCGTGGAAGCGTGCTCACTGAGTAAAATGTAATTCCAGGTGACAGCCATACTTCCGCATCAGGGATGCAAGAGACTGTGTCTTCAAGCTTATCCGAATTTGCAGACTACAGTTAATTATTACATAGTTCTTATGACATGAATAAGGAGCGTGGGGGTCTGCAGCAAGGGAGGTCACCAGAGCTATCATGCCCACGTAGATCTAACAAGTCAGAAGCATTAACACTGTAATCGATTCTCAGGCTCTCAATAGGCTTTGTCAAGATTTGAACAGATAGTGAGGAACATTAGGCCAAAACCAGTCGCAAATGACTTGGAAAAGCAAGTTCCACGTTAGGATGCGGCCAAGAGTGAGAGCCGCGTCAGTGAGGCGGAAGTCACTTGAGAGGATCAGCGTGGGATGTTTGCAGGGACAGGCATATCTGGATAGACCTCCCACGGCGGCCGAAGTGAGAGGGTGACAAAGGTCCCGCGGACTCGGCTTGCTGTCAAGTTCGGGCCGAGCTCTCCATGGTTCCAGTGGAAGCCGACAGTTCGGGACTGGGTCACACTGGCTCTCTGCCGGTAGAACCTTCTCAGAGATCATATATCCACCAGACCGAGACACATCTGGAAGAAGAGGGACGGGTGAGAGGGGACAGCTTGCATGCCTGTTTTGGAAATGAGACCCTGGGATGTGCTTGGCAAGGCAGCTAGCTCCCGCGATCCAGAGTCACACGGGTCAGGTCGATAGTGATGGTGCTGTGAGTTGTTCTGCATGTGGACAAGGGTGACGGGGGCCTTGATGGTCGCAGACCGGCGCCGGGCTGCAAGGATATGGCCGTTCACGAGATGCGACTACACCCGTATAGTGTTGTTTTTCGGGGGCAGCAAAGAAGGTTTCACCAATGAATTCGCTCGCCTTGACAATCTAGGGCGTCGCTGCTGGGTGAACACAACATGGGCAAAGCTTCACCAGGTTATCGGCGGACACCGCGGGTACGGGTCTTGTAATTGCGTACAACTGACCCCAGGCGACTGTTGATCCATCCAGGTGGCTTGATCATAAGGCATATTTCCGCTCCTTCTCTCTGTTTACTCTCACCTGCAGTGAGGCGATGAATCACACGTGGCCTGCACCGCGCTGCCTCGGGCTCGCTTCACCCTGGTCGTGACTGCCCCCGTGGGGGTACCTCGACCGACATCATTTAAAACCCGGCCTTTTTTTTTTTGGCTGCTTGCTTGTGGCCTCCCTCCCCCGATAATTTTGTACGCTGTACAAACCATCTGCAGCCATGACCGTCGACACGAGACAAAATGGGCATCACAGCAACACCGTGGAACGCGTGGCCACAAAACTCCCATACCACGAAGACGCAGCCGAGCGCATCACTCTTGGCATCCTGGCGTTGTTCGACAAGTTGCGAATGCTGGAGACCCTGCAGCCAGACCCAATCAATGGAAGACTCTTCAACCAATTGTTTGATCTCGTGACCATCTCAAAAACCACCACCAGTCAAGAAGCACGGGTGAATGCCCATCCCCCCCTGAAGTTAGCTCAGTCTTTGATCTCGCAATCGCTAACCATCCTGGACAGATTCTCTCGGACCCGCGCATACAAGCCATCATCCCAGAGCTGCGGCACGTATGGGGCCACGCCGAGTACCTCCTCGAGCTCGACTTTGCGCGCAAGGTCATCTCAGGCGCGCCCTCGATACCTGACTGCCGCCGGCTGTACGAGAGCTTTCCGTATCTGGATCAGTACCGCCAGCTCGCCCGCATGGAGACCAACACCCTCGACACCGCGCTCGGCGAAAAGGGCTTACCGCCGGTGCGCAAGATCGCCTTCCTGGGGTCCGGGCCCACCCCGTTCTCAGCGCTGTGTTTCCGGGAGAGGCTAGGCCGGGAGGTGGAGATTGTCAACATCGACCGCAGCGAGGAGGCGATCGACCACGGCCAGCGGATGGCCCTCTCGCTGGGGCACGAGTTCTCGGGAAACATGACTTTTGTGCGTGCTGAGGTCGTCGCCGTGGCGCCTTCGAGCCCGTCATCGTCCGAAGCTGGAAATGACGTCTCGATCACCCCCACGGGCACAGAGGTGATGGCACTTTCAGATCTGAGCGACTGTGATCTCGTTCACTTCGCCGCGCTGATCGGTGAGACGGAAAGGGATAAGAGGGATCTCCTCATCGCGGTCGCCAAGGCCATGAAGCCGGGCGCACTTATCATGCTGAGAAGCACCGACAGCCTGCGGCAGTGTCTGTACCCAAGGATGGACGTCGACTGTTGGGAGGTGTTGGACGTGGTCACTCCGGTCCTGGCGACAAGATACTTCGGAGCGTCAACGAGCCTGACCACAATTGTTGTCAGCGTAGATGGTTGAAGGCGCATATGTGTACATTTGGGCGTTGGCATTAGTTACAGCATGTGGTTAAGAAGACCATGGTGTGGTATATCGCCAACCTAGCGGCACACACAACACAGACGTCCAATTTTGGAAGGCATCGGTCAGCAAGAATCATGAAATCTGAATCAGTGCCAACACAGATCCTCGACTACGTGATGATCTGTAGAAATTCAGTGAACAGATACAGACTGGGGCCAGATCGGCATATCATATGGGGCAGAGAGCGGCTCGTCGTGGCTATTTGACGTTGACGATCAGCGCCTGGGTCTCGGGCACCGGAATGTATGGCAGTTGCCTGGACGGGCATCGGTGGGCTCTGCGTTACCTGTACAAGACCAGAGCCGAAAGACTAATAAGTCGAATTGGGGTGTCTCTCATCCAAGTCTTTCTCCTACTGCACTGAGTGAGTCTGGGTAGGATCTTGCCTGCACAATGTGAGATCTGATAACCATAAAGCTAGGCGCACAACAGAGATGATGTGCTTTATTTTGCCGACCGCATGCTTTTGCCAATAGCGTCTATGTACTAATCTCAGATTATGCCGCAGACAACTGGAAACACCGAATAATCCAGGCCAATGCAACGCCTAAGCTTGTTCTGGTGCATTGCAAGCGCGGAAAGAGATAAACGGCGGAGAGCCGTTTAACTTCGCCTCGGTGGGGGTGATGTCACGTATGACGCAGGGATTTCAATGGCCCGGCAGCTGGCAGTGCCTCACGACGCGCGTGTTCGGGGACTTGAGCCGCCCTGCGGTAATGCGGAGCAGGAAAGCATCCCAGCTGGCTTGGCTGTACAGCAGGTTTAACTGTTAGCACGACAGCGCTAGTAGGGCTCGCCAGCAAATCGAACAATGCACAGCATGAAACTGCGACGCCTCTCAGCCACGAATTATAGGGGCCGAATGGGGGGCATGGTCGCTAAAGCCTGACTCGGCCTGAAAGGTGGGGATGACGCTGCGGTTAATCGAGCTCCAGTGAGCCGACGGCATGCATTTGAAAAAGGCGACCAACCCCAGCCCTCGTTCCAGTGAGAGGGGATGTGTCTCTATTCTTTCCCAGCTTGCAATTCCACCCGAAAAGCAGCAGTCAGCAGAAGACGAAGTGCTTGCTCTACAAAGCATCCGCCTGTAGTCAAAGGAAAGCACAGCGGCCTCCTCTCACGGACCACCTCTCCCCACGACCAACCAGCACAATGTCGCCAGCGGAGAGCCAACCTCAAGCCAATGTGGTCGACGAACAGAGTCTCCCCGCGCCGCCCCCGAGGATAGAAGTGACACAGCCAAGGGTCTCCCCGCCGATGGGTAAGATTCTTTCTCTCATGAACATGTCATCTTCAAGTGACGCTCAGAGCTGACCCGGCACGCATAGATCCTCAGCGACCGCACACGATCGCTGATACGACTCCTCGGATGCGAGGTGGTGACCGCAGCCGGTGTTGCCCGGGGCGCTTCTGTTTCTGCGTTCCGTGCCCCCTGCCCTGCGACTGCTGCATTATCTGAGCGGGTGGGTGGTCAGAGGACGGCTAGGCGTGGTTTTCTTCGGCGTACCGGTTTATTTTTCCAGCGAATGGGGTTTGTCATTGGCGGTCATAGAACATGGCCAGTTGTGCCACCAGTCACAGATACGCATGGGCAGGTCCTGCAACCAGGACAATGAACTTATCAAGACTTAATTCATGATGGCAACATGGTATCAGAGTTTGAAGTCGCCATTTGCCTTCTCCCACCCTGAGGTTGAAGGCTCCAACGCAGCCACTCGCTCCACGAGCTTGGTCTTCAAGCTCCTTGACCTATCAGTGCAAAGCTCGAAAATTGTCGCCAAGTTGAACAGCAGGGTATGCGAGGAGAAACCGCGGTCAACCAAGCTCTCCAGAATCTCGCGTCCCTGTCATATGTTAGCATCCGTGCGTGCAGGTGAACAAGATACCAGCTATACCTCTTCCATTCTGCCCGTGTAGAGCAGACAAACAGCCAAATTGACTGCGATCATCTCGTCGTCGCCCATCTCATCTCGGAGTTCTTTCCACGTTGAAAGGGCAGTCTCGTACTCGCCATCAGCCATACAGCACAGAGCGGATATAATCCTATCGCCGGACCCGCCGTCCTTGATGCACTTTCTGGCAGCATCAGTGTTGCCGAGGTGTAGCCACAGAAGGGCCTTCGCGATATTCAGCTTCCCATCTGGGCGACTCTTCAGACCTGCAAGATGATGTGCTGCGCCTGCAAGGTCATCCATCTCGATCATTGCGCCAGCCACCTTCATGCCCAAGTCCACCAGCCGGTCTTTCCAGACCTCACTGGCTGAATTGTTGTGATTGGCTAGTGCCGTCGCTATCTCAGCTCGAGCCTCCCTCGCAAGATCGTAGTAGCTCATGATGGCCCTTCTAGGGTCGCCGAAGCCCATGGCCTGCAAGCGGACGATCAAGACACGTAGGTCCCAAGGCACGAGGTGGGTGCCAGATATCTCGTCCATGTATATGGCGCTATTGACATCTTCGAGAGCTCGGACCTCTTGGGCTGCAATCTGGGTAGAATCTATGAGCGTCAGGCATGATAAACGCACGTAGAGCAGCTCGAAGATCCTGGAATAGTCCGTAGGTGCCGGCGCGGGTTGGCCTCCGGTGCCTGTCAGCGCCTGGACGGCTGCGATGGCCGCGGCGCGGAAGTGGCCCTTAGAAAGCAGCTCATCGATTGGTGCATCTGGAGGCGGTTGCTTGCTTGAATTGCGGAAGGGAGGCGGGATTGTGACGGGCGTCAAAGGGTGGTAGGTCTCAGGCCGCAGCAGATAGGAAAAGTCTTTGGGTGGTAGAATGGCTGGACTGGCAGCCCGACGGGGCCCTGGTGAGCGAGGGGATGCGAGAGGCCTGTCGACAGACACTCGTGGGCTGCCGCGCTGAGACAGTGGGCGAGATGGAACCAGATGCTTTGCCTGCTGGGGAGACAGGGGCGAAGCTAGGGGGTCGCTGTGCTCCAGGCTTCAGTCATGGAACGAGCAAGCAAGCTCTGAGAGACTCACTCATCAGCATCGAGTGGACCCTTGGTCGAGGATCGAGGCCTCGTTGCTAGACATCAGATCAGCCAGCATCCTACACCAGAGACCAGGTATGTGATGTGCATGCAGTTTCACGGCGCAGATCGACGTCACTCGGGCAACCCCTGTTTCGGTCTTGATTGAAGGCTCATAGCGAAAGACTTACGTCTGCCCGTTGAAGACTTGTTCCGAACGTGCCCGCGTATCGGCAGAGTCTGTGACTGATCCATGGTGATGTTGACAAAAGGGGTGTTATCAGTGCATGTTGGACTGAGCGGACCGCTGTCGTAGGCATCTTGAAGCTTGGGCAGGTGATCCCAGTAAGAGCAGCTGGGCCACAGCTGTTGCCAGCTGGCGCAACTTACAGCGCTCCCCAGAGCTCCCTCGTTAAAGTTCAACTTTCTTACTAGGCAAATGCTAGAAATGGGGCAAGATGGGATATAAAAATGGTATAATATGATATAAATCAAACAACTGCAACCGATCTGTGTGGCCTAACCCTGGCCAATTGTAGACTCAGGCGGCCATATCTGGGCTCGCAGGTCAGTTTGGAGCGGATGGAATCACGGAAATGGGACAATTATCAATAATCCACCTCTCTAGGGAAGTTTCCGCGACTATAATAGCTGAAATGAATTCCGAAATACTGGGAGCAATGTCTTCTACGCTCAACTTGTGTCGCAACTCATGACTTATCCGGACACCGGGAAACCAATAAAAGTAAAAATGGGTCCCGGTCGTGAGCCCAACGTGGGCAGGATGCCGACCCTGAAAGTTCAAATCAAAATTCGAGAGCGAATGAGTAGTACTTATAGGAAGATGTGATAGCGTAGGAGGGGATTGCAATATGAAATATACAGCCGGGCAGCAAGAACTCGAAGGGGGCTTGACCAGAAACGCGCACCACAGAATCAGTCGAGTTGGTAGTCACGCTCGACATACCCATCGACATCATACTAAGAGACCCACGTGAATTCTACTTCCAAATTATCAAGGCGTTCAGTACCTACCCTGTGTTCGTGCATCCATTCTACAGCATGTTGACGAATTACTGGCCCCATGTATCGTCTCAGAACGATCGTCTACGCTGGACCAGGTTGAAGCAGAATTTAACCGGAACCAAATTATTCAAGCAGAAATAGGGCCGAGCTTCAGTGACGGCACAGATTGCTGCTGCTGCGTCTAGTGCACAGCAAGACTTCGTGTAGCGGCTTGGATGTCTGGCCTATTTGCAGTGGATATTCTTGACGAAATGCAACTTAAACCAGTATATTGAGGTATTTATAAATTCTACGATGACTCGCATAAACCGGATCTCAAATCTGTGAGTATGTTCTGAAGGCCGTCTACAGCTGGTAGAGCCATGGAGCCGTGCCTCGGATGGCTGGAAGCGGTCATGAAGCATCAGTCCTGACTGATCCGTGTATGCAATTTAATATCGCGACGTCCGCATGGCCTCGCATCACTTATCACCCTGGCCAAGAAGACCGTCCGTCTCTCCGTCGCCATCCTCTCGGGGCCCAAGAGACGCATATGAGGGCGGGTGTTCCGGGTCATCGTCGCCACTTCCCGTGGCATCCCCATCCTCAGCAGATCCAACAGCCCCCATCTCTAAATCCTGAGGCGGCTCGCCGTCACCGTCGGCCTGTTCCTTATTGTGAGGGAGTGGTATGCCGCAGCACGAGGTCGCGGAGCTGAAGACCAGCCATAAGCCGGAAAGGATCATGACCAGGATGCCGCCCGCTAGAATGAGGGGCCAGAAGATGGCCGGCAGGAGGAAGAAGATCGGGAAGAAGGGCATGGCGCAGACGTCGCGGCGGGTTATGCCCGGGACCCAAGGTTGGTCCCATTTTATTTTCGTGGTGTCCGTCTTGCTGTCGTAGCCTGAGCCGAAGATGCAGAATGTTGCGAAGAGGAAGCCGATCACGTAGACGACGATGAGCCAAAAGTTGGACATCTTGTCGAGAGTTCGTTGAGTTTGCGTTGAGGATTGGTCCAAGAGTGCCTCTAATGCCACTCCCTAGCTGACGCGCTCCACGGGTTGGTATGGGTATATCGTCAGTCGACAGGGTACTCACACTAAAGGGTGGCCTCCTGTCCAAGTCTGGTTGGCAAGGCTTGAAAAGATGAGTCGTGCTGCCCAAGTGCGATGTGTCTAAGGGAAAAGGGAGTAGTGGTTCTCGTACTTTGGTATTTCATTCTCATCCCGGTGGGCAACCGATCAGCAGAGCACTGCTTATCCGGGGAATCCTGCGCTGCTCGGCCTGCATCCTTCCACTGACTTGTCCGCAGCTTGTCTGCTTACTGGAGCCTAGGCAAGGCTGATTCGTCAAGTGCTCAGCAAGTCAAGTGCTTCGCCGGCTATTAGTCCCTGGGCTACTTGTATCAACGATTCGAGTTGACGGCGCCGTCAGAAGCAATTCTCGCTAGCCGTGACCAAGGCTCGGGCGCATGTACCACTGATTCCCCCCCCCCCCCCAAAAAAAACCCTGTCAAGAATACTATATCTCTTTTTAATATGGGAATTCACTCCTGCAGGATCGGTCCCTATCTACCTTCGAGTGTATGCGAGTTGCAAACGAGCCACGTACATGTCGGTAAAAAGAAATTTGGGTAGTGTCAATCTGCACCTGCATGAGCTGGTCCCGAGCCCGTCCCCGAAGTCAAGACGTCCGATATATGCGAGAGGGCTTGTCAGTGGTATTGGGAGGCCAGTAAATTCATCTGAACCCAAATGGTTGGGTTCAGAGGCGTGCTCAGGAGAAGTTGGCATTAGCAGCAGTATTCTGGATCAACATGTACATGTAATAGAAACAGCCGACGGCTGTGGTCATAGCCAAAAGATCTCGCGCTCCCAGATTCGTTCCCGACATATACGCAGACCCAGTGAACGAGCACACAGATATCTTCTGTAGCTCCATCAGGGCAGAATTATAGGCCTCGTCGACCGCGTATTGAACTCCAAGAAAACCGTGGTATTGTTATTCCATAGCTCTTGATCACCATACGATTCTACAGCAACACCAATCCAGCGGCCGCCAGCCCACCGAACAACTCCATACCCAGTGCGGCGGTCTGCCTCGGCGCCCAAGCCTGGGCAACGGTGGCACCCGAGCTGGTAGCACTGGCCGAACTTCCGGTGGCGGTGGCAGTGGCGGAGCCGCTGCTGGAGGAGCCGGTCGCGGAGCCGGTCGCGGTGGCACTCGCGCCCGAGGCAGTCGAGCAGCTGACCTGATCGGGGACGTCGACACCGTTTGCGCTGCAGATCTGCTGGGCGAAGGTGATAGCCGACTGCTGGTCGGCCTCGCTGCAGGCGCCGACCAGACAGCAGGCGACGTTTCCGATGAAGTCCTGGTTCGCGCAGATGCACTTGGGGTCGGTGCCGCAGCCGCCGTAAGAGCCGCCGGAGAAGAACTCGGAGGCGCAACCTTGCTGTTGAGGGATTGGATGTCAGATGCGGCAAGAATGAATGGTGCTGTCTGCGGTCGATGGCGAAGAGTTTTGGGGGCCATGCGCGGTTGCCGAGAAGGGACTCGAGCTAGGGAGCAAGTGAGGGTGGTGGTCAGACTTACAGCACAAGTGGGCAGGCCTTGGAATTGTGCAACGGTCAGGCCAGCAAAGATGGCCGCCGAGAGTGAGACAGTGGGGAAGAGCATCTTGGGTGGCAGTACCGGCTGTGCCTTGTTGTGTAGGTACCTAATTTGGGTATATGTAGAGGTAATCCTAGTATGGCGATGAGATCGCAATACCTGAACGTTGCACAACTGGCGATACTCCGGGTGAGGTTGGGAGACGTATACAGAACGGAAGTGATGCTGCCAATGGAGAGACTTGGAGCTGAAGAAAGGTGAGAGGAGCGAAAGTTGATCGAAGGGCGGCGGCGCCTCTGATGTTGGAAGCGTGCAAGGGCGGGTGGGGAAGGTGTAGCTTCTTGGAGAGGACCAACGCGCCGATACCCATGTCAAGCTAACCCAGCTCGGAAAGCAAGCGAGGAAGGAACAAGCAAAGACAGCAGCAGGACGAATTGGGAAGTAAAGTGGCGCCGGTTCATGCAGCGCGCGGTGTTGGTGGTAACCTACAGGTTAGCATGCCCATAGCCTAGTCTGGAACCCTGGGCCCGAGTTTGTCTGCTACAGCCACTACAGCATCAAATTCAGAGTCCTGCCAAATGGTCACGGAGCGGCCGGAGAGACTGCTGAGTTCAGATGGTCGACTCGCCGGGCTCAAGCCCGGCCTCTGAATCATGAAGATTGGGTGGGCAATTCGCCGTACGTACGAGCCAACAAAGGCAGCAAGCCGCCCGACGATTTCCCCAATGGCCGACTTGCTCTGGAAGAGCTTCTCTCGCGATGCAATGCCGAGCCTGCTGCTGCATGCTCCTGCACGGGCAATGCCGTGCTGGAGCATTGTAGGAAGCTTTCCCTCTTCAATGGCACGATCGAGAAAGTAATCCGGATTGCTCGGCTGAGGTCAAGAAGAGCAAAGACCAAACAAACTGACAATTTCCAGCTAAACCTTGTTGAATTGAGGGCTCCACCGAGCCACGGGTCCCACTGCCCCACTGAAGAGACTCAGCTGTGTTTCCCTGGGTGGTAACGGTCAGATTTGGCTCGCTTCTCTTTTGCTTTTATCTCGTCACGTCTGCCACATCAAGAAATCAAAAACATCTGCCGGATGGACGTGGCAGCAGCTGGTCAGGGGCTCCCCTCCGACAATCAACACGTGAACTTTCCATCCGTGTCGATCTTCCACGCCACTGCCGGCATAGCAACAAGAGCAACAAGAGCGGGCGGAGAAACAGGCGCCTGCAGCCATATATTCACATAGATGAACCAGCTGCACCGTGTGTCGTTCCCCAGTCTTGTCACATCGGACGGCTGCTCCACTTGCGATGGGCTGACCACGAGGCCCCGTTGATCAGGGGTGCCTGACATGCCCGACTGCCGCCCATGTTCTGCAGTCCGGCTTGTCCATCCCCCGCAAATGGCCCGAGCAATCAGCCCGTGAAGCCGTTGTACACGCCCATCCATGGCCAGACTTGCTGACAACCACGCACGAGTACGGCACGGCACGCAGCTGACAGAGTATCGTGCCTGTGCGAGGGACGGAGGGACCTCTATTCCCTGGGTGTGTGTTGCACTGCACTAGCACTGCCGCTCGAGATGACGGAATGATGCAGCGGGAGAGCATTGCATGCTTGCCATTAGAGTTCTGAGAGGTGAACTGAGCATGCCTCTCCCGCCCATCACAATGTGCTGCTGCAACTCTAATGCTGTAGCAAGCAGCATCTGGTCTAGCTCCAGCCAGTCGGCCACTAACTCTGAACTGGACAGGGCCGGCGCCAAGAAATGCAACACCCAGCGAAAACACGGGACGGACGCCTATACCTTCCCGACCTCGCCCACGACTCTTATTGACCAACCCGCCAAAATCGCATCCCCTCCCCTCCCTCCCTGGCAGTGAGCTGTCGAGGTTCGCTGGTTGTCACGGCAATCAACATGCTTGGTTCCTGACCACCTGTAATCATTGTGAATATAACAGATATCTCTAGGGCAGCTCACATTGACGGTAATCCGCCATGGGTCTTGGAATTCTCGAGGACAGGGTCATGGACCATGTCCCAGGTACGCGCCGTGCCCACGCCCGTGCATCCCGATCTCACACTGATTGTTCTTTCCAGGGACGACCCGCTACTTTGACGATCCCGACCGGCCGCAGTATGCCTCACAAGGCGTCCACGGCCTCAAGACCGATAACAGCGGCGCAGTGCCCATCATCCTCGTGCCCCAGCCCTCCGACGACCCCAACGACCCCCTCAACTGGCCCCTGTGGAAGCGCGACCTCATCACCTTCATCCTCTCCTTCTCAGCCATCTTCGCCACCGCCCTCGGCCCCATCCTCGCCGCCAACACTGTCACCGTGTCGCTGTACATGAGCCATGACTTCACCGACGTGGCCGTACTGACCGGCTACTTCCTGCTCGGCACCGGTTTTGCGAGCGCATTCTTCGTGCCCTCCAGCCGCGTCTGGGGCAAGAGGCACACCTTTATCTTCGGCATGGTCGTGCTGGTCGCCTCGAGCGCCTGGGGCGGCTATGTCGGCTACCAGAAGGACTATACCAGCTTCCTCTGGTCCCGGATCATCCAGGGCGTCGGGTGCGCGCCGTACGAAGCGTTGGTCAATGCTGCCGTCGGTGACTTGTACTTCGTCCACCAGCGCGGCAGCAGGATGGCGCTGACGAATCTGGCCGTCTTTGGAGGCGCATTCTTCACGCCTATTGTCGTTGGCAAGATCACCCACGAGCTGAACTGGTGGTGGACATTCTATCTGACCGCCATCTTTTGCGCCTTGTGCCTGCCGGCCATCGTCTTCTTCTGCCCTGAGACGGCGTACAGGCGGAACACCAACCTCAACACGGACATGCTCGCGCAAGAGGACCACGCCGGCGTCGCAAACGGCGATGACCACCCGCTGTCGACCCGGGACAATAACAGCCAGGATTCCGAGAAGTACATGAACGGAGACGGCGCCGAACCCACAGTCGGCGGCAACGCGGCACCCGTCCCGGCCAAGGTTAGCTACCTGCGGTCCCTCGCGCTCTTCAACGGCCGCAAGACGGACGAGTCCCTCTGGAAGCTCGCGCTGCGGCCCTTCCCGCTCTTCCTGCAGCCCGCCTTCCTGTGGGCGACCCTGATCGGGGGCACCCTGATTGGCTGGACCGTCTTCATCGGCGTCATCCTCGGCGCCTTCTTCCTGGGCTATCCGCTGTGGTGGGACGAGGTCAAGACGGGCTACGCGTACACGGCCGCCTTCATCGGTGCTATCGTCGGCTTTATCATCGCCGGCGGGCTCTCCGACTGGTCCGCAAAGGTCATGACCAGGCGCAACGGCGGCGTCTACGAGCCCGAGTTCCGCATCGTCCTGGTCATCCCGCAGTTCGTGTTCGGGTGCATTGGCGTCTTCGGCTGGGGCGCGGCCTCCGACGGGCTGCTGGCTGGCAAGTATGGGTATGCCGTGCCGCTGATGTTCTTCGCCTTTGAGGTCTGTGGTATGGTAATTGGTGCTGTTGCGAGCAGTCTATACATTGTGGATGCGTATCGTGATCTCGCCATCGAAGGTCTGACTTGCATGATCATATTCAAGAACATGTTCAGCTTTGCTCTTACCTTCAAGGCCTATGAGTGGCTCATCACCAACGGTACCAAGGCGACGCCTCTCTTTAACGCCCTTGGCGCAATACAGGTGGTCATCTGCGCTTCCAGTATCCCAATGTGTATGTATACTCCATCGCTCACTATCTACCAGAAGTCGCTAACTTTCTGTCTAGACATCTATGGCAAGCGGAATCGTAGTTTCTTCCACCGTCATGACATTCTGAAAATGCTAGGTCTAAGGTGACCACAGCCGAGCCCTGCTACTAAGTGGCTGTTATGCTTACGTCTGAAGAAATCTAATGGCATATTTAATACAAGTGGCATATAGTTGGGAAAAGATTCCATCTCAAATCTTAGCAGGCAACTTGGGCATCATTCACATACAAGCTATTAACAACTATCCCAGAACGATGGTCACAGGTGACAATCTACATGACAGATTTTCCGTAATATGACCCTCTAAGGGATGACTAGGATGGAGCTAAAGGGTACCCAGGGCATCACTGGCGATTAGTTCTATGAAGACAACTACATGTAAATACTGCTTTCGGTTGATCGTCTCCCGTGGGGTTCCCTCCAGCAGGATCGCCTCTAGGGGTACGACACCCTCTAGCGGGATACGTTCCTACAGGTCAACCTCTTAGGGAACAACCTCTTAGGGAACAACCTCTTAGGGAACAACCTCTTAGGGAACAACCTCTTAGGGAACAACCTCTTAGGGAACAACCTCTTAGGGAACAACCTCTTAGGGAACAACCTCTTAGGGACACCATCTAATAGGATAACATCCTAACCTCTTACAGGATACTCTCCCACGGGACAGTCTCCTAACCTTTTATAGGATAACCGCCTAGGTGGTGTGGTAGCCTCCTAATTTCCCACAGGATAACCTCCTACGAAATAGCCTTCTCACCTCTAATAGAATAACCTTATACAAGACAGCCTCCTAATCTTCCAAGGGATAACCTCCTAGGGGATAATTTCCATTGGGATACCCCCTGTTGGCTACCCTCTAGTAGCGTAGACTGATCATTAGGTTGCGGTGGGAAGTAACTTGTGTGTAGAATTTTGGTGTTATCTATTATACGTAGGCAACTCTTCGCCGTAATATGCATTCTAACCCCACGTGCCACCACCACCACCTGATCGACCACCCCTCCTCTGGGCACTCAGCCGCCAGTCGTCTTCTCCCTGGTACTTGTTGTACAGAGGCTGGATCCTCTCGGCCTTCTTCCTCTTGCTGAGCTGGTCGGTGGGGGCAACCTTGAAGAAGGTCGGGGCCGCCTCAACCAGCCACTTGGGCTCGATGGCCGTGGTGATGTGCATGTACTCTTTTGTGGTCATCACCAGCGAGTGGTAGATGACCCACTCGGCGTTCTTGCCAAACAGCGCAGAGCTCGGGTGCAGGTAGACGTTAGTGCCCTCGATCAGCGTCTTGTAGCCCTCCTGCGGGTCCTTGCGGGCCGAGTTGCGGAAGAAGCCAGAGCACAGCGCCCGCCGCACCTTTTCTGTATCGCGGCCACACGACGTTATGGGGTGGCGGTACCGCTGCATCATCTTGGTGAGCTGGTCTCGCACGTCCTTGGCACGGCGCACACTCCGCGCCTGGATGAAGTTCTCGAAACACCAAGGATTGGAGAACCCACTGTGCTTCCATGAGTTGTACACATTGAGCAGCGTCAGGTGGTCACCGTGCGGGTCGTGGAATTTGGCTTTCTTCTGGTCCGCTTGGGATTGCTTCTCTTTGGGTCGGTAGAACACAGTCTGGATGTTGAGCATGGAAACGATGGTGAGCATCTCATCGGAACAACCTAAGTCAACGCTGTACACAAGGGCCTTGGCTAGTGAGGGGTCGACGGGAAAGTCTGCCATCTTTCGACCGAGTCGAGTGAGTAGTCCTTCGTCATCTAGGGCGGATAACGCGTATAATTCTTCCAAGGCCGTAAGCATAGTATTCATGGGTGGCGGATCCATGAAACCAAAATGTAGTAGATCGTTGATACCCGATGCTTTTAACATCAAAATTGTATGTGCGAGGTTCTGCCTTTGGATTTCGGGTATCGTTGTAGGGAGCATCTCGGACTCGAAGGCTTGCTGAGTATAGAGCCTGAAGCATTTTCCTGGACCAGTCCTGCCTGCGCGTCCTGCACGCTGTTGTGCACTGGCGCGAGAAATCGGTACAACAACCAGGGAGTCCATGCCTAGCTTTGGGTCGTAGGCGTTCTGCTTGACGAAGCCTGGGTCAACGACATAATAGATGCCGTCAATGGTAATGGACGTCTCAGCAATATTGGTGGCCAGAACGACTTTCCTGCTTCCTGGGGGCGCAGGATCGAAGATCCTGCTTTGCATCTCGCTTGGCAGTGCCGAGTAGACAGGCAGAATAATGAGTTCAGGCACATTGGGGCCAAGGGCTTTCATCCGCTCGAATAGGACTTCGCAGGCTGTGTCGATTTCTTCTTGTCCTGTAAGGAAAACGAGAATGTCTCCAGCCGGTTCTGCGAGGTGGATCTCCATTACCGTGACCAATGCGGCGTCCAGATAATCGCTCTCTGGCTCTTTTGAGTAGAGAACTTCCACAGGGAACGTTCTTCCAGGGATCGTGAAGATCGGTGCCTCGTTGAAGTACGACGAGAACTTGTCCGCATCCAGTGTGGCGGAGGTGACAATGATTTTGAGATCGGGCCGCCGTTTGACTGTCTTCTTCAGCAAGCCGAACAGCACATCTGTTGCGATCGTTCTTTCGTGGGCCTCATCCAGCATGATGACCGAGTATCTCTGGAGGTCAGGGTCCATGATGATCTCTCGTTGAAGATGACCGTCTGTCATATACTTGATGACAGTGTCTTTGCTGGTCTTATCTTCGAAGCGGATGGCGTACCCAACCTCGGCGCCAACCTCACATCCGACTTCTTCTGCTACACGCTTTGCCACGCTCATCGCTGCGACTCGGCGAGGTTGCGTGCAACCTATCATGCCTCTGTCGCCAAAGCCAGCTTCTGCCAGGTACTGGGTCAGTTGTGTGGTCTTTCCAGAACCAGTTTCTCCGACCACAATCATGATCTGATTGTCCTTGATTGCTTGTATGAGCTGGCTCCTGAAGCTGAAGACGGGTAGAGACTCTCGTTGCTGCTTGATGCTCAAATTTGATCGCTTGCCCATGGATGCATCCTTGGGTGCAATCGCTTTTCGCCAATCCGGAGCTGCATCCGTTTTCTGTCGCATGTTGGCCTGCCTCATATCGCTGGCAAATTTCCGCTTGTCTGGATCTGCCATCGGATCCTGCCACTGAGTCGCCAGGTCCACCTTTGAGTCCTCCTCCTTCGCCGCCGCCTCTTGCTGGCGCATCTCTTTTCTTTCCTTTGCAAGATTCGTGCCAGACATTGCTGCTCGGTTGAGTGACCCATCTGGTGCCTTGACGATCCGGATTGGTGATAGCTCGAGACTCTGTTTTGTTTGCCCAGCCAGGAAGGGAGGCTCCTCGTCCCGGATTTCAATGTCCACATCCTCCTCAAGCTCCATCTGACCTTCCCCGGTAAGTGTTGCATTGTAGTCCTCTTCGAGATCGGGGTAATCGGAAGCTTTTACAACTCCAGATGCTATCAGCTGACGTATTTCCCATCTCTCAGGCGACGTCATGCGCTTTTTGTGCCGCTTTTGCGTGCTAAAGCCGTTGGATGGGAGGCTCGTCGGCATGGAACCCGCGCTGCCCAAAGCCATCGAATTAGCCCCAGACTGTATTCTTGCCTGTGGCGCGAGGTCATCGCCAGTTTCCTGGTCCACATCCTTCATGGAGAGTCCGATACGGTTTCCTTCGAGTTTGGTGACTTTGACCTTCACGCTCTGGCCTTTCGAAACAAGATCGGAGGGATGATTAACCCGCTGGCCCTCGACCAGTGCTGATACGTGTACGAGACCGTCAGCCTTTCCTCTGATCCCATGGATATTAACAAAAGCGCCAAAGTCTTTGATGCCTGTGACATGCCCATCGTAGACTTTGTAAAGCTGTGGGGTATCGTCGAGCTCCTGCGGTGGTGGTCGTCGAAACTGGTCGTCGTTTTGTTCGTACTCGTCATCGTCGTCGTAGCGCCCTCGCCTCCTGTGCTTCCTTCGGCTGTCTCCGTTCGTGTCATCATACTTTCGGGAACGTCCCCTGCCATAATCATCCTCGTATGGGTCGTTGTCTCGTTCTCGGTAACGATCTTTCCTTCGCCTGCGTGATCCGTCGTCTTCCGGGCTTCGGCTGCGCTTCCTGCTTTTCGTCTTCCCCTCCAAGCCTTCAAGGAGAGCCATGGTATCGTCGATATCGTCTATTCCACTGCCCACTGGATCCTTGTCTGGCAGGCTCAGGCCCTTAAATATCTGCTCCTTGTCCTGGATCGTGCGCGCCGGCGTGTTATGCTCCTGTTGAGCTTTACCCTTCATCTTGGGGTGCATTGTGCAAACGAGACGATCCACGCTCTCAATCAGACTGTTTGGTAGGGAAGATGCGCCCATGCTGGGCAGCATATTCTTGAAGTCATCGAGGGTTTCGCATTCTAACCGTTTCGCGATGACGAACTCGGCGAGGGTCTTGCGGGCATCGTTGTCGGGAATGCCTAGATGGTTTTGCAGCTCTGAAGATATCTTGGAGACGAGCGATAGCTGCTCCAGGGACTCGAGGGCTTCCAACTCATCCATGGTGGCGTGGCGCACGGCGGAGACGGCGAGGTTGGGAGATGGATGGTTGACAGATGCGACCTGGGTTTGAGGTTTTGGCGGGTCAGCTACCCTGGCTGACCGTGGAGAGGCTTGCAGGGATGTGACTGATAGATCTGCGCTAGCAGCTAGCTTATCCGCAAACCACCACGTCTTTGAAAGGTTGAAAATGGTTCCCTAGGACATTTTCCCGTAGGAGTTTATCTCTTTGGGGGGTATCTTCTAGGAATTACACCTTAGAAGTTGACCATAAAGGAGGCATGATATAGTTAGGGGTATGGCGCCTTTTATAATGGTCCATTTTGGGCATTTTGAAGGTCTGAGTCACTCAGGAAGGCAATCTGACATAGTGCGTAAAGGCGTTAGACTAGCTTGTGTGTAGTGATAGCTTTAACCCGGATAGCGTGCATGAGAGGCTGCTCTAGGATATGCACATAGACAGACAACTAGGCAGACGGTAGTCGAGTCATGTAGAATTTGGCAAATTACAATGTTGCAAGAACCATTGGTATTACTTGAGCGTGATGCCTATTGGGACAACCTATAGCATGGAAGTTTACCGTTTAGACTGTTGGAATTGACGTTCAAACAGGCTCCATAGCGTCTCTTCAACTGTCGGGTGTTCCTTATCGATGTCGCTTTGAAATCTCGATCTGGCACTAGATTCTTCTGAGATTGGATATTCGCAGCCACGAAAACAGATGGTGCACCCAAGCCCCGATAACCTCCTATAGGACCACCTCCGTAGGATATCTCGTATAAGACTACCTCCCATAGGATATCTCCTATAGGACCACCTCCCTTAGGATATCTCCTATAGGACCACCTCCCTTAGGATATCTCCTATAGGACTACCTCCCTTAGGATATCTCCTATAGGACTACCTCCCTTAGGATATCTCCTATAGGATGACCCCCCATGGGATAACCTCTAATACGATACTAGCCTATAGGATGGATAACCTCTTACAGGGTAGCCTTCCCTGGTATAAATCCTATGGGAAAGCCTATGAGATAACTGCCCAGGTGGTTTGGTGCCAGCTTGAGCACTTTGATCTTTGAGTTACCTGTATGGGTGTACCCTCCGTTCTCGCGGGTGCGAATGTCCGATCTCATTCTTTTTCGGGGCGCGCCTGCCATCGGGCATCTCTAGTCGGCATGATGTTTTTTTATCAGACGCTAGAACCCACCAAACATTGCAGACTCTGATTTGAATACCACGTTCCCGGGGGACCAAAGACAAGTAAAGGTGGAGTACCAGGAAGTGCAGGTCAGGAGAGACAGTAGATGTGCCATATCGTCAGTCTGTCTCTATGGTGCATTTACATTCGAGGAATGGTTGTCCCGCTCGAAACTCAACACGGCGTAGATGTGCCCTTCAAGGTTTGCAGACGTATGTGCCAAGTCTGTGCCTGGAATTTGCTAGCCAGACATCCTTGTATATGACCACGATCACGCTGCTGTGCATACACCGTCAAGAAAACCCACCACAGAAGGCCGTTGTTCTCGAACAAATGCAGGAGAGAGCAGGCATGAGACTTCAGGCCTAGTGCGGCCGGCTGTGGGTACCTAGGTGCTGTACGGAGCACAAGCGTCGCTAATGAGGACTCTGGCATTGAACCCCTTAACCTTAAGCCGCCCCACTTGCGTACCCCCGGCTCAACACTGCCACCCGCGAGGAAACATGACCTCAGTCCCTCCTTCAGCCTGGACTAGCTCGCCCCCAGGGAGGTATTCTAGCCTGGTTCTGTCCAACGGCAACGCCCCCATCGGCCCCCAACTACGTACATTCCACGGGAAGATGCTCACGGGACTTGTGACTGCACCCCAGTGACCCATTCGTTCTCGACTCTGGACTCTCGAGCCGCATTCTGCCTACAGCTCCCACCTAATCTCTCTCCTACGAACCCTCCTCCACTCGGCTCCGAATAACGCAGCAACAACTGCACATCAACAGCAAAATCGTGCTACTCGTAACATTCCATCCTCTAGCCAGCAGTTCAACTTTGACTGCGCACCACAATGTGCTCCTCTGACATCTTCCTTGGCTTCCTCGCCATTCTGTTCCCGCCTTTACCTGGTAAGCACCCCCCTCTCCGGCCCCCACCAGGCGGCACCCGCTTGTGCTACTGGCGTGATCCAGAATGCTCATGCGAGCCGCATATTCTCACGGCGAATAAAGCCATGACTAACCAACCCATCCACAGTCTGGGTCAAGTGTGGAATTTGCAGCGCCGACTCGGTCATCAACATCCTTTTGTGCGTCCTCGGCTTCCTCCCGGGCCTCCTCCACGCCTGGTATATCATCGCCAAGTTCCCCGAGCCCGACTACGCCAACTACGAGCGCGTCGGCGACTCGGAGCACGGCCGCGTCACCTACATTGTCGTCTCGCAGGATGAGGACGGCCGCCGGTCCCAGCGACCCCGCGGCCAGGGGCAGCAGCCCAAGCCCGTCCGCCAGGGAAACATGAGCTACGGCACGTCTCAGGGCGGTGGTAACAGCCACGCCGGCTCGTCCTCCGCGCCGCCACCGCAGCAGGGCCACACCAACGGAGGCGAGGGCTCGAGCGACGACCAGCCTCCGCCAAGTTACGCCCAGGTCGTCATGGGCGACAACAAGATCCAGGATCAGACTCGGTAATAGCGCGGCCGACAAATGAAATGATTGGTCTTGGGCGTTTCATGGCGACATCATGGGGCGCGGTGGTGGCTTTTTTTTTTTTGGTGCGCGCGAGGGCTAGGTAGGGGCTCAAGGAGTTGCTGGGAGAAGCGGCGGACAGGAGAAGACCAGACCAAGCCGGTTGGGGCTGCGTCTGTTTGCTCACGGAAGATAAGGGCGAACGGCCCAATTTTGCACCCAGTGCCAGCCTGTTCAGGCTTCACGACTCACTCGTTTTATGAGACATACACGCATTTGTATTTGCATTGGTGGCGTTTTCCGGGGAGGCCGGCAAAGGGGTTCTGGATGTTGGTTGGGACGCAAGTGTTCGGCACGAGGGCTGACGGAGCAGAACTATGACTTCCTGATGTATTTATCTGTGCCATCACCAAGTTTTGATATTATGAGGTGGCCCAAGTCTTGGAGGTCGTGGCAGTCGACGCCTCGATAACGCCCCCGAGATTCCTAGCAAGACCACACACCCGCTAAGCACGATAGCATTTGATACGTTTTCGCCTGTTGAAGAAGAAAGGCACTGCTGGTGCGATCTATTTGACGGACCTAACTCTGAGCTTCCCATTTGGCGCTGGTTCCAATTTACCCCCGTCAAGGTGTCTTTCTCCTGGTCGAGGACTTCCTGATCCGGTAGCTGTGAAGCTGTCTTCTACGCCATTGTGGGAAACATAGTCATTTCTCCAGAAGTTTGCCGATCATATTTATGGACTGTATAGCCCTTCACCAGACGGGAAAACCCAAGTCACCACGACCCTCGAGCAGAGAACCAGAGGGTATGTGCTGATCGTGTTGGAATCACTCCTCCATCTTCACCCTCTCCATGACCTTTAACAGCGCCTCGGCCTGCTCTTCCTCCGTCATCTGGCGGTCCACCTCAGAGTTCGCCCGCCGCTCAGCCTTCTCGGCCTCCTTGGCGTCCGCCTCGGCCTCCTCGAGCAAGGCGCGATCCTCAGCATCAGGATCGTTCACCGACGGCGGGGGCCGCTCGCAGAGCAGGGGCTTCTTGTAGTGCAGCATGAGCGATTGCGGCAGGAAGGTGTGGAAGCTGGGCAGGACCTCGGAGCACGCCTTGATGAAGTGGATGCCGTCATCACCGCTCCCGTTGCCTCCATGGCCGATGTTCAGCTGGCAGATCGTCAGGCGCAATTTCATGCCCTCCTTCAAGTTAGCCAGTATGGTGTTCTCTAAATAGAGCGATACGGCCTTGCCCTCCTCGCTACGCCCCTCGGCCATGGTCGGGTGGTTGTCCCAGCCGTCCTCGATGATTGAAGGGGTCAGAACGGCGCGGCCGACAGGCTTGATGGTGCCGGTGTTTCCAACCTTGTTCTTGACCCCATTGTAGGCGTTGGTGATGTCCTCGTCGGGGGAAATAATCTCCTTGACGTCGAAGGCGTCCTCGTACGTCTTGATCACACGAATCGGATTCTGGGTGTGCTGGAGGACGCGGTCGATCAGGCCGGGCTCCCAAATAGAGATGGTGGCTTTGAGGATACGCTCGGCGTCGAAACCCTTGGGGACAAGTATGCCCGTGTCCCAGCAGTTGGTGTCGCTGTCCCAAGCGCTCGTCTTGTCGGGCAGATTCTCGGAGTCGGCAGAGCCCGGGAGGCCGCTGCCGGCGTTTCTAGCGCTGCAGAAGAGGGTCCGGCAAGCAAGGCTGAAGTCGCCTGGCATGGCACGGCTAACCTCGCCGATGCAGGGGATTTCCGTGCAAGAGAGTTCACAAATCTTCCGAGCCTCCTGGAGGTTGTCCGCATACTCGGGGCAGACGTCGTGGTGCTGAATGTATCGCAAGAAGTTGAGGATGGTATCGGCTGCGAGCTCGTTGTCGTGAACCGAGAGACCCCATGTCCTGGGAAGCCAGTCGCCACTGTTCCATGACCGTGTATGTCAGTATCTATGATGATGTCTCCGGTGTAAGCAGGTTCAGACTCACAGGAACCCAGCCACAATGCCAGCGAAATCTACATCCCAGTGCTCAGGAAAGTACGGATTGTAGTATTTTCCCACCTCGTCCCAGTCGCGGGACAGAACTTCGTTGGCCGTCACCTCGCGGAAGTTGTCAGCGTCATACTCTTCGTCCTCCTTCATATCCTTAGCGTGCTTCGCGGTACCAGTGAACTGGCGCTGGTCTGTTTCGATGCCACCTAGGGCCAGGTACTTGGTGAACAGAGCCCGTCGTTCGTTGGTGAGGCGGCGACGCGACATGTACCGCTGGATACACTCCTCGATTCGGCTGTTCAGGAATTGTAAAATCAGTCAAATGGCTTGGGAAACTCGATAAGTCAAGAAGTGCTCACTCAGGAAAAGGTCGGGCCCTAATTCGATATTAGTGAAAGCCTGCTCGAGCAAAGGATGTAGGACATACGGGTCGTAAATCCGCCTCTCAGCAGCATACTCCATTGGAGTTACAGGGGGGTCAGCGAAGCCATCCTCGAAACCCGAGGGACGAGTCTTGCCCTTGCCCTTGCCCTTGCTCTTTGCGCTCATGATGGATTGGGTACTGGAAGGTGGGAGGCGTAGGAAAGAGAGTTGTCGCAGAATGGGAGACAAGTCGACGTCAGATCGCTCTGTTGGGTTGGCACTGGCAGCGAGATCAACGAAAGGCAGGTCGACCGAAAAGAGAGATTTTAAATGGAAAGCAAAGAGGTTGATGTCAAAGGCAGTCAGCTGAAAGTTGGATTCTGGTTCTGGAAGGAGCGCTGCCATTCAAAAAGCACAAACAATGCTTTCCAAAATTCAGATGGGATGGTCAACTTTCTGGTTCAGCATTGTTTGGAGTTGAATTCAAAAACCCGTCATGCGGCTACCCTTAAGCAAACTGTCCACAAATTTCAATCCACACTGGGCTTTCTGGGGTGCCAATTTACAACAATGGGCGCATTGAGCTTCTGTGATGCTCGATGGCGGATTAGGGAGCACAATGTCAAGATATCGGGCCATCATATTGAAATGAGTTGTTCTGGAGACAGAAGATCAAGATCGCCTTCCAGCTTCTGAAGCGAGACACAATGGAAGGAATGCTATGCTAGAACATCCTCCAGATGCAATCGATGCGAACTGCCCGGGTTAAAGTCGGGGACAGATATTCTGCTCGAGACTCTCAACACAGTAGAGACAGAGAGAGAGAGAGAGAGAGAGAGAGAGAGAGAGAGAGAGCTTCGTCGCAGCACCTTTCCCTCTGCCAGTAATTTCATCAGTAATAACAAGTATGCAACTTACCGTCTTCCAACAAATTTCAGAAATCAAGCCTGGGACGTGCTTTTCTCTTACTTCGATACTCACTCCAATACAAGCGGTCTAGATCTTTCACTTCAACTTCTGTCACGTCTGATGCGGAAGAATAAAAGGCAAGGACAAAGCCCCCAATCGGCCTGGTAGGCAAATGTAATTTTGCTGGCGAGGCCGAGTCTATCTATTTACTCTGACCGCATGGTGGCTCATGCAAGTGTTAGTAAGAGAGAGTGGCTGGCAATTCTGTCATACGGTGAATCTGTCGTGAGACTGAGCCATTTGTGTTCATGCAAGATCAGGGCTGAACACTTTATCTGCATACGAGTGACAGTACGGTAATTCTTTTCGCAGCCAACGTGCAGAGTGGCGCACTCGGGCAAAGATCATGCGAGTGAAGGATTGGTGGAACCGATCTGCCTGCAGCGCAGTGAGGCATCCGACCAGCCCGACCAGGGAGAGCAAGGGCCAAGGCACTCCCTTGTATCATCGAAGACGCGTGGGCCGTCTGCAAATCCTACCTCGTGGGGCGGCGGCAGGGCCAGACACTGGACAGTACCAGAATTGGACCTATTTTGCATGGCGCAGGACCAAAAAGTTCCCCGGTAGGAAGCGGCGATGATGGGCGCGGAAACCGGCACGAAGGCAGTCAAGAGAAAACAGAGCTTGGTGGGACGCACGGTCTTGCCTGCACGCCTAGCGTCGTTCACCAAGAGGTACAACGAGACCGCACCCGAGTCCGGCAGTGCCGTCTGATGGGCGATCTGAGCTTCCTGATTCCCGAGTTCTGTGCAGGTGTCTCTGGTTCAGGTGTGTCAGTTGGCAGAGGGCCATGATCAGCCCTTGGGCAGGTGTTGGACACCTGGACTGTTCTGATTCGCAATGGCCGGCGGCGCGTGTTTGTCTCGTGTTGGGGCGTTGTGTAAAGGGGGTTTCACTGCGTATATGCAGGACGCTGGTTGTGGCAGGAAGAGGCTTGAGTGCGAGAGCTGCGAGGGCCACCACAGTACGGGCAGAGCCCATGGGGTCTCGACCTTGCTGCCCGGCTGCTCGACTCCGTGCTGCGGTCGCTCAGGAGGGGGCTCAGAAGTAGAAAAGATTGGACGGACGGCGGAGAGGACGGTCGTCAACTGGATCTGCCGTGAGATTGTGCCACCCTGCCACACGCTGCCACCCTGCCACGGTGCCATCCCCTTCTTTGCTAATAAGGGTCGGGAGTGGCTGAGCACAGGCTGGGGTCTCCGAGGAGCCTGGGAAGCCCTTCGCCCCTCCACCTCTCCCCCATCATCCCCTCTATCCCCTCTATCCCCTCCAACAAGGATGGAGAAGACCCCTGTGCTTCCACCGAGCCACGCCTGGCACGCCACACGTAAGCGCCGTCAGGCCCTGCAGCTTGGGGTTTATTGTTTTTTTTTCCCATTCTTATTCTTGTGCTCCTGTTCCTTTGAAAGGAGACCCGGGTCCACATTGTGGCATTCTTGCGCCTGGATGACACGCACGTCCCAGCTGCTGGCGTCAGGCGGTGACAGCGGCGTGGGTAGTGCGTGGGCAGGACGTGGGCGGGACGTGGGCGGGACGTGGGACAGTGAATGACTCTCTCGCGCTGCTGATACTGATCTTCTGAGTACCTAGTTGAGTACCTAGTCTGGAGTCTAGACACTCTGACACTTACCGGGCATCGTGGCAGAATGCCTATTTGTGTGTAGAATGCCTGTCCGTTGCCTCGCAGCCACCATTGATTTGACTGCAGGATGCGGAGTGAGTGGGTTGCCCAGCTGCAGGAGAAAGGTGACAGAATTTCACGGATAGACTGGACTGAGAGCACTCAATTTACTGTGCCGTGGACAGGGCCCGCCAGGCAGGCACGCTGTCTCCAACAGTCTTCGAGGGGCTGTGGTTTGCCTCAAACTCACCTGCAGCTGTCAGAAGATCGGCACCCCTGCCAGCTTGGCACGTTGGCTCCTAGCGCCATTTCGCTTCGGCTAGGCGTGACGCGAGCAGCCTTGGAACTTAGCAGCGAGCTCTGTTGCTCTGGTACCGCTAGCACACTGCGCGGCACCCCAGGTAGGTACATGGGCATGGGCTGCTGCACGGGTGGCACAGCAGTCTAGTGGAAGAACAGGTAGAAGGCACGGAAGGCCGTGTGCGCCTTTGCTTCCGCCTTGGGCACGGTCGCAAGTCCCATCCCGGGGCCCATGGTCAAAAGTCGCTGATGAAGCCCAGTCATAATCCACTACTTGCGGACAAAGATCCATGACCACCCCCCCCCCTCGGACACGCTTGCCTGCGAAGGCTGTACCTACGTACTCGTACTTGTTGCTCCGTCACAATCTAAGCCCTCCAAGGTTGCGATCCTCGTCTTCGTTTTCCCTCTTTTCACTCCTTCGTCTGTCCCCTTTCTTTCCACCTTGTCAACCCTCCTTGATCCTCCACTCTTGTGTGTCTCTTCTCTTCAATACCTTGCAATACCTTGCACTACCTCTCTCTGTTTTACCCTCTCTTCTTCTACACGTTCCGCCTCGACCCGGCCCATTTTCTCTTTCCATCAACCTGACACCGGTTCCGACACCACGTTACCGTTGTCTACAACTACGTACCGTTTTGGGTTTCCCGGCCTTCGCAAATTGACCCTCGCCACAGCTTAATTAATTTTGGCGTCCCCTTTTAACCCCCCAGACGCCGCTCCCCGTCTCGTTGCCCAAATACATGCGCCACACCCAGGCGCCGATAGTCGCGAACTTTTTCTTTCCCACCCGTTCTCCTGCCTGAGACGGGCGCACCTCAACATGCAGCGGGCGACACATATCAGAATGCCGCTTTCGCAAAAGCAGATACCTCACCCCTCGGAACTCGTCGAGTACAACTATGCGGTCGCTGGACAGTGAGTTTGCGCAAGTCTGCACGGGCCCAAGACCCGTGTCTCCCCTGGCCCTTTTGTTCGCTGACAGCCTTTTGCTCCTAAAGTGATGGAACGCTCTGCGACACCGAGGGCGAGCTGTTCATAAAGCCATGCACACAGGCCGAAATCGACTTCTATCAATCTTTGCCTCAGAACCATTCGCGCATGCTGGAAATCGTGCCCGAATTCGTCGGCAGCCTCTCCTTGAACGCCGCCACCGACATCAACTCCATCACCGAGCAGCTACCCGTGGTAGATGGAGATGTCATTCCCGAGATGAAAGAGCAGGTCCTCGAGCTGATCTCAGAGAAGACGGCAGAGCTGGCGGAGATGGCCGCTCCAGCGCCGACGCCGGTCCCGGCGAAAGACACGGCACCTGTGGAAAACGTGACTTGGATACCGAATGCCAGCAGGAAGATCCCGACGGACAAGGCGGTCGTGCTGGATAATGCAGCTTATGGTTTCAGACGCCCCAACATTGTGGACGTCAAATTGGGCAAACGCCTTTGGGCCGACGACGCACCTCTGGAGAAGAAACGGAGGTTCGACAAGATCAGCGCCGAGACTACCCACCGCGAGCTCGGCTTCCGAATCGCCGGCATGCGTATCTTCAAAGGCTCAGACAACCCCCAGGATCTCGACGAGGAGGACTATCGCATCTACGACAAGGACTACGGTCGAAAAGATGTCAACTGTGAAAACGTTGTGGACGCGTTCCGAAGTTTTCTCTATAACCGCAGGGCTGGGATTGATGACGAATACGCCAGAGCTGTCGCAGAAGCTTTCCTGCGAGACTTGAAGCATGTTCGGGAGGTCCTCGAGAACGAAGAGACCCGCATGTACTCTTCCAGTCTGCTGTTCATTTTCGAGGGCGACGGCCCCGCGCTCAAGGCAGAGATAGACGAGCAGAGCCGGAGTACCGTCGCCTCCGTGAAGGCCAAGACGGAAGAAGACTGTCTTCCTGGTCGGACAACGAACCGAATCGATAGTGGCATCGGTCTTGACGACGAGGGCGAGATTGTCTTTCCCACACAAGAACAGTATGGCGAGATGTCTGAGAGCGACGAGGATGCAGATGAGCAGCACATCTGGAGGTTGAAGCTCATCGATTTTGCGCATGCCGCCTTCGTCCCGGGACAGGGTCCCGACGAGAACATTTTGCTGGGGGTAAGAAGCTTGATCAACATTTTCGAAGAGCTGTCGAAGGACCCAGAAAAGCCGGTGACCAGTCGGAAACAGAGACGGTCATCTTGATGAGGGTGTGGACAGGCGTTCCGGGCATTACATGGTAGACATTTGTGTTGATGACATTCGGGCAAGAGAAAAAAAGTTCTGGGCAGCATCAACAGGTTCAGGCATGATTGGACGCGGCAAGAGACGTGTTTGATCCATCTGGGTTGTCCATGACGATTCATCATAATACCCCCATACAAGGTCTTGTCGCGCAAGTAGCTTTACCGGTACCTACTTGACTTACAATAGGCGTTCGGAAGAAGGGGCCCTAGCGGTCCCTTGGTCTCACAATAAATTTGGCTTCTCATATCAAGCCTCTGTTGTTGTGTGTTCTTTCAGTATGCCATGTGACTATGACCACGGAATCCCTGATGTTTGCTGCTTCCATTCTCTTTCGCAGCGTGGAGGCAACTAACCCAGCAGGCCCGACCTGGCCACGCGTACACATTCGCCGAAACATCAACACAGACGGTCACACATATTCTGCCATGAGCCAGGAAGGCTTATTTATATGCGGCGCAGCGATTAAAGGCAAATCTGGACTGGTTTGTAGTGCACTTTAACCGTTGCGGCCGTCAAAAGTTAAAAGGACATGACGTCTTCCTGCAAGTCTTCCGTCACCATCGGCGGACCCTCTCGACTGCATCTCGGCTGCAGGATTGGGCCATTGTCTGATTGCCTTGTCCCGAACTCAGGGGAGCTGCACTAGCCGGACGATGCGCCTTAGGTGTGGGGGGATCTCTCAGTGGGTGGTGGGTGTGTGGAGTGGCCTTCGGCTTGGCCCGTGGCAATCTGTTGTTACCCACCCAGAAGCTAACTCCCCAAAAGCTGTCGTGCAGGTAGGTAGGTAGGTACCTGGGTACATGCCCAGACTGTTTTCTTGGGGGCAGATCTTTGCTGTAGCTCTCGATATCTGCGGGCCGCAAGCAGCAGCTCCACAGTCCCGTCCCGCCTTGAGTCGAAACCAAGAAGGCTGAGCTGCTGCGATCCTCGGCCCTGTCCTCACCACTCGAACAGTTGGGGATGAGCATTCCAACATGTCAATTCCTGGATTAGGGCAGCTGCCTATCAAGGTACGCCAACTCGAACTGTCACCTCCGGAACACCAATTGGCAGAGCTCAACCTGCTCCGCAGACTGCGAACTACCTAGCTAACAGCTTCCTCGAAACTTATACAGGCAGCCACCACTTCCGCCCGCAAGATAAACCTCCGGCCCTTCTGGGAATGGCGCTTCGAGATCCCCCATAACAACACCGTGACCGTGCGGCTCGTCTCCGGCACCGCAGAGCGCGACGGCACCGAGCTCGCCCTCAATGTCACCTACAAGTTCCGCGGCATAAAGTCCAAGATCCTGACCTGGCGTGGCTGCGAGCTCGACATCGAACCATCGGGCGACTTCGACGAGTATGTGGCCGAGTGCGCGGGTCCCGAAGAGACGCCCCAGGTGTCGTACCTGAACCTGCACTTCCTGCTCGACGGCCTGAGGAAAGAAGCCAGGGCGAGGAACGCCACGGGCCCGCGCGTCCTGATCGTCGGCGCCAGGAATGTCGGCAAGACGAGCTTGGCGCGCATGCTGTCGGCGCTCGCGGTCAAGTCTGGCGCGCAGCCGGTGGTGGCCAACATGGACCCGCGTGAGGGCATGCTGAGTCTGCCGGGGACACTGACTGCTGCCGTCTACGCCACGATCATGGATTTGGATGGTGAGGGGACGAATGGGTGGGGTGGGACCCCTACCAGTGGACCATCTGGCGTGCCCGTGAAGCTGCCCATCGCGCAGTATTATGGTCGCCAGGACGCTACGGACGATATCCAATTATACAAGGAGCTTGTGTCGAAGCTTGCTGGGGCCGCGACGGCCCGCATGAGCGGCGATGTAGATGTCAAGAGTTCTGGGATGATCATCGATACGCCAGGTATCGAACCCTCTGGCCAGATCGAAGCAGGGACCTTGGACGCCTTGACGCACGTGGTCGACGAGTTCTCTGTCAATATTATTGTTGTTCTGGGCTCCCCCCAGATACACACGGAGCTACAGAAGCGCTTTGTTAAGGAGAAGACGACACTGGGCGAGCCCATCGCGTCGGTAATGCTTGATAAGTCGCACGGTGTCGTCGAGAGGGATGAGGGGTGGATGAAGCTTATGCAGGAGGCTGCCATTAAGGAATACTTTTTCGGAGACAGCAAGAGGACCCTTAGCCCCTTTTCTCAGCAAGTGGATTTTGATTCCGTGGCTATATACCGAATCCCTGAGCGTGCGTCCTGGCTCCCTTCTGTTCCGGTGTGATCAATGCTGACAGCAACGAGCAGCGAACGAGCATGGCAGTGAAGGGCGAGGGCTCGAGAAGATCGAACCTACGCCAGCCCTATCCCACTGGACCCTGGCGGTCATGAACGCTTCGGTCGGCGACTCTCCGGAAAGCATACGGACGGCGTCGGTGCTGGGCTTTGTCTACATCTCAGACGTTATCAAGGATAGACGAAAGCTAAGCATGCTAACGCCTGTGAGCGGTAGGCTCGGCCAGCGGCCATTGTTATGGGGGAACTGGCCGGAGCAATCTATCAATCTCTTGGGTTGAGCATGGTGTCTGTCACGCAGATTGGCTTTTCAAGGGCAACAAGTTTGCCACCTTCTGGATCGTCTTGGTTTGGGCTTCAATCTTGCATTGGGACCGGCGTTCACGGCGTCAATTTTACGTACTGTAGACAATTAGAAGACTTCAAGAAATGTACAAGGTGTCGATCATACTCTCAGCTGAGGCTGTCCTGGGGGCGCCACGCCCGCCAAGGGAGCTCACGCGCTGTGGGCCCTCCTGTTAGCCCCCCCCCCCCCAAAAAAAGGTTCATGGTTTCTGAGAGCTTCGTCAGACCTTCATTTTTTTGTAGTTGTTTTCCACCATCAAATTACACAGTCTCGTCAATAGTGCTCGGTGTAGAATACCACCACATGGCTGTTCTGCCTCATGTGGATCGAAAATAAACCCAGTGGTGATGTAACTCGGACCTTTTGTAGAGGTGATTTGCTTCTTTCTCTCAGCTCTGCTGGGCGACGCCCAGCGCGTGCAGTCCAGGGCAAGGGTGTTCAAGTGCCTACCTCAACTCTTGACAGAAGCAACAAGAACCTTTGGGTAATGAGACCCTCGTGGATGAAGCCACAGTCTGGGCCTACCTCGCTGTTTTCATGATGGCCGCCCGAAATGTTATCAGACCCAAGCGCTAATTACCCCGTGATGCGTTCCATATGAAGGTGTGTATCGTTATGTTGACTGTAGAAATGGGTTCTTCGGCTGACGCCGACGTCTGCCTTCGCAGGAAGATGATCATACTGCTTCGTCTTTGCTTTTCCGCATCTCGCATGACTGAGCCTGGACATTCCACATGTCGAGTCTCTTGAGCCGTGTGATCGGTGGGAACAGTTCAGAATGACTCGGATGTTACGCGGCTCGTTGCTTCGTAATCTTCGGGGTCGTGCCCATGATTTCGACTGAGATAGCTGAGCAGGAGCACCCGGGTTATCACGGTACAGCACAGGGCGCCATACCATATTCTCGTTTTAGGCTTCTTGCACCTTCACATCGAGAACACGAATGTGCGTCCAGCAAGCAGAGATTACCTCGTCGTCTTACATGATGCCCATTTGATGGGCTCATCACTTTTGCGGACGGCATAAGGTGGCAAGCATTGCAACATGCCGGGGTGGTTCGCGCCCCTGACAGCACACACAAGGTCTGCCAGACCAGAAAATGTGTCGACACTGGAATCTGGAATGGATTGGTCCGAGGCTCGCAGTCTGAAAACAATCTGCCTCGTGTTCTCCTCTCTTAGTCTCCTTGCCGGATCTCTGTCCATGTACTGGCTTATCCGGATGCGCCGAAGTTTCCGTCATGAGTGAGTTGGCATGGTTTGAAGCTTTCATTTATGTGGCCTTTTATTTCGAGCGTCCTCTACTCGCGGAATTCGCAACAGCTAACTTGAGCTTAAGCCTGATCATCCTCTTGATCTCGAGTGACCTCGTCAGGTCCTCGTGGCTCGTTATTTACTCCTGCGCCACCATCATGAACTCACTGTCGACGGTCTCTGCAACAACATTTTGCCAAGTCAACGGCTTCTTCTTCGCCTTGGGCATCGAGGCGTCCGATGCCGCCGTATTTCTCATCGCGCTTCATTGGACCGTCTACATCTTTCGATCAAACAGAGTGGCGGGCGAAAGTGGTATTTATCCTTATAGATACCTCGCCTTTGCCCTCTACGCTGTTCTGCCTATACTGATGGCTTCTTTGGCATTTTTCACGAGGTCCCCTGCCTACGTGGATACGGGTCAGTACTGCTACTTGCCTACAAGTCCATGGTGGGATCGTATGGCCCTTTCCTGGATCCCACGATACATAAACGTGACTTTGATCATTTTGATGTATGGCACTTCTTATGCATACATCCGCACAAAGATGAGACGTTTCAGCAGACAACACGCATCAATTTCCATGAGCCATCGAGAAAGGCAGACCCCGGACACGCCACCTCTCATCTGTCATGGTTTGATCCCTTCACCGCACGAGTCCAGACGGATTTCGTTCCGAATTCCTCCCAGTGGAAGCTTGTATGAAGGAGGCCAAGTGATTCAGGATGATGAGAGTATCGCGTTCCGAGATTCACTGCGATCAAGGCTGGACCGTCTCAGCGTGAGCTCAGCGAGGCCAAAAGCCTGGCCTTGGGAGGGTATGAACTGGGAGCCGGGAGTTAGAGAGCCCACTCCTGCTTCAGGTTTGGTGTCACCGAGGACAGGTGGCCCGGAACGGATGATGGTGAACGGAGGTACAGAGCACAGGCTACAGCCACCAAGACACTCGCTGTCAACAATGAAACTAGGCGGACAAGTTGAGAGTCTTCCCTCGCGGCCGTCCGTCCCTTTATGCCTCACCTCGTTCGAATGCTATCGTCGCCCAATATCCATGGCTATGGAAGAAGAGGATGGTTTACCCACAGCCGAAAATCTCAACACCGGCACAAGCAGTCACTTGAAAGGCCCTCAGATGCACATCTTCACGATGCTTCAGCAAGGCCCCAATCAACAAGATGAGATCATAACGAGGCAGAACAATGTTATAGCTTCGCTGGACTACGAAACACTTGCATCTGACGGAGTCTCTCGCGGCCGCGAAAGGATACGCCGCCAGCTACGACTCTTGTTCATATACCCGACAGTCTATGCATGTGTTTGGATATTCCCTTTCATTAGGGATGTGATTGGGTTTGACGAAGACGATTATCAGGGGCCGTATTGGATCTCAGTGGCTAGTCTCGTCTCGCTGTGCGTTCAGGGACTGGCAGATTCGATTCTATTCTGCATGCGTGAGAGGCCGTGGAGACATATGCACGGCGGTTTCTGTAAGCATCACTTTTCACCTCTTACGGATCCCCGTCTTTCATGTTTTGGAACCTTCTAGAATACAACACTTCAGGACCCGTAGCTAGACTAACGTCACCATCAGGGGAGAACATGGGCAGCTTCATTAATGGCTTGAGCCTTGACTCACGGAATGAGATTGGCAGGACGAGGGAAGAGATGTTCCACGAGGGGTCGAGGGCGAGGTTGAGAAGAGAGGAGGAGATGGAGCGGGAGCAGCGAGCCAGCAGGTTCAGTCCAAGGGGCACGTCTCAGGCGTCCGTGTCTAGAAACTGGTGGGATGTTGAGCTGAACAACGACATTGAGGTAGAAAGTCAAGATGGAAAGGTCAACATTGACGGGTGGCGGGAGCAAGACATGCTCAGGGAACGGCACAGCCCGCAGACCAATTAAACGTGCCATGCGCTTATTAGGAGTGTCATGTTTGCTTGGTGTGCACCATAACCGAGATACGTTACTATGATTACAATTTAATCTCGACCTTTAGGCCTTGACAGCTTCTTGGCCCTGTATGAAGCGCAAGAAGGCTTGTGCTATCATGACACCATCGTGATCGATGTTTGCCCTGTCCACGCCCGAGGAGTACACGTCGTCAGTAAAGACCTTGGTGTCGTGACGCAGCTCAAGGATCTCGCTTATGATCTCGCCCGTAAACTCTGGGTGCCCTTGCACCGTGATGGCCTTGCCCGGGAGCAGGAAGCCCTGGTTGGCACAGATGTCGTTCTCGCCCAGGTTCTGCGCACCCTCGGGATTTGAGAAGACGATGTCACGGTGCATCTGGTGTATTCTCTGCGATACGGCGTTAGTGGATGAGAATAGGACCACGTCGAGCCGGGTGGCGCGCTGTTCGCTGTTGCTGTCTTACCAGGGTGTCGGACCCAAACACAGCCCTCCCCGTCTCACTCAGCCTGACCTCGGTCACACTGACCTCCCAGCCCTTGTCGTTGCGGTCGACCTTGACGCCTAGCGCCCGCCCGACGATCTGGTGCCCAAAGCAGACGCCCACCACCTTGACCCTCCCGTTGGTGGCCAGCGCCTTGCGGGTGAAGGCCACCAGCTTGACGATCCACTCGTCGTCCAGATACGCGGAGTGCTTAGACCCGCTGATCAGGACGGCGTCCAGGGACTCCAGGTCGGGGTAGTTGTCCGGCTCGTTGACGACGTCGTAGCCGGTGATGTCCAGATGACCCTCGAGCGGCTCCGGGGCGACGGCACGTCGGAAGAGGTCAGTGAAGACGCCCCTGTAGCCGTGGTACTTGGCATTTGCGTTGGGCACGGGCGTGTCTGCCTCAAGGATTGCCAGGCGGATGGGGGTTCTCGCGGCCGTCGATCCCATGTTTGCGCATGCAGGAGATGTGAGATTCAGGCGTGGATATAGAACGATATATTCAACCTCGGCGTCGGGAGACGGGCGGCTCTCAACAAGGGGTGAGACGAGTTTCAGCTTGAGTGAATGAAGCCTTTAATTTCAAGCAAGTTCAAGGGTGCTAAGTTTGGGAGAGCAATGCTTCAGAAGCGTGTTTGGTGAGGTTATATATATACACGCAGACGATGACAGCTTTGGGCCTTGTTTGCTCGTGTGGACAAGAGGGCGAGGGCAAGGGAGAGCAAGTGATACCCATGTGTGACGTCCATCTTGACTCGTAGTCGCGATAAGCGCCTCGGTTTGGTGGTCCACAGCCGCCGCCGTTCTCGGAGGCCCCGGCAAGCGCCATCCTGGATGGAACTTTCCGTCGGTAGTTTTGAGTGCTTCATATAGGGACCTCGGTGGGAGGTTTTGGAGTGAGAGACTCGCTGCGAGCCACAGACTCACTGTCAGTGTAACTCGGAAGTCTATACTTTGTCGTACGTTTAGTGGAGGCTTAGGCTTGCATGCAGGTGGCTGATCTGCGCATGCGCTTACAGTTATTTACCCTTGCTCTCGTGGGCTCTCCCTTGCTCCCTCAGCCGCTGGGAATACAATGTCCCTAACCCTCGTAACGTCAGCCGCCACCCCAAGATCCTATCATCCCCCTGCGCCGCAGCTGGACTTTGTCCCGTGTCAGTCTCTCCGTTTCCAGGCATGTGAAGCCCTGATTTGTGACGCAAGTATCATGAAGCTCTTTTCTTTCACTCGATGACGTGAGATAGGAACCAAGCCACGCAGCAGAAGTTCCAGACGCTTGAGAATTGAGCAACCACGATGTCGACGGACGGACTTTAGTTGCAACCTCGTCAACATGGACACGCCACAATCACCCGGCCTTATTCTGGTCACACGCCCATGACTCCTTAGCCACTCATCATGAGCAAGTGTCAGGGTGGAAGGTTCCGATTCATACACTATTCTGTGATACTTGATCCCTAATCATTCCTTCTCAGTCACGGTACTCCGATGTAGCTCGCACGTCTAGTCGAATCGTGTGGTATTGAACAATCGGTTTCCAGTGTCTGTCCGCCCCTTTCCTTTGAACTCATTCTCAGAGAGACGCATCGCGACAAAGCCGACGTTCCAATCGACCCCTACATCTGTAGGGGGCTTCCTGAAGAATCTGGCTTGACAGACCCCGGTGACGACAACAACACGCACACCCTTCTCGATGCTGCGAATGTGTTTGATGAAACCAACAATCGTGTTACCGCTGTTCACAACAGAATCCACAAGCAGGATAGTGCTCTGGTCTCTGATGTGCTGCTCCGTTAAGTCGTCCGGGGTGTTCGCGTGAACGAACATGGCGGCTGGGAAGGCCTCGCTCACGCCCAACGCCATCGGCTCCCCTCCTCTCATCAGGGCGACAATGGTTGTCTTCTCCTCGTCACGGAGTCGGTACCCCTCAGTCCGGTGATTCTGTACATGAGGAATCTCGGTCTCCTCGCAGCCGATCATTTCTGATACATGCTGTGTTGCTATCCACCGCCCTGCATTTCGATGTGCCTCCCGTAGGCCTGGGCCAGCGACGCCCGCGTCTCTCATTGGAGTCATGAGAAGTTTTGCTGCCATTGAGTCGGTTGCGTGGACGCGGCCGAGATTTGGGCTATTTGATCGTCGAGCAAGTATGTTGGTGGTGAAGGCGCCGTCCATTTCAACAATCGGAACGACGCCTTCAGCCAGTCTGGGGCGTGAGCCTGTGGGCAAAAGTATCTGTCTCGGGCGAAGACCACTACTGATAGCATTCAGTAAGGCTTGGTCCATGCTCTTGCTCCTGGTTTCAACATCTCCTGCCACGACGTAAGAGTGATCGGCCGCCCTCAACATCGGGATGTCCACCTCGCTGTCGCCAAAAGCATAGACTCGCACTCCATAGTGCTTGCGGAGGCGCTCGACAACTGCTGCTTTCACCTCAGGCGTGACAACAAAGCTGTCTGAAACACGCCCACCACCAATGATGTCGACGTGGGCCGAAGACTGCATACGTTGCAAAACCACTTCCCAAATGCGCTGGATCCCACAAGTGACGACCACAGCTCTGATATGCCTTAGTTTCCCAACAGAGCCAAGGAGGTCTGCCAGTTCAGGGTGCAAGGTAACTTCCTCAGCGATGACTTGGCAAAGTCGCTCAAAGTCAGGCTCCGGAATTTCTTCATAAAGCCATGCAGCTTGGCGGAAAGCCTTGTATGAGTAACCCCAAACTGAATGGCCAAAATACTGCTTCAGTCTGTTGCTACCATCTTCGCCCATCTTCAGATGCTCACCCCAGAACCTAGCCCCCGTATCCATGGAAGCCAAAGTTCTGTCCGCATCCAAGACAAGGACAGTCTCAATCTTGTTCGACGAAGGGGCCACAATATCGTCGAGCCTGGCCAGTGCTCGTCGCAGGTTTTCTTGCTCAGAGTGATCTCGAATGTCTCGGATCAGACTTGTCGCACGGGAGATACCAGGTTCCAAAGGGAGCCGCAGGTTGATAAACATGATGCCATGTTGGCGACACAGAGTCTTTGCTCTCGACTTTTCGCTCCACTGCCACCTGCGCAAGTCTTCCACGCTCATCTCGGGGCGATCCCGCTTTCTGTCATTCCGGCGGTATTCGGAAATGGTTTCAGGAGATGTGTCGAGGTACAGAATGTGAGTATATGTGTCGAGGTCGGCTTGTGTATGTATCTCCATGGCGCCAGTGCCAGTCCAGAGAGTGAGGTGTCCAGCGACAATACCCACTCTCTGGTCTGACTGGCACTTTGCTGCGATGTGTTGAACGGCGATCTCACGGTAGACAGCCTTCTCAGAGTCAGACTTCTGCTTGAAAGCGGTCAGCCCTCCATGCACCAGTGAGCTGAGCATTTGAGAGCCGTCAAAGAAAGCAAAGTCTCTCTCGCCAAGAATCTTCTTCAGGCGTTCGAGAAGTGTTGTTTTTCCGCACCCGGAAACACCATATATGCCGACTATAACCGGCTTGTTCTCGCCTGCTGACATCGTTGCAATACTATTCGGCGCTGGGGTTCGGTGCGGCGTCCTGAACCGGGATCTGATGAATGCTTTCCGAATTCAGAGGGCAGAGAGACTTTCTTGGCAAGGGAAATGTCTTGATGAGGGATGATAGATTTGATGAAGGTATGGACGGCTTTTTCTTTCCCTGAGTTATTGTGATTGCCCACCAGGAGGAGTCTCTGGGCGTCAGGTGCAAGCGACTTACGTACAGCAAAGAGGATTCTCAAAATTCGTCACACTGTTTTCTCGTCAAAGGAATCATGAAACATTGTCTCGGATCGTTTTCACAGCAATCATTGACCATGCTGGTTTCCACCTATCTCAAGTGTGCACACTCAAACGCTGGGTCTTTGAGCGTTTGCCACTGTGTTAAGGCGCCTACCCGTTACCTTCTCATGACATCCTTGAACAGGCTGACCTCACCATTTCAACTCAGTATCCCCAAGGCCTTTTGCTTATCTTATTACAGCAAATCAAAAATATTCTCAAGAACAAAAACGATGATTCCGTAGCTTGGTGATCGACTGAGCTTCTATTCATTTCGAATTGTTCTGAATGATGGTCTCTCCCAGAAAGCTATTCACATGAGGTCATAGCCAACAACAATGGCTATAAAAACAACTGCGAATGGTTCGATTTTAGTTTTTTGACTCTGGCACACCATGAGCATGAAATCAGGCTCGTCAATATGGGTGTCTCCTGTTGGCCACTGTAGTGAAGATCAAAAGAAACGAAACCGGTGACAATACAGGTTATACTCCTGGGGAACTAGTATCTCTGTACCAACTGAGACTTGTAAAGTAATATCAATTCTAAGTGGTTGACACTATAGCCTCTAGGTAATGGCAACAGCACTGAGCCACGCTTTGACAGGACTTCGTAGCCTTCCTACGGAAGAGTATCGACTAGGGGGAATGTTGCCCAAATGTGCTTATTGTTTTTTCATTATGGCCGAACAAATGAGATCCCTTGCTCTGATACAAGTCACTGTCACATCAATTTGAAGTTGATAGCCCAGACCGAAATCCCGAGTTCAACCACGACTATCAATGGGCCTGATACGTCAGAGAGACTTGATGTGAATTCTTAGTCTCTGAATCCGCTGAGCTTTCAGGTGCATGCCTACCTTTCTAGATCTGAAGAAGTGCTATTCATGCTCAAGTGGGGCTTATGCAAGTCGGAGCTGTCATCTTGTCCAATTTTGTCGGTCCATGCACCAACGCATCAAGAGGGGTAGTGAGCTGACTGCATAAAAGGGTTGACCTGCAACTTCTTTGATTGTCGGATATGCTGTCCCTCTGAACTTGATGTTGTCCCATCAGAGCAAAGCGGGTAGCACTGCCTTGAAGTACTCACAAGGTCAGATCATCACAGCGAACCAATATTGAAACATGGCACAAAGCTTACTCCACGATGTGGCTACGGTCGATTCGCAAAATGCCCTCATAGGGGCGGCATTATTCGGAGTCTTGTTCCACATCTCAATCCAGGCTATTGAGTTCGAAAGATTTATGTTCCATTACCTCGCAGCTTTGCTCGTAACGTTTCTATCCATGACGATAGTGTTCTCGGACTGTGGCCATCTTGCATGGGCACAAGCGATTTCGAAGTCAATTTGCATTGAGGCGATTTTCAACCTGAGCTGCGTCGTCAGCATCAGCGTTTACCGTTCACTGTTGCACAGATGCGGAAGATTTCCGGGACCGACGGGAGCAAAGCTCAGCCGATTCTGGACTGCCTATATTTCAAGTAGGAACCTGCAATACTACAAAGAGTTAGAGAAAATGCAGTCAAAGTATGGCGACTTTGTGCGCACAGGTATGACAACATTTCAGCTCCAAGAAACATCATAGCATGCAGTGTAATATAAGTTGACCGATTGTAGGGCCGCGAGAAATCACCATCTTTCGTGCTTCAGCTGTCGCTAAGATATATGGGCCAGCATCAAAACTACCGAAGTCAACATGATATGCCCAGTCAGGACATGATGCGGATAGGGTATCACTGCACATGGTCCGAGATCCGGCAAGACACCGAAATCGACGAAGAGCCTGGGACCGAGGCTTTGCTATCAAAGGTATGTGGCATCGAAGGCAGGCCGTAGTAGAACTCTTGGCTAATGACATGCAGCCCTTGCGAGTTATGAAGAACGCGTCAAAGACAAGGCTGATCTCCTGTCGAGACGAATGCAAGAACACGCCTGTCAACCAATCAACATCACGAAGTGGGCCATGTTCTACAGTTTTGATGTCATCGGTGAGGTTGCATTCTCAAAGGACTTTGGTAATCTCTTGACTGGCACCGAGCATTCAGCCCTCATACCAATTCATAAGCATATCAAAGCCTTGGGGGTCTTGAGCCCTGTACCATGGTTGATGAACCTTCTCACCTGCCTACCGAGTGCTTCAAATATCTACTCTGAGATTTTCGCCTTTTGCGCGGACGAGATCCGTGCTAAACAGAAGGTAACCCTCCTCTGCGTAGACCAAGGTCACATCGGTGCTCTGAGCTATTACTGATCTGCAGGCCGTCAAAAGTCGTGGAACAGTGAAAATGTTCCGAGCGACATCGTATCGTGGATGGTGAAGGCGGTATATGACAAGGACCTCTCGGCAGCCCCAACTCCTGAAGCCCTAGAGTATGACTCCAGACTAGTTCTACTGGCTGGCAGGTTGGTGGACCGTTCTCTGAATCAGTGGCAAAATTGGAAACCGCCATGCTAACTCGAGCACTTGCATAGTGATACAGCGTCCAGCACGTTATCCAATGCTCTGTTCTTTCTCTGCAAAAATGTGGGAGCACAGAGAAAGCTACGTAAGCAGCTCCGACAGGCCATCAACGATCAGAGCCGGCAGAAGAAGTACGAGAAACTGCAACTCGTCATATTTCTGGACGACATTATCGCCGAGACACTTCGGCTGAAGCCCGCAGTTCTTGTTGCCGGGTCCCGTGAGACCCCAGCGGTAGGTCTGCTGATCGATGGGGTTCACATCCCAGGAAATACAAACGTCCTAGTGCCTGTACACAACATTCAAAGAGACCCACGCTATTGGCTGGAGGCTGATGAGTTTATACCTGAGCGGTGGGGGGCCAGAAGATCAGAGATGGGGACCGACAAGGCGCCGTATTTCGCATTCCTGGCTGGTATGACAAGTCCGATGAGTACTTGGAAGCTCGGTCTAAGTGGTTAACTCGGTTCTTAGGTGCATATTCATGCCCGGGCAAGAATCTCGCTTACCTGAGCTTGCGCATTGCGCTTTCAACACTTGTGCAGAACTTTGAGATTTCATTTGCTGAAGGAGAAGATGGGACTGCATTCGAGAAAGAAGCCCTGGACACATTTGTTGTAACGCTTCCGCCACTGCACATCGTCTTCACTCCGCTTCGATAGATCCGGCCACACCTGAGCATTCGGTTGATATTCAAAAGACACACGTGCACACGGACTTTCATGTGGCGAGATATCTATCGCATCTCCTCAGTCACATGCGACCTGTTCCTTGTCACTTGTCCCTACAGAAAAATGACCGAGATTCCTCTCTCTAAGAAATCAGCCACACGACTTTTACCGGACATTTCCGCCAAAACGAGAACTCGAACCTGCTAAATGAGTCCCCCCTCAAACCTGCATATGTCCTGCACATCGCACAATACACATGCTCCAGCAGATCCGCTAGGTCACTGGACATAACCGGTAGATGAGACCAGGCTAGAGTATTCCACCCAATTGTGGGTCGGTGTAAGCTTCCCAGCAGGCCCACGTTCCTGTTCTCCGCACAGCTTGCGCACACCTTGGGATCGTGTGGATGTGATTTGCCCACAGGGGTTGGCGCACGACTGCCAAACCACGCTTGCATGCCGTGACATACCAAGCGGCCGGAGTTTCCCCCTGGTGGGCAACTAGAACAACCCATCAAGACGCAGTAAGCTGACACTACCACACCATCCCACAACCAAAATAAACCACTGAGAGGCATTCTCAATGTTCAACGCTCCACTCCAGTATTAATGGAAACCGTTGTAACGACCAGAGTCCGAGGTGAGCGTCGACTACTGTCGTCCTCCCTTGAACTGTGGTCCGCGCCGTTCCGTCCAAAAAATCCTTTTCTCTCCTGAGGCAAGGCTCTAGCTCCAGCCCTTGGCCCTGACAAAGGCTGCGCTGAGGGTGTGAGGAAAGTGATGTAAGTACAGTCATAATTGGATCGCCGGATGATATATAGTAAATGGCTCTGCCGGGGCCCTGATGACTGAGTTTCCCGATCGCTCTCGAACTCAGCTCCCCCAACGTTTTGTCAGCCCTTATATGTGTCAAATTTGCCCACGTGTGCACCCGAGAGCCAACGGCGATTTTGTGTAGCATCGTTTACTTCCCCACAGAGCCCGGCGCTATCAGGCGTGCATCAAACTCAACATGGGCTTCTACTTGCACGACCAGTTCCTCGGCGTTTTGATCTTCTTCAGTGCACTTTGCACAACCACCGTCGGACTCCGTGTGTTTGTTAGGACCAGGCTCACGAAAGGAGCATTCGGCTGGGATGATGTTTCCCTCGTCATTTCATACGTGAGTTTCTTAATTTCTTAGTGTAGACAGCAACGCCTGGTTTGTCCCTGTTAGCTTGGGATAGACAAAGCTAATGGAGCACGTCTTCGAGGTACTGATGATAGTACTTGCGGCTCTCTGCATACTGTCCATGGAAAGTCAGGTGGACTCATCCGAGGACGAGCCGTGGCTTAATGACCCTGCGACCAGTAGGGTGAGTCTTTCGTCATGGAATTTTGCCCTCAATGACCGGTTCCTAAGACGACTTCTAGTACGACTTCGCGAAAAACGTTGTCTGCTTCGTGATATCCGGAGTGGTTAAGATAAGCGTCGCATTGGTACTTTTCCGTCTGGACAGCCGTCCGGCAGTACGCACAATCATCATAATCGACATTGTCACATGCGTTCTGTGGAATCTGGCCACAACCTTGGTGCTCTCACTCGGCTGTTTGAGGCTCAGTCCATATGTTATCAGCATGACAGTGTGCGCAAATACCTTCTACGCACAGGATTCATCCTATGTCATTTACGACGTCTTCCATGTGCTATTGCCTATTTACATTCTATGGAATGTACAAATATCGAAGGCTCTCAAAGTGAGCGTGGTCGGACTGTTTAGTGTTGGACTCCTGTAAGTCTGTTTGGTCCCTTGACTACCAAAATTCCTTCCCCAGTTCATTCCATCGTAAACCACCAAACTCCTCCACTTCCAACCGGGATCGATCACTAATGTAAGCCACGTTCTCCAGTGCTGCTGTGGCGGCTATCATGAAGCTTCAGGTCCACTACGAAACATTCCATCCACGAGGCAATGACGATCTCACTATATGGTATTTGACCATGATATGGGCCTTCACAGAGCACGGGCTATCGATATTTGCTAGCTCCGTGCTTGCCCTGAGACCGCTTGCAAGGATGGTGTCGAAGGGGTGGCAATCCATCTCGAGCAGCTTCTACGGCGGCGGCAGCAAAGGCGCCAAGTCCTCTGGCCAGGGTACCTCGAGTCGGGTCTCCAAAAAGACGAACTGGTCGGAGCCGACAGAGTCAAATGAGCTGGGCACTATTGGTGTTCGAAATGAAGTTTCGGTCCACAGCGAATACACTGCTGAAGGCCATGCACAGGAACCATTGTACCTTGCTGAAGCATATAATGGTAGCTCCGAAAGCCACAAGAGATTGGTCGAAGCAAAAGCACAAGATGTGGGGGTTGCGGCTTGAGGGATGGACTATTGTAAGAGAGGTGAAGATACCTTGGCTATTTTGTCTTGCTTGCATGTCGGCATTCTCGTTGGGTCTCCCCGAGGACATCCAGTCGATCACATGGGCGTTGGCGGAGAGCTCGCAGGTTGGCCTTTCAGTGACTAGATCCTATTTAAACAACAATTAATACCAGCTTCCACATCTACGCACGATATACGTGTTTGGGAAGATGAGCCGTGGTCTTAGTCGCTTCTCCTCCGCTCATCGTCTTCCTCCGACGGTGGAACTCCTTTCGTGCGGAACGCGCTTGGGTCTTCTGGTATGTTACGTCTGCCTCGCTGTGCCGCACTGGCAACCTCTGAGCTCTAGAACAGTTTCTAGGGACCTTTGTAACAAGCCTTGCAGTACAACTCGCAATCGCCTGAAATCGATGTGGCAGCCATCCTCTTTTCCCTACATAATTGTGAAGAGGCATGATCTAACAGAGGACACTTGCCACTGCATGTGACCTTGACGTTTTCGGTAAACTTCAAAGTTTTGGACCTGAATTGGCGAATCCCGGCTTGGGCTTCCCATGATTTCCAGCAAAACGTGCACCGCGCGCACAATCTCCAGGGACTGCACTTCAACAGAATCGGGATTCCCGGCAGCTTTCACAAGCCTGCAACGATGAACCGGAGTGCCCGCAATCGCCTCCCACATGTCGGCGTCCGCCAAAGGTACAGCATGATTCACAACCATGGACAAGTTCTTAATCTTGGGAAACATCGCAGAGAAGTTGTTATGGAACCTCTCTAGAGCAACTCGGCTGTTGTGGAATTTTGACCACATGCCAGGCTCGAGGGCGATGGTTTGGACTTGACACAAGGGGCAGCTCGGGGTTCGTTCCATGCGGTCCAGGACTCGAGAGTCTTCTGTAACCAATTCGCTCCCCTTCAGAATTCATGGTTAGCTGGGATCATCACAGTAAGAGGCTTTGCAGTAGGACAGCCTGGAACCGGTCTTTATCTGTCAATAGCCGGCCTTCAAAGCGGCCGATTTTCAAGCCCACAATAAAGAAGATTTGAGGCAGACGACATCGGGGCTTAAATGTGTAGCAACTATATGAGTGAAGAGATGGGCACCAGCTGGATGTTAAGTATGTAGGGTACTTACTTACTTCGGCCCAGTTGTAGGAACCAAGATAGGGTGTATCTCTCGATGGGTCGAATGCACGGCAAGGCACATTGGCATTCAAGACCAGACAGTAGCCCAATCTAACGCTACCAGCCTTTGAGGTCAGGGCCTCTCTCGAATGGCGGCAAGTCTTCATCAAGCTAAGGTCAATGTCGACGGTCGGCTGACCTCGGGGAAAGCCAGGGAAGCCGTTTCTTGGGCTCTTTGTCATCAGGTGGATGCAGACCTCAGGCTTGCTGTTGTCAGAGGCTTCGATCCAGATCATGTTTCTGATCTCCTGTGGAAACAGCATGAAGGTGGTGAAGGAGCCGTCTTCTGGCTGGGCCGTCTCTGAGTTCTCTTGGAGGACTGGCATCATAGCCCCACACGTGTGGGAACTCAATAGAGGTCTTGATGTGTTGCAGAGTATAAAATCAGAGAACTGGGTCAGTTCACATGTTGTTTGGTAAGAATTGAGCTGGCTGCAGGTATGTTGGGTTGTGGGGCAGCGTCAGTCAGTTGTTGTCGTGTTGAGCCACTCTGGACTGGGTGAAGGGTGTGGGTGGAAGGCCTTCCGGGACTGCAAGGAAATACAAGTGAATTTGGGTTTTAAGTCAAAGCTCCGCAAGAGAAGCCTGCACCTGGTGTGGGCATTCACAGATGGGAGGGTAAGGCCGGCATTCAACCCAACCTACTAGCATCGTGGGTGCTGTGAGAACAGGAGGTAGCTTTGATCTTCTCTGCTATATTCGAATCCCAGGGAAGAGTCCATGATAAGAGTTCTGTCAAGTTTCAGCGGGGCTGAACAGTATTAAACTTGACACGCAGTCATAACTGGTTCCGTTTCTATTCCGTATACAGCCGTAGCCATACGCAGCGCCTTCATACAGTCGTAAACGCTTAAGACCCAGCGTTTAAAAAACACACATTGACGATAACAGTGGTTAGATACGATAAGTCTGTAGGCACGTGGCCTCAGCCTTGTGACGCACAGACAAGGCTAGGGAGAACCGCTCCCGACGGCGCCGTTGATCGTCGACACATAGCCCAAGGGCTAGTCTGCCATAGTGTGACGGCGAAGCAGTCATACGGCGAGGCGAGAATAGACGCAGTCATAACATCGTGGCTTTTGTTGCTGCTAAGTGAAATGGTCCTAGTAGCACTGGTCACAAAGTGAATGCACCTAGAGGCAGTGGCTGGAGGGAGAATGGTAGCACAATTAGAGATGTGTACTGATGGTGTCTGAAAGGCATTTGTCTCTCCTCTGTGTTATGAAAAGCCTTCATTAGCAAAGTGTGGAAGAACTACTATGGGAAGGCCCCGCAAGCTTTTCGCTGGGATTCCCTTCGTGAAATTCATTACATAGAGGGACTATTTTGAGACTATTATAGTCTTGCTGTATAACTGCTTCGCCATCTATTAGTCCTTGGGCTACTTGTGTCGACGATCACTCACGCCGCCGGGAGCTATGCTTCCTAGCCTTATCTGCATGGCACGAGGCTGAGGCCACGTGCATAGTCTTGCACTGTTGCTCGTATTATGCTTTTCAAACGCTCTTGTAGGAATCTGGAGCTACGCCGCTGTTGAGTTGGCAGGAGTGTCTCAGCCGCAAAAATACCTCTCAGTAACGTGGGTGGCCCACATCTCGCCACCCCCCCGTTCTCGCCACCTATCCCTCAGCCCCAACACCTTCTTCTCTCCCCCTCTAGTACTATAACAATAATCTCTTCTACCACTTCTATTAGTATTTCTAATTCATCTTTATCGTTACTTTCATTAAGTATACACCTAACCTTAATCTAAGCCCTTCTAATTACCTTAATATCTATAAAAAGCTTATTTAGATTAAATTAAACCTTTTTTCTCTTAGTCTTTCTTATAAGCTTAATTTCTCTCTCTAGATTATAATTTTTTTATATAAATATTATAAAATTAAAGTCTTTCTATTTCTAACTTTTTAAAATCTTATAGAATAGAAGTTTTACTATAAAGCTTATATTCCTTTAAATAGTATACTAGGCTACTATTCTATATAGCTTCTAGAACTACTTTAATATTAAAAAAATAATACTCTATAGTAAATAAAAGTACTTATTAGTATAAAAATAGTTACTAATTCTATTCCTAGTACTTAAATTAACTAATTTAACTTCCTTCTTATAGTTTTCCTTAATAAAGTTACTTCTAAATACTTTATATTAGAATAATAGCTATAGACTAATTATATACTAGCTAAAGAGAATATTTAATACTATAAAAATATTCTCCTAAACCCTATAATAGTAATAAAGGAACTATTTCTTTATAATAACTATAGAGGAATTATAGCCTTCCTACTAGTAAAGATACTTTTTAAAAGTAGTCTTAAGTAGGCTAAAAACTACTATATTAAGTAGTTATAATATATAGAAATAATATACTAGTAAAAAAATAATATAGACCTTATTTAAGAAGTATTCCTATATAAAATTAAGTATTATATATATATAGTACCTATTAATAATAAAAAGTTATTATTTTTCTAGGTTTAATAGGGTAGTCTAAAAGATAAAGACTTTCCTAAGCTAGTAAATTATAATAGGCTTTTTTATCTACCCTTTCTTTATTACTATAAATTACTAGCTATTATAGTCCTTAAGGGTAATAGGAAACTATTACTATTAGATACTTAGTCTTTTAAAAATAATAAGGGGGGTTAGAAACTTACCTATAGTAGAAATATACTTAAGAAAAGAAATCTATACCTATAAATTAAAGTCTTTCTATAGTAGCTTACTCCCTTCTAAATATTTAATTATTAGAGTATTTTCTAACTTCCCTTCTATTAGTCCTTCTTTATTAGTATTCTAATAATTACCTAGCTTAATTATCTTAATAATAGATAGTTATATAAAGTTAAACTATAAGGAAATATTCTTTCTAGTAGCTACCCTAAGCTTTTTTACCTTAATATACTAGTACTTATAGCTTTTAAGCTAAGAATATTAAAGAAGGAAAATCCTTAGCTACTTAGTCTTAAGGGAAGAGATATTATTACTAGTAGATATTAGATAAGCTACTAGAGCTTTATATTTTTAGTAGGTTAAGATATAGCCTAGAGTACTTTAATTAATTAAAAATATTACTAACTAAGCTTCCTAATAGTTAGAAAAAAATCTTATAAATACTATAGTTATAAAGTAACTTTAGTAACCTTAAAGATAACTTCTAATTATTAAGTAGGGGATATAATACTCCTTATAAGCTATATTAACTAATATCCTATCCCTAATTACTATAATAGTATTATATAGCTCTTCTTTAGAATATTATTTTATAATAATAAGGATAATCCCTAGAAGAAGTTTAGTAATTAGAAAAAAATCCCTTATTAAGAAAACAAGGAGTATTTATAAGGTAGGTATAGATGTGTTTATATGAAGACGCGGATATAGGCCTAGCAAGAACCGGGGGGTGGCGAGATGTAGGCCACCCACGTTAGAATATTGTTAATGCTACCTGAGCTTCTCTTTGATTTCAGTGCCTGCAGCACAGCTGGGTGGAATTGAATCTGGCAATCGGAGTATCTATGTCTCAGCCTTGAAGATAACTATTTTGCAGCATCACATATGGTGATGAAAGGAGAGAAGGCACCTAGTTAATCATGTTAACATGCTTTTGTGTGGACTTAAGGTCTATACGTACCACCCAGGAATAGTCTTCCCGTTTTTGTGTCGTGAACCACAGTAGTTGTTCCTGGTAAGACTTTACCGTCCTTATCTTCCAGGACCTTTTCTGCTACGAGCTTGCCCCCAGAATTGCGAGAAAGCTTGAACACAGAAGATGATGGAAAATAATTACGCGGGTCCTTGGATTGCTTCAAGATCTCGATGCCCCTGGGTATAATTGCCGCCCAGATGGTGCCATCTTGGTCTTCGGAGAGGTTGTCGATCGCATAAGGCAGTCCTATCTCATGGACAGTCTCCAGTGAGTTGTCTGCAATTGGTTGGAGCACCGTGATCCCGCCTTGCGCAGCCTCAGGCACATATAACAGACCATCCACACGACTCAGCATCAAACCACTTGGATAGCCGTAGCCTTCCGAGACGATCCGGCACGGACTAGAGAGCTCATCAGGGCAGAAAGTGACGTCCCCGGTGAGTAGGACTGGCGAGAGATGGTTTCTCTGCATGGATTCAAAGGTCGATGTCAGCATTCAACTTGAAACTCAGCCTTGGACGACCATTTGCTGCCAACGACACATTAGAGAATTCTCGGTTAGAACGTACCCAACCCAACCTATGTTGGCCGTGATCGTTGGTGAGGAAGAAGCCTCCACCCTCAGTCACTGCTACCCTATTTGGTGTGGCTATGGCTGGATCTGAGATCGTGCGAATGTGCTCGAGGGTGTCTGTATTCCGAAGCAGCTTAAATACCTCGATCGTGGCATTGCCACCAACTGCGGCCTGGAATGGGACAATCTCGCCGCTGTCGTCGATAGATGGTCGGTAATTAGTGATGTAAAGCTCGACAGTGCCATCTTCTAAGTCTCGTCCTGCAAAGCCTGCAAAATTTATCAGACCATCGCCTGCAGTCCCTGAAAATCCAGTCATGGACTTGGAACTGAACTCCAAAGTATCTGGATCCATTATGACAATCGAATCTCGAGTTGACCGTGCGTCTAGATCCAGTTTTGCCTCACTTCCAGTAAGTCAGTCTCTGCTCGGAATACACTGGGAGTGTGTCAATGGCGGTCATATACTTAGGCATCCACTTGCCCCGGGCATCCGAATCGGAACAAGCAAGGAACAGCTGTCGGGTCGCATCGGACAGCCACAAGTCTTCGCACGCCTGGAGGCGAGGGTCATGAATCCGACGGCATTGATAAGAAGGGAAGTCATCGATAGGCTGCAGAATCTTGCCAATCGCAAGACCCAACTTCAGCACATTCCATATGCTTCGTATGGCAGGGACCTGGCTGAGCGCAGCAACGAGGAGGGCAATGCCCAGGCTGACCCTGGTCAAATTGGGCATGGTACAAGAGAGAAGGGAGGGGGGTTGGGTGAGATCAGCTTTCTAAGACGCTTCTCGGTGTTGAAAACAGGGGCAGCGTGGGATACTCAGGAAGTCGGTACACCTGGGCAATGATGAGCTTCAAGAGGCCGGGTCTCCGTTGTGAAAATCCTACTAGCAGGTGAGGTTTAGTTCGATGGCGCCTAATCCTTCGGGCTGTTGGCTGAGAAAGTAAAATGACCCAGCCAAAACGATTAGCTGGCCCAGCACATGATGATCCCCAATGCCATTGGCTCGACTTGGACCCCACACTACGAAGTACACACCTGGTAATCGAGCCATGAATGGTCTTACATGAACCTCGTGCTTCTCAATATTTGAAGAAACACGAGTATTATCGGACATTAAAGTACTGAGCTCGGCCCCTGAGGCATATGAGGGGCCTCGACGCATGCAGTCGGCCAGCTGATTCGCTTAACTATACCTAGGTACGCGCCCGGTTCCGCCAGGTTGGCCGAATCGGGTTCTGGTAATGAATAGACCAGCTATTCTATTACAACTCACTGCAGATTTAATTACGTTCTGGTGCCCGAAATTTCTCCCACACCAGGCCACGGTATCTGGCAGAGTCCTCAGTCTATTCGCAAGTATTCTCGGAGCCTGTGATGCCTTGGGATCCACGCGTAATTCGGCAACACTGGTGGGGAAGTCTAGAAAAGATCCCAGATCATCACAAGTAATACTAGTAGCAGGTGTTGTTCGATTCATACTATGTACTGCTATTAGGTAACGTGGCATTGAGAATTCTCAGCTCTGTCAACCGCAGCTAACTCCAGGAGACTATCTGGTCAAGACACGATCTCAAATCAGGTCTGCATGGTCCATGTTCTGTATGAACAATGAAAACCATCTTACGCCGTTGATGTGCCCGAAAATATTGGCACGCTCGTCGGTGTTGTGTATGTTACTTCCGGTGAAGTGGTCCGTTGGGTCTGCCATGTCATGCCCGGGGGTGAAGCGAAAAATGTGCTGCGTGAGGTTCCAGTAGTGGCGAGTGTCGGTGTTTGCGGGCAACGAGGTTGGAGCCACAAGCGTCAAGTTCTTGTCATCGTACACAGTTCTGATTGTTCTCTGGAGGATACTGTATGGGGTCAGGCCATCGACGGAGGAAGGCGTGATTGGCGAAGCCTCTAGTTCTCCAGGGAGCGCAGTCAACTTGATCGAATTGATGGTTTCCGGCTCAGACCAGCCGCGGAAGGTGAGATTAGTTCCTCCACCGTCTGCATTGACTTTTGCGATGTGATCCTTGACGAGCTGCTCTAAATGACTCTTTGCTTGCTCAACCGAGGTCCCTAATTGGAGGCGATGATTGATCGACAACGTCGTGCGTTGTGGAATCATGTTCAGCTTGATTCCACCTTGAATGATCGCCAGACTCTGCGTGTTTTCAGCGAGGGACTTCAACGGTGGTAGTTCCTCCGTGAAAATAGAAAGAACATCATCTATGTCTGTCTTGTTCTGGTCGATGCGCTTGATAATCTCGACGGTGCTATCTCGAAAGACAGGGACGTGCTGCGCCATACAGAACAGCGTTTGCCGGAACGGATCATCCACCTGAACTTCGCCGTACAGTTGGCTAGCATGGATTTTGCCGATCAGAGCAGACATGACGATGATGGAGTTGGGACCAGTTGACAAGGAGCTGTGACCAGATCCCATGTGCACGGAAATGTTGGCGTTGAAGGTGCCTTTCTCAGATAACGCCGGGAGGGCATAGGTCGTGCCAGACTCCCCATGATGGACGATGCCAGGGCCCTCATCAACGATCAAGGCTATCCCATTTTTCCCGTATCGCTCTTCGAGATGTTCAGCGATTCTTTTGGCTCCTTGGAAGCCAGAGATCTCCTCGTCGAAGCCAAATGCCAGTATCAGTGTCCGCTGGGGCTCCCAGCCAAACTCGAGCAATGCTTCAACAGCTGACATGGTCCCGATTAGAGTAGTCTTGCAGTCGAAAGCGCCCCTTCCCCATACATACTTTCCGTCGAAAAAGCCGCTGAAGGGAGGATGAGTCCATTCGCTGATCGTGTCTTCTGGCACTGGCACGACATCTTGGTGAGCCAGGAGCAGAGTTGGCTTGAGAGATGGGTTCATTCCCTTCCACGTGTACACGAGACCATGCTTGTTAACCTTTTCAAGGTGCAAGCGATGATGGACCAAGGGAAAAGTCTTCTTGAGGTACTTGCGGAACCTTTTCATGTCCTTCCAGACAGGGTCATTGCCAGGCAGGTCTTGCCACCATTCCTGGCTGACGGTATCAATTTGCACCGCGCCAGACAAGCGATGCACGGAAGTGTGGAAGAACTTCTCGGACTTGAGGTATTCCCCGAGGCCGGAAAGGTCCTTTCTCTCGTTGTGGTTGAGCGGTTCGGGGAAGAGAGGTTCGAGCTGTGGGCATTGGTGCCTCCATGTGTAAGAGGTCAGCTCGTGAGCGGTGGCGGCCAAGAGAGGGAGCGCGAGGGCAGCGAGACTGATGAACTTCATGGTGAGATGACCCGGCTTTGCAAGGTGTTCAGAGTGACAGGCGTGCTTCTATTGGCCTCCTGGATCTGACGAAGACTGATAGGTGCTAATGTGCTTTGGGCCCGAAAAAGGAGGATGGGTGATGGGTTACGAAATCCTGGAGGCTTGGGTGGAATGTGAGAAGGGAAGGGGGCAGCGTGAGGGAGAAGACACGAGGGGAGAGGGGAGAGAATCAACAAACCAACTGCACCGGAGCAGCAGGCTCTGTCCACCAGGGCTGCTCTTGTCGTCGGGTTGATTCATGACGTACCTACCTAGGTAAATACGTACGGATCAATTTCGATGGCAGGTGCCAATGCCAACCCGAAGTCTGAGCAACTCCCACTGCTGCAGTGCGCTCCGGGGATGGCTACTTCCCAAACCACCCGGCCTGTTTCGTTACCTAGACCGGCAGGCAAGCTCTACTGACCTGGCCATGTAAGGCTGGCCAGCTTTCACTTAGAAGTAACCACGGGCGGTCACAACACGGGGTGGCCAGCTCCGAGCTTTAGTCTAATGACCACAAGGATAACCACCAAACCCAAGCAGCAGTGCTCCGGCCGGGTGGTGGACTCGGGTTCTCCTCTAATTACCATCAAGCTGGTCAACTCGCAGGAGAGTACACACAATTGGGCAATGATGCTGCGACCTTCTTGAATTTTGTGGAATATATACTCGCTATGGGTTTCAAAGGTCGTGCGAAGAGTCGCAAATGTCCTCGTACTCGACTCGTACTCGATTACAATACCTGCGGCCGCAGCCAAATTGCTTGCATGCGGGCCCGGCCTTGGTCGACACCCGCACCAGGCCAATGGACCCTTGAAATCACTCCAACTGTCTGTCCTGACTTGGACATTGACTTGCAGCGCTGAAGTCGCCAAGACGGCTCGGGAGTAGCCGCATCAATGGCCGGAAATGGTTGATGTCGAAATGACTTCAGGTGCCAGAGCCCCGTGCAGATCTACCTACGTCACGGCCACAAGCAGTCCAGTCCCTTTGAATTATGTGCCCGTAAGCAAGCACCATAAGCGCCACAGTAGAACGATGAATCATTGTGCTGACTCTGGCTAAGCAAGCGATACACAATTCTGTGGTTAAATACAACAAGCGGCTGGTGAACAGTCTCTTCGACCAAACCTCAGTCAAACCACGTTTCTCAGGTTCCAGCACAAGTGCCCTACTGCAAGACACCTGCGAAACACAGCCATCATGTCCACACATGCAGACTCTGGCAAAGTCAACTTTCCAACCGATGCATCCCTGCCAGGGGAGTATTTCGAAGTTCGCCAGACGCACCCAACCGGAGACTACAAGCCAGACCCATCCAAGTCCCTGCCTCTTTCAGCTGCACGCCAGTCGCTGCTGGATGATATCATTGCACTCTATGAGATGAAGCCCACGGTAGACCGCGTCAAGCGTTACACCCCAGACTGCGTGTATAATGACCAGTTTGTCTACGCGGATGACCGATACAAGCTGTCCGGCCAGTGGTTCGCATTGCCCAAGCTTTTCAACGGGGCGAAGAGCCATGGATACCAGGTCGTAACCAACGATCGGGATTTGATCCAATTCAAACACGAGGAGGTGTGTTTGGCCCTTCGGGCCGGGTCTCCCCGTGATGAACAAGATGATGGTTTGCTGATGCGCCCTAGGAATGGACCTTCAAGATCATCCCCAAGACAGCCGTGGTAAACGCAATCGTGAGCCTGTCTCTGGACCCGGCCACAATCGACAGTGATTTCATCCGGGTGAAGTACCACAAAGATCAGGCGAACGAGAAGGATTATTCGAACGAGGGAATCGGGGCCGCCATCAAGAAGTTCCAGGCAGACACAGTCGCCAAGATCATGGATAGTCCCGAAGTACAGCAGTTCGAAGCAGATAAGGAAGCAGGCAAGGAAAAGAGGAGGACTTATGGAACAGGCAAAAAGGAGGGTGATGCGCCCGTCAAGGATCTGTAATCAAACATCAAGGCCATAGGCACATAGCATGAATTTAATAAATAAGCTCATAATTCTCTGCGCAGTTAAACGGTAGGGGCCCGCGCTCCTTCAATTAACAGTTCCAGGACAGCTGTGTGCACTGAAAAGTTCCGATATGCTCTGTAAAGGACGAATGTCTCTGCACCATGTCGATGCCTCTGAGCACTCGTGGTCTTCCATGATGAGTGCTCCCAGTGGGGAATGTCTCGAAGTGATGAATCGGAAGACGAGAGAAAGGCTCGGCCAGCATCAAGAGAGCCCAGGAGACATCATTCACCAATTGCAGCCGCTACCGTGGAGACCAAAACACACAAGAGTCATACACAGTGCAAACCATGTAAGAGGTATAAACCTACCAACGAACTGGAGCACTACAGTTGTCTGTTATGTAGCTCAACGTCCGGTCCTTATCTCGGCAGTGTGCCGAGCGCCGAGCGCCGTAGGGGCGGCGACAACCCCGCTTCCGACGACGGCCCTTCTAACCTCTATAATCAACAGTGACCCAAAGGACATCTAGAAGACTCGTCCTTCTGGCCTTCATTGTCGCTAGGTGAAGCGGCTTTGTTCAAATTTCAGTTATAACGCCATGCTCGTTCAAAATTCTGTGGCAGGATTTAGGGGCCTGTGTTGGGGCAGTCAGCATGGTCGACCCTTCTCCGGGGCAGCATCGGTGACGAGATATTACGCTCGGTCGAGGAGAAACTTCAGCGTTTCGAGGCCGAGTTGGATCAGGACGGCTGACATGAAAGAGTCTGAGCTGGCTGCTGTCACGGTCGATGGGCGAAGGTTGATGGATACGCTTCACCATACCTGCAAATTTGGCACCGGCCTTAGATGGGGAAGGTAAGAGATACTACACCTTTCAAATCTGCTTGGCCGAAGCTTGATTGAGAAAGCCAGCTCTCGTGATATCCGTGGCTGCCTACTGAGTGAGAAGCAAGGCTGACATTTCCTTCCCACATCCAGCGAGCCGACCGAGACAGGCATGGCGCGCCTTGCGCTTTCAGACACGGACAAATTAGCTCGGGACTGGTTTGTGGAAACAACGAAGTCCCTCGGTTGTTCCGTCACTGTCGATGCAATGGGAAATACTTTTGCTGTCAGGCCTGGGCGGAGGAAGGACGTTGCGCCCATATTTGCGGGCTCGCATCTCGACACTCAGCCTGCTGCTGGTCGGTACGACGGCATCTTGGGCATCCATGCAGGCGTTGAGGTACGTTTCCATATGATTTGTGGCATAGGAAAGGTTTAAGGCGTTCATTTAGTGATGGGAGCTGACCACGCTGTCTACAGATGCTGGAGCTACTCCGTGATCACGACGTTGAGACAGAGTATCCCATTGGTGTTGTCAACTGGACCAAGTACGTCATACTCAAGCATGTCACAAAGTTCTCCGCCTTCAGTTTGCTGACACAAATGCAGCGAGGAGGGCGCGAGATTTCCAATGTCAATGAGCTCATCAGGCGTCTGGGCCGGAGAAATCCCCCTTGAGCGGGCACACAACCTACAGGAGGTCGGCGGCGGCACAGCGACGATGCGGTCAGAACTAGAGCGCATTCATTATCTAGGCGACGTACCAGCAAGCTACCGCTCGACACCAATGGCCGCCCATTTTGAGCTCCACATCGAGCAGGGGCCGATCTTGGAAGCACAGAAACAAAAGATTGGTGTGGTGCAAGGAGTGCAAGCGTACAAATGGTTTACCATCGACGTTGAGGGACGAGGTGAGCTGAAAGCCCCCTGAAGCCGTGTTTATACCTAGATCATAGAAGCTAATCCACCACCGAAGCGTCACACACAGGCACCACCCCCTTCTCCGCCCGCGCCGACGCCCTGCTCCTCGCATCCAAGCTGATAACCCACTCCAACCGCATCGCTGCAAAACATTCGGCACTTGCCTCGACGGGCATCCTGACCCTGTCCCCAGGCAGCGTCAATACGGTCCCCGGCCATGTCCGCTTCACCCTCGACATACGTGCCGCGGCCGACGCAGCCGTCGAGGCCGTCGAGTCGGAGCTGAAGCGTGATTTCGAGACCCTCGCCCAGAGAGGGTTCGTCGACGGCGAAGGCGGGTCCTCCGCGCAGGGCAAGGAGGAAGGGCTGCCTCTCTCCGTCACCTGGAAGGCAGACTTTCACAGCCCGGCTGTGCTGTTCCATCAGGACTGCATAGCGGCGGTGAGGGCGGCTGCGAAGTCTATCCTGGGCGACGAGAAGCTCTTCCGGGACATGACGAGCGGGGCTGGGCACGACAGTGTCTACGCAAGTAAGAGGTGTCCGACATCTATGATCTTTGTGCCTAGCAGGAATGGGATCTCTCACCACCCTGAGGAGTGGACAAGCGCCGAGGACTGTGCCTTGGGCGCCGAGGTTTTGTGTCAGAGCATTTTGAGATACGATCGGGAGATGGCTCTGAAGAGTTCATAAGACATTTCTTGATTTGCGTCATCTGCTGGGCCATAGCTCATCTACAAAAATGTAAAGCCCGTCATCGACTTCCTTGGGTGCAAGTCCCTCCTCCCAAATACGAAGAATTGCAAAGTGACATCAGAGAACTAGCTAGGCAGGCGATGGCTAGAAGTCTCCAAGTGGAGCATGCATTCAAGTCAGAGTTGTGTACCAAAGTGAGCGCACAGCTTCCCATCTTTCCAGGCAGCCATCAAAACAAACAAATAGCAGAGACCAACTTGACAGGCCGTGTGATCTCACGAAACTTTGAGGTTCTGGAGCATGTCCTCGACCTAGCCAACACAACGTCTGTCAGAATTGGAATGCTCGTCTCCCAAGGGCCCGGGGGGGGGGCCTTACCTCGGGAGTGTCAATGGTGGCGTTCAGCAAAATTGACACGAGACGGATGACAAGGCGCTCAAGCAGAGCGAGTTGCTCGTTCATGACATTTACCTTGATTTCGAGCTCAATATGAGCGATGCGATCCTCCAGCCGCTGAAGCTCTTGGCGAGCCATGTGGGCCTCGGTCACGGCCTGAGCTGCATGTCCTCCAACACGCTCAAGACGCACGTTGGCCATCGCCGCCGAAGCAGCCAGGAGGCTCAGGGCATCAAGGGGGTTGGCTGCAGTTGTAGCAGCAAGGGCCGATAGAATGTGTGAATTACCTGCTGGATTCTGAAGAAAAGAGGAATGATGCTTACTGGTGGTGCCGTCTTGCTCACCAGATCCAATTATCTGAGAGGCACCCCTGACGAGGTTGGACACGGCGGGCGACAAGGTCATTGTCTCCGACCACAGAAGAGCTGTTGCGACGATAACGGCGGTGCATCTTTTGGTAGTCTTCCTGATTCTCATCCTGGTTGTCATCCTAAAAAGTGTAAAAAAGCATCCAGTTAGCGACGAGCCGCTAAGTCCGTCCACAACAGTACTAAGTAGCATCGCAGATGACGGATAGAGCCAAATCTTCTTCTCCACCCCTGCATTCGACTCCAGGACTAAGCCATAAGCCACAACACGCAGTGACGGCAGTGAGGGGCACTCCGGTACGGGTTCTCAAGGGTGAGAAATCAGGGTAAACCTTTACTCTCGCCTCCCGCACGTGTTTGCACCTAGACAAGCGTGCGACTCCCCCGGGTAAATGCAGCGAATCACCTGCAAGCGAGAAACGCCGCCACCCATACCTGAAAATGTTGAATGGCCAGGGTTTCGGTGGGGAGGGGATTGAGAGCTCTCTAAGAAACATGTCGTCCTCGACCCAGCGATGAAGTCTGGGTGTCGGCCGAAAGTATCATGCTCAAAGGCGGCCACAGCTCATCAAGGTTTCACTCCCGCTCGCGTGGTGGGGTTGCCCCTGGCAGGGGGGAGAGAAGGAAGAATGCAGACTGGTGTTGGATGATGAACTTACGTCTTTGTCAACAACGTCGGAGGCCATGGCGGAACCATCACCAGTGTTGGGAGGCTTTGCTCTTAATCCGTATACGTCCCGAAGGCGTACGGTCCCTTCACACAGTGGTAAACGCTCAAAGACCCAGCGTTAAAAAAAGCACGATCACCAGTGTTGGCTTGAGCGTGATGTGCGGTGACGGCGCGTCGAACGCGAGCGCGTCGCTTTGCTTCTTTGCCCACCATCCCCAGCAGTATTGAGCTGGGTGGGTTGTAGACTGCGGTTGAAATGAAATGAAGAAAGGAGTGTCTGTGGCGATGAGGCTCGCAAAATTGGCCGCAAGCGTTGCAGAGGGCGAAGTGCAAGGTATGCGAGATGGAGAGGTAAGGGACGGATTTGGGAAGTCGAGGGATGAAATCAACTGTCCCAAAGCCAAGGATAGAATGAAACCAGAAACGAATGTGGAGGCGTGAGGAAGGCTGAAGGAAAAGTTCTGAGATGGGAGGGGTTGAAGGGTTTAAGTAGTTTTTGGGACGTCGGGCTCAGTGACTGACCTTGAGAACGGGCTCTATTCAAGAGATTGTGCCCATTGTCTTGAGCGTCCAATAGAATGATCAGATGAAGTTCACTCACTCACCAGAGCTCCAAAGTTTTGTAGCGAGCGACGCTGTAACTGTAAGTGAGTGAGTCACTGGGTACTCAATGAGCCGTTTAGCAATGAGGCCGTTTGGTTGTGCCCAAGCTCTCCTGGGAAGCTCAAACGGTTCGAGCTGTCAATGTGGGACCGTCAGTGCTGATGGCCTTGTACGTTCATGCTCAATCAAGTGTCCCCTTGTTGTGTGCACAACGAGTGTAGCAACCTCTGAATGGGGAAATGGATTCAAGGAGAGTGTACGAGCCATGCCAGTAGAGAACCTCAACGCATCAAGCTTGTCAGCTCCATACGAAGCACGTGACAGACAGCGTGTAAATTCGCTCTGATGGTGGCTCTACTTTCTTACGTCCTCAAGATTTGACTGGAGATCACGATGCTCAGGGTATTGCACTGCAGTTTCTTCAATAGTTTCTCAACATCGTTAGCTAAGCAAAGTACGTGTCCCCCGTAGCACGCATTCATGATCACTGCGTGATCACGAGCCGCAGTCGGCCTTCTGTCTTGAGAAAATGCACTGAGCGCAGCACTCAGTTTCGCTGGGAGCCTGTAAGATTCGAGGCCTTTGCCTCTCGCTTGCAACTTTTTGTGCCCGCCAGCGCCAGCAGTGGCACATCGAAGACTCGCTCGCAGCACGACACAAGGCCAGCATCCCAGAGAAAGCTCTGTTTTGGGGAATCTTCCATTATCTTCCTCACTTGATCTTGAAACTTTGTACATTGATCAAATATAACTCTAATCTCCGCAGATCTGCCTCAGTGAAGGTGGCGGCAGTTGATTATGTCCAGCCGTCATGATGGGCTCAAACGGGCTGACCAAACACCTGATCCGGTCGTTTGCGGAGCGCTGTCAGCATTTGGTCATGCTCGGGGTGTGGCTGACCAGAAGTTAAGTATGTGCTCCCTTCCAAAGACAAATACATCTCAAATCTCATTCCGAAAATGGTTTTTATCACGAGCCACCCGCCAGGTTTTCATCATTTGAATTTTTGAATCTCTTGCGGTAAACATTGTCTAGACACAAAGTGCCTCGGTCTCGACGACCATCATGCCCGTCTCGTGGGAAATTACCGAAGCAATCTCACGCCGCAAAGCGCTCTACGGTCGCTATATCGATACAAAACAGTGGGACAAGCTGGGCTCGATCGCCCTTCCTGACGCGGAGCTGCGCTTCTTCGACCCCGACGGCTCCCTCAGCCACGTCGGCAGGACACCCTTGGCCTTCACGTCGTCGGAAGAATGCGCGTCGTTTTTCCACAAGCTTTTGGGCAACGCCCAGACCCTTCACATGTTTGGAAGAGGAGAGCTGGAGCAGATTCAGCAGGACGAAGTCAGAGCCATCTGGCCGATGGAGGATCATATCATCTTGCGACAGGGCTTGTTGCCCGTCGAGGTGCGCGGTGGAGGCTACTACTATGAGACATGGAGGAAGAAAGATGACGGCTGGTTTCTTGCGTCGTTGGTTCTGCGGAGGACTTACACGAAGCCGAGTCTGTTGGCCTGGCTCGGTGGGCTACTGTCTTGGCACATGAGGCCAAAGCATGGTGTCGTCTTCGAGACCAAAGCCTGACTGCGGCAGCACGGTTGATCGAGGCGAGCAAGCCGCATTCACCCCAACCAATTGCGATGGTGTTGGTGTGATTCAGGTGTTCCGGCTCGCATGCATGTATGATAGGAGACGCGCTCGGATCACGATCGGCCAGTCACACTGCGCACAGAAATTGCCCGCCACTGGATCTCATACTGTAGATGGATAAGCTAGATTGTGCAGCTAAACTTTACAAGACAGATTATCGTGCTTTTGAAGCTAAAAACAGGAGTTTCAATATCAAGAGGCTCTTATTGCATCAAACAAGTCCATCTGGGCAAAGGCTTTCGCACGCCTACGCACAACTTTAGCCAACTGAGGGCTCGCGCCCGCGGTCTCCTGGATAACATTCTTGGCCAAACCCGGCACAACTATCAGCGCGATGTAATCATCATCGCGCAAGTCACGGCCGTCATTCGGACGATCCGAATAGCTTTGCATTGTTGGCGAAGGGACCCCGCTGATGCGGACCACGTCGCCCTCCTTGCCAAGAATCATTTCGTACGCATGGCTGGCGCTCCTCAGTTTATGGTCGAGTTCTTGAGCCTTTACAATCAAAAACTTGGTGTCTCTGATGAGCACCTCGATGTTTTCAGGTTGTCCGATAGGCTGGTACTCATCTGGGAAGTATGGGTAGAAGGCGACAAGCATCTCTTCGACGAGCCATCCCGTTGTTTTGATCTTCCGGTTCTCAGTGACCGCACTTTCCTCCCGTACCCGTCTCATTGTGGCCGCTCTTGTCCTTATGCGTCTTCGATACTCTTCATGACTTATTGTCTGTTGTCCTTCCTTGATGAATCCTGCAGTGAATGAGGGTTAGCTCAGTTAATGATATGTATTATGAGCTGGGCGCCCAGGTGGCGTGCATCCGCTTACCGAACTGCTCGTTGGTCGTCCTTCCGACGCCGCCGAGTCCCCCCGAGGTGATAGGAGCGTCAAAGCCCGCCCAAGCAAGCGAGTCGACGTGGAAGATCTCTTGATAGAGAAGCCGCCAGACCCATGATTCGTACACATACTTGGCCCATGAACGGTTTTGGAGTACAGTGTTCCCAAGCGATATTGGCCTGGTCCAGCCACAGAGCTCCCAGTATCTTTCAGGTTTGTCTGTTCGGAACTCGGGAGGGAACACATCTGGCAAACATTCCTCAACCCAGAGGGTAACCATGTTTTGAAGGTTGTCAAATAGGTGCAGAATCTCATTTTCCGTTGGGAATCTTTGCACCGTGCCCGCCGTTGTGGTCACTGTGGGGCCACCCGGAACGGTAGCAGCGCCGGTGTCACCGCCCTGCTTGGTATTAGATGGGTTGGATTGCGGCGGAGTGGGCAGTTGTTCCGTCCCTTGCCCGGGGAGGTTGGGTGTCGTTGTGTTACCAACCTGTGGTGGTGGCCTCGGAGGATCGGGCGGCCCCTGAACCACAGCCTTGTTCGTGTCGGCGGGTGGCACGGGTATGGATGTATTTTGCTGGACCGACTCGTCGCGCCAGGTTTCTTCATAGTCATCGTCGTCGTCAATGATATATGCTGGGCTTCTCAAGCTCGGTGAGACGGACGCGCCTCCAGCAGGGTTCGCCGTATTATCTTGCGAGCCGGAATCGGTAGCCCGGTTTGGGGGCGGTCCGAGTGGCGGCGGTCTTGGACGAGACGACCCTCCGCGGATTTGTGTCACATGCCCCCTTTCAGTCGCTTCTTCGAGAAGGCTAATTACTCGCCTCTGCCTCTTCGCCAACAGTCCTGCGCATTCGTCATTGCTGCGCTTGGCGCAAGATCGATCGACCAGGACCCATGGGTCCGTCATGATGGGCTGCTCGGTCCCCTCGCTGGGCATACTTGGAGGGTGACTCTGAGGAGAACTGGTCAGGGTCCAATTTAACCCTTCGAAAACAGTATCATAATTGCTTTCCTTACGTGAACCCACTTACATGCGGAGCAATCCGTCTTTATGCGAATGTGTGACCTCGCGGTTCAAAGAAATTCCCCAAATCATCCGTCCGCATCCGGCCTACTCTCGAGATTAGGCGAGAAAAATAAAGAAAGAAGGTAAAACCAATGGATGTTTCCAAATTGAATTTTATTGTTGACTTTAATGGGCCATTCAGCAGTGTATTCTTGAGCTTTGTTTCAAAAAGACTACTCATGGTGGTCCAAGATGCTAAAGTTGCATTTTATGAAGCCTCACTGGGCTTCCAGCACGTCCGTAATGAGTTCCCTTGAGCACATGAGCGATGAGCATGCCTGGAAATTGAGACCTGAACTTGGGGCCACAAGCTCTAAATTATTGAATGTGGTTATGCGGGCGAAGGGTGCCCAAACATGGGCGGCCACCACGTGTCTACACGTACGAGGGTCAGCACGGCGTTGCATGAAATGCTTTCTGCACAGCCTTTTTCGACCACATTACAACTAATGTAAACAAATTCAAATGCCTGGAGGCTGGAGAGCCCCATGTCAGTGCCTGAAAGGATGATGCGCCGTGGTTCCAATCTCGGTACCGGACACTGTCGTCGGCGAGCACCAAGTTGACCAAAGGTACCTTGGAATTCTCTGAAACTGGAGCCATCACACGCAATGCAGGCTTAAATGATGAGAAAGGCCTCATCATAGGTGAAGGAATGCGGGAACCCGGTACAACCGTCATAAGTGGTTGACAGAGGGGTGAAGACAGCGGGGAGCTATCTCTACTACCGACTTCCAAGGTTTGGCCCGACATCCATCACACGCCTCGGTCCCAAGGAGCTTTTAAGCCTGATTGTTTCAATGTCTTATGATAACACCCTGACGGTACCCTGACCTCTTTCCTCAGGTTCCAGCCGCTCCTGCTAAAAGCAAATTGTCATTTTGAACGTGCAGCAGGGCTCCAAAGTCCACGAGAGAGGATCACGAAGCAAGTCGACCGTCCAGAGCCTAGAATAGCTTCCTAGCTACTCTTATATATCTCGCTAGTCATTACGGTGAAGACACAGTGATGCAACAACAATAGATCCCATGCACATAGGAGGACTCGTAGAAGTGCAACGCTTCGCTGAGGAAGGCATTGCGGTGCTACTGAACGCCACGGAAAAGCACTGGGTGATGAACGGGTTAAGTCAGAGACGTGACATGGATTTTTAGATGGCACATGCGTAGACTTTCCATAAATAAGTAGCCAGATGACCGTCCAAGACGATGGCACTGACGGTTGACTACAGGGAATCCTCTCTTCCCCTCGCAATTTTCCAAACCCGCAGGCTTCCTGCTACCTTCACGCTGGTGCACGTCTGCTGGTCAAGCAACGTGTCGCTGTCCGCTCCTATCTCAAATTCATCCACGTTTTCCAAGTCTCCTCCTCGCCTGTGCGACCTGCCTCACGCCGCTCTTCGGCTCCCACATTGACCACTTCCTAGAGAGCTTACACTTTTCTTTAAGGCCCAGGTGCGGCTGATCATTCTATTTGCGAACACCTTCGCCGCCGTCCGACTTTCATCCCTTCTCTTCCAATTGGAAAGGTCAGTCCTTCGGCTGTGGACCCCCTCCTTTCTACCACCCTGTCGGTTAGCTCCAAGAAACAGCTCGACCACGCTACTCAACGCCTCAACAAAGCTGACTTGAATTTCGCCAATTTTGACTTGTTCTCCCAGGTTAGTTTTCTTTTCAGCAAACAAACACACGCTTTATCCATCCTTGCAACTTTTAATCATAGACTGAGCTTGAGAAGGTATCGCCAGAATGACGCGCGTAAAGACGCCGTCGCCGTCGCCTCCAGGTGGAGGAGGAGACGAAGAGTTTGAGCGCGACGACCTGTACACTCCAAATACCCTCAGGACAGTCGGTTCGAGCGGTACACCTACGAGGGGACGCAAACGATCAGCAATCGCCCACGGCGCAAGTCCATCCAAGCGAGCCAATACGATGGCCTCCGCGTCCGCCAGGGCCTCTGCTACCTCCAGAGCATCCACTGCCTCCAAGAAGAAGAAGACAGCCCAAGCGAAGCCTCGGCAAACGCCTAAAGTCAAAGCCAAATTTGTTTTTGGCATTGACCTCGGAACCACGTAAGTCGACTCAAGCTCCAGGCTCTTCATGATCCAGGCTCACGGTCAGTAGATTCACAGGTGTCGCTTACGCCTACTCGGGAGATGCAAACAAGATTGACATCATGATGAGTTGGGATGACTCGAACGATGACTTAGTGAAGATCCCAACGGTCATCAAGTTTGGTGAACCTGATGACATCTGGGGCGTCGCAGCCAAGGATCTTCCGGACGCGCTGAGATGGTTCAAGCTGCTCCTCGTCAATCCGTCAGACCTAGATGTCGGAGTCCGCAACTCCATCCAGATTCAGAACGCACGGAACGCGCTATCAGCCCTAGATATGACCCCCGAACAGGCCATCGGTGCTTACTTGAAACATGTGTGGGACCGCTGCATCGAGAAGCTGAAAGATGCAGAAGGAGAGGAGACTGTGGACACCTCACGCTTCTATGTCTACATCACAATTCCAGCCATCTGGCCACACTATGCTCGCAGTCGTATGGAAAAAGCCGTCAAGCTGGCAGGCATTCTCAAGAAGCGTCCAGCTGGTCAAACTGAGCATGAACTTGTCTATGAGCCCGAGGCTGCTGCTCTTGCAACACTGTCAGGCATTCAAGGGCGACACAACATCAAGGTCTGTATCCTGGCTGGACTTTGAAGTATTTTACTAACATCATCACAGGAGGGCGACATCTTTGTTGTTGTTGACTGTGGAGGCGGAACGGTGGATATCATCACTTACAGGATCAAGAGCATGGATCCTATGGTTCTTGAAGAGGTTGTCAAAGGTAAAGGTCAGTGATGATACAGTAGAAGTCTATCTCCTGCGCGACACACTTTACCTTCGAACATTTGGGTCTGGTCATTTGCGAAAACTTCTGACCGATTATTAGGTTGGCTTTGCGGCGCAATCTTCGTGGACGAGCGCTTCAAGGAGCTTCTGATCACAAAGCTAGAAACAATACGTGAAGATGCCATGGAGGTGGTCTCTGAGGCGGAAATCCAGGAGATCATGACACGCAATTGGGAGAGTGAAATTCGCAGCCAATTCAACGGCCAAGCCAAAACTTGGACCATCCGTCAGCCATTCAGCCTCATTGACGGGGATCGACTGGACCGAAACAGGGGCTATCCCCAGTTTACTATCACATCGGACGAGGTTGAAAAGGTATTTAAATGCAGCGTGGAGAGGATCCACTCTCTGGTGAACCGCCAGATTGAAGCTGCAATCAACAAGCACCCAATCACTCCCCCCAAGGTGAGGGCGACTTTTCGAACAACCTAATGCATTTTCGAACTGCCGAACTGACTCCCTTCTCCAGTACGTGATACTTGTGGGAGGCTTCGGAGGCTGCAAGTATCTTCGTGAGTACCTCAAGCGTCACTGTCAGGACGTGGAAATTTTGCAAGGAAGAGGCTCCGCGCCGTAAGTATTCTCCGACCCTTGAAATGGACTCGTGCTAACACGGTCAAGCTGGTCTGCTATCTCGCGCGGTGCCGTGATCCATGGTCTGACGAAGTTGAAGATCGACACTCCCTTCAGTGTGAGTGTCGGGTCCAGAATTGCGAGGGCCAGTTACGGAGTGAAGTGTGAGGAGCTGTATGATGAGGACGTCCACAATCCAGAGGACAAGCGGTTCGATCCGATCCTGCGCAAGGATGTCGTTCCCGGGGTGATGAAGTGGCATGTTTTGAAGGTAAGATGCAAAAGCATTTCCAAAAGGCTGGTCACTTTCTTACATTCTATCTCCCGAGTTACAGGGCCAGGACATATTTGCCGATCGCCATCCTTCATTCCCATTCACGAAGCTCCTGTCTGGGCCGCCAGAGAAGATTGAGACCAGCATTTTCAGGTCTCTGGCAGCAGAGCCTCCTGCACGGAAGAACAACGCCGTTGGTGAGGTTTTTAGACTTACTTGGGACATTCAAGTCGATTGGGATTCCCTAGAACCTCTCGAGGAGGACGAGACCTACAGGAAGCTCGAGTACACAGTCGAGATGAAGTGCAGCGCCGGAGCTACCGCTTTCTCCATCTACCATGGTGGCTACAAACAGGCTAGCAAGAACGTCTCTCTTGAGGTTCTAGAGACTGCAGATATCTGATTTAGACAACGGGTCTTCATCCTTGGGGGCTTTTTCAATTTGGTGGACAGGTTTCTCAGATGGGGCAGTTGCCTTTTAGTTGCACATAGGTCAACTGGTAGTCATGCATGACGAGAGAGTCAAGCTTCGGGACTATGTCCTTGACATGCTTGAAATGGTCTCGTGTCGATGAGACCAAGTCATGCAAAATACTTACATATGAATTTGCCATGTTCTTGGCCAGTCTATGACTGCTCGATTGTAGATTGCCTATGTACAGCACCCCAGCTGCTACATTTAGTCTGGTGCCCTTGCACTGCTCTGCTTTGACCGAAGTCTGTCACTCGACACTCGAGAAAAAAGAAATCTCGCTAACGCTTTCTGCCCGGAGCCCCCGCGTGAGCACTTGCTACCTAGGCACCCAAGTTTCCCTGAATGTAAGTTTCAATCTCGATACCCAGTTCGTAACCTGGCAACGTTCACCTTAATACATGATTGACCTTTTGGCGTCTGCTTTGCTAAGTTGCTGTGCTATCTACGGAAAGTACATCACCTACCCAGAAATCGGCTTGGCACATGCCTCACCCCCCACCTCCATCTTTTTGCGCCTCAAGACTCTCGTCCAATCAAAGCTGACCGCCCTGTCTCTCCGACACTCAGTTCAACAACCCAGAAACCTTTGAATCATTCCTCAGGATATCGAAAACGATCGCTGTCTCTCAATATGACGGCTGATCAGCCTGAGAAGCAGTGCGATCCTTCTGAGAGACACCAAGGATTACATTCATTCAGTATGGCGTCCCAAAAGAAGATTGTCGACCTCACCGGCGACGTCGAAGACGAGACTAGCAGCTCACGCAAGCACGATCGAAATGATCAAGATACTCATGTCGAAGGCCCGAGCAAGCGTCCCAAAGTGGAGACGGACAGCGAGCCGCCGATGAGTAAGGATAAGAACATGACCCCAAAAGCGAAGCGAAAGAAAAAGAGAAAGGACATTAACCATCGCAAAGTCCCCCGCACCAGCAGCCATCAGAAGCTCAAGGAGGACGTCCAGAATCTCGAGCGCGAGTTGAAGGATTCCAAACAAAAGTTCAAAGAGAAAATCAAAATCCTCGAGAGCGACTTAGCCAATTCCAAGCAGACAAACAGAGCCACTCAGCAGGAGCACGAAGACTTCAAGCTGGAGTCATCGGAGAACATTCGTGATCTCGAGCATGAATTGAATACTTCTAGAGAATCACATGACGGCACGAAGAAAGATCTTGCATCTGTAAAGGAACAGCTCAAACTCAAGGATGAACACCTTCAGTCAACAGCTTCCGAGCTCGTGAAAGCCAAGAAATTTGGTGCGCTGCAGTCCGAAGAGGTGCAAAAGCAACAGCTAATGGTCAAGGCGGAACGTGAGAAACTTGAGCACTGGAAGGCTCGGATGAACGACCCTGTCAACGGCCTTGAGGCGTTGCATCAGTCATGCCAGAGAAAGAATGACGAGCTGAAGGCCAAAGACGACCGCATTTCCGATTTAGAGAAACGGCTTGATGAAAAGACAACCCAATCTGCACGCCTCGAGCAAGCTATGGACGAGAAACAGGCCTCGCTCAAGACTGCCCAATCAAATCAGACGAATTATCACAATGAGCTTGTGAAAATCACGGAGAGATTAACATCAGTGGAACAGGATCTGGACGAAGCCAAGGCCGCCTGTGAAGAGGCTAAAAAGGATGCAGAAGCATTACATCGTATCAATGAGGCACATGGCCACCGGACTCACGGTGCTCGAACCAGAGAGCAGAAAACCAAAGAGACGCTCAAGTCGGAGCGATCCGAGAAGGCTAAGCTTCAGGCACGCTGCATGGAGTTGGAGGCGAACCTAACAGATCAGAAGAACCAGCACAACCAGACGGTCACAAATCTCCAGCAAAAGCTAATGGCAACTCGCAATCAGAGCTCGCGATACAACAACAAAGAGCCAGACGAGAAGATCAAAAAGGACTTTGCCTCTTTGGAGGCTAGGATTCGTCAGTTCGTCGACAGCTGCGCGAGGCCAGTCCTCACTGCTTCGGACCACGACCTGAAGCCTCTCTGGCCTGACTGGTCGCCACGCTTGCAAGAGTTCTTGGCGTCCCCATTGCTCTGTAACCTCGTCTTCGAAGCATACGTGTGGAACTACCTGGTCGCAAGGATCTTTTCTCCGGGGTCAGAAATCTGGACCGGTGAGCTGGGGCTGTCTCTGGATAAGACCCTTCGCTTAGCGGGGAGTAAGTTGCTCACAGTGCATCAGTGTCGAGCCATTGCGCTAAACTACTGGACACAGGCGAGGCTCAAGGAGCAGGATACAATAACGACCTGTATATCGACTACCAATACTTGCGGTCAAGTTCGAGCAGCCTCATCCACCATCTAGACCGTGATCACTTTCTACCCAAGTACTTTGCCTCAGACGTCGAAGCCATCACCTCGACTCTGGCAAAGCTGTGCAGCTGCGACATTACTGACACCATGAAAGACGATGCGATGGGCATTTTCAAGGAGGCTCGAGAATTCGAGATCCAGCTCCGAATGCTGAGGACCGTATACGGTTTCGGCACGGGCAAGCTTGTTTTGGGAACTGTGAGACTAGAGGAGCTCAAGCACGGATTCTGCTTTGCGGATGAGACCATGGTCGATCGTTCCCCTAAGCGCAGCGACAAGAGTCCCGAACATACTCTGTCTGTTGATTTCATCACGTGTCCTGGGATCTACAAGAGAGGCAACAACAGCGGCACAAACTATGACACCAAGACATGGTTGATTAAGATGGGCGTGGTGTGCAATGCAGAAGAACTTCTCTTGAAGCCGGATTTCTCAACTCTGTCACAATCGACGTTCGCGCAGGCTCAAGGTGCCACTCACTCGAACGAGGCCAAGACAGGTGGCGAAAGGAGTGGCTCGGCCTCAACAGCTAGGAGAGCGAGGAAGACACAATCCACAGCCAACTCTGTCAAATACGAAGAAGATGCGGATGAGCTGCATGACAGTGCCACAACTTCCGCTTCAGGTCCCAGTCGCACCTCTTCAGCGCCGAACTCGCACCATGCGGCCCAGAGGCAACCAAGCATGTCATCGAACACGATCACTCGTAGCCGTGGACTGCCAAACACAAACAGCACTGCTACAGGCGGCAAGTCCAGCACACCATCAACTCCAAATACCCGCGGCTCCGCGAAACGAGGCAGGGGTCAAGGGGGCGTGAATACTGGGAAGAGAACGAAAGGCGGCAGAGACGATGACTGGGATGCGGATTTCATCCCTCCTGCACACGCTTAGAATCGTGAGATAATGTCGCTACAACGAGTTGTACGCGTAGCTCAGGAAAGCAGGGCCGTCAGCCCACAGCAGGTGGCCAGCCCATCGGGGATACATCATATGGGCATTCATCTACCCCAGATGATGCCATATGAATATGGCCTTGGAAAAGGCTTAGTGTGAGATAAGAGTGTACATCTATGAACTCGGGAAGCTCACCACGACTGAGGAGACGACAGCATGCTTGCCAGAGCTGTTTCTGACTTCAGCACATTCACGCACACGGTTGCGCATTCAAAAGTTTTGGGGGTGTGGACATCATGGCATTCAGAAAAGGTCTGGGGCGTTCTAACTGAGTGAACGCGCAGGGAGGCTATCGGACGCCCTTCAAGAATACGGAAAGGAAATGAATGGGATGGAGGCTCATGGATGGCAACTTGCCAGTTTTGAGGAGCCCCTGGCTGATGCACACAAATGGCGAGCTTCGCGATGGCTGCAGCTCTCTTTCATGACAGCAAGAAAGCCAGGCAAATCTGCGGTGCGAAGCTCACCTGAGACTTCTCTAATTTGGGTCGCAAGTGCGACACGTCTGAGGCATTAATGAATATCACGACAGGAGAAGACAGGCAGACTAGATTGAAATCGATGAACTAAATTTTGGCCCATTATCATCTCTCCCACCAGTTATCCGCAGCGTCAGCACGTTCTGTATAACTAGGCGGTGGTCCATCAGGGGGCGGCACTGGCGGAGGCGATGGTGACGAAGACGCCACCCTGCCACTGACCCTTTGAAACACGTTCTCTCGTGCCTTTTGTAACCGCACCCTCGCCTGCCTGACCACCTCGTTCTTCTGGTCTGCCTCACGTAGCGTTTCCATGTGTCTTTGTGTAGCCGACATGAGGTCAATGTTGAGGGACTGCGCACAGTTGCGAACCTCCAGATTTGACTGCTGAATCTTCTCGTGGAACGCCATGTCCGAGAAGATGTTGTCGAAGAAGACGTCGCCGAGCAAGTTCCCCTGTGCGATCCTAACGGGCGGCAGGGGGCGGACCATGGGCGACGCCCGCTGAGCCTGGGTCACCAGCGCGGCCGCCTGCCTGACGAGGGTCTCGGCCTGGTTGAGTGCATTCCGCTCCATCATGTCGGAGAACGTGCCGCCGCCGTACATGTCCCGCCTGGACGCGTGCAGGGCGTCCTCCATCGACATCAAAGCGCCGTTTAGCCGGTTCTGCGCCTGCGTGAGGATATTGACCACCTGGCCCTCGGCCTCGGCCCGCGACCGCGCCTCCTTATAGATCCGCAGCGCGTTGCTTGTCTCCCGCTCCCGCTGGTCTTCCTCGGGGAAACCAGGCGACGGCCCCGTGAAGATGGACTCGTACAGGCTGTCCAGCTCCTTCTGTGCCTCCACGTGCGTGGCCGCCCTGATCTCAAGCTCGTCACGCACCGTCTTGGCGTCGGCGAGCATCTCGTCCAGGTTCTTCTTCATGACGTCGGCCTGGTGCTCCTCCTGCAGGACGTCAAAGTACTCGCGCTCCTCCTTGGCGGCCCTGGCCTCAAACTTGTCGGCCTTGCCGGACATCTTGAAGGCGAAGCGCCGCAGGACGCTGTCGCGGTAGTGCTCATGTTCTCTCAGCTCCTGCTTGCGCCTGTAGCCGATCTGCTTCAGCCTCTCGGCCTGCTGGGCAACCTGCTTCTCGAGATCAGCGACCTGATGCTTCTGTGCCTCGAGATCCGGAATGGCGCTGTCTGTTTGGTGGAGAATGTTCAGGAGCTCCGAATTCCGATCCGAAGTTTCTCTGATCTTGGCTTCAATGGGTTCGAAGGACATTGTAAGTGGGTGGGTCTCAGCGAGTGGACCGACCCTATGAGATGGTGGGAGTCTCTCTCTCTCTCTGTGTGTGTGTGTGTGTGTATGTGTGCGTGTGCGCGACGACCCTGGCGGGCTCAGAGAAACCGGTTGATGCGTTGGTTTTCAAAAAGAGCCTTTACTGATATATGCGTTCGCACTGATTTTCAGTCAAGTAATTATGCAGGTCCGTCGAAGACCAAATGCCTCGGAGATGGATGTATTTGGGCTGTGACGGTCACGGAACTAAATGCAAGATGGGTGGCGCAATGTGGCATTCCGCATTCTTAATCTTAATAAATGAGGGCTCCAACAGGCGCCTGTTTTTGGGGTGCTTGCTAACATGTCCGTCAGATGCTCATATTTGGTTCAGCCTGGTTCAGCCTTTTTGGCAATGCCTGGCCCGCTGCACTCCGCCCCATCCATCGATTCCCCAGGCAGCGGGTGGTTAACTGATGATCCAGGCTGCGCCACAGACATCGCGGCCATGTTGCTTGGCAGCCCATTAGGCACCCCTATTCTTGAGCGGGAACGAGGTGGGGGGAGGAAGCTCCCTACCCGGCCGCTCGGGTTAGGTGGTGGGCCTGTCCTGTGCAGCACAAGCGTGGGGACCCGTCCAGCCGTCCATCAACGAATGGGTGTGATAAAGAATTCATTCGCAAAAGTCTACTACTGCCTTTTCGGCTCAAAAAATTCCCTTCGCTGTCCACCATGCACCCCAATCTAAAATCAACGAGCCGTTTTCCCGTCCCAAAATCTCCAGCTGACCGATCTATGAACAACAAAGATCAACCCACAAGTCCAGCGCAGTAAGCAACCTGCACCAGGGTCCTGGTCTGGGTCTGCGCCGTCCACGCTCGTTCAGAGACCGTGCTCCAGCAGGTAAGTGTTGGAGATCACCTTGAATCGTCGCCCGTCGTTGACGCACTTAAACACCAGGCCCTCGCCCTTGCTCTGCGCTGCTCGCTTCTGTAGGTCCTGGTGGCTCCTCGCGATTTCAGTGAGCCTGACGTAGCCCAGCACGGGGACATGCTCGAGTCCCAACTTCTTCGCCATGACCTCCACTTTCCTGGGGTTGATAAACTCCTGCCTGTCGATGTCAAACATCGCGTAGACAAAGAACTCCTGCTCCCCGTCCGGGATGCCCTCGCGATTGCCCTGGATCGGCCCGCCGCAGAGCTCCCCCTGGATTGCGATGTTGAGGCCAAGCTTTGATAGCTTGGCCGGCAGGTCGTGCCGGAGGGCAGTCTGCCAGTACCTGAAAGCATTGGGACATTCCTCTTCCAGCTCGTTCTTGTCGATCTTGCTGCTACAGACGCCGAACCGGGCACCCCGGGCGCCCTCAAGCACGGTGTTGGGGCCGACCTTCTCAGGCAACGGATTGAGAGAGTTGAAGTGCGTGGATGACGGCTTGATGAAGTAGACGACCATTGCGCACCCATCCATCTTGACGCTCTCCTGGTAGACCAGCTTGTTATACTTGTGTTTCTTGAAAAGGTTTGGGCAGTCTTGCACTCGCATCACGTCGGTCCTCCTGAATACTTCCCCAGGGTAGTTGCCGAGACGATCATGTTCAGGCTTCTCGTGCTGGGCTGCCTGGTCCTTCCACTTCTTGACCCCCAACACCTCCGCCCAGTTTCTGTCGCCGTACATGATTAGCAAAGTCGCGTTGATCAACCTAGCGTCCTTCTCCATCGGGCCTTTCGAGATGAACTGCCTCACCACCTCGAGCGTCTTCCAGATCTCCGGGAACGTCTGCACCCGCATGATCATGCCCTGTGACATGATCTTGTCCTCGCCGTTTCCAAATCTCTCCGTCTTAAGCCTCTGACCGAGCTTCCCGTCCAGCATCTGGAGCTTCCTGACTCTGCCGAAGCCCTTGCCGAAACGGTCATCGGCGCCCGGCAGGAAAGAGTCGATCTGGAAATAGAGGACGAGCTCGCCCTCGACGTACTGTCGCGGTGGTATCTTGCAGGTCCAGCCATCGATCTGGGCGAAGGTGTATGCCTTGTCGTTCACCTCTGCGTTGAAGATCTTCTCGATCACTCGCAGACTGACAAGTCGCTGTGTGCCACTGTTATCCGTAGCGGTCTTGTCCACCCTGACAATGCTCTTTGTCGATGGGGTACTTTCTACAGGATCAGTAGAAACAGCCGCCTCATGTCCTTTCAGGCGGATCCGATCCTCATGAAGGGGTCTACCAATCCCCAGATTCTCCAGGTTGGATTTTTCGACCGCCCTCACATCGACAGGTGGGGTTGAAGGAGGTGTGGCGGCTTTCGCCTTGGTGCTGTATGCTTTTGGATCAAACGGCCGCAAGCTGCCAGGGACAGGAGCTTCCAGTGGAGCCATTGCTGCAGTGCCTAATTGATTTGCCCTATTCTACTGTTTGCCCGTTAGTGTTTTCAGGTCTCCAAGGACGAAGGAGAAACTTCTTGTGTGACAAGGAACACAGTAGGGGAAGACGGCCGGCTAAGGAATTGGAAACTTGCGATGAATGGCCACCCATGAACAAGGGACCATTCATGGGACCAAAGGGATTATAGGCGACCTGTGGTCTGATAGAATTGCTGAACGACTGGCAGCAATAACAGGCAGACGTCGAACCAAGGAGACGACCCTCTATCTCGGGCTGTGGACAGCTTGAAATCAGGGAAGGCAGTGAGAGCACCTTTGTATGAACCCTTGGAAGTTCCGCGACTTTTAAAATGATCGGAAGCTGTGGGATGAAGCACTGCTGAAGTGGGTGTATCAAAAAAGATGTGGCCCAGGCTCGAAAAGCGAGTTAGACAAAATAAACATACCTCACTGAATGTGTGACGCGGCATCTGGCAACTTTCAAGCGTGGATTCTGTTTAGCTTTGAGGTCGAAACCATCAGTTTCGCTGGTCCGATGTGCTTGGGTAGGTGCTGGGTCTGGGTCTGGCTTTCGAGAACGAAGATGTTTATCGGTGCTTGTTCAGGGGAAGGCTATTTGTGAAGAAGTTGGCCGATTCCCCAGACCAAGACCCTTGAGACTTGATCAGACTGGTTGAGGGTGCCGGTCTGGGTGGAACTTTGTGATGGCAGATTTAAAGAATGTGGCCTGTCACAAGGTTGTACCCGGGAAAGAGCAATGTGGTCTCGAAGATAGAGTCTTCGGACGCTCCTCAAATCAAACAGCTTACTTGCAGCGTGATGATGAGCAGTCCGAAAACAAAACAACAATGGCTCCGGAAGTCTGTTGGTTGGTCATGTGTATCAAAGCAAGCGAACAGACAGGGGGAGAACGGATCTGTGCGTGGGTAAGTCGATCGATGGTTGCCGGGTGAAGTTGCTCAGGTTCGGAGCACGAAGGCAAGTACACCCAGAGTGAACAATGTGCACACTCGATAATTTTCGAGAACTGGTAAGAGCTAAATGAGGGCTGACACTGGGGTATGGAGCAGACTCTTGATGCGATCCCGGTCTCAGGGGAGAACAATGGTGGTACTTGGCTTCGAATCATGTGGTTGGGAAGCGTGTCAGGCGAGGAGACCAAGCAAATGTCAGATGCCTGAGAGACCTGCTGGAACGGGGTGGTTTCCAAGTGAGTGCACAAATTCTATGCCCGGGTGGGTGCCTTCGGTAGATGAGGCTGGAATTAAATGGGTCCAGAAGCGTTGGCTGGCACAGCAATGATCTCAGGCAATGCGTTTATGCTAACTTTTCACGCGAAAGCATCACGTGTCAGCTACCTAGGTACCCATGCTTGATTATGTTGTCAATAGGGACGACAGCTTGCCATATTGCTGGATGGTCTCCAAGTTCCGCGAGGGTACCTAGGTAAGCACAGGGGATGTCGCCCATAACAAGTGACCTGATCAGACGCCAAGTTCGAGACCCCTGAGTTTAAAGCAATACTGCAGATAAATTTGACACTTTCCAGAAAATTGCTTCATGTGGCCCACTTCGATTCCTCTCATCATAATTGTGTTACTGTGCTAGATCTCTTCTAACAATGTAAAGAGCCAGTGCTCTTCCGGTTCAGTTACCCGGAGATCAATGGTCCGAGATCCACGCTATCTACACATATGTAAATGAGCCAACGTGCGGGCGAGCGGCTTGACAAGATGGGGATGGGTTAGACTAATGTTCTGGCTTAACAACTGGCGGATAATGTTCTCCTGTCTTTGAGTAGAATTGTGGTCTAGGCGGCCGAGATTGCGTTTGGGGGATCGGCTTCTTTGTTTCCTATATTCGGAGTCAATGATCTCTGTAGGCTAATATAACGGCATTATGCCTCCGGTCTTGCTCTAACAAAGGGTCTTGTTTCTGCTGAATCAAATCAAGAATTCTGCACGGAGGTAAACATTCCACCCAAGTAGGGAACGGCGGCTTCATTCACATTGTCGGCGACAATGGCGAGGCTCTAAAAGCCACTTATCTAGGTAAGCATGAATAGCTGTTTCCATTCAATACCAATTTTCTGGTTCCATTTGACTTCCATTATTCATCAAGGTGTTTATGGCTCGCTACATGACGCAAAGACATGGGAACTCGAGCGTGTGGTGCCGGTTTACTTCGGCGCTGGTGGTTACGGCGATACTTTCGAGGATGACCGTGTCTTTGACTTGAAACAGGGAACCCCCCGTAAGCATCACTTTTATCCTGTTACGGATCCCCGTCTTTCATGTTTTGGGATGTTCTAGAATACAACACTTCAGGACCCGTGGCAGGACTAACATTACCAACAGAGTTGTATTATAACCTTCTGTGGGCTACGCGTGAGCACAGTTTCGATGTTAGTCTTCAATTCCCGTAAAAGTGATTACGTACACAGCGTGATACTGTCATTTCTCTTCTGCAGCGGGACTGACATCTTCGTGTCTTTGATACAGCTTGTTAGTGTGGACTTCGGGACTGGAAGGAGTCTGATTGGTTCTATCCTCAAGTCGCTGGAAAGGACAACTGGTTTGGTTCACTCCAGTACTATGACGCTTTGAACGGTATGTGATTTTCATTTCGGCAGGCCGCAGTGGTGTGGCCGTGTTGAATTTAGAATCATGACTTTGAGATCTTTGATCGTCAGTAAAGCGCGAAGACTACAGAGGAGTGAGAGTACATTGCCTTCAACCGCACGCTTTACTCTCTGGTTTTATTGGATCTTCTAAATGTGAGAGGCGGTGTGCTAACATGAATTTAGATGTCTACTATCCATACCCTTTCAAATACTACCCACGAAGCTTGACGACGTTCCAGGGAAGTGTCAGCAGTAATTTCAGCGATGGAACGCCGATCTTGAATGGTCAATACCGAATCCTTGGCCGAGCATTGAAGGCCTTCGGCGACCGTGAGAACGCCCAAGACTGGCAATTCGGGCTTTCCAACCGGCTGGTGGTTGAAACCAACAGTACCATCAACGCATCCATCTCTGCCATGGTGCGCTAGATCTTAGTGACCTCATCATGGTGATTCAGCGATTCGTCTTGTGCGCCATACATTCTTATGAAGTTCACTCTCGTTGCCCTTGCAATTTTGACATGTGTTCCAAGCCACTGGGATTTTGACAGCTTTCTGTATCTAGTAGACAGGCCAGAAAATAACATATACCTTGAGGTTCTGGCTCCATTGAGCACAATGTTAGCTGAATGATTGAGTTATACTGTTAGGAGCCGTCCAGAACAAATCATCATCTGAGACCACTCGCACGAGCCTGGAGACCAGTCTCGTGGCCTCGGCTAGTAAAAAAAAGGGCAATGCGGTCTCCGGTGTACAAAGTACAAATATCCCTTGTTATGTGCATTTGAGGGGTTTGAAGTCCTCGTCTCTACAAGTATGTCATGAAAAGAATACAGTCAAGCGGCAGGGCGTCAGACCTTCCAGTAATGTACAAGAAATCGTGAATGAACCCCCCCCCCCCATACACCACAACAACGGGTCTCCCTCCACTCTTACTCGTTGATCCTATGCTGCCACACCATCTGCTCTTCCCTATAGGCGCCCAGGGTCAGCATCAGAAACATGCTATGCTTGAGAGAGTGCAATATTCAGGGGGGGGGAAGGTCTTACCTGGCACTGTACGTGCTTGCGGCCAGGATCTTCTGCATTTGGTCGTTGCTTGTAAACATCACTTGGCGGGCCACGAACCATCGGACTGGGGTAATTTTCAAAGTTAGTTATTTGGGTGAAACGTTTTGACAAACCTCATTGTGATGAGAGATTCGCGAAGGCTTTCCCACTGGAGAGGGTGCGACTTACTCCCTTCGTGGCAAGGGGGGCTCGTCAGGCTGCCCTCGTATGACCAGAACTCGTTGAACCTGGCCACGCTTGCCAGAGCCTCTGGCAGAGACAGCGTCATGTCCATTTCCTGGGTATCGTTGAACCTAACCAAGGGCGAAGGGAATTGGTCCACGAAAGCATCATTGGTGTTCCCTGGATCAAGCATAATGGCAAATACGGCCTTCTCGTGGCCCTCGGCGTCGACGTGCACGAGATGCAGCTCAGCACGGGTGCGGTAATTGTTTATCGAGTGGTCAGCCGGGGTATGAATGTGCCAGCCGGTGAGATACACAGTCTCGTTATCGTAGGTCACGGATGGGTTTTCAGTGTACACTCCCTCCGCGTGCTCCAGGGTAAAAGCAGGGCCGTAGCCCCAGTTCCAAAATTTCCCCGATGTCTCGTTGGGATAGTTGAAGGTAGGGATGTGGTTCAGCGACAGCCCGTTGTTGAGGCTGAGCGCGATTGGAGACTGCTGAGTCCCAGCTTGGCAAAGTTCGTACTCTAGTGAAAACCAATTAGATGAAATGTACGCTTTTGGGTACTCGTTGCCAATGCGAGACAAGCTTCAGGCTTGGTGCACGCCAGGAATAACGGCGAGCTTATTAGTACGCCTTAACGCCAGGAGAAGCCTAGCTGTGCACTTTGTCGAACTCGGTCTGCACCCACGAATCCGGCTGTTTCGATGCGCTGCAATTCAACTGGGAGTTCTCACCTGCGCTGACTCTTCCCCAGTCGAACGACGCATCATAGCTCCAATCACTGGCCTCCGGACCAGTTGATGAGTTGCCTCCGTTGGCTCCGTCTTGTCGCTTTGCCAGCTGTGTGTGGTAATTGTGAGTCGCACAGCCGAGAGTGGCTGTGGCCAGTGACAAGGCGACTACCAAGATGTGTCTAAGCATTTTGCTTTGCAGGCTGTTGTGAGGTCTGTTGTTGTGTGCAAAGACCCGGTGGGCGGAACAGTCAGCGAAGGTTCATAGGCAAAAGCTTCGGAACGCGGATGGAAGTCAATTCCTCAGCCTCAAGCAGGATGCTGAGGGGATTTATATAATTTCATCATCGCTTCTGGCGGCAGGATTGAGTTTCTCGGCCTTTGCTCCCCTGACAATGACAACGCCATTTCTTCCCCCGGGCTAGAGATATCAGTGGGCCTCGCCCTGGCCACCTAGCAGTCAGAGTAGCAGTACCGAAAAATCGTGATGTAGCCGACGTTGGGTGAGGACCAGCAGGCTGGGTTGCCAAGGAGCTACCATGCTATGCATATCGTGTGCGCCCTAGCTTGGCAAACCTATACCTGGCTAGGCCAAGGTACGCGTTTGTTTCCACCTGGTGAAACAAAGGCAAAGATAGAGTTTACTTAAAGCTGATGGCATGACTATGACGAACATTCGGAAATGAAACCTCAGCCTAGAAGAAATTGTAAAATGCGGACTCGTCGGTGAGGAGGTGTGCGTCTCCGGGGCTGGCCTTGGCGCCTGCCGTTTCCTAAGCTTGGAAAAGTCTTATTACTATCTTGGCCTGATAGTCTGCACACTTGCTTGGGCTGACGGCCGCCGGGCGACTCCATTATCGAGGCGCGTGTCATGCTTACGGCGGCACCGGGCTCGGTCTAGATGCTCGTGTGAAAAAGTCTGCCCGAAGGGGAAGTGTAGGTCGGCACGGGAGCGCCGACCCTCAGCGAGACCACTCCTCATTCGCGATCATCACATCAGGCCTAGTGCAATGAAACACCATATCTCCTTGCACAGCCACTTATCTTCACTCTTCACTGGACGAGGCTCGCCTCTAGTTGTGCTGACCCGTGACTCGATGTGCATCTGGAATGCAAAGAAGGGCACATCGCTCGGATGTCCGGTCGATCCAAGAGTGCCGCCACCGTGAGAACCATATGCCCACCTGAATGTAAACCGCGTGATTCGTGGCTCACGCAGGTCTTCCAAGACTCCGAAGTAGCTTTGACGCCAACTATATAGGCCACCTATCCCGGTCCGAGTAGTAAAAAGTCTGCCCGAGGGGAAAGAGTAGACTGAGCCTCGAGTAATCGCTGTGTGTTGTTTCAAGGTATCAGGAAACATGGAATATTTCATCCAAGACCAAGTTGCATCGGCAACGAGCCATGGGCAGCACATTCATGGCATCAGGCTTTAGTAGCTTCACACTTGCAATTTCAACTCAATCAACTGGCAACGTCTTCTTTAACTAGCCCAAGAAAAAAAAATAGGTCTGAAATCGCAGGCGTAGTGTGGCCCATCACCTGGGCGGCGCACAGTCTTAGCGTCTTCTCTCCCCTGCAAGTGCTCTCTGCTTGTTGACTTATCATTGCTGGGGCATTTTTAAGCTTTGCTCGGTCTGGGCTTGCAATAGGGGTCCCGTATGCGCGTGTCTATTTTTGAAAATTTTTGAAAAGCTATCCGATCAGTTCAGTCAATTGACAACCAAGGGGTTTTGACGGGTTGATGGGGTTTTCGGATAAACATTCACCTTGTTCAAACTATACCCGAGGCCCATGTCCTCTGTCAAGACCATGTCAGTCAAGGAGACTTTCGGGAGAGTGCTCCCTCACTTTGTCCGTTCTGAAATTAACATCGAGCCTAGATCCTGGGCTCGGAGCATGTTGTTTGTCTTTTGGCCCCGCACAGGATCAGAGAGACTCTTGGCGCCGACTCTTGTCCTTGAGAGGGGTCCACATCTGCCTCCAACATTCCTCGGGTGAGGTGGGATTGCAGCACGCACATGACTTTGCCCAGTCTGCTGGTGATTCGTATTTGGAAATACCTTGGCGATCTTATCGTGGTGCATGATATTACAACGGCAGACTCAACCCTATCTTCTTCTTCAATGCTGAAGTGAAGCCATTTATTACTAGGAGTGTCAGCGTAACTAGCTTGTTAAAATCACTTTTTGCCCCCGGGCGGCCTCTGCCAGTGATTAGAACGGACCGAACTCTGAAGAGTCTTGAAGTCGGCTCGTCGCATCTAAGAGCTGCCATGCGCAAGGCATCACAGATCCATCCGACCATGCCGGACAGCAGAACAAGATTTTCGAAACTGACTTCAAGTACGATTCTGCCATGTGCGATTAGGCATTGGCATTTGTGGCCTGCTCCTTGGCAATGTACTTGAGACTGTCTTCCATCAAGCCATGTAGTTTTGCACAACCTCGAGAGGGGGGTTTTAGGTTGCGCAGTATCCGGATTCCAGGAGTTGTCTAGCCTCCACCTAGCGTTACTTGTTGCTTCGGTGGGCAGAAGACGTTTTGTTGCAAAGCAGATATTCTCCAGCCGTTCATGACGAAGTCATCATTCCACGAGAATGCGTCCAAGTATGACTTTCAGCTCAGCTAAGGCGAGGAAACATTCCAGACAAGCATTTATCCACTATCCAAAAGTAAGATAATCCGGGCTAGCCGCGACCCAGGCATGTCTTGTTCACTGAAGATGGTCGCCGTCTGCGTCCAGACTTTTCTCGGTGAAGCGGAAGGTCTGATTTTCTGGGCAATCGGTCCCCAGATTTTGATGTCGTTATGATTCTCGAAGGCAGGGATTCGACCCGATACCTCTTAGGGATAGACACTCCGAGTTGTGTGGTAACGCCGTACTTGGCGATGACAATCTCCAACGGCCCGAATGTCAGGACCGAGTTCTACTGTTGGTCTTCGCGAAAGACGCTATCCGGCTTGCGCATCTGGGCAGAAGACTTTTTGTCCTATCAGCCATTGTGCTCGGCTACGACGGCGCGGGTATCCTCCCGAAGCCCATCAATATATTGCCTGCCTGACCCGGCAAGATATAATATGGTCTGAGTAATGCACGCGCAGAATCACCCGTTGTAGCAATTACTAGCAGGATATGCGCCGCAAGAGTGTTCCATAATGAGATGCAAGGGTTTCCACTTTCCTTCGCCTGCCGTGATCAAACTCTGTGGAAAGTCTTTGGGCGATTGCGCCCGGTGGCCTGCTGGGCTGCTTTCATGATGTTCGTTTTCTTTCGGGCGTCACCCAGTCTCTGGGGTCGACTAGTCTCTGGCCGGACTACCTGAAGTCAAGGCTATTCGTGTCTTTGGTTGGGACTTGTAGCTAATCAGAGGTGCTGGAAAGAGGCGATGGGGACATAAGAATCACATTGGGATCTGAGGAGAAATAGAAACCTTGGAGTGCATGCGCGTATGGCTAGAATACTAGTTTGCAGAAGCAAATTGGAAAGTGACTGTCAAATTCCCTGTATGGGGAAACTTACTAGTTTTATCTTTAGAGATACATTGCTTTGCCGTTCTAGCGCAGTTGCTATTGTTACGGCTTGATAGAAGAATTCACAGAATATAAAAGTTCACTACATGTGTAACGATTCGCTGGTGTAGGTCCCCACTGGACGCTCCGCAGCCACCAGTCATGGCGGCCAGGTCCACGCCATCCCGACTTGAATATATGTCTCGACTGATGAAAATTACGCCACCCATGAGCCAGAAGTGCTGCGCCAGAGCCAATATAGTCTTGGATCAATCAGCGCCGGTTCACCCATCCTAATCAGGCCACTCCTCTTTGTGAGCCCCATTGCCTGATCACAAGACGATATCAGGCGCGATAATCATGTGCGCTCTAGGCCATCGAGCCAATGTGATTAGCAACCAGTGGCCAGAGGACCACAATGTCACAAAATTCGGCTGTGAGTCGTAGATTTATTCGATATTTCTCTCTGGGTTAAGATTTTGGAGGAAGTTGGTGGTTTCATGTTTGAACCATATACATTTTTGGTAGGGGCAAATAGGGTTAGGAGTGCAGCATGAGAGTACAGTGATCTTACACCGTCGACGTCTTCGTAAATACATCTGAGGTCCTGGCATTTGTCTGGGTAGGTACTTTCTGGATGGGAAGGACCAACTATAAATTGACTCTTGCTAACTTGCGCGCAGGGACCTGTGAAAATTTTGTTGCGGGTAGGGAATTGGAGACTAGAGATTTTGAGATACTTTGTGTGCTGAGATAGTTTTACAGGTCGCGTCAGACTATGGCGATGCTCTAGATCGTCTTCTTGAGGCATACCAGACCATCTGGGGAGAGCTACCTCTTCTGAGCTCCTTTCAGGATCTCACTTCCAATCGACCTTATACGAAGACTATACTTAGCTGGATCTACCATGATATCTTAGATTTCCACAGGGAAGCCATCAAGTACTTCCGAGTCAAAAGTATGCGTTTGTCACGATCTCTATCACATGACATCGATTTTCTTAGGAGCATACTTAACAATTCATAGTCTGGCAACAAGTGTTTCACGCAGCATGGAGGGGTTTTGTCCCTAAAATAGACTTGATCAAGACCAAAATGCAACGCAACTATAATTTGCTGCAGACCGAAGCAACTCTATCTCAGCTAGAAGACGTTAGACGGATCCATCGCATGGCGGTGGACGAGTTCGACAACCATCGACAGGCTGAATTCAAAAGGCTTCGAGATTATGTGAAACAATGGCTCTGTGCCCCCAACACACAAGCATTACACGGAGAGATGGCAGAAACCAGGATTTGTGCTGATGCTCGTTCATGGCTAGTCAAGGATCCCAGATTCAAGAAGTGGGTTGATCTTCATTTCTGTGGTAATCCACTCTTGTGGGTCACAGGAAAGCCTGGTGTCGGTAAGAAGCTGCTAAAGGATGTTGATATTCATTCTAAGCAATCTCAGACAAGTCAGTTCTGGTTTTCCGCGTTGTCGAAGAGCTTCAAATGTTGCGAAGACCATCCCAGAACTCTTCGCGAGACACGTCGATCGCATTTTTCTACTGCAAGCACAAAGATACCAGTCGAAGTAGCTTCCTCGCCGTTGCAAAAGGCCTCCTTTCCCAGCTTTTAAATCAGAACAGCGACCTGATCCAGTACTTTTACGAAATACCGCAGCCTGTGGAGAAACTTCTTTAGAAACAAAGTCCCTAGCTGAGGAGTCATTGAGAGTTGCCCTGAGCTCGTCCAAAAGAACATATGTCGTTATCGATGGCCTTGATCAGTGCAATATGAAGGAACGCAGACAAATTGTCGAGCTTCTCAGGAATACAGTTAAGACACTACCCGCGCCAGCTAAGGAGGACTCTATTCGTTGTCTGTTTATCAGCCAAGACGATAGAGAAGCCAGGAGAGATTTGTCAAATATCCCGTCAATCAGCATTATTCCCTCAGATTCGAACCATGACATCCAGTCTTTCGTTTCTCTCTGGAAGAAAAATATCGAGAGGAAATTTGGAGGCCTTCAAGAAATGAGATATAACGTTGTAAAAGTTGTGATAGCTAGAGCCCAAGGTATTCCCAAGAATTTGCACTACTAGTATTTCATGTCAACCCTGTATCACTGATCATGATCCACTTAGACATATTCCTATTCGCCAAACTCGTCATGGAAAACTTGTGCGAACAAACCTCAATTGCAAATGTTATCTCAGAGATGAAAAATTTCCCGACCGGGCTCGATGAAGCGTGAGCTCTTCCTTGCACTCCTTGTAACTTTGAGACACGGCAAATTGCTTTGAGACTAATGGCCGGAGACAGCTATTCCCGCATAATAATGCGCATTCTCGCTCAGAATACGTCAAGTAGGGGGAATGATGCTCGATGCCTTCTTCAATGGTTGGTCTGCACCAAAAGACCCTTGAAGCGGTACGAGTTCAAGGCGGCAGTATGTGTTGATTTCAACGGGGAAGAATACGAACCCAGTAAGTTTTCACAAAGGATGTGGCGTGAGGACCCTAAGAATCTCTGTGGCTACTTTATTGAGCATTACAAAGATGAGACAGTGGATTTAGTGCACCCAACGGCCAGGGAGTAAGACACCTGCTGGCTGAATAGGCTTGGGTATTCGCTGACGAGCTGTGTAGATATCTTATCAGAACGAAGGTGATCCCCAGCGAATCCCATCGCCAAATCATCAGCCTTACATCAGGATATCTTAATCTGCCCCCAGCCGACAACAACTTGTTGAACGGCTGGCTTTGACAGCAATGCTGTGACGGATCCCTTCTTATTCCTGTCTCACTCATCTTATCTCGACCAACCATTTTCCCTCTCGAACCAACAATTCCCCCTCTCAGATGTTCGGCGAGATTGAAGGGTTCTCTGCGAATATTTGATGTCGTACGACATCTGGTCGACTTGGGATGAATCTAACCTTGAAATTATGGGCTGAGGGTTGGTCAATATCTAGAGCACATGAGTCGTGTAGTCTAATTCTGATGCCTTGTGCGAAGTGGTTTCAATGCAGACCAGAGATTTGTAAGCAGTCAACTAGCGGCCGTCAAGGACAGGCCCGGTGGGTTCGAATAAGCACAGAGCACCGGAAATTGCTGACTCTGACAACGTCACGAGATACCGGTACAATCACCCGCCAAGGTCGGCCCGAGCAACATGGCACAACAGGTGCAGCCGAGTGGATATGCCCACGAGGATGCATGGGATGTCGACTGGCTCCGAGTGGACTCTATTCATGAATTGTACTACGAGCAATACGGCAAGGAAGACGGGAAGCCAGGTACTTATTGATGTCACCCTACTCACAGCCCTGCGGAGCGAGATAACTAAGAGGAGATACTCCTACTTTGCTTGACAGCAATATACCTTCATGGTGGCCCGGGAGGTCATATTTCCAAGAGCAATACAGCCTTCTTCGACCCAGACCAATACCGAATCGTGTTGCTAGACCAGCGAGGATGTGGGCAATCACGACCGAACGCCGAGACCCGCGAGAACACCACGTGGCACTTGGTGGAAGATATCGAAAAGCTCCGGCGCCACCTCAAAATTACGAAATGGCATGTGGTATTTGGGGGATCGTGGGGCTCGACACTTGCCCTTGCCTATGCCCAGACTCATCCTGGTTCGGTTGGCTCACTCATCCTCAGAGGCATTTTCGCTGTCCGCCAGCTCGAGCTCAAGTGGTCTCTTGTAGAAGGCGCCAGCATCATGTGGCCGGATGCATTTGACGATTTCATCAACTTCCTTCCGGAGGAAGAGAGGAAGAACCACGTCGAGTCCTATTTGAAACGGTTGCTTTCAGACGACCCGAAGATCAGCCTTCCTGCGGCGAGGGCTTGGAACAAATGGGAACTTTCTATCAGTACCCTCTATCCAAGCCCTGATGCACTCAAGCAGCTTGATGATGAATCTTACTTGCTTGCCCATGCACGGACAGAGGCACATTATTTCACAAACAGCGCCTTCATGGAAGAGGGCCAGCTGCTGAAGAGGGAAAATATTGACAAAATCCGCCATATACCGAGTAGGAAATACTTTGAACACCTCGATACTTTTGGGACAAGATGCTGACAATTTGATAAAGCCACGTTGGTGCAAGGTCGTTACGATGTGGTAAGTTATGGTCCCACACCAGAACTCCAAAGGGACATCAATTCGACCAAGGCATTTAGGGGACCATGGCAAAAGTTTTGAATGCTTGTCTACGGCAGAGCATCCTCAATTTGATATTCCAGACCATGAAACTTACTCAGGGTGATCAGGTTTGCCCTCCCATTACTGCCTGGGAATTATACAAGGCATTTCCGGAATCCAAGCTCCATTGGATCGATGACGCGGGTCACAGTGCACTTGTCAGTCAAATATCTATCTCAAGCCAAGATCTAGCCACTGATCTGAATTAGGAGCCCGGAACGAAACGCAAATTGATAGAGACGTGCGACGAGTATGCCAAGCTATAGCTGGAAATCGGTTCAGCGGTTAACCTACGGTGCTTCCGTGGAGCGTGCTTGACGTTCTTGCGTTTCACATTGCTCATGACAACAAATACGAGGGGAGTTCGTACCAGATACGGGGCCAGAGCCGTGTGATGCTTCGCGTGATCTTTGGATCGAATATTGTGACAAGGGACTCTAATATCCAGGACACCTTGTGCAAGCAAAATTCGTTAACTTCCTTTCAGGCCACACATCTGTTTGGTTAGGGTTCTCGACACTTCGGTGCTCTAACAAAGATATACTCGAAAGAGAGCTTGTCAGTAGAGATGCCTGACATTCAATTTGCTCGAGACTGAGCCAGTGCCGCTGAAGACTGCCTTCTATCGCGTGGAAATCTCGCTTATGTTATTCGTTTCCTATCAGATATGATACCTATTCGGAGATATGTACCAAGTCTCTTCTGCCCCAGCAAGTAGCGTGAACATCATGCAAAATGACGCCTAGACGAAGCAGAGCCTTCTTCCGCGCTCGCCAGACGGAATCATTTAATGAGTACCGAATCTGACCAGAAGCTTGACATACACTTCGACGGAATACACAAGCAACGACTCAGCCCAAGCTCACATGTCGCTCTAGGCAGCAGTAGCGAAGCCGATACGAGAGTTAGTAGTATCGTAAACGGAGTAGTAGTTCTCAAGGAACTTTTGGCCGATGATAGTGTTGACACCTGAGCTTCCGCCGTTGTTGATCCAGGCGTAGTACTTGCCGGAGGTGAGGCCGAAGACGCTGTACTGTGCAGTGGGGACAAGGTACTGGGCGGGCGTCAGGGTGTAAGTCGTTGAGCCGAACTTGATGCCGAAGTTCGCAGTCGGCTTAGTGGTGAAGACGGCAAGCCCAGACGAGCTATCAGTCTTACCACCGGTGGCGGACAGGAACGCGGAGTAGGCCGAGCTCGGGATGTAGATCAGAGTGGTGCCGGTGTCGACGATGCCGGAAGCGCTCGACGCGAGCGTCGTGGAGCCGTAGGTGAAGCTGGCAATGGAGATGCCCCAGTAGGCGGAAGCAGTGCCGCTCGTGAGCTTGGGGAAGTAGGTGAGAGTGCCGGTGTACTTTGACGAATCAGTGCCGCCGAGGGTCAGCTCGCCGTTGGCATCATCGGTGTCACTGCCGGACTCGGGCTTGAAAGAAACACCAAGAACCTCTGTTGAAATAGAGCCCTGGCTCTTCAGGTTGTCAAGGAAAGTTGGGACTGTGTTGACGTTGGACACAGTACCCTGGGTAAGACCGACAGGACCAAACCCGAAGATTCCGTCCACGCCACTGAACCCTGATGAGGTGGAAGCGGAACCAATCGACTGGGAAGAGACGGTCAGGCCGCCGAAGCTGACCGTGTCCGTGTACTCGGTTCCGGAAAATGAACCGCTGCCGTAGCTGACAGAGACTGTGCCGCCTGTAGACTTGCCAGTCGAGGACTTCTCACATGCGCTCTGGGCACCGCACCATGTGTTCGAAGCTGTGGAGGATTTCGCGTCAGTTGGGATCATCTCAATAGTTGCTCAGAATAACTTACACCCAGTGTCGACGATCAGATCGTAGGATTTACCACCAATGGTGACCGGGGCAACATAGGAAACGTCCTCATTGGTGACCGTGCCGGAGCTGACGTCCGCGGCGCGGGTGGCAGGAGCGGCCTGCTCGCCGTTGATCGCGCTGATGCGGGCATGGCCTTTCTGGACAATGTTGTTGATCGATGAGACATTGGAGTGTTTCTTCAACGGCAGGGCAATCGCCTCGGCCCGGCTCTCAAGCGGAGCCGCGGACACTGCCACGGCAGCAATGGAAAGGCAGGCGACGAACAACATTGTGATGGACAAGACAAGACCTAGAGGCAAGATGCTTCAAGCAAAGGAGTGGTATCACTTAGAAAATTACACCATTCTTTGAATGACTGACCAGACAGGTATTTATATTAGGCCTGGACCTCGCGGGCCGTACCCAAGCATATACTGGCCACACGCTTGGCTGTGTTATTGGATATTCATGGTCGCCCTATTCGGAAAAGGAAGGTGAATATCAACGACTTCATTCTTGTCTCCATCGTAGTATGGTGTGCTTTGCTTATCTCGGACTGCTCAGGAACACGGGATTTACCAGGGTATAGTTGCAGTGTGGAGCACTAGTGCCCGGCAGTGTCCCTGGGTCTGACAATACACGCGCTTAAAGCACGTCACCTTCTTCTTCCAGATTCTCTCTCGTAAGAAAGAGACCTCAAATGTGTCAAGTAAGTCGCGTCAGAGTAGTCCAGGTCTATCAAGTGAATTCGTGAAAGGTATTAGTACGCCGTAGACAAAGTGAAAACCTCTCGCTCGTCAGAGCAATACAGTACTTGCTGGCTCGGCTACCGGTATATGGTTCTTCCCTGGGGTATTCAGTCCCCACCTCACTTGTTGTAGTCAACGATTCTTAGCGGACGGAAGCACTTTCAGCACGTAAGAAGACAGTCCATCAACGGACCTCCTCCGCTTATGTGCACAGCTTCATGCAGTCACGCAGCAAATCAAATCGCTGACTCCTCTCCGTCGCCCGCAGTGTCTGTATATGCTAGAGGCCTTTCAGAGGTGAAACTGGTCAGGGCAGTTCGATTCTTGAGCTACAAAGGCGCGTTTGTCAATCTCCCGTAAAACTCCCCCCAATTTGACGGCCACGCGTCTCTGAAGGTGGTGTGGGAATCGGGCATGTGACGCAGATTTGGATGTCGTCCCAGTGAGGCTAAGCTGAACAATGCAAGACCCCATGGAGAATCAGAACAAGCTTTTGGCACAGTACAAGCTTTGGCTCAAGCTTTCTTGGCCGATGCTTGCATGCAGGAATACCACCTGGTGGTGCTCAAGTGATAGCTACCTGCCCTCTTGGGCTGGTGGTTGATGCTTATCGGCGCAGAGAACAGGGGTCGTCGTCAACAAGCCGCCGCTACTGTGATTCGTGAGACCATTTCGAAGAAGAAAAAGGGGGGAGCAACAAAGAAAGATGCCCCAACGCTTACCGTAAGCCCTAGTCAGCAGTTAAGTTGGGTGGTATCGGACTGGGTCCCGCGGTAATGAGCCCGCTAGCGGCAGTTCAACGGCCACTGAGTTGGTCGAGTCCACAGCTGAGCAACAGCCACCCACTCCTTGTGGCCGGTTCGTTCAATAGGCTTGTTCCTAATAGGGAAGGTATGTGATCTCTCCTCGGGGGCGGGATCGGTATGATGACTCGCACCCGAGAAGCACGCGTAATTGTCGTTCAGATCCGAGGGATTGCACCTTGTTCCCTGCCCGTGCAAGATCGGGGCCGCCATATCCGGCAGTGCGGCCGGGGATAATGGCCGAGGTTCCCGATCACTCACGAGGACTACAGCTACGCCGGAAGGAGATCCAAACAACGTGTAGAGACGGGTGTTTCAAACTCCTCCGGGATCATGTTGTATGCTTTTGGGTGTAGTTGCCACTATTATACCAAGGCCACAACCCAATAGACCCGCCAAAACGCCCTTTCCATCCGCTGCATGAGCTCAAGCCACTACTACCAATTCATATCTACGACTGTTACATACTCTACTTATTCGTTCTTGGGATCACATGTATGATAGCACTGGATAAGAACAAATTCCTGAGAGGACAGGTAATGGGATGATCTGACGCTTTGTAGCCAACAACATACTTAGGTAGTTTACAGCTTTCTCTCTCTCACCGTGACCTTCAGATCGGCCTGCTTGACGAACCATGCGTTGTATGTTTTCAGCTCTGCGTCTGGATCTGCCAGCTGGAAGTCAAACTTTCGAACCAGCTGAGGAATAAGTTTGCACATCTCCATCATTGAAATGTTCTTTCCTAGACAGGTCCTGGCACCGTGCCCAAACTGGGAAAAACGTCGCGTTAGCATTCATCATCCACACTCTCGTACCGTGGTGCTAACTCAGACGTGGAGAGGGGAGATATGCACCGTCAGAAAGTATCGATCCATCTTGCGATTAGTCTCCTCGTTATCACTTAGCCATCTTTCCGGCCTGAAGTCATCAACACGACTGCCAAAGACTTCTGGATTGCGGTGTGCGACCCAAGAGTTGATTCCAACGTATGTCTAAATATTGACGAGTCTGATTAGCCAGGACAAAATCGAGGCGAACGAGCAAGGGGAGCGATCGTCGGCCCGACCTAGCATGCATGCCAATGAGAGACTCACCCCCTCTGGAAAGAATTGACCGGCGAGCTGAGCTCCTCCCTTAGGAACTACCCTCTGCATCGGGAGGCCCGCCGCAGGATGGAGCCTCAAGGCCTCCTTGACGACTGCCTGAAGATAAGGCATCTTCTGCGTGTCGCTGAACGTAAGACTCGGACTCTCGCCGACCTCTCCACCCGATATCATCCTGTCGATTTCGGCTCGTAACTATTCCGCATAAGCTTCAAACTCGGTTGCCCTCAAGCTCCAAATCAAGTTGCAGGGGCGGCAACATTGGAATTTTGTCCATACCTTGGCGAAGGACTCAGGATGCTTCAACAAGTTCCACATCACAGCTGTCAGGCTTATACTCGTTGTATCACTTCCAGCGTTGACATTCGCTGCGGCAGTGTTATAGACCTCGACGTCCGTGAAGTAGTCAGGCTTCTCTTTGTGCAGGCGCAAGGCACGCGCTAGGAAGAAGTTATCGCCGATCGGTTTGTCCGACTCATATTGCTTCATTTCTTCCCTTACGAATTTGATAATCTTGACCATTGCCTGAGCACCTGTGGCCCCGTATAGAAACAGAAACTTGTGTAGCTCTGGATAGATACCGACACGGGCAGCGTAGACGAGGAAGAAGTCAAGAGACCGAATGAGATTCATGTCGTCTCGGCCATCGTCGAGGAATCCGAAGCGCTTTGCTACCTATTTTCATTGTTGGAATTAGTCGCATCCGGATGCGAAGGGCCATGGAGAGGTCATTGGGTAAAGTGAATTCTTACTGTTATATTTCCAATGACATCGAAGGCATAGCATTGCATCCATTGCTGCAAGTCCATGGCCATTCCGCTCCTTTGTCAATGTGTCAAAAACCTGTCCACTTGGTGTTTGGGCTGCTTTTCCCGTCGTTACTCACCGAGCAATCTCGCGGAATCTAGTCTCGACTAAGGCAATACATTGGTCAACTTGTGCTTCCATCTTCATCAAAGATGTCATCGTGCTGTTTGCCGTTTCGTCAGTAAATATTGCATATTGCAACTTTATCAACTTGCTACATGTCATCCCCGGAATGTATAGAAGTAAAATAGGCATACTATAATCCCGCGAGCTTCTTCCGTATTTGGATATGCTTGTCATTCTCGGGCATCTGAAACATGTTCCAGTCCTTCTTGAAAGGGAGACCGCTCGCCGTGTACCACGGTCCCTTGGTGAATGTGGTCCCCAGACCATAAATGGCCTTGACAGCGGCAGGGTCATCGAGCGAGTATTCGTTTGGAGCGATTCGGACCACCGGGCCATATCTACGGTGCAAATCGACATTGAGCCAAGAAAGCTCTCCAGTCCACACTTTCTGCAGGTACCACAGTCGACTAAAGCGTGCCAAAAAGGGGCCTGGGACGGATTTCAAAGGGGAGACGGCCGCTCGGATCAAGGAGATGATGATCACGACCGCGGCTAGAGCTGCCCCAACTCGCAGGACGAGCCCCGAGCTGCTGGTTGTTCTCAGGAGCACATCGACGGCGTCCATAGCATAGATATCCCCTGAGATATTGGTGAAGGTTGGCCCTTAGTTGCGCGAGTGCAACAACAATGATGAAAGATTTAATAACTTGATTATCGATGGTTAAGAGCCCAAATATGATGCTTATTCACCTTCTCTGATGTGACAAGAGGCCAGTAAAGTAGTTTGAGGTGACCTGAGGATATATCTGATGAGTGAGAAGAGAGGAGTCGAATGTGCTGCTGATAACTAAACGATGTCACTCTATGCATGCCTAGGTGGTGGCGGTCCTCGGCATTCTTCGCGTCCGATGCGTTACGCGCATCCGACTTCCCAAGATACTTGCTGCTGCATCCATAAGGCGACGCCCGAATTTCTATGAGCTGCGCGAGTCCATGTGTTTCTTCCTTTGGAATTGATTCAGACACTGACGTAAAGGACCGACTCCTGAACAGTTAGTAGACAGTGTGTTTTGTTATCCTGTTATATTCCCAGCCTAATGCAGTGACTGCGGCCTAACACATACACCCATGCCGCCAAAGTCGGGGATACTGTGCAATTCGGTCAGAGGGCATTATGTTCTGAAGGCTTTGGTCAGTTTTGCCGGTGGTGACAGGCTAGCTCCTTACCCTGCAGGACCCCATCCGCTTTCTCGGGTGGTTCCATTTTCCCGTCTTGGTGCAATTCACTAGCTGTGCGATTTCCAATGAGAAGCAGCTGATGACCAAGCTGTATGTGCTTTTCAGATCTCTGCATTTGAGTTTCCACCTATTCCTGTAGTCGGGGATGGTGACGGCACCAACACGAGCGCAATCCCGAGGGTTGTGATATACGGTGTGCAGTCAGTGCTGAGTGATGCTGGAAGCGCAGCAGGCCTCATCTGGGTGCCAGAGCGGATCTTAGTAATTCAAGTCATTGTACTATACTCTCGCATTTAAGAATGATTCAGTCCGACAGTCTGCGTGGCAACCACGGACTGATTGTGCACCGATCGTTGTGAGTTCAGCCGACGGAACTCCGAGCACCGATGACAGGAGCACTCCACTCCATATGCGCCCATGCGCCAAGATCACGATTCCAGGCTGTCGTCACTTGGAGAAATCACAATCGTTGAATGTCGAGTCTGGACAACCGTAGCTTAGGTATGCGGCTCCTCCCTACGACGTCGTACGCCTGCACAGTTGTGTTGTTCCACAGCATTCAACCTTATCCACCCAAAAGAGGTTAACCTATTCCGAGAATTCAATGGGAAGTGTTCACTGTAAGTCAAACTTAAGTGCGTTTGTGGGCTTTAAATCTTACTCGTGCTTTGGATTTTACTGTGTTATTTTATGAGGAATACCCTTGCATGAATCAGGAAGCGGATGCTGGCCATACTTATCTTGCACCAGCTTTCGTTGAGTGGTCGCAATTTTCATTTTCGCACGATTTTATGTAAGATGTCTCCAATTTTCGTCCATTGTACTTCGTTCAAGTTGACTCCAGTAGAGATGCTCCTCGTTCATGGAGCGGATGGCTCAGGTCTTTGCTCATCTGTGAGCATATCCCCAGTACATGTGTTAATTAAGGCTATCAAAATCGAAGAGTAAGCAAGAGAGGGCAGAGCGCTCCTTCATACGCATTCGGAATATTGAGGCCTGGGCCTCAAAGCCATTTTCTCTGAAGAAGCTGTACCATAGAGATGAAAGCTAAGTTGTAGCTTTACTTTTGATACTGACACAAGGTAGTTATGTTCAGAGCACATACACTAGCCACTACTTTTTCCATTACACTCCACATGGTTTCAAGAGGTCATTATGGAAGATTGTCTTGAAACCTTGGGAGACAAGACACTCACCAAATGGAAACGTCCAACCATAACGGATTTGTTCTCAGGTAGACCGCTTGCCAATTGCTCTCTAGTCCACTCCCGGAATGACTGTGTGAAAACACAATATACCACGACGGTATATGATCCTTCGATGCCCACGTCTTGAGCCATATCATCCAAGGTGATATCTCATGGCCAATAGCGTTCACTGTCGGATCAAGGAAGTTTTGAGACCATGAGAATCCTCATTTACCAACGACTAAGATTTATACTATATCCAAATGGGCAACACTGGTATAATTGAAATCCCTATCTTCTGCTCCTCGTGAGTTGGGGAGTTGGGTTGTCTGAGAAGCCAGCTGCTGCATTCACTTCAGTGCGGGGCAGGCGGGGTCTAGGGCTGTCAACGGGCTGCTACAGCACCTGTCGCCTCCCGAGGCTGCAGGGCTACTAGGCCCCCTAACCCGCAGCTGCCAAACCTTAGCCGCGATTCTTGGAACCTTCTCAGATCGGCACTGCAAAGGCTTCTGGAGTTTTGGCTACGATTTGTGGATCTGAACCCAGCAAATATCACAGGCCTTGTGGAAATCTCACCTCACCTTGTTTCAACGATTTCTGCAAAATCCAGGATGCGCACACGCAAAGCCAACAAGTCAAAACGATTCAGCTTCACCGAAACTTATGGCATCGAGTCGGACGACGACTCGGACAGGCCCGGTGAGGTCGAAGACGCTGACGAGGACGATGATGTCGACTTTGACGTGACGCAAGATGCCGAGAACGGGCAATGTGCCAGCGACGACGATGATGAGGATGACGAGGACGAACAAGGCGCAGAGATCGAGGACGACGAGCCACTGGGAGAGGGAGACGAGCCTGGGGCAGTCGATGGGAATGGCATTATTCCCGTCGAATCTGAGGACGACGGCATCGTCGGCACTCCCAGAAAGCGCCACACCAGAGTTCCTAGAGGGAGGGGCAGGTGGCGGAAAAGCCTCCCAAAGCGCACAACAGTTCATGCTGTGCCTCCATACCCAACCGACCTGAGGAAAACTCGGGTCTACGACGGACCTTTGAAGCGGTGGACCCGCAGCCACCAGCTCCTCTCCATGCTCTACGGGCCCGACCAGGCACGCCTCGCTGTCGCGAGAGGAATGTTCAAGAAATGGTTCACAAGCCAGGTGCTGCCCAACAAGACCCACTCTGGCAAGGGCGGCATCATGTCAAGTCCTTGGCTGGCCGAGGATTATGAGGTGAAGCAGAGACAGTGGGCCAGGGCATGGCATGAGAGGTGTCGTGCTGCCAAGCAAATCCAGCGCTCACACAAAATCCGGCCCGAGCACATTGAGATGTTCAGGCCGCCCCCAGAAAGCTTGATATGTTTCTTGGGCCCCTTCAACAACCAGACCCAAGCGCGATCAAGTTACGGATTTGGCCAACCTCTATTGGAGACTGGACAGCCAGAAGCCGCGATCGATCCAGAACTACAACAAGAAGCCACGCCAGCTAGAGGGTGGCTGTTGGACACAGGGGGCTTGCCACTGGGCATAGGCTGGGCACCTATCACGGGACGTCAGGAGCAGTATCTAGCAGTCTGCACTACTCCGCCCTCGGACCAGGAGATCAGATTGTCGCGTTCACCTGAAGGAGAGTTGGAAGAGAAGAAGAGGGGGAGTGTCCAAGTATGGTCGATCCCGTGCCACAAAGCTGACGGTAGCCACGCCCGCTTGGTGCATCATTTCTGGTTCGACTGGGGTCGGTCGAAGCGATTACAGTGGTGTCCCATCCCTTCGCCTGACGACTCCAAGGTCGGACTACTCGCCGTCCTGTGTGGTGATGGTCAAGTTAGGGTCCTTGAAGTTCCCAAGCCGACTTCCGACCAGACAAACTACGGTGAGTGCAAACGCTGCCAGGTTTCTCGCTCTCAAATAAGGAGGCAGGACAACAGCCCCGCTCTCTTTTTCGTTTCGCTGATGACACTTCTCAGAATGGATCACGAGCCCCGTTGCCACCGTTGGCTTCACGGACGAGTACATGGTCCATGCAACGTCCCTCGCCTGGGTCAACACCAATCGCATTTGCCTGGGCCACACTGATGGCTCAATCAGTCTCTGGTCTATCTGTCCCCGTCACATGCTAATGCGGAAATCCGTTCACATCAGCTACATTCTCGACATTGCTAGCGGCTTCCCTTCATACCCTTACCATATCTCGTCCACGCCGGTAGGTGGTTGCCCGACCGTGACGGACCTCAACCTCCCAAGTGCAGAGACAACGTACATCCCCATGGTCGGCGCCGTCAACTTTCAACACAACCTCGTGGACTGGAACGACCACCTACAAGGCTTCTTCGGCATGCACCCAGCACCGATCCCACACAACACCATCATCGGCTGGGGCCACATCCGCTACTATACCCAGAGCCGCACGCTCATGACAACGCCTAATCCGCCCATGTGCCTCGCCTCGGGGAAGACGCACCCCTTCACCCTAGTCGGCTGCGCGGACGGCAGCCTGTGGGCCATCAACCCCCTGCGGATCCTGCTCAAGGACCGCGGGGACCCCATCTACAAAATCAAGATCCTGCAGCACGAGTTCCGGCCCGCAGCCAAGCTCAGCGGCGTCGTGTCACAGCAGCAGCAGCAGTCGGGCGGGGAGGTCGTGCGCGGCGCGGCGAGGATCCTACAGGGCTTTCTACCCGAGATGAACAGCAACCCTCGGGCCGAGTATGTGAGGGAGCAGAACAAGAAGAGGAACGAGGCGAACCGGAGGAAGTCCAAGGGAAAGGGCAAGAAGAAGGCAGTTGATGACGACACCGATGATGAGGATGACCTACTAACGAAGGGGGAGGGCAAGGCTCTGTCGAAGCTGCTGGATGAGACCAGGGCGGTTGTCCACGACGCAAGGACGAGAGTTGTGGTAGCCGCGTGGAACCCCAATGTTGAGTATGGCTGGTGGGCGGCGGCCGCGATGGGATCCGGGCTGGTCAAGATCATGGACCTTGGGATTGGAGAATAATTAATCAAAAGTTGCTAGGTCGCGCTTGTTATGGATTTCCGTCACTCGAAAGTCGACAGTGCAGGCCTTTCGATAGAAATGAGATACCCAACACGATGCAAGGAGTCTATACGTCTATCCTGTCTCTATCTATGTGGTCAACGAACAATGCTCTAGCATCTCGCTCCGAACGGCCCATGATGGTAATCAAACGCCTTGGTCATCCCGTATAGATGCGCCGCAGCAGCCAAGACGATGAGGACATGGAAGATCTGGTGGGAAGAGCCCCAAATATCAAATGTCTTTGGCCAGCTCCGCTCCGGCCATCGCATGGCGTAAATGAAAGCTCCTGAAATATACAGGAAGCCCTGCAGCAGGACCCACGCAAGCCCCATGCGCTCATTGAGGTCTTTGTAGCCGTATATCGTCAGGCCGTGGATAACGGGAACCACACCGGATGCACCCAAGCCTACGAACATCATGGCGCGGTACGGTCGCCACTCTGGCGTACGGAAGTGCTCGAACCAGGAAACCGTAAGACAGCCCAATCCGAGTGCCCAGATCTGGAATACGTGTCAGCATCTACAACGTGCACTCCGATGTGGATGGAAAGGTTGAGGCGGTGCCCCATAGAAGCATGGTAGGGACATGTAAATTCCCACCGCAGCAGCATGGCTGGGACTCACCAGAGCAAGGTAGACCTCCAACAACCTCGGCAGGCAGTAGAAACCGTAGTACATCGCGGGCATGTAGCTCCCCATAATCAGACACACGATGCCCGTGTAGTCGAGCTTGTTGCCCCACTTGGCCACCTCCGGGGAGTGGTTGCAGAGGGCATGGTAGGTCGCGCTCATGCCAAGGCACAGGAACGCACCCGCAAAGAAGCACCCAAAGACCAGCCAGTCCTCCCATTTGGCGGTTGCATAACGCGGTGCGATGACAGCCTCGTAGAAGGAGTAGGCGATGGCGCCGAGGGCCGAGAAGATTATTGCGCCGAGGAGGTGAGTCCACACGTTGACGGTTTCGTCTGCTCGCTTGTCAGTGACCTCTGGACGAATGGCTGTGCTTAAGACAGGTTGTAGGTGTCTGGTAAAAGGGACCATATGGCCATTTGCGTACTGTGGATGGAAAATATGCTGCCAAAGGAGAGACGGTAGCTGTTGCTGGTGGGCCGGTAGCCGGTGTGGATGAAGGCATTGTCTTTGCGCCAGTCGGGAAGCTCATCCCAGGCCCAGAGCAGCGTATCTTCTATTTTGCCCTCCACACTCTTCGCAGCATTCAGGAGGCGGCTGGAGGTTTGACTGTCGTCGGAGCTCAGAGAATCCCGCCGACGCCGGCGCACGTTGGCTTCACCGGTGTTGGCCGTCATCTCGGTGAGTGTGGCCAAGTCTACGTTCCGAACAGATTGAGGGCTTCTGTAAACAGAATCGGAGGTCGAGCTTCACCGTCTTACATATTAAATCACACAAATCTGGGTGGTACCTTATGATCTCACTTTTGATGTTGTTGTTTTTTTTGTTGTTTGTTGGGATTTGCACATGCCGGGTTCATTGGACTTCGTCATGCCTTCCCGAGGTCAACAACTTGAGTGACGGTTCAAGCTGCCGAGGTGGATAGCAGACACGCGTGTTAATTGGCACTGTGTAGACCCTGTCAGCGGCAAACCTCAGGGCCTGTCTAGCGTCCTGAGGGGGTCGACAGGTGCCGCTAATGGCTGACATGTCACAGTAAAGGCACTGTACATTCACGTTGGACCCTGAAGATCGCGCAACAGCGGGTCTCGATACACTTTTTTCGGTGGACCGCTGTGACACAGCAACAGTAAGTATTCATGTGAGAAACCGGATGATCAAATATAATTATGGCGTGTAACATCCACAGACGTACTGTAGACGAGCTCTGCTCGGGTAACGCTCCAGGGTATCTCTCGTCAACCTCCTATAGGACCCTAGGATACCCTCCTACGGAATGACGTTCTATAGCGGAAACCCCCTACAGATGATTACATAGGTACCTACCTAGGTAGGTAGGTAGGAAGTAGTTCAGCCACAGGGAATCTACTATCACAAATTGTCATTTTTGACGGCGTGGTGGTGGCATAGTAACAGGATATGTGAGTTTGTCGCTGTTGGGCCTTCAAAAGCCCCGAGGCAGCGGCGAGTAGATGGGCCTGGCTTTTATATTCTGAGCCTGTTCACTCCGTCGCAAGGGCTTGCGTGGGAGATATTAGTCAACCAGAATAGGAGTCCCTCGGACTAGAAATGACATAGTTTCGCCTCTGGGGACGGCGGTCTCGCTTGTAGGACAGGCCCGGGTCAACCCCGAGAGTAACAAAGTTCGTAAACCTTCGTAGGTACCTTCTAAAAGGATATTCTCGTGTAGAATGGCCTCGAATAGGACAGCCTCCTGCAGATCCGCCTCTTAAAGACTTTGCCCGCTATGCTTCCCGAATTTCAGCCTTGCTCCTTGTCGTGTGCTCGTCATGGGCGTGTCTCTCGTTCCTGGGTCCCGGAGACCATATTAGACGCCGTGAACGCCTTATTTCTTGCCTGATTTCTTGATCCCTTGGCCGCCAGCTGCGAATTTTTGCGAAATTAGCCCTGCTAGAGAATCTTGATTGTCGCGTTCTACGACGTGAAAGACGGGGACGGGTAAGAGGAGAAAAGTGGTACTGACTGTTGAGTGGTCCTTTTCCGCCCGCCTTTGCGGCGAGTTCCTTTCTCGCCTTCTCCTCTAATCGTTCACTGCGTCAGCACGAAGGAGAAAGAGTCGGGAGTGCCAGGTAGAACGTACCAGCCTTCTTCTTCTCGAGGAAGGCCTTGTCCTCGTCGTCGAGCTCCTTGGTAGCCTTCTTGGCCGCCTTGAGGGGCTTAGCCTTACCGCCTGTTTCCCAGATGTCAGCAAAGCGGCGCCAGGAACTGCGCACAACTGATTCGAGAGTACGAACCTTGTCTGTCGGCACCACCCATATTGCGTGGCTGGCTGCGAAGGTTGTCAAAGGGAATCGAAAGTTTCGGGAGGCGGACGCGCGTGGACCTTGGGATGTTGGTCAGAATGCTGGCTGGTCGAGGAGTGCTGATGAGGAAAAGAAAAGTGAGCGGCGAGGAGCGTCTTTGAGTTCTAGAGTACCCACGCGGGAAGGAGCGGCGAGGCTTTGGAACCCCGGTCGCACTAATCCACTGCACATGCTATCGATAAGCCCGACTGTTCTGACTGACTCAGCCAAACGACGACCTTGCCTGGCTTGGACCCGGTCATAGTCTAGGATGGCCAACCTGAACGGATCATGATGCTGCCGTCTGGCACGAACCTTCGTTTCTGACTCGACTTCACTTATCAGCGACTTCAGTGCCACAGCTCCTCTTCCTGCTTCAGCCATCAGCGATTGCTCCGGACCGTGTCCTGAGTCTACGAAGAGTTGACAGGATTGATCCGGTTGGCCTCTATTCCTGCTCGCTGCCACGAGAATACTCAAATTTGACTGACACGTGCGCTTGTCTTGCGACAAAGCTAGAGGATTGTCATCGCTTTATCGGCAACTTGGAGGGTCTGCCGTCCGGCTGGACTACGTACGACAACATGTCTAGCTCCGACGAAGGCGAGATCAGGGAAAACGGAGTTGAGGTTTCCAAGGCAACTTCACTGCCTCAGACTAAGAGAAACGGTGTTGACCGTCAGGACAGAAGCCAAACCAGCAACACCCGCTCTCCCGACCAAGGCGACTATCGCTCCCGACAACCCCGCTCGCCCCGTGGCTATAAGCGATCCCGCGACGATGACCGTGACACATATCACAGGGGGGCGAGAGGCGGTTCCGATCCGCGACACTTCAGAGTCCATTACGAAGACGGCCCACCACCCCAGAGCCGGCATGCGTACGAGGATCTAGACCGCCCAGCTTCTCGGGGCCGCTATGAGAGCGCAGATCGTCCCTCCGGCCACCGCTTATACGAATCAAGAGATCGTCCTTCCGGCGCTTCTCGATACGACAAACGCGACCGTGATTATGGGCGGGCGGACAAGCGACCCCGTACCCGCAGTCCATCTCCCTTCCGGCACAACCGTGGAGATGGGAGGGACAGACACCACAGAGGCAAATGGGATGCTGATGGCCCTGGCCGCAATCGATCAGGCGAGCAGATTGAAAATACCAGAAACGGTGCACAAACTGCTAAGCAAGTACGGGATGACACCGCATCCAAGCGGTCCCCTGAGGCTGGAGCCAAATTTGTTTCCAAAGAAGTTGCTAAATCTGATCAAGGTGCTACGGATGAGCGTATGGCTGAGGGTACCTCGCATCTGCACATAACGTACTGTCCCGCTTCCGCCAAAGCTGCGCCGCACCTGCTAACGTCGAATAGTGACACTCCGGATGCTTCCAAGGAGTCGAAGGCAGAGCCAGACCAAGACTGGGATGCACCAACTCCTCTCGACGAAGAAGCCGAAATCGAGCGGCGAAGACGTCGCCGGGAAGCGCTCCTAAGAAAGTCTCGCGCCTCGACCCCCTTGCTTGTCCAGGCTGTCCAGGCTAACAAACATGACCACACTGTCGAGACTCCGTCAGAGGCGGCAACGCCACAGAAGACGCCTAGGACACCTGCTTCCGGTGAGCCATACCCAAAGAAAACATTATATCAAGCCGCTAACAAGGTAGGCGCTGCTTCCCCCGCCGGACGCACTCAGGAAAGCATGTCCCCAGAGGCTCTTGCCGTCGCAAATGACCGGGAACTCATCAACACTCATGGAGACGTCAAGACTACTGATGAAGACGGGCCATCGGCAGCAGACTACGACCCAACCATTGACATGTGGGAGGACGAGCGTCGAGATGAGATGCGCAATGGAATCGTTGGTCTGCACGGCGAGGGTCGTCGTGAGTCGGTGGATGCGCCAGGCAAGGATGAACCAATGCAGACGACGGAACCTGAGAACGAAGATGACGATGACTTTGACATGTTTGCAGAGGACTTCGACGAGGAAAAGCTCGCCGCGCCGAAGTCTGCGCCGAAAGCCAAGGCACCCACTGTAGACCCCATAGCTTTGCAGGGAGGGAAGGGCGGTGCCATACTGGAGGACGACGACAAAGATGGCTACTACAAGATACGTCCAAGCGAGATTCTCAACGGCCGCTATCAGGTCCAGTCAAGTCTTGGGAAGGGCATGTTCTCAGGCGTTGCCAGGGCAGTCGACATCACCACCAAGAAGCTGATCGCCATCAAGATTATGAGGAACAACGATGCGTTGAAGAAGGGTGGCTTCACCGAGATTGCAATCCTTCAGAAGCTAAACTCGGCCGATCCAGAGAACAGGAAGCACATTGTTAAGTTTGAGCGCTCGTTCGAGCACAAGGGCCATCTCTGCATGGCCTTCGAGAACCTCAGTCTGAACCTGAGGGAGGTTTTGAAAAAGTTCGGCAACAATGTCGGCATCAACCTCCACGCCACGAAAGCATACGCCTATCAGATCTTTTTGGCGCTCTCACACATGCGGAAATGCAGCATCATTCACGCGGATCTGAAACCTGACAATATTTTGGTGAGCCCACTATCCATCACCACGTTGATTATCAAACAGAATACTTATAAGATCGCAGGTCAATGAGCAACGCAACGTCCTCAAAATCTGCGACTTGGGCACGGCCATCGACCGAACTGACGCAGCTACAGCGCACGACGGGATCACGCCTTACCTCGTCAGTAGATTCTACCGGGCTCCTGAGATTATTCTTGGAATGCCAAATGACTACCCTATCGACATGTGGTCCATCGGCTGCACACTGTACGAACTCTACACGGGCAAGATTCTATTTACGGGTGACAGCAACAATCAGATGCTCCGTGCCATCATCGAGATCAGGGGCAAAATGAGTGCCAAGCTCTATCGCAGAGGTCGGCTCTGGAATACGCATTTTGACGAGCAGGGTAACTTTGTCAGTCAAGAGAGGGACAAGGTCTTAGGAAAGGTAAGCCACAACCTTCTTTTCCATCCATCATCTTTCTGCACACACCCCTCGTCACCTGCACTACGACGGCATAAAGCATGGTTATGCATGATTGCTTGGTCGTGGAGCCACAGTATATTTGGGAAAGTCTGCCACACTGAGGTTCTTGCTTGCCTGAGTCGTGTTAAGCGCTGCTGCGGTGCGATTCCACGTACGCCGGGGACCCACTCGCAGGCTGAGCAAACTCTCAGAGGTTATGCAGGGTCATCACTATTACCCTTCCCTCTCCCGCAAGTGCGGGCCGCAGGATGGCAGGCCAGCGTTGCGACCTGCAGTTCGAGGTCGCCAATTGACAGAGATGCCCTCGCTTGCGGAGGCCTGCGTAACCGCTGGGCCACCGAATCGCAGTCCCGGCAGTCCCGGTGACGACTGCCATCGCTTCCCGCCCCAATGACTAGCCATCCTTCGCGGCAGCGACCCGCTTGCGGCCCTGGGAGCTTATGCATGTGACTTGCATCCTTCATGCCATCCACTTCCATCCTTCAAGATCCTGTATCGCTTGGCAAATTGTGGTATGAGCTGAGAGCTAACGAGCTTCTGAGCACCAACAGACCAATATCAGAATCCTGAGTGTGGTGAAGCCCACACGGGACCTCCGCACGCGCCTCATGGCCGCATCGAGCGGCATGGATGAGTTGGAGACCAAGCAACTCAATCTATTTCACGATCTGTTAGATCGCTGTCTCGCTCTTAACCCCGACAAGAGGATCACGCCTGCGGAGGCGCTAAAGCACCCTTTCTTCCACGACAAGATCGCAACGACGACCCAACGTCGATGAACCTCTCGGAGTTGGCATGGAGAGTTCAGGCATAGTTGAGTAACCAGTCAGGGACGTCGATTTGATTCATTGTGAGTGACGGATAGACACGGATTGGCACCATCTTCTGCTACGGACTCGTCCCCGAGTCCACGCTTGTCGAGATTTGATAATCTCCAAGTTCCTTTTTGGCAGCCGGGACTAGACTTCCACATTAGATCAAAGAACACGAAACAGGCATAGAAAATTAGATGAGGTCAGCATTTCGCGAGACCAAGTGCGGTCCATGAGTTTAGAGCTTAAAGCTGAGGTCTATGGCAACCTCGAAATGAAAACAAATGCGGCCAGTGGCATTGTATCCTAGATATCTCGGTCAACAGGATGGTCAGAGTCTGATACCAGTCTGTAAAGGTGAACGCAGCTCGGAGTCTTCAGGTCTCCACCGCCCAGACGGTCTCAGACTCCCAAACTCCTGGTACAGATCGTGAATATCAGCATCGATTCATGTGTAGCCTTGGTAGACGGACTCAGCACGGTGCACAACCTCCGCCAGGGCTATCCTTAGCACTTGACGTGGGAGACCGTTGACAATTTTGCTAGCCACACGCCTCGTTCCCTCGCAGCAAGGTACCCTAAGAGTTCGTCCCTACCATCCTTTACTTGCCACTTGGCATTCGACAACGCGTCGCCGGCCATTGTGCCTCCTCACAAAACCAGAACAACCCGTGGGGCCAAAAATTGTCGCGTCGCCCACTGGGGCGCGCTGAACACGAGCGTCAGATCAATATCGACCCCAGGCTTGCGTAAGGTAAGCAAGAGGACAGGACGCAGCGCCTACTGCATGCGGGTATTCTCGTCCGCCACTTCCACAGCATATGGACATGCTGGGTGCCGGGCACGCACATACACACATGCAAATGCCGTGAGACCTTGGTGCTGCTGTTCGTCCACTGTAGCCGCCCGAAACACAACGAGGCTGGCTGGGGTCGTGCGACGGCCGGGCGGGAGACCTTGTCCGTTGAATGGACGAGATGTTCAATCTGGGCCTGCTGGGGTGATATCAAGGGCTGGCGGGAAGGGGAAGCTCGGACGCAGTGAGAAGGATAGCGCCGCTTGATGCCGTTGAGATGCAGTGAAACCCCGACCCTGTCAGAATGGCTGTATGTACGTCTCGACTCAAAATCCCCAAAGTTTCTGGGGCAATGTGTAAGCCTACCCTCCGATGTGAAATGATATTGGAGTACAACCAGAGCAGACAGACGCCCTGTCAGCTCCAAAGTGTACCCGGACCTGCAGGTCTGACTGGTCACGAGACAGCTTGCGTGTGCCTCGAGGGCACGCGTCCAAATTAAGGCACAGCTGGTGATCCCCGCGACCGAGCGGGCGACACAGGAGACGACGCAAACTTGGATGATGAACTCTGACCTCGCTCTTCCCCACTGATGTTCTGTGCCATCTCGTCTCTTGTCAGCCAAGATGGTGGAGGCAAACAGGGGGGGGGGGGAGGGCGCACACGTCAGTGCAAGGCGACAGGTCAACTTTCTCGGGTGCCCAGATCGTCGTGGCTTTCATCTGTGCGACGAGGAGGCGAGCGCCTTCCTTTCCCATCGCACATCTTATTCATCAGACGAGGCGGGAGATCCCACCTCGGGGTCCCTCGTCCCACATGACAGGAGACCTTCAATGCACCAAAACGTGAGATCTGCTGTTTTCCACTTGTGCAGCATCTATCTCGGTCCCTCTTCTGTAGTGCAGTTGTGCTTCCCTCCATCCCTCAAGGGGGTGGTGGCACAATTTCCATCCTGCAGCGCCCTATCGACAAAATGCCCACACCATCAGCTGCAGGCCTCGATATGTGTGTAAGCACGCGGGCGAGTCGGAAGAAGCACAAGTGCCCCAAGGAGGAGGAGCTGAACGAAAGCGGATGCAGCACGACCGGCACTTGTCCAACGGGTGCACCGCCTGCGCGCGTCGACAGCCATCGTGTGTGCATGTACAACCGGTGGCTTGTCTTCCTGTCATCCATCAGCTTGAAATTGGGGTGGCGGTGGTGTTGTGTTCGTCCTGCTCACTGGCAACTTTTCTCGGATGGCCGCATGATGGGCCCCCAAATGCAGCTACCCAGCAGCGGCGCCCGTGGGCCGCCAGCGATCTCAAGTGATCTCACCAGGCGCCAGGGCGTTCTCCTTTGAGACTTGTCAGATGCGCGCCCGACAACTGCAGACGAGGCTGGTCGTCGGTGTGGGAAGCGAGGCCTATGATTGGACGGCCTGGCTGGAAGACATCAGGAAGGCTGGCCTTTTGATACAAGCATGTCTTGGCCCCCAGGATTCCAGTTGGTGGACCAGTTCGTCAGTCCCCTGGAATTGCACTAAATACCATAGTACGCCGTACTTCCGGTCATTAAGTCTGTGCCGCCTGGCCGCTCACAGAAATCCGTCCGGCGAAGGATCGAAGAAGGTTCTGATAGGCCCGGCAGGAGGCCCTCTCGGTCACTTGATATGACCCATCTGCTGTTATGCACTTCTTGGTTCGCCACTGGCGTGTCTCTATTTCTGAGCAGTCAGGAACGGTTGCATGCAGATAACTACTGAACTAAGATGTCATCCGCAACGATGAATGTCGGGATATCCTGAGCGGAGAGACGTTCCGCACGGAACAGGCCCAGGGATTAAGGAATGCCTTCACCGTAGCCGTCCACTCGCTTTTCCCGTGGGCAAGGGGGTCAGCTTTTCCCGGTATCTCTTGGCGGGCACACGGTAGGATCGTGACCACATTTGGATGGAGACAGCAACTGCCATCGAGATCTGAGTTGGCGGCTGTTGCTGTTTGGATGTGGGCCTTTTTACACTACTCACAGGCCGTTCATGCTAGCCGTGCACCTGCCTAGCTTCCCCGACAGCGTGGTTGCTCCGTTGGCGTGGTGCTAAGGTGGTTGGCTACAACGGTGGTCTGCCCAGGGGCCAGTTCTAGAAGGGAAGCTCTGATAGCGTGACTTCTCCGATCGGTCAGAAACAAACCACTTTTTTCGATGGGGTTGAGGTGGTGGTGTGCTGGTGTGCAGGTGTGCAGCCCTCCCTGCCCATCGAGATTGATGTAGATGAGGTGACGACGACATAGAGGTCAAAAGATGAGCGATAATTCAAAACAGCATCATCTCTTCGGTGGATGACCAACACCATCACCGTAGGTGAAGTAGCGTCCGCTGCTGCTGACCATGGCCTCCGGGTAAGACCTCCGTGCCGCCAAATTGCAGGAAGGGCGATCCTCTAGCCACGCCGCCATGATGGAATACCGGGCGTTGCCCAAGGCGGAAAGCGAGATACCAGACCAGCAGCCCTCACCTTGCCCACTGTGTAGTGCGGAGGGCAGATCCTACAGGCATCGAGCAGTAGGCCCTGCCGGGCCCCCCACCTGCAAGGCCCTGACATCACCGAAGGCTATGCCTCACGTAGATGAGCCCCAACCCACGGCGGGGTTGGGCCTGTCAAGAGAAATCTGCGAGTCCTGCCAGGGGGGTCACAGGTGACTGAATTGAGGACCACAGATTGCGCACGGTGGCCTGTGAGATCCGTTCGCCAGATTCGCAGATGAGGCCCCGCGGCGGAGGGTGAGATTCCTAGGATGAATCCTCCCATCGTCCGATGCCGTGATAGTCATGATTGTCAGACGCCGCCGCCGCTCCTGAGACGCCGACTCGCTGCGGGAGCCGATATTTTGTGGACACCAAGGCAAGACCTTGGGGCACATCGCGGAGCCTTTTTCCTCTGATGTTTATGCATTGTCGCTCACCGCTCTCGTCCGAAATGATTCGAGGAAAAGGCTGAAGATCGCCAGCTTGCAAGACGTAAGCGGCGTGCATGAATTGGGGGGATCCTGTGGTCAGCCAGGGTTTGTTTCAAGCTCAAGAGTGTGCGGCCCTGAGTACGACGGAACGAAACGCCCGAACCACACCCACCTCCTAGTATGCCTTTCTAGAAACATATCCCGAGCACCTGGAATACCACGGATAGATTGCCAGTTGAGCGACCGACGCGAAGCCGTGAGACAGCCCAGTACAAACGCCGACCGGCCGAAGCACGGCTGTAATGGCAAGACGACGAATTAGGCTTTCGGTGTATGTAGCACATATCAATTTACTTTGGTGTTGTGGCAAGCGGCGGGAGCTCCGGGCGGGTAGAATAGCAACGTGTACAGTATCAAGTACGGAGTGCGCAGTGAGGTCTAAGGGCAATGTACGTAGTAGTTGACAGCTTCAGCCAACAAAGGCTGCAAGCCCACAGCTGTCCGTTGCCACACCATGTGCTCCGACAGGACGGTTGGCGTTTGGGAACGGGACGGCATGACGCAGCGGTCCTGGGCCCGGACTTGCCAAGGCGGGCACCACTGCACGCGGCGGCTCTCCAAAGCGGTGGGTTGTCATGGCCGTACGACGACGAGAAAAGCACACACAGTGATAGCAGGATCGCCAAAGGGCCCGGCCAGGTGGTCTGGGCCAGCAGCGGGAGTTGCGAGACACTCTGTCGCAGTTTGACACGGCATGCACGGGTGGGCCTTCGGGTGAGCTTGAGCCCTTGACAAGAAGTTCAGATGAAGCACCAGAGCAGCGAGGACGCGCCTCATCCCATCGACCCTTGCCCCGCCGGTGGCTGATGATCGCCTGGTGATCTGTGGGTTATGGAACCGGTCCAGCGTCGCGAAACTGTGCATCCCCGACTTTCCTGACGGCCAAGCAATGGATGAAGATCAGACTCTCCCCAGTCTGCTGCATGGCCCCAGGGCTGCCTGACTGCTCGGTATGCAGTCCAGGCTAGGCTGTGGCTGTCTGTCTTCTTGCAGGTCCTGTTGGACGTGCGTATCAAGGGTCCTGGGGTGGATGTTGCCTTGGGGGGGGGGGGTTGCCAGGACTTCCTTGTCCGTCCGAAGAGTGCTCATATTGCGAACAAAGTATTGCTGTCCTGGAGTTGTGAGACCCGGCCCTCACAGGTCGCTCGGACATAGCTCGCGTTGCTGAGAAGGGCTGGTCAGTCCGAGGATTCGGATGAAGCCTCAAGTGATCTTCGGTGTGCTCGAGTCTTGAGATGCCAATGCCGTGGGTGTAAACCTTGGATATCTGGGAGCCCGTCTCACCATGGGTGGTGCCTCAGCGGCGAGGATATGAGATACTCCGGCAGCGGCTGCAACCGCTGCTGAAAATAGCACGGCGGCAGCACGGCATCGCACTGAACTGCAACGCACCACCTAGGTACAGATGTGCTTGCCTGTCTGTTGTTGGTGATGGTCCTGGGCAGCCTGGCAGGCTGCATGCGGGGGGCTGGGGCCTGGATGCTTGAATGCTCGGATGATTCATACGACGTTTACGGTATCACTCGCCTGCCACATGTTTTGCAAGTGGCACAGGCGTCACGATATTGGATGACCGAGTCCGACCAAGAGGAAGTCTTTCGCATTGCAAACACGGCCGCGTCGCCTTGGCCTGCACAGCCGCTGGGAGGGAAATGAGGGTTTGGTCACAGGCGAGGCGTGATGGCTGTCCACACGTGCCGAAGCGCTTACTGCGTACCAACCTCTCTCGAGGTTCGTGATGGACCCTGGGCCTGCTCAATGGGCCATTGGCCCACATCCCATGTCGTGGTTTCAGATTGGCAATTGACTCTACTGGACACGCAATGAGCACATAGCATGCAGGCGCAGGACAGCGGGTTGGAACAATACAGTTCAGCTGGCGCCAGCAGCGAAGCTACCGTACGTCTGCACTATCGCGGTGGTTCGCCGCAGAACCTTGCAGGGGTTGCAAGATTGCATTTGTCCTCTGCAATATAAACGAGCGGCACGTTGGGTTCTAGAACGGCTGTTAGCTGCGCTGGCCCACTGGACGGACGTTGATGACGCCCGGGTGGGACTCGAGATGGGCTGGATGGGCTGGATGGGCTCTCGGTGGAGATGCAGACGGACGTGGTGCCCAGTTGTACTGTGGTAGACAGATGATAATTGAGGCTTACAAAAAGCCCGCTCGTCACAAACATGGCAGACGAGCTGGCTGGCTTGGCCCGATTGCAGGGGACCGGTCCTGAGTCGACGGTTTCTAATTGCAGATCGGGATATTACACTGTTACAGTACGCACACTAGCAGACTAGCTGATGATAGGCTCGAGGGGGGTGCAGAACGTGGGAGTGGGACCCCAGGGACGGCCCAACTGGGGACACGCGAAGCTTGGAAGGTTCCAATGGAAAGAGTGCTTCTTCCCAGGAGGGCATCGCGGCCGAAATTGCTGAGCCAATATTTTGTTCCTGCTGCGCGTGCGACACATCTGCTGCCGTTGCAGGTGCCGGGGGTAGTTGCTTGGAAGAGGCGCTCTGGCACTGCATACTTGCCCAGGCAAGCAGCGCAGGCAGCGCAAGGCCAGGTGCGCCCCTCCGTCGGTCCTGATGACTAAGGAGCCAAGGCATCTGTGCACTATCATGTCAGTGTGCGTTGCGGCCCCCTCTCGAGTTAGTGCCACTGCTGCCAGCTAATGCACGACACAGTTCAGCCCGGCCGGACATCTGTCTGTCCCTCCAATTGCCGTCATGGTGAGCAGCATTCACCCATCATCGCAGGCGCATCCCAGCCTCAGTCCCGAATCTCGCGCCTCCCACATGCGCAGCACTGACTCAACATACTGTGGTCATTAGCCTTGGACTCAAACTTGTCCAAACCTTCGTCAGGAAACATTCCGGGCCAAGCATGTTGGCATCAAGGCGGTCCTGCGACGCCTGCCAATGCATACGACCCTCCCAAAGATTGCAGATGCAACGCTGACTGGGTCCACCACCCCGCCGCCGCCGCCGCCCTGTTCCTGCCAGTGACGACGAGCACTTTTAAACAGGGGGAGGGAGCACGGGGAAGGAAGGAGACAGGCCAGGCAGACTGGCAGGGCGGCAGGGGGGTAGCAGAGCCGGCAGAAGAATGAGCACAGTGACTGAAGTGAGGGTCGGAATGCTGACAGACAGAAGGACTCGAATGACAGAAGCGACCGGCTGCTGGCACATCCAGCAGCTTATCCAGTAGGGTCGGGGGCCGCTGGCCACGCAGACGACCTGCAGGCCTCTACTGCGGCGCCAACAAATCCGAACCATCCATCTCGTCCATCCTTCGTTCTATTGACTCACGGCCCTGCTCGCCCTGGCCCTGGCCCTGGCCCTGGCTCGAATCGATCGAATGGCATGCCGCCACTGGTCCCACTCACACTTTTGTGCCCATTCCGTGATCGACACGAGGCGGCCAAACCGCCCAGGCTGGGGATCGGGGGCTGGTACTGTCCCATGTACTGTCCTGGCGGCGGCGGATTGGCTGTTGGCTGTCCTGCGTGTTGTGGACTGGACCCACCCAAAGTCAACAACCCGCCGGGCCTGTCAAATTAAGATGCGCATGATTGATTTGGCACCAGAGTCTGGAGCCACCCTCACTCGAAACTCTTTTGCAGGGGGGAGGGGTAGGGGGCTGGGGGGAGGCACCCAAGCACCGCAGCGTGCTGAGCGAGAGACGGCAAGGAGGGGGTCCCAGTTTGACCAGGCAGCCCAGGGGGGCCTCCACACACAACAGACACAAGGGCAGCCTCATTTCTTCTTGTCGCCCCTCGGCAAGCTGCGGCCCCAGCAAATCCCTGGCAAGCCTGCGAAATCCTGTGCCATCACGAGGCTTCCCTCACGAACATGGCTGCATGACAATGCGCCGTCAATAACTGACCCAACCTATGATTCGCCCCGTCCCAGCCAATCGTGGCTCGGCCCTCTGAACGACCTATCGTGTCTTTTTCATCTTCCAAGGACACTACCACGGTACCACACACACCTGGCACACGGGCACACACCGTTGAGAGAACTAAAGGCGCACGGGGCAGCTTTGCCACGGAGGACATGCAGTCCCGCCCTCAACGTGCGCCGCCAGCAGCATCCCAGCGATTCCGTGGTGGCATGTATGATCGTAACTGCGGCCTGCTAGCCCGGCGAACAATGTGTGGGAATCGCTCTAACAACTGGCTCGTCTGTCTCCTGACTATCAAGCCGCGCCTTTGTTGTTGTTCTTCATGTTGTTGTTGTGCCGTACGCTGATGCCAGCCCAAATTACTGCCCGTGCTCCGCAAGGGCCATGTTGGCCGTGTTCTACATGCCACACAATCTGCAGCTTCACGTGTGTGCCATTGGCATGCCAGTGCAGGTCTTTCCGGTATGTGTGCATCGGGGTCTGACATGACAGAAACATCGCCATCCCGCTGATTGTCCCATTGGCTCAGGGAAACACCAGTCTCAGACCTCTCTATCTCGCACGTCAGCTTTGCCCTACACATACCGCGTCATCTTGTCTCCAAGCGCAGGACTCCACAGGGGGGTGGGCGGTAGGAATACCCACGGACAGCACTAGGTGTCCAATGAAGATGATGCTAGGTGGCCTGGGCAGTTCTCATCTGAACTCTAGCAAAACCAATAGCACGGGCAGCCACATAGACCTGGAGACGACACAGGTAGTGTACGCTGCCCATGCACGCTTTGCTTCCAACTAATCTCATAAGCACCAGAGGAAACTTCTGCAGCAGCACAAGCATTGCATCGCTTCTTGTTTGGTGACCAAGCGGCTGGGGCGGCTCGTTCGTGTGAACAAACATCCGCCGTCTTCACAGAACGTATTACTTACTCTGCTTGCTTGAAGAACAGAGAAGACTCATACCGCGGCAACTTGCCACTGATTCATCCAGCCTCTGCTGTCTCCGTCTCAGCGGAGCCGCTGGGCGTCTATCATATCAAGACGTTTGTCCCTCAGCAAAGAGTGCCAGCACAAAAGAGTCACGCTAATTCTGCTAGCCCCCTGTGAGACTAAGGGTGCATGTAGGGGGGTGTTCACTGTCCACTCTCACAACACACCCCCTGGGTGACACCGGTGCTGGTGACCCCACCCAGAATTAGAAAGCTAAGGCGGTAGCATCCCCTGTCGATGTCTGGACCAGGCTGCCCTGCTACCGTCTCTTGGATCTTGGGACTTGTACTGTGCCGCAAGGGTGGCCCAGGTTCATCTCGAGACGGGCTGCGGGTTGACAGTAGGCTCAGACGACGGATATCAATCGCGTCAGCCCTCTTCATACACCTTGTGGTCCATACTCTCTCTCTGCACCACCTCCAAGCCTCACAACAATCTTCATCTCGCCTCACCTTCGAACTCCTCTCGCTCCTCCATCAACGAACCGAGGATTTGGATACTCGCCCTTCCATGCATTTTTGAGAGCCAGCTCTTTCGACCTGTTCATTCCACCCGGAGTACCGCCGCTCTTGAATGCTGTTGACTTCGACGTCATCTTTGTTTGTTTCGGCATAACCACAGGGACGGCCAGGACCTCCACAAAAGCCAACATATAGGATCAGGACAAGACGTCTGCCGCTGTCTACATTTTGGATTCTCGAACCTCACTGGGATTTGATGCCGCCCGTCTCGACATAATTTCCTTTCTTTTTTTTTGCTCTCTTGGACTTGCCTGGACTGCCCCATTTGCAAGCCAGAAGGATTACTCCCAGGACTCCCGGACTCATTCCACAGCTTGATCATGTGTCATGTCGCAGCACCAGCTTACAACCATCTCCCTTCTCCCCCTTTGAGTCCACTTGGGTTTGGCCAGAAATATACGATCCCTTCGTCAGGCGCTACAGGGCCGTTCCGAGTCCCCCCGTCCCCTCCCCAGTCCCCAGCTCCAGCTCTGCCCAGATATGTCCCGGTCGCCCCTGAGGACAGGTTAGGAAGCTGCCTGGCGGGCTCGCTACGTCTGGACGGGATCCTCGGCACTGGTGCCTACGGCGTTGTTTACTCGGCCATCGACATTTACACCAATGTCCGTTATGCCGTGAAAACGCTCAGCAAATTCAATGCCGATGGAACACCCTTGGATCAACGACAGATGGCTTTCCAGACCAGGGAAATCCGTTTGCACTGGGAGGCTTCCGCCCATCGGAATGTCGTGTCCATGCTGAAAATTATCGACGGCACCGACTGCATCTTTGTCATTTTGGAGTACTGCCCTGAAGGTGATCTTTTCTACAATATCACAGAATGTGGGCAGTACGTTGGTAAGGATGACTTGGCCAAGCGGATATTCCTCCAGATCCTGGATGCTGTAGAATTCTGCCACAGCCGGGGGATTTACCATCGGGACCTGAAGCCGGAGAACGTTCTCGTCAAAGACCAAGGGGAGACCGTGAAGCTCGCCGACTTTGGCCTGGCCACCTCATCTGAGCGATCCGACGACTATGGTTGTGGTTCGACTTTCTACATGTCACCAGGTAAGCTTTTTATCACGGGCCTCGCCAGTGATCCAGCCGAAGTCCCCGGTTCAGCAACTAACTTCTCCCTTCTTTTTCCTTTTTACAGAATGCTTGGACCACGCATCCCGGAGGCCTTTCTACTACTGCGCCCCAAATGATGTCTGGAGCCTAGGAGTCATTTTGGTGAACCTCACCTGCGGACGGAACCCATGGAAGCAGGCCTCCGTTGAGGACTCAACGTACCGGGCCTACACCCGCAGCGCTGGATTCCTCAAGACCATTCTCCCCGTCTCTGACGAACTCAACGACATTCTGGGGAGTATTTTCACACGCGACCCAGAACAGAGGATCACACTGCCGGCGCTGAAGCAGAGGATTTTGGCCTGTTCCAGGTTTACATGCACGGAGCAGCCAGCTCTGCCGACACCACCATCTTCCCCATCCTATCAGGAGAACGCCGTTGTTGATGCCATGGACTACGAATACCCTCCTTCTCCTGCCGATTCCGTTGACGAGTACTCCGATGAGGACTCTTCGGACGACGACTCGATAGATGGCGCTGCTTCAGACAATGACTCTGTGGACGGGCTGGACAATGAGGACCGCCCCGAGTGCTCAGTCGAACCCAATGTTCCCATCCCACCTCAGGCGCCGTTGGCCACCTTTGCTCCAGTCGAACCAAGGATGCTGAACTGTGGGCCACAGTTCAACATATATCAAGGAGTAATGCCGGAACCCACACAACCAGTGCAACCTTTACAACAGGCACCCCATGGGAACTGCGCCCCCAAATTTGGATTTCCACAGTTTTGGGATATTTTCAGGCAATACGCACCCCCTCCGCCTCAGATCCACCATTCTCTGCATTTCTATCCTCAGGTTTCTTTTCCTGTACCAGGCTTCTGAAATCCGTCACCAGACTGGCAAAAAGGGCAAGGCTCCACAGCGCTCCTGTCTGAAAACTTATCTCCATTGGACCTGAAATCATCTTCAATCTACTGGATTTCCTTTTTCTTCGCCGCCGGACACTCTTTGGGTTGGCCATTCCAGGACCCAGGCCTCAGCAAATGTTTTAAAAAAAGGAACTTGACCCCGAGGAACACAGTACCGAGGGTCTCACCACGGACACAAAAGCCGGATTTCATTTAACAGCCTGATCTGTATATGATATTTAATTTTCACGGGCTGGGGGGCTTGTCCCCATTCTTTTATTCTTTTCTTATGTTTTTGAGCATGGAGTTGGGGTTGGATTTGTGGAGACATTGTTCCATGAATGCCGCCGCGGTCTCGACCGCGGTCGACGACGTCGAGACTAGTTGGTCGGGAGGGACCGCGAGGACTTGTTACCACCGAAGCCTTCAGGTTGGGACTTACGGCGCCTTTTTTTCTTGGATTTCCGTGAGGTCTGTCCAGTGCATTTCGGGCGTGCTTAGCACGGTCATAGATCGGGACGGCTTACAGTTGATGGATTTCGCGTTCGCTTCTTGTCACCAATATCTGGGTTGGTTGTCTGAACATTTGGCATCAGAGCAAAATGGGGAAAGATGTTATGAGAAACGGGACATTATGACGACGAGTCTAGAGATTTTCGGGGTCACCATCCCAATCGTGTCAGCCGCTCACGCGGTTCAGTGGATATACATACGTTTCACTAGCTCTCGAGAGGGATCGCCCAACCGCGCTGCCGGGGGGTTGTTCCTTGGGAGGCAAGAGGCATAGGCTCGAGGAGCTTTGCCCGGTGTTCAATACAAATACAACGTTTTGGACCACACAAAACATCACACATCTCGCTGTGCCTTTAGTGGGAGACAACCGAGTCAAGACGTTGAACAACCGAGGTGAGGTCGGATCCACGGAGTCTAGAAGCGGGCTGTCCCGAGATGGAGGATGAGCTGTTGGCAGCTAATTGTGTTCTAGTTCCGTCCGGACTGTCCTTGGAGCGGAGATCGTTCGACTCTGCGCGGAGGGCAGCTCCTTTGTTCCTCCCCGTCGTCTTCTGCGGGCCAAGTATTGAATCTGGTTGTTCTCAGACAGTAAATCGGACTATGAATGGAACGCCGTCCTTCTGTCGGTCGAGGCCGGTTGTGCTCGGCGCCATTACTAGGACATACCAACGCTTGCACCAAGACCACGTCCCTGGTGCCGCACCACCCGGGATGCCTTGAGTGTGTATGGGTTGCAAGTACATATAGATCTTGGTGTGTGTGTGGGTTGGGGGGGGGTGCCTTGCTCATCAACTGCAGCGAAATCAAGCCACTCTGGTCGCAGGGCGAGGCACCCACGTTATCCTGCCCAGGCTGCCGTGCTGCGCTCAAAGTGCTGCGTAGGGCGGACTCGACGCTTTGTTCTTCTCCTGTAGTGCATCGCGGCTCGCTGATTGGCCGCGGGCCCCCGGTCTCCCTCGCCCTGCTTTGGTGCTTTGTGCAGCAAAGACAGGGCCGGGATAGACGTGACGGGACGCCACCACCAGCCATTCTGACGAGTCACATCCTAGCAGGGTCTTGTGGTACTACCAGGAGCCCAGGACGCCTTAGTGTGAGAAACGGCGGCGCAGTCCCAAGTTCGGGCAATTTATTTTAGTGCAGTACGTCTGCGTTGTATAATGTTTCCCGCCGTGCTGGTGGTAAGCGACGGGGTGGGCCTGGTGATTTATCTGCCGCTAGTATGATTCCTCTTCTTTCTTTCTTCGAGATGCCATAGCACATGAGCACCTCGTGCACCTGTTACGTGCCGGTGCTTCTGGTGACGATGGTGGAGCGAGAAAAGTCAGGATGATTCCTGGGCGTTTCCCTGCGCAGGCTGGCAGACGTCTGCAAGCCTCCTTCCAGCCTGTCTGTCTGTCTGTCTGTCTGTCTGTCTTACTTCCGCTCTCCTGAGTTCCCCCGGGTTGCAGGTGCAGGCGCAGGCGCAGGGACACTGCAATATCACCCTTGCTGCGGGCGCTCTTCACCGACCTGGATCACCGCGTAGCATCGTGAGCAACGCGCAGGACCAGACGGGTTTATCTGACGTCGCATCGAGTATCTGCCCGAAAAAGCTTCCAACGGTCAGGGATCTTGGGAAACATTTTAATATATGGTCGGTCTCTACCTTGTAGGCCATGTCAGACTACCGGCGCCAGCGGCGCAAAGGCGATGCTCGCATTGATAGCACCAGTGCTTTTTTTCTCTTCCCGCGCCTCGAAAGGGCAATATTAGCCATGCTATCTGCCCGTTGCAGGCAGGCGCTGCCGCGCTTGTGTCTTTCCCACACGCGATGCTACTCGGCAATTTGGGCTGGATATGAATTTGGCCAGCTGGCCAGGTGTTTTTTTTTCTTCTTTTTTTTTTTCCTTTCTTTTCGTGCGAGTGCCGTGTACTTCTGTGTATGTGGCAGAGAGAAACAGAAACAAACCCCACTCGGGCAATGCCATGAGCCGCCAAGTTGTCTTTCCTTCTCTTCCGAAGGACGAGGCACATCGCCCAATGCAGCCAAGGTCGACTGACACCATGGCGAAAGGCCGTGCACACAGCCCGTCATGCCTGTCCGGGCGCATCTTCATCCACTCACACTGCGCAGCCGTGGGTGGCAGGAGAGAGTGCTCGATCTCCTGCATGAAGCTTGACGAGCACTATGATAATCCGATGGACTGGCAACGGCACTAGGTGGTAGTGGCACTTGATCCCTCCCTCCATTGCCTGGTGGGGCCTAGGTTGGTGAAGCTCGAGTGCTCACATTATCCCGCAGGCTGGCAGGGTGACAATGGCGCCGGACGAGCGAGTGCGGGTGGCCCGCTGCATAAGCTCCAGGTGGTCTTGGCCCTCTGTCCGGCCGCAATGTCGCCGGCGACAGACAAGCAGGACAAGCAAGCAGCTGGCAAGGACAAGACGACGACCCATGCCCATTGCTCGAGAGCCTGCATTAGCTCCCCGGGGGCTTGGGCGACGTGAGCAAGGCCGGCCCCAGCCCACAACAGCGGTGTTCCCTGCCTCTTGACTTTCGAGGGTCCAATGCTCCTTTGGTGGTCCTGTTGTTGTTTCAACCGAATCGGGGTCGCTGCTTGGCCGTCCCCCTCGCCGACCTGAGGGCACCCCTGCCATGCCCTTTGACCTGGATGGACTACACCTGCAGACCTCAAGAGACAGACAGACAAGGCAGACAATCCGGCCTAGCACGTCTCGGTAGTAGTTCAGCCACCCACCTCATTGTGGAGCGAGCGTGGATGCATCTCCGTCTGCACGTCGCTGGATCAGTGGCACATGGGACCCAAACCTGCGTTGTTTTCTGGGCCCGGGAAGGGGTTTGGGGGTGAAAAGGCATGGACAGCAGCCGCAGTTCTCGCTGGAGACAGTGGGCTGGTGGTGTCAGGCGAAACCCCCTATTGGGAGAGATAGCACTCTGGCGGTGAGTGACCTCGAGACATGCCTCGGGGACCAAAGCCCAGACTCTCTTGGACGCGGCTTTGAGGGTCTGCAAATCCCTCATCATTGGCCTATCTGTGGGCGGTGGGACCCGCAGATCGTGATGGATTGCCCCCGCCGGGTCCTGCTGCTTGAGTCTCTTGCTCTGCCGTGAAGCCTCGACCCTTACTATTGAGTCCCGGGCTCTGTCTAAAAGGACTGGACTGTGTGGGTGGCTGTGGGTTGGGGTTGACCTGTCCTCCGAAAGCTTCTGCTGGGGACCCCCCCCCCTTTTTTTTTTTTTCTGGCCCGTATTGCGACGCCTCGCCCATGGTGAATTTTAGTCTCTTAGGCGTTCGGTATCGTTTCTTCGATATAGAGACGTAGGGGGGTGTGACGAGCCTGGGCGTCACCGATAGTAGAACCACATCACGACGTCTGTGGGGCCTGTCCTTCTCGCGGCCTGATGGCCCGCCGGCGGGCGAGCAGACACATAGTACAGTCCAAGAACCCGCCCGCTGGGGGCCTCCTCCGCCGCGAGAAGCATACCCAGGCAGGTAGGTAGGTAGCTAGGCTGTCGCGGAGTTCGAGAGCCTCTAGACGCGCCCGTCCGCAGGCAATGGTTTCAGGCCGTGCTGCCGTACCAAAAATATACGCGCGTGTCCCGGCCGCCTCGCGTCCCGGCTTGGACAACATCAGTTAGTACACTCCGCGCCGGTGGATCGGCTGCCACGAAGTCCTTGTCCATTCTCGAAGTTGAAGTGGATGGCAGCTGGACGGACGGGTCGTTCGCCGAGCCAGACAATGGCGCGGCTGACTCTGGCTCTGAACCTCGACGGTCTCTGAACCTCGATGGCCTCTGGCGACAGGCAGCTCCGGCTCGGGGGGTTGACTTGTCGAAGGTTTTGTTGAGCATTCATGGCCCACCAGCCACGACCCGCCCAAGTCGTCAAGTCTCTGGTCAATATCTCTCCGGATGTACCACGATACTTGCCCCGTGGAGCTGAGGTGTGTCGTCCTGGGTGGGTAAGTCGCAACGTCAGAAGCCACTGGCTTCCAGAACAGAGTCGCATTGCTCGGCACAGTTGGGTCTCCAGTACGAGGGAAGTCGGAGTGCTTCTCGCGCTATAGCGGTCGTCTGTGGGAAGGTTCAGTGTGGACAGGCCAGCTCAACACCCATCAGCAATGCACACGATCGACGCTTGTGGGACGGTCTCATCAATGTCTATCAGAACTCACTAGTGTTGCTGTCTGATCACCCTCGCCCAATGGGCATGATGCTCAGCTGATCCCAACGCGATGCAAGGCATTCGACGTTGGAAAGACGATGCGACTGTCGTCTCTGTCATGCACTTGCATAGTCACGTCTGTGGAGCGGGGATGTCCTGAGCCTGTGCATAGAACGTCAGTGCTCTGTCCGCAGGACGTAACGCGGCAATCAGCGGGTTCGGTCTCATAGTGCAGGGTGATGACGTTAAGCAAGCACTTAGATTAGAAGCACGATACCTCAGGCAGTGCGCAGGTCCGGTGACTTTGGTCTAGCTGGCAATGGTTTCGGGATTGCAAGGGGGACTGTACCTTGACGGGAATGAGCCCTTGGCAACCGGCCAAGGACGAGAGCCGCTGTTCACCTTGGAAAGTAGGAGTTCTACGAACGCCATCACAGAGGCGTCCAGGTGAGTGTTGGGCAGTTCATTGGAGCAGGTCTGGCCCATACATCCCAACCCGAAATGCCTGGCCACCTTATAGCTACGGCAAGACAAATTTTCTTCCTCATAAGTGCCGTGAACTTGCCATCACTGGATGGATCTGGAGTAGTCGGTGTTGGAAGATCGCGTCGCTTCAGATTCGTTCTGGTCGAGAAGTCAGCGGCTGTCTTCTGTAGTCGCGCGGCAACTAACTGAGCGCCCTTCTGCTCTTCAGGATTACGCGAACGTCTTTGGTCTAGACGAAGATGTGCGATACGCGAGACAGCCTGAGGCGTCGTGATACCTTTCTTTTCCGACCACACGAGCCCATCAGGGTTCTGTCATACGAAAGGGTCTTGTTCAACATTGTGATTTATTACCTAGGTAGTAAAGGGATCGGCCCGCTACCGTCGAGATCTTTGACGAGTCGGTCGAGGCACTAGTAATGGCGATAGCTTTGGCCATCGCTTCTCGGTCCATCAGACGTGCTCCATTATGCCCTTGTTTCCGGTTCATGTGACCGACTCTAGGCAGAACCGCAGAACGTGTCAGCAATGATCAGGCAGCTTCTTTGGAGTCTGAGACCATGGATCATTCTGATGTGTAGAATGTAGGTTGTCAGACACGCATACATGATTATAGACTATTGTATTCAAGTTCCTCTCTCTCCTAAGCTGGAACAACCATAAGTGCCCTATGAGGACGAAAGACCATGTATGGTATAGACAGTCGCGCTGGATCTCGCTATGCAGTGCTTTGACAGTTACTTTCCAACATGTTGATTCTTATGACAACTCCATTGACTGACTTCATCTGTATATGAAGAGACTGTACAAGCCCTCTGCATGTAGATTGAAAACAAAATCTCTCACTGACTTCACTCTCAGGGCCAGCAATGGACAATTATTAATTGTATCATTCCAGCATGGATGTACTATACTTCACAATGAGCCTTGGCTGTAGTTTTAGAAAGTAACATGGCACAAATTCCCTTTTATTGGTTTCTATAACTAGTCAAGATAGCTTCAAATTGTTCGCCAAAAGCTATGGATTCACCATCAGTGTCGTCCTATCTCGCGTGAACTAAGCCTGGTTGTGAGACATTTCTTTAGTAGGTTCTGATAGGTTGCTTGCTGAATACTGACACCTCCTTATGTGGGGCTAGGCTCTTCGTTACGGAGACAAACGAATGTCAGGAAAACGGAAATGAATGAGTGTAGGCTTTATGGAGCAAAGAGAGGTTGGTCTCGCATGCTGTTTCAAGGCAAGTTTCGCTCAAGTGCGATTCCACGCGAATAATCTTTCTACTTGACTGTGTGCGGATGTCACGAAGCTTCTTAGGTCTTGTGCCATGTAATGTAACTTTTTTTCCCCCACTATCATCGGCATTATGTTCTCTTTCTTGTCAAAAACGCTAGGTCTTTGGACATTACTACTGTATAAAGGCACGCAACGTGTACACTTTGTAGGTATGTTGATTAGAAACGAAACTACTTTACTTGGCTTTCGAAATCCCAGTCACTACAATTTATGTTGTGCCCCTTACCTAGGTACAAGTTCCACCCCGTGTCGCCATACATCCATTATTAACGCATTGGCCGTCTTGCCGAAAAGTCTGCCCACCCGAATGCGGTGGGTTCATACTCAGAAAGCACTACACTTCAAGTTGGCCTGATTGAATGGTCTGCGCGGCACAAGGCTGAGGCCACGTGCCCGCGAACTGTATCGACATGTTATTGGAGTTGGCATTGTTTTTTTGTTTTTTTTAAGCGCTGGGTCTTGAGCGCTCACCACTGTATGAAGGCACCACATATATTTTATATGTATGGGAATTGGAAAACGCAACCGCCTGGATGGTTTGCACAAATGTGTAATGTATTATTAAATTCAACCTAGAACAAGGCCGTCGAGTCGTAGAGAGGAAAGTGACTGCGCATAGGTTGGCTACAGGCCTTCCATGGCTCCTTACCAGTGTATTCTGACGGTTTCTCCGATAAGCCGGGGCGATAGTTGACGAAAATTGACACAATACATGTTGTAGACATAACGAACTCCGTTTTTCAAAGCTACGGATTGCTGTCGTACAATGTTTTGTAAATTGGTATCGTATCGGGATTTGACTGCTGGTCGGCTCTCGGGTATGCAATCAGAGTAGAGATACTTTGTAATTGGCTGCATTAGTTGAGCTCTCGTCACGCCGGCCACCTTAGCTGTTCATCTGTGTGCGACATCCTATCTCTAGGACTAGCTAACGAGCGATATCCAATGCATGTACATGCGAAGTGTCCTCATCATCATTTCGTACTACGAGTTTTAGTATTGAGCCATTCCTATCCGCGTCATCTCAACATTTGAAGCTGCCAGGCTGTCAATATCGACAGTCTGTCGAGCCAGGACCTCAAGCCTCTGCTCAGTCTGACGCCACCGAATGTACATTCTTGCTGTGTGGTCAGAATGGTTGACATGCTCTTTGATATCTTTTCCGTCAAATACAGCAGTCGCCATGTATTATTCCAGATGACACCTGGGTATGCAAGAATCGACGATATTCTCAACATCTACGGGCATTGTAACTTTCAAATAAGAAAAGTTGGAGGGGGAAGTGTAATATCCTGTTTTTGAGCGTTGGGCTCGGGTTGCAGCCGTCGTTGGCTAAGCACTTTGAGGTCCGCTTTCATGTGAATGGGAGCAACAGCGCAAGATGTCTAAGCCGCATGGTCACTTGGGCACGCTGGATGGCTCATCAGGGCGTTTGTGATATGACCATTCTATAGGATTCCGAGTGAGGTATTTCGTGCATTCACCACTTTGCAATGCGTTGGGCATTGCATTGTCAGACGTCTTCAAACGATGGCTACTATGTCTTCGACCACTATCCTAGGGATAAAAATATAGCTGATGTTTCCCCCAAGTATCTCTTCCGCTATCCGTGTAAAAGTATCACAGTCGTCCACCGACAGACTACCTCGATATTGGGCTTGTAGTTGACTGTCCCTGCTCCCAGGGAACAGTGCAGATGGTACATTCTTGTTCCGAGAACTCGGAATTTGAAACCATGCGGATATAGAGGGTGCGTCTTTGATGAGCAGGATTACGATGTCGGGCGCTTATACAACGCTCGAAGACTCGGAATGTCTAATAGTCAATTCCGTCCATCTGCTTGAAAGAACATCATTTCAGTCCCTCCAGCGGCCTATGATTTTAATTCCTTGTTCCTCGTGCTATCTTACGTACCGCGCCTGGTTCAACGAACCTGCACAGCGAGATGTAATAAAATTTTGTAACCATAGTAGTGAAACTGGTCTGTAGTGTGGTACGCGCGCAATTGGACGATGTGTGTCCGATTGACTGCTAGATTGGTATCACCATTACGAGCTCACTATGCTCGCACATAAATAACATTTCTTCCGAGGGCTCTACTCTGCTCGAGAGCTCGCCTCAACCTTTAATCAGCTCGATAAGTGGTGTACTTGAATGCGTGATATGCAGATACTTGATAAATGAGTGAGCCATGAGACTTTTGACCGCCCTTGCCAACCTTGTGAAAAGTTGAAGTTCGAGGAGAAAACGAGGTTGAAGAGGAAATTTGACCCAAGGAAAGAATCACCATTAACAATACATTTTAGTGCTGGACTCGATTGTCCATCATGTGGCAATGGTTACGGAAAGGCTTTGATGCTTTGATATGAGGCGAGTCCGGGCCCGTCCTTTTTGCGTCCGAACTTGTCATCATGGTGTCATGCAATCAGCAGCTATGGCAAGTAACCCTTCTCTTGAGTCATTTCATCAGGGCTATCATGCCATTATCTTGCGTATTTGAGGTCCAAGGGAGGCCGGACCAGGCTTTTAGCTGCGTGATTCTCATCCATGTTCGTCCAGAAGCATGTTGAACGAGATGTTCCATCTGATAAGCATTATTCTTATTAATTCTTAACAAATAATACATCTATTTACCAAGGGCCTAGGCTATTTGACACTACTTAGGCCCGACAGACAGGCAGTGGCTTGCTATTTGTGGCTGGTTCTACCCCAAGGGCCTCATTAGTTTACTCCTGACTGTGGAAATTGGCGCCATTTTGCCGATAAAAGTCACGAGGCGCATTTTCATTTCTTTTACGCGTTATATCTTCGACTCATTCTTGGCGATATGACCAAGCGAACAAAGAGAGCGGTAGCTGAAGACAGGCTCGCACCGCCACAGCCATTCCTTAGGCAGTGCTAAGGTAACTTAGTGGTATTCGAGACTGGGCTTCGTTGTACTATTACTTGGGGTCATGAAGGTCGAAGTTTGTCCCGGCGGTGAAAACCATATCAATGAAGCATTCCCTCATATCCACAGAGACTTCGTCTCCCGGATGCATAGTTCTCATCTGTAAGGATGACACTCCATGGACGTATTTCATACAAGACTGTACATGATTGCTACCGACGGGGCTGTAACTATCAAGTATCGAGCTTGGTCGACGCTTCCTTGCCACCGCCACCCGCAGTGGTCATCTGGTTCGATCCTGGCAAGGCGTCCAGCCTGATAAGTATGCCTTTCTCTGCGACTGCTCCAGGCGCCGAGACTGGTCTGCTGATATCATTCGACCGCCCACGTGGTCTTGCAAACGGACAACTTGGGAAATGATCCAGCGCCTCCATAGTGACAAACGTGATCATCTCTACGCGATCTCGTCCGCATTCTAGACCGGAAAGCTCCCTTGGAGGCCCCATGAACATGCACTACGAGCCACATCACTGATGAGTCTTAGGGTCGTCTGCAGCCCGACATGACTCTGCGTGAGGCTGAGACATCTCCGTCGATTGCGTAAGACTGCACCAGCATGATCACATTGTGAACCGTAGATACGTAGACACCACGGGACAATACAACGATTCACACCTCCAGTGAAACTATACACCGCAGAGCAGAGCTTAACTTGTGATGGAGCTGTCGTTGCACTTGGTGATGAGCGAGATGTTCGAGGGCCAATTCTCAGGTATGAGCTGTGTAGGTCGAGCCTTCAAATTTTATCACTGTGGAGCAGAACGTAACATTGTGTCAATCAAGCCTTGTTGATGAAAAGCAGAGAATATCACTAAAAAGACTATCAGACATTAAGAGAAAAAAAACCAAGACAGCCAAAAAGAAATCAAAAGACATTTCCTCTGAGGGACGGTGACATGGACGGCCTCACCGTTTCCATGGCCACATTTTTCCGATCCTCCATTCTCTCATCCAACCTCAACTTGATCTAGCTCTGCCGCAGCCAGCATCTCTCACTCGATATGTTATGATTGGCACTTGCCAACCATGCCCCATCTCGACATGCGTCGAGGATCTAGGTAGACGGCGTCATCTCTCCGCCTGGGTACGTCGGGTCTGGAGTGACCGGGTGTCCAGGCACGTAAGGGCCCGGGATGAGCGGTCCGCCAGGAACGTATGGACCCGGAATCAGTGGCCCGCCGGGGACAGGCGTGTCGGGAACAAGACCACCTCCACCCCAGCCACCATCGCGCTTGTCCTCAGTGACGTCCTTCTTCTCCATCTCAGCTGCGTCAAGGCCACGCCTAGTCGAAGGCCCGATTGTAGTCTTTGGAGGCTCCCAACATATGATCACACCCTGCCAGATGGCGCAAGCCTTGCTGTCCGTAGGAGTAGGATCTGTAGATGTTGGGCTCGGCGTGTTCCTCCCAGCGAGAGCCTCGGGCTCATCGCGCTTGGTTGAAGGGCCGATTGTTGTTGTTGGCGGTGCGAGACAAATGAAGACACCATTCCAAACAATGGGAATGCAATCGCTGTCGGTGGGAGTGCCCTTGATGTCCAGCACAGGGGTCGGAGTGTCGGCAGTCCTCACTTCCAGCCACTCGTTTGTCGTATCTCGAGCTTTATTGGACGGAACAAGAGTGGTCGTAGGAGGAGCAATGATGCAAAAGTGTGCCTGCTCCCAGACTTCAGGAATGCAGCCATGAGGGACTGATTGTGGGTTCGTGTCTGCCCTTGACAGGACCGGAGCTGCCCACGTTGGTGCTCCGAGTCCTACGAGGACGTAAGCTAGGCGGCGACCAAACATGGTCAGCGATTGTCGTACGGAACTCTGCAGCTGGAAACGGCATTATTGGGGGGACCGGGTAGACCGCGGTACTTATATAGACTTGAGTGGATGCAGTTTCCTTCGAATATCCTCAGCTTCATTGCTCCTAGGGAACACGAGTCCTTCAGGGCCTCGACTTTCCTTCAGCCGGCGCCAAATTGGTGCACGCGATAGTTGCAAGTGGTGAACAGGGAAAGCGCAATATAAATAAATGAATCTTGCAGTAGTACACAACAAGTCAACACACATCCGGACTAGATTTATCCGTCACAAGCTCACTCGAACCAGCGCCGCACCCACTTGTGTAAAATCAGGAGATTCACGAGCGGCAGGTAGTACTGGAAGACTGAATTGTGTCCCAAGCCCTGAGGTCGGACGACACCTAGCCTTTGTCCGAACTCAGACGATGACACTCTGCGTACAATCGCGCTTTTTTGGTGAGGTCGGATCGTGGCACTGACGGCGGCTATTGTGACAAGCACTTGCAGCGTTCAGCCGGCCAGAACGCGATAGAACTGGCCTTGAATATTTGCCAAGAATTTCTAATAAGGCAAGGTAGCCGGTTTCTCCCAGCCGCAGTCCAGACCTCGAGACAAGCGGTCATTTCTTGCTCTTCTGAGTTCGCGAGGTTGCAGGACGTTAGTGGACGGAGACTAGCTCTTCATCTCCAGATTTCGGGGACCTTAGCCTCAACTTTATCCGTACCTTAACGCCTACCGGCCAATAGCACAGCTTCGTCCCAGGATTCCGGGCCGCTGTGGACTTCCGAGCTGCCAGAAAGAGGGTGGTACTTGCTGCGACCTTGGACACAGCATTTCGCAACAGATACCAGCTGGTCTCCGAACATATCACCAAGACTTGCTGGCTCCGTTGCCAAGAGTTCACCGGTTCTGTGAGCATGTGATCGAGACAACATGATGTGGAGGACAATCTTGGACTGGACCCTACGTGCATCCGGCAAGGATGCACTCCTTTCCGCTGCGGTTAGATATCCCGTTTGGCGCCTTAAGAGAAAGCTTCTCCGGCTTCCCAGCCGAAGCAACAACATAATGGCATTGCCGGTCGGCTTACCTCGGGCAGCTGATTTCATTCCAGATTTTGAGTGTCAAAAAGAGGGCGTGAGACCAAGTAAGTTGGTGTCATTTCGACAGGTCAGGCAGTAAGCTGGCGGAACTGGATTTCAAGGACCCTTTCAAGGTCTTATCCGACGATGGCGATAGCATGGCTCGTGTGCCTTGGCCGAGTGGCGACAAGTTTGATGAGCTTTGATTACCGGGAACGACATGGTCTTCCACAGCGGAATTAGCCAGAATGCGGGCAATGAGGCATCGGACGAGGTGTCAAGTAGTGAGCCCTTATCGGTACAGGGCACGAAGCCAACTGGCCCAATTATTCTGTGCAAACCAGGTGTAAGACTTCAAGTCGGATTAGCACAGGTGCACGTATTTACAGAGCAACCTCGATGCATCCCGTCCCAGTGGCCCAATATAAGATATGCACTTACCATTGCCGGCCCCGCGGTCACGGCCCCTCATACCTGAGCCAAGCCTTTCAGGAACGCCCCTTGATGCTGCGAATGACGACCTTGGAGCCGTCGGAGTGCCAGCCAACACCATCTCTTTCGACAAGCTCTAGAAATGTCGCCCCAGTAGCCTTCTCGAGATAAGGGACATCAACCGAGAGGTACGCCCGCCCGAAGCACTTGAGGGTATGCCGCCTCAAGCCATCCTCGCAGAACTCGAGGAACTTGGCCTGATGACCATCGACAGTCGCCTTCACCCTACCAAATGCGATGAAGTCATCGCGAGCCAGCGCCTGTAGGATGGCATCAACTTTGGCGTCGCGCAACTTGAAACGGTTGCGCAATGCGAAGGCTTCGGCCAGGTCGCCTCGACGGCATGCCGCGTCAAGCACAAGGTATCCTGTCACCTCGCGTAATTCGAAACTGGTGAGAGGATGCTTTGGATGGATGGTGCGCAAGAGGTACAGGATTGCGGGGTGGTAGCTCTCGGAATGCTTGACGAGAATGGCGGTTCGCACGTTGAACAGGTAGGCCTGTGTTGCGAAGTCATCGATGCGCTTTGAGGCCACAAGGCCTTCACGGAGCTTCCGCAGAGCCATCAAGACGGTGGACAGGTCCTTGGTAACGGTCTGCGGAAGCGTTGGTGCAGGGAGAGAGGGCGCCACAGATGGGATGGATGCCGTGTTTGCCGGAGAGACTGTCGAGACGCTGGTGGGGGAAACTACTGAGGCGTCGGTACCAGAGGATCCGCCCCTCTCCTTGCCGATGGAAAGCGAGCCAAACTTCTCAAGAAGCGAATCACGGTCGGTGGCATCAGAGCAGAAGCTGAGATAGCGTTCGACAATCTTTGTGTAGTAGCGCTCCTGGTTCTTGTGATCGAGAAGTCTGGTATGGTCAGTGACGGGACCGGGGTATGGGATGACTGCACGTCAAGACAAGGTTGCCTCATACCTGGTCTCGCCCTTCGAGGGTAAGCCCATGCTCTCGAGGGGGTCCAGTTCGACCGGCTTGAGGCGTTGCCATGGTCCTGACGGGCCTCTTGCAGGCATCGTGAATGGTGGCCTAAATGGCAAATTGGTGTGACTAGAGATGCATACAAGCAGGCCAATCCGTCGTTGGTGAAGAACGAGTTAGTTGGAGAGATGGGGAAGGGAAGGGAAGGTGGGGGCGGGATGGCCAGGATGGGTGGAGGGAGCCAAGCGAGTCGGAGAAGGACGCCGGCAGCCGGGGGTGCTGCCCCAAAGCCTGAGTGGTGGGAGCCATATAGGGCGCCTCGTGAATTTTGACATCAACCTCACTCAACACCCTGCGACTCGCAAGAAGCTACCGTTGCTGCTGTTTGGCCGAGATGTCCCTTTTTCGACGAGTCCTCAGCCTAAGCAGGCGATAATACCCTGGTTTATGCACCGGGTTTTACTGCCAAAGCATGGGCCACTGGGAGTCAAGTGCAGATGTCCAATGCAACAAGGTTCCAAGACCATGAGGATATCCCACACTGGCACGACTTTTGAGCTCTACCAACATAATGCTGCAGCGCATTATTGGTGCTCGTCGCGGCCCATCAGGGAGGGCAGGAGGGCACTTACAAGATGGTCCACCGGGGGAACCCAGGCAGCCCAGGGTGGCCCTCAAGTCCCTTTGCGGTTTCGATGATGGTGATGCGGGGAACATACCTCGGCAACTCGTTTTCATGTAGGGATTTGGCTGGCCGTTTTTATCTTGTTAGACTTCGGAGTATAATCCAATCTCGAATGCCCATCTGGGTCAGTAATCTCACAGCACTCCTGTGCAGTCTCCTCGTTCATTGAACCCAAGATATCACAATGGCCGCCTCTCGAATTTCTCAAATTGCCGCTCATCTCAACTTCCCAAAGGGGATGCTTGCTGGCCAGGTAGCCATCATCACGGGCAGCGGACAAGGCATTGGCGCCGAAGCAGCCCGCCTCTTTGCCAACGAAGGCGCCCTTGTCATCGTCTCAGACATTGACGCCGAAAAGGCAGCATCCGTGGCTGAGACCATCAACTCTGCAGGCGGAAGGGCACTTGCGGTGCCTGGCGATATGCTGGACTCGAAATATATCCAGACACTCGTTGAGAAGGCCGCAGAATTTGGCTCGGGAAAAATCCATATTATCGTCAACAATGCAGGTATGGCATATTTCTCAGGCCCCCCCCCCAGCATCGCCCCAATTCTTGTTCCAAGCTACGGTTCGACGGCCCGAAGATTATAGAGCACTGTTTATATGCCCTGGCCACCGCCGCACATGACTGAGAGATCCCAAGGCTACACATACGATGGCGTTATCCACAAGATGACGGACAAGCAATGGGACACGATAATGGACCTGCACACCAAAGCCCCCTTCCAGCTGGTCCGCGCCGCCGCGCCCTACTTCCGCGTCAAGGATGGGGAGCCCCGGTGCATCGTCAACATCTCGAGCACCTCGGGCGTCCACGGCAACGCCGGCCAGGCAAACTACGCTGTGGCTAAGGCTGGCGTCACTGGCCTGACCAAAACGATAGCGAAGGAATGGGGCGCCTTTGGTGTGAGAAGTAACACGGTGGCATTTGGCCATATTCTCACCAGGTAACTAGAGCATTCCCTGCCTGTCTTGGGGAGGAGAGAAGAATTCGATGGAACAAGTGACTGATCAATTAATGTCCCTGCTCAAGGTTGACGCAGGCGAAAGAGCAGGGTGCCTTTGTGACGGGCCCGAATGGTGAGAAGATTGCCTTGGGGATACCCAAGGCACAGCAGGCCACCAAGGACCAGCATCTTGATATCCCACTGAGGAGGCCTGGCACCGCGTCGGAAGCCGCATCAGCTGTGCTCGCCGTTTGCAGTCCGCTATTTAGCTATGTGTCTGGTCAAACGATTATGGTTACTGGAGGTCGCAATATGTAGTATGCATCTCACCTGCACATGCCCGTCAGGCAGTGTTTCACTGTGGCAAGCCATCTCTGACAACAAAGATACTGCTGATTGTGATGTCCGGCACCAACGCCCCTCCGCACTCACACAACTGCCACCCACAACTCACTGACTTGTCACGTGCGTCCTCTCATCTCGTCCCTACCGGCATTTTCCAGTCTCGACCCTCTCCCACTCGCCCCCCCTGCGGCCCCGAACTCCACCATGCCTTCTCGTGAGTGGTACGCAGCTCGAGCAGCACAAAGCCTGAGAGCTCACCAGGCAGCCCTGCCTCCCGAGCAACGCCTCATCAACCGCACCGACTGGGACGGTGCCATCGAGAGGACGGTATCCGTCCTGACCAGACAGGCGCGAGAGAAGGTCAAGCAAGTCTTCATCAGCACCGCGTCTGACCCAAAAGTTGGTATAAGCAATACTCCTGAAGATGCAGAGAAAGTCTACTTCCGACGAGGCGGAAAACCTTTAACCAATAAAGTGCTTCGCCAATTCGTGAAGACCATTGCCATCACTAGGACTTGCACCAATCTCCCGTCAAACCGCTCACTGGAAAAGCAGGCCATCTTGCTGTGCAGCACCGCCAGGGCAGCCGGTAAGCCCGTCGAGCATATTGTAGAGAAAGACACCTTGCTCTGGACAGATGGTCCGCTACTCACCCGAGGCATGGTTCAGCCTACAGCGCGAGAGAAACCGACCCCGCTGCTGCAGGACATCGCCGTCTTCCTGAGAGGCCTCTTCGATCGCAGATTCATGACTACGCGGCCGACTACTCGGGATATCTTACTGGTTGCTCTCTTCGTATGCCTTCAAATCAATTGCTCGACTCGCGCCAGCGATTTGTTGCGACCGAGGGTGTCCAAAGAGGATCTCGTTGCCTACAACATAGAGGACAAGGAGAAGAGGTTTAGCTGGGGCTGGGCCGAGGTCCTTGAATCCAAACATCAGGGGTCAGGTCACCTGTAGGATGCTCTAATTCCCTAAACGGCCACCGTATCGACAGATGAATGCCTTCCGCGGTATGACCACTTGAGGAACCTCGCTCCGTGTCAGTGAATTTTTAATGCCGCACCTATCCAAGGAGGATACTGCTGCTTATATCGAGGAGCACAGGGATAAGATGTTCACCTGGGGTTGTGTTGAGATCTTTGCGTCTAAGGATCGGGATACAGACCATGTCTTCCTTCAAGCCCGCCTGACCTTCCGGGATATCAAGGGCCCGGGCTTAAATGACAAGTTCCGTCACAAGAAGACCATCCCCCTCAGGCTTCTCCCCTCTGTATTTGTTGCTGAAGATATACTTTTCTGGCTGGTGGTTCTTGGCCTGATCGATGGTATCTTCGCTGGTGTATCGTCCTGGTCAGATATCGATCAGCTACAGCCGGGCCCACACGGCCAGTCAATCCCAATCAAACCAAGCAAATTGGAGGTTCCAGTAAGTCATCTATTGGGCGTCGTCCAATGTAATGACAAGTTCTAGGCTGATAAATGCCCCCCCCCCCCCCTATTCAGGTCTTCCGGGCTGCAAATGCCTACCCGTCTTCCCAGGATGACCTGATTCGCAAAGACCAGATGGATGCCCAGGCGATGGGCGCCTACTTGCACAAGCTAAGCCGTTTCTGTGGCCTCCTCCACTCCATGCTGCCAAATGTCCTCTGCCGTGGGAGTGCCTACCTCCTGGCGAATGATGTATCAAAAGAGGAGAGGTCTGCACGCATGGGCCACACTGACGAAAGTTCTATGTACTGGGACTATTAGCGCAATACGACAGCCACAGTGGACTTCCAAGGCCGACGTCACGGTATTGAGGAGGAACATGTTGCTCGCATGTCCAGCATCTTCCTCAAAACTGGCAATAAGAGACCCCCAGATCGCATCTCGGAGGAGGGAATGGCAGAGATCCACCAAGATGAGGAACTCATGGCCCTCCTTTCCGAGCAGTCGAAAGCCATTGACGAGCTCCTTGGAAAGTTCCAGACTCTCAAGATTGCCAAGGAACAGGATCCGGAGCGGCACATCGCCTGGAGGAGAGTTCGAGACAGAGGCATCAAGAGAATGCACCATCTACAAGAGAAAAAGTTTAAGGAAGAGTACAAGGCATTCTTGGAGGGAACCATGAACCCGTCCCAAAATGCCCATCAGGGCTCAGTCGAAGTCCCAGCGCTCGTGCTCGGCCGTAGCGAAAATGACATGCTTCTCGACCAGCAGGAGCAGGAGGTGCTCGACGACGAAATCCTAACCGAACCACAGCTCCTCCAGCAGGAAGCCGAAGCAGCCGAAGCTCTAGATTTGCTGAATACCGACCTATGCATTGACGAGGCTGCAGACGGTGATGACCTCTTGGACGTCGTCCAAGACGACAAAGACGAAGACGGTCACCCGGAGGGGCAGCAGGCTGGTGCATCCTCAAAACCCAAGGGGGTTGTAACAAGTGCACACTCCTTTGCCTTCCGGGAGATTTCTGGGCGCAGCCTCGTAGATCATGTGCCCACCTGGCTCTACGACCAGCCGCAGGGAACCACCAGGGCTGAGCTGTCCGCTGTCTTCGTTACCGCCTTCAACCACCTTCACCCGGCAGACAGGTTCTACCCCAACCAGGAACCATTTCCAGGTACATATGTTTGTCGTTTCTGTGGTCTTGATTTCGTCGGAGAGGAGCGTGTCCAGGTACATGCCCACTTTTGTGAGGGTGAGCTTCTTGCTCGCGACACCCTAGACCGACTCCGGGCCGGCGACGCATTGGCTATTGATACCTGCCCCCTGATGCAGACCAAGACAGACGCCACAAACCCCCCCCTCGCCCTGCTGGTTCAAGCTGCAAGGAACAGTGAAGTCCTATATGCAACACTGCAGAAAAGTTCATAGGGAGCAGGTAGGGTCCGAAGAACTGAACGTTTGCCGCGCCCATGGAGGGGCGCCTCTCGCCTTCGGCAGCCTGCAGGACTTCCGCATACACAGTATCACCGCCCACAATGCACCAACGACCACCCTGAAATACCAGAGGCCGACAGGCGGCATTGCCGTGGAGGAGCTGCTCTTCTTCTGCCCATTCTGCCAGGTGTGGATCCCCAGGATAGAGGTACTATAGGAGACCCATCTCACCACACACTTCGACGACGCGGCAGCCACGATTTCCGCGCACGGTCTGTCCGGCACTTACACAGCCTGTCTATGGGCCCGCCCGTCCTTCTGCCCCTTCTGTCTCTACGACATCACACTGAACGTTGTGACGCGTTTCCACCAATTCTCAGGGGCCATACAGTTGCTGGCACACATATCTAGTCATTTGAGTGACAAGAAGGGCACCGTGACTTGTCCGGCTGCTGTCGCGACGCCCGAGGGTCTGCCACAGTGTACCAGTACAGAAAGCTTCGACGCCGACAGGCTAGCAGCTCACCTCAGCGAGGCCCATGGCCTGGAAGTGGAGATGCCTAAGAAGGCCCTGGAAAGAATGGTCGTGCAAAGAAGGCACCCGTTGAGGAGGTGCCGAGTTCGGAAGAGGCCCGGCCGAAGAAGAACAAGACCAAGGCATCTGCGAGGAAGACATCTGCGAAGAAGGCATCTGCGAAGAAGGCATCTGCGAAGAAGGCATCTGCGGTGGTAATATCATCGGATTCGGAAATGGAAGTATGGTCTGACCCGGAGGACGCCCAATCGCTGCAGACAAGGAAAGCGCCTGCAAGGAAGGCGTCTGCAAGGAAGGCTGCTGGAAACAACGGCTACGTGGAATCGTCTGATTCGGACGACGTCCAAGCGAAGGCCACGGCAGCAGATCGCCGGCCACTTGGGAAGAGGGATCTCAACCGGCGGGCCAAGTAAGGGAATTAGCAGATGAGTTAGCGAGTCCGCCGGGAACACCATGGGTTTGCTCACGGGTCACGAGGGAGAGATACAAGTTCATAGGGTCGCTTACAGACAGAGGCGAGCAAGTGGGATGTGATGGGGGTTTCTTTGGCAAGCTGCCTAGGTATATTGCTCGAGATACCACAGCGTAGCTAGCTAGCTCAGGGCAAATCTTCAAACCTTGGCCCACAACAACAGCACACCCTTTGCATATTCTACTACTTCTTCTCCACTGGTGGCACGCATGGTTAGTTAGTTACTCATCCAAATTATTCAAGGGGTCGGCCAAATTACCCGAGCTTGCTGGCGCCAAAAACCCGATCCACAAATGTGATTGGAACCTCGCCAATGGTCATGCCCATCGCCTTGGCCGTGACCGCCAGGGCCATCTGCATGCTGAATCCGCGCACATCGGTGGTCTCGAACAGCTTCTCGAGGGCGGCCCGCTTGTACAGGCGGAAGCTGCCCGTGAGGTCGCTCACGCCGGGGCGCAGAACGGTGTCGGCGAAGATGTTGGCGCCCTTGCTGGTCAGCTTGCGCTTCAGGTCCCAGCCGAAGACGCCGCCACCACTGGCGTAGCGCGTGCCCGTGACGATGTCGTAGTCGTGCGCCTTCTGCAGCGCGATCATCTGCGGGATGAACTTGGGGTGGTGGCTGAAGTCGGCGTCCATGATGATGATGAAGTTGCCCTTGGCGAACTGCAGACCGTGTACATACGCCGTGCCGAGGCCGAGCTTGCCCGTCCGGGGCTTAAGCTGGACGTGGGGACTGTAGGCTTTGACGAGCTGGTTCGCGATCTCTTGGGTGCCGTCGGGGGAGCCGTCGTCGACGATGATGAGTTCCCAATCGAGGTTGCTGGAATGAGCAAACGTGTCAGCTTTTGCTTGCCTACAATTAAAACGCCCGCCAAATTCGATCTGGTCGACAGGCAGCCCACCTACTTCTCCGAGAAGGTTCGCTGTAGCAGCCAGGTGATGATAGGGAGGTTCTGGCGCTCGTTGAAGGTGGGCAGGATCACCGAGTAGACGTCCTTGTTCGCGCCTTTCGCCATGGCGAGGTAATTAGAAGAGGATACTGGGAAAGATGAGAAGTATTAGGGAGTGTCAGAATCAGGAATAAATCAGTCAATGCGCTCTCTCTCAGTGGGCAAAAGAAAGGAGCGTCGTGAAGTTGCAAGGGTGAAGGTGGAATGCGACGGCTAAAGTCGTGGCCTTTCTGGAAGCTTGCCCCCAGCTGCGCGTCTTAGCGCCTTGCTTGACGGCCGCAGAGGACCCCCAAGTAGTACATGGGACCTGGGGTCGAGTGACTAAGCATTGACCGTCCACGACACATTCCACCCCTTTCGATCAGGTTTCGGTGACAAGCAATAAAAACAAAATGGACCCAAATGAGACATCTGGTAATTTAGAATATATAGAAATTTAGGATAAACGCTTGCCAGAAAATTGTAGGGACAGTGAAGGCGGTCTTGATGTACAACAACTGATATGTCCATTAGACATCATCTAGCGGCAACCATATCATCCGAATTTGTTTGTCCCATAGGCTGGCTGATCCGATATAGTTGAAATAGCTACAGTACATTCCATTCAAGGCGATATCCAAACACTTTTAGACCTCATGAGCTCGACACCCAACAGGCAATAAGACAGACGTGGCTTTTAATGGAACATAGCGACTCTTGCATCCCTTGCCTGGTCACTGGGAAGTGGTCACTTCGTACGGTTGACAACTCGATTTCTATCCTTCATGCACCACTAAGAGAAGTCCTCCATCCCCGACAAGTGTTCGAGCCTGAGCTCTTCATGAATATCTCAAACACCCCACAGCAACATGGGTATAATTACTACTGCGCACATTGTCCCCTGCGTTTTGGTTCGCAACTTGAAAAGCATCAAATAACAAGAATAAATCATCTTCGAAAACCCATCAAAAACAAACAAATTTGATACGCATGCGGACGCCAAATGCAACACCAAACGCGCGCAACACCAAACGCGCGGGGTGCGCGCGCATGCAATGCACACCCTTACACATTCGTCGAGATCTTCTCCCGACCGTCGGGGGAGGAGTCGGCCGTCTCTGTAGGCTTCGTGCGGCCATTGGGGGAGGACTCAGCCTTCTCAGTCGACTTCGTCCGGCCGTTTGTAGACGCCTCGCCGGTGTTATGTCTCTTCCCGAAGCTTGTCCCCTTACTGAAGCTCGCCCAACCCTTGAGACTGGAAAAGCTGAGCGCGGTGCTGAGCCTCCTGCCCTCGACGCTGCCCTGCGAGAAAGCGCCTTGTACCACCGCATGGTCGTCCAGGAGGTGGAAGGCCCGCTTGATAGCCTTCCACGTCTCCATTCCCGCGATGAACACGATCGTGAACCCGACCACCAAGCCCCACTCCCACGTGATTCTGCTGTGCTTGAAGAATTGGGTGCTCACAACCGGAATGTTGACGGTCAAGAAGACGGACAAGAAGCCAATCGCGACGGCCCAGAAAAGGAAGCGGTTTTCGTAGAGGTCCTTGAAGACTTGGAAGGGTCCATGCCGCTCCGGGTTGAGAGCGAACATGGACCTTCGCAGGTGCTTGAACTCCCATGCAGACAACAGGATCAGCCAAGTTAGCTCCGCAAACACAGCAGCTCGTGCCCTGAAGACTGGGATACATGCTTCGGAGTATTCCCTGTTGCAATCCCTGCCCAGATTGCCGCCGTTGGCACCATAGACGACAATGATGAATGTTGCGAGGGTGCAAACGCCCATGAGAAATCCATACACGGCCATGTCCACCATGATCTGCTTCGTGAAGATGCCCTTGGCGTGGGGCGGCTTCCTCATGACGTCTGCCGCGGCTTTCTCACGGCCAAGACCGAACGCGGGGAAGGATGAGGTGATCATGTTGATCCAGATGATCTCGAGTGGCGAAATGGGGAACACCGAAAACCCGCTGGCATCCTGGAATGCGAGGCCACAAATCAGAAGAATGACTTCGCCGACATTAGAGGTTAGCAAGTGCAGGATGAACTTCTGGATGTTGTCGAACATGCGCCTTCCCTCGCGGATAGCCGCGACAATCGAGTTGAACTTGTCATCAGTCAGTACAATCTTGGCCGCTGACTTGGCGACGTCGGATCCGCTGCCCATAGCAATACCAACGTCGGCGTTAGCAAGAGATGGGGCGTCGTTAACACCGTCACCGGTCATGGCCATGAACGCTTTGCGTCTGCGCAAGGCCTCGATCATGCGTGTCTTAGTGTCCGGGGCGCAACGCGCAATAACTAAGGGCAGCTCTTCCAAGCCGTCGATTTCCGCGTCGGTCAATTTGTCAAAGTCGGTCGCCTTGAGCACAATAGAATCCGCAGTACCCGCAGGCAGGATGCCTAGGTTGCGTGGAATGATACCGACTTCCTTGGCAATGGCCCTGGCCGTGGACGGATGGTCACCGGTAAGCATGTGCACCTTGATACCTGCGCTGGCACATTCTCCAATGGCAGGGGTCGTCTCCCGCCGAGGGGGGTCGTAGATTCCGGCAAGACCGAGCAGGGTTAAGTTACTCTCGACTTGGCCGCGGAGTGCTGCATCATTCTCAGTCTCCTCTGGGCTAGAAACAGACTGGAAACGACCATCCCATTGCTTAGTAGCAATGGCCAGAACGCGCAAACCTTGCGAAGCAAGCTTATCCATCTGTGTCAACACTTTGTCCTTGATCTCGTCCGTCAGGGGCCCCTGGATATCGCCGGTGCCAATGTTTGAGCAAAGGTCGAGAACGCGCTCGACGGCGCCCTTGGTGTAGACGACACTGCCATTCGAGGGCACGTTATATTCATTGCCATCTGGAGCATTGTAGACCACTGACATTCTCTTGATGCTACTGTCAAAAGGGAACTCAGCAATTTGCTTCCAGCCATTGGCTTCAAGCTGCTTCTTCCGAATTTCAAAGCGATGGGAGAACACCTGCAGGGCGATTTCGGTCGGCTCTCCAGTTGTCTGCCACTTGGATTCCTGTTCGTCGTATCGCACTGTTGCGAGGTTGCAAAGAGAGGATGCGATGAGAAAGGCGTGCAGATCTGGACCGGCTTCAGCCTCTGTCTCCTTGGCGTCATCCTTGTTATTCTGTTCGAGTTTTTCCTGAGGAACGTCAAACTTAAGGGCCGGAGCGCTTCGTTCCTGATCGAAGTCACGCTCCTGCTTCGGCTCCTCAGGTGCGTCGATAGGCACGTTGCGATAAGTGACCCTGCCAACACTTGGGTCGTTAGGGTCCTCAGAGTCATGAACAGTGTAGACGTTTGAGAAAGGCAGCCAAGCTTTCCGGACTATCATTGCGCCCTGAGTCAGGGTGCCAGTCTTATCGGAGCAGATGTTTGTAACACCCCCAAGCGCTTCTAAGGCAGACAGATCTCTATATTCCACAAGTCAGTGAGGTCCGCATAACTTTAGTCGACAAAATGCGGGTACATACCGAACGACAACGTTAGCCTTGCGCATGACAGTCGTGGCCACGACCATTGTGATTGTCAAAACGGCAACCAGACTCTCAGGGATAATAGCAATTCCAGTGGAAATGGCATAAATGATGACCTCGTTCATCATGTTGAAGCGATTGACTCCGAACACGATGACAGCCAAAAGCAGTGCACAGAAGAACAGCACATAAGCCAGTTTGCTCAGTCGAATCTGGAGCGGTGTGCCCTCAGTCAAGCCCAAGAACTTGCCGAAGAAATCGTAAGTCCGCTTGAAACCTCCCTTGAGAGGAGCCGCCTTGCCGTATTTCTTCCAGTTCATGGATCTTCCCGGCTTCCTTGTCTTCTTGGTGGTTGAGGCAGCAATCTTGCCAACCTCAGTTTGCATTCCTGTCGCGATAACGATACCTCGGCCACGTCCCTTTCGAACAACAGTGGTGGCATACGCAATGTTCACACGATCACCGATGCCGACCTCACCTTCTTCGGAGGCCAACTTCTCGGTACCAGGAACCGTGATATCGTTCTCAATCGACTTCTCTACGGGAAGGGCCTCGCCTGTCAAGCTCTGCTCGTCGCAAGACAGGTTCATGGCTTCGAACATTCGCAGGTCGGCAGGAACCGTGTCACCCATTTTCAGGATGACAATATCACCGGGGACCACCTCGGGACTGAATATAGTCAGTAAAGAGACTCAAACATAATACATTTTATAACCGAGTTGGGATGATATGAAGAGATGGAGCTAGATTTGCTCAGATGGGAGACGTACTTGGCGATGACTTGAACCTTTCCATCTCGGATAACGCTGGCTGAAGGAGAAGACAGTGCTCTGAGAGCATCCATTTTCTTTTCAGCCTTGTATTCTTGTAAAAAGCCGATTGAGACATTGAGGACGATGACTACAGCAAGAACCCCGCCTTCGATCCAGTCCTTGATTGCAAGACTGACGATTGTTGCGAAGAAGAGAACCTTTATGTAAGAGTGTAAGCCAGTGGCCAGTGGTGTGAACATCTGAGACTGGTATTCCCTTTTGTTTTTATTCCGTCTCGAGGTAGGGTGGGGCCATGAAACATACCAAGATCATAGCATTGAAGAGCTGCTTGATGAAAATCGTGTACCAGGGGATTGCTCCCCCGACGTCGAGCTCATTGCGAGGGTATTCCTGCTGCAGCTGCGCAACCTGCGCAGAATTCAACCCTTTGTCGACATCTGTCTTGAGGGAGGCTGCCACATCACTCGGAGTAAGGAGGAACGGGTGTCGGTCAAACTGGCCGGCCATAATGTATTCACTTGATGACCATGGATGTTGAGATATCGAGCGCAGGGGAAATTTGGATCATAAGCGAGCGGACTCTGGATCGATTTTGTCAACCAGAGAAATTTTGAAAATGTGAAAGACGAAAATTTGTTTTCACAATGTTGACTGGTCAAGTCCTTTGTCAAGCCAAAGGAAAATTGGCATGTGATCCAGGGGGGAACGTAGCTACTTAAGTACTTGTCAACATTCGTTGAAAAGCTTCGATGAGTCTAGAAGGATACGCAATGGCCAGGGCAGACCCAGTGATGGACCGACAATGACGGCGAGGGCTTAGCCATGGCGCCGAGCAAAGCCAAGAGGGCGACCTAGGGCGTCGACGAACCACGAGGCAGCATATGAGGAACCGACATGTATCTAGCTTCGCGACGAGGCTCGCGTGAGTATGTGGGTGTCCCAACAACCCGTTATCAAGACAGTTGGAGTGGTTTATTGGGTCCAATGGCATCATACCAAGCCTCCTGGCAGTCGAAATCGCTAGGCGGTGCTGGGCGGCACCGGGGCGGGAGTCTGGGCGGAAGGCTTGGCTGCTCCTGTTTTCCGAGGACAGACGCCGATGGAAGCCATTCTGGGCGCAGGAATTGCATCGAGGATCCTCGCATGCTGGAGAACAGGTGCCGTTTGCGTTGCCCCGATCGAACCAGAGGCACAGAGCGGTCGCAGGCGGAGGCCGAGCCAAGAAGTGACTAGTCTCTTGTCATACTCGCTCAACGCCGAGAGCGGGCGACGAAGCTAGAGGCGGCCAATCAAGACGGCCTAGCGACTTAGATAATCACCCCAGGCCAAGGCTGCCCGTGACCTAGTTAGCCGGCGCCGAGACCTTGTGGGCGAACGAGGCTGGGAAGGTCGAAGGAGATGCTCGACACTGGTTGCAGCAAAGATTTGCCTTCCAAGCAATCGGGACCATATATCAAGACTCGGGAAGTGCTTGGTTTGAGGGACAAGGACCCTGCAGGCGTCTTGGTCAAGCTTTGGGGGGCTGGGCCTGCTGGCGGACTGGCATGGCATTGAATCTTTTGGCATGGAGTACATATGTCGGTAGAAGTGGCTGCTGCCGCGTCTCCATCATGGCGAAGGGGGCGCTGTGGCAGGCACGCAGGGAGGCACGCAAGCACGCAGGCATGGCCGGCCTTGTCGAAGCAGCCGACAAGTCAGTCACTTGCGTGCGCAGCTCCGGAACGGTGTGGCCTGTGCCGGACAGCCGAGATCGAAGACGGGGGCGCAACCGGGTGACTACTGCGCCGCTGGACGAAAAGCTCCCGGCTACCGATTTTTTGGGCCAGCTTCGTGGTCCTCCCAGCCTGTCTGAACCAGATTCTGGTCTTGCGTCACCATACTGCTGCATGGTGTTGTCGTAATATGTAGGTCAGCCGGCTTGCGTCGAAAAAGGTGGCCACCTTTTTCCTTTTCCCGCGCACGTCAGGCTTAGGCTGCTCACCCCACATCGAGCACCAATTGGCCAATGCCTCTATGCGAGTTGGACACCCCGGCACGAATCGGCTCGGCAGCACAGACACACTGCTGCGTGCGCACAGCTGCTTCGAGGCTAGGGCTGTCTCTGGAATACGTACTCGTATGGATGTGTGTGTGTGTGAGGCGTGGGTGATGGAGCCGTCGCTTTCTCCTCAGGTCCTGAAACGTCGACAAGACATGCACTCGCTGGATCTCAGGATCCAGGGCCCGTGGTGCGCAGCATGCTGTGGTTCAGACTGTGCGACGCAAGGGTGAGATGGAGGCGGCGGACAGTGCAATTGTGGGGTAGCCACAACTTGACGGAGCAGGGCAAAAGCCTTGATGTGACACGCTTGAAAACGGAAGAGGGTAGTTGGAGTAGTAGCAAAAGAAGGCCAGTGTCAGTGCACGTGTTGAAAGACCACTTTAGACTTCCTAGAACAGACTGCTCTGGGGTGCTTGGGGGCAGGGGTTAAGGTTCATTACACAGTACCGCCCTGTCCCGCACCCACCTTTACGTTTTGGCTCCATCCTCCGTCCTGATGGCCCGCGGGGTGAGGAGTATGGCGAGACGGATGCAAGCTCCTGATTCGTTCAGCCACGGCATACGGAGTACTGGGCACCACGAGCGGCTCCATACTGTGTGGACAGGTGATACGCAGTACACAGAGGCTGCGTGCAAGTGCGCCCCCTTCTACCGTAGTGCACGTTTACCGTTAGGAAGGAGGTCTGCGGTTGGAGAAGACGGTGTTAGTACACAGCAATAATGCTTGCCCTTCTGCCGCCTGTCATGCCATGCCCATGCTCACACCCAGCCCAGCCAGCCGACACCCCCATATCCATGCTCCCAGCTCCTGGGAGGATTAGGTGAGCAAGCAAGCCGCGGCCTTCAAGCCTTCGACCTCGCTCTTTCCCAACCTCTCCCCAAAACGACGCACAGCACTCCTCACGACAACTCTGCTCCGCCATCCAGCTCCATCGACAGCTTCATCAACCTCATCAACTACCACCTCGCTCCATCTGCCGCATTGGTCCCGCCAACTACCCGCAGCGCATCGATTGCGACCCAAGACGCCCTTCCCGCCCGCTCAACCGCCCGTTGCATCATTACGTCATATCGCAATGGCCGACAGCTCAGCTCCCGTTAGCAGCGCAGGTGCGTGTGGCCCAGCCCAGCCTTCTTGCAAACCCTTCCTCGAAATCCCCTTCAATCGCAACTGCCTGGGTTGCCAGCCGCCTGGTTCAGCTCCAGCGAGCTTCAGACGACCCTGATACTGCTTTCCCGGTCTGCTTTTTACCCTTTGCGCAATTCCTTCCCGCCCTGCGCGCTCGCGCCACTGCTAACATTTGTACCACACATGCGCAGCTCAGCCGAGTGTCGACCCAGTTGCCGCGCCCGCTGCCGACAATGCGCTGCCTAAGAATCCACTCGCCGAGGCCCCAGCTGACAAACCGGCCGAGGCCACCGCTGCTGCCCCTGCAGGAGGCGCGGAGCCTCTTTCCTTAGCTCCCGAGACCAGCAAGCAGGGAGATGCTCCTGCCGCTGAGGCTACTGGCACAAGTGATGCCGCTGTGAGCAACAGCAACGGTGTCAATGGCACTACGACCGGGGCCAAGTTCGAGCCTGTCGTCCCGGTGGAAAAGAAGGCCGATACCGCAGCTCCTGCCCCTGCTGTGGAGACCCCGGCCGCTTCATCGGCAGCCCCCGGAGCAGGCGCCTCGGAGTCGACTGCTCCTGCCCAGGCGCCCGTTATGACTGGCGCACTTGCTGGCTCGGAGCCAAAGCCGGCCGAGTCAACCAATGACGATGGTGTCAAAGATGCTTCTTCTGCTGCTGCTACTACTACTACTACTACTACTACTACCGCCGCTACTACCGCTACCACTGCTACTACCAAGCCGGCCGAACTGAATGGTGCCAGCGAGAAGGATGTTGAGATGAAGGACAGCACCGACGCAGCTCCAGCTCCAGAGACTTCTGGTACTTCCTCGGCGGCGCCAGTTGCCCAAGAGAAGCCGGCGCCTGTTCCCGCAGCCACGGCTGATCCTACTTCCAACACTGAGGCTGGAAGCACCCCCGCGGAGACCGGCGAAAAGCGCAAGGCCGAGGTGGCTGGCAGCAACGGGGCCGCTGCAGACGGGGAGCCTGCAGAGAAGAAGCAGAAACAGGGTGTGATCGGAAAGGTCGTTGAAAAGGCCAAGGAAGTCGTGGAAGAGGTAAAGGAGAAGACTGAGTCCAAGAAGGACAACGGTCCGACTAGGAAGGGCAGCAAGAAGGGCAAGAAGGAGGCCCCGCCTGCACCTGTCGGCCGCACGGCGCGCAAGACGAGGAGTCAGGGAACCGCTGATTAGTGGTGTTGAGAAGTGCGGCTGGGGTTTGAATGATTGAATAGTGGCCTGCCCACCAGCGGCGGCTGAACTGCGGTGTGCCACATCAAGTGGCCGAATGAACAGGAAGCACCAGTAGGTAACGTTTCTTCACTCCTCCTGGGATCGGGGTTGGAAGGTCCCGCGGGCCCAACAGCGGGAACGGGCGGAAAATGGGTGCCTCGGACTCTGGAGTTTTGCTTTCTCTTGCCATTTACTGATTTCGTGACGGTATTGATCCTGCTTCCGGTTTGCTTTAAGTACCGCTGGTGCGCTCATGATGATTGTATATACGCTGCTATGAGCGCAGAAAAAGCAGAAACCACGATGACTTGCATTGATTGAATCATCTGACCGGTCTCACGAACATAAATGTTGTGAATGCGCGCTCATGAACCGCGTTTCAGGGGGCACTATCAGGATCACTTTGATACCCAGGTACCTAATACTTGATTTTATCAAGCTAGTCTAGGAAATGTATGCTTTAGTGGGAAAGGTGAACCTTAACATGGCGACAAGCGATTCCAACTGGCCAGATGCATTTACCGAATGTATACAGACCTATGGAAACATTGTGCAGTTGCAAGACAATACTATAGTTAAGCCAGGGTATATTCGACTAAGTAACAACCACTAAACGACGGATGAATATCTAGGCTTTTCGGTCTCTGCCCTGCCCTCTTCGGAAGGATTAAAAGGCACATCCTTTTTCCACGAGGATCCAAAGACACCTCCCAAGACCAATGCAATGCCACAATAAACCTGCAAATCGTGGTCAATACGCCAATCCGGCTTGCGCGTTCCTGCCGACCACTTACTTCAGCACTTAATGTGTGGGGCGACAAGACTAGTGGAATAGTCAACGCCGCCAGGAAACCCAAGCTCTGCGCATAGTTCTTGGCAATGGTGCTCGCTATGCGAACCGCCCAGGACACCAGAAACCCACCAATGGCTTGCAACAATACCAGAGCCCAGACCAGGACGGTATAACCACGAAAGCTGCCCTTCAAGCTCAGGTCTGACTGCCACATCAGCCCACAGAGGGCGCACAGGCAGGTGTATGAAGCCAGCTGGGCGTTGCGAACCATGAAGTCATTTTCTGAAGTCTTCAGGACAGCCTCCATGTACACACCCGCAAAGGCACTGCAGAATCCTGCGACCAGCATAGCGATGATACCAAAGACCATGTCCCCAGCTGCATCGTCGGTCCGCGGCGCGCCGAAAGAACGTACCGCAGAGCCAAACTGCACCAAGACCATGCCCGTGGTCATGATCACCAGGCAAATCCACTGATGCGGCTGCAGGATCTGCTTAAGAAGCAACCTGCTGAACACCGGTGTCAGGACAAGCTTGACTTGCGAGAGCATCAGGTACGGCAGTATGTTGAGATTGTACGCGCCGAGGCTCTGGCTCGTGGCAGAGAGCGTGTACAGGAAGGCCGGAACGGCAGAGCTATCGTGCCCGGCCAGCACGTGGCCCAGGAAATTGGAGGATGGTGAAGCGCTGGTCTCGTCGGTGCTGTTGAAAAAGCCATGCGCGGCGATGGCCAGGGAAATCAACATCTTGAGGCCTTCGGACAGGACGACAGCGCTCAGAGGCTCGTATTGCACAGTATCATCTAGTTGTCTCGTCTGTAGCTTGTGCTGTAACTAGTACGTGAATCATATAACACGGTCAGCGGGATGTCCGAACGACACCTCCAGATACGTCTGCATGAAAAGATCGACTCACCAGTACACTAGCAGCATTTTGGCACATGAGCTAAAACTTGCTTGTCAACCCCATTTTCCTCAATGTAGAATCAAAGAGTGGTGTTCACCAGCGCGAGAACGAGGGCAACCGCTACATTGGTGCATCGCCAGTGCACTCCCAAGTCCGCCATAGGTTGGGTGGCTCCGCTGACTTCAACTTGTGGTGCGCCCAGTGCATGTAAATTTTAGAAGGAAAAGAAAGAAGAAAACGATCGGACTTGAGACACAGGTCCTACACCCCGTGATATCCAACACGAGATATCGGCTACTAAAAGTGGTATTGCACGATTCGGGGGGCTTGGTCAAGTAGCCGAAATTGATTCGCTAGCAGACCGAGCTTTTAGAAGATTCCCAGTGTCTCTGAAGGTGTGTCAGTGCTTGTCCCCACATATTCCGAATGCGTGTATTTGACAGCTGGATACGAGGTCCGGTGAGGGCCCCTGCGAATGAACGACCGAGGCAAGACGGGGAGACAACAAAAATCGTTCGGCTTCGAAGCACTTACATTGCTTAGCGCTCGGCGAGGTTCCGCTGCCAAGTGCAATACACGGGCCACAGAGGGTGTGGCTTACGTATCACTCTATCAAAAGCAACAGTGATCAGAATGCAGTACTTCCGAGGGCATTACTGGATTCAGCATGAAGTGTTTCCTCTGCAGGAAGGCCTCTCCAGGCCTTCGCGCCGAAACACTCTTCCTCTTCGACTTGAGACAATGCCACATAACAACAACCTTTGCCCAATTTTAATATGCAAATTCTCTCTAAAGCCTTCATATTTGCTGGCAAGCGCTGAAAACTGACCTCAAATTACGTTTTAGGATCGTTCTGAGGGCGACTCAAGCTGAAGCGACTTTCCCTAGGGCTAAAATGGTCTTCACAGTCAGACGCACAGTAGCCCTGACCTGTGTGGTCTTTGTTTTTGTGCTTTTGACAGGTTACCAGGCGCTTAAGCTCAGGTACCTTCAGAATCCTCTCAGGCATATCCTAACGAATGGTACGATAGAAATACCCTCGTTCATCTCGGAGCAGAGGCCATTCTGGACAACTGAACAGCTTGAGCCCCGATTCGCCTACGTGCAATATGCCACAGACATTGATTATCTGTGCAACGCGGTAAGTGCTTGCCCGGATTTTCACCAAGTGTTTGTGCTTCGATTGCATGGTGAGGGCTGACAAACGGACACTAGGTGATCAACTTCCACCGGCTGGAAAGATTCGGCAGCGAATACGATCAGGTCCTGATATTCCCTCGCCAGTGGACGGAAGGTGACTCGAAAGAAGCAAAAGCAGTCAAGAACATCCAGAGCACACTTCCTAATCTCGGACTTCGACCTTTGGGGCTTCTCACAACCAACAAGGGCGACATTACATGGTCGAAAAGCTTGACCAAGTTTCATGCCTTCAACCTCACCGACTACACCCGCGTTTTAGCGTTTGACTCAGACTCCCAAGTCCTCAATAACATGGACCACTACTTTCTAGCTCCGATGGCCGGGCTCGCAGTCCCTCGCGCGTACTGGCTGAACGACAAAGATGCAGCCATCGCCGACCAGGTCCTCGGTTCGCACGTCATGCTGCTCGAGCCAAATGAGGCGCGGTATACCAAGATCGTCGACGAGGCGCGCAGCTCGGGCGACTTCGACATGGATGTAATCAACCACCTATTTAAGGACTCGGTTATGATCCTGCCGCACCGGCGGCTGGCCTTGCTGACGGGGGAGTTCCGACACACGGACCACCGTGCCTACCTCGCGCCGGACGAGGATGACGATTGGAACGCAATGGCTGAGGTCTCGAGGGCGTATCTGGTCCACTTCAGCGACTGGCCGCTGCCGAAGCCCTGGAGGCATCACTCGGATTCTGAGTGGGAAAAAGTCAGGCCTGAGTGCCCCGAGGAGGAAGAGGAGAGAGACGACCGGCCGAGATGCGCTGATCGGGTGATGTGGGAGGGATTCTATCAGGACTATAATGATGACAGGGCTCGTTACTGTGCGCCCTTGATGTGAACACACCTGGATTTAATTAGGAAATACGAGTCACTTCAATGTTAAATTCGACACTCTCCATCCAGTCAAGGCAGCCCAGAGGCTCTGAACCTTGGGGCTTGGTCGGCGTCAACTCATTTATTTGACACCATGCTGCTCCAGCTCGATGCTCTTCTTAATTTGTTGATTGAAGCTATCTGGCAGGAGGCACGGGGCGGGCAGTGGACGAGTGTCTGCAAGAGATGGGGAGCAAGAATATCGGGCAGCACCGGTCTGCCAGTGAGATTGTCCAGCCGTCTCGACCTCACAAGGACCCGCTGCTCCCCAGTGCCATATCTCAAAAGAATTGTCAACCACATCCGGCATATTCCCATCTCGGTGGTCTCCATCAAATCAAGGTATCGTCTGACTGTAGGCAGGGGCCCGCATCAACGTTGCTTCTTTGGATGTGCTCTTAGTATCAGCGCAGCATGGCCTAGAGAGGGCCCACCTCAACGGTGGGCTTTCACATCAAGCACCATGCCGCCTGACACAATCGGAAAGATTCCCTCTCATCCATGATATCCCCGTAACAACAGATCGTGTTGGACCGACACATGCTGGCCAGCCTTTCCATCCTTGATCCAGGTGTCTTGTTTTTCATGCTGGGTCTTTGAGCGTTTACCACTGTATGACGGGATGGCATGCACTTTCGAATGTATCCGGATAAAGAACGAAAGCACCCAAGTGTCTTGCCATGGTGGGGGAAGTGGAGGTCAACCCCTGTTCCAAATGAGTTTCTTAGATGCTTGGTCTGGAGATGGCTTGACCAGGGGTAGGGTGAGGCAGCTACAGAGAAATCACCTTTCAAGGGTGTTGACACCGTGTGACCATTACTGGTAGGTCGTTCATCCAGCTAACCTCGCCCACCGGGCACAAGCTCTTTCGCCACCTGCTTGACCTACTTCTTGGTCAGGTAAGAGTGCTTATTCTAAAATGGGGCCATGTTCCCTTCTTTGTCTTTTGGTGCAGGCTAGTATTAGGTTTTGAGATCTGAACATGGTGAGAGAATGACTTTGCCGGCAGCAGCTTGTGTGTGCTCCTCTATGGTTGTTGATCTTGCTGGGAGATGTACTGGGATGATATGGAAGGGGGAAGCAAGGTAGGGGAGATGAAATAGAAAACGAAATCAGTTAACATGAAAGGCAAGCTTTGCTGTTGTTGCTATGTCCAGTGTCCAATTTTGTTTAGGGTCCTCTGAAATAGAGAAGCAAAACAACACTCAAGTCTTATAGGGTCTATTTGCCAGGCAGGGGTGTTGTCACATGTACTGCTATTGGGATGAGATCTGTCATTTCCACGGATGAGCCCATTCTCTGGAGGAAAAAACTCCCCCCCCCCCAAACAAAAAATAAACAGGGGCACCGGGATTGAACCCGGATCTTCCTTTTTGACCAGAACGCACCTTATCCAAGAAGCTATCATACAGCTGGGGGTGTACAACAGTTCAAACAGATGGTCTTTTGTGGTCAGGAGTCAAACCATTAGACCATGCCCCCAAATTGTTCAACAATAGCACGAGCTGCCGCTGATATGCTTTCGTCTGCTGACAAGCGGCTTCAGATACAATGTCCTAGCTATTGTACGGCCGAGATTACCACCCTTTCTACTCAGCGCTTTGATTTGCACAGCTAGCAGTTGGGCCTTACATAATAATGAGCACCTATCTTTCTGCATGTGTTGTACAGAGGATGGTTTCATGTCTAGCAGTGAGCTACTCGAAGCTTCTCCCATTTGATCTGCTTTGTCAACCTAGGTTTCCTGACTAATTTAGCTTGCAACTCATACTCCTTGAACCAAATTAGCCTAGAAACATGAGAAATATAGGTCGATGGAGTGTTGTTTCACATTTTGACTTATGTGCAGAGAAATGGTTGTGATTATGGTGACGAGAGCCTTCACGTAAAGAATAATCAAATAGCAGAATCTCTTTCAAGTAGACAGACAGAGATAATAAATGCAGAGGCCCGGGCCAGAATAGAAGACAATGCAAATTTTGTTGTCCAAGTGGTGTTGTATATTATCACCTACAAAAGCACTTGACGAAGTTACTATTTGCTACAGGGGCGACACTGCCAGCCAGTCGCTCTGCCCGCTCGGCCAAAAGACCTTAATAACCAATCCGAAGGAGAGGTTATTCCTAGCAGTATATAAGACCAGTACCATCACTCTATTGCTTTTCTCAGGCTTAATGGTTGGAAGGCAACACAACACCTGCGACAGAACATACTGCGGACCCGATAAAGGACTAAACTCATGACTGCACAACTTGTGTCAGTTCCCACCCACTTCCTTTCCGACATGGGAAGACTGTCCGAAGGGGACCCGAACCAAACCGGGAAGTATTATCTGGTACTATAATGGTGTGTTTCAAGACCCTACTGGGCTCTTCACACTATGTACACTAGATCTTTTCCACTCACATGCTGCAACATAAATGAAGCTGCTAAAATGTTATCTTCCCTATCGTGGTCACTTTGGACCACAGGCAGAAAGAGATTAATACCCAGATTACACTGAAATTATTGGTAATGTCTTGATTCTGCTGCCTTTAGGCCTCTTTTGTGAGTTACATGTGTAGCCTTGGCGAAATCTACTGGCCAGGTGAGTTGTTTATCACTGAGTGTGGCAGAGCATGTGCTGATTTGAGCAGCACGCTGGGTAGCACGATGGGTAGCGCCCTGGGTTCACACAAAAACCCCTGCTCTGACTTAGATCACACTGGCTGATGTTCTAGCCTTGATGACCACATATGCTGCATGTTGATAGTATCGGTCGGTCGAGTGCTAGTGTGGAAGAGAAATCGATTTTGCGGCAGCAGAGGCGTGAGGCCAGACCATTTTGGCTGTGCCAAGAGGGCAAAATGATTTTTTCTTCAGTAGGGCTGAGGTGTGTTAGCGGCCGTCCCGGCGCTGCCAGTGGCGGCGTGGTAATCCCGTAGCTGGCGTGCTTGGCTCGCAACGGCGGTCTCGAGGCGGCCGGTGTTGGTCGGAGCGACGGTAAGGGATCAGATATAGATACGAGGAGCTGCACCTTGCAGGCTGGGCTAATTGCTAGGGCCAAGTGCGAACATGCCCGTCCATGCATGATCTCACAAGATGGTGAGCTTTTGGACGCCGACCCCATCATCAGGCAAGTGCTTCCAGGTGCAGAACCACCTGGGCACCTGGGCAGCTAGCTACCTAGTCTAGGTATGTCTCATGGCCACACACTGTGGGTTTATTCTTGCCGTTGTACTGGGCTTGCCGGGCTGGCTGGCTGGCTGGGAAAGGGGAGCAGTTGTCTGTCTCCACGGATGTCAGCTGCTCGAACAGGATGATTAACAGATCTCTGAACATCACCATTTCCCAGGCATGAAGGGTCTCGTCGGGGCCCCACCAGTCTGCGGGATAAGTGGACACAGCCTCCTTCGCTAGCGGGACGGCGGGAATGCCGTTGTCATCATCATCAATCAGGCAGCGTTAGCGAGGAGGAGAGAGCATGGGAAAGTATACCCGCAAACCAGACACATTGTGTGTGTAACCGGTAGGATCGGGTTTTCTCTACTAGTAACATGTCGGGACAAAACATCTGGTGGCCTAGTCGCAAGAGCCGCGTATTGGTTGCGTGAGACGGGTGCAATGTCGACCTGTTCCTCTGCTTGAATACGAGATTTGACAACAAGTCAGTTGGCTTAAAATAGCAGCATCACGCTCACCTGGCACTGTGCGGCAGAACCCCAAACCCCCAAAACCCAGCAGTCTGGAGGTGAGCCAACCCCAACTTGCAGGCAGCTGGCAGGCAGGACGGCCCCTGCTCCTTAGTGCTCTCTGCTCAGGGGACTGTGCGGACGAGAGCACCTAACGACCAAGGAGAAGAGGGAGAATCAGCGCCCTTGCTAGGCGCGTGCCAGGGGACTGCTGGCCTCTGAGGTCATCGGGTCCACTGTCAGAACCTAGGCAAGGCTTATCACCACAGGTTCAGTCGGATCTGAACGCACACTAAACCCATGCCTGTCCTGTCATGCCTGTCCCATGGCGCGGCCCTGCATTGCGTTGCGTTGCACCTACACAGTGGTGCAGTCCAAAGAAGATAGACTTTTCTCGACGGCAGGGAAATCCTGCTTCTATTATTCGTCGGTGGCCCGTCAACACGGCCCAGCACGCCTGGGTACAACATTTCGACTGGGCCGCCCTCGGTGCTGCTTTTGGCCCACCTCCACAGTTTTGCATCTCCAGAATTCCAGATCGAGGCCATCCCTTGCATCGCTCTGCTTTGACGGTCCGGCTGTTACCTCTGGGACTTGGGGTCCCTTCTCAAGAGTACCGGGGGCCCGGAATTCTCCCACCTACCACCCTCGCCTCAACAAGCCGCTACCATTGTCGTCATTGTTTATTCTTCCCTTCACTTCCCTCCCATCCCCCACCCCTCTTCCCCTCAACACCTTTCGTGTGTGGAATCCGGCACTGCCTCTGCACCTTCCCATCGCGCCTATCGACGACTCTGCGTCATCCACTCGTTTGATACTGATCAACCGTTGGCCCAGATGGCACACTGACCACCCCGTCACTGACCACCCCGTCCTCGGAACGAAGCGAAGCGACTCGACTCGACCATCTCTAACTGGGCCCATTCTTCCAGACGCCATAGACTTCACTGTCTAGGGACGCAAAAATACTCGCGGGACATCCAGCGCTTGGCTGAGCGACAGGGAGCATACTATTCTATTGTCCTGCTTCCGCCGTCCCAGTATCTGCGAGTCGCGAAAGAGGGGCACCGGCGAGAAAATTCGCTCTTCACTGCAATAGCACTCACGACGATCCTTGTTGTGCCTGTCCGCGGGCCCGACCGACTATCGACCGTCATCTTCGCCCTGACCTTCATCTGCCCGCGTTGTAGCGTCTCGCGCCTCTCGCCTCGGTTGGTGGAACGAAACTGTAGATTGCCCCGTGCTGGGCACAAAACTACTCGACGCGAAGCACATCATGGAGCACGTGTCGACGACCACGCGTTTTGTGGTCAGGCAAGCGGCGGACGATGACCCGGCCAAGAAGCTGCTCGACTTGATATCCGATCCCTTCTCCAGCGAGGCAAGTTGCCGGCTCACTTGTCATTGTGCCGCGCTGTGGAATCTGCGTGCTAACACAAGACCGTCCACAGCTCGCTACTAAGTCCGTCTGGGCCTCCTTGGCCTCGTCTTTGGGCGTCACCGCCGCCGTCGTTTTGCTGTTCTCGTTCTTCCGCCCATATCATACCGTCGTGTACGCGCCCAAGTTAAAACACGCCGACGAAACTCGGGCACCACCACCGCTAGGCAAGGGCCCATTCTCCTGGATTCCTCCATTATGGCAGACCACCGAGAAGGACGTGATCCGGATGGCCGGGTTGGACGCCGCGATTTTCCTGCGATTCATCAACATGTTGCGCAATATGTTTGTCATCATGGCTGTCATAGGCTGTGCGATCCTGGTTCCGGTCAATTACACCCAGTCTATCCGGTTCGATAGCGATACATGGCTCATGCGTTTGACTCCTTCCAACGTTTGGAACACCGCGCAGTGGGCTACCGTTTTGTGCGCCTGGCTGTTCAACATCGTCGTGCTTGGCATGTTGTGGTGGAACTATAGGAAGGTTCTGCACCTGCGTCGAGAATACTTCGAGAGCCCGGAATATCAGCAGAGCCTGCACTCCAGGACTCTCATGGTGCGTACAGCATTTGCGTGGGCCATCCCGTGAGACAAAATATTGGTCACTGACAACAAAATGCAGCTTTATGACATACCCAAAAAGCTATCGTCGGATGAGGGAATCGCCAGGCTCATCGATATTGTTGCTCCCAACTCGTCTTTCTCAAGGACTGCTATTGCGCGCGACGTCAAAATCCTGCCGAAGCTTGTGGCACAGCACGAGAAATGTGTGCGAAAATTGGAGCAGGTCTTGTCCAAGTACCTCAAGGACCCTCACAGTCTCCCGGCTGCACGGCCGGTCTGTTCGCCCTCAAAAAGCGACCCGTCTTACTCCACCTACCCTAAGGGGCAAAAGGTCGACGCGATCGAGTATCTTACCCAGAGGATTAAGACGCTGGAGTATGAGATCAAAGAAGTGAGGACGAGCGTGGACAAGCGCAACACGAGACCCTTTGGGTTTGCCTCTTATTCCGACATCAGCGAGGCACACGCGATCGCATACGCAGCGCGGAAGAAGAAGCCCGAGGGCGCCATCATCAAGCTTGCCCCCCGACCCAGCGATATCATCTGGGACAACATGCCTTTGAGTGCCGCGACTCGTGCCAGGAAGAAGGTGTTCATAAGCCTGTGGATCGCTCTCTTGACCCTCGTGTGGGTTGCGCCTAACGCTATGATCGCCATTTTCTTGGTCAACCTTAGCAATCTCGCCTCCGTCTGGCACGGCTTCCAAACCTCACTTGAGACCAGTCCTGTGTTCTGGTCTATTGTACAGGGTATTGCATCACCGGCGATCACATCGTTGGTTTACCTGCTGCTACCCATCATTTTCCGTCGGCTGTCAATGAGGGGTGGTGACCAGACCAAGTCCGGCCGAGAACGTCATGTTATCAGCAAGCTGTTCAGCTTCTTCATCTTCAACAACTTGATCGTCTTCTCACTGTTCAGTGGCATGTGGACCTTTGTGGCCAACGTGATGGAAGATGCCAAGAAAGGCACTGACGCGTGGACGGCAATTTTGGAGCAGGATTTTGGAGGTTCCCTCCTGATCGCCCTTTGCAGGATCTCGCCTTACTGGGTGACTTATCTCTTACAGCGTCAGCTCAGTACGGCCGTTGACCTGGCACAGCTTTGGAGCCTCATTTACAGCTTTTTCATGCGAAAGTTGGGATCCCCAACGCCACGGGAGATGATCGAACTCACCGCACCGCAATCGTTTGAGTATGCCAGCTACTTCAACTACTGCCTCTACTATGCCACCGTCGCCCTGTCCTACAGCGTTATCCAGCCGCTGGTCCTCCCCAGCGCGGCTTTGTTCTTCGCTATCGACTGCGTCTTGAAGAAATACCTTCTTATGTACGTCTTTATCACGAAGAACGAGAGCGGCGGTATGTCGTGGCGGGTCGTTTTCAACCGCATCATCTTTGCAGTCATCCTGTCCAACCTTGTCGCATTTCTTGTCGCCTTCATGCGAAGCACCTATACCCAGGCTTATGCTGTAGTACCCCTACCCTTCATCGCGATTGGCTTCAAGATCTACTGCGCCAAGGCCTTTGACAACAAGATACATTACTACTCGACTAGATTCGTTCCCCGTGGCCCCGAGCCGGAAGTCGGCATTGCGAACAAGGAGAACTTAAAAAACGATCGCCTCGCGTCGAAGTTTGGCCATCCTGTTCTTTACAAGTCTCTCATTACGCCCATGGTCCATGCGAAGGCGCAAAATATTCTTGCGAGCGTGTATCAAGGCCGACTTAGTGATGGACGTGAGACTGGGGCGGCAGAAGGCACAAGCGTGTCCGGATACAGCGACACCTACGCTCTTGATCCCATGCGTGCGGGAAGGCCAGGAAAGGCAGCTGGAAGCGGTCTGTCCGGCTTCGAGATCGTGCCAGAGGGGAAGCTTGACTTTGAATACTACAAGAACCGCAGCGAATTTGCCGAAGACCACGGTCAGGGTGATCTGTTCGGCAATCCCAGGGATATGATGCGACCAGGCACGCCGTCGAGCATGTTTGGGGGGTCGGACACGGATTCTAGGCCCGGCACACCTACGGGGGGTATGATGTTTAGCGGGAGCAAGGGCGGATTTGCGTCTACATCAGTTAGTGGCGTTGGAGGCGACGGCATCGGGCCTGGACCTGGGTACGCCAGTCCTTCGGCCCAGTATTCGCCGAGGACGGCACCATTCGGCTCGCCAGCTATGGATTACCCATCAAGGACACGGTCGCCATACGGCCTCGTCGCAGGCAACGACTCCACGTCAAACCTGGTCCAGTCCGCAGCACCGATAGCATCACCACCGGTCGGTTATTACCCCCACGACGCTGGCTCTAGAAGCGCCAGTATCGACCACGGCACCACAAGTTTTGACCGGCCCAGGGCAGCAGCACCTGGCTCCTTAGGCGGTGGGCCGCAGGGATACGGGAACCTGCCCCAGGCCGAGCCGGAGTACGAAGACCCCATGAATTATAATTATTTCCGAGGAGGGACCGGAAGGTCGAGATATAATGGTGGCGGTTAAGAAGCAATGCGGTCGCGATATAAAGGAGGGCCCGGGAAGATCCCGGCGGAATGGAAACTCAACTGGAAGAAGATCTGTTTCACATACAGAACCACAATTGCATTGGCTTGGCGTAGCGGTTGACGAATAATGATTGGGAAATCCCGAGTCGGAACGGGATTGTGTTATAGAATAGAAGAGCTTCAAGATGTGTGCCTGGCAGGGGGCTGGTTGCATATGATTGCCCAATGCGCGGTAATAAAAACGCAAGGCTGCGGACGCCATTTACTTGCGGAGAAAAATCCCCCTTGCAAGCACAGATGATCGATCGACTTGCGTGCTGTGAATACTGCGTGGTCTTAGAGTTAACAGGGTTATACTTTCCGGAGGCACGGCAGTGTCTACCCACCGCCGTACTCGCTGGACAATATCCGGATACTATCTCGACAATGACTCGATAGTCCCTAGCTGATTTGCAGCTTCGTCATAGTGCGTATCCGTCAATGTGCAAATGTCCAGAAACCTCAACCAAGCCGGTGCTTGCTGGATTGTGGGGCTCCCAAGTGATGCCCTGCTGAAGCATTTTAGTATTTGGATGCTGGTCATGTCCTCGGCCATTCAAAGCCAAAGGGGAAGAAACCTTCGGTCCTCTCTGGGGTCACAACGGCAGTTGGACACACCGCAGGTCTGACACTGACAACGCTAAAGCTGTCGCGTTCAGACACTTCGACATCCATCCAATCCTGAGGCAGCGGGTTGATTCAACCGCAGCCCTCCAATTTCTCACAGACAAAACGAACCAGGAATGTGCAGTCTTCGAAGGCCTGATTTTCTTCTTCTTCTCTCTCTCTTTTTTTTTTTTTGATCCTGGATGAGCATTTTCTCCGTCAGGCTCTAGATCGTTTAATCCCACCGCTGTAGAACACAGTGATGAGATCTGTAGATTGCTGGGTCTTGTCACCCGTTGGTCCATGCAACTTGACCGGGCATGAGACGTCTACCCACAGCAAAGCTCTGGTGATACAGTACAATGAACATAGCAACAGGCGCGTTTGAACGCCACCTTAACTTGGCACAGCCTGCAGGGCTGACAGAGATCACAGCCCTCTGCTGAATTCCATTCCAAAGAAACCCACATACGCAGGTATGGTAACTCCTCGAACCCCAACTATCGTCTAGATACCCAATGCCTCGCACACGATGGTGGTCCCATAAAAAAAAAAGCTCGCTCGCCTGAGAAGTCTGCGGCCCTTTAAGCGGGAACTTTTGTTTGAAAAATGTTGAAAATGGATCGCTAACATTGCCTCCCAAAAGGTCCACCGTAAAAGCCGCCCAGAGAAGATGCCTTGAGAAGTAAGAAAGAATAGGTTTAAGAAAGCGGCCTCTGGCATGAAGAGGTCATCCGGTCTCGGTCTCCTCGGCAAGTTGCCATTTGCCCAAAGCCCCGAAAGTCAGCCCCGGCAATGTCTGCCCAAAGAGCATAGCCTCCGGTATCTCCCCATAAGAGAATCCCTGGATGTCCCCTCCGCCCATACCCTCCAGCGCCTCAGCGATCCGCATGGACTCGCTCTCGCTGAGGAAGTCTCGAACTCGTGCCCCGGAAATCAAGTCCAGATCGTGTGGCCCGGACAAAGAGTGAACAGGCGGGGGCGATGGTTGCTCTCCTTGTAGCATGGGCCCAGTCCTCGTATATTCGGACCCAGCGGGGCCGTCGAATTTCGTCAGCGGGCCTGACGCGGGCAATTCATGCCGCCCCCCCGCGGGTGCGTTGTTGATCGCGGTGAACATGGACGGGATTGACCGCGACGTCTTCTCCGTATGGTGACCGTCATGCCCCGGGGGAGATCCGCGCTCCGGAGGACTTGTCCGCGACTGATCCGAACTTCCGAATGGTCCGCGACGATCATCCTCGGCCATAATCATGCCGTTGTTGATGATCTTCGCATTTTGTACTTTCCATTCCGCCAATCCTCCACCGTGAATCGGGTGTCTGCCGTCGTCCTGAGGAGCGGACCCGCCTTGGCTGCCGCCGTGGGTGAGCGCATGGTATTCGAACTTGATCTTAGCCATGTAATTGTCTAGGTCCTTGCTATTTGAGCAATATGATTAGTATGATCCGCGTTGAACCAGCACAGTGCAGTCCTCCAGATGGATTCGCCAGGGAAGGGCTTGACTTACAAATAACCGAGATAAGTTGAGGCCATTTTGAGCCACCCTGAGAAGCGCACAAGGGTTTGGTAACAGACCCCGGTCGGGCCGACTTTTGTCATGTCCAACTCGCCTTCTGAGCCATCACCTTCCTCATCGTCATCCACTAGCATGTGCCTTTGCTGGTCCATGTGCGGAAAATGCCATGCATATTGCCCGACAAAGGCTGCTGTCCAGATTGTGAATAGCACCAGTGCGGACATCGGAAGCTTATCACGGCAAATTTCGATCACATCGACGATGTCTTTGGCAGCTTTGAAGACCTGCTCTGCACTTTGCTCCCAAAAGCCGTTGGGGATATCGTATTCGCCAGCTGGAAATGTTGGCTCGTCCAACGGACCAACAGGACCGTTACACCGAATCGGTAAGAAAGGGATATACTCGCTGCATAGTGGTTAGTCAGGTTCGAGACTTCGAGTGCAGCTCCTTTGACACGCCCTGAGCACCAAAAAGATCGGCTTACCGATGTAACATAATTTGGCAGACACTACCAAGCATATGCAGAGACACATACACGCTCGAAGCCTGGTGGTTTTCGTGCCTGTGATAATTTGAGGTGGAGAGGGTGAATGTCGAAGGGAGGTCGGAATAGAATGATTCAAGTTTTGCTCGGAGCTGGCAGAATCTGGTTCTTTTATCCCATGGTGGATACTCCTCTATCAGGCGACCACCAGCGAAGCTGAACTTGGAGATCTCGCCCCAGAGGTCTACCAGTCGCACGAACCTGCTGAGCACGCTATCATCTTCTGCATCTCGGGGACCTTGATCATCAGGGGAGGCGTTCAGAAAGCCGGTCCTCACGTCCTTCGATAGGTCAAACGCCCACTCGTTGCAGGGCAGCTGGATTTGCAGGTCTTCGGACCGGATGGTTGGCACACGTTCCTTCCCACAAGCAAGTAGCCGGTCGAGTATGAGGCAGCTGAACATCGTCCTCCTCTTGATCTCCTTGGCTATCATCAGCTCAGGTTGTGATGGAGACAACTTCGGTGATAAGCTTTTGCTAGCTTTGGCTGCTCGCGTGCGAGACTTCGGGTCTTCTTTGTCTCCGAAACCAAGGCCGAGGGCCTGAGCCATTCGAATGGCCACGCCAACGTACATCCACGCTCCCAAGCCGCCTGTTTTTGGCTGTACCTGACTCCACTCGTACAGGCCCAACATCAAGAACGCCTGAACCCTTTCTACCGACGCCGTGGTCATGGTTGTTCCCAGCGGCCCCAGAGCCTTTCGCAGAGCCTCAGCAAAGTACTCAGACGCAGCAGATGAGTCTGGCTTGGCCTGGACAGGCCGGCTCTTGATCGCCCCTGCCTGTGAACTGGCCGTGTGAGTGGCATATTTGACCAAGTCCGGATGGAAACGAGCTGTGAGGGTAAGAACTCCGAGCAATACAAGGTTAGTGTCCGGTGATGCGTCCTTCTGGTTGGCTCTGAACTTATTACCCATGTTCTCCTTGAGGGTCGGGACGTGAAGAAAAGGCAGCTCAGTGGCGAAGTGGAGCCTGTAGATGTCGAAGACTTCTGACCAGAGTTTCGGTGTCAGGTAGTGTGCAGATAATACCTCATCAGCGTGAGCTGCAGCCGAGTGCTGGCCTTCTGCTCGTGTCACATCTTCGATCTTCTTGAGGCGCTTCCGGTCTGATCCAGGGTCGCGTTCAGTCTTGATGCCGGTGGGAGGATCGCTCCGCTTGGGCGGAATTGGCGTCGCTTCTGGGTACTTGCAGTCCTTGCCCTGTTTGATACAGGTCTCGCAGGGTGAAGAGCCTCCGTCGTTGTCGCACTTGATCTTGGACTTTCGACACCGAAGACAAGCTATGCTAGATCGCATAGGCTGCCGCTTGATGACAGCCTTCTTGTCATCAACAGCACTCATCACGGGAAATCCTGCACTGCCTCTGCTCTCATCATAGGCCTGCCCATGCCCTGCTCCAGGCCCGCCGACCGGCACGAAACCCTTGATGGAGTGGTTGTGGTAGGTCGGCGGCGGAGGCGGCAGCGTTGGGGTCAGAGGCACCGATGGAGGCTCTCCGGACCCTGTAATGAATGCTTCCTCGAACTTTCGCTTCGGTGTGGAGTGAACAGACGGGCCGGAAGGCGTGTTGGCCGTTTCATCGGCAGACGGGTCGGGTGGGGAGAGAATAGACTGTAGAGAGGTAATTGTGCCGGTTGTTTGGGTCCTTGGCAGACCCTAGCGCAAGCTCTAACAGCTGAAAAAAAGGCCCGGTGTTGCGATGAGAGGGACCCAGTAATGGTTTCCCTCCTGCTCTGCTCCAAGAGCCAGCCGTGTGCGCGACCCGTGGAGTTGTTCTTGGGCGAAAAGAGAGAGAGCGCCGAGTCGTAGTGCTGTAGCGGTGGCTCAGAGAGCTAGATACGTTATACTCGAGTTCCGCAGCGGCAGTTCTGACCACGCCTGGACACAACAAGGCCTCTAGCTCAAGGTAGAAATCCCGGATGGGTGCCGCTTGCTCGCGCAGTGTGTGACGGCATCCAAGGTATGCAAGCAGCCGCGTCTGTCCTCTCCAACGGATGTGGCCGGTATAGGGCGAAGCACTGGGACGTCCTGAACCACGCGATATACAACACACGGGACCAAAAAAAGAGAGACGTTCTAGAGCACCTTGCTAGGACGGCGCCAAGGTCAAGCGTTGGTGTCGGGAAGATGCGTTGCCTGGGAGTGGTGGGAAGAGCCGCAATTGATCTGACCACATGAAGCTGGGCACCGGAGTACTCTTGTTCGCTATGGGAGCCGGTGTGGGAAACACGGTGGTGGGAGGCTGGCGATCTGGAATGGTGCCTAGGGATATATGACAGGTGAGGTCGAAGAAGTAGTTTGGCGCCGGCCAGTGGCGTTGCCAATGGTAGACTATATGGGAAACTGGCGCTCAAAGTGTCAAGGGGGGGTCCAACCTGAGAGCTGGGCGCGGGCAGGGCAGAGCAGGGGCAGGGGAGGTGAGGGTAGGGGAGGGTAGAGCCGGCGAGGCAGATAGGCTGGCTGTGAAGAGCATCCGGAGAGGGCCAACATGCAAGCAAAGCAGAGAGCTGTGTTTTCTGGTAGGGGAGGTGAGAAGAGATCACAGATCATCCGAGCTCCCTCCTCCCTGGCGACCAACCGGCCAGGGCTGTCAGGCTGCTGGCTGGTTGTTCCCAGCGCGTCCCGTCCCCCGGACACGGGCAACACGGTTCGGCTAGAGGCACCCACTGAGGGACTAATCAGATCAAGGGGACCCCACGCTACTGTAGCAGGGAGGGGTTGGTTGAAACGAAGTTGGCGATTGTGGGCGGCGGACCGGTCAACGACAGGCCCACCCAGGTGCATCTTGCAATGTCGAGCAGGTGCAACACCACACACACACACACACATACGGACACACAAGTACAATACTGTGCTGTACTCAAAAATAAACAGGCACGGGGTTCCTGCAGGCCATCCGAGAAGTTCGAGCAGAAGCCGTGGAAAGGACTGTGTGCGCGATTATGCCAAAGTTATGCCACAATTATGCCACGCTCCCTCAAGAACACCCTGCCTCCTTCCTGCCCATGGCGGGAGGTACCGAGCAGTCAGTCTGATAACTCCCGCCCATCAGCCACAAGGCGTTCCAGCGGCAGACGGTCCGCAGTCGCCCGACAGACACATGGACAAAGGACCCTGTCAGGCGACTGCTTTGGACACATGCAGGGCCGAGGCAAGGGCCTTTCTGCACCGCGGGAAGTCGGTGACTCTCCGGCCGAAAGTGATGAGGGCCAGGGGGGCTGTCGTTCCGATTCCTGGACGATGCAGGAGCACGCCGACGGTTGTGGAACGCGCACCAGCCCCCGCAATGCCTCCGAGGCGCCATTCTGCAGCGCTGCGGCCTGCACTCTCTGCGGGATGAGAGCCCATGAGAACATATGTCAACGATTGGCACACATAAATACACAAATGCCGGACGTCTGTGACTCGGACAGCTGGGAAGGGCGAATCCTCGGCAGCACTGCCGATATCAAAACCGTTTCGACCCGGGCTGAGGCAGAAACTGTATTCTGGCCGACTGACTCGTGGGGTACCGCCGAATCCTGGGAGTGAAAATCAGGCGGGCGCAAGGAGCGCAGTGCTCGATGGGCAAACCCCCATGTTGGTTGGGCATGCCGAAGCCGAAAGCGCGGGTAGGAGGGAGTTGGTTTCTTTTTTGAGCTGCATGCATGAGAAGCGCCGTCCATAACGGAAAGATGATGGCAACCCTGTTTGCCTGTATGCTGGGCTGGCTGGGCGGGGAAGCCGTTCGCGTGTGAGTGGAGACTGTTGAAGTCTATTCCTGTGACTGTACAGTACATGTGTGCTGTACCGTAACTGTCGACTTCTGATTCAGAACAGACGGAGGGGAGCTTGCCGCCTTCGAGGTTCGACCACCGCGGCCAAGACCGCCTGGCAAGTGCTGTGCCTCGCGTGTCACGTCGTGAGCTCCTCCGGCCCATGGGCCGACCCATGGACCGACCATGGATCGCATATTGGGATGGAAGGCCGAATGGGCCTATGGCATGGAGCAGGCGAGATCGACGGTGCTGTGAGGTGGCTGCTGCCCAGGGTCCGTGCCCACTGACCGACCAGTCTCCAGTCGCGGGATGGATTGGAATGCCTGAGACGCTGAGAGCATGGCGGGCCGTACCTCGAACTCTATATTCCGGGCGTGATAAGGTTGGGTCTGGGTCCCACGGCCTCGCTAGAACATTTTACCAGAGACGCTCGGCCCTCCCTCCAGCTTACCTGTTCGGCCTGCAGTGCACTGCAGTCTGAACTGGGCTACCGGGCACGTTGATGCTCCCACGGGAGCCATCCAACACGGTCGCCGATTGGCTGTTGATTGTTTGGCGGTTGGACCTTTGCACCCATGAGTTCTGACTGAGAGCAATCCGAATAGGCAGTCGATGCATCGTGAGCACGATCACGACGTAATCCAGTCAACCACATCCGACACGGACCCGTTCCGAAGCTGTGAAGCTGCCTCGCATTCCGTGCAGCCAGAGGCACAAGAGTCGGTAGAGCTGGCTGCAGCCTGCACCGGCAATGCACGTGAAGATTGCGCACAGCCCGCCAGGGGCAGATGCAGAGAAATGAAAGGGGAGCATCTGTGCAGCATGTGTATTTGCACTTGAGTGCGATGCGTTGCGTCGCGTTGCGTGGGTGTTTGGACGTTTGGACGTTTGGACGTTTGGACGTTTGGGCGGCAGAGGAATCGGTTAAACGGTCTTCGCGTCCACGTGACAGCCGCAGTCCACTGTTTAAGCCTGAGACTATCACGAGACTGATAAGAAACAGAGTTCAATCCGCATTGAGTGGGTTAGTATCCAAGAGGAGGCCGCTCAGCGGGCGGGATGGCGAAATGCTTCGTCGTCCTTTCGTCTTGTCGCCTTGGCAGCAGGGCAGCTGTTGGACGCAGCTGTTAGATGTTGGCGGGGTCGCCCAGGCCTTGTCCCTTTTAGTCTCTGGTATAGCCAGCTGCCAACGCCCAATGACGTCGCTTCCAGCGCAAGCTTGCAAGCTTGCAAGCTTTCCTGCGACGGCCGACTGCTGTTGACGTCTGTCCTCCAAGCAAGCTCCGGCCGCCGCAAGAGGCCTCATTTTCGACACCAGACCACGAGACGCCCGCCGCCCCACACAGCATCTCCCATTAAGCGCGCAAGTACGCCGCCTCCCTCCCGCTTCTTGATTTGCCCCTTTTGACCCAACTCGGATACCTAGATTATACTTCTTTCTAGACATTTCCCGTTTCTCTCTGCTGCTACTTCCCTTTTCAATTCTGGACAAAGAACTCCTACTGCGCCACTTCTCACGCTGTTCGCGACAAGCGCGTCATTCAACCCCTCCACTCACTCACCCTGAGCTCCTTTGGCTGCGAAGGAACCGCCTGAGCCTCCTCCTCAGTGACGCTAGTGCTCGGAACACCTCCCCACACAGCCGCAATGCCTTCGGGACAGAATGTGCGTAACATGAAATCCGGGTTAATTATTTCATCTCAGGCTCTGACTCTGCAAGCAGGATCCCAAGCTGTTGTACGCCGTGAACGGCGTGTCAGCTTACCATATTGCTCATGGCAAGGAGGAGTGCCTCACGCAAGCTGGGCCTCAGACCCTCTCGCTGCTGATGGTCCCTACTTCTTCGCCCTTTGCTGACGCCTCTGCCTTGGGTCCCTCGTCTGCGCCACCAGAAGAGGACTTCTACCTCCACCTGCACCTACCGCCTGAGCTCGACCTGCCCCTGCCTGCAACGACCCAGATCTACCACCAGCCGCCCAGGAGCTACCTCATCCCCCGATGGGACCTCGGACCCGACAGCGGCGCTTTTACGAGAATCGAATTTCCCGAGCTGGGAAGCCGGCCAGGAGTTCAGGACGACATTGATACCTGGGAGACCTGTATAGCTCAATGCACAGCTTTCCTGGAGCGATCGCCACCCCCACTTCCCAAGGACTCCAAGTCAGGCACGGTTCCCACGAAAGGCAGCTCTTCAAGGTCCAAGGCCGCGCTGGCCGCAGAGGAACAGCTTCCTGCCTATCACCCGGGCGACTACAAGCCCGGAGAAGCGTACGCCAAAGGTAGCCACAGCTCCAACAATGGCGGCCAGATAGTGCTGGTGGATGAGGAAGATGGCAGCGTCATCGGGGAGCTTGGCGAGGGTTTCGACATGGTAGAGAGCAGCTCCCTGAAGCCGGGCTCGAAAGGTGAGCGGACAACCTCGTCCAGAGCTTTCAGACGCAAGAAATTAACCGTGTGCCTCAGATCCAGTACAGATCACGCTACCCGCGGAGGGTTCTAATAAAATCGCCATCGCGCCCGCGAAACCCGAGGATATAGACCTGGTAATGCATCCGGCATACCAAAAGTCAACGTTGGTCTCGAATGCTGCCGCTGCATCGCGACTGATCGTGACCACGTCCGACTATGTTTCGAAAGCGCTGCAGGGTGGCGCAGACAGCTTCACCCAGAAGACCAAGCCGGTGGCCAAACCAGTAACTTTCAAGCCGACGACCAAGGAACACGTCCGCAGGGTCCACACTTTTACGAGCGGTGCGGCCGGTGTGTCAGCCAAGACGGTCGGCGCGATCGGCCATGTCGCACAGAACTTTGGTGCCACCCTCGGCCGGCACGGTAAGAATAATGGTCAGCCGAAGGGTTTCGACAAGGACGGTAAACCTCTCGACACATACAAGCCCGGGATCCTTAACAAGAGCATGATGGCCTTCTCAACAGTGGCCGATGGCATCGAACAAGCTGGCCGTACGCTTCTCGAGTCCAGCTCAAACGCCGCCACGACCGTCGTCGGCCACCGGTGGGGTCCTGAGGCTGGCGAGTTGTCGAGGAGCCTGGGAGGAGGTGTGAAGAATGTTGGGCTGGTCTACATCGATGTGACGGGTGTTTCCCGTCGCGCGGTCCTTAAGTCGGTAGCCAAGGGGATGGTGGTCGGCCGGGTCAAGGGTGGCGGGGAGGTCGTGGTTGGTGGCGGTGATGGCGGCGAGGCAGTCGTAAGCGGTGCACTTCCTCCTGGCCAGCAGCAACAATATCTGGAGGGCCAAGGCGCAGGCACTTCCTCGGAAACCAGCTCCATAAGCGGGGTGGAGGGTAAGAAGCCCGCGACGAAACGTTGAGACGGTGGTGGGCGGCCAGCCGCCATGATTTGAGGAGCGATGTTTGAACAAGTGTGGCTTCCCATAAGACGATTTGGATTTCCAATACGCGACCGCGTCGGCAGACAAGACCGATTGCACAGTACATTAGCCTCTAGTGCCTCCTTAATGAACAGCAGCAGCAATGGGTTGAGTGAGAACTTGAGCCGACAGACTTGACCTGTGGGCCCACATCTCGAAGTGTGTGAGAATACTTTCTTGCAGGCGTGTGGATCTGCGCTGTAGGTAAGCACATACACATATATGCAGTGTGTACTCGTACGTGCGTGCATAGGGAAAAAACATATTCATTTCTGTAGAACCTGCCTAATGCACGCAGTACTCCGTACCCAGTAATCAAGCACTTAGTGCCGAGTCTTGTCCATGCATGCAGTGAGATAGCCGCAGAGCCGGCGGCTCGGCCGAGAGGACGCCCTAAAACAGGCCGCACGGAGTCTGAGACCTCGGGAGTAACAAGATCAACAGTTCGCCATTGCTCTACCAAGCTTTGGCAGTGTTTGGCTACCCAGATCGCACCAGCTGGGGCGACGGACTTGCCATGATTGTATAGCCCAACTCGAACGCGGGAGTCACATCACAGAGGGGGCTGGCCACACACACTGTACGCACATACAGCTCGCACTCGCATCGACGCGTCTCGGTTGAGCTCCCCGCCCGGCGCGCCACGGCCCCACGTTGCTCGGCATTTGCCCTTCAGGATCAGGCGTCCTCGCCGCGGATCGATACCCATGTGTTGTCGGTGGGAATTGTGTGGAGCCTCCATTTTGTTCTATCACCAGCTTGCCGGCCGGCGTAAACGATCACAGGAGAAGGCACGCGACACTGATGGGGCAAGGTCAGGAAACAAACACTCCCCCTTCCCCTTGGGATCCTCCCAAGAACGCCATCTTCACAGGTCCCAACGGCCCCACGCGCCCGACCCTCGCTGACATGTAATCAACCTCGTCGCTCCAGGCGCAAGAGTCCAGCCTCTCCAAAATGCTCCACGAAATCCTCCTCTCCCTCTCAGGACACCCTTCGCCCCTGCTCCGAGCCGCCCAAGCCTCAGACCCCGATGCGCGCGCCAGCACCCTGATCTCGCCCCCCGAGCGCGAGCTCCTGCGCTCTGTCGCTCACCTGAGCGAGCTGCACGTCAAGCTGCTCAGCTTCGGCGCCCAGATAGCCGCCTCGCACCGGTCCATGATATGCCGCGCCGTGGCCACCGCGGTCAGCAGCCTGCACCTGGCCGCGTTCCAGCGCAAGGTTCTGGAGGTGGAGGAGACTATCCTGCGCAAGGATGCTGGCCTGGTCGGCGCCTACAACATCGTGCCGCTAACGGCGGTAGTCGGCGAATTCAGCGGTTGGACTAGAAGGCTGGAGTGGATGTGGGAGACGGTGCAGTTCATGCTCGCCACCGAGAGGCGCTCAGACGGCACCGAGACATTCTGCACTGGGGCAGCTATCATCAACAGGCTACGGGGCGAGTTGCAGACGGGCTATGCTGACATCGAGGAGACGGCCCGGAGCTTGGTTCAGGTCGCGGAGACGGCCTGGGTGAAGCAGGTGTCGGCTTGGATCCTGTACGGCCGTCTCCCCGGGTTCGGCGCCGAGGATTTCTTCATCCAGCTGCCGGCGGATGGAGAGGACGACTTCGTCTCTGTCCCAGACCTTCTCCCATCATTCGTTACCTCGCCGACAGCCGCGTCAATGCTCTTTATAGGGCGTTCTCTGAACCATATCAGGGCTAAGAGCAGCCTGGAAGGCGGCATGCAGGGGATGGATCACCTGTCTTCGCAACTCCGAGAGCTATCCCAGTTGACTTATCCCTTGGACAGTGCCACCTTCTCACGGACAATCACAAGCATAAGGCTCTTTCTTTCTCGACATACTCTGCAGAAGCTCCTGCCATTATCAAGGGTCCTGGAGATGCTACACCTTCTCCGGGACTTCTTCCTCCTCGGACGTGGCGAGTTCGCCATGGCTCTCACCCAGCAAGCAGACGAGAAGATTCGCAGCAGGTGGCGAAGGACCGACAATCTGGCCCATGAGAAGCGTGACGGCCTGAGCGGTGTCGTCGTCAAGGAAGGTGAAGTCATTGCGGTCCTGACCAGGACTTGGGCCGCCATGAGCTCAATGCAGGGCCACCAGGTGGAAGAGGACGAGGGTCTCGAAATGGCCAGAGACCTGCTCAAGCTAACTCTGGCAAAGCCAAAATCGGCCACCCCTGCGAGGCTGGGGCCAGTGAGCCAAATAGTAGCGACGCCATTCCGTAATTTCATGTTCTCTGTTCCTGTCACCCTCACCGTCCGTGTCCCCTCGCCACTGGACCTGTTCCTCAGCCAGTCGGACGTGCAGGCTTACACAGCTATCAACTCCTACCTCCACTCCATCCGCCGTGCACATCTCCGACTCACAGATCTGTGGAAGATCACGCCGCTCAGAAGGCACCACCCACCGCCTCCTACGCCGGCACGAGGGAGTACCAAGGGCGGCCGTGCCCGTGTCATCCTCTTGCGAGAGCGACAGGCCCGCCGGATGCTTGTCATGCGCAGCACATGGACCACATGCAGCGCGGCGATATTCTTCCTCGCCGAGGTCGAAGGGTACCTGCAGGTCGAGGTCGTGGCAGGCCTGTGGGAGGGCTTTCAGAGGTGGCTCACAACAGGGAGCGACGAGTACCGGCCGCCAGAGTCTGCGAGGCCGTCGCGCGTGCCGTCGCGCGTGCAGACGCCAGCCCCTCCGGTTGACACGGATGCGATGGACGAAGATGACGACGAGGACATGTGGCTCGCCGAAGGTGTGAAGACACCGCGGGCACGGGACCCCTTCGCGGAGGACAAGCACCACCACGATCCCCAGACGCTGGCTTCTGCGCACCGGCTGTACCTGGCCACCCTCGTCCGACGGCTGCTACTGACACACCAGGACTTCACGGACCCGCTTTATAACCTCCTCGTGGAGATGGACCAACTCGTGGCACTGGTCCACCGAATGCAGGAGATCTGGAACGCCATCGACCTCGAGGAAGACGTGGGCGTGGTGGACGCCTTCGTCGACCTGGAGCGCGAGGAGCGCGACATCAAGGGCCGGATCAAGTCCGTCGAGGACAAGACCAAGGCCGGGATTGAAGGCGTCATCACGGTACTGCGGAACCTTGAGGCGGACCACGAGGGTCTAGCCTGGGGGGGTGATGATGTTGGCGAGGACGGCGACGGAGGCGCTGGCCTCAGAGAAGAGGGACAGTATGTGCCCCGGCGTGTGGGTGGCTTAGATCGGTTGTTGATGAAGCTGGATTTTGGGAGCTGGTTCGATCGTGGGGACGTTGCAGAAGCAGCCACCGCAAGCCAGGAGACATGACAATTCTGAATGTTTATGAAGGGAGTTGCATGGCGTTGGCAAAGCTGGGAAACATTCATCAACGAGTTCAAAAACTTCCACATCATTACGAAGCGGAGTCGATCTATGTCTCGTCTCTCCTGTATTGGATTAATTTTCTTGTGCGTGGTTCTAACAGGGACCAACATGCTCTCCAGCCTATGCAGCAGAATAGCGTACCATGAAGCATTCAAGGTCGAGTTGGGTCAACTTGCTGCGCAAGATTCCTACCCACCTCAATCATCCTCCTCATCATCACTCCAAGCTCCCTCGGGCAAGGCGCCCACAAATTGCATGATGGACCCAGGGAACAGCTCAGGATCAGGATAAGACCTACATGGCGGCTTAAGACCGTATTTAGGAGGAACGTCAACGGACGTGGCTAGCTGACCATCAATGCGCCACGTCTCCTCAGTAATCTTGCAAGGTTTGAAGGCATTCGGGTTGTTCACCTTGAATGAAGTGATTTTCTATGACATGGCAGTAAGTCGTCTGCGCACAACGAGCTCCAAGGGAGAAGGGGCACACACCTTTCTGATGTCCGACTCCTCTGTGTCTTCTGTGAACCAGATCGAGCGATTTTCCTCCTTGTTACACCTCCGGATGAGCAGGCGGAAGTGCACGAGCGCGTTCTTTTCCTTGAGAGCGGCCAGCAGCTCGTCCAACATCCTATTCCAGATCCAGCCGCTGCCGAGGGGCCCCTCGCCCAGCCCGATACGCAGGTCGATGTACTCGAGCCGCTGCAGGGTCTCGCGGCCGATGAAGTTGGCCAGGCGCATGAACCCACCTCCGCCGTCTGGCAAGGGTGGGGCGCACGGGGGCAGCCGGTCGATGATGAACCACCGAGCCCTAAGGACGGGCATGCTCTCGTCCGTGATGCGCTTGCACAGGAGCAGGATGGTCGGCGTGTTCAAGTGTGGCCGTGCCCACCTCTTAATCTTGGGTCGCGCGGCGCTCTGCTTGTAATAGCAGCGGTACAGGTCTGCACAGGCAGGCCGCTGCAGCGAGGTGTTGTAGATCATGTTGCGGATCTCGGGCGGGAAGTCGAAGAAGGAGAATGGTCTCGCTTCCACAGCTTTTGAGGACGATTGCTCTGGCGATATTTGGCCATTGTCGTTTCCGTGCCTGTTCGGCGACTTGGGGTACGGGCTCAATTGACCGGGCATTGCGCGACAGAAAGAAAGTGATTCGTGGGGACGACCGTGTGTGTTGGGCGGGTCGGTTGTTCGGCTGTTGAAGGTGGGGGCACTGTGTCGAGGGTGCTCGGGACGGGACGAAGCGCAAGTTAATTCGGAGGGTCCCCGCGGCGTTGCGGAGAAGCTGTTGGACTCTGGCCAACGGACATTCCTACATTCGACCGACAACACCTCAGGGGCCAGCTTGGCATGAGATTCTATGCACTTGCTCATTGAGCAGATGGATCTTGAAATAACAGCTGGTGGATCCTGGGTTGCGAGAAGCGGGGGTCGGGAGACATGTGCAGCAGGTCGTACAGCCTCGAAGCCGGGCGCGAGTTACGAATGGCGGCGTCGAAGAAGACCCAGACACGGGCATTGGTGGACTCACACAACCGGGTGAAAGTGCAGGATTCAAATGCAAGTAGGTGTTCAATGAGGCTTGCACACCGACCGGGCGACTGGAGTGACACCACAGGCCATGTAGGCCAAGCCTGTCATTGCTTCACCTGGTCGGAAACCGGGACATGCAAGTCACAAACAACGAGAACAGCCGGCAGCCACGATGGCGTTGGAAATGTCACCTGGTGCTGCCTTCCCGAGGGGACGAACAAGGCCAGAGCGTGGCATGGACGTCGTAAACTCGGAAGTATCTAGGTACCTACCTCAAAAGACTACCTCTATACCTAGGTAGGTGGTTACTATGAAGGCAGCTAGCTGCTGGCTATCTGTTGCGGACAATGGGGCAAGTCAACGGATGAGAAAGTCCTGCTGACGACTCGATTGTCGTTTGATTGTAGTATCTTCAGTCGGCGAGGCCCACATTGTCAAACACAGACATCGTGTAACCTGTTGTAGCCTGGTCAGGCGCCGTATCTCCACGCTCGACGGCCTGACGGGCTGACAGATGCTGATCAAGGGAGACTTGCTTATCTAGTTAGTAAATGGCTTCTGTGGTTGCTCACCGTACGACCCGCCAGCTTCGAGATTGCTCCATCGAGACCGTCGCATAGTCCCAGCAGCACAGATTGACTAGACATTTTCACAGGTCATGTATCGGCTGAGAATGGAGACCGGTCAACAGATGCCTTTGTACTGTGTAGTATCGCATAACTCAGACCTATACGTCCTTGGCAGATGCCAGCCCAGCCTCGGAAGCAAGCGTCGTGTTACGCACCTGGGCCCGGGGGCCGCTTTCCGACGGAGGAGGGCAGCTTCAACATGCAAGTGGCTTGCAGGTAATGTGGGATGATGCCAGGGGTTTTTGGACCGTGACGACGGGGGGCGCCCTCATCGGAGGAAGCAAGGGGTGCCTCGAAGTCATTACCTCTCTAGAGGGCTCTCAGTGGCGATGTTATGTGCGTGCCGGGCATTCAGATGCAAGCGAGACTGCACCTCCCGCTGTGGGCTGATATGAGAAAGTCAAAATTAAATACGACGGCCTCGTCTTTGCTCCTGGTAGTGCACAGGTATCCTGTCACGTTCAAGGCTGTGCTTGGGAAGCACTGAAGTATTGGCAAAAGATGAGGCCATGAAGTTGGCAAGAAACAACAGGAATGCATGTGAATTGGTGATGGTCGGGTAGTAAATGTGACCTGTCAGTGATGTGCAGATTGTTTGGTTTCACAGCCAGGGTCTGGGTTGCCTCGCGGTGGTCCCTGCTTTGGCCCTTCTTTTGCAGCCTAGCCGTCACGCGTACCCCTACCTGGCAGTGCTCAGGGGTCAGATACGGTACTCCGCAGTGTGGTGGACAACTTACCCCAGCTCCTGCCCGGCCCAATACACAAGAATATCGTCTGGGTGGACTACCTAGCAGCCTAGCCGGTAGGCAGGGTAGGTCGGTTCACCACAGAGGCTGGCAGGCCAGGTAGCTCTAGCCCCCTCCCCCCCACATTCATTGCAGAGAGACGCCCCCCATCCGTTTCACTGCCCACCCCTACCCTCTCCTCTTTTGAGCCCATGCCCTTTTCGCCTTTCCCTTCCTCAATCTCTTTCACTGGACTCACCCTCACAATTGCATCCTAGATTGACGCCCCCTCAGCTTGTAGACCGCGAGCCTCTCCGTCCATCCACAATCCAGGTCATTGACGAGGACCGTCCTGGATTGGGTCGGATCGCATTGCATTTGCATCGCATTGCACTGGACCGGGACTGGACCGGGACTGGACCTGGACTGGATCGACTCAGCCTGCACTCAAGCTGGGCTGGGCTGGTACTGGACCGCTTCTCTGCACCACACCGGCGCGCCGCACCGCAACCTCACCACACAGCTGCGGTCACTTGTAGCCCAGCCTGATTGTCCAGGTTGGCGTCTGATTACCCCATCGGTTTCCCTTCTGGTCGAAACATCATGTCAACTACAAATGGACACACGGGCATCAACATCATGAACAATGGGCTCCGCCGAGCCCAGGGCTACTCGAACTCGCCCAACAAGCTGCCCCAGCATGCCGCCTCGTACCAGCAGCAAGCCTTCAACTCCCAGCAGCCGCCACAGGCCCAGTACCCCCATCACCTCTTCACGACTCCCAATGCCTCACCCGTCCACAACATCCCCAGCGTGCAAAATGGCTCCAGGGCCCAGCAGTCCCACCCCCAGCTGCCCGTCCCCAGCTCGCGTCAGCAGCGGGCCACAACCCATCAGATGCCCTCTAACAGCACTCCGTTGAACTATCTCATGAACCAGCAGCCTCTTCCGCAGCAGTCTATCAGCCAGCAGCAGCAGCAGCAGCAGCAGCAGCAGCAGCAACAGCAACAGCAACAGCAGCAGCAACAGCAACAGCAGTCTGTGGGCCAGCAGATGTCCATAAATCAGCACGTCTCTCCGAACGAGAACCCCATCATCTCTCAGCCTCCACCTCAACACACCCATCCTGCTCAGCAGCCTGTGCTGACGCCGCAGCCACCCCAATCTCAACTGCAACCGCCTCCGCCGCCCCAGCCACAGGCTCAACCTCAAGCTCCACCGCCGGCACAGCAGCCCCAGCAGCTTCAAGCTGAGGCGCCGGGACAGAGCCAGGAGGGCCAGCACGATGATACGATGGAGGTTGAGAGCCCGGGCGAGGAGGACGGGGACGACAGTGCCCTCGATAAGTCAGCCGACAATGGGACTCCGTTTGTGCCCCGGACCCCAATGGGCACCATGATGTCTGCGCCTCCCCAGGGTGGGAGCTTCCCTACCCTTGACGCCGTGCACAAGGCCGTCCTCGAGTATTGCACCTCGGTCGGATACGCCATTGTTATCGGCAGGTCGAAAAAGACAGTGCCGGGACTGAAGAAGGTGCTGTTTGTCTGTGACCGCGCAGGAAAGCCTCCGAAACGCGTAAGCCCCGAGATGCGGAAGCGGAAAACGTCCTCCCGCAAGTGTGACTGCCAGTTCGGTTTCTTCGCCATAGAGCAGCGGACCCAGTGGACTGTCCGTTATCGGCCGGATCCAGTTCACTTACAACACAACCATGGCCCAAGTGAGAGCCCCCTTCTACACCCTGCCGCACGTAAGCTTGACAGCAAGATGGTTGCCGCCGTCAAGCAGCTCAAAGAAAATGGTATGTTGTACCCGGGAGTTATCAGCTGTATCTCTTGGGCACCTGCTAATCCGCCGCAGGTGTGGGTGTCAGCGCGACGTTGGAGATACTGCAGACAGAAAACCCACATGTGCCACTCCTTCCGCGGGACATTTATAACGCGAGAGCAGCCATCAATCGCAACCCTCAGAAGATCAACGCTGCTCTGGCCGAGGACCGACCTGCCATCTACAGCAAGCCACATCCGAGCGCCGAGGAACGCATCAGGGCCGATTTGCGGCGTGAGCTTGCCAAGGCTAAAGAGGAGTTCGAGAAGGTGAAACAGGACAACGAAAAAAGGATCACCGAGCTGGAAGAGAAGCTTCGCGAGAAGGATAAGATCATCAAGAAGTACGAGATGTTTGTTGACCTGTGCAACGAGCGTGTGATGATCCAGCGGGAAAAATTGAAGGACATTGACGACAATGGCAATGCCAGTAGGCCTTGAAAAGATGAAGATCACGAGGAAGAGGAGTAAGAACGGACTACAAATGGAAAGGGAAAAGGGCCACGAGTATCACGGTTTCACGCATTGATAATGGATTCAGCCAGGCATAAGATGGGGGGCATCTGGTTCGGGGTCTAGTTGTGTCTTGGGTCTGGGGGTCAGTGGCGTTGACGTTCTTTGTATTGAGAGAAATTCCATGGTGGGGGAAAAAAAAGGCAAGATGTCATCCGCAGGCAGGTTGTGGGCGTGGAAGCCATTAACAACATATGGGTTTGTTCGCAAGCATTCCATGTCTAGATCCCGCGGGCATGAATGTGAGGATCATGACCGAGCAAACCTATTCCTCTAGCGGTTTGTCCAAGTAGACTAATACTGCCGCGGCCCCGTCGTACAAGGTCTGTCCAACTGCTGCAGGTCTGTCGTGTAGTCCTGCCCGGCCGGCATATACCAATATTTCAGGGCACACCTGCAAATAATGATCCACGTCCAGGCTGCAGAGGGGCGCCTCTTTACCTTTCGCAAACATTTAGACTGATGCGTTGGAGGATTGCTCGCAGCCGAGAAAAGCTTGGCCGGCTCTGGAAGGATGCGCAATGTCTATCATGTGAATTTGAGCCCCAGCTACTACCGTTGGTAGGTGGCACATATTATGCACACCTTGGCCCGGCAGGCCGGTCTTCCAACAGTCTTCGTGCTCCAAACTGTATGTAGACTACGCTGAACCTGGGTACCTAGGTACTTTGGCTCTTGTAGTTGCTGGGCTCTGGTGCATGAATGCCGGCAGGCGTCGAGGCCAATCAAAATCCAGGTACCCGCCCTCCCGCATGCTCTCAGTCGCGACAGGGGTCCTCCAACGGGCAGCGCGTGGCCCAAAGCTGCCCGAGTTTTGGAAGTCAACACTGGTGCCAGTTCTGTTGGTGGTTCAGTCATGCTGGAATTCTATACTCCAGGGCTTTAATGACCGACCGCCATCGAGCCGCCTCCCTGCCCGTGCATCACGCATTTTCACATTGCCAGCTTTCGCCCACGACATCGGGCCAATTGTTACAGCAACGAGATACCCCTTCAAGCTGCCTTCATTTCTTGCTTTCGTCCTTGCGAATACCCGCCTGCTCTCCGCCCGGCTGTGTAACCCCTTAACCAACCTGTGCCCCGGCTCAGGCTTGTAAAGCGCCTGCGAACGTCGGATAGACATGACCACGATAGTCTGACCCGCCAAACCCTCTCACCACGACAACGCCCATCATGGACGCGGCCGTATCTCCTCAGCCCCCGGGCACGCCTGTCAACGGCACCGGCAACGGCACCAACGGCACCAACGGCGTCAGTACCGCCACCCCTCTCGTTGCCATCGATGCCGCCCGCGTCGTTGAGCACCTGGCACATCTGCTCGAGGCCGCCCTTGGCGCATCGCGCGACGAGCTCGAAGCTTCCGGCAGCCTCCTGTCAAAGGCACGGTACAACGACACATTACAGCGATGTAGTCGCTTCGCCAACGACAACATCGTGTGTCTGTACATACAAAAGGACCTGGCCGCAGCCCCTCAACTAGAAAATGGCGACGTGGATTCGGGTATGGCGCCCCTCCCCCTCCAGACCCGTCTTTGTCGACACATGTGCTAACTGTAAACCCCAAAAGGTCCATCACAACACACATATACTATCGCATCCGACTTATCCTCAGCAGCCACCACCGTCGCGTTCCTGGTCCTCCTGAAGCGCCCTCAACCCCTCGATCCATCCGCGCCCCTCGCCTCACAGCTCCAGGTGCTGAACCTCCCAGGCCCAGCATACCTTGCTGCCACCGCTGGCGAGCAGGGCCCGGCTGCTTCGCCATTTGAATACCTACAACTCTTCTTGCACAACGGTCTGGCGCCATACTTCGATGCCAGCACAAAGTCTCAACAGATGATCGGCGGTGTCCGCGGCAGAGCTGACGTCGACGCAAAGACTGGAATACCAGTGACGAAGAAGAGGTGGACGGAGCTGGAACTGAGCTTGTCACATTTGCAGCAGAATGTTGAGATCCCCGAAGTTCTCCTGCCGTTCCACCCGACGGTACAGAACGCCCTCGACGATGCTGCATCTCGCCAGGTCAAGCCCTCGCTCGACTTGATACCGCCCGCCCTCCTCCAGGACAGCACCTTCCTGAACCAGTTGCAGACGAATGTAAATAACTGGATCAAATCTATTCAGGCCATCACCAAGATGAACCGTGATCCAACCACCGGTACCGCGAACCAGGAGATCAACTTTTGGTTGTCCATGGAGGCCGCCCTCGGTGGCATCGAGACTCAGCTTGGAAGCGATGGTGTGCGTCTGACGCTGGAGATATTGAAGCACGCAAAGCGTTTCCAGGCAACTGTCAGTTTTGGAGCGGACACGGGCCTGAAGGAAGCCATGGATACAGTTCAAAAGTACAACCAGCTGATGCGTGACTTTCCTTTGGACGAGCTCCTCTCGGCAACCTCATTGCCCAAGGTCCGGGATGCTATTGATCAGATATTCACACACCTGAACAAGAAACTCCGGATTTGCCCGTACCCCATCCGACGAGCCTTGCCTTTGGTTGAGGCCTTCTCGGCCGATCTGGACGAGGTTCTGCACCGCCTTCTTCCAGGAACAGAGCTGGTCGATCTCGATTACCAGGAGTTTAGCAACGTCATGCGCCTGACGGACAGTGTCTTCAAGGCTTGGGACGATAATAAAAAGGCTTTCACAGATGTCGCCCGTGATGTCACCAGGCGGAGGAACGAGAAGTTCATTCCTATCAAGATCAACCCCAAACACATCGAGCTGCAATCTCGGCTGAAGTACGTCAGTAATTTCCGCGACAACCACGAGCAGCTGCAAAAGACGATCGTCAACGTACTTGGCCCCAAGGCGACCGTGACCGAGCTGATGGATGGCGCAAACGCAGAAGGCGTCGTCGTTGAAGAGATGGGCGACGTCGATGCTGTGGAGGAGGTCAAGCAAGCTTGGGAAGCGCTGAGAAACGTGGACCTACTTGATGTTTCCACCGAAGGAACTCAGCGATGGGTCAAGGCCGAGGAGACTTACAATGAACGAACGTCCCGCGTTGAGAACTCCATCATCGCTCGGCTGCGAGATCGCCTTGCTACAGCCAAGAATGCGAACGAAATGTTCCGCGTCTTCTCCAAGTTTAACGCGCTTTTCGTGCGGCCAAAGATTCGAGGTGCTATCGCAGAGTACCAAACCCAGCTTATTGATAACGTAAAGCTGGCCATCAACTCTCTCCATGAGCGCTTTAAACAGCAGTACGGTCATTCTGAGGCGCACGCCATGGCTCAACTTCACGATCTTCCTCCTGTGTCTGGAGCTATCATTTGGGCACGTCAGATCGAGCGGCAACTCGACGGTTACATGAAGAAAGTTGAGGATGTTCTCGGATCCGAATGGGCGCTTCACACCGAAGGCCAAAAGCTCAAGAACGATAGCGAGCTGTTCCGGAAGAAGCTCAACACGCGGCCGATATACGAAGCCTGGCTTCATGATGTACAGAGGAAGAACATCACCATTTCGGGCCTTATCTTCACCATCAGCAAGATCCGGGCTGCCGGAAACGTCCTAGAGCTTCAGATCAATTTCGATGGCCAGGTGATTGCCCTATTCAAAGAGGTCCGGAACCTCATGTGGCTGAATTATAGTGTACCTCACGCCATAAACAGTGTGTCGAAAGAAGCCAAGAGAGTCTATCCCTTCGCTGTAAGCCTCATGGAGAGCGTCAGGACCTACGCGCAGACCGATCGCCAGATCGCGGATATGCCGGACGTCTCCGTGTTGCTTGGTGGTCTTCGGAACGAAGTTCAGGAACTTGTTCGCAGGGGTATGCCGCTCAGATGGGAATCTTTTAACAACATGTACGAATTACATTTCAGAGCGGACTCGTCAAAGGGTGAGAGCAAGCATGTCACTTTCGTCAAAGAGTTCTCTGTGGCAGTGTCACAGCTCCAGTTCAAGACCATGACGTTGGCCTCCATCAACACAACCATCCAGAAGGCTCTTGCTGAGCTCAGTTCTTGCCCATACGAAGCCTCTGAATTTGATTCACGACTCGGAATCATCCAGGACGCGGTGGATCAATTGAACCTGGAACAATACGTGAACCTTGGCTACTGGGTCGACGGCATGAACTCTCATATCAAGGAAGTCCTGCTTATCCGCCTACAACGCGCAATGTCGGCTTGGATAGAGGCTTTTGAGGATGACCATTTTGAGGGGGACGATTCGCGTCGGAGGGTACACGGAGATGGTGCTGCGAACAGCAAATCTGACAAACCAGTCATGAAACAGCTAATCCACGAAATCACGATGCGGAACCAGGTCATCTATCTCGATCCTCCTCTGGAATTTGCACGCGCTAGCTGGTTCCTGCAGCTTCAAGATTGGCTTGGTGTTGTGTGCAATCTGAAGAAGATCAAGGCAACTCGTTATCAAATGAGTCTGAGTCTAAACACAACGGCCCAAGATGAGCCCCGCTTCAACGACCTCCCCGCTGAATGCACCGAGATGCTCATTCGTGTGCATGGCTCCGTCGATAAGAAGCTTCAGGAGATTGGGGCTTACGTCGACAAATGGCTGCAGTTCCAGTCCTTGTGGGACTTGCAGTCGGACCAAGTCTACGAAATACTTGGTGACCAACTTTCACGATGGCTGCAACTCTTGCAGGAGCTCCGCAAAACACGATCGACCTTTGACACATCTGAGGTCAGCCGCTCGTTCGGCCATGTCACCATCGATTATGATCAGGTGCAGACCAAGGTCAATGCCAAGTACGACCAATGGCAGCATGACATTCTGCTCAAGTTCGCGAGTCGTCTCGGAAACCGCATGCGAGAAGTCCATGCTGAGATCGAGAAGGCCCGGCGAGATCTAGAAAGCCACAGCCTGGAAGCATCATCCACAGCGCAAGCTGTCCAGTTCATCACCATTGTGCAAAGTGCCAAGCGGCAGGTCAAGCTTTGGGCACCAGAGGTGGAAATCTTCCGCCAGGGCGAGTCCACCCTTGTGAGGCAGCGTTACCAGTTCCCCAATGACTGGCTACATGCGGAACAGGTAGACGGCATGTGGGACGCCTTGAACGAGCTTCTAGCGCGCAAGTCGAAAATTGTCCAGGACCAGACGGACGCCTTACGAGCAAAGATCGTGGCGGAGGACAAGGTCGTTGCCGATAAAATCACTGAAGTGGCGCAGCAGTGGAATGAGGAGAAGCCAGTGTCTGGTACTATACCTCCTGACGAGGCCAATGCCACGCTGAGCTCCTTCGAAATGAGGATCACCCAGCTTCAAGAAGAATTTGCCATGGTTTCTAAGGCGAAGGAAGCCCTCGACCTTCCTGCGTCCGCTGATTCGTCCTTGGGTGTGATACTGGAAGAGGTCCAAGACTTCAAATCTGTCTGGGCTTCACTTTCTCTGATTTGGAAGAGTCTGAACGAGTTGCGCGAGATGCTATGGACCAGCGTACAGCCAAGGAAGATCCGATCATCAATTGATGGCCTCATTAAGATGACAAAGGAGATGCCCAGCAGGATGCGGCAGTATGCTGCGTTTGAGCACATCCAAAACATTCTCCGGCAGTACTTGAAAGTCAACTCTCTGCTGGGAGATCTCAAGTCAGAGGCTGTGCGAGACCGACATTGGACTAAAATCTGGAAGCAGATCAAGCCTGGCAAACGGTATTCTCCGGTGTCCATGACATTGGGAGATGTTTGGGACCTAAATCTTGTGGCCACTGAAGTCATCATCAAGGACGTGATTGCCCAAGCCCAGGGTGAGATGGCCCTTGAGGAGTTCCTGAGGCAGGTGAAGGAGGACTGGACGAACTATCACCTCGAACTCGTCAATTACCAGAACAAATGCCGTCTCATTCGAGGCTGGGATGAGCTCTTCGCAAAGTGCAGTGAAAATCTCAATTCGCTGCAGGCAATGAAGCACTCCCCTTACTACAAAGAGTTTGAGGAGGAAGCCTCCACCTGGGAGGACAGGCTGAACCGTGTGCATGTTCTTTTCGACGTCTGGATTGATGTTCAACGCCAATGGGTCTACCTCGAGGGCGTCTTCACTGGCAATGCGGATATCAAGCACCTGCTTCCCATCGAGTCTTCGAGGTTCCAAAACATCAACAGCGAGTTTTCAGCGGTGATGAAAAAGGTCTACAAGCAGCCCACTGTCCTCGACGTACTCAATATACCGAATGTGCAGAAGTCTTTGGAGAGATTGGCAGAGTTGCTCAACAAGATTCAGAAAGCGCTGGGCGAGTACCTCGAGAAGGAGCGTGTCTCGTTCCCTCGGTTCTATTTCGTCGGCGACGAAGACCTTCTGGAAATGATCGGCAACAGTAACGACACTTTGCGTATTGCTAAGCACTTCAAGAAGATGTTCGCTGGTCTCTCTGGCCTGGTCATGGACGAAGAGGGTGTCATCTCCGGCTTTACCTCCAAGGAGGGCGAGGTTGTGCGACTCAAGAAAGAAATATCGGTCATCAAGACTCCCAAGATTAATGACTGGCTCGCGCTTTTGGAAAGCGGAATGAAGGCAACGCTTGCCGAGTTGCTGGCCGAGGCTGTCGAGCAGTACACGCCCATTTTTTCCAGCGAGAAGATCGAGCAATCAGCCATGAGCGAGTTCATGGCAGCTTATCCAAGTCAGATCGTGGTCCTGGCAACTCAGGTCGTCTGGACCACTGCCATTGACCAAGCACTCAACGATGGTGGCAAAGACCTCCAATCCCTGTTCGAGCGGGAGGTTCAGGTGCTTCGTCTTCTCGCGGAAACGGTCTTGGGTGACCTGGAGGTACTGATGAGGAAGAAATGTGAGCAGCTCATCACCGAATGCGTCCACCAGCGGGATGTCATTGAGAAGCTTGTAAAGCTCAATGCCACGAGTCCGACACATTACATGTGGCTCCTTCAGATGCGCTATGTCTACACTCCTCAGGGCGAATTCCCAGACCGCCTCCATATCAAGATGGCGAACGCTAAGCTCAACTACGGCTTCGAGTATCTGGGTGTGCCTGACAGGCTTGTTCGAACGCCGCTCACCGACAGGTGCTTCCTCACTCTCACACAAGGACTGTGCCAGCGTCTAGGAGGATCGCCTTATGGACCTGCCGGTACCGGCAAAACGGAGTCTGTCAAGGCCCTTGGTGTCGAACTCGGCAGATTCACTCTGGTTTTCTGCTGTGATGACACTTTCGATTTCCAAGCCATGGGTCGTATTTTCCTCGGTATCTGTCAAGTTGGTGCCTGGGGCTGTTTCGACGAGTTCAACCGTCTTGAAGAGCGCATTTTGTCCGCTGTTTCCCAGCAGATCCAGAACATCCAGCTTGGTCTGAAACAAGGTGCTGAGGACGACAAGGCTCAAATCGAGCTTGTAGGTCGCCAGCTTCACGTCAACGAAGACACGGGCATCTTCATCACAATGAACCCCGGCTATGCTGGTCGGTCCAATCTGCCAGACAACCTCAAGAAGCTCTTCCGCAGTGTGGCCATGTCGAAGCCTGACAAGGAGCTCATCGCTGAAGTCATGCTGTACTCTCAAGGCTTCAATCAGGCTAAGCAACTGTCGAAGCAAACCGTACCTTTTTTCGACCAATGTTCAGCCAAGCTATCGAAACAAGCCCACTACGACTTTGGTCTTCGTGCTCTCAAGAGCGTCCTAGTAAGCTCTGGTGGACTGAAACGGGCCCGTCTCATCGAGAGTGGAGGCGATCTGGGCGCAGAAGAGGTGGTCGAGCCGGAGATCATTGTACAAAGCATCCGTGAGACCATTGCGCCCAAACTGATCAAAACTGATGTGGACATCATGATGGATGTCGAAGAGGTCTGCTTCCCTGGGGTGAAATACATCCCCGCCAACCTGCACAGTCTTGAGGAGGCAATTCGCCGCTTGGCAGACGAAAGACAACTCGTTGTCAACGAGACGTGGATGACAAAAATCCTCCAGCTGTATCAAATTCAGAAGATTCATCACGGTGTCATGATGGTTGGAAATTCTGGGTCAGGAAAGTCAGCTGCCTGGAGATTGCTTCTTGACGCACTTCAACAAGTCGAAAGTGTGGAGGGCGTCTCCCATGTCATTGACTCGAAAGTCATGTCCAAGGAGGCACTGTACGGAAATCTGGATTCCACCACCCGGGAATGGACGGATGGTCTCTTCACGAGCATTCTTCGAAAAATTGTGGACAATTTACGCGGTGAGGATACCAAGCGTCACTGGATTGTCTTCGACGGCGACGTCGACCCTGAGTGGGTTGAAAACTTGAATAGTGTGCTCGATGACAACAAGCTGCTCACTCTTCCCAATGGCGAGCGTCTCAATTTGCCGCCTAATGTCCGCATCATGTTCGAAGTGGAAACATTGAAGTACGCCACTCTCGCAACAGTCAGCAGATGCGGTATGGTCTGGTTCAGCGAAGACACTGTCACACCTAGCATGATGGTGACCAACTATCTTGAGACACTGCGCACAGTCGCATTCGAGGACCTAGACGAGGATGCCGTAGCCACTGGGCAGAGCTCTGCGAAGGCCCTGGCTGTGCAGACGCACGCTGCTGATCTCTTGCGTTCGCATCTCGAGTCTGAGGGCTTTATCCTGGCTGCTTTGCAACAAGCAGAGAACTACAACCACATTATGGAGTTCACAGTAGCCAGAGTGCTCAACACTTTGTTCTCCCTGCTCAATAAGGCCGTACGCGACATCATCGAGTACAACTCCCAGCACGTCGACTTCCCTCTGGATCCCGAACAAGTGGAGGGCTTCATAGCCAAGAAGCTTTTGCTCGCTCTGGTCTGGTCTTTTACTGGCGACTGTCCTCTGAGTGATCGCAAGGCATTCGGTGACAGCCTGTGTGGTCTCGCAGATTTCGGGTCGCCGCCTCTGGATGGGTCCAGCGCCCTCATTGATTTCGACGTTTCCCTCCCACAAGCTGAATGGACACCTTGGCAGAATCAGGTGCCGACGATCGAAGTCAACACTCACTCCATCACCCAGACTGATGTTGTCATTCCGACTCTCGACACCGTTCGACACGAAGATGTCCTGTACTCATGGTTGGCTGAACATAAGCCGCTTCTTCTGTGCGGACCGCCAGGCTCTGGTAAAACGATGACACTGTTCAGCGCGCTACGCAAGCTCCCGAACATGGAGGTCGTTGGCCTTAACTTCTCGAGTGCTACCACACCTGACCTCCTCATCAAGACATTTGAGCAGTACTGTGAGTACAAGAAGACGCTGAATGGAGTGACACTATCTCCAACTCAAATTGGGCGTTGGCTCGTCATATTTTGTGACGAGATCAATTTGCCGGCTCCGGATAGGTACGGCACTCAGAGAGCCATATCATTCATCCGTCAGCTAGTCGAACACAACGGCTTCTGGAGGACTTCCGACAAGTCGTGGGTGACCCTCGACAGAATCCAGTTCGTAGGCGCTTGTAATCCACCTACAGACGCTGGGCGTACGCCCATGGCTGCACGTTTCCTCCGCCATGCCCCTCTCATCATGGTTGACTACCCAGGCGAGCAATCTCTTCACCAAATTTACGGGACGTTCAATGCTGCCGTGCTCAAGATCATCCCCTCCCTTCGCGGATATGCAGAGGCGCTCACGCAGTCCATGGTCCGGTTCTTCCTCGAGTCTCAGCAGCGATTCACGACTAAGATCCAGCCTCATTACGTGTACAGTCCTCGTGAGTTGACTCGCTGGGTTCGCGGTGTCTACGAAGCAATCCGACCTCTCGAGACTTTGTCGGTTGAAGGCTTGGTAAGGATTTGGGCACACGAGGCTCTGCGTCTGTTCCAAGATCGTCTTGTTGCCGAGGACGAGCGCAAGTGGACAGATGACGCTGTGCGTAGAATCGCAATGGACTTCTTCCCGACTATCGACGAACAGCAGGCCCTCGGTGGCCCAATCCTCTACTCCAACTGGCTGTCTAAGAACTACGTCCCGGTCGACCGGGAACAACTCCGTGATTTTGTCAAGGCTCGTCTGAAGACCTTTTGCGAGGAGGAAGTTGACGTTCCGCTTATCTTGTTTAACGATGTCTTGGAGCATGTCCTCCGCATTGATCGTGTCTTCCGGCAGCCCCAGGGTCATCTTATTCTCATCGGAGTCAGCGGCTCAGGAAAGACAACCCTATCACGTTTTGTCGCCTGGATGAACGGTCTTAAGGTCTACCAAATCAAGGTGCACGGCAAGTACTCAGCCGAAGACTTTGACGAGGACCTGAGAGAGGTCTTGCGGCGTTGCGGCTGTAAGGGCGAGAAAATGTGCTTCATCATGGACGAGTCCAACGTTCTTGACTCCGGTTTCCTCGAGAGGATGAACACGCTGCTCGCCAATGCTGAGGTACCTGGTCTCTTTGAAGGTGACGATTTCGCAGCCTTGATGACAGCCTGCAAGGAGGGTGCACAACGTCAAGGGCTACTCCTTGATTCCCAGGAGGAGCTGTACAAGTGGTTCACGTCGCAAATTGTCAAGAACTTGCACGTCGTGTTCACCATGAATCCACCAGAAGACGGGCTCTCCTCGAAGGCTGCTACTAGTCCTGCCTTGTTCAACCGTTGTGTCCTCAACTGGTTCGGAGACTGGTCGGATCAAGCCTTGTTCCAGGTTGCTCACGAGCTGACGCATTCTGTGGATCTTGACCGCGCCAACTTCCAAGCACCAGACTCTATTCCCATTGCCTACCGTGGCCTCAGCCTGCCGCCTTCACACAGAGAATCCGTCGTCAACTCTATGGTCTACATTCACTACTCTCTCCAGCGCTTCAACATCAAGTTACAGAAGCAGCAGGGCAAGGTTACCTTCTTGACACCCCGTCACTTCTTGGATTTCGTGGCACAATATGTCAAGCTGTACAACGAAAAGCGGGAGGACCTTGAGGAACAGCAGCGCCATCTCAACGTGGGTCTTGAGAAGCTGAGGGACACTGTGGACAAGGTCAGAGACCTTCGCGAGAGTCTTGCTGAGAAGAAGGCCCAGCTGGAGCAGAAAGATATTGAGGCAAATGAGAAGCTGCAACGCATGGTCGCCGATCAGAGGGAGGCCGAGCAGCGCAAGGCCACGTCTCTCGAAGTCCAGGCCGCGCTCGAGAAGCAAGAAGCTGAAGTCGCAACGAGGAAGAAGGTAGTATTGGAAGATCTGGCGAAGGCAGAGCCTGCAGTCGAGGAAGCCAAAGCCAGCGTCAGCAACATCAAGCGTCAACACCTGACTGAAGTCCGATCCATGAATACGCCGCCCCAGGGCGTCAAGCTTGCACTGGATTCCGTTTGCACGCTGATCGGCCACAAGGTCAACGATTGGAAGGCCGTTCAGGCCGTCGTACGACGAGACGACTTTATTGCAAGCATCATCAACTTCAACAACGAGAAGCAAATGACCAAGAACCTTCGTGTGAAGATGAGGAACGAATTCTTATCCAACCCCGAATTCACGTTTGAGAGGGTCAACCGTGCCAGTAAGGCTTGTGGTCCCCTGGTCCAGTGGGTGGAGGCTCAAGTAAATTTTGCCGAAATCCTCGACCGAGTTGGTCCCCTGAGGGCGGAAGTCGAGCAGCTGGAGGAGCAAGCTTTGCAGACCAAAGCCGAGGCCAAAGCGATTGAGAGCAACATTGCCCATTTGGAGCAGAGTATTGCCACGTACAAGACCGAGTATGCGGCGCTGATCAGCGAGACGCAGGCTATCAAGTCTGAAATGTCCAAGGTCCAGTTCAAGGTCGACCGAAGCGTCAAACTGCTCGACAGCCTTTCTTCTGAGCGTGTGCGTTGGGAAGAGGGTAGCAAGTCTTTTGAGACGCAGATCAGCACACTGGTAGGAGATGTGCTTGTTGCCGCTGCTTTCCTTGCCTACAGCGGTCTGTATGACCAGACCTTCCGCAAGTCCATGATGGAGGACTGGCTACACCAGCTGCACCTATCTGGTATTCAGTTCAAGCCACACAACCCGATGACTGAATACTTGTCCACTGCCGATGAGCGTCTCGGGTGGCACGAAAACAGCCTGCCCGTGGATGACTTATGCACTGAGAATGCTATCATCCTGAAACGCTTCAACAGGTACCCGTTGATCATCGATCCTTCGGGCAGAGTCAACGAGTTCCTTCAAAAGGAGTGTAAAGACCGACGCTTAACCATCACCAGTTTCTTGGATGATTCCTTCACCAAGCAGCTTGAAAGCTCTCTTCGATTCGGCAACCCAATTCTCATCCAGGATGCGGAGCATCTCGACCCCATCCTCAACCACGTGCTAAACAAAGAGTACCAGAAGACGGGTGGGCGTGTACTTATCCAGCTTGGAAAGCAGCAGATCGACTTCTCGCCGGCGTTCAAGCTTTACTTGTCTACTAGGGACCCGTCTGCCACATTTGCACCGGACATCTGCAGTCGAACCACATTTGTGAACTTCACTGTCACACAGAGCAGTCTCCAGACACAGTCGCTGAACGATGCGCTGAAGTCTGAGCGGCCAGATGTTGACGAGAGGCGGTCGAACCTCATCAAGCTCCAGGGCGAGTTCAAGGTTCACTTGCGACAGCTCGAGAAGCGCCTGTTGCAGGCACTAAACGAGTCCCGTGGTAACATCCTGGATGACGACAACGTAATTGAAACGTTGGAGACTCTGAAGACTGAGGCTGCCGAAATATCGGCCAAGATGAGCAACACTGAAGGCGTTATGGCGGAGGTCGAGCAGATCACTCTCGAGTACGATGTCATTGCCAAGTCTTGCAGTGCCGTGTACGCTGTCCTTGAACAGTTGCACTACCTGAACCACTTCTACCAGTTCTCTCTTCAGTACTTCCTCGACATCTTCCACGGTGTGCTTCATGGTAATCCGAACTTGGCAAACGAGACGAATCACAAGGTGCGCCGTGACATCATTGTCAGGGATCTGTTCATCGCCGCATTCAAGAGGACTGCTCTTGGTTTACTCCAAAAAGACCGCATTACCCTCGCAATGCTCCTGGCCCAGGCATCTCCATACAAGATGGACAGCAACCTCATTGACAACATCCTGGACGAAAGGATCGAGGGCAAGGACGTCTCAACCGAGGCGGATGCCAAGGACGAGGCATTCGCGCGGGCCAGAAAACTGCCCGGTCTCAAGGAGAGACTTGATCAGGTCTCTTCCAGCGACTGGGACGAATTCTTCACTCAAGAGCTAGCCGAAAACTTCGTTCCCAAAGTCTGGGATGACAGCACGGATGACAACGATAAGGCTCTCATCTCACTGCTGCTAGTGAAGCTTTTCCGTCTTGACCGTTTTGTGCCTGCGGCAGAGCGCTTCGTGGCCCTGGTATTCGGACCTGAACTGTTCGATATCGTGGAAGATCTCAAGGCTACTGTCACCCAAGTACCAGCAACCCGTCCGATTGCTCTGGTGTCTAGTCCCGGCTTCGATGCCAGCTACAAAGTTGACAGCTTGGTGGAGAGAACACGTGTTAGGTGCACGAATATTGCCATGGGCTCCAACGAAGGTGTTGCGACCGCCGACAAGGCGATTAGTAACGCGGCTCAGATTGGTTCCTGGGTTCTGGTCAAGAACGTTCATCTCGCACCAACTTGGCTGCAGAGCCTCGAGAAGCGTATGGAATCGCTCAACCCCAACCCGGAATTCAGGCTCTTCCTTTCGATGGAAGCGAGCCCGAAGATTCCTGTCAACCTCCTCCGCGCCTCTCGCGTGCTCATGTACGAGCAACCTGCTGGTGTGAGGGCCAACATGAAAGACTCGATGTCCTCGCTCTCTGCGAGACCCGCCAAGAGCCCTGTTGAGCGGCAGAGGCTTTACCTATTGCTTTCTTTCTTGCATGCAGTCGTTCAGGAGCGTCTGCGCTATGCGCCAAGTCTTGGTTGGAAGGGTTTCTGGGAGTTCAACGACAGTGACGTGAGTATTCTGCCCTTCAACTGAACCATGACTATTACTGACAATCCGTAGTACGAGTGCTCGGCCTTTGTGATCGATACGTGGGTCGAAACAGTCGCCCAAAACCGGACAAACATCGCACCCCAGAACATTCCGTGGGAAATGATCCGGTACCTTGTCACAGAAACCTACGGCGGCAAGATTGACGACGAGGGCGACTACAAGCTCCTCACGGAGCTCGTTCACTCCTTCCTGACACCCGCGGCCTATGACATTGGCCACAAATTGGTCGAAGGCGGCGATAAGGAGGGCAACTTGGAGGTGCCGTCGGGCACTTCCATGCAGGACTTCATGGGATGGATCCACAAGCTCCCCGAGCGCGAGCCGCCTACATACCTAGGCTTGCCGGCCAATGCGGAGAAGTTGTTGCTTGTCGGTCTTGGACAGAGCATGATTCAGAATTTGAGGAAGGTCACGGATTTGCTCGATGAGGGTGAACAATTGGTGACTGAAGCAGCACAAGCTGCGTGATAGAGTGGTAACGTGCAGGAGAAGAACAGATTTGGGTCGGCCGCGCCCTGTATTCTGATGTTATTTCAGCATTTGGTTCTTTGGTTTTTTTGGGGGGGGGTTTTTATTTATCAATGCTCTACTCATCTATCTGGGCGTCTGGCGGAAGAGAAGCTGGGAACTTGGTTGCTGCCTTCGTCACAGACAGATACCCCCTTGCCGAGACTTGACTTCTTTTGTGTCACTTTTGTGATTTAGACTTGTAGAGAAATTCACTTGAATCTTTCTCATTGCTCTTTTTTTCTGCTGAAGTCATCACGCTTTGCCCCCTGTGCTTCAGCCGCATTGAGCTCCATTTATAGCTTCATCATTATTGCGGCATGCTTCTAGGCCCACCCTTCTTCTTCAGGCACGATTTATTCGTGCCGGTAAAGTTTGAGTGAACACCATGTTATTAACTGGTCTTCAAGCCGGTGCTGAGGGTCTCGAGCGACTCACACGTGGACACATATACGTAGATGCTCTGATCATGAAGTCTTTGTAGCGACGCAAACGAGACCGGAACGCTGAAATGATCGAAACAATACCAATATTTGTGGTTTTTGGTGAGACTAAATGTGTTCGCAGGTATCTTACTTTTGAGTTTCAGTAAACTCTTTTCACTCCTAAGCTGTACAGCCGTCGTTTTCTTCCTTCATGCGTTCCACTCGTCGAAACAAACTTCCTCATCGTCATACGTATCGCGGTCAGAGATAATATCAGCAGCCCTCTCGGCTATCGCATAAACAGCAGCCTGCAGATGCGCCCCGAGCACCATGGGCATCACCCCGGCGTCAACGACCCTCAGGCCCTGCGTCCCGTACACCCTCAGCTCGGTATCAACCACCCCGCCCAGGTCAAGGGGCAGCATCGCCGTGGACCCTGACGGGTGGAACTCGGTGGCGAGATACTGCCTCGCCAGCTCCAGCATCCTGCTGTCCGTGATGTTCCTCTGGTCGGACAGGTCGTCCGGGCAGAAGTAGGGGCCCTGCGCGACGGGCTGCAGCTCTGCCATGGCGCGCGTGCGGACCAGCGCACAGTTGAAGAGCAGCGCGCGCGCGAGGACGAGGCAGTCGAACGGCTCGGAGCAGTAGCGCGGGTCGACGAGCGGCGGGATGTCGAAGATGTCGCGCGAGGACGGCCGCACCGTGCCGCGGGACAGGGGCCGCTGCATCGCCACGGACAGCGTCCCGATCGAGTCGGCGAGGATCTCGACCGCGCCCTCGGTCGGGTTGCGCAGCAGGGGGATCTGGTACTTGCGCTGGGCTAGGTACCCCGCCCTGACCGTGGCCGGCGTGCCTGTCGCCAAGGTCTGGTCGATGTCGCGCTGCTCGGCGGCGTCTATGAGCTCCACCCAGTCGTCTGCGAAGTGGCGCATGGCTGGGAACGCGATTGTACTGATCAATGGCGCCGTCAACGGGCCTGTGCGGTGAGTTTCGTATTCATTGAGAGCGGCGGCCCGGGAATCATTGTCAGCCTCAATGGATGTGGCGGTGATTAAGGAGGCATTCGTGTCTGTGGTTTTGATATCAGTTGGTCTCCAGGAATGTGTTGCTTTCAAGCAGATGGAGTCGCATGAACTGGGAAGGGTTTTGGGGGGCTGCCTTGTGGATTTGTCACATACATGAGTATACAGGATGTAACATCCCGTGGTCTTGTAAGTTCGCACCGACCCCAGGTAGGTCGACTCGTACGGTGACATTCAAAGAGTTGAGTACATCTGCAGGGCCTATGCCGGACAACTGCAGGATTGTAGGAGAAAAGATGGCACCAGCTGCCAGAACGACCTCCCTGGAGCAGGTTATGTTCATCCTGGGGCTGGATCCAGAGTGCGAGAACTGCAGGAGATACAGTTTCAGTAAATATATAGTCAACAACACTCTTTCGGACATACCTCAACCCCGGTGGCCCTCTGTATCCGATCAAATGTAGATTCGCCGTCACCCAAATCTGGGTTGTCTACCTCCTCCAAGAGAACCTGTGTGACCATCTGTTCCGTTGCGACGTGCAGGTTGGGACGGCCCATCACAGGATCGAGGTATGCTGTGCGACTGTCACACCGCGACTGATTCTGTGCGTTCATGCTGGAGGGGTTGATCATGGCACCGACACATGTTCCGTCATTGGGCTCGGCCGCGAGGGGCAATCCCAACTCCGTCATGCCATCTAAGAAGTTGCCTAGACTTTCATCAGCTTCATTGACCGGCTCCTAGTGACACGTAGCAAGAACTTTAAGGGGCTCATACCAGATTGGTTGTAAATAAAACGAGGGTAGCCAACAGACACTGGTCCCTCGTCTCCGTGGATGTCCTCATTTGGACGAATGTTGAATCTTGATGATGTCGCGACGTCTACGTCCAAAGTGAAGTTCTCGCTCTGTGGTTGTCGTTGGTGTCAACAATTCCCGATAAAAAAAGCCGTCGTTCTCATTCGTACCTTCTGGAAATAAGGGAGGAGGTCTTCCCAACGCCAGTCATACTCACTCGACCGGCCCTCCACATCGTTGAGATCTCCCCAGGCGTCGTAATCCCTGGCCGAGCCTCGAGTCCACACCATCCCATTAAGAATGGTGCCCCCACCGACGACTTTGCCTTGATTGAGTGCAACATTCCTGTTGTTTAGGTACTCTTGCTGGACGGTGTGAAGCTTCCAGTCGTAATCTGTCCACAGGGTGTCTCCTATCTCCGCTGGAATCGTCACCTTTGCTCCTCCCGTATCTCTATCAGGACCGTTAGCCGACAGTGGGACAGAATATTCCGAGAAACCGTTTGACGAACAGTGTTCCAGCTTCCAGAACTAGTACCGTTACTGTGAAAATCACGAATCAGCCAAACGCCACAGCCAAAACGCGATGGGAGTGGGGCGCACCATTTGGATCCTCGCTGAGTCGATTTGCTACGACCAAGCCCGAGGCACCACCGCCGACGACAATGTAGTCGTAATGGCAGCGAAGAGACTCGTTGATGGAATTGGGAGGGATATGCAGGCAACGGCTGAGGTGGAAAGATGAGGCTAGTGCGACGGTCGAAGCCCAACGTCGTAGCATCGTCACAGCACAAGCGTGCGGTTGGCTAACGACCAATCTATGTGGTCAAGTTGATAATGAGTGACTGAGACTGAAAAATTCAACGTGACGACCACAAGTCAAAATGGTTCTTATACACAGCTTTGCGAAGTTCAATCTCCAAGGTTGTTAAAGAGCGTGGGGGTAGACAAAGAATGGCGAGGTTCATTGGGACCTCAACTATCAGACTTGCAGAAGAGAGGGTCGCAGTCATCCCATGTTCGTTGGAGCTCTCGAGTCTGAAAGTTGGTTGTTTATCAAGTCCACGCTGTTGACTAACCCACCCCCCTCCTTTTATCTGGAAAGGAGGCTGCCTCGGGCACTCAGCCCGCTGAAGCTCACGCCAAATCTTCTGCAATTTGCCGAGAATAGCTCTCTTGGTTTTCCTCATATTGTCTCAGCTCATGGGGGCCGATATCACCAGGCCCATCGAGCAGGCAGCCTCGTCCATGGTGGCCCCTTGTAGCCGCAGCACTAATCGGCAGTCCACAGGTCGCACGAAGATGCGGCTTAATGTTGTTTCTGCTTTTGCGGCCATGCGGTGCTCTACCTCAGAACGTGATCACACATGGGCTGGCTTATCCCCGTGTTACCGAAAAGTTGAGCAAGACCTGCTGCTTGGCTGCTGTGCGACGTGAGAGGTAATCTGCCAGGGCTGTTTTCCCACCGCGTCTGCACGCGTTGCTGCATGGGGATTACCGAATTTAGAGGCCATCAGCCGGTTTTTGCTCGTGATGCGAGAACTCGGAGATTTGCTCATATCCAGTCCGGTAGGATTTTGGTGCAACGAGTAGAACGCGCCCACCGCCTCGTGCCTTTGATCAGTCCTCTGTCAGGCCAGAATGGTGGGCACCGAGACATACGGCGGTTGCGTAGTCCCCATCGTGGCTGATGCTGATGAGGGCCTCGTAGTCCTCATTGGTGCCCTTTATGATAGCCGCCGGTGCCCCCTTTCGGTCTGTGTGCGTCGAAGCCTGGTGCGATATGGTGATACCATGCCAGGTGAGATTCTTTTGCGGGTGGGCTTTGATGACTGCCTCCTTTGCAGCGAACCTGGTGATCCCAATCTCAGTCAATCAGCCGTCTTGCCACGAGTATAGCGAATATCATGCCAAGTGTTAAGTGTTGCCCACTTGAAATAGGCCGACCATACCTTCCAGCCATAAAAGTAGCCGCGAGTTGGAGTTCGTCGGGATGTGATGCGGTTGTTGATGGGCTGTGATCCTTCACGCCGGCCGCCGCAACGGCGCTGCGGTGGTCTCCCATCGGACCATTGCTCTTGGATGACTGGCCCAAGCTGGGTGAGTGCTCTTTGTCAAGGATGCATTGTATCTTGGGGTGCCTCCTCTCCTCATCGTTGAGAATCCTCTGAACAAACCGCGATGCTCGGGGAGACTCCAAGATCTTGCGGACGCGGGTTACATGGCAGATGTCAGTGCCAAGGTTCAGGGCAAAGGGGAACCTCCTCAGGATCCTCTGTCTTGACATCTGGATTTGGGCACCGAGTCCTTGTTCCGTAGTTGCGCGTGCTGTCATGAGATGAGGCAGGATCCCCGCGCATACGATGGCGTAAAGTGAGATCAATGGCAATATCTCGATTATGTAAGCACGGCCATATCGGAAACACGATTTGATGCTCGGCGTCAATAAATAATTCGGGATAGGAGCAGTTCCAAGATTGCATTTTTGCTTCATTCCTCACTCCTATCATTACGGTGTTTCATCACGCAATGCATCCCAAGTCTGGAGCACCGTCGTACTTTTTCAGACTATGCAAACACACATTGAAAGGACATGCTTTTTCCACTCCAAGAAAGGTCGAGTACCAACTCCCAAACACTCTGTTCTCACGGCGGGATTTTCCTTTGCACTCCCGACTGCCCATGGACATGAACACTCCATGTAAGATATTGTGATAATCTGAGAAATTTTCCGGACGTGCCCACCTCGTCAACATTTGAGTTCCGGCGAGATATCTCCTTTCCGCGACCCTGCTTGATCCCACCTGCGCACAGAAAAGCCTCTCTTGGCCCGTAGCGAACGTGAGCCTGTGTCTGACCATCAAAAGATTGATTCGCTTAAGCTGCCTGGTTGTTGTCATCGGCCAGAAGGGGAGCGCGCTCAGCATCGGCTGTCACCGTCTTGTCCTTGCCGAAGCGGAGCTCACGGCCCGTCCATGCAGCAATGCCGACGACTGTAGACAAGCTGAACAACACAGCCATTATGACGAACGCGAAGATCCACTGGAGTGCGATGAACTGGCGCTGGAACTGGGCCACGCCCAAAGCTGCGGACAAGACGCTGAGCCAGAAGCCCATCGTGTAGTCCTGATCAAAAGTTAGCCTGAAACCCCCACCGAACAATATCCTGCCGCGGAACTTACCTTGTAGATTGCAATGAAGAACAGTCCATAGACGAGAATAGACCAGACAAAGAGGTTGGCGAAAATCCTCGCCACCAGGCTGCCCTCGTGGGGGACCATAATGGCGCCGTTCCAGTCTGTCCAGACATTCAGTTAGAAAATCCATTGCGGTGCGTCCAATTGTTGATAAGAGACCACTTACAGATCGCGACGAAGGTCCAGGCCAGTGGCCCAGACACGACAGGAGTGTGGATGAAACGGGGGTACGCATGGTGACGGAAGGCCAGCGAGCTCAAGTTGAAGAAGTTGATGATCAGGATGAGCTCAGCCCAGACGAAGTGGCTGCGAACGAAGAGCATGACGAAGGCGAAGTGCAGCAGGTTGTTGGCGATGAAGTGGGAACCGACTGCGCATGCCGGGTTCAACTTCTCGAGGTCGGTCGAGAATAGGTGCACGACATAGCCGACCTGGGAGATGAACAGGATGATGAAGTAGACATAGACGAGCACGAAGTTGAGGGTGAAGCCGGACCAGTGCAGGTAGTTCTGCCCCTCGAGGGTCCTGCCGTGCTTGATGTCGTCGGCGGGAGACCGGGCGGAGTAGTACACGGAGACGATGACCGAGAGCAGCCAGGTGAGAATCGTCAGAACCTTGTAGGTGATGACGGCGGCGGGGGGGTGAGACTCCCTCTTCGCGAAGGGGTTCGCTAAAAGGCCGTCGGGTCAGGGACTGTCACCTCAGGGTAGACGTGGTGGAGAGATGGACACGGGCGGCAACATACCATGCTTAACTCGGTCCATGGCGGCCTTGCTACTGAATATGAGGCTCGACTGGGCGACGACGAAGACACGGGTACCTTGTTCTTCCAGAGCTGGAGGAATAGTAGGACGAGGTTGTCCAAACAAGAGCCCGGGGTGCAGTCTACGGCGAGGAGGCGGGTCTCTTATAAGACCTGGAAGCCAGAGGTGGCGGCAGGAGTGAAAGGATCAGGCGTGGGTTGCACGGCTGTTACAGAGCTATATGAAGGGAAGAGCGTGTGACACGAGGGATGGTGCACGAGATCGGCAGCGAGGAAGAAAGAAAAGAGGTAGGCCAAGTCTTTAAGGTGAGAAGTTCGTCAGAAAGAGGGACCGAGTGTGGGTGCACTCGTTTGAACCGGGCACTGTACGTACTTGGCCTTCAGTTATGCTGGGCACAGTACCTACGCACCTAGGTACCTAGGTATTCAGGTAAGTACGCATTCACCGATCGACTGACTTGCTCAATTGGAAACCCTTGGTCAAGCAGCAGAGGCTCGAAACACGCCAGCAGCTTCACTGTTGCGTCACTCAGGCGGAATGCCGTTAGGCTGAGCCCTGCAGGTGTGGCTCAGCAGCAGGAGCTCTGTTGCCCGCCTGGGTTTCTTGGGTGACAACAGCTCCCCCCCTTCCCCACAGCAGAGCAGCACGAACATGAGGCTCGAGCTTCGTTGACGTTTGACACCGGCACACACATGATAATCTCTGCCCGCTGCCAAATGACCAGGCAAATCCTCCCCAGCACCGGGAGAAAAACCAGGACCTATCCTCACCGAAGCTTGTGGACGTGACTTGGGGAATACGGAGTACCGGCCCCGCAGTTCGGTGTCGTGGCAGCTCTTGACGGACGCGCCACAGCCGCGACGATCCCTCAACGTGATCACCCAAGCTTCGCCAGCATAGCCCAACAGCCAGCCAACCACGATGAGACCTGCCACGGCCGGCCCTCACGCGCAATGGGGCGGGAACAGCTCACAGTCCGAGCCTCCCCGCCGCTTTGAGATCTCTTTACATACACAGTGCTTGCATCCTTCTCTGCGCCGGCCTCGAAGACGAAAGACCCCGCATTGGGCGGGTTCCACCGGTCCAAGATCGGTCGCACACATAATTGACTTGATGGTGCGGTGCTACCACGGCTCTAACACCATATCGACAAGGCTGGTCTCCACCGGAGCATTTGGCCCTGGATCACCACAGGAATTGCCTGGTTATTAGCCTGTTGCCTGGGCGTGGCAGATTGTGTGCCACACGTCCTGTTCACGCGACATGATATGGTTAATGCTTATGGGATAGGTATAGCGAGCTCTCACATAGCCTTGTAGTTTGTTCACCCTCAAGGCCGTGTCCCAACACGGTCTGTCATAATACCTAGCATATCAGGAGTCTCCACCCCGCGAGCCCCTCCTATACGCATCCTCGCCTAATCCACAATGTGTTTGTTATCTGCCCACGAAGGCAGTATATTCCGGCACACATCCTCGTAATCCTTCATCGTCTCGTCCCTCAGCGTCACCCGAGGCGTGGTCCAGAACATCGACCAGTTCGACTCGGGCAGCTTCATGGTCCCCCGTGACCGCTCGAAGTACCACTTGTTGACCGGGTTGTTCTTCCTGCTCCTCCAGCACACACCCTCCGGGAAGCAGTCTCTCACCATGGCATTGAACACGATGTCCGCCACGCCCCCGGCCCCCTGGCTCTTCTTGAGGACGGCAAACTTATCCAGGTAGGGAACCATCCGTCCACTCGCGTACGCCGTCTCCTCATCCATGCCGAACGGTCTCTCCCACGTCAAGATCGCTCCTCCTTCGTACTCTCCGGCGATGATAATGCCTGCAAGGCTCTTTTCGACCCGGTTCAAGTAGTGTTGGACGTCCAATTTCCGGTTGAAAGAATCTTCAATCAGGTGAACCAGCCGGGGCATGTCAATGCAGGAATCAGTCAATTTGAGCCGTGGGCCCCCCGGCTTTGGAGGCACCCAGCCTACTGAGGATGGATCCGGATAGACGGTAACGGGCATGCCTCTCTTAGCCAAAGTCGTAGACGACATGACTGGGCTGCTGTCTGCGTCTGCATTCCGTGTGATCGGTTTAATCCGGCCAAGAGGTAGAGACGACGAATGGGTCGGACGATCTGTAAGGAGGTTATGTATCAATGGGTTATGACTCTTCCTTGTTCCGACTGTGCCAACAAATCCCATCACGCCTCCCTCATAAGCATCTTCACTTCGGGAATGCAGATTTGCTGCTTCTCTAGGCGTCGTGATCAACGCCGATGAAGTCGAAGGCAGAATTGCAAGCGTGTTCTTAGCCAGGTCGAGATTTCGCATGTGCGCTCGCACAGACGAGCCGCCACCCTCGACCTCTTTCGAGGTTGAGTTCAGGGACTGCAGATGTGTCTTCGCAGTTTCGATCTCGTCCGACAGGTTGAGGAACACGTGGGCATTGTTCCACCGATTCTTGGCGGGGATGCCGCCAACAGGATCCAGGATAATCACTCGGTCGACAAACGCCTTCTTATCCGGCAACATCAAGCCTTCCTCGTATCCTCCTCCACGCTGAGATGGCTTAGCTAGTTGCAGTCCCGATAGGTAGCGTGTGAGGGATAAGACCGCGTCGTCGGGATCAATAGGTTGGGAGTTCCCGCCATACTGGTGCACAATCGGAGGAACAATGACGGCCGATCCTTTGTTGAGAGCGGACAGAATGGAGCCGCCCTCCTCAACGATGGTGGTGTTGGATGTCAGTGGCGAGGCTTGACTCTCAGGGAACGCATGTTGAGTAGACAGGGGGAAATCTGTCAAGACTGTTGTCCAGGGCTCTCCATATTCATCAATGGCCCCAGCAAGTCTGTAAGCCTGCTGGTTCAGGCTTCTGGACCAGTGCTTGTCGTCTGGTCCCAGCTCGCAGTCGAGGACGATCACACTCACGAGGCCGAGCACACGGAGCTGCGCAAGTGTCTTGGCCACGCCTTTTAGTGTGGCTTCGTCGGCCTCCTGCGGCGACCTGTATTTGATGAGAGCAGCATGAGGAACAGGGTCCACAGGAGCTCGCTTTGTCGTAACTGATCCTTGGACAAACCTCGGTGTCTCGCTGATCGCCCTGGCACCGTTCCTCAGAGGATCGACGGTGATGGCTCCCATGGGCACCTTTGCCACTGTGGGAGCGAATGTTTGAAGATACTGCTTCGCGTCTCTCTTTGTGGCTGAAGAAGACTCTAGAACAGAGACGTACAGATCCTGGACAGGTGTAAGCTTGAAGGTTTGGGATTTAGGTCGTATGTGATCCGGCGCACCCTGTCCTGGGACCTCTTCTCCCTTGCCTTTCTGGGAATAGAGGCATAGTGTTCCTTGAGTATGTCCTTAGAGAACTGGTCCTTTGGTGTCTCCACGCGGAAGCTCTGCGTGGCAGCTGCAGTCGAGCTCTTCGAACTGCTATATTTTGTCCTCTTGGAAGCCTGCGGTCTGTTTCAGCGAATGGCTCTCAGGAGCGATTTCGGGGAGTCAACAGGGCCGAGGTCCTGACTCTTACCTCTGCGAGCACTGCCGCCTTCTTCTTCCATGCTGAGGTACGAAGTATCATGATTTGGAGCACATGTCTGAAAACACAAGCCGGCTGGAGAAATCACAAGATGTTGGAGGCGAAAGTGAGCGACAATTTTCTCTTTTCTGGCCAAGGTCCGGCGATCGGTGTAAGTGCACTCAAGCGCGGTCCTTGGAGTCAATATTCCAAGATAAGCAAATTGATAAGAACCCTTAGCACAACCCTCGTGCTTGCTGCCCTGGGGGCCCGAGTCCCCAAGCGGGGGGGGGGGGGAAGGGTCGCTATTCTGGAGCAGCGTACACGTCGTCCGGCATACTTACACCTGCATCTACACTGCAACCCCAATATGCCACTTGAGATGATGTATAAGCTGCCCTTCCGTCATGCTGCTACGAAAACAGTAAGTAGGGAAATAGCGTATCCGGGGCCGGGTTGACCACGGGCGGCACATTAGGCTCGGGAAGCCCGCGGGAGCTTCCGGGTTACTCGGCTCGGCCGTGACAAGAAGTCGTCTCGGAACGCGATTCAAAGACGCCCTGGATGACATTCTGCGAGGTCGTGGAAGTGCTATGTAGTTCCACAAGCTCCTATCTTACTCCGAGGGGCCAACATAATTCCGTAGATGCTTCACCGCGTGGTGCCCCTAGCTTATTACAGAGCCAGGCCTGCCTGTCGAGGAAACCCGCCCTTCCCCGCAACGACCGAACCGAAGTGGTCGGATTTAGCATTAGGAGACTCCACGAGAAATGCCCTTGTCGTCATCCGACAGCGTCCGTGTTAACAAAAAGCTCTGTGGGATAAAACGGCGCCTGCCTCTTCACTAATACGATTACCAGACTCTGAGAAGGACTCCTAGAAGACCAGTTTCAACAAGTACAGCAGTATATCCTGAGACAAGACTACGCAGCCATGGCTCCCAATGTACTATGGATCGGTCTCGGGAATATGGGCCGCGTGAGTGAAACTGCCCATGCCGATAAGATCGTCCTAGACTTGCTGACCTCACTATAGGGAATGGCCAAGAACATTGCCCAAAAAGGTCAACTTGGCGGCCCCCTTGCCGTTCACAACCGATCCAAGCAGCGAGCAGTGGACCTGAGCGCGAGCCTGCCGGAAGGGAAGTCGGAGGTGGCAGAGTCCATCGAGGCTGGTGTTGCAAAGGCTGATGTGATATTCATCTGCCTTGCCAACGACGCGGCTGTCACAGAAACGGTGGATGCTGTCGTCAAGGCCGACATCAAGGGCAAGGTGGTTGTGGACTGCTCGACAATTCACCCTGATACGACCGAGGCCATCGCCAAGACGATTACCTCCAAGGGCGCCGACTTTGTGGCATGTCCCGTCTTCGGCGCGCCCCCAATGGCGGACGCCGGTGCTCTTGTGCCCGTCCCGGCTGGCCCCAAGTCTGCCGTTGACAGGATCAAGCCGTACCTGGAGGGTGTCACCTCACGGGCCATTATCGACATGAGTGGAGAGCCTTACAGCAAGGCCTCACAACTCAAGCTTCTGGGCAACACCTTCATCCTGAACATGGTCGAGCAAGTCGCCGAGGGCCACGTGCTGGCTGAGAAGAGCGGACTGGGAACACAGTACTCGCACAAGTTCATCGAGCTGATGATGCCCGGCGTGTATCCTCCCTACTCGAACAGGATGTTGACCGGTGACTACTGGAAGAGGAAGGAGCCTCTGTTCCACGCCGACCTCGCCAGGAAAGACGCTGGACATGCGTTGAAGATCGCAAGGGACTCTGGGGTGAAGTTGGGGAACCTCGAGGTGGCCGATGCGCATCTCGCCAAGATCCAGGAGCACACTGATAACGGCGATATTGCGGGCATCTACGGCGCTGTGAGGCAGGAGAATGGCCTGAAGTTTGAGAACGACGCTTAGATGTTTGCAAATCCGACCAAGTTATTCAGTCAGTTTCGGAGCAGGTAGAACGCTCATCTGGCGAGTATCTGACACAGCCTGCGACTAAGGCTGAATGAACAATGTTGTTTCTCGGCATACATGCAATTTTACAAGGCTTATCTGAGCATTAAGTTGTCCTTAGCCATAGCTTCTTGTGTTGGTTATGGCATTTGTATTAGACGTCTAGAATGTATCTTTCAGCTGATCGATCAGCTCAGGATTGGACGTCTGTCCTCGGAGGGATTTGGGTTACGTAAGCGGAGCTCCGACCCGGTAGGCCAAGCGAGCAGCAAGCAGGTGAGCATCATCACCGTTCCAAACCGTCACAATCGAGCTCGCTCCCCATCATCCCCACGCGCCAAATCGCCAGTCCCTTCAAAATGGCTAACGGGTAAGCTCGACTTCATCTCCGTGCATGGACACGGGCTGTGGACTTTGGAGGTTTGCATACGCTGACGCTCCGCCTCCAGGTGGAGCATCTTCATCGGCCTGTTCATCATCGCCGCCATGTGCGTTGGCGCATGGTTCCTGTCTCCCAAGGGCGAGAACCAAGTGTGAGTATCCCTCGTGTCCCCTGGCTCTCGGTATCCTTATCCCAGTGTGTGCATGCGTGTTGGCCGTATTTTGTGCTGACTTGTGCCGGCGGACAGGCTCTGGCGATCATCCCTCATCCTCGCATTCGTCTGCTGCTATCTAATGTGGGCACTCACCTTTCTGGCCCAACTACACCCCTTGATCGAGCCGAAGCGATCCGACCTGAGAGAGAAGTTTGTGCACGAGTAAGACGAGTCCGCTCAGGAGACTGGAGGACGGGGCCGAGGAAGGAAGGGTTGGAGATACAGGGAGCTGTACAAATAACTGTTCATCTTTCATCACATTGCCGGCGTTGGGGGAATAATAGGATCCATACTACCAAGCTTCCGGGTCTGCGGTCGACCGTGATATTCGGGACGTTGGTGAGAAGAGGCGGTGATCCGCAGCAGGACAGGGACAGCAGGAAACAGGTTGCGGGTCGGGAGTTCATGACGACAATGAAACATGCATCCCGTGATTGTGTAAAGCCCAAATGACAGTGTGGAAGCCCAACCACCGAGCAGTTGGTGATTTCATGCTGGGGGAAACCAGAAAATTAGATTGCTACATGCGCTTGCTATATGGCCAGCTGGCCGACCCAGTCCCTCACGTAAACAATCAACGCCCAGAGCGCTTTGCCCTCCTCCGCCACGCTGCCTTCGCCCTGCGAGTCCACGCCGTCCAGACCTGCCGCCCACAGTATGGTCCTGCCGACGAGCCAGCGGCTCAAGGCCCCCGTCGTGGCCAGCAGCGCAGCAACGCCGTAGCCGCAGTCCAGTAGTATCTTGAGGGCCTCGACGTTGTTGGCCACCACGGCCCAGCCCAGCGACCTCGCCGCCGCGGGGACGTCGTACTCCCATATGACCATCAATATGGGAAACAGCTTCGTGCTGCTGGAGACGAGGAGCGCGGTCGATACCGAGTTGGGCCGCGAGTACCGCGGGAGGAGGCCGAGGAGCCCCAGGGGCGAAAAGGGAGACGAGGTGAAGAAGCGGATGGACAGGTGGAAGGCGAGGGTCGAAAGGGTGCATAGTATCACTGGGGACGAGTCGTTAGACAATGCTCATGAGAAGTGGTATCTGCAAAGAGGACGTACAGAAGAACATGTACTGGAAGACGATGGGCTGCTGGGCGAGGCGGCCAAAGTTGCTGTCGGCGAGGGAGTCGTTGCCGTCGGGCACGGACTGCTTCTCGATGCGGGCCCAGGTGAGGTAGACGTCAAAGAGCAGCAGGAGGATGCCGAGGCGGATGATGGAGGGGTCGAACTGGTCGTGGTCGCGCATGAGGGTGTTGTGCAGCAGGTGGCGGTAGACCTGGGGCTTGATGAGCACCAGGTCGATGAACAGCACAATGTAGTCATGCTCGACGTATTTGTCGCAGAAGCGCCCGCAGTTGCGACACACCGTCAGCCGGATGTTGTGGCCACTCGACTTGTCGCCGGCGCCAGAGTACTTTGTCCATAGCGTCTTGACCGGGTGGCGGCATTCAATGCAGATGGGCATCGCGGGCAGTCGCGGTCGCTGTCGCTGTCGCTGTCGCAAGCTTGCGGTCGTCGCGATTCGCTCAGCTCAGGTCATGTCAGTCGGTGCAAGGGGGCAATCGACATTCCGAGAGGGGCTGGCGACCATGGGCAGTGGGCTTGTCGCAAAAGCAGAACATGGCATGGCGCGCTCAAGGTTCAGGTTCAGGTTCAGGTTCAAGTTCAGGGACGAGTCTGGCTCGGTCAGCCTTTGGAGCCAATCAGTCCGGGGTAGCTGCAAGCTCACTCATCCGCGTTGCCTTTATTATTAAGAGGCTCCGGGCGGACGGCGACTTACACGTGGGAAGAACATCTCACTAGCCCCAATCTGCACATCACGGTTGGTTTATTAGTTTAGAGGAGCAACTCGTCGTCCGTCGACTGGAATATGTGCAATTACTCAACGCAGCCGCGGCCACAAGACGCGGCACCATCCATCGATATCGAGCTCCGGCTCGCCGCTGAGATACCACAACACCCGGCCTGCGCAGAAGCCCTCGCCCTGGCCCGGTCATCCCTGCCGGCGTCCGTCTTCAACCACAGCTTCCGCGTCTTCATGTATGCGCGCCGTGCCCTCTCCCACCTTGCTGATTCCACCGCCGCCTTCACTGCCCCTCCAATCGCACCCAATGTCCTCTTCGTAGCGTGCATCCTCCACGACATCGGCATAGCGGACGCCTACAAAGCTGATCCAGAGCGGTTCGAGGTAGTCGGTGCCAATGTGGCCGCCTCGCTGCTGAAGAGGCATGACGTGGACGTCACCCCCGTCCGCGAGGCCTGGCTCGCCATTGCAATGCACACCAGCCCGCACGTGGCTGAGGGCGCGGGTGGCCTCGTCAAGGCCCTGAGACTGGGCGTCAGGGCCGACTTTGGTATCTACGATGATCTCGGGCCGATCGCCTTAGGCCAGCGTAGCCTGCCACGGCTGGGCGTCGAGAAGGAGCTCGGCGATGCAGTCGTGAGGCAGTCATTGGAGTTTCCCTCGAAGGCGCCAGGGGGTTCATGGCCACGAGACTTGACCCGGGCAAAGGAGGCAGAGCCGGGGTGGGATGGGGTCAATAAGGCTTTCTAATAGTCACATCAGGCGAGTTGACTACTAGGGCAGCGACTTTCGTCGTGATCTCATTCGCAATGTCATTGTCTGACCCCCGTTCCAGCTCGCTGCGCAGGCACGACGGCTCCTAAAGCCGGCGACACTCCGTTTTCCTCACGGGGAAGATTGTGCTTGAGCAACTCGTGTGTGTGAGCTCTAGGTGGTATAGAAGCTCATGCCCCTGTCCAGTGCGAGGAAGAAACCTGGGCAGACGGGTGCGAGCTCACTAAATGAGGTGATACTGCCCAGAAGGTCATGCTTCGACAATGGTAAAAATAAATAAAATACTATTCCTTCAATAAAATGTCTATTTCGGTTAATTCCAACTGTTGACTGCTCAGCTCTTCGACCCCAGACCCGTACACTCCCTATATACAGAAAGAACCCTGAACTAACGCCTTGGATGATGCATGCGTTGCGAAGAAATCCCCAACACCAGGAGCCCTCGTCTATTTCGGTCTAATCTGCCTTCTTGTCCTTAGCAAGCCCCGGGTCGCTTCGCTGGGGCGTGCGGCCCCTTAGCGCGCTCCCGTTCCCGTCGCTCCGGCTTGACGAGCCGTTGCCTAGGTTTGGCAGGTCCGGGATGGCCTGGTCGAGCAGACCGCTTCCGATCCGGCCATCCTCGCTATTGGTATCTTCCAATTCGATCAGGTCTGGGTCCCCATCTGCATGCTGCCGAGTACGGCTGGGCCCCAGGATCGGTGTGTTGGGCCTCTTTGCCCATGCGCCGCGCAGCCACGTCTCAATGGTCATTGCAGCTTTGTCGAGTCCGGTGCCCTGCTTGTTTGCTGCCGAGGCATCGCGCCCCTCCTCGAAGGGGCTCTCGACGATGGCAGCTGCCTCGTCGTTGGTGAAGCCAAACTTGGCAGTCTCAGATCCCATCACTGCCATGGATGGGAGGGATTCAATGTTTAGGCCCGGAAGATGCTTTTTGGTCCACGTGTTGAAGTAGTCCTTTTCTGGGCCTGGCGCACGTACATTCCTGCTCAGTGTCCCCACACCGCCCGGTCTCCTCATCCATGCTGGCCGGAGGTCATCATTACCGCTGCCTACCCTGCTGCGGGATGGTGTTGGTGCCGACGATGCGTACGGAGCACCGATCTGTGGTCGGTTTGCAAGTAGGCTGTGACGCCGAGAAGAGATGCTACCGGGGCTTTCGACAATATCGGAGCTAAGGGTGATGCTGGGCACGTCGAACGAGCCCCGCGGTGTGCTCAATGTCGAGGTTGTGCGCACGCTCTTCTTCCTCCTTGGCGGGAAGTAGCCCATGGCCTTTCTTGAAACTCTTGCAATCTCGATTGGGTCTTTGCAATTGTCAAGCTTGACCCATCTGACGTGCGTCCAGGGCCTTTCCTCCTCCTTCGGCTCCTCCACTGCATGCTCGTTCCGTGAGGCAAAAAAGTCATCGTGGATTGGCTGGGCTGAGTCTGATCTCGTGGCATCCGATGAGGTCCCTGGTGTGGTGGCAGAGGGTGTCGTAGCGAGAAGGTCTACCTCTTTGGCATAGAATGAGGGGCCTTCGCAGGGCCTGCCTTTCACCTCGCACGCATCTACCGGAAGTGCCAACCATTTCCGTACCTGTATATTGTCCCGGGACCACAGCCCATTTGCCTTCCTGAATGCATCTTCCTGGCATCTGTACCTCAGAATGATGCCCGCGTAAGTGTCAGTGGGCGAAGTATGGTGTATATAGACAAGCTGGTCCTCCACTTCTGGGTTGACGATATCGGTTCTCGAGTCTTCATCAGAATTCCGTCTCTTGAACTTGCCTGTCACGTCGAGCCCACCGTTCACGCCATCGTGGCTTTCCAAAACGCTGGCTGTCTTGGCCGCCCTGAAGGCAGCTTGCCGCTCTGCCACTGCTCCCGCTGCGACATCCTCAATCCGCGGGCGAGGACCTTCAGGCGGCTCTGGCCCCCACGCACTGGGCTGCTTCCGTAGAGTTCCACTCGAGGCTCTATGCATCGGCTTCCTGGGGTTGGCCCCTATGCCGCGTGCTTCATTGGCAGATCCAGACCCATCGCCTCCAGTCAGCAGGCTTGTGGTAAAGTCTTGAATAGATGCCCAACTGTTGCTCCATTGCCCGTCGAGCCAGCTCTTTCCAAACACAGAGTCTCCGGTGTTGGACCGGGTGGGGGCGACCTTGCTTGATGATCTAGAGGTCGGTCCTATTCGCGCTGTTGGGATGGGGCTTGCCCCCCTGCTAGACGATGGACTTGCGGAAGTCCTGAGTAGGGATGTAGATCTGGAGGAGCTGTCCGCTCCTGTTCCTAGCCGACGATTTCGGGGGCGCATGTCGGCATCGTGTGCAGGAGCGGAGAGTCGGGCGGAGGACGACATCACGACGAGGCCTACGACCTCGGCGCGGTGCAGTCGCCGGGATGAATGGCAACCATCAGTTCAGGGACGGCAGGGACGACGATAAGGACGATTGCGACTTGAGGATGCCTGTGTCGTTGAGAAAGGTAATGAATCAGGGGCGCGGGTCGGAGCGACGGTAGCTGCTGAGTCCAGGTCGACGGTAGGATGGTGGTCTTGGGGCTGTCGAGCCAAGGGATCGAGGGGCCCCTGGGGTGTTCGTGGGTGCCGTGCAGCGACGCGGCTTCTGGGGGGAGGAAGGCCTAGGCGGGCTAGTGTCGCGATAGCGGGATCAATAGCGAGTGTAGCTGGAGTGCCGTCAAGGACCCAGGATGCCCAGGGAGAGGCGTCGTCGCTCGTTTCAATTGCGTGGATGTTGGGAGGGAGAGACTGATACTAGGGAGTTGGAATTGAAGGATACGTACTCCATACCGGTACTGCCTACCTCTACTCCAAAAATACTACCCCCAGGGCCGGCTACAGGGCGAGCCGTTACCTTGTCAGGGCTGTCAGGCAGGCCTGTTTGGAATGCAGGTGGGTACATTGTGGCCGTTCTGACCTCCCTACCTCCTTACGCTGCTCGCCCAGCCGGCCCACGGGCCCCCTCTGTGTTGGCGATTGCATACCAGGAGTAAGACCCGAGATCCCGCCGTTCGATCTGGAGCGACGATGCTGCAACTCAACAGTCACAGGCCATGGATAAGACTATGGCAACGTTACGGGAGAGCTGTGCCTATTCCCGTGGCTTGCAAGTCACAGTGGCCACGACTCGGTGGCAGCAAGTTGTACGCAGCCCGGTAGAATACGAGTATCCCGAGAGCACCTCCTGTGATCAGGAGCAGTATCACTGCCAAGCTCGTCATCGTGAAGCTTGTGGGACACCCTAAAACCCCTTATTTTTGTGGAAGGAGAGGGCCCTTCACAAGACGAGTCTGGACACACCATACCTTCATTCCAGCTCGAGGTAGGTTCCAGGGAGATACTCCGTATACTGACTGCATATAGCCCTGGCCTATGTAACATCTATACCATAATAACAATTCAGGCTATGGTGTACTTGGGCTGGGCGAAACAACCCTAACCCTTTCGTGCTGGAGAGAAGCAGGAATCGAGCACGGGCCATGTCGCGGGACCACGCAAAGCGGGATTGTCTAGCAGGGATTCGTTGCCAGGCCCGCGAGGCAATGATTTGTTTACCAATACGCGCCTCCGGGTCCCGCCAAAATCCGACTTCCCTTCAATGCATACACCCACGACGACGATCAGGCCAAGTCTGTCACCATGAGGGTAACAGAGATCATTATAGATGTCGGTTGAATTCCTTCACTGCGCCTCGAAAAGCTGCAACTGACAACCCCGCAGGGCTTCAAGTCGTACGCCCAGCGCACCGTGATATCAGGATGGTAAACAACATGTCTACTGCGTGCGCAGCTGAACAACGGCCGCTGACAAGTTTGCAGGGACGAGACATTCAATTCCATCACCGGCCTCAACGGCAGTGGCAAGTCCAATATTCTGGACTCCATCTGTTTCGTCCTGGGCATCACGAACATGACCACAGTCCGAGCGCAAAACTTACAGGTACGGCTCAAGCTCGCCCTCTCGTGTCTGCTCGTCGTGTAGGCCACATTTTGACCTCTCTCGCGATTTTAGGATCTAATCTACAAGCGCGGTCAAGCCGGAGTTACGAAAGCTAGTGTCACAATCGTCTTCGACAACCGGGATAAGCACAAGTCACCCATCGGATTCGAGGAATACGCGACCATCAGTGTGACCAGACAGATCGTCCTCGGCGGGACGTCCAAATACCTTATCAATGGCCACCGAGCGCAACAGCAGACCGTACAGAACCTCTTCCAATCAGTCGGCTTGAACATCAACAACCCGAACTTTCTTATCATGCAGGGAAAAATCACAAAAGTCCTGAACATGAAGTCGGTGGAGATTTTGGCCATGATAGAAGAGGCAGCTGGTACTAGGATGTTCGAAGACCGTCGAGACAAGGCACTAAAGACCATGTCGAAGAAGGAAATGAAACTGCAGGAGATCCAGGCACTCCTCCATGAAGAGATCGAGCCCAAGCTTGACAAGCTTCGTCAGGAGAAGAGGGCATTTCTCGACTTCCAACAAACGCAGAATGATCTCGAACGGTTGACAAGGCTAGTCGTTGCGCATGACTATGTCAAGTACCAGGAGCGGCTCGAGCAATCCGGTTCTGACCTCGACAGCAAGAAGAAGCGGCAGCAGGATCTTGAGGAGTCCGCTGTGAGGTTAAAGAGCGAGATATCCCATTTGGAGGAAGACGTGCAGAGGGTCAAGTCTCAGCGTGACAAGGAGCTGCGAAAAGGCGCCAAGGCCCAGGCTCTCGAGGACTCCGTAAAGAAGCTTTCCAACGAGCTCGTTCGTCTCGCGACAGTCATGGATCTCAAGAAATCAAGCTTGACCGAGGAGCAAGACCGGAGGATAGCAGGAGAGAAGAATGTCGCGGAGCTCGAGGCTGCTCTGCAAGAAAAGACCAAGGTTTTCGACAAGATGAAGGCAAAGCATGACTCCGCCAAGGAAGAGCTCGAGAGGCAGAGCCAGGAGGCTGAATCCAAGGAAGAACTCTTGCAGACTTTGCAAACCGGCGTTGCGTCCAAGGAAGGCCAGGAAAATGGTTATCAGGCCCAACTGCAAGACGCAAGGAGTCGAGCCTCTGCCGCGGGCACGGAGCAAGAACAAGCCAAGATCAAAATTGCTCATCTTGAGAAGCGCATTAAGGAAGAAGAGCCGCGTGCTAAGAAGGCGAAGGAACAGAACGCCGGCTTGCTTAATGAGCTCGAAGGTCTCAAGTCCCAGGCACAGAAGCTCGAGAAGGAGCTCGGCAAGCTCGGTTTCAGCCCTGGGGCAGAGGAGGACTTGTACAAGGAGGAGAGCAGCCTTCAACAGAAGATTCGAAGCTTACGGCAAGAATCGGATGCATTGAAGCGCAGAGTTGCCAACATCGACTTCAACTATGCTGACCCAGTACCGAACTTCGACAGATCCAAGGTGAAGGGTCTTGTCGCTCAGCTTTTCACACTCGACAAAGACCACACAAGAGCTGGAACTGCCCTTGAAATCTGTGCTGGCGGCCGTCTCTACAACGTTGTGGTCGACAACGAGGTGACTGGTACGCAATTGCTCAAGGGCGGCAAGCTGCGAAAGCGTGTCACCATTATCCCTCTCAACAAGATTGCTGCGTTCAAGGCGTCCGCGCAGACGATTGCGACTGCTCAAAGGATTGCTCCGGGAAAGGTCGACTTAGCTCTGTCACTTGTCGGCTATGACGACGAGGTCTCGGCAGCGATGGCATATGTGTTTGGCAATACTCTTGTGTGCGAGGATGCTGACACTGCCAAGAGGGTCACCTTTGATCCCAACGTCCGGATGAGAAGCATCACTCTCCAAGGCGACTCGTACGATCCATCTGGCACGCTCTCTGGTGGCAGTGCGCCAAACTCTAGTGGAGTGTTGGTGACCATGCAGAAACTCAACGATCTGAACCGACAATTGGCGGAGGCCGAGGCGTCGCTCCGAGAATTGCAGGCCAAGATTGCTAGGGAGAGATCGAAGCTGGATCAGGCCCGTCGAATCAAGCAAGAACTCGATCTCAAGTCCCATGAGATTAAGCTTGCTGAGGAGCAAATTGGGAGCAACTCGTCTTCGTCCATCATCCAGGAGGTGCAGAAAATGAAAGAAAGCATTGTTCAACTCAAGACGGACATTCAAGAAGCCAAGAAACGCCACGTGGAGGCTACGGCAGACGCCAAACGGATCGAGAAGGACATGAAGGATTTTGACAACAACAAGGATGGAAAGCTGGTTGAGCTGCAAGCATCCCTGGACAAGCTGCGGTCCTCCCTAGAGAAGAACAGGACATCTGTCAAGACCCTTCAAAAGGAGCTGCAGAACGCCCAGCTGGACTCCGAACAAGTGTCTGGCGACCTTGCTGCCGCACGGGAGCAGCTCCAAGAGGTCGACTTAGCCATCAAGGCCCAACAAGATGAGATCGCTCAGACGTCTAAGCAGCGAGATGAGCTCAAGGAGACCCATGAAAAGGCGCAGGCCGACCTTGATGAAGAGCGGGCTAAGCTGAGCATTTTTGATGATGAACTTCGGGCTCTAGAAGATGCGATGCGTTCGAAAAACTCTCGGATCACGGAAGAAGGCCTAGAAATGCAGAAGCTAGGCCACCAGGTTGAAAAATTCCACAAGGAGCAGCAAACCGCCGTACAGGCCGTTGCTCACATGGAAAAAGAGCACGAGTGGATCGCCGACGAAAAGGACAACTTTGGCCGTTCGGGTACCCCGTACGACTTCAAGAACCACAACATTGGGGAGTGCAAGTCAACGCTGAAGAACCTGACCGAGCGATTCCAAGGCATGAAGAAGAAGATCAACCCCAAGGTCATGAACATGATCGACAGCGTCGAGAAGAAAGAGGCATCATTAAAGCACATGATGAAGACGGTCATTCGTGACAAGAAGAAGATCGAGGAGACCATCATCAGCCTGGACGATTACAAGAAGAAGGCACTGCATGAGACCTGGGAAAAGGTAAATGCCGACTTCGGTGGCATATTCTCGGAACTGCTGCCCGGGGGCAGTTTCGCAAAGCTGGACCCACCAGAGGGGAAGACCATCAGTGACGGTCTAGAGGTCAAGGTCTGCCTGGGCAAGGTTTGGAAGCAGAGTTTGACAGAGTTGAGTGGTGGTCAGAGGTATGTCGTGCACATCAATCTCCCTGGAATGCGTTCTAACGTCTCCTGCAGATCTCTTATTGCTCTCTCGCTCATCATGGCACTGTTGCAATTCAAGCCAGCGCCCATGTACATTCTGGACGAAGTCGACGCCGCTCTGGACCTGTCACATACCCAAAATATCGGCCGTCTGATCAAGACACGGTTCAAGGGCTCACAATTCATTGTTGTCAGTCTGAAGGATGGCATGTTCCAGAACGCAAATCGCATCTTCAAGACGAGATTCAGCGAGGGCACGAGTATGGTGCAAGCGCTGACTCCCGCGGACATCAAGTAAGAGGGCGAGGCTGCCTTTCTCGTTTGTTCGGAGTTCAGGAAATTGGGAGGTTGTCGTCAGCACTGTGTTGCAACGGTTTGATATCACAAGTGAAGGCAATCGGGACATTGGAATTGGCATTGGGGTATTCACGAGTTGATGATGGGCATGTCTATTTTGTCTAATTAGTCCCGAGGCTTGGGTCCGCCGCATTGAATGAATTCTGTGTTGCGCCTCGCTTTTTGTTTTTGTTAAACAGCCTTGAAGAAATGCTCTCCTCTCTCAAGAACCTCTATAGACATTCCCACGACCAGGTAGCTCTCCGGAGACTCGGGCCTGTCGAACAGGGGCGTCACTTGCATGCCTAGGCAGCCCTTTTTTGGCGCACCCTCGTCAATTTCTCTTCTGGCTCTCAGTGTCCTGTCGGGCTCGACAGGGTGGCGAATGCCGGTCGCTGGATTTACGTTTGGCAACTTGCACCTACGATATGCGTCAGTCTCCTACGGTCCTAGCCGTGGAATTGAAGCTCCCCCGCGCGCTCACTCACCTCGTGGTTCGGCACGAAACGTGGAAGACGGACTGGTCCTCCTTGTGAGACGGATCCGTAAGGCGGATCTTTGTCCACGAGTCCTCGTCGTATGCAGGAGTGCCACTGACTATAGCCGGACCTTCTATTAGTTCCCAACGGACGTTTCGTATAGGGAAGCATAGGATGGCTTGCACGAACCAAAGATGTTGGCTCGGAACCTCTTAGGGTCCAAACCGCGTAGGTCCGCATCCTTCGTGACTTGAGTCCCCAAGTCGTGCACACTGGACAGGCCAAGAACGTGCAGAGGATACTACGTCAGCGCTCTGGTCAGTAAAGCAGCTCACAGCTTGTGACGTGATCCCTCTTGTGCAAAGAAGTAGAGGTACTGCACTCACAGAGTCCTGGAAGCTCACAACCGGCTGGTACCCAACCGCCTCCTTCGCCGGGGCACACTTAAACACAGGCCGCAAGTCCGCCGGGTCGATGCGGAAGAGCGCCAGGCGGTTGCTCACGCCAAGGTACCTTGCCAGCGCGTCGGGCAGCTCATTCCCCATGTTGAGCGCGGTGGCCGTGTCCTTCCAGACACGCACGCGCTCACGCGTGTACCCCTTCGCGGTGATCTCCGCGGCAGAGGGAAAACCTACGGGAAGCAGGATCTCCTCCTCGGGACCAGCCCTCCAGCCCCGCAAGCACTTGGCCGCGAACACCTGCAGGAGGCCGGCGACGCCGGGCCGCCTGTGGGGGAACCGCAGGACTAGGAAGGTCTCGTCCGACTTGGTCTCCCGCTCGCCGCCCCTGAGCTTGTCCAGGTCCGGCTGCCACAGCTCCAGCTCGAGGGTTGCGAGCAGGGGGAACGCCCGCTGCGTGATGAACTCCCATGCGTCGTCCTTGGACTCGCCGCCTGCGCTCTTGAGCTGGGCGAAGGTGAAGAGCCTGTCGAACTCCAGCCCGGTGTGGATGACCTTTGCTCTGGTGACCTCGATGCCCCTGCACGACTTGATGGGGTAGATGAAGAGCGACTTGACCTCGGCCGCGCCCGAGCCGGCACGGTCGGCAGCGCGGTGGTCGCGCAGGTTCGACTTTGACGGCTGCAGGCCGAGCCTCGTGTGGGTTACCGGGAGTGCATCGCTCTTCCGCGGCGGAAAGGGCGGGAACAGCACAAAGACCGGGGCGCAGAAGGCACAGAGGGTCACTATCAGGACCAGTACCGAGGCCGCGTCGAAGGGGGCAGCGGTGGCGGGGATGGTGATGTTACCTGCCGTGGCGTTGGACGCCGGCAGATACTTGTCCATGTACCCCATCCTGTGCGGCGGCCGGGCGGTTATACTGTAATGTGCTACTCAGACAGAGTCTACAGTATGCAATATAGGACAGACAGAAACACAGTATGTGGGATCGATAAAGTGTATTTCCGCGGCCTCGATATGTCGAGGCTGTATAGACGTTGAGGGTGAGCTGGCCCGTGAACAGAGAGTCGGTGTTTGGGCCCCTCGGATGACCAGGAGTCATCTTGCGACACTTCAAGGTTTGGGGGACACCTTTCACCGTCTGATTTCTACCCCTACGCACGCTACGCTGCCTACAGCACCCGGAGCCGAAATCCTGTTCCATGGGTTTTAATGGTTTGTGCTCATGATGAATCAACACACAAGAGCCAAGATGATATCTCGCGATGCTGGATTTGGTGTTGCAACGGGTTTTGGACCCTGCAAGCCGACGGAAATTCTGTATTTCCCGAAGTTGTCCCAGTTCCACACGAGGCACAAGGCACGCAGCTGAGGTCCGTCGTTGAGCCCGCCCCCCCCCCCCTTAAGAGACCAGGGGCTTGTTTGACGTTTGACAGGCGCTGAAGAGCTCAGACCACCGCGAGTCCGGAGCCCCAGAACAGCCCTTAGCCCAATGCGAGCGGCAGCTGGCCGAGGGGGCCACGTGGAAAGATTGCCGGGTGGGGGAGCCTCTGGCCGAGACAGGCCATGGCGGCCAGGGCGGCCTGGCACCTAGCACCCACGCAGCCCACGGTAACGTAACCCCACAGGGTCGAGACGATGCCCTGGGCAGGAAATCACGCAAGGACTGCGGCTTGCTGCTGCTTGCTTACTGCCCACCGACGATGAAATACCAGCAGTCCTTGGGGGAACCCACAGCAGGCACCCCTTGATATTTCGCTCGCGGCGGATGACGAAACCGAATGGATATGCTTGTTCTCAAACTTTTTCTTTGCAGAGTGTCACCTTTTCGTGGACCGCTCGGCTCGGCTGTGGGCAACCCGACAACTGCCCGACCATCGCACTGGTAGGTGGCCATTTTCCGTCGGCTGAGGGTCAGCCATTGTGTAGATGAAACCCAGTCGAGATATTAGGGGCTTTCTTCGATGCTACTACTGCCAGAATGCGACGTTATGAGGCTTCATCTTGGCTGATCGGTCCAACGGCCTCGCCTTGCTTATCGAGATTAGATCACTTGCAGGTACTAGACCGTACCGTGAAAGGCTGTATCCTGGCTGTACGGTACCGCTGTAACCAAGTGCTGACTATCCCACCAACCCACCTTCCACGTGTGTGTACTTTTACGCGAGTTCGACAGTGGGCAAGATAAATCATGACGGTCACATTCCCCAGAGGCTGTTGCTGCTGCTGCCTCTCGGGCTTGTGATGGATCATGTTTCAAGATAGTCTCCTGCGGCCCACCACCTGACATGCTGACATCCTGCCGTCCAGCGGGCCGCTGCGAGCCTGGGCCCAGAAAGCACAGTCGCGGATATCTGTGCAGGAATGGCTCTGCAGCGCGGCAGTCGATCGAGCAGTGCCCGATCCCGAACGTTACCCGCCTTTTCCTCTGCCCACCGCCCATTGCTGGCTGCAGAAGGGTAGCCCCAAGGATTGTGTGGCTTGCGCTACACCCGACGCGCGACCCGTGAGCGGCATTAATGCGGGCTGGTGGTTGTGTGGTGGTTGGAAATCGGGTGCACCAGGCAAGTGAAGATGGCCTGCCTAATCGAGCGGTTCCCAAACGAAGACTTGCCTAGTTAGCCTGTGTGGGGCGATCTTTGCCAGCTACCTGGCACACACTGGAACACCTTTACGCGGGATAAAGTGTGCATACCGTGCAGTGGTTATGCGATTCCTGTAGCTGGAAAACGCCAACAGACGTTGCTCGGCATTCCCGTGCCTTGACAGGCTGAAGGATGTGCCAGCAGCCGCCGACAGGTGCATGTCAATGCTCCACGACTTGTGCAGTGGCCGATGATTGATGGGAAGGACAAGCTCCCAGGGCTACATGCGATGCGAGAGGCCAATTGCATGCTTCCAGCCTTTTGCTAGCTTCGTCGACGCTTGCACCCCAGAAAGGACCGAAAACTGCTGCGCAGCCGGCAGAGCGAATTTCGGAGACGCTGGGATAATGTCTCTGGCAGTGGGACGGTGAAGACTGCGCAGTGCGCGGGCTGTCGTATACTACTCACCGGAGATCACACCGGAAAATTGCATCGTACATCAGGTCCTGGAGCCCCTGTGGGTCTAAGTGCTCCCTGGCGGGACTGCGAATTTGACTGCGTGATACAATCGAGATGCCTTTTGGTTGGAGGGCATGGCGCCTAGAAAAATGTAATCACATAATTGATGATGTCTGCTCGACTACATTTTGTCACGAGAGGCTGGTGTTGAAAAGAACGGTAGGCTAATTATTAGCATTGCACACCAGACAAATGTAGCCGCATTTGATGTATGGTAAGGGTCCAAGCCTCAGAGCGTCGGTGGGCAGATGAGGGTTCGAGTGATTCCGAATTGGTGGTTCTTAACTGGGGTGGGCAGGTCCACCCGCGACCGCTCTGGGCTCTTTTGGGACAACGGGGCGTCGTGGGCCACTGGCAAGGGGCCCTGCTCGTACTGCGCAGGGCCGCAGGCTGGCAGGCTGGCAGGCTGGCAGGCTGGCAGGCTGGCTGGGCGGTCATGGTCCCCAGGTACTATCCATTTCCCGTCTGGAAGGCTGGAGTGGTAGCGGGAGTCGCTTTCCAAAGGACTGGGACGCGGGCTGGCCCAGGCCGAGGCCCGACAGCCTGGGACAGCAAAGATCGCCAGGTACCCGAAATGAACCTGTACGGTAGTTTGGATTGGACTCGGCTCGGTTCTAGCCTGACTAATAAACAATCGACTCTTGGACGGCGTGATCTTGAACAACGTCGTCACACAGCAATCGTGAAATACGGTGTCGTGATTAATCCTGTAGCACTGCAGTGCCGGAGGCGCATAGCATTTGCTGCATTACAACGGTCAGGGCCCGCGTGCTGGAGGTCATGTACCTGCCTGGCTTGCATGAAGGCGGCAAGGCACATGATTCGGGATGCATCCAGAGGGCATGGACGTGATTTTTGGCTCGAGGCCCAGCAAGACTGGCTGGCGCGGGATACGGGATCTTGTTCTAGAGGTCGTGTCGTGCAGCGACTCGGGCGCGTCAAGGGCCCGGGCGTGGTGAAATGAGCATGGTGGTGAATCTCGGGAGACGGAAGCTGGTGACGACGGGCAAATTGAAGGACACAAATTCAGGTGGGTGCCCGCCCGAATCAAGCCAGCGCCAGGTGTATACAAGAGGAAATGACGACCGCAGGGTAAGGACCGGGACCAGAGGTGAGACCGGGACCAGGAGGGCACCGTTGCTAGGCAATGTATCATTGCATGCCTTTGCCTTGGATGTTGGCTGTTGGGGATGGTTAGCCTGGAGTGCGAGCCAGGTAGGCCGCGAGTTTGAGGGCCTTGTTCCCACGTGAAGTTCGTCTGATCTTGGGACGGTCGGCCCCAGCCGCGCAGGCACAGTCGCACTCGGCTGATCGGGCTGACGGGGCTGACCCAAGTGCACCAGGACCATGGATGGCCAGGCTGGCAGGCTGGTGAGCTGCGCCGGCACCAGCAGCAGAAGCAGCAGCACCAGCAGCTCACTGGCCCGGCCTGTGAGGGGGGAGATGGCACATGGGCGAGATGGACAAAAGATGGAGGGCACGCAGCTGGGGAGCGGCAGGGCCTGTGGCAGGGAGGGGTGGGGCAGCTCGGAATGACAACTTGTACATGTACCGTTGGCGTGCGGCTGCTGAGGGCCGCGCCTCCCGTACCTGTACTCCGTACCGTGCATGCAGGTGCGCACTGATCAGCATGGCTCCGCGACCTGACTAATCACCCGAAGCCAGACGTCGCATTTTCGCCTGTCGCCTGTCGCATGTCGTCCTGCTTAAGCACCCCACATCCTGGCCCCGAACCAGGCAAGCCGGAAGGAAATGCTGGCCACCATGTAGGTGGGTGGGTGCCATGGGTGCCAGCCACAGCCAACCTGCCAGAGAGGAGGGTTGACGGGCGGATGGGGGGACGGACGAGGGGAGGCCAGATGCGTCTCGTCCATCAATGGCTGTCACGGCACAGCAATCCCATAGTCTGGGTGGGCGGCACATCGAACCTGCATCTTTGGGGGGTGTCAGGGGGGGGGGGCTTGCTTGGATCTGGATCTCGTTGGGCTGGGCTGGGCCAGAGGTTGTCCCAGGTCGACCAAGGTCACTCGACACCCACCGCACTGCACCGCACTGCACTGCAAGCATATTCCAGGCCTGGTCCACTCCCACGATGCCGGTCGCGCGCCAGCCCGCATGGTCGAGCGGTGTCTTGCAGCACAAGAAGGCGCCATCTTGCCTGCGGCGGCCGCAATGGAAGGTGCGAAGAAGTGGAGGAACACGGCCGCGGCTGATAGGTCGGAAACCAGATACGCCTTCTTCAACATCACACGGCTCTCGCTTCCCAACCCTGGGTACTGCTAATGTCCAGGGTCCGCCAGCTTGTCGTCCAACAGGCTCGTTGATCTCGTTGATCGACAATTCGGGCAGCCACGCAGCTACCTCCTGGGCTGCTCTCGACTGTCAGAATCCATCCCCCACCAGTGTGTGTGTGCTCTCTCACTTTCTCGTCCAGGCCACTATTCTCGGATCCACCACCTGCTCCTCTCATGTCCCCAGCGCCGCGGCCCGACGATTCCACGCGTGATGAAGGGCCCCCCCCTGGCCAGTGGTGTGGGTTTGCTTGTCCTTGGCCGCTTGATTGCACGCGACCAGGATCAAGCTTTGTCCAGAGCCTGGGTTTCGAAATTCTATCATGGCAGTACCAGCATACGCAGTCCCTCCTTGACCTCATCTTGCAATCCTTCTTGGAACATGTGGAGCACTTCTCCAACTTTGGCAGCGGGGCGCTTATCACCAAAATACACCACGCCGGCATCCATCGTAAAATGCTGGGATGGCAAGGCCGCCCTGCTCTTCCACCCCTCCACAACCGCCCTGGGAGGGTGTGCTCGTGGGAGCCTCGACTACATGGGGGGCTTGCCTGAGGGTATTCATTCGTACCCCGGTTTCACCGGGAGATCCACACAGTACCATCTTGGGGCCCTGGACGCCTCCTCTGCTGTCGACAGGAGCCGTGCTTGCCACAGGAGGCGCCCTCTGCACACTTGCCCGGGTGTCCGTCCAAGTGCTGCTACAATCATCTGCCTCAGGACGCCCAGTCAGGTCATTGCTGTGACAAACTGTGGGCTCAGGATAAGCAAGCCCTGTGGATGGCCGTGCCCCCGCCTGTCCACCTCCGTCGTCCGAGTTGTCTGTGAGGCCTGGAGCCGCTCGTGGGTCAGTAGTATCAGGAAGTATAGATCCTAAAAGGCCTGCAGGGTATTGCCTGACATGGTCTGTCAAGGGTCCGCCAGACCCCAGCTCATACACCCATGTGAGATGAGGTCTGAGGTCTAGCCCATGCAGGCGTTACTGTAGGTAGGCATCCTCCACCTTGGTGGTATCCCCAAGCTTCATACCGGGACAGTGCCACGGCATCAGCCAACTTACATGGTACTCGCGCGGTTCCTATTGCGGGGCGTTGACTGAGAGTTTCGACTGGGATCTGACAGTTGCACCCCAAGATCCTCAACCTGTCCATACAGAAATCGCAGGACCAGTGAGGCAGGACCACCTTCTGCTTTGTGGACGCAACTCAGGCACCACCCACCCCAGCGAGCGGAAGCAGAACGGGCCCTCCCTAGCTTTTTCCATACCCACCGAATGGGAAATACAAAGGTGGCCCTTGTTCAGATATAGGACCAGCATGCCTTAGCACAAAGCTCATCACAGCCCGCCCTGGCGACTATACCCTATCTACGTCTGTCACCAAGTCTGGAGGTCAACAGTTTTCCCAGTCGAAGAAGCCGCGTGTGTCAACGGAACCCGAAGTCCAGCAAACACAACATGTAAGGTCATCCGGATCCCTCGACGACTGCTTGGGCTTCTCGCCGCAATAGTTGGGCCTTACTGGATGGCTAGAGCACATGCAACTGACCTTCATGTAGCAAAACATTCTCTTTACTCCCTTCAACCAGCTCCGCGCAAGTCGCCTCCAGGGGTCCGACCACACTCAACTCGTGGTGTAATCCAGAGGCGCAAGTCTCATCAGCGGATCCAGTCATTACCAAAAGCCCAGACCAGCCTCTTTTCAGTTGAGAACCTCCAGGAGCAATAGAGCGTTTGGTCATACTGTCCCCGAACTATTGACTCTCACATCTCCACCTGGCTCACCCTTGGGTGACCAATCGATCACCATTCCCGGGAATTCGGTCTCCCCGGGTTGCCCCTCCGCTCCGTCACTGGCATCAGTGATCTCGTGTCAGACCAACAAGACTCTGACAAGGCGGACACCACCCAGGTGCAACTCACATGCCCGCATAGCAGACCAGCATTCAAGCCCTGAGGAGTGGACGAACTGCTTCCCGCAAGGGAACGTGTTTGCTAACGGGAGGCTCTAGTCTCCCTGACCTGGCAGCAGTCACGCAGAATACTGTGGGGGGCTATTCTCGGCTGGCGAATACATCTTCGCTGCATACATACCCTTGTAGGTTGCCACCTCCATAGTCACACCGGTAAGGTTGTTGCAAAAGTCGTACCAGTACCTCAAAATACCACTGTCATCCCCTACAAGGCATGGCCCTGGCTACATATCTGGGGTACTCAGCAACCTGCCCGCTATCACCCGGGACACTTCCCTCTCCCATACAGAAACGCAGCCCCTCCCTGTGCCTGCTCTATCCGAGCGCAGTCTTCACCACATAACCACCTGCCTTTTCTCTGCCTGGCGGTTGGCGGACCAGTGAATGAAAGCTGATCAATAATTCGATCAATCTCAGAACTAGGGCTCCCACCGGGGACAGTGGCCCCACTGAAAACCTGAGCCCAAGTCGATATTCCCGTCCCGTCCCGCTATTCAAGTTGCCCCCCCTCTTCGTCGTGGGTACTCCCGGAGCAAGTAGTTTACATACTGCTGTGGTGGCAGGTCCTTTGGCCAGAGACAACTACCTTGTGTGAGCGGACAGACCCTTCGCCTCCTGGACTCCAACTAATAGCACCATTGCATTACTAGGTCTCTCACACATTTGGACGGTGTCTTGTGCAACAAGTCTCCCTGTGCTGGATTTTTCAGAAGTCGCGTGCCTTGGCAGAACGTCACAGCTACGACTAGAACCCAAGGTTACGGGCCATCTTTTGCGCCCGTCTTTCGGAAGGCGTCTCTCTTTGCTAATTCTCTGCCACCCGGCGCTCAACCTCAGTACATTTGCCCACAACAGCCTGACTCGAATTCGGTCAAAGACGCGGGTAGTGGTGCATTGATGGGTGGGGACCCTCGCGACTCTATTCAATCACAGGGATACTAGAGCATGCTAGCAATTCTCGTCCTTCGCCAACAACGACGACGAGAGTTAAGCAAGATCGATACGCTGCCTAATTCACACTCCAGTGTACAGGACAGACGCAACTCAGGGAGTCATGAGCGAGTATTACCACAACTTTCTGTCCTCAGTGTCTGGACTGGGGGCCAATTCCGGCTTGAGTCCGCAGGATGCGCCTCAAGGACCCCCGCCTGCTTTTGGCACGGGCAGCAGCATCGACCCGAATAAGTTCCAGAACATGACATATTATTCTGGTTTCGCAGAGCCTAGTTTGTTCCAAGCACCGAGATCTCAGCGGAACAGACGGAAGTCGGCCCCTGGTGCGGATCACATCAAGCATAGAAGAACTCGCAGCGGCTGTTTTACCTGCCGGAGTAGACGAGTCAAGGTGCGCCACAGCCTCGAGCTTTTTGCTCAGTGAAATATTCCTAATGATTCTCTAGTGCGACGAGACACATCCCGTTTGTGAACGTGGGCAACATCCTTTCCCGCTATGCGCCCCCATTTTAGATATTAACACTGGCGATAGGATGCCGCAAAGGTTCACGAGACTGTGTGTATCCGGATCCACCATCTTCGAAATACTCCGTCCCACATGGCAGCAAAGATGTGGACACCAGTCGTCAAGCAAGTCCGGCATCCTCAAATGAGGAGGAAGATGATGCAGACCAGGACGCAAGGTTAAGTCCTATCCCGGACGAGGACGAGGACGACTTAGGGAGCGTCTCCGAGCAATCGATGCCACCCACAAAAAGCCTGAGGCACATGAGCACGGCATCCTCTTTGAATTTGAAGCGACTCCTAACTCGAAACCGCCAGCCTTCTGAGACATCTTCGCAAGAAGGTGCCAAAGGCTCGTCGCCGACGAGGTCGATCGGGACGACTAGCAGTAATACTCCCTTGATGGCTAACTTGCCAGATATTGTTTTCAGTGCAGTTCCGGAATTTTCCCATCTCCCAGCCGATTTGAGATATTACCTAGAGTACTTCCTCGAAAACATCACGCATTATCACTACGGTGTGCACCGAGACTTTGGTGGCTTCTTCCGAACAACACTCGTCAGCTTGGCGCTTCGCAACGAACCATTGCTACATGCCATAGTTGCTTTCGCGGCATACCATCAGACACTCGGGGACCCGAACGGTCAGCTTCCGGAATTCCTCAAATACTACAACAGAAGCGTCATTTTGCTGCTCGACCTTCTCAAGAATGGGGACAAGCATGAGCTCACAACACTCTTGACAATATTGCAGCTAGCAACAATAGAGGTGCGTATTGGTTGGGGTATGCTGTGCTTTGTGCTGAATCCTAATATGTGAGGATAGGAGTATCTCGGCGACTGGGTGAACTTGATGGGCCACCAGAAGGCAGCCCTTGAGATCTTAAGCCAGCTCTTCACGCCGCAGTCTATTGTGGAAACGTCGCTCAATCGCATCATTCTGTCATGGTATATTCGGTTCGATATTCTCGTCGGGCTCATGGGAGGATTCGTGACGAGCCTCCCACGCGAATGGTTCGTCGCGTTCGACGGGCATTGTCGAGCAAGACTAGCGAGCGAGCCCGAAGATTTAGAATGGCTATACGAGAAGGCTGAGAACCGTCTTCGCCTGATTTGCCACGACATCAGCCTTCTTGTTGCCAGACGTGCCAGAGCTAACATGGAAGGAGCATCATTCACTACGGAACACGAGACTATCGCCCGGCAATTGCGGGAGTGGAGGGAAAACCTTGAACCCGCACTCATGGATCCTTCTCGCCGGGTAGTGCTGCCGTCCCATCCCCCAGACGAGATGGCCAGCGTTTCATCACAGACAGCACCCTTATACGATGCACCCTTATCTTCGACGACTTTGTTACTTTGCGAGTGGCACGCCACGGTGATGATGCATCTGTATCAGGCAAGTCAGGGCACTCAAGACCAGATTCTACCAGAACTGGGGAGTTTGTCGCAGCACGCCGAGGCCATCGGCCAGATCTTCAGCGCTAGTGAGCAATGGGTTTCCGGCCCGAGGGGCTTGCTGATCATGCTGCATCCTTGCCTCACGATTGCATCGATGTTCCTTCCGCCGAGCCCCGGCAGAAATCTATGGTTGAGGAACAAGTTCGCCTTGCTCGAAAGCTCTGGGTGAGTGCAGGCTTGTCCCGCTGCAAACGGCACGGGCTGTTGCCGCTATCAAACGTGACGCTGACTTGTGCTCCCTTCTTAGGTATATATTCCCGATCATGGTACGAAGAAGAATGGCAGAGCTCTTTCAAGACGAGACGGTGGTTCGCTGGTGGCTCTCGGATGATCGCGGGTTCACTCCGATGTTGCAGAGCGTCCGGGCTTTTGCAGATGAAAGGAACGAGGCGGCTACCTCAGCCCGGACTGAGGGCCTTCAGGACATGAAGAATGTGTTCGCAGCTTTGCATCTCGGGGGCGACACGAGTCCTATTGCGGGGACCGGGGGCAGCATGCTGAGCCCTGCTAAGGGAGGAAAGGACAGGAGCATCAAGAGTCAGATGGGATGAAGGCCCAGTGAAAGTTTCCAGGGCAACAAACACTATGATCCGAAGGGAATAATATGGGTAGCCGTCCCAAGGGGAAAGGGGTACGGGTAGGCTTGGCAACGTCGTCGTCGGGCAGGCCCGTTCGGAAGGGACGCAGGCCATGTGAGGCTGAAAATGGGGGACCCGCTCTGGCCCCGGCCCTGGGCTAAAGGTTGTTGTTCCCTGCCCTCAGTCGGCTACTTCCGGTGGATTCTTTGGCCAGTGGCCATTTCAATCCATCAGGTTAGGGCCGGCGGTACGGTCTGATCTGGCAGTTATCAGATCCAGGGGCGAATTGCGGCGTGGCCGCCCTTCCAAATCCTCGGATTCCTCCATTTTCCTACAACCCCAACCCACCCAAGGCTTCAGACAACCCTGTCGTCCGCGGGTTGCCGTTGACTAGCCCACTTTATAGACTATCTAACTGACTATCTACCTTGGTCGAACCTGGATCGACACTGCCGCGATGTCATGCTACCTGTCACTTTCCATTCTGGTCCACTAGCTGCATAGGGGGCCGGTGTGGCTGGGCCTAATTCAGCACCGCAAGTTGTGCACAAGTATAAGTGCGAATACAACGAATTTATGCAGGGTGGGGGGGAACTGGATCATCCTGTTTCCCCCGCATACGGCAGGTGTTTAGGAACCGTGTCGATGTCAGAGAGAGAGCTGGCGACCAAGCTAGCCATGAGAAAATAAGCAGTCGTTCATGGGTAGAAGAGATAAGGGCTGGGGCAAGGACCACACCCCGAGAGAGAGAGTCGGCAGATTCCGCGAGGTAGAAAGGAAAATTTGAGATCGGCCTTCCCTCCGGCGTGGGTCCGAGGGAACAGCAAGACTTCGACAGCCAAGTCGACTGGACAATGCTGAATCGCGACGCGCGCTGTGACGGTGCTGTCCAAGTGTGACCGCTACGGTCTTGGGTGACCATGGACATGCTTTGGCCGCTGCTTCTTGTCTCTTGACAACACGAAAAGCACCGATGCTCCCGTGTTGTAGCTCACGCAATATCTTTGGATATACACGGCCAAGCAGGGCGCCACTGCCGTCCGCCCACGAGCATGCGTTCAGTCGGAAGCGGTGGTGGCACACGCAAGGAGGGAACAGACGGGGGGATCTGGGTCGCCCGACCCGGTGGCTGAGTTAGGATGTGTGGAGCAAAGTGCATGCATGCCAGGTACTTGGGCCCAGACAGCTGTCTATCTCACATGTTCTCGACCGTACTGTGGCGCGGTGTGTGTGCACGCATCTTGCTGCCCGTTTACTTTGCATCAGCACATGTGTGGCGAGCTGTCCGGGGAGGGGAGGAGGGAACCCGGCGACGCATATGCAAGACCGTTGAAGCAGCGCTGGCCAGTCAGACTACCTAGTCGACCTGTCGGATCGGGCAGGTGTCGAGAACAGAAATGCAGTCAGAAAGAAGTGGATGGGTGTGGCGCTGGTGTAGTACGAGATGTATGTATATGTGTATGTGTATGTGTGTGTGTCCTCGGTGCCGGTCTTCCACTTGCTCCCTACCATGGTGCCTCTCCTCCCCTTCCCTTGGCCTAGGGCATGTCGCCAGGGTCCCGCGATGGGTTATTTCAGGTCTCTACTACTCCAATGTGGTGCACGTATCTTAGATGCTACATATGCAGGTGATTCCGAGGAGGTGATGGTATGTAGGCTCATGTGCGTCTGACACCCGGACAGGTTGATTGCAGACTGCAGACTGAAGACATGGTAGGTAGCATGGGTAGGTAGTCCAAAGGCCTGGAGGATAGTCTGGGTACTATATAAGTGATTACTTGGAACAGCAGGTTGGCGCCGAAGTTACTTCTCCAAGTCCTTCCCCCGCCGGCAGCAATTTGGAGTTCGGAAGCACACTGCTTTTCAGCCAGTAGTGTTCTGTCTAGGCATGTAGTGTAGCAATAAGCAGTAGGGCTAGGCAGGTAGATACCTACATATTTACTGCCAGGTACAGCCGAGCCAGTCCTGTCCATCAGTAAGCAAATCGGGCTGGCCGTCGCACAGCACTAGCGGCTCAACATGTTCTCCTCCACCTCGAGTGTGACGGTGGTACTGTCGTGCCAGCAACAGGGGTTGGGGGCAACCATCTTGCAGTATACCACCTAGGTATCTACAGCAGCCGGGCAGGGTGTGGACCACTAAGGCAGGCAGGAACTGAAACAGGCAGTCCCCAAGCAGCGGAGCACAAGCAAGCAGAGCAAGCAGAGCAAGCAGCAGCAGCTGCTGCTGCTTCTAACTGTCAGCTGCCCAGCCCGATGCAATTTTCCTGAAAGTCACCAAGTTCAGCTCAGATCGAGGCCTCGTTATTCCCATGTCCCACGCGGGCAGCTCAGCGCGAGGACCAGGACCAGGACCTTGTTGTGGATGGGAATGTCCTTTGTCGACTTGCCAGTTCTGGCTCTAGCACGCCCGCTCTGCCTCTGCCCCTGCCATTTTGCCGTTCAGCCTCTTCTCTGCCATCGTCCACGTCGTTGACGTCCCTTGTCGTTGACGTCGTCGTCGTCGAGTCGACATTGTGTCGTCTCGTCTCTTGTTTTGTCTTGCCTTGTCTGGGCCACTCTTCGCCAATGAGCCTCGTGCCCTTTGAGCTTGCATAAGGGCCGCCTTCATTTCCCCCCCTTCCCGCCAGCCAGCTCATTACATGTACACGCGGCCAAAACTGCTGCTGCCCCTACCACTGCTACCACCCTCAACTCACCGTCGCCCAACCCCCGTGTGCATTGCATCTTGTGCCTGCATGCACATGCGCACACGCCCCTCCACGTCTCCAGGCCCGACGACCAAGGCCCAAGATCCAAGACGCGTTTTGCCTGCCTTAGCACACCCCCGTGCCCGCCGCTATGGCGGCCGAGTCGTCCTCTGCTGAGCCCACTGCTGCTGCTGCTGCTGCTGCCATGCCCGACGATGACCAGGCTCAGGCCGCCAATGGCGACGTCCTAGAGCCAGAGCCAGAGCCAGAGCCAGAGCCAGAGCCAGCCCCAGCCCCAGCCCCCGAGCCGTCCGCCCAGGATGTTGATTTCGTCACCCTGGGAATGTTTATCATTGGTATGTTATGTGCACCCTGTGTCTGTGTATAATTTGTCTCGCTCTTTCTTTCCGCTCTCACAGCCTGCCTCCGTCACACATCTCCCGCTTGTGTTTCGTGTTTCGGCCTGATTGATTGATTGATTAACTGATTGATCGAGTGATTGCCTGCCTGCTGCTGTCCAACCTCTCATGTTCACCATCTCACTTCACTTCATTTCCTTCCCTCCCCTCCCCTCCTCTCCTCTTCCTCTTGCTTCCCTCAGCTGTCCATGCCTTCTGTGCCTGACATGCCTCTCACGCTCTTCCTGGCCCGGCCAGAGAGTAGCTCGCCTCTTTCTTAGTCCAAGTCCTCTTACCCTTCTGTCCCCATGTCGTCAGGATGTCAACTCCCGTTCTGAGCGATACCACCATGCTGCATGCTGCCCTAAGCCTGTTCGCCTTCCTCTCATATCTATGTCACTACTACCTCACAAAACCTTATCCTTCTTGGCTACTCGGCATCTTCCGGTCCCGGGATCGAGAACATGACCGCACCAACAAAACAGAAGCTGACTGCCAACATGAAGACGATATCGAGTATACAGCCCCCAAGCCTCCCCAAAAGGACGTCTTAGGCGGTGCAGGATCCTATGCCGCCCTTGGAGCCCGCCTTTTCTCCCCGGGGCCCATCCAGTCAAAATCTGTTGGTTGGATAGTCGACCAGGGCTCTGACTTCCCCCCGGCCCTAACGACTCTCATCGATAGCTGGGAAACCGCCGCACTCGTACGTCACGATCCTGATAGGGCCACCACACGTGGCTCGAATATGTATGTGGACGACAACGAGACCAGGGCCTTTAAGTACACTACGCCCAAGAAGCGTCTGGTGGCCTCCGACCTGAGCGGCTCGCCGCTGTTGCAGGCGCGATCCTTCCATATCATCTGCAGCCCATCTAGGTGCCGGGAGCTGGTCACAGAGCTGTTGACCCTGCGGAAGGAAGAGGCTCCGCCTGAGGACGACGAGGGTCGCGGGGGTTACTCGCGGCCGATTATCATATGGGAGCCAGTACCTGACCTCTGTACCCCTGATGAGCTTCTCAACCTGACCAACTGTCTGCCGCTCGTGGACGTCTGCAGTCCCAACCACTCCGAGCTGGCTGGCTTTATGGGCGACACTGGCATCGACCCAGAGACGGGCGAGATCAGCACCGTCGCCGTGGAGCAAGCCTGCGAACAGCTTCTTGGCTCCATGCCCCTTTCGAGCTTCACACTCGTGGTGAGGGCTGGCGAGAAGGGCTGCTACAGTAAGTGGGCTCTCTGGTGACGGGCGTCACTTCTTTTTGGTGTAAAATTTCGTAGCGGGGGCATACACTAACCAAGATATACAGTTGCCAAGAATGGTGGCCGCAAGAACTCCAAGAAGAGTGGTTCGAAGCAGCGGAAGAAGGTCCATGCCGCACATGGCGGCCTACAACCAGACACCGACATGATGAGTCTCTTCGCGGGCCTTCTGCAGCAGTCCGCCACTGACGAGGACGGCGGCGAGGAGGGCGGAGCCACCACCTTCAGCTTCATCCAGGACGAGCTCGACGAGGTGGACATCGACCCTGGTCTGGACAAATGGGTGCCTGCTTTCTTCACCAAGGAAGATGCTGCTGCGGGGAGGGTCGTGGATCCCACCGGCGGCGGTAACACCTTCCTCGGCGGGCTGGCCGTTGCGCTGGCAAGAGGGAAGGCCATGGAGGAGGCCGCGTGCTGGGGTAGCATAGCCGCGAGCTTTTCCATCGAGCAGGTTGGTGTCCCTGAGCTGGGGAAGAATGACGAAGGCGAAGAGACGTGGAACGGTGACCGAGTGCAGGACAGGCTAGAGGTTTTGCAAGCACGACTTAAGCTACTGGCGGAGTGACGTGCATTGTGAGTGTGTGAGGAAAAGAGGTAGGAAGTAGGAGGATAGGAAGTAGGAGGGTAGGAAGTAGGAGGGTAGGAAGTAGGAGGGTAGGAAGTAGGAGGGTAGGAAGTAGGAGGGTAGGAAGTAGGAGGGTAGGAAGTAGGAGGAGAGAGACTAGTAGAGCTAGAGAGCAGGAGAGTAAGGCTATGGGGAGAGGGGAGAAGTTATTTAGACCCACAGTGGACATTGGGGAGACTTAAGGGCATGTTCTCGACACATGCTCATTCTGCACCAAAAGTGAGGGCAAAGACCAAGATATGACGATACCATGGTTTGACATAGCAGCGGACAGATCACAATAGACTTGGGACAGGCGTTGGTGGAACCGCTTACCACCTGGTAAAGGGTTGGAGATTTGAGAACGAAAAACAGAATCAATGCTTCACTTGCCTTGATGCAAACCAAAAAGAACATCTAACCTGAACACACATAGAATGTTGCTTTCGATATTCACAGGATGGACACTTTCATTTCCATCCGGAGCCAGACGCCAGAAAGCCACCACCCATCCACACATAACAATTCATACCTTGCCGCACAATGTCGCTCCAGAGACAGACGATACATAAAATGCGTGCGCCCTTCCCCGTCTCATCAACCTCATTAGATCTTGTACACAAGCTGTCCATCGGTAAACCTGCATAATTCATCATCCGTTAGCAATGTCCCACGAGAAGGTGCATTTTGGGGGACGGGGGATAAACGGCTCAGACTCACATAATGCTCATGGCGTTCTCGTCCATCCTCTTGAGCGCCTTGATACCCTCCTCCTTGGTGAACGTGCCGCGGGAGCCAACCCGCCTGTTGACGCCCTGGATCAGCTCGTCCACGTCCGCAGCGTCGTCCTCGAACAGGTCCGTGCTCATCAGGGGACCCAGGGCCGCCGTGAACGTCGAGAAGCGCTCGTCGCTGATCGGCGCGTCCCCCTCGGCGCTCAGGCTCAGGCCCGCGGCGCCGCTGGCCAGCTGCGAGTCGTCCTGGCTCTCGCCCTCCGCACTCTGAGACTCGAGCTGCGAGGCCGGCATCGACGACGCGAACGACAGGTTGGACTGGGACTGAGACTGGGACTGGCCGTTGCTGCGGGCCGTCCGGTTGGAGCGCCGGGGTGTGGCCTCCTCGGCCTCTTCCTCCTCCTCTTCTTCCTGCTCTGGCGACTCGTGCGCGCCGTTGGCGTGGCCGTTGGCCCCGTTGGCCCCGTTTGTCCTGCTGCCGCGAGCGTTGGCCCGGCTCGCCCTCGCGGACGCACGCGCGGACCGGCTGTTCCGCGCCGAGGCACGCTGGTCCCCGTCCTCGTCGTCGTCGCTCGACGAGTCGTCGTCCGAGTCGGAGCTGAGGGGCTGGGCGGTCGTCCGCCTGCGCTTCTTGCGGGACTCGTCCTCTACGACCTCCTTGAACAGCGCGAACCGCAGGATGCTCTCCGCGGCCACGGCGTCGCGCTCCTCGACGCGGTTGGACAGCCGCGACTTGGCGTGCGCGGTCGCCAGACGAATGAGGGTCTCGAGCGTACGCACGGTCATGGGACTCGTGCGGCGCTGATTGCCCTCGAGGTCGTCGTTGCGCAGGCCCACGTAGATGTCGGCAATGCGGTCCGCGGCATCCTGCGACAGGACGGGCTTTATGCGGGTCTTCGCGTACTGGATGTACTTCTTCATGAAGGGGATGCTAAGCACCTTGGGCTTCTTGGAACCACGCCCAGTGACTCCGGCGTGAAGCATTGCATCATACTTCTCGTACACGTCGGTGGGCCGCTGAGAGTCGTTCTGTGCCTGGCCACCAACGCTGAGGGACTGCTGCACGTTCTCCCGCACTGGCGCACCTTCCTCAGTCCCGGCCTGGCGGTATCGATGCATGCGGAGAACGTGCTCCGATACTTGGCGGTCACGGGTATCCTCGATGTCGTCTGTGACAACAAACAGAAGATCGAAACGCGAGAGGAGCGAGTCGGGCAGCGCGATATTCTTGTGGGGGTCCTTGTGAGGGTCGTACTGGCCAAAGATGGGATTGGCAGCCGCGACGACACTGCATCGTGCGTTGAGTGAAGTGTGGATGCCAGCTTTGGCGATGGTGACGGTCTGCTGCTCCATGACTTCGTGGATGGCGACACGGTCAATGTCGGACATCTTGTCGAATTCATCAATGCAGACCACGCCGCGATCAGCCATCACCATGGCACCTGCTTCCAGGCGTCGCTCACCTGTCTCCTTGTCCGAGGTAACAGCAGCTGTGAGACCCACACCTGAAGACCCACGACCAGTCGTCGCAATAGCTAGGGGAGCGGTGTTGAGGACGAATCGCAAGAGCTGTGACTTGGCGGTAGAGGGGTCACCGACCATGAGGATGTTGATGTCACCACGCAAGTGGGTACCATTTTCCAAGTTCTTCTCCATTCCGCCCAAAAGCATGAGCAGAATTGCTTTCTTGATGTGGTCGTGGCCAAAAATACTAGGAGCTAGCGACTGTGAGAGCATCTCGAACAGATTCTTGCTCTTGGCGACCTTGTTGATATTTCGCAGGTCTGTATCGGTAATTGGGGCAGTGGCTATTCCACCTCCAGACTTCGACGCAAGGAGGACAATATTGTTGGCTAGGATTATTGTCTTGAAAAGTGCGCTGCTGTGGTTTGTGTTTCTGTTACCCAGCGTCCTGTAAATCCCGACAAGCTGGATTCGGTCGCCGGGCTTGACCTTGTCGACTAGGTCGTCATCAAGAATGACATCGACGCCGCGAGGGAGCTGCCCGGCCGGGGCCCGTTCGGGCATTTCTTGTATGGAAATGCTCTGGTGGTCCCTGTACGTGCACCAACCGTACTCTGTCATCAGCGGGTTCCCCTTGTCGTCCTCTTGTGGGTAGACGCTGTTTGTGGTGACGCCGTTGGTCATGGTCTGGTCTCGGTATTCCCGGAAGTGAAACTTGTTCTCTGCCTCATTGTAGTGCACACTCTTGACGATCTTGGGCCGAATGAGGGAGCATCGCGTCACGATTCCCTCGACCGATACCATGTGGTTCAGGTGATGGGCGGAGAGGGTGCGGGGGTTGCAGGCGTGCAGGCCGAAGCTGCCAGACCAGGCACAGTAGTACATGACTTCGTCATCGGTCTGGTCTGGCCTCGCCTGTGGGATTGTCTTGACGATTTGTTTGAGAGCATGGTTGAATGCGAGGGTGTAGTCGAAGGGCTCTACAAGGAGCCCCTCTGCGATTTGTGGGTTGTGGTCGCGGACGTGATCTATGTTGACTACCAGCCTCCTCTGGTTCTTCTGCAGCATCAGAATAATATCAGATCTGTAGCTTCGCACATTTTGGTCATCTGTGCACGCTAGTCAGCAGGCGGTCCAATGCTCTCTTGCTTGCAGCAGCGAAGACACGCACGTGGATCGAGGAACTCCTCGGCCTGGCGCACTCGGTCGCGCGCGGCCTCATCACGCAGCATAAGACTGTCCATGGTGTCGTGCTTTAGGCGAATCTGGACACTTCCTACGGCTGATCGAGGCGGGTGGGGATTTGAAGTCGAGGTTTGCGGGAGGAAATGGAAGGAGGGTTGCTGGCCCGGTTGGTTTATTGGGGAAGAACAAGATGGCCGCTGCGACTTTTTGGGACGCGTCGACGCGAAGTCGATTGGGTCGACCGCGTCCTGGCGCGTAAAGTGGCTTCCCTAACAGACACGACTTTTTTCTGCTGCACAATCTCCGGTGCACCCAAGTTCTTCCAGATAGGCTCGAAAATCCCATTAATATCCCTGCAAGCTCACCCCCACCTCTTCCAATCTCCATGCGTGTCTTCGGTCAGCATCGCAGGCTATTTAGGATCTACTTACCACAACCATCCTATATTGCACCTGTTCTTGGCTGCATGTTAGCCACGACGGAATCATCGCGAGGAAGCAGACGTCACGCATGGTTTTGATTCAGAACGTGGCTCCTTAAGATCGTGGACTTGGCCAGTAATACAACTTGTGCTCTGGCGTAAAACCCGTGGTAAGAAATTTAAGCAGTCGTCGAATGGATCGTGCACATGGTCTGAGGTTGTGCATAAAAGCATCCCATGCAAATTTTAATCCTGCCTTCGCCTTCCGTCCTAAGATTGTTGTTGTCTTAAGAACTACTGCTGTCTCTCCCGGATTCCCTGCTATTCCCGTAGCAGTCCCTCTATGATTCAAGGTCCCGGATTACTGTTGCCCGACTTCGGGTTTCAGGATTTGAGGGAGCTCAAGACTAAGTCGACGGACAAAAGGCTTGCTTGTACAGGAATGTCCAAACCAACGGTCTGTTCCTGCATTCTTATTACTTTGGCTACTTCCATGCATTCAATCCGGCCCATGGGTCTGCTTGGCTCTGTGGTTGCTGTTGCGAAGTCGGCTGCTGTGCCGGGTATCCATAATTGCTTGCTCCGTAATGGACAGTCTGCTGAGGACCCAACGGCGGCGGCCCGGGAGGGGGCGGAGGCGGTACAAATCCCGGTGGAACATAACTCTGCGACGGCGTGGCTGCATGAGGATTTCCATAGGTGCTGAATGGTCTTGATGACTGCCCAAAGCTGGTTTGCGTCGGAGGTGGTGACGCAGGGCCTGGACGCATTCCACCGACCGACCCAAAACTCGTCTGGGTCGGTGGCGGCGAGGTAGGCCCAGGAGCTCGCCCATATGTGCTCGGATTGTAGGGGCTTTGATATTGGGGCATCTGCGTTTGAGAAGGTGGGGGCGACGTCGGCACTTGATACTGGCCGGCGAAGTTCGTCTGCGGATATCGTGGAACATTGTTGCTGAAATTCAGTGGCGACGGCGTAGGTCGTGTCGAATCTGCGGGGTTCGGTGGCGATGAGGGGGGCTCCATGGACATCCTTTCCATCAGGCCGCGGAGGCGTTCCTGTTCCAGCGAAGCTTGCGCACTCTTGTTGGCAGCGCGCTCCTGTTCGATCTGGTTCAAGAGCTGGGCGCCTTCAGCGCGGCGATTGTTGACAAAGGATTCCACGTTTTTCTCGAGGCTCTCGACTGTCTCCTTCATCTCCGCATACCATCTCTTCGCGCTTTGTAGGCCTGCTTCGAGATCCAGGAACTCCTGGTACGCTCGCTTGTACTTGCCCACCACGGAGGCCCGCTGCCTCTGAATAGCCTCGTACTTGCTCTGCTCTGACCTGACGCGCTTGTCCTGCAGCAGATTGTTGAAGGTCATGGAGAGTTCTTTCATCAGAGCTGACTGTTTGTGATTAGCTTGAAGCAGGCGTGTCTGGTGCGGTCGAAACTTTTCCAGTTCTTGTTGGAAGAGCTGATTCTCATAATTTGCTATTGACTTCTTGTTCAAAATGAGAATTTGGGAGATGTCGTCGTTGTGGACCTGTGTCTTCAGTTAGCGTGTGCTCGTAAGTCAGGTACTCATGGGCATGCTTGCCTTCTCTTTGAGATCCTTGAGAACCTGGTTTCGCTCCCTCTTGATCAGATTCAACTTCTTCAAGGTCTCCTCGACCTTCTTGATCTGATCCATGACACTAGGCCCACTGTCATCGAATTCAGCGTCAAGAAGGTTTGGCTCCGTCGCGGGGCTTCCCACGCCACTTGACTTCCCGCGCACTTTGCTCACAACCTTTTGGAACAAAGCGTCAACCTCCCCATGCTGAGCCGCGGAACGCATCTCGTCGAAGACGTCTTGGTTCTGTCCGAGCTTCGAAGCAAGCTGCGCATCGCTCCTTGATGCCTCGCTCAGCGCCTCGCGGTAATTCCGGATGTCACTCCTCAGTGTTGTAGTCAGTCGTCCACTGGGTTGTTGTGTCCATTCACTCTCGTACTTCGAACGCATTTTCTCGCAGACGCCCTCCTCCATGTCCAATTGCTGTGAACATTTATCCAGTGTGGAAATCGTGGAGTCTCTCTCGGATCTCAAGGTTTCGAAGATCATGCGTGGATTCTCATGTCCTGCAACGTCATCACACCATGTCCGAAAGTCCTCGTCCGGGAGTATGTCCTGATCAAAGCCACCTTTGAGCACTTGCAATGCCCCCGGGAGCCTCAGGTAGTCCAGACTCGCGGCCATTTCGCTGTTTGCCAGATCAACACGTTCCGTCTCGGCCCTTATCAGTTTCGCCTTCTCCTCGTCGTAGAGACTCGCTGATTCTGTCACTGCCATTGGCACGATCTTCGAAAACAGATCCGGGCCAGTTATTCGTTGGATATCCTGGCCAGCGTAGAGCTCTGAGACTGGTATAGGTTTGGCAGCAGGCAGTTTGGCCACAGGAGCCAGGCTGGCCTCTGGGGGAACATTTTGGTGGTAGATGTAGTCGTTGTCCTTGGCCAGTTCCTTGAGTTTCTCCTGGACTGTCGAAAGGTGCCTCTTCGTGTGCTCCGCAAGAAGGCTGCCACAGTCCGCTTGTAGATTCGAGCTTGGTGGGACAAACCCAGGAAAGCTCGAGGCGCCTTTGTTGGCTTCCTTTGCGAGAGTCTCGGCAGCTTGGAGTCTTCCGACAGCAACGCCATGGGCGTTGGCATCGTCATCTGCCAAAGCCTGAAAGTACTGGGCCATGGAATTCAGGAGGTTGGCTTTGATCTGCCGTGAGTAGTTAGCGAAACCGTGTTACATGGCGGCCTGGTCTTCGGGGGGCTTTGGCTCCTACCTGGACCATCAGAAGCCAGACTTTCTCGAAGATCGCCTTGGTGACATTTTCCTGAACGCCCTCAATGGACTGGCTGTATAACGTGCCTGCTTGGCTGGCAAGCTTGGCCAAGAGCCCAACCTTCTTCTGGTCGGCTATCTGCTTCTCCAAGAACACCTCCTGAGCCTGGGCAAGGGTGATTGCTATGAGCGTCTTGACGGTGTCGCGACTCAAATCGACGGACGGCGCGTGGAGGAAGTTCTCGTTGATGTAGCTGAACATGCCGGCGGAGGCCTGGAAGGAATGGTAGGCGGTCTTCAAGCCCGTCTCTTCCGACCTGGGCTGGTTCGCAGCATGGCAGGACAGGACGGCGGAAATGTTGAATATGATGGATGCTTTTTCGAAGGCTAAGGAGTACTGGGAGGTAGGCTTGTGTGTGAAGGCGTCGAACCTGGAAAAGACATTAGCCGCTTGTCAGCGGGATCCCGGACGGACCTCGCCAGATAACGCACCACGTGAAAGAGATCTTGATGTGTTGTTCGTCGACGGGAAAGCGCAAGTCGAGCAGTTCAAGCTGGCCATAGTATCGATAGAGCAGATCTCTCCCGGCAGTGCTGTCCTTCCCGGCACCCCTCATGTCCTGCCTGAGGCGGTTTAGGGTGGCGCATTCCTCAGCATATCTCTCGGGGTCGTCGCCATAGGTGTGCTGTATGTAGTGTTTCAGAGGGTGTATCCAGTCGATCTCGTTGGTGGCCTTGAGAGGCACCGATATCATGGGAATCTGGGCCATGTTGGCGGATGGCAAGTGGTGACCGGGGGGGTTCCGAGGGGCGGGGTTGTCGAAGCCAAAGACCAAAGACCAAAGACGAAAGCTTGTAGTCAGAGGGGATACGGCAGGTCGCCCTTCCGAGGTCGTTCAGAGAGCTTCTAGCCCGAGATGTGAAGGGTGAGAGGTTCTTTCGACAATCTCATACCGATGAGGGGCAGCTTGTGTTTGGCGCAGTGCGTGGGGAGGTAGGATAAGCTCTCGCTGGGTAGCTGCTCGTGGCTGGATGGGAGGATGTATCGTGCTACTGCGTGTGTACTATACTGTACATCAGTGGGTTGGCTGGGGCCAAATGCAAATGCAAACACGCGCAGTGCAGTACCACAGTAAACCTGCTAGGAAGGTAGTTGCCGCGGTACGTATCTCGTTCGGGCGTGGCATGCAGCAGAAGGTGTGGGGACGGGCTCCAAGGTTGCAGGGCTGCCCAAGCGCAACTGGTGAGAACTGACCTTGTGTTTCCGCTGCTGCTTTGGATTATTCTCTTGGGGATGGGAGAAATGATAATGATTTGACGATGATGCACCAGAACAAACAAATGACTGGAGTTTCCCCAAGTCATAGCCGCCCGACGACAACAGCGCTCTGGGTGTCCTAGGCAGTGACGGAGGCGTTGTTTGGACGCGGCCTCTGCGCGGGAGCTCCCTTCCCTGCTGGGATCAACCCGTCTCGCTGGCCCTCAGCTGGATCCCTAGCCGCCATTGCAACCCTGCGCCGCATCTTCACCAAGCAGGTCCCACGCAACCAAGGCGCAATCAAGCATTTACACCCAAACACGCTTTAGGTCTCTAGAAGGATCTATGGATTTGTTCAGGATTTTTTTTTTCCTTCTTTTTTTTTTCCGTCTTTCTTCGTCCAGACGCGCGAAGCGGTCAGCAAGGAGCTAGTGCTTGGTGTGAAGTGTACTTCTCGATTGGGTCCGAATCAGTCCACGGTGGAGAACACAGGCGGGATCGCACACAAAGACAAATGATCTGTCGGGGGTGCAGTACCCTGGACCTGGTGGCTGATGTGCTTGCAGACAGGCGGACCGTTCCTGAGGCCGATTGACAGATTTGTTAGTGCTGTGTCTACTATTTGTCGAGAACCTGCCTGTTGGGTCTTGATTGAGTTGCCGTGCTTGCGTCAACCGTGCGGCGATGCATGTGGCCCATTCTGCGACCTGCTTCGCTTAGTTCCAACAACTAATACCACATACCTAGACACTCTTTGGTCACCGTGGTCACCGTGGTCACATGTAAGTAAACCAAATCGCTGCGTTCAATTCTAGTGGATCATGAATGTCCCACAAGGCTTGTACTCAGATGCCATATTCGTACCTCGCTGCAGTGTGCCACCTATCGCCGACGCCCCGCCCCCAAGACAAGTGCAGAAAGAGAAAGGAGAAGAAACAAGTGCACAATTGGAAAGTGACTGGCTGGCCCCGTTGCGTGTGAAAGGGCTTGACCACGTTCCCACCGAGACCCCCTCTGGGTGACGATCCATCCAGCTGTCTGCCGCGACTTGCGCACAGGAAACGTTCCCAAGAATTATACAGTCCTTTTAAGACCTCAGACAGCGATTTGATACTGACTACCTGGGTATGTTACTTCACCTGCTGGTTCGCAGCCTTTGTGGTGTACACGTGTGCACTGCGTGTAGAATCCAGAGCCAGATCCACACTGAGCGCATTAGGCGTCAGAGAAAGGACGCAGGAGTCCCGCGACAGTGTGGCTATATTTCCGGCTCACGAAACCCTTGTCCACACTCAACATCAAGAGACACTGCCATGTGACAACCCGGATGGCTAATATGCAATGCAGCCGCTAATAAACGCACAATTCATTCCGCAGGACAACCTGTTGCGGTGCTCCGATGCCCTGCTTGAACTTGGGATGAACCCGACCTTATCCCCTTCCTTCGGCTCGTACACGTTCTTCCAGATGTGTTCCGTGGGGGCATCATGAGTTTGAGAAGAGGGCTATTCGAAGCACCCGTTATAGTAGCATAATAACACGTTGATACGGGGATTTGGAATTACGATGAACAAGGCTTTCACCCAAGGCTTACAAGCTCTGCGTGCGAGGTCGCGCCGGGCCACTAGAAGCAGCTCCCATCTCGGAGCTCCGGCTTCTCGGAAGTGTGGGGTTGGGACGAACTGCCTGCGAAGCTCCCGTCTCGGGCATAATTCTGGCCACCCCCCGCTCTTTGCGGATTAAACAGCCCCCATGCGCCATCAGGACGATCCCCTATGCAGCCATTCATAAGAACCGCCTTGCGTACAAGGCTCCCTTCCTTCAACTGCACCCGACCCACGGCTGTGTATTCATGTGCACTTAAGAAACCACCATACTACACATTCATCCACATCTCAGGATATACAACAACCATGTCCTTCGATCGCCGTGAGTTTCTCCCTCTCCGGGCGCCGTGACCCCACTGCTGCAGGCGTTGCTTTTGCTGACGTCTGTTAGTTGTCCGATTTGTCCCCAAGGGCGGTAGCAGCTCCGTTCTCATCGGCGAGCCGGTCGACGCCTCTGTCGATGTTGGGGTCGCTGTCCGCAAGGGCCAGGACGTCCAGGTGAAGGTATTCAGCGGCTCATCAGTCCTGAGCCCTGGCTCGGCCACGGACAAGGTCGAGGTTATTGGTCGGGTACTTTCGCCGCTTGACACCAATGAAGTCGGCACTATCCGATGTATCGGCTTGAACGTAAGTCTGCCGGCCGGGTCATGGGATCCCACGGTGATAAACCCTGACACGGCCCTCAGTACAGGGGACATGCCAACGAGGTGGGCATGAAGATACCCGATGTCCCGGTCGTTTTCATGTAAGTGCATTTGGCGTCTATTGATGTCGTTCTCAATAAGCCATTTTAACACATATATCTAGGAAGCCAGCAACCTCCCTGGCAGACCCCTGGCCGGCACCAACCGTCATCCCGAAGCACACGCTGAAGGATGACTGCGCCGACTACGAGAGTGAGCTCGCGGTGGTCATTGGCAAGACGGCCAAGAACGTCAGCAAGGAGCAGGCTCTCGACTACGTGCTGGGCTACACGGCGTGCAACGACATCTCCAGCCGCGTGCAACAGCTCAACCAGAGCCAGTGGAGCTTCTCCAAGGGTTTCGATGGCGCTTGCCCCATAGGCCCAACCCTGGTCTCGACCAAGGCGATCCCAGACTCGTCAAAGCTGCACCTCAGGGGGCTGTTGAACGGCAAGGTCGTGCAGGAAAGCGGGCTTGAGTGAGTCAACCCAATGATGAACCGCTGCGACTTGACGGCTCTTGCTGACTTTCATCCGTGTCCAGCGACCTCATCTTCGACGTCGCAGAACTGGTTGCCTGGTGCTCGCAGGGCACCACACTTCTTCCAGGTACCCTTATGTAAGTCGTCCAACATTCAAACCACATATCCGCACTGCCTGGTAAAATGAGATTCGTTCGTTTTTCACCGATCTGACTTGAATACCCCTGCAGTATCACCGGCACACCGGCGGGCATTGGCTGGGGCCGCAACCCCAAGCTTACCCTGCACGGGGGCGATGAGTTCGTTGTCGAGATTCTGCCCCATATCGGCAGCTTGTACAACGTCTTGGAGGACGAGAAATAATTTGAAGACTGCTTGGTCTTAAATAGACGGGACTGGAGTAGGCAAGAGAATCATGCTGTGTTGGATCTCGCCAGCATGTCTCTAATGTAGAATGAGTGATCAAAGCAGCCAATTTATGTTCTCTCATAATTCATCATGAAAGAATTCACGGAGTACGGACGTCATACGAACATGGGTGGGCTGTCCGTTCTCACATGTGGCTTATAGTTCAGTGTCTGAAATCAATATTAAGCGTGCTTGAGATCAAAGCCCAGATAGCAACCAGGTCTCCTTCCGAGAGTATTAGTGAAATGTGGTTCAGACACACTAGACTGCACCAGATTCGTAGCTGTGGGAATATGAGCAGACATCTCGATACACTTTCACAGCCACTGTGTTCTTGCTTCATATGGACCTGGCCTATACGGCGGAGACGTCACCTAGGTCTGGAGCTTCTCTATCCTTGAAAGAAAACAACAGACACTCGAGCTCCTACCATTATCAAAATTCTATCCTCGTCCCAAATGTATCATCATCTCTCCTGGATTCCTCTTTCATCTCATCCTATGACATCTCTAGAAATTGTAACAAACAACACTTCCGTCACGAATCAAGAATTGCGGGTAGGTGGGCTTTTCCATACTCAATCACCCCCTCAGGACCCTTTTCGACTTGCAGCCCCTTCGGCAAAGACATGACTTTGATATCTGGCACTATTTCTCTGGCAACGGCAACGGCCTGTGCCGCCTCCTCTGGGGTCCACATCGACGCCGTAAACTGAATCAAGAGACGGACATTGTTCAGCCTTGTGGTTTGAGTTTGAGGATTGCTGGAGACTACATACCATGAGATTCGGTTTGTACTCCTCTATCAAGGCTCTCACACCCTCTATGCCTGGTCGTGGGCTGTTAGCTCTCGAAGAGGTTCAACGTCCACCTTCTGGGATTCATTGGCTTACTTGTTGTATTGGCAACATGCTCAATGTTATACTTGGGTCGCATTTCCTCGCACATCCTGCCACAGAGTCTCTTTGCTCGTTCGGCTGAGGCGTTAACAGTCACCAGCTTGAACGTGCCGGCCGGGTTTGGTGTTTCTGTTGATGCCATTTTTTAACGCTTTTCCACAATTCAAATACGAAGTAGTATAACCAGTCTTTAATACGTTGTGAGCATACTAATGGACAGTAGAATTACTCGGTGTGCATACTTAGTCCAGAGACATGAATAGAGAGATATATTCACTGCACCGGTGCTTGTTTTATTTCCGCAAGTCCGAATTTCCTCGGCCCGTGTCAGGTTTCCTGAGTAGCGGCCGGTCTGGGCAACCCGACTCGGAGATACTTCAGCTCGGAGATCTCGGTCATAAAGAATAGGCTTTGAGCCCTGGGCCCGAATGCCATGACCAAAGGTGCATTGATTTGAGTGATTTGAATGCCGCCCAAATCGAGAACGTAAGACCATTCAATCAATGCTGAATCGTGTCTCCAGCTTCGCTTGCGGGGACCTCGGGAGCCAATAGGAATTACGAAGAGATAGAATCATCATTGGCTATATCAAGATCTGCAGAGCCGCAAGGATTTGTAAAAAGTGACGCCAAAGCATAAGTCGCAGCGAACTCCTGCGACGTCGAAAAGTGCCTTTTCCCAAACCATGCCAGTCTATCGGGAATGGCGCTTCGGCGTGAACAGGTAGTCAAATTTGTAGGCTGCATATCCCTTGCCATGTGCGAATTCTATGGCAACAAATTTGCAACTGAGACCACGTCTGAGCGACAGAATGAGATTGATATGGTAGCTTCCTGCAATCTTAGAATAGAAACCTTTCTATACAACATGCTCGACATGTCATGACTCAATGTCCGATTGGCAACTGGAGAGGTAGGACAGCGCCTTGGCGACATAATTGTCTGCCCTGGGCTAGCCATTGATGGGAAGGCCTTCTAAGGTTCGTGACAGCACCAATCATGCAGGCGACGGCTTCGGCTGTCTGTGGCAGCCTTGCTTGCAAATTGCGAGCACGTTGCCTTATCTTGACCGACAGCTCCCATCAGAGGCCGAGCACGTTGAGCTGCGACATCAACTCCATGCCAACTCTGGTAAGACACCATCTTCAAGAAGTGTTGCTGCCAAGCGCTAACCAGAAGGCTGCAGAAGTTGCTCCGTGTCCATGACACCACGGACGCGCCAGATGGCTTCTTGTCTGCAACACCCGCGTCGCTCATAACAGCATGACAAGCCAATTTGACGGCGGGTTCCCAGAATCCACTTTCCGCCCGCGGAGCTGGGAGAGAAACCGGCATAGTGCCGAGGCCGTAGGGAGGCAAAAAGCGCACTAAGGCTCCAGCTAGTGTCCCATATAAATGGAGTAGCGAACTCTTGCCCTCAGGCGGGGAACGCAAAAAACCGCCGCTAGTTGTGTACTAGAATCAGGACCACTCAAGTTTCCCACCTATTTTACAACCACAACAACAGATTTCGAAGGATACTTTTATATAAATGAAATCAGACACTTATTCTAAAGATGAGTATAAAATTAAAATCAAGCACATATGATGTGGCTGTGGAATAATTGTGATGCTAATATAAAGGGTTTTGGTGGTACTTGGACTTAGCGGCGGTTTCTTGTGTTCTTCGCCTGGCCCTGAAGGGCGTTCAGTATGATCCTGGATCACGTCGTACCAGGATGGCCCGAGAAGGCTGACGGAGACCCGTCAGATGGGTGGACGGGACCCGATTGGGTTGTGAGGACCGGACAACACAACCGGCACTGGAGCAAATATATGGATGCCAAATAAGCAGGGACAAAGTGGGTGACGATCCAAAGTGGCACATACTCGCTCGGGGAAATTAGCTGTCACGAAGCTAAGCTATTCAATGCCGGATTAGTCTTTCCTTGGAACGAGCGACCTTATCTGTCTGAGTCACACATCTTGCTTGCATAGCAAGAACATCCGGCCTACCGACATTGTTGTCAGGTATGGTGAATTATATGGCAGAAGTGAAAAGTTCACATTCTGATGGCGAGGGTGTCCATCAGGGTCCCTACGGTAATACATCTCAACTCGCCATCAAAATGAGGCCGTGAATTTCTCGGCTTTGCGGGGCCTCTCTGATAAAGGCACAGAAGATTGCAGGAGGAATCAGGCTGTCTATCCCCAGCCTCGTTAGAGGCGGGACGACCTCCGGAAGACCATGCCACTCGGACGGCAATCCTGATGTGTCAGCCACTGATTTCCATGTCAACAATGCCGGCTTGGCCGGCTCGTGCGCAGAATCATTCCGGGTCTACCATAACCAAGCCCCAACGAGCCATGGTCTGTCGTTGGCTCCCAAATACCAGGCTGGCACGACAGCTTGACATGTTATGACCCGCCTCCAGTTGGCTCCCGAGTGCCCCGTAGTCAGGGAGCTACCTTGTTCAGCGGCCCAAGGGTTCTTGAGACGCGTTCGCGGAGAATCCAGGCCGCTGGCAATGCCATTTTCAGGGCGCTTTTTTACAGTTTCACCGGGCCGGGGGGGGGGGGCAGAGCAGGCCGTCAATATCTCCCGAACTGCGTCTCAGTTTCAGTAGCGGGTCTGGTTAAGAGGCTCTGCCAAGAGGTCCCTTGACAGCTTGACAAGAAGCCACGAGGCAGGCTTGAGGTGCAATGTAACGTGGCTCAGGGCCTGGAAGGTTTAGCAGGTCCTTCCATCCGAGTTCGATCGATTGAGCTTGAACTACCGTCCCTCGCCCCTATCAAACCGCCCGGAGCCGGATTCGCAATGCCTTCGGTTCGTCGAAGATTCGGCGCCAAGCATGTGGGATTTAGAGGTGGCTGCAAGATCTCCCACAGGGGAGGGTGGTATCATCATGCAGCGAAGGGCCAGGGAATCCCACGTGCTGGTCACACGCTCCGACGGCCTGCACGCCTCATTCGACGGGATCAAGCATGCTGTCATCTACTCTGGTAGCGCGGGACGAAGAGCTGCAGCAACACGTTGGCACGTTGGAGAAACAGGTGACGCTGCCGAGGCGTGGAGGAAGAGGCCCGGCATGCTCGGATGAACTGAAAACGTCGCCCAGGTGCGGCGATGCGATCGATTGGCGATTGTTGATTGCCTGGCGGGCAGGCGGATAGTTGACTGAGGATGAGTCGGCCGCCGGTTCGGCGTGATGAGCAAGGAGTGTTCTAGAACGGAGATGGTCGAGGACCCCGGATCCCAGAAAAAGGGAGATCCACAGCACACCAGGCAAAGAGAGACACAAAACATCCTTTTCGAGAAGTTGCCTCTGGTGGAGTCTCCCCACGCTTTGCCAATCTGATACTGATCGGTGCCGTTTCAATGCCACAAATCGAACGAGTTGCGAGACATAGGCATCCAGGGCAAGACATGGCGGGAACAGGGCAACGCCATGCCCACGTACCGTTGTATCAAGATCGCCGGCCTGTGTACGTCAGCTGATCTGAGACTCGGGAGATATCGACTGCCCCTGTTCGTCGTGGAGGAGGAGGAGGAGGTGGAGGAAACGGAGGAGTAGCATTCTCTTTTTTTGGGGGGGGGGGCGACGACGACGTTTACGACAACCAGACAAAGGTTGGCTGGCAGCCGGGGATTGGGTGCATCGTCGTCAGTGATTACCGATCTAGCCAAGCGTCTCGTCCAGTCGGACGATGGATGAAACGCGATCGCACATGTGCTTTTGCCCACCAGGCTACCAGGCTACCTTCCAGAGCTCGCTCGGGATGACGGGCACAGCCTGCTGTTGGTCCCGAAGGAGCACACGGTACGGATACGCGGTACGTGCCCGAGAGCAGCGGCGTTTGTTGTACCAGGTCTCGGAGGAGCACTCGAACAAGGCTGTCCAGGCATCCATCCATGTATTACTGTGAATGGTGTAGCTCGCCCCAAAAGGACCATCACCGATCCCGAATGTGCCAGTCTCACCGCTGCTGTGCTGCATGCAGAGAGGCTGGCTCGATGAGCCTTGCTGTGGCTGCCTTCTTTCTCAGCTCGACGTCGCACCGCAGGTACCAGCGGTGTTTTCTTCTTCTTCTTTGGCAGCCGAAGCCACGCAGGGCAAAGGATGCACCTTGACACAGACAGACACATGCATGTATCAAAGTAGACGACACGGTAAATTCACAAACATACCATCCACTTGTATATACATGGATGACGCTTGTTGTTCCATTGGCATACGGTGCAATTTCCCCGTGGTGACTCGGCGCGTCGTCCCCAACCTCGCCCGCCCATGCAAGAAACGCAGTCCCGGGCACAAGCACCAGCACTGGCGCGCGCCGGGCGTACCAGGTACGTGGAGGGAGGTACCAACAGAGAGAGAGAGAGAGGCAGGTTGATTAACAGCCGTGGAAGGATGGGACGGACGAGTGTGAGTGAGCTAGGAAGGAGTGAGTGACATGACAGGGCCCTAGTCCCGGCCCAGTCCGCGTGGGCGATTGGCATGGACCGTCGACTTGTGGGCGGACGTTGTCCCCTTGCAACTTCGAAAGATTTTCCCCCTTTCGACCAATTTATCAAGAGCAGTCTGGCAGTCTGGCAGGAACCCAAGAAAGACCCAAGAAACCTTAGCCTGCTTCGCCTACAATGTCTCTGTACTGTGGTATCTTATAAGTCAGCCCACGCCTGTCCCGTCCCGTTGATCAGTACTGTACTCCGTACCTCTGTACCCCCTCCACCTGTGCACGTTGCACGGACTACACACCGATCGGCCGCCTGCGGCCAAGGTCTCTTCTACTCGGTGATCGTTGCATCGCCTTATTTCACATCTCACACATGGAAGCCCGGGGAAGGAAGACACAATATATAAAATAAAAAAAAACTTGTATAAGTCTCGGCTGGGCCCTCATCCTCACCTCAGGTCTGAGCCCTCGTTGTCCTATCTTCCCTTTACCTTCACCATCAGTCACCACATCTTCTGCCCTATTGCGCGACTACACCCTCGGCTTGAAAGCGACCCACCACCAGTCAAGGTTCTACACACATTTATATGCTAAGACATATACCAGTCACCTTCGCACCACTCGGCCATTTTGAACTGCCACACACGTACACACGCGCAAACAGTCCTGCGTCACCAGCACTGCTCACTTGAGTTACTTGTTCCACATAGCAGCAGCCGCATAGCCAACATGTCGGTCAAGGAACACACCGAGCTCGTCAACCACTGCTGTTCGACCTGCTGTAAGGCAGCCGACTTCGGTATGTCTATCCGGTCCACCGGGAACATCAACACCAAAATGACTCCCGTTTGCTAACTCCCGGATGAGGTACCCACGACTACTGCTCTGGCAGCTCCTACTATTGCCCTCGGTGTCCCCATTAAGGGATCGTGCACCTGCGTCAATTTTGTTTTTGTTTTTTGATTTTTGATTTTTCTCCTCACCCTCGCCTGCGCTCTCGTCCCCTGCAAACCCTGGTCCCCAACCCGCCGTTCTGGGCGAGCCGCATCTCCCAGGGCCAGGGCAAAGCCTGCGCCTGCCTTAGTCCTGCAGCTGGGCCACCACCTCCCCCTGAGCTGGACCAACCCGCCCAGGCCGCCCCAGAAGATCTCCTTCCGCCTCCTTGGTCGAGCAACCCATCTGTGCTGCGCTCGGTGCAACCATGCAACAGTGCAACAGTGCAACAGTGCAACCCTCGACGAACAGACGACATCCTCCAATCCTCCTCCACCTCCCGGGCGCGCCCCCCCCTCTCGCGCCCGTCCGGGGCCCCTGATGCGCCATCGCCGGTCCTTGCTTGACTCCACCACAGCACGACCTCTCTCCTCTTCTCCTCTGCTACCCTCTCCGGGCGTCGACCACCAAGCCTCGTAATCAACGTACGAGACGCCCTTCACCTCCCTCGCCTCTTGCAAATCTCGCTTCGACATGCGCCTCACCGCCGCCCCTTTACCCCGGTCCCCGTGCTTCCCGACAGCTTTTCTGAGGGAGGCTGGCGGTGCGGCGGCCACTATCTGCCTGCCATGGCGCGCAAGGCTGCAGATGGGCTGGCTGATGGGCTGCTGCTTTGGGAAGTCGGGCGGAGGGGGCGCACGGGTGTTGGGAACTTCCGCACCCAGCCAGCCCTGAGCATCGCCCGACTTGTACGTGTTACGGGCGGACGCCAATGCAGGCCCCAGGAAACTGTCTGTGGTCTCTGCTTTGCATTCTGGTCTGCCTCCGCCTGTGTGTGTGTATGTGTGTGTGTATGTGTGTGTGTATGTGTGTTTGTGCATGCTGCAGCAATGGCCGGGGGACAGACTCACACCCACAGACAGAACCCCTTGCACACACCCTCTGTCTCGGCAGGACTTACTCGTTGGACCGGGTCTTTCATTTCTCGCGCTATCCCGCTGCTAGCCAGCGAGGCATCCTTATATTATACCCATATCACTATCGCTTTGCGCGGGAGTTTGTTATTTTCTTTGATTCTTTTCTTGGGAAGAGACTGCCTCATGATTGGCCGTGTCTGGGTGATCTAGGTGTTCTGGGAGGGTTACTTTTCATGGGATATATCGGCGTCTTGGGTGTACTCGGAAGGTTGGGATGCATATATGTATGTATGCAACATTAAAGTAAAGCAACCAAGCTGTTGCTACCATCCTCATGGTTGTGGATCAACTCAATTCCCGTGAAGCTTTGCCTGCGCGTTGCGTACTACTCTCGCCCCCTCTCGGTGGTTGCTGGACGCGGAAATGATCAGCAGCAATATCATGCCGTCAAATGTGAGACTTTTTGCTGAGGAACAAATTCACGAGCGGGAGACCTGCACAAGGGGCAAAGGAGAAAAAGCAAAAAAAAGAAAAAAAGATAATTTGGGAGCTGGCTGATGGTCGATGTCATGTCAGGCCATGACCCCCAGGCATGATGACACGGCTGCCGAATCTGATACGTCTCTCCTCACACAAGTGCTGACTTCCCTCCTAATGCTGTGCAACCGCCGCCAGCTCTCCCAGTTGAGCTTGAGCCCCCTCGGCGACGGCAAGGGGCCTGACTGGCCCCAGCGAGAAGGATAAAGTCTCTCAGATGCACATAGCCATGACCACCACCGCAACCTGCGCAGCCCGTACCGTCTCTTCTGCACACAGCAAAAGCCCCTTCTCACCCGCCCTCTCGCCATGCTCGACCTCGCTCAACAGAACGGGCTTGACCCCCACCCTGCGAATGCAAGGCTGGGCACGACCATGCGGCCAGCGCACCACAGCCCGGGCCTTTCCCGTTGAAGACACACCGGCAGCTCGGCCGTGCACGTGCATTGGGGTCGGTCGAATGGGTTCCCCCCAAAGGGCGCGGACGGCATTTCCAAAGGGGCTCTTAATCCCCCCCCCACCCCCTTCTCCTTGCCTGCTGCGACCCCGATGGCTGCGGGAACTGTTGCCTGGGAAAGATGGGGGCCGAGTTTACCCAGCGTGCCGGACCCACCACCGAGAGACGGCCGGGGCATTGCAAGTGAAGGGAACAGAAAAAAAGGACTAGGCTAAGGAAGAAGCCGGCCCGCCTCGCATTGATAATCCCAGGCCGCCGGGCAGGGTAGCAGATATCATAAATGACAGAGTCGGGCCTGGGCACAAGCCAGAACGTGGATAGGAAGGGAAGTCGTCAGCACTAGGCAGGCTGCAGTCGACGAGGCCACGGGCAAGCTACCGACGGTCTTGATCCTGTGACACGGCCGTCATGGACTCCGGCCGTTTTGAGCGAATTTGTGCCGTCCTGGGTACTCTTGCCGTGTGCTACCCTCCGCGGTCATCCTTCCGAATGACCTCTCACGACAACTGCTTCTTCGCACGTGCGTAGACAATCACTTCGCCCCCCGCGCAGCTTTGCTTCTGCAAGTCCAGACAGGTACGACGTGCATGGGACGAGTGCTGGAGAAAAGATGGGGTATTATTGAATTAAAACGTGGTACTCCGGGTGATGGTCTGGCTAATAGAGTGTGTGGAAAACTGCCGCGATGCTCGACTTGTCAAACTTGACGTATTTGCCCTTGCCCTTGTCGACCTCGTGGTATCGGTCCCAAAATCGGTTGTACAGCGGCTCGACCGTCTGCTGGACTGCTTTTGCGAACATTCGGCGGACCTCCGGCTCCATGCTGTACTGCTTGTGCTTCGTCACCATGTCGTCAAAGCTGGCATTGAACGCCTGGAACTTGTCCTTGATCTTCTCCCGGTCCTTGGACGAGAGCCCCTTCATGATCGACGCCGAGTCAACAATACCCTGTCCAGACGTTGGTCGGTTCGCCCGGGAGGTATGTATTACATCCAGAAGATGAACCGATACATCCTTGCAAACGTCCATGTACGTCGCATTAGCCTTCTTCCGCCAGGTGTCAATAACGCTCGGTATCCTTTGCTGCAGCATAGGACCAAGATCAGAGTCCCGAATCATGCGCTCGACAATCACAACATTGTTGGCCATGAAGACCCCCACGACTGGTTTCCGCCCGAAAAGAGCTCTGGCACGGGCATCCAATGACGAGAAGAGGGTCTCGATGGTGTCCGCGCAATAATTAGCGAATATCTCCTTCCCATCAGCGCTAACGTCAAAAGACGCAAGGTTTGGCACGCTGTCGCTAGCATTCCTTGCTGCCGCTGCCGATTTCCAACCCCCATCGCCTAAAGATACCATAATCATCGACATTGGCCGCAGAAAATTTGCCATCGTCTGTAGCCTCTGCATGGTGTCCGAGACAACCGGCACGGGAGCGCCATCCGTGGGTAGCATCTGCAGGCTGTTGATCTTCATCTGCAAGGTATCTAGCAGTTCAGCCAGTGACGACTTGGCCGTCTCCTTAACAGGCTTAAGCGCTGCTGCGAGCGATGCCTTGAGCTCGCCCGTTGTTGAGTCCAGATTGTTCGAAAGGTTTGACATGACCTCGACTATCTCGTACGCCAAGAAGCAGTCAGTATTGAGATGGCTCCTGATGTGGATATTTAGCTCTCGCAAGGTCCGGGCAAGTTCGGCAAGGGGTGCCTGGCAGGTGGATTGGAACACAGGGCCCCAATCCTCTCTCGTAAAGATGCGACATATTATCTCGTACTCGGCCAAGAACAAGCCTTCCATTGCCTGAGCGTATGTTCCGATGCCACTAGTTCCGGGGCGGTAATTTGACGATGTGTCTTTCCTCTTGGCGGTGTTCACACTCGCCGACGCCAGATTCAACAGTGTCGCCGTCAGGTACTGCCCGCGAACCTCGGTGTAGACCTTCGCTGCCGGCGATTCCTGCATGACGCCGCTCTCGCGGTGAGCGCCGGCGATATACGAGTTCACCAAGCCCAGCCTGTTGTTCTTATCCTGGGACAGCACCGGGAAGGGCTGTTGCTTCGTGATGTAGTGAAGTGGCTCAATGGACCGTGGCGTCTCGCTCCGCAGGACCTTGTCGAAGTAAGCCTCGAGTTGAGTGTTCCCGGATTTTATCAATCGCTGTAGGTCTGAGGTCGTCTGTTGTGTGGAGCGTAGGTTCGAGGCTTTCATGTCGGCGAGGGCCTTGTTCAGACGCTTGAGCGAGCTCAGGTAGCTGGAAAGGCCGGCCTTCTCGGGGCCCATACGGATGATCTGCTCCTCGTCATTCTTGCTATCGGACTGTTGGCGCAGTCGGCCGATGGCTGCGAGAACACCGTCGATGTCTGTGAATGGGGAGATTGTCAGGAATGCGATGCGCCGATGGAGGGGTGTTGCGGGGTCTCTGGCAAGGCATCACGTACTGTTGCAGAAGACCTGCAGCTGCTTTGTCTCTCCATTGAGGGGGCCGACGGCCTCGTTAAGGCGCTTGCCCGTGCCCTGCACGCGAGAGAGCTGGGCCTCGATCTTCTTGGTCAGCTGGGCCCGCTTGTCAAGATGCGACTTGAGGACGTCGACCTCGGCGCGCGCCTCCTCCTCGGCAGCATGCCGACTGGAGGGGGCGGAAACCATGGCACTGCTGTTTGCGATTCCAGCGCCTTTCGCAGCACGAATGCGAGTGAGAATGAGAGTGAAGATCTCCCGAAATGCGGCGATGGGACACGTGGGAAAGGGATGGCCAAACCCTCAATTCGGCAATTTCACGATGACATGGGGAGGAGGTCCACGGGGTGGGTTGAGATGGAGAGTGCGCCTGAAACGACCCAAACTCGGGTGGCATGTACATGACAGGCCCGCTAATATTAGCGAGCGGGTGACGCAGGTAGACGGGGCGGGGAGCACAGACAGACGTTAAACACATCGGCTGATTCAGGGGCATTGCCCTAGGTGCTCAAGTAGTGCAGGAGCACTGACCAAAAACCGTTGGTGAATCGCCTTCCTCTCTCACATGCCAATTGCAGTGCATTGAAATCGCCTTTTGGGTGAGGCGTGCAGGGGCCTTGGATGCGCAGGAGGTTGGTAGAGAATCTGAAGCAATCATTAATAAGTCTTGACCTCGAAGGTACTTTCTTCGAGATAGCGACTGGCACTATCATCGTTTCGTCTCATCGTCTCATCCACACGTGCGCAGAATGAGGCCGGAATGCAGCAAATCGATTCAGATATTTTACAGTGTTAAGGTTTTGACTTTATCGCGTAGGAGCCGAATCGTTTTACATTCCATTCAGTGATATACCGAGCGTCGTGTGTCTCTAAAATCCCCGCCCCGCTGGAATCTCAGACAGTGATGTCCCGCCGGGAAAAGTAGTCCTCCACAAGCCTCGAAACACCAAGCACAATGAAGTCAATGTCCTCAGGTGTCACCGTGTACGGCGGAGCGATGATACTGCGACAAATTAGCACTTGACTTCGAGGTCCGGATCAAGGCTTTTTGTGGATGGTGGAGGGGCTTCGAGACCAGGGGCCCGATCTTGTACTCACATGTGGTCTCCGTTGACTCCATCTACGGTTCCTGCACCAGGGTACACCATCATGCAGTATGGCTCTGTCAAGCCGAGCTCACTGATTCCCATAGCCACTCCGTCCTTGGCTGGGAATGGTGCCTTGGTTGCTCTGTCCTGAACAAACTCGACCGCCCAGAATAGCCCGCGCCCTCTGATGTTGCCCACGTGTTTGTGGGAACCTAGGCGTCCCTGCAGGGATTTTCCGAGAAGGGCACCCATAGCACGAACGTTGGCAACAAGATTGCTTTCTCGAATGATCCGTTGTACAGCAACTACTGCTGCACAACCCACGACGTGAGCCTGGTATGTGTGGCCATGGACGAATGCTCTGCGGCGGGGGTTAACAAGTGCTAGATTCCCACGACGGAGAAGTACTCACGCGCTGCCATTCTCAAGTGTGTCGACCACATTCTTGTGGATGAGTACTCCGGCTACAGGTTGGTAGCCACCACCGAGGCCTTTGCCGACTGTTTGGATATCCGGCACAATGCCCTCTTGCTGCCAAGCATGATACGATCCAGTCCGGCCCATACCTGACATGACCTCATCTAAGATGAGCAGAGCGCCGTACTTGCTACATACTTCCTTCATGGCCTTGAAGTAGCCTGGGACAGCCGGGACACATCCCAAGGCCTGTGTTGAAAGAGTTAGCCATTGGCGTCTTCCTCTAGCACGACCTGCGAAATTCAACCACTTACGGCACCGACAACTGGCTCCGCAACGAAAGCACAGACTGTCTCGGGACCAACCCTCTGGAATTCTTGATCAAGCTCCAGGGCAAGTCTCTTCACATACGACTCATCTGTCTCGCCTTGCTCCTTCCCGCGATATGCGTAGCATGGCGAGACCTTGGAGACTGTGTCTGTGAGCATGGGCTCAAACTTAGCCCGACGGGCAACATGGCCGCCCATCGCAAGAGACCCGAGCGTCGTCCCGTGATATGACTGATGCCTAGAGATGAAGCGGGATCTAGCTGGCTCGGGAGTCTCCTTCTCTAGGAAATACTGCCGGGCCAATTTCTGTTCCGGGGGGGGGGGGTTAGTCATTCGCGTCTTTCCAGCGAGCAAGACCACATCCCGCAAATTTCATCATTCATGCCGTGGAATCTTGCGGGAATGCACCGGATTCAAGCTTACCATTGCTGCTTCCATGGCTTCTGAACCTGCTGGGGGTCAGCTCAGCTCTGTCACACGGGTAAATATATCTGGCACTAGCCTGAGCCCACAATGTACGCCCTTGTCATTTCCCCATCAGTTGTGTCGATCATGGCCCGTCCAGCCTGCTCAATAATGGGCGTTATGAAGAACGTCGAGGCACAGTAACTCAGCTTTTGGATCTGATCAACCATGGCCTGATTGACGGCAGCATTTCCATGCTAGAGCAGGTCAGCGAATACAGAGACCACGACAGAGGCCGAATGGGACGAGCCCGTCACAATGGAAAAGCATGTCACTTGGGACATCAGCGAGATGGACTCGACATACACCGACACATGCTACAGCTGCGCCGCCTGAGGCATCAAAGATCCTCCGTCCATCTTCCAGAACGAGGTAATGGCCATCACCCCGTGCAATACTAAGAAATTCATGGTGAAGATGCCGGTGTAGCACGGCGGATTTTGGAGCGCCATTGGACTTGATAACGTTGCCGGGCTGAACGGCCCCGTTAGAGTTGTCAAGCTGGAGTTGAGTCATAATGTCAGGGTAGAAGTAAGACAGAGGGCACTGTAGAATAGACCAGACAGGAGAGCTTGGTGGGGGTAAATAATCAGCCGATTCTGGCGAAGTGACAAGCTCAAAACTACTCACCTAGCTGGGGTCTAGGCGGATGAATATATATATGCGTGTGTGTATACTCACAGGCCGGCCGGCAGGCACACAGATATGCCAACAAGAGACCACTCGTTCTCTCAGTCGTTGCTGGGCATGTCGTATCCATGAATCTCAAGGTTCTTTTGATGCGACCCATCCTCCGCAATGCGGATGTGTGTGGGTAGTGACTCGGCACTCGGCGGGCTACCATCTGGCCAGGTACCTGCCAGGTGGCCGGCTAGGCACGGTAGGTACACATGCTTGGTCTTTCTGCCGTGCCGCAGGCCGGAGGGACAGCAATGGGCAATATTCGGGCAAGCTACCCGTCTCAAGTGGTCGCATGTGGTGTGGTTATGTGGAGCGAACTTTGACTTGGGCTAAAAAGTCCTTGTACAACCTCCGATTTGTCCTGTGCCCCTGACTCAGTGCGCTAGTTCGTTAGGTACAGTACACCTTAGAGCCGGTAGTGGTCCTTCGGCCCAGGTCGACTTCGGCACGAGGCTTGCAGACGGAGCCGACGGGATTCGGCACGAAATGGTCAACGCCCAGCGGCTACCAGAGAAGCAGTCGTAACCTAGGGGGTGTGAGGTCGTGTTTATTGTCGACTTTTTGTGTAGACAAATTTTGGGCCACATCTGGAACGAGGATCTGCCGCTTGCTGCAGCCAGCCGCGGTGTCAAAGTCGGATGGCTGCTTTGCGTGGGTCGCTACGATGCTGTTGCCGTGCTTGCAGGCGCAAAGGCGCTTTACGGCCCCCGTGCTCTCGGCTTGCCGGTCTCGGGCCCTGCCCCCGACATACAACGCTCTATGCCGAGCGGCGGCTTCCACTGGATGATCCACGCCGCACCTCGCGTTCTGCAGTAGTCGCATGTATATCACAAAGATGGCGGTCTGCACGCGCGCTCACCTGCCTTTTGCGAACTAGCTTTGCGCAACAGTGACCATCAGTCAGGCCCAATACTGATCCGATGGAGACGGCTGTGAACTGTAAAGTCCTTGGTGGAGTTGTAATCCATGTGTCATCCCGCACGAGCGAGGGCAATGGTCCCAAGCCGGCCAACACTCGTGGATCTCCGCTGGAGCTCTGCAGGTCTTGGCCAGTCATTTTGATTGAAGTGCGGTTGCTTGTGCGCATCCTCAGGGCGGCAACACGGTCGTCCTTGTCAAGCATTTCTGACAAGGAGGGGCACTCTTAACGGCAACCGGTGTGCAGGCTTCCCACCATCTTCGCCCGGTCGAGAAGAGCTAAATACCAGAAAGGAACATGTTAACCATGCCGGCAAGGCGAAACCTTCCCCACAGTACAAGCTGTTCGCAAGCCTTCCAAAGTGAAGACCAAAGGGATGTCATTGTCAAGACTTTACGCTGAAACTGGCTCGGGATTCCTCGGGAGCTGCCGTACTGCGAGCGGGCTAAGGGTGCGTGTTCTAGGCTCCGTAATTTGCTCAAAGCCACATTGCGCGTAGACGCTCAATCCACCTCTGTGAGTCTGTAAGTGGCCCAACGCTGCGGATTTCTCCGGCACCAGATAAGTCGTGGTTTTGCCAGCACCAGTCGAGTGAAGGCTCACCTCCGAGCTACACATGGCTCGTAAGCCGAACCAGTAATGCTGTGATGCAGCTGCAGAACTGTCTGCTGGTCTCGGCCAACTTTGCAGACGGCCCCTATGTTGTATCGTCAGGCCAAAGAACCGCACTTTGAGTAGCGAAGTGTTGGCAGATGCAACGCCGCTGCGCTGCATGTCCTGCAGGCCAGAATTTTTGCCAAGATCGTCAGGGCGTCCGGGACAGCTGATTTCGACGGCCGTATTGGGTATCTTGGCAGCAAGTCCGGGCAAATTCATTCTGGCGGTCGCGTATCTGGGCTCGTGGAAGCTTGCCCGTTGGTTGTGAAAGATGTGTCGGCTGGATCATCAGGTTCTCATCAAATTCAACACAAGGGTGGCAGTGTCAACCTCGAACAGGCATGCAGAGCACCATCGCACAGCAGAGTGCCTCGTTCTGTGCAGCTCGGGGAGAGGTCACGAGTTCCGTTCCTTGATATACTGTGGTATATGTATGCATCCGGCGACCTGTGCCTGCCAGTCGGAACTGCAGGTCACTGGAACCAACGGCGGCTATTGCCGTTGGCCAACCGTCTGTGGTTGAGCCGTGTGCATGGCCCTGTCGCATCACAACGCAATGCAGAACACCAGAGATCACCCAGGCAGGCCCACTGGAACGACACGCCCGAGACGGCTGACAACTGGTGTCAATCCTGAGGAAAGAAAAGATTATTGCAGGTGATGCCCGTACAAATCGTGACGGCGCTCGCCCACAATCGGTCATCGATTGGCAGGTTGTAATGAATCCGCCCTGGGGCTGCCCAGCCAGCAAACATACGCATACCCTTCTTAGCTATGTGCGCCTCGACCAGCACGGAAAGGCTGCCATCTCTTTCACGGGCATGGCTAGCATTCACTTGGCGAACGGCATTGTCTCATCAACACATGTGGCCATGGTGCATTTGAAGCTGGGGCTTCGGTAAGCTGAACGAACGGTCCATCTTTTCGTGGGAAAGCGGAGAGAAGAGAAGAAGTATTGCCCATCCCGTACTCGAATCGAGGGGCCGCATGCAGTATAGTCAATTCTGTCAGTCGAGTTGGGGGACAGCTTGTGAGCTTGGTGCGGGCATGGCTGTGGGGTCTGGGAGCTAGTTGGCTGTGATTGGTCAGCCTTCAGAGAGGGGATCCACCTAAGTAAACAATGGACAAACAAGCTCTGGCACACTCCGAACCCCCTTCACACGATCGGTGCAATGTCGCGTATACGTTCATTCTTCACACACATCACCACCACGACTCGGACCTCGCTCTGACGCCCTAGCTTTCACCTTCCACACCTGGCTCAAATATGCTTGCCTTACTCTGACAGTCTTGCCCCGTTATACCAATTTTGCATTGCGACACGTAACACGTCTCGAGCCGGCGCGACATCATGGCAATGCGTCCTGGACCGCCGCGTCAGGCCGTGGGGTCTACGGCGTGGTGCACAGAGGAGAGGTCATCGGCGCTCCAGATCGCCCAGTCTGAGGTGGAGGAGTTTGGGTACTCAGCAAGGAATGAGCTGGAGTGGCTCAACGAGCACATGGCAGATGTCTTCTCCGAGAACCAGATGTACGTGTCAGACGCGTCAAGTGTCGCATCATCCACTGACAGTGATACAGAAATGTCGCCGACGTCTTCAAAACGCCAGGAAAGCTCCGTGGGAAGACCCCGAGGACCGCACGCAAGCCTATCCAAAACGAAAATAGAGTGGTAAGACTTATGACGCGTCCCCATTCTCCTTACCCTCGAGACTGACAAGCTCGAAAGCCCTTGTCAAACATATTCTCTTCGACGCCTAAAGGCGAACCGAACCCATTCACAACATCCGCGTTGCATATTGACAGAACCCCCAAGTTCCGAATCGCCGAGGACGATCCCGCCAGTCCACCCACGCGCCCTTCTGTAGCTCGCAAACCCGTACCTACGAAGCCCGCAAATCGAGTTGCAGTCGTTGACTCCGGCTATTATGGGAGCCAGAGTCAAGAGGCCAACTTCCAAAGCGACGACTTAGTTGGGAATGCCGAGCCAATGCCACCCCAGAGCCCACAACGGACACTGGAACCGGCAAGACAGCCTTTGACGGCTCCGCAAGAATCTGACGCCATCGATGACCTAGGCCTGAACAACGAGATTTTCGAGGATCCCGCTGAGGCTGTCAACGCTGCAGAGACAAATCACACGAGACCTGCTTCGCCGGAGGCACCGATTGATCAAGAGTTGGAAGCAGAGCCAGTGCCTGCGTCATCGCCCGTCAATTTGCTGGGTCCGGAGGCGCCTGAGGAGTCACCAGTCCAAGCTTCGCCGTTGAGATCTGAACCAGCTCGGCCAGAAGCGCTCGCCACTGATGAAGGTGGCGAGGAGAGTGCAGAGGGAGCTGGATCAGAGCCCGCGGCAGGCGACCCAGCCGAGGACGATGAAGTTGTGGACGTTACCCGATCGCCATCCGAGGGCTCAAGCCCAATACGACCTCCGATACGCAAGAGCAGTCTGAATTTCGCATCTCTTCCTGCACGCGAGCCCATGGCCTCTAACAAGAGTCTGGGTGGGCGGGTATCAAGAATAAGCCACATCGACCAAACCCGTGCCAGCTTTTATCCTAGACCAACCGGAGGCAAGAGCCTAGGCATTCGACCAGAACTGCGCGAAGATGACCACGACGCCATGGATATTGACGAAGATGACATGGCAGGAGCCAGCAACAAGGAAATCACTGTCACTACTCACAGCAAAACGTACACCCAGAGGCTCCAGGATCAGATCAGTATGCTCGGGAAATCGCAATCAGGCGGACCGAGGCTCTCGAAATCAATAACGAGTCTTGTGGGCACCAAAACCGTGCCCAAATCTCAGTCACAAGTACCGCAGACCACGCGAGTGGACATTGAGGTTGATCAGACGCCACCTAGAATACCGCAGGTGGCCAAAACTCCTGGAGCTTTCCCTGAAGATGATGAGGACGACTGGATTGCTCCTCCTACCACAATACAAGCTGCCGCGCAGAGCCCTCGTCCCGCGATTGCCAAAAGCTATACTGCGGACGTAATGGAGGGACTGCACGCCAAGAGTACTGTTGGCGGTGCTGAACTCGCTGTCCCTCAGCGCTCGTCACAGTCGGGCCGATCGGAATCGCCGCCTCCCCCACCTGCCAACAAGTCAGACCTGGCTCTCTCCACCGTTGCCCACATGAAATCAGCGTCGGCCGATCTGTCGAACCACAAGTATCTGACCGGAATCTCTGATTCCAACCTCAGGAAGATTGTTTCGGCCTCGAATCCTATTTCAATGACGGCCCAGCACAATGACATTGATGAGCCCCCTAAATCGCCTTCAAGAACTTTCCGCGAGAGTCCGTTGAAACACAGCGCCTTGAAACAGGTTAAGAACAAATTTTCCTCCATACTTAAGAATTCGAAAGGTCTACTGGCAAGCAGTGCAGCAATAAGCGCGGAGGGCAAAGCGTCGCTGGTAAATTCGCCCTCAACCGTGAGATTGGAAAAACAGGTGACCACCTCGACCGACTCCCTGCGAGCCGGTAAAGAGCAAGAGCCTCTTTATCCAGATCTGACGCGTCATCCGTCATGGGAATCCCAACCTGCGCCGACATCGTCAAGCCCGTCGCGATCCAATGGGCGTCGGACTCGTGCCTCTGCGGAGCGAGATAGGAAAGAGCAGAAGCAGAAAGGCAGAGAGGACAAGGAAGCAGCTCATATCGCCACACAAATGGATAAGCTTGAGAGGGAGCGGGAAAAGGAACGGGAAAAGGCGCGCGTTTTCAGCAAAGAGCAAGAGAGGATCGCGGCGGAGAAGCAGTTTGCCGCACAGAAGGAACGCGAGAAAGCTATACGGACGCCGGTACCGAAAGAAGCCCCCAAACCGACGCGTAGCAGCCCGCGCAAAGCAAAAGCCCAACAGGAAGCCGATTCGAGGGCCGCGGGAAAGATAGCTGAGCCTGGAATTGCGGACCAGGACACAGAGATGACCGATGCTCCCACGACTAGGGTGGCACCTCCTTCCATTCCGCGCCCAACTCCTGGCTCGTCTTTGAGAAACCAGGAGATAAAACGACCATCTAGGCCGACGACGGCCCCCAAGCCGAAGCAGGCGCCCACTCTGATACGCGTGAACACGTCTTCTCAAAACACCGGGTTCCACCCCTCGAACAGCATCTTGGCCGCAACACTGGAAAGCACCCTCGGACCTTCTCAACAGCAAATCAAGGCCAAATCTAGCCAGCCCACATTGCAGAACAAGACGTCACAGCAAAGCTTCAACAGTTCAGTGAACTCGACAACAGGTCGTCCCAAGGCCCTAGATCTTGCTGCGAAGCGGAAACAGCAGGAAGAAAAGGAAGCTCAGCGGAGGCGTGACGCTAAAGCGGAGATTGATCGGAAGCGAGCGGCTATGCGAGAGGAGGAACGGCGCCAGGAGCAGGAGCGGCGGGATAAAGAGCGGCAACAGGCAGCAAAAGAGGAGGACGCCAAGAAAAAGGCACGGCAGGCTGCAATTGAGAAGGCGAAGCAAACCAGAGCCCCGCCGCCTGCTGTTCGTCCCCAGCCGAATGCTGCGCCCGAATACGGCAGTGTGCGGGACAAGGCAGGCTTGCCCAGGCCACAGTCTCGCCTGCAGCACTCCACAGCCCACCGATCACAGGAAGATGTTAGCCGGCCGGTCAACGCTGTCTTGTCAAGTACGACGAGCATGTCACTGAAGAGGCCGCTCCAGCCTGATGGCGCGGAAGATGGGGCACAACGACCAGCTGCATCCCGAAGCGGCCAGTCGCAGCCAAAGGAGGTCAAGCGTATGCGCATGTCAGACGAGTTCTCCTTTGAAGACGAGGCAGAAATTCAGTCGTATGGAACGAGCTTGAAAGGGCCGCCTGTCCGACCTTCAGCCGGCTTTAAGAAAGTAAGTTGTCAATAAGCTAAACATGGCGACAACATGCTGACTAGTACACCAGGATCTATCAAATAAGTCACTGTACAGTGGCTACGCCTCTGCCGCCCAGGGCACCACGCGCGACATCTTCAAGGCACCGGTGGCGCCGCAGCAGATTAACAAGTCTGGCCATCCTCTTGACATGGCGCAAGTCTCGAAGGGTCCCATCCCGTTCGCATCCAGTCATCATGCTGCTGGACCATCCCACAAGACCCCAGCCAGACCAAAAAGCGTTGTGGCCACTAAATCGGCCGCCAAACCGGCTAACAGATCATCACCGCGCTTGCAAAACGGAGAGAACATTGAGCTCCCGGAGATCCAGACGGACGACGATGATGACGATGAAGAAGAGGACGAAGGGACAAAGGGGACGGGAGTTGCCTCATGGGCTGACACGCCTGCTCTTCGGCGCGAGCTTATGCGACAAGAGACGATTGACCCACTGCAGGTGTTTGGGCCACCGGCGCCGCTCAACATGGAAGAGGTCTTCAGCAAGAGCAAGGATAGGTGGCAGAAGTTCCGGGCAAGGACGAGCAGCGCCAACTGGAGCGGGGCGGACCGGCTCACAGAAGACGAGATCCGGAAGGACATTGCTGCAAGAGACCGAATGAGACGCGAGGGAGGGTGGACATATGAACTGAGCAAGGATATGTGAGAGCCGTGTAGGCTCAGCGGTATCAATGCGGACTGCAATTGATGCACAAACGCCATGGAAGGGACTCTGTCTGGCTGTAGCATTGCTTCGGAGTTGGGGTATAATACTGGCATTAATGTTGTTCAGGGCTTCAAGGACAACGGTTGTTTACTGTGGCATGAGAGCCGTCTGGCTTGCCTTGATTGGTTTCGAGGGTATACTTAGATTTACGAGCAAGGAGTTCATGACAATGTCAGCATATTCTTTACTCCCTGCAAACAAGGCTCCTGTTCAATGAATAGCTCTGAGAATGAGAAGCGGGCTCATAACCACTGAGCCAAGAGGAAACTGGATGCACCCACGTCCCTCAAGGCGTGGATTTAACTTATATTGACCGAGCTAGGGTTTCTAACTACCAGTCCCCAAAGTGCCTGGCGTCTGGTACTTGTCTTCTTTGACAACGTGGCAGACATGTTCATTCTCGATTTGGATACCAGGAGTGACGCCAATACCGGCACATTGATACGATGGAACTTTTTTGCCGGAAGTCGTGCGAGGAACTGGAGTCGATTAGTCTGTGTCTGCATTTCTGTGAGCTAATCAGGCTGTACTCACCATTTCGTCGATCTCTTCAAATGTCCTATCTTTTAACTCGGGTAAGAAGATTAAAACCTAAGCTGCCGAGACAAAATGCGCAGCAGCCCAGAAATACACGTATCTAGCACCCTAATTCAGAGCACCCCGATTTAAAAAGTACTGTGAGTAGCTTAGTCAGTGAAACTCTAGAGTCGATTACCTATTATAATAGGAGGCGACACTACTAGCCAGTCACTCTACCCACCCAGCTAAAAGACCTTAATAACCAATCTACCATTAGTTATTCCTAGTAGTATACAAGTACTATACTATCACTACCCCCCTCTAAGGCCTTCTATAGAGCTCTAGACACTTAGGGAGAGTTAGTAGTTTCCGTCGGCTTACACACTTATAGGAGGCCTGAAAATCTTAAACGGTACAGTATAGTTACAGTTATCAGTTTCCTAGTAATTTACTTCAGCCGCCTTATCCAAAGCAGGCACCACTCTCTTAGTAATGCAATTACAGTACAGGTATCAGGGTATCAGGGTCTACGCCTATACTGAATAAGACTTTCGAACGTAGAGGCTTGAACCCACGCCCTTAGTTAGATTGGTTATTGCAATGGGCAGTGCGACTGCCAGCCACGCCTTGCCCGCTCGGCCAAAAGACCTTAATAACCAATCTACCATTAGTTATTCCTAGCAGTATGTAAGTGCCGTACCGTCACTAAAGACACCCAGATACAAATCACCACACATTTCCAGTGATCTCTCATGCGGATCTTGGCGATATCTTCCCGGTTGTGGTTGACCATGGTCAACAGATCGTGTGAGAGCAATGTCCGTAGTAAGGGCATGAGCAAGACGAGCTCAATGAGCGTTTGAAAGTTCCACTCGTGGTGTCATCAAGAGATAGACTATTTCTTATATACAACCATAGATAGTGCTCAGCAGGTACACACCGCCAACCTCGTGATGCTGAGGCCGTGAAGGCGGGGACTTGAAAGCATATCAACACAAGGTCCTCCCTTTCTCATTGTCACACCAAGTGAATTGGCGTGAGGTTCTTCTGACCAAACAAGTATTCTCTTCGCACACTTGAGGCGGCATTCTCGCTTCCATTTGCCCAATTTGCACTTTACAGATGCAGTATTTCAAGACTGCTGCTTGAATCCTATGCAAACCACCATAGGCTGGGAGCCTACTCAGAGGGTTTAGTAACAAAGCACAAACCTCACGGCACTCAAGCACCCAGAGCCGACGCATAATGCCAAAGTTGGTTGTATAGAGGTATTGTCCGCATGGGTTGCTTGAGGGCAGAATTGCGGGCTGAGCCGAGGTTTGTTCCATTCCTTTCCGATACACAACTGAAGAGTGCATGTATTCCGAAGCCGTTGCGAGGAATCAATTGCACAATACTTGTCTGATCTACATAAGGCTGAAGCATGAGTAGACAGGACGAGAGATGTCCGATTCGAACTCGCCACTACACAATTCAAAGACTGCCCGGGCTCTACTAGTGTCCGTCATGATGGGTTCACAAGGCTGTGGGCAAACCTGAAGGCACGTAAAGTGGGTACACTATTTCTGCGAGAACACCACGTGAAGGGAACCATGATCTTCTCGGCCAGTGGAACGCTACTTACACCCACCAGCATGGGCCATAGTGCTTAAACTAGAGTGTTATCGTGGCCTGCTGCATCGTGACGATCGGCTGTGTGGGATAGGATGAAGATGGGGGCGGCGACACACATATTGGGCCAGTGGGCTCAGCAACTTGGCGACGAAGCGTCTGGGTGTTAGGGAGTGTACTTGTCGAGTGTTACCTAGGTAATGGTAGGTTCATCGCCACCCTGTGGGCCTCCTGTCAGGCCTGTCAGGCCTGTCAGCCTTATTCGATGCCGGGTGTGTGCAGGAGTCGGTTGGTTCTGCCGTGTACCCACTCACCAGAGCGAGATAGACTACTGTAGGCCGGATATCTAGTCGGGTTTACATGCATAGGCACAGTAGTGTGGACTTAACCCCTGTAGGGATGGGCCTGCTCTGCCCTGCTACGTCATCTCCGCCGTTCACCGGGGCAGCCAGTCAACAGTCCCACCCTGCAAGCTCTCAGGACAGGCAGGGGACGGGTGGAGCAGCGGGGGATGCCTGCTGAGGCGCCCCTTGGCCCCTGCTTCAACCGCAGGCAAAGCCCCTCTGTCACGAGTTTGTGGTCGCGTACCAACCACCAGTCTTTTCCATATTACCCACCCAAAGGTGCCTAGGCCTGACGGGATTTCAGGTGTGTCTGGTAGGCGAAGCAAATGTAGACTTGCCGGCCAAGAAGTGCACCTGCTGCGCACTTGCCCTGTTGGAGCCAAGCCTGTCTGTCTGGGGACGTCGAGGCTGTTGTTGATCGAGTCTTGCAGAATTATTAACGCCGCCTTCCAGCTCTCTGGCCTGCTCGTATTTGCCTGGACCCCAACCACAAACCACGTCGCCGTTGGGCAGAGTGCATGTCGTAGAGTAGGACTAATCTGCTCACTCACGCTCCCTCTCCCTCTATCTCTCTACCTTGCACACCTGCACATTGGCACAGTGCCAGTCAGTCCAGTCCAGTCAAGTCATCCTCGGCCAGACCGCCCACACCACCCCTTCGCTTCGCCCCATAGCCTAGCAAAAGAAACAAGTGCTTTTTCACGCGACACCCATGGGGCACCAGCTTTGACCACCATCCCTTCCAGTTTCTGATCCAATCTCTTACAAGGCCTTTTATCTGTTTACTTTACTTTGCCCGACTCCTGTGCCTAGCCAGTGCCGATCAACAAACCCCCCCCCCTCACGATACCCAACTTCGTTCCAGCCGCTGCCGATCCCCAACCCACGCCCAAAGCTGAAGCGACTTCTCACTCACGAGCTTGGCCATACCTTCCCGAACAGAACGTGCTGACAGCTTCTACCACAACCTGCGTGTATCCTGCGTGGTAAAACGTGCCCAATGTAGCTGGACTTGAAGCTGGACAACGTCTCGAGCCACAACACGCAGCCACCCCGCGACTTCCTCTAGCTGGTCAGGCTGCTGTGGACGTCCGCCACCATGGTCAAGATAGACGTCAACCAGGACTACTATGCAGACCTGGAGCTGCCCCAGTCAGTCGACACCGAGACCGTCAAGAAGCAGTACAGAAAACTTGGTAAGCTCGCCCAACCGACTGCCCTGGCCTAGCCTCCTGCTGCGTCTCCGATCTGACCGTGGGCTCGCGTGTTTTGCAGCCCTCAAATACCACCCCGACCGAAACCCGGGCAGCGAGGTCGAGGCCGGCAAGAGGTTCACGAGGATCCAGGCCGCCTACGAAGTCCTCACAAATCCCGAGCAGAAACAGAGATACGACAACTCGCGTCGCTCTCGCTTCCCCGGCGCGTCCGGCGTCAAGGGCAACCCATGGCAAGATGTCTCCAAGAATTACCCTCCGCCGCCGCGCCCGCCAGGCTTCCCTCCCCAGCGTCCGCCCCCTCCCAAGAGACCTGGTAGTCAGACCGGCGCCGCTAGATATGCGCATATGGCGAATGACGCCAAGTCTGCCTCCCCTCGACCCAGCCGGAAGCCCGCCGAAGAGACATGGAAGGCCTGGGAGGAGATGAGGCCCGGTACCAAGGCCAAGGCAACCGCCGGGCAAGCCTCTGCTTCTGGAGCATCGGCAAGAGCCTCGAGTGCCCCAAAGCCCTCGGCAGCACCACCTCCAGTGCCGCCTCGCTCTCCTCAGAAACAGGCCAAGGGGTCTTTTGGGCATCGTGTCAGCCGTGGCTATACGCCTCAGTCGCCCAGTGGGGATGAGCCATCCGTGGCCGGCAACAACTATTTCACAACCAGAACCCATACCAATCTGTTCAGCGAGACCTCCTCAGCAGCGCGGGCTCGGCGGCGCGAGCCCTCAAATCCCACTCCTACCTCGGAGTTTCGCGATAGTACATTCATGGACACCAGGCAGAGGACACCTTACATGTCACACGGCGGGGAGAAACTCGACCCGTTCCAAGGCGCCGCCAACATCAACCGATCCCGCAGCACGCGAGAGACGAACTCCGCGTCTTACCATCACACCGACGGCGAGCATTCACCAACTTCGAGCGCGCGTCAACGCCGCGCAAGTGTCCCTGACAACCTAGACAACGACCCCAAGGGAAAGCGGAGGGAAGACAGCCACGTGAACGGCGCCGCCGACCCAAACACAAACACTGATGGCTTCAACCCGACTCCCGAGGCATCATCCCGTACCCAGCAGGAGGGCGTGGACGGCAAAGAAGGATCCAAATTGTATGCCCATCAGCCATATGTTCATCCTTTTTTCGCAAGCAATGAAGTTCCTCCAAAGGCCCAGCAAGCGACCAGTCGTGCGGGCCAGGAGAAAACCTCCAACAAACCGCCTCACTCTAATCGAGCGTTGCACAACCTGTATAACACACTGTCTTCGAGTGGAGACCTGAGGCCCTCCGGCTCTGACTTGACCCCCTTTGACCTCAAGGTCCGCGAAATAATCAGTCGGCTCTCAGTCCAGAGATACCCATACGGGTTGCATTCACAGGATCTCCGACAGCAGAGGGCTGACAGTGAAAACCCCAGCAGCTTTGGTGTGCAGTTCGACGAATCATTCACTGACCGCCACCGATTTTCCAGGAACAGCGCCGATAACATCAACACTAGGTTTGTTGCTGATGAGAGTGATGCTACTAACTGGCAATTCAACGCTGGGTCACCAGTCGACGAGGCTGGGCGACCAGCCATGCCGCGATCCAAGTCTGGAAGTCGAGTCGGTCGTCAATCGTCCTTCCGCGCCAACCCCTTTCAGGCGCCCTCTGCTGAGCCTGCTAATGAGGGTGGCCCACCCCAGAACAGCTCATTCAACCCTGACGAATGGTCTGAGAAGATTGGGCCTCAGATCTTCCAGACATCAGGTGCGCAGAAGGCGAACACAGCCCGGCCGATTCGCAACAATAGCAAGAAGCCAAAGCCCGTTCGTATGACGACGGGGACGGCCGGCATGGTTGAGTCTGATGAGAGCAGCAGTGGGCAGGACGACAATCTCAAATCGCCCACACCAGGGAACACGAACGGGATCAACGAGACAGCCAGTCCTAATGCCATGGATATCGACCCTCCTATGGACTATCTCAGTGCGAAAGGGGTGCGCAACATCCCCGTCGAGCCATCACGTCCGGAGTGGAGGGCTGGTGATGTCAAGGGAATGACCCCCGGCCTGACACCTGGCGCGGTGCCTCATTCTATGGGATCGGAAGATACTGAAGAGTTCCGGGCTAGTCTCTCTGACCTGAAGAACGTAGAGCCCTTTGCCCAACGTCCTACAGGCCTGGAATCGTTCGGAGACCTCAAATCAACGCTTCCGTTCCAGAGTGGTCCGTCAGGCCAGGTTCCCGTCGCACAGCCTCAGCCCAACCCCAAGGCAACCAATCTCGGCCTACCGGTGGCACCGAAGCCGCCCAACGCACCACCCACGTTCGCTGTGCCGGGTCTCAAACCATCGGCAGCTGCGTGGGAGAAGTATGCTGCCGAGTTCCACAGGTACCTGACGGAATGGCACAAATTTAACACCAAATTCTCCGACCACTTCCTTGCAAGGAACCTTGAGGTGCAAAAGAAGGTGGCCGATTCCGCCTGGGTCAAGTCGAGAGACTCTTCGGGTATTCAAGAGTACCTCATGTGGGCCGAGCAGGATCGACAGGTGCGTGCTACATGGGTAGAGGCCTGCGACAACCATGAGATGCACGTCAGGGTCTTCATGGCGCACCGGGAGAAAATGATGAAGTAGACCTCGGCAGACCGGCAGAGGAAGTGACTGCATTTTTGTTCCTGGCAGAAAAGCTGCAGAGCAAAGTATCGTGGGAATCTTGGATTCGGCAGAGTGTTTACACAAACAGCCTGCTTTTATCGTCAAACTTTGCGAGGCAACCAATAAGGCTGGTTGGTACCTTTGTCCAGAGAAGCCACAGTCCCCTCCATTCAGGGACAAACGTGCTTTCAGAAACACGCGCTGCCGCCGCTCTGGTACAGCTCCCTGCATGGGTGCTCCCAGCGGCCGTTGTGGTCTCACCGTTGTGTCCATCGGCGAATACGATCGGTGCTTTCACAGGCTTGGATCAATCGTGGAGCTTCATCGAGATGAGGCTCATTGCGACAAGGGCTCTCCATTGGACGCTTTCGACATTTGTCCCATCGGAGATGTTGGGCTCCTTGGCCACGGGCCGGTGAATTCAAGGCGCTCCGAGTCTCGGTGCCTGTCCTGGCCGTGACCGGCCAACGAGTAATGAAGGGTTGGGAAAAAAGGTCATGGATGGGCAAGGAATGGAAAGGTGGTGTTTTGGTACAATACCTATCTCGCATATACATTAATGAATCGGCAAGAGCATTGTTCCAGCGTGTATCTTGTTTTCAAGAGTTCGGGCTCGGGGGTGGAGGAATGGTCGTCGCCCTTTTGGAGCTGTCGTCTTGGGATACATTTCTCTAGGCATAGAGCAGATACATCGACACTCAGAGCTTGATTATTGAAGCGGTCTCCCTGCGATATCTTCTTGTGGCGTAGCACATATTCTTCGACGTGTTTCTCCCGGGTGTATGGGCCGGCTCGAACATTTCACAGCCACTGGGAAACTCAGGACAAGACGCAGGTATTGTTCGAGATGTCTGTGATGGAAGGAACTTTTGAAATGCGTCCTTCTCTACCTCGATTCACCAGATATGGTGTGCTATATAAGCTGGATTCCTGACCCAAATACCCCGGGAACTCCCCGTACCATGAGACCTAAGCAGAGAGAATCCGATTACACCTTTAATACAAGCAGCCGAAAATCCAGCACGCCCTTTCTTCCTTCCCTCCGTTCATCGCGCCTCTCAGATGGCTATGGCGTCGTCAGGCTCCCCCGTATCGTCGGTAACGGAGGGGACACCCTCCTGGCCCTCGCCTTCTATCTTCTTGCCCGCCTCGTAGGTAAGGCGGCGCCAGCCGCACTCGGCCTCCGGGTCTTTGATCCACTCCACTGTGGGGAAATAGTGCTCGTTCTTCTTCATGGTGATGACCCACGGCACGCTGTCAAAGGTTACAGCCCTGAGTCGGAAGTCTGCAGGCGTCCTCGGTTAGCATTTTGTGATTGGTCAAGCGCGGCCCTTTTGGACGAGAAAACTCACAGGTGTTGTCTGGGATGTCTACTACAGCCGCAATGAACGACTCGAGGTCTGGCGTGGGCTTGTTGTTCACGTGGGTGATGAAATTTGTCGGCGCCAGCCCGTACTGGTAAGCCGGTGAGCCCCGTGTGCGAGCAGAGACATATACCTCACTGAAGAGCTTGCTGATCTGCTGGCGCACGGCGTGGTGCGGCCTATGAAGGACGGCACCACAGAACGAGACAGCACGGTCCGTCTCGACGTCGTCTGCAGCCACAGTGGGCAGCTTGAGTTGGATCTCCTCACAGTCGCGGACGATAACGGCGTCCAGGAAACTGTTCGAGTACATCACATCCAGCTCCGAGATGCGCGTGATCAGCTTGCCGTTCAGGGTCAGCAGGATATCGCCCTCGAGCAACGCCTCATCGCCCTCCTTGTCTTTCCGCTCAAACGTCCTCTTGGTGACCATGAAAAGCTGGTGATGGCTTGTGTTGACCCGGGACACTTGTGCTATCCACTCTTCGGACACGCCCATGAGGCGTGCTTGCGACATTGCGATGGACCTGAACTCGACTGACAGCATCCGAAGGTCGGGTACGACACCTTTAGAGATTTGCGACACTACAGGGAGTAGTGTCGGCGTGGCAAGACCAAGATGATACTCCTCATCTCTGTGAGTCGAGGGATTGCGCTCTCCGAGATATGTCAGCCACAGCGCCTGCACAGTGCCGTCAGGAGCGACCAAGACGCCGCTACCGCACTGCTGGCTCAGGCTCGTGTCGACGGTGATGGCATCCACGTTGACAGCCCTGTACCTCGGCGCCCCAGAGTTGGCCGGAATGGCAACGGCAAATATCTCAGTGACGGTCGTAGCGGCGTGGACGACACGGCCAATCCTGTTGTATCCGATGAAGTACGTCGATGCGCCCTGCGTGATTTCCTCGTTTGAGAGTTTCGCGCTCTGGACGGGAGCGTCAACTAATTTGGGGTCGTACTGGATGATGGCGTAATTTTGCAAGGGGTGAAGGAAAACGACCTTGCCCTCGACAACGATGGAGTCCGCAATGGTGATACTAATGTCGCACAGGTCGTAGGGCACGATAGCCCGAGAGATGACGACTAACCCCTTGTCTGCGTCAACGACTAAGCCCATGCCCCACTTACGGTTCTTTGGGAAGCCGTCAAGCTTGACTGGCATCGTACAGTTGACATGGACGAAGCTCTTCACGAGCTCAGCCACGGCCGGGTGGGAAGTATGCTCGAGCTGGATGAACGAGGCCTTGCGCGGGACCGGAGGCACTGGTGGGATCGGGTCTGCAAGATCAGTAAAGTCCCAGACTCCACTCTCGTCATTGCGCACAGCGAGCTTCATCTTAGAGGACCAATGCCTATCAACATAAATGATAGTTGTGTTGAGTGTGTGCAGATCTCTGAGGTGTTTGTACGTCACCACGACCCGAGCCTTGTCCGGTATGCCCTTGGCGACCTCAATGAAAGTTTCAAGATCCGGTACTTTCTTGTGGTCGAGTGTCTGGAGTATCCAGCCATTATCGCTGTTATCGAAGCGGAAAGAGCCCGTCGCTTCGCAGATGTAGACACCTCGCGCAGCCACACCGTAGAGCCTGGCTTGCTGATAGGACAGCGTGTGGAAGCTGCCGCCGGCGACAGACACAAAGCGGTCAGGAGTAATGCTGTGGAGATCGCCGACCTTGATCTCCACCTCGACATCATCTCCGCCCCTCTGGAGCAGCAGTTTCACAGTGCTGCCGACATTCGAGTCCATAATGTCATCAAGCCGCACGAACGAGGTAATCAGCTCGTCGTTGACTTTGACGAGAACATCGCCTTCCTCGACCTTGCCGTGGGACGGGCCCTCAGGAAGGACGATTTCGGCAACAAGCATGTTGGTTTCCCTAGGGAACTGCTTCCTCATCTGCGCCTCCCACTCAGAAGACAGCCCCAGTCGCCTGCACTCATCGAAGGGCTTCAGGAGAAATTGGCACTGAATATCGCCTCTGGTAATGGGCTTCCCCTCTTGGAGGCACTTCAGGGCTCTCAGTGGCCGATCCAGAGGCAAGAAATAGTCCGTGGATGCGCCATCCGCTCTTCCACCGGCCTGGAGAGCAACAGCGCAGCCATCGAGGTTCACGACTGGACTGCCAGAAGAACCTCCACTGGCAGCGGCACTGGCTTGGTAATAGGAAGTACTATACAACTACTTGTCAGCAATTTGGGAGAGTCAAGTGTCATTGAGAGTGTCGTTTGGCGCAAGGAGCCAAGCCAAGCCAAGCCAAGTCTCAAATGAGTGGCAAACAGAAGACAAACTTACTTGAAGTCGCTGTAGCCTTCGCCGTACTCGGGGGCGTTGCGGTCAAGACGGCTGATTACGCCGGAGAGAATGCTGAGCTTTTCACCCGCATCGTTACCAACAACGCGAATCTCGATACCGACTGTTTGCACACATGACATTAGTCAAAATTCATCAAACATATTCTGCTTGGTGAGGCGTACCTTTAGCCAGGTCGGGCCGTAGTGGCAGTGCTTTTACGGGCATGTATTTGATGGCCTTTGGGTCAAACTTGAGGATGCCAAAGTCGTGGACGGGGTCTCGGTAGACAGGGTAGGCGTCCACCTCCTCGTGGTTGTCAAATATACAGTAGCCCCAGAACGGCCCCGCGCCAACGACGTGCCTGTTTGTCAGGATATAGCCCCTCTCTGCGTCGACGACAAAGCCAGTGGCCTCGGAGTTCAGGGCGGGGTCGGTATCGAAGGAGCAGGTCTGGCAGAAGCGGATGGAGACGACGTTTCTCACGACATTCTCGATGGTCAACTGCCACTCGGCGGTATCGGGCCCCAGGGAGGGGAGGGTCTGCAGGGCAGACTCGTCGATATACTCGTGGTCGTGCATGTCGAGGTCGGCGGCTTCGATGTCGGGGGTGTTGTCGCCGGCAGACTGCTTGCCGTTCAAGGAGTGGCGGTGGTGTTTTGGTGGTCGGCCGGTCTCGAGTGCATCGAAGGGGGATGGCTTGCGCTTAGCGCGAGGAGAAGCGTTTGTGCCGTTCATCTTGGGAGCGGTTGAAGCGTGTGATGGAGACTGGTGGGTGTGTGGCGGTGGTACGCGGTCCGATGTCGAGGTCGAGACGGGGGACGTTGCGGTGAAAGCCCTGGCGAGACGAGTGTAAGGTGGGACAGCTGGTGAATGGCGCGGGGATGGCAAGAGACCAGATGACAGCAGGTAGATGGGACGGCGGCGAGGTGGTTGGTTGGGGGTGTTGTTGAGGAAGGTTGAGGTGATGCAGTTCCCAGTAGTAACGAGCTTGCCAGTTCCTGTGCCAATGCCAACTCGGCTGCGCAGTGAGGAGGGCAGAGCTGTTCGCATCAAGGCCTGTTGCCCTCGTCGGAAGGAATGCAGCGCAGTCACTGGCCTATGTGAGGACTGTGAAGCACAAGGGCATCGGGTGAGGGGATGGCGGCGAGGACGATGCGAGGCGTGCGCGCACGAGGGGGACGATGAGGTCGCAAGCCGCAAACATTTACAGGTCGACCTCGAGCTGACGGCCGCCTTGGACCACCCCCCTGTCTAGCCTTACATGCACTTAGATGGACCCGGTGAAACTGAGCTGTTCGCACAAGGTGTTATTCTGATCCCGCTAAAGCACAGTGGTGGGACCAGACGGTAACAGCAGACTTAGTCAGCCGTGCTCGGTACGGAGTACTCGGTACGGAGTACTCGGTACCTCTTCACCTCTTCACACCACACCCAACACATGATGATGATGATGATCATCATCATCATCATCCTGTAGGGACACATGCGTGGCCGCCAGGATCAATCCATCATACTTCATTTATATACCTCCCACCCCTCGACCCTTTGACCACTTGGCCGGTGAAGACAGCCGTGGCATGGCTTAGACGTGCGGTGTGCAGACGGGGCCTCGAGCTTGAGATGTGCTGATTGTCCAGTGACTAGGCCAGGGGCTCGTCGCCGAGTGCTGCCCACGTGTGAAGATGGGCAGCGAGTGGCCGCCTTGTGGGTGCAAACGATGGGGTCGTGCCCCCATGGTGTCGGTGTCGGTGTCGGTGCCGGGCCCGGCGCCCACAGGCCGGCCAGGCCGTGTTAGCCAGCTTGGTAGGGCCAGCAAGTGGCTATTTAAAGTTTGACGCAATATGCAAGACAGCTGGCATCGGGCCCGCGTGCCCTATGAGAGACGGGACGAGAGTGGGCAGCAGGCCGGACAACAGATGCGGGGGCAGGTGGTGGCTGCAAGTCAGTCAGAGTGGCCGGGTGGCAGACTGGAGAAAGCACCCTGGCAACTGGACATGAACCACGTCGCCGTTGAGATGCGAGATCAGGTCTTGGTGGGCCCGACGATGCAAGAACAGGCCTCCCTGGCCGGGCGAGGAACCATACTCGACTGTGAGCTACCTGAAGTAGACCTTTGGACCTTGGACCTTAGACCTTAGACCTCCAGACCTGTTAGCCCGTCTGACTTCCTCGGCCCGTCCCCTAGGTGTCTGGCAGGCCTGGGAAGCCTACGGCTCACCGTGGTTGTCGTTGAAACAAATATCTTTGGGGTTTGGGCCACCCTTGTCCGTTTCTCACCCCCTCCCCATGTCCATCCATCCCATCTCATATATATTGAACGCGTGCCTTTTCTTAGATCAGCCAACGCAACAACAACAACGGAAAAAAAAAAAAAGCCCTCACCCACATCTCACCCAGTTCCTCTGCTTGGAACTGTGGTCTCGGATGCTAGAGCACCACCTGATTGATATCTGTCTGTCCCCGCTGGGCACAACCGGTCGCCCCTCCCCTCGGCTAGACTGCATACGTTCGACTTGCTCTCCAACAACAACAACAACAACAACAACCACATTCACAATACAACAAGCTGCAGCTTCAGCTCCAAACTCCAACTCGGTCCCGGCCAGCTCTCTTTCTCCCGCCCAATCCACAACATTTACCACTCGGGACCTGCAACTTCAAGCTAATGCCAACAAGACCGTCCTGCAATCAATTGTCCCAGGTTATCTGCTGGTCCTCTTCCTCTCCAGCGCCGGCCTTCGTGCAGACCGCTTTCTGCCCTCATCTCGCTTAATCTCGACTTTTGCGTGGTTGCATTGAGCCCGAGACGTCATTCCCTCCCCATGGGCATTTTGTCGCTCCACGATATTTCCCTTTGGCGAATAGATCTCGCCTTGTCTTCTGGGTAGAAGCGGGTCCCGCTCACCTCTCTGCGAAGGGCCCCAGCGTTTCTCGGCCGGAGAATTATTGATAGCTCAGTCCATTCGCCGCCGGCACTCATCAAACCCGCCCCACGTTCACCCCTTGCCCACCTTGCTTGCCTACGAGGCCAGGTCCCGACGACTGCACCGCGACTCTCAGCGCGCCACCCGAACCACGGCGGCCTCGAAGCCTCCAGAGGCCAAGACCGACGCCCACCCGGCTCCAGATCCGACACCCTCGGGACCACCGAACCCTCGCTCGATCTCTCAAATAAGCATCGCACCGGCGAGTCATTGCTTGCTGGCCACACTCGATCTTCTTCTAGACTCTCCTGTCTGCTTCATGGCCGTCTCATGACAGCTTGTCGTTCCACCATTCACACAAGCCCCGTGCTGAGACAAAGAGCCAGGAGAAGGCCCGGGAAGCCACAGGCTCGAGCTCGAGGGCTGCAATCGCGTCCACAATGGATACCCTCACCCCAACTGGCAATTTGACTCCCATAACGCCTACCTCGGGAACCTCAACGCCCAGGGGCCCCAGGAGCACCTTCGTGCCGCTGGTCACAGTCATTGGCTTCCACCATGCGAGGGGGCCCGAGGTCGAGTCCTGGTATGGCAGTCCGGAGGGCACAGACCCGGCCGTCGAGTACGGGTGGTCACTGCTGCCCTTCATGGCGCTCAGTGACGGCGCGCATGCGTGAGTACTCGCTGATCCCTGAAAATGGACCGCCTGGCAGAGCCTGACGAGATCTATCACTAACTGTGGTCATCTGCGGATCTAGTGCGACAGAAGACTTCTCCTACTTCACCCTGCTGAAGCCTGCCACCGAGACCGAGCCCGCAACGTCGCTCTTTGGAATATCATGTACCAGGCAGATGGACGCCTCCGCCCTGATCAACCGTCCCGCCGACGTTACTCGGTCGACCGTGCAGAAGGCCGTCGTCGTCATAGCCGACAATCCGCAGACCTTTGGCACGCTCAGGGAGCGGCTCAGTGTCGTTACGCATGCGTGGTTTGCCCAGCGCGAGTTCACCGATACGGAGATCCTGCGTCGCTTCCAGGAGAGCCTGGCGGACGAGAAGGAGCGGGGTCTCCTCAGCGAGGATGAGAACAGGGACGCCTACCTCGGCATGAGTTTGAGGGAGATGATACACGAGTTCAGGTGGCAGACTTTGGTACTGTTGAAATGCTGCCTTTTGCAGCCCAAGGTAAGGAGAATTCGACGGGGGGCTCCCCAACCGCTTGAACATGTGGGCTTCGCTAACTCAACATCTCCATCTTGTTAGATGTTGTTCTTTGGTTCACGATGCGAGCGACTTTGCATGATGCAGTTTTCTTTAATATCTTTGATACCCGGTCTCATTCGAAGGCTTCAGGACTGTGCCGATCCGGAACTGAACAGCTATGAGAAGCATCTGACCATGCCCACAAACTTAAAATCTAGTGACCGATCATCCTTACAGGCATACATGGGCCTGCCGCTTCAGATTTTCGGCAAGGTTGGTGTGCCCCGTCCCGGGTGATGCCTGTGAAATGGAACTGATCGAATACACAGGGAAGCCTGTTCGGACCATACACACCGCTTCAGCAGCTCGATGTCTTGGCAGATCACGAGACAAAATCGTACATTGTTGGAAGCACTAATTCGCTCCTCCTTCAGCAGCGGGACAGGTATAGTGACATCCTCATCAACCTTGATGACGATTTCATCAACATCACGTCAACATCGTTAAAGCAAGCGCTGCAACTCTCGACCCCGGACCGAAGATGGATCGATTTCATCACACAGACTGTAAACGAGACATGGGACGAGGCAAATCCCAGCCGGCCCAAGACAATGGGCTTTATGGGAAGCGAGGAGTTTATCCGACTTCAGTTCGAGGACTACATTATTGCGCTTCTTTCGGCCGTCAAGTATCACACCTTCCTAGCCAAGCATAAAGATAATCCGAAAATGCTCCTTCCTCACATTGATGGCGATCCAGCCGTGGACTTTAATCTGGACTGGGTCGAGGCCTGGATGAAGACGGAGAATTACCGGATATGGAACAACAATACCGACAGCCACCTGTTTGACATTGCTGAACCCAGGCATATATGTGCAGGCGGCCTCACCATCGACGATGTATCAAGGCGTGTGACCCAGCAGGTCCAGGACTTACACTTGGACGAGAAGCTGTCACAAGGAAGAGAGGCGGCCGCGAGGAACCTGGCCGCGGCTAGGGATAAGGGGGGTGCCATGATCACCAAATTCTACGGGGAGCTTGAGGCATATCGGGAGGCCCAGCGGAAGAAGGCAGAGGAGACCAGGCAACAGCCGTCCAGCGACTCTGTGCCTGCCAGTCCAACCATCAAGAATGGGCACGACGCCGAAAAGGCAGGCGTAGGTGCCTACATGAGCAGTTGGGCCACGTGGGCGGGAGAGAAGCGAAAGGCGCTCGCCAATCGCGGCAGCAGCGACAACAGGAACAGCGGCAGCAGCACGAGCGGGTGGGGTCTCGGCCTGGGCAGGACCAAGAGCAAGAAGGACGCGAGCAGCACGACCTCGCTGCACTCTGCGTCGGAGAAGGACGTCAAGAGCCCGCGCATGTCGACGTCTTCGTCCTTCTTTGGCGGGGTGAGGAAGAGCGTGGACAGCGCCAGGGAGCTGGAAAAGGCGCGCCACGAAGACCCCGTGCGCCCGGGCACCCAGCACTCGTTCAGCGAGAGCATCCTCGGCTCCGAGGAGTCCGGGACCGCGTCTTCGCCGGAGGTGTCGCCACAGAAGCCGCGCATCGACTTCGCGATGAAGGAGACGAGCGTGTGGAACGACCGCGAGTCGCCCACCGAGTATAAGCTGGCGTAGCGTCCGCCGGCGGTGGCACGGAGGCGGCGCCGGACCAACCCGCTCGGCCCGCTGAGGAGATGTGGCGTGGGATCAAATCGTAATAGTCTGGTGTGAAGTGAGAGACTCTCGTGTCCGTCGGGGCCGCGTAATGAAAAAGCAAAGGAACGAACGAACGAAACGCATCAAGCATCTCGGATGGTTTTAGATCAAAACAAAGTATACCACGGCATGGCATAGCAATAGCATTGACGGCACTTTGAAAGGCCACACAGCAGCCACGGCAGCAAGGACGTTGCATTAGTTTGGATAGGTCAAAACACATCATTGTCAAAGACTTTGTCTCTTGAGGCTCCCCGTCTCGCCATTGTTGGTGATGCACACACAGGTCTCCACGTCTTTACGAAGTTTCCACAGTTCATGAGAGTAGGAGTAAGTGGGCAGGAGGACCCGGTCACTTTGCAGTCGTTCCATGACTTTGATTCAGAGGCTTTGTTATTTATCCCCAATACATGAATAAAGAGACGCCCGCCTTCTTCTTCATAACGCCCTGGCCTCCGTGGGGAAGATTCAGATGCTGAACATGCTGAAAGTTTCGGAAGAAAAGGTCTGCTGCTGTCTGACCTCTCTTGTCTCTGTTTTTGTCGCCTTGCGCTTGTCCGGGAGGGGCCCGGGGCCAGCAAGGGCTTGGGAAAACGCCGTTGTGTATCTACCGAATTGTTTGAAGTAAAAAAGCACGACAACCATTTGTTAAGAATGCGCCTGTGATGCAGTGCCCTCATGTTTTTTTCCCTTGCATCTGCCCCCCCCCCCACTTTGACACATTCCTTGTATTCCTTGGTATCACGAACAGCAACGCCCGAAACACGTATTAATCCGCTAAACCGTCGCGCTGAGCCACGTCGGTGTGACCCGCTCACTGTGGGCCGTGGAATTCACCTTCCATCGCTGCGACTCCGCTGGCTTCCACGTTATGGTAGTCGAGGATTTCGGAGTACCTGCAATTAGGCGTTAGTATACGTGCACATTTCGTGCCTGGCCAACCCCTTCGTGGTCCCCAGGTATCGGCAAAAACCCACATCATGATCTTCCACGTGTCCACAGGCAGGTCTGCATCGTTGAAACTCCAGTCGAACTTCTCCTCTGCTACGGGCTCGTCGGTTGGGTCGTGGTAGGGAGCCAGGTACTCATGCGCCAGAGCATCCGCAGCTGTTATCCGCTTCTTGGGGTCGAAGACCAGCATGCGCTCGAGAAGGTCAACAGCTGAAGTCATTGTTAGAAAAATTGTTGCTGGCACGTCTGAGGTGGCAGGATGTACGAACCAGACTCGTCGGCGTTCTTAAACTTTGTAGCCAGAGGTTGACGCTCCCGCTTGGGTAGTGATTTCACGAACCTCAAGGTCTGCCAAACTGTCAGTCTTTTTGTAATTCGTATACGGTACACGATGCGCGACTCACGTTTTCGCTCGCAATGGTGTTGATGACATCGTCGGGTGGTGTCCCAAGGAGCTCTGTGATGATGGAAAACTGGTTGACGTGGTCCTTTCCTGGGAAGAGTGGCTTGCCCTCGAGCATCTCGGCGAAGATGCAGCCCGCGCTCCAGATGTCAACCTCGACGTCGTATTTTTGCCAGGTGAGCATGATCTCGGGCGCACGGTAGTATCTTGTTGATACGTAGCCTGTCATCTGAGGGTCTTGGATACGGGCCAGGCCGAAGTCGCAAATCTTGAGATCACAGTTCTCGTTGACCAGGATGTTGCTGGGCTTCAGGTCTCGGTGCACCACGCCAGCAGAGTGCACGTATTTCAGACCTCGCATGATCTGGTACAGGAAATACTGGATGAACTGCTTCTCGAGGGGTCGGGAGGTCAGCAGCCGGTGAAGGTCAGTGCCCAACAGCTCGGTGACGAAGTAGATGTCCTCGAGGGGAGAGATGAAGATGTCGCTGAGAGAGATGACGTTCTCGTGCCTGAGGTGCTTGAGCAGTTTCAGCTCACGGTAGGTCCTCTTGGCCAGGACGGGCGTGCTGAAAGGCTTCATGATCTTCTTGATGGCGACATTTTGGTTGGTCAGCTGGTCTCTAGCGGAGCAGACCAGACCAAAGGCTCCCATGCCCACTGGTTGCAGGTCCGAGTACCTCGATGTGATCTCGAAGGTCGTCCCAAAGATTTGGGCGCGCACGAATTCAGCCATGATGGATGTGGTTCGGGAAACCGGTTTGGTGAGGGCGACGTGTCGAGGGGGATTAACAGGAGAGGTAGAGATCGACGTGAGATGATGCGATGCTGACGAAGCCGCTCAAACCTGTTGTGTCGCTCGTGAACGAGCAGTGGTGAAGCAGACCAGCGGGGCGGGCTTGTGGAAGGGCGAAAAAGAATGCAGCAATGTTCGTCAGAGCTAAGGAGTGCTCGGTTGTAGGACGCTTGGCTGGCTGGCTAGCAACTATGGTGGGGACGAAGAGGCACAGGTGGGCGACGCGGGGTTCCGAAAGTGCTGGCGGAAGCTGGGGTTGAGGAACCGGAGTGGCGCAGAGAGGGGAGGGAAGGCGAGGCGCTGAAAGTCGGTGTATTAGCTTTCTAGTCTAGCAATTTCCTGGCAATGGGCGCTTGCGATTCGATTGGGTTTCAAGTCTCGAGGTGCTGCCATGCGACTGCCTCGCCTTGCGAGCTCACTGCAGCAAATGGTATTACCCGCCCAGATTGAGCATTTGGGGGCTGAAATCGAGGGGCAGAAGACCAAAAGAGTGCTGGGCTCTGGCAATTGCAATGGTGCATACAACCACAGATTCTGGGGTTGTCGTGTTCTGCAGCTGGGGCAAGGGCCATCCGTCCCACGTACCGACGCGAAAGATCAGTGCTTTTCCTGCCTCCGGAGTGCGACGTCAGGGATAGTGCCTCGGCGACTAGCCTGACTGACTGGACCACGGACGGGCTTGGGATTCGTGATGATGCGGTGACAGACCAGAGAGAACCGCTACGCAGAATGAGCCTGGAGATCTCGGTATTTGGGCAAGGCCGGGCTTTTGTGCAAAGGGCCACGGCATAAGGACAAAAGTGAAGAGCAGTGAGGGACGGCCGAGGCCTTTGGGAGGGGATGGGAAAGGTCAGAATGGCCCCAGACATGCCCCGGGTCTCGATCATTCCTTATGGGCAGGCGAGCTCGTACCTGAGTCAAGTAGCCTTGTCTGGCAGTGCCGTTGATCAGCTCGCGGGTGGTTCAGCGCCGGTGTGTGTGGTATGCAGAAGGCGTCTCGGGCTCTCCTGATGCTCGCCTGGTGGTTGTATAGAGGGTGGTAGGGTGTTTGGTGTTTTCTCGACTGTCACAGCGCAGAGCTCGCAAGAGAAGGGAAGACTTGAGGCGGGCCGATGGGGGGGGGAAGGGGGGGTTTTGGGCGGGCAAAAACCAGGTTTTAGGGATGCTGGCACTGGGCATGCCACTCCACGATAAGATAGTCGGTTGACAGCTTTTTGCAACGAAGGGCCAAATCGAGATTGTGACTTTACTGCCTGCAACTTTGGACTGGGACTGGGACTGGGAATCGGGCGTGGCAGAGTGGACTTGGAACTACTGGTACGGAGTACTTGGGCTGTGACTGGGGCTGGGCCATGCCCCTTGTTTTTTCTGGGGCGCGAGGTGCAGAGAGGTAACAAGCAACAAAGTACACCACCTACTCCGTACGGCTGGGGCAGGGCCGGGGCAGGGCCAGGGCCAGGGCCAAATCCAGGCTGGAAAAAGGCACCTTTCCCGATGGGAATCTCCCGCACGCCCAATTCGATGTAGCCAGCCCTGGCCAAGCTGCTACCGTTGCGGGACGGAAACGGTGACTCGTGGGCCACAAGACGAACAAGAACCGCGGCTGGTCGACCTGCCTCGTGGCTGGCCGAGGGAAGGGACGGTGGCTGCATGAGGATCCAGGCATGGACAACTGCTGCGTGACTAGATGCATCCTACCACAACAACTGGCATATATAACAGCTGGAGGACAGGACAACAACAAGACTGGAGGCGCGAGGAGTGAAGGGGCTGGATGGGCTGGATGGGCTGGATGGGCTGGATGGGCTGCATATCCCACGGGCTCTCTCAACCCCCACCTTCCCTCACCCCTCCAGGGAGACACGCTGCTGGCTGCTGGCTGCTGGCTGCTTGGTGATGGGGGTATTGGGCTCGTTGGATGAGGTGGCGGTGCTGGGTGGTGGAAGGGTTCGTTCATGTGGTCATCCATCCCACTTTCTCTCTTTCCCATGCCGCAGAAGATCGAGTTCCGACAGCCCACCGACAATGGGCCCAAGGGCCCCAGATGGCACTTCTCTCGTAGCGGCCTAGCTCTGGTGCGAGGTGGCCTCGCTCTTCCAAGGTTTCCCCCATGGCGTGCAACTTTCTCATCCCCAGCTACGGGCCCAGGCCCAATGGGGGTCATTGATTTGTGTGCCCTGTTGTTGTTGCTCCTCCTGAGCGTTGCGCCGACACGCGATGTGCTGTGCGTGGTGCTAACGGGAGACCTGACTGCTGCTGGATGTCCCATCATCCGGCGATAAAAATTACTAGGGGGTGACGTCAGGACCCACCCCTGCCGTTTCCTCTGACACTGACAGACTACCGTGCAAGGTATACCTACCGTGGTGCCTGTCTTTCTCGTGGGAGAGCCCCACCAGAGCTTGTTTGAAGGGCGGCTGCAGGGCTTCTTCACCTCTGCTCGACCTGCTCGATGGCTGAGGACATTCGGGACGGCGGTTATCTGCCCACGTCCCTTTTCGAGCTCGGCGGCCGGGCTGGCAGACTGGCGGGACTGGCAGCAGGCGTAAACTGTCGGGTCTGTCGCCGTTAACTCTGGGCGTATGAAAAGCGCAGGTGCACAAACATGATACCTAGGTTGCTGTGCCGGCCCCACAAAAAGACATGTTCCGCTCATCGTCGAAACTGGTGCTGATCGGGAAGCATCTAGCCTGTCGAAGATCCCGCGGGCCTGGACCCGGATCCCTGTCTCACACATTCTGACAAGTGCGGACCTTTTTGTCCGTTTTCTGCATCCATGCCGACTTGCCGGCCGCCAGCTGTCAGTTCTGCCAGGTCAGAGGCATGCGTCGTAGGTAGGGCATTATGCCTTCTCGGACCAAGTCTGTCTGTCTGTCTGTCTGTCTGTCAGCCACGGCTGTAGCCACGCAGAGGAGGGGTGAGCCATGATCCCATAATGGACATGTCGTGATGGTCGGTAAACTGTTCGAGATCCTCGCCAATCACGCCGTTTCACCAGCACACATGCTGATGAAACAAGTTCTTGGGCTGCTGTCTATCCCATGGTCCTCGGTATATACCAGAGGTATGGAGGTATGGCGCGCCTCCCGCTCAGTCCTCCTCGCAACCGAAGAAAAGGGTCACGCGTCAGCCACACGCTGCAACAACCATACTAGGCGGTTGGGCCCAAGGCACGCTACAACAAGACCTGAAAGGTCCAGTCGCATGGTTACATGCGACCGTGTGTGTGCCTGAGGAGGGCCCCGCCGCCACAAAGCTAATCTTGGGATCGGCCTCACCTGTCTAACCACTCAGCTACACTATAACAAGAGATATATATATATCAGATGCGCCGATTCATGGCCCGGTGAAGATCAATCCGGATGCCCCAAAAAGGGAGCTAGAATGGACACTTAGATTCCATCGTGTCTAGTGCCGCCGCCGCGGCTCTGCCCGATGCCGACCATTTACCAGCTTGCCGGGTGTCGATCCCTTCCCCCTTCGCCGCCGCCGCCGCGCCAAATGCCAGATTTTATGCTTTTCCGCCCTTCGCACCCTTATTAGTCCCCATTCCAAACCTCCCCTTAGGTTCAAGGCGGAGAAAACTCTATCAGCTCTTGCACAATCTATCCAGCACCTCTTCACGACTCAGAAACCCGCAGTTTCGACGACGACGAGGTGCGCGCGCCCCGTAAAAACGCTGTCCGGGTGCTGCCAGGAGCTTACCTCCCCTGGCCGATGACGACATAGGACCAGCCGGCGGACCCACAGGCACGACACGCGCTGCGCACAGTCTGGATGACATCATTGAGGGTTAGCGAAAGGGGATGCGGTGCCTCCCTGAGCAGCCGAGCCACGAGAGAAGCCTCAAGGCCCACGAGGGCGTCGACTCTCGTCTCGCGCGCGCCAGCAAGCTGTTGAGAATCCATCAGGGTCGACAGATGTGAACCCCACCTGGACCCTGGATTTGCACAAGGTTCTCTGGTTTCCCATAGTCAGAATCGCGTACTCAACAGTGTCTCTGTTCCGTCATTGCTAGGTCATTATGGACCCCGAGCTGACTCGGAGCGGTTGTTATGTCAGTTTGAAGTTTCAAACAACGTACGAAATGGGAAGGCGAAATGCAAGCAGATTCAAAGAGGAAAATTAGAAATAACGAGGAAGACCAGGATATGCGTGGGGGTGGAGAGCGTGTGTGTGCCCGCTGACAACTATTGATGGCTACTGTGCAGTCACTGCGTCTATCACGATATGATCGGGCCCTGAGACTCACTTACTCCTCGAGATTCAAGACATTGCTGCGTAGAGACAGCTTATCTCGGGTGACGGTTCTCATCTCTCGTATCTCACAGTCAATCACAGGACTGCCACGAGACGGTCGGAGACGGCTGATATGCTCAGGGTGTGCCTGCAAATATATTGTCCCATGTGGTAATCCCTGGGACATGGCTTGGCATCTCAGAGAGGGTTGATACTAATTGAATAGATAATAGAATAGAGAGCGTTACCCCACACTAAGTGACCTTACAAGAAGTTTTCCTATCGACGGGCTTTGCGAGGACGACCGCCATCAAGACGCAGTATCGATGTAGTCAATGATCGGGGCAGCGCTCACTGCACAACCTCTTATCGGGAATCATCATATGGAACAGCAGCCTATGATATAACCTCTTAGAATGCTTGAGCCTATGGAAGAACCTCGTGTGGGATAGCTTCCTAACCGGCAAACTATCATAGGACATCCACCCATAAGACAGCCTCCTATAGGAGAGCCTCCTCCGCAAGGCAAGCTTCGATAGGACAATATCCCATATCATAACATCCTAGACAATATCCTCTCACGCATTCACTTTTCACAGGATAATTTCTCATAGGACAATCTCTCAGAGGACAACATATACGATAACGCCTTTCAGGATGCCCACTTATGAAGTGAAATCCTACAGGATAACCAGGTAGAAGTCATGCAAGTCAAAAAGACTTCCGAATCAATAAAGTCTGCTGCTACTCGATCTCATATAGCAAAATGCAGGTGCTCTTCATATAAAGCAATGGCCTCTACTGGTGCCTTCGCCCTGTACCTCATAGGCTGGTCTCACAAGTCTCCGTTCTCGCCCTTGTCCGCTGGCAGCGGCTCAACGTTCCAGATACCCTCCGCGTACTCGTTGATGCAGCGGTCACTGCTGAAGAAGCCCATGCGGGAGACACTGGTAATGCTCTTGGTGAGCCACTCCTCCTGGTTCTTGTAGGCCTCGTCTATGACGGCATGTGTCTCAATGTAGCTGTGGAAGTCGTCTGACACCAGGTAGTAGTCGCCGTGGTCGCGCACCGCCGATATCATGCCCGCGAAGTCGTTGGGCTGTCCGAACGTGCCCTTCTCGATGGCCTCAAATACCTTGGCGAGGTCTGAGTCTATGGCATGCGAACCGTATGTGTGTGAGTGACGCAAGTCCTCGACATCCTCAGCCAGGTTTCCGAAGAGGAAAATGTTGTCCTCGCCAATTTCGCGAGTGATCTCAATCTGTCAGGGGTGTTAGTGAACAATTTGGGACACAGCGGTTAGGGGGGAGGGTGGTGGGTTGCGAGCGATGCAACAGCCGCCCGCCTAGATAGTAACTTACGTTCGCACCGTCTGTAAATTTCAAAAGTCAGCATTCGTGTGTATCGAAGATTTCAGGGAAGAGCAACTGCTGCTTACCGCATGTTCCAATAATCAATCCGCCGTTCAGGACGAACTTCATGTTACTGGTACCCGAAGCCTCGGTGCCGGCAGTGGAGATATGCTCGCTGATGTCTGAGGCAGGCACGATGATCTCCGCCTTGCTGACGTTGTAGTCCTCAAGGAAGACAACCTTGAGAAGGTCTCCAATGTCCTCATCCTTGTTGACGACAGCGCCGACGTTGTTGACAAGGTGAATGATTTGCTTGGCCTGAAATGTACAGGGTCAGTCACGCTTGCTGTGTGGAATTCCCCATGACGAGAAGTATAAGGGTATTAAGTGGTACGTACCATCCAATAGCCAGGTGCGGCCTTGCCACCGAAGATCGTAACTCTGGGTTGCACCTTCTTCCTCTCCTCCGGCGACATAGCCTTCAGAGTCAAGTACCGGTGGATGGTCCCGAAGATGTTCAGCTGCTGACGCTTGTACTCGTGGATGCGCTTGACCTGCACGTCAAAGAGGGCAGCAGGGTTGACAGTTACGCCAGTGCTGGCCTTAATGTGCTTAGCAAGCCTGACCTTGTTGGCGTACTTGATCTCTTGCCATTCCTTCCTAAAGTCCTTGTCCTTCACGGAAAGCTCAATCTTGTTGAGCTCCGTCAGGTCCTTCAGGAAGTTGTAGCTTCCGGTCTTGCTGGCGATAAGCTCAGACAGACGGGGGTTAGCTTGGTGTAGCCATCGTCGAGGGGTTATACCGTTTGTCACGTTGGTGAACTTGTCTGGACCGTAGATCTCAACGAAGTCCTTGAAGATCGTGGTCTTGATGAGGTCGGAGTGCAATTCTGCCACACCATTCACCTTGTGAGAACCGATGATGGCTAAGTATGCCATGCGCACCATCTTGGGCTGAGACTCCTCGATGATAGACACCCGGCTGAGGAGGTCGCGATCGCCGGGATGAGCACGCTCTACGCTTTGAAGGAAGCCAAGGTTGATGTCGTAAATAATCTGCAAGTGGCGCGGCAGGAGATGCTGGAACAACGGCACGGACCATTTCTCCAGAGCTTCTGGGAGGACAGTGTGGTTCGTATATCCGAATGTCTGCGTGACGATATTCCAGGCCTCGTCCCATTCGAGTCCCTCCTTATCAACCAGGATGCGCTGCAGTTCCACGATAGCCAGGGTCGGGTGGGTATCATTCAATTGGATAGCCACCTGGTCGGAGAACTCACTCCAAGGACGCTTGGACTTCTTGAATCTGCGGACGATGTCGTATAGTGACGCAGCAACCCAGAAGTACTGTTGCTTGAGACGGAGCTCCTTGCCCCGGTCAAGGTTGTCATTGGGGTACAGCACGGCGCTGATGGTCTCGGCACGTTGCTGGTCAGCAACAGAGCTCTCGTACTCGCCAGAGTTGAACTTCTGGAAGTCAAACTCTCCACTGGCGGCCTTGCTCGACCATAGCCTAAGGTTGTTGGTGGACTTGGTGGCGTAGCCAGGAATTGGCACGTCGTAGGCTATAGCCGTCACAACGTCCCCACCCTCCCAGTTCGCGACAGTCTTGCCGGCAGAGTTCTGGGACTTTGACACATGGCCGTAGAATTGTATCTGAACTCCAATCAGTAACATGCCAAACGAGTACGAGACGGTGCGAGTAGCAGAAATGGCTGTGAACTTACATCCACAGTCACGTCGTGACGAGGGAACTCCCACGGGTTGAAATCCAGCCAGTAGTCCGGAACTTCGACTTGGTATCCATCGATAATCTCCTGCTTGAAGATACCATAGCGGTATCGCAGGCCATATCCCCAAGCGGGATAGTCGAGACTGGCGAGACTGTCCAGGAAACAAGCCGCAAGACGACCCAAGCCACCGTTGCCCAGGGCGGCATCGTGCTCCTGCTCGATAATGTCCTCGATGCGGAAGCCCAGGTCTGCGAGGCCGCTCTTGGCGACGTCCTTCTGGCCAATGTTGAGCATGGCGTTGTCGAGGGCGCGGCCCATCAGGAACTCCAGACTGAGGTAGTAGACACGCTTGCTGTCGGCAAAGGTCTGGCGCTGTTGGGTCCTGTTCCACTCGAGAATCAGGCGGTCCCGGAAGGCCAGGCCGGTGGCGGCGTATGCGGCCTGCTCGTCGCAGTTGTAGACGCTGCGGGCGAGGGTCGTCTCGACGTGGCGGACGACCTCGTTCTCGAAGCCATCCTTGTCCTTGAAGCCATTGGTCTTGTGCTTGGTCCAAGCTTCCCGCTGGGGTTCAGGAATGGAAGCTGCGCAACAAAGACGGTCAGCATATGCAGGTAATGGCACACCATTTAACGGGGCCGTTTGTCCAGAGACCGCCCTCCAACCCGGCTCCGTAAAAAAGCCCCACTATTCCGGTGTAGCACCGGCACAAGGGTCAGAGTATCCCCACCTTCAACGTTCTTGATATCGCCGGCTCCAAAACCAGTAAAGGTTCGCTTGTGCTTCGGCCTCGAGATACCGGCCGGACTCACAGAGCCCTGTATGTCGACGATGGGGGCGCTTGTGGAGGGGCGGCGCTCCCTAGTCGGGACCCTCTGAGGTTCGGTCGAAGCCATTGGGTAGGATGCAAGGGCAAATCTTGAAGATGGTCGCTCTGTCAGCACTTGTACTTCGCAATTGGCCCAGAAAAGAAGAAACCTGAAGAAGAAAGAATAGAAAGAGCACAAGAGCCCGAGGGACCAGCCTGGAGCAGAGGCTGGCTGTAAGCTCAAACACCCCCGCAGGAGCCGCTAGCGGTGGTCTGCAGCTATGGTGGGGTAAATGAAGCTTCAGGAGCTGGTGTGAGCGGGTGGGCGAGTGGTGAGACCAATGATGCGCCCTCTCTGACAGAGCTTGGACGTCCAACGCTGCACCACATGCCCCCCCGGAGCTCTCCTCCGGCCTTTGTTGAACCGCAGGACTTCTGATGACGGCGAGACCGGCCGGAGGCACAACAAGGTGTAAGTGCTCCTCGCGGGAACCTGCATGGGGAGTCAGCCTACATACCTGGGAGTCCCAAACGAGCGGGAGAGCCAATTGGTGTTGCTAACGCTGCCGGCGTGAGGAAGACGGAATTTGTTCTTTGCGGGAGCGATCAGGCACAAAGCGACGACAACAGACCAGTCCAGCCCAGTTCAAAGCCAGTCCTCGTTCAGGTGGAGCTCGGGAAGAGGGGGAGAATAAAAGAGAAGGAGGATTCGGAAGGGCAAGCCTCAAGACAAACACGAGCGACTCTGGGGGAGCTTTTATACAAGCAGCCATGGGGGAGCTCGCTTCTGCACGGCCAGCTTGCTAGATAGAGCACGCCTGCATCCTCCCAACACGCAATGACTTGACTGATCTCGACCGCGCCGGTGGTACCTTCTCTCGCAGACGCCAACCTGCCCACACCCACACCCACACCCACAACCAAGCTGCCGGCCCCCCTGCAAGACGGGGCACCAAGAATAGAGGTGCAGGTTGCAGGCGCAGGCATGTGCATGGGGGAGGACGGGAAGCGCAGGATTGCTCGCAAGTACGGATACCTGTTGGAGGAGCTGCTCTCACCCTAGGATCCGGGCCTGTACCTTGTCCCAAGGTACTGCTAGCTCTCCTTCCTGCCCTCTTCACCACGCCATTCAGGCTTGCCAGGCCGTGCCAATGCGGGGTGAGGTGGTGGGTGCTCGGCCGCCTGCCAACAAAACGGCGTCACCCACAGCTCTCATTGAGTTCACACCGCTGACGGCAGAGTCGCATGTTGCATGTTGCATGTCGCATGTCGCATGTCGCATGGGGGATTGGCTTTCCTGCGGCTTCCCAGATCCAGTTGGCTCCCGTATCGGCTCGCTCGTCCTCGATGCGCCCTCGATGGCGCCGGGGGGTGGGGAATGCCAGAGGCTAGAGCTGCAACTCCTTCAGCGATTCTCGTACGACTCCCTGGCCGCAGCTTTGTCCCCCTCACTGCCGCTCCACCAGAGTCCTCTCTCCCTCTCGCCCTCTATCCTACCCACCACCAGAGTAGGAAATGGGGAGGCTGTTCGAAGGTGTTGTACCGCTGTCCTCCAGGCCTTTCAACAGCCAAGACAACGAAGCAACTCGAAACAGTTGGACGGTCGGTCTCTCGGCCTCCGTGCTACCCAGGTGAATTATACTAGCATTGGGTGCCCCCCCAGCCTTGAGACGTAATTGCACAGGTTGCGTGCTACGCGTAGCTGCAGTAACCCCACCTTCGCGGGGCCCGGCCGTCTGCTGTCTGATAGCAGATAATGCACCAACGTCTCTCCCCGACTTGCTTCATCGTGATCTGTGTGCCCTTCTTGCTGGGCTGACGGGCTGACGGGGGGCAGATGGGCGGGATGGGGGTGGACGCAATGGCTACATGTCTGATTTTCGGCCATTGTCTCGGCCGTTGTGAACTTTACCATGTCCCAAATACCCACAGAGCCCCACGGGTTGTTGTGTGGGTGGTCGGGGGCGGGCCTGGCGGGTCGCTGTCAGTTCCCCAGCGTGATCCACTTTCTGAGCTTCTCGACACGCGAGCGCTCCCGATAGTGGACGATAGTGGACGATGTTTGTCAAACGAGACTGCCTGTTCGCGCCCTAAGGACTGTACACTATGCTTGGTGGAGACACAGCAGCCAACGATGGCCTGATTTTCTCCCCCATCGTGCTCGCCAGCTAGCCAGGCGGCCCAACAAGAGGCCCTGCTCCCAAGACCCAGACCTTCCAATCGTCTTCTTGAATTAAGCTAATAATCCCACTATTTCGTTGACGTGCTGGGGCTGCTCCGCGTCTTGCCGAATACATGTACAATCCACCTCCGGCCCGTAACCAGGTATCATGAACCAGATTGTTCGTCTCGTTCCCTTCATGATCCGCCCCAACTCCTTGCCAGAATAAAACAACCGTCCTGCCCTCTTCCTGCCGGAGGGTCAGGATTGTCAGGCCACCGAGTACCGTTGTGTGATAACAGTCATGGGCTGTTGCCCTTCCCGCCGTTTTCCACAGAAAAAAGACCACCGGCCGCGCCCAGATTTCCAACCAAGAGCAATTACGGCAGTGCGAGAGTTTGGGCCCCTCCCCCTCCAACAACGCCGGGCCGCGAACACACTGTCGTCCTGAACGCCGAACTGATGCATTGAAATGGTAAAGACCGCTCGTCGACATGATGAAAAGCCGAAGCCGGAACAAAGAAAAAAAAAAGCCAAAGTCTCGGTGAGATATTATAGAATACCCGAATCCTTGAGCGCGTTGTTGAGGATGGTCTCTTTCACGGCGGCGAAGACTAATCGGATGTTTGACGTGTCCGTTGCTTGTGTGAGGCTGGGTGACGAATATCAGTTTGTGGACGGCGGGGTAACACGCTCAGGTTGTAACAAGACTTACTGCGGATAGAGATTCAGATGTGCCCGGTTGACCTGATTGAATCTCCACAAAAGGTATTTGGCCGCCTTGTTGACGTCGTTACCGCCAGAATAGTCTGGGAAGTAGTTGCCAAGTGGCGACCTGCCCAGCTTCTGCTTAAAAATGTCGACTTTGTTGAGGAACAATATTATACTCGTTCTCATGAACCATCTTGAGTTGACAACCGAATCAAACAGGAGTAAACTCTCCATCATACGGTTCTGCTGACGTTAGCAGGCGCAAGTCTGAAGGGATTAGTGGTTCAGGCCTACCTGACTGCTCTCCTCCAGCAACACTTGATCGTACTCGCTGAGAGCGACACAAAATATAATTGACGTAACATTCTCGAAACAGTGGATCCACTTCTTGCGTTCGCTGCGTTGTCCGCCAACGTCAAACATGCTGCGGCGAGTCAGCTTCGACATGATCAAACGAGCGCAAAAACGGTAGTCAGTCAGGCTATCTTACTGAATGCTCAATTGGCCCATCTGGAATCGAGTTTCGTATATGCCGGTAGTTTTCGTTCTCGCCCGAAGTACGTCCATCTCGTTCGGCAGGTAGTCTGGCCTGACTATCCGCTGGGCCTGCTCGAAGAAACTGTAGTCATGCGCGATTAGTATCTCGGGCCTCGAGCTTACGAAGCCGTGGTGATTGAAAGAGACGGAGAAGCTTGGTTGACGGGAAGGTGGGTGGGTGGGTGGAGATCCTCCGATCACTCACTATTCGGCCGAGTCCATCAGGTAGAACTCGGTTTGCCGATCCATCAATTGTTCCCTTGCTGGATCGTTCCATATTGCGAACACTGCATCTCCGACCTTGGAGTCCATGATCGCCTGGGGCCCGGCCTCGACGCTGTATTCTAGTATGTAATCGCAATACGCCCTATTCTCCTCGTTGGCTGGCTCGATGTCGAACTGGCGCATGGCGTTGATGACGGCCTTCGCACATTCTATCAGATTTTTGAAAACTGTTGGCCTGTAGTTGTAGAGCTCATCGTCCGAGTAGCCCTTGAGATGGATGATTTTCATTTGCTTCACGATCGTGGACTTTCCGCTCTCACCGGATCCTGCATCAGCCATGTCAGTCAAATCGCCATTTCGAGTCACGCCTCGTCTGGGATATGGGCCTTTCGTACCCAACAACAATATCTTGCATTCTCGCCGGAGACGTTTCGAATCTTCCTCCAAGTCCTTGTCGATCTTCTGGCTCCGCTTCTTTTGCTCCGTCTCCTCACTATTCGCGCTCATGCAGGCACCCATCTTGTGGGGTGTTGGCGCCCTCCCACGGAGCCGCGTTCAGGGTTCACAAAGACGGGACGGCTGCGAGGATGGTACAACAGGCCCGCGAACTGGAGTCGAGGGTTTCGGTTACCAGTTCAGGTAGGCGCCCATGAGACTCGAGCTGACAAGAGGCACTGGATCGATGGCGGCCCAGCTCGGCGGGATGCGAGGGCCAGAACGGGGCAGCGTAGGGCAGAGCGGTCCGTTCGCAAGGTCCACGCAAACGGCGTACCTCGGCGAGAGTAATCAGGCCGGGCGACAAAGCAATTGATGAGCGCCGATGGTTGGCGTGGGTGAGCGAGCGAAGTTGATGCAATTGCAGGTCGCTTCACAAAACTGGGAACATATGCGCCGGAGCCAAGGGCTGAGTTAAAAGGCCAAAGTTGTCGTAGCAGAGTAAGTAAGGTTTGAGGGCTTGGGCTTGCCGTTGCGGGGGGGGGGGGTGGTAGGTGGAAGGGAGCTTGACGTCGGGTTTAGCCGCAGAGGCCGGACTGAGTTTGGCTCTCGTCTGGTTAGTCGCGCCTGCACTGACTGCGGCCTAACGAGCCAGCGTTGTGAGATCGAAATGGGAGCTTCGGGTTCAAAGAAAGTCGAGATTATCGGAGATTGGTCAATTTAGGGGCCGTAAGGCTGGCGAGCGAGCGAGGGATAGATAGACCAAGAGGGATAGAGATAGAGCGGTGCAGCAAAGGGATGGCGAGATGGTGGTTCCTCGGCAACAAAATACAGCAGAGGACAACGCCTGCTGAATTAAACAGTAGCAGAGAGTCGCAGTCGGCTGCAGAATTGGCAGTTAAGATGAGTTGAAGGGCCCACCCAGGTGTCCGGGTTCGTGAGAAGAGGGTAGACTGCGATTTTGACAAGGCGTCAGATTCGCGCAGACTTAGCTACTATGTAGCTATGTACTGGCGAACTTGTGGCGAGCTGGTAGAGATTGGCGATGCGACGGCATGTCCCTGCGATGGCGGAGACAGAAAGTGAACGACAGACCGACGTCAGATAGGCGTGGAGAAGAGAGACGGGACGTAGTCGGTCATGAAACCACACGTGGTGGTGTTGCAGGGTCGAGTCGGGTCAGGTCGAGTCGATGATGGGGGTTCAAGAGCCAAAAATTCAGCCCAAGTCGAAAGAGGCGAGTCGAGGATCCGACGGAAGGACTGGCTGACGACGGCGGCGGCGGGAGTGATTGAGCGGTGGTGACCTCGGGGAGCGGATTGTGTGAGGGAGAGTGAGTGGGTGAGCGTGAATGGTGAGTGAGTGCAGATACCAAGCTAGACCACCCAGGCAGGGCACAGGGTGCCAATCTGGAGGGAGGCAATCGAGCCCAGCACGAGGACGGAAGCCGGGAACCTGGCGAGGTGCTGCCCGGTGGTGGTGCTTGCTTCCCTGCTCGAGCTGCGGGAACTTTCTGTGATGAGATGAGGTCCCTCTCGGTGATGAAATGACGAAAACCGAGTACGAGTCTCCAACAACAGCAAGATATGGCACTGCAGCGCCAGGAACAAGTACTGGGCAGGTACCTCCTGATATCTACCTAGCCAGGCGCAGGTGCAGGTGCAGCCATTAACAGGAGCGACAGACACACGGGGGCTTGGCGGCAAGAGTCTCTCTCTTGCTGTCTGCTACAGACACGTCGCGGAGAGGCAAGCAGCAGGGCAAGGCTCGAGCGCGAGAGACGGTGCAACCGGAATCGACAGGCAGAACAAGTGAAGAACGGGGTGGGTGTGGGAAAAAAGGAAAGCAGGTAGAGATAGGCAAAGCGCAAGATGGGCGGTTTGATGGTGGTGGTGATGGCAACCCAGTCCAAGTCAAGACGGTAGGCAGGTACCATACGGCAACGGAGCACTGCTGCTGCTCTGCCCTGTGCTGCTGCAAGCTGCAGGTAGCGGTCAGAAAAGCGGGACGCCCTGGCGAGGTCAGACTGCTCTTGTCTGCTGGGTCTGCTGGGTCTGCTGCGAGTGCTCGACTGTACTGTACTGTAGGGTGTCCGCCCTGACCGGCAAATGCAGCGAGCTGGAGCCCAAACCCCCCCCAGGGCCGACCGCTCAGCCCGGCCGCTGGGTCTACCCAGGAGCCTAGCAGGCCTAGCGGCGAATCTCAATCCAGGGCCCCGTTTTTGTTCTTTGGACCCCAGATGGCGAGGCCCCACCAGGGCCACAGCTCTGCAGCTCTGCAGCTCTGCAGCTCGCAGCTTCGGGTGCGCACGCAGCACGCCGTAGGCCGTGCACCGAGTCCCAGTCCCACCGTCCTGCAGCACAAGGAGCAAGAAGCACCCGTGCCCAGGAGCTCACCGAGGCTAGACGACACCCCCAGTCAGCCCGGCTGCTGGGCCTCTGGGCTCTGGGCTCTGGTTTGACAATTGCCATCATTCCATTCCATACCATATCACCGTGCCACCCAGGGCCATCCATCACCCCAAGAGGCCCGGCAAGATACCCGTGTGGGCATCGACGCATTCCAGTCCGACCTCTGGCATCCCACAGAGCTGATTGATGAGGCTGATACCAGCGGGCAGTCACAGTCAGCATGTGTGTCCACCGCCCTGCCGCCCTGCGCCCACACGGCAGACCAGAGCAATTTCCCGGGGTCTGCTCTCTCGCCGGCTCTCATCCTGGTTTTGGCTTTTGGCTTTTCAAGGTTGCCTTTGCTTTTGACTTCGACTGCCGTCCACTGCCCACTCGTGCGAGGTGGCAGCAGCGTCCTCCTCTCCGACCGTGACGAAGCCCAATTACTAATTGCCCGAGCTCTTGCCCTCCACTGCTACCACCCGAATAAGACGGGGTTCGTCTGAGCATTACCCAATCTATGCGGCATATTCTCCCTTCGGCTGCATCTCATATACAGGCTACCACTGCGAATAACCGTCAGTACCTACGCCGCCCCATGTCAGCCTCGTTCCGTCAGCCTGCCGGCCTGCGTGCTGCTCTTGTCAGCCACCCCCATCGCAGCCACTCGTTCGGTTGACTCGAGACGACATATCGGGGATGTCCCTACGCTGAGCCGGCAACCAACCCCCAAAAAGGGTTTGCCTTCTCGGCCGAACTGGGCCCTGGCTGCCGACTGTCACCAGCCTACATCCTAGCTCGGGTACCCGGTCGATATCATGCCGTGGAGAGGACTAATCCAGGTTGACAGCTCGTGCCGAACTTTGCCCTGTCACTGCCAGCCTGCCCGGCGCCTTGTTGGGTGATGAGACCGATCCGGCTTTGTCCCAACTGCGACCTCCAGTTTGTAGATATATACGAGACCCCCCCAGGTAATTCCGGCCGGCTTTGTCTGGAGCTGGTGGCTGCCACGAGAAATGCTTCATGCGCAGGCACTCATTGCCGCCAAGACATAGCCAGCCAGCACGCCCAAGAGTCCCGACGTGCAGGCCCATGCGTGCCACAGCGGCTGCGTACAAGCTCCGGGTAGCTTCCACCGGATCGGATCCTCTTCGCGTTTCGGGCCCGTGGGCAGTCATATATCTGAAATCCCTGCCCCGTCAAGCAACAGACCGCAGAGTACGTACACAGCTACCAACAGCTGGGGCCGGGAACGATGAAGGGAGAAAAAGGATCGCTCTCCGAGCCACGTGTTTGATGCCAGACACAGCGCTGGGCCTGGCCCACCCGGTGCTTCATCCCGACAAGGGGGGCAGGCATGAAGCACCCAGACGAGGCGCCCAAGGGGGCCACAGGCTGAGAGCTCTCCACCAGCCCAGCCCGACCTCAGCCGCCCCCCCCCCCCGAAATAGGCATGTCCCAAACGAGGCTGAAATCGCAGCAATAGGCCCACCCGAAACCCCCGAATGAGATCTGTGGCATGGCATATGTTGTTCCACATATCACAAAACAACATAGTCTGGACCACACAGTTGCAATGCCGGTTCTCGCCCGCCCCCAATCACACGACCTGACGCCCCAGACAGCCTGGCAGTTTCTCGCCGAACGGCACTCGTGTGTCGATCTGCTGCTGGCTGCCCACATCACCTAACACGCTGCACGCGGTCAACCACCACAACAAAACAAGAGTTGCCCACCCACACAAAGCAAAACCTCTCGCCTCTCTCTCTACCAGCGGGCAAGCTTCGGATGGTCCAGCCGGTGAGCCTTTTCCGACCGAATGAACGGCCGTCTCGAGCTGGTCTCTTCTCGCTGGGCCGTTTTCGCCCCCGGTAACGCAAAGAAATATATACTTTACGGCTGCGAGTCATGGGAAACCTTACCGCCTGCTAGCCGTCTCACAACCACATATCAATCACTCAATCGTGGCGATTCCACCCTGGGCGGTCTAGGCCGCTGCGTCCTCGCAATGCCTGGAGGGAGGGACGGGATTGGGCGGGCGGCGGGCGGGCCCCATTTCCACCACCTCCGGCCAACCAGGCTCGCCGTAGCAAGGCCCTTGTTTAAAGTTTTGCTACCTTGGTTGACGTTGTGGCCGGACCCAAAAGGTAGGTGTGAGTGAGTGAGTGTGTGGCTGTTTGTTTCGCTGATCACGATGGTTTTTAAACGGGGAAACCTCGAGAGAAACTTGGAAAGAGAGAGCGCTCGGTGTTACCGGCCCCACGCAGGCACTCATTGTCTCCGCCGCGGTCGACCCCGGGGGGTTTTCTACACCGCGTTGCTCGACGTGGGTTCATCCTCATGCTAGCTCCTCAAACGCTCTTACATCGTGTGGCGAGAATCACCTTACTGGGCAGCGTTGTTGGGCAGGTAGCGAATACAAAACTAGGTCGCCTCCTCCACCCGAGCAACGTCGAACTATGTGACGGTCATGGCTTACTTTTCTGTGGCCGAACATACATACTTGCATCTGCTGCGGTTAGTCCCTCCACTCCTCGGCGCCTGTGTCTCTCCACAATTTGCGTGGCCAATAGAACACAAGATCATGGGGTGAGGGACGTGGGCCATATTGTAAGCCGGAGTCGCTTCGCGCCATCGATGCAAGGCGACTGCCTGGGCCCATAAGGCACTCACGTAACCACAATGCCCGTGGCAGATCTACTCATATAGTTTTTTGATTCCACCCAACAGGCTCCTGGGTCATTCTATCCTCGTAGGCCCGCTGCACAGCGCAACAAGCCGGCTATGTTCGTAACCCTCCTGCCTCATCAAACGCCACCAACCGGGCTCGCCTGACAAGGCAAGCCTCTTGTCGGCATAAAACTAGCATCGTGTTTAGGTCGGTGCCGACCCTCCCAGCGAACTGGACACATCAAAGGACAGCCAATGCGAAACGATCTAAACTCCCTCCCGATTGACCGAGTCCAAGTGACCTTCGGCCCCAAAGAATGACGGACAACGCCCGCGAATGTGCTGAGCCGCACTCAAAATCCGGAATGCAGGTGGACGAATCAACGGGGTATTGCTGGGCTGTCTATGCGAGGTAGCCAAGCTCGTCATCCTCAAGACGCTCTAGGTACTCCTTGTCCAACAGAATTTCAATGCACTTCTTGATGTCCGCCACCTTTGGGACGAACCGGGTGCGGATCTGGTTGATAGTCTCGCTGACCAGTTGCTGGTGCTTCATCTTCTTGCGGGCCTTCATGATACGGACAATCGCAGACTGCATGACAAGTTAGCGCACGTAAGAAAACATAGCGCGCTGACGCAAGGACTTACCTGAAGCAGAAGCTTGCGATCCTCCTCGATGGTCTTGTTCGTTTCAACCTCTTCCTGCTTGGACTCTGTCTTGGTTCCAATGTTGAGATTCACCCGGATCTTCTTGCTCTTGAAGCCGTAGTTGAGGTGGAATGTCTTTCCTTTAGCAGGCTTTCCATCCTCAGGCGACATGGTGAGGATCTTGGCCTTCAAGAGAATTCCGAGGGCGGGATCCAGACTCTCGGCATTCATCTGCGTCGCCTCAGCAATTTCCTCGTATGTGTTCTGGTCGTTGTCGTTGAAGAGTAGCAAAACCGCCATCTGATACAAGGATACTTGGTAGGTGTACGGGGTCTTGCTGTTCTTGCAGTAGTTGGCTTTCAGCTCGCCCTTGCACAGTTGCCAGAGCCACGTCAGTTTTCGGCCCTCGTGCTTGTGTTTGTAAAATCTCGTGAACCTCTCGATATCTCCCGCGATCTCGGCTGGAGGATTGTAGGTGGTCGACGGAGGAGTCAGAGGCCAGAAGCCGGTACCAAGGATGTTGTAATATGAGTCTAGCAACGAAGAATCCTCGAGGCCGCTTGTGTGCTCCTTGAAGCCAGCGTTGAGGTCCTTGGAGATCTGCATGTCCTGGAACATACGTTGCAGCTTGTTGGTGTACTCGAAGCCGCAGGCTTCCTTGAGCTTGCTGATCATGCTGGTCTCAGCATCGTCCGACGATGAGTTGCTGTGGACAAGTCGCCGAGCAAGCATCCGCGAGTAGAATTTTTGGAAGACGTCCTTGTCCTCGATGTACTTGAAAACCGTCATGATCTGACCCAGAGTCTCCTCCAGCTGCGACTCCTCGACACCAGTGCCGCTCTTGCGAAGCAACACGTCTGTGTACTTGGCGAGAAGCTCAGGCGACTTGTTGGATCCCGACTTGCACATGTCATTGCGGTTGACAAACTCCCGGCAGGCATTGTCGAGTGATCTCGTGAACTCCGGCTCGTCCCTAAACGCCCGCTTCACCAGTCCTTGATATTGGGCGTGAATCTCCAAAAGGGCATCGACGTAGACCTTGGGCTCGAGCTTGTCGGCATCCTGTGCGACCTTGGTCACGGCGGCAAGACCAGCGCCTCGGACATGAGCTTCGAATTTGGCACGAAGGGGGTCTAGGCCGTTTTGAATCCTCGCGAGCAGATCGTACATTCTTGCCATGTCCTCCTCGCGGTCGTTCTCGAGCAGAATCTGGAACTCGTCTCTGAGGAGGTTGGCGTGGTCTTTAATCAGTGCATCATTGCATGCCATCTTCAGCGACACCGCTATATCTGGATGAAGATACAGCTTGACACGCTCCTCCTCCTCATCCAGCCGAGCCACCGCCTTCTTCATGTACTCCACGACGCTGTTCTCTGCAAGAAATTGCTTGCTCTCACTCTGGTAGAAGGCCCTGGTCGCATCGAGGAACGGTCGCTCAAAGTGGTATCGGTAGCAGTCGAGTGTCGTCTTGCTGGGGTCAGACGGATCCAAGCCGAGGGCTACGAACGAGTCAACGACCTGCTTGATCTGGCTATGCTCGATAGTCTCTCCGTTTCGTTGCTTCTCAACCAGTTTCAGGACTGCAGCCATGACCTTGTCGTCGATCTTCTCGAATAGGACACCGCGCCATTGCACGAGATGCAGAGTGTACACGTCAAAGATGTTCTTCTTGCCCTCGTCCATCTCCCTCTTCACCCAGTGCCTGTTAAGGTATCGGAACAGGTGGTGGACGTATTTTCCAGCGTTGGTGAAGCGCTCCCACTCCTTGATGTAGTATGTGAGTAGCGCCTCGTCTGTGTGCTGCAGGGCCTTCTCCAACAGGTCCCTGAGGTGTTGGTCGAGATAGTCCATCAACTTCTTGTACAGGTCCTCACCGAGGAGGTGTGCGCCCCTGTGATTTCCTCCCAGACTGGGAGATGAGGGTGCTGAGTTGGTCATCGGGTGGGCCTTCTGTGACGTGCAGAAGTTGTGGACGGCAGTGTAGATGCCCATGTACTAAGATTGTGTGAGGACGTGTCAGCTGTCACATCTTCGGCCGACAAGAAATCTTGGCTGGGAGAACAACAGGTGGGAGACGCTTACATCGTCCATGGTCATGCCATTCTGGAGATCAGTCATAATCTTCGTGATGCCTGACGCGAGGTAGCTCCAGGTGTCCTGGATGGAATCACGGTCTGGGCCCTTCGGCATACCAGCGGGGGACCGCATCGTGGTCGTGGTAGAGCCACTGGGCGGCATGGTGGATGGTGGTGATGTTTCGTCAAAAGTGTGATGTAGGGTATGGGCCTTTCGGTGGCAGGACCACAGGAGAGGGCGGGGAAAGGTGATTTAAGAAGGGAGTTGTGTATCGCTCAGACTAACGAGGACTAGCAGACGAGTCCAAAGTCTGCTAGAAAGAGTAGCGTTTTTAAGGTTGTCGTAGGCGAGGCGCCGATGCCTCGAGTCGTGGGGCCGGGATGGGAGAATGAAGTTGGTGACGTGAGGTGAAATTGGACGGGGGGGGAGGTTCAGCGGCAGTGAAATGGAAACGCCCTCATGCGGTTGGGCCTGGAAATGCGCCCCTCCGAAGCAGAACTCGGGAAAGAAATAAAGAGACCGGAAACCAGATGCGCATGAGAAAGATAGACAATGCAAAAACGCTATCTCGACCTGCGGTGAGGAAGGGTTAGTCGTTGTCGTTGGTGTTGACCTCGTCGCGGGATAGAAGGCAGGAGGCAGGAAGAAGGCGAGTTTGTTGGTAGGGCAGTTGGTTTGATGCCTACACTACAATGGGGCAGGGAAGGTGGTGTTGGGTGTGAATCCATTGGTGACTTGATCGAAGGTTGCCAGGGGTCGGGGCTAGGCAGGCCAGGCAGGCCAGGCAGGCGGGCAGGCACCTACATAGGTTGACTACACAGATGCGCTAGCCAGCTAAAGCTGAGCGAATGGCTAGCGGTGCACCAGACTGCTTGCAGGCCCACTTTTTGGACCAGTCCACTGTGAAGATGCATCATTTGAACCTCGATTCACTTTGGACAGACTTGATTCACCAGGCAAACATAATTTATGCCAGTGAAATCCAGCTCACAGGCACAGGTGGGCGAAGAATGAGTGCTTGCTGAGAACGTGCACGGTTTGAGCAATGTCTCAACACTAGGTCGCCAGTGCAACCCAGCCAGTACAGGTAGCTTGGAAAAGTTGTTATTATTGCCTGTTGTAATACTATACACTATGAGAGTGGTCTCCTGTCGTCTTCTCCCCCGAGCCTGCGGACCAACCTGAACACATTTACTGTGAAATTCAGGATCCATCCAAACAGGCCCAGAAGCAGGAAGGAAGCCAGAGCCTTCATCTTGACGTTCTGATCCCTAGGACTATCATTGATGTTCAGAGAGTCAAAAGCCAGTGTGGTGCTTGCAGACTTGAATATGATGAAGAAGAGATCCATCAAGGTCAACGACACCTTCTGCATGGGCGATCTCAGCCCCAGTTGCAGGCCTCTGTACTCGTCCCATGTCATGTAACACACATATGGCATGACGATACAATCCACCACAATGGCCACTATCCACTGAGAGCGGAGAGTTGACTGAAGCCCTCCCGCCCTGTCACTGTACAGCAGCCAGAGATTGCCTGAAAAGGCCAGTGAGATGGCTGATGTCACCAGGACGAACAGCCGTAGCAGAGCAGGCACCAGCGGGTTGTTCAGGAGCAGACGCCATACCTGCTCGTGCAGTGCCTGCCTCCTGCTCCTCCGTATCCGCTGTTGTTCCAGGGTGTCGGTTACGCGTGGCACACGGACGTCGTTGAACCCGGGCATCAACTCCTCGAGCTTCTCCGGTTCGACGTGCTCTGCCCTCTCGCCGGGCATGCGGCCATACTTGGAGGCCTGAACAAAACCGGTCCATGGTGAGGTCGAGTCCGCATATCGCATCATGTGATTGGGGATGATCACAGGCTCGGCGTTGCGCAGATGGTCCCACTTCTTTCCTCGTTGGGTCTGCCTTCTCCTTTTCATCGCCAGGTGTTTCTTCTTCAAGGGCATGGTCGGTTCGGCCTCGTCCCATGCAACGAACCCGTCTCTGGAAACCCTCCGCTGCGGTGGTGCAGGGGCATTGTTGTGGTCAGCCCGTACGGCCTGCGGTGGTCTGCTTGTTTTGGTCTGCTGTGTTTCTGGTAGAGGCGGGCCATTTTGTTCATAAGAGGCGATCCATGCTGCGCTGAATTAGCCACGGGCGCGGGAGTTGACGGGCGGTGGATCTCAGAGAGGGCTCACGAGGTAGACTCCGGAATCTGCCACAATTGGCTTCAACAGCAGTGCTTCCGGTCCCGGGGCGGAAGCTGTCCATTACAACAGGTCCCAAGACCAGCCGAGGACACGGGGATAAGGAGAGACAGGTTGGGTCGGACAAAGGGGCGTCGTCAAGGTGTTTTGGCGCTTCCGACCCCACAAGGGGTGTAACACGGAGAAGTGTGAGGTTTGCGTTATATGTTGGTAGGTGGTCGGCCGAGGGTCGCCGCAGTGTTCCTGCTCCTCCGTCTCTGCTTTCTGTCTGCTTCCTCTCTCTAAAACTAGGTGTTGGTTGAATGTACTAGCCTGCCCTTGGGCGCACCAGATAGGGCCGGGATGATGCGACTGGGCACATGCGCGTCGGGATTGAAATGAGGTATCAGGGTATCAACAATCGCTCGGGAGACCAGAAAGGACGGACGGCCAGTAAAAGAATTATGAATTAACAGAGCACGAAGGTCGAATGCAAGAAACTGCTGCAGATGCGATCACACGGGTTCTTCAGGTTCAGCAGACCGGGTGCGGCCCGTACTGTGTGTTAAATGAGTCGCTGCTTGCTTGGATGGCCGCGACCTGGTGGTGGTTCACTGGCGCCAAACAAAAATAGGCGCGGCCCTAATGAGATGACGGCACGGTCGGTCAAATCCAGCGGACCACGGCACAGTCCTGCCAACGCATTGCTTAGTTGGCCAGCACGGCTGCAGGCGAGGCTGACTGCTTGCTTTGGGTCTGATGAATGGAGCGAGTGGGTGAAAGAAGAACACAAGGAAGAGAGAAAGGAAGGGAAGAAAAGACAGCGGCTGGCGAGCAGAAGCAAGCGAGTGGAATTGGCGCGAAGGAGAAGGACCTTCGCCGCGAAATGAGGGAGGCTAGCCGGGTCGGCAGCGGATATCAAGCCATGCGAGCGACTGGATGCCAATTTCAAGGTTTCCTGCCCAGAAATAGTGGACAGGGCCAATCCTCATCCAGCAGTGTGAAGGGGCCCACACGTAAGAGAAGCACCCCGCGATAATTGACATCGATAGCGCGCTACCAGGCAAGCCAGGCCACCTCGAAATGGCAAAATGGGACTTGGATGCTGTCAGCTGTGTAGGGGGCGGCCTGCTCGGTTGCACCAGACTGCCCCGGTAAAACATGCAGATCTCAAGTCCTGCGCCTGGCGGGCCCTGGCGGACCCACTGCTTACAGAGTGGCTGCAGGGCGGCCGCAGCTCAACTGCCCCTGCTCCCCTGCTGCCCTGCTGCCCTGCTGCCCTGCTGCCCTTGTCACGGTGTCTTCTGTAGCAAGACGTAGGTACCTAGGTAGCCTGCACCGGGCACGGGCCACCGAGGGCGATTTAAGCATCCACCTCGTGCGTCACTGCTTGACCGGGATTGGGGAGGGAGGGAGCTTGATGCCGAAAAAATCACAATGCCAGGGCCCAGCTAGATCCAGATAGACTCGGCCATCCAGGCTTGTGTTGTGACGACAGCTTCTCGCAGGCCTCCCTCCCTCCCTCGCCGCCACCGGCTTTGCAACCCGCTTTTGTTGACACGCCAGTCGCCCGCAACCATGCTCTTCCTCGCCTAAAGATGGAACACTTCCTCCGTGCACCCAGGCTGGTAACTTGAATGAGGGATTAGCTTTCTCAAACCATTCGACTCTGAGCTTTAGGAAGTCTTCCCCCGCCAATCACTGCCGTGCCCCGTCGGCTACAGCGCCAACCGCCGCCAAAAATGCGCATCTTCCTCCTGCCGATATCGACGCGTCGAACGCTCCTGTACGCGCACCGTGTGAGTGCGGCGACCGCATCGCAGCAAGCCAAGCAATCACTGCTGGAAAGAATACAAGAAAAGGCCGCCAAAACCTGGGCCGGCTGGGAGCAGAAGAAGTCAGGCTGGCAGAAAACAGTGGTCGGCTATGGAAATGAGGCATTGAAGAGGATCCCCTACGAGGAGTGGGCTTTGAAGTCTGTGCCGCCTCTGTCGACAAAGCGCAAGGACGACGAGCTGCGGGGCGACGACAAGGTAGAGGTTGTCTATCCCAGGAAGCTGGTATCGGCCGACAAAGTTACCGAGGTTCTCCATGCTCTGAGCACAGAGCGCGAAGCTTTACATCGGCGAAGGCTCCTCTGGTGTTTCGTCGGGATGCCGATAAGTGCCCCGTTTGCATTGGTTCCAATGTACGTGCTATTGACTGTACTATCGCGCGTGAAGTCTATACTGACGGGGGCCGGGCCAGTATCCCGAACATCCCCTTCTTCTATCTCGTGTACCGTGCTTGGTCACATTGGCGCGCCCTGGCCGGCGGGAAACACATCCAGTTCTTGCTCCAGAACAAACTCCTGATCCATACTCCGTCTCCCAAACTCGATGAGGTCTACTCAGAGCAAGAGCCACCGCTCCCCTCAACTCCTGAAACCACGACCACGCCAGGAGAACCCAAAAACAAGAATCCAACGCTGCCCAAAGACGCCCAGCCGGAAGATGGTGAAACGATGCTGCTGTCCCAATCGAACGGGAAGATAATGACGCAGGCTTTGGACCTGCCCCAGCTCGAGATCGAGCTTGAGCGAGCGATATGGCAGGTGGAGACTGCCATCGAGAAGCAGAATGCCGAGCGCAGCGCCTCGAAGAAGGACGATCCAAAGTCGCAATGATTAGAGTTGGTCAATGATATTATGATAACGAGGCGGAAATGGTGTTACGATAGCATGCGACCGGGGGAAGGTCGAGCCGGCTGGCACCGTGCGTCTGGAGCTGGGACCTCCGGGTCGAAATCCCACTCAAGTCCTCGTCTCGGGCGATGATCTCCACACAAATCCAATTCCGCTTCTCAATTCCCATCCATTCTCGCCCCCGACCGGCAGTGTCAGATCTGACGGGCAAGGTAGTGTCCTCTTAGTGAATCGAGCCCGACGATGGTGAGGAACGTTGAGCAGACGCTCAAGAGGCTCAGGATCAGGGCTATCTGCAGCCGGTGCCGGGCGGACGAGTTCTGCTGGAGCAGGGAAAAGTCGCTCGCCGCCTGCCTCTCCACGTCGGAAAGCCAGCCGTGCCGAACGTCGCCGACCTTGACCACCCGGAACATGGTGGCGGCCTCTGTGTTCGGTTCTGAGGTCGTCTCCACCGTGGTGATGGCCAAGCTGGAGCCCTTTGCTGACGAATCGCAGATCTTGGTACAGATCACCGTGCTGCTCGCGTCCTCTGGTGGGGGTGATGAGCAGGCCGTCGTACGCTCATAGGCAATGGCAGCCTTGCGGCGCAGCAGCCGTTCCGTGGGGGTCTCGGTGGTCTTCCTCCTCACCGGCCTGAGTCTCGTAGAGCGGCAGCTTTGTTTCCTGAGCCCCTTGTCACTGCAGTAGGTTGGATTCAACGGTGACGAGGCGCTCGGGGCGTACTGTTGTGCAGCTGCCACGATGAGGGCCTGGATGATGTCGTCCCTGGCAGACATTTCGGGGTATCTCGTCCTGTCGGGGCCGTTTTGTGAAAGGTTTTGAGACATGTTGTATTGTGATTGACTCGTCTCCAGCATTGCAGAGGGTGATTGTGAGAGTTATGAGGAGCGACGAGAAGAATGAAGGAAGAGGCGGGGTTGAGTGAAGAGGTCGAGGGGCCGGGAGGAAGGGAGGAGCAATGCTGTATGAGACAAGTCACGATACAATGTCGCACTTTGTGACCTGTGGAATTCTACTCTGGGGGGGGATGGTAGGAATGTGGAATCCACAGAGGCCAAAAGGGATCGAGCCCATGCCCGTTTTGTTTTGTTTTTATCACCCTTGGCCCGAAATCTTGGGGATGGCCGGGGCCATCCTCCTTCGCGACAATATGTACAAGGTTTGGCGAGAGTGCACAAGAGAGTGGCCGGGCTGCCAAGTTCACCACGTCGCCGCCCCAGCACAATCGTGGGAGGTCCACAGAATGTCTCAGTTAAGGGGAAGGTGGCTTCTGCCACTCCCTGTCAAGGCGCTCATCACATCTAACCTAATTTCGACTCGACGGGCCAGATTAATCTATTCAGATGACGGGCCGCCTTTCAATCTCGGGGGTGAACTCCCCTGGCCGGGGTTATATACGCACTGGCCAGCTCTCGGTCCCATTCAATATTGGGGCCGGCGCTCCTCCCCATTGCCCTCAACTGTCCAATACATGTATTTGTGCTGACCGGCTGCACGCATGCAATATGCTGTCAGCAGGACGGGTGCACGCTGCACAGCAAGAGCTGTGCTCTGGTGCTGATTGCCGTTGGATAAGTGGGCCGTACCCCCCGACGCATTCCCCCCCCCCCCGCGACGCCAGACCTTACTGATGGCCATGAATTTGCATTCGGACGCAACAGTTACTTCCGGCGGACCTTCTCACCGCTCACCGAGCTCCAGTGAGCCCGATAAGTGGGTGTTGCATCAGGTTGACGAACTACTGGTCCCAGATGCGGAGCCGACTCTCCAGCCCCCGTGCTCGCCTGGCTCGTGGGCCCCATGCCGTCGAATGCCGTTCTGTAAGCGGATGCTTTCTGGGGCCACGCCCGGCATGAGCCCTCTCAAGGGGCAGGCAGACATGTCTCGAGAGCATGAGCCGGTAGGCCTTGGAACATTGCTTCCACGGCTCAAAAGATAAGAGTCGACCGTCTCGATGAGACACGGCACAATGGCAACGTCCTTATCTCGCTCGCACTCATGCACCACGTGGGTGCTGTCGCCCCGGTGAACCGAGTCAAATCCAGGCCCAAATCGAGGGTGTGATCGTCGAGGGAGACCCTCAGCCGGGAGGTAGGCCAAGACGGTCTCCTATTGATCCAGCGGACACCCACGGTCCGGGACTGCCAGTCCGTCCGCGTCCACGGCCGCCCGAGGCCCGAAAACGAGGGAAATAAAACATATATCACCATACTTTTCCACCAGTTCGGCGAGACCGGGGAGGAAGTGCCCCCTCTTGATAGGGCTGCCAGCGTAGCAAGCAAGAATTGTGGTTTGGCAAAACCCACAAGCGTCTCCGCTTGATCGCAAGCGGGAATCGGCCCACTTGTGGTCTAATTGATACGTGTGTTTGGCCCTTGACAGCAGCGCTGGTCGCCTCACCCGTGGGGATATATGCGCCATTTACAGCAAGAGGAGAGCGACCTTCTCGTCCCGAGTGCGGAAGGGGCCACGAAGGTGCTCATGGGATGGTCAGGTGCGGCGTGCTCGGCCATCGGCCCCCAAGGATCAAGGCGATCATTGGTGGCTTCTCATCTTCTTCCAATGCACCGTGGCTTGACAAAAGTCTCCATGGTCTGTGACATAACTGGCAAAAATACAGCATGAGCCTACATCTTACAATGTAGAGTACCGTTATAAGCCCAGGTGCCAACAGCTCACTCGGTCGCCAGCCCGCGCAGGTGATGTTTACTGGTTTGGTCTCTTCTTTCTGAGAGGTTGATTGTGTGTAGCGTGGTAGGAATGACATACGGCAGTGTTCTCATACCAGGCCTTTTGTGGTAGATATTATCAATATTGAACGAACTCTCAAGCTTTGGACGACGTCCGCGTGCTATTAGTTGTGCTTGTTGCAGTCACCAGAAATCCCTATCATATCAAGGTGATCATTGGCGCGAGCGCCTCCTCGGTGCTAATTCGAATAAACTTTTGGTTTCCATTGCCATGATCTAAGTGGAGGCTGTGAATAATGAGATACTCCTACAACTCCACAATACACTGTCATGTCAGGTTACCACTGACTCCCGCCTCGAACTCAGAAGCTACCAGAAAAAGGCACAGGGTAAGGACACCTCAAGATTACGGTCTACCCGGTCCGTCCCTCATTATCAACGCCAAGAAACTATCAAGATGTGGGTATGAGGCTAAGCCATAAGACACTGATACAGCAGTGGTCGAACGCAGCCTCGACCTTGGCACAAGTGCTACGGCGACTCGCCAAGGTGGCGCGCAGTAGCGGAGTGAATAAGTCGTGATTCGATGTGCAGATCTCGTTCTGCAATCGACGTCGCAACTACCAGCAAATCAAACCTGGCCATTCTATGAAGCGGCCTGCAAAGCCTCTGCTGGGTCCCCTGTGGACGCAGGCACCTCCGTGGTCGTCTCCATGGGGGCCTCCATGGCAGCTTCTGTCGGTGCCTCCGTCGGTGCCTCTTGGGCCGCCTCGACCGGAGCATCTTTGGCAGCCTCGGGAACAACCTCGGTTGCGCCTTCGATAGCAGCCTCTGTCGAAGGCTCCGGGGCAGCCTCGGTGGCAGCCTCGGGGGCGGGCTCGGGCGCAGGCTCCGTTGTAAGCTCGGGCGCAATCTCTTGCGCGACGTCTGCAGGAAGATCTGTCGGGATATCTGCCGTGGCATCCGCGGGCGCCTCTGCCAGGAACTCATCCTTCAACGCGGAGACTGGGTCAGTCGTCTCAGTCATGCGCATTTTCTTTGCGCGGCCATTGTCATGGAACTCGAGTGACTCCTTCGCCTCTTTCAGCTCCAGCTCCATCTCGTCTAGCCGTCGCTTCATGCTGTTCTCTCGTCGGTGGCTTTCGTCAAGTTGAGAGCGAAGTTGGGCTTCGGATGCTGAGAGCGCCTCAACCTGTGCACGCAGCTGGGCCTCGGCCTGCGAAACATCGTGACCGTCGAGGCCGTTACCAGCAGCCGGGCCGGCGCCGGCGCCGTAGGTCTCGTAGTGCTGCAGGCGGCGCTGGATCAGGTCGTTGATGACCTCCAGCTCGTCGATACGAGTCTTCAGGCCCGAGTTTAGGGCGAGAAGCTCCTCGGGTGTTTGTGGCACGCCCTCGCCGTTCATAGGAGAGGGTACGCGACCGTTGCCTGCACCTGTGACACCAAAGCCAGACAGGGGCTGCTGCAGGTGATGCTCGTCGAGGCCATGGTACAGCATGTGGCCGGCGTACATGTTGGGCGTGGCGGTTCGCGATATCGGAGAGTTGGTGTCGTCGATGTGGCCATTGCCCGCCTTTTGGGAGGTGCGGCGGACGCCGAGGGCAGCGGCAGCAGCGTTCTGGGCCTGGAGATCAGCGACGTTGGAATCAGAGGCGACAGCCTGGTTCTATCAGGAGGGAAGGAATGCAACATTAGCCTCGTCGGACTCGAGAAGCGTTGTCAGATAGGCTTTGAGCACGGGCTGCTTACCTTCTTCTTCATGTCCATGCCAGGACGCATGGTCTTGACACGGTTGCGGCTCTTGATAACGTCTGTCTTGAGGGAGATGGGCCTTGGGCGGCCGTGCAGCTTGAGGAACAGGCCGCAGGCATTGCAGAGGACGGCGCCGGACTCATCGCGACGCCAGAGAGGAGTGGTGGAGGTCTGACAATTCTGGCAGACGGGCTGCGACGATTGTTGGTCATTGTTAGCCGCCATGGAGGCCATCATGGTTGGGAGGAATGCAGCAGCGCGCTGCAAAGAGACAAAGTCGCGGCGACGAGATGGGACGGAATGATATCGTAGCGTATCGGGGTCTATCGTGAGATACAGGCAAGGTAAAGGAAATGGGCTTGTTGATAAGATCTCGGATGCCAGAGATAAGGAGGGAGAAGTTTTGGGGGGGGAGAGGGCGAGCCAGCCCACAGGCCAGCAACCCAGTTTTTTTTTCTTCACTAGCGGGCGATCCCACCCGAGCCACGTCCATTGCTCACATGCTTGGGCCAATCAGAACATGCGCTTACTATCAGCGCCGGCAGTCTACACCCTGCAACCTCTTCTTTTGGGGAGATGAATTTTTTTTGCTTGATCGCATCGCCTCTTTTTGGCTGTTTTGCGTGACGCGTGGCGCGAGGATGCAACGCTTTACTTCGCAGCACATAAAAGTGGTGAGGGTGTGCGGGCAGGTGAATGAATATGCGTGTGAAGACAAACGGTTAGACATGACTTACCAGATTCCCACCCGGTCCAGCACTTGTCGCAGCTGGCGCAGTTGCGGGTGCCGAGTACATTGTTGACGGCGTACTCGTCACTGCTCTGTGTCGTGTGGGAGACCGGTTAGCTGAGGGTCGAGTCAATGTTGGTGGAAGTTTGGCAGAGGTGACAGCGCTCGCTCCGGCCGAGTGCGGGTCTGAAGGGAGCGAAGACCGAGCTTAGATGAACATGGCCCATTCGTCCCCTGGGTTGCGATTGGACGGGGCGCCAGTAGGCCTCATCCAAGAAGAAATTCACTTGGTCGAATGGATTTCGCAGTCTGATTATTCACCTACCTCTGTTGTGGCGGACTCGACGTCGAACCTGCGGCGGCGGCGGCGGCTGCTGCTGCTGCTGCTGCTGTTGCAATCGACGAGATGCCCGGAAGCTGTTGGTGGGAATGGGAGGCTGTGGTCGAGGTCGAGCTCGGCCGCGATATCGGTTCGAGGGTCGGCGGCGGGGGCAAGCCGCCATGCCCTTCTTCCATCTTGACCCTGGGGGAAAAGGCCAAAGGCGGCAGCCCAATATGGCACAGGTGGTCGTGGTCGGGCGGAGGTGTCAGGCAAGGATGCGGTATGGGCAGAGGGAGAAGCAACGGAGAGCGAGTCGAAGCCAGCTTGGCGACGGGGAGGGAGGTCGGGGGGGAGGGACAGGTTCGCTCGTCTCGGGTTCGGGGTGTCGGTGCCGGGGCCGGGGCCGGAGCACTGCTCTGGTGTGATTTGAGGATGCTATGGCAAACTGTCAAGTTGTTGTGCAGCTGGGCCTCGTGTGAAAGATCTGTCTCCCAGATGGCCGGGGCGAGTCGTCGCTTCGATGCTGGCCAGGGAAACCGGCTCGGTACAGACGCACAGTAGAAGGTGGTGGGTGGTGGAGGAGGAATGATGAGCGACTGGAAGATGTGGAGGGGCAACCAAATAGACAGACGGCCACCAATACTACTTCAAAACATTACAACTCGACGGGCTAATGAGGTTGGCTTGCAAGTAAAGGAACGGTCCAAAGGTATGTATCGATACCAGAAGACATGAGAGATTGGAGATAGAGGAGGTGTTGCAAGAGCTCAAGTAACAGCAGCGAGGAGGGATAACCAACAATTCATACACATGTCAGCCACCGTCCGAGCGGGCAAATTATTTCACAATCAGCCAGAGACAGAACCGCCCCGGACCCTGGCCAGGATAGACCGAGCCCCTGATTTCTGCGTACTACTAGTACTTGGGGCCAATGTCGTGTTGGCCGGGTTCCGGCTCGAGCTCCAGCTCCAGCTCCAGCTCCAGCTCCAGCTCCAAGCTGACCCTGCCCGTCACGCACTGTACCTACCCGGTGGTTAGGAGGGCGAGCCTGGAACTGCTTGTGTGGTGCGATGCAGACCAGATAGCAACGGAGTGGCCGTTGTATTGGACCAGCCCTTGGAGGGTGAGCCCGGCAAACAGAGTTGTGGCTGAGGGCAGCAGGACAGAGAGACCGATACTGTACAAGACCTTGCCCCATACCGAGACCAGTTGCACAAGATACACAGCCTCTGCCTTTCTCAAATTAACAAATTTGGGAGATTGGGCTTGATGTCTCGACCTCACATACCGCACAAGAAACCAGCCTCCGTGGAAGGCCACGGTCGGAAAGGAGAGTGATCAGCCGACCAATTCCTCCATGGAGATTTCTATATCGGGAAGCAGTGGAGGTGAGAGCTTAATTTGGACATTCGAACCACGCACAGTCTCTCCGGTCTGGAGTGCAGATGAGTGACAAGAAGATACAGACGCAATCCACGAGTCGTCTTGGTGTGACTTTGATGGATGTCGAACATGTGCCTTGACAGTATCATTCTTCCTGCTCTGCACGTCTAGGCTCTGAAACCCTTTCACGGATCGTCGGATTTCATCTGTGCTGAACCATCTTCGTAGGGGCCCGTGGCCCGGGGCTCTTGAGATGAGACGGTAAGGTAGCCGAGTGGTGCATTTTGCAAGTGCCCAAGTGCCCAAGTGACCCTAGTACCTGAGGAATGTACCCGGCTTTGCAGGGTACCCTCCGCCTTGGAGCTTTTTCGCCTGCCGACCCGCGACCAAAAAAAAAAAAAGAGAGCCTAAATAATTTTGGCAATCGACTACAGTTCCAACTGTCGGGTGCCATTTGCACACTTACACAACATACAATCGCACACCGACCTCGCCGAGGTTCTCATTCAAAATGTCGACAAAGCATGAGAAAGACAAACCGTACGGGGTCCTAACCAATTTGCTCTCAAACATGAGGCTCAAGTTTGCTGACGAACACTCTTCTCCAGGTGGGACACTGAAGACATCAACAAGTGGGAAATTCCCGCCTTCAAACGGGAGGACAACGCCGGCGGCACTTTCGCAGAGGAGTCAACATTCACAGTTCTTTTCCCAAAGTATCGCGAGGTGTACCTGAAGGAAGCAGTCAGTACCATCGCCCTTGACACTAACCTCGCTGGCCCTGAGTGATCCTTGAGACTGACCAGAGACCCGGCAGTGGCCCCTCGTCACCCGAGCGCTCGAGAAGCATGGCATCGCCTGCACTTTGGATCTTGTCGAAGGAATGATGACTGTCAAGACAACCCGAAAAACATTTGATCCTGCCGCCATATTGAACGCGCGAGATCTCATAAAGCTGCTTGCCCGAAGCGTCCCCGCCCCTCAGGCGATCAAAATCCTCGAGGATGGCGTGGCATGCGACATCATCAAGATCCGGAATCTGGTCGGAAACAAGGAGAAATTTGCAAAGAGGCGCCAGCGAATCCTGGGCCCCAATGGTTCCACATTGAAGGCGCTGGAACTGCTCACATCTACATACATATTGGTTCACGGCAACACCGTCAGCGTGATGGGTCCGTTCAAGTCTTTGAAAGAAGTCCGCAGGGTCGTCGAGGACTGCATGCACAACATCCACCCGATTTACCTGATCAAGGAGCTTATGGTCAAGCGGGAACTGGCCAAGGACCCAGCGCTTGCCAATGAGAACTGGGAGCGGTTCTTGCCAAACTTCAGGAGGAACCTGAGCAAGAGGAGAAAACCGCACGTTGTCACCGACAAGAGCAAGAAGACCTACACCGCGTTTCCTCCTGCGCCCGAAAAGAGCAAGCTGGATCTCGAGATCGAGGACGGCACGTACTTCATGGGCAAGCAGGCAAAAGAGCGAGCTGCGAAGGCAGAACGGGAAGAGAAGGCGAGGCAGAAGAAAGAGGAGAAGAAGCGAGAGCGCGAGCAGGAGTTTGTTCCCCCAGAGGAAGCTGGTTCGAAACCGAAGAAGAGGAAGAAGAACAAGGAGGCATCTGCTTGAGCCTCTCAATTCACCCATTGTTCGGTCATTCGGCCACCCACACGATACCCGGTCAGACCTCGGACCAAATGTACTATCACCAAATCCAACAAGCGATATTTACCGATTTGCTGTGCCGGGCTATGGTTTCACAACCACCTGGGCTTTATTCGCGAGCAGCGCCAAGCCGTGGTGTGGTTCACAACGCATGCGAGCTCGACAGGGCAGTATTGTACGTGAGGTGTTGCATGAAAGGCTACCTGCAAGAAGTACGGCGGCCGGACTCTACAACTTAGAGCTCGGCGCGGCCCCCGAAGAGATCTCGATGACCAACTTGCCAAACTGCTTGCCGTCCTTCATATCGGCAAAGAGCTCATCGATGCCGTCCAGGTTCTTCAAGCCCTTGGACACCCGGCTGATGACTGGTTTCAGGAGCGGCCGTTCCCTGACAAAGGCCACCATGGCTCGAAACTCCTCCCTCGAGCCCATCGTGCTGCCTCTCAACTCGACGTTCTTCAAGACGGCTTGCATGCCCCACGGCATGGTCGGGGAGGTGGTCATCCCGTACTGGGAAATGATGCCTCCCGGCTTGAGCAGCTTGGACGACCTCGCCACGATGTCTCCGCCAGCCCCGTCGATGACGGCATCTAAGAAAGGCCTCTCCTTTGGCAGGACTCTTTGCAGCTGCTTGTCCCAGTCCTTGTCTCGGTACGAGACACCGCCCTCGGCGCCCAGCTTGACCGCCTTGTCAATTTTGGCCTTGTCGCCGCTTGTGACCCACGCATTGCATCCGAGCTCGACGGCAAACTGCAGCACTTGTAGAGCGACACCTCCACCAATCCTGTTCTTGCTGTCAGTAAAGCGATACACTGTTTTGGTGGGCTATAGCATGGGGAAAGTGTGAGGGTGAAGCATGGCAAATACGTACCCCGTGATCAGAATGTTGCGGCCACGGCTCGCGTTTTCTCCGGTCTTGGTCACCAGCGCCCTCCAGCCCGTCAGGCCCACGAGCGGCAGCGCTGCCCCTTCGACTGCTGAGAGGTGCGCCGGCGCGACCTCGACGTCTTCCTCATTGCAGACTATGTACTCTTGTGCGGTGCCGGCATCATACATCGCAGTCCCGCCGATGACGCTTTATATCATGTTAGGTCGAATATCTTGAGATAGGTAGGGGTGCTGAATAGGAATTCAATCAGTCTGTCAATAAAAGAAAACACCGCGCACCTGTACTTCTTGATGTCCTCAGGTCCGTCGGGGTGGGCGTCCCAGCCCCGCGCCGGGAACAGGAGGACGTCCTTGTCCTGGAGGTTGCGCACACATTGCGGCCCAGATTGAATTACCGTGCCGTGGCCGTCTGCCAGCAGTGGGTGGTCGAATGAGATGCCTGGGTAAAGGTGCTGGCGGACGAAGAGGTCACGGTGGTTCAGAGCTGCGGCATTGAGGCGGATGAGGACTTCCTTTGGGCCGGGGGAGGGCTTGGGTACTTCTTTGAGCTGGAGGCTGTTGGAGAGATGAGTATTTTGGCCAAGGTTGGTAATTCGTAATTGGTAATACTGCGTAGCTTACGGATAGTAAACCTTTCCTGGCTTTCCGTCTATCTTCTTTACGGTCAAAGCGACGGGCATTTTGAAGGTTTTGCTGACTTGGCAGTGTGTGGCTGTGATGTGTGCCAATTGTAATTAAGAGCGAGGCCTATCTCGGAACTAGAAACGAGACAAAATTGAAGGCGACAATATCTAGACTACCATGCCAGTGGAATCGAATGACGTCTGTGCAAGGAGAATGAATGGTGTTCATAAGCTACTCACTCCCCGCATTTTTGGGTACCGATGTGCCTCGGCTCCTGTGCCGCCGGGAAGGCCGGGACTGCTGAAGAGACACCGGAGCCGGATGACAGGAGAAGCAAGGGTATACGGGCTAGAGGCTAGCCGAATCCTTCGATTGAGACATCTATGCACTGCAAGGCTACGGGCCAGCCTTTTCTAATGTAAGGTTCTAGTACCGCCGAATGGGACAACAAGCCGCCGGGACCAAAACTCGACCTCAAAACATGACGCTCACATCCTCGCCACGGCGAAGGCAGCCGCAAAGGCAGCAAACATCGACACGAAGCTCGCCACAGACATGAGACCCATCCCACTGATGCCGTGTCCTGATGAGCACCCGCCACCCAGCCTGGCGCCCACAGCCATGAGGAAGCCACCCCAGAACGCGTTTCCCGAGGCCACACCCTGCGCCAGGGCGCCGGGCGCCACAGCGAGCTCAGGCATCTGGTAAGCCAGCAGCCGGGCGCCGACCATCATGGACGCGGAGAAGAGCAGCGTGGTCGTGGGGGGACGGGGACGTCTGGCACCATCGAGCAGGTACAGGGCCCAATCGCCAAGGTGCTCGTAGCAGGTCGAGACGCCGACCAGGGAGCCCCTCGTCAGCAGGGAGATCAGCTGTGCGCCCCCGATGACCAAGCCACCAGCGATGGGCTGCAGGGGTGACGGCTCAGACACGGCGCTGCCAGCCACAAGGACCACGATGGCGACCAGCAGCATCTCGTAGCACACGAGGGTCTCGACGCGCCCCGTGCCGAACAGCTGGGCCAGCGTCTTGGGGGAGTCACCCGAGCCTCCGGGCCCGCGTCCCCTGGCGGCCTGCTGCCGCGTCCGGCCGGCCAGCCAGGGCTTCAGCACCGCCGACCAGAATATGCCGCCCACTACGGCGCCGGCCAGGGTGGTGGGCGCGGAGGGAACGCCCATTGCGAGCTGGGGGAAGACCATTCCGGGGCAGGAGGATGCGTAGGACATGCCGGCACCGAGCAGGGCACCGCCTATGAGGTTGCCGTCGAGTGAGAAACCCAGGAGCCCTGCAGGCGAGTAGGACCGCGGTGGAGGGACTGGACGGCCCAGCCGAGCGAGAAGGTGGACAGCGAGGCTGGATGGGCAGTGTCAGCCGGGCGAGGTAGGAGGGAAGGAGGGAAGGAGGGAAGGAGGGAAACACTCACGCAGTGCAACCCGTGGCCGTGAGGAAGGTCTGCAGCATATTCCATCTCTGCATCGTGAACTGCGATGCGATCAGGTAGGGCGAGTACATGCCCGAGGCGACGAGGGCAGCCCCAAAGGCCGCGCCCGAGATGGCCGTTTCGATCATGGCTTTGTGTGGTGTGGTGTGGTGTGGTGTGGTGTGGTGAACGTGTTAGCCTGCTATGCAAAGCCACGGAAACGAAACTCGACGGTGTCGAGGCTAATAAGTACACGGCCATCCATACACATAACAAGGTCGCCGGGCCCACGGACGGTTGCGGCAACCTCGACCCAGTCAGTGTCTTTCTTTGTAAGTCTCCGCAGCCAAAGTCCCGCCTGGGCTTGTGTGGACGGTAGTCGCAAAACGACAAGGACAACATCGGCACAATAAAAGAAAGGGGACCGTGAGACCGACCGCGACAAGCAACCCAAGTCCACATCCGACCCACCACAAACACTAGAGGCCACTTCCGCCCCGTCAGGTTCGCCGACCCGGGGAAGTTCTGGTCGAGCAGGTCGAGCAGGTCCGCCCCTCCCGCTGTCTCCGTTCGGCGACCTGGACAAAGTCAATTAATTGCTTGACTGGCCAACCCCCCTCCCCCTCCCCCCTCCCCATAGAACCACCACTGTTCATTCGGTCACGGGGCTGCAACATCTTCTCCTCCCCGCTCCTCCCCGCTCCTCCTGGCCGTGACCTCAACCTCGATCCTCATCTCCTCCTTCATCAGCCCCGCCACAATCATGGTAGCCGCAGGCCTGACCTCGCCCAGCCAGCGCCTCAGCACCGGCCACGTCTTGGGGAAGTCGTCCCGGTCCGGGAGGATATACCGCACCCTGACAATATCCCCGACCGCCGCCCCGGCCCCGGACAGCGCCGCCGCGATGTTGACCATGCACTGCTCCGTCTGCTCCGCCACGTCGCCCGAGATGGCACCCGTCTTGTAGTCGTAGCTGTGCGGCATTTGTCAGGCCCAAATAAGAAGGGGTCAAGAAGGGGTCAAGAAGGGGTCAAGAAGGGGGAAAATGGTGCGAGGAGAGAATGACTCATTATGTGTATGGCAGCAAGACACCACCACTGACTTACTTACCCTGTGCATCCCGACACGAACACAAAGTCGCCGTCGACTACGGCCCTGGAGTAGCCGATCTCCGCCTCGAACGCGCTGCCCGAGCTGATGAGCTGCCGCGACGGGGTGGGAGAAGCCATTGTGAGAGTAGATGTCTTGACCAGCAACAGGCGAGGAGATGCCGGGGGGTCCCAATTAGACTCATGCAGGTTTTCTTTGACGTGCAGATGTGAATCACCCACCACGTGGCTCTGTGGAACCCCAGACTACTAGGCTTGAAGTTCCTGCGAGTGCCTCTGTACGCAGACCAGGGTTGACTTGGTTGGAAGCAGGCTAAGTGGCTCGATGCAGACCGACTATGTATGTCCCAATGGTGCGTGCCTCTAGTTGGACTCCAAAACGGTCCACTCTGGCGCATCCTGCAGCTATTACACAAGCATAGTCATCTGATTGCCACACGGACATGATCCTACGAATTTAACACTCACACACAGAAGAACCGTGGCGCCTTTGCAACATGCCAGACTGGCTTGTTGGTCTGGAAATAAGCAGCAACAACAGAGTTCAACAACGCACATTGCTCCTATCGCCAATGCCACCATCCACATGCATCATCATTAAGACCAAGTCTTTTATTGTGTTACCTGCCTATAATCAAACACGCCCCAAAAACGTGAGCTCTGCATGATGCTCGCTCTCCGGGACAGGATGCTCACCTCCAAGGTAGTAGCCAATTATATAGGCATACTCGGCTTTTCTCTTTTGAATGTCCTATTCATACCTACTCTGAGCGTCCCAGTCCTCGCCTCTAAACTCCAGGCCCGGCCCCTGAAACAACAAACAAGCAACAACTCCCTGCAGTCGTTCATTCCTTGGGAAGTCTCATTCCCTCTCGCAAATTAATTATGCTATTTTGGGTTGCGAAAATTTGAGTATATCATCCCAGCATGGAATGTGTCCGGATAGCCTTCGGTCCAAGTTCACTGGGAGGGCGGAGTGTTAGCAAAGCACCCCCTAGTCAGGCTGCACGAATCCCTTAGCAGGCTTGAACAATGGGGAAAACTTACTTGAAATCGACTCGGTGCAGGCTCATGGATCTCTGGGCCTCTAAGCCTTGTGCATCTAGGTTGTGTACACAGAACACCAAGCGGGCGGCTACCAGAGAGCCTAGGAACATGGCCTCCTCGAACCCGTGTTTCGTCCACTCGGCCAGGTAGGTCGGCATTGTCGCCAACTTGATCGACGTCGGCGTCTGGCTGTGGAAATGGTGGGACATGTGCGGTGCCGAGGCTTCGCCCGACGTGGATCCTGGGGCGCCACCGGGGGTGGACACGCCAGGGTGCGGCGTCTGCTGAAGCGATGCCGCTGTCGTGGCCGCCTGCAGCAGCGGATTGACGCCCGACGAGGCACCCGTGGGCATTGTGTGCGGTGGGCCGGTGAAGCTGCCCGTCGGTGTCTGCGACCCTGTCCCGGCGGGCGTCGCCACGTTAGACGGCAGCTCCGACGTGAACATGGTCGCGCTACTAGGCGAGATCAGGTGTCGCAGTGTCAGGGTCTGCAGGATGTTGTCTTTCAGCCCGCGGATGCGGCTGCCGTTGCCCACGAAGACGATGTTATCCCAGCAGCCTGGTCGCATGTACATGTCGCCAATCTCCTGCACGGCCCGGTAAATCGTTGTTGCAATTCGGTCGATCTCGGCGCGGTCCGCGAATATGAATCTCTCCAGGCCGATCTCGATGTCCCTCTTGATGCGCTTCGTCTGCGGTTCTGAGGATGTAGCCGGTGCAGATGTCGAGTCCGGAGGTGGTAAGAAGTTGTCTACCTTGAAGGCATCACCACTTGGTTGCTCCTCGGCTGGTTTCTCTGCTTCCCCTGCTGGGGCTTCTACCTTTGGCTCCTCGCCATTAGCGGGCGGTGCAGCATCCCCCTTCTCCTTTTCCTTCTCCTCTTGATCGACCGCTTTGGCAGGTGCTGGTGCGGGCTCCTCGTGAACGATCTCTTCATAGTGGAACACATTCTTCAACCTCTTCGAGTTCGGCAATCGCGATGGCTTGTTTGCGTCCACTGCATCTGGGCCTTTGCCTTTCTTCCCTGCCTTCGCTCTCTCCTGCTTCTCCTTCTCCTTCTTCGCCAGAAATTCTTTGGTCTGACCGCTCGTAACGATGTTTGCGATGTCAAGGACACCGTCATTATCGGGACCCTTGTCATCCCCAGTGACCCCATCTTCAGCGTCCGCACCCACCGGCAAGTCGCTTGTCGTGCCAGCCGCCGCTTGCGCCGCGGGCTGACCTGCAGGTGCGGCTGCCGACTGCTGGCTGCTGCCACTCGCCGAGGGCAGCTCCATCAGTCCAGGTTGATCCGCTGCGTACGGCAGAACCTCGCAGATCTGGCTCTTCTTCAGCTGCTCCGCCATCTCGTAGGTGAAGCCCTGGCCCTCGAGCAATTTCTTGAGCTTCAGAGTGAACGCCTCGCCGCCGGAGATAGCCGCCTCCTTCTCGCTTTCCGGAGTCGTCAAGCCCACGTCCTTGTGATTCACGATCCTGTTGTCATATATACAGGTCACGTCAACCTTCTGGAAGCCAATGTCGACGACGGTCATGGTGGGCCACCGCAGCCCGTATTGCGTCGCGACGCCGCTGTGGATGAGGCAGAGTGCCGGTGTCTTAGTCTTTTCAAACACATAGCGCGCGATAGCCTCGCAGTCAGGCCGTGTCCACTGTGGCGACGCCATGAGGGTGATAGGGGTGTTGTGGTAGGTCGTCGTCAGCATGCTGTGTACGTGGTCTAGGAACGCGAGGAAGGCCTCCATGTGTACGATGCGGCCGCCTATGCAGAAGTTAGGTGCGTCAGTATACGCGAAAACCTTCAATGGGCACCGATGGCGGTGCAGCCACGCAAAAAAGCTTACCTCGGATGGGGTATATGGCGCCCTCGCTGGAGTCGGGATCCTCGACGAACTCGTACTCCTCCTCAGCCTTTGCCCCATCGACAGGACCGGCCCGCGCGCCTCCATTAGTGCTCAGGGGGGTTTCCTTCTTCCTTTTGACGGTATGATATGGCCTCCACGCCCCGGTCTGCTCGTCTTTAAACATGCGCGTCGGGAAGCGCTGCGAGGGCGGCGTCAACTCGCTGCAGCCGAGCTGAGCCATTGTTGTGGAGGAGCCAGGGCAGATGACGAGGATCTGCTCCTCCTTCCATTTTGTTTGCGAAGACATCGTGGGGCCTCGCGGGTTGACGGGTGAAGGCTAAGAACGAGGGGATGCCCGCCGTTTGAAGTCCAGTTAAGTGGACGTGCCTGCTGGTGTGTCGCGACCGCGCCTTCAGCTTGGAAGCTCGCTGTGAATTTTAGCGGAATTTGGAGCTTGGGCGCGCAACCCCTAACCCTTGGCCAACAGCAGCACATGCTTTCCCAGTCAATAGAAATGGCCCAGAACACATTCGGGAATGCTTGAGCCCGTGTCGTATCTTACTGGCCTCTGAGCCAGCCCAGGCATGGGGTGTCTAAAAGCAGAGAAGCTTTGTAAGAAGTATGACCCTTCGGACATCCCATCTACGCGGTAAGCCAACTAGGCCCTCGTTGAAGGAAGGCCTGCTCGTCCCGATACCCAGCCAGGGATCACGAAGGTTTTGGTGTGAAGTGATAGTGATCTTCCGCGATTCTTCAACCACCAATTGATTCACTTTCTGCTACGTGAAGAGACTGTGTGCAGATTTTTCAAGATGTTAATGTTCATAATAGTGGGATTTGCTATCAACAGGAAGTTTACCCATGTAGCAATGCATAAAACATTAGACATAAAAGCTGCCTGTTGCCCGCTCCCAGCCCCCGGCCTCCAGCTGCCGTGCCGTGCCATGCCCAGACCTGTTTTGCCCCTCGAGGGGATGGATATCGCGCTTCTGTGCCTATAACGCCAATGCCGAAGAAAAAGCATGCCCTGTCCCAAAAACCAAAATAAGGGCTCACCGGCCCTTTAGTATGTGGCGTCGAGTTCGACCCCAAAACTCATCACCTCGTGTCTCGCCACCTTGGCATCTCCGGTTGTGGCCACCTCGTTCTCTGGCTTCGGCGTGCGAGGCTCCTGCTCATCCCCGGATGATGTAGGGCCCGAGGTGTGGAGCGTGGACGGCGTCCGGGGCATATCCTCGGTTTCCATGCTCAAATGCTTCTCCATGACAGTGGTGTATGTGGGCGACGACGCCCTGGAACGCAAATGCTGCTCCTGTGTCTCAACATCCTGCTCACACGGGCTTGCCGGTGTCACATTAGTCGCCCATTTGGATGTAGACTCGATTACCCCATCCATAGTCTTGTGCTCCGCTCCCTCTTCGCTCTTGCTCGTCATTGTCGACTGAAAAGAGTTTCTCAATGGGCTCTTCGCTGGGATCTCTCCAAAATCGCTCTTACTGAAGCGGGACGACCTTGCGGGGCTCCTAGGTGGAATTGCCGGCACAACACGCTTGGGGATATTCACGAGTGCCCCCTTCGCGTGGATGATCTGAGTGACCTGAGGTGACGATGGGACCGCCCGGACTGGTTGAGCAGCTGTAGCCAGCTCGAATATGACCGGCTCGTCGTCGTCGTCGTCGTCGTCGTCGTCGTCGTCTTCATCGTCTTCTGACAGGTCCTGATCGTCCTCCAGCTCTGGGCCGCTCTCGATATCTGAGCCTTCCTCTTGCTCGTCGTCCGCATCCTCATCGCGCTCGTCGACAGACACCTTGTCTACCTTTTTAGAGTTGTCGTCGGCAGGAGCTTCCTCGGAGATCGTTGCTATCTCGTTGGCTGCTTTCTCTTCGGCTACGCTATCCTCTGGAATCGACTCTGGGCGCTCCCTGGATGGGCTCCTGTCGACGGTCTCTCGCGTGTGCTCAATCTCCTCCGGCTCCATCACGACCGGCAGCTTGTCGATCGAGGCTCGATCCACTCCCTCGTCTGATGTTGGTGTGGTCCCCCGAGTGTCGACAGTCGTCTGCGTGAAGGCGTCCGTCATGCGGCTGAGAGTAGTCCTGTTGGACATGTAGCTGCCCCTGTTACTCTGGGTTATGTAGGTGTCTGTGCTCTGGCGATTGTTGAATTGGCCGAACAAAGGACTGTTCGGACTCGGGCTGTACTCGAACTGACTGCTGGCAGGCCTATGTCTCGTCCCGGCTTCTCGGATCTCGAGTCCCGCCATCTCAAGTGCCCTAACACCAAATGGATCCGGATCCTCGTTATCTGGTACTCCGAACGCGGGCCTCCCCGGTGATAGCAGAGAGAGCGCAGATGGGTCCTCGATCACGGCGTCGCCGGGGGCCGGTTGCAACGCCAGCTTCTCCAGGAGAGGCGCGTTAAAATCGACTCTGCCCTCTGCGCATTTGAGGACTTCATACAAAGTCTTCATTTCCGGGTCGTCCTTCTCGGGCACCTTTCCTGCCAACACATCAAGAACAGAGACGTCGCTACCGTAGAATCGTTGGTTTTCCGAGCCCCGTTCAGTGACCGACGACCCATCGATATTGACAGCCCGGTGCTCGCCCTTGGCCCTGACATAAGTCAATACCGTATGCCCTGGATCCTTACCCCGGACCTCGTTTTCGATGCGCCCCTCTGTTATGGTAGGTCCAACGGCTAGCTGTACGTCGGTGCCGAGGGTTGTCTGTGGGCGTGTGAACATCTCCAGATCAGACATCGAGTTGATAACCAAGACGCAGTCGTAAACGTCGACCCCGATCACGAATCCAAGGGCTGCCGTGTGTAAGAGGAAAGCCGAAGGCGGGGACCATCTTCCATCGGACTTCCTGGCGACCAGAATTCCACTTCCTCCACTGCCGCTCTTCCACAGTCCAGATCTCATACAAGAGAAGATTGCAAGGCCGACAGCGTTCTGAACTATTCTAGGCGGTATTTTCCTCTTCTTGTGTTGCAATGACGTGGTGGATGCGCGCCTTTCGAGATTTGTGGGGTCGTCATCGCGAGCGGCTATGCAACCCTCGGCTGTGCTTTCATGTTAGCTGGAGCCCTTGGAAGAATGTGGGTTCTCAGATGCGACATACTGCAGAAGGCCTGAAGGATACGAGCTGCCTTCTCGCTCTCGCGGTCCAAAGTCGACGGCCAATAGTCCTCGGGCCCGTAACGACGGGTCAGGGCGTTGGTGGTGTCATGGACAGCGGCAGGCGTCGGGACAGGATTGGAGAGCCCAACAGTCGGCTTTGACCTGTCTCTAGAAGACCAAAACGCAGAGATGCGCTGCATGGTGAAAGCGGATGTCCTGAATAAATATTGTTCAGGCCATTAAATAAAAACAAAGGATGGCAGGCATTGGGGTGAGCTGTGAGAATGCAGGGGCAGGATCTGGCCGTGTTTGGCCCCTGCGCTGGTCGCCCGTGTCCAGGTGAGGTGGGGGGAGGGAGGCGGGATGCTGTTATGGTGAAAGTTGGATGTTGTTAGACGGGTGAGTTGAGGAATGGTGGTGGTCGCGAAATGGGTGGGTGGCTGGTCACACAGAGAGCTTCGAGGCGGCGGGTACCAGGGTGACGGTAGTGGGCGAGGGGACCTTGTGAAAAAAGGCACAGCCGCGGGTCGGTAGTGGGACAAGTTCGGGTCCTTTGGTCAAAGGCCAGGAGAACGGGTCGAACAAGCACGGTCTAGGGGCCAGCCTCGTTATGCTAGTTCTTTGAACGTGAACGGCGAACAGCAGTAGTAGCAGATCGGGGGCGAGGAAATCGGGCGCCTGGGGCCGTTTTGTAGCTGCAGTTGACCAAAACGACGGGTGACGTGGGTGCAAGGTTGTGGCACGGTGTTTGGTACTTGGTACAGGATGCAAATGCAGGCCAACCGGGCAGTGAACGAACAAGCAGGAAGGAGATGGGTACTTGTACAATGAATAAAAACAGAACCGATCGGCGTTTCTTGCTCGGCAGCTTCGGCAGACGTGTTGCGTGCGTGGTGGATGCTCGGTGCGTGGGTGCGTGGGTGCGTGGGTGCAAGGCCAGCTCGAAGCGAGCGGGTCAGGCTGCGTGTGCTTGCTGGTATTATGATTATATTACCGGTGCGGTGTGGATTCTGAATCCCTCTGGGTTGGGTTTGAAGACTGGATCTGGGATCCGGACGTATGTATGTGTGCGCTGTTGCAGTGTTGCAGTGCTGCAGTGCTGCAGTATGGGAGGGCCAACTGCGCCTGTCTGCTGACGTCGACAAGCCGTCGATGACCAAGGACCCCAGGATGCAGAGAGGCTTCTCGCGGTAGCTGATGGCTGGGCGTGCAGCACGGGTGCAAGGCCTGCAGGAGCTAATACGTAGCGAGTAGAGGGGCGTATGCAAGCGTGGGTGGCATCCGGTTGTTGGCTAACTCTTGTCAGGTCAGGCTTGCCGAGTTGGTGGTTCGTCGTGGCCTTGGACTGGTTCGAGTCCAACGGTTCCTGAGCGGTTGATATAGTGGGGACGCACCCTCTTTGACTGCAGCCTCCCGTACTATCGGTGTTGGGTCGTAGTCAGCTCTGGAGCTGGGCTGACCTGCTGCTGGCGTGTGGAGAGGCGGAGGGGGGAGGGGTGAGGGGGGAAGAGGAGAGTAGAAACGAGGCAACGAGAAGACAAGGCAGGTCAGAGCCGAAGTGATTGCCGTGAGCGATACGACTTAGTTATGTTATTGAATGGGTGCGAGCCGTGGTTGACAGGCAGAGGCAGCAGAGCACGGCACAGCACAGCACAGCACAGTCAGTGAGTGCGCATGGGTAGGGTACAGTACAGTACAATACAATACAAATCAAGGAACGGACGTGCGAAAAGGAGAGAGGGGTCGAGAGGGTCGAGAAATCAAGGCACATCAGGTCGAGTCAAGTTAGATTGCAAAGAGGAAAAAAAAGTCCAAGCCCCCAGACAAGAAGAATGTGGTGGAGGGCGGACGGGGCAGGGACGGCCAATTTGACGTCGTTTTGAAAAAAAAAAAAGAATTGAAAAAAAAAATAATACATGGCAAGAGATATTCTGTCTGGTCAGCCTTGGTCTGCCTGTGCCATGCCAATCAGAGGCGGCATTGCAGCCGTCCCGAAGCAGAGATTTGAATTGCTGAAATGGAGGTTTGGTGTTCCAGCCCGCCGTGTCCAGGGGCCCGCCCTCGCGTGCGACTTGCTGCTTCCGCTGGTGCTCTGCTACACGGGTATTCTGCAGTCTCATTACGCGGCGGGGGGGCTCGAAATGAGATGAACCTTTTGCGTACAGCCTTGAAACATGCACGACTGCCACTCCACTGCCCATCCACCCCACCTTCAATCTCTCTCTCTCGCTCTCTGTCTGTCTCTGCCGTCGCCCCAAGGGCCCATGAACCAACCAATTGCCCGTCACGGACGGCAGAAGCAGACGAGGCAGAGCAGGCAGAGGCAACCCAACCCAACCCCCAACCCAGCCCTCGCATTGCTGGCCCATCTCCTTCTTTACGACGGATGCTACCCTCTGCCACCCTGTGCAATATACAGGTCCTGCACTCCTGCAGTTCTCCTATTCTCTTTTGATTAAGACGACACTCTACAAGCCGCCCTTGGACCCTGATGCCGATGCTCAACGAGCCCCCAAGGCTGCAACGACGCTCGGACTCGTCCTCATCAGGGCAAGGACTGGGAATGAATGACTCTCTTCAGCACCTGCCGTGGCTTGGACAGCACGGCGGGGCACACTGCTTCTTTGGCCGTTGGGTCCAGTGCATTGGCACTACTCTCTAGCACCGAGACTATTTCGATCCCGAGCATACAGCGAGAGAGAGACGTGCCGCAGGTTTGTGTCTGCCATCTCATGTTTTTGTTCCGACACAGTCCTGGGACCAGACCAGACCCGAACTAATCGCAACTGCACAACAGCATGTTTCGTTTGTCGTGTTTCCTTCCTGTACCCACACCGACGCCAAGCCCCCAAGCTACCGCGCCGGGCTGTGCAGCCCTGTTCCTCTTGTCCTTGTCGCCCGCACTCGGTCGACATTTCCGGCTGTCCCACCGTCCCGCTCAGCGGAGGGGCCGAGAAGAACTGTCGCAATCCTCGCCAGCACGCTTCGACGGGGCGACGGGGCCAAATTCTGTGACAGCGTCGCAGTGATGGCCAATTCCCGATCCCGAGTCGATCAATCGCATCAAATCCTCGTCACGCCCGCCCCTGCCGCCCCCAAACACACTCTGCCAAGATCACGAAATCTCCCGGTCCGGCCATCCTGGTGTGTCACGAAGCTCGAGCATGGCTGTGCGAAAGATTCGCCATCTGCCAGGCAGAAAAAACAAAATGCTCGGCCCCAATCCAAGACAGCATGCTGCTGGGCCGTATTCCCTGCTCATGTGTTGCCCCAACAAGATTCGCCCGCAGTTGCAGCCTGCTCCCGATTTCCTAAAACGGGGTCATCTTGTCGAGTGTGACGCTGTCTCTCGACTAGAATCAAAAATCTCAGCCTTTTCGGTAACTTCAAAGCAGAGCCGCCTTCCGCCCAGAACCTTCCTCAGGAACAGTTTCACAGGGCGGAAGCAACCAACCCACGCACCATGACGGCTTTTGGTACATCGCTGACACGAAATCCTGGAGCTTATGTCGCCCAAAGACATTCCTGTCACACTCACGTGGAGATCCAGGCCCACACGATCGACACAAGCCCTCTCTCGCACGCCCAATACAAGGACTGGGGCCGACCCCACCCACCCGCGGACATTCTGGCCCATACAACCTTGAATCGCACGCATCCGCCTCAACTCTAATCCCCTCCCTCTTCCTGCCCTTCCGCCCTGTCGTGCAGTGCCAATGAGACGAGGCAAGCGCAGCTTGGGCTTAGCTCCAAGGTGGCTCGGACTTCGTCACCCAAACTCACCTTGTGCTCTTGACTATCCAGCCCCCTCCTTGGCCTCGCCTTGTCTTGCATGAGCTGCTGGCAGACACAGACGCGTTTTGACTTTTCGGACCTCACGGCCGCGGCTTCCACTCTGTCGTCCATGCGTCACAGTCGTGTCAATTGTTTGATCTGAGCGCCTCCGCTATATTCCAGAAACTATCGACCGAACATCGTCTCCCCAGGTAAGTAGTAAAGTTCGGCAGATCCTAACAAACACGCCCTGCTCCCTAAGTAGCATACGCGTAACGCCAGGCGCATCAACAAGACCAGATACTATCATTCACACACAGTCCAAAGTAGAGCATCAATAGACGTCCAAATCGCTTCATCTCACCGAGTTGTGATGAACCCGTGACGTGTTCCGTTCGTGCGTGGTCGCAGCAGTCCCATATCTAAAGGCTCTTCTTCAGACCACCCAGTGAACCCACGCCTGCCTTGATATCCTGAGCCTGCTTGTTGCCCTTGAGCTCGGCTGTGATGGAAAAGTCAGTAACAATATAGCAGTGGCGAGTGCTCTGGGAGCGGAAATATCGTGACAGCACTGGAGCAAAGGGGCTTTCATGTGTTCCACACATGGGCTCGATGCAGATATCGAGAAAGCAGGCTGCATGGGACGAGAAAGCCCCTTGCATGCCACTTTTTGCCCTCCTACCCCTCGGCCCGGAAGCAGGATCAGGCAATACATGAGGCAGACGAGGCAAAACCCAGACCGATGTTCAGGGCTGTCTCGGAGGGAACACCGGGCAAGGGGCGGGGAGGAGCGGGAAGAGTGTGAACCTAGGCGCGCATGGTACCGAGGTCGGGACGAGCAGCAACAGCTGCTGCATTGCACGCGGGCATGACTTGAGATACGTAGTAGGCGAAGGGACAGACTCACAGTCGACAAAGTCCTCTCCCCTCTTGAGACCCTTAGCCTGCATCTCCTTGGCCTCCGCCTCAGCCTTGGCCTTCATCATGAAAACGCTGGTAGAAGAGAAAGAAGGGCTAGTCAGTAAACCAGTGTATTTCCTTCCCATCAGAGCTAGAATGAGGTCAATTTTGTGAGGTCTCACCCGAATTTCTCAATCAGAGGGTCCATGTAGCCCTGGTCATAGGCAAAGTACGATGCCGCCATGACGAGGATCACGGTGAGGAGCGAGATGGCGATTTGGTAGGTTGATTCCATCTTGAAATGCGCATGGGCGTGTGAGTGGTTCAATTGGATAGATGTCTACGGGCAAAATAGTAAATGCGATTGATTTGGAAATAAGTTGTGGGATTTCATTCTGCTCAGATAGATCACCGGTTGAACTGGACCATCTACTTATATGACAATGTCCATTACCGCATGTCTTTATTCCAAACTCATCTGGGTTGCACAGTATCCAAGTTCCTCCCCAGGAAAACTGCGGGTAGCCGACGATGACGTCTCCCCCGCCCAAGGGTGATGCGCGGCTAGCCGTCGCCGTTCCAAGTTCCCGGGCAGAATCAAGCAGGTTTTCGGCACCCCATGTGGCGTCGTCAAAATCGCCCTGCCAAGCGGGCGTTTGCTCTAAACTACGACACGTTGCACCGCTATATTGGAGAAGTCTTATGTGGATTGATATAAAGACACAGGATATAGATAGACGCATCCGGACGCGGTAGGGAATGAATGGGTGGTTATCATGGTTGGCTCTGGGCTCATTTTCTATTTGATATCGTCAAATCGTCTCGAAGCTACATGGGTGTTGTAGATCGGTTTGGATCGCCGTGGGGGCATTCGTCTATATATAATGAAGAAAAGAAGCGGCGGCGGCGGGCAGCGGCGGCAGCAACAGAGAACTCCCGAATTTCGTAAACCCAGTCCCCAGAAAAGCAATCCCCAGAACACCAGCACTCGATCGCCGAGTCCAAGTCTAGTTGCAGGTCTATGCAGTGCATGTCAGAGAGCGTAAAGGTTGTGGTGGTAATTTAACAAGGTCGTCCGTCGCAAGAGGCCACATGCTACTGCGCCGGGGCCACGACGGCAGGGGAGACGGACGTGGAGCCCGGGTATCTTCCCCCCTGGAGCAGATATCGCTCGAAATCGAGACAATCCCTGGTGGTCCTGCCGGACGACGACACGGCGCGGCCTGGCCGCCAGTCACCTGACATATCCTCCCAATTGTCGTTGGTGACGCCGTGGAAGCTGTAGGCCTCGTTGGAGGACCTCTCGACGCCGACGCATTCGAAATCCCCCTCCAGGTGGATCCTCTCCAGCTTCGGCAGCCGATTCCGCAGCCCAACGAACAGGCCCCTAAAGGTGCCCCGGCAGAGGTGGATGCCGCCCAGGCCACCCTCGTGGGCCTTTGCGAGGCCGCGACCGCCCAGCCGGAGCCGCTCGAGCGTGCCGGCGTGGCGTAGGATGAAGTTCCGCAGGTCTTCCTCGTCGCATGAGATACCCTCCAACTTGAGGTCAGTGAGCTTCTCGAAGGTGAAGCCCTCGAGCAACGTGTCGAACCAGATGATGAACTTGTGCTTGGGCATGCCGTAGGTGTGGAAGGCCAGTGTAAGATGGGTGACATTGGCAGCACAGCGCAGGATATGGCCCAGGCCCTTGATAGCCTTGAATCTCTGGTTCGGCAGCTTCAGCGTGGAGGGGTCGACGGTAATGTTGAGCGTCGTCAGCTTTGCGAACGAGGTCGACACGCAGTCGAACCAGTGCCTCCTCTCATCCGGCAGCCTCAACGTCTCCAGCGGGAAACGGTCGATGGTCAAAGAGGTCAGATTTGTCTCCTTGAGGGCAGACGCGATCAGAGCGAGGTTCTTGGCGGCATGGTCCCGGTCCATCTTCCGGCAGCTGGGCAGGCCCTGGAAGACCTGGTCCAGCACGTCAATGTCGAAGGGGCACCTGGTGAAAGTGACATCGAGATCGCGTAGGTTTGGCAGGTTCCTGAAGGCCTCCAGGACCATGTCCGGGCGGCTGTCAAAGGCCGGAACGGTCATGCGCTGCTGCTTTGCCTCCCAGTAGGCCAACCAGGCAGCCTGCAGGCGCTCATTGCGCTCCTCGGGGTCCTCGAGGTAGTGCTGGAAGAAAGAGGCGTGACGAGCATTGTACTCGTCGACATCGGCGAAGTTGATGGTGAGAGACTGGATGGCACTCCTGAGGCGCTGGTGAGTGGCGATGGAGTGCAGCCTGGCGACGTCGTCTCTCCAGCTGACGACGTTGATCTTTGACCCCATCAAATACTCAAGACCAATCTCGGCAAAGAAGGAGGACATGAGACGGAGGGTCTTGACGCTGGGCAGGTCACAAGACTCATAGATGAGGCGCACCAGCTCTACGGGGAGGGACTCCATGATGGAGGAGCAGGTAGCCTGCCTGAGGCGGCTGCAGGTCGCATACGAGGATGGAACGCAAGGGGGGGAAGGGCGGGTTTGGATGGTCGATGCCGAGGGCGAAGAGGCACGGCAGATGAACACACAAGATCGGACTGGGACAGTCAAGCAGGCAGGCAGACAGGTAGATTGTAGAATACAAGATGCTGAAGATCGAGCGAGAGGAAGAGAAGGCGGGCGAAGAGAGAGAGAGAGAGAAAAAAAGGCTTGTTGAAGAAGTCCTGAGGCTTTGTACCTACATCAAGGGGGAAGGGGGGATCAACGAGTCGGGCCTGGCAATGCAGGCATTTTGCAGGCATATGCCACCAGCGAAAGGTCGGGCAGAACAGGGGCCTGGCAGGTACATTGGAACCTAGGCGGCATGGACGGCCCAGCAATGCGCAGGAACCACCCGGCGGCACGGTGTCTGTGGGCAAATGCTGGTGCTTTGGTTGTGCTGCTGCAGCAAGTACGTAGCAGAAGAGGCGGCAGTCGCAAGTGACATCTCACCAGGCCCGGGTTTAGGTCCAGGTCAGGCCAGAGAGAGGGTCCAGGCCACCAATGTCGGGCCGGACGGTGAGAGAAAAGTGACCTGGGTACGAGGCTGGGGTCCAGGATATCTACACCACATACGCAAAGAAAAGCATGCGACCAGAGGGACCCAAGACCCGACGAAACCAACAAGACCAATGAAAAAGTGGAAAACAAGTAAGAAGGGCGGCCAGAGGGGGCCAGAGGACCAGGGCCGACGGTAGAGTGAGAGAGCGGTAGAGCTGTGCTCAGTGCTCAGCGACCGAAAGTTTACTCACCTTTACCGTCACCCAAGAGGCGGTCAGCCTCTAAGACACACATGGGCCGCCATTGGCCCCCAGCCCCCGATCCCCCCCCCCGGCCTGTGCGACGACACCTAGCAGCATCAGTCCAAATGTTGTTTACTTTGTTTCGTCCTCTCTTTCTTTTCCCTATTCGTTCGGCACCAAGCCCAGCCAACAGCATCCCACTGGCACCGGCACCAGTGGCCTGTTGTGCACACGATGCTGCTACATCCACTGCTGGTCCTTGACTTCTGGTCGAATAGATGCGTCCGTAGTGTGCTGCAACTCTGCACCATCACACTGCACCACCACGCCAGATTGATGCCGTGCTCCCGTGCTGCTGTACGCGTAGAGGCGAGCAGGCTGGCGGGCAGGGTGCAGTGCAGTGCAGTGCAGTGCAGTACAGTACGGTGCGGTGGGGGGATCAGAAGATGAGATGAGATGAGATACGTAGATGCCAGACTAACGGGACCACTGTACATAACACCACGCATCGACAGCAAGTCATCTGCGACCAAGTCGAGCCCGAAACAAAACCACTGCCCAAGGTGGGTAGTGCAAGGTGCAGGCCGTAATGGGTCTCGCGGTCCCCACGGGTCTCACAGTCTCACCGTCGAAAGGCGGGCAAGGTGTGAAGAAGAAGAAAAAAAGTTAGGACATTTCCTTCTTGACGCTGCGTGACGGTTTCTAGATGCCCGGGGATTCGGTTCCGATACCTGCAGGTGGGCCTCGAGAGGTGTTTCGACAGCCCCCTGCGGGCCCTGCCCACCACACCCCCATGCCATCTACGTTCATCCCTGTTCCCGACTTTCTCGTCTTCCGCCTGTTAGCCCGCCTGCCCTGCCAGCCCTGCCAATCCTTAACTCTCGCCCTCACACTCAGAAGTACCCAGGTATCCATGTATCCTCGTACCCACGTATTCAACCAGCGAGGTCTGGCCTGGGCCCATACTCCCCTCCACACAACTAATGTGTGTTTATTTCCTTTTGATGGTCCTTCTTCCAGTCCATCTCGTCAGGCTCACCACCGACATCATTATTAATCCACAGTTCTGCAAGGTACGGTGGGTGCTGTGGGTGCTGTGGGTGCTGTGGGTGCAGGAGGTGAGAAGAAGACGGCGAGGGCCCGCCCATCACCGCCAGACCTGCCTCCTCCTCCAGCGGTCACGCGAGGAATGTACCCACGGCAAGCCACGGTAGATAGACACACGAGAGTGCAGACTCGATTGGCTTGAGTGGTCTGCATAGGTTGGGTACTGTAGGTGCATGCTTAATTGAGTGAGTGAGTGTGTGCGCGCTTGTGGGTGCCTGTGTGCAGGTGAATTGCTCATCACACTTTCCACAAATATACACACATTTCCACAGCACAGCCGGCAACCGGTGAGCAGCCTCAGCTTGCTGCTGGTCAAGCTCCGAGCTTGGAGCTGAGGGCGCAGCTCACAGCGAGGTGCAGCTGGAGCTGAAGCACCGCAGCGTCATTCGTCGCCGACAAGAGAACAAACCCGCGTCGCCGGGCCTGTGTCCCCCGTTCAGGGTCTGCCTTGCGCGACGGCGTTTCGTTGTGGTATCCAGCCGCGAAAGCGCCTTCAACACAACGTGCCGCCAGGGGGGCCTAGCTCCCGCGAAGTTTTGCCCATGCCATGCCATGCCATGCCTTACCCTTGCCCTTGCCCTTGCCCTTGCCCTTGCCCGGGGTGTGCAAGGAGGGGTGAGGTCATGCATGGCAAGAACAACGTGAACGTGAAGAGAAAAAAAAAGACTAGGGCAGGAAAAGAGGGGCCGGTCCTGAGTCCTGGGGTTTGATCACCGGGCTGACAAGTGACTCGCACCCGAAAGGTTGTCTGCTCCTGCTGCGACCAGGGCGAGCAGGGCTAGCAGAGTGAAGGGGAAAAAAAGACAGAGCACTTGAGGAGGCCCCCCCCCCCAAAAAAAAAAAGAGGGGCTCCACTCCCATGCAGCGTTGCATCCACCGCAAACCACGAGGGCCGTGATAGGGCTGGGAAGGGAGGGTAGGAAAAGGGTGGGCTGCGTGCGGGCTGCCGACAGGGCTTGTCTCGTCCAGTTAGCCTCACCGCCGAGTTCCTCTCGCCTGTTCGGTCTGTCACCCGCGGACTGCACGGGCCCTGCCCGCCAGCCCGCCAGCCCGCCAGCCCTCCTGGCCATGGTTGTGTCTCTGTTAGCTGGCTGGCCTGCAGGAGGAACGATGTAGGAGGATATCCCACAGGAGAGTGTCCCATAGGAGGATATCCTAAAGAACATTACTCCCAAAGAGGATGTCCTGTAGGACGTTGGGAGAGAGATACCCGGCCGTGAGGCCTGCTGTTGAGAGGCCGGCCTGCCTGCCTGCCCGCCCGCCTGTTCTGTACGGTCTGGTCTGGAACTGCAGGGTGGATACTGTCAGAACTGTTTCCAGTTGCTCACTCATTCTCACTCGCTCACTCACTCACTCGCTCACTCGCTCACTCACTCACTCACTCAGCTCCGCTCGCTCGTCACTAACTGACGCAGTGATCGACTCCATCCAAGAGAGATGACCAGGCCCCAACCCCCTCATCTCCCCATCGCTTCTGGTCAGCAGAGCAGACTTGGCGCATCAGCCATCTTCCCTCTCTGCCCGCTTCGGACCTCGACCTGGTGAAACCTCGTGTCACCCACGTTGGCGACGGGGGATAAGAATAGTGGGGATCGTCCTCTCACCACCCCTTCGATTCCATCTCGTACATATCTCGAGCAGTCGGTGAGCACCCGTCTTGCCAGCCGAGGCCGGCCCCAAAATGGGCAACACGCACATGGCAAACCACCGGTGAGCAAGCAATCTCGGCATCAGTAGATTTCTATTATGTATGGTAATGTATTCACACGAATACGTCAGCTCTCGCTGCGTTTCTTTTCCTTCCCGGACGGACCGGTTCCAGCTAACGACACCCGAACGCCAGACTCCCTTAAAACCCGATATTCCCTCCTTGGCCCTTCGCTTAAACCTGCCTGGGCGCTAGAAATGCTCTTTGCTCACAACCATATGCTATCCGTTAATGAATTTCGTGTGTAATCGCAGCCTCTGTCTGACTGCTGGTGTGATGTCGTATCGTAATTATGGCCTCGGTCACTGCGTAATAAACGTACTCGTTCAGTGCCCGAAGAGCCAGCCCACGACCACGTCGCACACCTCCGCGACCGTCGGCACCCTCCCGTTGGTGAGGGCTGCCTCGACGCCCCGGCTCGTGATGGCAATTCCAGTCTCGAGATAGGCCTGCTCGGCACCGCTCAGTTTGCGGTGCTCGACCTCGGCCCACTTCCGCTCGGCCTCCTCCTTGGCCTTTTGCACGACACCATCCTCGTCCTCCTTCTGCCAGAGGTTGCACTTGTTGCACAAATTGCATGGCCTCCCGTCTCCCTGGGGCCTAAAGTGCTGGCAGTAGTGTTGGTATCCCGCGTCACTGCCTTCCTTGCCGGTGATGTCCTTGCGGCAGACGTAGCACATCTTGTAGCCACACGGACAGGTCATCTTGTTGCACCCTTGCGTCTTCACAAATGAGGTGTTGCACTTGGGACACACTCGCTTCAACGCCATGCTCATCGCCTGCTCCACCTGGGTGCGGAGGGCGATGAGACTAGACTCGTTGCATACATGGATGTCGACCCACTCCTTTTCGCAGTCGAGGCAGGAGCTGCGCCCGCAGTCCGACGACTGGCAGGTGAATTTGAGGCCGCGCGAGCGTCGGCTGTGGCGCTTGAGCGCCGCGTTGAGCTCCCCGACTGCTCTCTTGCCGAATGGCAGCTCCACCGCTCCCAGCAGACAAATGGACATGTAGACCAGGCCCAGAATCATGAGGAGTGGGGACCACGCAATGATTTGCAACGTCCTCAGCAGGCCGTTCCTTGGCCCGTCAGCCCCGAAACAGGGCGGAAACTCCCGCGACTGGAAGTACACATCGTCCACCTCGGCGTAGTCACAGAATGGACATCGCACGAGGGGAAGCCCAGAAGCTTGGAGACTGTACTCGGCCAGCCTATGGTCGAACTTGCGCATAATCTCGGCACCCTTCTTCACTCCGAGCACAGCCCTGTGCATCTGTTCAAGTGAGATGCAGCTGTCACACGAGTCCGAGCTGGCGTTCTCGGGCATCGCCGGACATCTGAGGGTGCCGGTCTGCGGCTCGATAGTCTTGGCCCAGCTTTGGCCGAAGACTGCCTCCGTGATGGAGAGCTGAACGCATCTGCGACATATCATGTGCCCGTTGGTGTTGCACGTGGTGAAGTCCTCGAATGAGCCGGCGGTGAAGCAGCAGCAGCACTCGTGGGTCTGATTCTCCCTCTCGGCTTCGTCTAGGTTCATGGCCACGGCCATCTCCCGGTCCTTCTCTTCTGTCTTCTCCCTCGCGGATATCCTAAGCGGGGTGATCAGTTCATCAAATAATTCCCGGTCGAGCTCTGCGTTGCCCGTAGATTTCAGTGTCGGCACGATGGATCCCTGGCCAGTTGATTTCCACACGACCAAGGGGTGATTACCCGTGTCAGCGGACGAAACCGTTTTTCGTCTGTACAACAGGAGGGATGAGAGTGTAAACCTCCAAGATTTTTGGGAAAGGTCGACCAAGGTCTTCCTCGCGGCCAGGTAGGAATAGTTGGACTCTGCTAGTACAGCGTTGATGGTGGAGCGAGGCAGGCCCTTGAACTCGTGCCAGGCCAGATCTTTGGCAGCAGCTATATACTCAGGGCTCTTGAACCTCTCTGACCTGGGGACCAAAGCAGCGCCGTCTGCCTGAGTCTGGAGCTGCCTCCAGCGGCCTTTGACCCATCCGATGCGGTTTTTGAGCAGGGCATCAGCAACAACCGCCAGCCTGGAGTCCTCGGAGAAGCTGGACAGCATCTCGCGAAACACCTCGACTTGGACGTCTGGGAAGACCACGGCAAGGGCCTCCAGGCTGCGGTTGAGGTCTCGCAGGTCAGGCGTCTCATCGTCGTCGAGGCAGGCGCCAAGTTGAGAATCGTCGCAGATGTACTCGGGGCTGGTGTCACTCTGTGCCGAGGAGGTGCTCATCGTGCGCTTTTTGCCCGGCCGCGCAGGGGCGGAGTGCAGCAGGGCGGAGAAGACCATCTTGACCTGTTGTCGCGGTGGCCTGCTACAGTCATGCTAGCCTGAGGGTCGGCTGCGGCGCTGGGTGGTGGGGGTGAACTCGGGCGTGGTTTCTTTCCATTTGCATGCGATCTGCTGCAACCAGGTTGGAGGTGGAGGGGCTTGCTTGGACGACGCAAGGGGACAGCCGTCTGTCGCGTCGCGGGTGGCTGCTGGCAGGTATGCAGGCAGAGACTTGGGGACTGGGCGATGGCGGTCGCGAAGAAATGCCAGAACAATGGTAGGACCCGACTCGAAACCTCGCTGTCACGCCCCGGCCCTTTGTAGTCTCAGCCCAAGTCGGCGCGGCGTTGAATGAAGTATTTGTGTTGGGGGCATTGATATAGGTCATAATGCCCACCCCAGAGACATGCCCCGGACCAGGTAAATTGGACTCCATAATTCGACTTGACTGCTTGGCACGAGGGGTCCTCGGATCCCGACAAATTCGCCCGCGCGGCCAGATTTATCGATAAGCGAGGCGCAGCCACAAGGGGCAGGGGGGAGTGGGGGACAGGGGGCTACGTAAGGCCATTTCCCTGGCTTCCGTCTTGCCAGGTCTTGCCAGGTCTTGCCATCAACACGCGGTGCCAGCAGACTGGCGCAGTAAAATCGACTGCAGTTTAAGCCATGTGTCACCCTGCACACACTCGCCGTCTTCCCATGATCCCATAGCTGTGTGCATCCTCGCCCATCCTGCATCCTCGCCCATTTATCCCCTCAGGGATGGTATGGCCAAATGAGCCCACGTAGGATCACGCCTCCCGCTTGCGATCAACGAGCCACATCTCACATGTCAACTGTCATGATGTCTCAAATCTAGGGCCTGGACAAGACATCTCATATTTCCAAGACGTGATGCCAACGACCACCACTCAGTTTTTATTTGAGAATACTAGTCAGACAGTAAATCAAGGGCTTCAAATTATACAAGAAAAGAGGATAAAGGGGTAGTACTGCCGCGTACAGACAACTCTGATGAATCGCAGATGTCAAGTGCCACCCAATCGTATCATATCACTTCCAGTCCACCACACATAGTCTCGTCATTCATCTACAATTTACCCTTTGCATCCGGGGCCAGCTCGACAGCGGCACCGCCAATGGCCAGCTTGCCCGTCTCCTTGACCTTTGTCTGGAAGATGACCTTGTTACCTTCCCTCCACATCTCGGTCACCAGCGTCTCGCCCGGCAGCACTGTACCGGCGAAGCGGACCTTGATGTTCTTGAATGCGCCAAATCTACATAGTGACAATCCCATCAGTATCCCGGCTACGGAGGTTTTCTGTTTTGCACAATGGATTGGGGAATTAAGAACTTACTGCTCATAAACAGCCTTGCCAGCGATGCCCATGAAGCAGAGGCCGTGCAGGATAGGAACCTTGAAGCCACCCATCTTGGCGAAGGCGGGATCGACATGCAGAGGGCTGGTTGAATATCAGTCAGTAAAATTGTCTGCGAGTAGTTGCAAGTCAACCCTCTACTTACTTGTAGTCGCCGCTCAGCCGGTAGACGCAAGCCTGCTCCTCCGTCGTCTTAGACTCGACAACCACGTCTGCCGCCCGCCCAGGCGGCTTGTTGGCCGCCGTCGCAGCGCCCCTGTCGGAGGGCTTCTTCTGCCCGCCAAAGCCGCCGGATCCCCGGAGGAACACGGTCATCTCGTTGTAGAACAGCTCCTCCTTGGTCTCCGCGTTGACGGTGGTCACGCCGTGCCTGACGATAGCCGCGTTGCCCTTGTCGACGACCTCAATCAGCTTGGCGTAGCTGAGCAGCCGGCCCGACGTCGGGATCGGGTACTTCCGGACCTCGAGATACTGCTCGCCGTGGAGGAGCATCATAGGGCTGAAGTTGGGCACGAGGCTGTCGAGGCTGAAAGGCGTCTCGGCGTCGAAGGGTGGGATGACTCCGTAGGTCGGGAGCACCTGGAAGTCCTCGGCACCCTCGAAGACGTAGCGGAGGTCGTTCCTCTTCGCGCCCACTCCGAGGTTGTAGAGGATGGCATCACGCTCCGTAAATTTGAACTCGGTCGCTGGAGACTCTGCCTTCAGGGCAGTTTGGATCGCGTCCAGGTACTCATTTCCGCCCGAGGGTGCATCACTCTGGAGACAGTGTCAGAATTTCTAACAATTTGTATTCTTTACACTATGCTATCGTAGAACAGAGTACGACGACGAGATGCCGGTGACTTGGAAGAGGCTCATACCTTAGCACTTCCGCCTGCCTTATTCCCAGCGTTCGCCATGATCTTCTCCAAGCTGGCCTGGGTCTTGTCGGGGTGGTCGGACCGGCCGTCAAAGGTGACGACGTCCTTCCAATGCTTCAGGACCTCTTCGGGTGTGAGTGGCACGTCTGTGGGGAAGCCGTGACCACCAGTCCGCTGCCACCTGGTCGCACCAACCCATCCGCTGCCCACTTCGTACAGGCCTCCGGTTGGGTTCTTGGGGACCTTGTCACTGGACAGGGCAACGACCACCGGAGCGATGTACTCGGGCTTGAAAGCCTGGACCAGCTCCTCGGGCAAGATGGTCTTGGTCATCGCTGTGCCAGCGTTGGGAGCGATCGTGTTGACGTAGATATTGTACTTCGCACCCTCAAGAGCAAGAGCGCGCGAGAAACCAAGAATACCGCATTTCTAATGACCAATTAGTTTCTTCGAATAGATAGGAGCTTAGAGCCAGAAGAGGACTTACCGCAGCGGAGTAGTTGGCCTGGCCGAAGTTTCCGTAGATACCGCTTGTGGAGGTAGTGTTGATAATACGGCCATACTTCTGCTTGAGCATATGGGGCCAGGCGGCCTTGGTAACCTTGTAGGTTCCACGCATATGCACGTTCATGACGGGGTCCCACAGGCTGTCATCCATATTGTGGAATGACTTGTCACGCAGGATACCTGCGTTGTTGATAACAATGTCGACCCGGCCAAAGGCGTCAATGGCAGCCTTAACGACGGCCTCGCCATCCTCAGCCGAGGCCTTTACACCAACGGCCTTGCCGCCGGACTTCTTGATCTCGTTAACAACATCGTCTGGGTTGACAAGGTCGTTGACGACAACGGAAGCTCCGTACTTGGCAAAAGCCAGCGAATAAGCACGGCCGATACTGGTAAATCGTTAGCTGCGCACATGTAAAGTCACAAGAGACCGTGCTCACCCGGCGCCTCCTCCGGTCACCAACGCAACACGGCCGGAGAAGTCAAGCTTGTCTCCAGCCTGGTTGGCGCCAAGCTTCTGAGACTCTTCCAGCAGGGTCACAAAGTCATTGGGCCCGGTTGGGTATTGTGGCCTGGAGAAGTCGATGACTTGGTCCCACTTCTTCAGCACGGCTCCAGGTGTGTAGCTGTCGTCGCACTTGAGCAGCTGGCCGCTCGAGCGCTCCCACCTGTACTTGGCCATGTGGCCACCGCCAACCTCAAAGATGCCGCCAGTCTCCTGTGTGTTGTCCTTGTGGACCAGAACAGCAACCAGAGGCACAACCCACTCGGGCTTCATCAGCTCGAGGACGTCTGGGGGCATGATGGTCTCTGTCATGCGGCTAGCTGCGATAGGGGCAATGACGTTGCACAAGATGTTGTACTTGATGCCCTCCTTGGCCAGGGTCTCGGTGAAACCGACCTGGGCCAGCTTGGCAGCTACAGGATGTCAGTCAGAAGGGTTGTCATTCCAGCACTGCGCGTCGTCTTCTTACCAGAGTAATTCGTCTGGCCAAAGTTACCAAACAAGCCAGCAGCCGAGGCCGTGTTGATGACACGGCCGTACTTCTGTTTCCTGAAGTGTGGCCATGCTGCTCTAGCGCACTTATAGGCACCCTTGACATGGACCTTGAAGATCAGGTCCCAATCCTCGTCCTTGATGTTCTTGAAGCTGACGTCTCGCAGAATACCGGCGTTGTTGATGAGGATGTCGATGCGACCGAACGACTTGATCGCAGTGTCGATAATCTTGTCCCCGTTCTCTACAGAGTCGTAGTTTGCGACGGCCTTTCCGCCTGCCTTCTTTATCTCATCGACGACGACATCGGCGGCCTGGTGAGAGAGAGTGTGGGGGTCAGCTTCGTAACGAGCGCGGAAAGACAGCCGCTGGGTGTCTCACTTTTGAGGAATTTCCTTCGCCCTTGAAAGACCCGCCCAGGTCGTTCACAACGACGCTGGCGCCCCGAGAGCCGAAGAAGGTGGCATATGCCTTTCCGAGACCACCTCCGGCGCCTGTGACGACCACGACCTGGCCGTCATACCTTAATTGGCCCGCCATGCTGTATAGATGCTAGTTGCGAGGGATATTGGGAGAATCGAAGATAGCGAGATTCGATTACTTGAGAGCAGCTAGAAGAATGGAGGTGGGGTGGAAGGGTTGGGGGAGTTTAAAAAGAGATGAGAAGCAAAGTGAAGACGTCAAGGAAGCAAGTTGACCTCGTGGTAGGCGTGAGAGTCGGCAAGCCGTTGCAATGAGCCTCGGCTTTGAACCCCTGTGGCTACGGTTCCAGAATGCCAGTCCGATTTACCGAGGGGCCCGTGGGGAAAAGCCCGGCCCAAACCGTTCTGGGCGATGGCCCGCTTTGCGCAACAAGCTCATGCCACCCTTTTTTCACATGCTTTGATCGACCAGCAAGCTTACTCGAGCCCATGCACGCACTGTACCTTAGTCACTGTCCCGTTTCTGGGGTAATGAGGGTCACCTGGCGCTGACCTTTGCCAGCACGCGTGGACGGGCAGAGCTTAAAAAGGGCAGACAGTCTCACGACGGCGACAATTTGAACATGAGGAAGCCCCATCCGTGAGGTCTGCAAGGTGCCGAGTCTTACTCTCCCGCGTGGCCCTGCCCCGACCCTGGGTCATGAAGGGGTGGGTTGCAAATAGCTGTGTCAATTCCAATTGCAGCACCTTCCGGTGCCGGAAGAGACAAGACGGGCGAGGCTCTCAAGACCTTGGGGAGCCAGTCCTAATGTGGAGACCCTTGTTGACTCCGGACTACCGTTTGTCCTGAACCATCACCAACGACGAGATAGCTGGTTGTATTTGTATTTCCAAAGCAGCCCACGGAATAATATCTAGTTTACCCACATGATGCAACTAGCAGACCTCCCTCGGTGCTCTCATTAAGAAGTGATCCATAATCTCAACTCACCTCCCCTACTTGAGCAGTCCATCCACACCATGGCGAGCACTCCAGATGTGCCACTCCAGTCGCGAGTGATCGACGACAAGTCCCCAAAGTGTATCCCATTTAGTATGTATCAGTCCCTTCTCCGGGAATTCTTCATCCGCCAAAACGGGCAGCGTTGACAGGCGTGGCAGTCCTCGAGCGCCTCAAGGCCCACCAAGCAAGACAATCCGCCTCAGGCGGCAGCGGCGCGGCCAGGCCGTTCATCATAGGTCTAAATGGTGTTCAGGGCGTAGGCAAGACGACGCTGGTCAAGGCCCTCGCCGAGACCCTGCAGCAGCGGGAGCTCCTCCAGACCATCGTCGTCAGCATAGACGACTTTTACCTCCGCCACCAGGACCAGCTAGCCCTCGCCGGCGCCCACCCGGACAACGCCCTGGTGCAGGTGAGGGGGGAACCCGGCACGCATGACACGGCGCTCATGCGCGATGTCTTCACCTCGCTGGTGGACGCCCAGCCCACCCTCATCCCGCAGTACGACAAGTCGGCCTTCAACGGGCTGGGCGACCGCTCGCCCCAGTCGACCTGGATCCCTGTCAACCAGCCGGGCCAGCCCACCGTGCAGGTCGTGCTGCTCGAGGGGTGGTGCGTCGGCTTCAGGAGCGTCGACCGCGATGAGGTCGAGGCCAAGTGGAGGGCCCCAAGCCGGACGCTGCACAGCCACAAGCTCGAGGACCTCTTCTTCGTCAACGACCAGCTGAAGAACTATGACGTCGTGACTGACCTTTTTGATGCCTTTATTCATATCGATGCCGAGGACACGGAGTACGTCTACAACTGGAGGCTGCAGCAGGAACGGCAGCTGAGGCACGAGAAGGGCTCTGGCATGACGGACGAGCAGGTGGTCAAGTTTGTGGACGCCTATTACCCAGCATATGAGCTGTTCTCGGACGCGGTTAGGAAAGGCATATTTGCGGACCGCAAGGGCTGCCAATTGCAGCTGATTGTGGGGAAGGATAGGGGCGTTGCCGACAGCTTGACCATCTAGTCAGAGCAAGAATACCTCGATGGGACTACCCCCCCTGGCACATTTCCTCATAATCAGCCCTCTCCAGCATCTGACCCAAACTTTTAAGCGGTGCCTTCAAACACAAAGGGAAAATGTGCGAACACGTGTGTCATTATACAGCAATCAAAATGGTATCATGGGTGCTACCGAAATTATTCTCCTTTTGGTCCAGTCTGTCTGGCCATTACCTCACATCACATGGCTTAGCTCCAAGCGACATGCCCATAACCCCGGCATTGCCCAGGCCTCGCTACATCATGTCGTATGCATATACCCTGCGCCAATCATGCCTAACATCGGCCCAACAGAACTCCATTACAGCCAGATACTCCTGCGCCACTGCGAAGCAAAGATATGTAGAGTAGTTTTCGAGAAGCCAGCCCTGCTCCTATGCCCTAATCGCTGGGCTCGCTGCCCTTCAACATCGCACTGCTGTCGTGCTTGAGCTTAGACAGCTTGCGATCTATAGCCTCCTTGTTGCGCCGCACCTCCTCCTCGCGCTCCGAGACCTCCTTCTCGTACTGCTCGACGACCTTGCGTTTGGCCTGCCGGGCCTCCTTCATCCTTGTCACAACGCTGCTGAAGCGTTCCAGAAACCAGTCGCCGCTCTCATCCCACTCGCGCACGGACATCTGGGTGAAGAGTTGGGCCTGGGCATCCTCGTTCTTGCTTCGGTAGAACTCAAGGCGGTCTTCAAGGTTGTCGGCTGGAGGTTTAGCTGGTGATGTTATGACCTGCCTGGTAGGATCATGATCGAACGGTTCGTTCCGCAATTCGGCGAAGTTCATGTTCCGCAAAGCTTCCTCGTCGTAGTCGATGTCACGGACTCGCTTCTTGGGCGGGGAAAACATGGGGCCGAGGAGTGCCTGGCGAATGGGGCTTCCTAGCAGAGCATCATCCTGTAATGTGACAGTCTTCTGTGGTTTCGGTGCTATCGCGGGCTTTGGAGGGTTGAGAATCATCGTCGCGTCATCAACGACAGCGCGTTTCCGGACCGCCTTTGGCGTGTGCTCCTGTTCCTGATCTGGAAATTCATCCCCCTGAGAATGGATGTCACTATCATCACTGTCCCAGTCTAGAGCAGGATTGCGGCCATTCTGAAAATTAGCGGCACGCTGAGGGCCCTGAGACAGCTCTTTGGGGGGCTGGAAATATGCGCCAGGTTTGGGAGCATCTGGAGCGCTGCTGTGCTTCGTGGGAGAAGTTCTCCGGGATGGTTCCATGACGGGAGGTGATCGTTCAAAACGACGGGATCTCTTGGTCTCCGTACCAGGAACGGGAAAGTTCGAGCGCAAGAAACGAGGGTCTCTCTGGGGCCGAGGACTCGACTCGTCTGAAGTGCTGCCAAAGGGGTTCTGCCGGAACCTGGAAGCGTCTGTTCTGGGATTGTTGGGCGCATGAGTTATCATACTGGAGCTGAAGCCCTTCTCTTTGAGCGAAGGAACCACCAATTGACCATTCTGGTACTCAAAAACCGGGGCGTTTTCAGACTTCCGATGGGCGTTACGACCTCGTCGTGGGGGTTGACGGTTGTCGACGATGTCAGATCTGGTATCGTCATCATCATATTCTCTCTTGTGAGCAGAATATTGCACGGAGGCTGGCCGAGCAGGTTCACTCTCAGAAAATAGAGAATTGATGTTGGACTGCTCCTCCCATCGCTCACGTAGCCCGTCTGCGGCCTGCGGCTCCCCCTTCAATGCTTGCCAGGCGTGAGCAGTCTCTGGGTCATTGTCCATTTGCTGCTCGATCAAGTCATTAGCCCTTGATGGGCCTAGAGAAATCCGAGCATTGTCGCCGAGTCCCGATGGTCTAGAAATCTGCGGCGCGAAGTTGGCGCCATCACCGGCAACCTGGCGATCTAGGACGGGGATTACTGGCGACGCGACGGGAACCCCTGTGTCGTTTAGGTTCTGGAGGGGCGGACTACCCGGAGCATGAGGGTTGATAGACGTGCTTTCATGCTTCTGGATGAAGCTCTGCATCTTCCTCTTCGCCGTGGGCACCATCATCGTGGCGGAGGCGCGAGCGCGTCGGAACGGAAGCTGAGGCGTACAAGTGTTGGGGCCGTTTGGACGAGACTGCTCTTTCAATTCAGCGGTAAGAGTGAGACTTTCGTGGCGTGAAAAGGTGTGTAGGCTTCCGAGAATTGAGGGCTCTCGGCATGTGGTCAAATGGAGGCAATGGGAATAAGAGAGCCCGTTCGGTCCATGAACAGAGGAGAACTGGAGAAGTTCCCCAAGCTTTACAACCAATTTGCGATGCAGCGCATCGTATGCTGAGCCTCGCCAAGGCTTGACTGCTCAGAATTCCCTGACTGGGCTCGAGGGAGATTCAGCCTGGGTTGGGTGATTATCAGAAAAGGCACGTCGTGGACGCGCCGCATCGTGCCTTCCCTAAAGTCAGGGTCCACCATCAGCGAGCCAGCTTCGATGTGGTGGATCCTTGCCGTTGGCTGGTGCAGGTGCATGGACCAGGCAAAGCAAGTGCAACGGCCTACGACCCATCCCTGCTCAGTACTACAATACACGAATAGGAGATGACTTGCACGGTTGATTTAGGACACTGAGAGCCATGGAAACTGCTGCACATTGCATTGAGCAGACTCAGGCAGTTATGTTGGAAAAATAACCACAGGGACAGGACATTGGCGACCACTGGTCTGGGTTGTTTGTGCTCTTACTTCGCAGTGTGGTCGGCTGGAGTTAATCCATACCAGGCAGTTGGGGCGGTGCTGCACAGTATTGCGTCAGGCCCAAAGTGCCTAGGCCCCAGCTCGCGTGGGACCGACTTCGGCAGCCGCCGGCCGCATTATCAATCAATGGCCCGGACTGCAAGGAAAATCGCCGCTGGAGGACATACAAATCTAGCCAACTCAAACTTCCGGCACCACCCCGAAGACTTCCTGCACAAGTATCGCCGTCGTACTCAGCACCATGGCGCCTTCCCTAGAAGAGCCAGAAGACGTCCAAGACGTCCTCAAGAACCATGCAAAGACGAAACCCTCATTAGTGGCCCCCGAGCCAGAACACTGTCCCGGCCCCGAGTCCGAAAGAGCTGGCACCGCAGACTCATGCGCCGGCTGCCCCAACCAGAAGATATGCGCCTCCGCGCCCAAGGGGCCTGACCCAGATATACCTCTCATATCACAACGACTGGCGGGAGTGAAACATCGGGTCCTGGTCCTAAGTGGCAAAGGGGGAGTTGGCAGTGCGTACCGTCCAGTGCATTGCGGTTTCTCGTCTAGATTCACGATTCACCGGCACAGTGCTGACCCAAGGCCTTCTAGAATCGACGTTCACAAGTTTACTCGCTCACGCGTTCGCTCTGAACCCCGACAGCACAATCGGAATCATGGACACGGACATCTGTGGGCCATCCATCCCCAAGATGATGGGCGCCGAGAACGAGACAATACACATCAGCAATTCGGGTTGGTCGCCAGTGTGGGTCATGGATAACCTCGGAATTATGAGCATACAGTTCATGCTGCCAAACAAGGACGACGCCATCATATGGCGTGGCCCCAAGAAGAACGGCCTGATCAAGCAGTTCCTGAAGGACGTCGACTGGGGCGAGCTGGACCTTCTGCTGGTTGACACGCCCCCGGGCACGAGCGACGAGCACCTTAGCGTGAACTCGTACCTGAAGGAGAGCGGGATCGACGGCGCCATCATCGTCACGACTCCGAACGAGGTGTCACTTCTGGACGTGCGGAAGGAGATCGACTTTTGCCAGAAGGCGGGCATCAAGATATTGGGCCTGGTCGACAACATGGCAGGCTTCGTCTGCCCGAAATGCACAAAGGAGAGTCAGGTATTCGAGGCAACGTCCGGTGGCGGCAAGGCACTTTCAGAAGAGATCGGCATTACATATCTCGGCGCCGTGCCCCTTGACCCTCGCATCGGTATGGCTGGCGATTACGGAGAGAGCTACTTCGACTCGTTTCCCGACAGCCCGGCCTGCAAGGCCATCAAGAAGGTGGTGAGAGGGGTGGCCTCTCAGATAGCACTAGACTCCGAGGACCTGTTCCCTGAGGAGTAGGCCTCGGTCAAGAAATACCCCCGTGATACCCCAACTACCCTGCGCCTCGCGCATGATCTATCCCGCGAAAGGATGGGCCTGTGGTGGATTCATCAGCACGTGTCTTGTGCCACCATTCCGTTCTTGCAGCGTGACAGTCTCCAAGCGGTCTTGCTTCCTTTCTGGCTCCCAGAGCCATTTAAGCGGCTCCGAGCTTCTCCGGGATCTCCTCCAAGTCGTCAACAGAGTTGATATCGATAACCTTGTTGACTTCGGCCGTGTTCCGGAACAGCTCCTTCGCGCCGGCGTAGAGCATGCGGAGCTCGCTGTTGCAGGTGACGGGAAGGTAGAACAGGAGCACGTAGGGAACAGACTGTCGTCCAGAAGGCTGTGCGTGGGATCATGTAAGCCAAATCACGTCCTCTCCATCCTGCCGGATCATCTATCAGGGTGATCGTACCAAGGTCATTGGGTAGCTCAAGAGCACGAATCTGGGCGAGTGGTCTGGCAGGTCGTCCCCGATCTCTTCTAGGCTCTTGTAAATGGTCTTGTCGTCGTCCTGCTTGATCTCTTTGGTCGCTTTATCGATCATGTCTGCCGGGGAATAATCTCAGCTCCCGACTCTTGCCCTGGCGCCACCAGCTGATGCAACTGCATAATTCCACTGTGGCGGCGGGTTGGAGACGTACATACAGATGACGGCCTGGGCATCGTTGGACCTCGACGTTCCCAGCCGGAACTTTCGCAGGTGATCCTTGGTATCCTGCGAGAAGGTGTACAGCCTCGCTTCGGAGCTCTGCCGACGGCGCGTGGCTGGTCAGCTATTGCGCAACATGGGAGAACGCGTTTCAGCTGGTCAAGAATTCCATACCATGATGTCTGGTAAGTGCGCCGCAAGAATAGAGAGTCCTTGGGTAATTGCAGTTGTCGATATCGATGCGGTGTTTGGTACGTCGTTTCAGGCGATATTGTACCTGTGTTGGGCTGAGGTCGAACAGTAAGTAGCTTAGGTGGTTTAGACACCAGAACCTCTCAGAGCAAGGTCAGCCCCGCCTGCCGCTGCCCCGCCTCCTTGGGATCCAGGGACGAGCCGAGAGCGGTGCCGGCCACCGGGGCTCCACTACATTGAAGCTTCACAAGCGTCTATGACGGAATCACACTTCTTTGCAACACTACTGTTGCTCGTCCAGGAGTTGGTGTCTTTCTTTCGGCGAGTCACTGCCCTCTGATAATCCAAGCTCTGTGCTCGCCTGGCATCGTATTCCGTGCCCAGATCGACAATTTTCTTCATGTTCTCCCGCGTCTCTCAAATTGCGCGTCACCTCTCCAGACCCGCCGCCCAATCCGCTTATTCCGGTACCACTCCTGTCGCCACGGCCGGAGCACGCCCGCTGATAAACATGTCGACTGCCGAGCGGAACTTTGCGAGGACGATCCACACTGCAGCATGCCTCATCATCGGTGACGAGGTGCTGGGGGGCAAGGCATGTATTATCCTGATTGACCCGGAATTGCTGTCACTGGTACTGTAGCTGACGTGATGGTGTTGCTGCGCGCAGACCAAAGATGTAAGTCATGTGTATATATAGCATCGTGTGGAAAATTCACTAAGTACTCGATACCAAGAGCAACTCGAATTACATGGCAAACTTCTGCTTCTCATTGGGAATTGTGAGTACCGCATGTGTCCCTTTGCTCTGAGAAGCCGACTAAGTGTTGCCGGACAGCAACTTAAAAGGATTGAAGTCATAGAGGACGATGAGTCCGAGATTGTCGAGGCTGTCCGCAGGATGAGTGACAAATATGACTTTGTCGTAACCAGGTGAGAGGAGATATCGAAGAAGGCCATACGTGGACACCCAAGTCCCTCCAGTCCGCAAAAGACACTGCCGCTGACAAGACGACCTGAAAGTGGTGGCATTGGGCCGACGTAAGACTCCTGGATAGCACCAAGAAGACTCTCAGCTTGCTAAATTCGTGACAGGCATGACGATATCACCTATCAGTCCATAGCGAAAGCCTTCGGGCTCAAGATCAAGCTGTATGAGGAGGCGTATCAGCGGATGAAGAAGCTGTCTCGGCCTCACTCCTCACAACCAGCCTTCAACTGGGATGAAGACAGCCCGGCCAGGAAGGCGAAGCTCAGGATGGTCGAGCTGCCCACGGACGACTCTATCCCCCTTGAGAAGCAGTTCCTCTTTCCGCGGGAAGACCTGTGGGTCCCTGTTGCAGTAGTAAACGGGAATGTTCACATCCTGCCCGGAGTACCTCGGCTATGTGAGTCTCATCCCTGAATGTCCATGTCTTTTTGGCCTGTCACTGACGCCAGATCCACCTCGCTCCAGTCGAGGGTCTGCTGGATAGCTTGAAGCCACACCTTCTACCGCGTCTGGTCGACCCTGAGGGAAAGGGTATCTATAGAGTGCTCATTTCGACGCCAATGGCCGAGAGTGCCGTGGCCACCTACCTGACCGAGCTTGCGGCCAAGGTCGAGCCGCAGGGTGTCAAGGTTGGATCTTATCCTCGATGGGAGAAGAAGAGAAACACAGTAACTCTGGTCGGCAAAGACAGAGAGTATTTGGATAGTATCAAGGATGAGGTCGCTAAGAACGTGAACGGCCGCGTCGTGCAGGTTGAAGGCGAGGACGATGACTTGCCCGAAGTCAACTAAGTAGAGACTGGAGTGACCAGTCACACAACTCGAGCTTTGCTACGTGTCCGTCACGCGGTAACGAGGTCTATATAAGTAGCAAACCACCTGGGCAATGTCCACTGTTCATCCAGTTGCGGGACAGCCGTCTATGGGAGCTAGAGGATGATTTGTAGAACAACCTCTTGTGTGAACACCAGTGATAAGGTACCTTGTGTAGCTAAGCCACCAGGGCTACATGATCATGTTCGAGGGCTCATTCATTGTTGTCTGGCACGTGGCTGCGTTACTGTAGTGACGACCGGGTTGCAATCAACGCATATCGCCAGAGCTTGACTGTATGATTATGCGATCTATCCGGCAGATCTATCGACAGTTCCGTGGAGACGGTATCGAGCAAGACGCACCGAATACGATGGGATCCACTTGATGTCGAGATACATGAGAGGATCAGACACGGGCGACAATGCGTCGGGACGGGTAATCATTTGATGCCTTAGCTAAATGCCGGGATGATGCTTTCGGGGCTCTGAGAAGTCGAGGGTCCGTTCTGTCCAGCAACCGCCCCCACCTGAGTCGTCCCGGGACGAAACCTGAGGAGGGGACCATAGATCCAGAACCTAAATCACATACGGCATGTATGTCGCAGCCATTGCTGTCCCGGCTATATGATAGTTGCTATGGCACGGCACAGTGGAGTATCCTTTCGGCGGCCTCGACCTCGACCTGATGTCAGGGAGGCAGGTCGAGGCAGCAGATTTGGTGTCCGGTCCAAGAGCTTGGTCGCCGGAGCTCAATCACAGTTTACGCCGGACCCCTGTTGCGATCAAACACCCTAGCACAACAAGCTTGAGGTATCCGTCCCTGAGACTTCCCGTTAGTGTACCCACTTGCTTCTAGAAAATTTGTCGCTCTTCTTGTGGGTGAGATTATCGACTGCCACCCCCCCCCCCCAAGGGATTCCCAAAAGGTCAGGCCCCACGGAGAGAATGGGGTGGAGGGGCCGAGTGACGGACCGTACTGTGTAGAGGCATCGGTCTGACGGAAGATATCCGATTCGAGTAGGCAAAAGAAGATTTGCGGGAGCAGGTTCAGATATCCGTCCTCAACAAAAGGGTTCGTGGATTTCGGTGAGCGTTTTCAAACAAGACAAATCGGCCCAGATCGAACGTTCCCGCGATTACCAACAGGTCGGAAAGACAATCACGAGCATCCGAGCCTATCAGGGGTGCCACCAGTTCCAATCCTCCGCCGTGGCAGCAGCGTTGGGCAGGCTTTGCTCCGGGATTTTGATACCGGTCTGACCAGCTATGGGTGCCATGCGTCTGCGCGGTCGCTAAACCGATCTCGAGTCGTGGCCCGAGAAGGCACATGGAAATTCCCAGCTGGGGAGCTCCCACGGCAGCCGCGCGCCGGGCCACGGTAGATTGGTTCTGGGTAGGGGCGGCCCAAGTCCAAGGTGGCCTCGTTTTAGGCTGCGTGATGAAGATGTGCCCCAATGCCACCCTCGATCGCCTCGAAGCTAGGGGAGTTGCTTGCTCCCGATGAACGTGAACGGTCGGGCTCGTCCAAGGCGGCGGGGCGTTGAGAGGAGGGCCCCTGAGGGTGAACTCTTGAGAAGGGACACCCAGGCAAACCCCAATATCAAACCAAACCTGAGGCGGCTAAGGATGAAGCTACGGGCACATCACCGAAGGTTGCTTGCTCGCCGCACGAACACCCCGGAGCCTGGTGTGGTAGTGGCCGGTGGTGGTTGTGGAAATGCAGACTAAACCGTTTGGTCTCATCTCATTAAGATTGGGTGTGGTGGGGTACGCTCTCTCCCCTGACTCCTGTTACCTGTTTGCCTCTTTTTGCGTACAGTACGATACAGTGGATAGTCTACCCCATCCCGGAAGAGCACACCAGCCAGACAGGCACCGGATATAGTGCGCTACTTAGCGACAGCTTTGGCCCGCTAGCACCGCGGCAGCCGTAGCCAGGGTTTCGGCTGTGGCAGGCTTTGTGTTGTTCCTTTTTCCGAAGGGGTCCTAAGGACAATTGCTGCATCAAAGGGTGGTGGCATATACCGATAATAGATTGAGCTCATGTGAGGTGCATTGTACAAAGCGCCAGGTTCGCGGGCTGTCCCGCAGCATATTGTAGCTCATGGCAAGTGTAAGCCCTTGTGGTATATCTCAGAAGCCGTTGTGGTGTTTTCTGCCTCGCCAGTTCCAGTTCGTGCATGCCGCAAGCTGCAACTAGCCATGCAGGAGCAAGACACTATCCTTGAAGACGGGCAGGCCGGCCACGTGGATGGGCTGGGCAGTGGATCTCAGACAGCCGCGAGCCTGCCTGTGACGGAGGGGACGAAAGGATGGAAGTGTGTTCTAGGTTGGTGTTGGTTGCTCAGGCAAGCCCAAGCCCAGAATCGATCTCGAGGGATTTGGCACTCTCAGAAACTTTGCTGAACTCGTAGGACAAGCATGGCCCATGGATCCATACAGGTACTTTGACGAGGCCCGAGTCTCGTGTCAATTCGGCATTACCAGCCGAACGGCCGAGCACCACCAGCTCAGGGTATAGCCATTGGGCAAGGGCAGGTCATGGGCATGGCAGGGCAGGGCATACCGACCGTTGTGGACTCGGGGCTCGGGCGACACTGAACCCCAGGAAGTTTTTCGTGGTGCTGGACGACAGGTCCACAGCACGATTGGCGGCGGTGAAATTGGCGTGTGTCCGCTCTCATTTCCATATCACGCAACCCGACCAGCCTGCCCAAACCCGGCGGCTGAAGAGCAACACGGCGCCAGCCCGAAAGGGGGGCTGGGCCGGGCAGGCAGGCTGACAGGCTGGGTATGATTATTAGGAGCTGCAAGAGAGCCGCGGCGATCTGAGGGGAGCAAAGGCTGGTTGCACAAGCACGACTGGCAGGTACGGGACTGCCCAGATGCGCATCACAATGGGATCAGGTTTCAACACACAGGATGTTTCCCTTGCATCATCCCCTGGCTGTAGTCTATTTAGTGCAGTAATCTTGGCCGCCCCCGGCTGCGCGGACCCTAGATCTCGCGCCGTCATCATGACGAAGGGAATGCAAGAAGCAGCCCAGAAGCCTGAAGCCTGAGGCAATGCAGCCACTGATGGCCAGTGAACATTATTTGCGCGTTGGGTTGAACCGCTCGAGCGATGGCACGGATGCAGTCCACACCTTGGTTCCGACACCGTCTCCATTCTGTCCCCGAAACTTCCTGGTGTTTGTACCGCCAGGCCCCATGAGAAGCTATGGTCCGCGCTTTGATGCGCGCTGTTGCTCTGCTGCAACTCGTCATTCCTTGCCTCGGGCGCTGTCATTGCCGTTGCCGTTGCCGTTGTCACCGTCGCCCGGACCAGAACGGACGGCCCGGGCGGGAGTTTGACAGAGACACAGAAACATAAACAGAGACAGAGACAGAGGTGTTGAGTCCCTCGCGGCGTCGTGTTCTCTTGGCCTCTTCGCCCCTCTGCCCGTCGCCCATCGCCTCCTTACCCCCACGGCGTCCTGGCGTCCTGGCTGCTCGGCCGGCTGATGCCTGGATGCCTCTCGGGACGAGGTGCAACAGCAGCAGTGACACGGGCTGTGTTGGTGGCACTCGAGGAGCTGTCGTCTCCCGCGTGGAGCCTATTTTTATTGTGGCGAGGCCTTTGTGGTGTAGCCCTGCTTCGGCTCGCACAGCATGTCGCCCAACGTGAAGATGAACGTGTGCGTTGCTAGGCGTGTGCGGATCCGGCTAGACCAACACAGGCCAGCCAGGCCAGAGGGGTCGCGGCAACCAAGCGTTGTGACCGTAGATACAGCTAAGAAGGTTGGCCGTCTGCCCAGTCAGCCCAGTCCGGTCCCCAACGCAGCTACCGAGGCATGCGATGCGGGCTAGCCCATACGACTGCAACCTTGAGGGGGGAGGGTCGCAGCGCCCATCTCGGCTTGCTTTTCAGCCTGGTCAAACATCGAGAATATTCCTTCGACTTGCAGAAATAGCCACACGCAGGCGCAGGCGCAGGCTCAAGCGCAGGCCCCTATGCCGGGCCGTGCTGGTGGGATGAGGTGAGCCCCCCTGGTGAGGCTCAAGAGAGCCATCTGTACGATCCTGTTGAGCCCATGGGGGGTCACATCCAAGAGCGTGTAGGAAGGCCGTCCCACCACCGGGTGCATGCCATGATATTCTTGTCCCCTGCCAGCCGCCATCCGCCTCCCGGGGGTCTTCTCAGCGCCGAGAGGCTCACCGTGGACCTGTGACGCGAGCCGGACGGGTGTGGATGTGGACAATGGGCTGGTGCTAACTCGATCTGTGCCTACGTCGAGTGGACACATTCTCCAGCATGCCCAGAGAGGCAGAGAGGTCAGTCAGGTCCAGCTGGCGCCGTATACTGTGTGTGCCCCGTGTGCCCTGCCCTGCCTTGCCCCATGCAGCAGCAGCAGCAGCAGCTAGGGCGAGCCGCTGCTTGTTGAGCAAACCTCCGACGGAGTGACGCGCAGGCCCACCATTTCGCCGTCACATATATGGCCAGGGCATGGCAGGTCAAAGCCCAAAGTGGCTCACCTGCCTCTTAAACGCCTCGTGCCCCATCTGCGGCGCACCCCAGGGCTGCTGGCAATTTGAGGTGAGCGAGGACTGAGGGCCTAATGAAAGCACGGAGTATTCATTTTGGGACCCATCATACCGACATGCCGATCCGCACTGTGTACCTGGCCTCACTCGGTGCCCCCAACTCCTGGGAGCCAATCACAGCTCCCAGTCCCTGCAGCTCTGGTAGCATTCTCGGCTCATCTTTGTGAGAAGCACCCTGGTTTTGCCTGGCGGGCCCTCAGGTGGGAGGCAAGGTGGGGTACCAAGGTACATCCTCCTCCAACGTCCTGAGTGCCCCATGTGGTGGACAAAGCGCTCCTGCTAGCACAGGACAGCCAGCCAAAGACAGCCAGACACTGACAGCAACTGACAAGAGCCCAGACGGGGGTGTGGGAGCTGCGTGCTGCTCCTGCTGCTCTCTGGCTCTCCTACCGCTGCCGCTGCCGCTCTCTGGAACCTGGAACCTGCAATCACTTCCGTTTCCATTTCCCAGGCGCCCACCCTGCACCCACACACCACACCTCAATCTGGCGTACCCACGCCATCCATTTTAATTCTTTCTCCTGCCTACTCCTACTCCTTGCCAACCTCCCGCGCATCAGAATTGCCGCGACAACCCTCGACTCTCGACTCTCCATCGCCTTCCTCTCGCTTTGGACCCAGCCAACAAACACCATCCGATTTTCTGGCGATCGAATTGTCGGCCCTCCACGACCAAGTGTCCCCCCCCCCCAATTGACCAAGCCGTTCCCGACATTCAAACAACACCGCCCCGGACGAACTTGGGCGTTTTGACTCCCAGCTTGGCGCTGGAACTTGGACTGGGATCGCCGTCTCTTCTTCAAACAAGCACAACCACACTAGAGGGTCCCGACTCCATCCTCTGTCCCGGAACGCCAAACGCACATCCATTCGGCAACACCCCATCATCGTCGTTCACCTGTTCCGACTACTGTGTTCGATATCAACTAGTTTCGGTTCTTGTCAATACTGCAGACCTGGGTCGTCTCGGTTATTCTTATCATCGCACCTGCAATGGCTTCCAAGGTACGCTCCAGACGCTCACGTCCCATCCCTTGCCAGCTCCTCTTTCGGCCGTGATCTGTTCCCAATTGCGCCTTCTTGCGTCGTGCGCAGCCCGCTGACAATCTTTGCCAGCAGTTTCTGAGAGAGTACAAATTGGTGGTTGTCGGCGGTGGTGGTGTCGGTAAATCGTGTCTTACGATTCAATTGATCCAAAGTCATTTCGTTGATGAATACGACCCAACAATCGAAGGTATGTCGCACATCAGTCCAGTCCGTTCTGGCTGCATCGATTGACCCTCTGTCGCAGATTCCTACCGAAAGCAATGTGTCATTGACGACGAGGTCGCGCTGCTCGATGTCCTCGATACCGCCGGCCAAGAAGAGTACTCGGCCATGCGAGAGCAATACATGCGGACAGGCGAGGGCTTCCTGCTTGTTTACTCCATCACGTCCCGCCAGAGTTTCGAAGAGATCACAACCTTCCAGCAACAAATCCTGCGGGTCAAGGACAAGGACTACTTCCCCATGGTCGTCGTGGGAAACAAGTGCGATCTGGAGGGCGAACGAGAAGTCACCAGGCAGGGTATGTTGCCTCACCTCGCCTCGACTCGTCTTGAAGTGTCCACGTGCGTCCCGGTTGTTTGCTAACAATTCTCCGCAGAGGGTGAGAACTTGGCAAGGTCATTCGGCTGCAAGTTTATCGAGACATCAGCGAAGTCCCGGATCAACGTCGACAAGGCATTCTACGATATCGTCCGCGAAATCCGACGCTTCAACCGCGAGATGCAAGGATACTCAACCGGCAGCGGTGCCTCTGCACCAAACGGCGCCGTCAAGCCAATGGACGTCAGCGATAACGATGCCGAGGCGGGGTGCTGCTCTAAGTGCGTGATAATGTGAGCAGTTGCGGCGGCGCAGAGCGATAGTTCGAGGGGGCAAAGGGCGTCCATCAAGAGGAGAGAGTATCGGAAGGTCAAGGAATGGGACGCACTGATTCATAACGAGTCAATCGACGGTAACGTCCAAGCTTGATACGACGACATATTTGCATAAGGCTGGGGAGACGAGTTCCCTTCCAGACGATATGGACGCACATTGGCCAGCATTTCTGGAGGAGTTGACGCGCGCGAACTCGGACTCTCATGGGACACGACAGGGCATGGCCTCGATTTGATTTTCCCCTTCTCCTTGTCAACCGGAGACGCATATGGACACTTTACAGAACTTTTTATTTACTATTACCCAGGTCACTTTGCCAACTTGTTTTTCTTTTTTTTTTTAGGAGGGGTTTGTCTTATCTGCACCGAAAACTGAATCTTTATATTATGGTTGCTATCCCGACCTGTAATCTCCTTTTTCGTCTGCCTTCCCTCGTCAGTGGACCGTGGCTCGCGTATTAAGACGTTATATTCCTCTCAGGAGCTCTACATGTAAAGGGCCGGCATATCTCGATTTGCAAAGAGTGTCATCGAAAATCGAGTGCAAGAAATTTCCCCGTCAAATCTGACCTCAGCCGCTTGTGACACCACCGATTGATATCAATTGTCCCATGTCTCAAAAAAGGGGTCCAATAGATCCTTTCTGGGCGTTTCCGGCAATGACTATCGTTGCCAGGTATCTCGGTGACATCACCTTGGTCTCATGGTTTTGAGAAGTCCGTGAGGGAAAAATTCCTAAGTCCCCGAGAGGTATTTCTGTCTCAGAAGTCTGCAAACCTCAGGGGCCAGAGACATATTGCCATCGCCTGCCTTACCTTAGACGCGCAGACTCCTCCACATCGGGGCAAGACTAAGCATATTAACAGACCTCATCCGGAGTTTTTTTTCAGGTCGTAACCCAGGCCGATAATTCCCCTTCCGCAGTAAGTTGCCCAAGAAACTATTCACAAGCATCCCCTGGCCTACCCAAGATGTCACCCTTCAGTGCCAATAGAGGAACCGGCCTTACCCTGATGGCATGGAATGAGGCTCTAGAGGTCTATTGGGACAGAGACCCGGGTGTGAGAGAGGCAGAAGCTCTTTGCAACGTTCTGCTATCACTTTTCTTCGTCGATAGTCAAATTCTTAGTTTTGTTCCCGCAATATGATGTCTTCGTGCGGCTTGCCCATTCGGAGCAGACGTCATTGCCGTGTGGACAGCACGCCCAGATATTTTTAATAAGCAGTGCCGTCCCAAGGTTTAGCCCCTCTCTCGCCATAGCAAACAGGTCGCACGGCGTCACGTCCCTGAGCCAATCTGAATGACTGCCGATACGCACTTCACGTGGAGCTTGCATGGCAACGAATCAAGCTCAACCGGGTCGAGGGACTGTGGTCTACGCATGGATGTGAAGCTTGCTGGGAGCCCGCTCGTGCACGGCGACTCTGACTAGGTTCCAGCGCGCAAAAAGACTCATGCCAGGTCTTGGCCGACCTTTCTATGTAGGTTATGCCGGCCGTCGACTCTTCCCACCGTGGATGACTCCTGTGTGGAGAGAAGTCGAAGGACGGAGAGATAGCGGAAACGAGATCGAAGCCAAGGCCGGATGTCTTGACTCTTGGGCCAAGATGGCTCACAGCACAGCATTTCATGCCGAGACCAGGCAGGCAAATAGTATAAGCAGGCCCCCTTGGTGCACCAAGCCAATAGATGTAGCCGATTCTCCGCCGATATCTCTTGGTGCGCATCGCCGCCCGGGGGGGGGGGTGATAGGCAGACTCAGTTGCGGGACGACCGTCCGATGCGTCGGGTAATGATTTTTTGAAGCAGAAAGACTTGCACTCTGGAATTGTCCGCGCCTAGTCTCTGGGCGATTTTGGGTCGTGTAGAAGATACCATTTCCTCGGATAGCTTCCAGGGACCCACGAGACACAGTAGCCCAGTCTGGCAGAGCTCTTGACTGCAGTTACTTACCAAATAGTCAGCTTGGTTTCGATCTCATAGTTACTATTTGATAATCGAATGACTATCCTCAGACCCTAATCATGAGGAAAACATGTTTTTTCGGAATTTCATATCGTCCTCAAGTTTGCAGATCACAGCATTGTAGAACTGCCATGCCAGTTTCTCGTTGTCTAAATTTCCAACCGAATAAAGGTTGCTTAAGCACCACTGGACAGCTTCCTTACAGTTCCCGCCACCGTTCTCAATGACTAGATCAACCATCTCTGATACTAGCGCCTGCTCTTCAAACACACGTTCCCTGCTCATCATCTCTTCAACGTGCAATTCTTCAAAGTCTTTTCCAACGATCACCTGTATCAGCAATAAATCCAGCGATAGAATCGCAAAATCTATGGGCCTCTGCGCATTTACCTCAGATGGTCGTTGATGCTTTGAAGAATGAGAAGCCCCTGGCGCCAAGGGTTTCGCATGTGGTTGTTGTAAAATCTCGCCAACTTGTCTTGCTAGGAACGGGCGATTCAGACTATAGGTATGGTGTCCTAGAGCAGTTTCCTCCCGGAGAAAGACGATGTCGTCAAGTCTGACGACCGTTGCAAGCCAGGGCGTATTGTACAAGTGAAGTATACCGAAGGAGACGTCAAGGGCGAGTTTTAGTCTTTTTGGATACCCAAAATCGGTAATATCGTTCTTCCAAGACTTGTCGGAGGCTTACGGAGGTCCAGGTCTTGGATGGGCAGTCCTGTTGGTACAGGTCGAATTTGTTTGGACTGCAGCTGATAAATCCGTAGTAATCGGACGACTTTCCCTTTTGCTTCTGTAGAGCCTGACACAAGTCGGTTATGCGAGGACGTTTGGGGGCAATCTCCGATACGAAGATCTCTGGCGGCGAAGGGTCGGACTCATTTTGTTTTGGCGGAACGGAGAAGAAAGCCCACACGTCTCTTTTCCTGCGAGGCTTTAGCTGTTTCGGCGAAGATTTTTGTAATTGAGTGGTTTCCTCCTCTGCCAGTCCAACGCGGATTTTGTCCCACGTCTGTTGCTTTTCTGTGTGTACGCCCAGCACTACGTCGAAGTGGAGTGCTCGTGCTGCCTCTTCTTCATGATCGCCTTGCAACAAAAAGGGCTTCCTTGTTTCGATCACCAGCCCAAGATCGTGCGAGGCAGTACAAGCACTTCTCATGGTCTCATACAAAGCAGAAAAAATACCAGTGCATAGTTTCCGGATAAGCCGCGTTGCTCTTGCTTGTGACTGTGACTTGGCGAATGATTCCAAGCCAATATTCTGGTCGACTAGGTCGCTCAGTATGCCGTTCCCCTTATGCAATTTGGTGATGACGCTGGCGTATCTATCCTTGTTCAGAGTGAAAGAGGTTTTGCATTTAAGCTACAACAATATGGAGGCAAGGTCAGAGCCCCGAATGCTGATATGTGGAAGGGTGTGATATCTTACGTTGCCTTGGCTGTCTAGAGCGAGCTTTTCCTGAAGCTCGGCTGTTGCGTTCAGCATATCTTCGATTCTTTCCTGGAATAATGGCTCTGAATTCCCGATACGCAATTGCGCTTCATCATTATATCTCTTCCACGCGTCACCATAAGGATTTCCTATCATGTTGTAAATTTCGGAATCCGGGGCAATCCCTCTCAATAGAATCGCACACGTATTTTGAAGTCTAATTTCCTCCGTTTTTAGGTCGGTAATCATCGATTTCACATCCTGTCTGGTGTTTTTCATTGCCGAGAGTATCGTCCGGTACGTTTGGAAGGCCCGGATCGCCACCGGCAGCGCGCCCAAAACAAGGCCTGCGGCCTCTATTCTCGCCGTAATGGAATACTGACTTTGAATTAGATTATAGCACGACATAGGAAAAGGTGAGAGGCTGAATAATTTCAGAACTCCTTTTGGGGGTGGGGCTGATGCTTGCGCCATCTAGGAACAACAGCTTACTGCATGCTTTATTCGCGCGGGCACCAATTAACTACTTTGACAGTGCCGTACAGGATTGGGGATGAGCCCCGCTTCTCTTTCCAAGGTATGCGTCGAGGCTGTGGAAGTTTGATATCATCCAACTCTTCGACTTCGCACATTAGTAACTCTATCTCCCCAAGGCATGATAGCTGCTCGAGGTGGCGATGGACATACTACCTTCGCTGGTACAGTCTACTCTTCAGGCTTTCAAAGCCTGGAATCAGTTGAGCTTGGAGATCGGGGGCGAGCAGCCACTGTACAGTCGCACTTTGCCAGATTTAAGCCGTGGGCTCGTAGTCTCGGGGCTCATCGCACTTCGGGAACGATATCGTTGGTATATCGCCTTCGGGACGCGTCCATCATTCGGTCCCATTTAGAATCACTACTCGAAGACCTCAATGGCTCCATTAGCGAAAGTAAGCTATGCAAGGAGTGTCTCATTGCTTTATTATTCATGGATCCGATAATCCATACCAGAGCTAATGGCCCGCCGTCACAGCTATTTCTTGTTTACAGAATCCGCACCGTCTGACTGATGGAGAGCAGAAAATGATCATATTGACAATGAACTCGTCATATTTTTTGGCGAAACTGAAAATGTTTCCGGCGATGGGAGTGCGTAGTAGTTTTGGTCCACTCGATTGGACTTACGATGGTCAATGTGTGGAGCGCGGACGGCAAAGGGATCAATACTGCAGAATAGAATATCGGACCCGGAGGGACCGGGTCAGTGCAGCAATATTGGAGCCCAGTCACCACATGGATCCTGGACCTCAATGAGAGATAGGGTCAGAGACATAGACCACGGGCACGGTCCTAGCACCTGGGGGAACAGGGCGACATCTTCAATTCCAGGATTGAATATTTACTGCAGAATCTTGGCGATCTAGCCTCGGTAATAACAGACAGTATGCGAAGCTTGGCGAGCGAGGCCGCGCAGTAGTAAATTGGCATTATGTTAATGGTCCAAGAGTCCTCAAGATCGTCTGCCTATCTTAGGGGTCAGGTCTATAGCGCCGTGGGAGAGTCTGCCATGGAAACAACAGGCCCGAGATTCGCAATGTATGCATTCTCGTGGCACCTGAGGGTGGTCTCTGAACACCGAAGCTTTGGTCTCAAGGTCACTCACTGCCTAGGTCGGAAAACCCCAAGGTGAGGAATGTGTTTATTTTACAGATGATGGGCAGTACTGCCCAGCTGATCGTTCCGGCAAGACGTTGTATGGGAAGTCTACTCCTAGTATCGGGGTGACTGTGACTTGCGATGACCACATGAATCTCAATACTCGTCCTGAAATGGTGTTTGCAGAGAGGTACGGAAAATGATACTCAAGAGCATGACGCAAAGCTCCCTTGGACATTAAGGTCTTTCCAGCGGCCGTGCCCAGGTAAAGTGCTACTCTATAGACAAGTCAGTGGAATCGCTGCTCAAGCTCTTCTGCTGAAAATCGAATTTAGTAAACTGGGGCGGTCGATGACCGACAAGTGTCCGCTCTACGGGGCATCATCAACAGCAGTGGAGACAGTTCTCTCGTATATGTGACGTTCTCATCCAGTGTCAGGCACATTTTGACGGATGTCCGCACATGGACATCAGGGACTCGTTGGGCCTCGAGTGGGAGCTACAGAGTGGTTTGTACGGCCTGGTCGGACGAATCAACTTACACGGTTTGGCGCCTTGCAAGCTGAAGAGGGTGTCCAGCGCGTCGAGTCAGGAGCACCAACACTTGCATAGACAGAAGCGCTATCGCTGGTCGTTGGTAACGGACTGTGGGTCGCGCTGCCACTCGAATGATGCGTCAACGGGCAGATAAGGCAGACAGACAGGCGGGCAGACACAAGACACGATACTGCCGCGCACAGTATTGAAATAGTCCGAAGTCTGACACAGTCGGGTTGATGCACCACGGAACTGAGGTACGGCGTCGCAAGAACCTTCTGAACAAAGTATGTTGGAGCATGGCCGTCTCGCGTGTCCGGACAGCCCCACCACTTGCGGCACAACAGCGGCCAGAGCTGGAGCCGGCCTGCTGCCGGCCTCCCCCCTGTTCCCCTGTTCCCCTGCAGCTGTCGGTCCCGCATCGGCAGCAACCCTGCGCGACTGCAGCGGGGGATAGCAAAAGGGGCCATCTCCCCAGTCGCAATATTTATTGAATTTTGCCGCCTTTCACGCCGCCGAGCTGTTCCCTCCCGAGTCGACCTGAACCTCATTTCTCCCCTCTTCCACCGACACGTCTCGCCCAATCCCAGACAGCCTGACAAGCAACTCCGCGCAAAATGTCCACAACAACCACCGTCACGACCTCCGGCATCAATGCCGAGACCATCCTGCGCCTGTTCCCCGACATCGACACGACCAACACTTCGGAGCTGGACGGTCACGATGCTGAGCAGATCCGCCTCATGGACGAGGTCTGCATCGTCCTGGACGAGAACGACCAGGCTGTCGGAACTGCCAGCAAGAAAGTTTGTACGTACCAAAGCTGTCAATTGCCCGCCCTGCGTGGTCTGTGTTGGCGCGTCGCCCGACTAACAAGCTCTCCCAGGCCACCTGATGACCAACATCGACAAGGGACTGCTCCACCGCGCCTTCTCCGTCTTCCTCTTCAACGACAAGAACGAGCTCCTCCTGCAGCAGCGCGCAACAGAAAAGATCACCTTCCCGGACATGTGGACCAACACCTGCTGCTCCCACCCGCTGAACATTCCTGGCGAGACTGGCTCCAACTTTGCAGAGTGCGTCGAGGGCGTCAAGAGGGCGGCGCAGAGGAAGCTTGACCACGAGCTGGGAATCAAGAAGGAGCAGGTCCCTATCGAGGACTTCCACTTCCTGACGCGCATCCACTATAAGGCGCCTAGTGATGGCAAGTGGGGAGAGCACGAGAGTACGTTGAACCCACACCTCCCCCTCCTCATTCCTCAGGCCGGGCTCTACGACCGAGCTGTAGGTAAGAACCCTGTGCTGACAAGCTGCAGTTGACTACATCCTCTTCATCAGGGCCAACGTCGACCTGAACGTGAACCCCAACGAGGTCCAGGCCACGCAATACGTCACACCCGAGACACTCAAGAAGCAGTTTGACGACCCGGCGCTCAAGTTCACGCCCTGGTTCAAGCTCATCTGCAACTCTATGCTGTTTGAGTGGTGGTCGCACCTTGACTCCGGCCTGGAAACCTACAAGAACGAGCAGCAGATTCGGCGCATGTGAGGTGACGTCTGGCGGAATCTTTTGCGATTTGACCTTTGTCCCTTTTCGTGGAGGACAAAATATGAGAAACAAAAGTTTAGACATGGTACTGCCTTTGTTCAGGCGCATGGCCTTGTTCCTGTGGCCCCGGTCCTCACCACACGAGATACCCATATCCGACTGTTGGCAAGCTGGAACTGTTACGATACTCCGCAATAGCACTAATACATGCATTGGCGATCTGGTTTCATCGCATAAGCTCTGTACCTCGACCTTACTGTTGGTCAGAGGTTCACAAGCACGCATCACTGCCGATCCTCAGAGATCCGATTGCTTCCGGTAGGACTTGGGTCCCATGTCAAGGGTGGACTTGCAAGGCGAGACGATCCAAGCCGTACACAGCCTTGGCCGCTCGAGGACACATGGATGGGGCAGGATAGCGGGGAAGAGAGATGCGGACACGGGTGTCAGCATGGTTGCGAGGCCGAGGCCGAAGGGCAGGCATCATCGTGCAGCGAGCACGGGCACGAGGCTGTCACCGGGATCTATTGACTGTATCTGGTTGGCGAGATAACGCTGGCATTTTGAAATACAAGGTATCACGCTGCGTCTCTGATGCAGTCAGACAGGGAAACAACAGACTCGACCGCCCTGCCAGTACCTTAGACATCCCGACGCTGCCGGGCTTTGGCTGATGCATGTTCGTGTGCCCGTGCCCTCATTTGACGCCTCATGGCAGCAAGTAGCAGGCATAAGACGCCCCGGGGGCAATGATGCCGATTCTGCGTGGGACAGACAAGAATCAACGGCGGCGTCGTCACCTGTCGCCCTCTCGGGTCGGAGCCCGATAAGCCACCCAGATATGCTGCCCGTCACTGTTCAAGGCCGGCAGGTCTCACCCTGCTCTGACCAAGACGGGGTCTCCTCACGGGTTCCTCCACTCAAGTGTCGCTGCTTGAGTTGCTGCTGCACATGCATACATCCCGCGTGCCGGTGGTAGCCCGCCTACCCCGGCAGTCACGAGTACCTAGAACTCGGTGGGTTGTATGCAGGCAATAGACAGATCCGACTCTAGGCGCATGGGACGCATGTACCTACCAGTCCCAACATTCCGTTGTGACGGCGCCTATTTAAGCTTCCCTAGCTTGTCCCGCCCGTTGCCTCTCCTCCCTTCTTGCTACTGTCAACGCTGCCACACTACTACTCCTTTCCCCAGTCCTCCAAAAAGAAACACTTTTGCCAAACCCCCAGACTATTCACCAACAGAGTATAGGGTTCCAGCAACATCACCAGCTTCATCCACCAGTGTGCTCCAATCTAAAACAACTGACCATCCCATCACAACTGAACCCGCCCTTTGTCCCTACAGGAACCCACGAACAAAGCGTCACAGCATCTGCTCGCCCGATAGCTCGTGTGCCTGCTTTCCTGACTGAACCACTGGTTGAACCTCATCATCTGAATCTCAATTATCCAAGGCGTTATTCGTCGAACTCTACATTGATGTCTGTTGATATACGCACCTGTCTCAACTGCCTCACCCACCCCTCCAGATTTATGCCCGTCTCGAGATCCCAACTGTCTCGAGTCCACACGGGTGATAGTATCCAGAATATAAAACCCGCGTAAAAGTCCAAGGTGAGTCTCCTCTGCCCTGTCCGCAAGGCTGTCGCGGGACCAACTTTCCTGACGGCTTGTTCGCCTAGTCAACGACGTGCCCAGCATGGAGACTGTGAACAGTGCTAGCACCGTCACGCTTGTCGAGCTGAAGCACTCGCTCATCCCCAAGAAATGGGGAGAGTCTGTCCGTATTGTCGACATGGCCGAATGCCAGCAGGTGGCCATATCGCTGGCTCATGCCTTCGCCACGGACGACCTCGCACGCTACCTTCTGGACTCGGACGACATGGCCGGACTATCCCCAGAAGAAAAGTGGAAGCTGCACGTGGACATATTCCAGTACATCGTCGCGGCTCACTGTCTTAACGGCGAGGTTCACGTCATTGGGCCAGACCATGAAGGCGTCGCGTTGTGGTCAGTGATCCCGCCATGTCCCCTGCATTGCTCCTCCCTACCTCCCCGACCCTAGCTGACAGGTCATACTGCCGCTTTCTGTGAAAATCAAGGCGAATGCCATCAGTGATTCTGACAATTCACAGGATGCCGCCTGGGAAAAACATCGACGACTGGTACACTGTTTTGCGAAGTGGCATGTGGAGGCTTTACTTCCAGCTCTCGTCTGAGGGCAGACAGCGCTACTACAATGAGATGCTTCCGCTGCTCCACGACACCAAGGCCGAGGTTCTTGGCGAGCGCGACGAGAATGCCTACTATCTCGTCTATCTGGGCACCAAACCCCACGCGCGAGGTAGAGGCTACGCCCGCAAGCTCCTGCAGACCATGATCGCCAGGGTAAGTCTCGATCCTAGCCCTCTCCTCTTTTCGGGCGGGGCCACCCTCGCCACTGAGATCAAATGCTAACGTTGCCGACTAGGCTGATGCTGAGAACCGGCCTGTGTACCTTGAGTCGAGCTCTTTCGCCAACAACGCCTACTACGCCAAGTTTGGGTTTGTTGTGAAAAAGGAGATATTCCTCAAGCGAGGGGCCGTTCCGGTCCAGCTGACCATCATGGTGCGAGAGCCCCAGCCCGTCGCCAAGGTTGCTAACGTCCCCGCCGTCAAGCCGCAGTTTAAGACAGCAGCACCGAGTGGCCGTACTCCGAATTCTTGATGAGAGAACTCCTGGATGGTGGGCCGGGCAAGTGGCCGACTTTTCTGTTCTCTTGAGAGAAAGGGGGAGGCCCCGTGCTTGCTGGCCCCGTGTGCACCCCAACGTGTAGCTGTGTGTGCCTGCGTGTGTGCTAATTTTGTGGTTTTGTGATTTCATTCTTGTCTTTTTTTCTTCTTTGTGGTGGCAATGAGGCTAGACTAACCCAAAGTCCCTCCTTATGGTCCTTCCTTATTTCACGCTTTGTTGCAGTGGCCATTAGATTGAAAGCTTGTCAGGCCCTTGATTTCTACCATCTTGTCCCCCGAAACCAACACCCGCCCCGCGCAAACCGGTCTTTACATCAATAGCATAGGTATTATCGTGACATTGAAGAAAAACAAAAGGGCAATCATTCCTTTTGCCGCAGAAGACGCCATTCCAGCCCCAACCAGTACAATTGTGGATGCAAATGTCTTCCAGGCGGCCATGTTCCCACGTACGCAAACAAAAAGAGGCGGGTAAGTCCGAATGATCAGTACTCGAGTATCGCCCACGTCTCGTCGTCGACTGTTGTGTATACAAGCCCCTGCCCCAGTAATTCGTCCGCCGCGGAAAAGACCTCACGGCCTGTCATGCCCGTGCCGCCCGTGATGAGGTTGAGGTGCACACCCTCGTTGCTGCCAGGTGTCTCGGAGAGGAACTTGAACATTTTCTTGGCGGCGGGCCCGCAGGCGCCGAGCTTCGCGGCGTTCTCGCCACCACCGTTGGCGCCGTACGAGTCGACAAACATGCTGTCGCCATTGCCAGCGTTGCCGTCACCGTTCGCGGCGCCGGCGGCGCTCAGATCGCCCTTGGTCATGTAGAGGTGGACGTAGGTGGCCTCGAGCAAGTGGTAGTGGATCTCATTGTTGTCTTCGACGGCGCGGAGGAAGTGGGCGCCGATGTGGCGCTTGTTGCCAAAGGGCTTGAGCCGGCCCCAGACGCGGACGTACTGGTCGACGTGGTACTTGGGCTCGAGCTCATCGGGCTTGTCGGCATCGACCCACTTCTTGACCTCGATGGTCCCCGTGCCGTCGTCGATGCGGTAGGTTATGTTGGTCGACTGCGGGCTCACCTGGCGCACCTGCCCCACGAAGGTCACCTGGGTGACCGGGTGGCCGTCCAGGGAGAAGTCGTTGGCGCCTGGGTATGTCTCCTCGGGTTCGTAGAGCTGTTTGATCGTTACGGGGCGGAGGGACTCCTCGGCGTAGTTCTGGATGGTGGGGCACGCCCGTGTTAGCACATGCTTTTGTTTCTGGGCGGCGTGCCAAATACGGAGAGGGATATAGCATCGGAAGGGCGCGCAGGTACCTTCTGACCGCCTTGTCCTCCTTGGCTGCCTGGCTGCGACCCGCCAAAGACGAAACCGCCGTCATTGTCGCCGCCTTTGGCGCCGTATGATGCGTACGAAGCTGTCGTGCATTTGTCAGTCCCGGGGTATGTTTTGTTGTTATTCCCTTGAGTGAAAATCAAAAGACTTAACGTACTACTCATTTTGAAGGGCAGTGGTGAGTCCAAAGAGGGGTTGTGGCGTGGGCGAGGTTGCGGTTTGGGTTGTGTTAAAGTCTGGGATCAAATCGAGGGAGACGCGTCTTGAGCAGGAGTCGACGCGCCGTGCTGCCGGGAAACCACTTTAACGTGCTTACTTTACTGAGGGTGGGGTTCTGGGACTAGGCAGGCACCAGCTGGAGGGGGGGGAGGGATCGGGCCTGGGGATCCCTTACATAAGCACAGGGACGGTTCTTGCACGGCCCAAAAGGGGCCTAACTACCTACCTAGGTAGGTACCTAGGTAGGTACCAAGGTGCTGGATTTGTATGCATTTAATCTTTGATTAGTCTACCTACCTACCCAAGCTCCACTTCAAACTAGCCACTCGGTCGCACTTTGTAGCGTAGACTGCCTGTCAGGGTATAGAATGTTCTAGGAGCCTTTAGCAACCCCGCGATCGGTGGTGTTGACATCTGATCTGGAGCCCCAGGCGGCAAACCATATGCGGTAGCCGGGGGTCGCAGCGGGTCTTTTTTAGCCTCGGCTCACTCGCCTCGTCATGATCAACGTCAACCAGTCCGACAATCACCATTCTACTCAACGCCAACAACTACACTGCCTTTGCTGAGGCACCCTCCAAATAGTCAGAGTCTTGTGTGGAAGCCAACATCATCCTAGCTAACTTGTTTGCTTGCCTGTTGTATTTGTGCCCGTCTCTGTGTCAATCGACTCTCCTTTGTTTACAGCTCATTCATATCCGCCTCCACATCCCCATCGCCCATCATCCTCACTTACATCCATATACCGCCCCCACCTCGGCCGGCTCTTCGAAGACAACTTGAAGCCTTGTCACACTTCACAGCTCGGCTCAGGTCGTCATGGCTCCATCTAATTCCGCCACCCTACCCATCATTCCTTTGCCCCATGGCATCGTGCTCCTGCCCGGGACCATCCAGAGAATCCCCGTTTCTCCCAGCCGTCCGGACATACCGGCATTGCTCTCAACCGTCTTCACCCGTGCGGCTGCCAGCGGCTCCAATGGTCGCATGGAGACCGTCCCTATCGCTTGTGTTCCCCAGGCTCGCTTGTCACCTTTGATGGGACCGAACGGCCAGCTGCTTATTGAGAATGGCGAACGGGACTACTCAAAGGTCGCCCAAGATGACTCGGGACGCAAGTTGTCCAAATCCGATCTGTTCTCCTGTGGTGTCGCTGCAAAGATCACTGGTGTCGAAGGCCGCGGAACTGGCGATTTCTCTCTGATCGTAGAAGGCGTTATGAGGGTTAAGGTAGAGAAGATCTACCAAACACAACCATATTTCGAGGGCAAGGTCACCTATCTCAAAGATCAAGGTAAGGCCTCACCACGCTTCTCACTAGACGGAGCGACTCCACCATGCCATGCCCTACGTCCTGCTCGATCCGCCCCATCTGGCACCATCATGGACTCGCGTGCTAACCCGCTACCAGTATCACAAGACAAGCCCGTCGAGGAACTATTCCAAGCTCTCAGGCTTCTGTCGAGGGAGTTGGTCGCAATACTCAGGGTGGCTGCCATATTTAGATCATCAGGCTCTCCGGGCCTGTCGCCGCTTTTGGCTCGGAGACTGGATTTCTTTATTAACAAGAAGACCCTCGCCGAAGCCGGCCTCCTCGCAGATTTCATGGCCAACGTTGTCGATGCATCCTTTGAGGAGAAACTCAAAGTCCTGTCACTTTTTGACACAAAAGAGCGGATGGTCAAGGTTATCGAGCTTTTGGAACGGCAGATCTCCTCCATCAAAAACAACATTCGCATTACCACTTTCACAAACTCGTCTGTCCCGATCATCATCGACACCGACGACAAAGACCAGGAGCCCCAACGCAAGCCCAGCAAGCCACTCGGGCCAGTGCGGGGGCCTGGGAGTGGATTTGGCATACCTTTTACGGGTTCAAGAGGAATGAGTAGTCCATCCGGCGGCGATGATGATGAGCCCAACGAGATAGAGGAATTGGAGAAGAAGCTTGAGGCGGCGAAATTATCCCCGGAGGCGGCCAAGGTGGCTGAAAGGGAGCTCAAGCGACTGAAGAAAATGATTCCCGCCCAGGCTGAGCACGCTGTCACCAGAAATTACTTGGAGACACTCGCCGAAATTCCATGGACCAACGTTACGGATGACAGACTCGGGCCTGGGACCCTGACAGCAGCAAGAAAACAGCTCGACGACGACCACTACGGGCTGGAGAAGGTCAAGGCCAGGCTCCTCGAGTACCTCGCTGTGCTGCGACTGAAACAGTCGGTCAACGAGGACATAGATGCGAAAATCAAGCAAGCCGAGGAAGAAATTGCAGCTCTGGAGACAGCTAAGAATTCCAAAGATGGCACGCCTGCTCCAGAGAAATCAGATGACGAGGTCAAGTCAAGCACGGCTAAGCTCGAAGTCCTGAAGAGTAAGCGGATGGTTGATAAGTCGCCAATCCTGCTTCTCGTCGGCCCTCCCGGAGTCGGGAAGACATCTCTGGCGCGATCAGTGGCCAAAGCCCTGGGTAGGAAATTCCACCGGATTTCCCTTGGTGGTGTTCGCGACGAAGCAGAGATCCGTGGTCATCGCAGGACTTACGTAGCTGCAATGCCGGGCGTCATTGTTCAAGGCCTGCGCAAGGTCGGGGTGGCTAACCCTGTCTTCCTCCTGGACGAGATCGACAAGTTGGGCCAGGCAAACTTCAACGGAGATCCCTCAGCTGCCATGCTAGAAGTTCTCGACCCGGAGCAGAACCACACGTTCGTGGATCACTACATCAACATCCCTCTGGACCTTAGTAAGGTCCTCTTTATCGCTACCGCCAACTCACTTGATACTATACCCGCTCCTTTACTGGACCGCCTGGAGATGATCTACCTCCCTGGGTATACGACTTTGGAGAAGCGGCACATTGCTACGTCTCACCTTATACCCAAGCAGGTGCGTGTCAATGGTCTTGACGAAGATCACGTCAAATTCACCGATGATGTTGTGTCCAAGATCATCGAATCCTACACCCGCGAGGCTGGAGTCCGCAACCTGGAGCGGGAAATTGGTAGTGTATGCCGAGCTAAAGCAGTGGAATACGCTGACGCCAAAGACGCCGGCCGCTTGGAATCGTACAAGGCCCAGCTTACGGTCGAGGATGTCGAAAATACCCTGGGAATTGAGAAGTTCGAGGAAGAAATCGCCGAGAAGACAAGCCGCCCAGGCATTGTCACGGGCCTCGTGGCTTACAGCTCTGGCGGCAACGGCTCTATCCTGTTCATCGAAGTGGCCGACATGCCTGGTTCCGGCACTGTACAGCTGACTGGAAAACTTGGGGACGTTCTGAAGGAGAGCGTGGAGGTTGCCCTGTCCTGGGTCAAGGCGCACGCCTTCGAGCTTGGATTGGCTCAAGACCCATCCGAGAACATCATGAAGAACCGTAGTATTCACGTGCACTGTCCTTCCGGATCCATCCCCAAAGATGGGCCTAGCAGCGGCATGGCGCAGGCGATTGCGCTGATATCCTTGTTCTCCGGCAAGGCTGTACCACCCACTATGGCCATGACGGTACGTGCTGTGCCACTCTTACACACCTTCACAGGGCTTACGTGCGTTGCGGGTCGGAGGCTAACATGACATACGACTTAGGGAGAAATATCGCTTCGTGGCCGCGTCACAGCAGTTGGTGGCATCAAGGAGAAGTTGATTGGGGCGCTTCGAGCTGGTGTCCAGACCGTCATCCTACCGGCCCAAAACCGGAAGGACGTCAAGGACCTGCCACAGGAGGTCAAGGATGGTCTTCACATTGTCCATGTCAGGTAAGCCTCCCCTCGCTCATGCTGTGCTCAGAGAGCAGCCTCTCCAGCTCAACTTTCAACCTCGTCTATCTACACCCTTTACTGACAGTGACTGCTTCAGCCACATCTGGGAGGCCCTGCGTTACATCTGGCCAGAAGCACACTGGCCCGAAGATCACGAGCTTCCGGGGTTCCAGAGCCGGCTGTGAACATGGCCTCGGTCGCTTGCGCTCCTGCGACTCGCGAACCACAAGCTACGTGACCGAGACATGCTCTGTCTCTGTGGCTGGGTTCGTCTCACTCATAGACCAAGGCAAATATTCCGGTCTCTGCGCCCGAGCATATGTAATGGTTCCCATTGGGCGCCGGCCCTCTCTGCTGTGATTTCCCACTCACACATTTCCGGACTGTTGACCGTTGGACGAATGTCAGGAGCCCACGTTGCCCACATATGCGAGCTCGCGACGTCGCGCAGCAGTAGGGCCGGCACTTACCAACGTCACGGATATAGTGCTTTCTCGTCTAAATCTGAGATGGGATCTTTGTGTGATCCGCACTTGCCTTGCACAAAGTCTTGACTTGGCTGCAGGACGAACGTGCCGGACAGGGACACGGGGACGATTATGGATTGCAGTGATCGATGGACGCCCCACGGCCGCCCTCACACCTTCGGAGAAGGGAACGGGTATAAGGGAGAGGAACGGCCTGCGGCGAGGGACATGAACATGCACATTACGCAGGAGACTACCATGGCGATGTTGAGGGGCGGATTATGCGTGGTTCCTGCGGACGCGAGTATTGTACAGGGGAGCAACATCTCTCACGCTGTGTTATATATATCCGGTTGAACAAGCGCACCCCGTTCACCGTTCAACAGCGTCGTTTAATTGCAAGATCTTTGGACGAGGTTCGCACAAAAGGAGAGTTATACAGTCACCTACCACGGTGCCACGTTGGACAATCTGACACAGGCGCCCGACGATCACCGTTGGTCCCCGGGCTGCTTATTCGTCGTCGACTGTCTCTTTGTGTCTGGGTTTCTGGTCCGATCTCCCATGATGGCCCCGCTCACCCATGTCTTGGTTCCATGCGCATCTCTACGTCTGGCCTGGGTGAGTGAGTTTCGGCTGAAGTTGCGGATAGTTTTAGTCCATCTGTCACTCACCCGTCATGCCCCCCTCAATGCTCACCCTTGCTCATGTTCCGGCCTGGGATTGTTGTTTGGGCGGATGGGCGGATGATGGAGAGTAGCAGTGCACACACACTACCTGCAGAATAGGAAAATGGATGAATTTGTTGTGACCACAAAGGGACGAACTAAGCCTGGGCATTACCCAACGCATCTGCCTCCTTGGGTCCCGCGTCCTTGGTACTCGACCCATTTGCCCCGTGCACCCCGCCTCGGAAAATCTCATGAGACGGGAACCGGACGGAAATGTGCGTTGCCCGGCTGCCGTGCCTGCGTGCGAAATCGCCCGGCCGGTACCTGGGCAGGCAGCGCAGGGCCGTGACTTCTCTTTGTTTTGCTCCTATTATGCCGTTGGCCCCCCGTGTTTCTTTCCCTGGCTTGGCCCCTCCTGTTCTCGACGGACGAACGAACGAACTGTGAACGAACTATACTATACATAACATACATACATACATACATACACCTACAGGCTCAAGGTCATGCGCTCCGGTGCTCTGGCCCGGTGGCCGTGTTTTGGCCGGGGGGCCGATAAATCATGCAAGCTTGAGTTTCCAAACCGCCCCTCAGTGACCAAGTGTTCGAACCATACCCTCGCGTGACCCGTTCGCGACGTGTATGTGTGTGCTAAATTTGGGGCTGGCCGATGATCAGCAGTCAATAATCTTGTCGCAATATAGGCGGGACAGGGCGGCGGTCCTGGGTTGTTCCCAGGTGACGTGCCGGCCCTGCGGCCGTGGGGAATTTTTCTGGCTAGTCATAGCACGAGTGCCCCTGCAACGGAGGTTCCGGACGAGTCGAATGCGGCGCCTGCTTTACGGTGACAGTACTTTTATACACCCCGAATTTGTAAACCTCTTCAAAGAGGATGTGGACATCTGATATCACCCCCGTGCCCCCTCATCATGACATTCCAGCGTCGATCCCTCGGCCCAGGGTGGAGCCCGAGTCTCTCCACAACCGAACAATGTCTCTGTCTGTGTCTGGATGTTCTGGTGACACGGGGTGCGACGACGGGGGCAGCGAACCGGGCAGGAGAAGGGGGATGGAGATGGGGACCGGCACCTCGGGCGAAGACACCGCGGCCGGGGTCTGGGAAAGGAAAAAAACGCCCAGGTGCAGGGCCGATGCCACGTTTCTCTTTTGGGAGAAAAGAACGATGAAACCAGACAACGATAGACGAGAGCGTCGAAGGTCACAGGCCTTGAGCTTGTGTCGGAAGACCGCCCAGCGTCGACAGCCTCTCCATGACCGCGTCGCACAGCACACTTGCGGCGCACACAACATACCGACTACACGCAGCGTGCAGCACACCGAACACAGCATACAGTACCGCACTGGGTCCTGTTGCAGTCGAGGCGGCTACGACATGTCGATCCCAACCGACTGTGCGCGCATGCGGTTGTGGTTATGGTGTGGGGATTCAATCGTGAAACCCAAAATGTGTCCCATCTGTGTAATATGATGTGGGTGGGGTGTGCGTTTGTGCATGTCTGCGTCTGTGTGTGAGTGAGTGACCAACAGAGCGACTCTGTGTGGGTGTGTGCGAGAGCCGTCTCTTTTTTTGGAAGCGGGAGAGTACATAGATACGTCTGCCCGTCCTTTCTATGTGTGTGTGTGTGGGCAACCTGGACAGGGACATCGGCCGTCCGAGTCGTTGTTTGTTCCGAAGTGCAATATATTTCAAACGTCCGAAGATACAGCGCTTGGCGACTGATCTCCGGGCATCTGGGTCCCTCGAGAGGGGCCGCGGAGGTGGTGCATGCAGCTCTTGTTACAGTAGCGAGCATGCAGGCACGGCTTTGTTCGGTACATGGCCAGGCGCACTGGAACCCTCCCTATGTGGTTCCGGTAGCAGCTACCGAGCCACACTGCCGGGGCGGCCCGCTCTTCGAAGTACCTGGCCATCACCGACCAGAAAAGCATGCAGGTACTCTGTAGCAATAGCCCACTTGTGGCAGTAATAATACCACCACGACACAGGTCCATGTAGAACATCGTGGGGCGTATACCGTGCCTCGCAAAGCCGACGAGACGGCCGGCCCGGCTTCGCCGCCCTTTCAGCCAGAGTTGACTTCTCGAGACGGCTAGCCTAACTCTATTGCTCCTCCTTGCCACATCAGACAGCCAGACAAAAAACAACTGGAGTTACAGATGGGGTGAGCGATCCTCTCTGGCCGGACGAGGACAGGAGGAGGACAACGAGTCGGAGGGCGGTGACCAAGCCCGCCAACACGCCCGCCCAGGCAGCCCGCCGGGGAGGAAGGGTAGGTCCATCTGGTGGAAGAAGGACGCTCGTCTCGCCCAAGGCCCAGGTGACATGTGGCCTCGCATTCGGATCATGCGGTGGTCCACTGGCGGCCAACCTTCGCCAGTCAGTTGCCCAAGTTGGGCTGCGATGGGCGAAAGACAACTAGCGAGCGAGGCATGAGTGTCGGGAAAATCCCCGAGATCTTCGACGTCAAGAAGGCTGGGATACCGCCATGGCCGTCGAGTCGGGACGCCGCAGCGTTGTCCGCGCACCCCTACGAGATTGGGTTCGCCAGCAAAGAACTTCTGGAACAAGCGACTTGAAGGTTAAGCCTCGACAGGAGATCTGCTCCGACTGACACAGACGTCAACAACCTGATTCCCCGACCTGGGCTAGTCTGGGCTGCCCCCTGCTCTGTCGTGGTCGAGGGTCAGGGCTTTCGTTGTCCGTGGCCCTGCTTGGCGGGCGAGCCTGCCCAGAACGACAGCCTGATCTTGGCCCATCTGCGGTGGTGATGGTGAAGCAATAGCAGCACCGGCCGAGGACTTCCCTCCTGCCCCCTCTCCGCCAGTCTGGTGTCGTTGTGCTGCACCGCTCAAGTGGTCTCAGGACTGCACCGGTGGTGAGGCGGGTTTGGATGATATGGGGGCGGATCAACTGTGCTCCATGAGATCCTGCCCAAGTCAATGCCCGGGACAGGGACAGGGTTGTCGACAGGGACAAGGACCCCTTCCTCAGGCAAAGGCCGGTCGGCGTATTATTTCTGTAGGCTAGGAAGGTTATTAACCATCAGACCTAGCGATGCTACGCTGGACGGAGCGCGCTGGATCCAACAGTTCGAGGATCGAGAGTCGCAAGCCGAGGTGCCGGAAAGCTACGTTAGCATGAACGCTACGGTCGCAGGGCTTCTTCCCAAATGCCCGCGTAATATAGGCAAGGATGGGCTATAGTAAGATCGTGAAGGTGTGAGCGATCGATGACCGGTTCCCGAGAATCCTGAGTTTCAGCTGCTGCAGGTTCCCCAGCCTGGGCCGACAGCATCTGGTTCCTGGTAGCGATGGCACCTTTGGCGGGCCCTGGGAGATTTGGAGATTGGGGGCATGAACTCGGGCCTCACTCTCCCAGTCTCCCGCTCACGACCCTCACCAGCCTTGGCCAAACTCACCTCACCTCACCCTGGTCTGCGCCCCGGACACTTGACAGTCCCCATTGAGCAAATTATTTCGTCCCATCTTTTGCCCTTTTTTTTTTATTCCTCCGCGTACCCATGTGCCAGTCCCTCCCCTTGTCCTTGACGGTGAGTGTTTCTGGGGAAGCCGTGCCACCACCCCAGTCCGGTCCCCATCTATTTCGGAAATACGCTGAGGCTCGGAGAGCCAATGGTGGAGTTTGGCCTGAGGTAAGCCGAGCCGCCTTCGTCATTGCATTCAAACCCAGCGGCGACGGCAGTCAGTCAGTTGAGAAGACAGCCTTGGCGGCCACGGTGCTGCTTCTTGATCGCCGCACAGGCTTGCAGCGTCGAATCCGACAATCCGGTAGAGTGGCATCTATACCACATATACAACGCCGTGCTAAGCACACAAGCGGAAGTAGTGGTATCACCAGCGCGAGAGAAGGGATCCCATGGCCCGCTCTGTCACATCAGCGAGCTGGACCCGGATAGTTTAATCAATGGCGTAGTAGGGCTCTTTGCGACCCCACGCCGCACCGCGCGCAATCACGTCGCGCTGCATGTATGTGCAGACACATGTAAGCTGTTAGGAAGACATACGCGCATGTGTGCATGCAAGCGCACACCCACTACAAGAAGCTTTTCGGGCAGTTCGAGACGCTGAGTACGTCTGAAATGAGTTTGCAGCCCATCCTGGGCGGCGCGCGGCTCGGACATGCATGTGGCTAGCAACATGCCACCTGCACCACACCACACCAAACTATACCAGTGCATCCGCACAGAAATAGTTGTCGTCGCCCATGTTGCCATCGTGGTGCTACATGCAGCGCTCACCTCAGGAAGGCGACAAGGGGATAGGGAAAATTTAAGGGGTCTGGTCCTCTTGCTGATCCGCGCGTCAGCTCCATGCAGGCTAGGTCAGCACCAGAGGGAAGAGTTCGAGAAATTCTCCGCGTGATGCAATTCCGTCCGGCAGCTAGCTCGCAGACCGCCCGGGGTGGGCGTATCAACTGGAGATTGGGTATCGGCTTGTGCAGACAAGTGACCCTCTCCTTCCCCCCCCCTGGTGCCTGCTGCGACGGCAACGTGGCCGCCCCGGACAAGGCGGCGGCATGCTCATCATCATCAAAAAAAAATCCAGCCCCCATCCGCGAGAGAAAGTGTAAGTATAGTGCCAAGGCCCTTGCCGGAAGTGATGTGGCAGGCGTGGTTCGCCAGATTCACCACGCTTGGGTGCTCTCGTACTTCGTCGACAGGGTTATGGGGACAGGACGAGGAAGAGGATTTAACCGCGGTCCAAGTCAAATCGGAAGATTAGGAAGGGTCAACAAGGGGTTGAAGCACTGACATGCTGCAAATCAACTGAACGGTGAACCGGGGTGGCCGTCTGATCTTTGACTCGATGAAAACCTCCGGATTTTCCTTCCTCGTTGCCAACTGTCGCGCGGGGTGGGAACGATGGAATGACAGGCGGCAGGTGGCCCAACTGAGATCCGGCTTAAGGCCGACGAGGGGGGTTGCGAAGGAGGATAACTCTGCTTGGTTGCTTGCTGAAACTTGACTGCACGAGTCAGCGGTGCCAGTAAATCCGCCGTCTCCTAACACCTGCCACTGGGCCTGACCCTTCCAGCAAGAGCCTCTGTCTCGGCATGACTCTTTGGCCGCCGGCCTCGCCGTGGTTACATATGACAGTGCTACCTACTTGCCCTCCCTGGGACACAAGATTCTGGTGAGATCTCCAGGTGTCAATATGGCAGCATGTCCCTCGGCCTCCGCATGGCTCTGTGCAAATTGAAGGAGGCTTGCGGCTCTCCACCTCGGCGGTTGGAGTGGCTTCCGTTGTCCGATTTGTCTCATGTGCATCTCTGGTAGCGGGGGTACTTTTCTTGTTATGAATCTTGCGCAACGGCTGTCAGCTTCCAAGATCTGCCCTACGTGGCTGAATACAAACGCGCGGCATGTTCGGAACCGGGTATGCCAAAGTAACGAGATACTGGATCCTTAGCAAGATTGGTGCCGTTGGCAGGTCCATGAGGCCAAGCGACCTTGGCCAGCAACCCATGGCCACTAGACAGATATGCAGGTGCTGGAGCTCTTGCCGGTTGCAACAGACGGGATTCGAGACACGAGTGGTTCTGACCCCGGCCTTGAGGCTGTCTAGGGAAAGCTCCGATTGCTCGAGAAGTATACGGTAGCGGCGTTTGCTATTCTCTACCTGGCCCGTTCAAGTTTGCAACAGGGGAAACGCCTGGCCCTTAGCCGCTGGACACATCAGGTGCGCAGACACAGTACGCAGTGCTATGCCCGTATCCACCGGCACAGCACGGTTCGGATTTGTGTCTGGCTGCCGACGGCATCCGTGGCGTGGAGCCCCGGGTCCCCATCCTGACTGCGTGCATCGCGAGCCGGACAAAAGACGGAGAAATTCATTTATCAAAACCCTTGTGGAGTTCTGCAGAAAGTTCCAGGACATGTGTACAACACTATCGGAAAAAAGGACCGAAGTGGTGTAGGGTGAGGGCCTCATGGTGGATAGCTTCTCGGGCTTGCGAGACCCGACATAACTCCTGGCTTGTGCGATTTAGTGCCAAGGTGGGTTAGCTTAGCTGCATTTGATATCAACCGTTGCGAATTGCAGCACGTGCGCAACGCAGGATGCTCGCAAAGCTGAGAGCACCGACCAGCCACCGCATCCTCAGCCAGCACTGCACCCTTATTAGATGGAGACAAAAGAGCAGTTCGATGGGGCCGAACGCATCAGCTTTGAAACGAAAATGATCCCCGGTCATCTCCAAAGCTGCCCGCGGCGTCCGCTGTCCGCTGGGACCTGTCAGATCGCGTCATCCTGTTGCTATCAGGCGGCCCCGCCCTGTCCGTCATGTTGTCACTTTCGGTATAATGAGGCTGGCGTGCATCATGCCATGGAAATCTCCCGGCCGGGACTCTGTGCTACAGATAGGCAGGCAGGTATGCTAGCTGGCGGCGAACCTAGCATGTGAAGACCGCATCCTCAGCTGACGGCGACCGTCCCCACCTACGCGTCACGTTGCATTTTTCCATAGATAGAAACCGCCCAGGGGAGCAACCCGGAACGGGAGATTCGCAAAATGGCTGGGTGCGGGACCCAGGAGGCAGTGCTGAGAGTGAAAGCTTGTCGCAAGGAGGACGAGAGTCAAAAGTCAGCACATGGCTTGGCCTCTGGGGATCCAAGGCATGCCGGGATCTCGGTATGGAACTTTTCCTTTCGAGTGACCCGCCGGGAAGGGGGAGGGGGGAAAAATGAAAAAAAAAAAAAAGTCTCCAGCGGCTCCATCCCGCACGAGTGTTGTAGTTGTGTCATATATCAGAGCCAGCCGGGGTAGCCGCAGGAGGCCATAGCTCGCCGACTGCCAAACTGCGACGGCAGCACCAGGCGGCAGCCAAGGGTTCGGGCGATATTTCGAACCCCGGCCGGATGGATGGGCCAGAATGTGGCCTTCGCTCCCCGGTCTCTGGCAGCCCACCAGCCCATCGAGCCCAAGGCCCCCTGTTCCTGCGTCTTATATTAGCTTCATTAAAGATTGTCGGGCCTCTCCACGCTCCCATGTGGGATGACGTGGGGACGGACCGGGGGCCTACGGTGAGCGGTACTTGATGACTGGGTACCTTGGCCTGGTGGGACATTTGAGGCTCCTTCTGGCAGGTATTGTGAGCGCTTCTGCGCCGTGACCCGTGAGAGCTTCCCCTCCGTGGGCCGTGGGCCGTCCGTAATTTGTGTTGACAAGCGGAGAATGGAGCGGTGTGGTGACGGAACAAAGTGGTGCACTCGAGTAGGCTGGAGTGTGTACAAAAGCATCTGCTGAGTCAGTCGGTCCAGCATCCGAAACGTGTTGCAAAGAAGGCGGCGTAGAGGCGGCAGGGAAGCGAGTAGGTAGGTAAACACGACCAGGCCCTGTGTGCAGCGGGATAGAAAACGGTACTTTGGATGTGTGAACACCAGGGACCAATCTGGCAAGACCGACCCTCCGGAAGCTCTGAGAGCTTGTTTTGGTTGGGAGTACGGGGAGCTAGGCGTGCTAGGCGTGCTAGGCGTGCTAGGCAAATGGCCGAGGCTTGGGCTATGTCAGGAACTCAAGCCACAGCGGGGCAGGTGTCGAAGAGAGAGGGCCCCCCATTGGAGAGTAGGAGAGAGAAGCTTGGGAGGGTGGGTAGATCGAGCTGCAGAAAAGGGAAGAGACCCGCCGAATCAAGGGGCGGCCAGTACCATCGTTGATGGGCACAGGTGATGGTACGGGCCCGGACCTCACGGGCTAGGGTGGGAAATGCTTCCAAAATGCTTCCATGGCGCTTCCAGGCCCCGCCCAGGTCTCCTGCCACCGCCGTTACGGTGGGAATACGCGGAGCTCCACCCAGCCTGCCTCGGCGCCTGACGGGACCCTAGGGCCACCGTGTGTGCTGTACTGTATGTCACTGTGGCCCGTCATCCGGTGCAGGTGAGAGGTGAGCAGGCCTGGCTCGTGGGTCAGGGAACATTGCATCAGCGTGGAGACGCCAGTGTTGCCCCTCTGGATGCTGCCGACACCGACATTAGAGGACGTGTGAGCGCAGAGGCGCATGAAGGCGGGTGCATCAAGAGGCGCGAATAAGCTCTGATCGCATAAGTCGTGCGGATGGTCTCACACAAAGATGGGACGAGAGATCGACAGGGTGGCAGCGGTAACAAGATGGGGCAATAGGAGGAAGCCGCTATAGGCTGCTAGCCCCGAACAAGATGGGATGATTGAGCGTTGATGTCGCACATTCAGCCTCCTCCCAGACGGCAGGCCTGACCACATGGTTTGAGCCGCATCGACTTCCTCCTTCCAATTCCGGTGCTACGCCAGCACACACACACACACACACACACACACCACTTTGACTTTTTTTTTGCCCTTCCACGTTCCTGCTTGTTGGTCGCGAGACGAATACGCCTGTCTGCAAGCCAGCATCACCTCGTCTCTCTTTTGTCCTCATGACCACAAGACCGCACGGGTTTCAGATCTGACGATTCATGCATGAGAAATCCCCGCCCCCCCGGCAGCCCTGGGGAGGGGATCATGGTATAGTTCGGTTGCGGGAAATTTTGTCAGCCCTGCATTCTTCTCGGGAGATGGACACGTCGTGAAAGTTCGGACGAAATCCCACAGACTGCGGGCCCCCGGTTCTCAACCCTCGCCCTCCCAGCCCCCAGCCCCCAGCCCCCAGCCCCCAGCCCCCAGGTACCAGGCCCCAGGCCCCAGGCCCTGCGCAGTAGTGTAGCGCAGTGCACATGTGGCTGTCAGGGGCGGGCCTGGTCACCGGAGCCGAGCTACCGCATGTGTGCACATGGACCGTAATCACGGTGTATAATGTGGCAGTCTGCAGCACCCGTCGGTGAGTAAACATTGAACAATAATAGCATCTGTCGCGTACCAATACGGCAAGGTGGAGCCGCACATGGAACCCTATCCCCCAGGTCTGGTGGCCTTGACTCGAACGCGGTCGGAGGTTTGCTGAGACGGTGTAATGAGGCAAGTCGGCAGTGTGGCCTGGTGCCTGGTGCCTGGTGCCTGGTGCCTGGCAAAGTCTAAGGGTGGGTTGGGTTACGTCCCGTATACCACGGTAGCGATACCACAGTACAGGGTGAGGTGGAGGCGGAAGTGGATGGCTCGGAAGGTGCAACGGTGAGTCGCCCCCATCAGGCCCCAGGCGCGGAGATTCGACTAGCGGACAGCGGATCTGGTGAGGCGCGAGCCACGGCTTGATGGGAGAGGACGGGAGGCGGCCGGGAGACGGTGAAGGAGCCGGCGAAAGGGACTCCCGACGCAGTCCCGACGCAGCCCAGGTCGTGTCGTGCCACGCTCGCTACGGCTACCTAGGTGGCTAGGTACTGCAGGCTCCTAGCCGCCCTCTCACACAAGACGTAGATATGTCTGAAGCGGCCAGCTTCCTACTTGGGCAGGCAGCTAGCTGGGCAGGCTGGTGATCTAGCAGGTGGGATGGGTAAGCAGGTAAGCCACAGTTGATCTCCAACAAGCGGCGCTACTGCATGCAACGGGGCCCATGCAGGTGGGAGCAGGCGGAAACCGTGGAACTGGCTGCGGGCAGATTACGGTACGCCGTTCGGTCGGTTCCATGTGGACTCGCCTGCCCACCTGGGGTGCTTTTATCTCACCACCTACCACTACGCCTGCCACCTACCACCTACCACCTGCCACCACCACCACCACCACCACCACCACAACCCAAAAATCTGCTGCAGCGCTAGGCGCGGCGTCTCGAGCTGCAGGCCGCGACGCAAATTGCGGTTGGATTTGGTCGGCCAGCCACACCTGCAGGGTACGCATCATACCGTGCCGCCGCCAAACCATGGTACTTTGCCGCAATCCGCACCTGCGCCTGCACCTGCACCTGCATGAACGTACACATCTAGATACAGCACAGGAGAAGTGCAGCACGGGCCAGGCATGGCGGACCCATTGATGGCGACATGCGGTGTACGGACTCGTCCAGCCTGTGTAGCAAAAAGAGCAAAGGCTGCCGAGGAATGGGCTTCGGCAGTGGCACCTCCCAGGCCCCTGTCATTAAACCCATCGGCGCGTCTTGTGCTTCGGTTGTGATCCCAGCCAGGACCTCCGGGTACGTGTGGATGTGCTGTCAGATCTCTTGCTCGCTGTTATTCTCCTGGCATCGACGTTTACTTGCACCCACCCCAACTTCTGCTCCCTGGTGTCAATTACTGCCAGGGTTGTGTAGGTGATTCTTCATCGGCAGTCACACATACAACAGGCCAACCTTATTTTTCAAGACAGGACATGCATCTCTGATTACAAGGAAATGGACACAGAAATGACTGTTCTTGACGTCTTGTATGCTGTGTTGTATATACCAAAAGACCGTGCTTGTTACCGTCCAGCATGTACGTGCATGCAGGTGGTGCCTGGGCGCGCACGGATACCCTTGACCTGCACAAAGCCTCCTGCCAAATGCAACGGCGCCTCAGCACATCTGCGACTGCAGCACCAGCAACCCGCAGTCAGCGCGCGTCTTGCGACTTCATCTCCCAAGGACCCCGGCAAAACGTGCCTTAGCCCAAGCGAGGCGTCTTCGGCGGGCCAGACCGATCCAATCGACTCGACTCGCCTCGGCTCGACTCGACTTGACCTGAGTCATCCTGAGGCGCCCCAGAGCCCCCGTCCGACTGCCCTGATGTGTCGCTGCTGATGCTCTGCTGGTGCTGGACAAGCAGTCATGGCATGCTGCCACACTGCTGCCACACTGCTGCCACACTGCTGCCACACTGCTGCCGTTCAACATGCGCCACAGAAGCTCACGGCGGCTGCAACCTCGTTCTATTTATCCACGAGATTACCTTCGCGTCCGGACTGCTACTCTGTGTATCAGACTTGCCGGATCGACCACGACCCAATCATCAGATCAATCCAACCACAACCCCCCCAGCCCAGTACGGATGCCACAGTACCAATCTGCTACGGCACCAGGCATAGCAACACAGCCATGGCGAGGCGATCTGACCAGTCTGGCCTGGGCCGGCCTGAGTGAGCCTGGGCTTCGCTCCCGACCGAGTCGAGTCCCAGATCTGAACCAGAGTATCGTAGACACAGACAGCTGAAGCCCGGTACGCTACCAAATCCTGGTGGCCTTCACCAGAGCTGGATCAGTACCCACCTTTGCCTATTCTTCGGCTAAAGTGTTGCTGCACGCAATGCCATCCCGTACCGCTACCGCGACCGTGCCTTGGGACGACACCCCATCTCACATCTTTGGACGGTCACGCAAACAGGGCCCTTGCCAACCAATAACCTGGCCGCGAATGACGACACATGCCACGATCCATCATTTCCGCGCCCGGAGGAATCTATCACGAGAAATTGCATGCCGCCGGCTCAGGTCCCGCCGAGGCAATGGGATCGTTGAAGAGGGTGCCCTGCTGCACAATGCTGGCCCTGCCACCTCTGCTCTTACAGACACCCCCCGAGGGTGCCCATCATTCGTGCCTCGAGCTCGACATTCATGCGCTTGATCCTTCCCTTCACTCTTCCAAGGTTTGGCCCGTCACCCTGGGCTGGCATCAGATGGTCAAGGGTTCCTGGCAACGCTCCCCATCGACCCGGATTACCTACTGTTAGGAAAGAATGCCCTCTCCGCCATCAGCCTCTGGCCTTGCCAATCGCGTCCACGCCGTCCCGTCATGACACCCACCCCCGTTGTGTCGTCGTCGTCCTCTTTTGGACAGTCGCGGTCCCATCCTGGCATTCATGGCCCATGCTGCGAAACGCCACGGACGCTTTATTTCATGTACTTCATCCTGCTGTCATCACACTCACCGCTGCCCACACACGTCCACCGTCGCCCAGGCCTTCTGCCGCCACTTGCGAGCATGAACAGCTGTCAGTCATGGCCCGCCAGCGGCCCCCCTGCTCCACACGCTCGCTCTCAAAAGCTACCCAAAGAGGCGTAGCCTCTCCGCATCGTTTTCAACCCTCCTCTGGCCCAGCAGCAACGAGAAAAAGGGCTGACTAGTCTTTTTCGGCCCCAAGGATCAGGATGGATGCGACGCAGTACAGTTCATGGGCGATCAACCCGCGCCAGATCACGTCCTGCCGGAATGCACTAGCCATGCATGGGTCCTCCCACAATAACTAACACCTGCTCTGTGCCGTGTGAGTAGCCATCCTCGGCCTTGGCCCACCAAGCCCGCCGCGCAGGTCGCGGTGCTGTGAACTCATCAAGCATTGCCCGAGGCTGATCTTCGTTGACTGGGGCATATTCCTGCAGCTCTGGCAGGGCTGGGTCCTTACAGGGTTTCATATCCCACCGCTGTCACCAGATCGAGAAAGGGCCCTTGTATAGCAGCTGTGTGCAGTTCGAGACATCCAGCCCAGACTGCTGCAGTTGCTGCAGTTGCTGCAGCGCTGCTGCTGCCGCCGCTGCCAAACCCGACACGCGAGACACACCCCGTCCCTGTGCTTCCCCCAAAAAGCAAATTACGCTGAGGACTTGTCTTACTGCATTTGGACGAATTTCTTGACAATTTTACTTGATAATCCACGACGAAACCTGCCGGAGAATTTGCGGCGGTCCGTAATAGACTGGACCCACGCTTTCTCGGCCTGCCTTGCCTATCATCAATGCCCCTCTGTAGTATTCGAACCTGTCTTGTCTTGCGTCTCTCTTGACGCCGTCCACGCTCCTCGACCCGCGCCTGACACCTGTCCCTGTCCCTGTGCGAGTACCTGTCTCCCCCTGTCCACCCTCGCCTTGCCATGCCTCGCTACCTGTGGGTGGGCTGGCTGACGGACATGGGATGAGAGCAGAGGCGCGTCGGTACGATATCAGATCATTTCCTGTCCCCCACCTGTCACTGCTGCTCCTCGCAATCCTCATGGAAATTCAGAGCCGGGCAGGAGTGGCCTTGGCACGAAGCGCTCCGAGGGCGCCCCTCAGACCAAGTGCTGTCGAGCTCAGCTGCCCTTGATGTTTTCGAGGCGCAGGCCTTGATCCGCTGCGCACAGATCAGGTAGCATGTATTATGAAAGTGTACGAGCATGTTATGTGCGCCGTGTGTATAAGTATGTACGTGCATATCTGCAGGCCGGGCAGAGCTGATGACCGCATCAACGACAATATCCTTCAGCCTGCTAGGACTGGCCGGCCAACACCCTCGCTCACTACATAGAGTCTCCCCCCGGCCCTTGCACTACGACATACAGCGTACTACGGGCACATGAGAGTTGCGAGATACGTGCAGGGGATTGCTGGTGGCATACAGGCATTGGAGGTACCCTTGAATTAGCACCACACCTCAGGATGGGCCAGGGGTGGCCCTGGCTATCCACTCCGCTCTCCAGACCATCTCAACCCTGAAGCACCCTTGTCTTGATCTTGGCTCCATCTCAATTGCTCCGTCCTCTTTAAGTCGCACAAAAGGCCTCGGACAACTAACACATGGTTCTTTATTTTCTATCTGGGCCACTGCACCATTCTCGACCGTGACATGGGTTCCGGGGATCCATAAGACAAAGATCATAAACCGCCGTTGCATCCTCTTTACTTTGCTCTCAACCCTGACCGTGTGTGATCTCTCCCAACCACAGCGGCCCCGGCTTTTCCATAGCTTCCATGACATCCAGAGAGTTTCCTGGTGCTTCTACTGCAGCTCTCCGACACCCCCAAACACGACCACGAACACCTCCGCATGCCGTACCACTGAGACCTCAGGAGCCATCGACCTAGTATTACAGTGCACGTTTGCTCTGCCCGAGTGCTGGAACTGTGTCAGCTTCTGTCACCACCGGAAGTCGACGGGCCCTACCGGACCGAACCTGCCAGTTGCCCCATCTCTCTGAAAGCGCGACATCCTTCACACTTGATGCTGCCGACCGGAGTGTTCGATACTTTCTCGTCGCAACATTGGCACCTGCAGAGACAGCCTAGCACGCCCAAGACCCAAGACCAGGACGCACAATCCTAGAAAATTTGCCACTATCGACAAGAAGGCTCAAACAGGCAGGCCGTCACCACTACCTCTGCCACCCGGCATTTCGAGATTTGATCCTCCCCTGCAACCGGTGCATTTCGCGCGAGGCTCAGCCAGCTGGCCAGGGCGTGGAAAGCCAGATCGATTCTAGGCCTCTTGCCGCGCGGGATCGTGAGGGTGACCGCGTCGTTTCGAAGCGAGGGCAAGCGGTGATTTGGCCCAGGCGCTAAATCTCTTAGAATCTTTTCCATGCAAACCATACTCCGTCACCGAGACATCTCGCATAACTCGCTCGGCCAACGCCGTGGCTGTTCAGACCTGGTACGCTTCGCTCTTGACATCCCGTGGCCCAGGGCAGGCTCTGAAAGTCCTGCTTCCGGGTCAGTAGGAGACTACCCATCTCCGCCCATGTCAGGGTCTCCACCGATTCCACCCAGAGTAACTCAAGAGGCCGACGACCGAGTTCAGGGAGTGTACCAGACGGCCAGCCATGATGTGTATCGCGGAAGCTCCACGACACAAACAGATTCGAGAATGTTGCCAGGCATACTGGCCCCAGTCAGGCCCTACCAGCCAGATCTCGCGGAGCGCATGCCATACGCGTTCCCGCGCCCAGAGAACCCAATGCAAAGACCTTTTGTGCCCTATACGTCGCAACAGGGCCAGGTCATGTCCCAACCCCCTTACCTCCCAGCACCAGGCCCTATTCCCGCCCCTGGACCCATCCCGGGCTACCCTATTACTTCCCGACCACCGACTCAAGAAAGCCAGCAATCATTCGCCTCGCCCAAGTCCCAGCGAAAGACGAAAGGGCACGTGGCTTCGGCATGCGTACCATGCAAGAAAGCCCATCTCAGGTAAGCTTCGATTTGCCTTCCATAGCAAGACAGAAACATGTACTAACCCGCATCAGATGCGACGGTACGTTGAAAACCTCTCTCCGCCTTGCGGGGCTCTTTTTTTGCTTGGGGGAGCGCGCCCTATCGCCGGAGGCCATTACGCCGAAGCAGGTTGGGTCAAGCCGGGTCCTCCGACCAGATTCTGCACTTGCATCAATGCTACATCGAACCGTCCTCGTCATATTGTCACCAGCCAGCGCTTGCTGTCGTCTGGGATAGCTGTAGTTGCTATCCAAGCACCCAAGACGAGGGGTACAATGCGCAAAAAAAAAAAAAACCCTTAGAGATGAAGTAGAACAGCAAGTGCTGCCGAACAGTTTCCATGGGCAGGCAACACTGGTTCTCCTGATTCAAGTCGACAACTGCTATCGGACCGTTTTGAGTTCTGAAGAAGCTGACATTTTGGTGTTCACAGCCCAGAGACCGTGCACGAGATGTATGCAGAACGGCAAGGAAGACGCATGTGTTGATGTTCAACACAAGAAGCGCGGTCGCCCACGGCTTCGAGATGATCATCGCGGTACCGGATTCGACTCTCGGCTGGGACAGAGTCAAGATCAGAATCTAAGGCGGCCGTTGTCCCTGTACGCACCACAGGGCTCTATCGGCTCGGGATTCGACGATTCCCTTAGACGAACGCAGTCATATCGTGTGCTGAAATCCCAACCGACGGAGCCATTGGCGCCTCGCTTCCTCGAGCGTGGGTCCGCGAGCGGCGCGAACGTACATCCAGCCCCTCTGGCCATATCGACCACACCACCAGAGCCCGCAGCATTCCTGACCATGGATCTGGAGGTGGTAAAAGCCTCCAGCACATTCTGGGAAGCTGTTGGCCGTCCAGTCATACCAAGCCTGCGAATTACGGAGATGCTCGCTCTTGGTGACAAAGAGAAGATGGTGGCGCTCCAACGGCAGATGCAAGACGAGCAGGCACGGAGAGAACCGAACTACCTACCGCCCATGTACGCCAAGCAGGAGGAAGAAAACGTGCTCCGGTCGCTCGGGTTCAGCAGGGAGGAAATGGCCAGCTACTCTCTTGAGCTTCTGGAAAACCTCCGCTTCAACGATCAGGCAGGACAGCTAAGGAATTTGTCAGTACGCGTCGGTCTCGCAAAACGCGGGTCGATATACTTCATCGTTGTCGTCGTGAACACGAACGCGCCTTTCCGAAGTTTCCAGCCACCGACGCCGTCACCGCAGGGCCGAGACCCTCGGGATTTGGCGTACTCGTACCCGGCGGCTCAAATGCCCTATCCACAGCCAACACCTGTCTCAGCCACTTTCGACCACGGGCGAGGGAGATCAGCGAGCGATGTGGCATACCTCCCGAGACAGCCTGCCACGCCCGGGCAAATGATGCCAGGCCTGAGTCCTCGGCTCCCGTCGTCCTATGCCGCGTCGCCCAGCAGACCTGACTATCCCGTCGGACATCCTGCCTACCAGATCCCCCGCAGTGAGTTGTCGACGGGTCCTCGCACCTCACAGGCGCCAGGATACCAACTGCCTCCGATAAGGCAGCCTGCGCAGTTCCAAACACCGGGGCAGGCTCAGGGTCAGGCCCAGGCCCAGCAGCCTCAGTACCACCATCAGCCTCAGCATCCGGGCGGCCCATCCGAGCAAGGCTGGCCTCGTGACGAGAGGCAGAGAGTTCACATCGAAGGCCTCATTGACAGGCCAGACCCCTCTCACCGGCAGCAAGGTTGACGGCAACCCGGCCAGGTCCGTTGTTGGTCGTTGTCTTGCAGAGCTGGCTAGTCGGCGCTGTGGTGGGGATTCCCGATGTGGTGGCCAGGTCTGATCTTGTCCGGCGGGCCAAGACACCACGGCGCGCGTTGCGATCCTTTGCTCTCCAAAGCCGACTCCAGCAGAGTGCCGTCCCGCGGCGAGTCTCGCTGTCGAGCGATTGGTGTCGATTCGGTGGGGGGCGGGTGGGGCGGATTGTACTAGTACGGCATACATCGATTTGTTCTGCGCGTCATGGACGTGTTCGTTAGAGATCGGGTAGCGATGATACCATTGTGCGAGTTCTGCATCGGTTTAGGTTTGGAAGGGAAGAGGGAGCGGCGGGCCTGAGCGCGTGTTGCTAGCATAGAGGGTGGACGTAGATGCCTTTCCAGATGGACCGCGGGCTTCCTGCTCTTGGAGTCTCTCTACCATAAGACATGGCAGATTTTGGCGGAGTTGCGGCTGGAGAGGTTAGCCGGCCGGGCTTCCCATGCTTTGGTTGGCGTTTGGACAAGAAAGCACATGTTGGTACCCGTTTGTTGGGTTGTTCGGCGGCCGTGGGTAACACCTTAGACACCACGTTGCTTGAGTTCGCTCGCTCTTGACTATCGATTCTTTTGCTGCCCTGTGTTCAGATGTCCTGGAGTCCCGAGTACCTGTGAAGTGTCCCATGCGACCGCCTACAATGTTGGTAGGATCCGCTGTGCCCCGGGCTGAGCATGGGAATACCACCTATCGGCCTGGAGTGAAGCATCTGTGTATGGGAGCAAGCTCTTGTCGAGCATTCTGCGGCAGGACTAAGGTTGTACAGAAGAAGGGGCGGGAGCCAGTCTCCAAAACCACAATTGGTCGGTGGTAGGTGCTCAAGTAGTAGCCACGGGAGGAAGCCTCAGGCTCGCAATTCATGCCAAGAGCACGCAACCCATTGAACGCAAAGGGGATATCCAGGAACAACGGTGCATGATTACACGACGAGAAGTGGAAGAAGGGAAGGAAACGGAATGAGGATGAGGGGAGAGGGGGGGACACAGGAAGAGAAAAGGAGCAAGATAAGGTAGAAAGTGTGCAAGTGGTAAGTGTTAAGTGGTAGGTGGGAGTGAGGCAACTATGACCCGGGAATATCAGAGAACCATATAGCAATTTCGACGGCCTGGCAAGGTTATGTTGCTAGCTCGAGGGAAACAAAACGCGGAAACGTCTGTGTTGAAGGCAGTAGTAACAAGGTCGAGCAAGGGGGCCGTGAGTAGGAGGCACTTGCCCTTATGCAGACTCGACAACCGAACTATTTACCTTGGTATCCATTTTCTCCTCCCTTTTGTATACTGCCCCGGACCCTACCCAACTCTTTTTATTATTACCACACGGACTACATCCTGTCTGTCGTCGGCCAACCTACCTCTGCCTCCCACGGCTCGACCCTGCAAGAGCTCACGACTTCAGGTTGTCAACATTGGTCACTCTCGACGAGTCTCACAGGTTGGGCTAGAGACAGGACACTGTTATTTCAGTCGGTCAGTCAGTCAGTCAGTCAGTCAGTCAGTCAGTCAGTCAGTCAGTCAGTCATGCTTCCCAGCCCCTCCTCCTTTTCTCCATCCAGGGCCCTACACAGGCAGGCACAGGACTGACTGACAGATGCACCACAGAGACGCAATGCACACATTCCACCCCACCTACCCACGCACCCACGCACACGCACACACAAACCTTCGCCCGTGATTTGGGAGGCTCGCCCCGTCAAGCCGCCGCGTCGCACCCAGCCCAGGCACCGCGCATGACAGCAGCCCTGGGGTGGGGACGCAGCACGGAGTACAGGTAGGGGCTGTCACCGTCTTGTGGAACCTACTTCCTCTTGGGGCGGGCAACTGGTTGATCAGTGCAGTGCCAAGCACTGCATGGTGTGCATAAAATTCCCCGAGACCTGGGCCAGTAACCACCGGCAGCGGCCCAGCAGCACCACACAGCCATCTGCTAAGCATCGCGGCTCTTCTGCCACAGCCTCCTGCGCCCTCACCGGACACGCCAGCTAACACGCCCCATACCTAGGTAGCCTGCAACGCTATCAGGGGCCACCCCAGGGCGAGCCAGGCTCTTGGAAATATCCCGATGCCCGCCTGTCAAGTGGGGCCAAGGGGGGTAAGGGCGGGCGGGCGGAAGAACCAGCCCAGAACAACAGGCCGACAGGCTCTCCGAACCACCAACCGACTGCCCAGCTGCCACACCACCGCACCGCCGCACCAACGCAGTCCCCCCGCTACGCCCAGCCGACACTTTCCCCGTTGCGAAGGGCCCGAAATGGCTATAGCTGGCGCTATAAGGAATTAATATTGTTGGCGCGCCATTGGACTGGGAAAGTGCCTCGGTCACAACCTTAAAATGAGCTCCTCTTAAAAAAACGAGCTAACCATTGGATGAGGCTCTGATCTTTTTGACTTCCTTATTTCGGACGCACTGCCATATTCTGATGGGTCTCTCCTCTCAACGTTCAGTCGCTACCCCATCCACTGACGACTTTTGCCTGGGACCAGGGCCTTCGACATCGAGGTGGTCCCGTGCCTGGGCACGCGTTCTCCTTGCTGATCCTTCCCGCTTTGCCGCTCCTCGCGGCCACCACTTGACGCTCGCCTACCTTTGGCCCTTTCCTTACTGCGCCACGCCAGCACCAAAACCAGACGAGCTGGTTTCAGGCGCGCAGGCTCGCATCTCAGGTCTGCTCGGAGGAGGCTTTTCAAACGAATCAAGGGTGCAACGCGGGCTGCAGAACCAGCCATGACTTTTTTGTCCGTCCCGACGAAAAAGTGGTTCCGGGGAGGTGGATCGTACCACTCTGTCGACGTGCTGAAACTCAACAGTTGGCGATTGCGGGCACTTGGCATTCGCCATTGACACAATTTCCAAGAGGAAGCTACTTTTGTCATGGCTTGCGAGTGCAGGAGGAAAAACAATCCAGCCGCATGCTGCAGCTCAACGGAGGAATCCGTCGGCCCCTTGAGGGTAAAAGGGGCGCCGCCCGCCACTGCAGCCACAGCTTGGCAGTATATTACCTGTTGCCCTGGGTGCCGAACTCCCTGGGCAAGGCCCACACGCTACTCACGACGATACGCAGGTCGGAGGCGCGCAACCGGGGTCAGGGAATGCTTCGCCTGGGCCAAGCAACCATTGTGCTCTCCTGTGCCGCGCAGTGGGCATCACGAGACCTGCGAAGTCGCATTGCTCGGGCTAACCTTCTTCTGCCTGTGGGTAGGAGTCATCGGCAAAATTTGAGCTGGATGTGTGCCTCTGTCCGTGATTACCAGACATTCCTAACCCATAACGTCGGGCTCACTTTCCCATTTGAATATTGCTGATATACACAGCTAGCCTCATCGGTCACTCAACTATATGAGGCTTGCATAGCCGTCAAGGATAAATAATTAGCAGACTTGCCAGATCAGTTCGGATTCCCTGCCAGATTGAGTATTGATGAGACCAGGGCATGCGCCTTAATGACGTCTGAGGTGCTTTGAGTGTTGGGGCCCATATGCCAACTCCGTGATGCAAGACAGCATGAGCCGCTTTTGCGATTGGAAACGCCTTTGGCGGATCATTTTGCCGAAGGATGAGTTGCGGTTGTGCTTGGTCTTCGCCCTTGGAGCTCAGCCCTGAGGTCTGCATCTTGACTTCTCTCTAACACGTGTTTCAGTGCGTCTGTGGAACCGGTAGGTCACCCTCTCAACAGCGCGTTTGGTGTGGGTAGCTCGTCCCAAGCTTGGGATCAATGAATGCAATAACGCGTGAAGGCATTGAAAAAACAGCGCCTCGGATGATGACGAGACACACGACAAAGGATCTTTCAGCAGAGTTTCTGATTTGAAAGATATTCGTCAGGCAACGAGAGTAGCCGCTGGCTTGTTACCTCAGCTTACATGCCTCCTACGCCAACAACAATGCGTCCGCTAAAATCTAGGAGAAAAGCTATCGTAGTTTTAATCCTCCTCCGCGCCGACGAGACAGCCAACGCGACCTAATCGAATAAATACGTGTTCCTGAAAAGACAATGAGTCCTCACGGCTCTGATTCCCAGCGTCGAGCTGTCTGGGAGTCTCTGAATACAGGACGACTTGTCTATTTTTCTCGCTGAGCAGAATACGGTATTTCAAGACGGCCGTCACGACAGTATGGGGATGCATTCCGAGGAACGAGCTTTTTGACTGGCTCGGCCAGCCCAGAATTCAGCCATGCGCGGTGGGCGCAATCTCTCAACATGTCAGTATCACGGAGTCAGCTGATCACGTTGAGTCTGCCCCTGCTAGGCAAGTACCTTGCTATACTCTTCCGTGGAGGACTCGCACTACACCCACCTCACTTTTTTGTGGCCGGATGGAACGCTGGAACCAGGGGCAACCAGTCTGGCGAAGACGCACCACATGTAATCGACGAATCGACCAGATATCTCTGCAGTAATTGGCACTGTGAGGTAACGATTTTAGCTCCCGCCGTATCCACGTATCCAGGTATCAATGTCAAGGGCTTGATCCCGGTTGCTTTTCACCGGCGTCGCGCATTCATCAGGAGTGCGAAACTCTGTAGATCTACGAACTGCCTTTCGTGGTATAATTCTTGTAGACTGTAAACCTTAAGTGGATGTGAATACGAGTGCGAAGTCTTGAGTTGACGAAGCCGAAATGCCGTTGGGTGTGACGAAGCCCCGCACCGCGAGCTTCGTCCTATATTCTCGTCTACTTAAAGCGGTTGCCAGCCTGTCCTTAGAAGTATGCTCTTTTTCTTGACGTAGATGGGTTTGTGTGGCTAACCTAAAGAAAAGAAGCAACATCTAGCATTTCAAAATAGACCCGGTACAGAGCGAATAAACCACGATGGCGACCGAGGTATGCACTTCAACTTATATCAACGACCGCCACGATGTCAAGGCGCTTGTAAACTATCTACCGTTGGACAAGATGGAATTCGGACCGAATGACATGCCCGCACCAAAGAAATTTGGTGAATTCATCGAGTCTAGCAGGTATAGTATGTCGCCTCATGATATCCTGTCGTCGAGACATGTTGACCATAGGTGTCCATGTCCTTGGATCCGCCAAAGTGATTCCCAAAATTGAGAATTATTTGCTGACGCGAGGTCTATGAAGTGACGTTCCAAAATGCCAGAGGCAAGGAGGATTCGTTCAAGCTTGACAAGAACGGCTTTGAGATTGTCACCCTCCCAGAGCGTGAGCGGGACGTTTCGACCGACGAGAAAATCAAGGAGGACTTCATGCCAGAGGTCGTAGATGTCATCAAGAAGAGGTTCCACTCACTTTTTCTGTCCCCCAGGAAACGTCTCCCCTTCATAATGTTATGTTGAAGTCGACTGACGGGAGCAACTCAGGACGGGAGCCTCGATCGTCGTCCCGTTTGCCCACGTCCTGCGCCGGACCGAGAACACGTTCTTCGCAGAGATCGTTGACACGGAGCGCTACAATCGCTTTTCCACGGTATGGCCGCACAGCGACTTCACCGTTGTTTACCCAGAGCGGCTTCCCTACATCAAGGAGGCCATCATGAACTATGACGGCATTCCCGCGGACGCCCGAGAGGAGTTGAAGAAGGCTGCCAAGTCTGCCTCGCGCTGGGCTTTCGTGCAGGTGAGTTCCAAGTGGGTTGTTCTGGGACACCTGCTTATCAAGAATTGGGATAGATCTGGAAGCCTCTCAAGACGTTGAAGCGCGACCCTCTCGCGCTCTGCGACTCGTCGACACTGAGCAAGGAAGACTGGAGATTCAGACAGGCAGAGGACCCAAAGATTTCGTACTCGCTCCTGGCACACCCTGAGAAGGAGGAGAAGCACAAGTGGTATTATGTCCACGAGATGAAGCCAACCGAGATGTTCTTGTTCAAGGGCTGTGACAGCAAGCAGGGCGAGCCAGGGTTTACTGGGTATGCTGGGGCGCACACGGCGATTGTGCTTCCGGATTCGCAGGACGAGCCCCCCAGGGAGAGCATAGAGGCTCGTTTTTTCTGCCTCTGGGACTGAGAGAAGTCTATCGTGTCATAGTCAACAGTAGGTAGAGCTGCAGCGCAGTAAGGGGCTTGCTTGCCAGACAATTGGCCCCGAACCAGTCGTTATTCTCTTATTTGCCGCTTCCGTCGTGCGTACAGATATTGCGCAACAATTTAATCTGGGGCTTGCTCAATGAGAAGCCAGTGGTTGCACGAGGGAACCCAGCAACGGCACTCCAGTCTCTATGCCAGGCTCACCTACGGACACGATGCGAACAGTCCGTACGCAAGACCAATTGAAGAAGTCAAGGGCATCACAAATTTTCTTTTAAGAAAGAATTGGTTCGACAAATGCTTCTCGACACTGAGAATTTCATGTGAGAGGCCCAATCGTATCTAGTGAAGGCGTGAGGAGGACCTACTGGCAGCCTACCGAGAGGTAGGTGTCTGGTCCCGGGTTGTACGCAATCGCCCGGGGTCAGGGTCTAGGAAACCCTCTGGGGGTCGTGCTGTTAGGCGGCAAAGGCAACTGAACCTTGGGCAAGCGCGACTTCCCAGCATGCAACCTGCTTGATTAGGACCCTGCGCGCGTCAAGGCAGGCGCGCCGGTAAAGATGCCCTGCCTGATGAGTGACCGCTTGGAGACAAAATTCAAGCATCAAACTCCTGTGTAGCGTCCGAATTTCTAGATACGATTCTACTCCAGTTCAGCCCATATTTCCCACCCTCCATTCTTGCGGGCAGCGTCCATCTTCGTTCCCGTGACTCACTTCCTTGCACCAGACGACTGCGATGTTCACTGCCTCCCGCCATGGCCGAGCCAATGGATGTTGACGGCCCACGCGGCGTCAAGAGGAAGGCTGATAGTGCCGATGTGACCACCTCGAGGCGCATCAAAGCGCTGGATCCAGATGTTGTCAACAAGATCGCGGCCGGCGAGATTATTGTCGCGCCTGTGCATGCGCTCAAGGAGCTCATGGAGAATGCTGTTGATGCAGGCTCCACGGCTCTTGAGGTCCTGGCCAAAGATGGCGGTTTGAAACTGCTCCAGATCAATGACAATGGCAGTGGGATAGACGTATGTATCTCGTAACCCCCCTCCTCCTATCGTACCGTTCAATTGCCTATCCACCAGGAAGCATTCATGCCCCTCGACTTGAATCATCGAATTTATCCAGAAACCGTCTGACCAGTCGACAGAAAGAAGACTTGCCCATTCTGTGTGAGCGTTTCACCACATCCAAGTTGCAAAAGTTTGAGGACCTCTCATCCATAGCGACATATGGCTTCCGGGGGGAGGCTTTGGCAAGCATCAGCCACATAGCCCATCTTACCGTCACCACAAAGACCAGGAATTCGACCTGTGCCTGGCGTGCTTGTTATGGCGGAGGCAAGCTTGAGCCCCCCAAGCCGGGTCAGACTGCAGAGCCCAAGCCAGTCGCTGGCAGAAACGGCACACAAATCACTGTCGAGGATCTATTTTACAACGTGCCCACTCGGCGCCGCGCATTCCGCTCTGCTTCCGACGAGTACAACAAAATCATCGACATGGTTGGTCGATATGCTGTACACTGCAGCCATGTCGCCTTCTCTTGCAAGAAACAAGGGGAATCATCTACAAGCATATCTGTGCCGGCCACCGCCTCTGTCATCGATCGCGTTCGCCAGATCTACGGCGCCAGTGTCGCCAACGAGCTGATCGAATTTTCTACCTCGGACGACCGATGGGGCTTCAAAGCCCAGGGCTATGCCACGAATGCCAACTACCATATAAAGAAGACGACCATGCTCTTGTTCATCAATCATCGCTGCGTCGACTCAACTAATATAAGAAAGGCAGTTGAGCAGACATATGCGGCATTTCTGCCAAAGAGCGGTCACCCCTTTGTGTACCTCAGCCTCGAAATTGATCCTGCGAGGGTTGATGTCAACGTGCACCCGACGAAACGAGAGGTCAACTTTCTCAACGAAGATGAGATCATCAATGCCATCTGTGAGCACATTCGAAGCAAACTTGCAGCTGTTGACCAGAGTCGGACCTTCATGACCCAAACGCTGCTTCCTGGGGCCGACTGGTCGTCCACGCAGAAGCAGGCTGAGGACGACGAGACAACTTCGTCGGCAACGCGGGCGTCGGGGAAAAAAACCACCCGCTATGAAAACACGCTTGTCCGGACAGATACAAATCTCCGCAAGATCACCAGCATGTTCGCTCCAAGCGAAGACTCATCGGCTACACCAAGAGAATCTCGCACAGCACCTAGCACTGCGCCTGATGCGCAGCCCCCAGAGGCCATCGAATACGAAACTAATGACCGCGAGCAAGTCCCGTGCCGTCTCGCCAGCGTCCGTGAGCTGCGTGCAGAGGTCCGAGATGACATGCACCACGAGCTTACAGAGGTATTTGCCACGCACACATTTGTCGGGGTCGTCGATGAGCGGCGCCGCCTTGCAGCTATACAAGGTGGTATCAAGCTTTACCTTGTTGACTATGGCCGAGCCTGCTTCGAATATTTTTACCAGGTTGGCTTGACCGACTTCGGAAATTTCGGAGTTGTGAAGTTCAGCCCTTCTCTAGACCTTCGTGCGGTCTTGCGCATAGCCGCCGAGCACGAGAAGGAGAATTGTTCTACATCAGACGATGACTTCAATGTGGACGAGGTTGTCGATATGGTGTCATCACAACTTATCGAGCGTCGTGAGATGCTATTAGAGTACTTCTCGTTCGAGGTCTCGCCGGCCGGGGAACTCATCAGCATTCCCTTGCTTGTGAAGGGCTACACTCCATCCATGGCGAAGCTACCAAATTTCCTGCTCCGACTAGGCCCACACGTGGACTGGACTGACGAGAGGGCGTGCTTCGAGACGTTTCTGAAGGAGTTGGCCTCACTCTACGTACCGGAGGTCCTGCCGCCGATGCCAGGTGAGGCTGAGACAGCCGCTGTTGAACAGATCGACGAGGAGGTCAAGGCGAGAAGGAAGCACGTCCGCTGGGCTGTCGAGCATGTCTTCTTTCCCGCCTTCAAGGCCCGCCTCGTGGCCACAAATAGTCTGATGAAGGACGGCGTGCTGGAGGCCGCCAATTTGAAGGGCTTGTACAGGGTATTTGAGAGATGCTGATCCAGACGCCATTTGCACCTCACTTTCCCCAGACTCGTAGCTCTAATGATATCCGTCTCATAACCGCCACCAGATTAGCCTCACTAGCCAATTAGAACAATCAACAGACACAGCCATGTCTATAGGTCTTTGCCCGTCTGCCATGCACGTATGTTTTGTGTGTCCGTGTGTACTGTATCAGACACCTGCAGGTCCGCACATAGTCTCCTCCTTCATTAGAGGCGGGCGACAAGTCGCAGAACGTTGACGCGGACGCTGATGCCCGCAAAGAGCTCTGAAAAGTCATTTCCATTCGTCTATGGTTTTCATTCCGGTACCTGGATGAAGCAACGTCCCCCCATGGCTCCAACCACATGGCTCCAAGCTGGAGAGAACCCCTTGAATACTGTACACTAGTAAACCTCCCTTCACAGGCCGCCTCAATCGGCCGCTCCATCTCTTTTGGCCATGCCTAGGCTAAGTTTATTTACCGTCTTCCCACTCCGGGTTCTGCAATCACTAGGTTAGCACACTGACAGCAGTCAAAAAGCACAGGGTTCAGTTCAACCTACCTTCTTCAGGATGACCAGGCCCTCGAGCACGTTGCTCACGCTGATGTATTCCTCGTCCTCGAGCTCGGCCCGCTCACCGTACCCCAGCAGGACAGGGGTGCTCTGCGTCTGCCAGCCGGTGATAGTCTTGGGGCGACCGGCCTGGCCGACGACGTCGACTGCCTGACCGACCCGGACGTTGACCGTCAGTGGCTTGAGGTTCTCGTCCAGCGTGACGAGGAAGCGTGGGTGCATGGCGGTCACCAAAAAGTACAGGAGGTAGTGGGAGTTCTTGGTGATGAATTGCTTGGCGTCAATCATCGCCACGAGCACCGACAGGAGGCCCGCGCATGAGACCCTCGACAGGATCTGCCTGTCGGTGTGGAAGGGGCTGAGTGACATGGTGCCCTTGCCCATGTGCAGGAGACCCTGGGCAATCCGCACCATGAACAGCGATTCCTTCTCGCGGTGGTAGTAGCTTGCAAGTTGCCGTAGCAGTTGTGCTAACCTTGCATTGTTTGTGCCGGCGCCGAGGAGACCCATGGCAAAGATGGCGTTGATGGCGACATCGTTGTCATTGTCGTGGCTGTATCGAGAAAGAGTGTCGTATACCTTCATTTGGGGGTTGCTTGGACTTATCAGACCCATGGCCAGAGGAACAGCGCGGCGAATATTGGGCTCGCCGTAGTGCATGAGATGGCCGAACTGGCGCAGCACCATCTCCTGGCCGACTTCCTCGCCCATGGCAAGCAGCCCGAGTCCAAGTACGGCGTAAGATTGCACCAATTCATCACCCTTCTTCTCGTCAGACTCCTCCATGTGCTCGTTACACATGTGCAGAAGCTCTTGGATCTTCAGCACCGCACCGGTACCTGCCCAGGCACATATCTCTGCCAAGACAGCTGTTGGCCTCGCCGCCGGGTGATCGATAGCCTTGAGTGTCTCCAGGATGACATCCACTTCCTCTTGCTTGCCGAAGAAGAGGAGGCCAAGTCCAAGAGCCAGGAATCGAGTCCATTTATCCTTGAGCTGATTTTGACGCTCGTCGTCGAGCAGGGTTGTGATTATTGCTTCCGTCACGTCTGGGTGGGATGTGCCGACAAAGATAAGACCGCAGGCCAAGGCGGCCATGGCGGAAATCTGCATGTCCTGGGTGGTGTCATTAATGATGGGTAGGAGCTTCTCCAGCAGCTCCTCCTTGTTGGAGCCAGCATACGTCAGGCCAAGTCCCATGATCGACGCAACACGGATGAGAGGGTTGGGGTGCTCGAGTTTCTCAGGCTCTCCGAGCAAAGCCATGACAGGCTCGGAATCCATCTTCACACCAGCATTCATGATGCCGATAGCAAGCATGGCACCTGCGACGATTTGCGGCTCCTCAGAGTAGGTGTACTTGTCGATCTTATCCAGGCCATTTTCGACGTCCCACAGAAGCAGAGTTCCGAGTGATGCCACTGTTGACATCATGCCTTCGTCCTTGGTCTTCCACACCCAGCTGTTGGTGTCCTTATCTACCAGCATCATCTTGTCGTTGCCGAAACCAGCGTTCACGAAGGCGTTCACGAATCCTGCAGCAAGGTTGTGGCGCGCGGAGTCCAAGTTGGTCATGCCGGCCACACGGCTGCTCTCCAGGTGGCTCTTATAAATGTCTTCGGTCGTCTTAGGGTCGAGAATGTTGAGCTCCTTGCCGAGAGTCTTGAAGTGCTCCGACAAGCGGAGATTGCTCAGACTCTCCTGGACCTCGGGATCCTCCTCTTCTGAGTCCAGGAAAATCCGCTGCCTTGCAATCAGGAATGCCAACTGCTTCTTCAGAGTGGGGTCGGTGGCTGCCTCGAAATCCGCCTTGATCTGCTCCGTGTCGTTGAGACGGATAGCCAAGACCATGGCCTGCGTGGATTGGTTGTACTCCTTGTATATGTCATGAGCAACACGGAGGAACAACTCGTTGTCTGGGTACGTTAGGAGGTTGACCATTGAAACCATGTACAAGCAGACTCTGGAGTAGGTGTCCTCGTCGATGAACTCTGGAAGCTTCTCGATGATCTCCAATTCGCTCATCAGATCAACCGCATCAGCTTCCGCGTTGCTCTTAAGAAACAGAGGCACAAGGGACAGCGCTAGATCCACAAGGTCAGTGGTGGATTCCTCAGCTGTGATCCTCTTAGCGTAGACCTCCCCAATCTCCAAGGCCAGATGTCGGACATATTCGTGTCCCCACGAGCCGATATCCTGAGTTGGCGCCAACAGCCTGTACTTGAGGGTATCTTGCCTGTCCTCGTCGGAGAAGGTCATGCCGATCACGGACAGCACGTCGGCCAGCGAGTTCTTGTCGTCGCCCGATGGCCAATTCTCGTACAGCCCGGTCATAGTCTCGTAGTGGGGTCGGAGAAACTTCAGTGGCTTCGGAACAGCAGTCATAGATGATGTCGATGTCTTGATGAAGTTCTTCATGGCCTCCAAGGCCGGTTTGTAGAGAGACGCATCGGGTTCCTGATGCGATGGGTCAGCGCTGCTTGGTCTCAGCGGGATAGAGGCTGTTAGGATGGACAAACGGTCAGTCGCTCGACAAGCATATCGAGCTCGCTCTTGAGTTGTTGGTCCTCCTCGCTGAGCTCTTCTGTGGCTAAAAGGTTTGACGGGTCAGCGTGCGATCGCAATTATTGGGATGGCGGCGCATACTCTCGTCCTTCTCGTCGGCCTTCTTTCCGTTTGGCAGAGGCTTTCCATCCTTGTCCTTGGGGACATCATCAGGCTTGCCGTTCTCAACCGCCTTGCCCTTTCCCTTGTCGGCGGCGGTGGGCTTGTCGCTGTCTTGAGCCATGATGATGGTGGGCTGCGGCTCGGAGGCACGTTGTGGATTCGGGGTCGGCGCAGACGGGAGTTGCGTCAACTGGCGCCTGAAAAGCTGTGACGGGGGGCTGACGGGCACAAGAGAGGAGTGAGAGGATAAAAGAGCTTGCGTCGGGGTATATGCGGTGACCAAGGGTGATCGGGACTTGTGGGTGGATGATGTGTAGTAATGTTGATGTTGGTGCTGGAAGCTTCACACGCAGTAGACTGCCAGCCCGCAGCTTAGCTCCCGGGCCCTGGCTTATTACGCGAGTCTCTTGCCGCCTGGAGATGGCAAGCAAGGTCATAATCCAGCAACACTGAGCAGGGGGCCTTCCCGCCTTGAGCTGGTCAGTGCACCATATCTAATCTCTGATAAGATAAGCCCAACTACATCCCACCACCACCTGTAATTTTCGGAGGGACCTGGGTGACTGATTGCAAGGGAGATTTCAATCAATCAGTATTCGGGCTTCAAACATACAACTCGCCCAATCACGCCATTTTGGGGAGACACAATACCTAGCCACACCTCAAATTCTCACGGATCTTTCACGCAAGTCAAGGAACGGCCAAATCAGAAGCGCAGTCAGGGAGATCCGCCGCCATGAAGTTGGACACAAAGGCCATGCGCCACCTCGCGCCAGAGGACTGGCGGGTCCTCACAGCAGTATGTCGCTAAATATCACTCACCATATACACTTCCTCCATCCTGGGCTCACAGATATTCAACCAGGTGGAAATGGGGTCTAAAAACCACGAGATCGTCCCGACAGCCATGATCGATAAGATCGCCCGCCTGCGCGGCGGCAGCAGCGGTGTGCACAAGTCCATATCGAACCTTGCCAAGACAGGCCTCATAGGTCGGGTCAAGGAAGCAAAGTACGATGGGTACCGGCTGACATACGGCGGACTCGACTACCTCGCATTGCACGCCTACTCGTCGAAGAAGCAGATCTACAGCGTGGGAAGCCGGGTGGGAGTGGGCAAGGAGAGCGACATCATGATGGTGGCGGACGACAAGGGACAACAGAAGATATTGAAGATACACAGGCTGGGCCGGATATCGTTCCGCACCGTCAAGACGAACCGGGACTACCTAAAGAAGCGACAGGGCGGCTCGTGGATGTATCTGTCGAGGCTGTCGGCCATGAAGGAGTTCGCGTTTATGCAGGCCCTGAGGGAGGAGGGCTTTCCTGTCCCAGAGCCCATTGCTCAGTCGAGGCATACTATCCTCATGTCATTCATCGACGACTCTTACCCATTGCGGCAGATCTCAGCCGTCCCCGACCCTGCAGGCTTATACGCGGAACTGATTGCCATGATTCTCCGACTGGCAAAACACGGACTGATACACGGTGATTTCAACGAGTTCAATATCCTGATCAAGGAGGAGAGGGTAGACAGTGACGATGGCCATGAAGAGTCTACGGATGCGGCCGTCACACTAACGCCCATCCTCATCGATTTCCCACAGATGATTTCGATGGACCATCAGAATGCTGAGATGTACTTTGACCGTGATGTCAATTGCCTCAAACGTTTCTTCGAGAGGAGATTTCATTTTACCAGCACTGAACCTGGACCCTTCTACAAGGATGCGAAGAAGACGGTTGGACAAGATGGCGCCAGGAAAATTGACGTCGCGGTGGAGGCCTCAGGTTTCACGAAGAAGATGTCCAAGGATCTCGAGGCCGCCATAAGAGAGCAGGCAAGCTCAAGAGACGAGAACGGCAATGACCTGTCGGGAGACGAAGAGTATGTTGATTCAGAGGATGAGGCCGAGACGAGTGCTGAGGAGAGTGAGCGCGAAAACGAAGCCGACCAGCACTCCGGAGCTCAGGACGCCGCCGTGGCTGGGAAGCTTGATGGAATGGAAAAGCTGGAGATCAAAGATACTTCTTGAGGACAAAAACATCTTCAAACAAAAACAAATGAAAACAATTGAGCACTATGTTGCAGGTCTGGCTCTTGGAAGTTGCTGCAAATTTCATCATGCAGCACTCGTCACAATACAACAGCGGACTGGGGGCACAATTCTTGCTATCAACAACTTCCATGAATGTATATTGCCGGTGGCGATCCTGCTGCTACAGCAAGGTCCAAACAACGGAAAGTAATATGGGTACAGAAGACAAAATGGGTGTTGATGATGTACTGATCTTCCCTGCTCTAACTGCTAGAAAAGCAGATCCGGCGATGCGAGGTGGACAGCCTCTTGCGTTAAGGGACATACTTGCGATGATAAGACCAGAGTGTAAGAGAGGACACCAAAATTTCGGACCCTGCTGACATCGAAACAACCTCCACAAGCCCTCGGATAAGGCTGATAATGAAAATTATGCCGGGAGTGCTGACGTCGAAAGAGCGTGGTCGAAAGTGTGTGAAGAATGACGGTCAGAAAGGATGGTATTCCTCTAGACAGCTTCCTTCTTGATGATGGGAGATGACTGCGACTTGTGGTTGGTGGGCGAGTCAACAACCGTCACACCCTCATCGGCAGATCCGTCATCCGAGGACGACGTGACTGCGCACTGTCTGCATAGGGGAGTCAGAACAGCAAAGACTGGGTGGATAGGATATCCCTACTGGTGAATGCGGCCCTTCGTCATGTTCGCGTTTCCGCTCTTGGCAACGAGAGCAGGACGTTGGGAAAACCCAGGAGCGGCGCTACACATGCGTTAGCACCCACAACATAGCGAGCGGACACGGGTCTTTGATGGTATGACTGACCTGGCAAAGCGAGGAGTGCGGCCCCAGTTGGTGGGCGCCGAGTGGTAAATCGAGGGGTTGATGCCCACAGCCACGGTTCCGTATGCGCCGATGTTGTACTCGTTGGTTCGGTACTGGCGGCGCTCAGCCGTGACGCGCTTCAACTCCTTCTGAGAAGGCGTGTCGGCGTAGCGAACCTGCATCAGGAAACACTCATCACCAATGGCCTGACCATGGTAGCGTCTGATGACCTCCTCGCAGATCTCACGAGATTCAAAACTGCAGTGACTGGTCAGTCTTGTGCCTGATGTCAGAGAACAATACGAGAAGACATACCGGGCAAATCCAACGCCACGGCTGTTGCCCATGCTGTCCCGAAGAATCTTGCTTGACATGATCTGGTAGGGTTCAAAGATCGCAACGAGTTGCTGTCAAGCGTCAGCATGATGACAAGCTTTCAAGCCAAAAGAAGGTGACACTGACAGCCTCCGTAACGGACTTTGGCAAGTTGGAGATGTACAGGTTGGTCGACTCCTCGTCTCCCTCAGCCTTGAGGCGAGCGTTGAAGCTCTCGCGTGCGAAGCCAACTTCGTAACCAAGAAGGTAGAAGGCCTGAATGCACTTCTCGGAGTCGCGGACATTCTTGAACTTGGCAAAGCCGAATCTGTAGGAATTAGCGCCTTGCCATTGAGGACTCAGATTTCGTTGAGAACCTACCCCTTGCAGGCACCAGTGGTAGTGTCAATGATTGCCTTGCTCTGCTCGACCTCTCCGAAACGTGAAGCGTACTTCAGCAGGAGCTCATCATCGGTGGTGGGGTGTAGGCCACGAATGTAGACGTTCCTGTTTCCATCAATGCGGTTCTCCAAGCACTGGTCCAAAGTCTTGCGCTGCTCCGGGGTAGTGAAAACAGCCGGGACAGCAGAAGGGATAGCGGGATCCTGCTCGACAAGCATACGGAGCTCAGCCTCCGCAACTCGCTTTCCCTTGGAGCTGACAGGACCGTAGGTTCCAGACACAGCAAGCTGCTGAGGGGACGGGGTCGTATAGCTTGATCGGTCAGCAGACATGACCCGAGGAGCAGACTGCCGGTCTCCCATGCCTCCAAAGAAAGGAGTACCTGGAGTAGACTCGGTGGCGGTGGTCGAATAGGATCCGCGGCGATTCTCAAGACCGGGCAGGTCACGAAGTCCACGATCCATGCGGTCAGCGTAAGAGGCCGCTCGACCGGGGGTGTAAGGGAACATGTAGGCGCCGTAAGGGGGAGCGATGCCGCCCTGATGCATGTAGTGGCCAGCGGGGACACCGGGGCCGTAGACAGAATCCATGTTGTAAGGGGCCTGAATGTGGCTTCCATAGCCAGGGTAGACAGCAGAAGTGTCACCAGGCATGTAGCCACCAGGAGGAATGGCAACAGGGGTGACACCCTGGGGAACGTTATTATTAGCCAGGCCGAGGGCGCCGAAGGAACTGACAAGACCGCTGAGGCCGTCGTGATGGGCAGCTGGGAGGGCGATGCCACGCGGTCCAGCAACATCATGAGCTCCCTGAGCAGCCATGTAAGCAGGTCCCATGCTGGGGCGGGGGCCCTGATTGTTGGTATCGGAAACCATAGCAGCGTGGTTGTGGTTGTGGTAAGACATTGCGGATTCTGCACGGAGGAATAGGTCAGTATCCACACAAGTACAAGTCGAAGACATAAGAAAAATGCGAGGGCTCAGGTGGATGGGTGGCTAAGAGAGCTGGAACCGGCCTCTCATGGCAAAATGAAGAGGCTTGTCAGAATGAAATTGTGCCATGTGGTAAAGCTGATTATATTCAATCAACCAGCTCCGTAGACTGTGATGGGTATTGGGAGGCTGAAGCTTTTCGAGCCCGGATACTCTGGATCTGGAGCAACGGGAATTGGGATGGGAAAGAGACATAACGAGGAGACTCACCTTGGTTGGATGTATCGATGAGGATGCTGTCAAAGCTGTACAGGAATTTGTTAGTCGAGGTGATGCAGACAGGAACAGCACCAAATGTGTTTCGATCTGAAGGGTTTGGTGGCAAACACAACCCCAATCGAGCTATGGCGTTGAGTTCCTCTGAGAGCCCAAAACACAGGAAGGGGGCGAAATGAATAGGCAGAGGAACTGTGCAAGGTCTGAGAAAGATGGCACGGTCGAGAGATTGCGGGCGGTCGCCAGTGAAAGTGGAAACCCAGGGGCTCCATTCACTTCGTGGTGGCAGAGCACTGACCTTGCCGTCTTCAGATTGGCACCCCGACAGGACTGGAATGATCAGGGGAATCGAGGCAGGGCACAAAGATGGGCGGCAGAGCAGGCAACCTGGAGATGGTATGATGGCGTCACAGGGGATTTTGGGTTGAAGCGAGTGGTTTGGGGGTAGAAATGGAGCTATGAAGCAAGCTGGTTGAGTGATCGATCTGTGATGCTGGTGATGGAGGGGAAGACGAGAAGAGAAGAAGAAGACAAACCTTAGCGAGACAGGAAGAGATACTAGAGAGGATTGACTGCCCTGGGGCACAAATAACACTGATGTTGACAGAGAAGCTTCGACGCGTGGGTGACGGAAGGAAGACAGAGGCCGATGGAGGTTTGTCGGCAGCTACCCAGGCAAATTGTTGAAGGTCGAAACTACTGGAGAAGGAGTGACGATTGGACAGAGGGAATGATCAACCGTAGAAGACCCTGTTGGGCAAAACGATAGAAGGAACTGATGTTGTGTGTTCGGAAGGAAGGTGCGATGTTGGATTGCAAGGTACTTAGAGCCAGCAAAGACCTGGACTAGGAGGTGGTTCTGAGTGAGGGAGAGGATGGCAGAATGCCATTGACGTTGGACAACAGATGGAAGATGTTGGTGACAGCTGAGAGATTTCTCTTCGAAGAGCAATTCACAGACTGCCTGCCTAAGGGCTCATGTGAATGCCAGTACTGAAGGCTGTTGTGAAAGACCTATTCACTCCTGGTAAGAATCTGTTTACGGGCCTTGGAAACCACAGGGCAGCAAAAAGGAGCAAGTTCACCTAGAAGACCCCTTTCAATCTCTCCGATCCAGATCTAGCAACAGCCCAAGTCAACAATCCATCCCATTGTCACAGCTCTCTGGTGTCGAGAACAGCTGATGTTGGTGGCGACCACCTACCAGGTCTGCAGGTACCTGAGCGAATTGAAGCCTTGGATGTCCGTTTCCCCTCAACGTGCCTGCCCTTCTTAATCGAGCGACAGAATTAGGCTCACTGAGCCTAAACATGTAGCTGTGAAAGCCCTCAGATGCTCATCAGAAACCCCAAGAAGTTGAGAAGATTCCCGACATGTAATACGGCCTCTCTCTCCAATAATACCTGATCCAGTCAACGGGTGAGGAAAGGAAGTTCTCTCCAGGCTCGACAGACCAGTGTGCAATTGCCAGAAGGTATTTTTCTTTAGAACAGTAGTGTTGCAGGATGATAATGATGATGACGGTTGAGTTGCCAGTGGGACTTTCTCGACATCACCATGGATTGAGAAGTCTGGGTTTGGTTTCAGGTCCAGGCCTGAGGAAGACAACCTCAATTCTGAGAAGGTGAGACTACTGAGGCAGCGGGAAAACAGCAAATTTATTATGGGCACTTGCACATCAACAAGGCATTCGCCGACCATCGAGGCCAGCATGCAAGCATTCATCACACATCCCGCCCTTTGGTCTGTCCTTCCCCGCAGGCCAATCTACGGCAGGATTGAGATGAAAATCAGAGAAGAGGCCAGATGCGAACGGGCCTCCTTTCCAACCCAGAGACGCGGGAAGGGGACAGAAGAAAAAGGAAAGGAGGCAGGCCAGCCGAGGCAGGCACGGCACGAACATAAATGTCAACATTGCTTCTCAACTTTCGGCAACCGGAGCCTAGAAGAGGCTGCGGCGCGAACGTGGCTTCCAGAAAGCTAGCAGTTGACGTTGTCGATCAGGCTGCCCCGTCTCAGGAACCTACGAGTCCCACGCCATACCACTGGGACGGCGAGACATACTCGTAAGAGGCTCTCGAGGGAGTACTCAGAATGTCTGACGCGGGATGACGCGGGCGCGGGCGAGGCTCAGTCGGGCACATTTCCTGTGTCTGGCTCCTGCAGTTCTGACTGGGCCTAGGGTGTCTTGCCGTACACTCGACTCGAGGGGCCCGTCCAGGCGACCTAGCGACCTAGCTCGTGGAACCAGCCAGCCGGTGGACTTGGAGCACGGGCCATGCACGACGTTGGTCTTGGGCAATTGTAATCGTCCTCCTGGTGATCACGATCCAGCAAGACGGCCAGCCGGGTATTGTTGTGCACATTGAGTCCAGTCGGCCACGAGGCAGCTCATCAGCTGGCAATAAATGATTGCGTGATGTGTAGCCCACTCGAGCTGACACTCCCCCCCCCCCGAGATTCCCTTGCAAGCAAACAAAGCCTTACGAACCTCGTCTATGAACGTATTAAAGAAAAAGCAACCAAGCCGCCCCTCAACGCAGGTGTCGCCACATTCAGTCGCTTGCTCTAAAATTGCATGTCGCAAACATGTCCAACGACCTCGTCTCCGTCTGGTTCATGCTGAAGTCTTGAATACTGAAGCCGAGATGGGCATGCTGTTAGAAGACATATGGCTCTTGCCGAAGAGTCCTCCCGAAGCTTGTGCCGAGGATGATCGACAGGGTGTATCAACCCTGGTCAACCCCGGCACCGACTTCGGCCGAGTCGGTCGGTGCCCCCGGGCCGAATTTGGTCGGCACCGCCTGAATTCCGTAGATCCGATCTTTGTTTGCTCCGCTTGACCGGTCCATGTTACCCTGAAAGGGTGTTGGCCTACGCTGAAGTCAACAACATATCAGTATGGCAATAAGAACCCTCGCACCTGTCCTGCAGCAGTGATACGACTGCTCCCGTGACAATTGCTCTTACGATCCGAGGGCACATCGTAATCACTGTCACCTGATTCGGACGGCATCAAGTATTAACAAGTTTATTGTGAGTTATGAACGTGGGCAATAAAAACTGATCGTTCTAGGCTTGCTGAATTTCAATAAATTTTCGAGTATGCCATGACGCCTGTATCCCCAATAACACACAAGGTATTCAACCAGATAAAAGCCTGGCGTGAATGGTCTCCGCTTCACAGAAAATGCGATCAAAATACGCTGGCTTTCTATGACCAAACGTCCTCCTACCGAATGTGTTAGCAGTCTGTATCGTCCGCCAATGAGATTACTTGGTGTGCTTACCTGGTATTGGTTGGCAGCTCTCATGTTCTTGACAATCTCCTCTGCCTTAGCCTCGGACACACCCCTGTGCTCAGCGATGATTTGAGCCAGGACGGTGTTGACCTCACGAGCCATGTTCGCGGCGTCACCACAGACGTAGAAGTAGGCCTTCTTCTCGAGGAGCTCATTGATCTCCTTGCCTTGTTGCTTGAGGAGATGCTGCACGTAAACCTTGCTTGGTCCCTCTCTCGAGAACGCAGTGTGCATCACGAATTGGTCACCCATGGCCTTCTTGTATTGCTAAACAGGCTGTCAGCATGGCGGCCCTTCACATTCGCGTAGGACCGATTACTTACCTCCCACTCGCTCTCGTACATGAAGTCCTCGCTTCGCTTCCGGCAGCCGAAGAACAGAATGGTCTTGCCGATGCTCTGGCCGTCCTCAGCTTCCTTTGCCCTCTCCTGAACGAATCCACGGAACGGCGCGACACCAGTGCCAGGTCCAATCATGATGACTGGCTTCGAGGGATCCGAGGGCAGCTTGAAGTTCGAGTGGCGCACATGCACAGGCACATGAATACCGTCATACTTGTTGCGGGGGCCAGTAAGCTCATAAGTCGCACCGAAAGGCTCAGGGTTTGGATCGCCGTTTTGCTTCTGCTTCAGTGCCAGGAGATAGTTGGTAGCAACGCCTCGGAACGGGTCATCCCGACCAGGAAGGGTCTGGTTCTCAACGACAGCGGTGATGGAGATCTTCTTGGGCTGAACCATGGCAGACGAGGAGATGGAGTAGTAACGGGGCTGCAGCTTAGTGAGGCCTTCAATGAAGCACGAGAAAGGAACGTTGTCCCACTGCTTGCCCTTCGCAACAGTCTCGAGCACGCGGGCAATGTTGAGATGTTTGGCGCTGACTTGTTCATGGAAGTAATCCTTATCGCTGCCAAGCTTGGTCATTTCAGCCTTGGAGTCCTCATCAGGCGCGAAGGCCGACAGAGTGGCGAGGAATTGACGGGATACAGGGGCACAGATTTCCATGTGGTATCGGATGATCGCATCGAAGGTGGTGGGGGTGGGGAAGGGGACCTTTGCCGTGGGCTCCAGAGCTTTAACGCTGATGACTTGGTCGCGCTTTCCAGACAGTGCCAGGACGTTGATCAGGCGATCTACCTCTTCACCGGGGTTGGTAGGCCAGACGGCAATGTGGTCACCAGTCTGGTAGCTCAGGTTAGAACCGCTGATATCGACCTCCATGTGCAGACAGTTTCGGTCCTTGACAGAGAAAAGCTCGTGAGATTCGACGATGGGGGCAATGTACGGGTTGTGCGCGTTGAAAGGACCCTTGGCGGTACCCTCGAGATGCATCTTGTTGGGTTCTCCCAGGTAGACCTCGTGCGAGTCCTTGGTCAAGCCTTCGCGGTCGATGATGCTGAAAATCGGCTCGTAAACAGCCTCGCGCTCTTCCAGGCCCATCTTCTCCGAGAGAGCAGTCCACATGGGCTCCTTCCAGGCGAGGAAGTCTTCTTCCATGGTGCCGGCGCCGTCATCACCTTCGCCGGGCTCGCCAATCCTGTGGGCACCGAGTTTCTCGAGGGCCTTGTTGACGTTGCGGACCATGGAGTTGTAATGCTCGTATGTGTTGTTACCCAGGCCGAATGCGACGTAGTTCAGGTTGTCCAGAGGGGGGTCATTGCTCTCCGAGAAGGAGACGTCCTCGCCGGTGATAAACTCATAGAAGTCTACAGCGTTATCCGTGGGCTCGCCCTCACCGTATGTGGCTAGAACAAACATGACGATCTTATCGCTGGGGACGCAGTCTAGGTTCTCGTAGTCGTAGTCCTCCAGGTCGGCAACCATAGTCTCGAGGCCGAACCTGCTCTTGCCTTCCTTGGCGAGCCTCGAGGCGTAATCCTCGGCGGTTCCGGTCTGAGATCCGTAGAAAATAACACAGTTCTTCCCGCTCTCCTCCATCTTCTCCAGGATGTTCCTGGTCTTCCCGGCCTTTGCGGCATGTCCGTTTGCGAATGAGTTGGCGTACGGATCTTTGGTGACTCCCCAGTATTTACCCTTTGTGAAATACGCTAGGGTTCCGAGGAGGATCGCCGCGAGGACGACGATGTCCAAGGTGTCGAGTTCAGCCATCTTGGCGCGACCGGTGCCGAGGCACACGTGTTAGGCCAGTGGAACCGCGACTGTGTTGCTGGGGAAGCTGCGACACTGGCATGAGGTTAGTTCTGAGGAACGAGGCTATCACAGGTGCTTGCGCAGACGGACCTAAAGCGTCCCTGAGCGGCGGACGAGCTGACGGAACAGGTGAGTGGTATGGACGAAGGAGAGGACCGAAGATGGCACGCAACCTCCTGGGGCTCTAGTCGCCAAGAAGCACGGTGGGGATTGATTGCTCGTGCGGGAGAGCCCGGCGTTGGCCAGTTGCGGGATTACGTGCTGATGACCGTCGAGGGAAGATGACACGGGTCAGCCGCCAGCGCTACGGTGGAGGGTAGAAGTCGCCTTGCAGGGTGCCACAAGGTTTTATAGATCCCGAGAGCGAAGGAGACAGCAAAGCGTGTTGGGATTCAAACGTGGCGTCGGAGTGGAGGAGGACGAGAACGAACGGGGGGGAGCGATAACTGATAACGGGGTTTTCGTGGTCCGGTTTTAATCCGAGCGAGAGAAAAAGTGTAAACGGTCGGGGGGGAGGGGCCGCTGCGGCTGTGGACACTGGAGGACAATGCTGCTAAGGAATTGCCGGGTTTACTTTTAGGGGACGTCGCCTGTGCCACTTTCCCCTGTAGGGGTGCGCGCCCAGATGCTTTATAGGATGCTAACTGGGCATAGACATGTGGTCTGGCCCACCGGTTTCCCAACGTCGGCCGTTCTGTCCGGCCCAAACGCTGCCGTTGGCTCGACAAGTGTGCTGCAGGAGTACATGGCGTGGACCTCCGCCTGGGCTGATAATTTGCGCCGCGCTCCCGAGAGATCCCACTCGATCCCACTCGACTGCGATGTGTACGATGTACCCGTAGGGTAGCGCCTTGCATCGAGGAGGATCACTTGTCCCCGAGGCCGTTTTACGAGTAATGGCCTGTCTTGCCCTCACGCTGTGCACTGGGGTCTTACGGCCTTCACAAGTTGCCCGAGGATATGGAAGCGAGACCGGGCTGCTGCTGATTCCCACCGTCCCCTCGACGTCCTGTACACCTGTCACTCTTGTCCACAGTTTTCCGTCCCGAGGCCCGAAGGGCATGGTTGGCTGGGGCTGGCAGATACTTGACGGTACCGGGACGGTACGGCCGCGGCCTGTGTTACACCCATGCTACACTAGGCACTCGTCATTTGGAAGCATGGGCAGATTCAGCAGACCTCGACTGGAGGATTTTTGCTAGGGCTTACTGCCTGCGACAGCCAACTGCAAATAAGCACGATTGCCCAGCATCGGCTGTTCGATTTCCTGCTGTCCAATGCCCGGATGTTATCTGATCTTGACGGGCAGGAATTCCCCCCGTCAATCAGTCTCGAATATTCCACGTCTCTGCCCGTCGCTGAGACCCGGAGTCTGATGTGGCTGAGTCGTTAAACTTAACGGGACTTGGATGACGCCTACATGCCTACATGCCTACATGCCTACACAGAATACCGAGGCACGGTGTGGCACGGGAACACGGTGCTAGCAATCGTGCCGGCGCCGCTCTGAGATTTTAATGCACATGGAGTCATAGACTGCGACGTCCTTGGTCTCCGTGTCATAACCCGGGCTGACAGCTGCTGACGGTGGCCACGATGTGATCGTCCCCCTCCTTGGCAGCCTGTGGTGCCGTCCCACAACGTCGGCGGTGCGATCGGTTCCGAGTCAACCGACTACAACTTCAGAGCGTGGGTGCACCCGGAGACTCCTTGACTGCCGCGGCATGCACGGCGCCCGCGAAGCCTGCGCACCCTGTTCAGACTGGTTGCGACGGGCTGACTCAGACGCAGGGGCTGCAATTCCAGCGATGGCCTGCGCCGCCTGAGTGGGTTCGCCATGGTGTAATTATGGAGGCTCGAGGTTGGCAGCGGGTCACGGAGCCCGGGCTCAAGGCCTCGATTTTGCTCCCGCGCCTCCGACTCCGGGAACAAAAAGATGGGGCCCCAAACCGGGCTCCAGCTCAGCCCTGTCCCCGGTGCTTGGTACAGGCTCATATATTACGCCTGGGGTGTTAATCTCAGTTAATCTCTGATGCCCGCTGGTGTTACGACGATTGCAATCTGCTAGTGACCGTTTCTGTCTTGTGCGTGTTTCTGCGCAGCAACAACCCTCGTAAGCGGTCTGCCACAGCACAGCGCCCAAACCAGCCCAGTAGCAGTGACAATCAGCGTCTGTCAGGATGCACGCATGTGGCTTGGCACGATGGTGGCAGCCCAATCCATACCCAGTGGACGCTCGGGACAGGGCAGCATCCTGGGGATGTGATTGGTCGCGGCTGTGTGTGTACCTTGCATCTGCTCGCCTGCCAGCTGCCATGCCTGTCCATGGAGAGACTCCCACGGAGGAGCGCTCGCCCTCTGTGAGCTAACCGAGTAGGGGAAGTCAAGCGCCCGCTCACACTTGGACCCCTCTTAAACCCGTGGTTGATGCGATCCGGAAGCCACCCCACGAGGGCGAGAGAGCTTCAACAGACACCTGGATTGGTCCGTACAGGGCGGTTTATAGTCTACCCCTACCTGCCCTCCCGCCTGCCGCATTGTCCTCTGGATCTTGGGCACCCAGAGCAGTACAGCCAATGACCCTCCAGGGCGGACACCTTCGTGACTGGGACTGCCCAACTCCATTTCACAGTCGCCGTGGCTGCTGCCGCCGTGTAGACTAGACTCCACGGTCGACATATCTCTTTCTCTCTCTCTCTCTCTCTCTCTCTCTCTGACCGGCCGGGGTGTGCCATCTTTTCCTCAAGGCCGTCTCATGCCCTGTACAAAGGGGGCCTGGAAGAGAGGCCCAGCATGGGTAAGTCCGTCCCATTCGACACCCGCCGTGGGTATCCTGAGTTGTGAAACAACAGGTTCCAGCACCCTCTCAGCTCCCAGCTCCCCCAGCCAGCACCAGATCTCGGCAGCCCGGGTGGCGGGCCCATCCCATCTGTGCTCAATCCGAGCCTCACCTGTTTCACAACACTGCCAAAAGAGGGGAACGAACCATTGCGAAGCGGCAGCATGTCTGTTTCCAATGCTTCGGCCCATCCCTGTTGCACTCTCCTGACACCGCACTCCTATTGCATATTGCGCGTTGCACATCACACCTCTGCGCTATTCCTCACCATTTTGCGATTCCTCATAGCCGCCCCCGGAGCCACCACACCGTTGCGGGCACGCGTTGCATCTTCGAGGTTGCCGGTTGCAACGGTACGCCTGTTACAGTGTTGCTGACTAGAGCTGCCCTGTAGCTCCTTCTTCGACCCTGCCCGACCATGCCTACGATACTCTGAAGTTCTCGCCCCGGTCGCCAATACACGAGGAGGATGAGGACTGGGACAAGACCGTGACCTCTGGCGCGCTGGATCCCCAGAAAGCACAATACATAGCACATTCTCGCGAGTCCTCCCTGGAGAAGCTGCAGGCTGGCGCGCTACCGACCAGCTCCCCGTCGCAGCCGCAGTCCCACCACCAGCAACAACACCAGCAACCGCCTTCCCAACAGCACTCCCCCTCCTCTGCACCGCGCGCACAGCCACCTGCCTCTCGTTCCGCCCTCGGCAGCGCATTCGACCGCATTATCGATTCGAGGGGCACCTACGGACACCACCGACAGACATCCATCGTCCACGGAATACAACACTCGAGGAATGGGAGTCGTGCCAGCTCCTCGTCTAGCCCACTGAGTCCCCAGATCATAGCTGCCGCCGGCTCTGGGCTCACCCCCGAACGGGCTGAGATGCACCCTTATGGAGACCTATCTCTCGCCTCACGCCCTTCTACCGCAATGTCAGGCGCATCGTTGACGCCTGGACCACAAATACCGGAGCGGACCTCGTCAGCGACAGATTCAAGCGCGAACGCCTTCACACAGAGAAAGTTGGAGAGGATGCATAGCGGGAAAGGCAAGCGCGATCACGCGCACCACCACTCGCACTCTTCGAGACACCACAGAGACGAGCAAAAGACTGTGGGGGAGTTTGCCCTCCATGTCTTGTTCACTTCGGTATGACACATCGGACGCCCGCTTAGTGGTAAGGCGCACGCTGACACAGGCTCAGTTCATCGGCCAAGCCGAGGAGAAGCTTAATGAATCCATAACTGTGCCTTTCGAGCCCGAGCCCCAAATCGAGCAGATATGCGGCCCTGGTGTGGATCCCGCTTTCGACCAGAGCATAGTGGCCCTCGGTCACATTGCCAGCCCGAAACCAAAGGCGCTTATCGATTCCATGATGCTGTGGAGAAAAAGCAAAAGCGATGCCGCAAACGAAGCACGCTCGGCGTTCAAGGGACAGACTCTCTCCGGCCCTCTACAGAGGAGGAATACGGAACCGGTGCAGCCCAACGGAGGCGGCATTGGGGACACCCTGCACCAAAATGGCCAGTCATCTGTCACGTCGAAGCAGGAATTCGTAGCTCAAGCCGAACGTCGGTCCCTGGTTTCCATATACATTTTGTGCCGTGTTTTGCTCGAGGTCATCGGCCAAAGCACTCTCTCATCTATCACCCCTGAAATGGAGGACAAGCTAGAGGGTATCATCTTCAGCCAGCTCAAGATCGCCGACACCGAACAGCTAATGTTTTCGCCGTTGAAACTGGCAAACTGGAACCTTTTCGCGCAACTTCTGGGGGTCATGAGCGACATCAATTTTGCAGGCGTCACAGAGCGATTCATTACCGACCTGGACCGCTCGCTTCAAGAGCACGGGGTTCTCAAGAGTCCCATATCCGCGAGTCGGGATGCTACGGAGGGGAAGATCGAGCTGGTTCTCGGCGGGATGAAGCACCTGAGACTGAAGGTCAACAGTCCTGGTGCCTGGGATCAGACCTGCAATTTCATGATTGCACTCGGAAGGCTTTTCGGCCGGTCACACGGCCAAAAGGTGAAGTCTGCGTTTTGTCAAATGCTGGAGATGCTTTTACTTCCCATCGCTGCCAAGGCTGATAACAGCGACTTCAGCCATCCAAAATGGGCCGAAGTCCTTGCCAACATCAGCCCACGGCTTGGGCAGATATTTGTCAAGCCGCGGCACTGGACGTTTGCGTTTCCCTTGACGGCTACTATGCTCTGCGTGTCGCCTCCCGAGACTTTCTCCTCGCAGTGGCTTCAGCTCGTGTTGTCACTACAGACAAAGCTCAAGGACCGTTACGCTAGGCCCGTGTGCCTGCAGGTCCTGTCACGACTTGTCTGGACATATCTGATGCGGACGACTGACACCGCCACGGGTACAATCAGGAAGCTTGATGAGGTTCTTAAGCTAGTCTTGCCCCCTGGGAGACGCCCCGTGCTTGCCAGTGACATTTCTGTTGCGGATCCTCTCATACAAATCATCCGGATAATCGGTTTCAAGCAACCGGAATACTGCTTCAAAAACCTTATCTTCCCTCTTGTCAACGCTGAACAGTTCAGTTCAAACAAGGATCTAAAGATCGAAAACCTCGATCCGGACAAGATCGTCATTGGCATCAGGTCCTTTCTGGTTATTATATCAGATCTGGAAAAGGGCGAGGAAGGCCGCCCGCCGTTTCCTCAATACTATCCTGCCCCGACTCCTCCACCAGATCGCTTGCCCACATCGCCTATTATTGCCTCTCCAAGGGATGATTCTATGACAACGCCATCTGCGACATCCCCCGGCGGCGAAGCTCAGACAAGCCCGGTCTTGAGTCACTTGCTGAATGACGCCGTACGAGAATATTATGTCAAGTTCTGTGAGATTCTGGGCAAAATCACGATGATTTGTGACAACACGTTCGGAGGTCAGGCTGCGTTGGAGGAGAAGTTCAGCAGCCCCGGGCCAAAGACCCCGATCTCAGACACTTTCAACTTCCGGCGCGATGACCACCTCAGTCCCCAGGAACAGAAGCAGGCATTTTACGAACTTCTCCATGTCGCCGTACAAGCCCTTCCGCGCTGTCTGTCCGCAGACATCCCTTTCAATTCACTTATAAACCTACTCTGTACAGGCACTGCCCATCTGCAGTACAGTATCGCCGATTCATCGGCTCAGTCGCTGAAAGCCATCGCACGACAATCTTATGCACAGCCCGTGGCGACTGGATTTTCCCGTTTCATCTTCAACTTTGATGACAGGTACTCAACAATGTCAGACGGTGGGATGCTCGGGCCTGGCCATGTCGAGAACACTTTGAGGCTCTATGTGGAGCTGCTGCAAATCTGGATCGAAGAGATAAAGCGAAAACAGAGGCACGCTGTCGCAGAGGCTGGCGAAAACAGCGCTGCTGACAAGAGAGGCATGCAGCTGGACATATCCAGCATCTGGGCCGAGGTCGACCAGATTGAAGCACACGGCCTGTTCTTCCTGTGCTCACAATCTCTAACTGTGCGCTCTTTCGCCATCACGGTCCTGCGACTTATAACTGAATTCGATACGGCACTTGGCAAGTCCACGAGCCCGGAGAAGGATACTTTGAGGCTGATTGACATTCTCGAAAATGACTCCGTGCAAGTCATGAACTTCAAGGATGACCAACTGTCTGTAGCCGAACGGAGCCGTATGCAAAGGGGAATGCAAGACAACAACCAGAGTGCCCTTGTTGAGCTCTGTACAAGCGACGTTTCCTACGACACGACGCTTTGGTTTAAACTGTTTCCGAATCTCATCAGGCTAGCCTACGAGAAATGCCCTTTCACCGTCACTATCGGGCGCGACCTCATCTGCAATCGCATACTCCAGATGTACAAGACAATCACGCTCCTCTCTGAACCGTCTCGAGGCCTTTACTATGGATCGGATCCTGGCAGTGCACGCTTTGTTGGTCGCACACCTACCGTGCAGCCAGATGTCTTGATTGAACAGTGGAAGCTGTTCCTGGTTTTCGCCTGCACGACGCTGGCGGACCCCGGGAACCCGCAATCTAACCCATTGCACGGGAATCAGCACCTGCGCAAGGGCTCCTTGGCTTCATCGACTGACAAAATTGTGTCGGCAAGGACTCTGTTCAAATACCTCAACCCATTGCTGTCCGTCTCATCTGCATCTGTTCGGGAGGCTGTAGTCACTGCCATGGGCTCTATCAACATCTACATCTATCGGACGCTTCTTGAGGAATTGCAGGGTTACGCCTCCCGGTGCAATGATGAGGCAAGAGCACGCATCCATCAGCGGACGAATAGCAGTCCCCGCCGAAATCGCAAGATGGACTTGTTAAGGACCGAGATTACCCACGTCTACAAACTCACATCCCACTTTTTGAAACAGCCTGAGGTCTACCAAGATGAGTGGATACTCAACAATCTCGTCTCTTACGCAAAAGACCTGAAGTTGTTCCTGATGGATGGTGAGGTACAGATGGACTGGGAGTTTCAAAAGCTGCGGCGGCACTACTGCGGATTGATGGAAGAGCTCTTCGAGGGAATCAACAGAACGAGTGACCCGTCAAGATGGATGACTTTCGAGGCCCGCAAGTCCGCCTTTGCGTTGATGGAAGAGTGGTGTGGCTTCTCACCAAACCAGTCCCAGATCCGTGCAAGAGAAGACAACATGAGACAGTCGATGATCGACCAACAGAACCTTGGCGAGAGGAACACAGCATCGGCTGCCATGGAAATTGAAAAGCGCAACTTGAGAACATCTGCCCTAAGCGCCATGGCGGCGCTCTGCGCAGGCCCCATCAGCGTCACGACAGAAAGTGGTGTGGCCTTGCAATTTGACGTGCGACGGATGCTGGCCTGGGTCGAAACGATCTTCAGCAATGGCAATGACCGGATGAAGTTGATCGGCAGACGAGCGCTCAAGAATCTGATCGTCTACAACCAAGAGTTCCCGTATCTTCTCGAGCACTGTATTTTACGCTGCTATCTGACCGACATCCCCAAGGTCCTGGAGAGTTATTTCACTGTGGTAACTCAAGTACTCCACGAGTACCCTGACTATCCCTCTCCCTTTTGGAAGCTTCTGGGCTTGTGCCTATTCACCCTGGGCAACGATCAGAGCGATATCAGGACCCGGTCCGCACAAGTTCTCCATGCCATCGAGGAACGGCATCTTCATGCCAAAACATCCAAAATCCAGGATTTTGACATCAGTATATCTGACAAGACGAAGGCAGTGTATAAGCTGGCTCAGTACAAAATCTCCGAAAGGCTGTCGAAACAACACACAGACCTAGCTTTCTACATTTTCTCCGAATTCACGCTGTACTTCAAGGACCTTCAGCCAGTCAACCAGAGGAGCGTCATCGCTGTGATACTGCCCTGGATCCAGTCAGTGGAATTGAAAGTGGACCCAAATGGCGGGCCAACTGGTCAGTCCTACGTCCTCCTGGCGAATTTGTTGGAGATTACCATAAAGTCGAGCGCCGCGCTGCATAATGAAGTGCAGGCTCTCTGGCAAGCGCTCGCCACAGGACCTTATCCTGGCAATGTGCGCCTTGTGCTCGACTTCATCATGTCATTGTGCCTTGAGCGCCGTGAACAGAACTTCGTCGAATACGCCAAGCAGATCGTAGTCTTCCTGGCAAGCACCAACAGCAACCCTGGTCACAAAGTAGTCGAGTTTCTCCTGCTACAGATTAACCCGAAAGCAATGGTGCCAAACGAAAAGCGGGAAACGGCGCCACCCCCATCAGACGTTAACCATTTCCCTTATTGTGCTGACTTGACCGACGCTCTCCCGATTGGTACCAAGCAAGCCGGCTTCTCTCTTGGCCAGCTCTCACTCATATTGCTGGTGGACCTGATGGTATCTCCCGTGAACCTACAGAAAGACAATATACCAGTACTACTGCAGGTGGTCACTGTCCTGTGGGACCACTACACGCCTCTGGTGCAGGAGCAAGCCCGGGAGATGCTTGTGCACCTTATCCACGAACTGGTCATCTCAAAGCTTGACGATGAGTCTCCGGAAGATTTGAAGAAACCCATTGAGGACCTCATTGAACTGATCCGGCGGCATGATCGTTCCGTGGTTTGGGGCTACGAGGACAGCAATGGCAAAGTCAATGATCACGACACCAAGGTTCCTCCGAGTATGGAGTTCCTGACTAAGAGGATTGTGGAGACATTCGAGATCACTTTCCCAGGAATTAAGGAGCAGTGGAGTCGACTCTCTCTTACGTGGGCAACGACATGTCCTGTTCGACATCTGGCTTGTCGCTCCTTCCAGATATTCCGCTGCATATTGACCTCGCTGGACCAGTACATGCTGGGCGACATGCTTGCCAGGCTGTCAAACACCGTTGCTGACGAGGATGCCGAAATCCAATCATTCGCCATGGAGATCTTAACGACCCTGAAGACTCTAATTGCCAAGCTTGAAGCGGAAAAGTTGACAACATTTCCGCAGCTGTTTTGGACAACTTGCGCGTGCATGGAATCCATCAATGAGCGCGAATACCTTGAATCGGTGGAAATGCTCAACGAGTTCATGGACAAGGTCGATCTTCAGCAAGCAAGTGTCCGACGACTGCTAATGGACGGTCAACCGTCGAAATGGGAGGGGGCGTTTGAAGGACTGCAGCCGCTGCTCTATAAAGGCCTGCGATCGTCCATATGCCTCGAAGCGACCCTCAAAACCATCAACAGGGTCGTCACGCTGCCAGCCGACCCGCTGATCGGAGATGACAACCGCATTTTCTTTGCCATCATTGCTAATTTTCCTCGCTTTGTCCACGCATTGGAGCAAGGCGAGCCGAGTGATGATGTGGCGCAGACTGCTGAGACACTTCTGCAAGTTGCAGTGACGCAGGGATTGTCGACTGTGGCCCTAGTTCTGAACGACTACCTCTCGCCGCACCACGATACGCCCAAAGATTTCGTGACTCGAATGTTTGCGGCCTTGAAGGAGTCCTTCCTCCCGCGATTGGATTTCGCGTTAATCACAACCCTTATGGGGATGCTGACGAACAAAACAGGCTGGGTCAAGACATGCACTATGCGCATTCTGCGTGTGGTCATCCGGGAGATTGACCTCAGGAAACCTGAGATGGCGAGCCATGGCTCAGATCTTATATCGCCCCTGCTAAGGCTGCTACAGACAGAGTTTTGCATGGAAGCGCTGGATGTCTTGGACAGCATCATGACTATGTCGGGATCGTCAATGGACAAACATCATTTGCGGATGAGCATGACGCGTCCTACATCTAAAGCGGTCCGTAAAGAGTACGAGAGGGCCCAGAGCCTATTCGGTATACCGGAGGACTCTGGCTGGGCGATCCCGGTGCCTGCCAAGAAGACGGATTCCACGCGGGCGAACATTCACGCCTCATTCTACATGTGTCAGAGCGTCGAGGGCGTGGCCATGGAATCGGCACCAACTCCCGATGTGGAATTCCATGCGGATGAGTTCCCATACGGGTACTTCCCCAACAACGACAGGACAGACACGATGATGTCGGATGAGGTCCGTGGGGAAGCTGGCCCTGGAGACCTGGCGTCTAAGCTGGACAGCCTCGATGATTTCTTCGATGATCTGTCCACAAGTCCACCGAGCGACGGACGATCTTCTCGAACCATCACGGAGTACACTCCAGACACCTTTTCTGAGTCTGGAGCTCAATTATACGATGAGAAGGTTCTACCAATCCTGAGCGCGGCCGGGAGTAATGCATCCTTCCAAAATGGGTTCGCGGAAAGATCCGTACGTGACAAGAACTCGGGCGCATTCTCGACAGTCTCTAGCCGCCCCGGTCTCCACTCGCGTTCTGTGACCTCACCATCAGCGCCGACATCCTATCTGCCGCCTTTCACCTCCGATGATGAGATCTACTCCGACGTGGAGGACACCGGTCTCGTCCCAGAGCACGACGAAGGGTCGTTCTTCCTCGAAAATATGGTGAAGCGGCCCGCGCAGCAGACTCGTTCTCGCTTGACGGGCAGCAGGTCTCGCGACAATCTACCGCAGTGGTCGCATCCGAATTTTGGCCCTGGGTCCAAGGTGCCCAATGCATATGTCCAGAACTCACCACAGAGCGACATGCTGTGAGCGAGTTGGCCGTGACAGATGCACATCTTCGTCCATCCAATATTCAATGCAAGACATGCTCTGGGGACGAGAAAGTGTTGAAATTTCAGGATTCAGGTGTACGAGGTTATACTGGGAGGCATTGTATACAAATGTCCGTAAGGCACGATTTAAATGAAGCGGGTAATGGGGCATGAAAGTGCGGACTTGATGATTGGCATATGATATCGAAAATACCAAATACAATGGTTCACAAACTACACTGGCGTCTTGTCGCCTCCAAGTCATTTCAAGTTTTGTTTAGGTTGATAGTGCTAAAATGGTCTGACTAACTTACAGAGGTTCTTCCAATAAGTCTTTACCGCCAAGGAGCAGGGGTCCCTAGCAAGAAAATCAGACCCCATAGTAACACCTAACAAATCTACTAACCTATCAAGGAACAGGTCTCTATCAAGCAAACCATACTACCCCTATATATACTAAACACTTAAATTCCTACTTAGAAGTATTACTAACAGCAACTTTTTTAGTATTTTCCTCACCTAACTATACCTTATATATATAGTATAGCTAGATAAACTCTATTCTAGCTACTTTATTCCTCCTTTTAATATACTTATTACCCCTATTATAGTAGATAACCTACTAGATATACTATAAGATTCTCTTAATAAAGGCTTATAAATAGAGTAACTTAAAGTTTACCTAAACCTTCTACTATACTACTTCTACTTCTTTTCCTAACTTTAGTACTCCCTTATATATTATCCTCCTCTTTAATTTAGGCTAAATAAGCTCTATTATATTTAGATTAGAAGAATTCTTATACTAAAGTAAATACTTAACCTAATAGATTAAAAATACCTACTCCTATATAAAGTAGATATATAATAGTACCTTATTTTCTTATATAATTACTTCTAGCCCTATCTTCTTAGTAAATAGAAGTAGTTTATTAAATAGAATATACTTTTAATAGTAGTACTAGTTAATCCTCTTATACCCTAGCTTATATACTAGCTTACCTATCTTCTTAAACTATAGCTAAGTATACTTCTAAGTCTAAGAGTTAATTATATAAATAGTAGTATATTATATATTCTTATTAGCTTACTACTTTACCTAAGCTAGTAGCTTATTTTAAATATTAAATATATCTAGTACTACTTAGGCTTCTATCCTCTTAGAAAAAGTCTTAGCCTACTAGATATAGTAGAGACTCTTCTCTTTCTATAAGAAATAAGCCTAGAATATAAACTCTAAATACCCCTTCTAATACTCCTAAATAATAAACTTAAGTACTTTTTTATTAGACCTCCTCTAAACCTAATATCCTCCCTATCTAATATATAAGATAACTAATATCTTATTACTCTAGATTATATTCTTTTAATTCTCTAGACTCTAGTACTAGTAAGTTAAATACTACTATAAATAGGTAGTCTTTATAACCTTACTAAGCTTAGGCTTCCTTATTAGCTTCATCTTCTTAAGCCTACTCTCTTTAAAGATAGTATAGATAATATTCTTACTAATATAGTTACCTAGCTAATTAGTAATATTATTACTAGAAAGTTCTCTTCTATTCTAATTCTTACTAATAAGCTATAAAACCTTCTCCTTCTCCTTACCCTTCTTAGGTAGGTAACCTATATATTTACTATCCTCTATATATATATTAAGAATTAGAAACTACTAGGTATTTAGGTTAAACCTATAATTAAAGGCTTTCTACTATATATTCTACTAGGTATATACTAGTATACTAGTATATTCCTTAATTAGGTTATACTAATATCTAATAATAAAAAGGGTTAGAATCTAGGACTAAGTAATAATTAAATACTTTATAGTAAAAATACTAGAAAAAAGAGTAGTAAGGAGAAGATTTAGGAGTTAGGTATATATAAATTTTAGGAGAAATTACTACTAATATAGTTCTCTATATAGAAAACCGGAAATTAGAAGAGTATAGACTATCAGAACTAGGGGCCCCTGCACCTTAGCAGTAAAGACTTATTAGAAGAACCTCTGTATTATCTTAAGTAGACAACAAGAGCTTCCCTGGGTTGTCTATTACACAGCAACGGTATCTACGTAGTAGCTCGAGTGAGAGGAACTCCCGTGGTAAAATCCTCATCTCCTAACTAATACGTCTCTGCATCTTCCTCAGCCTTCTCCTTCTTAAACTCCTTTTTCTTAATTATATACCCTCCTACCCTCCTACCCTCCTAACTTACCCCTAGCTATAGGATAAAATCCTATGTTCTAATATATTAAAGAATAATCTCTTATATAATAACCTCCTATAAGGTAATATACTATTAATTAGTTTCCTATGATATAAGCTCTCATAGGATGATTGCTTGTAGGATACCCTCATCTAGGATAGGCTCCCTCAGGAAAACCTCCCGCAGGCTGCACCGCACTCTGGTAGTGCCGACAACCCTACCTAAGTGACAAGGGTGAGTCCAGGGTGTTGCAGTCCCTTGACTTGCACCCCTATGGCGCCGATAAGCTAGAAGGGGAAAGCGGTCAACTATCGATAACGGCAGAATCCCAAATTTCGAGGTGAGAGACCGACGACAATGCGCCGGCGATCACCTTGCGAACGAACCCTTGCGCCGTCTAAGAGACAACACTTCACATACACAGTCAAGGAGTTATCAGAGTTGCATGCTTGCAGGCATCAGAGGCACTGAAAAACGACACCAGATGTGTCGAAGGCTGTTATTCTGACAGTCAGATATCTGCAAGATGGGCAAGAGGGCTCGAGGGACGGCGGACGCGTCCAATCCGCACAAGCGGCAGAAGGTTGTCCATGAGGCACCAACCAGCGAGGAGATCCACACAAGCCGACAGCTTATGCAGCTTCTCGCATTCGATCAGGACCTACAGAAAGCAAGGCATGGTAATACGAAACGACCCTTGATTTGCCCTCATGAATCCTCACTCTCTGACACCTTTGCAGGCTTACAATCATTCAAGGTCTTCCTCGACGGGCTGCTGTCGTCAGAAAATGGCGCCGACGATGAGAAGGTGCAGATCTTGAGGGACTACCTCGAGTCAGCTAAACGACAAGATGGTGAATTTGAAGCAACTTGCCTACCGGACATTATGGAGACCTGGAGTTTCGCCGCGCATGCAAATAGCGACAATATTATGTCCGCAGTTGCAGTGACTCTTGATCTGCTCATCAAATTCATATCTAAGCGGCTTGATCTCACGGCACTCGGCTTAAGCATTGGCCGTACCTTACTGCAGCCACGACAGCAAGAACTCATTGCTCGAAATTTGTCGGCCGACAAAGGCAAAGAGTTCATTTTCTCACCAACACTGAGGCTTCTCCGCGAGCTAATTTGCCTTGATGGCGGGACTCTGGCTAAACCAATGTTCCGTGGACAGAGCCTCACTTTCAAATCTCTAGCACGGAACATGGGTATCAAACATCTTGGGGCTGGGCTTGAAGATGTGAAGAGACCCTCGGCCCGCACAAATGCTATTCGATTCTTCTTAAGCGCTCTCAAGTTTCTGCCCGCAGAGGGGAAGGCTGAACTTCTGTCACAAAGGGAGCTCCCCCCAGCACTGACGAAATCTTTGTTGGATGACCCTCCGTATCTCATCTTCGAGATCCTCGAAACGCTGAGAAATCACGTCATCAAGGACAGCAAACTGGCTGGATACTCAAAAAGCAAGCTGCTAAATTCCACGACTCTCGGGCGGCTCGCATCACTCTACCAGTACAAGCACGACAGTGCGGCGGCCGAGGGCTCTAGCCCAACCGTGGAAGAGGCAGTCCATGAGTTTCTTACCCTGGCCTGTACATCGCCATCAGCCGGTATCCTGAGGCCACAGTCAGGATTCTACCCACGAACAGTTGACCCAGATGCGGCTCGGCTCCCTTCGGCTGAAGACGAGGTAGAACCTGGATTAGAAAGCATTACTTGGCTGAACAGATTCAAAGATGACGTACCGGCTCGCAACATCATCTTGGCCGATTTTATCCAGAGCTCGAGTTTACGTCCATGGTCGAATCAAAAACACAGTGAGCTCTTAGTCACTGTTTTCGAAGCTGCCCCGGAGTTAGTTGCGCACTACTTCATCAACAAACGATCCTTTACATTCGAACCTAAGTTGTCGGCGACGTGGATTGGCTACTCAGCGTTCTTATTCAAGACAATTAAATCGCCCTTGCCGGATTTCTTCGGTCACAAGAATGGATACGCCCTGCTCCCTCCACCAACATCAATCATGATTGACAACATAATACCGCTCCCGATGGACCAGAAGATCCTTGTCAAGTGCCTCATGCAAAAGACAGAGCTCATATCGTTTGTGGCCGTCAGGCTACTTGTGATGGCCATACAGAAGCTCCAGAACGCCCTGAAGATGCACGCTAATGCGGCGAAAAGTCAGAGCAAGCCTCTGTGGGATGATTCTGCGAGGAAGCTCGTCGATGCGTTCTGCCAACGAGCTCCGGGTATCAAAGAGGTCATTTCTTGCTACCGAGAAGTTGCCGATTCTGACCTTCTTCAGCGAGAGGCAGCAAGCAAATTACTAAGGCTTTACTACGAAGTCATTCCCCAGGTGGCTTTGATGGCCAAGTTCGACGTTTCACCGCTGCTTATCACCGCAATTCAACGATTGGATGAAGCCGAGGAGAGTTCGGAAGACAGAGCACTTCGCCTAGTCGAGCTGGAGAATCTTCTCGCCATCTCCGGGTATTCCCCAGGTATGAGGTGGTTTTCCAAAGCACAAGGACTATTGGTGTCACCATTTGTAGCCTTGTTGAAGGTTTCCGTTGCTGCACCTGCTGGTGTGTCGCTTGAAGGACTCAAAGCTGCTCTCGGAGCTGTTGCAGCAGAGCACCAACTCATCCAGTCTGGCGGCGGTGACTCCTTACCACTATTGACAGCTCTACATTCCATGAGAGGCTCCCAAGACCTTACCTCTTGTGCTGCCTTGTGGACACTGCTCGATAACAGCACATCTCGATGTGCAACGACTCCCATCAAGTATCTTGAAATGCTCCAAGATCTCGTCGCGGCCCAGCAGAGTAAAGCCACCACATTATCGGGCTCAATGAGCCCCTTGACATTTGCCCTAATAGAACAATTGCCTTTCGCTCTCAGCTCAGCGGGAGAAAACGAGATATCAGCCCTGGCCAACCTCGTTGCCACTTACATGTCATACACGAAAAGCTTGACCAACAGCGACAGTGGATTCGACGCGCTCCACGAGAAGTGCGAATCAACCTTTTCTGAGAATTCCAATGGTCAGAAGTTGTTCAAGAAGTACACAAAACAGGCTAATGCCGCGCGCGAGTTACAGAGTTGGGGGGCAGACTTTTCAACAGGCGAGGATGAGCACAAACCCAAGACCGAGGACAATCAAAAGGGAGAACGCTTCTTGTCAGAGGATGCGCTGGCTGAGGTCCTTTCTACCCCATTGTCTCTGCCCCAGGACAACTCAGCACTGTCGAAATGGGCGACCAAGGAGGCGGATGAGCTCGTTGAGGAGGGACACGTAGCGTCCGTTGCGACCTTACTCACGTCAGAACACACGAGCATTCGGAAAGAAGCACTCGTCAACATCGCGAAAATGGCCGCCAAGATCAAGGACTCGTCGTACGAAGAGAGGGACCAGGTGTTCCTTTTGTTAATGGAACTTGTTGAGTCGTGCAAGGGCCACGTGGACACAGGATCAATTCCCAACTACATCGTGGCGTTCGTACGCCATGCGCTTGACGTCCTTCAGAACCCTCTGCACTGCATGTATGCAAAGCTGAACAAGTTCCTCATCAAGGGCCCAACTTGGAAGCTCGACAGGATGCCTTTGGTCTACGACGTCCTGTCAGATGGACCAGAACTCGACGACGCTTACTACTCCGAGCTCAGCTGGCTATTCTTCTATCTATTGGACGGCTTACAAGGAGAGCCAGACTTGGCCCTGTACCACAACACACGCCTGTTTGAGCGGCTGCTGTCCCTGGCGAGCAATCCGTACATGCGGCCGAACCTCTCGACCCAGATCCTGAGAATAATCTACAAGGCAACATGCATCAAAGGTGGGAGCACGACTCTCATTACTAGATTTGGTATTGTGAGCTGGCTCGAGATGCGGAGTGCCGTTTGTGAGTCTGAGATAGAGCGTGAGACTTGCAAGGCCCTTCTGAGGAGGACATGGGAAACGTCGGACAAAGAACGAGTTTCTGAGTGGAGTAATGGCGGCATTCAGGATGCCGTGCAAAGAACCTGGCTTTAGTCAAATTCTATAGAGAGAACCCAGGCTTTTCCTGGAGAATTCAGAAATATGCATCATTACGGAGTCCCTATGGATTAGCTCAATCTGCTTTATGTTTGAGGTTTCCGAATGCAGGTCTTCCTAAGAAAGCTATCCCCATAGGAGGCTGCCCCGAGAAAGGTTATGCTATAGGAGGCTATCCTGTAGGATGCTATTCTTTAGGGGTTAATCTGCTAGGAGGCTACTTATTAGGAGGGTATATATTAGGAGGTTATCTAGTAGGAGGTTGTTTATTAGGATGTTATTTGTTAGGATGTTGTTTGTTAGGAGGTTGTTTATTAGAAGGTTATCTATTATAAGGTTATTTATTAGGAGGTTATCTGTTAGGGGTTAGTTAGTTAAGAGGTTCTTCATAGAAGGTTTTACTATGTGAGCCTGTCTGTTAGGAGGCTATTACTTATAAGGATATTAATTAGGAGTATAATAGGTAGTGCGACTGCTAGCCACGCCTTGCCCACTCGGCTAAAAGACTATAATAACTAAGCCGAGGGAGAGGTTATTCCTAGTAGTATATAAGACCAGTACCGTCACTGGGAGGATGTTACTTGGAAGGCTTTTACTTAGTAGATTTTTAGCTGGGAGGTTGTCCCCTGAGATGTTGTCGTGTAGTGGTTAATTCTATGGGAGGTTTCCTTGGTAAGAGGTTGGCCTTTGTGCTGTGACTGTGTAGCAGAGACCTTAGTAATGAGAAATATCATCAAATACATAGATACCCACCAAAGTGAGCTCATTTCTGCGTTCTTGCGAAGCAAATCTCATATAGGGACTAGCTGAGAAAATCACAAAACGCATGTGTCACTTTTAAGATGTGAGGATGGTTAAAATTGGCAAGCGCTGGCCATTGAGCCCCGAAAATTCTGTGCTAGATATAGCAGCTCTCGAGACGATGTGGGGACTCAGCTGCATCAGCATGGTAATACGACGTTCCATCTCAACTTCGTTCTACAGATGTTGCCGGTTTGGTAACGTCCTTCTACGCACTTGATAGCCGCACAAGAGTCGGGTTTCGTTTTAAATACTCGTGTAATTATATCCTGCAGTGGCTGGAGACACTAAAAAGCATTGCACCACCAGAACGAACTCAAATGCACATTTATTGCGCCCATATTCACCCAGCTCCAGCTGGCCACAGACGGGATTCTCGTTCAGCAACGCATGCCAAGCTAACACCCACGTTGTTGATAAGGGTGAGGGGGTTCTGGAGGCATGTCGTCAACGCGAACCGGAGCCCAGATTCCATGTGGATTAACATGCCCCACAAGCGAGGTCCATAAAGAGTGACTGGCGGCCTGCTTAGTTGGGCGGGCTGACGTTAGCCTTGTGGCGGACTGGAAAGCCGTACCACATTCCATGGACCCCAAAGACCCGGGCGAGGCCCGCGAGGCCCCAAATTTGATACTTGACCTCTGTTTATTGTACTCAAATGGTTTCAATTTCAGTTTGGAAATATGCTGCAAGGATGAGGGCCGAATATTTCTGGCCTAGAGTGTCGCATCTCAGTATATATCCAGGTACTGGTCAAAACAACCGGGTATTTGGCTCCATTCCCTTCTACTTTCCACCAAGCTTAGAAATAAACCTACATTAGGTTGAGAACTAAACGGCCGAAGACTCTCCATATACAACTTCTCTCTATTTCTTCAACCTTGTTACCGCTGGTCGAGACGCAAACATGTCGTCGAGCCAACTTGGCAGTCAATCTGTAGGGCATCCCCAACAGACGGTTCCAACTCTTAGCAAATCCCCCTGTGATCAGGACCCAAGCAGCAGCAAGACTCAGGGTCAGCTCAGAATCCTGGGGCAGAATCATCAGGGCCAGAAAAAGACCCGTGGTCACCCTGCACCACCGGTACAAACTCGTCAGGGCCAGCCCAAACCTCAGGGGCTGCCTCGTCATGACCAGAGCGACGTTCCTGGCAGGGCTCAAACCACTGGAAACACATTTTCGGACCAGATATTCGCCCGTCGCAAGGATGGTGCACCGCGAAAGCCTTCTCATGACACAGGCTCTAATAACTCCCGCAGTCTTCCACGCGGAGACAAAACTGGACTGCCCAAAGCAGCACCGTCCCAGTTACCCTCGGCTGGCGCTCGCAGCCGCGTTAAGACTGAAAATGAAAGTTCTCGTGGCTCGAGCGCCGCAAGCTCTCTGAGTCGCTCACAAGGGAAGCAGGCGAGTACACCTACCAAGAGAATGCCTCAGAGTTCTGATCGTACTGCGACCATTGGATCGCCAGATCCTCCTCGGAAGGGCCCAATCCGGCCGGATCTCAGGACGCCTTCCCGCTTGCCAGCACCTCTCGGGGCCCGTGGACCTGCGACAGCTTCACCGGTGAGCGACCGCTCGCGCACCGCGCGTAATCCTGGTGACTCAGCTGTCTCAACTGAGTCCATCGAGGCGTTCATCGAACGGAATGGCCGCGAAGCAGCGGGTGACAGCATGTCCAAGATCCCACATGATTGGGTCTTGTGTGTTGACGGCACAAGAAACGACATGCGGAACGAGCCCGCACTTGAAAAGACAAACGTTGCGAGGATCACGGAGCTGCTCAAGTCAGGCAAACAGGGGAATCGAATGGTCGCAGTCGCCTACCAACAGGGCATTGGCAGCAATGGTGAGTGCAAGACAAAGGACGGCATTGCCAAGGGTTGGTTTCAGGACCTTCAAAAGGATTTCCAGGCAATGGCACCGAGTGACGACCTGATCACAAGGCTGGTGTCTATCAACTATGCCTACATCAGCATGATGGTGTGCCCGGAAAGGGACAGGATCTTTCTGTTTGGGTTCTCACGGGGTGCCTACATCTCGCAACTAACAGCTGCTCTTGTAGCCGACCTGGGAGTTTTTAACAACCAACGATATTTAGATGGCCCTAAGAATGGAGATTATCGCGGAATCATCCACAAAATCGTAAAAATCTGGATCAGACATCAAGGCAGGACAAAGCCAGGATCATGGGCAGATCTGAAGCCATATGCCCATGGCCTTGTGGGAGTGGATATTGAATTCCTCGGCCTGTTCGACAAGGTAGCCTCTGTCGGTATGCCGGACATTGGTGGGGCAAACTTACAGAGCAGAAGCTTCCGCTTCGCTGAGGATGTGTCCAAGCGGCAGAGAATTCTCAATGCATACCACGCTGCCGCCATCTCGGAACACCGCAATAATTTTAAGCCCGTACTATGGAACCAAGGATCTGCCAATGAAAACCAACAGAGGGTTTCTCAAGTCTGGTTCCCAGGATACCATACTTCCATCGGCGGAGGTAGTGGCAAACAGGGAATAATGATCGATCTCATAGCCCTCGTGTGGATGCTCTCGAAGTGCACAGGTCTTTCGAGTGTCATCAACGAGCCCAAGCTGATAGAGATGATCCAACTGGATGGGCAGCACGCAGGAAAATGGCACGGAAAAGATATACCCGACTCCATAAAAGGGATGTACTCAGGCCTGGGGGATCATTACCGTCAAAAACCCGGATCGCCCAGCTTCGACAAGTTGCATCATATGTGCAAAGAAACCGAATGGCGTTCCCTCTGCACACCCAATATGCCCAACATTCACGGAGAAAGGGAGCACCCAATCACTTGGACGCAAACGATGCTTGATGAAAGCCAGTTCGATACTCCCAATGGCTTCGAAAGGCGATTGCTCAAGTTGTTCAAAGCTGTGGCCAAAAGTCCGGTAGACTCGGTGTCACCCTCGAACAAACAGGCCAGTGAGCCAGCCATCCGTACAGTTATCGGACACCGGGTACCCCAAGGTGCACAGTCAGGGACCGGTATCTCTACCATTCGGAAGGACTGAAGGGTATGTTATTGAAGAAGAGAAAAAGCACCAAGTCCCAGGACTGATGGTTGGTGCAAGGGTTTATCAGCACCGCAGAGAAGTCAGTCTGGCTTGGAGTTTGATGGGTCAATTTTGGTGCACATTATATGTTGTAGAACTCTTGATCCTGGTGTGTATGCCGAGGGCAGGAACTAGATATATTGTGTCCAAGTCCCAAATGGTCCTGGATTTTATAATTTATAATTACAAGTGTGTATTGCTATAAACCAATAAGTAACCACTTGGTAGTGGACTTAGGAGGGTGTTTGAAGGGTAGGTTCCCGCCGTATGGGGCATCTGATGGCGCTCAGGGAGCAATTGTAGCTGAAGTACAGGTACATATTTGATGTAAGAGAACTGTTCTGTTGGACAGGTATCAGCAGGTAGACAAGTGGGGTAGCCCAACCCCCTGGCTCCCCACTCTCAAAGGAGCTAGGAGGAGGAAGAGGAACGCTTAGGCCAGCTGGAGCGGCCTCACTTGATCAAGGAGCTGCTTCAGCAGCACAGGCTGGCAGGCGGTCGGTCTCCTGCCTCCATGTCGGAGACACACTAGGGAACCCAGAACCACACCTCAGCAAGGTCGTCTCCACCTCACAACTTCACCACCCGCGACGACAGCTCAACATCAAGCCAAATCGCTTCCGACGACATCCAATATCCCAGACCTAGCCACTTCTCTCTGACCGGACTCTCTGTACCACGTCCTTTCCCGGCTGGACTTTGTTCCCTTGGTATCAATCTGCCTGGAAGCCTATCACCAAGCAATCCCACCATCAGGTGGCGCTGTAACCAACAACACTCCACGTCCTTCTCCCATCAGCCTGCCAACAACCTGCCCATCAAACCAATAACGATTTCATCCCATCTAAAATTCCGGACACTGTCTCACCAGAAAAGTACTGCCGCCTGCAACACCTGACCTGCAAAGAACCGGCTGGCCCTCAAGTGGCCTCTCCACGAGCCCGACCTCGGGCAGCCCATACAGCTGCCAGCTGCAAAATCCATTCCAACCCAACCGAGTTGAACTCGACCTGTTTGCCGCCCTGCCTATATGTTGCTGGGGTGGCCAAAAGAAACTGCATACCCGAAACACATTCTAAGAGGCTGTCATGGCCGTGTCGATACGATATGAAGCTGAGGTTTTGCTTCGCTTGAGGGAGTCCCCTCTCTGCGTCAAGCCTAAGGACCTGCCACCACGGGAGGAATGGATGGGGTGAGAGAGCTCTCTGGCTCATAATATACTCCCCAGCTAACAGACACATAGTCCGCCTCCAGAACCAACTCGTCCACAGAACAAGACCACCAACGACCGAGGAACACCCCTCGAGCAATCCACCCGCAGGCCTGCCACAGAACGTCACGTGTCACGCAATGGAGCAGGTACGATCGCATCGGCCTGAATGACTTTTGCCTTTGACCTCCATGCTAATATAGTAAATTAGGTTCCGATGGCATAATCCTGGGACCTCCTAGGATGAACTTCACTTCCACCACATTGCGAGGGAATGGCGACAGCGAACGTACCGAGAGGACCCCGCGCGATCCTGAAGCCCGTGACCGCTTTCTCCGAAGCAAGATTGGGGGCGACGACATCAGCGACCGCTTCCGTGATGCGAGACAGAGCGACCCCCGGCGGCGTGGGGACGGCGATCGTGATGGTGAGGGATGGAGTACAGTCAAGCCGCGCAAGAGCTTTGGCCAGGAGGGTGCTGAGCGCTTCACCGGCCGCATGGGCGGTGAGCGACAGAAGGATGATCGCCGGGTCAAGGACCGCGATGACCACGACACTCTTAGAGACCGTCCACGCCGTGGTCTGGACACTGATGGCGAGGAGGGCGACGCTCCTCGCAGGAACGGGTTGAACCGGGGTAGGTCAGAGCCTTGGTTCAAGGACAACAACAAGACAAATGAGAGCACTGAGCGACCCTCGAACCGCGAGCGCATCGACAAGGCCAAGAGCTGGCGTGAACGCAACGACCGCGGCGACCGAAACGATCGCGACCGCAACGATCGACACGACCGCCGGTGGGACAAGGACCGAGATCAGCGTCCCTCAGAACGAGAACCAGAGTGGTTGGATGAGCCAGCCGAAGAGAAATCCCATAGCCACACCGAAGCTGACCTGAAGAAGTTCATGGAAACAATGAAGGCGAGCCGCGGAGGGGGCAAAACTGCTGATAAAGTGGCGGAAGTCCAACCGGCAGGCGCTCTTCCTGCATTCTTCGCTGATCCCCCGGCTGTCAAGTCCGCTCCTGCTGTGGAACGGGGCCCTGACAAGTTCTTCGAGGCCTTTGCCGGGCCCAAACTGGCTTCACTGCCTACCACTGAGGGCGACAAGCCCGAAACAGCTAAAGCGCCTGCGGGCTTTGATGCCCCGACCGCAAAGTCGTCGAGGTTCGCAAACCTCTTCTCTGCCCAGGCCGTCCCTCAAGCAAGCGAGTCTCGCGGGCGGACCGAGCCAAGTACACCAGCTTCTGGACCACCGCCGCCTAATGCAGAATCGCTGAACACTCAGCCTGGCCAGCACAACAGCGCAGAGAAAGAGGCATTCCAGGCTTTGCTCCAGAAACTCCATCTACCACGCCAGGGCGACCAGCAGTCCACCCCCACACCGCCCAATGCTGGCGCGTTTACGCAGCCGCCGCCGCAACCAATGCAAAATATGCCTCAAGACCCGATCCAGAACCTTGCCCAAGCCCTCGCTCAGAAGGCTCACGTCGTATCACCTCAGCCAGCAGACCCGTATGGCATGGACCGCCGCGAGGAGCCCCGCCTTCGCTCTGTTCCTCCAGGGGGACCCGAGATTTTGGCGCCGCGCCCTATGCCTCCGCCCAGCCAACCGCCATCTGCTCGTCCCGACCAAATGCTGCAAGATCTTCTCAGCCACCGCCATACTGCGCAGAGCCAGGGCAGCGGCAGGGCTGATCACCAGTCAAACGCCAGCAGGGACTTTCTCATGCAGCTCATGCAGAGCGGTCGCCATGCGCCGCCCGAGCAGCCACGCATCGAACAGATTATGCGCATGCCGCAGCCTCAGCGGCAAGCCTCCCTTCCTCATTTCCCAGAGCGTGAGCCGGATTTTGTACAACAGCGTGGCCCGGCGCAGCGACAAATGCGCCCACAGGGGCCACCTGGCTTCGCTGACGAGCAGTTCCGACACTCTGAGGGCGACGGCCGACCCATGCACCCAACACAGATCCTGCAGAGGCCACCTGGCCTGGACCACGCTCTGCAGCAGCAGCAGCAGCAGCAGCAGCAACAGCAGCAGCAGTTCATGCAGCCAGGTCAGCAGATGCCCCCTGTGCAGCGGCCCATGATTCCCCCTCCGGGACTGATGGGTCAACCGCGAAACGGACCAGTGCCCGGCATGTTCCAGCCCAACATGCCCCCTGGAGTCTTCCCACCAGACAACATCCCCGGACCACCTCGAAACATGCAGCCTCCACCAGGCTTCTTTGCAGGCGGCCCTCCCCCTCCGGGTGCTGGCCACATGATGATGGGTGGCTTCCCTGGTCCGAACGAGATGGTCTTCGGAGGCCCCTTTGATGGACGCGGTGGGATGCCGCCTCCCGGCGCCGCCCCGTTCCGCCGTTAGATAGCAGCAGGGGAAGAAGCACGTGAAAGCACGAGTGGCAAATAAGAACCGACTTGAATTGTAAACGCAAACGCGAAGCTTCGAAACTGGTAGCAACAGTGATGACAAAGGCTGAGCAGAGGATAGTTTTGACAAAGTGATAGATGGATGACAGTAGAGATCGTCCTGGGTCTCGAGGCTTATCGTTCGCGTTGCTCCTCTGGGGAACCCCTTCTACGTTCTAGAAAACACACCAGGACGAGCCATGGCGATTTGCGGGTGTTCGTGTGGGCGATTTGGCAGCCCTTCGGTCATACTGACTGGCTTGGCAACACTCGAAAGGCACGGTGGGGGCTGGACGCTCATCTCGCTCGCAGGGCATTGAGCGAGGTGTGGGTTGGCAAGCCGCGTAGTCGTCAATAGGTCTTAATGAGAGTATGAATCACACGAAACACAAAGCCACGAGGTTGTCATTTACGTGAAGCACTATGTATTGCGCGCAAGACCCTTCGAGCCTCGATGATGACGAAGCTTATATGTACTTATTTATAGTGGGATCTCTACTGACCTACGTACGTATGTCTTGTCTGTCCTGCACGCGCCCCATTAACGCTCACAGCAAGTCCGTGTGAGGTACTGACAGCCACCAACAACAACATGGCCATGAAAAGAAACAACGCCGTGCTCATGCTTTGATGTGTACATGTGATCAGGCCAGCAAGAAGGGACCGGTCGTCACAATCGAAAGGGTGGGGCTCCTATACTCAACAAGCCCATAATGCCGTCTATACACAACATAGATAGAGACACACACAAGTCTGCCCGGGTGAAGATCCAAAACAAATTGGGCGAAGGGTTTAGAGCCAAGAACGTGCGATAAGTAAGCGAGCAAGTAAGCAGTATCGGGCTAAGAGCCGTTACTTCTTCATGCCGAAGATGTTCCGCTTCTTCTTCTCCTTCTTGTGCAGCTTGCCATCGTCGGGCGGTGGTGTCGGCGAGTAGCTACCGCCGCCGCCGTTCATCGGGGGTGCCGGCCTCGGTGGTGCCGGGCTGCCGCCCATTGACATTTGCGACATCTGCTGTGTAGGTGGTGCTGGTCTCCCCGGGAGTCCTCCCGCGCCCGGCGGCAGCGGTGCGCGCTGAACGCGCTGTTGGCCGGGAACCATTCCCATCTGCCCCGGTGCCATACCCATCGGACCGCCTTTAGCGGGTGGCGGTGGGCCGGTCTGCATCGGTGGCGGTGGAGGCCGCTCACGCTCGAAGAGATGGGCCGGTGCCTTCGGCTTGGGGCGCTCCATGGGGAGGTCTAGTCGCCGCTTGTCGACTGACAAGTCGCCCAGTTGGCGGGCGAACATCTTTGGCGTCACCATGTGGCTCGTCACCAGGAACACGTCGCGGTTCTGCTTCTCCGAGACTTCGTAGCACGCTCGAGACTCCGAATATGTTGCGCCGCCTGCGACAAAGACAATTATGCGCTGTCGGTTGTCAGCCACGCGCCGTCCTCCACCAGCCCAGCTCGGTTTCGCGGCGCGTAGGGACCCTTGCCCTGCCACCACATCCTCGTTAGGATCTGCTGGCGGTATCGTGTACGGGAACGTCGTGGGATCCAGCGTGCCCTTGCACAAGTGGTCGAGCATGTGCTTCACGTTCGGCTCGAACCTCGAGAGTCCGTACTCCTCGTTCAGCTGTATGTTCTTGTCAAGTGGGAAGAGTGGCGGCCGTGGTTGCCGGACTTCCTTGAGTCCCTTCAGAATGCGAGCCCCAAGAATATCCAAGTTGTTCACTGTGTTGCATTGAGATTGCTCGAGGGCTGAATGCGCCACGAGTCTCTTGACATCCTCCTCGATCACACCGTCCCGGTAGATGAAGTACGCCATGAGCAGGCGCAGCCTGTCTGACTTGGTGATGGACTCGTCATCAAGTAGTCGCACAACCTCCTGGAGGATGTTCTTGGGCTTGCGCAGATCCTCGTCCAATCCGGTGGCCAGCGTCTGCTCCACTGAGGCGATATCTGGCAGCTTGTGGTTCTGAAACATGTTCATGCTCTCCTGCGCCATGGACAGGTGCAGCGAGTAAGCCTCCTTCATCTCCTGGAACTGGGGCAAACCTGCCATCATGTCCTTGATGGTGTTCAGGCTGACCTTCTGGTCCCCGTCGTTGAACTGCGGGTTCGCGTCGAGGAACTTCTGGAAGTCACCCATGAGTTTATCGATTGTGTCCTTCATGTGTCGGTGCCTATTGTCAACCCAGACCTTGTCCTTCTCCTGGAGTTCCATGTCTTTCTCCTCAGCGTTCTCCTGGCCTTCGTTGATGGTCATGTGGTAAGTGACCTTCTCGCCCTCCTTGATGGTCAGTAGATCGTGGGCCATAGCCTGGTAGGTGAACTCGTGGACTAGAGGCGCCATGAGATCCATGCTCCGGTCCGTCACCAAGAGTACACCGGTCGGCCTGCTGGATGCCGGAGGGAAGGACTGGTTCCATTGCGCGTAGTTGTCGAGCTCCTCTTGTATGAACCGGGCGAGATGGGTGCAGAGTACGCTTGCATCGTGTGAAGGGTTTTGCGGTCGGTAATATCGCACTTTCGGGTATTCGCCCAGCGAGATGCATACACTGGTGATCTGTACGTGGGCCATGTCAGCTCTGCTTGACGCTGCTTGCAAGACAGGGGTCCTGGGTGGTGCGAACCTTCTGCGCCAACGCCTGCATATGCTCCCGGACAAGATGATTACAGCCGGGGTGGTATAACGTGGGGAAACTCCACGGGTCGCGGAAGGTGACCAGATGAGACTCTCGGGGAAAGAAGTCGATGTTCAGGATCTGGTAATCGGCGATGAGTTCTCGAGCTTGGGGGTGGGAATATAGGCGGCGTCGCAGTTCCGGTTGCAGAAGATCGGTGAGGACGATGAAGGACCTCTGGTACCTTCGTCGGTCGAAATCGGCGAGCAGGCAGTCGACTATGTGTGGCATGGGAGAGACAAAGTATATAGCGTCCATAGTCGGGTTCATATCTCGCCTCTCCTCGATGCGCTCGATGTCTAGACGGCGTCAGCGCTGGGCGGGCCCTGGGGTGCGGAGGAGGGCCAGCACGTACTGGCGATATTCTGGTTGAGGATATCATCTTCCTTGGCGACATTATCGATGATCTTCTTGGAGAACTCGTCGACAACAAGCACTTTCCACTGCGAGGGCACCGTCAGTTAGTCGCTCGGGCTTGACCTGCGTGCAGGCGGTGGGTTTGCGGGCTGGCCTACGTCGCCTTTGGTGATGTCCTTCAGGGTGTTGATGATGACTGGGCAGATCACAATCAGCAAGCGATCTATAGATCTAGTTTTGTGTGTCGCGGAGAGAACCAGTTCTCACCCTCATGCTGTATCTGAATGATTGAGGCGCCCATGTTGGCGACGGAGCGTCACACGGCGCAGTGATGCGCCAGAGGCTGCCTCGGGACAGGAGTGGCGGGGCTGTTGCGCCAGGGGAAAGGGAGCACGAGGCCGACGGCGCCGATCTTTCTGCTAACAGAAAGTTGTGTGCAAAACAACAGTGAATCTGGCGACCGCCTAGTAGAGACGGAATTCGAGCGGGTTCAATGGGAGAGTATGGACCTCTGACGAGCTCGCAGTTGTCGCTTTTGAGAAGGGGGGGGGGGGCGCAGAGGAAGGGGCCGTGGCTTGGGATCGGGCGTTGCGCAGAGAGAAAGGGTTGGTCGGGTGCCTGCGGCCCAGGCCAGGGCAGGTATTGGCTTGTGATGGGAGCCGGATTGGACGATGATGGTCGCAAGGTGTTGCGAATGGGTCAATACTTGGATTTTGGGGTCCAACGGTTTCAAGAGCTAGGTCCGTGGTGGGATGGATTCATGCCTGGTGTGTGGCCAGGTCGGGCGATGCGTGCTAGAGAAAGAGAGACAGACACACACACACACACACACACATATACATCTCAGGGACAGCACAGCACAGCACAGGATGCCTTACCGCATGACGCTTCCCCACCAAGCAGGCGACGAAACAGGGCCAGTCAGTGCCCACTGCTGCAGTGACGAAGGGTCCCTCCCCTCCATCCTGGTCCGTCAATGGCAATCAGAAGCGCCCCACCGCGGGAGCCACGCTACATACCGGAAGCTTAGTCCTTGGGGGGCCCCCGCGCAGCTGCCACTTTACTGTGTACCGTTAGCCTTCTGGGGGGCATCTCGCACTACGACGCACCTCGCATCGTACACCACGGTACCTTGTCTTACACTACGTAAGCACCCGGGCAACGCAGTCGACTTCATTCCCTCTGCTGGCCTGGGCCTCTGTCTGGTGGCAGCGGCGCTTACGAGGAGGACCAGGGAGGGCAGGAACAACCCGAGGTTGCTCTACAGTAGACAGGCGTTTCAGGTCCACCGCCTAATCAAACTGCTTTTCTGATGTACATATATGTATGAACTCAATCTAGCCTCCTGGCCCCAAAATTCTCCGGGCCAGGAAAGAATATTGATCAACGATCTAGTCTACATAAGCTGCGTCCAAGTTCCGCTGGAAGCAGTAGCCCAGTCCAAATCCCCAACGCTCAATTCGCTTCATCAAGACATCACCATCCCCGCGAAGACTAAAACTACAGTACAATACACATCAAGTCTGACTGCCCCGTCTAATACGTCCCACGTCATCATAGACCAAATCACCGGCTCAGAAGCCTGTCCACGATGCTCACCTGGGCCTCAAACACCGACCCAGGAGTAGCCCATTTCCCGAGTTTCGCCATGACCACGTCCGCTAGGCCTGCAACGTCAGGAGTCAGGTGCCGGAGGTATGGAGATTGGCTCGCCATGAAAAGCACAACGAAGCATGCCAATGCCCCGTCCGAAATCGACCACAGGTAGGGAGACCGCTTGTCCAGCATATCAACAGCACCCCGCAGGAACGACTCGCATGACTGGATGCAAATGTGGCACTTCTCCATAATTGTTCTGGGAATCGGAGATAATGGGAAGAATTGAGTGCTAGGAGACCTCGACGGGCCCTGAAGTATCGGCGGTGATGGCGGTAGGTACTTGTAAGAAGCAACGTAGATGACGAAAAGGCGGTATATAATATGGCGAGCATGGTGGTACCGCAGGTTCAGTATGCGCCTCCTGTCATTAGAGACCGGGTCGGCCATTATGGGCGGTGTTATGGGTATCGAGTTGTAGTATTGTTCCAGCTGCCGGTTTAGCTCGGAGCTGATGGCCACAAGCCTATTCAGGCTCGGGTTGGCGGCAGCCGGCACCGTCTCCGAGAGCACGGTGATATCGATGTTTTCCGGAGAATATAAGGAGCTGTGTACCCTGTTGATCAATCTCTGTATGGCTGTCTCGGCCACAAAGTAGATCAAATCATCGTGATCGCTAAGATCCAAGCTCCGCGGCAGAGGAATCTTGTCTCCGAGCGGCTCTATCCCCGAACGGACGACATCAAGAGTGGCTGCTCGATCACTGCTGGGTGTTAGCGGGAAGATAACAATCACTGTCTGTCAAATTGCAGGAGAATAAGTCACTGTGACACCTGATGTTGTGTTGGGAGTAGGGGGAGGGTGGTATCCGTCAGCATAGGTACTGGGTTGCTTACCACTCGGCTGTGAAACAACACCAAAATATGCGGAGACGATCCTCATGGCATTGCTCTTGCTCGTTCGGGGGTTGTTCCGTCTGCGTTAAGTCATAGCTAGCTGCGATAGCAAGGCCGGCTGTATACATCATCTTCCATGAATGAAGCGGTCGACCCAAATAGGAAAAGTACGTTCCTGCCAGGAACAGAGCCTGACAAACTCTGAGGTTGGGTGTGAAGCCCCATAGAGACTTTGAAAGGATAATCCTCAGGGCAGGTTGGAAAAAACTCAGTCCGAGGTCTGAGGCCGGCTCGCTTTCATTCTCTGGGACAGCGGCCTCCGTTGATTGGGACGCCACACAACCTAGAGCCCAAATACAAAGGCAGATCGCAGTTTCGATGTCTTGTGTGGGACCATTCCCCAAAAGGTCGCTCTGGAGACTTTCGTAGTACTGCCGAGAGAACAAGGGAAGATGTGGCGAGACGTCCCTGAAGTAGGCGTCAGCGAGCTCCTGCAGTAGCTCGGGCGCGAACGAGGGCCAGTTGATGGGCTCGGGGCTGACAAGATCCAGGGGACGGGGGAGCGGTGTGCTCTCCTCGAGCTCGTGGAAGTAGGTCCTTGGAAAATCCCCAATGACAGACTGGATGGCCGGCAGTGACAGCAGCCATGTCGAGGTCGCCGTGTGACGCGTGGGGATGAGGAACTGGGTATTCTCGAAGCTGACGTCGGCAGCTTCCAGAGATCGATTGGATGCGGAGAGTGGCGACGCGGCCGGGATCTGAGGGGAAGAGCGGAAGGACGGGAACGAGGCAGGAGTCGTCGAGTTGTAAGCGTAGTGATCTGCCCGCGCCATATCATTCAATCTCTGCCCCTGCTCTTCCAACAGCCTGCCCACCAATGTCAGCAGAGGCGGAGCACATCAAGATGGGAAATAGGGTGGCAGCGAGTGAGGAACGGGGCGTGGGGGGTTGACGGGGCAGCGCCCCTGGCGAGCGGTGAAGTCTGTCGCCACCATGGGAGCCTGGGAAAGCTGCAGGGCAGGACTTACGCCTCTATCCGGCTGAGTCTCTCAGCGACTACTCCTTGGGACGATGAAGAGGCCTCGACTCTGTAGGAAGAATTAGCGTTGGACTCGAGAGGGGCGCCGAGACAGCACAGGATTTTGTCTCATGTCTCTCTCATGCTTACCGATCCACGGGAAGCTCCTTATAGACGCAGTCCGCTGTTGCTTCGACACAGGTCGAGCAAGGATGGTTTCCATCGCACCGCCGCTTCCGATGTCTACAGAAGTCGCAGGCGAGGAGGGCTCCTTGGAGGTTGTTAGTCTGGGCTTGACAATAGACAAGTTTCCGGCCGGAGGTTTGGGGAAGGGCAGGAAATGGAGGCTTACTCTTCCTCGTGTAGTTCATAATTCGGCCGTATACGGATAGTATGAGATTGATTGTATTGAAGGAAGGAAAGAAGCCACAAACTAGACCCAGCACCCAGCCCGATGATCCGTGGTTAGGTTGGCTTATCCATGGATAGTCCCACACCTGAGTCCAGCGCCCCGACCCCGGTTTGTATGCGTCCTGAGGCCGGGTCATGGGCACAGGATACTATATATATGTGTGGGGGGCCAGTTCTGGAGGTGCCCATAGACAGCCTCAAGACACAACGAAGGGGGGCTGCCGGTTGGTCCTTTGGTCTTCCCGCGCGGCGAGCCACAAAAGGTGCGCGCCCAGCCAGGCCGCTTGACGAATGGGACGGTACCAACTGATAGATACAGTGGTATTTGTCGAGGCAGGCCCGTGGCCAGAAGGAGTTGCATACTCGCCCATGTTCGCGGTGCGTGTGTGGGTGTGGCTTGGGGGACCTTGGGGTCAGTCCTGTCGCCTGACGTGTAGGACAAGGGCGTGATTTCGCCTCTGTGGGCTTGGGTAGCCCTTGAACGCCCTAGAGGGACTAACGTGTCTCCAGAGCGTTCCCATCGTTGTTGCATGCGTGGATTTCTGGACATTAGAAACCCAAATAATTGTTCCTCGCGAGTCGGTGTCATTACAAACCGTACTGTGTAGCCTGCAGCACCCCGGCACAGCAGTCGCGCGCGGAGCGGATTAGTCACTCCGCTAAGAGGCTAAAGTCCGCTGCGGCCGATCTCTTGGCCATCCGACCCAACCCAGGTTTGACCTTGACCCCGTTGCATCATCATGCCTCCTTCCAACCTTTCCAGAGCCACGGGCACTCCGATTTGACTGACTGCATGGCTGCACATGCAGCGCCGGCCGTCTTGGAACAGCGACACCTGAAAGCCAGCACATGTTGTCCCGACGCCGCGGAACCTGTGTTGCTGCATATGCTTCTGGCACGGCACAGCGCACCTCGAACCGTCCTGCAAGCTGCGCCTGTGATACCACCCCGCATCGTCGATTGAGGCGAACCACCAACTGTCCAAGGTCGTTGCATGTAGTCTTATCGTCGTGTGACAACTGCGTGTACTTACCTATTCAGGAAGCCATGTCAACAACATTGGCCAGAACTGCAAAGGTTGTAACGGTGTCACCACATGTTGTTAGTATACATATGTTTCATGCCCTGGAGTGCTTCTAGAACAAGCTAGAATGATGCCGATGCCGAGCCGATTCGCCTTGCGGTTTGTTCACACAACACAATGCTGCGGCGTAACGGACTCGGTAGGATAGAGATATTAACGTCGGCCTTAGCTTGCCAACCACACAGGCTTACCACCTGACGGGAATTATTTTCCCAACGGACATAATCGAAAACTCCTTCGTCAGCGGCCGCGCTCCGGGCAACTGCACAATACATGACCACCCACATCAGAATGGCCAATCGAATCCCTTCCGACCATGACCACCCTCTCGATCAGGCCTGTCTCCTTCTCGCGAAAACTTGACTGTGGTCTTCGGGGACCTGTCGCTATCGCCGATTGCAGCTAGTCGCCAGGGGCGAGAGACCCTGATGTGTAAACTACCCCTGGGCCAAGCCCCGGCCTGGCCAAAAACACTGCCTGCCGTGATGAATACAATGTAATCAGCAGGGTCTGCCAGTCATATCAGAGAAGCAGCCCACGATGACCACGGAGGAGCGGAGGAACGGAATCAGAAGGCGTGTATGCCATGACCTTATAGTCAGGCCCGCGTATGCAGTCAGCCACGTCTGCACAGTTTGCGGATCCGTAGCTTGCTATCTAGAGGCATACCAGCGCCTGCTCACTCTCAATATGTCTCCGTGAGGGTGTCCCGGCCGGCGTCTAGGCAGATAGGGCCTTGTAACTTGCTTATTGATTTCACATCTACCTCAGCTGTCCTTTTTCAAGGAACAGCTTTTGCGGGGGAGCGAGGCTATTTCGAGTCAGAGAGATGCCAGCCCATCGGCTTTGACGCCGTGCAACCGCCGATCAGTCTCATTTCGGCGCCGATCCGGCCGCGGCGTCGATCCCCTCGCGGCTCGGCTTCCACTCGTTATAACGAAGGATACCCAGACTATCCTTAGGGGCAGCATCTCTGCACTTGTTGCATTTGTGGTCCAAGATTTAAATGCACCTTTCATAGTGCTGGTGGATATGGAGCAATGACACTGCTCGCTACGCTGTGCTACGTGCGTCAATACCGATACACCACTCGGATCCGAGGGGCTGGACCTGCCCTTCATGGGAAGCCGGCCACCCAAGTCTCACTGCAGAGAGTCCATCTAGTCCCCAGGGAACGGCCACCGGAAGGAGATCGCCGGGCACACCGTAGCTTCCGGGGAGCACCACCCGTCATGAGTCCGGGATGAAACAGACAGGGTCTATTGCTCAGCGCTGTGCGAGGTGCGGTTCTGTCTGGTTGCGAGTTCGCGTTTCTTAATGTATTAATAGTACTAAGTTCTGATATCAATCGCAATCGCTGTTGCCTTGCCTTTCCTAAAAAATGCTATGCAGGTTGACCATGTCCCTCTAACTCTCTGCCATGCCCATGAGTCGCATCAATCCACGTCATCCGGCTTCGGTGTTGGTGTAACCGGATCACTCGGGGCAGCCGGGGCAGCCGGGGCAGCCGGGGCAGCCGGGGCACCGGTGGAACCCGCGCTGCCGGAGACCACCATCGAAGGCTCAGCCACGATCAGGCCCTCTGGGACCTGCGTATTCGGCGAATTGCTTCTTCTCTTTGTCGCGCCTTTCCCGACTATTTTCTCCGTCCAGAACCCACTGACAGGGCTAGAAGTGCGCTCACGAGATGTCGTCTTGCTGGCCTGGCCCTGGCCTTTCTTTTGGCTGCCACTGGAGTGTGTGTCGTCCAACTCGCTTTCGGAATCTGCCCAGTCCCTGTCGCTCCAGTCCACAGAGTCGACTCTCTCCCGGACAGTACGCATTCTCGGCGGGGAATGGTCTGCAGAGCTGCTCGGCAGGTCTAGGACTCTGTCCTGCGCCTCGAGATTCTCGCTTATCGTCCGATTGTGTCCGCCGTGTGCAGAAGTCTCCTGTGAGGTTCCTTGATCTTTGCTGCTAGAGCTTGGACGCATGGCTTCCTCTGTCGGCCCAGGCTCCGACCTCGTCTCGCCGCCGTCTTCATCCGGAGGCTGGCTGGCCGCTTTGGCTCGCTCAGTATTCCTCTCATCTTCGTCGCGCAAGCGGGCCGCGCACGAGTCACTGAAATGGGCGTCGACGAGGTGTTTCACCACAGGCCAGCCGAATGCATTGGCGAACATGCGGCGACAGATGATGTTGTTGTGAGCGTCTGGTTCCAGCTTAACCAAGACCTTCCGCCAAGAAAGGTTGCGGTGGTAAGCGCGAGCTATCTTCTCCTCCACTTTCATGTTTGCGCTATCGATAACCTCGGATGGGTCCTTATCTGGGTTTGTATTTTCTGTGTCGTCGTAATCCTTGGTTGAAGATAATGAGTCTTGATGCGCAGGAGGCTGGTGCACCGAAGAGGTTGCCGACTGAGAATTGCGGCTCGAGGAAGACGCCACTGTGTTAAATGACTTCCTGCGCAGAGCCAAGGTGCCAGTGGGCCGCTTCTTTAAGGGTGGTGGTGGAATGTCTTCTGGGTGGTAAACTCGGTCGTGGAATATGGTTCTCGGCCTCGTGGAAGGATCGATGATGTAGTCCACAGAAGGTAGCTTTGGGTTGAGGAGATCTCCTGCGGACTCGAAGAATGTCGTCTTCGGTGGTGCCGAAAGGTGATTTTCTCCATCAGCACCCAATTCATGACCAGATGTCACCTTGGACTTTTGAGAGGACTGTGACGATTCTGAGGTGTTTTCGTCGAATCGTAGAGTCTGGCTGCGTTGGTAGATCTTCTTCTGTTTCGTGGTTGGCGACGCTGGAGGTTTAGCAGGTTCATTGTTGTTCTTGAACAGGGAGAAGAAACCGGAAAACGGATTTGTGTTGTTAGTAACCGCCGTGGATGACGGGTATCCTTCGTCCTGAAATGGTGTGGTAACTGTCCTTAGACTTTGCCTGTCGTCCTCCATCATGGCGTCGTTTGAAGGTTGAGGCACCTCGTGAGAATCGCCGGGGCCCACAGGAGTGGCCGCTCCTGAGGCGGGGCTGTCATTGTCGCTGCCTTCCCTGGGCGTCCAGGGACCATTGCGAGGCGACGTAACATTTGCGCCAGTGAGCTCAGCCCAGCCAAAGCCAACCACAGTCTCGACGAGACCGGCTTCCCGCCGTGCCTTCTCCACGCGGCCCAGTCCCTGCCAGTCCAGGAACAGCAAACAGCTAGTTCGGAGCGGGACGATCCCGTCGTTGACGACGTTGGAGTATACAGTCCTGTTTCGAAATTTCTTCAGAGCTATGTGCGCTGGACCTGTCGGCAGTATGCGGAGCAGCGGTTTCGACTCGGACTGAGACTCTCCCATGACCTTCTTGTGAGCATTCTCGCCCAGGTTGCTCACAATTGCGCCCCAGCCGTTCCTCGCAATTGTCGGTGCCCTCCAGGTCAATCCAAGATCCTGTCCTGTCCGGCCAACGAGCCCGAAATCCAAAGCGAACTTGACGTACATGGGGTTTTCGTGGTTGAGACCCAAGAACGGGGATGCCAGTGCAATAAAATTGATAGGTTTGATAAGGTCAAAGAACTGTGGCGAGTGCTTCTGGATGTAAGCCACAGCGTATGTCTGGACCAAGCCACCCAGCGAGTGTCCGATGAAACTGATTTTAGTGATCTTGTAGCCCCTGTCTTCGAAGCCTGTCGCATTCTTATGGATGGAGCTATGCTTGTGGGACGGCTTCCCTTCAGCGCCCTTTGGGGAATTCGCGTCTCCTTTGAAACTATGCGAAAGGACCTCTTGAGCTGCCTTGCCGGCCGGTAGGAAAGGCTGGTCGGGGTAGGTGATGGACAAGACATATCGGGCGAGTCTTTTGCCTAGATACTTGATCCCCCTCTCCGTGCGGGTGGCATTGCCGGAGAACCCGCGAACGATGGTCTCCTCGTCCTCTGGAACTTCATCGTAAGGGTCCTCCAGCATCACGCCCGAGTCAGTATGTTCTTCGAATCCTGACTCCTTGGATTTTCGAGACTGGTCTTGCCTCTCCTTGGCTCGTCTCTCCTTGGCATCGATTTTAGCCTGCTTGACACCAGCGTCGATGCTCTCCTTGAGAAACAGCATATCGGAGCCCAAATTGCTGTGAAGACCGTGTGTGAGCAGGACCAAGTGCACGTGTTTCTTCTTTGCTGGTTTCGGGTCCTTTTCATGATGCTTGTCACCACCGGCCTGAGCTGTTTGGGTTGCCTCAGAGCCACTGCCGTTGGTAGGATCAGAGGGCTGCGGTAACTGCTCAGCGCCGGGCAATTCGGGTGTATTCCAAAGGCTGGCGGTGTCTTCAACCTTCAGGTGGATCGCCCTAGAAAATACACCTTTGCTTTGAGCATTGTGGCGACCGTCTTTGGCGCCCTTGCTCTGTTGGAAGTCGCTGATCCGCCCCGGTTGAGGGACCTGGGCGTGATTTCCAACAACAGGAATGCCGGAATTTAGTGTCAAGGACTTCTCGTCCCGCGCGAGCAACACGTCATAGTGTACGGCAGCGGAAGCCGAAAAGATGACCTGTGATGCCACCTCGATGATCCATGAGACGCTCTCCCCATCGTGTTCGGGCCCATTGCCGAAGTGACCGGAACCCCCGGTGCCCGCAGTCTGCCTGATTGTCTCCGGCACTACCAAATGACATGTCCAGGTTCCGCCGGCCTTGAGCATGGGCTCGAATTCTGGGACTCCGTAGAGGCGCGCATCCTCGAACTTCTCGTTGGGGTTGAAAGCAGCGGGATAGGCGGCGGCAGAGAGGTTGTAGGGGCCGTGTACGAATGCAGCCCGAAGGGCGATGGCGGAGCTGTTTTTGATGCGCAGGTACAGGCACTCGGGTGAGGGCAGAATGCGGTCTTGTGAGGGCGTGTAGGTGACTGTATATCGGACCGTCTCCCCGATCTTCAGGCTGCCGGTCTGGTGGAGCAGCAGCATGGTGGTGGTGTCGGTGGATGGAGCAAGTCGAGTAAATACAGAGGATCGCCGTTATTGTGCACGGCCAACCGGCATGTTCGAGAAGAGGCCCGAGTATCGCAGCAGTGGCCAAGACGGATCAGGGCCAGGTGAGAGGTTGACGGGGTCGAGGCGAGTGTAGGCTTTGGACAAGAAGGCGGTCGCGTGCGGGTGCACGAAGGAGTGCGGCTGGACGGTGCAGCGTTGTGTCGTCGCTAGGAACGACAGAGAGCGGTCATGTTGTCGGCGCGAGGTTGTCTGACAGGGCTGAGCAGGTCGATCCTCCAGGCCGGAGTTGAGGGAGCCTGTGAGCCGTGAAAGTCAGGAGGGACATGTCAAGATGGGAAAGTAACGAACATCCGAATTCGACATCTTGGCGTCGGTATGCAGTACCGAGATATGCTGGGGTCCGCACAATTCCCCCTATGAGCTCATGGTTGCGGGTTTGTCTGTGCGTTGGCAGCCCCCGAACGCGCCTCCTGAATATCCCGTCTGCAAGCCTGGATGCTACCTAGGCACTTATGGGCTAGGGAGGAACCCACCCACGTACAAGTGCGGTCGGCATGCTTGCACTGCACTCCGAGGTCAGGCGTGCCCCCGGGGTTGACGCGTGGACACTGCCCCGAGGGTTCATCCCGGCAGTGAGCTCGCAAATAGTCTATTCTTTCCATTTTTGATCCACTGTGCAGCGTACCAGATCTCCGGGCTCGGGACCACATCACAGGCCATCTTGGACCTGCCGGACGTTTCTGCCAGTCCGTGCTGTGCTGGGCACTGCCAAAGCTTATAAGTTAGCGCTCCTACGTCACCGCACCAGTAACCGGGGTCCCTGAGAAGCACCCTCACCTGCGCCGAGACGAGAGGTCGACCCGCGGGGGCGATGCAAACGGACCTTGGTGTTCAGAATTGGACACAAGTTTTGAGCATGTGAGATGATACGCCATGCTCCAGCCAACATACAGATACTCAACGGTAGATTCTGTGAGGAATCCCCGATAAGTACCGACGCCATCCTTCTCAGGCCCGACTCAGTAGCCCTCTGCAGCCCCAAGTCTGCTCAACGACTGCTCTGTCAGACTCAAAGACGTGCTATCCTATTTAAGCAGCAAGCCAGACGTGTTCTCAGGCTCCTCCAAGGATTGCGGCCTTTTTTTCGTATTCGCCAGAATGCCGGAACTTTCGGGGGTATGGGTACGAGTACGGGCCGTGGCTGAACTCGTAGGAAGCTTAATTATGTCTGACAGGGCTGGCCGTAAAAGGTATTGCACTCTGTCAGTCCGGTCGTAACGCAAAGGGCGGCCGAGGATGTATGAGCTTAGACCTAAATGCGTGGCAGGAGTTGGGCCACAGCATGTACGTGATGTTCGGGGATGATCATAGTCCGAGCAGCCACGAGCCCTCCGTTGGACCCGTGAACTGTGTGACAGTGACTGGCATTGCATCGAACCTGCGTCCAGACGTACTGTGTGGGTTCCGAGGGAGCAGCTTCTTAGGCACGGCTGGTGCACATCAGCCAGCTTCAGCATGTCAGGGTAGTATCAATGCCAGTAAGTAACAGCCGGAACAAGTGGTCTTGTCTTTCCCTGAAACAGCCAATTTACCTCCTCTTGTTCAAGACTAGGCTAGGCACCTGCGGTGTCCATAATCTCATCCATCTGTGCCATCATCACTGCCTCTTCATCTTGGGCCTGCCCTCCGTTGCCGTTGTGAATACCTCTCGCCAGCAGCTCCGCCTGCACTGCCTTCCTTGTGACCATGCCCTCGGTCATCCATGGAAATTGCTCGCGTTGCTTCCTCACCCATCCCTCGAGGCTGCGCATGGCTACCACCAGGAACCCAAGCTCTTCTCGCTCCACATCAAAGACCTCCCACCACTCGCATTCGGGCATGTGTGCTCCAACGTCCTTGGCAGCGTTGTAGATGGCCGCAACTGCCAGCATGTTCGGCTGGTGGGTTAGATACAGCAGCTGCGGCGAGAGCAGTGCCGTGTTGAGATACTCCACTGTCCGCCTCGAGATCGATTCCTTGGGCTGGTTACCAAAATCCAAGGTTTGGAGGTATGTGACTGCCAGAGGGTGAGGAAGGGCCACGTGCGTATCAAAGGACAGCGTGTACAGCACCCTCGCCTCTAGTGCTAGGACACGGTTGTGGAAGGCGAAATAGTCGGCATCGCTCAGGTAGTAAGATGATGGATCATCCACAGACGGCTGAGCACCCTTGCCCTTCATGAAAGACGAGCTGCTGGACAGCAGATAGGCATAGACGTTGGAGATGTCCCGTGGCGAGCGAGCGCGGGAGCCGAGCTTTGAGACAAGGAACACACAAGCAGCAGAGACGTCCTATTCCAGATGTCAGTCGGGATGGGTCATCAAAATCAGGATATGGACAGGCATTTACACTAAACTCATTTGTGAGGAGTGGCCGAGACTCTGCCAGCCAATATCTAGCGAGTATTACATGCGCCTGAGCCGTGGCGGACTGGGGCAGCTGAAGAAGAACACCCGCAGCCTGTGTCAGAGATTGGGTCACGTAAAATATGACATCCTGCAAGTCGTTGGGAAGAGAGCTGAGGTTGTTTCGTTGATACAATTGCTCGGCAGTTGCCAGTGGGTTCGTCATGTGCGCCATATTCTAAGACGGCTTGGAGAGAGGATGCTCAGACGGAGCCGAGCAGCGCCTTTACAGCCTCGGTGGCCAAAGGCACATCAAAAAACTTGCCGCTCAACTGGCTGACTGTCCTGGGTTTCTTCGGAACTGGAATGCCAATTCAAGGCAACGGCTGTGCGGTCTGGATGCAGCGCAGAAGACAGGTACGCAGGGTAGCGGAAGAGGTGTGAAATTCAAGGTGAGGCTGTTTGAAAATGTTGGGGTGCGTCCAGTGAAAGGCAAGTTCTAACGTTGCTCGCTCGGCTGCCAGGGCCGCAGCCTGTAGGCCGCTTGCCCCACTGTCGCAAGGCTGCCAAGCTTAAGCACTAATTCATAGCAGCAGGCGAGAGAGCAGTTGCACAAAACTTGATGGTAGCGCGAGATGCCAGTCTAATAAAATGTACAAATTGCGGCACTTATACAGTGTTGTCTATATGGCGAGTGAAGTCGCGACATTCTCCCCTACAGAAGCTTCTCCCTGTTCGCCGTCACGCGCTCGAACTTTTCCAGCTCCATTTGGATGCTGTGTCGGCCTTCGGTCAGGCTCCTCAGATGCTGATCGTAATTCAACATATCTTTAAGTGGCACTCTTGCCTTGAGCTTGAGCATTCTCATCGCGCCCTTCTTATTTTGACGCAGCGTGGTCACCGATTCATACGGGTCCGGCGGGGCGTATACCTGCTCGAGGTCTATTTCACCCTCCCCTGACGCCGTTTCGTTGAGGTCTTCGGTTTCCATGACTTGTCCGCCGTGCCTCGAAGACAGATCATGCCTCACCTGTGCCGCTGCCGCCTCGGGACAGACGATCTCGGCTTTCATGACTGGTTCCAGCAGTCCAATCTTCTGCATATCGTGTGCATTTTTGAACGAGTTCCGAACGGCGTGAAACCCAGCCTGTTGGTAATGAGCGGGAGAGGCTGCACCGAAGAAGTCCTTGGCACAGTCTATCACGATTTCGATATTGCAGCCGTGCAGAGGGTAGCCTTTCCTCGGGCCCCGGTACAGAGCTGCGATGGCTCCATTGTGTAAATGGTGAGAAATGGTGTCAACGTCGAAGAGCTTCGGGTCATCGATCGGGCGAATGATATTGACGTTGATCATGTTACCATCTCGCTCGAAACTGGAGTGGTAAAGTTCATCCTCGGACTGGAGATCACCGAAGCCGAGCCGAGTGGCGCGATCACGCCACGTTTCTGTCTGTTGCTGTGTATCGATGGGCTCAACGGAAGCCGCACATGCTACCTTGCCTGGCTTTCCTGCCACGGGACGATCGATGATATGCTGCTCCTGCTGTGTTTGTGATGTGACGCATTCCTTGTAGTCCACTTGTATAGTGCCAAAGAGAGCGTCAATTTTGTACTTCTTCAGATTATCAATCGCGACTTCCAAGTGCAGTAGTCCCATTCCGGATAGGATATATGTCCCGGCCTTTTCGTCCTTGGTCCACCGAAGACTGGGGTCTTCTCTAGATGCGTCTGTTAGTGCATTTTTCAAGGCTTCCTCGTTTGTGGCAGAGAAGGGCTCGATAGATATGAACGTGACAGCTGGTGGGATGACCGCGGGCCGGATTTGGATGCTCTTCATGAGTGTCTCAGTTGCTTTCTCTGGAGAAATGATGAGGGTATCTCCAGTACGGGCCTTTTTCAGGCCGGCCAGGGCACCGATGGCCCCGACCTTGAGATGCGGAATATCGTTGTGTTTGTTTGCGAGAATTTGCATCATGGCAAGTGGCTTCTCGGCAATTCGCTGGGTCGAGTTCCACATAGCAGCATTGCGTTGGAGCACGCCGTGATATACGCGAACAAAACTCAACATTCCTCGGTGAGCATCGCTGACGACCTTGAAGACGGATGCCACCGCAACATTGGCACCCTTCTGCTTCAACTTCGTCGTCTCCTTTGCAATAAGATTCTCTAGTTCGCGTGTTCCTGTAGCAGTTGAGACCTCGACCGGGGGCCGCTCTTGAGGATTTGGTAGATAATCCACAACAGCATCCAGTAAGGGCTCGACACCGATGTTCCTCAAACTGGCCCCAGCAAAGACCGGTGCGACGCTACCGTTCCCATCCGCAATTGCACGGCGGATACTCATTTTGATTGTCTCGTCGGACAGATCCGCTCCGTGCTCGGCGAACTCCATCGTGAGCTCATCGTCAATCTCGCACAGCCTCTCGATGAGTTGTTCCCGTGCAAGCTCGACTTCTTCGGCGAGCGATGGGTTCTCCGATTCGAGTGCACTTCGAAGGGCGTCGCGGTTAAAGAACTTCTTAGATCCACCGCCAGACCATTTATAGCCCGCGCGCTTGATAACATCGATCACGCCAACGAAGTCGTCGCCAACCCACCAGGGTATCTGACAGACCAGGGGCCATGCCTTCAGCTTCGAGGCAATATCCAGGACCGACTTCCTGAAGGAAGCGCCGTCTCGGTCAAGCTTGTTGACAAATATGATTCTTGGTATCTGATACTGATGTGCTGCGGCCCAGACCCGTTCAGTGTGAGCTTCAACACCTTTCACCGAGTCCATGACACACACAGCACCATCCAGCACAGGCATGCATCGGAGGACTTCATACTGGAAGTCCTGGTGCCCAGGCGTATCAATCAAGTTGATGGTTTTGGCGCCTTCTTCTGGTGCGCAGTCCTCCGGCCGGGGCCAATTGAATGAAATGGCAGCGGACTGAATAGTGATACCTCTCTCCCTCTCCATGGGCAGGAAGTCTGTGACGGTATCACCATGGTCGACATCTAGAGCATCGATCCGTCAACGCGTTGAATTATGAAACGGGAGAACCCATATGGGTGGGGTCTTACTTCCTAGATGCCGTGTGTTGCCGCTATAATAGAGCATACGCTCCGTTGTAGTGGTTTTGCCCTGCAAAGAGGGTCAATTCTCGTGAAAATCCCAAGCGAGAATATTTCCCAGTCAAATCCAAGACCACCTACTGCGTCGACATGGGCAATAATGCCGATGTTACGTATATGATCCACCGCAGCCTCATAATGAGCAGCCAGGTGCGCCCATCTCTGTGAAGAGGGTTGAGAATAGGCCCAGCTTTGTCGAGGGCCAAGCCGTGGTGGCCATGCGGCACAGATGAGCAGGCCGGCAAGACTTTTTGACGGAGCCCTGCAACCTGGCAGAAGGCAAGCCGGCACAGGCATAGCGGCTCACAGTGACGAGGCACTTGGAATCAGACCAGTTTGGTGCAAAAGAGTGACGGCAACATTTCTGTTGCTGTGAGGGAGCAGGCCAAAAATGATGTCTCCGTGGGTAGGTAGCTATGTGTGACCAGGCCATGTCGACTGCCTGCGTATGTTACCACCCCCCCCCTGGCCCCCCGACTTACCCACCCAGATCTTGATTGGGCACTCACCAAGGCTACTAGAGCAGCGCTCCCTGCCTCCGTGCCTGCCTGTCGGTACAGCTTAGGGAGGTACAACCCCATTCCTCCAACCTCAAGCTTACCGCAGCCGGACGTCTTGATCGTCATCCTCTCCAACCTGCTGGAAGCCTGCAACTTTGTTCTGCATGTGGCTTACCGCATCGTGTATTCCTACAACAAAAGCCCTCGGACGTCCAGCTTGCGCCGAACAAGCGTGATCGCATCGCTGGGCCTCATAGGAAGGAATCCCCCCGCTCTCCTCCTGCCCGACACGTGCCGACCGTCAACGTCATCCGCACACGAGCTTTCTATCCACCTTGTCCTTCTCAAGCCCGACTCTCATGGATTACAGCGCCTCCGTCCACGATGCCGACCACCCCACAGGCGCTTCGCCTTGGGGAAATTCACCCGCGCCTTCGCCTCAGGCCCACCGAACCACCTTTGGCGCAGTAGCGGGCGAACCCCCGGCGTCGCCACCCCAGTTCGGCTCAGAAGTCCCAAGCAACGGATTCGCTGCAGGCAATGAGGAAGAGGGAGGCTTCGGGCCATCAGACCATGGTTTTGCCAGACCAAGCACTGGCAGCACCGTCTCTGAGGCCGACACGCAAACGCAAGCAACAGAGACTGCATCCGGGTCTGCATCACCTGGGCCCCAAAAAGGGAATGTCTCGCCTCTGCAGCCGCACGATCCTAATCGATTGTCTGGAGACACCGCTCGTGCAAGTCAAGAGCAGCCTCAGGTTCGAAAGCCCACGCAGCCAGTGTACAAGCTCCAAGCCAAGATCACTGGACTTGAACGCGCGGCGCGCAAGGACCCAATTCTGCGATTCGATGTTCATGTGAGTCTCAATATTGGTTCCACGATACTGATATACGCGAATACATGCTAACTGCCGACCGTTGTAGACCAACCTTCCCAAGTTCCGAACGACCCAATTCCGCGATGTCAGACGCCTGCACTCAGAGTTCGTTAAGCTTGCCGAATACCTCATATCTGCGAATCCGGAAGCAATCGTCCCAGCCGTCCCCCCACCTCTAACATCCGCTGGAGCTGGGACCGACGAGGATGAAATCCGGGTTAAAGCGCTCATGCAGCGCTGGTTTAACTACGTATGCAGCAATGAGGTGCTCGCGAGGGATGATGAGATGGTTCTTTTCGTGGAAAGCGACTTTGGCTACAGCCCAATGGTCAAGAAAAAGCAGCCCGCCACCGGAGTGCGACGCAAATTGCTGAAGCAGTTTGCCCCGCCTCCGGATGACACGCCTGAACTGTCCGAGGCTCGACCAATCGTGAAACTCTTTTATCTGGGATCTATGGATGCCGGTCACAAGGTCGACAAGCTGGTCAAGTCCCGTCGTGGTGAGTCAGGAATCAAATATTAGTGGCCAGGTGCACATGCTAATCAAGCGAAGGGCTCGGTCTTGGGCAGTCCGAATTCGGCGTCAGGCTTGGTAGTATGCACATACAGGAGCCACACCAGGGGCTGGCCAATGCGTACCGCAAACTCGGCAAGATTGTCCAGACAGTGGGAGACTCTCAGCAAGCGCAGGCTACTGCGGAAGCCTTCACCATCGGGGACCCCCTCCAGTACCACTCCTCGGATGCTTTTATTGTCAAGGAAACATTGACGAATCGCCAACTTCTTATTCGCGAGTTCCTGCAGGCCCAAGAAAACACCCGGAGCAAGCTGAATGCGGCAGATCGTCTGAAGGCGAGCTCAAACGTCCGCCGGGAAAAGGTGGACGAGGCGATCTCCCTGCTGGAAGACGCGAAACAGAACGAGGCCTATCTTTTTCAGAAGACCAGGCGGGTGACTCAGAACTTGGTCCAAGAACGTCACAAGTGGTTCACAAGGACGGCTGCCGATCTGCGCGCAAGCATTCGCGAGTTTGTGTGCAAGGAAATCGAGGCCGAACGGAGGACTTTGGCCATGCTTGAGAATGTGCGGCCAGACGTACGTGCCATTGACGCTTCTGGTGGTCTGAGTCGGCTGGGCCGTGAGGCCCACCCTGCAGTGCGCCGTACCAGCATGGCGTCAAGCCAGGGTCCCAAGGGGGATGCATGGAGCGGAGTCCCAAGACGAACTGTTGATCCGATGGGAAGGAGCGTTTCTGCCAGCTTCATGGCCAACGTCGCTGAGGATGGTGACGGCGAGGAGGAGAGAACGAAGGCCCCCGCCGGCGGCCTGTCCGAACAGAATGACGAAGATGACGAAGACAGAGTGGATGCCCGCAATGCGGCAAGTCGGCTGGCTACGAGCACTTTCTAAAGCTCGCACCACGTCAAGAAAAATCCCCGCTTTGAACCCTCAAGGTCATAAGCTTTGCATAGGCGTACACCCAAAAGCATTGGTCGGGCAGTTTATTGTAATTATTGATGTGAGCACACACCTCCTTACCTCAGTTCAGGGCGTGGGGCCACTCATCAAAGCCTCTCTCCGAAGACGGCTTTAATCAACACGGAAGGGCGATATGATCATTTCATCCAGTGTCTGAAACTTCGTTACATGATCCGGGTACGCCCATCGGGGAAACTGTCTATAGGAACATACCCGTCCCATCATCGTATTTGATTCCGCCCGTCTACATAAGCGTACAACGCCAGGTTGAGCACGTATTTGCTTCTCTGTCTAGGCTCTTCTTGAAGTGACACAGCGCATGACACCTGCATAATGGCGGCTGCAGGCTCTCGAAGCGTTCTGGCTCCTCTCCTAAATAAATCACGGTCCCCAAAGAAGGCATACAAAGATGAGCAAGGAACGCAGCAAGCATGATGTGTGCCAACGCGGCCTTGATTCCGTATGGCGCCACCCTGGCAACTGTTTTGACAGATTGCTGAGCAGCCGAGGAAAGCGTCAATCGGGTGCAAAGCCGGCAAATAGTCTGCTTGACTTCTTGAGGGTGTGAGCCAGCTCTTTCTCTACTGACTAGACATTTCTTCTGACCTCCCATACACAGTGGTGACATTGGCTCAAAAGCGCCGCGCCTTGCGCAGGAAGCCACCGTTTCGGAAGCACAGCCGAAGCGATGCATGCCACGGTGGTTCAACGAACCGCACATAATCTCTCATCCACCAGTTCTATGCATGCATACCTTGGCAGATCCTTGTCCGCTTACTGGACGACGTTTGTGACACGGGCAGCACGGCGGCAGCATTGCGGCCCCTTCTCGGCAAGGCTCGACAGATCGTTGTCGAGGTGTTCCCACTGCCCTGCCCTGTCGGCTTCTGGCCTTGCCGTTGTCGGCTGGATCCTGCGGTGACGCCAAAGCTGCAGGTGCGAAGCGACCTATGCAGTCACGACGAGCGACTGCTGCGGTTGCTGCCGGGCACTGTCTGAGATTGCACCACTCACGACCCAGCCAGTCGAATATCATTTCTGCTTCTACCACGGAGGAGGGCTGATGGGAGCTCGCTTGGATCGCTGGGCAGGGACCGACAATATGATGAGACACGACTGCACGCATGCTTTCGATCGCTGTGGCTTCACTCAAGTGTGACATGTCGTCCATCTCGAGCCATGATCCGAAGCCCCCTGGCGACGGGATTGCATCCGTACCCATTCGCTACGATACCGCCTGTCCAATGAAGCCCTGCCTTGCTAGCTTCTGGTGATGCCACCCTTAGTTGCTGTGATATCACTGACGAAGCCCAGACAGCCTTGGTCCAACTGTCCTTGGATCGCTGCAGTCTGCACATCTTGTATCAGGTTTAGGCCTCGCAGTGTGTTCACCGACGGTCCACCGGCAAGCCGCGCCGCTCTGCTTCAGGCTGGAGTTTCCCGTCCTTGCATATTCAGGTCTCGCAGTAACCCTCCAGCTTGTGGCGGCAGGTGGATCAAAATGCAGTCGATGCAGCACCCTTATCCCACGAGGGACTGTGTCCCAGACACCAGCCATGGCACATGCATGCGCTAGGTAGCAGCTGTCGGGAGATCAGATATGGCAAACGAACATTATTGTCCACGTCGTCAGTGCCGACACTGTCACAAGCTTGCGCATTGCGGTCTTGAGATATGGTTGAGTTCGTGACTGGAGGAGGCATCCGTCTCAAGATGCTCATTACACGCCACGCAAGAGTGGCGTTACATGAGCCGCGACATCTCGATGCTATCATTTTCGACGCAGATCTCTCACTTGTGACCAGCGCTTCGAGATTCGCGCTGCCTCCCAATACCGAACACACGTGCCGGCTCTCAAAATTATTGTCGACTAAGACGTCGTTCCTTTTGACCGCTCTACGCTTGTCCAAATATCCGGTACGGGGCGACCATTCTGTGCTTCCGACCGTTGAAGCCTCCAATCTCATGCAGGGTACACCCATACCCATGCGGGCAACGTGCAGACCCTTGGGCGCTCGGCAACAAAATTGGTGTACATTAAACAATGCCTCTTGGAAAATCCGAGATTCTATCGCAAAATGCGACGGGGCCGGGTATGTTATTGCACTGCACCTGTCTGTCGTCGCCTCTTCCGCTTCTGTCCTATTCCCACAGCGGCACCTGGACACCCGTTCGTCGCTCTCGCAGCACCAGCTTGCGCACATCAGCCAGGACACAAGCACATTCGCTCAAAGCATCATCACGGCTAGTAGATTTCCACCTTGGCTGTCATGCAGGTCATCTTGGTGACACAGGAGGCAGACCGCCTTTGTTTCTGCATGCCTCGGTAGTGCTTCGGCTGCTTCTGAAGTACAAGCAGCCCCAATAACCTAATTGATTCACCACACGAGCTGCCAAATGTATTCCACCACCATTTCCGCGCGGCCACACACACCCGATGTGCTCCGTAGGAACTTACCTGCTCGAATAGAGTCGTCCCTCTCATCCAAGGATCCTAGCTCAGCGTCCTCACTACGGTCGTGATTGCTTCCCTCTGGGTTGCCCAAGCCGAGCTATTGCAGCAAACGCCTCTCACAATTGGTGCTTGCGCCCGAAGTCGTTGCCAGCGTTGCTTTTGTGGATGATGCGCACCACACTGTACTGAACGAGGACGAACCTTCGAGATAAGATCCATCCAGATTTCTGCCCAAGCCATGTGCCGCAGGCCATAACAGCATCTTAGTACACATGGTCTAGTTCTCGCTCTCCTCTTGAAGAGCAATCGACCTGCCCCTCCCTCTCAATATCAAGATGGCCTCATCACATGTGATCACCTCATCTCGGCGAGATAGCATCGTCTTTGGACCATGGTACTCAACATCGCCCATTCTTCAAATGCTGGCTGCTGGCATATTTGGCCTTCAGTTCTGGCATCCGCGAAGAGCTGCGGATCACTATTCTTCCTGCTGGGCGCATACCACTTCAGCCTGTGGACATTAGACTCCAGGAACCACAGGGCCTGCGGAAATTCGCACTGAGGTGATGTTCCACATGCTTCTTCCATGGGCTGTTGCTTATTTCCTATCGTCTTATACACCAAATCATCGATATCACGGTACATCGCAAGCGTACGGATATCCTAATACTTGTGCACGGCGTGCTGAAGCCCAGCATGCATCTGGGCTGCAGAGACCCATGCACTTTTCTACTTCCGCCTAAACCTGGTCCAGTGGACGGAGCGAAGAGAGCCAAACTATGCTTTGACAAGGGGCCTGCTTCTACTACTGCTAAATAGGCTCGGGCACAAGCGAATATCCTTGCCTCCGCAGCATCAAGCTCCGTCTACTGTCTGATAAGTCGTCGAGAGATGACTGGCGGGCTACTGGCATGTCCAACTCTGCTCTAAGGCATGGCTTTGAATCAACCACAGGAAGTTCATCCGGTCGTTGCCTCCCTACCCCTGGCATGCTTTCAAGTGGATAGCCTTTGCTTCCCCTCGACCTTTCCCACCTTGTCTCGCGATGAACAGGAATGGCAACATGTGTGGGTATGCAACATGGTGCACGCCAGCCCGTATCTACCAGAACCCGGAAGGGCGCTGGCTCATCGGGACGAAAGCTCCAAGATGAGCATTTCAAGCCGTATACCACCCTTGGCCATGTCATAGGTACTCGCTCTGGACGTGGCATATTCGGAAGTGCGGACGCAGAGATAAATGGCATTCCTCCTTCAGGACACCGACTCCCTCCCTCCTCTCTTCATCTTTTATCACTCATAACAAATATCCTGCACTCGTGTCTGAAAAGAATATTACCTGCATTTTGACGATTGTCACTCACAGCCTGCTTCTCCAATTGCCTGGCCCCAGGGGACACCAGCCCCCACGAAGCGTTCCTCTGCCTCGGGTCTTCTTCCCTGACTCCACCAATACACGCCCACGAACCCACCCTCCCATCCCGCACTCATCCCACGTCTAAAAGCATGGCGCCGTCTGCCATGGTTCAAGATGAGATTGAGCCCCTGCAGCTGCCATATGCTGGGGTCTCAAAGATCAGTGCGTCCGTCTTACATGGACCAAGGGACCTGCGATTGGTGAGTTGGGGATGCTTCATCCGGTTCTCTGGTTCGGGCTACTACCATCTCTTGCCAGTCTTACTGTTACACAAGATCTCAGGCCTAGTTCCGAACACAAAGCTCCTACCTATTTCGGGAAACGGAGCTTGTGGGCTGATAGCAGAGCCGCGAGCCTTCTTTCAACGACCGGGTCGCTAATCACAAGCCTATAGGAGTCCAGAACACTCAGCGAGCCGGCCCTGGGCGAACTACAGGTAGCCCTGCGTTCTACGGGTATATGTGGCTCAGACGTGTCTTACTACAAGAAATTCGCCAATGGCGATCTCTGTGCCTGCCAGCCACTCTCGCTGGGCCACGAATCCTCCGGGATCGTGGTAGCCATCGGCCCCCAAGTGAGTGGCTTTGCAGTGGGAGACCGCGTCGCCTTGGAGGTCGGCGTCCCGTGTGGACAGTGTTCTACATGTCGCAGGGGGCGATATAACCTCTGCAAGAAGATGAGGTTCAGGAGCAGCGCGAAGTCTTTCCCCCACTTCCAGGGCACGCTCCAGGATAGAGTCAACCACCCGGCAATATGGTGCCACAAGTGAGTGCTACACGTTCGAACATCAAGGCTAGTTGTATTGACTCGCAGTGCCCAGGCTTCCTGACAACGTCTCATTCGACGCAGCTGCTCTCCTCGAGCCGCTGTCCGTCGCCATACACGCCAGAAACCGGGCGCAACCCGAGACCGGCTCCACAGCCCTGGTGCTCGGCGCCGGCACAGTAGGCCTTCTCACTGCAGCCATGGCCCGGCAGTCAGGTTGCACGACAGTGACGATCTGCGACGTGGACCAGGGCCGCGTTGACTACGCCCTCGAAAAGGGATTCGCGACCCACGGCTACGTCGTGCCGCGGCCCCTCCATGCCTCCTCCAGCAGCTCGTCCGTCTCCGGGGCGTCGACCCCGGGCGGCAGCGTGGCAGACGGCGCGGTGACGCCCGCCAGCAGCATCTTCTCGACGCTGGACGGCAGGCTTGAGGGCGCCAGGGCGACGGCGGCGGACATCATCGCCACCACTTTCAGGTCCTCCTCCTCCTCACCGTCGCTGGCCGACGATGAGGCCGAGGACGACGGCTTCGACGTTACGTTCGAGTGCACGGGCAAGGAGATATGCATGCACACGGCCCTGTACGCGACCCGGCCCGGCGGCAAGGTGATCATGGTCGGCATGGGGACGCCGATCCAGACGCTCCCCATGTCGGTGGCGCACCTGCGCGAGGTGGACATTTTGGGCATCTTCCGGTACGCCAACACGTACGCCACGGGCATCCGCCTGCTGTGCGCCCAGAGGAGGGTCGGTGCCTTCGGGCTGCCCAGCCTGGACGACATGGTCACGCACCGGTTCAAGGGGCTCGAGAACGCGAAACATGCGTTTGAGCTGGCTGGGCGGACGGTCGATGACGAGGGGAGAATGGTGTTGAAGGTGGTTATTGAGGCGTGATTCATTTATTATTCGGGGTCTCAACTATTGTCTCCTTGATATCTCCCTGGGAAAAGGGTTCACCTTTAATCAGTGCCATCACAAACTAATTGGAGCGAAACAGTGCCCCGGGTTCCCGTTCACCAGGGAAATCTTCTGGATAGCGTTTGCTTAGATCTTAGAACATATGTTATTTCCTGATAGGCCTAAGGTACCAACCTAACGATTAGTCGCGACAGATGCGGTGCGAACTCGCTTCGCAAAAGATCGTATTGTTCTCCTTTCTGCCTATACTGTGCAAGTTGGGAGTTGGGTTCAATTTGTTGAACGTGTTGAACGTGGCCCGACTTTGCCGACAGATCAGAATCTGCAAAGGTAGCTGGCGGTTTCTCCTTTCTGCCTAGGTACGAAGCCGAACGTGGTCCACTTCGCTGCGCCCATTACCGCAGAGTCGATAAGCCGAGCCCGAGAGATTTGAGTCTTTGTCCGGTTTTTCTATCTGAGACAAGTATGGGCGTTTTCATCTTAATATTTTATTGATCCATCAGGATAAGCAAGAGTGCGGTAATTGTCAATTGTGCCGGCCTCAGGACCAAGACCAGCAGAGCCGATACACTCTGTCACTCAACTTCCGAGGGCTGCTCAGACAGCCTATTGACCACGGTGGGCCGAGTGTATGACGACGGCCGCCATAGTGTCGTCTTCTCAGTCAGCTTGTAGTGAATCTGGCCTTCAATTGTCCTCCACGGCAAAGGATCCATAATACAAGGTCTATGCGGTATGACCAGTCCCCTTTCCAGTGCCCCTAAAACGCCGTGCTCTTCCGTGATTCTCGTAAATGCCATAATGTCAATTGCCTCCCAACGCCAGCGGTGGTGATAGAATCGTACGCGAGGGACGAGAAAGACAGCCTTTTACATCAAATCGCCGGCTGCAGACAATGATCCAGGTCGGCCGCCCTTGCCATGCTGAGCATGGCCAAATCCAGGTCCCTGAGAAGCGAAAGCAGCCACACGTTGGCTGTTGTGTGCCCTCTCGGTTTCAATAGCGTGAAATTTCTTGCCAATGTCTCTGGTGGCACCGGCTCGATTCATGAGCTCAGTGAGGAGCTGGATCGTGCTAACGTCGTTCTCCTCGCTAAGGAGTTCCTCCTTGAAAGCCTCGGCGTCAGACGGCTCAACGATGCTAAGACGGTGGACAAGGGCCTGCACGAGGCGCAGCAACGTCTGCGAAGGTTCGAGTTTTTCGAGTTTTTCGCCAGCGGCAACCTCGGAGTTGACCTCGTCCATGTATGGGGGAGGAAGCCTTTGCAGGTACTTGATGATGAGATCGATCCGCGCCTGCAACATCTTGATGGCGTTGGACTTGGTGGTGAGTGCCGAAATCATCTCCTCATCCTCCCTGGACAAGGTCACAGTCTCAGGGTCAACCTTTTCGTCCTCCTTCACAGCTTCTTTTGCCTTGCCCTTTCCTTTGCCTTTCACGTCAAGCTTCAGAAGCTCTTCTTGAACTCGCTCCGAGGCAGCATTGGCAGCGGCACCAGCAACCGAAGTCATGCCGATCATTTCCGCCTCGTGCGTTTCGACGGTGAAGGGAAGCTCCCTGAATTTGAGCTTCAGCTGAGAGTCGCCATCTCTCATCTCCTTGTCCTCGCCCTCTGCAGTGGTATCTTTGGCGGCATCGTCGACCTCGTATGTGGTCTCGTAGACGGTAAAAGGCAGCTTTCCACCCACAGACTCCTCGCCCACCTCCTCTCTATGGAAACCGAGCAGGACGGCCGACTCATTGTAGGAAAGAATCTGGTTGTGGATGGGAAGAACGTGGTTGCCTGGGCCGGTTCGGGGGTTGACGGTGAACCAACCCACCAGGTCGAGAGAGCGATCCTTATGCACAAGTCTCACTATTATTGCAGGTCAGTACGGTCAACTGTCGCTTGGGTGGCTCAAAAACCAGACATACTCTGCTCCAGGCGGGTCTCGAACCAGAGAGGTTCTAGGGTGACTTGGTCTCCGTTCACCAGGGTCTTGACCTCGTAGGCGTGCTCGATCGTGACCTCGCGGCCATTCTGCTGACCGAACAGTGCTCCCACGATCGGGCCCGGCTGCTTCCTCAGGGAATGTCTCGTTACGTAGTCACCGATGTTGATCACGGGCATCGGGTGCAGGATGACGGACTCCATGTTGGGCGAATGGTAACACGGGTCCAGTTGTGAGCTTGTGTGGTTGTGTGAGAATTCGGAGCTGTTGCTTTGCCACGACCTGCCAGGCAGACAGACGCAACCGCCCGGTCTAGTTGAGATTGGTCGCCTGCTGCAAGCTGCCCTGGCATCGTTTGGAGGGGTAGATAGTGGGTAAGCCGTCTTGGTTGCGGCAGCTAGGCCCCTGCCCCTGCCAGGTCTCAGTGGGTCGTGGGGAAGTTGGCATTGGCCCGTGCGGGATTTCGAACTCCAAAGCCCAAGCTTGGCAACCATGTACAGGTCTGCAGTTGTGTTCTATCAAAATGCGAGAACGTTGTCTGGCTGTCCAGTAAGCAGTGGTACCACGTGGGATTGGCTTTTATCAAAGAGTCTACTTCAGAGGAGATTGATACACCGGAGATCATCCCGCACAAGGTTGGCCAGTGAGGATTTACCCAGACAGTCCAGCATAGAGCTGGCCAGATGGTAGGAACATGAGCTTTTTAGGGTTCCTTGTCTTGTCTGAGCTCATACCCAAAGGCTCAAGCATGTCAGGCTATCCAGTTTACTCCAAAGGGGGCTGCTCGAGTCCCCTCTTCATGAACCCCCCCCCCCAAGCAATAGCTATAGCTTCAAAGTCGGATTCCATGTCCTATTGAATCTGCCCTACAGAATCTGCAATCCACCTCATTACAATATGCACTTCCAGCTTGAAAACCAGAAGTGTCAGTTCTCAAACATCGGGAAAACCCTCAACTTGTCAGTACACACAAAGTGTTGATGTTCCATGGCATAGCAACTACCTAAGTGCTATCTGGGCTTATTAGCACCATAGCCAGCACTGAGGCAAAAGCCATTTTCACATTGTCACTGTAAACGGATCTGAATATCCCAATTCCTATAAAACTCCTGCGAGGAAGTTAAAACATGCTGGCCTGTATACTGGTCATGGTCTTTTCCGAGCTGTAAATTGTTGTCATTGTTGCTATGTGACTATTCCCAGATATCTTCTTTGGAGACCTGGGAGTTATTTCATTCTAGCCGCATATCAGGCACCCATGCAAAGCTTTTACTTTAAAAGGCTGAGACGCAGTGACAGCTCTGTGTAGATGTAACACATCCTGGCATACCTCTTGTCCATGTGAATTGGAGGTACTCTTGTTCCAGTTGAAGGCAGATGACTTGAAGCCAGCCACATGAGCATTTCCAAAGCCTTTGGTTGAAGGAGGCAATTGACCAGTACTTGTTTGTTTCGTTAATGTGGCGTTTCTATTGTATTTGTGGAAACCTGCAGACATGAAGATGGACGCAATTCATTTTCTGTCACACTGGGAGCTCATGGAGGAGAACGGGAGTTCCCAATACTGAAAATGTGAATTTACAGATTCACCACATGGGTCTCTCTGTTATCTATGGTGGTACTGATGCTACTGGTGTTCTTTGCCCCTCTCAAACAGTAACTGGAGACAAGGAGATGCATGAAGGACCCTTATCCTGACCCAACCTGTCTTTGTCAACTTTGCCATGTTCTTTTAAGCGAAAGGCAACAGGCAGAAGTAGTGTTTGATTTGGCTTGACTGACAGGTGAGCGTGCCATAGTCCTCACAAATCTTGATCCAAGTTGGTGATGGCTTGAAGAGACTGATCTCAAGGATTAATTTTAATTCTTGACAGGTTACCAAAATATACTTGCAGCCAGATGGGTTGACTGATGCTTCAAAACAGTCATCAAACTATCTGGAGCACAACTTGGACTTCCGGATCTTTCCCGGATCTTTCCCGGATCTTCAGTCCAGACTCTCATGGTCCGGGGCGCCACGAATATGGACTCTGCCTCGGCTCACAACCCGAGTAATGGCTCCCTTCCAATCAAGAGGAAGCCGGAGGAAGAGGTCCAGTTCGTCTCTTCGAAGCCTGTGAAGAAAGGCCGTGGCAGTAAAGACTCTCCAGCAGAGGCGCAACCCACTGTCAACCAGACCGATACATCGAGAGGATGTCTTCCATATGGAGACGCTCATCCTGTCAACACTCCGAGCCATGTTGGTCCCAGCCTCCCGACAACTCAACCGCTACACGAACTGAGCAACTTCAATCGCGGCGCTTCCTTGCCCAGTATGGAGAACTACGTATTCCCCCCACCTCTTGACGGAGTTCCTACCCAGACTTCTCGAAGCTCTCCGATGCTGTCTCCTAAGCAGTTGCCACAAGCCCTTCCTTCAAGCCAAGCTGACATTCAACCGGATCCTTCAATACCTCTGAATTCCGACGATGCGAAGGTACCGGCTTGGTGTAATGTTTCGTGGGCACCGTCGAGCATGCCAGCCCAGTCAGCTTCTATGAATATTCACATGACTCCCGATCAGTCGGTGATGACCCCCTATGTCCAGCCATCAGTTCCGGAACTATCTGCACTTGTCCCTGGAGAAATGCAAAAGTCGAGGATTTCAGAGAAGTTGACAAATCCGCCTCATTTTCCTGAGCCAGTCAATCAGCCTCGGAGAGACCTGGACACGGAAAGCACCTATATCAGCCAACAGTACCCTCGTGAGAAAATTTCAGGATCGGCTCAGACCTCGCAGCCTCCTGGGCCACAGATATCATGGCAGCCTGCTCAGACCACCTCCCAGATTCCGCCAGGGCCGATACCTCACATCCAATCGCCCGCACAGCAACACGTGGGCAACAGTAACGGCTACGGTGCAGCCAACGTACACCCGCTCCCTCCGAAACCACCTTGTTTCGCTTGTGAGCAGATGCGGCAACAGGCTTCGCATAATAAGGCGGCTATGTATCCTGTTGTTGAGAATTCCCCCCATGGCAATCATGGATGGCATGGTCCTGAAGTTGCCCATGGAAACCATCCAGCTCACATGCAGCCAGGGCCATTCCCAGCTGCTGGTTTCGGCATGAGTCCGAATATGATCCAAAACCATTTACACAGGCTGCAGCACCTTTACCACGGACAAGTGCCGATGGGTTACGGCATGACACCTGTCTCAACTCAGGGACCGTATCCAACCATGGTGCAGAGAGCCTTTCCGGTAACAGACATGAGCGCGAGCGAGTCTGTCCCGGGGGTTTCCTCTTACAAAATCACCACCAACCCAAAGTTGAACGTGCCCCCAGAGCCGTCCGCCATGTCCCAGACAGAGCGTACCCAGCACACGAAGGCCCAAGGTGCCTCATCTCAGCCACCGGCAACGCAGCCGAGCTCGGCAGTGGGCCCTTCTCCTACTCCAGCGGCAGCTGCTACACCTCGACCGCCGACTCCCCCACCATCAGAGAGCCACTCGCCAAACCTCATCGTCGACATTGCCGAAACTTGCGAAGCGCTGTTCCCGTGGGATGAGGTCGCAGGGAGACACAATGTGCCGCGCCAGAAGGTCCTCGACACGTTCGCAGCCATTATCCAGCTGCCTTTGATCCGGTGTACGACCGACAAGAAGCGACACGGGAGGCTGGCGACAAATCGGCTGAAGGATTACACCAGGGGCAAGAACCTCATGAACATGGCTTCCTCTGGGTCCACGGCGACTAAAGCAACCGCGCCGTCCAAGTCGAATGCCACAGAAAATCAGGACGACAGAACGGTTCTTCCTGGCGTCGTGGAGCTGGCAAACTCGATGGCGCCGGTCACTTTCCCCTCGACCCTCGCGCAGAAATATCCAGGGACGTGGTGAGAGCAGCCAGCCGTTTTGGCCCCTCTTTCTTCAACAGGCCGTAATTGAAGTAAAGACAACAGCCAAAGTCTCACCTGCTGTTCAACAACCTGTCCCAATCAACAGGCCGGCCGAGATTCTCCTCGACGAATTGCTCGTACATGCCCGGGAAGCGCACGGGTACCGAAGGGTCCAGGCCGCGGACCCTGGTGCGGCCGAGGTCCTGCATCTGGCGGGACTGCCTGTCGCGCAGGCGTCTCTCGAGGGTGGTAACTTCCTGCGCGCGGCCCTCGAGCACGGCCGCGCGGAGCCGCGCCGTCAGTCGGTCCCTCTCGGCACCATATCGGAGCAGGATCTGCGAACGGTTGAACTCCGGGTCGCACTGGGCGCAGGTGCAGGCGAGCGAGTTGCGCCTGTCGGGCAGGACGCATTTCCTCGGGCACCGGGAGGTCCAGTGCACGAGGTAGTGGCCGCACATCATTTTGTACGCTAGGCCGGTGCACATCCTTGGTTTTCTTTTATCTTTTCTATGTTCCTTTCTCTGGGGGGGCTGTGGTCTTGTGCTGGCGTGCTATCTCGGGCTGGTTGTGCCCTCGGTGTCCAATGTATCTCGTAATTTCTCACAGCTCGGCCAAGGGAACGTTGGAGACTGGTCATGTCGCTGGTCATAGAGGGTTGGTCATTTCTGAGTGAGTGCTGTTTGCCAGCCGTGATGACGGCACCCGCAAGCTGAGATGGGTGGGCAGCGTATTGCGGACGTCGGCCAGAAAAATGACAAAGAAATCAACAGGTTTGCGAAAAAGTGGCCGTTGCTTGTCTCGGTCGTGCCCGAACCTGGCCAATTGTTCCCTGAGACATGACCAAACGAAATGTCTCTTATCACATCCAACTGGGCCGTAAGAAATGTGGACGGGGGAGGAGCTGAGAAGTTACTTGCTCCCTTAATAATCTACCTGGTCCCGTGCACCTGAGGGTAGTGCCAACGTGGATTTTCTCAGGTCACACTAGCATCGTCACAATCTCGAAAGGCCGGATATCCCTGACGAGAAGGACTTCGGGCCGTCATAGCTGTGGTGGTTGATGTTACTTCCTGGCGGCGTCGGTTGAGTCTCGGGACGCCGTTGTGGGCTAAGGATGTTGGACGTCCGGGAACAATCGTCGTCGTCAGGTGGAGTTTCCTCGGTAGCGCAGCGCCTAAGTCGTTTTAGTGTTGTCGTGCTTCGAGGTCTCATCTAGTTAGCCTTAGTGCTCTGTCACATTGCTTTTTCTCCCTAATGCTACTTGGGCAGCAAGAGCCGCGCTTCATCCCAGGACTACCCGGCTCGGCTGGTGATGCCAAGCAGGCGAATCGCTCCCAAGGATTCCGCCTCCGGGAGTCGTCATCGTCCATCAGAAGACACCCGACTGAATAAGGCTGTTGCATTCCAAGAAATTCACACGTGTGCCGAATCGGCTTTTCGAGTTCGAGTCAGGAACAAGTTCAAGGATTGCTCCTTCTCACTGCATAATCATTAGTCGTATATATCTTGACAAGGCTGTTTACATTTTCTTGGTGCTTCCGAGCCTGGCCGCCGGAGCCGCTTCATCTGTGCGGTCTAATTGACAGTATTGGAAACTCGTCCTCCGGACCCTTTCCAGCGAAGCTAACAGAACTGACACCGGGCGAGCGGCTGGCATGCTGACGGATTCCTGGGCCCAGACCCGACTCCCCACCATCGAGCTCGAAGAATTCCGATTGCCCAGGGGTGTCCGGGATCGGATATCGAGCTGGTATCGCGACGACGGGTGGGCTCCTTAGCGTTTTCCTCCACCGTCTCCGTATGGCCCTCGGCACCAATTTCCGGTAGAAATAATCTCGAAACGACTTCGTTGTGCCGAAGACTATGAAGGCGAGGAGACTGGCGGAGACGCCTGGCAGAAAAGTTAAGACATCTCCAATGGCTCGTTGATAGCTCAGATTGACAACAGATCCCTGGGAATCTTTGCCATTATCTCTGGCAAAGCTGATTTCGTTCGAGATAACCACCAGCTGGAATGCCCTGCGAAAACCGTCAGAATTTCAAAGGCTATAGGTGAAACGTTTGAGACTCACGATAACCCCGCGAAGGCAAGCGTGAAGCGGCTAACCAGCCAACTATCATAAATGCTCTTCTGTTGCAGTGGAACTCCGCCAGTACTGCTGGCAAGACTTGCAGCGGCCGTGTTTTGGGTAGTTGCGGGGCCGTTTCCAGCAACAGTCGAACGATCGGCGTACCCAACATGCTGGTTTGTCAGTGTTAGCCGACGTCCTGTCGTCTTTCTGGAATTATATCGAAGCGTGCGTCGTTTTGGCAGTGGCTCTGCAAATCATGAGGCACAGAGTAAAGGGGGAGTGAAGGCGCGTACCCAGGACGTCGAGGCTCTTGTTGCCACATATCTCGCAAGTATAGCCAGCAGGAGGATCGTTCCGAGCGAAAGGCTGACACCCACTTCGATGAATGGTCAGCAGCTGCGAAGAGAGAGAGAGAGAGTACACACAGTCCTGATAGATAGAACTCACTGATCACGTTCGCAAGGAAATAGAACCCAATGGTTGAGCTTTGAACCACGTCGGTTCGCATCAAGCTCACTTGGATGATGGGAAGAACGACTGCTGTGGTTTTGGCAGTATAGCTTCCGTATCGAGTAGCTGATCCCGTTGCTTTCAAATGGTAGATAGAGTAAGCCAGCTCTGTACACCTACTTTCAGGTCAGACACCACGATGGTTGGGATACTCCTCGCCGATTATAGCATACCATGAGACGACGAGAATCGATTCGACATTGTAACAATAGTATTCTGGATTGGGTCAGCAGGGCAGCACGGGAAATCCAGATTTCCAGGACAACTGACGAATATAGAACAACACAAGATCAACGCCTTCTGAGGCCCCAGCCACAGACAGCTCAGGATTACCGGCTCGTGTGCTCACATAATCAAACTGGTCAAGCTTGATCGAAGTCCACTGGAGGTATGTGTGGAGCTGTTGTGCCTGTAGGTCGGTCAGTTTACCTTGAACCCCTCGGAGATCTGGACAAGTGCCTTCCAGGCTTCTGGGCGGAAGGAGGGCGGCAGTAAAACTGACCATGGAAGCTATAGTGCTCAGGGATGTGAAGAAGGCAAAGAATGCCACATCTTTGACAACTTTGTTAGCTGAGTATGCAGATGGTCGTGTGGGACAGACTCACAACTCTTCCATTCCCTGTGGGCAATTGTAGCCCATAGCAGAGCACAACTCAAGATCAAGCATATCGAGCTGTAGATGGACACACCGACCGCTGGCCCGACAGCCTCAGAAGGCAACTCCTGACCGACTAAACAATTGTTTCGTTAGCGAACCCGTCATTTAACCTGTCGCAGAAAGGCGTGCGAAGATCCTGTTGCCTCTTCGGATGATTGCGACTCATGTGAACATTCTGTGAGAAATAGACCTACTGCCGGACATCACCGCGACGTAGTCATGAGGCTCTTTGCCTGCTCAGGCAGGGTTATAGCCAATGTGGGTCGGTGCAAGGACGACAGAAGGAAAGAATGCAAAAACAGCCGGGGGTAACATTAAGAAGCGAGAGAAACCAGGCAAAGGGAAAAAGTCAAGGAGTGACGTTGCTATCTACTTGTTTTACAAGTAGCAGGGAGTGAGTGACTGTGGCAAGACAAAGAAAAGGAAAACTAGGAAAGGAAGAGAATGAACTTGTTGAGAGACCCTAGCGACACCGGATCGTGCCTGGGATGGCATTTAGAGCTGGCAGCGAGTCCCGAAAATGGTCGTGAAGGGCAGGGCATGCTCAGGGGTCGGGCACCGGGGTGTGGTGTGCTCGACGAAACACCCAGGGATGAGGTTGCGGTCTGGCATGGACCACGGTTCCAAATGGAGGGAGCAGTCGACGACAGATGGGTCCTGGTGGGAAATCGGTTTCAGCTGCCCAGCCCGCCAGCCCAAACCTGAGCGAGACTGCCCGAACGGGTTGACGACGCCAGCTCTGTCGGAAAATCCGGGTCTGGTGATCTACACTAGGCGAGTATCTGTTGCACGTTATGCCGTCGTCGAAGCACCCCCGGCCGCCCTGTTTGCCTTGGAGACCTGGCCTGGGGCACGCTTCTTGACGATGTGCAGAGTGTCCCTCTGGCACAATATCGTCGAGTGGAGGTGCTCTGTCCGCAACTCCGCGGTTCCGGGTGGCTGGATTCGAGACCCATCCAAATAGACAATCTATTTCGGCGCATGTAGAGGGATTCTCGCCGGGGTGACCCAGAAAAGAGGGAGCTGGACCTTGGAATACGACGGTGATTGCTCGCAGCTCTGGCGGGTTGCGACGGTAGATCTCAATGCAATCTCTGGACAAGCATCCGTACCGAGAATAAAAGAATTGTAGAAGGTCTGTTCTCGAACATCAGATGGGTGCAGCTAAGACGCAGGCTAATGTGACCGATGTTCCTGCTGATTTCCTGCGAGCGAGGGGAGCCAAGATGCCTCGGCGTCTGAGGGCCTGGTGCGGCAGTTGGGAGAGGTAGATCGGATGCCCCTGCCGCTCCTGGTCTGGCAGGCTGGCAGGCCCCGCTAGAAGCCCCCAGCACTTCGGCCCCAGCTCCGAGGCCACGGTCTCGGCTAAGGGATGGCGAAGCTGGGGGGACTCATCCGAATGGCCAGGGGGTCGAGTACCTAAAAGCGGCTGATTACGTGCAGCACGTATATGGGCTGACAGGACACAGAGGGGTGGAGCTTCCCCCGGCCCATGTGGCTGAAGCCACCTCGTCCGGTAATTAAATGTCAAAAAAAAACTAGCACGGCTGTTCAGGACGAAAGCCTGATGAAGCTTGACCGCAATGTCTAAATATGACCGTCCTGCCGAACCCGTCCTGCCGTGCCGTGCCAGTGGGGCCACGTGCTACCTGCTACAGGCCCTTCCTTCACTGAACACGTATAGGATAACCCCCGGCGGAAGTGGCTGAAGTATAAAACTTGTTCTTACGCAATCGTTCCACAATGTCTTTATTTCCCAAGACGAGCCCTCGGACATCCGTGGCCCTTTTCCTTCCTGTGTGAACTTGATTGTCTGGCAATATACCTTAAGAAGCTGTGAATTGCAGTGTTCGAGTTTGATCAGTCAGTGATATTCGTGCGCGCGCGTCCGATTTGATCGCCGCCGGGTTGGGGCGATCTCGTATGGTGGGGTTGACTGGGTACTGCTGATGCAGCCCTGCGGCTGGGTCTGCCGTCAATCCTGCCGGTACAGTGAGCGAGCTACAGTGGACAGCTGCCACACTGTGCCCATTAATGCTGCAGTTGAACTTTATCGGCAGCCAACACCAAGACGCGTCTGCCGAGTGCTCACGCGTCTTTGCAGTGCTTCGCAGTGAATTGATAGCTGCAACTGCCACAACTCCTCCGTTCTTATTCGTAATCGCCTGTACCGTCCGTTCTCAACTCGACTGCTCAATCATCTCTTATCACCACCTCTCCACAAAGCAGTCTAGTATTCGGTACAAGCGTGCTACGCGAGCATTTCTCACATCCCTCACCAAATTTCAACGAGAGACACTCCCTTCCCATTACAATGCCTGAATGGGAGCCAGTGCTGCCCATTGGCTGGGAACACAGAAACAGGGCCTTCCTGCAGGCCTTTATGGGCCGCGGGTCCATCACACAAGGCGAGGGGAAGTCCATCATAGCCGCCATCCTGTCAGCAGATGACGACTCGGCTCGCAGGATAACCTCTGACTCGATCGACGACAACACATTCAGGCAGTATGTCAGCAAGGCGCGCGAGGCCGTAGCATCACTGGACTACGACATCCGTAACACGTATCATCAGGTCAGCCGAGAGCAAACATGGGCGCTCATCAACGTGCACAGCGACCCCAGCACCCAGATGGCGACTTCGCGGACTCCCGACGAGATCTCATTTATTAAAAGGGTGCTCGATGCCATGTTCGAGACCTACAACACGCCCAGGCAGGAGGTCATGGCGGTCACGGCAGCGCAGGCCCGGAAAGTCGCCCGGCCAGCGGCAGCGGCGCCGGCACAGGACGGCGATGCCGACGGGGAGGAGCCCACGCAACGGACCGCGGACAGGGCACTCAAGCACAGCGAGATCGAGAGACTTCTGCCCAGCCTGGTCGCCGAGGGCTGGTTCGAGGAAAGCGACGAGGGGTTCTACAGCCTGAGCCCGCGCTCGCTCATGGAGCTCAAAACGTGGCTGGTGGCAGCCTACAACGACCCCGACGTCGCACCCGAGGCGTGGCAGCGCATCAAATTCTGCGAGGCGTGCAAGGAGGTCGTGACGATCGGGCAGAGATGCCCCGAGCGAGACTGCAATGTCCGGATTCATGACATATGCACAGAGGCCTACTGGCGCACGCGTAGGGATGGGCGTACGTGTCCGCGGTGCGAGACGGAGTGGACGGGTAAGAACTACGTTGGAGAAAGGGCCGTCACAGAAACAGCTGCTGCGCACCGCCAAGTCGGCCGAAATAGAAGGAGTAATGGGAATGCCTCGATAGTGGACGACGAGGTAGACGAGGAGGTCGAGGAAGATGGCGGAGATTAATGAGAGGTACTGCAACGGATATGCCAGACTGCATTTTCGTCGAGAGGGTAAGAGAGAAGGCTACAGGGCGGCCTCACACATATGCGCCGTGTTGAGCAAAGACGGGTTGGGGGGGGGGCCTCAGGCTCAGAAGAACGAGAGCGATCCATGAGGATCACATGTGAAAGATTAGGGAGCGTTGTGCTGGACGAAGGCTGCTCGCGGATACCTTGGGCAGAGCTCCCGTCAAGGATGAGTCACGTTCTGGTATTATTTGGCTGCTGCAGAAGCGAAATATTCTACGATACCCAGCCACGCGAGAATGGCATTGACATGAAACAAGCGGCTAGGTCGCATACTTTGTGTCGAACCGCTGAGTGCGTAACCCTTGCCAATGTGACGTCACCCCACCCTGAGGCCTCTGGGCCTCTGCTGTCACAGCTGGGCCAAGGCAGGCCCCAGGGCTGGGTCCTTGAATTCTGTACAACCATTTGGCGGGGTAAACAGAGTCTCTGTGACAAGGTAGCTCCGATTTACTGACGGCTCACGGCTCAAGAAGCTTGGAACGGTGGCTGTGTGCTCTGCAGCCAGACGGCAGAACGGGCGGCCTCGACAAAGCCTCGCCACACACCATCATGTGCGACCTTGGATGACATCTCTACAGCGCTGACTTAGACAGTAGCTCGATCAAAGAAAAGGCGAACCTTGGTCGCAACCACTTTCCCAGCCTCTTCTGATTTCTCCCCCATCCACTCCTGACACACACACAACTTGTCCCATTGCCCACCGAGGCAAATATTCAAAATGCTTGAATACATCGCCTACCGCAAGTTCAAGAAGAACAGGGACCGAAAGGTCGAGGAAAGGGCCAAGCTCCAGGAAGAAGCCGAAGCAGCCCGGTCACGATCTAAGTCACCAACAGCCACCTCCTTAGGACCAGCACCAGGCCCCGTGCTGTCGGACGACGAGCAGCTCTTTTTCGAGAGGCTCACATCTGAGGATGGCTTCTCCGACGAGAATGGAAAGAGACCACCCCTGCCTCCCAGGATGAAGACGCCCGATATTTCATGGGACAGCGATACCGACAGCTACGTCAGGAATGAGGATGTCGGGCCCAAAGAAAGGGGCAAAGGCAAGGAGAAGAATGGCGACATCAAGAGGAGCGACAGCAAGCAGCAGCCGTCGCGCTTCTCCTTCTTCACGCGAAAGACGGGCAAGAACGACCTCCAGCCCACCAACCTCGCGGTGCCGCAGGCCGAAGAGGAGCGCGAGAAGGACGACATCAACAAAGTCTTGGACGACCTGAACCTGTCGGCGCGCAACAACAAAACCTTCAGCCTGTCCAAGGAGTCTGCCGAGATGGTGGGCATGTTCACCGTCGTCCTGAAGGACCTGGTCAACGGCGTGCCCACCGCCACCAACGACCTCAAGAAGCTCTTTGACGACCACGACGGCACGCTTGCCAAGAACTACGAGAAGCTGCCCAAGAGCATGCAGAAGATGGTCACCACACTGCCGAACAAGGTCACCGGCGCCCTCGCGCCGGAGCTGCTCGCCGTGGCTGCGGAGTCTCAGGGCCTCAAGGGCGACGATGCCCCTAAGGGAGGCATCAAGGACCAGGCCATGAAGCTCCTTGTGCCAAAGAACATCTCCGAGCTCGTTACGAAGCCCAGTGCTATAGTAGGAATGCTCAAGGCCATCATGAACTTCCTCAAAGTACGCTGGCCGGCATTTATTGGCACAAACGCTATCTGGAGCATAGCACTCTTCCGTGAGTGATCACCCTCTCCCTAAATTTCACCATGCACCTTCTAACCTTTGCCCTCCTAGTGCTCATGTTTGTGCTCTGGTACTGCCACAAGCGCGGTCGTGAGGTCCGCCTTGAGCGGGAGAAGTCCGCCAGTGCTGTCGAGGCGGGCAGTCGCATCGAGGAGCTCTCGGATGATGACTCCGTCGTCGAGTCGCGAAGTGGGCGTGGGTCGCCAAAGCGGATCGAAAGCTCAGGGGCGGACTCGCGCAGGAAGTAGGGACTTTTGTGCTTTGGATGCTCGGCTTCCATGTCTTAATGATTGATGAATCTGGGGGGACATGCAGCGTGCTGCACGGTGGCAGGCCTAATGATTACAAAAATTCTGGTTTTGAAATTGGGCACGGCGTTGAATGGTCGCTGGAAGGAATGACAATTATCGAGATACCCTACCGAGAAGGGGGTAAATACGCGCTCACGAGAGACATAATGATCTTCGCTTATATAGTCATGTCAGCTTTCGCATGTCAATAAAATCTGGGTATCATGAATGCTCTCTGTCCCGAACGGAATCAGACGTCTTGGACGACCTCCTTGAACTCCTTGACCGCCTCATTACGCCGTGTCCGATCAATAACCTTTGCGCCATCCTGCATCCAGAAGTCAACCTCGTCTACAATATCGTACACGATGTCCTCGACAATCTGCTCGTCATAGCGCTCTGCCATCGCTCGAGGGGGCTCTTCCTTAGCCGTGATAGTCGGCTGCTCATCTGTTCCCGTCATGACGACGTCGGCTGCGTCGTCCTGACCTTGCTGCTCGTAGCCCGAGGGTGGGTACCAGAACTTGGGGCCAAAGTTGACCGCAGCTGCACCGCCGCGGAAGACACTCACGGCGGGATAGTAGCCGAGCATGCCATCGTCAAGGCCATCTCGTGCGTCGGGCTGCTTAGCCGTGGCTGGCTTGGACGCCTGCGGCAAGAATGCTAAAAGATTGGTGAACGCAGTGCCCATCTCGACACCGTTCTTGTAGGCCTTGATCCAGGAGTTCGGCAGCGTACGTAGACACGGAACCCGATGAGTGGGATTGGGGCCTTCTGATTGCCCTGCACCCGATCCAGATGTAGACATTGGTGAAGGATTCATCAGATCCTCAAGCTCGGGCGAGGTGTGGTAATCTGGCGTCTCGAAGTAGATGTGTGCTTTAAATCGGATGGGCAGCCGATCCCGTACAATGTTTAATGCTTCAGTTGTCGAGTTATCTGCCTCTTCCAGCAAGTCAACAGCAGGGTTGTAGTGGCCTGTAACCACTTTCCGGTGTATCTGCTCAGAGGGCAGGTTGATCTCGAGCCCTAGTACGTCGCCTTCCCGGAGCTCCTCGCCGGGTGGGAAGAAGTCCTTCGGCCTCGACATGTGCACCTTCTGCCCTTCCTTGTCTCGAATCCCGTAACTATAGGCATCGAAACCCGCTGGGGCATCGACTGCGGCTTCTCTACGTGCAAATCCTATTCGGACATGGCCGTGCGACTCTGGTTGGTCTGAGCCTGGCGGCGGTGGCTCCCTCAGTATGCCCCTCGTAATTTTGCACTCCCAGTACCAGCGGCCCTCCCTGATCGCAAAGTTCGCTCGAGACATTCTCCATCCTTTGTCAGTCGTGATGTGGGTCCCAGACTTGTCAAAGAGAAGGTGCGTTGCGGCGTCCTCGAAGCTCATGTGTGCGCCGAAGGGTTCTGGCTCGGTCTGCCTGTAGTAAAAGGAGGAGGGGAACTTTGGGTCTGCGATGCAGTGGGTGTAGTAATACTGTTTCTTGTTGTATACACTTGAATTACGTTAGTACTGGTCAGGTAGGGAAGTGATACACGCTAGCTTACTGCTCCTGAGTTTCGAAGAACTCAATGCTCTCGCCATCAGGGCCAGCCACCTCGTGATGAGGCGCAAGTTGTGGTCCACGGGCAGGCTCGAAGTCGGTCGATTTGGGAAGAGGAAGAATATAACGTGCTGGCGATATTTCTGCGGCCGGAAGATTGGGCCGGCTTTTCTTGGTCTGTCGTGGGTCCGGAGTTGCTCGAGAGCTATCGGCGCCACCGGGGGTACTCGCAGCCTTGGACTCGCGCTTCTTGAGCGATTCTTTCTTGGTGCGCTTTTCCCGTGAGACAACTGGCACTTCTTCCGGAATCTGAGACTTCCTCGGGGTGAAGTCTGGGTTGAGAGGTGAGGATACAGCCGGTACGTGATCGTCCTCGAGAGCGCGCTTCTGGGGAAGGGAGGCTGGGCTTGGGGAAGGCGCCGCGACAGGTGCTGGGGCAGGAGTCGCGCCTCCAGGTGGAGGGACCTCAGGGGCTTCGCTAGACATCTTGAACTAGCTCGACCGGTAAAGTAGATATTTTGCAATTGGGTAGAAGCATGCACACCATGTCAAGGCATTGCCCCCCCAAAAGTAGTCTCGTCTAGCGATATGGTCAGGGTGAGCTTGGGGTATGATGAGACAAGAAAGCTCCCAGACGCGCCTTTGCGCCGCGGTTGTCTGATAAGTGGTCCTTATCGATTGGCGTTGGCCAGGCTCCACCCTGCAACTACAGACCTCAATTGTCTACCTGCTTCGCAATATGCCGGCCAAATCTTGGTCTTCATCAAATCTCTAGTCAACAACAGCCCCCCTCGTCCTCGCCCACGAGCCTTTACGTGGCACTCAACCGGCCACCCGCTATCCACGCATATCTCCACTTCTCAATGAGAGGCTAGCATAAGACTTTCGACCAGTTTTAAACGGCCAGCCTCTACAAGCAGCACGCGCTGCTGCCTCTTCCACTTTTGAACTCCACCCGCTCGTCGAAGCTGTGCAGCCACCATGCCTGTCGTCAAGGGTGGTGTTTGGACCAATATCGAGGATGAGGTTCTCAAAGCTGCCGTCTCCAAATATGGTCTGAATCAGTGGGCGCGTGTATCCTCTCTGCTTGCGCGAAAGACACCCAAGCAGTGCAAGGCAAGATGGCAAGAATGGCTCGACCCCAGTATCAAGAAGGTGGAGTTTACCAAGGAGGAAGACGAAAAGCTGCTCCACCTGGCGAAGTTGATGCCCACGCAATGGCGAACCATCGCTCCTCTGGTTGGCCGAACTGCCAACCAATGTATCGAACGGTACCAGAAACTCCTGGACGAGGCAGAGCAGAGGGAGGCTTCAGAGCTTAGCTTGACAGGAGGCGATGAGACCTCCGCACCGACGGCCGACGACGTTCGAAAGCTGCGACCAGGCGAGGTCGACCCCGACCCAGAAACGAAGCCTGCGCGGCCCGACACCATCGACCTCGATGAAGACGAAAAGGAGATGCTCAGCGAGGCACGAGCTCGCTTGGCCAACACTCAGGGAAAGAAGGCGAAGCGAAAGGCTCGAGAGCGACAGCAGGAAGAGTCCAGACGTCTCGCTGCTCTGCAGAAGCGGCGCGAGCTGAAGACTGCTGGTATCAACATCAAGGTTACTACGCGCAAGAAGGGCCAGATGGACTACAATGCCGACATCCCCTTTGAAAAGAAGGCAGCGCCGGGCTTCTACGACACGAATGAGGAGCTCGCGCTGAACGAGAGGCAGCGAGCAAATTTTGATCCCAGAAAGCAACAGCTGGCACAGGCGAAAAGGAAGCAGGATGAGGAGGACGAAGCTGGGCGCAAGAGGAGGAAGGCGGACAAGGATGCACCTTCGGCGTCATACCGGGAGGCGCTCAAGGCCGGCCAAGCGCAGCGCCTCAGGGAAGCAGAGCAGAGCAGTAAGAGAAGAGCCCTCAACTTGCCAGCTCCGCAAGTTGGCGAAGGGGAGCTGGAGGATATCGTGAAGATGGGCATGATTGGCGAGCGTGCGAACACTATGGCCGAGGGCGACGGCGATGCCACGCGAGGACTGGTCAACTCGTATTCTGCGCTCAACACAGGAGCACCGATTCGAACACCGAAAGCTCCTGCTCACGAAGACCATATCGCCAATGAGATTAAGAACATCCGGGCATTGACCGAGACACAGTCTTCTCTCCTTGGTGGCGAAAACACGCCGCTGCACGAAGGCGCTGGTTCAACAGGCTTCGAGTCTGCCGCTCCAAGGATGCAGAACATTGTCACTCCCAATCCGCTTGCGACGCCTCTCAGGTCAGGTGCAAATGGCGTCGGCGCTACACCTCTGCGTCCAGGACAGACACCGCTGCGGACACCACGTGATAACTTTGCCCTCAACAGTCAGAGCAACGACATGGTCTTGAGGCACAGACTTCAACAGGGCCTGGCGTCTCTACCAAAACCGAAACAGCAAGCATGGGAGCTAGAGCTGCCAGAGGAACAACAAGAGGTGATGGTGACCGGAAACGGGCTGCCGGAGGATGCCGCCGAACGTGACCGCAGGGAGCGGGAATTCCGTGAAGCGCAGGAGCTCCTTGAGAGGAAGAGGCGCACGCAGGTGATGCAGCGAGGGCTCCCACGACCAGTCTCTGTCAATTTCGCAGCACTGTCACGGGCTGCGGAGGAGCTTGAGGATCCCGCGGAGAAAGCTGTCGCGCGTGAAGCAGCGCTACTCATGGCTCACGATGCTGCTAAATACCCTCTTTTTGGTGCCACCCGCAGCGTAGAGGCTCCCAGCTTGGCCCAGATTGACGATGATGCGCTAGCGGAAGCAAGACGACAAATTTTGATGGATATCAAGGACAAGCCGAAGCCTGAGGAAGTAGAGACTGCATGGGCCAAGAGCAACAACAACTCTCTCCTTTTGGGTCTCGGATGCTACGATGATACGGAACAGGACGAGTTGGAGGCCATGAAGATGGCCGCTGAGGCAATCCAAGACACTATGATTGCATCCGCGGAGAAAGGAGCGAAGCTGGAGAAGAAGCTGAACCTGCATCTGGGTGGCTACAAGCAGCGCGCTGAGACGCTGCGAAAAAAGATTGGCGAGACGGCGACAGACTTGGAGAAGGCGACCAATGCACTTCACGCCTTCGAGATCATGGCTTCTTCAGAGGAGGTGGCGGTCAGCAACAGGCTGGCTGCCCTACGTGATGAGGTCAGCTTTGTGAGCAGGAGGGAGAGAGAAGCGCAGGAGGCATACAGGCGGAACCAGGAAGAGCTCACTGCTTGAGAGCCGGCGGCGCAAATGGGTTTCAGTAAAAAGCATATTGCAGGGGCAAGGCGGGCGGGCATGAAAGAGTGTATACTATAGGTTCAAAATTGAGTAGTCGAGTGAGGGCTAATGGGTAGAGGACGGTGGTCCTGAAATGGTGACCGAATCACTTACACCTCCCAGTGGTATTGCACGCAGCTGCATGTTTGGACAGTCCTCTGGATGATATTGAGGGCGTGTTGTGCCAATACCCTTGCTAGGTGCTCGTCTCAGCTCTCAGACCCTGGTCGCACGCTAAAGTTCAAGTATACACCCACTTACTTAGGCAGGCACTCAGTCACAACGGCAAATTTACATCACAACTTTCCTCTGGCACGCGACACCTCACTTCGAGGGCGACGCGCACACGACAAGAAGGATTCCTCGGCAGCAGCATGTGGGTGGCCAGGAAGATGGCGTCCACAGCAAGATCAGCCACGCACGGGGCGCTCACCTTCGAGTTGGTAGCCAAGTGCTCTGTAAGTTATGTGATGTCTGCAGGCATCGCCAGCCTTATAGGAGTCTGTTGGCTGACTAGACGGTGCGGCCACACCAGGGATAGACCACACGAGCCCGCGCTTCCGTCCTCACCCTGCCCCACGGGCCCGTCAACCTGCCCATCTTCATGCCGGTGGCCACGCAGGCCTCGCTCAAGGGCATCACGCCCGAGCAGCTGGAGCAGACGGGCTGCCGCCTGTGCCTCAACAACACGTATCACCTGGGCCTCAAGCCCGGCCAGGAGGTTCTCGATGCCGTAGGCGGCGCGCACAAGCTGCAGGGCTGGGGCCACAACATCCTGACGGACAGCGGAGGGTACGCAGCTGGCCCCCTCTCCTCTCTTCTCCCTGGGCATGGACCGTGATGGCGCGTTGCAGACCCAATGGGTCGGCTACGACGAATAGAAACAAGGATACACACATAGAGAAAGAAGGAGTCAGAAGGACCGAGCAGGCAGGCTTACAACGACAGGTTCCAGATGGTCTCCCTCCTAAAGCTCGCAACCATAACCGAAGAAGGCGTCCGCTTCCTCTCCCCGCACGACGGCACGCCCATGCTCCTGACACCGGAACACTCCATGTCGCTGCAGAACTCGATCGGCTCCGACATCATGATGCAGCTGGACGACGTGCTGGTGACAACCTCGCCCGACGCCGCCCGCATGCGCGAGGCCATGGAGCGCAGCGTGCGCTGGCTCGACCGCTGCATCGCCGCGCACCGCAACACCTCCACGCAGAACCTCTTCTGCATCATCCAGGGCGGACTGGACGTCGAGATGCGCCGCGAGTGCACGGCCGCGATGGTGGCGCGCGACACGCCCGGGATCGCGATCGGCGGGCTGAGCGGCGGTGAGGCAAAAGCAGACACGTGCCGCGTCGTCGCCGCGTGCACCGAGATGCTACCCGACCTGAAGCCGCGCTACGTCATGGGCGTCGGGTACCCGGAGGACCTGGTCGTCAGCGTGGCCCTGGGCGCGGACATGTTCGACTGCGTGTGGCCGACGCGGACGGCGCGGTTCGGCAACGCCGTCACCCGGTTCGGCATGCTGAAGCTGAAGCACTCCGAGTATGCGAATGACTTCCGCGTCGTCGAGGATGGCTGCGGGTGCGTCTGCTGCCGGCCCAAGGGGGACGTGAGGGACGGAGTGGAGGGCCTGGGCATCACGAGGGCTTTCATACACCACAATGTCGGCAAGGAGACTGTCGCGGCACATTTGCTCACTATCCACAACGTCTGGTATCAACTGAACCTCATGAGAGAGGCGAGGGATGCCATCATTGCGGACCAGTTCCCTGCGTTCATCAAGGCCTTTTTTGCTAGACTGTACCCAGATAGAAGCCAGTACCCCGAGTGGGCGGTGGATGCGCTCCGAGGAGTTGCGGTAGATTTAATGCAAGACTAAAGGGAAAAGTTCCATGTCTCACACTTGCTACAAGCATCGGTTGAGGCAATAGGCAAACAGGTTTGTATTAGTTATTGCGCCTTTCGCAATGACCAACCAAAATCCCCGTATGCTTGAGCGAAGCCCCAGCCCGTGAGAGCGAAAATGCTTTGCAATGACAAATTGTACAGAGTCCTTCTAGAATGACTGTGAGGGACAGCTCCCCTGCCTGTCCATGCAATGAAATGGTACAAAATGCTGCCTGTAGCTAAATCTCCAGTCCCATGCTGTTCTGTCGTTAAGTAATGCCTTTCGAACATGTGCCGTCACGTCATCCATAATCGTAGATTCGTGGTATTCTCAAACCATCGATCGTGTCACATTCAGTCCTCAGTCGTGCCGCATGGCATACTCCAACCTCCCCCATCATGCACTTAGCTCCGGTCCTGGGCCCAGGTCGCCCGGCTCGACGTGTGTGCGCCACTCGGACACTCTATCCGCCCCTCTGCCAGAGCCGGTAAGACCAGCGAGATTGCTCGCCTTGGGCGGATCCCTGACGTGCTGCTTCTTGGCTGGGGAGCCGCGCGGGTCCATGTCCTCAGGCTCCTCGTAGAACACCGGCCGGGTCGTCCTCCCACCAACGGCTACTCGATCCGCGGACCTCGTGCCACCAGATCTCGGGCGGTACCTTTCGTCATCGTAGGCATCTCCCGTCTCAACCGTGTACCTCCTTGTCGGTACACTGACATGGCCAGGGGACATGGCCGAGACCATGGTCGGCAGTGGCATCGTCGCAGCAGTCGGCAATGGCGGGGGTCGATGTACGGGGCCCTGGCGGAGATCCGTATTGAACCTATCAGCTAGTCTCCCCAAGGAGGCAGCCCGAACGCCCCGGGCGCGGTTGACGTCAAGGACGTAGTCACCGGGCGCAGCCCTATCAAAACCTGATGTGGCATCGTGCGCCATTGGCGGGAGGGGGGTTGGCTGGGGTGGCTCAGGCACCGCGAGTTGACGCGGACGTGGGCGGAAGTTGTCGTTCATGTGATGCCCAGCCGCGTTCCCAAGTCCGTGAATATCACCGAAGCCAGCTATGAAGTCATCCTCGGGGCCACCTTCAGGCTCTTGATAGCGCTGTAAACGCCTCGCGTATGCTTCGTTGTCAAAATGTTGTGATCGCGGGCGGGGACCTGGGTATGCTGTCATGCCAGGTCCCGAGCGAGCCTGTCTTGTGGGAGAGGGCGGCATTTCGGCTGCTGGCCGACCGCCGAAACGTTCTCGCACCGGCAAGGGTATCTGCATGTGGTCCAAGCGATCATCCTCGGAAGGGTCATAGTTGAACCAGGGACAGTCGCATGTCTTCCACCTGCCCCCGCAGATCATGCAGAACTCAGCCCCGCAACGACTTTACATTCAGGTCAGATGAGAACTAGTCTCGTTGAAGGGTAGAGCAGGGAGGGGTGCGGAGAGGGAAACAACATACCAAGTCATGTGATTACAGCCTTCTTTGAGTTCGACTACGGCCTTGCACCTGAAGCAACGTTGCCATCCCTCTTCCTTGGCCTGTGCCATGAATCTCAAGGTCTCCTCGTCCTTGGGGCAGTCCCTACCACTATGCCACTTGCCGTTGCAGCGCACACAAACCTTTGTCTTACACTTATCACACTTGCCATACTTCTGCCCATCGTTATCGTGACGAATATCCTCGGGGCGGATGAACTCGTTGCATCCCTTCCTGGGGCAATAGACGCGGTTGCGTGTCGAATACTCGACGAACTTCTTGTTCCAGGTCCTCTTGAAATCGTTGTCAAATAGGCGGTCCACATGTTTCAATGGGATGGTGGCTGCGGTGCAACATTTGGGCGGCATGTGTTGTGGGTCTGTAATGGACAACTTGAAGCTTCGCTTGAGGCATGAGTGGCACATCCGGTGGCCGCATTTAAGCTTGGCCGTCTTGCGGGAGGGGAGATCGTCCATGCAGATGAGACATTGCACTCTGAAGTCGACTGTTAAATATGGTTTGATTTGTACGATGGAGCGGATGGGGTTGGACTCACAATTTTACATGTTTATCTGTGGCATGATGGTGATGAGAGTGTAGTGACGAACCAAAGAAGCTTCCAAGGAAAGTTGACGATGACGAGCGCCTCGCTGTGTTGCTTACACTGTGATGGTGCGACGCAGCCGCCTGAGAACCGCTAACGGTATTCGACCTCCTAATTGACGCAGACGGTGGCTGGTGGCGGTCAAGCTTCTCTACGACAGCGACCTCGGATTCGTAGTATCGCTTCGGGGACGGCCTGGCCCGGTGTGATGAGCCAGGGGTGCCACCAAAGATAGATGACAATACATACCGCTTGGGCGTTGGGGAAGGGTCCATGTGGCTCTCGCTGCGCCTTCTTCGAGGGTCCGTCTTGTGAGGATCGTGCCTTCGACGCCTATGTTTTGCCCGGCGCTCAAATCGATCTCGAAGACGGTCGTCTTCTTGGGAGTTCTCAGATTCCGTGACGTCTGGTTCTGGGATAGGTGGCCTGGCAGACGGGGTTCGGGAACGGGGGCGTGAGCGCGGGGGAGGTGCAGGGGGAGGTTCGTGGTCGATGGGGAGGGTGTGCCTAGATTCCACTTCATCGTAGTCATCATCCAGCGTGGCCGGATCTCGACGTCTTCGGCGCGAACGGTGGTAACTTGTCCTCGGCTCTGCCCGACCTGGGCTCCTGTCATCAAGGCTCAGCCGCCTATGCCTCTCGGCCCTCCGATGCCTCCTAGCATCCCGACTGTCGTATGTGGTCTCGGTATCCTCATCGTTGGATTCTGTTCCTGACGGGTACATTCTCCTCCGCAGGGTGGGGGCTGAGGGGACGGCGTGGACGGAACGGGAATGAGAATGGGCCCTGCGCACGGGATGCCGAGGTTCGGGTTCATCGTATCCTGGTGGTGGGAGCTCCCTCAGTGAAGGGCGGCGGTACAGCACGTCAGTTGGCGATGGCCTCGTCATGGAGGACATGGGCGGGTGGGGCACCCGGGTGCTCGCTTTCGAAGACGAGGCAGACTGGGGCGGCGTGTGGTCGCGGGCACGTGAGCCGGACTGGTAGCGGCGGACGGGACGGTGAGACGACGACGAGGCCCTGGAATCGGGAGTGTGCATTAATATCTCGTCGTGCCTGTCCAAGTCGCGGTCCCTGAGGACCAGGCGGTCCCTCGGTATGATCTCGTCATCTCTGTCCCAGCCTCTGTCCCTGAGCCTGCCCCGGCCCCTGCCCCTACTGCTCCTGTGAGGCGGCGAATCTGGTTCTTCATCTTCAGACTCGGGCGAATCGTCGACCATGGGTGCCGGGGGCAGGACGTGCGAGCTCCTCCCCCTCCTCGAGCTCATAGGGCTCTCGAGGTACTCAAGCCTCGCCATTCGTCACTCCACGCACGCGTCAGCCCTGATGCGGCGGCATTCGAGGAAGTGTCAAGAAGGCAAACACAGGTGTGGGAGTGTGGCGGCGGATGCAAGTGCGAGTACGAGTGCAGGGGCAACAGGTGCTGGCTGATGTCTCGTTGCTGCTGGCACGAGGTCAGAGGGGCACGGGGACACACAACAGCCGGGAAGGAGCGAGCGAGCACGGCGGATGCGGGCAAGGTGGGCGGGCGGTGGGGAGTAGAGGTCGGTCGTCCTTCGTCCTTTGCAGCCAGCACCAGCACCAGCGGCAGCGGCAGCGGCAGCGGCAGCGTAGCAGTGCTGGCCCCGGGGTGAGAATGCTTGGTCGGAAGGGGATTGAGTCGCGGGCTGCATGTGCGTGGTGCGTTGAGAGGCAGAGAGGCAGCCAGATGGTTTCACACAAGTGGTTCACTGCAACCGTCAAGGTGCATGAGTGGGGTGAGGGCTGTGTGGATGATTGGCAATGTTGTGCTGCCCGGGGCGCCAGCTTCCTGCAGACGGCCACGGCTAGTTCGCCTCGCACAAGAGATGCAGAGAGACGCAGAGGAGACAGAGAAAAAAAAAGAAGAAGAAAGTCGCTAAGGGCTTCTGGCGGCAGGGAGGCACGGGAGAAGGAGGGGATTGGGCACCGATAGACGAGACAAGTCCTGATGTAGGGACATGTATGGACCTGTGTGGATGGACAGTCGTCGCTGTGTCACTCCAGAGCCGGCTCGTATATCCAAGCCAGGTCTCACTCTGTCCACCTCTACCCCACAGCAAGCACTTGAGGGGAGCAATAGCAGCACACAGTACTCGGTGGCAGAAGCAGAACCAGGCAAGAGGATCAGGATCTACCAGCCAGCCAGCCAGCCAGCCCGCTGGGCCCATGAAAAATCGGAGTGGCTGTCAGCTCTAGCTCACCAAGGGTGGCGTCGGGGCCCCTTTTCAGCTGACAATCTGACGGCTTACGGCACTTGAAGCCAAGCTGTCAAATGAAGGGTCCAAGGCCCCTAGCCACTAGTAGAGGGTTACAAGACTCGGTTGGATCGAACTGGGCTGGACGGGGCTGTTGATAGAATTGGGATGGCTGGGTGCGCAAGGCGATATTGAGGCGGTGGGAGGGAGGCGAGGCTGGAATTGTATCCAAGTGGATGGGCATGGCACCCGGGGAAGAAGCCGCCTGCCAGGCAGAAGTTGGTGTTGGTCAACTCGATGGCGTCTGGCTTCAGCCTGTCTGGAGAACCCTATGATAGGTTCAACCCAAACAGTTGGGAAGAAGTTCGATTGTGTGTGTGGATGTGTATGTATGTATATGTCTGCACGTGTATATATCTGGGCATATGTTGATTGTGGGCATAACGAGAGGTCTGTAAAACTGCACTTTGGGCCGACCCGCAGGCCGCTGAGGAAAAAGAGCTCTCGGGTGGGAGCTGAGGGCGGGACCATCTATCCGACAGGGATCAGGGGTCTGATGTTCAGCGACGCCTGGGACCTTGGACGTGCAGCTCACAGTACACTAGTCCCCCCCATATGCTGCCAATGGCGCCCCCGCGAAAGTGGACCCCTTGCGCTCTCGGCCCCGGGCCGGGCCCCTTCCGGCGCCTGGCGGTGGCAGTCCGTGGCAGTGGCACTGACAGTCGGCGTTGACACTGACGTTGACATTGACGTTGACATTGACAATGGCGCACTGGAGAGCCTGCCGTACCTGCATGGCACACGGTAGGCCTGTGGCATTTGTGTCAGAGTGGGATTCTTGATGGTATATATAAACACCAGCATATAAGAGTTGGGTGTAAGGCGGGGCTCTACCGAGCATGCTTGAGGACTTTCTCTCTGAGAAGTTATTAATAGAGCTGTCATGTTCGGTCGGTAACATCTGTGGTCGCTTCATCTTGCTGAAACGGCATGCCCTAGCCAGGCTGGGCCGGAGGTGAATGTCTGGTGTCTGTTGTGATCATGCAGATACACACAGTAGGTGCAGCTGAACAGATGGGGGGGGGGATATTTCAGGGGTACTGCTGCACTTGGGTCTCAAACTCCAACTGCCCGTTGCCCGCTGCCCTCAAGCTTTGGAGCTACCATGCAACCCCGAACTTGTAATAGGCCGGCGTGCTCCCGTTATTAGGGGGCAACCTCCCCAGCCTGGCATGGTCTGGGCGAGCTTAAGGCCGGGGGAGGTGATGCTGCGACAGCTTGTGTTTCTTCACCCCCACAAGAGGTTTACCCAGATCGGTGACCTTGACATGCCTTTGACCTTGCTGCCATATGCCAGATGCCAGATGCCAGATGCCACCCTGCAGCGCGCTCCTGTCTCGAATTCAAGGTTCTAGAACCGTGTCAGGCAAGCCAACCCGACCCAAAGCAGCACACAACACACCTGCCCACTGCCGAAGATCAACATTTGGGGAAACAATCGTCGTCCCCACCACCTCATCATCGTCATGTCCAACACCAACTGCTAGCTATTGAATTCTCTTCTTGGTCCCGTCGTTGGAGAGACTATCAGGGCAAAAGCACGCCAGTAAACTCTATTGTGTCTCAGCCTCATTCCCGAACAAGCCTGACGCCCCGCCCGGGCTGTCTGTCATATCTCGTGAACGCCATACATCATCTTGACTCGGATAGTCCTTCCATTCGCTCACTCACTTACTCTTTCACTCACTTTCATACCCACTGCCCGCATCAATGGGCTCACGATCCTGACCGAGCGAGCACTCTTGCCCTGCCCCGGCCTGCTCTGCCCGCGTCGCCTCCGCCCCAATGCCCACTTATCTGTGCCACGGCTTCCGCTGGAAACGCCGCAGTATACGCGTATACGTCGTCGTCCAGAACCTCGACGACGCAGCCCCCGAATGGGTCGTGAAAAGGGGCTCCCCGCGGAGCCTCATCGAGTCGTTTTACAACCTGTTCGACTTTCTCCCCGAGTGCACTTTCCCGCCCACACGCCGCAGCAGCTTCGCCCCGCGCACCTACTCGCAGCCTCACTCCCTGGACCGCAACAGTAGCATCGCCGACGACGACGACGACGCCGCCAGCCACTACACAGCCCGCTCGGCCAGGGGCCGGAGCACCAGCCGGAGCCGCACCGTCGTCGCCCAGCAGTCACAGCCCCATCTCCAGTCCCAGTACCACCAGGACAAGGACAGGGACCAGGACACGCCTGCGCCGCCCGCCTCGTGCAGGGAGAGGGAGAGCAGCAACAGCAGCAGGAAGCGGAGCAAGTCCGAGATAAGCCGGAAGCCCCTGCCGCCCACCACCCACCCCCCGGCCGGCTACCAGGCTCCGGCCCAGCACCAGGCCCCGCCCTCACCGCCCTCGTCCCAGCCTCAGTTCGCCGGCTCGCTGTCCTACGCGAGTGACGGCGTCACCGCCGACCCCGTGCTGGCCCAGGAATGGTCGCCCGTCAAGGTCCTCGAGGAGCACGACCCGGGCAACCTGGAAGAGGTGTCGCGGCCATACGCCTACGTCGCTGACTACGTCCAGCGCATCGACTCGTCCTGCAGCATCGTCGAGGAGATCGCCAGGTACGAGCACATGGTGCGCGCCAGCAGGGAGCCCGCCGTTACGGGGCCCAGCTCCGACGAGACCCTCAACGGGAAGCGGGACACGGCACGCCTGGGCGACCTCGCCGGCTGGTTCGAGCAGCTGAGGGACCAGCTGCAGAGGGGTGAGGAGATCAGGTGGTACGTCGTCGTCAACGGCGACGAGGAGAGGGAGTGGCCGGCCGAGGGGACAGGGTCCAGGCCCGAGACGAGGGCTCAGATGGCGCACCACACGCAGTACGCCCACCAGCAGCTGCTCTTCGAGGGCAAGGACAGGGAGCAGGAAATGCGGAGGGAGCAGCTCAGGAGGGATCTCGGCTACGACCAAGGCGGGATTGACAGGTTGGCCGATAGGAGGATGGAGAGGAGGGGGCCACCTGTGGTCCCTGATAAAGATCTGCCACCTCTACGGATTGATGTTCCCATGCGTCCTGCCGGCTCCTCGCGCCCCAAGACCCCCAAGACGGCGGGCAAGGGATCGTTCCGGAGGCTATTTGGGAAGTCAAAGTCTGTAGACCAGACACCATGAAGGCTCTCGGCGACCCTGGGTACTGAAAACCATATTGGAACGCGAACCGGACCGGATATTCCCGGGCCGTCAAGCGTCCGCAACGCCACGGGCTATGATTTTCCTCGGTTCTCCCTGGGCTATGGAAACTTCAGAGACGGCATCGCTCTGTTTCGAACGCGCCGCACAGGACATGTACCTTGTCTCACCATCGCCACTATCCCTCAAGCATCCGAAAGCTGAGGATGACCGTGCCACGAGTATGACATCGCCATGCGAAGAATGTATAGGGGAGGTGAGGGGAGGCAATTGAGGGGACGAGGAAAAGTCGGTCAGTGAAGGTCGAACGCATTGTCCGTCTGTCAGGCAGGGGTCTCCAATGGATAATGCCACGGCTCCGCGAGCATACATGGCCCAGAGTACCTGAAGCGGAACGTGCACATACTGACTTGTTGTAAAGAGGAGCTGGTTGATGGCCCTACACCAAGGGATATGTGCCATTCTACAGGAGACTTCAGGAAATATTGAATATCCAACTCGGAAATCTCCATGAGCTTCCGAAACCACCAGAGATATGCATCGCGGTACGCGCTCGACGAAGGTATACGTAAGTATATCGTTTGATCGTCATGATAGCGAATACCTAAGTAGATTTAGTGGACGAGGAAGCTTCAGCTTCTGAACACTCGGTATGTACAATAAAGCGAGGAATGCTCAAGAACCAAGAAGCTGAAACTTATACAAACAGATTGCTGTTACCTGTTTTCCCCCCCAGCCAGTGCCTCGACCTTCCCTCCCTACAGCAGCTAGGGCAGCTTCACGGGCTACTCGGGAATCGAGCAAGCGTCGACAACGAGGTCCTCACGACTCTCCCGTCTCTCAGTCTGTTCTGCATCATGTTCTGATGACGTTAATCTCTTCCCAGCTCGTAATCAGTAAAGAACTATGCGTCTTTGAGCGCACTCTCTAGGCATTCAACTTCGTCTGGGCATGGAGGGACATCACGGGAGTAAGACGGCATATGGTATAGTCAAGTCAACATTTCGTGGCTAGCTATCTCGTCCATCGCTGCCAATTTGTCTCCGACATGGAGGTGTAAGGTCTCCTCAGTTGGACCGAACACCGACTGCGGCACACTTTTATCCCAGTCCAGCGGACGCCAGCGTTCCCTCTTAGCAGCGACCTCCTACGAGGTGCCGCACACGGCTTCTCCTGGCGGTTGGGGATTGAGGTCTCGGGACCAGGTGCGAGCACAAATCCAATTATTTAAGTGCTTCTTGTCGCCGTGCCTTGTTCACTAGGCGAGCGGCATGCTCAGGTTGTATAGGTAATGTTGGATATCTTATGGCATCGGTCGAGCCGTCGAGATGGTGGGCTTCGGTGTTAGACACTGGGACGACCTCGCAAGAAATATATCTATGGAAGCACGCCATTGTCTAGCAAATCCATTGGGTTCATACGGTCCCAGGTATGGGTGGTACTAGCGAAGGAGGGCCCCATTGATTTTCTCGCAGGGCGGCTCGTGACGCGACAATAAAGGCTGGTGGAGGTTGGTTACCACTGTTTCGACATTGTTGCCATTGGATAAACATGCGAGCGATTGCAAAGGAGGCCATTATCAGTGCACAAATGGAACTCACAGCCAAGTTCATCACATTCCTGTGCGCATGGACCACGAACGCCTGATGGGAATCATGTTCCAACACCCGGCAGATTCTCGCACCTACGTTCGAAAAAGATACGGGAAGGAGCCAAAATATCAATAGTTCACCGAAGTGGACGGAAAAGGGCAACCACGACGGCGGCTCGTTTCCAAGCTTGCCTGGACTGGACCAGAATCACGAATGAACACCGCCGAGGCACAATTTACCCGCTCTATATTTGGTCAACCACCCTGAGTCGGCGGCCTCGCCCACGATTCAACAGGCCTGCGGTAGCGCTGAGAACAATCACCTACGGGAACACAGCCAAGTTAGTGACGATACATAATATTGAGCAGTTTTAACATGCTCATCCATTGAATGGCCAGCTTCCCTTGGCATTGAAAGCCGTGGCCTGCCGCAACCGAGGTAGTAGGTCGGTATCGCTTCCCACAGGCAACAGCCTGGCCTACAAGCACAGTATCGCCCTTCTCGGCAGCCATTGTGAATGGGCTGCCTCACAATTTCCTGGCCGTCAAAGCTGGTGCGGCCGAGGCCCTCGCTTCTGCGGGCGACTCGGGTAAAACCGAGTGTCCACGCGGTCATGTACAGACTGGGCCTTACTTATATCGCGAGGCTGTTCCAGCCGAAGGTCCCGCCGCGAGAAAGTCACCCGGAAGACTCGATTTGTATCGAAGGCCCGAAACGAGCATGACTGCCTGTCACATATTATTCGAAAACACGAGGACGGATTGAGGTTCATATCCACCAGGACGGCGTGCTATAGCCCAGGCCAGACAGGGCGACCAGTCTGACCATCCATCCATCCAGCTCGAAGCAAGTCAGCCCTGATCCCTCTCCCCATACGGCGCAATCAAAATATTGGTTCGGCGGAGTCGGCGGGCAGACAGGGCCCCGGTTGAGTGGTTCATCACCTATGGGTTCTTCCGGCGTGGCAGTAGCTTCGGTGGTGGACCGAACCTGTTTGGGAGAGCCTTGAGATCGCTACCACAGTAAACAGACGTGGGTGCATATATCAAGATGGATGTGCGCCACAAACCCACATCGGCAAATTCGCGCATACTGTGGTATGAGAAACCAGGAAAAAGTGATCCATCACACGCATCTCAAAGCCCGCAGTGTGACCGTTGAGGCCCGACCAAAGGGCGCCATATCACAGTGAGGGCCAACTTGAACATCCGTGCCTGGGCTATCAGTGTGTCAGTGTGTTTTTTTTCAGCTCGATCGGTCTCGAACCCAGCCAGGCATTGAAGGCGATTTCCCAACAACCTTTCCCAGTTGCTCCCAAGGAGCCAGCCCTGGGGATGGAGTCTTTTCCGTGGCTGAATTTATGTAATATTTCCCCAACGGGCTACACTCGTTTCGCCAGCACGATGTTCATACTAGACCACCCCACTTGAACCAAGAAACAGAATACAGATAATCTAAAAACCTGAGGAGGTAATATTTGGTGCTAGGACAAGCGCCAGCAAAATCCTTGGTCCAAACTATCTCGGCAGCCGGCTAGGAACCGTGGTCCACCCAGGCGGGAGATGCCCACCCTAGCTCTGCTACTGGCCCGGTGACCCTCTCCCTGCTGGGGCCTCTGTCGTTTATCTGGCTCCCGGGAGTACTTTTGGTAGTGAATCTCCAATCTCATCGTTCAGAAGAGGATTTCCTGCAAAAGTGGTTCACAGGCAACACTGCCTAGGCGCAGCGTGCCATTTTTAGTCAAGGAGCCTGAATTCGATGCGTCCTGTCAGATGCGGGAACAATATACAAGACGCAAGACACCTCGCCATTCATGGCTGCCATCATGCCGTCAGATGGCCGGTGGCTTGCATCGACACAACACACGTGCTGCCCGTGGGCTCTGGGGTGGTGGTGAGACGGGGGACATGCAGGTTGGCCGTTCTGGGGGAACCATCATCAGGCCCCAGGGCGAGTAAGCCTTGAGGAGAGAAATTAGAGCAACTCCACAGAAGAACTCTTTGGGGGGAGGGGGGGTTTGTCAGGCCAACAAGTACTTCGCGGCCGTTGTGAGGGTTTCGGATATGCTCCCATGTACATACAAGCGTGCCGCCGCCGCGACTACTGCTTTGTACATATGTCTCGAGAAAGAGCTACCCCGCGCCCGGCCGTGCAGGCAAAGGCTCACACGCACAGCTAATCCCGCAAGAACAAAGAGCTTCCAGAGGACCCTACTGGCCACGATCTGGGTGCGTGATCTGCAGGCCAAGTTTCGGGGTGCCGGGGTTTGGCCGCAGCGTGACTTGAGGGAGAGCTACTGTGGTATGCCCCTGCCACCGTGGCCCCCTGCCCTGCCTCGCGAGAGGAACAAACAAATTGCTGGTTCGGTTATTACGGCTGGGTGTGGGAGGAGGGGAGGGGGGAAAGGTTGGAGGGAGGATTCGAAGGGCCTGTTATTGTTCTGGTTCGCCTGGGCATTAGATACTTAGGTACCCAAGCTACGCTAGTCCTGGACCCTTAAAATTGGCCCCATGCTCCCATACCCTGGGGAAGGGTAGCTGGGGGGGGGTGGGTGGGTAGGCGTGGCTGACAGGGTCGGGCATGGAGGATTGCTTGGAAAGGGCTGGGCAGGGCAAAATCTAGCAGTGTTGGAGAAGCAAAGAAAACGTGACGGAAAAATGCTTGTCGTTGATGTCGCTTTGGAGATATGGTGGACAACCACACGCCATATCTGCCAAGCGGCTTTGCTCAGTAAGTATCTACCAATGCAAACTGCCTACATAGGAAGGTAGGATGATGATGACACAGCCTGGATTGCCCACACACATACACACACATGGCATGGACCCAGCATGCCGCGCGGTCGGGACTCCCAAAGGCTAAGACAAAACCTCGCGGTGGAACAACTCTTAACTGCCTGAAAAGACAAGGGAAACCCTCCCCTCCCCACGTGCTCAATATCCTATTTGCCCCTCGCAGACATGGACCCTTCGACCCTTCGACACTGCTTGAGTTCGCTCAGACAGCAAGGGTCTGGCTTGTCGGAAGGGGTTGGAGGCACCAGAGTGGCCTGGATGTGGGCTGACAGCTTCGATCCCAGTGTCCCATGACTGGCCCAATCCATCTATTCCTCGCCTCCTGGTGGTAGCATTCAGCCACCCTGAAGCTGCTGGGCTTCGATCGCCCCTGCAGCCGGCTTGCTAACTCCTTTGCCTCGCCACACCGTTGATGACCCTGCAGCCGCTATAGAGCTGACTGCTGCCTGTGGTGATTCATGGCCAGAGGGCTCGCTCCCTCACAATGGCCGTGCCGTGCCCGATGATCTGCAGCAGCAGTAAAAGAGCTGGCGTTGTCGTATGTCGGATGGCAGCACTTGGCTGCGTGACTGGTCATGTGACGCCGATGGTTACTGCAGTGGCTGCCACGGAGCTGGACCCCCGTTGATCAGAACGTCAGATCGTCTCCCTTGGGGAAGGGCGCCGTGTGGACGTCACACACGACTTCTCATAATGATGACGAAGCTGCAGGCGCTCGACTGGATTTCGAATAAGGCTCCAGAATGTCTGTATGGTGTATTAAAGAGTCTTGGGAGGGGTTGGTGACCGGCAATGTCGGGCCGTCAGCCGGAAATCGTCCGCCAACCACGCCTCGTTATTTCCACGGTGCAACCACGACCCCAGGCTCCCCTCAGGGTTCTTCTCGATTCCCTTGTCGAAACCAGGATTTTGGCTGTCATTTCTTAGCGCTCAGATCTGCCAACCTCAACTGCTACTCCCACTGCCGAGAATGTGAGTTCGTCAGATCGTTTCCAGCTCGGGCCTTTGTTCGGCGTTGCTTTGCTGGCCGGCCACCCTCCCCCATCCTCCGTAGGCTCTCGCTTGCCTGAATGTGCAACCTGATGATTGTCTTCGTCGAAAATGCGTGCGTGACAGAAGGTTCCTTGCGTCAGCGAGCATCGAAGGCCGTCAGATCAGCGTCGGTCCGTTCTGAACGTGGTTAATTTGATTTAGTATACCGGGGGTGTTCCCACACACCCCACGTATGCGCCGAGGAACCAGGTTTGATTGAACGTGGCAAGATGAGCCCCGATATGGTTGGTTCCAGCGGGATTTTCGTGGAACGTTTGGGAAGGCCCGGCTGCCATAAAGCAATTGTCCAGGGCATGCTGACAGATGGATTTGATTTCCGTGGTATTCTGTCGGCATTGATTGTCATCGTGGAGATTGTTCGATAGTGAGGTGACGTCTTTCCCGAGGTCGCAGGGCGGGCTGTGCAGACAACGGCGAGGCAATCCAGCCCAGAGAGAGGAGGCACGCAGTGCATCAATGACTGCCTCAGCCACTGAGGAACGTCCTCCGCCGGACCTCGGCCTCTTTGATAATTTCGGCAGCCAAACTTAGACTGGGGGCTAGAACCGCGTATCGCTCGATTTCCATGACAACCTCATTGATGATTCGATCGATGCTGTCTCCGTGGGGGACCAGCGCCATCAGGATATTGGATAGAGATGGTGACATCGTAGCTCCCATAACCAGGAGTGTTTGGGATACAATGGAAAGTGCCCCTTGCCAAAGGTAAGGCATATGCCCAACGTGACTAGAATAGCATTGTCAGCATGGCGAAAGAGTAAAGAACGGATCTTGCAGTCCAAAGCTTACTGGGCAGAGATGTGCTCCAACTGGCGGATAGAGGCTTCCAGGCACTTGTGACAGCTATCGCGCACAGCAGGGTCCAACACAGCCTGCTCGTTGTCAAGGACAGCCAGGATATATGGCCTGTATATGATTGTCCGGCATGCAAAAAAGCGCAGGCGGAGGACCGTCTGTACTGGATCCGGCAGCATCGTCCGGGCAAAAGGGAACTGCAGCGGCAGGGGCAGGCTCTCGTACCACTGGGTCAGCTGAAAGTCGAGCTCGGCCACGACGGGCTCGAGGCTGGTGGTCGTTGCCATAGAATCCTTGGAGTAGATCAGCTGGCTGACCCTGTTCAAGAGTCGTCGTAGTGCTATCTCCGCGAGGAAATACCAGAGGTCGTCGCGTCCCACAGCCTCGTTCTCGTCGCCCTCAAACCCGCCTGGCAGACCAACATTTTCCTCAAAATGCACAACTCCTGAATGTGGAAGGTCGAGTTCTGCCAGTAGGTCGCTCTCGCAGAGCAAGGAATTCCAGTAGATGCGTTCCGTTAATTCCCTCTGGTCAGGCGGGATTCTGTTGGGGGACATCAGGAGTAGTTGGAGCTTGTTGCTGGTTGTGCATAGCAGGTTCCAGGCCTCGAGGGGCCGGACGAGGTAAAAGAGGTAGGCAGAGGCAAGAAGGTGGCATTGCGCAGCGAGAACATTGTTGGATGTCATCATTCCCGGGAGCAGAGCCCACGCCGCGGTGAAGTATTGCAGCCCCGGAGGGTCCTCTTGCGGAACGACTCTCGAAATGCTACCGCGGAGGCTTGCCTGGCCAAGGGCAAGGACGAGCAAGACGATACAGCTCTCTGCACCCTCGCGGAATCCGTTGGACAGGGCCAGGCGGTAGTGGCTTCTCCACGTGTAGGGGTTCACGCAGGCATACCAGATGTTAACTCGTTCAAAATAGGCCTCGATGTAGGCTGTTGTGTTAGAAAGGTCGACGCAAGGGGTCTTGGTCAGGGAGTGCAAAGGTTCCCTGGCCATCTCGAGCTGGAGCAGGATCTGGGGGTCGTAAGGGCGGGAGACCAGATCACGGATCAGAGGCCACTGCAGGAGATGCAGGGCGGCATTGGTGTGTATCTTTGGCATTGTCGAAATGTTTGTATTGTTGCCAGTCCAAGTGCCCATGCCGCCGCTGAGGATGACAGAGCTGAAGTTCCCAGTGGCGCTCTGCACCAGCAGGTTCTCGCCGCTGAGGGCGGTGGTGCCACTGCTCAGGTTGGGCGATCCCTGGCCAAGGTTGATTCCGTTTGACTGATTCACGAGGTTTATCTGGAGCAGGCTCTCGATGCGGTTCAGGCGCTCGAGGATCAGCTTGTCGCCGGCATCGAGCTTGATGCCGGGCTCACGGTAGACGCACTCGGCACCGAGCTCAGTGCACAGCTTGCACTTTGGCTTCGTGCCGTCACATCTTGATTTCCTGGAGCGGCAGACCTCGCAGGCGATGGTGGCCCTCCTCCGTGGGTAGTCGACCCCGGCGTCGGTGTTTCTCCGCTTCAGGGGGTTCACGCTATCTTCGCTGTCGTCCTTCTGCATGCTCACCGAAGAAGGCTCCGGGCGGTTTTCGGACGACTGGGACAGGTGACGGGCCTTGTTTGGCGGGCCGAGGGCATTGCCGTCACGGCCGAAGCTGCCCTGCCGCTGGTTCTTGACAGCGGTGGGGGACTTGAGGGCAGCACCGGAGCCGTTTGTGGAAGTCATCAGGGGATTCGGCATTTCGATTGAGAAGTTGTCCCTGGTGGGCACTGGGAACGGCCTGACGGCGCTGGCCGTGGCTGTGGCGGTTGTCGAGTGGGGAGAGCCCCCTGTGGATGAGGGCGACATACTGACCCGCAGGCTCATGTGGTGGTGTAGATGGATGGGTTGGGCGGGCGGGCGGGCGGGCGGAGGGGTAACAGCGGGTCCGAGGTTATATTGTCCTACGAGGACTCCAGGGGACGCACGCACACTCAGAAAGTGACGAGACCCCGGCACGAGGACGAGTAGTCCTGGTCCAGCTCGAGTCCTGGTTCGGGATCTCTGGAGGGCTGTCAGAGGGAGAGGATGAGAACGAAGCCAGTAAGCCCGGCCGGCGATTGTGGTCAGATGTCAACAGGAGACGGGGCCGGCCTAGGGGGGCACGGCGAGAGGGCGGGCGTTTTTGGCAATGGCGATGACGCTGGCGATGATGGAGATATTTTTCCAGACATTCATTATTCTATTGAAGCCGTGGTCGGGTGAGGAGAAGACGGGTCTGGGCCCCGTCCGTCTTATGTTTGGAGCCAAAATTGCGATCGAATTCTGGAGCAAATCCGGGGTTGCCCTTGGACCAGACTACCAGACTACATTGGTGATCGCCTGGCAGGGGATTATTACCTCTCGTGCTCTAGTACACACGACGAGGGGTGTTGGCTGGGGGGAAGGTTGGGGGGGGGGCGCCAGGACACGGAAGTTAGTGTATGGTGTGTGTGGGGGAGCGAAATGCTGGGGAGCGGAGCCGGGAAGGAAGCTGGGGGGAGGGGAGTCAGACCCGGCGGGTAACTACCTAAGTACCTGGTGCGGTAGGGTAGGGTGCGGATACGCAGTAAGACAGCAAGCATCTGGACCCAGGAGTAGTACGTGTAGGGGAGGGAGTTGAACAACAGGGGAAAATCAGGGGGAAACCTTTGTGGTTGTGACGGCGAACGGTGACGCTGCAAAGTGACGACGGCAATGTCCCGTGCCTTGCTGGGTCTTGGGTCCCAATAGATCTTGACAGCACTGACAGAGGGGATGCAAGATCTATCTCGCCAGAGGGGGGGATAAATTGGCACACAAGGAACCAAGTGTACTTTGCTTTTGGCTAGAGTGGCGGGACCTCTGGGTGCATACACAGCACACAGCACACAGCACACAGTATGCGGTGCAGGTTTTGTCAGTACAGGTAGGTAGGTAACCCAGGCGCCTGAGCACGCGTTCGGGTTGCTTTTCCCGGCCGGTTGGGCATGCTAACTCGTGGACACGGTCGGCCATGTCTTGGATGTCTACAAATGCCCCGCTGTCTCATATGCACATGCAGCACGCTGGGCGACGCTGGGCGGCATCTCATGTGCCCGTTGAACAATGGCATGTCGGGTGGGCAGGGCTGGCTGTGCTGGCTACGCTGGCTACGCTGGCCGGCGGGACATGGGGGGGCGTCTTGTCTATTTGTGTCTTGGGTGTGTGCTGCTGATTGGAGGCTCTTGGGCAGCTTTAGAGTGCACACTGCCACTTGCACGCACTTCCTGACGCAACGTGGCTGGCCTGATCTAGTGTATATAACCCATTGTTCCTTGCAACCCCTGTAACACAGAAGTAAAAGGTGGCACAGATGAACGAATGGCTTCGATATAATCTATTGCATTGCCATGAGGTAGTCTATTTTCTTTTCTTTCCTTTTTTTCTTTTTGGTGTTGCCTTTACCTGGATAGAATCTTGACAATGCCCTTGTGGTCCGTACGTATCAGCAGCCACAGCACACATATACATACGTGCATGCATTGCATCTGGAGCGTGCGCCTCGCCCCACCTGGCGTCCCTCACGGCGGGTAGTCACAACAACGACTACTCTGGATATCACAGTATCATTGTATCAGATCTCCTACCTCCATCTAACAGTAGCCTCCACAACGCATCATCGCAGCCCGCCGAGTGTCAGCCTGCCCTACCTGCCTGCCCCATCGTGACACACACTGACACCATCTCTGATGTGGCGCATCAAGATGCAAGCCCGTGTGCCATGCCTTTCATTTCCTGTCTTGTCTGGCCGTGATGGCCTTGGCCCATATAAATTCCTCAGCCTTGTCTCCACTGCTGAACCGTATTGGCGGGCTCCGTGCCCTGGCGCACGACCATGTTTTATTCATGCCCTCTCTCGGTCCGCCGCCATCATGCTCAATCCCAATCCCATTTCGGCAGTCGGGTTTTCCTGCTTTACCGGCCACCCCTTGTATATGTAACACAATGCACAGAGACAAGTAGAAAATGGCCCCGTTCCGAGGAATTGGAGGAAGGCGCCGACCGACTCGGGAATAAAGAGACCACAAGAAAACGCAAATAGGGGATCCTCGAGGGGACCACTAACAGGACGTTGCGCGCCAGCAACCATCAACTTCCAAAACAGTAGGTACATATGCACCCATTGCTTGTGCCCCCATAGATGATGGTCCCATCTTTCATCCCATATCGGATCGCTTCGACGCAGGCCAATGCAGATCCAAGGCAGCCCGGATCACAAGCGACTGGCCGTTAACCGCGTGGCATCTAACAAACCCCTTGCCCCCTCCCCCATCCCCGCCCTGGCGCCACCCCCCCCCCCCAACAAAAAAAAAATTCCTGCAAGCACCACAGCATGGGCGCGCATGAGCACTTCCTCTCTCGTCCCATACGGCTTCTGAGACGCGCGAACAGGGACATCCCTGGCTGTCACTAACAACGGATGATCATCAGACGAACCCCGTCGACCACTCAGCACTCGCCTGCGGTACCGTCCCAGCTTTTTCCTTCTGACCCAGCCCGTCCAAGACCAGCCAGAGTGATCTTTCACTTTGAATGGGCCTATGTGGAGCCTGGAGGGTGGCAGTAAGAGAGGAGTCGGCCCTGGCTAAAGTGCAGGTAGTCCAACCTACTACCTAGACTCTTCACGTACTGTGCGCAGGCAGTAAACAGGTGAGACGGATGGCAAGCCTCTCTCGCCCAGATTCTCCGAGACAAATGACTGAGCCACACGAGAGCGCCATCCAGCCATCTCACTCCGCGGTACCTATCCGCACCGGAAATGGCCGTCCAAACCCCATGTGCCATATCTTGTGTACCATGTAATCCCTATTAGTGTAGCCAGCCTATGCGGCTCTTTGCATTCCCACCCCCACCCCCACTCCTACCTCGACTTTAACCGGCCGCCTCCCACTGGACCCTCATGCCCATACCTGTTGACTTCGTTTTCCCTTCCGGCCGGCTGCGAAGGCTGAACAGGATGTGAAGAGGAAGAAAGAAAATTAGAAAATCTTCAAAACTGGAAACATAGCCGAGACCATAGTGACTCGGCTTGGTTGGAAGTGGATGCTCGCCACAAGACCTTGGAACCGAGAGCAACTAGTAGTCAAGTATGGCTGAACTAAACTCAGTCATCTACGCTCGCTTATTATCCATCACACCGGGGTCTGCTTCTTCACCACCACCCGGCCTCGAGGAGGAGGTCAGGTCTAGATATCGATACTGTATAATTGTTGAGCTATAGCTGAGACCTAAATCTCGCGTAACACACCACCAATTCACCAACAAATCTCTGCCCACATACATACACGGGCAAGAAACCCCAGTGGCTGGAATACCAGAAAATGCTTCTTCTTCCTTGTCCCTCGCTACCGCAGTTCCTCAACCCCATTGACCTCACCTCCCTCCCACTTGCCATGAAAGTGACTCCGAGAATTTGACCTTTTGACGCACTCATTTCTGCCAGCCCCGATCCGGGGAACCTCGCTCGTATCAGATACAAAGACCAGGTTTATCTTCCCTGGTCCCATAGGGGAAGCCTCCCGACCACCACACCGCAAAATAAGACAAGACAAATCCCCCTGCACATCATCAGCATCATCACGTTACGACCGGCACGCCTTGGCATCACCTTCCCGTTCGGGAAGCTGACACGCTCGTTCGGGCGCCCGGGAGGGTTTTGGGGGGATGGGGGGATGGGGGAGGGGGTAGGTAGGTAGGTGTCGGGGTCATGTCGGGGCCGGCATGTCCAGAAACCCTGGTCCCGGCGGACGCAACATCGCGTATTCTCTGTGCTCTGTGCTCTGTCGCTTCACTAACCCAGCAGGGCTGTGGCAGCCCGGCTACACGTCCAGCGGGCAGAAAGAAAACGCAAGGACAGGACGTGACGGTGCTGTGTTGCAACATGGGGCGCGCGGGGTGTGGCTCACGTCACTATATCTTCATGTCACCCAACAACGGCAAAATAGACCTCGCTGGCACCCTTCGGTATTGCGGAATGCAGGATATATATCTATCCTTGCCTGTGTTCAATATGGATGCCCACGCGGAGTCCGCGTGGGGGGCTAGCTCAAGAGCTAGCGAGCCAGAGACAGGCTCGTAGGCAGGCAGGTTGTCTGACATTTGAATATATACATTTGAATATTCTTAATGATCCACATCATCCGCTGAGCCCGGCCAAAACGCCTCCAAGAACAAGAGTAGGTGTCTCTACTCGGCTGCGAAGATGACGCTGGTGGGCTGGCCGCCAACATCGGCAGAGGCAACAAAGTCGGTCAGCAGTCCCGTCTCGACGTCCCGCCCGATGATGACGACGCGTCCGTCGTTCTGGAGTCCGACCGCCACGAGGCTGCCATCAGCGCTGATGCTGAACTGCCTGGGGATGCTTCCGCCAGCCGGGAACTGCTGGATCTTGGTGAGAGCTCCCGAGGCGTGGTCGATCTCGAAGGTGAAGATGGGGTCCGAGACGATCTCGGTGCTGTTGGCCGGGTCGAAGTTGGGGATCTTCAGAACGCCCTCACCCCGGGATGAGACAAGCAGGAACTTGTTGTCGGGCTGCGAAGAGTCAGAACGAGACCTGGACCGGCGAAAGTAGGCTTAGAAAAAGGTGGTAAAAGTAACTCACCGAGATGGCGATCTCAGCCGCGGTAGTCTGGTTGTTGGGCACCGTCTCGTTCAGACCGTGGGTGCTGCTCACGTAGACCTCAGTGAAGTCGAGGGTGTTGTCATCGTTGTAGTTGACCTCAAAGCCGGTGACGGTGTTGGACAGCTCGCCAACAAGGTAGAAGTAGGTGGTGCCGTCGTCGGTCACAAGGAACGCGCCATGGCGGGGACCGCTGCCGGGAACGGCTGCGAGTGGCTCCAGTTCGGTGAAGCTGAGCCCGGCCTCATCGACAGAGTACAGACGGACGACGTCCGCACCCAGATCCGGGACGAGGAGATACTGGCCTGTGGGATCAACCAGGGCCTGGTGAGGGTGAGGCGCATCCTGGCGCTCAGGGTTGGGGCCCGGCCCATCGAGGGTGTAGGTCTCGGCCTGGACCGGCGCGAGCGAGCTCGCGTCCGAGATATCAAAGGCGGCTACTGAGGAGCCAGAGCTAGCGGAGGGATTCAATGTTAGCCATGGGCTCCGTCCAGGCAAGGTATTCCCGTCAGGTGATGGAAGGTCATCTGCATGTCCCTTCCTCCCCACAGAAGGAGGACAGAGCGGGCGGACAGCGTGACATTGGGCGCATGCAGCCGAGGCCGCATGCAGGTGGCAATGACATTCTTGTGTGTTGCCAGAGTTTCGAGAGGATTGCATGCATTGGGTTCTGTACGTACTAATGCGCGAGTGCCAGGCCACTGCCGGTCTCGCCATATATCACACCAGACCTATAAGGCAAGTTAGCACATTTGCCTTTATTTGTGCGTCAGGAGTGCGTGAATGAGCAGGGTTCAAGCTGCACGTACACAGGGCCGCTGAGGGTGTCGACGATGTCTAGTTGGGATAGGGTGCCATTGCTGGTGAGGGCGAAGGAGGACAGAGTGCCGTTGGGAGTGGTCAGGCCCTCGTCCAGGCAGTAGATGACATTGTTGGCATAATCGGGAGTCAGCCACGAGGAATTAGCGCCACAGCCCGGCGTGGAGGCGATGGGCTGGAGGCTAGAGCCCTTGAGGCTCAGCGTGGTGATGGTATCGAGGTAGGTGGTGGCGTAGAGGAGGGTAGCAGCCGTCTGGCCGGGCAGGGCAAGCGCAGCCATCCCTGCGGAGCTGAGGGATTCCTTGAACATGATGTCTGGTTCTGAGACGGATTCCGGCAAAATACCTGGGCGAATCAACAGGTCCCAAACGCGGCGGCAGCGGAAAAGGTCAGGAACGAGGTCGGTGGACAGGAAAAGAAGGTTGGTGGTGAGGACGAGGACGAGGACGAGGGCGACGAGTCCAGAACCAATGATGCAGACTGCGGCGACGGTAGAATCCAGACCCCGTAAGACCGACGATCGCAGCAGGCCGGACATGATTTCTTCTTATCGTTATAATGGCCTCTTTTTCTCCTGTGAGGGCACGCCTGTCAGCACACGAAGCTCGTCATGCTGCTCCAACAAGGCCGACAGCGCTGTCATGCGCGCTCCACAGTGCTCCAGTAGGCGGTAATTAGACACAGAACAATCTGGACGAGGCGGGCCAAGACCGTCCTGTCGGTCCTACCCCCTGGCTCCTGCTCAGCTTTATTTTCTAGTGTGTGTACACCCCAGTGGACCGTCGACAAGCGGTTTGTCTGTCAGGTCTGTCCACCCCCAACAGAGTTCCGAGGTTGCCACACCCTGTCTGCCACACCCACCCCTGGCACGGACCTCTTTGCGCACCGTGGCAGGCTAAGCGAGACGCTAATCCTGCACGCCAAGACGCTAAGAATCTCGAGATATCTTCAAAAGTACTCTGAAGGAACAAAATATCTTCTCTTATTTTTAAGAAAACAGTCGGCTGCGCCGGGCAGGGTTGGTCCTCTGGGCTTGCGTCGTGCCTACCGGCCCTACTCGCAGCCCTTCGCTGCGCTTCGGGGCTCGCCCCCTTCGCCCTGCCGGCCCTTAAAAAAAAAGGTGCCTTTTTTAAGGTACGTTGGGCCCCACAGGGTGTGGCAGACCGGGTGTGGCAACCTCGGAACTCCCCCCAACAAGCTCGCAGCGGGGGGGGGGTTAGACCAGGGCCAGGGGCTGGTCCCTAACCTGGTCAGGGCACGTCCCGGATAGATGGGAAGGACTTGCAGTGAGGGCAGTATTTTTGCATTTAGCCAGGGTCCCCTCCTCCGCCGTGGTGTCGCATTGACGACGGGACTTGGGTGATATTGTGTGGCCGAGGATCTTGACGCCCCGAGGACCAAGAAGAATGGGTGGGCTCTCGTGGGCGAACCGCAGCCAGTGCCGGACTGCTTGGGCTGCTTGGGTGGTCTTTGGTAGCTGGTAGTGCCGCAACCTGGGTGAGGATCAGGACAAGTGTCCGGCCGACCTCCTTCACCTGCACCCTGCTAGTATTGTGTAGACGACTTTTTTTTCCTCCTCCCTCTCACGCACACACATGATCTGACGACAGGGGAAAAGTACATAGCTAGGTACCTAGGCACGCACATAGTGTATTGTAGTCAGTGATTAGTCTATCCGGTAGCCAGTACCTGAATACTGTGGGGAAGGGACGCCGCAGCCCGCGTGATTGCAGGCATTCTTCCAAGTAACCGCGACCTTGGGGACCCTGTTTCGTGCGGGGAATGGAGGAGAGGGCTGTGGGGAAGAGGGAAGCCTCGGTGGTGTGCCCGCGCGCGTGGCCCCAGCCGGTTGTGGAGTGTGGTGGAGCTCGGCAGCCATGTATTAGGCAAGGCGCAACCCCATCTGTCGACCTATGGCCCCAGGCTCAGGACCAAATCACCTCGTCTGCCTCTTTCCAGCGTCTCAACGTCCCGACCATTTTCACGCTTGCGGGCGCCCGATGGAACGCTCTTCTCCCTGCCCCGTGCCGAGCTCGGCCCATCACCTGTCTCTGTCCCCTGCGCCGCGGTGACGCCCAGGTGAGCTGAGCGAGGGTCCTCTCGGCTGTTCACACTCGGACATCTGCCAGCCTTCACGGCCTTGACGGGGTTCTCGTGCCCTCCAGATGCCGGGCCAGCCAGCCATTCACTCCCTCCCCTCGGGAACCACTGGCCAAGGAGAACCCCCGACCGACACGATCACGAAATGCGACTGGTTGAGCCCGCATCGGGCTCTGGATTCTCGGCCGACTCGACCGCATATATCGTTGCACAGCTTGCTGCGTCTATCCCGCTTGCCGCAAAATATCGGCTTGGGTGGAAGATGTCCTCGCATCGTCAGTCATCCTTGCCGTCATGGAGGGGATTCTGGTACCCTAACATTTGGCAGCACGAGCTTGCCCTACGCTACTGCTTGTTGGCGATGTTCTCAGCCCCGAATCCCTTGCTGGGCTTCTCTCACGTGGGGAGGTTGTTCGAGAAGCAACGCCGTTCTGTTGAAGATCCGATCCAGCAGACCAGCTAGAGGCCATCTAAATCCCTTCTATTAAGTAACGTAAATCCCCTCACGGCGTGGTCTAAAGATAGGGGGGGGGGCATTTGTAGATTCGTTTCAGATTATTTATGTTTCCTTGGGAGCTGTAAACCTAGTTTGATTTGAATCCACGCCCAGGCCTACATACAAAATCGACAGATAACTATTCTCATATGCAGGGGTACTCGCTCTCTTGTTCAACGCCACTGACGCCGACGGCGCCGGCGCCATCTTGTCTCTGCTTAGTAAACCCATGACCATCATGACCTCCTTTATCTCATCAAAATTCGCGCAGGATCTCGTCAAGTCTTGCCTCGGATATCGCGACCTGCACATCTCCAGGCAGCGGTGATGCACTGCTCGTCTTCCCATCAGACCCAGCTGGAGGCAGGTCAGGCAAAAGTCCGGGGTCTATCGCATCCATGCCACGCTCTGAATGGTGAGTCGTAGGAGGCGGGGAGGAAATTGTGCTTGTTGGCAGCATTGGGCTGCTGTTCCTGTTGCTGTGGTTGCTGTCACCCGGGTTACCCAGGACGCTTCTCACCTTGTCGACGACTAGGACCTTGAATCGCCCTAGCAATTCTGGGTCGTCGGCAGGAGTGGCCTCGGCCTGCCATACTTCAAAACCCAGTATTTCCTTCGCCCGGGCTGTGAGGGCCTCATCCGCAGGCATACGTCCCGACGTTGCGACCTCGGCCACAGCAAATTGCATGAGCTTGTCTTCGAACTCCTGGTTGCCGAACACGGCTCCCGGGTTGCTTGATACTGTTACGCCTGAGGTTCCGTAACTCGGGGTGTTGAAAAGACTGAAGTCTGTGTTGAAACTATTGCCCCGTGTAGTATCTTGCCCTGTATAAGGTGGATGGGAGAGCATGGTAGGCTTCGGTGAAGCCGTGGCCGAGTAGGAGCCCTGCAGGCGTGTCCAATTGCCAGATCCGACCCGACCGATTCCAAGGTCGTCTGGCAGTCCCGGCCCATCAGTGATCGGCAGAATGCCCGTTGTTCGCTTGAAACGGACGAGCCACTCCGCGCTATCTGCCGGTGTGACGTTGAGAATATCATCGCTGGCAGAGGACTCCTGTCAGCATAGGATCCACACAGCTCATGAAAGTAGACATCATGACTTACTCGTCGTAGAGAACCCATCGGGCCTGGTGACGGATTTCCTCGTCGGTCGGTATGTGCCGGTTCGGGTTATTAGGTGACACGGCGGAGGCCACATAGCGAGCAAGCTCGCGGACAAGCTGACGATAATTATTTGCTCCACTAAGGAAGAGCTGATTTCGATTCATGCCGTACGTCGCTGGGGATTCGGGGTATTGTGCGTTTGCCGGGCTGTTTGTGCCTGACCCAGTAAAGGGAGAAAAGCCAGAGCCAACTATACCGGCCCGCGTGTTGTTGACACCGGGGACAAGTGATTCAAGCGAGTTTCCCGGCGAGTTACTGTTCGATGGCGATGCTTGGCTGGCCCTTGTTTGGAGATGCCGTTGCTTGAAGGCATCTAGCCACGCCTTGTTGTCAGCTGCGGTCTCATTCTGGCTCTTGCTGCATTTGTGCACAACGCATCGAGCGTGGTTCCGAAGCTCATCGTCGGTAGGAGAAGTCCCGAGGGCACGTTGATTCCTCGTGAACTCGGCAAGTTCAACCTCCAGTTGCGAGTAGTTGTAGATTGTGGAGTTGGTGGCGGATTGGTCCTTGAGATCCATGGTCCCTTCTGGGGCAGGAAGACCGGCTCGCTGTCGGAAACCGGACATCCATGAAGCGTCCTTGTAGATCAAACGGAGTATGAAGTTTGCAATATCTTCTGAGGGCTTAACGGACTTCTCCTCCATGCGGCCCACGATATTGCAAGCTTCCACTTGTAGCTCATAATCCGTAGTAGCAAGACCCAGAAGTGTTCGAGCCTTGACGAAGTCGTTGAGTTGGGCTTCCATCGGGCAGTTTGCAAAGATATTCTCTTGGCCGTTGATCTGTAGTTTTCCCAAGCAATTTTCTGCGGGACCACGTAGACGACTCAGCTGAGCTCTATGCTTGATTTCGTTGGAAGACAGCAGGAGGTCTCGCAACCAACTGGCATCGGCAGCCTGGCCGCTCTGCGAGAGGGGTTCCGAGGCATAAAGGATTCGGCATGCCTCATGTTGCATCTCGTCATCCGAAAGAGCAGCACCCATCGCATCCCGAGTGTTCCGGAGATAGTGCGCTAACTCAATCTTGATCAGCTCGTATGCGCTGCGTGGTGACTCCGGTGACTGCTGGCTGGCCTGGAACGGAAGAGGGCTTTGCCTCTCTTGATGAATGAACCCTAGAAACATGTCAGCCTTGCATCGCCGACAACACCAATTGCAGAGAATGAACATACATGGAGGCATGGCGTTCTCCACATTTGACAAGATGGACTTCTCAAATCCCCAGTCCCCTTTCCAATCCTTCATGTCGGAGCCCGTCTTGAAATGCTCCGCGAGATGGTCGACCCGAACGCCCCAGCTCCCGAGGGCTACGCCACAGAATCCACACCTCGACTTGATGTCTGGCGTCGCAACTTTCCATGCGTCCATCGACCAGTTCAAGTACTTGGTGCTGTGAACCAATTTGAGGTGCTGGCGAAGATGATCTTTCCGGTAGAAGGTTCTCTCGTCTAGTTGGCGTTCTTGACACGCCGTATAATTGTGGCTTTCTGTATGGGCATCTTCCGGCTGAGGCACACCACAGAATGAACAGCAAATTTGCCCGGTATTGGGATTAGGAACCCGTGGGCCTTTCGGGCAGCACACCCACCGTTCCAATGACAGGTGCAATGACTTCTCATGCCTTTGCCAGTCATGTTTCGTTCGAAAGGATTCCTTGGTTCGTCAGTACCTTTCCGGAAGCTGCAATAGAATTGGGGGCAAAAGGCGGGTGGTAATAGACGTGTAGGTGCAACATACTGTACAGAATGTACACTGAAAGGTTTTCAGCGGCGCGTTCAAGCTCGACTTCTCGTCGCCTTGCTTTGGTGCAGTCCTCCTTCTGCGTCTCCGGCGGCCACGTTGTTGGATTGACCCAAAGGAGCCAAATGAGCCCCGCGAATGGTGGGAGAAGCCAGAGACCAGCGAGGCAGTTGAGGGTGAGGTGCCAAAGCTGCTGGCAGACGATCCCTTACAAGACCTGTCAGCGTCGTCGTCGGTATAGTTGTAGTTCAAGCTCATGCTGTTGGGGCTGTCAAGCCCTGAGGAATGAGAGTTGTTGAGGATGGCAGAAGCGATAGCCGTCACGGAAGCAGGTTCATTTTCTGTACAAAGTAAGCGACTCTTCACATTAGTGGACAGGAGGGCCTTGTCATTACCGGGTGGGGAATTCTGCCATCTTTGCAGCGGGTTCATATGCTCTGCCGAAGAAGAGCCTTTCCGAGGAATCTCTATGGCACCAGAGAAGCCACGGACGCTTGGAGACGTTGATCTGGTGGGTTGGAACTTTCCTTTGCTCCTCCGTCGGGCGTTCGCGAGCCAGTTCGCAATCTGGGTCTTGTTGAGACCAGTCTGAAGTTGGAGTGTCTCCCTCTCTTCGTCTGTTGGGTATGGCCGGGTGGAGTGGGTGGATAGCCAGGCCTTGAGGATCCGGACTGATTCTCTGCTGAACCTTGCGCCTATCTTGGGCGTTACAGGAGGCTTATTTCCATTTTCTTGCAGGGACCCGGTGCCGGCGCTTAGTATTTCGAGGTCTGGAGAGGAAGAGTTCCGCAATGTGCTGCCGTCCTCGCGGATGAGACTTCCATGTTGGCCGTTGACAGGCCAGGCGGTCGCTGGAAATGGCTCTGTGGTTGAAGCGACTGAGGGGTCGAGGCCGAAGCTGCAGTTGTTCTTGAGGGCAACGCAAGTCGTGCAGTAGCCCTTGAACTTGCCCTCCTCTAGCCTCTTGCAGGAGAAGCCAGACGCTTCGCAGGCATCGCAAGGATCATCTGGGCATTCACAGAGGTCGAGTGCGGCAATGTTGGATGACTGGGCAGGAAGTGGAGCAGACTGGGCATGAGTGGGAGCAAGATTGCTCGTCTCGAAGTGCTCGAGGGCCCAAAAGGAAAAGTCATCACCATCGATATTGGCCAGAGCCAGGTCGAAGTCCTGATTCTCGCGGACGGGCTGGAAGTCGAGGTTGGTACCGGGAGGAGGGGCAGTGTCGGCCAATCCCAGAGCGGGCTCAGCCTTGTCCCAATTGACAAAGTCTTCCATAACGGAGTCCTCGGGTATGGTAGGCATTCTCGATCACTCTGCCTCCTGCCAGGGCGTGGACTACAAGAAGGGCGTCGTATCGGAGGGAATTCCCGGAAGAGGACTGCAGCGCGGGATGGATCCGGGTGCAGAGAAGTGGATGTCCAACAAATGATTAGATGAGTGCTGACCATTCACAGTGACGGTAGGTAAGGTCTCAGGAAGGCTATCTTGTTGATTGGAGCGCCCTTTGGGTAAAGTCGGGCTTGTGAAGAGGCCCAGGAGGGGAGGGTATCTGTAAGTGACGCCTGTGTGTCCAAGGCCGGGGGGATGACAAGACCCCGTATCGTATCAGACAGGAAGGCGATTAGAAATGATGTGTCCCTGACAGAACATAAGAAGCAAGAAGCCCAGCCAGCTCCGGCAATGAGGTTCTCTCACACGCTCTCTCTTGAGCCTCCTGGTCCAGAGAGCTCGCTTGAAGCCGTCCAGGTTGGACGGACTGCTGTCTGATGACAGTAGACAACAAGAGAACGTTTTCCTTTATTCCAACTCTGTCGTCGAGTTTGAGTAAGATGCTTGAAGTGGTGAGTGACCTGCCACTGTGTTCGAGTGTCCAATCAGCCTTGCAAGCAATCCGACGTCGTCGTCGCTGCCTCCGATTCGATCCATGGTCCTCTCATCCCAGGCCGGCCACCAGCGCAGAGGCTCCAATTGCTGTCATCGGTTGACAAGCTGACGCCCTTCGTGTTCCCGTTGTGGTGTAGTGTCTCCGGTTTAACCCCACATCTCGGCTTGCGGCTGGGGAATTGTTAAGAGGCTACCATGACAGCCGCGATACCGCCGTTTGGGAGCCTCTCCGCACTATCAGGTCCTCCGGTAGCGGGCCCGTTCGCGGTGGTGCTTACTAAACCGCGTGGGTACTGTACTGTGGACGCTGCGAAGTTGGAGAGGCACTACTCCTAACTTGCGACGCTGGGTGTGGCCGTTGAGTGTTCACCGTTGCAGCACCAGGGCCGCGGGGCACCGTCAGACGGGCTAATGTTATATGAGGCAGCGTGGCGTAGGGGCCTGCCTCTTCTATAGGTAGTGTAGTCTGTTCTTCTAGGCCGCTGCGGCCGCTGGGAAGCACGAGCTCGGAGTCGCCGTGAGGACAGCGCCGACGCAGCCTGTAGTTGTAGTGTTCTTTTGCTCGTCTCGTCGAGCCCGGCGTCTAATCTATCTGCGGCATGTCTTGTCCCTCTGATTGCGATGCGTCAGACCGAGCAAGTCTAGTTCATCTTGCTGAGCAGGCACTGGCGGAACTCTGTGAGTGTGACGCTCTTCTCCCTCACCGTCGACTTCTTTCCATCCCCATCCTGGTCCCCCGAGGGTGGCTCCCTCTGCAGCGTCCATACCTCGGTCACTCCCAAGGCCTCAAGGTAGTCCAGCGCCCGCAGGTAGTTTGTGGCGACCTGTGCGATCCCGTGGCTGTCGTCCGACATGGTGAACCTGCCTCCCATCCTGAGCCACTCCTCGGCGATGGGCCTCGCGGGGTAAGGCTCTGCCAAGCCCTTCCGCAGGGCGCTGCTGTTGCACTCTAGCCAGCCGCCGTAGCTCCTGACCACCCGGAGGTTGCGCACCACCTTGTCCCACACGGTATCCTCGGGCCCCGGCGCCTTGCCAGTCCACGCCGTCCGCAAGTCCCGCCCGGGCTCCTCGCTGAGCAGGCGGATCAGGTCGAAATGCCCCACGACCCTCGGCTCCAATGCCGTGAGCATGGCATGCTGCTCGTCGTAGTACTTCGCATACAGCAGCTCTTCGGTGCCGCCTGCGGCGTCTCTCGCCTTCCCGTAGTAGTCCTTGTCGAAGTCAATGGGGACTCCGCAGGTGTGGTGCAGTGAGCCCATGAAGTAGTCGATGACTGGGTGAGATGCCAATTCGCGAACCAGGGGCCCGTAGACCTCGGGCCTGATGAATTCGCCCTCGAAGCCGATGAGGATGTGGATTTGGTCGGCGTACTTGGCGCGCAGGCGTTGAGCCTCGAGCAGGTAGGCCTCGTGGCGGGGCATCAGCGCTGCCAGAGAGCCCTCCGGGTCGCCCAGCTCCTCTGGGTATAGGTCCTCGAGGCCGGTGCGAGGCATGTGCTCTGTCAAGGCCATGGTCTTGTAGCCAATGCCAATGGCATGCTGTATGACATCCTCGAGCTGGTCTTTGGCGTGGCCGGGGCAGAATTGCCCCGAGTGGGAGTGCATTGTGAAGGCCATCTTGATTGTGGTTTGGTTTCCAGCCGAGACGAGATGCGTCGGTGTGTTTGTTGTATTTGTCCAACTGCTGGCCGGTTGTGCTCTCAAGATGTCGGGTCAGATGGTGGTTGCACAGAGGCTTGAAAATTTGAGTCGGAGATGGCTCTCGGGCTTGTCTAAGTCGCAAACAAGATGTGACTTTCTCAGATGATTCTCAGGTGGCTGCATTGGTTTGTTTGTCAATAAATTTTAGATGGGAAAAAGTCATTTGATGCAATTATCTCGATGCCAACATTTGAAATCTTGTGTCTTCTACGCTTAGATGCTTAGCCGCCGGCATGGGTTGGACTGGATCGGCCTCAGCCTCTACTCTAGGCACGTTCTGCCAAGTGCCCTGTCAGTACGGCGCTTCTGGGCAAGGACGTCGGGACTAAGAAGGGCACGTTTACAAGTGCCACTATTATCTCGAGGTCCACGGGTCCCGAATGCTGGGTTCGGCCACAAATGTTACCACCTAACATATTCAACCTGCCAGGCACCATCGCAGAAACAGTCATCCAAGCAGCGCAGCTAGCCTCTTTTCGTACGAGCGAGTTGATGCAGAGGTACGGCATGCGCAAGCGCGACGTCACATCGTATAATCCATTTCGAACTGTACAGGGTACAATATGCGGGGATGTCATCCCCGTCTGGAGGCAACTTGAGCTTCACCTCATCGTACCGGCTTCCTACCCACCTGGGTACCTCACATACTCTCAAGGTTACAACCAACACACGGACGCCCAATAGGAAACTCACTCCTGAACTTGTCATCTTGTCGGAACCATGGCACACTCCTTCCACGTCCCCATATCCAAGGCACACCTAAGATGGAGCAACGCCCTCTCACCAGTCCTCACAGTCCCCTCCGGCGCCGAGATCTCATTTGACCTCAAGGACGGCGGCAACAACCAGATTCGCCCGGATAACGAGGCCACGTGCTTCTCCGAATTCGACCTCGCCTTGGTGGACCCGGCCTTCGGGCCCGTCTTTGTCGAGGGCGCCGAGCCGGGCGACGTCCTTAAGGTCGAGATTCAGGACCTCGCCACGGCTGACTACGGCTGGACCGCCATATTCCACGGATTTGGCCTGTTGGCCGACGACTTCCCCGAGCAGCACGTCAAGATATGGGACTTGACCGGCAAGTCGCTGCTCCCCGGCACCACGGGCGCGAACGGCCCTCGGCGCGCCGTCTTCAAGCCCGGTATCTCGGTGCCTGTAAGACCGTTCCTCGGAGTTCTGGGCATCGCACCCGCCGAGGACGGCGAATTCAGCACCATCCCGCCTTACACTCTCTCAGGCGGGAATATCGATACGCGATACGTCGGCAAGGGGTCGACCATCTACTTCCCGGTGCAGGTGCCTGGCGCACTATTTAGCTGTGGAGACGCCCACGCTGCCCAGGGCGACGGTGAGGTCTGCGGAACGGCTATAGAGACACCGGGGAAGGCGACCGTTAGGCTGAGCATCATCAAGAAGGGTGCCGGCGGCTGGATGGACCTCACATGCCCGCACTACACCACACCCCCAAGGACGGGCGAGGTCGCCGAGGACGATGTCAAGGGCACCTACGCTGCCCTGGGCATCCACGCTGACCCCCGGGAGGCGGCTAAGATGGCACTAAGGGGCCTGCTTGACTGGCTAGAAAAGACTAAGGGCCTAACGAGAGTGGAGGCGTATATGCTATCAAGTGTGGCAGCTAGCTTGCGGATGACTGAAGTTGTGGATATGCCCAATTTTGCGGTCTCTTGCTCTGTCCCACTCAATACATTTGAGGAATGAGATTGTTTGCCAATGTCGAAATCCCTAGTGGACGAGCGACCTGTGCAGGATTGGCGGGCCCACCTGGCTCGCAGGCCCGGATCTTGATATTACATTTTATGACATCCTTGAGGACGAAATGTAATATGGAAATCAGCCTTTTCCTTTATCCAAAGAGAAAATCCAACGACCTCTCAAAAGCATTCCTGTGAAGCGCGTGTCAGATCTTTGAACGAATGCGAAAACTTGATGGTCATAGTGACATACTTTGCCGGTCGTGGCACATAATTTGCCTCATATTCTTCAATTTCATCCAGGTTCTTCACCAAGTCCACCTCCTCTGGCTTATAAAACTTGGACCGCTTCAGCACCTTCCACGCAAGGAAGAGTAGAGGGCAGACCGCGATCATTGTGTAGCTGTTTATCAGATTTTAGATATGATCGATGAGAACAGGGAATGGACAAAAGCGGGAACTCACGAGAAGAGGAAGGTCGGCACATCCCACGACCCGGGCAAGAACACAGTATAGCCCCCGACAAACGTCATAATAAAGCAGCCAACAAGAGCATACCAGGCCGCAAACGGTTGTGGCAGCGGACCCTTATACGGCAGGCTGTCCCTCGAGATGCCCTGCGCCTTGAGGGCGTTGAAGAACCGGATATAGGTAAAGCACATGACGCTGAAGTTGATGAGCTGGCTGGCCGTCACGAGGGAGACGAACCAGGAGAGGACGACGGCCGCGTTGTTTGAGACCTGGAGGAAGGACAGCAGGGAGATGAGCAGGACCAGGAGCACCGAGTAGATGGGCACACCCTTGCGTGTGCACTTGAGGAAGATCTTGGGCGCCTTGCCCTCGAGTGCCAGGCCGTATAGGGACCGCGAGGCGCAGTAAACGTAGCTGTTGCCGGCGCTGAATGCGGCCGTGAGGACCATTGCGTTGACAACTGGAAGTTGTTAGAGGGTAAGTTCTACAGAAAGTAATGACATGAAGGGAAGCCACCTGGAAACATATGAGAAGGCATGAAATGGGTGGATGGGCTTACTGTCAGGAAGAACAGTGATCTTCAGCCTGTTCATAGCGACCACATACGGAGAAGCCGCAGCGCCCGGAGCGCCGGAACTGAAGGCCGTCTTGAGCTCCTCGTCGGTGTATGGGACCAGAATTCCGACAGCCAGACTGCCCAAAACAAAGAATGCCGTGAGACGGTAGAACACCGCATTGAACGCGCGGGGCATGACTTTCCTCGGGTTCTCAGCCTCGCCCGCTGCCATGGAAACGTAGTCTGGTCTAAAGCGCCCTCGTTGTTAGAGATCCTTTTTGTATGCCGGGGGTAATACCGCTTGAACGTCCGGCTTACCCTGCTATGGTGAATGAGGCCTGGATGAGGCACTGAAGGAACCCGAGGAACCTGCCGAGATCGCCGTCGCGATAGAGTTCGGCAAAGGCGCCCGGATTCTGCCAGTACTTGAAGCCGAACCTCTCGCCAAGGGGATTGCCGCCGAGCATCGTGATGAAGGTAAAGATGATCAGGGCGATGATCAAGAGGACCTTTCCCAATGCGGCCCAGAATTCACTCTCACCGTACCATTGGACGGCGAGAAGATTTATGAGCCTGAGGACATGATGGTCAGATTAGAACCCCGGAGCTAGATATCAGATATTGATGGGTTTGACTCACCCATAGAGTACGATGACAATGGCTATTATACCTCCAGCAGGTACAACATCACCTAGTAAAACTGATGTGAGCTGACAGGTTTGTCACGTAATGACTGGAGGGGTCTGCTCACTCCAATAGTGGATAATGACGTTACACGCCGTGATCTCGAAGGGCACCAGGGCGGCTTCGAAGACGAAGAAGTTCCATCCGGCAGCGAAGCCGAAAGCCTCGTCAACATAGCGTCCAGCAAAGCGAATGAATGGGCTGGAGATGGGCAGGTATGTGACCTGTCATGCAGTCAGTCAGTAAGTACATGAATCAGACGCCGATCTCAGAATGAATGATTCAACCTACCATCTCGGCCATACACATCGTCACGCATAGAATGAACGTGCACCTGGGGCACGGGTTAGCTCCTGGCCACATTTATACCCGGCGAGCGAGTGGTTACCATATCGAAAAGGCCAAGAATAAAGATGCAGGCCCGCCGTTCAACAAGCCCTTGCCGATCTGGACATAGAGAGCGGTACCGATAGTGCCACCTATACCAATGAGTTGAACTACAACATACATATATATGGTCAGCCATTGGCAAGGAATTTGGTGTACGTCGGACACAGGTGATAGAAGCGAATAAAATCATTCTACACTTCCTGCCATGTCCCATCTCACGAGCTGCAGTCTGGTGAGGCATTTGAAATGATCCACAAGGCGTCCTAAGTCACAGCACGAGTCTGGCATTGCATTGGGAGTGAGGGGTCTGGGTGACCATAGTCGCCAGGAGCAGCTTACTGTGACGAGACTTGAGCTTCCGAGCGGTGCCATCGCCGTGGCCCATGGACCGGATGGAGCTGCTGCGGTCGGACTGGGCCCTCCCCACAACGGCCTTCTCATCGTCGGCCGGGTACTTGGCCGGCTGAGCAATGTCGACCCCGGTGGACGACGCCATTGTTGTTATAAGTAGCAAAGATCTTTTTCGTTCGAGGTCATGCAAGCCAAGATTCTTCAGAGTAAAAGCACCAGACCACAAGCAAAAAGAGATTCCCGGGCACGCGGCAGGCGGGGATCAGCGAAGCGACTTGAGAAGAAGACTGAAGAACTCGACCCTGAACTGCATTTGCCGCCGAGAGGGAAAAAAATAACCAACGTCTAAGACGGAGAGGGTCGGGTGGCAGGACAGTCGATCGGTCGGCGTCAGCCGTTGGCAAGTAAACTGGCTTAGCTCCTGGGCGGCCACAAGGAAGCTTTTTTCACCGAGAAGGGCAGTCGAAGACCCAAGCCGGGCAAAGGTACGTAGGCGGGCGGGAGGCCAACCAAGGGCGATGGGGGTGGCAGCAGGATCACGGAGATGGCGTTGTGCCAAGGCAGAATGTTGTGCTACGGTCCCGCGATGGTGCTCTTAATTAACCCTGACTCGAAGAAGAAGCGAGGAGAGGAGGGGGTGAGGGAGCGAGGCAGAAAAGGGCAAGCAAGGTTGAGGCTGGCGATGGGCAGTCTGGGCAAAGTCTGGGCAAGAGGCGAGGATGGGAGAGATAAGACATTCGCGTGTGGGCTTGGTGCTGCAGGACAAGATCTTCCCTGCTTGCTTGCTTTGCTTGTTTGTACTGTATGTTGGAGGGCCTAGTAGACTCCAATTACCTCGGTACTTATTAGGAGGTATTCCACATCCTCACCTCAGGCTTGCGGCCGCTGGTCTGCTTGCGGACTTTTGGCAGGGGCTCAGAGCTTGATCTGCTGGGCCCGTTCCCTGCCGGGCATAGCAAGCGTCATCTTGGACGTGTCTCGGCTTGGAGACGACTCGTCTCCAAAGACACCCCAAGGCAGTGCTGCTTTGTTCGGTGAGCGACGGTCGCTCTGTCTGTCGTTTGGGTCAGTGGCATGGCCTGTCAGAGCCGGGGCGCGTGCGCTGGGCCCGTGGGGGTGACGAACCTCAGCAAACCCCGCCTTTGGTGCTGTACTGCAGCCGGTACAGTCGAGAACAGGCCCATTACGCCACTGATTGGCTCCTTCTAGCCCCGACAATCTGGGGCGCCCCCGCAGAATACCTCCCTGCGCGTAGCAATACCGTGGTACGTGCATGCACTGCACGGCTGCCGCACATCACCGCCACGATTGGAAACTGACCGATGGCCGAGGAGCGGCGGAGAGGCGGAGAGGCGGCGAGGCGGCGCGTGGGGGGTGTGCTGGTGCTGGCTTGTCAGACATGAGCTGATATTCGACTCCTCAAAATGTCACTCACTGACTTCATGATGCTGGACTTGACGGTCATGTTTTGACGGTGCTAACATTGTACGGAAAACCAAGGCTGTCATGAGAGTACTTGGTATCTGCCTACTTAGGTACTCAATTCACTTACACAACTCTCCTAATTCATACAATATAATATATATGGCGCGCCAATCCATACAAGTAATTTTTTGCACCCCGTGGTATCATCGCAGCAGGGCCGAGTTCCACCCGCGCATCGCTTGCTTGCTTGCTTAAATTCAGTTCATGTGTTCCATAAGTCATCAGCTCCAAGCAATGCCCGCCAGAAGCTACGATGCCGCCAGCCAACCGTACAAAATTAACATCAAGAAGAAAGAGGGAAAGAAGTAAAACCCACACCCGCCGCCCCCAACCTGGCCCCCAAATAGTTTTAAGTCCAGAACAGTCTCCTTTTAATGATCACAATCCCCACCCACGACTCTCGTCAGTCCCCCACTGCCAGACGGTAAATGAAAAATGAAAAACAATTATAAAGCTAGACCGGTCCCGTCGCCGGTCCATCGGTATAGTGAGAGAAGCTCGCGTCGGCGGTGGTGCTGCTCTGCGAGATCCTCAGGTACGCGGCCGCGAACCTGGGCCAGGGCACTGCGCATAACCCTGCTGAAATTCCGCTGGAAACACACAAGACGTCAGCATTAGGCTCTTGAACAGCGATCGGTGTCAGGAAAAGAGGGTGCTATTCCTTACCTGGTATTCCGTGTTGAGTGTCACCACGGAAGCCTCGTGAGCCCGGACGATGGTCTCACAGGCCCGGACGACACTCGGAGACGCCTCGCTCTGCAGCTTGTCGGCGATCAGCAGCAGAAGGAATGATCCCTGCAAGAGATAAATGCCGAAGAAGAAGGGCATAAATTCCAGCCCTGGGTCGTACTCTAGTATGTGGCTGATGGCCTCAGCCGCAGAGACTGCGCGTCCCGTGGCAGTGATGAACCCTTGGGAGCTGATCCAGAGGTCATTGTCGTCGAGGAGATTGATTGGATCCCATTTCCCTGTGAGGAGGATGTGTAGCACGTGCATTACATGCGTCCCGTATGCCATGACGATTCGCGTCTGGATCTCCGACTCTGTCATCCTGCTGGCGCTCGTCAGCACACTGTGCACGGAGTGTACTGATGGTGTGCCGGCATCCACAGGGCCGAGACTGTCGTTGTGGTTCTCCTCTGTCTCGTCTGTCGTGCTCGAATTGTGTTGCCCAAGGCTTCGCTGGGCAAACTTTTTCAAGCTCTGTTCGTACAATTGCAGGTGCCGTTCGATCTCCAGCGCTTGCCCATCCCATTCCCGAGCTGACCTGAACCCGACCCCGAAACGGGGGTGGTTGCGTGCGTGATTGAGATCGACAATCTCACCCAAGATGGCCATTAGCGGGAGGAAGTAGCCATAAATGCTGTGCCCGTTGCATTCGAACGAGGGACCCCGGGCCCTTGATTGGGACTGCGACGCCGATGGGCCCGAGGCAAGCACACTGGGATCCGTCAGCGGCGACGGCTGGGGCTGAAACTCTCCGTTCTGGAACGCGGTGTCGTCCATTGGCTGCAGAAGCCCATCGCATTCGATGTCAAGTAGGAAAAGCGGACGGTTGTAGCAGAGCGCAAGGTGGCGGTCAACGATATAGACGAGCCACCAGATACGCCGTCGTTCTTCTCGCTCCTCTTCCGTAATGAGACCCGACACCTCCGACTGGTCCTCTGCCCCCTCGGTGTCGTGCTCCGGGGCACTCATTGACTGTGGGAGTTCCCGGCCTAACCTCAGCTCACGGGCAAGCGACCACGCGGCATTCCACCACCGAAGACTGGCTCCCTTGTATTCGCTAGCAGATACCACCGTTGCCAGGTGGATGTAGGTAACCACATCGTCAAGAGTTCCTGCTGCACCGAATGGGCCAGTCTCGCTGGTCAAGGCCTCCATGCTGATTGTGCCAGGTAGTGCCACACCCAGGCCACCAAGAGCAGCACCGTCGATTGCACCAGGGCTGGCCACAGGAGACGAGTCTCCCGACGGTGTGTGGATGAGCGGCTTAAGCAGACTAACGGTCAGTTCCAGCAGCCTTTGGCATATCCGCCCACGTGCAGAAGGCACGCTGGTCAGGAAAGGGGCGTCACTCGTTTGGGCAGCGACCCATAGCATGCTGGAGAGCAAAGCCGGCTGACACCTGCGAGGCTTCGATGGGTGTAGGAACGACCGCTTGCGAAACACAAATCCCAAGACGTATGGCGAGTGTGGGTGCATTTGTGCGGAGGACGAGCTCGAGAAGTACAGGTCGATGAGGTCGCACGCAAGCGGCAGAGGTATGATGGTTTCGAGGTGAGGTATCAGAGGCTCCAAAACGGGATATCGAAGCTGGGAGCCATGGTAACTGGGGGGAGGAACGTGGGTTTGATATTGTTGCGGTGGAGACCCCATGTTCATCCAGCCAGGCGATGGACCGTCACCAGCCATAGGATAGGCACTGAGAGGGCTAGTCGCCATCCGAAAAGCAGCCGCATTGGGCGTGTATCCTGTTGGATTCTGCGTCTGTAAGCCGTATGGAATGTTCGGGTACGCCGAAATATTGCCCTGGCTCGCGCCGTACGCAGGGTGAGCTGCCGGATTCATCATGTGTACGCCCATTGCCTGTCGTTCGTACGGGTGGTGGATGTTGGCGTAGCTGCTCGGGTCGAATGCCCCTTGATTGTCGAGTTGGTCACGGTCCATGACCCCCGGGTGCCCGTTGATGTGGGCCGATTGACCTCCAAGATCTGGCTCGCTCTCCAAGCTTCCCAGCCTTTCCTCTCTTCGGGAACCTTCCTCATCGTCCCCATCGCTCCCGTTGTTCATGTTAGCTGCTATGGAATCATCCGGTTTCGATGCTATTTGTTCGTCAGGCTGGTTGTTTTCCGCCCCTGACACCGGAGATTTGCGACCACCCTGGGATGCTGCTTGGGCAGCAGCTTGCTGAGCGAGGTCTTTGCGAGAGGCTTTGCCTCTCTTCTTTCTTTCTCTCTGGTATTCGCAACCGAGCCCAAATTCTGCGCATGTCAACTCGTCTTGCACTGGATAAATGGCACGTAGGCGAGGGAAGCTCCTCAACTTACCTATGCAGTGTGCACAAGGATGCTGGCCATCGCATTTGGTTCGGAGCTGGTTGCACTGATCGCAGGCGCGAGATATCCTTCGCCGTATGGGACCACTGGCGCTGGCTGATCTACCTCCAGACCCGTACGGGTGCTGCCTGTGTTTCCCCTGGGGACCGGCGCGGACCAGGTGTTGGTTCTGTGCACCTACATGTTGCTGGAGGTGCTGGAGCGCGTAGTGTGATCCTTGAGACAAGCTGTCCAGCCCAGACGGGTGTATGTGGCCCTGAGGAACGTGGCCGTTGGACAGAAGGGTTGACGAGGGGAGAGAATGGTATGGCGAAAATCGATGAAGCGGGTTGGACAACATCTTGAAGCCTTATTCTGACGCTTTTTGCGTCAATACTGATGTAAGAAGGTGATCAAGATGTGAAGGTCGAGCTGATGTATCTACAGCAAGAAACCGTACCATCTGCGAAGCCCTGATCGAGACCCAGCGAATCCGGGAGTGTTAAGTGCCGGTCAGAATCAAAGCCAAGCCTAGAAAGTCAACAAGACTAGAGGATCCTTGGTCAGTGAGGCGACCTAGACAGTGGTCTCCGGTATATCAATACGGGAAGGCGACACCCTATCGAAGGAGGCGCGTCAGCGGCACATATGCAAGTCTCAACAACGGAATGAAGAGCATACAGGCAGCTTGTCTGGGGCTAGATGCTGGTGCGGGAGGAGTATGACTGGGCTGATGGGTGGGTACCAGTACTGCCGAAGACGATTTCCAGAGGCTTATGAGCCAAGCAAGCAGCCACTAATTCCGGATGGAGAGAGCCGGAATGTCAAGGGGAGGTAAGGGCCGCGGCCCAGATGACAGGGGGCAGGTGGAACAGGCTGCTGGATCTGGAGAAGAGAGGGAACACTATAAGAGGCGAATCTATACTTACCGAGAGTTTCCAGGTGGAAGCCGAAAAGCACGTTGGTGTACCAAAGTTTGGGCGAGGTGGCATCAGGTGTCAGTGACACAGACTCGGAATCTTGGTCGCCTCCTGCCACGGGGTTTCGTGTTCGACAGGTATTTTATTCAGTCATGCCCGTGATGCTTCTGAGTCTCTTCGCACAACAATTGAGGGGCCCGAAGCCGGTGATCAGCAGCAGAAGGCCCAGAGGACGGGGCGGACACAGCCCTGCCAACGTGGTCGAGCTAGGTAGGGCCAAGTGCTTGAAAATGGGACCTCAAGCAGCAGCAAGTTGTTCTCGACTCTGGCGTCTAGGGACGATATCTGTAGGAAAGGCCTAGAGCTCGCCGTGTAGAGACAGCAGTAGGACAGCCCTCGAGAGGTCGAGAATAGTCCTCTGCGCATGAACATGAGCAACCCAGACTGATGGTGCCCCGGGTGACCTGACCGGTGTCGGATTTGCCAGGATATTGACGAAGCAATCTATAGTATGCAGGAAGACGGAAGGGCGGCCATGCATTAAGACCAGGAAAGATTGGCGTTACGGAGACGGGGTGTGGGCTGTTCACGGGCAGCTGGCATATCGAAAAATGGAAATGTGAAGCAGAGTAGGTAAATAAGCCATGTCAGAGGCGCGTGAAAGGAATTATGAGTGGCCCGCAGGGTGCGCACAGTATGGTTCGCCGCCTTGGGGAAACCAGCGATCTAAGCTGGATGGACGATAGTACGGACCGGAGGAGCACACAAGCGCCGCGTCGAGTACAAGCAGGCATATGTGGGCAGAATTTCCTCGGGCCAAAAGCGAAGTTAAGGTCGAGCAGGGGTGTGTTGTATGGGGGGAGGGCGGTGGGTATGGGCTGGGAAGAGACGGGTACCTGGGGTAGATCAAGCCCAGGACTACCTGGGCTGATCTCCTTACGACTTTCCCTGTAGGGGCATGGGCCTTTGAGGAGGGGGCAGAAGTTGCTGCTCACGAGATGGTCCACGCCTACGTACAGCATGCGCCGGTCAAGCGAGCCTTGCATGTGCAGAGAGCTATGTGCAGGTCCTGCTGCATGGTGGAAACACCGCAGGTCTCGCCTATCCCATTATGATCTGCTCTGCTCTGGGCTGGCCGTGGCCTGCCCCGGCGTGGCCTGCCAGCCTGCCAGCCTGCCAGCCTGTCCCATTGTGATGTGCTGATCGGCGTGGTGCGGTTGTTCTGCACCAGCAGGCGCACAAGGCTTGAACCGGGGGCGAGAAGACGGGACGTGGAACCTGACAGCGATTGGAAGGCCGGGGTCTGGCGGATCTGGGGGTGCCTAGACGGACAGTGTCGAGTCTGCCAGGGCTTGCCAGCCAGTCAGGTTCAGTCCAGCCCCATATGGAGAAGACAAGGTTTTGTGCATGTCGAGTCCAGAGTGGAGCGGTGCTGCAGGTGCTCGAGTCCTGTGGTGAGATGCGGCAGACTGCACGAATTTGGCGCGAGTGTCCGTCCGGTACCTAGGTTAGGTATACTGCGTACTGTTCAGTTCCTGTTCAGAGACGGCGGTGGCCAGCAGAATACCGATACTTTGGGTGTACCAGTGATACGCGCGATGCCCGGTGGACAGCCGAGGTCGACGTGGCGTAGCCTGGGCAGGCGACCTGAAAAGGCGACCCCCAACGGGGGACTTGACTCCAGACGCGGGCCTCATCAACGTGCAGTCTGTTCGCCAACGGCTGCAAGGTTGCCGGGGCATTGCATGAGAACCCTAGTTTTGGGACGAACGGGACTCGTCGGCCCCATCATCCTTCATCACTCATGCCTCGTCAGGAATGCTTGCCCGCATGGTCGAGTAAAACAGCCATGATGTGATGGCAGCAGGCACAAGCAATGCACTCCTGCTGCTGCTCTTCGGCTGCTGTGTTGTGTGTCGCTTGGCGCAGCCCATCCTGCCATCGTGGGCTGCGTGGGTGAGGAGAAATGGAGGGTGGAGGCCAGACGACGGAGGGAGGACCACGATGCTACTCAGGGAGATCTCCACAAAATAGGGCCGGGTGACACCCCCTTCTCCTCCTCCCCTCCTTCCCTCTCCCTGTCCAGGGCCGGGCTGGCCTGGCTGGCTGGCAGGATAGCTCCGGCGGGGTACTGCATGCAAGCTCCCAGGCACTGAGGCGCTGGGGTACCCGCGGGCTTGGATACCTAGGTACCGCCCCCCCCCCAAAAGCAGGCCAGAGGGCCAGAGGGCCAGAGCTCTACGCCTTGGCCAGTGCAGGCCCAGCCTGGCTCGAATCTGACTCCGCAGACCACCTCGAACAACTGACCACTCACTGTCGACCCTGCTGGCCTCGGTACCACTCTGCCCGACCTCGTCGTTGACGGAAACCGTGCATGAACCTACCCATGTCGGTGTCTTGGCAGAACCAGACTCCTGGCGCACCCACCAATTCCGCACTGCCAGACTGCCAGGCTGCCAGGCTGCCAGAAGACGGCTTCTGTCGCTCGGGCAATGAGCCAGGCAATCAGCCAGGCAATCTCAGGCCTAGTCTGGTGCCTCCCCGTCTGTCCGCCTTTCCGAACCGTGTGCCGCCGGTTGGCGAGATGCGTCCGTCTATTCACTCGTCCCAGAACACGTAACTAGGAGATGGCAAAGATGCGCGCGCTTCCCTGACTTTGCCTTCGCCCAGACACATGTTTCGTCGATTCTTCTGAGGTCCGACTCGGTCTACAACTCGGTCTAGCAGCGGGAGGCTCATCCACCTGCCAACGGTTGGGGGCTCAAAACAGAAATGCTCCATCACTCCGCGTGGGGCTGGCACGTAACCAGATGCCGGACACACAGCTGCGTCTTGGTGCTCGACCACAGCGATGCCACAGGCAACGTCTGGGATACACAGGGTTGAGGCGAGCGCTGTCGTCGACAGCCAGGTCTCTGCCTCCGTGCCAGGCGTGACCACAGCTGTTGAGTCTGCTCTCAGCCGCATTATGGTTTCAGTGCTAGGCTGTGTGCTTCTTCTAGAATGCTGGGCATCCTTAACCAATCCTTGTTCTGGCGGCTTCTGACGCCGGGCGGTGATGATGACTACACGACGTGCGCTGATCGTCTTGCTTCTTGGTTCTGGTGGAGCACTGGCTTTTGTCTAGTGACGTGCCCGCAGAAAACGCCAGTCTTTCTTGAGCAGTTCTCGCGAGTCCAGCGACCGCCATCCAATGAACTTAGTAGTTAGGGCTGGAAACGCCGCTAGCTAAGCATTCAGACGGCCTCACCGTTCATCGCGGTCACAGGTCTTGAACTCAGGTTACAGCTTTCATCTTGGGCCCTCAGATGTCTGCGCGAGTCTGAAAAATGCCTACGCGTCTACTATCACTCAAACCTGCCGATCTGACAATAGTCAAGGAGGCCCTCCTGGCTCTGAGACCTTGGGCATGGGCTGCCCTTACCCAGCAGCACGGGTGTAGGGCAGCGCCACAGTCGCAGATATTGAGGCCCATGTCCATGAGAGATCTACGGTCCGATGGTCATGGCATCGGACATCGTTCAGATCGGACGAACAAGCTGTCAAGCCAGCAACAATAGCGACTGCCTACAAGCCCGTAGGAGAGGATGTACTCAGCCTTTATTCCAATAACAGCAGCGACGGTGTTGGGGCTCTTCTTGATCAAGTAATTGGGGAAACGGCTGCATATGGTGCGACCTTGAGCCTCAGGCACAACGGCGTTAATGGCGTTCCTGACAGTCTAGCTCGCAAGCGCTTGAGCCGATATACGCACGCGCTGCGTGTCAGTGGCGCCTTCCAGGCGGATGGTGGATGCCACTTTAATTTTGGTCGAGTCGAGTCCCTGCTGCTATCAGGTGCAGAGGGCCATACGAGGGCGCTGGGCTTGCATAACTGATTGATGTACGAGAGCCTTCCTACTCTATTAGAATCTCGGGCTCGCTCTCGGGCTCACTTGTGTCAGTCACGGCTTGAGCCAGGACAGGGGAGGCGGTTCAGACCCTACGCTGCCTTCGTCTGATCTGCCGTGGCACTGCAAGATACCGCAGGTCAAGCCTTGCTCCCGCTGTTCCTTGAATGAAGGGCGCCTCGCTGGGCAAAAGTGCACAGTCACTCAGTTCACTGCTACACCTTCACCGTCACTAACCAGCCAAGCATTTCATGCTGAGCGTGGCGCCTGACGCTAAGCGAAATAGGGAACTCTTATACATCACTCATCACCATGGTGCTGCCCACCTGCGCCTTTTCTTGCTGTGGCACTGCTACAAGTCCAATCCGTTCGTCCGGAGAGAGCTCGAGGCAATCAACCGGAGGATCTAGCACTCTCCCTGTCTCCATTCCCGTTGCCACCAGCTTCGGCATCGAGGCGCCAAAGGATTCTTTGAATGATGTTGCGAGAAGCTTCACTGCTTGACTCCTCGGGAATCCCACACTTCGGGGTTCTATTGATCGCTGTCCCTTAACAAGCGGGCACGGCAAGACGTACAGTGCCGGAGAGATCCTGGTCGGCTGTTGATCTGCACGCTTCCCGTGGATCCGGCCGAGTCACCACCTCAACATGAGATTAGTGTGGATGCTGAGTTCTCTGCTTTGCAGTAGCTCCTTCAAAACTGCAGGAGCGCTGCGGTGCTGTCCAGCAGTACCTCCAAGTCCGGTGGTCCGCCGCAGCTCATGCTACACACGCCCTGGCTTTTGGTCCACCTCAATACGAATAGGTGCACACCATCACTATCGGCCGCCTTGGAGATTGCAGATATTGCCCCAGATCGGACCCCAGTGATCGAGGCCAAAAAGCTCCGGTCAATATAAAACGGATTGCGGGGCACGGCACGCCACGAGGGTTGCACACATTTGGGCGGCGATCGTACATTATGACGATTGTACGGCAGTAGCTCACTAGTCAAACATCAGCTGGCGTGGTGTGTCTGGGGTATCACCAGGGGATTCACCGTGTGCACTGCTTGATGCCATCGCCAATATGACTTTACATGCAACGATCACGGGCGATCATCGCTCGTCATGTTGTAGCAGTTGCTTGCCACAGACTCATGCAAGCACATCGCGTCATGAGATGCCTCGGACTACTGCGTGGCAGACCTCAAATGCCAGGTGCTTGGACATCGAGGTTGCAGAAGGGTGCCCACCGTATTGGTCGCAGTGCTGCACAGTCCGGGCACCGGGCCGAGACTGCGACGGAGCAACCCTGAACCGTGGAACAGCACTCTATGATCGACGGCGCCCATGTAAGGCCAAGGCCAGCTGCCGCAGAAGGACCCTGACGACGCCGTACATGACCCCCAGATTACTCTGCATCACATCACGCCCCAATGCGGCCAGTTCACAAAAGGAGACTTCACAGCTGGCCGACTGGACCTTGACAGCAAAGGAAATGGATGCTGTGTGTCTAGAGTGACGGGCGTCTACAGACCTCCGACGTGGTCTCTTCGGCAGTCGCCACGGCACTGGCACCCCGTCTGCCGTGCTCGACACGTGGCTGAGCCTAGATGTGACAATATAGCTCAAACTAGGCCATTCCCATCTGTGAGCTCCGCATCCCACGGAAGCAAATTTGAGGCTTCTTGCTGCGAAGCACGGCGCTACACATTTTGATTTTGTTAATTACAGTTAGTGGGCCTGGACAGCCCTGCGATATGCTCAATTTAGCTGCAGAGACCACCTGTCTCAAGGATAAAGCCTGGCTGCGAACCACCGTTCCCATTGGCTCACAGCACCAACAGACGGCCAGCCAGCTCAAGGAAAACGAAGTTTACTTTCAGTCAGCACCCCAAAGTTTGGGTCTCGATATTGAAAATGCGGCACGTCGCGCACCTGCAGCGTCAGACTCAGCTCACAATCCTACCCAAAGAAACCTGGCCCTCACTAGTTGTTGACGTGACCAAAAGCCTCGCCGTCACTAAAACTGGTTGACACTCAGCAAGCGGCCCGTTCTTCCCTTCATCGGTAGTCAATCTTGGTCGAAATCTGGGGAAGGTGGATCTTGATTCGGGAGCCTGCCCGGGAACCTGCCAATGGTTTCGGTTGGATGCTCCGTCGTATAACTGACCACCAGGTGACGCCTGCCCGCCATCGCTCTAAGCCTTGTATCACGTCCACATGGTCGAGATCAGTCGCGACGGCCCCTCGAGCGGTTGTCAGTGCTAGGAGAGATCTGACACCGGCACTGCGCTGCACTTTATCTAGAGTAACCTCCGACAATCGACTGCCAGCGGCGCAGCTGGCCCCTTTCGGCCCTCCCCTCCGCTTGGTGTTACACTGCCGGGCTCCCGCTCGACCCAACAAGCAAAGCGGAACTTTTCAGAGAAGCAAGCCTTCCCCAGTGGCAGGTGCCAGCCCCTTTCCAGCGGGAGGAGCGCGTGGCTGGGCCATGCTCTTTGGCTCTGGACCCGACTACGGCAATGGAGACAATTAGATCCGTTCGGGAGACAAGGCCTTCCGTTTCAGGGATCTCTAGACAATTTGACCCGATTCGAACAATGTCAGGAGCAGACTCTGCCGAAATTGGCCATGCCTCATTTTCTCAATAAGAAGAGGCGCTGGAGCAACCGTGAAGACATATCTAAATATCCAGGATGACAGGAGTCTCCTAGCTGCTGCCTTTAGTGTCAGATGTCGGATTCATCGCCGCCGCTAACCCTGCGTGGTGCTTAACTGCAACCACAGATTATCGTGTCCAGTCAACCACCTACATGAGACGACGATACATCGCTCGTTCAGGGCTGTCAAACAAGTGCATACTTCAATATGCCATCCGGCCTTTGACGTTAAGTGACGTCCAACTAGGGCCCCCTCGGTCATTTAAGTGTCTCCTGGAAGTGTCCAGCGCCGCAGTGGAAGTCCCAGAGCGGATGTGAGGACGTCAAAAGAGTGCTGAATATATGCGCGTCCTGACTACTTTTGGCCATCCCATCCGAACAGCTATTGCACTTGCATAGGTTCAATGCATGTCGATATGGAGTTGTCTTTACCCGGCCCTGACTAGTGATAATAATGCTACTGTTTCAAGGAAATATTGCAGTGACGGCTTGCCACTTCCTTCTGTGCGGACACAGCAACCGCTGACGTACAGAGTCAAGTCGTTTAGATCCTCTGTACATGGCTCACATTTAAGGTTTCCCTTACGCCAAGTGCCGAACACAACTCTCATCAAAAGGGCGGAGCAGCACTCGGAGCGGGCCTCGGATCTGATGAAGAAGCCGGCAGCATCGTGCAAACGGGTAGAATGTGGTTAGACCAGAACTCCCGCTGTACAAGCTAGAGACGAGACATATTCTGAGGCGGATTCTATGCTCGTCATCGGCTAGTGTCGGCCTGTGATTGTAGTTCTTGTCTCCAAGGATTGTCATGGAGTGCTTTAGCGAGTGCGGACTTTCCGGGAGTTCAATTGTTTGTTCTCCCTCACGCCGCACCTGATGAAGCTGATCTCAAGGCAAGTATCGGGTAGATCATCACCTACACTTCTGCTCCTTCTTGTAGTTGTCTCTTCTTGAGTATTCCGATTCCGCTGATTGCAACCATGATGAACTCCAGCTGGGTGGTCAGTGATGTATGGAGAAAATATGGGGTGCGACAACCCGATTGGAAAATTGGAAAGACTAATGAGAGATCACTCATACTTTCATGGGAGGTGAGATGTGTCCGTAACCCACGAAACTGGTAGCTGAAACAGTGTTACACGCCGATTGAGGCAATGCCATGACTGTGACCAGCCAAGAACTGGCTGGGAGTGTGGCTCAATGAATTGTTCCATATCAGAATAGAGTAGTTCCACGACTGAATGCCTGAAAATATTGTGAGGCTGACTCATGTTGTCTCGGATTGCGGGTGAGCTTGTCTGTGGCGGTCCGGTGAAGACGTCAGGTCTTGCAGATACTGCTGTGTGAAAGCTGACAGCAAACGTCTGGAGAAACTGGTCTTGAATCGTGGACCTATGTCGGGCTGTTCAGCCACGAGGGGGGCAGAATCCCCATAGCTTAGGTATGGATTTGGCCGAAAGCTTATCGACTAATTGAAAGTTAAGCTCGTTCTAGCAGCAGGAACGACAGCATCGACCTGTGAGACCGGGAATAATGCAAGATATGGTTCAAACATAGAGTTACCAAGATACAGTGTTATTCAGATATGCTTAAGAGATACAGTTTATGGACCAAATCCACAAGAATACATCACTGAACAATCCGGCTAGAGAATTCAATGAAGCCATAGTCGATTTTTGCGGTACCTTCAAGAGTCTTTTCCACCCTACACTCTTCTACATTTCGCTATTGATCTTCAAGTGGGCATGTAATGTTTTATGTTACCGTGGAATTGATGCCTCAAGCTGATCAGGCGTGGAACTGCTGTGTGTTTATCCGCTTGACTCACCCGAAAGTCTATCGGACTTGTTCAAAGGTGAGCAGCAACCGACTACTAGTCAGTATTCATCCGCTCTCAGGCATATTCACTCAACCTCCGATGCCAAAATTCACGTGGAGTCTCCACGACAAGCACCGCATCACATTCTCTGGTAAAGGGACGTGTCAAGCCTGAGGACATTGTCAAGTACTGCAGTCGGGCAGAACCGAGGTTCCACTTTCTGACCTGCTCTAGGCTTCAAGGTAGCCATAGTAAGTGAGTTGGCGTTAATCCAGAGCTTTAGAGCGTTTTAATGTACGTTATTACTCCAACTCTGCTCCGTTGTGTCTTTCGATTGCACTAATAACACAAACAGCCCCGTGGTCTGCTATGTGGAGTACGCTTGAAGTTGAATTGATCACTATCGACTTCTTCCACAATAGCACAGTGCTAGTGCCAGTGGTGTTGAATGGCGGTAAGGCTGTCGCTAGGTGGTTTCTCCTGATCACTGCAGTCGACTGGTATCATTTTAAACTTTACCAAATAGATGGTGACGCAGATATGCCTTTAGACATATCGTCAATAGCCTTTAACATGACTCCGTACCTGCGTGAGGCCCATCATGATGCATACTCAAAAGACAGGATCCATGATTTTGGCTGGTTGAGACGCCTGAGCAGCTCTCTGGGCCATAATTATTGTATCGCGGCAGGTTGATCTCATTTGTATAAGTTGACATGTAATCCAGACGAACGACAACAACCTCAAGCCGGATGCCTCAAAACTTCATTCTCTGCTTCTCAAAGAACTTCACCAAGCTCATTTTAACGTCCAGTCATGGCGAACGTCGAGAAATCAGATATCGAGACGCCAGCCTCGAGCAGTGAAGCCACCACGAGGCAAACATCACGGGAAGACACCACGGACAGAACACGAAAAGTCAGCATCATAAGCTGCTCCGGGCCAAACGATGACCTCGAGAGGCAGATCACCCGCCTCTCTCGCGCAGAGTCCATCAGGCAGAGACTGGGAGGTCGCCCGGAATGCTTCAAGAACACGTTGCAGGAGGTGTCCTTCGTAGCACAAGCAACGGTAGCGATGGCGTCGAACCCGTTCCTGACGGGCGCCACGTCGACAGTGACGGCGACCATCGGGCGGGAGCTCGGGATGACCCAGGGCCAGGTCTCGTGGATCGCGGCGTCGACGACCCTGGCCGCCGGGTCGTTCCAGCTGGCGCTGGGCCAGCTTTCGGACCTCCTGGGGAGGAGGATGCTGTTCCTCTGTGGCATGGGCTCATACGCCATTTTCGTGCTGCTAGTTGGCTTTGCACAGAACCCTTTCTGGATGGACATCGTCCTCGGTGTCCTTGGTGTTTCCTCTGCGATGATTGTTCCCCCTGCGGGAGGAATACTAGGGGCGGCTTACGGAAAGCCGAGTAAAAGAAAGAATTTAGCATTTTCTGCTTTCACTGCTGGAAAATCGCTCGGGACTGTCGCTGGAAGTGTTACTTGTGGAATAGCAGCGAGGTTGTTTAATGTAAGCCAAGACGCTGGGAGACTATTGACCGCAATTACAAGTGAGATCTATCTCTAACATATCGGCAGTGGCGGGCTTCTTTCTATTTCATCTCGATTATCTTCGCCGTTTTCTTTCTGCATGCTTTGTGGGCAGTTCCCAGTGTTGAGGCTTTCGAGCCCGAAGAGCCCCTGAAGCAGAGGCTATACACCTTCGCCAGGAAATTCGATGCTCTCGGCGCGGCTTTGATCCTATTCGGGACTGGTATGTTCACTGCAGGCATCACACTCGGCCCGGAAGAAGGGTGGACGTCTCCCGTGACTCTTCCTTTGATCCTCATCGGTGTTGCTCTTGTGGTGATATTTGGTTGGTGGGAGACGAGATGCGCGCATCCACTCATGCCTCCTTTCATCTGGAAAGACCGCAACTTCACTCTACTGAGTAAGTGCCTTCTGACGTCTGAGTCTAACAAGCAGTTGATTGACGAGAAATCCCATAGGTGCAACAACTGTCTTCGGGTACATGTCCTTCCAAGCATCTTCATTCTACCTGGCATTCTTCATGCAAGAAATCCGCGGATATGACCCACTGAGCGTCGCCCTCCATCTGCTCCCGCAAGCCATTGCCGGGTTGCTGTGGAACGTTCTGATCGGCTACACCCTGCACAAAGTCAACAACACACTGATCATAGCTGTGGGATCACTCTCGTACCTTGCTGCCAACATCCTCCTGTCTGTGATGCACGCCGACAGCTCTTACTGGGCATTCATGTTCCCGGCGCTGATCCTGAATGTCGTGGGCGCGGACTTCCAGACTAATGTGTCCAATGTGAGTTTTATGTAAATTTCTCCCGTGAGTCTGAAGCCATTGATACAGTGAACAGTCTGACATCTCCGCAGATGTATGTGATGCAATGCCTACCAGCCCACCAGCAGGGCCTAGCAACAGGCGTACAGAACACCCTCAACCGCTTGAGCGCAACGGTTGGAGTTGGCATCGCCACAGCTATATACAGTACCGCAGATACAACGGTACAGGGCATGGCTCACCCGATGCTGAAGTACACTCGGACGTTTGAGGTGTCCATCGGGATGGCCGCAGTGAGTGTCCTGTTCGTCCCGTGGCTTCGGCTGGGAACCCAGGGGAGTGAAGATAGCACAACTACGCTAGTTACAGAGAAGAGAGATGCGGATGCTAGGGCGAGAAATGATGGCGTTAGGGATGGATAAGGATTGGGGGCGTTTTGAAAATGTAGTCCTTGTTGTTTATGAATACACTAGGCTTGGTGACAAAAGTTGAGCCTACGGAGAAGAAACGTGTATAGTGACTTATGGAGCCCTATTAATACAGATATTTCGATATACTTACTGTATTAACTTGGTTCAATGCTCGCCCAGATGGCATCAGTGCTATCTGTTACATTTCAAGAGTCGTGCTCGGTTGATGCAACCTCTCTGGTATTGGCATGAATTCGAGATTGGACTACGTTCAGGATGGTCCCCTTGTCGATGGCATCGACCCATATGCGGTTCCTCGAGAACAGGGCATCATTCATACGGCAATTGACTATGACCGCAAGATTATGGGATGAATAGGTGGAAGATCAGATTCGTTGAATTAATTACCTGGTATCTACTATGTCCTAGGACTCCTGATAAAACCAACGACACCAGCACAGTAGCCCACAAGGTTATCAAGTCGGTCCTTCTCCTTCTCCTGATGACTCTTCCACCTCTTCAGCTCCCTAAGAAGGACCTCGCTCTCCATGGTGACATCAAAATGCAGCCTGAGGAATACTGTCATCCAAGCTTGTGTCAGCTCGTAGTCTCGTCTGGCTACTAGCCTGGCCGTCATTGCTCGGATAAAGTGAAGCAGCTCGTTCTCCTCGCTGTCGCTGGCGTCACCAATCGACAGCGACCTGAGCTCGAGGTCGGCAGCCGACGGCGACAGTGACTTCATGTGCTCGATGAAGTTGTCGTAATTACCACTCATAGCGCCGTCGCGGAGCCTCGCTGAGAACGTTGCCTGCGACCGACTCCAGTCGAGCTTGGTTATTCTCGATCTGGATTCGTCCTCTTCCTTCGCACTGGCCGGGGCATCACGATTTTGAGCTTTGTCGCCAGAGGCCGACGGCAGGAAGAAGGGTGCCTTCTCGGGGACCTTGGGTGCCTCTGTCGGCTTGTTGCGCTTCTTGATCAAGTCGAGGTGCAGAAGAGTCTGCCACCTACTCTTGGGCACCAGACTCAACGTCATCATGTCCGCGCTCAGCTGGTCCAGACTTGGGACTGCCACGCCGTCTCCCTCATCCTCTGCGGTATCCTCCTCAAATGCAGCCTCCAGCAGGCCTTGACCGCCTTCGCCCGAGGTTGTAGGACCTGAAATCTGGCCAATCTCACTTTCGGTTATCTGTCTCGTCGGAATGTGTTTGAACACGGCCTTGTTCGTGAAGATGTTCACTCCCAATTGATCCGCGTTCGACACGGCTAGGTACTCTCCGGTACCTGAGAAGGCCAGAGCCGTGCATGGTGTCTCAAACCTAAAGGCATCGATGAGATGGCTTGTAGGGAGGTCCCAGATTCGCAAGACGCAATCTTGTGACGCGGCGACAACCCAGCGACCGTCGTTGGAGAAGCAGAAGTCGTTGATCGAACCGTTGCAGCCCCAGAATTCTCTGATGGTCTTTTTGGTTTCAATATCCACCACGCGAATGGAATTGTCGTCGCAAGAAAAGGCGATGAGGTCGTTCGCCGCGTGGTACCGGCAGCCTGTTACTTTTGTCATGGGAGCCCAATCGATCTGCTCCAGCAAATTACCTGTGAGGAAGTCCCAGAACTTGACTGTACCGTCCAAGGAGCATGATATGACAAGCTTATTCATCGTATCGACCACGATGCCGGTCACCGGCTTTGTGTGCTTTCCACTTCCCGGCGTGAAGTTGAAGCTCGATCGGGCTTGAAGCTCCTGGACAGAATCCGCCTGTTTTAACTGGTGGATCCTAAGTTGTCTGGCTTGAGCCGGGGTAAGACGCGACGGGAAGCGCTGTCGGTGCACACCTGACTGCAAGTTGAACATGTCGATACTGCCGCCCTCTGAGCCCACCAGCGCGAACGTGCCGCAGTGACTTATGGCGACGGCGGAGACGTTCATACCATCGCCTGTCTGGAACGCCCACCGACCAGCCCTCTTCCGACCCCAGAACCAGGTTCGCGCATAGGGATCGTCCTTGTGCCCAGTAACTACGCTTTCCCATCCAGTCATCCCGCTGATCTCAGCGTCGGCTCTCTTCTGAACATTTCCTTTTTGCCAGATTTGATGTTTACCGGGAATAGCTCCCATGCCACCGTCACGATTGAGCGATGAAGATATACATGTGATCTCAGGTGCTTTCAGGTCATCAAGGGTGGTTGTCGGGCCGTGGCTGAGTGCAGACTGGGACAAAATCCCAATCTTCTTTGCCTTTTTCCTGATGGCTCCTTGGCTCAACTCGGTACTCTGGCCGTCGCGGCGCAAGCTCCAACCCCAGAGACTTCGGTCCTTCCCAGCACTCAACAGCCACTTGTTGCCGGCTTCAGAGCCATCGAAGTCGGATGGCAGGAATTCGAGGCATGTTACAGGCCCAGAATGTCCACTTCGGGAATGCAGGATTCGCGGTATGGGAGTAAACGGAGACTCGTCGAAGATCCACGATTTCAAGGAGTTGTCCAAGCCACTGGTGACGATGACAGGTTGGCCAGGAAGGAACTCGACCTTGCTTACTCCGCCGCCAATCGTGGGACCCTCCACTGCTGGTGGATTGTGGGCGCTGCGAAGAACACCCATGACCCTTCCACCTTTGTTCAGGTCCCAGAACGTAATGTCGCCATTTTTCGTCGTTGCCGTTGCCATCACACCGTCTTTGCGGCCGTCGTGTCCTGCGCCCTGGCCATCCGTTCGGAACGAAATCGTTGATACTGGTGCCTCCTCCGTGCCTGCCATTAGCTGTACTATTCTCTTGTCCATCAGAACATCGTGGATGATCAGAGGGCCGTTCGAATAGGCGATGGCAAGCAGCGACAGGGCTGGTGTAGGCTCCAGGCAGGCGACAGCACCACACTTCGGCGACGGCGGCAGAATAGTGTAGACCAATTTTCCAGTGCTAATGTTCCAGATTTCGACCCAGCCATCCCGACGGCCCACAAAGATCTTGTTCAAGTAGGTTGGCATGTTGCAAACGCCACCAGTCAGCTCGTTATCCCCTTTTTTCGACGCAACCGTGTGCAGAGTCGTGTAGTGTTCGTAGGTGGCAGTCTTCCAAGCCTCAATTCTTGTCGAGCAGCACGCCACTATCCAAGAACCAAAGATGAGGATCTGCCGTATAGGCTGGTCAAGGTCGCTGGGCAGCGCCAATTCTGCGACCTTCTTGCCACGCTGGAAGACCGAGAACCCTTGAGGGCCTCCATTGCGTGAGTCGCCCCATGCAACAAACACCTTCTCCTTCCATGCATAGGTGGCTGTTATATCGGCAGGAGCCTGGGGACGAGTGATGAAGACAAGGTTGAGACCGCGCTTGAGATCGTACGTCTGAAGAGATCGGCCCACGGAGGTGGTTATTTGGAAGGTCGTTTTGCCCAGGGGTATCGATGTGAAGGGAACAGTGGTAGGAGAGACTAGGCCCACGGTCTATTGGACGGCATTGTTAGCGATTCAACTTTGAAAGAGCCGAGAGCAAAGCATTGAGGCATGTTGCATTGGCTCACCCTGAACGGCGCAAATATTCTGGATCCTTTTGGTGGGTGAGAGACAGTTTTGGCAGGGGCGCCGACTCTCTGGCGCTTAGCAAGGGGAGCATCTTTCTGCTCGGAGTGAGGCATCTTGAACCAGCCCTGCTAATCAATAGATCACCACCGAGTGCCTGATCAAGTTGTATCGAATCAAAACTATTGCAGTCTGGCAATGCGATCGAAGAAATTTGGACCGCTATCTTATCTTATCGTCCGCCCGCAGGTACGTACCCTGGTTCTGGTGCTTCTACCCCAGAGTATTGAGGAGCCCCACTCTGGCACGACAGACACTTGTCACTCGAAAGGAGTCCACGGTTTGTGTTATCTTGGCTTCAGCATGTGTCTTTCACTGACAGTCTGATGCATTTTATTTGAGAATTTCGACTGCGCAGTCAATAGTATGCTTCGGTGACTGGAGACCTGATTTAGAAATGTACTAAGTAATAGCGAGGTACACAATATCTACATTTTAGAAATTGTTTAGACAGTATAGAAGATGTGGGATCTCAGTGAAATATTGCCATTCGACGGACTGGCCTGATTCGGGCCAAATGAAAATACTCAGATGTTGAGAGAGACACCAATCTGTTTGTGCAGATACAGCAACCACTGTAACATTGAACCTTTTCTTACCACTGAGTGGTCTTGCAAGATGCCTAAAATACAACCATGGATGTTTTCCGTGATCGAATTCCCTACTTCGCACGGTTTTTGTGTGCCGAGTCTCGAGTTGGTACTTAGCCTTACGCGGTCAGGCGGTCTCATCTTTGCTTTTTACACGAGGAATTGATTTAATCATGAGCCACTGACCATCTACTTGTACTCAACCATCCTCCCTCCTACGGTAGAATCCAAGAAAGCATTGTAGGGTATATGCCACACATTGAATCTTGAAACCGAAAGACTGACTTATGTTTAAGTGCTCCTATCCTTGAACATGCCTAGGTGTGGAATATCCATGGATTGTCCCCGATCAACGCTGCCCCAACTCTCGCGTGTACTTAGCCGCCTCAGCTGCGAATCGGTATTTCTTGCGCAACCGCGCCCCATACCGGTAGAATATGAAGGGGAAAGGCACGCAGGCCAAAGCTAAGAAGGCTGGAACATACCCTAGGGTAGCTAGACCAGTGCATCCTGAGGCCGCGATACATGTGCTGTTGAGGTCACACGTGTCTTTTGTCAGCTGTTGTCTTCTACTTGTGGATACACCTGGCAATGGGATGCTACGGAGAGATTGCATTAGTAGCTTACACCGGTGAAGAGCGGAAACGCGGCGCCAAAGATGGATCTCAGCATAGCGTTTGCGGCAAGCACGCTGGCAGAGTAGATGGTATATGCATCGACGAGGTAGTTCTGAATAGAGATGTATACAAGTACGAAACCGAAACCGAAAGGTGCCTGAGCGGCAATGGAGATGAGCCAATGGGAGGAGGGGCTATTGGTCCAGGCAAACCAAAATAGACCGATGGGAATGGTGACGCAGCCAACCAAGGACATTGGAAGACGTGCCTCTGGGTTAATTGAGGAGTCGCTGCTGGATTTGCTGGTTTTGGTAGAACGGATAGTCAAGCAGAGGGCGACGACGATGCCGATGGCGATTCCAACGGCAAGGCCAAGGAAGGATAGACCTCCGGTTCCCTGGTCCCAGCCGCGGTATTGTTGATAGGCTATAGCGAAGGCGGCAAAGAAGAGGTAAAGCCAATTCAAAATTGCTGAGCATCAGTTGAGTAATGAGAAACAAGTGGCGAGTGACCCACTGTACCATAAAGAATGGCCATGTAAATGGTGGGCAATACCACGATAGGCTCAAGGCAAACAAGTACCCATGGACGGGCTAAAGCAACCTTGATAGCGGCCAGAAAGGTCTTCTTCTGGCGGTCCTTCTCCAGTTTTGAGACGTATACATGACCTTTGACATGCGAAAGCCGCCGCGCCCGCTTCACAAGCAGGACAGGAGCAAATGTTTCCGGGACTATTAAAGTCATGGCAAGGGAAAAGATGCCTCCGAGAATCGCTCTGGCACCATAATACCGCCACTTAGCACAGAAGCTTTCTGGAAACGCTTGATAGGAGGGGGTTAGAAGTAACGACTTACAGCAATCCCAGAACCCATCTCCTTGCTGCTGTATCCCCTAAAAATCCACCAGCGATTGGACCGAGGGCGAGGCCGAACAGAGGGGCCGAGGAGAAGAATATCATGGCTATCCCTCGCTGCTCATCAGGCCAGATGTCTGCAAGGATCCCGCCAGCAATCGTCAGGGGCGAGGAGGCGAATGCGCCCGCGATGAATCGCATGACAATGAGCGCCTCGACAGTTGGGGCCAAGGCACATGCTGCAGTAAAGAGTGTAAAAGTCAGGTACTACCAGCGTTGAATATGTGGGTCAGCACCCAACACTTATTCTATCAAACTGGAATAGTTGACTGCACATGTGACCGTGGAGATGGATACAAGACGGCAGCCATACAGTTCACTCAATGGACCCCAGATGACAGGCCCGACAGCAAATCTTAAAGCGTGAGCGCGACAGTACACAAAAACAAACACCAAAAGAACTGATGCAATAGGGGAGGGCATGTGTACATGGGTCAGTAGTAACACTTACCCCAGAATGAAGGCCGACAGTCCCAGTTCAAAAACCAGCTCACTGATGGAGAAATCTTGAAAAATCTGGGTGGCGGTTGCGTGTCCAATCCCCCATACATGTGAAATGTACGTGGTGCCTTCATACAGTGTGATCCATGTCAAAGTCGCTTGCATACATGCGGGAGCCCCCATGCAGTAGGCGCCCCGAGGCTGAAGGCCGGTGCGAAGGCACCCCAACTGAGCCCCTCCAGTTCGCTGCAACTGCAGCGCCAGTGCTGGGCTGGGTAGGTAGTTTGGACTAATAATGTGCAAGATGCAGCCTACTCCAGCCTGGGGTACCTGGGTACCTGGGTACTTCGGAGCCTCTGCGGCTGTCGACAATAGAGCCCCGACATCAAAAGCTCGTGATCAGTGATCAACGGCACCACCTTGGGGACGGACGATACAGCCTTGGTCTGGTCGTTTACCAGCAAGATATTGGCATTCTGCCAAGGCCTGAACTAACCACCGGGAGCACTACCGCTCAACTGCCCAGCACAGCACCTACGACTCAGGTCAGAGGAGGCCGCTAGCTGTGCTCCTTTGTGAGGCAGGCCTGGCCTTGGACTCAACCCAACCACCTTCCTTGCCGGCTCCATTCAAAACTCGGTGCCCACTCCACTCCACCCAGCTTTGCCTCACCCTCGACCTCAACCGGCCTGGATTCACCTCGCTCACTGCATCCAAAACTCATTGCACTAGACTGTATTTAAATCCTGCAGGTAGGAGGCAGGCCGTTTACCCCTGCGTCGGAGGACAGACGAGAGTATTGTCGGATCAGACTACGTGAGACGGTAGCTCTGTCATGGATCAACCGCCACCGCCACAAGGCCACCCTCCCGGCCAGGCCACTCCGGAAACCAACTCAACCGGCGAGCAACAGCCCGCATCCTCCACTGGCCCGGCCCCATCGCCAAGGTCTCCTGTCTCCTCTGTTAAGAGCACCCCTTCCACCGACCAAGGAGGCAATGCTGCCGAACCTGGGACCACAGAGATCGCCTCGAGTCTCTCCATGCCGCCCCCAGCCCGGCCCGCAAAGAGCCCACGCCCATCTGCGGCTCAGGGCAGCCGGGATCCTCAGGCTTCTGATACGGTGAACGACGATGCCGCCTCCGTAAAGTCCCGCACGGCCGAGACCAGCTCTCTGCGCAGCTCCAGTTCCTTGCGTGACGTTGTCGCCGCAAGTGACGACCAAGACTCGGAGACTCCTCGCTTGAATCCTGCCACTTCCGCCGACTACGTTGGCGATCACAAGCTGCCTGACCCTGCCATGCCTTCTTCGCGGTCTTCCTTCTCCGAGGCTGATAAGGAGCTGAAGCGCATGAGCATCTCTTCTATCTACTCCATGGCCTCCGCTCGTGGTATTCCAAGCTCAGCAGCGTCAGCTACTGGTTCTGACAACGGCTCCGCTGGCACTCACCGCTCCGTGTCCGGTATCATTGCTTCCTCCTCTGGCAAACAAGGAGAGACCGGCGTATCCAATGTGACCGTTACTACTGGCAGCCAGGGCAACTCTGGAGGGAACCTCGCCCCCCGAGACCAACACCAACATCTCGCAGAGGCCCCGAAGAGGAATCACCCGCAGCCACCTCGCTCTGACCCTTCTGGTGGTGCCCCTAGGCCTCAACCGATCAGAGAAAGAAGTCGAGCCAAGCGAAGACTCAGCGGTAGTACCGCGGCTAGCAGCCACAGTCCAAGCAGTGACCGGACACCTCACCACAGGGAGAAGGAAGAGGGTCAGTCAACACTTCAGCACAACTCATGCGAGAGGGCCCGAGCTGACAGACACAAAAGCGAAACCCGCGCCTCTGGGTCTCATCGGCGTGTGTGCCTTGGATGTCAAGGCCAGGAGCAAGCCCAGCAGAAATATCCTGAATCGTCTCCTAGCGAACCGGGAATTTGATGTAAAGATCTTCGGAGACAAAGTCATCCTAGACGAAGGTGAGGATTTGACTCATTCCACCTGGTCTCACTCGCTAATTTCATGTCAACAGATATCGAGAACTGGCCCGTGTGGTATGTGTCTTCCGTCTTGTGGTCTACCACTGTGATATCTGACTCCCTCAAAGTTGAGCTTTGCTAATCATGAGAACACAGTGACTACCTGATCTCATTCTATTCTGATGGTTTCCCTCTGGAAAAGGCAATCGCATATGTCAAGGCACGGAAGCCATTCTGTGTCAATGATGTGCCCATGCAGCAAGTTCTGTGGGACCGACGCCTGTGTCTCCATCTTCTAGACAGGATCGACGTCCCAACCCCAAAACGCTTGGAAGTGAACCGTGACGGTGGTTCTCGCCTCCTGACTGCCGAGCTAGCGAAGCACATCGAAGATGTTACCGGCATCTCACTGGAGCCGACCCCAACGGACCCAGACAAGATGAAACTACCCCGAAAGGTAGAGCTGCTAGATGACGGTGACATACTAAGCGTCGATGGCGCACTCCTTAAGAAACCTTTCGTCGAGAAGCCTGTGAGCGGCGAAGACCACAACATCATCGTCTATTTCCCCAACGACGACCCCGACTATCCCGGAGGTGCGAGGAAGTTGTTCAGGAAGATTGGGAACAAGAGCTCTGAGTATGTTCCGGACCTCAAAGTCCCGCGCTGCATCACTCAGCCCGGAGAGAGCTTTCTTTACGAAAAGTTTATGAAAGTTGAGAACGCAGAAGATGTGAAGGCTTATACAGTTGGTCCCAACTATTGTCACGCAGAGACTCGGAAGTCGCCAGTTGTCGATGGTGTCGTCCGCCGCAATACGCATGGCAAAGAGGTCCGCTACGTGGCCCATCTTACTGATCTGGAAAAGAGTGTTGCAAGTAGGATTGCGAAAACCTTTGGCCAGCGTGTTTGTGGTTTCGATCTGTTGCGAGCCGATGGAAAGAGCTATGTCATCGACGTCAACGGGTGGAGCTTCGTCAAAGATAACGACGACTACTACGATCGATGTGCAAATATCATGAAGGAGATATTCATCAAAGAACGGATACGTCGAGGCGCAATGACGCCGCCCATGCCGTCTCCTGCGATATCGGATGTCGACCCAATGTCCAGGGCCGCTACTTTCGGCGGCCAGGACAAAGGCTCCAAGGAGACTCCTCTTACAGGGATGCTGCCGAACCAGAAATCAGCCACTGGTAATCAAGGATCCAAGTCGACGCAAGACATCAGAGCTGCCAATTCGCCCAACCCAGATAATGTTCCAAAGTCAGAGGCCGTCACCGCGTCCAAGGCTGGGAGTGGCGCTACCAGTCCTCTGCTGCCTCTGTCTGAACCTCTTGTTCGAAGCATTCCGTCTTCAGCGCCGACGACTGTGCCAGTCACTCCGAATCTGCAGGAGCTAGAAGAAAAGGATGTGCATACGCCGCCGCCGCCGCCGCCCAAGCACTCCTGGAAGCTCAAAGGCATGGTTTCGGTCATTCGACATGCCGATCGTACGCCAAAGCAGAAGTTCAAATTCACGTTTCACACCGACCCGTTCATCGAACTGCTCAGGGGTCATCAGGAGGAAGTTCTGCTCATCGGCGAGCCAGCATTGGCTAGTGTCCTCGAAGCCGTCGAGAAGGCCATGAAGGCTGGCGGCGAGGATCGCGACAAGCTCAGGGCACTGAGAAATGTCCTGGTAAAGAAGAGCAGCTGGCCAGGCACCAAAGTTCAGATCAAGCCGATGTTCCGCAAGAAGAAAACCGAAGAGATGGCTCCAGTCGATGAGAAGAAAGTTTCTCCCGGGGACCCGAGCTCACAGACCACCGAGGACGCTCCCGAAGCTTCGAACTCAGGCAATGAGCTTTCCGGACCCGAGCACAAGCCACGCTTCCCTCCCAAGCGCCATGATTCTCTTTCAGGAGTCACAATGTCCAAGATCACAGCCGCAGAGAACGGCCTCGTTCTCGATAAGCTGCAACTCATAGTGAAATGGGGAGGTGAGCCCACGCACTCGGCCCGTTACCAAGCCCAAGAACTTGGCGAAAACATGCGCAACGACCTGGCTATCCTGAATCGTGATGTCCTCGATGAGATACATGTCTTTAGCAGTTCGGAGAGAAGAGTGACAACGAGTGCCCAGATCTGGTCGTCTGCCTTTTTGGACCGCACAGACCTTCCAGAGGACTTCATCCAGATTCGGAAGGACCTTTTGGATGACTCCAACGCTGCGAAGGACGAGATGGACAAGGTCAAGAAGAAGCTAAAGGGTCTCCTACGCAAGGGTAATGAGCGGCCGCCCCAGTTTGCTTGGCCAGAAAACATGCCCGAACCAGCGGAGGTGCAGACCCGTGTTGTCCAGTTGATGAACTTCCATCGCCGGGTCATGCACTTCAACTTTAGCAAGCTGCGCAGTGGGGCCGTAAACTCGCTCAATGCGGTCTCCAACCCAGGCAGTTCAGAAAAGCTCAAGGCCGGCGAGGGATCTTCCGGGTCAGTTCACTCAATGGCGTCTTCGTTATCCCAGGTCACGGCGGTCAACGAGATTCAAGCTCGATGGTGTTGTGGTGAAGACGCCGAGCTTTTCCGCGAACGATGGGAGAAGCTCTTCACGGAGTTCTGTGACGGGGAGAAGGTTGACCCGAGCAAGATCTCGGAGCTGTACGACACGATGAAATTTGACGCGCTTCATAATCGTCAGTTCTTAGAATGGGTATTTAGACCGTCTAAGGAACTGGTTGAGGAGTTCCGCAAACATGGAGTTGTCGCAGCGGACTCGGACGGCAAGTCGGCTCAACCTCCACACCAGCCCGCCAAATCGTCCGAAGAGGGCAGGAATGGGGAAAAGGGCCCTGGGAGAGATAGCGAAAGAGATGACCATAGGGTCAGGCGGTTGTTCAGAAGGTCGTCCATGGGTAGCAGCATGAGGAAGGCAGATATTGTGGGGGATGCAGAAAAATACTTCGGCCTACAAAGGGGCTCGCCCGAAAGCCAGACCAAGGCGAAGACCGATGATCGCTTCGAGCTACTTCGGGAGCTGTACCAGCTTGCCAAAGTGCTGTTTGACTTCATCTGCCCTCAGGAGTACGGAATATCTGACAGCGAGAAGGTACGTGTTTCCTTGTCCCGTGTGGAAGAGGGTGGTAGTGCTGATTGTGACACTCACAGCTCGAGATTGGCTTGCTTACCTCCCTCCCTCTCCTGCGAGAAATCGTGTCCGATCTGGAAGAGATGCAAGCCTCGGATGACGCGAAGTGCTTCTTCTACTTCACCAAAGAATCCCACATCTACACCCTCCTCAACTGCATCCTGGAAGGTGGCATCGAGACTAAGATCAAGAGGAGCACCATTCCGGAACTGGACTACCTCTCCCAGATCTGCTTTGAGCTCTACGAGTCCGAGACCAATCAGCCCCAAGGCGCCGCTACAGGCGAGGGCTATCCCACCTTCAATTACAGCATCCGCATCGCCATTAGCCCGGGATGTCACGTATATGATCCGCTAGACGTCCAACTCGATAGCAAGCACTGCATCAGTTGCGCGCAGAGGAGGACCCTGACGCCACATTGCGACTGGAAGCAGGTCATCGAGACCCTGCGTGCCAAGTTCCACACTGTCAAACTCCCTAAGAGTTTTGTGGCAGTTAACCTGTCCGACGCATTCTCTTGGTCTGAGAAGCAACATCTAGAGGGCCAGGAATCGCCAGACGCAGGCGACGTCCTCGAAATGAGGAAAGCGCCCGAACGTCCAAAGGCAGACAAGGAGGCCCCAGAACCCGCTACGGTACCGGCTCCGGCAGTAACTGAGGAGCTTGCACAGGTGGTCTCCGCTGCCGCCGCAGCTCAGGACACGGAAGGGGAGGAGTCTACCGAACATGAGGGTGAAGCCTCGGAGACCCAAACCGCTGGTGGTGTGTGATGCAATTGATCGCACAGACCAGAAACAGTTGAACGACGCCTTTCACGGCTGTACCTAGATCCCTCTGCTCTCGTAGTGGGAATGCTTTATTGTCTGACTTGAATAGCGAGGCTGCGACAAGTTCCCTTCGCAGCCAAATAGATAGAACAGCGTCATCTATAGAAAAGAATCGAGATACTCTTGACCTCGACGGCGGATCTCCCTTCCTTGGAACATGCACGACGAGAATGTCGACCCGCCGGTGGTCCTTTTGGCAATGCCTGTCGAGCTGATCATGACGAGATTCCGCGGTGCTGCCCCTGATGGTTCATTACCACATCCACACTATACCACGGGCACATATATGGTGTCTCGGAAGACTTCCCGTCCCCATCCCCTCCCCCCTCCCTCCGTCCATGATATTGTCTGCGGAGCATCATCGCCCTCCCTCTCTCCCTCGTCGCTACCATTGCTGCCCAACCAGAGGACGTCCTCCCTGTCTCCCTGTCATGCCTCCCTGCCTCGATCCTTCTGCCCTCCCGGGAACGTCGATGACGGACCGATACCAGTGTAAAATTGGGACCCAGAATGTGACGTATCAAATACACTGGTCACAAATGGAAGGCGGCCACTTGTCCAACTTCACCACGATGAATGCCTCGAGCGCGTAGAGCGCGATATCCTTATCAGGTGAACTCATGAAGTCAGGAGCCTATATTTTCTGGTGGAGTAAAATGTAGGCCGTGGTGGTGATATTTTCCTCCCCGCTCCCAGCCAATCTCATCCGGCTATGTGATCTCCCGGGCTCAACACGAGCGTGACTTGGGGCGAGGACCGCCTCTAGTATGGTACGGGTGGTTAAACCGACAGGTGGTGGTTGCAAGAAATTGCTCAGATCCTCCCGAGCCGAGATGTGGAGGACCAGAGAACCAAGCGTTAAGCAGGCGGTCGTCAGGCCACGGCCCTGTGGAATCGTTCCCCCACGGAAACAAGGACGAACCCGATGACCTGTCGGCGCCTGGTCCCTGAGCGTACCAAGTTCCGCACTTTGGGGCTCAGCGGCAGTGGCAGTCGATGAGGGAGGATGCAACCGATTGGGGCGCGCGGCGATGTTCTGGGAACTTGTTTTGGAAGCAAGAATAGATGGCTGCACCCGAATTTTATCCAGCCGGTCTACCTAGCCTGCGCCATCTACCAAATAATGACTTTCCGGCGGTCTTACGATCCGCCAAAGCAATAGCACGGATGAATTTATTAGACTCGTCTCGCTGGACGAGCAGGCTCTGCTATGAGTTCCTGTCGGTAGGCAGACAAGAGGCACTGGGCAACCTCGGGTATCGCCCGAATGCGAGAATCGTGGCTTTCGAAGCCCTGCGCAAATGGCACAGGCTCCAGCATCACCCACCCGCGTCTGGTAGTCTCGTCAGCCATAGTTTTGTGCGACTTGGCGCCACTCGCCCTGATCGTCGTGTACACATCATCAGGTGTGGGCAGCAAAGACGGGCCACTTTTGTTGTGTGGTCGCTGCAGGGCGAGGACGGCAGGCACTTCGGTCAAGTGATCATTGGCAGCCGTTGGCCATTCAGACGGGCGCAGATCTTGCCGGGGACCCCATGACTGTCAGTCTGTCGGCACAGGGGCGGCAGCAGGGGTTCTCCTCCAAGTCTGGACATGGACGTTATCTCGAATTCATGTGACTGACGCAGGATCCGTCGTAAGCGTGCCCCCAAAGGTGCACTGATATGAAGACCGGTCAAGAAGTTTTTGGGCCATGACGCTTTTGTAGACGAGCCTTGTGACAGTCACATTTTCTGGACGATCAGAATGAGCTTCTCGCACCATTTTTGGGCGTGACCGGGGCCTGCTCGCAGTCATCTCGCCGGAAGGGCTAAAATCTGACCGTTTCAGGTGTTTTCTGAGGGCCGGTCCGTGGTGTTGCACAGTTCATCGTCAGATTTGGGAAAAAGATGTGACTTCCCTCGATCCCGGCCTCCCGCTGCCAAGTGGCCTCAAGATCAACCGTACCCCGTCGTTTCGACTGGCGTCATGCGATGCCTCAACAGAGAAGTCGGCACTGTTAGACCACGAGCAAGACTTTCAAGCTTGCTATAATTGTCCAGCCGTGATTATCCGAAGGGTGCTTGAAACAGCCTGTGAGTGGTATATCAACTGCTATACACTAGCAACAAGATAGCATGGAATGATCACAGAAGGTGGTGTACTCTAACAACGATCCGGCGACCGGTGAGCAAGGGGTGGGCACCTCTCCGGCGTTGAGGGCGGCGCCTCGATCTCCAGACGTGAGGTCGGCTAGCGGCAGGTTGAGGCTGTTCCGGGGCCCCCAAAGAGATTTATCACAACTCATATTGTTGGCAGTTCAGTGTGCTGAGTAGTGCGCTCCCACCGGTAAGCGGCTTACGGTGCGATTTCCCAAGGCGTGCCAGACTTCTTGATTCGAAAGCCATTGTCCCGCGCGGGCTGGCGCGGCGTGCGAGATGCCACCTTTAGTTGTGGATGCTGTGTCCCCCACCTGCCGAGAGCATTCCTGCTTCGCCTGCCTAGGGAAATGACCGCGGACGTCCCCTGCCATCAACATAGCAAATTATTAATACTACCTCTGCCACGAAGGTAGCACCCCGCCGAGACAGGACCCATAATCCCGAGACGAAGTTTCTTGCCAGCTGTGCCTCGGTCGTAGATCTTCGGACGCCGGGGTACTGTACCCGCAAGCAGCTACTCGTGAATGCCTCTTGTGACCGATATGTTCTCGCCGAGGGCCCTGACTGGTAAATCCCCTTCCTGAAGCTCAATTCGTTTACTAAATTGATCAGACATCGCGCCAAAGTCTATTGAACCTTCACGGTTCTTGGCCTCGGCGAATGGCAGGCACAGAAATGGTCTCTGCAGTATCTGGAGTGCTGCAAGCCCGTCCTCTTTCAGACGCCTGCATGGCTAGCGGCGTTTGGGCGAGGCATTGTTACCTTTGTGCCACGAGCCAACGATGACCGCTGGTATCATGCGATTGTTCAGCGACCCGCAAGAGGTATCGAATGATGTGTGCGTGGAGGTGGAGACGAACCAAGTCCAGTCAAAACTGAGTCTCGGTTGATATTTTGGAAGTTCGCAGAGGCCATGAAGAGACGCACCTGTGCTGTCTGTTAGCCGGGCTGCAGGAAGAGCGTAGGGCAGGAAATCGATTGCATGCGACGACTCGGTAAGGCGCATCCTGCAACAGTCAGCAGTCCAGCACAGTTCAACCAATTGCGATCGGAACAGGATCCAGATCTGGTACCCACTTTCGTGGCAAGCGAGCATGCAGGCAAGACCGCAACCTGGCAGATTCTAGCAGTGATCGATTCGTGTTACCGGCAAGTACCAGGTACCGGTTCCTTGAAAAGCTCGGAGGCATGGAGTGAGGATTTTCACGTCCCGTCGCAAGTCCCGGTTCCTCGGGCCAGCATCTCCTTGTGCAGGCCGGCTGAGCACAAAACGAACTCGTCAAGACAGAAAGACAGCGCGCATGACTGTGGGGAGACTATAGTGGGGATTTGACCAGGCTGTACCGTATCTTCGGCACAGGTGCGGTGCACAGCGAACAGGTAGGTGGCTCGAAGTAGGGTGTTTGTGATCTCTGCGGTCGACCGGAAATGAAATGCTGGATGACTGGGGTCCATAAATTCATGCCGGACTAGGTCAATCATCACATTGACCCGTCCCCTCACCCAGGCAAGTGGATCTCCTTTCTTGCGAAGTTTCCATGTGATACAGCATGAAATTTGGAAACGATAGGAAAATGCAGTGTTCCAGTGGCACCAGGCAGCAGTCATCGAGGTGCTGGCCAACCTGGCAGCCGTGCGCACAACGACATCCCTTCTGGGCGTGATTCTCGTGGCCAGAACCTCACATTCGACGGGACCCAAGGACTCGGCAGCGGAACGTCACCCATGTCAGGCATGTGCGACCCGCCACCTCTTGGACACATTGTTCATGTAGCCGGGTCAGGATCTTTCAGTCGTCGCACAGTCGCGAGATGTGAAGTCGGCGCTTTCTCTGGGCCGAGACGTCAAGCACCGTCTTCCCTAACACGAACAAGTGGGGATTCCGGGTCCTAGTTCCGAGCAAGCCCTACCGGAAAGCGACGTGGAGATTCCAGTGTCCTGTGCTGTTCGGTCCTGGTGGGTTCTGGGATGGGACTCTGACATTCACCAGCACGGCGGTAGAGCTGGAAGGAGCTCTCGTACGCGTAATGTATCAAGGCGTCGGTGCCGGCCTGCAGGGTTGACCGGATTGGTGCTGCGGTCCGGGGTTGTCGAAAGAGTTGGGTAGGATCTGATTGAGTTCGGCGATGGTTATTCGAGAGTGAAGCATTGGGGTGAGATCAAGTTTTCTGCACATAGTAGCCACCGACAGAGGAGCTCAGAGACCTTTGAATAACACGTCAGTAGACTAGAATTTCAATGCAACGGGGGGGGGGGGGAGAGAAAGTGTCGGTAGTGAGCATGTCAGATTTACCTCCCCGTCGTGCTCTTGGTCGGGTCCGTCGCCGTATTCGCCAACGACACAAAAGCATTGGTGGCGATTCCAATCCGAACCGAAGATTCAAATGTTGTAGAACGGAACGGGTTTGTGTCGTGGTGGTCAGTCAGTAGGTAGCCTGGTCTACAGCCTCAGTAAACTGCAAGAAGGGGCGGCCGGTAGACACGGGCCCATCTACGCCCTGGCCGGATACGTACCCAAGTACAAAGTACCCGGGGAGCTGACGTCCAAAGCTGCAGGACCCACCTGCAAGCGTTGACCACCTGGGAAGCGGAATCGGCCGTTACGACATGCGGGGCATGTCGTACAAGTGAATCAACTCGCATGCACACTCTCGCGGGGCGAGCCTCTCTGTGCCTCCGCTTGTGCACACCCGTCGCTCTCCCGGTGCTGACCCGGTGCTCACATCTTTCTGCGAAATGTCTAGGCGAAATGCCCATCGTATCATCAACATGTTCTGACGATTATGCGAGCCCGATTATGCGGGCCCGCCCTGAGGCGCACTCGTCGTCCCTCGCAACAGCGCGAGGACCGCCCACGTCATACGCCAGATCATGTCCATAGCCACACGTGTCCAGGCCAAACGGCCCTGGCGGCGTACGGGGCGGCGGGCCTGGCCAGCTGGACTTGAGACGCATCCTCCCCCGGCAGAGCTGGGGAGATCGAGGGTCAAGATCTGCCCGCGGGGATCTCGGCCGTGGAATCCCAGCTGCTCAAAACCTGGACCGCCGGCCTCGTGTGGATCGAGCCTTGCCCGTGACGGAGGGAACGCAATCTCGCCTGCTGCCCGTGGAAGAATGCCACCCGGTATGAGCCGCTTCGGCTGCGTCCCGAACCACATCCTGCTGGACATGCCTCAGCTTTGCAAACGGGAGTCGTGGAGGCTGTCACGGAAGCGAGCCTCTTGGCTGGCCGCCCTCATCATTCGGTGCCCAGCACGCCTAACCCCGGTTCTCGAGGCGAAACACTCGAGACCCAGCACCCGCCTGAAGCCCCTTACGACGCCTACTATACCCTCCAGTGCTTTCTCGGTCTCTGTCCCTGGCTAGAAGGGACAGCCGAGCCGCCACCACCTCCAGAACCGTGGTAACTCGAGAGCAAGGAACAGGGGCCGGCCCATCTTGAACTGGAGCGGAGAACCGGCAGAGACTGTATTCACATCCGGTCCCTCGTCCACGGCTTCTAAGGTTCAGTAGCTGCAGGTCCAGCCAGGCCCATCCACATGGCGGCAAACCTTAGCCTCAGCCTCGACCTCAGCAGACATGCCCGAGTTTGAGGGCAGATCTGAGGCATCACCGGCTGTGGGGCGTTCGCCCCTGTGTGTTTAACGCCGTCAAGGAGTGATCTTTTGTGCACCCCCATCCGAGTGGGTCCCTGCATCTGACAGGTGGTTCTTAACCGAGTCGATAGGGTATTTGGTTAGGATCCCGGTACTGGTAAACCTGTCTGCCCCCCGACCCTTGAGCTTTTTGGCAGGCTTGGGTGATGCTCGACTCTGAAGCCAGCACTTGAGCTATGTCATTTAACGGGGCCTGCTTTTAGCCCTAGGAGCAGCAGCACGCCAGAAACAGACCCTGGTACTCGGCATACCAAGTGCCTGAGCAAGGGCGATCTGATCGGCCAAGGAGCCATCTTCACAAGCAGCCATATTTTCGGACAAGAATGTACCGGTACCCAAGGAGTACGGGACGGTCAATTCGAACGCCGTTGCCGTCCCTCCATCCAATCCCTCCTGACGCTTGCTTCCGCGCCATGCTGTCTGTACCCAACCCACAGCACAAATCAAGCGCGCGCCGCTCTGGCAGAATCCCCACTGTGCTTGTGTCCCCTTTTACATGTCCACCCATGTTGCTCAGGACCTGCCCGCCCTAAGCCTTATCCTGCTTTTCTTAACAGCTCGTCCTGGTCTCATTCGCAGCTTCTATTCCGGCTCTTGTTCCCTGTCGTAATTAATAGAGACATGTCCTGGGCAGACTACTTTCGGCAATCGGGTGTGGTCGTCATTATGCCGGTGCCATGACCCTCGAGGCCAGAGGATAAATATCATGTCATCGGCCCACCCACAAGTGGATGGGCCACACAAATTGTTCTCACGAGTTCTCAAGCAAGTAACCCCCCACGATATATATATCACGACCTTTCACGTGCGACCAAGAGAAGCCGGAACACTACCTCTGCCACCAAGATCTACTCCAGCATCATAGACACTTTACTTTACACACGAAAGGCAAGGCCTGTCTGTCTGTCTGTCTGTCTGTCTATCTATCTATCTGTCTATCTCCAGAGAACATCGCCGGCGTCACGCACATCAAAGCCCCGTGTCCGCCTCGCTCATCCTACCCGTGGAAACATTGCAGCCCTACAGTCACAGCCTCCCGTCCTTGAAGCCTGGAGGCAAACAAGTCAAACAGGTCCTGGCTTGAGGAAAACCGTTCGCTTCACTCCCAGCCCCAAGGTTCCCTGCCGACTTTTATAGCGTTGTTTGTAGCTCATAAGATAGCCCGGCGCTCTTGCGACGTTTTACACTGAGCAACGCCGGAACCCAGGGTCACCGCGGCAGTATCATTTTCCAACCAGATACTTTTTGGCCGGGATCTTTGTTGCCCAAAGCCAAACCTTGACTCCTCAGATACACAGCGCGGGGATCCCACTGGCTCGCGCGCACCAAAAATATCCCTTCCATCGCAAATCGCCTTTCTGCTGCCATCGAGGAGGTACTTTCCAGGGTCACCCATCTCAGAGCCACAGCTTGGACTGGGATACGAAAAGTAGTCAGGCTTTCCCTGTCCAAACACACGACAGGCCCAGTGCAACTGTGATCTGCCCTGGCCCCAGCGCGTCACCGCCCCCATCAGAGTCACTATTTCACTGCTCCATCGCCTCCCTCCTTTCCACGTGGAGGACCCACCTCATCCTCGACCAGACGTTCTCTGCCGACCTTTTCCAACCAGCCTCTTGCCTGGGCGGGAGGTTCGCAGGCTGATTGACGCCTTACACCAAAAGCTTCCTCTCGCGATGGCTATCCAGAGCAACTGCGCGCACTCCTTCCAGGTTATTAAATCGGACAGCACGCTGATTGTGTGGCACTGCAACCTCTGCCACTCGGGGCCCTTCTACATCATTTTCGAGTGTCGATATTGCAAGCTCCACACGTGCCGCCCGTGTACTCAGGGTGCCTAGAACGCGGACGACGACGACGGCCGCGGCGACAATGACATTTCCCCCAGATGTGTCCTGGTTGGGGGCTGGCTGGACCGGAACCCTCCCACCCAAAATCCATTACCGACCAAGCCGGCGTGGGGGCACACAAGCGGGCGCCTTGGAGTTTCCTCTTTGGTATATCTTGCGTTGGGGCGCCAAACGGGCTGGCTACCAGCTCCTGCGAGCCAGATGTGAGTGCCTCCCCTAGCTCCCCAGGATGGCCTAGATCCTTGGTGTATATGTGCCGCTTGTGCTTCTGCAGCGCAGATCTGGCAAGCCACGCCATGACGGCCCCATGCACAGAAGCGTTGTTTCAGCCCAGCCTGGATTCGATCACCTAGCTGCTGGGGCTTGGTACCAATGGAACTCGCCGTGTTCCCAAGCAATTTGGAATATACCCACTGCCTTTTGGAAGGAAAGAACACACAAAAAAAAGGAGCACACCTCATTCCTGCAAACAAATGAGCTGACATCACGACTTCTGCAGATCTGACCAGCCCGGAAGCCAGACACACTCAATACTGGGGCCTAGTACTCATTGGCCTCACGACGGCTTCCGGCCGCGCGGGTCTGAGAGCTGCGGGGAAGCAACCGGTCTGCCGAAGCAATCGGAGCGAATCCGACCAGGCTTTTGGAGAAGGAATGCCAAGGCTGATCCCAGGAAGCTCAGTTCAGACGGGTCAGATGATTCTGGGTGTGTTGTGACTTGAGGCCATCGTCGGGCCGCGGCTCAACAGGAGACGATATTTCGACTTTTGACTTCCTAGCGATGATGATTTCCAATGATACCCTCCATCGGCACTCTGTCCAAAATCTGCGAACTATTGACTGGTCTCTGCTGGAGAGGAACCACTGTCAGTTTCTGGCATGTCAAGGTGCATTAGCGGGGATGCAGGGCTTCACACCATCAGCTGTCCTGCCTGCCACGAGCACCTAGCCACGCACGCAGCGTTTCCCAGATGGTGTCTGGACCCTTCCGAAGTTACACGCCTGTCTTTTAAGCTTTCCAGCACTCCGGCCAATCTGACGATCCCTACACGAACCTCGATCATAGCACTTCAACAAAATGACACCATTCTCCGCAACAGCAATCATACGCCGAACCAGCCCTACATCGCTCTCGGATGCTCCCAGAAGGAGACTGTTTCCCCGTACTTTTTCCATGCTTCCTTGTTTTTCTCCTTTGTCTGGCCTTGGATTAGGAGTTGGCGGGCGATCGAGGCATCATAATTCTAGATTGGCACCGGCGTGCACAGAACTCACGACTCTTCTTTTTTTCAAAAACGGCGGTCAAGGGATGGCGTTCCAGTAAACAAAACAAAAAAGCTAGGCGCGGTCTGGTACACAGGGTCACTTCGTCATTCAGCTGCTTTTTAATTATTTCTCTGGTCCTGCTAGCTCAATGTGTCTTGCTCTCTCAAAGTTGGTTGGCCCGCCCACAGTTGTCATCCATCGCCAGGTTACAATTATGTTGCGCGATTGTCAACTTGCCAATGGTGTCTGTACTTCTTTTGGCGCGTTCTTGGTCGCGCTTTCCGAATCTAACGGCATTTCTTAAGACCAGATCATTGTCTGGTACGCGAGCAAATACACGGCAAGATGGGGAGGTGAACAATGAAGATCGTGGGCCTCCTCACACTATTCTGTATATCACAATCAAATTCATGCTGCTCAAGGTTCCTCCAATAAGACTTGCCCAAGTGCGACGCGGCGGTGTGCAACCACCCAGTCAAGCTGATGCCAGAAGCATGTGTTGCAGTTGGAATACTGTGTAACCGAAGTCAAAGTTGAGGCTCAAGCGATCTCGGGGGTTCCATCGCCCTCCTCTTTTGTCTTTTTCGTATTTCCCTATTCAGCATTCCCGCCAGTCACATGCGTCCCGGTCGCACAGCGTTGCCTTTTCGAGGCGGGAGCCGTCGTCTATGATGGCTTGACTGAGGAATGCTGCATCTACCCGCTGCGTCTGTTTCCTCTGCTGCCCCGCCCTCTTTTTTTATTACCCAGGGCCCCGGGTTATAAGCGAGCTCTGTGTGTCCATGTTGTGCGACGTGACAGATCTGATAATGGCCAGACATGGTTAAGGCGTCTTTCCATGCGGGAGCATCCCGGGCTGGCTTGGCCCTCTCATCACCACACTTGTTCCATATGCTCTCGTCTTGCAGCAAAGACAGTAATACTCCAAGAAGCAAGTAAAGTATCCCGACTTCGGGAATAAAGTTCGGGCGGTTTGGTTTCGAGGAGATGAGGCCCGTCTCACTCGAGCAAGGGTCCACGAGCCTGGGCGTCAGGCACTGAGGCCTGTTGTTTTCCCGGAGCCGCTGCCCGTCGCTCGCCTAATACCCGTCGTTGCCAGCTGGTCCCGTGGGAGGGCGTCGAATTGGGTTGGGGCTTCTGGGACACGATCCTACCTGCTGTCTTTACGGGCAGTAATATGCTTTGCTCGACCAATAATGGTACTGGCTCGCCTTACCACGTGGCTTGCTTCGCCTGTGTGACCTTTTGGGTCCCGTTCGTCAATGTGACGCCAACGATGCCGAATAACCTGGGATTGTTTTGGGTTTCCCCGTTGTACTGTTGCCCTTCGTCTTTTCGGGCAAGCCGATGGCATGTTCCCCGAGGCCGATGCAGCTCCTATTCGCTGTCTACACTTCCAGCCATCCGATGTAGGCTTCCACCAAATTCCAAGCGCGATACCACGCTTCAGCAGTTTCCAACCTCGCAATACATCATTGTCAATCACTAACCATGTCACTACTCGTTGATGAATACGTACACCGGACCCACCGGGGAGCAAATGCTCCAAACTGCAGCAGAGAGCGGCAAAACGCGCATAACTATTGCAGGGTCCAAAATTGTCCGAGACCATGTGCAGATCGAGCCCTGTCTAGCCCGCCGCATCGCGTTCGTTTACAGTGAAACGTGTCGCGTGACTGGAGCTTCCTGCGGACCTGACGGGGGCCGCAAACGAGGTCTGGGGACGGAGCAGGGGGAGGCCGGCGAGCACACAGGACCCTCGGGCCGACGACTGGAGGCTCGCATGCGGTTGTATCGTCCAAGTCCATCTCAGCTGAGAGACGTACAGCGCCCAGGAGGTGAAACAATTCGCCATGCGTACCACGGAGATGCTTGCGCCAGCCAGTTCCGCCTCTACCTTCCAGGGTTCAGGGCCAAAAGGTGTAGCAGCGATGAGACCGCACGGTGATTGGGCCGCCTCTGGCATTCCCACCGTGGGTGCCCAATCCAGGCAGAGTGACGTCTCCGCAGGCAGGAGAGCCCCCTCGTTGCGAGCGCTCACAGGCGCGATTGGGCGATGTCACTGCCGCGCAGGAACGAGACGCTTGGCAGATCTGGTATCGTGGAGGGGAACTTCCTCGCCCGGGGAACTGCCGGATACAGCACCGCCCCCTTCCCGCAGTCCCAGATTTCTTCAGGACCGTACGACCATCAGCGATTTCCTGTGATCGATCCAACGCCCACGGGCGGCACGGGAGCTGGATAGCCGCCCACCCTAGCGGTGTGTGCGCGCGGGCGGGCACGAGCAATGATGGAAGAGAGTCGTCAACATGCGGTGAGAGTGCAGCGGGCCGCAGGTGGAAGGCAACATGAAGTCAGTCAAGTCACAGGTGATAGGCCGCCAGGTGCCCTGTCAACTCCCGCGAGTGAAACTCCGAGACCCCGGTTGACGGGGCAGGAGCTGAGAAAACGTGCCATCGGCGGCCGAGATCGTCCAGGCGTTGAGACCAGTGCGATATGCATACGGTACCAGACCCCAAGAAGACTCTTCTTTCCAAACGATATGAAAATAAGCGGTGAGGGGCTAGCCAGATGGCGTGGAGAGGCAGTGATACTTCAGGGTCCTCCCCAGGAAACCTTGAATGAACGTGCGGCCCTACACTCCGGGGAAGGTTTGTAGGCACTCCCGGTGGCTAGGGACGGACCCTATGTATGGCGTTAATGGTCGGGATGTGTGGGCCAGGGTCCCAGGAAGATCAAAACTCCTGGGCCTACTGGCCTTGCAGCCTCTGGACTGCGTGCGTCTAACGGGCGGTGGTGGTGTGTCTAATGTGACTAACGACTTAGCCAGGCACATCGGAGGGCTGCATGAGGCTTGAAACCTTGATCCTAGGCCAAAGTGCCATCGCCAATGTGAGATGGTGGCTTACCTAGCTACGTCTTGGCTCGTCCCAAGGGGCTCCTATCCGGCGACGTGATCGGCGTTTATGTCCTGGAGGGGTTGTTGAGAACGGCATATCTGCCGCAATAAAACGGCTGACCGGAAGACCTGGGTATAGCATCCGGGTCGTATTCAGACATCGCATACAAGCAGTATATTGCGAATTGTTGCGTCGCCGTAATTTTGGAAGTCGTTGATGTCCGTTCCGGCGGCTCCGTGTGCTGCACTGGCAGTGTACTATATGTCAAGAGGATTCAGGCGGATACATAAGGCTTAACAACCTGGCCTAATCTGGCCGAGTACTTCCGCTGCTCAAACGTCCATCTGTCCCTTAGTGATTGAGCTGGGCTCCCTGCCACAAGCAGCGGCTGTAAGCGGTTTGGCGTCCAGCTAGGCGTCCAGCTACAAGGCCAAGACATGTGACTGGACACATATGTGCGTTGCGTGGGAATGGCCGTCCATATCGAATAAGCTTGCCCAAGACTAGGCAATATGGCTTTTCTTCCCAATGGCAGGTGCAGTGCGTGCAAGTTGTCTCAGAATCGGATCATTGTCAGTCAGATGATACAACCAAGAGGAAGTTTGTGCTCAAGAACCGCCGAGGTAGGCCAATGATTCAACAGGTATGCGCCGTGTTTCTTGAGGACACAAGTTTGGCAACAGTCGCGGGCGATCATCCATCACGCCAAGCGACTGTTAGTCCCCGAGTAGCAATTTGCGAGTTGCCGTACTTCGATATCGTTCTGACATAGATCCTACGCGACCTTGCCCACTTCTGGGCAGAATTCTTGGCGTTCGCTTTCTGGGCCGCGATAAAAGACGGGGATCGGTGAATCAGAAAAGCTTATGGGAATACGTTGTAGCAGTCTTGCCTAGGCCATGCAGAGGCTACTCGGCAAAGAGTTGAAACTTCCCCTATTGCCAGTCAAGCAAATGATAGCCCGGACATCTATCAGCGGGCGCCACGGTCTGGCGCCGTGTCGAGCCCTGGCGTACTCAGATAAGCCTCGCCGATCAACCTCGAACGGATACGTCTCTGTTTGAGACTCGACCCCTTCAATTTGTTGCCCGCGCCAACACTATCAGGTCCAGTCGGCGGGGTGTCTCACTGCTTTCAGTATGCGTCCCACAACGCTACACTGGCCTAGAAGAGGCCGTGAGGGGAAGTTGCTGAAGTGAAGAGACAAGAAGTTGAAAAGAACCAATTGGATGAAGAGATGGAATCGAAGAAGAAGAAAGAGACCGACCGGCGCTCTGTAGCACTGAATTCCCATGCATTTCACAACGCAGACCGCCTTCGATGAAGACTTGATCTCAAGATGAGACTGTTTCGTCCTGCAGCTCTGACACGGAGCTTGGTCTGGCAATTCTGTGTCTCCTAGCCTGTCTGGAACCCCATGTTTCCAGTGAGGCATTCTGACAACCAGTAAATGCCGTTGCAACTGCTGTACAAACGAGCTCGAACACGATGGGAAATCCACGTAGGAAGCGCTGGGGACCGACCGCTTCCTCATCTACCTGACAGTGCCAGGCTCGCAGTGCCGGCTGGGGTGGCGTAGCTGTCGTCGCCGATCTCCAGCTTCTTGCCCTAGCAGAAACTCGTTGTACCGTCTTGTCACTGTTCAAGTCTCTATAAGAGGGACAATTCAATCTCCACCCAGACAAATCGCACGAAAATATGCCTGTCAACAGGACGGTGAGCGGTGGGAGGACGTGAAGGTGGTCAGCCGGTGGCTTCTCTGGGCCTACGTGAATCTGGCATGGACAGTACACACTTTTACTTTGGCCCGCACACCTCCTATCTGATCGTCTTCTGGGAGGCCATGACACAGAACATGATCCACTGCAAAGGTGTTATCACGGGGCCGACAACCCGAGCAAAGCTCGCGTCAGAGAAGATGATACAGATACAGACTCCCGAGGCAGCATCTTGCGAGCCAAAATCATCTCCCCGTCATTCCCGGCGATTTGTTTCCCCTGACGGATGCCTTGGGGGATGCTTGCCAAGAGCGGCCATGAGGTCCGCTCAGTGAGACAGCAGCTCGTGCAAGATCAGGTGCTCGTTGGAGTCTTCAGATCTGATAGTCCAGGTTGTGAGTGCTGCTGGGTGGAGAGAGAGAGAGACGGCGATCTAAGACAGCGCCGATCTATCGATCTCAACCACCGAGTCAGTCAGCCCGGCACTTGGGAAAGAGGTTCGGCCCGCTAGCAGCTAAAGCACTGACATCGGAGATTTCGGTTTCATCGCAAGACGGCCGAAAGGGCGAGTCAGTCTCTGCCTTGCATTCCTGGGTGCCTTTTTCATCCGAACCGATGCGCCCAGACTGACGTTGGCTTGCATGGCCTTCTGTCCGCGTGACGACTGCTTGTGTCGACGTCCTACATCGCGGCGCCGGCCCCCTACGCAGATGCAGATGGCCCATACGGTTTGAGCAAACGTCGTGTCATCAGCGACGCACAGCGCACGCAGTGTTGCGGCGTGCCTGCGCCCTACTTGTTGGCGAACTCTTGAGTCCAGTTAGGACACCGGTGTCTTGAAAAGGGTCGACGCCGATCTCAGAACCAGCAATGCCCCTGTCAACTTGGCCACGACATTCCGCAGGTCACGTCATCCCGCACTGGAAAATCGTCTCAAGCCCCCAAGCCTGCCACCTCTTCCAGGCCCCAGACCCTGAATGGTTGTCGTTTGCGCCTGCTGAGAAAGCTGCAGCTTGGCCCGAAAACCCTCATAACAGGATATTTAGCGTTGATCCTGCACTGCCTTGCATGACGGAAGGATCGCGGCCGAGAGCTGCCCAATTCCCCGCTACGGTGGGCGCACAAGGCAGCAAGATTGCATTGCGGCCGCAGTGCTGACAGGAGAATCCTCCAAATGATACTGGACGGGGCGTGCAAACAATTGAAGCCTCCGGCAGAAGCAATCTCTCAGTGCCATATACGCCAACGGGCAGGATTCACCGAGGAGGTGCCGTTCGGTGGTGGATCCTTTGACCGACCATCGTCCGAATATTGACTTTTTGGCTGTATTGGGGCACTTTCTACACAGCTATTGCTGTGCTGTAGAAAGAGGAAACAAAGTTACACGAGAGCCAACCTTACAACATAACCTTGGAACGTCCGACGAACATGTCATTCGCTCATTTCTTGGCTTGACAGAATGCCCCTCCATCAACGGAAGTCCGCTTGGTGTCACCCTCAGCTCGCGTGGGGACGTCATTCTACGAGAAGCTATTGCAAAGCCATCCGCCAATCCAATCCGAACAGCCCTGTATGCCACCGACATGGGACCAGTAAAGCCTTGCTGCGACTTGGATCCTTTCAATTGCCTCGGGTCGGACCACTCGCACTCCCGGGTTGCATCCCCACGAGAACTAGGCTGGTGGGCTCGGGTGACATAAGACGACCCTGCATTGATCCACGAGGCTGTGATCATGGCCCACAAGGGCAGGCAGGCTCAGCTGAGCCAATGGGATGAGGCCAAGTTGGGTTGTCAGAACGATGTGGTTTCGTTCAAAAATCGGAGCAAGCGCTCTCGACGAGGCGTTCTTTCAGACCGGCATTCTGAGTTGATCGGAAAGGCTCTCGCCCTCCTCATATTCATCTTCGTGTGCCACCTTTGTGTGTTCGGGAATATCTCCGAACATATTCACCCACTCACAGCCGTACTGGTCGACGCCGATACCCTACCAGGACAAGTATCGTCTGTCCTAGCGAATATGACACGCCCCAAGACTATCACTTTCTGCTACTGGCTTGCTAAGGCCAGCCTACTCGGGTTTTCATGGGCGGCCACAGACAGAGCAACTTCTATTGATCGTGCCGTGACAGCTATTAAGGCGTTACAGACCTTCTACGATGAGGCAGACGGACTATTTCAGACCACCGGCTGGTGGAATAGTGGTAACTGCCTCACTGTGCTCGGAGATTTCCTCTATCTGTCCGTCGACAGCGCAGATGACTTGGAATTGGAGGACGTGTTTGCCAACACTTTCACCAGAGCCCAACAGGCCACTCAGACCGCAACCAAGACATTAGTGAAGGGCTCGAGCAGGCGTTTGTTCGAATCAAGATATGTTGCCTCTCCGGTCGTGGGTGACTCCGGTCTTGCTTCCAGGGGCTTCAGTGGCTTCATCAACAATTATTACGATGATGAAGGCTGGTGGGCTCTGGCTTGGGTCAGGGCATTCGATGTCACTGGAAATACGGAATATCTTGATATGGCCGAAAGCATCTTCGCGGACATGCAAGGTGGCGTAAACGGTACTTGTGGAGGGGGTATTTGGTGGAGTAAAGATAGAAAATATAAAAACGCAAGTGAGTAACTCCCTGGTTCCGATCACATTCTACAATCTCTCCCATGCTTCCAGCCCTTTGTTAGTCATGTGCCCGACCCTGGCAGGCCTCGGCCCGTGAGAGCCAGGAATACCAGAGCTGAGAAGCGTCCGGGCCATCTCTCTCCTGGTTCAAACCTCTCAAGCGCTTCAGATTCAATGGCTGACTGTTTGAAATTCAGTTGCAAATGAGCTATATCTTTCGGTTGCTGCCTCTCTTGCAAACCGTGCAGCCGACAAAGACGCGTATTTGAGCATCGCCAAGGACGAGTGGGATTGGTTCAAGGGCAGTGGTATGATCAACGATCAGAATTTGATCAATGACGGGCTCGAAATCAATCCTGATGGTTCTTGTTTCAACAACGGAGACACGGTCTGGTCTTACAATCAGGGGGTAATTCTGGGCGGGCTGGTCGAACTCTCCAGAGCCACTGGGGACTCCGGGTACCTGTCCGAGGCTACGTCGATTGCGGAGGCCGCGATAGAGGCTCTTTCAGAAGACGGCATCCTTCACGAAAGCTGCGAGCCTAATGGTTGCGGCGCTGATGGCTCTCAGTTTAAGGGTAAGCGAAGTTGTTCTGTGAACAAAAGCCTCGGATGAGCGGCCAGAGCTGACTTGACACGAACTTTCAGGTATATTCGTTCGGAACTTGCAGTACTTACAACTAGAAGCCCCAAAAAACAGCTTCCGAGATTTCATTCTGGACAACTCGGACTCCATATGGAATAACGACCGCAACAGCAGCAATTACTTGGGTCTCGTGTGGTCGGGCCCAGCCTCTGCCGGCGGGTTTCCTAACGCTAGCACACAAAGTTCGGCATTGGACACGCTTGTAGCTGCGGTGGCTGTATCATACGAGGCATGAACAAGTTTTTGATAGCGAACATGATTCATGTCTAGGTAAATTTTGTATAATGGCCAAGTTCGAGTTTCTGTACTGATGTTCGGAAGAATGTCGCCTGGGATGTGACCCCAAGCTAGAAGGCAGCCCGATTACGAGGCCACGCATCAGGAATTAAGATGCAGTAACGCCGTAACTAGCACAAATTTTATGAGCAGATGCTTTTACGACTAACTGCACTGGAAGGATTTGATGGAAGATCGAGCTGCTCCCGCTTGCGTTCATCTACGTAATGAACACCCCCCCCCCCCGCCCTTTTTCGCGGAGCGGGTAGGGTGGGCCACAGACCCTGACAGCAAGGGTTTTGGAGGTCTGTATTGGCGATAACCTAGCGAGGCCTTCAGCAACCTAGAATATCTGTTGTTTGGTGTGCTCATTTGACTGTAAGCCCCTGTAACGAGCACCGGACAAAACTCGACAGCTATCAGGTTATCTGGTGAGAAGTCACGTCAGGAACCCGCGACCTGTCATCCACCTTCACCAGGCAGACGCTCTGGTGAGGGAAAGTGCTGCATCCAAAGGCTTTGCTGTCGCCACCAAGCACGTCATCATGGAAGACGCGCCGGAGGAAGACTTGGACATCAAGTTGCAAACGGTCTCCAAAGACCTAATTGCCGAATTCGACGCTCGCGTCAGGCCCTTCTTGCGCAAAGCAGATGGATCTGGCCGTGTGCGCTCCCGCGTGCGTGCACGTGAGGTGTCGCATCTTGTGTCAAATGTAGGTGACAAATATCATTCTTGATGCGTATTTGCATTGACTCGTCGGGATAGCTTCTCGACCCGTTTCAGGAACTACCTCAGCTTCTTGATCCGCACTTGCCCAATTGGCTCCCCGTGCTCGCCGAGGCCTTCCTAGAGTACCAGCAGACAAGGCGGAGGAACACCGCTGAAGCGTCGAGTACATCTTCATTGCTGATGCCACTCCCGACCGCAGTGTGCAAGCTGATCTACACATTTTGCAAGATTCGCGGCGAAAAGGTCATCGTGAATTTCCTCAATGTTGAGACACGCTACCTTGAGCTCCTCCTATCCGCTATTGAGGAATCAGAGAGACACCTTGGCTCGGACGGCGCTGTGATTCAGTGGACCTGGGAGGAGCGTTACGTTGTGCTCCTGTGGTTGTCTCATCTCATGTTTGCGCCTTTCGACCTGGCGACAATATCCTCGGTCTACATGCACGACGTCGACCTGGCCGGCGTCCCAGGCTTCCTCTGGCCGTTCAACCCTCCAAGTATTGCAGTGCGGGTCTTACCGCTGGCAACCAAGTACCTGGCCTCGCCTGGTAAAGAGAGAGACGCGGCCAAAACTCTCCTAGTGAGGATGGCCTTGCGTCGGGACATGCAAAAGCTCGGCATCCTGCAGGCTCTCGTCGACTGGGCTCTGTTCTCATTGCACCCGGGCCAAGAGGAAAGCGATTCTGCGGGCATTCATGACTCGAAATACGGGAACAACCAGAATCCTTACACTTATATTGGAGTCCTTGCTTTCCTGGCCGGGGTGCTATCTTCTGCTGACGCATCTGAGGTAGAAAAGTACTCGTCCAAAGTCTTCTATACTGTCAATGCCACTATGTGGGGTGAAGATGCTACTTCTAAAATTATCAACTCATCTGCTGTTGCAAAAAAGACCGTCATCAAGGTCATGCGCTCGATTTCCCTGTCAAAGTTGACAAGGGAGAACCGAGACATGTCGGGTATCCAGCTTGTCGAAACCACGGTGCGGTATCTTCTGAGGAGCCTGTCTGATAAAGATACTCCTGTCAGATTCGCGGCTAGCAAAGCCTTGGGAGCTATCACTCTCAAGTTGTCCAGAGAGATGGCCTCACAAGTCGTGGTAGCTGTTCTACAAGCATTGAAGGAACATGTTCGGCTGGTTGACCAGGGATCAAACTCAGGCTTGTCAAGCTGGCAGCCACTAAAGAGGGATCTGAGCTCAGTGGATCCTCTCGAGTGGCACGGACTGATGCTCACCTTGTCCCATCTCCTGTACCGGCGTTCGCCTCCCCCAGAGAGTCTCGGAGACATCTTGCAAGCACTATTGCTTGGTCTGTCGTTCGAGCAGCGAAGCGCGTCTGGGGTCTCTGTCGGAGCCAATGTTCGCGATGCGGCTTGTTTCGGTGTCTGGGCCGTTGCAAGACGCTACTCCACTCAGGAGCTTCTTGCCGTCAATCATGAGCTGTTGAACGGAGAGCGCAATGAAAGTAGCAATGGCTCTATTTTGCAGTTGCTCGCCACTCACTTGGTAGTTACGGCTTGTCTGGACCCTGCTGGAAACATCAGGCGTGGCTCCTCGGCTGCTCTACAGGAACTTATTGGGAGGCATCCTGATACCGTGGGAAAGGGCATCACGATTGTGCAGACAGTGGATTATCACGCTGTGGCACTGAGATCGAGGGCGATGCAAGATGTTGCTTTGGCCGCCACTAAGCTACATTCACAATACGGAGTGGCCATACTCGAGGCTGTCCTCGACTGGCGGGGTTTGGCTGACGCCAATGATCGTGTTCGAAGATACGCAGGAGCATCGTACGGTATGATTACAGCAGAGCTAGCACGGATGTCTTCGACCAGCACAGAAGTCATCTCCAAATCCGTTGATGTTATAGCATCGTACATTAGGGCGCTCCAACCGCGCCAAGTCGAGGAACGCCACGGTCTACTGCTAGCCATGGCCTCAATTATGGATCAACTTCGACAACTCGTTGCATCGTGCCAAGATGCTCCCCAACAATTAGCACCTTTAATCCAGAGAATGCTATCCGAGCTGGAGTGGAACCTGAAATTCGTCGAAGCCACCACCTTCCGACGTCCGGATCTCATTGCAGAGGCAGCAAGTCGACTTTTCACCTCCTCATTCCCGGTTTTCCAAGCATCACGCCGCGGTATTCATGATATCACGCCGGAAGACTTGGTGACTGCTCCTTGTCTTTTATCGTCCTTGAAGACAAGTCCCGCGAGCACTGCTGTGTTCCGGCTGGCAGGATTATCTGGGACGAACGAGTACCCACCTACTTGGGTCAATGAGCTTATTCCGACAATTTTGAATGGCTATCTTCTTAGGACAGAAGCAAGAGTGGTCGACGCAGTCTCTGAGGCCGCGGTAGCATTGCTGCTGTTGTTGAAACCTGCCCGACGTGATGAACTGATTGAGAGCTGGGCAAATGCTGCACTGAATGCGCAACGAGGCGGCAGCATTAAGGGACACCTGATGGCCTTGACGAGATCTCATGCAGCCATTCGGATGTGTCCTGAAGAGACGAATCACAGAGTCCTGGAGCTCATTCCTAAAACCTTGCTACAATGCTGGGCCAGGGACATAACTGTGGAAGCGAGGGTGTGGATCCTTGAGAGCCTTATTGAAGGCGACATGCTGAAGTATCACGCCCACAATTTGCTTCAGCTGATTACAGAGGCACTGGAAGACTATACGACAGACACAAGAGGGGATGTAGGATCTCATGCTCGATTGCACGCCATACAGGCAACCAAGCACTGGTGGTCGATGATGGAAGACCTAGAAACAAGGCCAGGAAGCGAAGCCACTCAAGCAGCAGCTTCTCGTCTCCTGTTACCAATCATGCGCCTCAGTGCTGAGAAACTTGACAAGGTGAGACCAGGAGCACAGTCAACGCTGTCTCTGGCCTTAAGTTCAGAGTAGGTTCCTTGTCCCCATTCCAATCAGAGGCTAGAACGGAACTGATACAGTCACAGCTCATCAACAGAACTGAGGAAGCGCTCATGTTCATCCCAGGACTACTTTTATTTCCTGCTAGACCTGGCAACCCACCACAACTGGCTACATGGAGAATTCCAGGTCGACGACGGGCCAACGCCTGAGGAGTGGATGGACGAGCTCCTAGCAGGGTACGTGACCTCAGCAGACACAGGCAACGAGGACCTCGTCATAGCCAGCCGCTCCGCACTCTGCGAATACTGCAGTGCAAGCCAGGAGAACCTCGACCGCGTGTGTTCCTCCCTGTACCGAAACATGAAGGCTCGCCAGGGCCAGGACCGGGTCATAGTGCCGACGCTGGAGATCATTGCGTTCCTCCTGTCCGTGGGACTGTACCAGAGGACCAAGACGGTCAATTTCAAGAACCTCTGCCTTCAGGCGCAGAAGGCAAGCTACAAGACCGGCAACGTGCGGAAGCTCGTCGCCTGTGTCAAGGTGTACGGCGGCATCGCGAGCATGGGTAAGGGCTGCGATGGCTTGGCGCCGATGGCGACTGAGGCTCTTGGGCAGAAGAGGCTGGAGGCCGTGGCGGAGGCGAGGAAGAGGCTGGGGGTCTTGATGCTGCACCCCTGGCCACGCGTCCGGACGGCCGTCGTCGACGAGCTTTGGAATGTACTCTCTGGCCATGAGGACGAGATGGCTGGGAGGCTCAAGGGGGTTGACTGGGGCTCGGCCGAGAAGGGTATTTTGAAGCAGTTCGGGTCGGACCTGAGCCTTTAGGGCACCAAAAGGCTTTTACGGCGGATGAGGGCCAGGCAGACATGTAGATGTCCTAGATTCGAGCAACGCAGAAACGACTGCTCCACACAAATGGTAACACAGCACCGAGGACATCATGAAACAGACTCAATCGTTCATCTGCTCCCAACTGGTTACCTTACGATAGGTTGCTCACAAGGACGTTCTGCTATAGGGTTGACCTCCACGAGAGGTTATCCTGTAGGAGATTAGGTAGGAGCACTGCCGAGATCTTTCAGCTTGTAGATGCCGTAGGGTTGTAAGGAACAGTTGAGCAAAACTCGTTGGAGTGTCAGATTTACAAGATTTATTCAAGGCCTAGCATGTGATATCTTTCACCGTCATAACATCTCTGAATCCTAGTGAGACGCCCCAGTTGGAGATGTGGGTTGTCCTACCCGGCCGGTCTAGACTCGGGACCGGCGGCTTGCTCCTGGGCAAGGAGGGCGACACGAATCACCAAGCATGTCATATTTCTGACAAAGGTCACACCAGAGCTGCTGTCCGACTCCTTCGTGTTGCCAGTGACGTCGCGAGTCCTTGCCTTGGGGCTGAACAAGCAAGGAGCAATATCCAATCTCCTTCTCGCAGGTGAACAGACGGGACAGGTGGAACAGATTCACGGTCCCCACTCTTAGCCCCAGCTCCCAGACTCGATCCCACGTGTCAGGCCTGTCAGTGAGTGGGGACGTTGAGAACGAAGAATTGCCTCTTGGCGCGAATTAGGTTCGACGCCGGTATTATTTGATTAGGCTCAACGTCGGCAAAGGGGCCAGAACGGAAGGAAGCTTTGCTGTGGCTTGCAGCCATCGTTCGATGGATAGGACGATTCGCAGGCGCGCCCTACAGGTGGCATCCCAGCCCGGGCTGGCCTTATGTACTGTTGAGACTTGGACTTGCGAGGGTTGTTTGTGATGAAACCAAGAAAGTTTGCGGCGAACAGACATGGAGCAACGGTTATAGCAACCGAGATGCAGAAAGACCAGGGGAGGGGCGCGGCGCAGCAATAGACGCAACGTGTTGGTCGCGAGAGGCGGCGAATCGAAGGCGCGGGCTTCGAGTTCACAAGCCTTGAAATTGAAATGCAGGGAGGACTTTAAACTTTGGTTCAGTCCCACCAGGCTCGACAAAAGATCCCAAAAGCAGATGAGAAATTGGGCCGGAATACGCCACCAAGTCGCAACAGAGACACTCGAGAGGTGTCCTTACAGCGTCACATCCATTACTGTTTTTTTTTTCAAGCCTCAAGCTCGAACCCCCCTCCCTCTCGGCCGGGCTGGGGGGCGCCCGCATCTATCCAGACTTTGCAGATGTATGCAGTAGTCTGATAGGCGTGAATCATCACGACGGCCGTCCAACCCGCCAGCTGCATGACTGTGGTTGGACGGGGGCTGGATCAACTGCCGCAACGCCGAGGCGGACTACTGTGCAAGGCGCTGGCACCAGAGGTCAACGGCCCGTAATTCGATGCTACAGCAACGACGGCATGCATGCAAGTCAAAATCCGCGCGTTCAGGCGGGGATTGCCTCCTTGGACAATCCCGTCTGGGTATGCAGTGCAGCCCGAGGTGCAACGAATCGCGAGCCTGAGGGCCCGACGGCTCCGAGCTCAGGCTTCTGTGTGTATCTGGTGTAGTGTACTGTGTAGTCTGATATTGCGATGCACCGTCCTGCATAGTGCTGCAAGCTCTGGTGGACCCAGCCAGCCACTATCGACCTGATTGCGTTGCAGGGCTTGGAAACTATCGGCCTCGAGTACAGTAGTATTCCAAATGTTTGCTCGGTTCTGCAACACGAGCACTCATTTGAGAATATGGCCACCTGAGATTGGTCAATTGTGAGAGGGAACTGAGTATACGGCATGTACTATCACCGCACACGTACGATCAAACGGCCGAGGCCCAATCTTACCAGCATCGTCGCCCATCAGTGCTGGTCGAGGGCCAATCCTCGTGTGAGGCTTGCGATTCGGAAACAAATAAAGAAACTGACGACATGATTCGCAGTCTGTTCGAGGACAAGGCAACTTGCAGGCGGAAATGATGAGCACGTCGAGCTTGAGGTGGGGGCGGAATGTGGCTGCCTGGAGCTTGATGACGGAGAGAGGAAGAAACCAGAGCAGATCTTAGACCTCCCAGCTCCCGTTCCGACCCCTCAGGCCCCCCCCCCAACGAGTCCCAACCCGGGGTTCGGGGACCCATCCAGCCATCCTTCCCTCATCAAAGAACCCCAGCCTGCCAACCTCTCTCCACCCACACTACCCCCCTCCCCTCCAACTCGAGTTCAAGCTTCGGTTGGCTCCCTGACCTTGACACCTTGGACGGAATATCAACCAGGAGTTACCTGGCCTGCCCAACCCTTGCCTCCCCATTGCCTTTTCTTCCTGGCTCATAGACTACACACAGACACACGACCTGTCTATGCCGTGCTACTGAGAGGTAGTCTTTTGATGAAATTGATTTGAATTGAATCGCCTCGACTCGTGGCCACTCGAGTACCAGACCAATCCGTTCGTCCTGGTACATTCATGCAGCATCCGTCCTGACTGCTTCCGCCTCAATTGACCAGCTGCTGCGCCCGTGGTTTGTTTGCTTGAGTCTCAATGACAGACCTGCTCTCTCCGTCTTGTCCTACACACAACTTCCCCGCCGGCTGAGCTCTTTGTTTGGTCGTTGACATTTGACCTTGGAGTCGACCATAGCTGGCTGCTTGTTTCCAAGCCATCTCGGCCCACCACCAGCTGTCACGAGCTCTCGCATCACGCAACTGTGCTGGGTCCAAGACGCTGCTTGACCCCGACCTGCCCAACGCCAGCCGTCCGTCTGACCAGTGCATGGTAGATCACGTCCTGAACTACCGTCTCGATCGGCATCAAACATTGTGGACCGGCCCCCGTCCCACCTCTGCACGAGTCCGGGCCGGTCCTGTACTGTGGTCCTCCATTCCTCGCTCTGTCTCGTCGCACCCGAGCGCCCTACATCGCTCTACTCCCCGATCAGCGGCTGCTTAGGTCTTAGAAACCTAGCAGCCGCATCTCGCCGCCCAGCATTCCAGCCTCTACCGTATTTGCGCCGGGCCCGTCTTCATGGCGGAGCCCCAGTGCCTCGGCCGTCCCGGAGGACATACAGCTCGCCGTTGAGGCCCTGACCAACCTCAAGGAGCACTGTCCCGACTGGGCCAAGCGACTAGACGAGCTGAGCAGCCAGATCGAACAGAGGCAGCTCGACTTGGCCGAGGTAGCAGAGCAGCAGTCCTCAGGCCTCCTGGACCCCAACGGCCCGTCGACCAAATCCGTACGGAATCGCGGCTCAACCCAGTCGCTGAAGCCCAACGACGATGGTGACGCACATCCCGGTGCGCCAGCATCGAGCAGGGTATGCACTGTGGAGAACAAGAATGCAGCGCACGAGGCACGGCGAGCGTCCGTGGCGTCAAGGGGTGGTATTGACAAACAGCCAAAAGATCAAGACTTGAGCAATGGCAACCCGCCCTTGAGCCCTTCTGCTGCCGAGGGGCAGACGGATCAAGTCATCGCCATCGCCTCGGCTCAGGCGCGGGCGGCGCTTCGAAGGACCCAATTGAGCAAGAAACGCGCTGCTGCCGCCGAGTCCATGCTTTCGGCCGAGGGTGTCACCCCCAGCAAGTATCGCAACCGCAATCTGGTCATGGTGTACTATGATAGCTATGTGCAGTCTTTCTTCGAGGAGCTGGTCAAGTTTGTGAGCGCAAGCCGGAACCTGATGCGCAAGGCCAAGATGGCCGCCAAGGTCGCCCAGATCAAGAAGATGGCGGAGCTGGAGGTGCCGGATGATGACGAGGAGGAATCAGCAGAGGAACCATCCAGCAACGGGGATATGAGTATGGATCTGGACCCGCCACGGCTGGCAAGGCCCAACGGCACGTCACTGACAATGCCTGACGGGATGAAGGTGGACCTGCCCGACGATCAGGAGGACACTCGGGCAAATGCTGCTCAGACCCAACCAGATCAGAACGTGAACCACGTTTCGTCGCCCGCAACCAACCACGCCCGTTCGCCACAACCACGCACACCGACGGCCACAAACGGCCATGGCAATGGAAATAGTCACAAGCTCAAGCCCAACGCCGTACCCAGCGCGAGATCGAAGCTCGGTGGTGGTTATTCGTCCTTTTCCTCTTTCGGCTTGGGATCCGGGGACTCTCAACAGCCTGATGTCTTTGATGAGCTGGACAAGAGCCTGGAGTCCGTCCAGTCCATGTGTGAGCACGCGGCGCATCAGTTCCTGAGGGATGGCGATTGCAGCGACGAAGTTGTGAAGATCAAAGATCGACTTAGTGGGACCAAGAACTCCGCAGAAAAGGAAGTAAATCGCATATTGGATCAGGACGAGACCCTCAAAGCCAAGCTCAGCGAAGCGCCACCTCGAGCTAGAAGCTACCGCCCACAAAGTATGAGACGGGGCGCCAGCCTTGCCGCGACAAGCCCGACTGCTGCGAAAGGGAGCGCTGAGGTTCCGAAGATTACGAGCGGCGGGTTCGATGGCAACAAGCTCTTAGCGGATTCGGAATCGAGCCCATTTGGGGGATCAGGTGGCGTTCTAGAGGTTGATGATGGGAGTGAAGAGGAAAACCGGGAACTGCCGAAGTTGCAATATCGATCGACACGGGCGATGGGCGCACTCAAGACCGCGTCTCGAGGAGCGTGAGGCTAGTTGGAAATCTCCATGGCCAAATCAAACGAGACAACGGACAATCCTCGGAAGACGACATCAGCGAAATACCACAAAGTTGGGACTCTCGTTCACACAGAGCGTCAGCCCCCATGGTAAGAGTTGTTCGCAGACTACTGGGCAAATGGCCCAAGGGACCAGTTCCAGATCATTTCGGCCGAACCGTCACGCGACCACGTGGGAGTCGAACAAGCGGGCCATTAGGTTGAGACAACCACGTGGCTTCACGCGGGAAGGATTTGAGTAGCCAGGGACGAATCGTTGCATATAGCGTGTACGTCAAGTTTTGGATACAGCCAAGAGCATCGAGCAACATATGATGGAGTGCACATAGCTCGAAACGGTTGGCATGTTATGAGGATACAAGAGCACTGTTTTACGCACTCGGAGGCCTAAAAGTCAATGTCCATTTAAAAGATGGTTCTATGGACGTAACGCAGATACCCTGAGCATTCCACAAATTATCCTACCAGAGGATATGCGCAAGCCAAAAAATTCGCACGTAAAAATACCGGCAACATTGCCGCCGTCAGTAGATTTTGACCATTTTCCACCTCGGAGTATTCGAAAGAAGTGGCACCCGATTTTGATTCTTCTGCTTAATTTTCAATTTGTCCTCTGTTCTAATTTGAATGTCCATTCTCCTTTCAAGTTGCCAGCTCGGACAGAGACCATTTCCTTTGTCGTGAGAGCCGAGTTTTCGGTGTATGGATCGCTTGAAATGACAGGCAGCGGGTATCGCAGGTACGAAGTCTTCAAGCGTCACCATTTCAGAACGTCACCTGCCTCCTCATCGTTTCGTCCAGCTCCCTCCGGCGGCGGGCGCGATACTCGGCGTTTCTAGGCCCCGGACCATCCTCTCGTTCAGGAGACGCCGACCCTGGCCGTGGCTGTCCGCCTCGCTCCTGACTACCCTCCCCTCCGGTACTCCCCTCCGGCTGCGTATGTCCAGGGGGCACCTTCCGCTCCCAGTTGACAGTCCACACAAGCAATTGCGGGCCCTTGTTGAGCGCCAGCAGCTTCTGCCTCTTGGTGCACTCCTCGCAGTTGGGCGACCCTTCTTCCTCGCCCCAAGCGGCCCTGCAAGCGTGACACATTGCCGAGAAGTGATGTGGTAGACCGCGCCAGCTGGTCTTCTGTACCGGCTGGTCCGCCGCAGATAGTACGTCCAGATCATCCGACCAGGGCAGGAGGTTGACTGGGGTGTCGTTGCGGCTCCTCTCCATGTGACTGAACGTGTACGGGTCTCGCTCGGTGCCACATAGTCGCCGCAGCACGGGAAACCGCCAGCGAAGGTGAGCCCATTCCACGATTGCTTCCATCTCGGACTTCTTATCCTCTGATGTCTCGAAGTCGATGGTCAACTTTCCGAGATTAGGCATCCGCAGGAAGAGAAGGCCCCAGCAGTCCCAGCGCGGGATCGAGCTCGGTGTCGTGCAGCGCAAGCACGGCTCCACGCGCTTGTCGGTCTCGGCTGAGGTGCGCATGCTATTCAACATGTGAGCCACTGGGGATGGGCTCCCGCGGTTCGTGCGTGGGCTGAAGGGGTTGATCACTAGCGGCGCATCTTCCTCCCAGTGCCACCAATCTGTGCGACGCAGGTAAACACGTAGACTTGTGAGGTGCTCTGTTAGACGCCAGAGGCTGGTCCCGCCGGGCTCTGAAAGATTTCTTGGTGCTAATTGTCGTAGGCTCTCCCAGATCGCTGGCCCCGCGGAGCCCGGCCGGTATGCATGTTGGGGTAGTGAACCAGGAGGAAGAGCACCTTGGTATGACTGAGGATGGAGGATAGGTCGAAAAACCACCGGTCCCAGCAAATGAGGGTTATTGAAATGCAATTGATTAAGAGGCGCTCGAGAGCTGTGACGCTGGAGATAGGCGTCTGCAGTGAATACGCCCGTTACAAGATCCATCAGATCCCACTCGAGGTAGCACATCTGTGGGAATAGTTTCAGGTTGCGAATGTGCTGAGCAGCTCCTCGGGGAAGCCCAGAGACATAGTCCCTGGGCGAGTGTGGACACCAACGCGGCCCTCTTGCATTGTAGAAGATCTTGCTACCTTCAGACGGAAGCTTGCAGGCTTCGAGGTAGACGCGTCGACAAGTCCCGAGCAAGGCTGTCTTCATCTTGCGGTGCCCCGTGTAACCGGGGCGGAACCAATCCCAACTGTGCTTCATCTCACGGACGCGGAGGAGTAATGAAGCCGGGGGCGGCTGTACTGCTGGTGCTGGGCCATTCTCCACGTCGGGTGTTTGAGCGCTGCTTTCCTGTTCTTCTTGGTCACTTGCCTCGCTGGCTGGATCATTTCCCAGGCCGGGCTCGTCTTCAAGCTTCTCGTGATCATCACGGGCAAAGAATTCATGTTGGATGGGGCGGTCCAGCGCTGGTGCAATGAACTCAGCGAGTGCGTACTCGAAGACCAGGTTGCGAAGCTCGGGAGGGAGCACGCTGAAGAGAGGCGATGACTTTTGTTGATTTACATTGTCCCAAGAGTCGATGCGATAGTTCATTGGGACTGGATCCTCGCTTGAGGGGCGAGCATTGTTTGTGTCTGCCATGATAAAAAGACGCCTGCACTAGGGCAAGGCAACGGTCAAGAGAAACTTGAAGAGAAAACTTAGCCAAAGGGAGAACGGGAGGAATTGGGAAAGGGGGAGGGAAGGCAGCAGTCCTAGACTGGACCAACAGCTCTCATATCTGTTCCTGTGTCATGGTCGGGAGCAGCGTTACCTGTGCCACCTCACGTTGAACGCTTGTTCGAAACGATTCGATGTCCGTTGCGTTGCCTGCTGCGTGTCGACGCGAGGCGAAAAGACGCGGGCCACAGGCGGACCACTGCAGAAGCTCTGCTGAGCTGTAGGTTGCCTCGTCCAAGTAAGTACATTAGAGATCGGCATGTACATCAGATTGACTACCACTACCACACGGATCCCACAGTGGGGCTGCTCCAGTCTGACCACCTTGTTAGTGTACCTCTGTGTGTAGTGTTAGTGTGGGAGCATGGGCCAGCAGTTCACCGCGGGGTAGCTCCCATCCTTCGCGTTTCTCCAGGCCAAGGCCCGAATTTGCATGTTTTAAGCCAGCCTCAAGATAAACGCGATACCTACCCACCTTTTCTTTCACTGCTAGCCTTGTCCCACCAGCCAGCATGTCAACCCCAGAGGACCTCGTGCCTCGGTTCAAGCTCGAGCGCTTGCTCAACCAGGGTAAGGCGACCGTTCTGTCCCGCCGGCCGGAGTGACCCCTACGATGTCTGACCCGGGCCGTCTTTCACTCCAGACCAAGCAGGCAGAAGATCCTCGCTCCTCGGCACCATCGACGGGCAGCCAGCCTTGTTGGTCCTTGAGCGCGCGCCATTTCCCAACTCCCATCAGTACCTTGGGTCGATAGCCGGTAGCCTTCGCACACTCAAGAATCTGGGCGCCAATGACATCTACCACTGGTACATGGCCAGCAGCGGCGCCATTCCTGACACAAAGAGTGATGACGACTTCGCCGACCTGAAGATCAACCTGATATACCCGTGCACGGAGCAGCACGTAAAGAAATACAGCAAACAAGGGGTCCGATTCGTGACGGAAACACCCGAGATCTACAGGGACAGGATCCGGCCACACATGCAGGCAAAACGAGACCAGGGCCGACTCAATTGGGTCTTCAACATTATCGAGGGGCGCAAGGAGGTCGAGGATGTCATTTATAGGACTCCTCTCGGCGAGGCTGGTGATGAGGGCTTCCTCCTCCTCCCAGACCTGAACTGGGACAGGAAGACAATCGAGGCTCTGCATTTGCTGGGCATAGTGGAGCGCCGAGACATCTGGAGCCTGCGAGACCTCAAGGTCAAGCACATCCCTTGGCTCGAGCACATGAAGGCCAAGTTCATCGAGGCCACTGAGAAGGTATATCCCGACATCGAGCCCGACCAGTTGAAGCTGTACGTGCACTACCAGCCAACGTACTACCACTTCCACATCCATATCGTCCACGTGGCCCTCGAGGCCGGCGCGACACAGGCAACGGGCAAGGCCATCGGGCTGGAGAGCATAATCGAGCATCTGAAGGGCATGGGCGACGATCAAGAGAAGGGCATGGACTCGGTGTCATTGAGCTACACGCTCGGCGAGGCTAGCGAACTGTGGACGGAGGTGTTCGAGCCGCTCAAGCGCGGTACTTCTTCTCGATCGCCAGCACCAGGTCGTTAACCTCGGCCCCATGTGGGCAGTCCGTCCATTCTCCACCGTCTCGGACGCAGTAGAACTCCTCGTCCAGGCGTACCGTACAGCTCTTGGTGACTCCGGCCTAGAGCATGCGGTGTTAGTCAAGTAAAGTCTCAAAGATAAATGTCAGCAGGCGCAGTGGCATCATACATCTGATGAGCGGCGGACACTGTTTCGGAGCATCTCGACTCCCCAGGCACCGTCGTCCTTGCTTGCGCACTTGTCCAGCTTTCCAAAATCAATGGCATGCTCCAGAGCGCAGTCCTCAATGAGGCTCCTCTGCGGGATGTGTTGGTAGTCCTTCATCAAACACATGGAGAATCCGAGGTAGGTCTTCGGGTCGGGGTACAGGTCTTCAGCACAGAGAAGCATGATATTACCGAGACCTAGTCGAGGCGAGTCCGGTCAGTCTTCATATATTCGAGACTCGGCCGGGTGCGGCCCTGGCAAGCACGCAATCTAGATGGGGGGGGGGGGAATTGTTGACTCACATTCCTCAGGGCCGTGCATACAGTCGATGCCGTCGTTCTCGGTCGGCGTCCCAATAAAGGACAGGGTGAAGTTGACCTTGTCGACGACGCGCACCATGGCGGGCAGGATCAACTTCTGAAGGCAGTCCTTGGCGTCCGGGCACTTGGACATGATGTGCGCCTCGAGCGGCACAAGGGCGGCATTCGCGTCTGCGCCCGAGGCCGAGCCCGGCATCGCCACTTGGAGCGTGTTGGAGATGCGCGACGAGATGTCCGGCAGCGGACCGAGGGCCGACGACGGCTTCGCATAGAGGTAGAGGCAGAGGACGACCAGCGTCAGCACCAGCAGAGGCCGGAACCGCCCTGCCCTCCGGGCGTGGGTCCGCATCGGCGAGCCTGCCGCGCGCGGGGGAAACGTCTTGTACTTGGCGTACTTCTCGTCCATCTTGGATATTGGTTCAGGTGTTGCTTTTTCTGTAGCGTGTAAAACAACAATGGCCAGGTAGCTCCTGTCAGTTATCCTGGGGGTGGGAGGGCCGGCGACGTGGCCATGACAAGTACGAGTATGGCTCTTCGAGCTATCAGCCAGTCTATCAGCAATCGTGAAGTGTTGGACTACAGTGGCGTGATTCAGGGATAGGGTATGGGGAATCCGGGCAGGTTGGAGAAGCTTTGGGAAGGTGTGGGGGGGAGGGGGGGGTTGGGCGAATATCCATAGGTGTTGATGCCAATATCTCAAGGCCTGATGAGAGTTAGGGTTTCTAACTATGAGACAGATACGTGACCGAAACTCATAAACGCCGTCGGTCTATTGCACAATAGTCAGGACGCAATCATGATTGTAGCAATACAGCGTCCCGAGGGAGGCTTGGGCCATAACAGTTGCCAGAGCATTTGGAGGATCTCGCCGGGTAAGCTGCGAAGACACATGATGTTTTTTAATATGTGTTTTCTAGGCGGACAGTCTGTTGTATGTTTTACTTACAACAGCATCTGTCCTATGGCGTGCTGGCTTGATAGCAACCTTGCAGGGAGGAGGGTAAAAGATTATCATATTCGCTTTGTCATGTCACGCTGGGAGAGGGGCAGTTTGCCGAGGTGTAACAATCCAGACAACCAGGACTGTGCAGCGAGGTGCCGAGCAGCAGACGCCGCACGGCTCGGTATGCATTATCTGGGAGTTCCAACGAAACGTTGGCCGTGGTGGTGGCCGCTTGCGACTCGACGTTACGTTGTCACGGTTGCGCTCACCTTGTGGAGTCGTCAGTCTTGAAAGTGGGATGGCATGTGGGCAGGGGCCAGTGGCGTTTTAATAGGAGCACCTCACCTGCCTGCGTGAACGGCCTACCTAGGTAGCTACTGACCTTTAGTTAGCTGCTTGGGTCCTCCTCTGTCCAGCGGCTCACCCTATCGAGCCTGCATGACCTCACTCACACATTCTACCGTTAGGTGCTTGCAGTGAATGAAGACTAGAGACAAACGGCTTGTTGTTTCCAAGGTCATGAGCAGCCGTTCACTCTTTGTTGTATCTCTTACTCGCCTCACTCTTTTGATCACCTGTGACTCGAATCAATCTTTGGTACCCAACATTTTTCAATCTCATCGAGTATCTTCGGTCTTGAGGCTCAGCAGTAGCAAGCTATGAGCATACGTATCTGTACACCTCAGCACGGCAGACTCAACCAACAATGGCGTCTGGGCAAGAACAAGACCAGCTTCCGCACTCGTTGGGCGGATTCCTCCAGCCGCTGCAGTTAACCGATCAGACTGTCCTCACGCTCTCGCAGGAGCTGTTCATCAAGTTCCAGGAACTGTCCACTAAGTCTGACAACCAGTTCCTGCCAACGCCCATTAGCGAGTCCCTCCTTAGGCGGATCGACCTCGCCGATCGCGGCCGGTGAGTTGTCTCGACTCTGGACACGCCACTCTTTTGCAGTCAAGACTGACCGTTTGCCCGACCGCAGGCACCTTGCTATTGACATGTGAGCTCATTCTTGATTACACAGGATCCCAATCACAAGAACTAGGTCTACGTACTGACCAGGCGCTGCAGAGGGGGGACGAATCTCAGGGTCGGCTTTATCGAACTGCTTGCCGGCGGGGCTGGCGGGCCCAGCAACAAGGGCGATTTGGTCAATGGGCAGGCGGTCCATTCCCCACGGCTGCGTCGGGTCCTGGAGCATTCATGGCCCATTGGCGACCAACTCAAGAACTCAAACTCAGATGACCTCTTCGACTTTATCGGCGACCGCATCGCAGTGGTTGTCCGGCTGGCTTGCGAACGGTGGGGCCTGAAGTCCGAGGACGAACTACCCATGGGCGTCACCTTCAGTTTCCCCATGGAGCAGAAATCGCTGCAAGAGGCGACCCTCATGCCCATGGGCAAGGGTTTTGCGCTCGATTCCAGAGTCGACCTGGGGGCCTATCTTCTTGCTGGTTACGACGAACACCGCGGTGGAAAGCTGCCCCGTATCAGGGTTGCAGCCATTGCGAACGATGCGGTCGCAAGCCTGATCTCGTTCATTTATCAGTACCGCGAAAAGGCTCACCAAAAAGCATGCATGGCCCTCATCTGCGGGACAGGCACCAATGCCACGATACCCTTGAGACTCAGCACCCTCAAGGACAGCAAGCGCCCCAAGACAGTGAGCGTGATACGTGGACAGGCTGGCGGAGACCCAAAGATAGCAGTCAACACCGAATGGAGTATCAACGGCACAATGACTGTTCTGATGAGCCTTGATATTATAACCAGGTGGGATAGACGGCTGAACATGACCGTCGAAAGGCCAGGCTTCCAACCTCTTGAGTACATGACCTCTGGTCGATATCTCGGCGAACTGGGCCGCATCATATTCGAAGAGTACCTAACCGAGGTTCTAAAAATCGACGTGTTCAAACTCCCATATCAGATCAGACAGCCGTGGTCCTTGAGCACGACGTTCCTCAGCCATTTCAAACCGCGGAACGAACAAGGTGGCTCCTTGCTAGAGCAACTGCGGAGGCAATTTCCAATTACGAAGAAAGAGAACGCGAAGTCCTCCGTTGACGAAGATTTTGAGTGGACCCAAGAGGTGGCCGAGGCACTCTACCCATCGAACAGCGAGCCGCAGGTCTCATGGCTGGTTACACAATCGGCCTGCTCACCCTGGCTGAAGAGATACCACCACCTCTGCGGAAGAACAAGATGCCCCTCCGTTCTCCAACAGCCGAGATTATGGTAGGATACACGGGTGGTTGTATAACTGGTTTTCAGAACTACCTACGAGACTGCCAGGGGTTTCTCGATCGGGTGATGAACCTGGAACACGGCGGAAAATTCCGTGTTGTTCTAAGTCCATGTCACGATGGAGGGATCACGGGCGCGGGCATCTTGAATGCGACATCATTGCATAGCGAGGAGAATTAGATGGAGTTTCTGTTTGCGACAAGAGGAGACGACTGCAGACTTGGGGTAAGCAGCCATGGACTGTTTTACCGGCATGAAAGTGTATAAAGGAGGCCTGGATGGCTTTGCCTTCATTTCCGGTGATGGTTCCTGAAGACCACCATGATACAAGAAAAAAACAGATATAAATTATAATAGAAACCCTTGACGCTGGAGCTGTCTTTGCAACCAATAAGACAGAGTGATACTGCATGTTTTGTCCCTGCACACAAGTAGAGAGGATACAGAACAGTGGGCGATCCATATGACCTCCTCCTCCTTATGCATTAACGATCGAGACGTGTTTCTTGTGAGAAGCCACTCAGAAATGACGAGTTCCTCTGCGGCTTGTTTCACTATGTGATCAAGGACAAAGACACAATTTGCTTCAGCCCATGGTAGAAGGCGGGCATTGTCTATCTGGTCACGGACTGAAACCCACTTGACGGTGTGCGGTGAGGACGATGAGGCAATTAAGGCCCCTACACCCTCCCACATGGTGCAGTGGATCATTGCTTCTCAGGGGTCTTAATAACTTACAGCACGGTACTGCTGCTATTTGCAGGTGTATGTACACATTGTACCTGGGTATGTATGTAGGCGAGTGGATCGATCGCAGATGGCCACTGGCTGTCAGGGGTGCTCCCGGGCCCAGGGACCCGTCACGCGGGGCCAGAGAGCGTCATTTCACGCGTTCTAGCGTAAGGAATACGTGCAGGGCTGCTGCAGCCTGCAGCCTGCAGCCTGCAGCTCCCGGCACGCGGCCCCTCCAAGAAGTCCAAGCTTGTCTTGTTATTACTGGTGTGTTATTTGTTTTGATTTGAGCCCAAGTTGACCTAGCGATCGCTCCAAATGACATGTGCACATCTTGCATAAGTCCAGTCACTCATTTTCTTTCATGACGCCAACCTCAGGCTCCTGAACGAGGAACTCAAATTTAATTCATTCCCTACGCTACTCCCATAGCACCCATTCTTCCGTCCTGTCGCATACAGAGCAACACCTGCCCTGCCTCCCAGGGGGCGCCGTCAACTTTTGTCCCGCGCAGCTGGGTGACGTGTGTGGCGAGCATTTGCCCAAACTTCGTCGTGCCCCTCCCCTCGTTCACCATGTCGTCGCCAAAGGCCCAGGCAACTCCCAGCAGGAGGATTTCAACGAACAAGTTGAGAGACTCGGACGGCGAGCTGCTGCAGTCTCTCCACCAACTCTCCCTCTCAACTTCGCCGTTGTCGAATTCGCCCGTTCCCGCGCGCTCGCCTCGTTCTCCAAACCCAACGCCAGGGGGCACCGGCTCCCCTTACAGACCAGCTGTCGACCGATCACCCTCTGCCCTCAGCGTCAGGGCTGCCTCTCGAGGCCCCTATAACGGCCCTTCCTCAAATGGCCGTGAGTCCCGATCCGGTTCGGCCACCCCAACGCTGCTGCGCAAGGCGTCCATGAACTCGCTGCACTCGGCAAACGGCGTGACGCCGCTGCGGCGCACCAGCTCTGCCAACATGTCCCCGACCGCGTCGCGCGCCGCGAGCTCGCCCGACCCCCCGCGGCCGCCTCCACCGTCTGCCAACTCCATAGCGAGGACGCACTTCACCAGGGAGCTCGAGCTCCTCCACGCCGAGGGTTCGGGCCGCGCTGCCGAGACGCTGGTCATACTCCATGATGCCTGCTACGGCCACCGGTTCTCCCGCCCGCGCTCGTCGCGCGCCACCCTGAGCACCATCGTCGAACGGCCCGAGAGGATAAAGGCGTGCGTGCTCGGAATCTCGGCGGCGTATGTGTTGTTGGGCGAGAGGCACGCTGAGGGCGAGCATGTGCTGCATCCGAGTCTGAACCCGGCGGCCATACAGTCGGTACCGTTTCGAATACATAAATCGAAGCGCCGTGTGTCTCTGTCGTCGCCAGCGGTCACAAACGTGCATGGCACAAAATGGATGGAGGAGCTCAAGATCATGTGCGACTCGGCCGAAGCGAAGCTTGCGACGGGAGGCAAGGAGCTTCAGCGCCCGGAAATGAACCGCGGTCCGGACCACGAGCAGCCTAAGAAGCTGCATGAGGGGGATCTGTACCTGTGCTCGGAATCGCTGGAGGCACTGGAGGGCTCGCTCGGGGCTGTTTGCGACGCCGTTGACGCCGTCTTTGCGGAATCGGGGCCCAAGCGAGCGTTTGTTGCTGTTCGGCCACCGGGCCATCACTGTTCTGCATCATACCCGTCGGGCTTTTGCTGGGTCAACAATGTGCATGTTGGCATTATGCATGGTATTCTCGGCCACGGCCTCACCCATGCTGCGATTATCGATTTCGACCTTCACCACGGCGATGGAAGCCAGCAGATCGCGTGGCAGCACAACTCTAGGGGCGTGGGCTTGGCGAAAAATGCGGCGTACTGGAAAAAGGCCTCGATCGGATACTTCTCGCTGCACGATATCAACTCGTACCCTTGCGAGATGGGCGACGAGGAGAAAGTCAAGAATGCAAGCTTGTGCATAGACAATGCGCACGGTCAGCACGTTTGGAATGTGCATCTGGAGCCTTGGAAGACGGAGGCTGAGTTCTGGGCATTGTACGAGGACAAATACGCCGTTTTGCTGGAGAAGGCCCGCAAATACCTGAAAGCGCACACTGAACGGCTTCGCATGGCGAACCAGACCTCAAAGGCAGCGATTTTCCTGTCGGCAGGCTTCGATGCGAGTGAGTGGGAGGGAGCTGGCATGCAGCGTCACGTTGTGAATGTGCCGACTGGCTTCTATGCCCGGATCGCTCGGGACGTCACAAAGATTGCTGAGGAGCTGGGCACAAGTGTCGATGGAAGGGTTATCAGTGTTCTTGAGGGTGGCTACAGCGATCGTGCTTTGACTTCTGGAGTTCTGAGCCATGTCAGCGGTCTCGCTGGCAGTGATCCCACTCCGAAAGCCGAACCCAATGGGCTTGACGGCACGACACACCAGAGAATGGGGATCTCACACGACAGAAGAAACTCGCTGGAGTTGAAGACGCGACCCCATGCTTATGACCCCTCTTGGTGGAGTCCCGAAGACCTAGACCTGCTGGAGACAGGCGTCATGGCATCACCGCCGCAGGTCAAGGCTGCTCGGAACGGGCCACTTCCCACTTACTGCACACCAACGCAGTCCTCGACGGCAAAGATGGTCGAAAGCGCACGGCTGCGCCGGCAAGCATCCATGAACGGCATTGCGCCACCCAGACCGCCCACGCCACCACCCCCAGAGGTGCCGTGGTATGTCGCAGCTCACGGGCTATGTGCAGTGCTGACGCCCACGGATCGGACGACAACAAGTTGCGGCCCTGAAGATCTCTCTGCTGAGGCAACACGTGTCCGGCGTGATCGTCAAATGGCCATTGATGGCACCCTGCCGCCCGAGGGTGGCAGAAGCACTCCGGCGCCCCCGCCAGCTGCGGCACCATCAAGAATGAGCCTGCGTGAGAGGAAGCCTACGAGCTATTTCGAGGGAGATGATGATCCCGTTAAGAACAGGCGGAAGACCGTGGCCGGTGCCTCTGTCACAGCTTCTGAAAAGGTGTGTATTGTGTTGGGCGATAACCAAAGCCGTTTCCGCCTTATCCCACTCGGCATCTGCGTCTCTTCCCCATTTTGATAGCTAACAAACATTGACTAGGGTGCTTCACGCAGCAATACACCACAGCCTGGTGACCGGGCCCCAACGAGACAAGGGCGGCGCATTAGTGCTGCGTCAACAATCCTCGAGTCTTTGGACGGCGCACAGGGCCAAGCTGCCCTGTTGGATGAACGTCCAGCGACGTCGATGACTGAGAGGCCAGACACTTCCATGAGCGTGAGGACAGCTGCCGGTGGTCCGCTCGCTGTCAAGAAAACCAGAACGACAAAAGCAAAGAAGGAGGCTCCCAAAGCATCCCGGCCAAAGAGCGCAATTCCTGCTACTACGAAAGCTGCGTCAAAATCAAAGTCGTCCAGTCCTACCGAGCAAGCTCAGAATACTCAGGCACCTCCGCCCAAGTCAGGTGATGAGCTTGATAAGATCACGTCAGGCTTCAAAAAGATCACGCTGGTTACGAAACAGCAGAAGGAAGCGCGCGCAAAGAAGGAAGCGACAGCCTCGCCACCGAAGCCTGCGCCCACGGATGCCACGGAGCAGACACCTTTGCCGCCGTTCAGCCCTGACCCCATCGCTGTTCAAGAACCGAGCTCTCCAGCCAAGACCGACTCGCAGGCTAGTCTTCCGCAAGAGATTCCGCTCCCCAGAAGTGGCCAGGAAACACCAACGGGACCTCCCCTACCACCACAGACTGCCACTCCGGATGTCTTCATCCAGTACCAGCCGGGCGGGCCAACCCCTGACATTGCCGCTCCGCAGGAGCCCCTGACCTGGCTGCCTCCAAACACGACAACGCCCAGCGTGGCCAAGCAGCCTGCGCCAGTCATGATGGACATGACGCCCACTCCATTGAAACAGGTTGACCCGGCCTCGCTCCGGTCACCGAGCCCGATGAAGCGGGCTGATCTACCAATTTTCACGCCTACCTCGCAGATCCCCTTTGCACCGCGGACGCCGACTGACTCGTCGCCAACGATGATTAAGACCGAGAGGCAGCTTGATAATGCCATCTGGGAGGTCCCTGAGACGCCGGAGTGAGCCACCGTTCAGGTAGCTCCGTGGTCGGACCGGTGTCTTTTCCAAAAGAGTTGATTCTTTCCATGTGCGAGCCTAATGTTCGCGTCTTTAGACTGATTCAAACAGGATTGGGGGTGGGTGGGGGGGCGTATTCTCAGGATGAGGACGGCATTTTGGTTTGCCTTCGGTGTCTCCTGCGCTGGTCACTTGACTTTGCTTCTCCAAAAGCTTGTTGGTTTTGAGCTCTACCTTGGTCTTGTACTTCATAATTCTGTAATTATCGATACCCATATTACTCTTTCAGCAAATCGCAGACTACCATCACGACAATTTGCCCTAGTGTTACAGTTGTGCTGCCTTACCACCTGTGGGAGCACACATGAGGGCAAAAAATCACGCACATGTTCCAATGTTTTGGTCTTGTCAAAATGCTCGAGCGCGCAAGCGCCCTGACGATGCTGCATGTGGCAAACGGTAAATATCGAGCCAACGGCGGCGGCGCTGCACTACGACCCTAGTCTCACGAACGGTCCCGAGGGCGCGGGACCGGCTGCGGGTGTTGGTTGACAACGGGTAGGGCTGGTGCCATGGCCACGGGCCTTGTGAGCTTAATTTTGTGGGGGCTGCCGAAGACAATTCGAGTTATGACGATGAGTAGTACTCCTGGCAAATCTGATAGATCTCAAGGCGTGGAGGGGCATCGATCGGCGCCAACCGACTCCTCGGGGTTTTGAGGTGGGCCAAAGTCGTGTCACTTTGATAGAGTTTCGGGACATAGTGAGTTGGGTCGAGAACACAGATGCGTACGTGGCTGGTAAGGTCAGAATTATGAGTAGTTCATTTTTCCTTTTTGGACGTTCAGTCATTGTAGGTGGATATCAATGATAGATGATAATTGTAAAAAGTGGAAGGCCTCTTTGAAGCTCACTTCCCCTATACAGAATACCGCGGACCTTTGATTGCGGTATATCCAAAAGTACGTTGTTTCCGACGTCGCCTTTTCCATGATACCTTCACGGTTCAAATATCACTCCGTCCCTCCGACCCCACCCCCCGGAGCGGTGCCCGAGCGGAGCTTTTAAGATTGTCGCGGGTTTCTTTGATCCGCTTTAATGTGCGCCTGATTATTAAACATGGCCCAGTATTATCCCAATTCTTTCGTCTTAGCCTGAAGACAAAACCCTCCTATTGTAACGCCGTTGTTCCGAGGCAATGATAAAATCACAAGTGGACACCTAGAGGGGTTCAGGAGGCTCAGGTGTTCAGGACCGCCGCGTGACACTCGGTGCCAATGTTGGGGTCGGTCAAGTCCCCTGACTGGGTGGGCTTCAGGTAGCAGTTGCCCGGGGCGCCGCCCTTGAGGGCCTCGGCCTTTGGCGTCCACAGCGGGATGAAGCTGACGCCGCCGCAGGTCGTGTTGGTGTTGTTGCTGCCGAACAGGTTGGGCAGGTATTGGTTGTAGGAGGCGCAGTGGTCCATGCATGTGTCGAAGTCGGAGGAGAAGAGCGCCATCAATGGACCCCCCTTGGCGTCCTTGTTGCACTGGATTGTGAAGGACCAGTTGCCGAGTACTACAGGGTTGACACTGTCAGCGGGGAACATATACATACACATCATAAATATCAGGGTTGGCTTACATGAGAAGGCGTCATAAGTCGTCCCGGTCACGGCGTTGGGGTCCGCCGAGCAGTTCCTGTCCAGCTGGGCGAACGACGTGCTCGTTGGCGACGCCGCATCGCCCGTGGCCGTGGCCGTGGCCGCAGCCAACGACGAGGCCAGCTCGGCGACCCGCGCGTCGGCCGTGTTCGCCCTGCTCGCCTCAACACCGGTACCGGCAGCGAGACCGATCACGGCGGCGGATAGGAGGGCAATGATGACGCAGAGCACGAAGACGATACTTGCGCAGCCGCAAATCGTGCCCTTCTTCTTCTTTCCCCCGTCTGATGAGGCCTGCGCCGGGCCCCCTACCGCGGCGTTCTGGGGCCTTGGTGATGTCGGGTCGAGCTGGCTGCCGCTGTAGGCCGAGTATGGCCCGCTACCGGGTGGGTACTGGGCATCTTCTGGTTTCAATGGATACTGCTGGTACTGCTGGTACTGCTGTTGTTGAGGATATTGCTGGTATTGCTGTTGTTGCTGTTGTTGCTGTTGCTGTTGCTGAAAATGCTGGTGATGTTGCTGCGGCACAACGGCCTCTGGGTAATCCTGTCCGAGCACCTCGGGAGCTTGGTGTGCGTTGTTGTCTTGCTTTTGGGCGCATGGCCGTCAGCATCGTATGACGCGAGATCCGCAGTGAGGCCCGTCCGGAGAAGAGCAGATCACGGTGTACAGGCTGACAACTTACTGCAGACATAATTGTTGTGTAAGCGTACTTGTTGCGGGAGTCCGAGTTCGACATGGGACGACGATGAGGGCTCTCTGGCTGAGCAAAGGGAACGAGAAAAGCACAAGCACAATCACAACCACGTCAACAATTCTAGGCCGCGAAGTAGGACAGGCATGTCAGATGAAAAGGAAGAGAAATGGGCCGCCGAGACCCCACGGACAGCCTGGCAGGGCCTGGGCCAAGTCGAGCTCAGCTGAACGGCCGCCAGGTTCGTGATCCTTCAGCAAATTCCACGCTAGCTCTGCAGCTGCTGCATGGGCTGCAGGGCGACGAATCGAATCAGCCCTTGTGAGCCATACTCTTTCCTCGTTGCAGGGTGCGGCCGCCTGGCACGTCTTGTCGAGACGGGCTGTGCTCCCCCTGCATGTCTCCCCGTTGCAGTCACTCTGCGATTTATGCCCGTCCTTTTTTTTTTTTGTGTTGCTGGCAGCCGAGTGTTATCGTCGGTCTGAAGCTGAGACGAGGGACACAGAACGAGGAGCCAAGGGTGGCGGCTTGAACCAAAGAACCTCAATGGCAGAAAGGTCTAGGCCCCGCTGCCCGTTGAGGGTCACATCGCCCTCATTCGGACACTTGGGCGATCTTTATCCGTGAGTGGCAGCAGGGCCAATTTGACAAGAATGCGACTGCGGAGTGCGAGCAAGACCGAAGGCCCAACCAGGCACTGCCAGGCCTGAGGCTAGCAAGCTAGCTGTTGACCCGGCGGGCTGGGAAGGATGAGATCCCAGACCCCTGCCCCTTTGGGACCGGGGCCTAATCTGAGATCGCCAATCGTCTGGGCAGTCCTGTCGGTAGTTGCGGAGAGCGGGTCCAATTTCTACGTGCGCACAGTAAGCAACCAATTCCCCCCCCCCCCCTTTTCACTGCTGACATGAGACGAGAACTCATCACACACGTCAGGGGGTTCTTCTCTAGCGCAGTGCACCCCGACGATAATAAGCTTAATTGGTGGCTTGATCCGTTCAATGCGGCCTAACGCTCGTGCCTGGCCATATCAAACGACCTTATGCGGTACTGAGGATGCACACAAATTGCCCGGGCTACCTAGATGATTGTGGGTCGGCAAAAGGACCCTTCATGACTCGATCCCGTGCACCCTCCCGCCCTTCGGCTCCGCGGGCAGACCCGGCTCGGAGACGAATACACGGAGGCCCATTCTCAGTCACAAGGCTGTTCACAAGATACCTTGATGCCTGCGCCTCTCCATGGCAAGGCAAGCCGCACGGTTGCAAGACAGCTTCTGCTACACGACCACGCCATGAACGTAGTACAGCACGTGGGCAGTTACACTCACTAATCTACTAATGTATCATCTCGTACGACCAAAACAGGCATATAATTGAACGTCCGGTCATCTTGCAGGTCGAAGTCAAGGCGGGCGGTATTCTACAAGAGGGTATACTCAAGTCAACTGTTCCTTGAGAAACCATCATATAGGATCCCATGGGATACTATCCCTTCTATAGAATATTCACCCGTAGGAGAACAATATGTGGTAGACCCTTGGACAAAAAGCCCCTGTGACGTGACATCCTGTAGGGTAGTAGCAAATGGGAAGCAGGCAAGCTACAGCGCTTGCAAGCACGCTCACAAATTGAATATTGAAGACTCTAGCCTTTCTGTGTGTGTGCTTGAGTGGTTTTTGAATTGGCTTCCAATGGAGTCAGGTAGGAAGATCACGCTTTCTGGCCCATGGGATGAGCCAAAAACCCTCTTTCCTGTGGTAGATCCAACAAGACCCAAGACCAGGAATCTGCTGCCCCTGACACAGCTTGGATAAACGGGCGCTGGTCCAAATCTAACATCGGGGCCTCTGGCACCATTTGGATAAGACCGGGTGGGTTGATGCCAATTGAAGTATTTGATGTACCCACAAATCTTTTGCACCAAAGGAGAGTTTTGACAAGCGCTACAATTTCCTAGGTCCGATTTTCGACAGGGGCCGTACCCGGACTATTGTGAACATTTAGAGCGTTCGAAGGTCAGGCGCACCAAAAGCAACTGCTGAACTGCCCATCAGCCCAAATCGCCTCAATTCCGAGAGTAAATCACTGATACCAATGCTTGAAATTGCTCCGAGCTTTGTGCAGAGATTATGGTCCTTGTGGAATGCCGTCGCATTGCTATCATCTTGGACGCCAGTGGCGACACGGGACCCACCATGTGACGATAGTGTCCAGCTTTGGCAATCTGAAAGCAGTTCAACTTACTAGCAGCACCTTCAGTGCATCTTAAAAGGTTGGGGAGGGGGGTCCGAGTGTGGCTGCAGACGAAGTCTTCCTAACATTATGCCGGCGAGCTTTGAAGCCAATCTCGGGGCAGCTGTGGTCCGCTATAACGTGGTCATTTCTCTGGACTTCACCTTTACAATTCCACTACTGGGAGGCTCAGAATGCGTTGCACACAGGTTGAGTGAATCAGGAGGATGATGACCGAGTCAAGAAAGAAAAAAGGATGCCATCTAGGAGCAACTGCAACAGCTCCAAGCCAAGAGCTCTTCATGCTTGCCTACATTGGTAATACCAGTCACACGAAACTTCAGCATTGATTGTACTGAACAAGTATATGGCTTCTGTTGCGTACGGTATTCATTCCCGAAAGTCCAATGCATCACATTCACGGCATTTTGACAAGATTCGAAAACGATGTACATTTTCTTATTCTGGCACTATGGAGCACTTTTATTTACATGGTGGTTGTGCCTCCGGCCAGACATGCCCATGCTCCCAGTTCGCCTTCGGCATCCAAATCTGAAGGCCTTCAGTAAATAACCGGCCAGTCTGACTCCCAACGGATGAGGTTGATACCCAGGAGTGCAGTGCCCGCATTGTTGTAATAATGGTACACAAACACATCAGCATCCACATCCGTAAAGACAGAAGGGTGGCCAGGTCCATGAATCGAGCCGTGGCTCGCCATAATCTCGGTGCCGCCACCATTCGCCATGCTGACGCCGCTCTTGTCCACGTACGGGCCCGTGATGCTAGTAGACCGGCCGACCATGGTACGGTACGTGCTGGAAGCACCCGCACAGCACCTATCGAACGACACCCACAGGTAGTAGTAGTTACCGCGACGCGTGATATAGGGCGCTTCGACTGCGCCGTCGACGTTGGTACTGCGTCGGGAGAGGGAAATGAGGTTCGTCCCTGAGCGCTTGCCCGTGCTGGGGTTGATGGAAATCATCTTGATGCCAGTCCAGAAGGAGCCAAAGGATAGCCACCAGTTGCCAGAGGCGTCGACGACGAGGTTGGGGTCGATGGCGTTGTAGTCAACCGAGTCTGAGGACTCGATGACCAGGCCCTGGTTGGTCCACGATCCCGAGGCGGCAGTGGGGCTCGTGGCCAGGAAGATTGCCGATTTTCGCGACCCGAAGGACGATGCGGAGTAGTACAGGTAGTACTGGTTGTTGTGGAACGAGATATCTGGGGCCCAGAGGTTTTTGGCCCCGTTCGTGTATGGAGTCGTCCATGATGCCCCGTTGGGGAACACGGCTCCTGCCTCACGCCACACGGTTCGATCGGTGGAGGTCTTCAGCGCTACGTTGTCTCCGGTGTGTGCCATAATGTAGGTACCAGATGAGCTCTTAATGACGGACGGGTCGTGAACGGTGGTGGCGCCAGAGACCGGGCCTGGGTTGGGATACTGTGCGCTCACGCCCATGGCGATAGACGCTACGGCCAAAGCGCCGCTGAAGAGGCGCTTCCACATGGGCGCCATCTTGAACAGAGATCCGCGGTGGATCGTGTTTCTGTCGTAGCGAATGAATAATTGTGGCTGGTCTTTCCACCGGCACTGGGAGAGAGTTGGCAACCCGAGCGAGTGTGTCAAGAGGCAACAAGAAGGAGTGAACCTGGACCTGATAACAAGCACAAAAAGCGCAAAATTTGAGACGATCTCGACTCCATGGTCTTATAATCAAGCACTCGAGTATACTTGGTGTTTCTGCTGTTCAATTGTTGTCGTTGGATTTCAGGGTGCAGTGCACGATTCGCGCAACTTGGTCGTTCCTAAGCGCGCCACGGAATATTTACAAACGAGTCCGTCTTGGCCCGTCTCGTGACCCTGGAAGCGTGCCCCGTTCAGAAATTGCGACACTGTCAGCGGAGGGGAGGTTCCGCATTTGAGCTTCGGAAGAGTGCCGACTCTTTGGAGACCGAGTCTCGGCCTGGTTGGAGAGTGAAGTGTTGGAGACAACAACGTGATTGGGAAGGCTCATAGGCATTTGTATTTATTTTCAGATATCCAGAGAAGACAAACCCTACTGAAGATCACTCAATCACTCACTCCATAGCCTGTCCAGTGTTCAGCGGTGGTGAGTCTCTTGTATTCCCCGCCTGAGTTCTCCAATATATTTGAAGCCCAATGCGAGAGGACAAGCCGGGTGGCTTTGCCTATTTAGACATTCTGGGTCCACTTTCATGCGGCAAGTGCTCAAGTGCCCGTATACGAAGTACGGGGTGCCTCGGCATTTGTCCGCTTATGCTTATTTGCAAACGTTAAACAAGTGGTGTAGGATCGGTCCGAGAATATCCCCGTGTACGTAAGACATCAATGTGATCTAGTTTATGCTTGCTTCTTCAAGCCACAGCATTGGTGTGCAGCAGCTTTGAGTTGATTCAATCTTAAATTGTAACCTGCGGCATCTTCGTAGCTTCTAGTTCTCTAAGCTTGTATTTTGGGCATTTGTGGTTGTGGAGGAATTGTGTGAGTCACCTAGCCTTCATGGCTGGGCTTCTTCGTTATTGCTCGAATCGTGAGATGACTATTCTGTGTCGAGGCAGAGAACCTTTAGTTGACCAAAGACCTTTGCTATTTCCTCAGACTCGGCTCTGATACTTGCGTATAAGAAAATGCAGCCTTTCGCCTGAAGCTCAAGTGCGAGCACCCAAGTGTCCAGCAAAAATGGGGAAGCGCCTGGGAAGTAATATCAACTTGTCCACCCATTGACTGCAAGACTGCCATAATGTTGGTTTGACTTCTGGGAGATCAGCGTCAATGCCAATTCTGTATCTCCCATCATCCCACCGATGCATGGCAAACCAGGTCCGGAACCAAAGCCCGCTGGTCCGCACCTCCTCGTCAGTCATCCACTCCGGAGGCACCCGTGCAGCACTCACTCCCCCAGCCCACAAATCCCTTCCTGCGACCAGGGCCGCCACGCCCGCCACGCTGCCAGGGTCATGAGGCAATATCCTGCCTGCACCTCGCATAGAAAGCCATGCCGCGCAGTCGCACAGAGCCATCACGCCGAGAATGATTTGCAGTGCCAGCTTCACGGTCCTTGACTGGTACAGCCCTATGCGCGTGTACGTGCCTCTCGCTGGCAAGTTGTGAGATTGGGACTCGGAAGAGACATTCAGCGGGCTCCGCATCATTCGGCCCTGTACCTGCGCCATATACCGCCCATACATTTTGGACGTAGCGTTAATGAGAGCCTGAATATTTTCCTCGCCGATGAGGCTCTCTATATCGAAGAATCCAGCCTCTAGGACAACAGCCTGGAAGAACCAGTCCAGGTTGGCTGCGCTTGACTTGAGCGCGGCGAGAACGGCTGCGTCGTCCGTGATGGGTCTGAAGAAATTGTCGAGTGGATAGCTGACCAGATATTCCTGTGCGTTATTGGCGTCGGCCCCGAAGCCATCGTTGACAAAATGCGCAGTCGTCTCGTCCGGTGACGGTGGCCGAGATGTGTCAAGGGTGAGGTCCGCGCGGAGGTGAATCGAGACTGTGACTTCCTGGGTGAGCTGCGTACAAACCAGCGTGGTGACCTGGGCGAAGCTGGCCGAGTCATTCCCCGTGGTGTTTAGCTGCGAAGAGGGAAAGGCGCCCAGGAAGAAGATGAGAGATTGGCAGCCTGGATCATTCGGCGGAGGCGTCTGGCTGGACACATGGAGCCACGCCTCCGCGGTGGTCTCCGTCTCAACGAGCTGGCTGACCCGGCCTGCAAAGCCCACAAGCTGTTTCGGAGTGGTGATGCCAACGGAGAAAGGCCCGCCAGTGCTACCGGGACAGGTCCTGGAAATGTTGGTGTAGACCATTGACATCTCGGGCCCGAGGCGCGCCGTTACGTCGGACGGGCCATTTGCGTCGCAGGACAGAATGGCGCGTCGAGCGGGCACAGAGGCTTGGAAAGTCCGAAACTGATTGGCAGCTATGGTACTGTTGGTACCAGTGTCCGGAGAAAGCTGTGGGATGGTGAGGTCATCGTACGTCCAGGCTGGATATGAGAGATTCTGCCACACAATGAGACCCAACAACTGCGCGGCTCCGCCGTCCTCGTACCCACCATAGGAGCTTCATGATGTGTCGAACGTATCGAGGCGGGTCATGAGGATATCTTCCGTGGCGTTTTCTATACTGGTGAAGTACAATCCGGATACCACAATTGTAAGAAGGGAGCCAGCCACTGCTGCCAGACCCGTAAAGACGGCGGAGACGTGGCGCTGCTTGAAGGAAGTGAATAATGCATTCAGCGTTAGGCGACCGAGGGTGTGACTGAGAATCGTCCGGCTGGCCTCCGCATGTCCTTTTGAGAGTAAGAAGCATGGCGAGGGAAGGATCGTGTTGAAGTTGATGGAGGAGTGTGGTGCAGCCAGCCCCCACATACAGAGAGCGGGAATAATTGCCGATGCGTAGTTCGCCGTGTTACTGTCAGTAATGGCCGTAATTCGTCCTTGACGGTCGGATGATCTTTGGATTTGTTCCAAGATCGCAATGATGGCTAATAGAAGGACGATCGCGATCGCAGGCACCCATGTCTTCAGTGTCATCGGACACCACCAGGCGCGTCTACCCCTTTTAGAGTTCAAGGTGCCCACGGTCGTAGTCTCGGGTTTATCGAGCTGTGCGTTGTCTGGACGCTCTATAATGAAACGCATAGTCTCGTCATCGGTGATGATACGAGAGGAGAAGTTTTGCTTCCTTATTGAATCCTCGGCATTCTCGTATTCATGATCGAAGAGGAACTCCAGCCCGCGACCGCGACGACTGGGCATCAGCAGCAGCGCTGCCCCAGCAGCACTCCTCGGATGCCTCCTGGGCTGTCTTTTGGGTCCCTCTTGCTGGGGTCTCCCACAGCTCCATGTTTCTTCAGCCAGTTCTCCACCGTCGGGTTGGGTATGTCACCAGGCTCGAACAGACCTGTCAAAGTTGTCGACTCAGTCAACATCCCATCATCTATCAAGCATTGCTCCAACCTTCCCTTAACTCACCTGCCTTGAGAAACGTCAAACCGGGCTTGTTCGCCGATCTTAACCAAATACCCGCACCACAGCCGTCACACCAGGCGCGCGTCATTTCGTTCCCGCTGTCCGCCTTCTGGGTATATGTCTTGGGCTCCGGGCTCGTGGTCTGGATGTCTGCCATTTGCACAATAGGTGTGCTGAGTGCCTTTGTGCACTCGACTCATCGGTTAGCCTGATGTAACACTTGGTCAGTCGCCTGTTTGCGCGCATTTAAAAGGCAAAAAAAAGGGGGGGGGGGCTTTCCGCATACTTACATTGCGCCGGCCCATTTGCTAGACATCGTCGTCATACCAGCCGATGAAGAGACGTCATATTTCCTTCTTTCAAAATAGTCCGGGAACAATACTGACAGTCCCCTGATCACGCTAGCCACCGATCCTCTGGAATCGTAACAGTCTAGGGGGTCTTCCTCACTAGCATAACACAAACAAGCCTCCGAGTCTGACTCGGGTGTCAGCTAATTATCTGGTATCGTTTCTATTCCGTATACGTCCAAAGCCATACACGGCGTCTTGATACAGTGGTAAATGCTCAAAGGCCCTGCTAAGTGTACAACCACAGCAGTTATGGAGTGAACCACTTGGATGCTCTTTACTACCCAATCTCCCACAGGGATAACCTCCAATGATATTTCAGGCAAACTGCCATGAGATAATCTCCTATTAGATAACCCCTAAGAGAGCCATATCCCATGGACAGCCTCCATAGAGAGGTCTCGTATAGGATAGCGTCCCATGGGATGAAGATTGTGAGCGCTCTGAATGGAATGCTCTGCATTTGTGAAAACGTAGGCGTGCTGTCTTCAAAGCGCACGGGATTAGTTGTCTCAATACAATCTTGAATCTTCATTGGGCATGTGAGTAATGTGTCTCTCACGTCCGGCTCAGTGATAAATATCTGGGATGCTAGCAATGAGTTCATGGAGAACAAGTGAACACGACTGTTTATTGACCTTCAGCAAATCCGCTCAGAGCGCCATGAGACTCTGCAATCCTTCAATGAAGCGGATCCGAAATGGCTCTTTGAACCCCTCATGCTCCCACTGCATTGACCGAAGTATGTTTTGCTCCTCACGTCGTCGTTCCGCACACACTCCTTCAGCGCGCTCTCTGTTCTCCTCTGCAGGGACGAGGTAGCTCATGTTGATTTTGTCTAGTTCCCGGTTGGCAAGACGATACAGCTCCATGGTCTTGCAGTCGAGACCCACGATGAGCCAATTGAGCTCGTAGGCAGCCTTTGCCAAGGCTTGCTTCCTTGCAACATCGCCCAACGCATCGCACAGAGTCACCCCTCGGTCCAGGCACAATTTGAGGGTCTTTTGGTCTGTGACTTGGTTATCTTGAGAGAGGATGTCAATGCAGTTGCCAAGCAAATGCGATGTAGACCGCGCACCGTTCTTGATGTCCATTGTGCCTTCTGGTATGGCAATTGAGTATTTAGCATCAGGTATTCCCTTGTCTTGACCGCAAATGGACTCCCAAAGCTTCTGCTGCTCTCCTCTTGGAATACAGCTTTGCAGGAAACCGTACGTTGCTTCCAAGACAACATGCCTCACCGCCCGTCCTGCAAATGCCAGCGTCTCTCCGTCAAGACTGGAGAGCCTGCTGTCTGGGTTGTCAGCGAAGACATCTTCGAGGCTGCGCTGGATGTCTGAGAATTTTTCGGTTTTCTCGATCGTCAAGCGAAGAGGCTCAGGATGGACCTTGAAAATGTTCACCCCACGTGCCTCGACAGTCGAGACCTCGCCAAACAGTGGGTTGTAGGCTCCCTCAGTCTTGGCTGGTGAAACATCCAACAGAGTGACGTCCTGGTCTCCTTCGTCGTGAGTGTTGATTGTTGATGGATTGAAGGTAAGCGTTCTGCGATCGACTGCTGGGTCGATATGACCACCTCGTAGTGATGCTTCGGACTCATCGTCCGGGATCATGTTGGCAAGCGGTGCTTGAACTTGGTCGCGAGAATTGCGCTGGTTGTTAGGGTCGTCATGGCTTGCAAGCCTCTGTTTGTTTCGCTTGCCCCTGCAGCGCGACTTCTTCTTCGCCTTGTTCCCTTTTCCCTTTGCCATTGCCGTTCGTGCGAAGCTAATGTCCTCACAGGGTTTGAAACTCGCTGAGAGTGTGTGCTGCGCGTTACTAAAGATCCAAAGAGACGTGGAGGAGCAAGTTTGTGCTAGAATTCGGTTCTGTCTGCAACAGCACACGAGCTTCTGGAAATCTGGTCGTCAGACTTTGCGGCGGAGCTCGGCGGAAACGTTCCCAATGAGCGGGGAGGATGGTTGCAGACTCGGGACTGACTTCAGTAAATAACTCCAGATGTCAATGACTGTGCTCTTTGCAAAGGTGTGAAAAGGTTTCGGGAAGGTGCGACGGAAGGAGACACTCCCAAGTTGGTGGGCCGCCCTCTGGGTGGAATTACGAAGCTGGAAACCAAATCAAGTTCGAGAAGCCAGGACGGTCGATGGAGTCTGCCTTTGACGATATTCTGTTCATTCTTCGCCCCACTATGAAATCGAACGCTTGCTCGCTCCCTCTCGAGTCTCACATCCTCACTAAATTACTCTAGGTATCGGTTGATTGAGCTGCACCCCTGCGCGCCTTCGCCCCGGCCTTCAACGATTCCCATTTGTCGCGGTACTTGTCGAGGTTGTGCCTGAGGCGTTTGTTTTCCTTGTCGAGCACCTCAAACTGTTGACTGGCTGCAATCAACTCCTCCTCCAGCTCCTGGTTCTTTCGCTTTAGCGCCTCATCGGTCACTTGACACTGGGCGCCACCACTATGTGACATTGGTGAACCAGGTCTAGCAAGGCGCATGCTGTCCGCCAGTGCAAGGCGAGAGTGCTGAGCACTGGCCTCGAATAGTTGCAAGCGTTTTGTGACCCTATCGAGCATACTCTTAAGGCTGGCATTTTCGGTGCTGAGCTCCTCAATGACATTGTGAAGATCCCGTTCCGTCTGACTCCTGCCAACTCGACGTTTGGTGCTCGGAGAAATAGACGCCTGCGATTCCCTCGCATCAACAAAATCATCCTCGTCAGGATCATCGGCCGTCTCCGCTTCACCATCGTGTATCGATGCCGCCATAGCACGTCTCCTCTCTTTCTGGTCAAAGTTGAGTATATTGGCATATGAAACGGTGTGGCCGCTCGTGGGCACGACATAGAACGAATCATTAACAGCATGGCCGTCGCGATGCAATGCGCGTAACGCGGCCTTTGAGTATATTTTGGATAAGTCTGGTTCCTCGCCCGGCGGTGGTACAGCCTTGCCGCGATCTCGCTTTTGTGGCGCAACTTCGGGTGTGGGACTCTCGGCACTGGATTCCTCAGTGATAAGAGGAAGCCCAGCGAAAGCCAGCGGCGTTGAGAGGCGGTTGATGATGCTGCCGAAGGTACTGTAGAACCGGGAGAAGCCCTCATCGGCAGGTGTATTCCCAGGCGCAGGCTCGGTCTCCGCAGCCTCGTCGACAGAGGGAGGACGTGAGCTCGGGAACGGACCTTGAGTTGGAGGCACCCAGCTCGGCTTCTGTTTTCCTGTCTTGCTATCAAGCATGTGTTGCATTTTTGTGCGCGAACCGGTATTCCGAGCCGTCAGGTCGACGTTCCCCGGGGCTTGGTCATTTGAAATGCTAGGCGCAAGTGGTTGGCTCCGATACCGCGAGGCACGGATGCCCCGCGCAGACGCCAGATTGCTCGCGATGGAGGACGAGAGCTCTCGGGATGGGGGATAGCGGCGCTGTGGTGTCAAGCCGGGTATGTTCGCAGAAGCCTTCGACGCGCTCCCCACGACAGGACCAGACGAGGCTTCGGAGCCGGCGGGCTCCGCCTTTTCTCCTGTCTCGCGATCATGCTTCTCCGAGTTCTCGTGTTTGCTGGGATGTTCTACCGAGAACTTGATAAGCTCGGAAAGCTTCTGGTGGTGTTGTTCGAGAAGCCGAAGGGTCCGAAGGGCCTCGATGCTGGACGTGGCTTTTGCGGCATTGGAGAACTCTCCTGCGGCGAGGGTATGCTCGTTGATGGCAACAGTGGAGTCGGCGGTCTGCGTAGCGTCCGAGGCGGCTTTGGCGTGATCATGCGCCTGCCAAGACTAGTCAGCATGAGCCGTCCTATTGTCAAGGAGAAGGGCGGATGAGCATGCCTTGATGAGAGGCGCGGAGTCCATTGTGATCCGTTCGAACGATAAGGTACCTATCGCAGTCGAGTGTCGCTCGCGCAAGACACGAACCGCCTGGTAAGGACAAGGGCTACATGTGCGCCTGCGGGGCTGGGGAGCCTTGTAGATATAAACACTCCGGTTCGAAGGGCCCGAGTGGTTTGGTGCGCCGTTGTCCGTTCGCTGTCCGCTCGTGGGGAGGTTCAGAAGCGCTGTAGTAAACGCAGGGCGAGTTGCTGACCGGCGGCGTTGAGTTGAGATGTGTTGTGTTGTGTTGTGTTGTGTTGTGTTGTGTCCTGTCGCACACACGGGGTTGTACAAAGAATGGCTGGCGGGATGAAGCCGAGGGGCTACACAGTATCGGCGCCGAAGTGGGATGGAGCTCCTAGTCCGATTGCCTGCCCAGAAACCAAGCACGCTGTTTCCACTCCTTCCACCAGGCTTGGCTTGGGGGGGGGGGACCTGCTTTGGTAGGCGCTAACCCGCACTGTCTGAGCAGGCCTATGGGGAATGATGTTGGAACCTTGGAAGTGCCTGTCTTGGATCTAACCTACGACAAGATGACGTGAAACGTTGCCGACCACGAGAATCCCATCACCTGGCCTCTCAGCCTAAACAAAATAAAGGCAAGAACGGTCGGCACTTACCGAACTGCTGACGGCTTGCCGCGGGCTTAGACTACGTAACTACCTAGTTACCTACCTGTCCAAATTCGTGTGTGTACCCTGTAATGCTTGCCAGCCTTGTACAAAGGCAAGACTGGTTGGGTGGCTTGCCGATTGTCTGTCCAGTCCAGAAGCCGTCGCAGCCGGATGGTTTCCCGCCACACACTTGAGCAGAATCACCTTCGTATTCATCTTTCCAACATTTTTTTTTTGGTGTTGTCATGGACGTAATAGACAAACAGGCAGCAGACATACACCACCAATCTCAACACTTGCAAGGACGCTCATTGCCACCTGTGAAAGTGCCATTGACGTTCTCACCACTCACCACTCTAACTGGGAACAGCGAGGCAAAGAACGGGACAGCCGGTCTCACAAGATCCTCCCTGGGCGACACGGCTGGGTGAGCTGCTTGTAACCATTCGACTCGTACACCGTGTTGCCATGAAGTCGACCTTGACTGGACTCTCAAGCCGATACATTACCCACCGACGTTATTGACTCGACTGGCCTTGCGTCAGCTTGAGCGTGCAGTTGCGAGTCGCGCCGGCGCATTCTGGTCTGGTTTCGAGAAACTGCATGCCACGGCGGGCAGACGACGGGATCCCCAGCCGACGGAGAAACCATTCTTGGGAAGAAACGCCTTGGAAGTTTTGACTTTAAGACCACCTCGGGCCCAGGCCAGGCCTAACAAGCCACATGGCGCCCGATATGTCGGATAGGACGCTGGGAAAGCTCTTGAGAAAGAGTCGGTCCCTCCGCCGCGGGAGGGCAGGGTCCGTGGGCGAGGACGCCGCGAGAGATGCAGACAGTAGCAGCATCGGAAGCGGCAGCGCAACTGCCTCACTGCCGAGAGGGCGGTCCAGGCGTTCCAGCATCAGACGCAGTCACACGTCTGACGTGCTTGGAGACAGCCAGTTCGACGACGAGGAGCCCAAATCCCCGGTTGTCGTCCACGACCTAGCCGATAATAAGGAGTCAATGGACGAGGATCCCAGCCTTACGTCCTGCGACTCTGAAGACCCCGAATTGTAAGTAATATACCACCAGCCCAGCAGCCCGCCAGCCCACCTATACCAGCGTTTCCTCTATTGCACTGCACCTTGCCACCCTACTCGGTGTTACCCAGCTACCCCAGACTCTGGCACCCTCGCATGGCCCGTCGCATGGTCGAGGTTTGTTCAGAGGCACATCCCAGCACGCCAGAGCCTCCAAAGCCTGTTCGTTGTCTGAGGTCTGAGATCTCAAGTCGGAGATCTGAGGTCTGAGGCCTGAGAGGTCCAGCCCACCTGCACCCCAATTACCCTCCCTGCCCTGCCACAGTCGCAGCGTGCGCCGTCGTGCGAATTGCGCTGGACCCCAAATGCCAATCCGTGGGGCCGCCCATCTTGATGCTGCGACTGCGATGTGTTCCTAGCGCCGCCCCTGAGACCTTCCCACACAATTGGCCCCTCGCCCACCCCCTCGCCCCCAGGCCCCAGGCGCCCCCCCAATGCCCCCCTGACCCCTACCCGCAGGGAGGGTCAGAGATCACTGAGCCGATCCTCCTCCAAGCCCGCGGGACGACTCCAATACGCAATACGCCGCACCACAAGTGCCTGCGCACCAACACCAGCACTGGCACCGTCAGCAATCTAATAAGGACCTGGCCGAAGCTGACACCGACTATTACTGTCTCCATTGCTGTGCCACTGCAATGACCTTCCCAACTGCCCATAATTACTATCATCTTTCACGAGCTCCCAGCCCAAAATAGCCATCCTTGCCAATTTCCTTTGTCCCTCACTCAGCCCTTCCATCTGGACCCAGAACCCTTCACGAGCTACCCCCTGAGCTCCCGCCCGGCCAACGTGCCGGCCTCTCTTTTCTTGGTACTGATCCTCCCACCACAGCGCTGCCACAGAACGCCCGGCCGTGATCTCGAATCACCCGTCCCAGATCGGCTACCTGACCACCAACAACCCCCTCATACAATCCGAATATTACCAGCAAGGCTCCCAGCCTTCACAAGGCTCAGTCACCACGGAGCATCAAGGAGAATCCGACCCTTTTGGGTCACAAAACTCGGTGGGACTTGCGCCTCCAGCATCGCAGTCCAGTAGGAGATCGCCCTCACCTGTGGGACGGCTCAAGGGCGTGTTCAGGTCCAAAAAAAGCTCCTCGAAGCTGTCCGGGGGCGGGAGTGGAGCATCCAGCCCAGAGAGGCGGCCATCGACCGCAGGCCCAAGGCTGTCCTCCGACATAACCGATGCCCACAAGCTTACCGATCCTCCCAAGCCCCATCTGACGACCGACACCGACCCCGATTCGAAGAATGCTGCTATAGAAGAGCGGACGGAACAACAGAGAACAGGTTCGTCGGAGCGCTTTCGTCGCCTTTCTAGGGGCCAATCGATCGTCACAAGCACGCCGCCGGGAACCCCTGGTGCCTCAGAACAGGGTACTCCAGTAATTGTCAACACCCCTCCAACGCCGACCGACTCTTCCAAACCCAAACTGCCCAAGCTTCAATCTCCGCAGCAGAACAACGCCCCTGCCGAGGAGCCTGCGCTGAGCCAGAGACGTGGCAGATCGGGTTCCGCAAGCCTGGTGCCCAGCAAGTTGTCCACCATCCATTCCGCGCCACTTACACCAACTCCCGAGAACGGCCTTCCCACACCTTCCAATCCGGCCTCTGGTTTCTTTGGATCTGTGCTTTCCGCCGCACAGAACGCCGCCAACACTCTTACCAGCACGATCCAGAACACCAACATCAGCCCGGGCGTCACTAAAAACAGAGGCCTGAGCCCTGCACAGAGTGTGCAGAGTAGTCGAGTCGAAGACGACAAGGTCGAGGTCGAGCCGTCCGTCGAGGCGTCGAGTGACAGATCAATGGAGTCGCACGAGCCTGCCGTCAAGACCCTTGGCACGGGTGACCTCAGCTTGAGCCATCTGGGGATCGAGCCGACCGCCAGGGCTACCACGCCCACGAAGCCGAATTTCCCAGAACAAATCGATGTCAACCGATCACGATCCGAGTCGGCGCCCGCTGAAACGACCCCTGTCAAGCCCAACGGTGATGTCCCATGGGATGACTTGCAGAGGCCCCAGTCCGTCTATCAGGGCTCGGAGCCGCCGTCGCACGGCGACAAGACACCACCACCGGGGAGCTTGCATGAGGAAGGCACTGGTATACATCGGAGTGGCAGCATCAGAAGCGCCATTGGCCGTCACAATAGGAAACGTGGTAGCACCAACGGCACTGGAGGCACTGGCAATACGATAGGCGCCGCTCTCGCTTCTGCAAATGCAGCCCTGTCACAGCCGGGCAGCGTATCTGGCGCGCCGAAACTGACTGGGTTTGCTGTCGCGAGCAAGAAGCGAAATCGGGACTTTCACGCTTTGTTCAAAAGCGTTCCTGACGATGACTACCTTATCGAGGACTACAGTTGTGCGTTGCAACGCGAAATCCTGGCACATGGACGTTTGTACGTGTCTGAGGGCCACCTGTGCTTTAGCAGCAATATCCTTGGATGGGTTACGACGCTGGTGATGAGCTTTGATGAGATTGTGTCTGTAGAGAAGAGGAGCACGGCTCTGCTGTTCAAGAACGGACTGATGATCTCAACGCTCCACGCCAAACACATCTTCGCCAGTTTCACAAGCCGAGACTCCACATACGACCTAATCGTTAAAATCTGGAAGCTGGGTCATCCCGAACTTCAGAGCTCCCTCAATGGGGTTCGTCTGGATGAAACAGGCGGCGACAAGACTGAAAAGGTTGATGCGCAGTCTATCGTCGGCAATGATCAGAGCGCTTCAGCCTCTGCTGATGAGGATGTGGACGGCGACGAGGACGAGAGTGACGACGGTGACGACGTGTATGACGAGGATGAGGACGATGACATCCCTGCGCCAAGCCAGACGGCGGATCCGCCGCTTCTCGAGTCTGCTCTGGAGAAATCGGTGTCTCGCAAGCCCTCAGGTGCTGTCACTGCTAGTGTACCAAACGAGAAGCCGAAGGATGCGCCAGCAGGAGCACCTGGCCAAGACTTCCCCGGTCCAGCTACACATGCCCCCACGGACTGCGGCGACGCTGACACCCATTACAAGAAGATCGTCGGAGACGATATCATTCCAGCACCACTCGGAAAGGTCTATGACCTGATGTTTGGCCCGACCGCAGTCACATGGATGGCGAAATGGCTCACAGTAGACCAGAAATGCACAGATCTGCAATCGGAAGACAAGAAGGGGCTCACTTTGGACAACCGAACACGGAATTACACATATATCAAACCGCTGAGTGGCTCAATTGGCCCGAAACAGACCAAGTGTATCGTGTCAGAAAATCTCGAGAGTCTCGATCTTGAGAAGTCTGTCAACATTTTGGTCAGCACCCAAAACCCAGACGTTCCTAGTGGCAACGTTTTCAGCGTGAAGACCAAGTACTGTCTCTCTTGGGCCGAGAACAACTCAACGCGGGTGCAGATCAACTGCGTCGTGGAGTGGACTGGCAAGAGTTGGCTGAAAGGTAAAGCAAATTCCCATCCTGAACGGTCTGTGGTCTAGGACACCATTAGCTAATTCTAGCCAGGTCCCATCGAGAACGGTGCCAACGAAGGTCAGACGCAGTACTGCAAGGATCTTTTCGCTGGCCTCAAAGCAGCTGTGTCATCGAAAGCCCGCCAGCCGCTTGCGGCCGGGGGCGGAAAGGGCAAGAAGAAGGGCAAGAAGGGCAAGGCAGCTGCAGTCTCCAATGTCACTAGTGACACTGAGGAGGCCACCAAGACCTCCTCTAAGCAAGACTGGGGAATCTTGGAGCCGCTACATGGCATCATGGGCCCTGTTGTGGATATCGTCGGACCAATCCTTACAGGCAACGTGGTATACGGTCTTCTCGTTGGCCTGCTCGTCGCTGCTTGGTTCGGCTTCGGATTCAATCCGAGACCGAGCGCTAGACCGTACGGCTCGGAACTTGGCTTCTACGGTTATCCTGACCGACTTGCCGCCTACGAAGAAATGTGGCGGCGTGAGGAGAGCGAGCTTTGGGAGTGGCTCGAAGAGCGCGTTGGTATGGACCGTCTTAACAGTGGCGAGATCCACACGCGGAAGAAGGTGGTTGAACCACGCACCATGGCCGAGAAGCTGAGAGAAGATCGCATGGATGAGAGCGAGGTCAGGGAAGCAATCAGGATAACCGAGGAGAAGTTGGAGGTTCTGAAGTCGGTTGTCAACAAGAAAGATTAATTACAAGCAAGGAAGGCAGGAATTGGTGGGCGGCTGAATGTCATTTCAAGGAAAAACAGTACGGAAATACCCCTACGAGCCGACAGAGCATTCTTCTTTTTTGTTGAATCTTTCCATATTTATTTTGTTAGGAAGCAAAGCATTAGCGGTGTGTGTACATTACAGATTCGGCCCTTGGCTCTTTTTGGTCTTGAAATATAACTTATTGTCGATACTTGAGCCTTGCAAACGACAGCATGCTCCGGGCTCCCGCTTGACTTTTAGTTGGGATTCTGAGCCAAAATACATTGGTAATACAGCTATGCTGACGGGCACCCAAGTGAATATAGAAGAATCACAAGATACCCCGCTCTCCTCACTTGCAAAAGAACGTGATTTTAGATTTATTGGCGGAGAGCCTGTGACCGTATCAATGGGATCTCGTATTATCTCCTTGGTCTTATTACTAGGTGGCGAGACCTCCCACGTCTTCTAACCTAATATTGTCCGGTGGCCGGCCACGGTCTATCCGGCCCCAACCTGCATTCCAAGCAGGGGAACTGACCGGTGGAGGGGAGACGGGACCGCTGCTACCGATAATCCTCGTCGACGAGGTGCTGCTACTCATCCCAAAGTCACCACTGTTGTGCCCGCCGCCTGACCCGTGCCGCCTGGTGGTGTTCCTCCTCCACCACTCCCTCCTTGCCGGAACAGGCTTGCACGTTTCAGGGTCTGAGAAGGCGGACCTCCTAGCCCCCCTGGAGCGCGAGTACGAGAATCCGGCGGGCTTGCCGCCGCCGAATGGGTTCCATGGCCTGCTGGGCGCCCTGTCGAACGAGACGCTCCCGTTGCGGCCCGAATTGTAGCTCGTGGGCGGCTCGCCGGCCAGCTCCTCGAGCGTGAGACCCTTGGTCTCGGGGATGAGGAAGGAGGTGAGTAGCCCGCAGAGCATGAAGAGGGCAAAGATCTGCATCAGCGTGTCCAGACGGGCGCTGTTTTTGTCACCGTCCCTCTTGGTCATGAGCGGGAGGGAGATGATCTGGGCTATGATGGCGCCTATCTTGCCTGCTGCGGCGGATAGGCCGTGCCCCGTTGCTCTGTAGCGGGTGGGAAAGCACTCGCCCGGCACGATGAAGGTGGTTGTGTTGGGGCCGAGGTTGAAGAAGAACTGGGCGATGATGTAGAGTGCAAACATGGACCCCGCGTTGAGTTGGTGGTATGCGAAGCCTAGGATGCAGAATAGTATTGTGAGGATCAGGAAACCACCGACTTGAAGGGGCTTTCGGCCTATTGTGTCGATGGTGAAGATTGCGGTCCAGTAACCTGGAAGAGAGCCGGCGACTGACAGAATTATCAGGCCGACCGCGTTGTTGTAAAGTTTGTGGTACAGAGTTTCGCCGTCGACGTAACCCGTTGCTGAGAGGACAATGGAGTTGTTCAGCCCTAGGCCGTAGAATGCGAGATCCTTGAATAGTGTTAGTCAAGCTAGACAGCCAGAAGGGGTGAGAGTGAAGGTTCAATGACCTACAAGAAACATCCAGCTGAGCGTTGTGCCAAGAAGCACCTTCGCATTCTTCCAACATCCAAAATATGACCCCAGATCCCGCCAGGAAGCCGCCGGTGTCGTCAGAGACGGTCCGGCTACCTTGAGCAGACGAGCCTGGCGCACAATGTCGATCTCTCCTTTGGACTTGCTGAGGAAAGAGTTGATATCGCTGTCCGCCTTTTCCACGTCATGGACCACATCGAATGTATACCTTGGCGTTTCCGGAATAGTGATTCGATAATAGAGCGCGAATACTGCTGGCAACGCTCCCACGCCAACGACGAGGCGCCAGCACCTGTCCGCCGCAATCTGGCACCTCGAGTCACATTGAGACACATCTGTGACGCCGATGAAGGAGTCCTTGAAGGCCACAGTCGTGATCAATGCGACGATAGCCGCCATGAGTTGACCAAAGCCCTGCATGGAGAAGACGCTGGCCATCATTGCGCCCCGAAAACGAGTCGGCGCGTACTCGGATGTAATGACGGATGATAGAGGACTGTACTTTGGTCAGACAATATACCCAATGGGGATAACTGATCAAGCACAGATGTTTGAAGAACTTCAGGTGCCGACTCACTAATCACCACCGATACCAACACCCATTACAACACGGTGGAAAATCAATACGGCTGTCGAGTTCACCGATTGACTTGGGTTCGCCAACGCAAAGTTCAATGTGGCCACCAGTATAATGCCGAGCTCGAAGCCGTACATCTTTCGGCGGCCGAGATAGTCAGCCACTGATGGTGATGTTAGTCCTGCTTCGGGTCCCAAACTGTTGTATTCTAGAACATTCCAAAACATGAAAGACGGGGATCCGTAACAGGTGAAAAGTGATACTGACGCCATCCGAACAGAACCTGGCCGACGACTATTCCCGCGCTCGTTGATGCCTTCAAGGCCTGGTTGACCGAAGTAGGGAGATGGCCAAAGCTGCCGCCGAAGCCATTTTGCGAGTCCTCTGGGGAGCCTTGCCAAAATACCAGGCCGAGGAAGATCGTGATGAGATTGATGGCAAATATTTGGTAACTATCGATAAAAAATCCCACCCCGGCTATTAACACGGCCCTAACGTCTGCCGTATCGTGTTAGTGACTAGAATTCCAAAGCGTGTTCGCAATATTATTTTGAGGGAACAGAGACGTAGGGTAGAACCCACGATATGAACCAAACGGCGTCTTGTCGATCTCAGACAGCGCGAGCCTCCTCCGCAGGTTGGGATCTTGGATGTGGGAGTAGTCATTTGCTGCTGTGCGTCAGCCTTGGCGAATCGATTTGACAGATGATTTTATTTGCGTTAGTGGAACCCACCAAAGTTGTGGAATGCGTTGTTGCCCCCATATGAACGGCTGGCCGCCGTCGTCGTCGTCGTCGGCCCCGGCAGCATCTCCATGGTCTCTCTGCCTTAAACTTAACTGATCAGGCTGCCGCCGTGGTGCAGTACCCCTCCATAGGTGCGAGTAAGGTAACCAAGAGTGGTTTTGTTCTGCGATCGCTTGCCTCGACTCGACGGGATTGGATCTTGGCGAAATGATACTCAATGGCGGATCGAAGCCCAAGACATTTGAGACTTTGACGTCGCCCGGTATCTTGGACGATGAATGCAGGAGAGTTCTAGAAGGCCCCAAGAGGCGGGCAGTTGTGAGGGCTAACGGCTTGGTCGGCTTATAAGCTTCCAGGGTGTGTTGCGAGGGGCCTCGCGGACTCTCCCGGCCTGGGCGGGCGGGACAGGGCTGATGCTGCTGATGCAGAGCTAGTCTGCACATGGGCAAGGCGGGAGTTGGAGAGGCCCTAGCTGCGGGTCACGTATTGGGCAGGTCTCTGGCATTAGCATGTACGTTTTTGTAATGCTAAGCAAATGCTGAGACGTCAGAACGAAACGCACGGTCAATGTAGGGCTACCGGCGCGAGAAGGTTCGCCCAAGTCCAGGCTGCTCGTCTCCAATAATTGGACAGAACACGCCGGAGAGGCTGGAGGCTCTACGGGAAGTACGAGACATGCCTCTCGGTTTCTCCTGTGCGCCGCCTCGGCACGTCGAGGCTGGCTGGAGTGGAACGATTTGTTGGACAGCGCCCCCGTGTGCCGCTAAGATAGCGTGCGGCGAGGTCCCAAGTATCGTGCAACCATCCATCAATGACAAGGAAGCCAGTAGCGTTGGCTCCTGGGTCTGACGTGGGATGTTGCTCGAGGTGTGCAGATACGTGCCTCTGCTTCCTCATTGGGCACTGCTCTCAACACGGCAATCTGCTTCCTCGCCGAAACCTCAAAAGTACGACCTGCGCAGCCTGACCCCTATTCTGGTGCTGTGTCGCCACAAGCTGGGAGGCAACTTGCTTCCGGCCGGCTGAGTTGAGCTGAGTTGAGCTGAGTTTGGAGACGGTGCGGCTCGGAACCGTTCATCCTTCGAGCATGCCCGGAGATTGTCGTTGTCTCCGCTGCTATCCGGAACACTCGCGCAATTGACCAAGTCAGACCCGGCACAATGAAGGCCAGCTTATAAGGTTTGCCCCTGCAGCCACCTCGTCCCAGACACTGGGAAAGTTTAAACCACAAGGTTTACAGCAGGGGACTGGGTACAAGGAGTACATCGCTGTTTTCCGACTCGCAACGTCTGGTGTCAACAGGCCCGACTGAGTAACAGTAATCCGTTCATCCGCGGACACGGAAACGAGACTCATCGACATGGAGCGTGTCGCTTTGGCGAATCGAAGCAATATGATTCGCTAGCTTAGATTTCAACAGAAAACAGCACTTTTACCTCCTGAAAATCATTTGTCTGAACACATGAATGATATCTTGACCCCGGAGCAGAACGGGCGAGTTGAACGCCAAACGCACCAGCCTTTATGCAAATAACCCCCCTGAACCCAAAAAATTCGCTGATTGTACACGAGTTGAACATGTTAAATCACCTACGCTTTCGCTCGCCTTCCAATTGACCCTGACGCCACTCGGGCCCCGTCTTGCAGACCGACGTTACCATGCAGTAATATCTTCAACTTCGGCCTCGCCAAAGGTGCTGCTCTTGGTCAGTTGGCCCACGGATGCCTCAGCAACCGCGTCATTGCCTCCCTTCTGCATGATGTCCGGGAGAACCTCGTGAAGGAATTCGAGAATGTACTTGTTGACTTGTTCGAACTGGAGCAGGAAGGCGTCGTGGCCTTCGGGACTGTCGATCTTCCCGAGTCTGGAATTGCCGATGTGCTCTGCGATTTCCTGCTGCTCGGCAAACGTGAAGAGACCGTCGCTCTCGATGCCCAGGACAAGTGCTGGCTGCTCGATCAGGGCTAAGGCCTCGGGGATGCCGGCCGCCCGATCCCGCGATACATCGTGAGTGTCGAGTTTTCTGGTTATGGCTATATAACAATTGCTGTCAAATCGTTTGACAAATTTCTCTCCTGAGAATCAGGTCAGTACAACATTCAGGTTGGGGGTATGAGGCAATTGTCCCACCCTGGTATCGAAGGTAGGACTGAGCTGAGAAATAGTGAGATGTCGGCACATTCTCGCCCCCAGTGACACTCTCAGACTTCGGCCCATGAAACTGGGGGTCTGACGCCTGTTCAGCCGCATCTGCGGCGGCCTTTGCTCGGCTACCCTCGCCACCTTGACTGTTCTGACTGGCCCTGCGTGAGTTCACAGGTCGGTTGATCTTGTGACCATCGTTGTGGATATTGAAATGAGCCTCTGACGGCGTGGTGGGCCGCGGGATCTCCCTGATTGTCTGGCGCCTAGATGGATCAGGGATATTGCGGCCGAAGCGAGTCTCGAACGAGTTGCGGCTGCGGTATGTCAAGAGAGCTGACATTCTAGCAGCTCCGAGCCCAGTAGTTGGTGGATCTGAGAAGGTGTAGTACCCATCGTCGTACTTGGGGTCGGCGTAGATGCTCTGTCTCTGGGCCTCGCCCCAGCTGATGCACCAGGCGCTGTGACGACTTGAGGTTGCAATGGGCACGATGGAGCGAACATAGTCCTTTCCAAAGTAAGCCCACTCGAGCACCAGCATACCGCCCATCGACCCACCGATAACAGCCGCGACCTGCTTGACACCAAGGTCGTCAAGAAGTAGCTTGTGGAGGCTGACGGGGTGTTAGTGATGGCGAATGGAACATGTCTCGTGGAATGCACATACCGGACATCATCGCGAATAGTGGTGAGTGGGAACTCAGGGCCATATCTGCCGTTGTCCACGTTCCCATCTTTGGCTGTTACCGGGCTGGCGGTGCCGTAAGGACTACCCAAGCTGTTCATGCAAACCACGAAGAAGCGAGATACATCGAAGGCTCTTCCGTGGCCACCAAGCAGTGGGCCCCACCAGTCACTGACGTCGGCACTGCCCGTCAAGGCATGGCAGATTACCATGGCATTGTCCCCATTGGGAGACAACTTGCCTTTGGTGGTGTACGCAACAGGCACATTCTGGAGGGTAACACCAGATTCTAAGGTGAAAGAGGGTATGACAGCGATCTGCTGGTCTGGGATCAAACTCGCGAACGGGTTCTCCGCCTGCGAAGTGATTCTTTCTTGTACGTATTCAGTCACCGGTCTTCGATTACCATTCGATGCCATGACAGGCCTGGATGCGATGATGGTTGACGGTGTCTAGGATATCACTCACCATATCTGCCGCTTTCGGCCTGGCCGTTTGTGGCGTCCGAGGTCATTGTCTGCCGAAGCCGTTGGCCAATTTGATATCAAAGACAAACGCCTAATGCGAAATACCCAATGCCTGTTCAGATGCAGAGAGTAGAGAAGGATTAAAATGGTGATCGCTTGGCAATTAGTTCTGAGTACTGTACAAGAATTGGCAGAGTCATGGGGAGCAAAAGCCTCGGGATATGAAGCTTGAAGAGTCATTCATCCTCTTAGTCGGGTACCTAGGTACTTGACGTCGCCGCGAGTGGGGCCCCGGCACAGATACATCCATGATGTACCCAGGTAACCTGCAGCATCATGCCCTTGTTCGATGAGGAAGTTGATTCAGACAATAGCAGCCTCTGGCCGAATACAATCAGAGGTTATTGCGAGGAAAGCCACCATTATGTTCACAGTATTTCAAACCCATACGGAGACATTTTGTACAAGTGCCATCCACACCCGTCTAATAATAGGTCCAAGCCAGTAGTTGCAGGCTGGTCGTAGCAACACAAACTGTCGTGACATTGGGTGGTGTGGTCATAGCTCGCCTCGGTCCGTCACTGCGAAGAAGCCACATCGCGCTAGCCTTGTTTGGTCGCTAACGAAGAGACGAGGCGGACTCCACGGCAGGCTCCACTTGAGCTCGGATGTCGATTTTGGTGAGCAACTGCGAGGTGCATTTGCATCCTGCGATAGAGCCTCGCCCAAGCTCTGCCAACTGCAGGACGACGACAATCCTCCAGCTCGATTGCCGTTCTCCTTCATGCCGCTCCCTACCCCGACGCTGGAAACTACTTCGTGACCAGCGTCTCTCGTACTCATCACATTTCTTTTGACCTTCTTTCCCCCGTTTTCATCCCCCCGCTCCTGCAGCGTCGTGAGATCACTCGCTTCGCGCAAGACGCGGCCGACACGCCGACCACGTCCATCAGTTTGCGGACCTTTGCGCTAGACAAAGCGTCGCCTTCCGCCCTTAGCCGTGCGTGCCGCTCGGCTTCTTTCACCACCAACTTGATCAGATTGACTCCCGTCTACGACAGCTTGCTAGCGTCAATGGTACAGCAATAGCAGGTGCCGACTTGAAGATGGGTCCGAAGCGCAAGAGAGTTAACGACTCGGGCAGCGGCCGGCCTTCACCTCACCGTCCTGACAACGCTCCCCTCGGTCAGCACGACAGAAATCGACCTGGTCCTGGTGGCAGGTCGACGCGCCGTAGCGAGCGTCGCGACTCCTTTCAGAACACTGCCTCTTCAGGCGCGCCGGCCGCTGGCTCACCTCTGAACTCTCCCACCATGCCGCGACCTTCCAGCGCCTCCTCCCAACCTCCCGTCACCCCGCTGAACACAAAAATGCCGTCCAACTTGCCCTCGCCAACGCTGCCCTCCCCGGTGCAGTCAGGGTTTCACTACGAGATTGTGACGGATGCGCGGTTGAGCGGTTGGTCACAGAATGGCCGTCAAGAAGTGATAGACCATGGCATACAATCGCGGAACGATGAGGACGTCCAGGAGCTGTCAACAATATTCCAGGAGCTTGTGCAGTCTTGTCTGGACTTCCGCCTGCGATCAGCCGAGGCCGGCGAGATCGTCAAGCAGATCATCGGCACTCGACCTGAAGACGCAGACACCAACCCTCGCACATTCGACACTCACACCTTACTACTCGACACACTCGCTATCTACGTTGACGTCGGCTCCGGCTCTTATAATGCGAATTTGCGTGATTTACTTGTCGCCTCGGGTGTTGATCCGGCTCTGATGCGCACTGTCCTAGAGCCCGCTCTGCTAGAGCAGCTGGGACTTATTCGCGAGACATTCACCAAGATGGGTATTCGACAAGCCACCAACATCCTTTACAAACAGGCCAACTACAACCTGCTGCGGGAGGAAACTGAAGGATATGCGAAGCTTGCTAGGATATGCGAAGCTTGCTACGGAGCTCTTCACAACCTCCAACACAGAGCCACCGACATCAGAAGCTATCCAGAACGCCTTCGAAAGGGTAAAGGGTCTTATTGGAACATTTGACCTGGACGTTGGACGTGTCCTAGATGTGACGCTCGATGTCTTTGCATCTGTCCTCATAAAGCAGAACCGCTTCTTCGTCAAGTTCCTCCGAATCAGCTCATGGTGGCCCCGCAGCCACATCAAGTCCGCCGATGCTCTCGGAGGACTCCCCAAATGGGCGCTACCAGACTCAGCACATTGGACAACCAGTGCGGAGGAACAGGTTATCCTCGCGGAGCAGCGACGTCAGCGCGACACCCGGTTCTGGGATAGGGCTCGTGAAGCGCATATTGACGCCTTTTTTGAGCTTGGTGGGCGGCAAGTCGAAGAAGCCGAGCTCCAACGTCTGCAGGCTATTCTTGATACCAGTCCGGAGTCTGAAGATGCCATATCTCTTCTCGACCCAACAGCTCAGTGGATGGTGACAACCAAGACCTTCCCACCGCAGGGTAACAGAGTCGCGGCGCAGCTTCTAGGGTTCAAGTTGAGATTTTACGAGTCCAAGACTGCAGGCGAGGAAGTCGTCCCTGCCAACCTCTTCTTCATGACAGCTCTACTCATCAAAATAGGCTTCATCTCACTGGCCGATCTGTGGCCGCATCTCGCCCCGTCTGACGAGGGAATGAACACTGATGTCAGAGAAACGAGGATGAGAATTCTTGAGGAGGAGGAGAGGGCAAAGACCGGAAGAGGTCGTGGTGCTCTCGCTATGGCCGGAGAACTACCTTCTGACGAGACCCCGGCCACGAGACCGACCAAAGTCGCCCCAGAGGCCAAGGCCAAACCAACCACCGAGACGCCGAAGCAAGGCAAGCCTGAAAAGTACTATCAGAAATTTCAGTTGGTCACTGAGCTTCTCACTCTCGGAGCACTCCCGGACGCCCTGTTTGTCTTGACGCGCTTCCCGTGGCTGACGGAAGCCTTTCCGGATCTCCACAAGCTCATCAATCGCCTAATCTCATATTCGGTACAGAAAGTCTTCGAGGAGACTAGGACTTCATCGAGAGAGCTCAGCAGTGACTTGGAAATTCCGATGAAGAAGATGCCAGATGTGGATCAGGGAGGGGTCTCGAAGGGTTCCGTACGGCTCACACAGTCTACCCCCAAGCGCCCACTTCGCTGGCCACACCCAGCCGGCGAGAAGGACAACACACTGTACCGATGTTATTGGGATGATTGGGCCGACAACATTCCGGTCTGCCAAACGATCGAAGATGTCGTAACGCTATGCGACACGCTCATGAACTTCTCCGGGGTGAACATCGGCAAGGATGCGGCGTTATTGTCAAAGATAGCCGCTATTGGAGCTTCCAGCCTAGCCAAGGACCAGTCTTCCGAGAACATGGGACGCTGGCAAGATCTACTGAAGCGATTGTTGGTCCCCGCTCTGAGCATGACTGAAGCAAACTCGTTCGCGGTTCAGGCTGTCTGGGATCTTCTGAAGCTCTATCCGATCACCATCCGATACAACATCTACGCGGAATGGTTTCAGGGCCAAACTTCACGCAATTCGTCGATAAAGTCGGCATTCGCGAGAACCAGATCTGAGACCAACGGCATTCTCAAGCGACTCTCCCTGGAGAACCTGTCCACGATGGCCAAGAAATTGGCCAAGACCGCGTACGCATCTCCGGGTATAGTATTCAAGACTGCCTTTGACCAAATTGAAGCATATCCGAACTTGATTGAGGCCTTCGTCGAGTGCGCTCGATATCTTACGGACCTAGGTTATGATGTCCTGACCTGGTCGCTGATGAGCGCGCTGGGTGGCAAAGCCCGAAGCCGAACTCAGGAAACATCAGTTTTGCTCACAAGCAAATGGCTCCAGGCTCTCTCAAAATTCTCTGGGAAAGTCTTCAAGCGATACCAGCACATGAAACCGCTGCCTGTCCTGCAATACGTCAACAACCAATTGTCTAAGGGCAACTCAACCGACCTCGTCATCCTTCGAGAGCTTATCTCAACAATGGCCGGCGTGGTCCCTGATGTTGACTTCACTGACGCGCAAATGCGAGCAATGACGGGCGGCGAAGTACTCCGGCGACAGACTCTCATTAGTCTAGGAGATCGCAGGGACGTTTCCGTACATGGCGCCGAACGCCTCACGCAGTCTCTAATGGATTCTAACCTCGCGGGGAGACTTCTGGTAAATTTGGCCCAGTACCGCCAATCCGCTCTCTACAAACTACCCGAGCACGAATCGCACGTTAAATACTTGGCCACGATCATGGACGAAGTACATCAGGCTCTAGTACAGTATCTCGATTTCTTGCGCAGCAACTTGACACCCGATCTCTTCGACGCTAATATTCCGAGCATCATCGACTTGATGGTCGGATACGGCTTGGATGTGGACCTAGCATTCATGGTCGGCAGAGTTAGCCTGGCAAACCGCATGGCAAACAGCAAGATCTCCACTCAACCTCTCGCTAAGGACGACCGTAGCGACAACCCAACCGCCCAAGAGAGTGCTGATGCAGATGGCGATCTGACGATGAATGGAGACGTTCCCGAACCAGTGGCTGTGAAGGAAAATCCAGAGAAGGAAGAAAAAGAGGAGACCGATGACAAGATGGCCCTGGACGAGAACGCGTCCAGTGCACCATCGCCGCCTACTGCGACTGACACGCGAAAGTCGGACCCAATCGCTGATGTTCTTCAGCCGCTCGTCAACACTATCCAAGATATCCGGCCTCCAGAGACCTGGCAACATCTGAGCCCGGAATTCTACGTCATTTTCTGGTCGCTGTCACTGGGTGATCTGCACGTTCCGCAGTCAAATTATGAGGCTGAACACGAAAGGCTCAACAAAGAGGCAGAAGACGTGATGAAAGACCGCTCTGATTTGACGCGACAGGGCATGAACAAGAAAGCGGAGAAGAAGAAGTCACTTCTGGGACTTGCGAAGTCGATCCGCGAAGAAATGACTGTGCATATCGAGCGGTACCACAAGACGAAGCTCCGGCTGGCGAGACAGTCTAAATCATGGTTCTCTGGAACGATCGCTGAAGCCAACTTAACTTCGGATGCCTTGCTGGAACATTGCATACTACCCCGCCTCCTTGTCTCTTCTTTGGACACAGAATATTGCTTCAGGATGCTCAAGTTCCTCCACGAGAACCAGACACCGAATTTCAAGCTGTCTGCTTTCTACGAGCGATTCTTCAACGCCAACAGACTTCGAGCAATGATATTTTCTTGCACGGTTCGCGAAGCAGAGCATTTGGGACGCTTCATCAAATGCATCCTGGAGGATCTTGCGAGGTGGCATGCCGATAAGACCACTTACGAGAAAGAGGCATTTGGCAAGACGAAACGAAACCTCCTTGGGTTCGCGACAGCGGTTGATGACGAGGGCAACCCGACAAGCTTCATTGAACACCCGTTCTTCCGAGATTCTCACTACGAGTGGCATAAGAACCTCAACGTAGCGCTGAAAGCCTGCCTGCAAGGCACGAAGGAGTGGATGCATATCAGGAACGCCTTCACAGTCCTCAAGGCGGTTTCGAGCTTCTTCCCAGCAGTCAACTTCATGGGAACACAGCTCTTGAAGTTGCTCGACGAGATCAAGACACGCGAAGAAGTCACGAAAGGCTCATCAGAAGAGGGTCACCGCGTAGATCTTGCCGTTACCGCCCTGACCGTCTACTCCATGCTCAAGAAGCGAGAATCTAAATGGGTTGCTGTCCCAGCTTTCCGTCCAAACATGGTGAGCATCTCGACCACAAAACAGAAATCCGCACCGACTAACTTTCAGCAGTCCGGAATGCCGCAGGACGGACCCAAGGATGTCGAGATGGCTGGCCAAAATGCAAAGTCTGATCTGCGTCCGACTGCTGCGGAATTCAAGCCCCAACAACCTGCCAAGTCAGTGCTTCCGATAAATACCACGCAGCCAGTCAACAAGGAATCACTGACACAGATTAGCACAACATCTGCCCCGCCTGCAGACGATGAGGACGGCGAAGTCAAGGACGGAAAAGACAGCAAAGCCACAATTGCCCCTTCAGACAACCATGCGAGACCTGAGCGACCTGCTGCAGGCCAAGATCGAGACGCACTCAGGGAACCTACATTCAAGGAGAGGGCTTCAGCACCAGGTAGCCGGCCGGGCACGCCGAAGTCGAACATTGTCGTGCCTTCCCCTACACCCCTACCCGCCTCTAGTGGACGCAGTGAGAGTTCTCGGACAGCATCCGCGGCTCCAAAAGGCGATAGGGCTCCTCATGGTTTGCCTAGTCGTCCAGAAGTTCCAATTCCTCCTCACTATCGACCAGAGCTCTTCCCGCAAGGGCATGGACCGGAACGTCGTGACCCGCCACGAGAAGGTCGAGAAGTTCGTGAACCCAAGGAGCCACCACGTGAGACGAGGGATCCCAGAGAGCGATTTCGAGAACAACTACGGGACCAGAGGGATCATTCGCGCGACGGCAGAGACTCGAGAGAGCACCGCCAGCCAGAGAGTAGCCGTACGGATAGGCGAGACCAAGAATCAGAACGCCGAACAAATGAAAGGATGTCTCGTGATCCAGGTCGGCTCTCGGAACGTGACTGGTCCAGCAGGCCCGACCCTTCCCCGCGCCGTGGGGAGCCGACTAGAGGAGAGTCCTCCAGGGGTGAGTCGGTGCGCGGTGAGCCTATGGCGATTGACCGAGAGCCTCGCACGTCCCGAGACCGCGCCCCTACGTCGTCCAGTCGCGACAGTCGAGGTCCTCGGGAGCATGTTGCGGCGAGCCAGACACCTCACTCAGCCTCTGGCCAGTCGCCTCCAGCTGAGCCACCTATCAATCCCGAGAGGGCAGCTCTCCTTCAGAACGAAGATCGCGCCGAGATGATCAATCCCCAGCGTGCTGCTTTGCTGCAGACGCAGCAGCCTCACTCTTCGACCCGCTCACCTAGGGATAGCGGGCGAGACCGGGCTTCGTCTCGCACGCAGTCGCCTAGAAGAGATGATTGGTTCAACGCGGCCACCACCTCCGACGGTCACGCTCGTGAAGATCGACACTCTCGCCGTAATGGACATCTGGGAGACTCATCTCAACTCCCAGCGAGAGATATCGAGCAGCCAAGGGACCAGGAGCGCCAGCCTAATGAGCGCAGCCGTGATGCCTCGTTCCATGGCCCACCTCGACCACACGAATCGGATCGCGGCCGACAGGCCCAGCAGGACCCAAATTATGGCCGTCTGAACCCAATCCCTACGGTGACAGAAGCGCCGCAGGGACCCCGTGGACGCGGTGCAAGGAATTCATCCAGGATATCATCTATGCCATCAGGGCCCCGGTCTGATGGACGAATGCCGCCACCAGATACGAACCGGGCACCGTCGCCGGATCGACAACCACCGACGGGGCCCTCGTCCTCGAGGCCACGCAGGGGGCCGTCGAATCAATTTGATCACGCAACGAATTCCTCGACTGGCCCACCCTCTTTGCCTACCGGTGGTCTGCATTCCGACCGCGCTCATCAATTCGAGCAGCCAATGCATCCGGATCGCATGAGGCACATCGTCCCTCCTCCACCTCCCCCGCCGCCGCCAAGGGAGCCTTCGCACACGCGTCCACAAGTGCCTCCTATCCACACGAGTGACCGAGCTGCCACACCTACCGGACCGTCGGCTTCACGTCAGGGGCAGAGTAGCCACCCGAATACCCCTATAGCGGAGCAAAACGCACCGCACTCTGCTCCTACAGGGCCGTCCGCAAACAAGGACCGGCAGCGAGACAGCATTCGAAGACAACTTGGAAAGCTTCAAGATAACATAACCCCTGGAAACAAGCGGGATAGTGACCATCGCCGGCCCAGGCAGAGCATGCCAGACTCTGACGCGCAGATACTTACCGGCGCTTCACCAGTCTCGACTCCAGTCCAAGAGCGGCCGGACCCGATACGCCGAAACGTGACACAGGATCGAGGTGCCCCTGGGAACGACATCAGTGGCCTGCCACTTCGCGATTCGAGAAGCGATGCGCACGAAGAGTTTCCTGGAAGCAGAGGTGAGCATGAACGGAGTGGACGCAGGGAACATCGTGAAAGGCCCGATCGGCCGAGCCGTCACTCTGGGCGGGAACGGAGCCCCCGTGGAGACCGAGACACGAAAGACCCACGTGGTAGTGAACAGGCCGAGCGGCACGACCGGCGGTCTGGCGCTCCGGTAGGGATCGACAGCAATCGCATCCGCGACCCAAACCATGAACCAATCCAACCTCGACGTCCTGGGCGAGAACCCATCTCGACAAGTAGCAATCGCGACCCTTTGCCTGGTGTTGGTAGGGAACCATCGGGTTCTGGTCGCGAACCACGACATCGGGGAGACAGCAGAGGTGACGCCGGCAGAGGCGATGGCGGCAGTGGAGGAAGACCGGGAGATGAATGGGGTGGCGGCGGTAGAGGCGGATCGATGCGCGGTGGACCCCGGGACGGACCCCGGGACGGGCCCAGGGATGGGCCAGGACGGCTTGGTGATGATCGACGAGACCCAAGAGGTGACGAGCGGAGCTCAGGCAGGAAGCGGAGGAGTGACATTTCAGAAATGCCACCGAACGACAGAGACAAGCGACCTCGACGTTAGGAGCGTCCTCTACACGGTCCATTATTGGAGAAGTGAAGAGACTTGGGCGCTTGCGAGAACAAGACGCGACCGTGTATTCGGGAGCCGACAATGGGTGGCATGCGATACAACAATCGAGCCATTTGGCTGAGGAGACAACAAGATTGATACAGAAGAAGAACGTGGTGGGCGGATAATCAGCATCATCATACCAAACTTACTTATTTCCGCACAATGCTCGGCAAGACTGCTGTACTATCAAATGATCGGATTCGCTGCGGACAAGCGTCAAAAGGACAGACGCCCAGGGAGTTCCGGGAAGATGCTTCTTTCACAAAACAAAAAAACAAATGGAGTCATCACTTTCATACAAAAGTCCGCAACACACCAAAGCAGAAGCGCTTGTCGGTCGAAGCTTGTGCCTCAAGCTGAGCACGCAACATGCATAAGTTCATGATATCGCATCGCCGACATGTACAGCATGGTCAGGCCACACCAAAATTTCCAATACTGCGGAACCGTATAAGCATCGTAAAGCTGCCATTTGCACCGAAGATTTCATTGTTTCCGGATCGCAAGGTCCCATAAGATGGAGCGTATTTTCACAAAAGCCAGGCGTTCGTGGACGATCATTTTTGCATTTCGAGTTTGCTTTTCTCAACGGAGCATGAGCCAGGCGAATATACCCACATATCACTTTGTAAGATAGAACAACGGTCTCAATACCACCAAAGAGGAAGAAGCAATGCTCTGTCTGCCAGTCTGCTTGACGCTTGTGTTAATGTAAAGAGGCCGGAGTGGATTTCCATCAGACACGCGATAGAAAGTGCGAGACCACCGTGACTTGGTGAAGTCCCTTGGACGATTACTTCTTGGCAAGATTAGGGCGATGGTATCTCCTCTTCAATGGCGTCGACTTCCAGGGTTTGGCTGGGGTGCTAGATTACAAGGTAAGGTTCCCCCAATCTGGTATCATTTCACGAGCAAACACCGCCCTGACATCAATCTACGGTATCTTACAGTGCCATGTAATTAAACCCACACACTCAGGCCGTCCCGTCAAACTCCTCAGACCAGTCAACAGCCGACAACCCCTTCCCTTTGCCCTCCATGATGGCCTCGAGCTTATCCTCGTTGGTGACCCACCCGTGCCTCTTGGTCGCGATGGAAAATTTGATGGGCTGGGCCCACTCCTTCCACCACTGGTCTTCGCTCTGGACGACACAGCGCCGCGGGTTGGCCTTGTCGTGGGCCGCCGAGGGTTCGGTCCTCTCGCGGTTCGCGAACGGCCAGACCGCCTTGACGACCTCGTATGTGCGCTTCCCCGTGAAGAGGGTCGTGATACCTGTGAAGAACTTGTTCACCCTGTCGGGGCTCTGGACCACCACCTTGGAGTGTGTTACTGGGAAGGAGACCGTGACGATTCCTTTGTCTATTTTTCTGTCAATCACAGGAGAATAACTTACTGAATGTTCATGAGGGGAGGGCTTTCAAAGGTATACCTGGCTAGGATGAGGATGAGGTCGACCTACAATTTAATGAGTTGACGAGGATTCGGATCTGACTTGACAGCCAATTCGTATCGAGATTCGTCACGACGCGCTCCAGCACGAACGCCTTGACCTGGTTCGGGTCATTGATGAATCTGCGAGCCCACACCTCCAACGACGGGTGGTCACCCAGGTCCGGCAGCAGCTCGGGCTTGGTCCCGCCCCTCAGCGCCGTCTCGCCAGAGCCCACGCAGCGGATGTAGCTCCTTGGCTCTTGTCCACCCTCGGCGCCTCCCTCGGGCACGAGCAGGGGCAGCAGATTCAGCTTGATGGCGAAGTCAATCTTGCTCCCCCTTTTCCCGGTGATGTGGACCTGGGGCTTGGGCGGCACGGTCGCTTGTGCCCGCACGAGGGCCGTGAGTGCCTCGACTGTGCTGGAAAGATACGGCGCCGTCGACTTGATGGTCGTGCAGTCGGAGGAGAGCTCGAAGAGCGGCGGCGAGTACAGCCGGTAGTCGAGCCGGGGCAGGCCCGGGTACTCTTGTGGCTGTGGCGCAAGATGTTGCTGTTCCTCCGGCTGCTGCTGCTGCTGCTGCTGCTGCTGCTGCTGGGGAGACACCAGGACCCCTGGGTACGGTGGTAGACTGGGATAGGCCTGTGCCTCAGGAAACGCTACGGCGTCTGGACGGGTTTCGTTTGGGGCTGTCGAGGCCCCGGGAGAGGCCGCGCTCGATGCCGACGGGAACTCCCTCGCTACTAGTATTTCTCGCTGGGCGCGTATGATCTCCTTCTCTGATGGGCTTGGTATTCCTTCGGCCGGAGCCATTATGCGCAGAGTAGCCCAATTCGACTAAATTATATGAAGTCGATCCGTATCTTCGCTCCTTGGTGACGCTTCTGGGTGTTTGTTGATTAGTGGTCTCGGAGGCCACGGTTAGACTTCCAGGCGTCGCGGAACTCTTCGCAGGCCGTCAATGATTTTTATTATACAGATAGATATGCAAACTTAAAATGGTGTGTATTTAAATTATTAGAAGGAGAGATTGTCAAACTGTAGAGATCATGCTTGCTGTGGACTGTGGTCGTTGAAGGACATACAGGTTCCGTAAGCGGCACAGCCTCATCCTACCTACTGATGTGGACAAGCACAACAAGAAAGCCTCCCTACCGGAACTGAAAAAAGCCTGCCGAGTACTTCAGACCGTACTTGTTGGTTTCGAGCGAATCTTGTCGGTGGCTAAAATTATTCCGGGGGACGCCGCCGAATACGTATAATCGTAGCGTATACGGAAATTCTCCACCACATACGGAAACACCCATCATATACGAAAAAAGGGGCACGGCACAACGTCAGGTTGGTCAATGCTCTACACGAGTCCGTCAATATGTCCATACTCAGAGCGCTTGCATTTCAATGTCTCAGACTTGACATGAGGATATGACACCAATTGATTGTACTTCGACAAGGCGCTTCGTGCGACTACTGGAGCCGATCAACTACACGAGCGTCCATTCTCTACTATTAGGTTCTCAAGCAGCCCAGGCGTTCCGTTCCAGCCAAGTCCAGTTGCGTAGCCCAATCGCTTTGGCAACTTCATATGCGAGCCGATATATGTTGTCCAAGATCCGGAAAATCCAAAATGAGTCAGGAAATGCCCTCCAGCTACAATGCTGCTCCCGCAGAATCAGGTGCGTGGCATCTTTGGCCACGGATAAACCTCGCCAGCTGACTCAGGACATTGACGACATCTCTCTCTTCTGCTGCTCCCAAGTCTTCCGGCACACCTCCTTCATAAGTCTCTTGGGGGCCAGGCGCCCCGTCATCAGCTCGAAGGCCACGATGGCCATCTCGCTCACGTTCTCGAGGCCGTCAACTACTACCCATGAGGGATTGACGGTGTCTCTGTACACCTGCATCTGCGCCACGAGCGGTGTGATGAGAGGCTCGTAAGCAAGCTTTGTTTAAGTGTTAGTGATGTCCGCTGGATGTTTCACTACTTTGCAAAGGGGGCTCCGTTCCGAGTAAATGAGGTTGGCATAACTCACCTCTAGCACAACGCCTCCAGTCGGGCTTGCGAGCCACTGCATAGGCATCTCGAAGTCTGCTGGCAGGCTTCCCTGGGCGCTCGTGGCCGGCACGCAGGACACAATCATTGTCGGCTGCTCATAGCCCTCTGGCCATGGAACAGAAATGGATGGCAGGACGTGGCAGATTTGAGAGACACCTCCCTTGCCAGGAGCCATGCCCTGCTTCTGAGCCCAGAGGTTGAAATGGTCGGCAATCAGCTGTGCGTTCTGGACGGTCCGGTTAAAAATGAATATATTTCGACATCCGAGCTGGATCATAGCGTATATGGCGGCTCGCGCCTGTCCTCCGGCTCCGATTATCAGCCCTGTCGTCTTGGAGGGCCGCACGTAGTTCCGTGGGCTAATATTCCTCTGGAGACAGGTGAATATGGACTGCCAGTCGGTGTTGTCACCATAAAACTCGTTGGTATGGCCCGCCTTGTTCCGCGAGTTAGCGTGGTCCAGGATGAAGTTCGTCTTGCCGCGCAGCGGTAACAAAACATTGACGGCGCCAATGACGGTGGCGTGGTGGCTCTTTAATTTCAGGTGAGGCACAATGGCCACCTTGAATGGGGCTGCTAAAGATGCTCCCCCAAATGACGGGTCGCTGCATATCTTGTTAAGATCTTCCATGGTAGAGCATGTTTCTGCTGAGAAGTTGTGTGGCATTCCGGCGAACTCATATGCCGTGTTATGCATGCACGGAGAAAGCGAGTAAGACACATTTGCGCCTACAGTGTAGAACTGCAGAGGGTCCAGCTCGAATTGTCGGAAAAGCCCCTCGAAGGAGTTGCTGGCTGTGCAGACCGTGGCGAGGTGCTCCCGATCGTTCTCCATGTCGGGGTGTTTCACTGGTGTTAAAATGCGTGACTGAAGGGGCGTCCTGATGCCGAGAACCGAGAAGTCGTACCCTACAAGCGGCGGTTTCGGATCCGGGATAGTGCCGGCAATCTTGTCTTTGAATTCCTGGAGCATCTCCGGGGTGCTGTCGCCGGAGCAGAAGCGAACCATGCGCACAAGGTCGCATCCGAGATCCTTGGCATGTTGATAGTTCCGTACATGAGAATCGCTCGACCAGGGCGTGCACATCAGACCAACATTCCAGTAATTACCCATTATCTTCGACCGACCCCGACGGGCAAGTATCTTTCGCAAAGGGATATCTTTCCTCTGCAGGTCCAGGCTCAGGTAATCAACACCGAGCTGTAGACCAAGCTCCAGGAGCTCCGTGTCGACCTTGGCCTTCTCTTGAGGGGATCTGCGCCGCTCCTCTCTCGGGTTTTCTTCGACGTGGTATATTATTGGAACAACAAGTTTCCTCCGTATCTGGGCTACGATCCTGGCGATCTGGTTCATGATATCGTCTGGCCAGTGATCAATGATAAGTTCCACACAGTCGCCGCGGGCCTCGAGATCTTCCCATTCAAGGTCCATGTTGACGAGATAAGACAGGCGCAGACGCAGGGCGTAAGAGCACTGCCTGAACTCGGGCGGGATGGCCCTCACGGCGAATGGGCTCTCGATGAAGAGCTTGGTGAGGCCCTGGCCGGTGACGAAGTCAAGAAAACGGGTAAAGTCCTGCTTGGCGTAGAGCAGGCTGGAAGGCGTGGCCATCTGCATGTCCCATCCGCCTGACGAGGCGTCGCTGGCCAATATAGGCTTCGCGTTGGAATGGTCAAACAGATTAAAGTACTCGAGGTTCGCGCATGCCCTGTGCCTCTGGTCGACACGAAGGATGCGCTCTCCGTCTGCCGAGTCCAGGAGGCGGAGCATCTCTTCCTTCTCACGGTGGATGTAGATGACAGGGTTTGACTGGGCAAACAGGCGCAGGGCGTCCTGAGCCTCTTCAGAAAAACTGCTCATGCCACACTCGATGATTGACTTGTGACGATGGTCGTCGAGCATGCGCTTGAAGACCTCGTCATTGCGGCGGTTGAATTCATCCTTGCCTTTTTGGGTGAGGAACTGCATGCGAGTGAGGCCGGTGACCTGCTGGAAGTAGAAGTCCTCGGTGATCAGGCGACGACGCAGATGAAGGGCACCGATGAAGCCAAGGGAGCGCTTGCCGGCGCCTCGACATCCCACCAGGACGATGGATGCGTCCGGGTGGAAGAGGCGCTCATTTGGCGGGGCAGACGTCACGGCATCTTGGACGGTCATGACGGTGCCTCGGGCATCCCAACATAGGGGATGTAAAGGGTTCCCTGGGGCCTTTTACACAAGAACGCTTGAGCGCTTGCGAGGGCGGGACTGTTCTGGAACCTGGTGGCTGATGATTAGATGCGATCTAATTAACGAGGCTGCTTTGGTCGAGTGTTTTGGCTGTATGGGCCGGGCCGTGTTCCTCGGAGTGAGCGCGGAAAAGATATGTTCCCAGATGTATGAGGCGGCTCAGGTGAGGATTTCCAAGCAGGGCAGATGACGCGGTAACCGGCGCTGCTGTATGTCGAACTCCTGCGACAACAAACAACCAAGCCGCAAGATGAATCCCCCGTCAAAGCTTCGTGGACAAGCTACGAGATGTAGTCAGAAAGATGCAGTGTCTTAAGGTCAGGAACAGGAGTTGCAGGTCGCAAGACAATTCCGGGCCGCCTCTGTCGAGGTTGGCTCTCATCGGTCGGAGCCGGCGTCGGGAGATGTGGAGGCTGTGACAGGGTGTGGTCCCTCGGCACTTACAAGAAGAGGCCTGAAGGTCGGGAATTCTGGCAGAAATGGAGCTTGCTGGCTGGGCAGCTACCGCCTACAGAGCAGGAGCATGCAGAAGTATGCCCCGCCGGTTGCTCTCCCGTGGAGCTGGGGCTGGGGGCCTCAGCTAGCGAATGACTTGTGCTGCCAGGACAAATTGAGGGCTTGATTGCTCATCTGTCGGCAGATGCTGAAACTCGGAATCCACGCCCGAAGCTATATAGTCTGGGGCAGTGAGAAGGAAAATAGATGCTGGCGAGTTGCCTGCCTGGGTCATTATGGCCGTCGTCCTGAAGGTTTGCACCGCACATGTCAGTCTGCCTACCTAGACTACCTCCGTATACCTGTCCCTACCAAATCAAGCCTGCGTACTTCGCTTGATGCTGCTTATGTCATCAACACCCCACCCCCGCCCCGGGGCACTGACAGAACTGGCTGGGGGATGTCCTGTACTCCGTAGCTTACAGAAGGTGGAATAATACGGTATAATACGACGCTCCGACTACAGTATGCAGGAACTCCGGCTGTACGGTACAGGCTGCCTGGCTGCCCGCAACGCGCCGCGCCGCACGCTCCTGGGAAAGCTTCCAAGCTTCTACTGTGTACCTAGTCCACGGTTGGACTCGACTCGTCTGCTTGTGGAATTAGGTTTGTCTCCCAAGATATTCCCGACAATTACCCCAAAACCCGAGGTGTCAACTCCAATTAGCCGTCGACGGGCCTTGCTGCGAAGACCAAAGAGCAGCGCCAGCCAGCCAGACAAGCCAGACAGCCTGCCTGCAATTCAGCCGTACAGCGCCGTATCTGTATGCCCCCCTTGCACCTCCACATTTGCCCTCCGTGTCTGCCATCGCTGCACTCTATTGTGACGCTGTCACTGCCGGGCGTCATATCTGATCCACTGTCAGATACACACAACACGACAGGAGCCGGTCTCACACCATCAGGCTCAGGCTCAGGCGCAGGCTCAGGCGCAGGCTCAGGCACAAGCACGGGCATGTACGAGTTGAGGCCGGGCGTCGACCCATTGGCCCCCTTCCTTGTGATCCTGCTGCTGCTTTCTCCAGCCTTGACACGACAGCCATGTCTGACTTCGACGACCTGAGGGACGATGCTGCCACCGCCTCCGTCGCCCACCCCGGAGAGGCAGATCCGGCCCTCTCCGTCGCCGGCGACTCAACCGCCGCCGCCCCGGTCAACCCCAGGAAGCGCAAGAAGTCATCACGCGCGTTAGTGCTCCTGCTCCCCTTGCCGGCCTTTTATTCTCATCAGACACCCACCTCCTGTCTTGCTCTGCGTTCAGCCCCGCTGCCCCCTCGCTCCTCCGTGATACGGGGCCAACCCATCCCAGCCCCACTCAACCACTCGCCTTCCTCTTGCTGAATGGCGTTAAAACTCTGGATGTTGGGCTGACCGCTGTACTATTCTAGCTGTGACTTTTGCCATGTGAATCACCAGCCTTGTGATAACGCAAAGCCGAGGTGTGGCTACTGTGAGAGACACAACAAGTCGTGTCTGTACCTCCGGCCTCAGAAGAAACGAGGTCCAGCCCAGGGCTACCGCAGTGCCCTGCACACCCTGAGAGAAAGTGCCGCCGCCTGGGGTGCTGCTCTCAACCTCATCCCCAGCCTGGGTCCCGTTGTGGAAGGCTACCTGAAGCAGCCCGAGGGGAAGAGGCTGGTCAAGGCCATCCGGGACCCGGCTCAGCAGGAGTTCTTCATCCAGGCATGGCAACAGAGCGGCGTCTTCAAGACTTTCTTTGGCGACGAGGCCTCTGGCGAGAAACGGAGTCTCACACCAGATGCAACATTACCTACCTCAGCAGCTCCTGCCTCGGCCCCTGCGTTACCGCAGCAGCCGCTGCTCCCCAATTCTGAGCCGACGCAAGATCCCATACCGCCTGTATCACGTCCTATCATATCACCCTCTCGGCCGCCGGTACCACAGCTTGCCCAGACCCCTCAGCTAGACGCGATGCCGATGCCCAAGTTCGACAGTAACAACCCATTCAATTTTGTCCCGACCCCGTCTCCCTCTTCCCAGGATGGCCACAGCAGACCAAGGCAGCCCAGCATGAGTGGCCGGCCAAGGCCTAGAGCTGAGTCGATATCGTTATCAGACATAATGGCAAAGGATGCGGCAAGATCGTGAGTAGCAATTTCTTGCCATGTTTGATCTTGCCCAGCTAATAGATCTGTAGTTCTCTTGGATTCACTCAAACACTAGGGTCACTCGGCTTTGCCCCAAATGAGACGCTTGAGGATTTCCTGGACATGAGTTTCAACCCCGAACCATTAGAGCAGCCGCCTGAACACGATCCTTTTCTGGGAGATGAGCAGGACCAGAAGGCTTATTATGAACTGCTGATGGGAAGACGACTTGGATGACAGTGGAAAAGAAGCCCACAGTTTCAACACATGGCGCAGTGGAGCGACCTTCAACAACTCCCAACAAGGGGCTAGAATCTTGGCCTCGATGGAACCATCTCGAAAGACCCAAGGACAGTGGCGGGATCGGGTTTCCAGAACCTCGAGATCACAAGATGGCTTGGATCAGTCGAGCAAGGTTTCGGCCGAGACTCATCATGTGACCACCCTAAGGCGGACGATATGCCAAAGAAGAACATGGCGCACGCCAACGGGCAACGGCTACAATGATGGCAATATGGATGTGCTACACTCTCAAGTATATGTCCATGCAAGAACATGCTCCAAGATAGTGTCCAGGGCTCCTCCAACATCAAACTGAGAGACCTATGAACAAGGTCGCCTGGGTCATGGACATTACACATATCTAGAGTGAGGTTGTTGCACGAGGGGCAGGGCACTGGACTGCGTGTGGGTCCTTCTACCACGGAGATCCATGACATCGGAGCCAAGCTGCGAGGTATCTCGGCCGGGACGGGCGGAGGGGGCGGAGGATCGGAAGGATGAGCGGCGCGCGCCGAGGATTAATCGGACCTTGGCCCGATGTGCTTAAATTGCCAATAACGTCGGCGAATGACTCGGGAGGTCGAATCGAGCGCGGTCGAGATGATGCAAGGAGCTCGGGCGAATTGAGTTCTGGGCTGCCAGGGTGCGGAGACGCCCCGAGACTTGGCACTTGAAAGAGGCGTCGTCAGCGCCTACTGCATCTGCGAGTGTCCTGCTGCGGCACTGCCTCGCTTCCTCTAGCCGTCTCCATCAATGTGCTGTATCCAGCCAGTACCTAGTGTACACATCATGCAATGGTTGTGCAGACAGACGGTGGAACTTTTTAGACTGGGAGATAGGTGCGTTTGGGTGGAGGGTTGAGTGGCTGGGGTACAGCGTTTGACGCCTGGTTCCTTTGGGATCTGAGCGACAGAATCCAAAACATGTCGATTGTCGTCAGACATGCCAAACCAGCGGCTACAATAGTGGGGCCCCAGGCTCCGATCGGGCCTGCACGGTACAATGTGCAGGCTGGGTGGCTGACTGGATCACCGAAAGACTGAACTGAACGGCTGAGCTGGTGGACTGCGATAGTCTGGTCTTGATTGCGGGCGCCGTAGGACGAGGAAGAGACAAGATGACGAGGACAAGTGGAATAGGCACACTAAATACAGCTCTTTTCCACGCGCCACCTCGGCTCTGTATATTATTACATGGCACATTGGAGGTTGGATATTGGAGCTAAGGAGGTGATTGTGATCGGGGGCGGACTTGCGAAATTCTCGAGATTGGCAGACAGTCGATCCGGAATTCAAAAGAGGGTCCAGCACATTTCCGTATTGCGTACCGCTCTGCAGTTGTGTGGTCTGGGCTGATGGGAACTGAGAAAATGGGCCAGTGAGCGGGCGATTTGAGACGAACAGGGGTCCTCAGAGCGCTCAGCCTCGTCGCCTCTACCCTCCGTAATGCGGGCCCCTGGTAGCTCCCGAGGTCCCAGTTGGTCCCTGACAAGACCTGGCACACAGGGGGCCGGCTGCCGTCGTGCTGTTTCCCTGCAGACCCAGCAGACCAGCAGCCCAGCATTGCGGGTGGGCGGGCTGGGCGGCCAGGTTGTGTTGGCTTGCAGGCGCGGGAAGCTGAGGTGGGGGAGGATCAGAGGGAGGGCGCCGCCTGCAGCTAAGTGAACCAAGCCTTCCACTAATTCTCCAACTGCAACAACAAGCCTTGGACCAAGGCGCACTTTGAACTTGGCTGCATCCCGTCCGATCCTCCTCCTTTTCTTGCTTTCCTCTTTCTTCTCCAACTATACCGTCGCCGGCACCTGGTGACGCCAGGAGACCCCTATTTTCACTCGAGCTGCTGGACAACGTCAACAACCACCCTTCTATTCTGTTCTTGGCGCTGCCATCGCTGCCCACCATCCGATTGCCCTGGTCTCGAAATCACGACCTTTCGCCCGAAGACGACCCGGCCGCAACTGCGCCCAATCAACGCGCCCACCACACCCCGATTGCGAATCCGTGGAGATTCCTGACAGCCACCGCTACTGACTGTCTCACCCGGCCTCTTCTTCCCATGACAGCTGATTCAATTCGCCGCTTCACATCGCTCCCAGCTGCTCACGCGAACCCGAATCGCCTGGGACAGACAAGTCGCGGCTGAAACTACACTCGCGCTATACGAACACTTGATCAAGAAGAACTTGGGGATTGGGATCTAGATCATAGGCCCACTGAGCGTCGGTCCGAGAGAAGGGCGAGTGAAAGCGAGGGCGAGCCCGCCAACGACGACCCACGGCCTATTGCGCTGTCGGGAAATACGGAATCCCGCCTTCGAATCCCGCCGACCACACATCGAGCAGGCGCCGCAAGGCAGGACGGGGCTCATGGTTGAGCCTGGTGGTCACAGTCACCCAAGATGAATTTAACATATTGCAACACGACGGTGGAGGAAATGGAGAGTAAGCTTTCTCAGACTGAGTGCGCGCCGCTGGCCGTGACGCGCAACTCGAACCCATGCTAATTCCGCCGCTGCCAGTCTCCGAGATACCCATGGCCGGCCCCTTCACCTTCCATGAGTTGGCCCTCATGGTGTCTGCCGCAACCGCACTCCTCTCCATGTTTATCAGCTTCTATTTAATATGGATGCACGCCTTGAACTACACAAAGCCTGATGAGCAGAAATAGTACGCGTCTCCTGTCCCCGACTCCCCCAACCTGAAATGGGGATCTGCGCCCGCCCGGCTCACCCGTGCTAACAAACCCGCCAGCATCATCCGTATCCTCCTCATGATTCCCATCTACGCCGCCTCTGCCTTCCTCCAGCTGAGATACTACCACCAGGCTGTCTACTTTGCCGTCATTTCTGACTGCTACGAGGCATTTGCCATCTCATCTTTCTTTGCATTGCTGTGCCAGTACACAGCGGCCGACCTTCACTCACAGAAGCAATTCTTCAGAGAACTCCACCCCGTCAAGGAATGGGTATGGCCCATCAATTGGTTCAAGAAGTGTTGCGGCGGCGACAGGGGCCCATGGCGCACACCAGTCAGCGGTCTGACCTGGTTCAACATCATTTGGATCGGCATCTACCATTACTGCTTCATCCGTGTTGCCATGACCATCACTGCCGTTGTCAGTAACAAGTATGACCGTTACTGCGAAAGTTCCAACAGTCCTTACTTCGCGCACATCTGGGTGAGTTTACCTCGTGCCATTCACGTAACCATAGCGTGTCCGACCTGGCTAACACGCATTGTGGGATAGTGTGCCAGTATCAACTGTGTCGCCGTCACAATCGCCATGTACTGTGTCATCCAGTTCTACGTGCAGCTCAAGAATGAACTTTCCTCACACAAGCCTTTCCTCAAGGTTTTGGCTATTAAGGGTGTTATTTTCCTTAGCTTCTGGCAGACAATGGCCATATCTGTCGGGACTGGAGAGTTGGATATCATCTCACCCACCGCAACACTTGCTTATCCCGACATAGCGGTCGGCATACCCTCCTTGCTGCTGTGCGCTGAGATGCTGCTGTTCTCTATCATGCACATCTGGGCATACCCCTGGCGACCATACCGACAGGACGCGCCTCCAATCTTCTATCCCTTGCCCAACAAAGAATCGACTGCACCGCCCCAGGAGAATATACATGTCCCGCCCGCTGGAGGCTCCATTGGCTTGAAGGCTATATGGGATGCCCTGAACCTGTGGGATGTCATCAAAGCGTTTGGTCGCGGTATGCGTTGGCTTTTCGTCGGGGCTAAGAGGCGTCGTGAGGATGTTAGCTACCGCCAAAAAGGAGACATAAACATGGATGGTAAGGACGCATCATATCCTTTACAACCATACAATCGGGTGCCTGGGGGCAAGAGCACCGACCACTTGCCCATTGCGACCGAGTTTCGTAAGCAAACCCCAGCAACATGAATTGGCTGCTTTCGCGTGAGGCATAATCATGGGGCTGCGAAGATGGATGGCTCAATGACCCATAACTGCCACCCTCACCCTTTCAAAACAAATTGCAATCTAGGCACTACTAGGTGCTGACTATGTTCCCAGGGCGAAGCACTTTTGGTATGAACCAACACCCCGGCGGGCAAAAGGCTGTCAGTCCGATCCAGGAGGAGGATCATGAAGAGGGAGCGGGCTTGATTGCTCATGCCCAGGCGGATCCGTCGAGTACTACTCCCCTCGACCCGTATGACATTTATAAAGAAGACCAACCTTATGAAGCCGATTTAGGATATCGAGGAGCTTCCCGATTCCAGCCCGAATCCTACCAGTCACAAACGGACGCTTTCCACGACCGACGACCACCTGTCCAAGGTCATGCACTTTCGACAGATGGATACTATGAAGTACCAAACGCAACAAATCAACCCACCAGCCCGGATGAGCCACAAGGTGCACGGCGTGGGCCAGACAACACACAACAAGTTGTGGGCGCTGCGTTATGGGGTGCCAACCCTCATCAGCATCCCAATGGACCGATGATCTAGGGCGGGACCTGTTTCTAGCGGTGGCATATACTTAGCACATGCATTTGGCGTTGGGAATTCATTTCGCTCAGGCTGGCAGGCATGGCACGGCACAAATAAAACGGCAGACGGCAGAAGAGAAAGAGATTTGCATGTTCGGCGGTGGAAAACTGGTCGCCAGTCTCATCTCGGCTATGAAAGGTGGCACTGCCCTTTTTTTTTTTGAGCAAGCAAAAAGCACACAGGCATTTTTCCAAGGGTTTCAGCGATACCACTTCCGTATGTTTGTACTATTATCATGTCATTTAGCCAGATTTATCATTGGCAAACTTCGCCTCGTGCGTGAGAACGAGAAAGCCGACTAGATGACCAGAATATATTTAACATCATTGTGAGATGAATGTTTTTGGAATTGTGTTGCATCTTGCCAGTTTTGAGTGTCTAGCCCAGCTCTGCCTGAACTGGGACGCTCATACAAGCGAAGTAGGGGCGATTGCGTGGGGAGGCCAAGCAATTAGGCCGCGCGTTTCTCATTGCCCCCCCAATTCACTTCGACAAGCAATCCGAGCCGAGAAACTGAAGCAAGACCGCGTCGCAGAATGCGGGCTCTCCGGGCACCTTAGTTATGCACTGAGGGGGAAAAAAAAAGAAAGAAAAGAAAAAAAAAGAGACTGTATAGTCAGGCAAGGTCAATCGTAAACGCTATGCTGCACCCATGGTTCAAGTAACGCCGAAGCAAGCCAGACTTTCTCCATTTCTCTCCCCCACGTTCACAACCCCCAGTCCATCAGATGGTGGTGGATGGTCCGCCGCCACTGCCGAACAACAAGTCGGTCCGCGTCCGCCGCTCCCACACGATGGTCGCGTCGCTCTTGCGCTTGAAATACAGGATCCGGTGCTGCGGGATGAATTCTTCGTCCGTCTGCTCCGACTTCCACGTGTCCAGTGCCTTCTCCATTGCGCCGGTGAAGCGGTCCTCGTAGCCTACGATGAAGTCTCCGCTGTCGAGGGACGGGTCCTGTGAATGGATTGCGTGGTTAGCTTTAAGTGTCATCTGACTTGAAATCCATCTGTGTGATTATGCGATGTGTTGGAAAGAAGACTTACCCAACGAAGCCGGTTCAGCACATCGGATGCTGTCCTGAACTTCCCGGCCCCGGCTGGCTTGGACACGACGACGGAGCGCGGCTGGTTGGTTGTCCTGCCCTTCTTTGCTGCAGAGTGAACAGCCTGGTAGTCCTCGTAGACACTGGAACCTTGTGCCGCTTCCTCCTCCTCCTCCTCTTCCTCATCGGACTCGTCATCCCCAATAGTATACTCGCCCCATTCACGAGCATCGACCTGCAGCGGCTTCAGGGCAGCCCGCCTGATCACGCCCGCTGAGACCCAGGACGTCCACTCGTCATAATACTTGGGGTCCCCGCGGATCTGGTCCTCGAACTTCCTGAGCACGTCGACCAGCTTCTCCTGCATCGTCTTCTCGTCGGTCGTGCTGCCCTCGAGCTTGTCGAGGCCGACTAGGTAGAAGCCCTCGTAGTCGCCCTGCTCGTCTTCTGTGGAGTCGGCTGCGGCCGAGGCCTCGACGAAGCGGGCCGGCCAGAAGCGGACGTGGAGATCTGGCAGGCGCCTGTTGAGGTCTACCAGCAGCGACACGCACCGGGACTCGAGCCAGCCGACGAGACCTCTCCCCTTGGTGAGAGAGCCGCCCCAGAACTGGACATTGATCTTGATGTAGCTCTTGTACGACTTGAGGAAGTCGGCTGACCCGTCTGTCTCCAGGAACTTCGACCATGCCATTCCTTCCTCTGAGAGCATCTTGTCTGCCCTCTGGAATTCCTCGGCGATGGTCCTCACGGATGGCACGGATGCGGCCAGACAGGTGTTCAAGGCCGGCGGGGCGTAGCCCAGGATAGCCAGCGCTTCTCGGTCTGTCCTCCTGTAGTTGAGCTGTTTGTGGAAGAATGGGTCGAAAGCAATGTCAGATCGCCAGTTAAATCCGGCATAATGGTTGAAAAATGTCGCTAGCAGATCCGACAGCGACACGACCGCGCTATCATGAGCCAGAAGCTTATGAATCCTCGCAAGGAGAACCGTGATCGGGATACCACCGAGATAACCATACTTCAGCGCGTAGATGCCTCTTCTCTTCGCCCACGTCTTCACGAGGCGGTGGGCAAGCCTGAACTTGACAATATCAGGCACCGAACGACGAACATAGTCGAGGTCGCGGATGGGCTTTAGCTTGTTCAGAGTCTGTGCCGACAACGACCAAGCAGGATCCGACGCAGGTAGCCTGAGGCAATCGGGCCACTTGGCTGCTATGGCACCAGCAGGTGCATATTGCAGGTCGATCTTGACGCCGTTGACTTCCAGTTCGAGCATCGTACCAGTGTGGGCCTTCACCCGCCGCATCACCTTCACGCCTTTGTCGGCAGCTTTGCGCAGTCGCTGCGTGGCGAGGGAAAAGAAAGTAGACGAGCTGAAAGGTCCGATGCAAAGACAGTCGATGTCAGAAGCACTTGTCCACATGCCCAGCCCATATGATCCGACAGGGACGAGGACAAGAGGCGTGCTTGATCGACCGGTCTCGGTGGATATAGTCGGCGCTGAGGACTCATAGATTGTCTCGCGAAGTAGCTTGAAAGCTGCAGTGTGTTGCTGAATCTCCTCTTCCGATGGGATGGCTTGGAACTGCTTGAGCAGCTCGGATAGATCGTCCTCGGTCTCGGACAAGTGTTTCGCAGTCTTCAGCTGGACAGGCGTGATATTCGCGTTGGTCGAAGGAGCCTCCTGACTCTCTGCCTCGGGCCCAATCCTAAGCACGGCTCGCACACCCCAGTGGTCACTGGCGAACTTGCCGACGTCTTCTGTGACGAAGCCAAACTTGTTGAATTTGAGGGCTTTCAAATAGTCGTCTGCCCTAACAAGGATCCTGTCATATCTCTGCGGCCGCATGTTGAAGCCGCTTCCAACAATCTCTGCCGTGAGGGCATTGGTAGTTGGGTCATAAGTTGACCCCTGTTCGCCTTCAAAGGCTGCGTCAAGGTCGTCTTCAGATGCCGCTCCGTTCTCGACTTGCAATTCCGCCCAAGTATCAACGAAATCACTCTGTACGAGCGTTTCTTCAATGTTTCGAAGGTATGTGATCGACTGAGTGGTGACAGCTTTCTTCTCAAGAGCCTGGTTTATAGTATACGAAGATGTTGTGATGTTGAAGTCTCCAGTCAGGATCGTGGGATTCTCCGGGTACGTCTCGTCCAGATACTTGAGAATGGTCTCGAGTTCCATCTTCTTAGCAGCAACCGAGCCATCCTTCAGACCGTGGGTGAGATGCACAGCAGCCAAGATCAGGGGCCTGAAATCTGCGTCGTCCCACTGTCCGAGTGCCTGAAATCGGGCTACAATTGCGCCCTTGTGCTCGCGATGGAACGGCACATGTTCCCACGTGAAAGCGTGCTTGCTGAGAACCACAATATTGTTGTGACTCGGAAGCGGCTGGACGTCCTCCTGATCTGGTGGTCCCCAGCTACAGAAGGTGAATAAATCCCGAATGTCGGGCTCGCGTAGTAGAAAGACGAGGAAGTCATCGGTAACCTCTTCCAGTACTACCACATCGGCTCTCGCGGTGTCGGAGAGGATGTTCCTAACGATCAAAGGGTATCGAGCCTGCGAAGGTGGATACTCGAATTCGGCGAGCACGTTATATGACGAGACAGCCAAATTCGAGACGTCAGCGGACGGCGCTGCGGAATAGTCTGCTTGAGAGGACTGTCCCCACAGACCATCGCCAAGATATGAGTACGGCATCCCATTATTCTCGACCGCTGTGGGTAGCTCGTCGAAGAACGACTTGGGCGTGTCACATTTGGAAATGCTGCCGTCAAGTAGTGATACTGTTGCCCAAGTCTTCATCTCTGAGCCTCCGGCTGGTAACTTCTCTCGGATGAGGATATACAGTTGGTCTACTGACCACTCAACTTTGGGAAGCCAGCGTGCCTTCTGAAGAAGGAATTGGTGCCAAGACTCATTCACTGTGGTCCTGGAAGTCAGCAAGATGTTCGACGATCCTACAGGAATTTGTTCGGTAGACATTTGTATCATAGGGGCTATCCCACAGGAAACTATCATTGATAGGAGGCTATCCTGTACACTTTGTCAAGGTGGACTTACTGTCTTCGCTCTGACCAATGGTCATGTGCATGTTATATTCTCCAGCATCCTGGTGTCCCAGAGCCTGCATGATGGCCGCACGGAAATCTTTGAGCTGGCTATCATCTTCGTCGTGTAGGTAAATAGTATTGTCCTGCTTATGCTCGAAGACGCCTGCCGCGTCGACACACATGTCCAAGGGTTTCCGCCCTTGCTCAGCTGCTGCTGCTGCTGCTGACTGTACCGCGTCCGCAGCCCGTGATAGGGCATCTACCTGAACAAAGGGGTAGACGAGGTTGACGTGCGGAGGCCATTTTCCGTATGCTCTGTCGTAGTGAGACCTCAGTTGGTCGACCTTGCTCCACTGGCTCCTTGGTGGGATGATGCATAAGGCGCTGTCACGAGATGTAAGCGAGAGCTTTGTAGGAGTCGCCATGACGGCCTTGAGCCTTTGGCAGTCGGTTATACTCTAAAGAAATGAGATTAGGTGGTGTTTTGGGGGGGAGGTGTTTAGTTATTGGAACTTTTGGTGATATGCGTCCACAGTAGTCGGCGTTATAGTGAATCGCTTGTCAGCAGTCTGTTGTGACACTGGATTGCCTTAAGTGTGTCTAGATTGGCCCTTAGCGGATACCTAGGGAAGTGACGTTCCAAGTGAACTTCTTTCCATCAAACAACTCCTATCCAAGAACGTTATATGCGCCCGATCACTGGGTTACATCCAGGGTAGCAGCTTGTTACCAAGTCCCACAGAGGCCAGTAAAAGATTGGACCGAATAAGGGGCGGTGCGACGACCATGACTCCACGGGCACGAATTGGGGTCAAAAAGAGAGGCTGAGTCCAGCTCAGATCCTACCTGGTCAGCCCCAGTGCGGCCTATCTAGCCTTACCTTCGATCATGCAGTTCCAAAACTGCGGAGAGGTTTCCACTTTACGAGATGGGAAATCGAGGCAAGGAGTCAAAGTCCGAGTAGTGCTCGCCGGCGTGAGTCACTACCTAGTAGGTAGGAGCTTCTCAAGGGTTGCGGATCCGGGCCTATGCGGCCTTGGCCTTGGGCATCTCGACTGTGAAAGCTTGTGGCAATGAATTAACTTATGAACTTCAATTACCGTGTTCACGTGCTCAATCGTCATCTTTCTTCGTCCATCGGAGGAGAGATTCACGATTGCATGTGGGAGGACAGACGTTTGTCTGGTAGTGAGTAGATAGCAAGGAGAGGGTAGCATTCCCGAAGCGGGCATCGGTCAGCACGTGCAGTCTCGCTGCTCAATTGGAACTTGGGATTTGGGCTGCTAGTCGAAGCAAACCCTTCTCCTCCCCCACAAAACACACCCGCTGCATTGAGCGCTGCAAATGATCTCCTCGACCCAACCCGTCTGAACCAAGATCATGAACCAACGACACGATATTGTAATTGGTTGCTCAACTATGTTGGGAATGCTATTCTGTTCTCCATTCAAAGCCTTCCAGAACCACGAGTTGTTTCCCAGCGTGTAGGCGGCGGAGGCGGCAATCAAGCCAAATGACGGTTGTCGCTTCTGCAGAAGGTAGGTAACCAATGCTCAAACTAATGTGAGAAACCACAGCACGATACGTCGACCGAGCCACTCTCTCCAATGTACAACACTGAAGTCCAAAATAAACACCAACTCCCTGCGACATCTCACGACAGCGCAATGCTTCCCGACCCTCCGATCCCTACCAGAACTCCTGCGAGCGACCAAAGTGACCGACTCAAAAGTAGACGAAAAAGGGGTGATTAACATGCCAATGAGTCGACGTCCTGGACATGATGGGCGAATTGAATAAGTAAGAGCAGGTAGCACTCAAAACGGGGTACCCGACATGGCCAGGCGAGAGGAGCCGTCGAATGCGAACCCCGACCACGTCCCGAAGCGCTCCCGAGACGAACTTCAAAGCAACTCGAACCCGTCCTCGTCGACCTCAGGCACGTCGTCGTCCGCAGGCTTGGATCCGTTGGTCACGCCTCGGCGGAGGTTACGACGAGCCTTGCGGCCCTTGAGGGCATCGCCGTTGGCGTCTAGGATCTCGTACTCCTTCTCGACGAAGCGCTCCGTGTCGCGCCCGCCCTTCTTGACGAATATGTCAAGGGTCAGCGGCCTGCCGGGCGAGTCCTGGCGGTCGAAGCTGTAAAGGACGTTGTCTACGGACGAGCTCTGCCGGCGCACGGGGCTGGGCAGGTAGTCCAGGATCGACCGCGACGTGAAGGCCGCCTCGTCGATCTCCTCTTGAGCGGACACCTTGGAGCGAACACGCTTCGAGGGGATCTCCCTCAGGCGGCCCGTTGTGCGTGTGTACTTGTTGATGTTACCCTTGTCCTTGTCCATGCTGCCGCACCTGCCTAGTGGTTAGGACGCGTCACGACACACAATCGTGTGATGAGGTCAAGGCCAAGGGCGAACTCACTCGTCACTCCACTTCCCTAGGGGCCGGGCCCTGAAGTTCTCGCTGTCCGGGTCCGGCGCGCCGGGGACGATCCAGGGGGGTGATGCCGTGGTTCCGAAGGACCACTTGACGGAGGCGTCCTTTCCGCGCTTGAACTCTTGGTTTGCGCTGCGAAGGTCACGCTCGAACTGAATGGAAGCCGCCATGATTTCGGTTGTTGAAGGAATAAGGATGGATGCGACGGGCTTAGTGAGACGAGGTGGGAAGATGTTGGCTACACGTTGCGTTTGCAGCGGGATGGGGTTTGCAGAAAGAGATAGGACTCGTAGGTGGGTAATTTGGATTGCGAAAGAGTGGGAAGTCCAGCGAGATCTGGGGATCTTCTGGAAGGAAAAGGGGCCGTTTGAAGGTGAGGCAGGCAGTCCAGTCAGACGGTGAGCGGGTGCTTCTACCTGCTGATCACTCGGGGAAGAGGAGGCAAGGGCCGTCCAGTTGACCGTGCTTTGTTCGAGGGTGGCTCTTGCGGGACCTGTGTGGTCTGGCACCGGAGCAGGTAATACTGGGGACCTCGGGAGTCTAGTGCTCTCAAGGAAGCGAGAGGCTGTTTCCGCCGGGGTGACTCAGAGACAAAGAGGCACGATAATGCAGCCAGATAGGCACGGTACAAAGGCTCGGCGTGATGACGGCAGACGTAGGCAGAGGCTCTCGGGGTGACGCAAGAGGCTGGGACGGGAACGAAATAGTCAGGACAGATCCAACAATGTTGTTCCTTTGAAATGTGTGTGGTGTTTTGTTTGTGATGTTATGAAGCATGGGCAGCAAACCGAGGGGAGACGAGACTCGGGGGCAGCGCGTAGACCCAAGGTATACATGCGCCAGGGGAAGGCGTTCTCGGCCCTGCCTGCTGGGAAGGCTACGGGCACTCTAGCTTATCGCGGTCGGGATCACGGACCCAAAGGTCGCTGATAAAGCTGGGAGGGTGACATGGTTGTGTCCACTTCCCGAACGGGACGAGTGAGACCGGATGACTGGGTTGGTGTTGGGGAGTTGGGGAGTTGGGGGTAGCTGCAAGTCACCCTGCACCACAGCCACGCGTGCGGAGTACCTGCGGCTCCTCCTGGCAGTGACAGCACAACCTCGGGAGCTCGCCTCAGATTCAGTCATCCCACGCCTTCAGTCGCTGCAGCTGACCTCTCAAGCGTGTCTCTGAGGACCTGTCACTCCGTCACGGTCTCCCAGGAATGGCTTCCCGTGGCTGCACTATCGCTGCCATTGGGCATCCCTCAGCTTGGCCTCCTGCGCAAGCCTACGTAGTCGCATCGTGGGGCAGGGCAGGGCATGGCTGGCAGGGCATGGCAGGGCAGGGCAGGACACGACAGGGCAGGACACGACAGGGCAGGACAGGGCATGGTGGCAGTGAGCAGTGACGCTTCCTCTCTCACTGATGATGGAATGGCGAACGGCCAAACAGGTCCTTCCCCCGGCCAGCCGGGTGCCCAGCTGGCCGCTAACCTAGGCCTGCTGGCTGTTTCAACCTGTGCCAACGGCCTCTGCAATGCAATGTGTTTATTTTCAGCTCCCCCGACCGACAAGTATCGATGCCGGGCTGGAACAGGATTTCCATCAGCCCGAAGCAGCCAGCCCGTGCAGCGTGCCGGCAGCAAACAAAGAAGCTCGGCTGCCCGTCCCCACGAGTCCCTGAGGATCAGAATGTCAGCCATATTGGCCGGGCGCCTCGGACCTGGAGTGGAGCGCTGCCCGTCGTCAAATCACAGTCGCAGGTCGCAGCCGTGCGAAAGCGGGTGGTGATTCAGAAACGCATGCGATTCTCCATCGTGTCATGCAGCTACACGGCACAGTGCCTGTTGAGCTAGCTGCATGAACCCGATTCACCCGAGGCCCCCCGCATGTGGAATAATATCTCAGCGCGCCCTGCCTACGGGAGACACAGGGTCAAAAGACGCCTGGCACGGGCTCCGCAACGTCCAACCGCACGCCTGCTGAAGGTAACATCTTTTAGGGGGGCTTCCCACAGAACTCCTAGACAGTGAGATAGCCCAGCTCGATTTCATCTGCCGGAAGAGGTCGTCCAGCTGCCATAGTAAGACAGTTGATGAGACTAGAAGTGATCGAGGGCGTGGGATTGACGATCGTCACCAGTGACTGAGAAGGCCAGAGTGAGCGCAGGTGCTGTGGTGCCTCGATCGCAACCTTGGCAGCTCTTGGGAACCGAGAACTTGGTGTCGCCTCGGCCTAGGGGCCTGCCTTGAGACGGTTGCAGCTCTGTCGCGAGGTCGAAACAACGTCATTCCCCGGAGTTTCTGTTGCGGGCAGAGAGACGGGTCTGGACTTTGTCCACCAGAAACGGTGCCTCAGAATCCGGCAGGACGGACGTATCACGAATCGAAACTGCGGGAGCCGCGATTACTGTACAACGTGGCACCACACGCCATGAGTACCCACCCTATTTCTGAGCCTGATGTATGTCTTATCCGCCTGTGTCCTGTCGCTCAGGCTCAGCCTGCGATGTGATCTGATGCGCGTGCGCGACGGCTTTGTGACCGGCCATTTCAGCCATGTGAAAGCGCCGTGCGAAAGGGGGAAGGCCACCATCGGGATAGCCGGCGGGCACTGCTGGGGCCTGAGGTGATGTCATTTGCCTTATCAGCTGTTATCGCTGTTCCGTCAGCTGTGCTTCGCGTTGTGGGGGCCACCCTGCCAGCCGCCGCCGCTATGTCGGCCTCCCCTGCCTCGGAGAAAGTGCACAGACCAGGCCCAGCACCAGGCGCAGGCGTACCCGTTGAAGAGGCCCTTGTTGATGCGACCGCCGATCCTGGATTAGCAGCTCGGCCATAAGGCTGAACAACTCGATCAAATTTCAGGCGAGGCGGCGACAGCTGCCACACGACCGTGTAGCCTCGTAATAATCATATCAGTTGATCGGCGGCAAGGCCAGACAAACAGGGTTACCGTCGACCCTGCACTACAACCATCCGAACGGTCACGATGCCCTCCGGCGACCTCTCCTCCTACCTCGCCACCCACTACCTCACGCCAGACACCAAGCCCTCGTCCAAGAAGCGAAAGCGCAAGCACGACAAATCCTCCGGTGGCGGGCTCCTCATCAAAGACGATGACGAAGGCTGGGGCAGCTCCAGCAAATCAAGGCGCGATGGTGACGGTGACGAAGATGCCCCCGTGACGGTGGGCCAGGTCAAGGACGTCCGCAAGACCACAAAGGCAAACTGGAAGACGTTAGGGGGTGGAAGCACCAGCGGCCCAATATCAAAAGAAGACAAGGAGGCCGCCGCAGCAGCAGACGCCATCCTCGCCTCCGCCGCCGCCGAGACAGCCGCGGCACGAGCAGCCGAGGACGACGCACCCACAATGGTAGACGACCAAACCCCAGCGGCGCGAATGGCAGACGGCACGCATGCAGGGCTTCAGTCAGCGGCAGCCGTCACAGCACAGATCGAGCGGCGGCAGCAGGAGGAGCGGGACCAGTTCGAGGCGGAGCGGCGTGCGGGGCTGGTCAAGCACGGCGAGGAGGAGACGTACTACCGAGACGCGACGGGCCGGCGGGTTGACGTGAGCATGAAGCGCGCGGAGGCACGGCGTGCCGCGCAGGAGGCTGAGGACAAGGAGCGCGCGGCCAAGGAGGCGCTCAAGGGCGACGTGCAGGCCGAGGAAGCGCGTCGCCGCCGCGAGCAGCTCGAGGACGCGAAGACCATGACCCTCGCCCGGACGGCCGACGACGAGGACATGAACAGGGCGCTGAGGGAAGAGAGGCGGTGGAACGACCCCATGGCGCGGTTCTTGGGCGAGGCCGACGGTGGTGGCGGAGGCGGAGCGGTGGCATCGAGCGGCGGCCGGGGCGGTGGTACTCCAAAAGCGGGCGGTAGTGCGACCAGACGGCCTGTATACAAAGGCCCATCACCGCCAAATCGTTACGGTATAAAACCGGGTTACAGGTGGGATGGCGTGGACAGGAGTAACGGATTCGAGGCCGAGAGGTTTAAAGCCATCAACCGCCGGGAAAGGAACAAGGGCTTGGAGTACTCGTGGCAGATGGATGAGTGAGCAGGTAAGAGGAGCTTGTGGAGTCCGCACGACCGGTCTCACGCATTGGCTCACGGAAATAGAATATCTTCAAAACAAATAATGACCTTTGCCTATAAGCATGCGCTCACGACCTGTCCATGACTATGTGCCCCTTGTGGCCATTTTGAGGATAGTACGATACAAAACAAGATTTGTTCTTGCCAGCCTAAATCAGGCTACGCAAGGTCATCTAGATGAATGAGGAACTGTTTTCTATTGCCGCACCTAAGAATGTTTCCCAACCCTTTACCACGCTGGCCTCATTGCATCAGACACCGCGCTCTGATTGCCTATGATGAGGGGGTGGGCAGATATGTCCGGCCCTGAGGAGTGATTTGCAAGAGCTTGTTGGGACCCCACTTCGCAACTTGCTTGACGTATGAGATCCAGACCGGCCTGGGTGTCTGGTTCGGACCCTCACCTATGCGACCGCCGAATTGCTGGAGCAATCTTCCGATGGGAACACCGGGAGGCTGCTGAGCCAGGATGGCCGACGCGACTTCACTCACGGAGACAGGTCCCGGTGGCTGAGAGAAGTCGAAGTTGCGACGACTAGGCGATTGAGAACCTGGATATGGCCCCCGTCAGCAACGCGTATAATACAATACTCGCGCGCAGTAGAAGATGCGGAAAAAAAGGGGCGGCATGGAGGCACATACCTGAAGGAGCCTGGCTCGCACCTGGAGCAGGACTGCCAGCTCGAGAGCCAGTGGGAGTACCCTTGCCATGAGTACCGCTCACCACCGTGACCTTGTGGGCCTTCTTCTTTGCACGGCCAGCATCCGACATTTCTCCTCCAGTGGCCTCGCCATCGCTCATGGCGCCTGTGGCAAGCTTGGCCCGCTGTGAACTAGGCAAAGGAGTAGACGAGCGGCTGCCCTGCACAGATCCGGTCGCTTGTTTCTTGGCTCTCTTACGGGAAGACTCGTTTCCACTAGACTCCATCTCCGAGAGGTTCGGAGATCCAGGACGCTTGAGGCTCTTGCCTTTCTTACTGTCAGGAGCCGGCTTGGGCTTACCCACGGTAGAGCCTGCCCCCTTGGCGGCGCTTCCGGATGCCGCATCCGCGCCCGTCTTGTCGCCATCTTCCTGCTTGACCTCCTTCTCTTCATCGGAGTCGTCCTCAGACTGAGATAGTTAGTTCGGTTCACACAGTATCCAACTTAGGATCTTACCGAGGAAAGCAGGTAGTCCGAATCCTCTCGGTCCTGCTTGTAGAGCATATTCTTGTCAATTTTGATGAGGTTTTTCTCAATGCCCTTGCCATAAATCTTTCTTTGCTCCTCTTCCATCAGTTCTCGTTTCAGCTCTGCTTCGAGTGCCTGCTCATCAGCTGTTCCGAAGTTATTTGCGCCAAGCATCTCACGACGAACTCGCTCCCGAGACTCTTTCACATCCTCATCATTGTCCGGCTCCATATTAGGGTTCTCGTCGTCATCTTGAAATTCGTCTCCGGACATATCAAGATCGTCATGTTCCTGCTTTTCAGACCGCGCAGCTGCCCTAAAGGTGTCGCTCTCCGTCTTGACCTTTGCTCGTCCAGTCAAATAGTTCCTTGTGGCCGCCATCTCCTCCTTCAGCTTGTCTTTCTCGCCATCTCTCATAGCCCAGCGGCCTTGGACCACCTTCTTCCCCATCAACTTCTCGGCCTCCTCGATTGAGTAGGTCTTGAAGGGAGGCTTGTGGGTGAATTTGTAGAACTTCTCCAGCGGTATCAACCGCCACTTGTCGCCCTCATACTGCAAGGCAGCCATGCTCTCCGAAAGTGCCGCTGTGTAAGCGCCCACATAAGTGCTCTTGCCATCGGCGTCTTCCAGGACCCAGGGTAGTGATTCCTCATAGCGAATAGTCGATTCCTTCTTGTGCTTATCACTTCTCTTGGCATAGAAGGTCTGGGTACTGGCCTTCTCCTGCTTCTGAGGCTGTTTCTTGGAAACGATGTCCTTGGCAGCGACAGGCGCAATCTGAGCCTGGTCGCTTGCTCGTTGGGCCTCCTTCTCAAGCTTTGCCTTTTCAAGGCGCTCGGCCTCGACCGGGTCCACAGGAGTTGGACTCGGACTTCCTTCCTTGTTAGCCTGGACTACGTTCAGGCTGCGAGCGTCCTTTCGGTGAAGAGTGACCGGACGTGCGAACTCTGAATCGTTCATGATGTCGGTGCTTCCACCGCCACGAGCCTTGGCAAAACGCATGATGTGGGAGCGAAGGCCTTCCTTGATATCCTTCTTGGTGATGTATACGGGGTACTCCTTGAAGTCTGTGGCGGCCGGGGGAGGGTCCCACCAGCCACCGTTCTGCCGACGGCGCTGTTTCCATTCCTCCTGAGTCTTCTGGTCGACCTTGGGAGCCTGGACACCTAAGAGGTTGGGCTGAGTGTGAACCGACTTGCCCGGTGTCGGCCTGGAACTGCCTGCATTTGTCTTTGGTTTGGGCGGAGGCGGCTTGGGTATAGGCTTCTTGCGGGCAACCAGTGGATCAGCATTCTTCTTCTTGCGACGCAACGGCGGCGCGCCCGGAGGAGGCGGGTTGGCGCCATTCGGATTGGGCACGCCGTTGGGAGGAGCGCTCATGGTGGCAGATTGAGCGGACCGCAAAATTTGATGAAATCGAACGGCTGGTAATGGGGTTTACTGGAATTGACGCGACATCAGGGAAGGGCGCAAAGGGCTCGGCCTGGACGTGTCGGGTGGGTGGGTGCAGGTCCAGGCAACGCTCCTGACGGCGTTTGCGAGGGCCCAAACACAAACTGCGTGCAGCAGGTTCTCTTTGACCCAGTCACAACGTCTACTGGTATGCCCTGTCTGACTGTGGAGTCGCGTGTTCGCAAGGTTTGTCGCGGTTGTGTGGTGTTGAGAATTTGAGGAAGGTTGCAAGGCGGCAGTGACGGCGACAAAGAAGGAGCTCCGCAGGAGGAGCAGCAGGCGGCGGCACACACAAGTTTGGGAAGGCAGACGGATCCGTCTGACGCTAGCCTACAGTGACTTGCAGGGCCTGGGTACGTACCTGCCTAGGTGGGTACATACCTTCCAACCTGTCAAGGTCTGCCTCGGTATTTTGGAGGAGACTGGCACCCCACGTATTGTTACATCATGGGGCTGAGGGCTAACTCCTCAAGCATCTAGGTGTGAATGCATGAATTCCTGTCCTATATTCCGAGCCGAGCAACAATTGCTCACCTATCCCATTCCAGCAGGCGTGGTGCTGAGACTAGCCCCAGATCGCGGCTAAGTGCACGGGCAGGAGTTGCATTTACAGCAGGTAGGTAAGTACCTGGCTAGGCTGAATACTGACTGGGTACAGCTTCGAGCTTCGCGGCTGGTAGAGCCAATGAGTCTTGAGCCCCACACCATTCGGCTGATTGACCCAGTGGGGTTTTGGAATCATCGTCAGACAGTAATAAACAGACTCAAGACTTGGTCATACCACAGGCCTTCTCCTCAGCGGAACTGGACAAGGTTTAGCTGTAACGTATCGGCTTTCATGCAGCAGGCGACACCAGAACGGAAGTCCGTCACTTTTCTCCTCGTCCTGGCACTGGTGAAGAAGAACCCCACCAACACAGGCGCCTACCTGCGTGCTTGACCTAGACGTCAACACCAATCATCAGCTTTTCTCTGCCGCCTCGGATTCTGCCACTGGCCCAGAGATAGAGCAGAAGAGACGATAAAGGGAAACAGCAGTAGAGTTGGCCACAGCATCTGCACAACATCACTTGTTGCCATGAATCGCGCCTGGTGACCAGTCAACCCCACGTTTTATCGTCGCCTCCGCGACACCTACGACCGATCTTCCTCGGTACCAGACTCTCTTTCAACGCGAACCTGCCTACAGTGTAGAGATCGGGGTCCATCCTCTTCTCTACCCAGCGCAACATACTCCGTCTCTCGTTGTCGACCCTTATGCATGCTGATCCGACATGAGATATGCTCCGTGCAGCTCTCCTTCTCTGTTTGGCCGCCCGCTCATTTCTCTTCCAGTCACCTAAACCTCAAGCATCACGCATTCACTAGGTCTCCGACCTAGGATTTCACACACCATGACCACCATGCAAGATTCCGGTCAACAGGACAATGTGTCGCTTGAGGCCCGCATGCGCAACCTCATCCTCAAGAACGCGGACCAGGCACAAGCTCAAGGTGCGGCTGCCGACGTCCCACGATCGTCCTCGCAGTCCTTGGTCCCTCCTGTTACGGACTCATCCGCAAGCGCACCTAATCAGGACACTCAGGGACAGCCGAAAGCAGCCCAGAAGCCTGGGCGCAAGCGCATGAACCAGGCTCAACGACGCCAGATGTCATCTCAGCTGTCCGTCGATATTGATCCCCGTGCCACCGGACCACAACCAAGCCATTCTCGTGGCCAGTCGACCGCCAACCACCAACGCCAAGGTCATACCAACCAGCAGGGCAGAAATTATCGCTCTCAGTCTGCCGCCTTCCAGTCCCCATACGTCAACAACCATCACGGGAGGCACCAACCCTCGCCGTCGCTTCCGGCATTCGCGCCGCCGCCTGTGCTTTTTGACTGGAGGCACCCTGGCGCGGCTGTGAATAGCTACAACGCGGTCCAGCCCAGTTTCTCGCGCTCGAACCACGCCTCCAGGAATTCAATCAGTCAAGTTGGCTCGTCCTACAACCAACGACCTTTTTACCCCCGGGCGGAGGATCTTGGCCCTCAAATCGCCCTTCTGGAAAGGCTGTCCGCGGATATTCTCGCCAACGCCGAGATCGCGTTTGAGCAGATCCAGGAGAAGGAGAACTTCCGTCTCCTTATAGAGGATGCTTGCCGTGTTGCAATAGCCAGACACGAAAAGATGGCTAACGGTCAGGCTGACTTCCCTGCTTTGTCGGTTCAGCTGCGATGTTTTGGCAGCTTATCATCGGGTTTTGCCACCAAGTCTTCGGATATGGATCTCGGTCTCCTCTCACCGTACTCACAGCCCGAGCCAGACAATCCAGACTCTCCAATCCCTCGAATCATCGAGAAGACATTTCTGGAAATGGGCATAGGTGCCCGTCTTTTGAGCAAGACAAGAGTGCCAATCATCAAGGTCTGTCAGAAGCCCACAAAGAAGCTTTACTCTGATCTTATTGAGGAGCGCGAGAAATGGGAGAAGGGCGTCGTGGAGGAGCACGAGCCGGAAGATGACGAGGGAGAGCACAAATCGGCTACCGTTTCTGGCGATCAGAGTCATCGAATTGCAAAAGCCAACGCCGATGACCATACTTCCATGGCTGACGACAGCAAAATAAACAGCGAAAGCGGTAATATCAGTAATGATGAGCACGGCACCGATCAGTACCAAGCGTTACTGGACGAGTTGAAGCAGGGGGCCAAGTCTCTGCCGAATTACTATGGCGCAGCGAAGAAGACCTTGAGGAGATTAGGTGGCAAGGACATTACCAATTCCACGGCATCGAATTTCGGCGAGGAGGACTTTCGTGTCCTCAATGATGTCTGCAAGGCATTTGTCCAGGGTCTAGCGGACGACACTTTGAGAACTCGACTCCAGGGTTATGCGTCTCTTGCTTTTGATCAGCATGCTGCTGTGCCAAACAATCGTTCTATTTTTGGAGTGATGGCGCAGATCGAAGGAGAAAAACTCATCATGGCTTGCGAATCCCGCACGATTCTGGAGAGAAATGACCACTCCGAACAACTGGCAAGGAACCGCGTTATCCACTGGAGTGAGCTGCAGAACAGGCCAAACTTCGGCTTGGACCCCCTCGGTTACAACAAGGACCTTCTCTCAGCAACAGAGTATTTGAAGAAGATCCCCTCAATTGGATTGCTGCTTCTTGAGCAAGGGCAGTACGAATCTGCTGCTTCTTACCACAACAGGACCGTCAGACTTCTGACCGACTTGGGCGGCAATGATCTGCCATCCTCCCAGTCACCAGTTCTGCCGGTCGTTCTGAATCAATACAGCCAGGGCATCTACGATTTCGGAATTCGAGCACAAGTATCAGATTGGTTGAAATCTAACCCCTCAACGACACTCAGGGCTCTCGCGAGACGACACAAATCCCTGCAGCTGGCCCGGGAATTCGAAAGAGCCTTGGAAAAGGGACTTTACACCACCGAAGTCGCCGATGACATTAGAGCATACATCGAATTGCTCCGGGGTCCGATGTCACCTCTTTCTTCAGAAGACATCCATTACGATTCCATCATCCCCACAACGCCTGACCAAGGCGCACTTGTGGCACGGATCCGCGAGCTCCCAGATCCATCTCGCATGTCGCCCAATCTGCCTCGAGACCCGTACAGGGATAAGCTTGAATTCCCAAATTCGGGCATCGGTGTGCAATGTGACATCAACTTCTCAGCCCAACTCGCAATCCACAACACACATCTGCTCCGCTGCTATTCTCTTACGGATCCTCGTGTCAGGCCACTCGTCCTGTTCGTGAAACACTGGGCCAAGATCAGAGGAATCAACACGTCCTATCGTGGCACGCTCTCCAGTTATGGTTACGTGCTTATGGTGCTTCACTACTTGATCAATGTTGCTCAACCCTTTGTATGCCCGAATCTCCAAGTGATGGCTCCACAGGTTGACCCGCAGCTCTGCGCCGATGGCACGACCATTTGCCAAGGCAAGTATGTTTGGTTCTGGAAGAAAGAGGAAGAGATAAAAGCGGCAGCCGACCAGGGCGGCTTGACGCAAAACCGGGATTCTATCGGCCTCCTCCTCCGCGGATTCTTTGAATACTATGCTCAGGGCAACATGATGAGCTCAGGGCATATGCGAGGGTTCGACTGGGGCAGGGACGTGATCAGCCTTCGAACACCCGGCGGCATCCTTAGCAAGCAGACGAAGGGTTGGACTGGCGCAAAGACAGTACTCGAAGTCCAGTCGGCAGACAAGCCTCCTGCAGTCGAACCGGAGATGCCTCAGGCAAATCCTGTTCTTCCTGGACCCGAAGGCCGAGGCGGCAGCACCTCAATGGCAACAGCACAGCCGCAAGGATCTCAAGACCCCGCCACGGCGTCGAAAGTGCCTCAGGACCGGGGCAAGCACGAGGTCAAGGAGGTCCGCCACCGCTACCTTTTCGCCATCGAGGACCCATTTGAGCTGGACCACAACGTGGCCCGCACCGTCACACATAATGGGATTGTATCGATCCGTGACGAGTTCCGCAGAGCGTGGCGGATCATCAGGGGTGCTGGTAGACATCAACCCCAGGAGAACCTCTTGCAGGATGTCTCGCAGGATGTACACGCAGAGCTCACCTCGTTCGCGGATCTCGTTGATGAGCTTCATGGTCGGCAGTCTGCTGAAGCCTGAGTTTCGGCCCCACTTGCTTGATTAGCGCAGTGCTATCGAGTTGCAGGCGCTGGTCGGTGTGAAAATGAAATTGTGAAAGGTGTAAAAGCATGATGTAACAATCTCATCTAACGACTCGCTCGTATTAAAAGGGTAGTACCAGGGATATGGTGTTACGAAGTACTGGGGTTATTTGGACGTGGCGTTGAGCCCCTATTGGTCAGATCGCTTTGAAGGCGAAGAGGAAGGCAGTCTCAAATGCAATCGATGTCTTCTTGCACTATTCAGAGCCAATGATACCCTCGCAATGACATAATGACATCTTGAGGAGGACTCGACAACATTGGCCATCTTCATCCCACATGCTTCCGACTGCCTCACCTTCACAACACTTTGCTTGGAGTATCATAGAGTCCTTCCCATCGTTTCTCTTCTTCACATATCTATTCATTTTGGAAAGTGCATAGTTCACCATACCACACCATCTCGTGACAGGCTGTCGGTCAGAAGACTGCCACAAACAGATGGATTGACACTAAACGAAGCTCAGGAGAGTTCAATTCCTATTGACCTGTTGACAGGCTTCAAGTGATGCTCGCAATTGAATTCATCATCCTTGCCTAGAATGTTCGTTGGCCAGCAGCACCCAATGTGATCAGTTCACTCTCTCATATAAGTTCGTGACCGGCCAGTAACGTCCATGGAGGCTGTCCGAGAAAGTACGCAGTTAGGATCTAGGAAATGATGGATATCGAGCACTCAGCCTTGTTCTTTGAGCTACTCTAGGTGTGGGTTTCAATCCTCCTAACATTGGCATTGTCTGAGCTCACAGCATCGCACTGCCCTACTCCACCATTCTTGCAACCCCTTCAGAATTATTTTCAGCAGGTCATTCAATGGCTTCTGCAAAAATGCTAGTCATATCCAATACGCTGCCTTTGAATGTTATCAAAGTTCCGAAAGATTTGGCTATTGAATATGTCGTATCACGGGGCAGATTGTTCATTATCCACACCACCTTTGTCCCCTCCAAGTTGCCACGACCACTGTCGCCGGATGCGTCCACGAACGAAAACGGTCCTTCGGGATCTCAAAATTGGTCGAAGAAACGTGAAGTACCTAAATTCTTGGGAATTTCCAATGCTTGTTATGCTGAGACACAACGCAACCAAGAACTTTTACTAGGTACCGGGGAAGCACCACCGCTGACAGCGTAGAAGCGAAGTGAAACATAGCGAGTGCAAGAGCAAGGCTACGACGGGAGCACTCAATGTGATAAGACCAACAGGGCTCTTCATATTTATCAATGGCATTCCCGCAGCATGGCTCAAACCACCAAGACAGGCTCGCAATATGGAGGGCGGACCTGGAATCTATTCGGAAGGACAGACCAGTGCTCGATGGTAAGCATAGCATACATCTTCTGGCATTATGATCCTTCATCTGCCACCTTTGAGTGTGCTCCAGAACAGGAATAAATAAAGACTTCAGAAAGCACCAGTTCAGACTTTGTAGGCAGGCTATTGACAAGCACCAGGGACTCGGTATCCTCCCGAGCAGGTCATCGTACAACCACGGACTGCGTCACAGGCGCCAGCTGCCCCGGCCAATTCAGGGCAAACCTCAGTGACGAGCGCCGCCCAGTCCAGCCAGGCTGACCCGGTAATAATATCTGATTCTGATTCTGATGATGACGGTGGTCACGGGGCAAGAGATCTCACACTCGCGGAAGCGCTGGCGTTCTACGGCCAGCAGGGCCAGGCGCAAGCGACAGCCACCAACATGACACGATACCAGGACCCGAACCTGGCGCGCCAGGGCAAGTACCCATCGCGGAGAAACGGCTTCGGGTTCAACATGGACCAGCTCCGGCGCGACACCAACTGGGACGTCCCCTCGGACGCCCAGGTGGCCACGGCCTGGGACAGGGACATGTACATGTCTTCGCCGCCGCTGGGACTCGACGACGCGGTCACCAGGAACTGGGCCAGTGACCTCCAGAGTGGAGGCCTCATGTACGGGTTGCCGCTGGTGGAGGAGGTGGTGTTCTTCCACCCGGGTAACTACACCGGCGCCAGATCGGCGTGCTTCTTCAAGGCGCTGGCGTACCTCGTGTACGGCGACCACACCTTCAACCAGCGGGTGCAGGCCGAGCACCTGCAGTACTACGGCGACGTGCTGGAGTGGGCGGATCACCCGCGGCACCAGCTTTATAAGAGAATGAACAAGAAGTTCTACGACACGACGGTCACGGCTAACGGGACTGATGTGGACACGGTGGGGAATTTCTTCCAGCTCCTCTCGATCCCACAGGCGTGGATGCCGCTCGACTTGCTCGACGTGACCGCGGACCTGTACAACCTTTTCATCGTGGTGTACACGATCCGCAGGCGTGCCAACTTCCCGACCGAGGTAACCGAGGTGAGCACCAAGGGGTCCTACAACGCCAGGCATGTCTGCCTACTCTTCAACGGCTTTCACTACCAGCCGATGGTCCCCAACGAGTTCTTGGCCTCCGAGTTCACGTTCCCGAGGATCACGTACGAGAACGTCAGAACGCTTCCGTCGTCTGGTGACACGGACCAGGGCAAGGGTTCGATCGATCTAAGATGGCGAAATACGTGGGGACGAGGATTAGACAGAAAAAGGGGTGCGCTGCCTGTCGACCACGTCTTCTATACGCAGACGTTGGCGACCACAATGAGGGGATCTTATCCTCAGCAGTAAGAGCAGCAAAGATTTAGAAAGTACCGGCACGCGTCCTGAAGAGCTGGTTCGAGGAAAGTTGCCTTCAAAAGGGCCATGATTAAATTTGATCTGCCTCAGCGAAAATCGATGTGGTATACAGTTTGTACCGAGATGTTATCTTGCCCACTGCCTATTTTCATTCCGAGGAAGGTGACAGTACATCATGACAGCGGGCCTTCTGGTTCGGGTCGATATGCCAACGGTCCGTTAAGGACTCATCCATGGAGAAGCGGATTGAGCCCCTGCTACCAAAGGGTAGCAACGCTGGGTGGAAAAGGGGGAAGGGAGGGAGGGATTAAGGGAACTGCAGAAAGTTTTCGTTTGAAAAGGAGACACCACGGAGACCGCGCGCTCTGGAAGACATACTTATTTGCATTGTCTGGCTGCCCTGTCATTTTTGTGGTCAATTAGCAATGATGACCGTACACTTGCCTCGTAGGCCCTCTTAATCCCTAAACATATGCCGTGACGCCTCGCTTGAATGTCTCTACAGTTGCCATTTCCTACCCGTAAAACCATTGCAAAGAAACCCTGTCCGTTTGCTTGCGCACGAAATTCTGTGCGGCCACCGAGCATACCGCCGCGGCAGTGCTAGTCCTGGATGTGTTGGAACAGTGGGCTGATGGATTCACCATAGTGACTGCGGCGGATGGCCTCGGACAGGAGAAAAGACAGGTCGAGCACGGTGAGCTTTGGCGCATTCCTGGCCGCCTCCTCATTGATGGGGTAGCTGTTCGTGACGACGATGGCATCAATGCACTCGCACTTTTGCATTTGCTGGAGGGCATCACCGCCGAAGACGCCATGAGTCGCAATGCAGTAGACCTTCTTGGCGAAGCCTCGCTTCACAACGGTCTCGGCGGCAGCGATCCATGATCCAGATTTGTCAATCATGTCGTCGATGATGAGCACTGTACGGTTCCGCACATCGCCGACGAGCGTGATCATGTGCTCGATCTTGGGATCCTTGAGCTTGTCTTCCTCCTCGTCCGAGCTTGCTTCTGCGTCGCCAGACCCGCCCAGCGCGTGCCCATCCGGCGAGAAGTAGGAGGATGCCTGGGACTGGGCCATTGGGTCCTCATCAGGGATGGTTGTGTCTGCAGCTGACGTAGCCGGAGACGGGAAGTCATCAGGCACGATGTGGCCCTGTACGAGACGTCCGTGGGTGACTTCTCGGGCTCGTTGGTCATTGTAATCATTGCCCTCCGTAGGCGCCTCGGTCTGCGCCTCGGCAGGCACGTCGGCGTGATCCTCAACAGCAACGGACGACGAGGGGCTTGCATCTCCCGTTTGGCCGTTGGTCTGCACTTGCAAACCGTTGGCGCGCTGTGAAGATGCCTGGTCGGGCGCCTGAAGGCGGCTGCGGCGCATTCGGGCAGCCTGCGGGGTGGGCGTCCGCGGCTCGGCAAAGCTGTTCCGCGCTATGCGAATTGCTGCCGGCTCCAATGGTTCGAGACCCTCCAGCTGATTCAAGATCATGCTGTGTGTCATGCCGGCACCGCCTCTCTTCCGGTCGGTTGTGACCATGCCAAAGTTGAGCTTCAAGGCGTCGGCGAGGGACGTCACTCGTTTCGTACCGCCGGCATTCTTCGAAACGACCACAGCTTCCTTCCAGTTGGGCACGTTGTGACGGATCCAGCGGGCGATAAGCGGCTCGGCATGCAGGTTATCAACGGGGCACTTGAAGAAGCCCTGCATCTGGGAGGCGTGCAGATCGACCGTGATTACGTGTTTGACACCGGCAACGCCAAGAAGGTTGGACAGCATTCTGGCGGTGATGGCACCCCTGTGCGACTTCTTTTTTGACTGACGGCTGTATGGGAAGTAGGGCAACACAGCTGGACAGTTGCAGTCAGCACAATGGCGAGTCAATAGCATGGCGAGGAGGCCAAACTGACCAGTTATCTTGGTGGCAGAGCCGCCTTTGCAGGCCGAGATCATGATGAGCAGCTCCATGATGGTGTCGTTGATCGTGGGGCTGCCGGACTGGATGATGAAGACATCCTTCTCCCGGACACTGGTGAGGATCTTGACGCTTGTCTCGCCCTGTAGAGAAGAGAAGATGGTGAGCCAGGTCACTTTTGCAACAGAGGTTTGGCGCGGTCCAAGTCGCAGCGGTGGCAGACGACGGCGCGCTTCAGACGCGGCGACAGACGCAGGGCCGACTGGCACCCACATTAGAGAACTGCGATAGCTCCGCCTCTGCAGGCGGCATGCCCAGGCTCTCACATATCTTGCTCGTGAGAGCTGGGCAGGATGAGCCCGCGAAGATCAGAGTGTTGCGCATCTTGTTGGTAGGTGGTTGGAGGAGAAAGGCAAGGTGCGCGAGGTTGCGAGGTAAAATACTTGTCGGTTTGGAGGTCCGCAGCTGAATTTTAGGCGGAGCTCGACAGTGGAAGAGATTTAGTGCGGGGCTGCCCGTGGTCTTGGCCCCTGTTCAGCCGCTGCCGCCGCAACTGCACCTGCTCGGTTGTAGAACGGCAAGTCTAGATGGAAGGCACTTACCTCGAGCAGCTAATAAGCTGCCTGAGTGATGTTCAGGCATGAGGCAGGCTCTACTCAACGAAAAAAAAATGCATGACTCGACTGCTCATAGACTTGCTCATAGACATCGAATAGGACAGCGTCAAGTTCACGTCGGGACAGATCGACGAGATCAATGTCCAGATTGCATCGGTTGGGGGAGGGACCAGACAACGAGTCACAGGGACGCACGTAGTTCATACGCTCTTTGAGCATCTCAGGTCGGGTGTCTCGGTGCTTTTTCATGAGCTGTTCAAGGCTTATATCCCGGGCGCATCAAGAGCTTGGGCCTAACGCGTCGAACGGGTTCCCAGGCAGTGGTGGCCTCTTTCGCTGGTCTAACTCGGCCGCCCGTCGCCTCCTCCCAGCTGCCGGGCCCCCAGTCCCACTTGGCCACAGAGGGGACGCAGCTGTCTTCTTGGATGAGAAAGATCGCGATAAACCAGTCATAAACAACAGCTCTTCTATCTCTTCAGGTTGAAGCTGCAGGAACACATTTGCGCCATCTGTGAGGCCAGGGAAGCCCTCGATGGACGGGAGTGTGGAAAGGCAGTTCAGCATCTGAGCCGCTGGTACCTGCGGCGAGGCAGTCCCAACCAGAGGCCCTCCATGGCACTTGAGCACCTGGTACAGTATACGCAGCGAGTAGAGCGTCCCCTGTATTTGCGCCGTCAAGTGGACGGCACTCCAACTCCCCGGGTCCAGCCTGTTTCTGGACTTGGTCGCCCTTTGCAAGACCTCCTTGGTCAGCGACTCCTTACCCTCTTCCGAAGCATGCGTGACTTCCTGCTTCAAGCAGAAAGATGCCCATCGCAGGTGCGGTGACCCGGCCGTCTTGTTCGTAACCACGCTACACAAGTTTATCAGCCTCTGGGCTGTCTGCGTCATCTCCCGCTCCGACAACAACTCGATAGCTTGTCCATTGGATTGGCGAGACATGGTCCGTCGGTACTCGGTAACATTTGATGAAGCAGAAGGGGCTGTCGCGCAGAGACTGTAGGCAAGCTGCCGTATCCACGTGCTCGGGCTCCAAGCACTCTCATGGTCCCACCGGTCAAGAAGTAGAGGCAGGTAGAATATCGGCCCCGCTGGATTGGATACCTCCTCGGGGCCTGTGCTGGCGGTCTCCATGTTGCTTGTGCAGCTCAATATAAACTCTGACACCCTGGGGTCCAGGAACCTCAAGGAATCCGGGATCGTCGGGCTAGGACCTGAGCCCTTGACGTAGTCGGAAATAAATTCCGCGTACTCGGCAGGATTCGCGTTAGCCGAATGCTTCTTTTTGGACTGCGATGCCCAGTATGCAATCTTCTGGTACGGGTCCCTCTGGATCTCAAATGCGAGGGACAACATGCCCTGCTGGCCAGGTTCGAGGGACCATCTCTCGCAAATAGCACGTTGGCTGTATGTTAGCACTGACGGTAACCCGGACTCTCCTGGTGTGATTTCCAGGTCGCTGAGGAATACAACGCTTCCATGCCGGCCGAGATCGTACAGGAGAAGGTCCGAGTCCGAAGTGAGAAGAGCCCCGCCCTCGCGCCTGACGTGGTCCGCGCAGAAGGAGTCGGCCTCTCCGGGGACGAGGTGAGTGAGGTGGCCGTATCTCTCTGATGTTCTCAGAGCCTCGAGAATCGACGGGACTGTGAAAGCCGGGACTGGTATCCTAGAAGACCGGTATGCTTGACGAGCCGCTGGTGCGGCCCGGGCATCGCCCCCGCTGCGAATGCCAGATCTCGTGGACAAGAAGTAGGCGTTCGAGGCAGCTGAGGTCTCGACCAGCCGTTGTAGCCGCACGTTGATCTTGGATTCTGGGAGGCATCCGTCAAAATAGATTGCCGCTCTGAAAGTCATCAGCAGAGGTACCAGCGAATTGGGCCAGGCTTTCGTACACTTGACTCCCACGCGACTGCAGGTTGTCGAGCCACCGGATGGCAGCCGAACCAAGGGCGGAATATGATGGGTCCTGGAGTGCAGTCGATACCCGACCCTCGAGGCGACAAGCGAAAAAGATGTGATATGCGAAAGCTGGGCCATCAACAACCACGCTATCAGCCAACTTTGAGCAGGCCGCAAAGGGCCTCAGAGCTGCGGTGAGACCACGAATCCCCATGCCTCAAATCTTCAGAAGCCGGCTACCACGCTGGCAGGACGCGGCGACCTAGGTGTGAGTCTGACTGTCGTGAGGGTGATGGGGAGTCAAGCACATGTCATTCCAAGCGTCGCCGATGCGCTACTGAGTGACTGGAGTGAATGTCTGGCTGGAGTGTCGGACGGTAGGTGGACCAGGCCCCGACGCGCTGCAAAGTGCTCATCCAGCTCGTGCTGCCCAGGCCGACCAGTCGTACCGGCAGGTCGAGAACCTTGAAGCTTAAATAATGGTATGAATAGAACCAGCTCTCCTCCCCCCTTAAGGATGCAATGCAGCACACATGAGAAGTTGTGGGCGTTGTCAGCAAGTGAGAATCCGGCCGTTGTACGCCCCCGCACCCCGCCGAGCAATCTCGGCCAGAGGCATCGCCAACATACCGCCATGATACCACGTTCAATCGCGACATATACCAACATACAACCAAGAAACATATGAATGGAGAACCGTGTGCAACAGCCGATCCTGCAGAGAACTCACAATCCGTTGTGTCAGGCCATCACACCATCAGGCACACTCATACAGTCCGCTATACAAAACCAGACACAACACCACCTATAACTTAGACACCTTCACACTAATATAAGTAATTACTATCTTTAATATACTAATACTACTACTACTACTATAATATAAGTATAATTTATTAAATTAAATAATAGAAAAAAAAGAAAAGAATATTTAGAATAATTAAAAAGCTAACTAGTTATAATACCTAAGTTTACTTTTAAGGTTATAATATTATTAAAGTTTAGAATAAGTATTTTAATACTTAAATAAGAAGTTATAAGTAAAATTCTAGTTTCTAAGGTTTTTTAAAGATAGAAAGCTCTTCTAAGCCTAAAATAACCTTTTTAACCTTATTCTAACTATCTAAATATCTTAAAAATAAATTACTTAAGTCTAAAATAATTATCTTTAATACTAAAACAAGAAGCTGTGAGCAAAGTTCTAGTTTCCAAGACCTTTCAAGGATAAAAAGCTCGCCAAGGCCCGAAGCAACCTCTCCACACCCATTCTAGCCTCTAAAACTTTCTAAAAACCCTCAGAAACCTTCCAAAAAGAGAAGGTCGCGCCCGGGCTCGAACCGGGGACTCGGGAAAGTTGATGGAGAAATCAAAATCCCACGTGCTAACCACTACACTACGTAACCTTGAGATGATCTCGTGATGATTTTTGATCTGTCACGGAACCTGGATTGCTATATTATACGGTCTTATCGAATGTTCTGGGAGGTGGCTCGTGCCCTGTTTCAGACACCTGCGGGTGCCCAGGGGGGGCCAAGATGTGCAATGTTCATGTGATTTCTTAATCAGCAATACTCTGATTAATCCATCCTCTCCAGTGTGCTAACCATGGCTCCTATGTGAGATTTGTAGATTATATTGTGTGAAGTACTCTATGTGATGTGATTGAGCAATCTGTCTGTGATATGATGCCTCCTCGGCCTTTTTGCCGTGGAAATGCTGGGCCATGAGTATCTGATGGTTGATGGGCAAGTCAGAGCGGGCGGAAAGCGTATGTGGGGAGCTGGCTTACCTGAACAAAGTACTGGATGCAGAAGTCAGCATCTAGCTGAGAGGGCAGTAACTTGTGGCCATAGAGGAAGAATGTGGTAGTTTGGTCAGCATGTTTAGTGTTGGATGACCGGGAGGGCTCGATGCTGTCGCTGCCTGACTGCTAGAATAATACTATTATCAGTAATACTGCTGTGGGCAGAGATTAACCAACTATACTTACTCCCTTCTCTGCCTCCACAGAACCCTCAGACTGGGTACTGACACACTCCATCTCAATCTGTACACCAGCTTCTTTCAGAAATATAAACACCCTGTCTGTTAGCGGCCTGTTCTCCTGGTCCGCCTTCTTGATAGCGCTGAGTAAGCGCGGAAAGAGTGCTTTGTAGATATCGGTATGTCCTGGGTGGATCTCCATCATACAGAGTGCATTGTGGACGATGACCTGATCGAGTGAGGTAGTATTCTTGGGGTCGATTCCGGTGCCTAGGGCCTGTCTCGTTCGCTCCTCAACGCCCATGTCCTCGTCCCGGTTCCGGCCTAGGTACGTGTGGAAGTTGTCATGGGTGCTGCCGTCCGCCGGCTGCTGGCTAGGCTGAACCATCGTTGTCTGTCAAAGCGCCCAAATTCTTGTTTCCTTGCTGTCCATGGGCGTCACTCGTGTGCCGTTAGTTAGAAGGGTGTGTAGGTGTAGCTTACCCGGGAGGTTTCTGGAGAAAACGAGAATGGTGGTCTGGCCGAAGCAAATTGATTCCTGGCCATGCATAACCTAGATAGATGCGGAAGCCGAAGTACTAGATGAAGTGTGAAGAGGCAATGCTACTTGTACTGAGCCAAGGGTTCCAGGTTGTAGTCCTCAGGCCGAAACCCAGGGCTTTGTGGCCATGTTTGGGATGCGATAATGGCACGGGTTCCTATCACGCATGTGGGGGCCTCCCAAAGTACCTAAGTAAATTGAACAGAGGCTACGGACCTGGGGAGGAAAAGAAAATGGCCTTCGTATTGTTTAAGAGAGACAGCGATAGAACCTATCGGGCGAGAGACTCGAACCCGGTACGTATAGCGGAAAACCAATCGGGATGTGCACCTGAAAGATTCAAAACATGTCTCCGAAGGGAATACGCAGCTGTATCTGGAAGAGGCTGACTTGTACGTACGTGGCTTCATTCTCAATCCCCACACCATGCGGTCCCTTCATAAAGTAGCAACCGGATTCGTTATTAGTTCTTATATATGTAAAGTACATGCGGTGCCTTGAGATAGTGGTAAATGCTCAAATGGCTAGCGGCTCAAAAGTAAAAGAAAAAGTCAACATGATTAACTTACAATTAGGCTCTAGAGTTCGAACAAGGAAAACCGCGGTTGGCACCGACGAGATCGAGGCCAGAGGCATGAGTTCGCCAGAGCTCATCGACGAGTCGGTAACGTCTATTACCTTTGGCCACGCCATGTCGTGCATGCCAGATTACACGTCTTGGCATCGATGAGTCCGTGATGACATACAGTGAACATCTTCTCAAGGATGAGGTACTGCTTTGTGTCTTCAGAAGAGTCTATCTACACAGGGCAGCCATGGGTCAGAAGTCTATGTATCCTCTTGTACAACGTATTGGAATATGCTCTCTGGGAGTCGGTATGTCTGGATTGAATGGAAAGTTACTAGGACCTCCTCCATGGCCCGCCATAGCATGGTGTGGGGGCCTGCCAGGCCTGCCTGTCCCGATCTACCCTTCAGACTCCTATGCCCATGCATCCGACACCAGGGCCCGGTCACCTGTGAGGACATACTTGAGCATGAGAAGTAGTTTCTGTGCATCAATAATAGCCCGGTGGTGATGTCGGTTTATTGGGGAGCCTGGGAAGAGTAGGCTGAATACTGTGTTGAGATCGGCTGGCCCACTGTAGCCTGCTACCCGCGGAAGATCGTTGCCACGGAGGTAGGTCTTCGGCACAGCGCGCTCCCCAAACAAGTGCCTCAGTCTACAAACTCATAGCCTTCGCCTTTAAGTTCGATATTGTCAGTACGCGCAATGCAGTCCCGGCCTGGGCCAGGCCTTCCACCGGTTGATGGGCCACAGGGGCTCTTCGCAGGCGAGACTCCTCGAAAGATATCAGGTGACTACCCTGAATTATGTAGTCATATCCCTACATACAATCAATATCATTATTGCCACTCAACAGCAGGATTTTACAAATTTAGGAGATTAGAGACTTACACCCACGGAAGCAGAGGGTAGACCCAGGAGGTTGTTCTAAATAACCTTTTCCCACAGGAGAATATCCCATAGGAGATGTTCCTATAAGATCTCACCCTGTAGAAGGTTGTCATATAGGATGTAGGAGGTTGTTCCAATCAGGTTGTCCCGTAGGAGTCTAGGAGGCTGTCCCATAGGAAGCTGTCCCATAGGTTAGGTTGTTGTCCAATAGGGAATTATCGTATTAGAAGATCCCGGATCTTGTCTTATACGAGGATATCTTATAGAAGCTTATTCCATAGGTTGTCCTTTAGGATTTATAGTTGACGAGGAAATCACTCTACTATTTGGGCAACAGTAATGGTAGTATTTCTGGTGCTGATGAGTACGTATTTGTGTAAATGGTGTTGTGCTTGTGTGGGTGTGCCCTCCCTTTTTGTGGGAGGTAGTCCAGATGTCTCCGATCTCATTTTCAGAACAACATCGAGTCAGGTCAAGGCTTAAATCGCTCTCATTAGCCCATAGGTGACGCGTTAGGGTGTGGCATGAAATCATCGGTATATTGGGTTGTATAAAATCTAGTCGCAAACCAAGTCGCATTGACGCCTGGGATTTTAGCTTCACCCCATTACTTCTCTCGTCCACTAATCGCAAAAGCAAATACGTCGTCTAATCATGACTTCCTGTGCATGGCTCCGGCTCCTCCCTGCTAGGTGTCAGTCCACGTGTCCGTGCTGGCCTCACATGCGAGGCAGAACGTACCTGGTGTGATGGAAAGATCAGTGTGTCTGCGATGACCACGTTCTCCCTCCTCGTGGCTGAGAAGACGATAACCTCGGCGATGTCGTCGGGGGTCAATGGGTCCACGCCGCTGTTGGGATGCGTGAGCACGTGCAAGCTTATAACATTGGAGGGTATGGAAACGGGCGGCCAGTAACTCACGCGTAGACAGCATCTGCCTTGGACTTGTCGCCGTAGAAGCGAACGATGGAGAACTCCTGTTAGACCGTGTCAGCCAGCGGGCACACATACACAAATAGACGGGTCCGCAACATATCGCGCCCCATGGACCAGAAACACGTACCGTCTCGACCTGGCCGGGGTCGATGCCGATGATCCTGATCCTGGTGGCGAGCAGCTCCTTCCTCAGGGCGTCTGTGAAGCTCCGGACGGCGGCCTTGGTGGCGCAGTAGATGCTGCCGCCGGGGTAGGGCTCGCGGCCGGCGATGGAGCCGATGTTGATGATGTCTCCCGCGCCGCCGTTGGGCCTCTGCTTGAAGATGGGCAGGATCGCCTGGGTCATGTTGATGAGGCCGGTGACGTTCGTGTCGAACATGACCTTGACGTCCTCCTCGGCGATCTCGGGCGCCTTGGCCATGCCCTTCACCAGGCCTCTGTGTGAAGGATTGTTAGCCTTATTCTTTATTTTTCCACTCTGTACTGTTCGATGAGGGTGTCATGAAAAATAAGTCATCCATACGCATTGTTCACCAGCACGTGAATGTCCTTGAACTCGGCTGGCAGGTTGGGCACGAACTGCCGCACCTCCTCAGGGCTGCTGACGTCGAGCTTCACCGGCAGGACCTTGACGCCGTCGCCGACCTCCTTTTTGATGTCCTCGGCGATCTGCTTCAGGGTGTCGACACGGCGGGCCGTGAGGATCAGCTTGAGGTTGTTGTTGGGCGCGGTCCGGGCGAACTCGAAGGCGGTGCTGCGGCCAATGCCGGAGCTAGCGCCGGTGATGACCACGGTCTTGCCGTCGAGGCGTTTGGCAGCAGCTGCGGAGGCCATGGCTCTTGTGTGGATTTCTGGGGCGAAGGGGAGGCTCGGTATGGGTTGACGACGACGTGAAACAAGACGATGGACAGTTCGCAAAGCTGTTTGTGCCTGGAGGAACATGGGTCTCTCAAATATTCAGGACTGTAAGTTGTAGGAGACGGAACTGTATCCGGAAGCGAAGAAGGCACAGTACGGAAATCCGTGGAAATCCGCCTTGGAGGATTATTTTATTGGCACTGGCGACCCTGACCGGATACCAAGCACGCAATGCCAAGGTTTAAGCACCAGGGGCAGACAGCTGGGCACCGTTGAAGCTACTACCCCGCCATGATGCAAGTCAATGACTGCTCAGAAAGCAACGGGCAGTGGGAGCTCCCATAACTGCCCCTCACCCGCTGAGTCGGCAAGCTTTGGCGCGAGAACCCTCGCCGATTTCAGGAGCTCACAGCGTCCCGTGGGAACCCCGCGGCCGGAGTCCCGACGTCGGGGGTCGCACACGGCAACGGCATGCTATTGCTCGGCCCCACAGGAGGCATTCCATGTTCACGCAGTATCTAGATGGGCAGTGCTCTGCCGTCTTGATTCAAGACTGGCATCGTCACCCACCCCCCTGATGGCTCGGGCACAGCGTGCTCCTTTTAAGCTCCGATGCCAGAGAGGCTTGAATCGAATGCTTTTAACTCTCACTGCGGTCAACCTCCAGCCTCGATCAACAGCATGTCCGACCAGGCACCGCGTGCATGCGTACAAGATCTCATGCCTGGCCAGGCGACGGGCGAGAACACCTCGGAAGAGCGGCCTGGATTGTGGGGCATTACAATGCTGTCATGGTGCAACCGAGACATGGCAGTCGGTGACACGGCTCATTCCACGAGCCGCCTCGACGACTAGTGGTGTCTTCCGAGCCGAGACGGCCGTTCAAGATCGGGTCCGCATGCCACGGAGAGAAGAAAAGAGGGCCCTTGGTTGATTACGGCCGTGTCGCAGGTGGGACACACCGCAGCCGGTACGGCGGTCCCGGTATCAGGCACACGCACACACACACGGGCTGCTGCAGCCTCGAGTTGCACGAGATGTCGTTTGTGCCTTTTCCGCGCCAGTTAGAGAAGGCCCACGGTTGTGCTCTGGTTGTGGCGCAACTAGAGCCTCATGATAATTGGGACCGGCTTGGTTCCTGTCCTGCCTTGTCCTGCCTCGTCCTGCCTCGTGTGGCGTTGTTTCCCAGCGCACTCGCACTCGGACTACAGCTGGGCTATGTCGAACGGCATTGATTTCATCCTGACAACCGTATGATCCTGACGAGGTGGGTTAGCCGTGGTCCAGCCGGAGCTATGCCACTGGCCTAGAGGCCTAGTTCGGTTGGTGCGTCAGCGCTACTGGCGAAAGCGAGTGCGATGGGAATACGTGACATGCTCGGCTGTCCATGCCCACCACCATGCAGGTTGGTGCAAACACATCGCTTTGCTCTTTGCTATCTGTCCATGCTCCAAGTGGGACATGTGCCCCTTCTCAGAGCTGCTGAGAAAGCCCCTTGCGGCAGCTTGTCCGGCCACCATGCCGGAACGAGGCATGTTTTTATCTCTATGCCATGTGTTTGACATATGCAGCCACTGAAAGAAAAGAGCAAGCAGTGGCTTGTTCTGCCAGTGGAAGGAGCTTACAGCTGCCTTCCTGCATCTCAGTCGAAGGAGCAATAGACAAAGCTGGCTCATTCCCAGGGACCCTCCTCTCTTCTGATCCCACACGATAGATTATGCCGATCTCCGACTTCAGCAAGTCCCCATCTCCGGCTTGAACCAGGCATCATGTCCTATATCATCGGAGCCTCTTGCTTCCAGAAGACACGCCTTTACAGCCGGCAGAGGTCTCATGCTTGAGTTCCACGAGACACAAGTATCCAGACCTGCTTCAAGACCGTCCACGAGGGCAACCATTGTCGACATTGCCTGCATTTCACCGCAGCCTTGTACTGCTCGCCGAGAATCTCTAAGCTCTAATTCCGTTTTGAACAAGATCTCAACAATATGGCGGCCCAAGACCCGTCTCCTGCGAATGACGCGAACCTAGCCTCTCGACACCCAGAGGATAACACTCTTTTCCGGGAGTCAAACATCCCCCCGTGGCGATTTGCATTCCTCTGTGTTGGGTCCGTTTACACTTCCCCTTTCTGCCACCAGGAAGCAAGGAACAAACGAATTCTAATTGTGCCATTGCTGACGAGTTTTCTAGCCTCTGTCTCGGCTTGTGCCTCTCCATGATCGACACCAGTATCGTCGCAACCAGCTTGTACACCATCGGCGAGGAGTTCAACGACGTGGAGAGGATCAACTGGGTCGCCCTGGCTTACACGCTTACCTTTCTCGGATCTGCCGTGTTCTTCTCGCGCATCACCGACGTCGTTGGCAGGCGGAACGCCTTCGTCGCTGCTTTCGTCATTTTTTTCTCCTTCTCCCTCGGCTGTGGGTTCTCGCAAAATATGAACGCCCTGATTGCGTGTCGAGCAATCCAGGGCATTGGCGGGTCGGGATTATTTTCGGTGACCATGATCATCTTCCCCGAGATGTGCCCGCCAAAGTCTCGGAACTATATTGCGCCCCTGATCGGAGCAGTGGTTTCAACCTCTGGCGTGCTCGGTCCTATTCTCGGTGGTCTATTCACTGCTTACACCACGTGGAGATGGGTGTTCTGGATCAAGTGAGTTGCTCATTCATCCTTCACTCAGCTCATAAGTTCTGGTCCTGACTCTGCTCACAGTGGTCCCATCGGATTCATATCCATGGTTTTCTTCTACGTCTCGTGGCCGAAGGCTGAGTTCCTGCCTAACATCCAGAAGCGTTCATGGAAAGACCTGGATTTCCTTGGGTCGCTGTTGGTTGTGTCAGCCGCGGTCCTCATCGTCTTTGCTTTCCAGGATGCCGGGTATAGTCATGCAGAGAAGCCCTGGTCGAACGCAACTTTCATTGCGCCTCTGGTGGTTGGCCTCATCTGCTGGATTGGCTTATTTGCGTGGGAGGGCGCCTTCGAGCATTTCTGGAGCGAGAAGATGGCAGCGTTGCCTCTTGTCCTGATCCGAAACCGGGTATTTGCGGCAGTCATCCTAAACACCGTCTTCCTCGGCTTCGCCTACCTCGCCACACTCTATGCTGTACCCCTCCGCCTTCAGGTTGTCAATGGCAAGAGCCCCGTCACGGCCGGTGTTATGATGCTGCCTATGTTGGGGGCCACAGGGCTTGGGAGCGCTATCACCGGTGCCCTGAGCAAGAGGCAAAACCGGCTGTCTGAGACCATGACGGTTGCCTCTGTTCTGGTAACACTGGGCCTGGCCCTCGAGACAACGGTATCGGACTCTTCTAAACTCGAGCCGAAGTTTCTAGGTTTCCTGGTGTTCATTGGGCTGGGATACGGGATGATCACGGCATCTGCGACCATGTTTACAGCCCTAGAGGCACCCATCGCTGAGCATGGTAAGTTGACACAGCCCCTTCCCTGTGCAACACCACAGTGACAGCTAACAATGCAATATCGCAGCCCCAGCGCAAGGCGTCATCGCCCAGTCTCGAATGCTTGGAGGAAGTATTGGCATTGCCATGTCCACAGCGGTTTTAGCGGTACAGCAAAAAAAGCAACTGGGCGGAGTGATTCCACCAGAAGGCCCTGCCGGCCTGACTTCCACTTCACCAGCCGATATCCGCAGAGCATACAACGACGCATTCACACAGACGATGCAAGTGTGCGCCATAATTGCAGGAATTGGTGTGCTCCTTACCCTCGGCACATATCGCCGCAACAGAGGCTCTCTGGACGAGCAGAGGGGAGAGCAAGTGCGCCATGAGAATCAGCGGCGTGAAGCCGAGAAGAGTGCGGCGCCTGGAACCGTGGAATCCCAGTCATCTGCATAAGCAGGATACTCCCTTCGATGTCCTTTTTGGTTCCTGCTTCCGTATTTCAGGCGTCCAGGGTTTTGATGGCTGAAACAATTACATGGAGACGTGCGGAGTTGAGAATACCCCTGGTGCCTTTTGTATTCTAGTCGGTGGATGATAACTCCACGACTGAATTGTTAGACAGGATTCAGAGATTCAAATTTTCAAATGATTTTGTCTCGAGGTTTCTAGATCGTTCCTGATGGATGTCGTGAACTGCCTGGTCAATGGATCCAATTCCGCGGTGCGAGTATCGACAATACGCCTGACAAGTAGCTATCAACTGCATTATCACAATGGCACAACACTGAATCATATGCTCAGAGGGTACCGAAGAAGTATCAAAGCCCCTTGCAGCTGAATTGGCATCTGCCTGAGAAGCTGGCAGTTGATTACATAGCAGCGTTTCCCGCGGGCGCACTCGAGGACCTCTCACGGTATTTCTTCTAGCACCAATTAGACAGAAGGTTCACTGATTGCAGGCGATGCTATACAATTTCAGGTTATGAAAGCTTCACCTCGAGGAGTTTGGGCAATGAGGAATACCTAGTAGTCCCTTATGTAGATGCGCTGCCTATGTAACAGACCCCCGAGTGTCTACCGAGTTCGTCTGGGTGCCCAGGTATGTATCATGGTCGGTTCGACCAGTTTGTTGGCTGGCTTCCACCCAAATTTTCGGTAGACTTGTTCTCACTGCCCCAGTCTCCTCTCCTTAGTCAGGTAACTACCTCTTTGTTTCTCCTTGTTCAAATTGGGGGCCGTGGTGATGATTGGCAAGGCAGTGATGGGTTGGAAAAGTGTAAAAGCGAGAATGATGGATGAGAAGTTGGGAAGACTGGGTGACCGGTTGCGTTGCTATTCTGTATATAGCTGAAGCTATACATTAAGACTAGGTATACAACATAAAAGTCTTTAAGACCTAAAAGCCTGTGTTAAACTAGTATATACCTAGGTAGTTACACAATAAAAAAGGTTGAATGCAAATGATCAACAACTGTGATACTTGTGTTGAATTTGTCTTTGGTCTTCTCCTACTTACCTAAGTAATACATCAATTCTATCTCATAGATGATATTATAGACCAATGAAATTATATGAGAGTCTAGCACTGTCTCATTCTAATAACAAGTATGCCTCATTATCCCAGCAAATCACCAATTTAGAAAGAGCTCCCTCTAGGAGAGACACGCTATTTTATCATTAACAATACACCCTATAGCTCTACATCGCTCCACAGTTCTGCCTTTTCTATAAACTCCTGTCTCACCACTATACTGGTTACATTGGGTCTATCCTGCCTAAGGACGGCGCTGGATTGCTTTCTGAGTTGAGGGACTAGGTTCCACGGCTGGGTGGCGGATACTCGGGTTATGCTGATTCCGACTAGAAGATGCACTTCGGAGTCTGGCTATCTAGTATACGGTGGCGTTACTGCTTACGAGCCTTAATACCGTCGCTCGGTAGCACATCCGAGGTTATGCGATTCAAACCCTGAATCGCTTCAGCGTGCACTGTGGACCTAGAGGCGTGTTATAGCAAAACCTGGGAATGCTTCCACTGCACCATGCAGAGCGCAATCCGCGCTAGAACAGATCATCTTCGGGTTCTTAGAGGGGCTAGATATCGGATTTACGGACGAGACGTAGCTCGATATGAACGGCGTGCACAAGCTGGAAGTTGTGCTGCACTCTCCTCAGCCAGAGTGGAAGCCGGCGAGCCTACCATCGGCCTACTATCTCCAACATTGTCACGTTGTGGTCAGATTTGTTGGCTGGAATATTTGCGTTCTGCAACTGAGGATGATTATTTGCCCTCCTATCTGCATTTCATCATCACCTCAACGATCAAGGGCAAGTGGATCTGCAAGGCTTTTGCACGCAACATCCCTTCGGCGGCCGGACCAACTACACTTTGCCAAGACCACAGGGGTACCCGCCTTTTCTCCAACTCAACAGCTTGTGATAAAATGCAGCCCAGTACTGATATTAGGGATAGGGATAGATAATTGATAAGATAGGCTGCAACCATTCATAGAGTGTGTGAGTTGGAGAGAAATGCAAGGTCTGGTGGTCTTGGCAAAGTGTAGTTGGTCCGGCCGCCGAAGGGATACCTCGGCCTCGGAGTTAGCAGCCATGTCTTCCTTTAGGCTCAGATCTCTGGGATACACACTAGAGAAGCCATTATCATTTGTTAGTAGTCTGGTAGATCAAACCGCGTATTTCCGAAGTTGTGGATTCGGAGTCCGTCAGGCAAACAACGTACATTAAATGACTACCTAGTATCCACCTAGAGTGGCGAAAGTCCGATGAGGTGGGTCCGTATATCTCTCGCACAATTCAGCGGATTTAGTGCTCAGGCTCTGCTCTAATTTCAGCTCTCTCGTGTTTGTTTGGAATGCTAGGCCTTTGAGCGTTTGTTATTGTGTGAAGGGACCGTATACGCCTTCGGAAGCATATGGATTGAGACCGAAACCACTTAGCTCTCTGGCATACACAGTGAAGTCTTCGTTATCTGTTTCGTAGGTCCAGTACATCAAGGCATATATTTCCGAAGTTGTGGACTAAAGTCCGCAGGGCGATAACATGCATCAATCTACTGCATGGTATCCACTTGAAGTAGCGAAAAGCGAAGAGCGAGATCCTGAACTTTTCCTATGTGACTTGTCATCCACGGGGATGTTTGATCATCCGAGGGGGTTGATTCTTCGGTATCTGATGCGTTTATCTGGTAAGTTAACCCAGATTATCTTGATGAATTTCTGTCCTTCACAAAACAAGCTTTTCCTACACACTTCGCCACATACAACACGAGGAGAGCCAAGACGTACGCCAGCAGCCAAGATGACCTCAACTCATCATCCCAATAGCAAGGTAGCTTTCGTTACTGGTGCCAATGGGATCACTGGAAACGCAATTATCGAGCACCTTATTCGTCAGCCTGCATCTGAGTGGTTAGTGCTGGAGTTCTCCCAGTCCCAGGACATGCCTGATCAAAAGTGACAGGTCCAAGATTGTGATTACAACAAGACGTGTTCCCAAATGGCCACTTTGGCAGGACCCTCGTATTAGGTTCATTGCCCTAGACTTCCTACAACCTGCCGAAAAGCTTGTGGAGCAAATGAAGGTCTTGTGCCACGATGTGACGCATGCTTTCTTTGCCTCCTACGTCCACGAAATGGACTTTGCGAAACTGAAGGACTGTAATGTGCCATTGTTTAAGAACTTCCTCACGGCTATCGATGAGTCCAGCAAGTCTCTGCAACGAGTCATCCTTCATACTGGAGGCAAGGTACGAGAGAGGACCCGATTAATATAATCCCATGGTGAATTATGAGCTGACTTTATGCAATCAGAATTACGGCGTCCATCTTGGACCTGTAGAGGTTCCAGTCCACGAAGACATGGCTCGGTACGAAGATTACGGAGAAAACTTCTACTATATCCAAGAAGACTTCATGTTTGAACTCGCTGCCAAGCGCGAATGGCATTGGAACATCATCCGGCCCATGGGAATCATCGGTTACACGCCTGCAGGTACGTGCTGCGCGCTTTAGTTTTCCTTGTTCTGGTTTTGTTGCTAGCACCGTTCCGTAGTCTCACAGAGCCTGAACCTAATCTTGAGATTTCTAGGGAACGGAATGTCAATGGCACTCACTGTGGCCATTTACTTCCTCATTTGCAGGGAACTTGGGCAAGTACCAATGTTCCCAGGAAACAAGTTCTTCTACAATGCCGTTGACGACGCATCCTACGCACCAAGCATCGCGGATATGAGTGTATGGGCTTCTACCAATGAGCACACCAAGAACGAGGCGTTCAATCACAACAACGGGGACTACATTGTCTGGAAGTACTTCTGGGCAAAGCTCGGTGGGCATTTTGGAATGGAGGTTAGTCAATCGATATATATTGGGTACTATGACTTGACAGGCTAATGTGACACTTCCTCAGGTACCGGAAGTCCCCGACTCAGCGTGGATAGCGAGCGGAGAGACTCAGAAGTTGGATAGTCAGATCAAGATGGTCGAATGGGCAAAAGATAAGAGAGCCGCGTGGGAACAAGTAGTGGCGAAGAATGGTGGAAATCCTGAGGCCTTCAACTGGGCCACCTGGGATATTTTAGACTGGGGCTTGGGTGAAGGCTGGCTAGCCATCACTTCGGTCGCGAAAGCACGCAAGTTCGGATGGAAGAGATTCGATGACACCTATGATACTTGGATTGAGACTTTCCGGTCTTTCGAAAACGCAGGCGTCCTGCCGATGAGCACACCCATCGAAAAGAAGGCTACAGGCCTTCGTCCTCATCCTGGAGGACGCTAGCTGGCATCATAGGAAGCTTTTGCCTAGCACCATTCTCTTTCTGCATTCTCCGGCAGCAATTGTAACAACGATTTTCAGACATGTTGTGTCAAAAGTGGGAAGAAGAAGGATTGACAAATTTTGTCTGTCTATTGTGAGATCTGTGACTCTCAATATTTTGTTTGATTGAGACATTTGAAGGCCTGATGCTGGCAAGGAGCCTGCTTGAGTGGATATACGGGGCCGTTCGAGAAAGCATGCATTTTGCAAAGCAGGACCACACTGACGGCTAGATGATTGCAATCATGGACTCTGTTCAAAATGAGCTGCCCATTTGGAAAGCTTCAGAATTTGGTATCGCAATGGAAAGGTTGAACAGACTGTATCCTGAGCTTCGACATACATTTTCTCCCATTGTGCGCAAAACGATACGAGTTCTGAATTGATCAAGCTACGAAAGTCTGAGACTCAAGGAACACGACAATGTGTTGGCTGCGCAATCTTGCTTTCACAATGCCGGCGGCGTTGCTCAGCTCTACGCGAGTCCGAAAACCTGTTTTTGGTTCCAAATGCTCTACCCACTGCCTATCGAACCGGCGGTTTCTAGTACGCGGAACTCGCCGCTCTGTACAACTGCCCTGGTACCTGGATTGTAAATTGCTCACACCGGAGATATACTGACACCTCAACGTCGGCCAGGCCTGCGCGATCGGGCCCTTGGTGGTGCCCGAAAGCCAGGCCATCTTCTACATGACACAGGCCCAACGAAGTTATTTTCTCAAAAACTTCCGACCGAGTGCCTGAGCATTCAAAATGAGGTTCCTGCGGATGGTGAGAATGCCGCGCAACTAGTGCGGCTCCCCAACAATCCCGGTCCCTCGAGCCTGCATATAGGCCAGGCCACCACCCCCAACCCCTGACAGGCTTTTAAGAAAGGTCTCAGTCAGCCAGGGCGAGAGTTCGATGGCGCCCCCAACCAAGGTCCACGGGTAACCGGGCTGTCGGGGACTGCATACAGAGTTCTCGACCGAGCTGTGTCAGATTGATTTGGGCCTGCCATGCTTTGGTCTGGTGGAACAATTTTTTCATGCCGTATGCAAGCCACATGCCATCGATATGCGGACGCACGCGTGGCTGCGACAGCTCGCTTGAGTAGAACAACAGGTGTTGCGCTCGCTTGGGTCTGGAGAGGGGGTTGGGAAACAAGCAGCCGATGCCATCATTTTCCTTCTTTTTCTCTGGGTCGGCTTGGGCTGCGTGTGCAGTAGCCCGCTGGATAAACACCAATTCCCACCCGTTGTCTGGCTTGCGATCCTTCCCCCTCCCCGCAAAGGACGAGGGCCATCTTTCCCGTACTTTGGCTAATCGGGCGCCCCTGGCCGAAAGAAGCAGCTATCCACGCCCGCCCCGCCTTTCATCGCCCACTGCCGTGACCAATGCCACTGGCGATGCCGAGGGTGATGGTGAGGACCGGGGAAGAGAGGGGTGGCAGCATGGGCTTTTGCATCCTCCTGATGAGGGTCCAGAACTCTATATCGCCGGGGGCCGGCAGCCTCCCAAGAAGCTTTTGGCCAAGTGCAGCAGGATCCAGGCGGGCAAGGACGAAACAGGAGCAAGGCCGGGCTGGTATATAGGGGTGGCCCCTGTCGGATCCCGCCGAGGAGCCAGCCCCCAGCCCCGAGCCCCCAGCCAGCTGCTGCTCGTGGTGCTGCGAGGGGAGCATAAGTCGAGTGCCGGCATGGGCCTTAGGTAGTGCGCAGTATGGGGCCAGGATGCAAAAACGACGCCCATCAAGCTTCACCGGTCAACAAGAGCCGACAGCAGCGCCTTGTCGAGTGCCGGCATGACAGACGACCAACTGATCCAGATTGAAGGGGAGAATGTCCAGATCGGACTGGTGCCCGCGCGGGCGGAGAGCAAGAAGCGGCGGCGAAGGCCGCTGCACAGCAGATGTCAGTTGCAGTAGCATTGTGGTCTCCACTTGACGGACTGAATCGAATGGTTGTGGATCGGGCAGTCAGGCTGGTGTTGGTGTACTGTACGTACCCGTCGGCTTGCGGAGGCTGGGGCCGGGCATTGTCAAGATGCTGTGCCTTGCACGCACGTATAGGCGAGCGAGTAATAAGGTGTAGTGTATATGAAGACGAACGCAACAGCAGTCAATCATATGTGGGCTGTTATGGATGGGGTTGGACTCGTCCGAGGGCCGTGGCCCGCCGTCACCTGTCAGGTGGATTGGTTGGGCCCTGTGTCGAGACACTTTGGATGGCTAATGGCAGCCAGCATATGATAATAGGACGTGTCTGTTATAGGTGTCACGGTTGGGCTGGTAGCCTCGTAGCAGGGCCGAAGTTCCTTGAGGTGTCTTTGCGGCGCGGGTATGATTTTGCGGTCATGCGGGCGCGTGCACACAGACTGCCAGACTGCCAGACTGCCAGGCTGGATGGCTGCCGTGCCGGCGCGTACTCGGGTTCACTCGCACTTCCGGCCAGCCCCCAGCCAGCCCCCAGCCAGCCCTGCCTTCCGTATGCCCGTAGGTTGTGGATCATCACAAATTTTCTCAGTCAAATGCCGTTGTTGGTTAGGCCAGGAAACTAAGCGTCGATGGCACCAGCCTAGACGGGCAGTCCAGCCGGTACGTGCTGTCTGTTCTCGAAGCCGCTTCCTGGCTGCTCGATGCTACCCCTTTTCGCCCCGCAGGGTACATGGGAAGGTACAAGCCCCTGCAGCACAAGGGTATGCCCCGCATGAGGGTGGGGCAGGTGTGCCAGATGTTCTGACAACGTCACATCTCACTTTGACAGGGCACAAATCTAGGTAGCGGCGACCTCCCATCGACGTCTCGCGACGGGCCGCAACTCCAGATTGCTCCAGGAGTTCATCTCGCCCTGCTCCCTGTCGATCGTCCAAGACCTGGGAGAGGCCTTCCCCAAAACCGACCCCACACCGCGCCTGGCCCCCAATCGCAAAGCTTCCATGGCTCGTGCCCACCCCTCCCTTCTCCAACCCTACCCCAAAAACAACCTTCTTCCCTACCCAAGGACCTGCGTCTGCCCTTGCGCATCTGGCTCAGGTACCAAGGTATCGTGGTATCCAACAGGAACTTCGGGAAACCAGCCATCTGCCAAGTCGACCTCAGGGACCTGATGGGCTTCGTGGTGGAGGGACCCTCGGTGCTCTAGCCAGACCTTACCTCACACCCTCGCAGCGAGGCCCACACCTTCGCACAGTCGCACCGGCCCCGCAAAACGCCATCCATACCGGGCCAAGCTCTTGCTGTGATCAGCACGCGCATGCTACCTTTAAGCCTCCTCCACGCCGATCGCCCTGTCTGACCTGCCACGCGAACACGCCAATGCCATCGCGAAACCGTTACAAGATTCCCATGCCAGTCGGGAAAAATCCCCATCGCGCGTGTGCGCACAAGTCGAAGCACCATGGCTTGACTTGGCGGCACACACAGCAGAGTAGTGCGCGCAGTAGAACAACTCCAGGCGCACGCGCAGCAGGGAGGGGGCCAAATGTGTCACCTGCCCCCCATCCTGACGCCCTCGACCTGCCATCATGCCCAATGATACTGACTAGGCGCCCGCACCCGCCAGTCTCCAGGCCGAGTCATGGTCTCGAAGAGGAAACTCGTTCATATCTCTCGTCCGGAGGTGTGCCCGGATCCCATCAGACCGGCGCCGAGCTCCCTGCCAGCCTGTCTGTCCTCCTCCAGCCGCTGCCCAGCGAGGTCAGCCGGACAGGTAGGCCAGTTGCGCTCACTCACCTCCTGCCGGCCGGCTCCCCTGTCAGGACCACAACAGGGGATCTGTGGGCAGGATCGATAGACTTCTCTCCACGACAGCAGGGAAGATCATCGCCCAGTCCGTCTTGGAAGGCTGTGATCTCCACCACCACCTCGCCCATCTCGCTCGTCTCAGGCGGCCCCGGGCCCCCCTTACATGGTACAGGTGGCTTCCTACATGCCTACCCGCCGTGCTGGGTTCACAGGAGGCGAGCCCAGGTCCCCGAACTCAACGCCACAGGGAAAAGGACGAACCCTGACGACGTGGAAGGGGCAGATCTTTGTCCGGACGGGGTTGATCCCATGAGGAGAAGCCCCAGCAGGTGATCTCCCGCGAAAGAGAAGTGAGGAGGAGGACGAGACCATGCCACGCAGATTAGGACCTACCTGGCCTATGAGCACCGCGCCGCACCGCAGGAAGTGTAGACATTTGCCACTAATTAGATGAAAGGGGCACCAGGGAAGGCCTCCCTCGCCCAACAAGATAGGCTCGCCTCCTTCGCGCGTGCCATCATCGAACGCAACCGCTGTGGCGATGACAAAATGCTGACGAGGCGCACAGGAAGCAGGGCAGCAGTTAGGAACACCAACACCCGGCCCAGGGGTCCAGCATGTCAGGCCTCTTGGTCTTTTTTTCCTTCTTTCCTGGTGCACGTCCCCTCCCATCTAACTAGCTCCACGGGAATATACAAAAAGGAAATCAAGAGTAAAAGTCCATGCCCTAGCCGCACCGCAATCTCGCTACCACATGGCATTCGCTGTGTCTCGCCTGCCCTGCTTACTTTTCCCTGTGTCTGCGTGTGATGGGTGGGGGGGGCCGGCGGGACGGCTCAGCAGAGATCCCGCCCCGATATGAACATGCACCGTTTCCCCATGGGGAGCGGCAGCGGGGCACCACCACCACCTACCATCACTACCACCACCATCACCATCTTGTTTGGTGGCGTCGCAGGCTTGCATTGGTGGGGCAAAGGCTGGGTGACTTCTAATCAAAAATAGCCAGCCCAATGCGCGTCCGCTACCGCGTCAAACCCAACCAACCCCGCCACACGCAGCACAGCAGGTGTCGGACCTGCATCCTGTGGTTCAACGTATACAGCCTGGCAGGAAAAGAAAGACAACTAAGTAGTGAGTGGTATAGTATAGCAAGGAAATGTCAATGTCAGCATGGCTGTGTACTATAGAGGTGGTACAATGATCCATCACCCACGCCTTTGCGGCCGCGGCCTTGTCTCACAATATCCGGCCGAGAGGGTGTGAGTGACGTGGTCCGGAAAAATACATCCATCACCTCAGGTGGGAGGAGGAGGAGGAGGAGGAGGAGGCTCACTGCGTTCCATCACTTGCGAAGCTTGGCTGAACTTGAGAGGTAACTCTTTGGGTCTTGATTTTGTGAGACCTGAGGACTTGATAGTATTCAATGGCCTGACTATTCATCAAACTGCTTCCTATCGGTTTCCAGACATTCCCCCTTGGGGACCCACTCCCTTCCCTGTGTGAAGTATCTGTACTGCTGTACTGCCTGGCCGGCTCACTGCATCTCGGCCATGGACTTCGGTTCCCATCCTGAACACCAGCCCACCTCCGTAACCCATACAAATCGTAGCCAATCCAAAGGCATTTCTCAGCCATGTCTCTCGGACTTGTGTCCCCCCTTGGTGTATTGAAAGACACAATTCGCCTCCATGACCTTTTTTTTGTGGTATGTCGTCATCAACATCATAAGGAAATTTGCATGCAAGCAAGCAAATAAGCAAGCAAGCCCGCTTCGGGAAACGTGGAAGAAAAAGAAGAAAAAGGGTATGTACAAAAAATGATGAGGCCGTGCTCAAAGGGAGTAAGAGAGAGGGAAGAAACAAGGAGCAGAGGCTGGATGCAACCCGCGACCCCCGCTAGCGCGTGGCAGAGTATCAGCCGGAAAACGGAAAATGTAACCATGGTATGGGGCTGCACCGGCGATACTACCCCGGCCGTGCCGTGGAAGAATTCCAAGGCTCAGTGCACAAAGGGATAGCCGGCGTCCAGCGAGCCGGGGTGGTGGTGTCCACCAGCCCCCGTGAGCATGCTGTAGTCGATGGGCTGCTGCTGCTGTGGGGCGCCCAGGCCCATCCCGCCATCGTGAACGGCCGAGTACGGGTCGAGGCTCATGTCGTCGGCTTGGCCCCAGTACATGCCCTCGTGGTCCATCAGCAGGCCATGCTGGTCAAGCATGTCCATGATGGGGATGCCGTCCGGCCCCAGCCCGATGGGCGACATGTGCAGCTCAGAGCCGGGGGAGCCGGCCAGCAGCGCCGTCATGTCGGTGTTGATGGCCAGGCTGTGAAGCGAGCCAGGTGTCAAGGGCGCCGCCGCAGCCGCCTCGGACCGCGTGTGTGCGATGGTGCGGCTGGCCTCGTACATGCGCCAGACGACCTCGCGGCTGCGTCGTGCCGCCAGTGACCAGTCCTCCATGGCATCGAGCAGCTCAATCACCGTCTCGATTTGCTTGTTCCACTCGGGCACGCGCGGGCTGTTCCACTGCCAGAACACGGACACGAGGGGCACCATGGCCGCCTGGTAGAGGAACCATGCCGCGTTCCATCCCTGCATCTGGTTGCGTGTCCACTCCCGCGCGATGTCGTCGATGGTGTGCTTGGCGAGCTCACGGCATGTCTCAACTGCCGCGATGTCCACGTCGGTCGCCTCTTGCGCGTTAGCGCTGGCGAGGCTGAGGAGCACTGGGCGGTGGAGGAGCATGCGGAGGTTCTGGTATCGCCACTTCATGATGCAGCGGGCAATGTAGAGCGGCTCGGCACAGGGGTCAGTAGTCCGTAGGAGCCATGGGAGGCTGCTGTACCAGTTGACAAGCTGACCGTCCAGGCTGTGGCGGTCCTCGGTTGAGACAAGGGGTGCTACGGCCAGTGTGTCCTGGATGGCGGTGGCAATCTTGCAGAACTTGATGTTCTCGATCAGTGGCAGGATGCCTGCGTGCTGTGACGAGTCTCGGGAAGAGTTGATGCCAAACTCGGGAGCCCGGATGTTGATTGCTGATCCCCAGCGTCCGAACGAAGGTCGTCCCATTGTCGTGGTCGCCCATGTGTCCAGGCAGAACAGGCTCCACCATGTGCGTCTCCGGGTCTCTGCGGCCGACACATCACTGGTGCTCTGGGCCAGGCTCTCCCTGTGGAGGCCAAGAGCGCTTGCCATTCGGATGGTGCCTCCGAGAACAGCGTTGGCCATGTTTGGCCTGTTGATGTAGTGCAGGTAGTAGCCACCGATCAAGGCCAGTGCTTGTACGGTTTCGATGTGGCTGCTGCCGAAAGCGTCCAGTGGTAGGAACTCCATTGCTCGGTTGTAGTAGTTGACGTGGTTGTAATCATCCGACTTCATCGCGACGATGCTTCCCATGGCGAAGACCATGTTGACCAGCGCCAACCAGGGGACGTCGAATCGCTGTCCCTCCAGGTAGTCGGCCCTGAATGATGTCTCGTCGAGCATTGGGATGAATACATGAATTCTCTTGAAGTAGGCGTCGATCAGGGTCTGGCCTTTCCATGACCACGGGATCCTTTGTGGGTCCTTTGGCGTCGATGACTTGGTTCGAGCTGCAGGGAAGCTGTGTGGGATCTCGGAGGTGTTGAGGGGTGCGGCTAAAGCATTCCGAAGTTGAGGCTGGACCTTGAGCATGACCATCAACGCAGCCTTGATGGATGAGGCGCCCAGGTAGGAGGTTTGCCGGTCAACAGAGAGGGAGAGTGCGTTGACGTCGTCCGCTTCCACTGGGATCGGCTCCCTACCTCTGCGCTCCTCATCCCACTCAGTGTCTCGGCCGGGCAGCTGCTCCAGCGTCGACAGGCTCTCGCCCGAGGTGGAACATATTGGTGAATCGAGCTCGCCGTTCAGGGTTGGTGATGTGAGTGGTGGTGATGGCAGCCCGTGGAGGGATGTGTCAACGAAAGGGCGGTCGAGAAGCTCCAAGAGCTCGTGCCGAGAGAGTGGCAGGAGAGACTGGACATCATGGCTGGGATACAGCCGGTTCAGGATCGACCGGCACTCCTCTAGCGACTGAGACAGGGCCTCAAGGGTTCTTGCGCAAGTTAGGACCTGTTTTGTTGGAGCGGCCGATGAGTACTTACTTGCGTGATGGAATCACGCGTTGGCGATGCTTATCGTAGAAGCAACGCTTAGGGGCACGGCTGGATAGACATTGGCCACAAGGTTGTTGGCCATCGCATCGACTGGCAGAGAGAAGGGTCAGTTTGGGGGGCCGTGATCATAGTCCGGGAGTCCTGCAACTGACATCTTACGGCGCTTGCACTCAGCACACGCGTGAGGTGTTGTGATCCTCTTTGCCGCGGAGGCACTGCTGGATTTGGGGTTCTCTTGTTGCTGTTCTGAAGCTGGTTTCCGAGGGGTGACTCCCTGGAACGTGTGAAACATGCCACCTTGGGCGGATGTCGTAGTAGCCGGCGCCATGGCGAACCAGTGAGATGGATATGAGTAGGGTGTGAGGTTATTTGGTCCTGGCGTTATGTCGTGGAAGCATGTACAGTCATAGACGAGACAAAGTGGTATATACAAAGAGCAAATAGAAAGATGAAGCTGATCTAAAGCTTGGCCATCACAGAGACAAGACCGTCGAGGACTTCATCTGTTCCCAGATCACCCAAACCGAGGGAGAGGCAGGATGGGGGCAAATAGTTATATATCGACATGGCGCGCCAGTGTTGGTGGGCAAGGGTGAATAAATTGGACTGTGGGGATGGGACCTTGAGTGACGGATCGCCAGGGAAGTGCAGGACTGCGGAGTAGCTTGGGGACCCAGGTCGACAGGGGCCGAGAAGGGGGAACAATTTAGTTGTCCACAGCGTGGTGTTGTACCGAGGGCAGTGAGAGGTGGAACTTGGCAAGGGACCTGGTGTGGGCGAGGTACTATGTAGCACCAACCCTAGTCTCCGTCCAAAGCTGGAGGGGGGGCCGTGTCGCTGTGTCGTTGTACCTCAGTTAGCTCCGAAAGGGGGGAGGGGACGAGCAGGAGGAGGAGGATGGTGGGCAAAGGGGACTGGTCAATGCCGAGTGCCCCATGCTCGGTCGAGGCTACGCCAGAGGCAGAGACAGAAAAAGGAAGAGTATGGCACTTGACTGGCCAGGAATCGTCTGGAATATACAAGTTCCCGAGCCAGACCGTTTGAATGGGGCATCGGTCCCAAAGTAAAACCCAGCAAGCATATGGCCAGCCCCCCGGCGGCCAATTTTGGGTGAAGCTGAGTGAAATGCAACTAGAATTTTCAAGGTGGAGGAAAACAGGCGAGTGAGCCCTGACTGCCAGGTCCTGTAATGACAGCCCGGTAATAATCAGCAGAGAGGCAGGGGAGCCCGTTGACGGGTGCACGGCTCGCCCCAGCTCGAGCATCTCAGGAGACAGCTCACATTGTACACAGTAGTAGTCGGTATACGGGTGGCCGTACGTACCCTGACTGTCAGTCCCAAAGTGACCTGCTCGAGCCCGGCCGTGACCCCGGACAAGACGTTGCGATATACCTTCGGCTGCGCAGTACATGATGCTGGGCCGTCAGCATCGTGGGTGGCACGCAGGTCGGCTGACTGCTGGAAGAGCATGGGTCGGCTTCGGCAGGAAATTCAGTGAGGGGGAAGGGAAAGGAACAAGCTCGTAGCAGACAGACGATGGAGGGACAAGAGTACCGCAAATCAGGAACAGGCAAGGATCGTGGGAGTATGGCGCGACAAGGACCAGGGCATGAGCAAGGGTGAGATGATGCAGAGCAGGGAAGCAACCTTAACAAACTCTAATCAACGTGTGGACATGGGTACCTGTGGTGAACTGGCTTCGACTCGAACCTACTTGTTGCAGCGCCACTCACACAGCTGCACTGCGGGTGCCGTGTGGGCCGGCAGGACGCCGTGCCTGAGTCACAGGACGCGGCCGTGTTCCCGAAGGCCTGACAGGTTGGACAGCACGAGCAAAAAGCACAGTTGGGCAGAGCAGTCGAGAGCAGTCGAGAGCAGGGCGGACGGGCTCATGACGGCAGATCGCCAACCCCATCGATCTCTGTTGGACGCCAGCGTGTGCTGTGTAACTCAGACACGCTGGTCATGGTTGGAACCGACTTTGTGGGGAAGCCGCATGGCCTGCGGTACACAGCTGCGGTACACAGTAGCCGTGCCGTGGATATGATGGGGAATAATGTGGAGGATCGAATGTTCTGGGCCAATCAGTGGGACTGCTGGCCATGGGAATCTGGAGAGGCTGCCGTTGCACGGCGCCACCAGCCAGCCCAGCCCGCGCTTCTGGTTTGACCACTGGACCATCGCAGCATCGGTTAATTGACAGCTCGATATTGCCTGGCACGCCGTCTGCCCCTGGCAACACGCCCATCACTGCCCGAAGTGGTGCCCACACGCAGCCGTTTTCTGGGACCTAACCGCTAGCACCTCGAGCCACCGCGCCGCTTCCAAGCGGCTCGACTGGGCGATGAGTGTGTAGCTGACCATGACGGCCTCCTCAGCCCTGATACAGGAATCTCGGCCCTGCGTGTCTTGTCCCATGATGTGAGGCTTGATAGACACCTTCGCCCTTAGCGCCAGCAGGCTCGAGTCAGCGTGATGGATCCCGCGAGATGGCGCCTGAACCACGATGCTCTCACTGATGAGATGGGTGTGGTTCGGCCCAATCCCGAAGCGCCCAAAACCCGACTCGACGTCGCCTCTCGCGCCCGTCCCCCTTCTTGGGATAGCGTCTGGCAGAGGTTTGCCTCTTTTGGAGGCCCTTCTCAGGCACTTGTTCAGGTAGCATCTTGGGCGCAGTCGGTGTGGATGAGCGGCTCCCCTCGAGGCGGTCCACTCACCATGCACGCCCTGAGCAATTGCAGGTGGAGGCAAGGGGAAAGCTGCACAACAAAAGCTTTCCACCACGGCCGACCACGGCGCATTGCTTGTGGACTCTGTCGCTCAATGATCAGCTCAGCCGCCGGGCTTGCGGACGTGGTGGTCTGCGACGGGCGAGGGTTGGGCTGGACTCTAGTGTTGCCCTCTGGTCCTCCCTGGGACGGCGTCGCGATCGGCCGCTCACCCCGCAAAATACCCCAGGAAAGGAAACAACCTGGTGACGCGCATCAAGTGCTGACAGGCTCTAAAAATCCGTTCGCCTAGGTGTGTACCCCGGACTCGACGCGAAGCAATGCCCAGGCGGTGGGTGCGCGTGGTGTTCTTCGGCGTTAGAGGAAGGATTTCCGCCTGCCGCTGCTCGCGTCCTTCCCGTCCACTTCCGGCGCCTCGGTCCCCACATCCCATCGTGGTACAACTTTGTCTCACGAGGTCAACTGCATGCATGAGACGATGGCGGTTGAAAGGCGGTAGCGGCTTGGCGTCCCGGTACTGGATGAGTAAGGGGGCGGGCCATGGGAGCTTCTTTGGCCGAAGTGACCGGATGTGCGATCCTGCCAGTGACCCCTTGGTGGCCCTGGTGGCCCTGGTGGCCCTGGTGGCCCTGGTGGGCTGGTGGGGTGTAGCATGTTGTGGCTCTTGTCAGTCAACTCTGATGTGTAGTACTTTCGGCGACACTTGACGGAGGCGTCGAGCCGGCCAGCCAGTCACCGTTGCAGTTGGCCTTCCCCACATGTTGCACACGCATTTTGTACATGGTATTCTGTACTATGTGTGTAGGGTGAATTGGGGGCAGCATGCAGGTGCTATGGACTTTTAGGCAAGCGAGCCCGTTTGCATATGATCATCAAAGATGTGCAGGTCAGATGTTAGAAATCGGATGGGCAGGGTTGTCTCTCTGCCGATTTTGTCCACCCAATCAGTCGCGAGCGCGCGGGTAATTGCTGGAAATTCAAGTGTACTGGCGATCTGAAACACCGTGGGCATATGCCCCTGCTTCTATTTTCGCTGCCCGTCAACGGGACTCGGTGCGGTGCCGGGCGAAATATCAGCGACCCGACTCACCTTCATGCCAATTGACATATTCCTGCACTCGATGCTGCCCACTCTGGCTCCTGTCGGCATGGAGACGTGCGGATATTCTCGCGGTGGGACAGTGAAGAACCCAGACGGGATTTCCCAAAAGGGGTAATCCTTACCCCTGGCAATGCAGGAGAGCGTTCTGCACAATGGACAGGGCGGCGCCGAGGCAGGCCAATGGGCGTCAACGCCCGCTGATCATATACCTCGCCTGCCTTGGGGGATTTGTGCGAGTGTGCCGAATCAGTGGGCATGGTAACGGCATCCAGGCCCGGCCTGGTGTCCCGAGTGCAGTATTGTCCAAATTTGATGTCCACATGACAGGTAGCCGTTTTGTTTTCTCGCCAGTCCGCGGTGCCTCTCGAATAAGCGAGGCTCTACATCATCATCTGTAGTGCAACGCGATGGAATGTCGCATTCAGCACTTTCTAATGACGCCCTCTCCCAGCTCGCCTTCATCACACAAGGCGGTTCCCGGCGTTATCACATCACATTTCGCAGGAGTCGCTTCAGTAGACTGGAGCTTGCCGGCTACCGAGCTGTCAGATTTTGACTTCGAAGCCCAAGCGAGCTGCGGCACGGGAAGTCCATGTTGGTGCGAAGACAGCTGTCAGGCTCTTGTGAGTTGTGCTTCTGACCGGGGGCTGTGCTGGTGTCGCCCAATAAGAGCTTTGAGAATGCCGCGTCGAAACCGACCGCAATCTCGACTTTCATGCTCCTATGAGAACAGTTCAGATGTGCCTAGGATGCTTGTAAATTCTAACCATGATTCTCTGGAGATCTCGGCAGCTTAGGTCCACCCACACTTGTCAGCAATTTGTGTTTCGCGAGCATGGTCCCACTTGTTCTGGCTGGGGGCAAGTGACGACCCAGGCAGAGAACTCCCTAGCCCGGGGCTTCTCGAACTACGGGAAATCGTAAGTCACTATACGGCACCATCGTATACCAGCAAAGTGGAGATGGCTTGGACAGAGCATGCGTTCATGGCTCATGTTGGCACTCGCGGCGGTGTGTTATCTACTCGAAAGAGCTCGACGGTGCAAGTCGTTACGCATCTTCATTCCAGCGAAAGACACAGTGGCTGCGCGAGTTTCGTCGAGGAATTGCCTTTGAACTCACTTCACCGTAGTAGGACAGGGAAAGGCATTCTAGTAGCTGGTAGTAAATGTTTTAATTCTTTGGCACACACGGTGGGAGTTCGCCGCAATGACGCCCTTCCCGGACCAAAAGCCATCCCAGGGTTGCACTGGCTTTGCTAGCAATCTAGGACTTGCGGCCCGATAAGTTTGCCATCTATTTGTATAAGCCTGCCCTGGTTTGGAGGCCGCGGTCCGGATGACGCGAGATTGAGCCAACGTCTCTGGGCCAAGAGATCATTCCGGTTTTGGATTGTTCGTGCCCGCTTGCTGTCTTAATGGGGCCGCGTCAGGTTCCATACACCCAGGTTCCATACACCCTTCTCCAAGCGCTCGTCAGCTGTTCTCGACTCTCATTGGCAAGGCCAGAGTCATCCAGCCCCGAAAATACAAGCCGGGAAATATGTGGACGGTGCTCCCATTGAAGGCTGGCACATACCTGGAAGACCGTTCGTGGAAGCCGATGCAAACCATCATCGCTCCCGCCCGTTCAGACACGAAGAACCTGGCATCTGCTGCTGATGCCGTCAAAAATGCACGTATTATCCACCGGTATGTACTGCTTCGTGATGATTTTGATGACCTCTTGAGCCACCATTCCACCTGTAAGAGCGGACGTATTGTGCAGCTCTCCGCCGCCAGCGCGTGCCACTTCTCTGGAAATCTTGACGAGTCGTTCATTTTGGGCGGCTTCTGGGACAATGTCTCCAATGTTCTTCAATATCTCTTCGGGTGATGCTTGACCATTGTGCGATGTCGCACGGAGTGCCAAGTATATCGGGATCAAGGACAGAGGCATCATCATGGCCTCCATGTTCACGTCGTTTTCCAATTCTTCCTCTGCAGTCGTTGATTAGCACACGTACCCCCGCCCCAGCCTTTCACCCGGCGTGGGGCCACGCGTTTAGTCTATGAAGTGAATCAGGGCTTACTGGCAACTTGGGCAAGGCGATCAGCGCCGGTGGCCCCGGAATTAACGAGTTTGACGAAGGCTGCATTCTTGCAGAAGAGTTCAACCTCTCCAGGATCAACATCTTCGCCACCTGGACTCTGCCTGACAGTGCCCAGTACCTCAGCCACGTCTTGCCGAGCCTTGGCCTTGTAGATGTTCTGGAGTTGGATGTAGACCTTGGACTGCGCCTTCATGTCCGGTACATTCCCCGGTAGTGGCAAACAGTTGTGCTTCTTGTAGAATTGCCTCACTGCGTCGGCGATGACCCAGAAGCTCGACCTTTCCTCGATCTGAACCAGCCCACATTAGCGTCTCTGGCTATTGAATGTTTCGGTATTGTCAGCTGAACATACTGGTTGAGTGTCAATGTAGTCGAACACCTCCTTCAGGCTCGACGGGAGACTAGAGGGCACTACGGTCTTCACGACCGCCGCCACCGCCTCGTCAAAGTTTTCCTCGCCACCCTCCGGGTTATCCCTTCTTGCTCCATTCGCAACCATTTTTCGGAATTCGGTCTTTTCGGCGTAGTTTTTTGGGTATTTCCCGTGCGTGTCCTTCCATTTTCCTAGGCAGTGCAGCAGGATGACCACATACGGTATATGGCCGTGCTCATGGTTGTCCATGGAGTCTATATCTTTCGTCATCTGAATAGCGAATTCACGCAACTCAGGCCATGGGGAGAGCAGACGTAGATCAGTAGTGGAGGCCTCGTCCGGATGAGTATCGACGATAGGGAAAGTGCCGGGAAGGCTCGCACGAAAGTACGAATATAAACCTGCCGAATGAATGGCAATTAGTGGGGTGAGATGCTTGCGTCCGTACGCCTGCAGCACCGTCAAGTGGGCTGGATCTATTGGCAAGGTGTACATGATCATGGTAAAAGTAGGCGATGCCGAGAGGATCTTTTCCAGGTCCAACGGCTCCTGGTGCAAGTCATCAGCCAAGTCCAAGTTGAAAGGTATCTCCCTTGATCGATAGAATCACTGGGCCCACATACTTGGTTCTTTGGGAACCACTCCCCGTGGACCTCTGGGTTCAGCTCAAGAAGGAGCTCTGTGCAAGACTGGGCTCTCGACCTGCCCAGAGAATTCTCATCCAGGAAGAAGTTGACGCCAAGATCGGCCTCTTGCACCGTGGCATCATCAATAATTGCGAACCGACCGATGCCTGGGCGAATGCAGATGTGTCAGCGTGAATACAGGAAGCGTCTGTTCAGGGCACGACTTTACCCGGCAGGATCAGGTTTTTGAGGGCCTCAACACCGACAGCCCCGGAGCCTGTGTTGAAAAGCAGAATGTTTGCAGACTCCAAAGCAGCTTGTCCGCTTGCCGCCCATAAACGGAGCTGGCGGTCATATTTCTTCTCCTTCTCCGAAGGCACATGTCCTTCAAGGACCGGGGGCGTTTGGATGGCCACGGTTTCCGCCATCTAGTGAGCAGCTGTCATTAGCAACCTAGTTCTGCATCAGGAACTTGTTCCAGACAGAAGAGAAATGAGAAGAACTGACTTTCTGATTTTTTTTCAGCCGATTTGCTTGCCTCAACCCAACAACGCGCCTGCGTCAAAGGAGTTTCCTGCCTCAGACTGTATTGGAATGAAGTCAACATAAGCTTGGGTGAGGTAAGCCAGGCTAAGCTTCAGCCACTGCAAGAGGGGCAAAAGGACATGTGGGGGAGCCGCCAGGCACAGAGCAACAGGTATGGAGGTACCCACACAGCCAGACTTGGGTACAAAGATACAAGGGACGTCCATCAACTGCACCGACGGACCAATAGCTGCATCCCTGCAGAAACGTATGGCCTCCCCAGATTGGAAGTCACGAACGTCTCAGTATGTGAACATGCAGCTGCGCTTGTAGGTTTTGGTCGCTGAATTAGCAGGCCCAAGTCTCTCATTTCCCATCTCCAAACATGAGAATCAACAAGCGCGCCCCGTCGAGGTGTCACGATTGTCTACGGGCCCCCAGATGGTCAAACCAGGGGAGCTTTGGTACAGATAACAAGCATGGAGCACGCGCTCAGGTGCAACGACATCAAATGTCGCGTGGAACTGCGCGAGAGAGCCTTGGTCACGACCTGCAGGTAGTCGAATTCCTCTACGTTGAATGCTCGGCTCACGATCACTGATCCGAGAAATCCAACAGTCACATTTTTTGCGTTGACTGTGTCAGCCGCTCCGGCTTCAATGGGATTGCGCCTGAACACCGAAGGTGCCCAGCTTGTCAGACTCAGCTGCCGAGACCCGACGACGCCATGATCACCAACCTCAACCCAAGTGAGGACTACAAGACCAGTGTCCTCAGTGGCCTGAGCCCAGAGGCCATCATGGAATGTGCGGGTCGTGCATTGAGCTTCTGGTCTTACCAGATGACGCAGGATCTGTTCGTCCCCCTGCCGCTCACACGGATACACATGACGCCCGTGGCTTCTAACAAGGCTGTGTGCAAGGACTTGGGAGGCCCATCGTTGTAAAGTCCTCACTAGCCGATATGCTGAGCTGAGCACTTCTCTCGACAACATCATCGGTGATGCGAATGCCCAGCTCACAACCCTTCAAAATAAGGTGGCTAGTAAGTCTTGGCCGGAGCAATCTTTGATCAAGAAAATAGCTAACTCTCGTGAGGCATGAATATCGACCACGACAGCCTCCGCAGAAAAAATGAGGAATTGGCGCAGGCATACAAAGAGAAGAACCGAAAGCTGCTGCAGACGCAAGAGCTATACGACAAGCTCAAACGCAAGGCTATGCTCGGCCATATACAGGATGCCGCCTCTGATGCAGTTGACACCACTCTTCAGGGAGCCTCCTCTTATGCGGCCCAGCAGACAGATCGCGGAGTCTACGAACATCAGATCGGAACACCACTGCGTCCAACACAGTACGCCGAAAGATCGGACCGCACCGGATCCTTGCCCGTGCAACCCCACATGATGCCGCCCGATCCTCGAGCTGGAACTTGGGCCGCACCAGTGTTCCCCCAAGGCAAGTTACCAGAACAACATCCAAGCCCTCAAAATTCTAATGATTGTGCAGTGGGTGCACCAATGACACCTATGAAACATCGACAGCCACCGAGTGTTGAAGGACTTGGCCTGTCAGCAGTGCCCGGAATGATGTCGGGCACTCCAGTACCACTTCATGGGTCGGGACGCGTGAGGCAACCATTGCGTGAGCTACAGCACAACCCACGAGCAAACACGGAGAGTTTTACAGGAGTGGGGCTAAGCTCTCATCTGAAAACGAGCCAGGGACTTGTGGGATCACTTGCTGCTGCCGCGCGGCCACCACGAGGTAAGCGGTTGCCTTTGCAATCATATGCATGTACACTGACGAGGTGTCCAGTTGCACAAAGACCCGGAGTACCGGCCTTCGGGGCGGCGGCGCCTCAAGGAAACGGAGCTGAATTCCGCCATGGTGTCTGAATAGAACAGCAACTGATCTGAGCTGCCAAGTCGTAGAACATCTACGCTTGTCACTAGTACAATGCCATTGTTACTATTGCTCGCTTGTTCTGTCTGTATCTCTTTCAGGCGCTTCAATTAAACAAGGAATCTGGCTCGATTCTTTGTCTTCTGAATGTGTTGTCCCCAAGGTCTGAGCCGCTTTTGCCACTATTACGGCACAATCAATTGTGCGATTCCCAATAATAAGAATTATTTACATGTATGAATGGGCTCTTTATGAGTCTTCAGCACCCGCTTCATAGGAGCCACCAGCATGGCTTTAAAGTCGCCACAAATTCCACTCCTTGTGATTTGTTCCCCAACACAACGGTCAACCACCAAAAATCAGCAACTGAGGAGATGATGCCCTTCAAGGACCACATGCAGAAACGCACTGGCAGCGCCGTTGGAAACCTGTACTCAACGGTAGATAGAAGCCCAGCTGTAAGCATGCGTCCCCATAAAACAAGCTTTCCCATCGTGCTCGCGCATGTATACAAGCTGCTCAATCCTCTCCCACCCAAATTGAAGAGGAAGCGTGCAGTCTCAAACCTGCGGTCACGGTCAACCCATAAGCACGGGGAGACGAAGAGAATCTCTACACCTGAAGCAGTAAGTGCCGCTCAGGGCCCATCTCCTTGCCCGTTGTTGACACCCCCAGCCAATATCGGCAGACGAGGGCCTTTCCCCACGGGTGGCCCGGACCCGCTACGCTCCAACCCTCCGGTCCTTATCCGGAAGCTGAGGAGGTCCAAGTCTAGTAAAAGACGTGGTACTGTTTTTACTAGAGAAGAAAAGGAGTTGCTAGAGAAGGTACTGCCCGCAATAACGGAGGAAGCAGGCCTAGAACGCCTTGTCTACGAATTGGAAGCAACGACTCGAGCAAGTCTGCCTAACATTTCGAGGGTCTACGAACTTGAAGGGACGGCAGGTCCAGGCAGCCCGAGTAAAGTCAGCCTGTCTAGCGGATCGGTTTATGAACTTGAGGCGACGGTGGTAAGTCAGGGCAGCCTCAGTGAACTCGACGCATCCAGTGAGTGGGTTTACGGACTCGAGAGGACGGTGGGCCAAGACAGCTTGAGTGACATCGGCATGTCCAATGGTTCTTTGTACGAACTTGAGGCGACGACAAGTGGGTCAGATTCGAGTAAGGTCAGTCTACCCTCCGTCGTTGTCTCAGACTTCGAACCTCTCATCGAGTCTAACCGCCGGCTTACCGAGGAGAATCGGCACATGAGCGCATATATCCAAGAAATTGTCACAAAGGAGATCATCATTAACGAGCAGCTTGCTCGCGCAACGAGCGAGCGTAAGGCATCGGATAGGGCCTTGACCTTGCTCTGGGACATGGTAAAAGCAAGTTTTAATGGGAGCGAGGATGTGACTACGCCAACGCAGATTATTCAGTTCTTAACCGGAGAACTCGACATTCCCCGTTGTGTCAATAGCAAGAAGAAGGCTATCAAGAGCGACTACACCAGCGACAACAAGGCCGAAGACATTACTAACTATGTAGCACAAGTTCCCCTCGGGAGGCATGCATCGTTGCATACTGCTGAAAAGCGACCCGGAGGAAGTATACGTAAGCGAGCGACATTTCCCATTTCGATAACAAGAAGCGGGTAGTACAAGTCGTCAAGACGGTGCGGATCGGTGTAAAGTTGAAAGAGATGAAAGTAGTGTTCGGTTCTCGATCCGGTAACAGGTGAGGACGGTCATTCTTTTGGGTCTCTTTTGTTGCTGGGTGGTCTTTTATCAGGCGTTCTGGTATGGTTTGCATTTTCACTCGAGGTTGCAGGTCATCCAAGAGAGGTATTTACATATATATAGGTGTTTGGGTGAACGACCGATTTTATGACTTGATGAACATTAGACAGTAGAGATTTGTATGATAAGTATATACTTCATGAATGAAATTATATTTACAATCATGTATATTATGAGTGTTGTGGGGAGAAGTGTAATCAGTATGATGTGATTTGCAGCACATCTAGCTGCTATGGCAGTTCCACAGTACAAGCGCTTCCCCAGGCGGCAGCACCCGTGAATTAGTACCTGGCAGCTTGGCGTGCACCCCCAGAAACCTTGGACTACACATATTGCTGCCCGCGGATTACGCATCGCGCCACCGCGGTTGTTATGATCTCTTGACACCATTTAACTCAGGATTAAATCAGGAAATTGCAAGGCTTACATGCCCACTTGAATCCCCCTTGGAGACGGTGCACGGCGCTATAAGCTACACGATGAAGCGGGCGGCAGCGGCACGTTTCGCCTGGAAGCCCCAAGCCAGGCGTCTCCCGCAAGCACGCCCACTGCACTTGGCGCCTCCTTTCCTTCTCGATGATTATATCCCTCGAGTATGACTGACTGCTCTCTCCCTCCCTAAGCTGAGGTGCTGGAGCTAGAGCTAATGCTGTTCGGCATCACCTAGTACATGACGCTGTCCTCGCGGGATGCTGCCCTGAAACGGTCGAGGGCCTACGCCCATCTACGCAACTGCAACCTCTGTCCGAGGCTCTGCGGCGTAAACCGCTATGAGAAGACCGGAGTCTGTCTGATCGGTGCCGATGTCGTGGTCAATGTCATCGCGCCACACTTTGGTGAAGAGCCATGCGTGCAGGGCCATAACGGCTCGGGGTCCGTCTTCTTCTCCATGTGCAACCTGCGGTGTTCTTTTTGCCAGAACCATGACATTGCGCACCAGAAGAAAGGGTTCAACCTCACGCCTGAGCAGCTGGGCGAGTGGTTCGTCAAGCTGGAGGTCGGGTCTACTCACAACATCAATCTTATCACACCTGAGCACGTCGTGCCCCAGGTTGCGCTTGCGATCATGCACGCCAGAGACTTGGGCTTGACGCTTCCTATCATATACAACACGTCTTCCTACGACTCACTCGCCTCGATAGAGCTTCTTGATGGGCTGGTGGACATCTACCTGCCAGACTTCAAAGTGTGGGAGCCAAGCACCTCCAAACGCCTGCTCAAAGCTCCGGATTACGCAGCAGCAGCGAGGGAGAGTATCAAGGCAATGCATGCCCAAGTGGGCGACCTATGCTTCACAGGCGATGGAATAGCCAAGAAGGGCTTGTTGGTAAGACATCTTGTCATGCCCGGCCTAGAAGAAGAGAGCAGGAAGATCATGGAGTTCCTAGCGAAGGAAGTCTCGACAGATTGCTTCGTCAACATCATGGAGCAGTATCACCCAGATGCGCACGTTGGCAAACCACGGCGCAAGACGAGTGGCGGGAAGGACAAAGAAGCTGAAGGTGTCGACGGAGGTCACGAAGATGTACGCTATTCTGACATCAACCGCGCTGTTACGAATGATGAGATCTCATCGGTTAGGAAGGCTGCTGAAGCGGCTGGACTGTGGCGGTTCTGTGACCCTCCAGGTAATACCTATGTACCCGCCAGGCCCTTAACGTATTGAATACCGCTAACCTCGATTCATTGTCAGGGCACGACGGCTTCAATTTATGAGAACACTACCGGGTAACAAACAATGTGACACACTTAAACCTCTTGTTTCAAAGAAGCGCGAAAATGAAAAGGCTACTATGGAATTCCTGTAGTTTTAGTGACTTCCGCCCAGTCATGTAATAGGCGGGTTTCCCACAGGAGGGGTCCAACACGGCGGTGTATATTCCTCAGAGAGGTCGGCCCAATGGTAGTTGTGCTTTGCGAAATTATACTGTACGAATTGACTTATCGCATGTGATCACATAAGAGATTGAACAGTGAGCACTGTGCAGGGTGTTCAACATGTGAAATGCATTAGTTGGATACTCATGCATCACTTTGCCCTTACACCACATATATACATCGCTCGAAGAATCTCGACACTATTCTGGAATATCCCTTGCCCTAGCTCCTCAACTTCCCAACGTTGCAGGCCACCATCGGCACACACAAGAGTCTAGTCGAGTTCAAGCAAGCCTCGATATTTGCCTTGGAGCCGTCGGGCCTCCTGACGTCAATATGGGCTTGAACAAACGTGGCGCATGTGAGAATGGGCATTTTTGGCGTCTGAAGCCACAAAGGCCAAGCGGCAGCTTAGGTCTGGCCCGGGCGAGCATCAAGATATGATGAGGTCGCACTAGTCTGGAAACAAACGTTGCCTTTGTCTCACAGTTGCCGGTCTTTTGCCTCTTCATGAGGAGCCAGTGCTTACAAGAAAAAGAGGTATACTCGTAGTCTTGGATCACGGCTCATCCAGCCGGTACTTGTGTGTAAAAAAAAAACTCAAGCACTCAACGCCTGCCAAAAGCCAAGGCCAAATCACATCCAAGACGCAGCGACTATGTCTTTTCGAAAACCCTCAGCTGACCAGCACGAAGGGCCTGGGTATAATTCGAATTCTGGGGGCCTCGTGCAGCATATGGAAGATCTTGCTCTCCAGCCAGCCAGGCAAAATTATATCCCCAGCCCGATCCTTTGCACGGAGCCCGCACGCAACTATCGTAGCATGAGCTTCGATAGCCAACCCCTAGTCGGAATGTCCAACGAACGCTCATATCTCGTCGAGAACCTGCGGAGACAGCATGCCAGGGGTGAAAGGCTCTCACATGCCCTTCACAGCGTGGAAACACAAATCGGGTCTGCGCAGAGCAAGGGCGAGGCGAGGAAGCTTAGAAAAGAAGCTGGACTGCTGAGAAGCAAGATCGCTGAGGCCCGCAAGCAGGAAGAGCTCATCACCTTGAGATTGAACGATCTGCAGAACGAAGACCTCAAATACTTCTACCAGGCCCAGCAGACCACTTTGTGTCCATATCCATACTCGCCGCTGCAGCCCTGGGGCCAGGTCCAAATGCCTCCTATAACGCCCCTGACACCAATATCGCCTCTCACACCCCTCCCTGCAGGCCTCTATTCTCCGACGCCGTTGCCTCCGAGCCCGCTTGACTCTCCTTTCCTCTTCAGCCCAAATTTCCCAGCCATGGACCCTACCGCGCCGTTCGAGCAGGGAGTGCAAATCGCGAGCCTGGACCAGATGATGTCTGAAGCAGAGCATGGTACTGACGGCTCATCAGCTGGACTGGAAGACGTCAGGCGGCACAGCCTGGTGATGGAACCCGTCCGGCGGTGGTCGCTTGCTGACGCATATTCCCCCTCGCCAAAGGATAAGAGGATGAGCATGCCCGGATTGAAAACCATCTGGCGCTTTTCATGATTGGCGAAAGATACCGGCACCAAAATATGAGCGTGTAGATTTCGGGGCCGAATGTGGTATAGTTGACTTCAAATATGATGTCTTTTCAAGACGATTGAGTTCTCTCATCGAGTTCATACCGACGCGAACAAAGCGTACATCTCAACGCAGGGTGTGATCTGTTCAATGGATGTCTTTGAGTGAATCGTGTGCAGACCCAATTTCAGTTCAGCCATGTGGCCAGGCCGGGTCTTTGGGCCACGGAATGTACGTGTCCCACTACCCTTCAGGCAAACTCGCCAAATTGTCCGTCGTCGAATCCCAAGTCTTTTGCAGTCTTCTGGTCCTGTTTCACGTCCTGGGCGGTGGGCGGAGGAGCCAGGGAGAAACCCCCGCGTGAAGTAGATCCGGACGGAGGGGGCGGCAATGAGAAGGACGAGAGACTGGCGCCGGTGCCAGCAGGCTCGGGATCGTTCTGGGGCCGTCGCCGCCCAAACTTACCGCCGAGGTTCACCGTGATTGTCTCGCCCTCCTTCAAGGAGAGATCGCGCTTTTCTTCGGCACTCTCCTTCTGCTTCTGCTGCTGGGACGGAGCGGAAGGGCCGCCGTCCAGCCCCAGCCCCTTCCTGGCGTCTTGCAGCGCGACACCAAAGTCGAAGGCTTCACTTCGCTCCTCGAAGCCGATGCCAAGTGTGGCCTTCCGACCGCTAGGATCCTGCACCCTCAGCGCGAAGAAACGCGAGCTGTCAAGGGCGGGTTCTACGACGGCAGGCGTGGTGTAAGGGGCGGCGGCAAAGAGCTGACCGCTAGAGGTGTCCTCGAGGACGACATCGGTCTTGACCTTGTCATCCCCGCCTGGCTGGGGCAAAGCAGTCTCGATGACCCGCAGCCGACAGGTAATGATGTGTCGCTTAGGGTCCTCAGTCCATGTGGCGGCAGTGTAGCCCTTGGTCGATGCCAGGGGCGGGATATTGTAGACATGAACACTTGTCGCGATGAAGAGGATGCGCTGGATTGCGTCAGAGGGCAGCTGCTGGCCCGTTGCAGGATCGAACGACTCCATCGTTGGCAGAGTAAAAAGTGAATCCTGGCCGACAAAGTAATGGGTCGCAGATGGAGTTGTAAAAGAGGTGGAACAAAACGCGAAACCAATTCCAGGGGCAGATACGGACCTGGACCTGTCTTCCTCTATGAATGGACAAGTGATGATCTGGCTACCGGGGAGCTACCCCTGTCCGATATAGCTGCCCCTCCACGACCCGCAGCCACAGCATCTCTCACCCCAATCCAAGAGGCCAAACTCCTCCTGTAGAATTTACCCTAGTGTTGGAATATCTCTTAGTAGGATGGCCTTCTACTTACATAAATCAGTCTCCCACAGAACAACCTCCTACAGGGGAAACTCTTAGAATTCCTTGACCATCTGCAAATAAACAGATAAATTCTCATGGGCATACCTCGTAAGGGATAAGCTCCTGGGGGCTAGGCGACAGCTTTCCAGGGGAGACATTCTGTAATCAGTGATGTTCTTGCTGTCGGGAAGCTACCCCTCCACGACCTGCAGAGAGGGACGCCTGAAGTGGAAAGCGGTGAAGGAGTGCCAGCCTGGCAGAATATCATTGTCGCTTTGACTCACCTCATCCCACTCTGCAATTGATCCCAACCTTTTCGAGTACACGACAAACATATTTCACACACAAATTCAGACCTCGCACCAGATTACACAACAACAAGATTCTTACGCGCCGATACCATCACAGACTCGAATTACAGCCCCGAACACCGCCGCATCAAAACCCGTACCCTCCATAGGGTCATCTGCAGGAGAATCGAGATGACGACAGATCAATTGGCGCCAGCCTCGGCGGGCAAAGACCTCCCGGCCCGATCTCCTACCCCGGTGAGGGAGGTCAGGACCGAGAACGGCGATGTCTTCGATCTGGTCGCAACCTACAACCGCCTTCTATCCGAAGACCAAGAGCTCTCGATGCCCGTCGCTGCCATAGAAGCCCTGATCGAGCTCCTCAGCCACACCACCGCCTCCACCGTCTTCGAGACCATCGAGATCCTGAACACACAAATAGCCCTCCTCAAGACCTCCGTCGCGAACCCAATACCGCCAACCGCCGGCGCAGAGCTCTTCATGAGGACCCTGCTGCGGTCCCTTAGGCAGGAGGCCGGCGACAAGGGCTCCAAGATGCGAGTCGCCAGCAACTCGGACATGAGCTTCGACGAGATGCGTCAGTACCTGGTCCGCAACAGCCGTAACTTTGCCGCGCAGGCCAAGGCGGCCCGCATCACTATCGGTGAGGTGGGCGCGCGCTACGTCACGCCCGGGTCCACCATTATGACGAGCGGCGGGAGCCGCTGCGTCAAACAGATGCTGCTCCGCGCCGCCGAGAGGAGGACGGAGCTGAATGGGAGCCCGGACTTCCGCGTCATCTATGTCATGGACGGCAGTGCAGACAGCGAGCCGGCCGTGAAGGCGCTGCGGGAGCGCGGGGTGCCTGTTTCCACGGTCGACGTCGCCAGCATGGCCCACGCCATGAAGCTCGGGAAGGTTGACAGGATCTTTGTGGGTGCCGAGGCCGTCTGCCAGCGCGGCGGTGTCCTCAGCCGCATGGGAACCTACCAGCTCGCCATGGCCGCCAAGGTCCTCAAGAAGGATTTCTACATTGTCACCGAGACGCACAAGTTCGCCATGATCCTCCCCTTCGACCAAAAAGACGTCTCGGGGCAGCTCGGAATCAAGCAGACTATTCTCGACTTCAAGAAGGGCGGCGACTCGGACGCGCCGATCCTCCAGTCGCCATCTCAGTGGCGCGCGGATTACACGCCCCCGGAGATGGTTAAGGCCTTCATCACGGAGCAAGGCGTCAAGACTCCTGCATCAATTCTCGACTTTGTTCTCAGCATTTATGCTTCTTAAGTTGATTCTTGCGCCTGCCGTCGAATCGAGCCTCAGTGGCACGTAAACGGCAAGGCCGGGACAACCCGAATCGCCACTTCAAGACGTTGAGTGCGCAGATAGCGAGTCGTTATATGGTACCCCCGTGTACTGGTGTAGTGGCGCGGTCGAGTGCTGCACATGTACTACCTAGGTAATGGCCATAATATGCCATAGTAAGTAAACTACAAGCCGGCACCTTCATCCCCACAGTGAATTAATTCAGATTCAGGCCGGAAAGGAGTAACGATCAGAAATGAATTATGCTCAAACTGTGCTCCCCAAGAAATTGGGAGCGTAGTCAATAGAAATAATATGAACCAAAGCCCAAGATATATGCTTTCCCCCAGTGCCTCGTGAAACTCACGCCTGTTCCGGACTCCAGTGACCACCGCCGCCGAGGTACTCAAGATCTATCCCCGTCCTCTCACCAAAGCCTTCTGTAAGATGACCCATTGGTGGACAAATTCCTTCGAAACAACTTCCCATATTTGTCTAGGATAGCTTCCTCTAGGAACAAGCTCCCTTAAGGAAACCCTTCTCGTGGAGGACCTAGGTAGACGAACAACTTCCAACAAACCAGAGGTAGGCAGGCCCCAGGGGTTCCGGTTCGACATTTGACAACTTTCTGAAGGTGCAGCGGTGTTACGGTGATCATGTATGTGATTGTCCTCATGCACACAAGTCGCAAGCCTATATGTTGTAAACTTTTAAGCCAAGTTGAGTGGCAAAATAATACATGAATCGATGCGAGCCCGTGTTGAAGCAGGCTTTTAGACGGCCAAGGAGGGAAACTGGCGTCAGTCATCTACTGGACGTCTCGCACAAGCCTGGCTCCTACCCATGCGAACAGATAATTCCGTTGGTACCAGTTGAGGCTGGAGAATAGTCAGCCTGTAAATTTCAAATCATTTTATGGCTCGAGAATACTCACAAAGATTTCCTCCCAGAAATTCGTGGGTGTGTGGCCCATGATCCACCAAGGACGATATTATGTTTCTCATCAAAAAAGTCGGCTGCAGAGCCATGAGGTCAGCTATATGCTGTCCATGCTGAAATAATCAGTCATAAAATCTCAAGCACTGACCTGTGTAGAGAGGATACAGGGACATGGGCTCGAATTCAGGCCACTTTCTTAACGGTGAACTCGTCCACTCCCAGAGGCCACCCATCTCGCCCTGCCCGGCCAATCGGTTGCCGCCGGCGGTGACCGGAACGGGGTGCCAGTGATGGAACCCGACGTTTGCGCCGTCGAGGTCGATGAAGAGGTCGCTTTGATCTCCATCGTCCCCTGGCTTTCTCGTAGCTCGTGATGGTGGTGTCTCTTGGACGCCGTTGTTGCTGAGATGACTACAATACAACGAATCAAGTTAGTGACTCACTTTCGAAGAGAAAAATCTCTACCAAAAATAATGGTCACAGGAAGGGGCGGCGTATCATTACCCGTTCACTGCGGGAACCGTCTTTCCGAGCTTCCTCTCAGCCTCTTTCCTCTTCAGAATGTCGACATGGTCGTAGATACTGCGCGCCTCCTCGAACGTGGGTATTCTCCCACCAAGCCACGATGCGCATCCGGAGAGCTCCTGGTATGAGGCGGAGACGGGCCAGTCAAGGGCATACTCCAGTGGCACAAGGCCATAAACAGTTCGCACCGCCTTGCTCGAGAGGAAAGAGCTTGGCAACGATGGGTGGCTATTTGCATGGCCATTTACATGAGCGTGTCCATTTGTATGAGTTGAGCCCGCGGGACCGGTCGCGAAGGCATCGCCATTGGGAGTCTCGTCTGGCTTGACCTCTGCCCAGGATGCTGGCAACTGCGAGGTATTTGTTGCGTGCATGTATTGTGCATACTGTCAAGGCTTTAGTCATTTTCCCATGATGTTACGGGCGACTGTGTCTTACCTCCTCATTTGTAATGCCTCTACCCTGGGCCTGGAACGCATGCACTTTGACTTTCCTCTTGGGCTTCTCATTGTCCCTGCTCCTTGTCAGTTGTTGTTGGCCACCGGATCCTCCAGTGACTTGGTTGTTCACCTACCATCCATAGTGACGATGAGGGTCAGTTCCATCCTCCGGATCGTCCAAACCAATGCTGATCTCCTTCTCCGGCACGTCAAACCATTGGTTCGCGACCCGGGCAGCCTTGGCCTTCACGGCCAGCTCCTTGAAATCCGGATGCGCTGTGTTGGGCGGTGGCAGCGTTTTGTCGCTTTGCAAGAGCATATACAACAGCGTCTCCAAATGCATGACCTCATGTTCAAAGCTACACCAGATCGCCCTCCCTACATCACGCGGGATCTTCTCAGCCCCGCCGTCGTACAAGCTCCGCAGCCTCTTGCGAACATCATTCTGATAAGTCACAATCTCCTGGACTGGGGGCCACTCCTTTGGGGTTTCTGAGTGGCTGTGACATCTCTCAGGGTTATCAACATCAGGATCAATACCCCGTTCAAAGATGGCGGCGTAGCCTTTGGGCTCGGTCGGGGGAGTCTTGGTTGTCTTGTTGAGCTGGATGTCCAAAAAGGTCGGTATGTGCCCGATGTAAAAGATGCAGGCGTTTCGGAGCCGAATTGGCCGGTCCAGGAGCTCCTCATGAGGGAGCATGCCCCTGGTAACGGTATCCCATGCTGTCCAGAGGCCCTCCCAATCTCCCAGGGCGGGCAAGGCGGACGAGGCGTAAGCTGAAGGTATTAGGCTGAACGGCATTTTGGGCTTGACTAGCATGTGGAGACCTGCAGGGACGGTCAATCAGATAAGATCCAGGCAGTTGGGTCGGAAAGTTTGGGTGACCAGTAGGGCCGAGCCTCTAAATAAGCAATGTCTCGAACCCAAGCCTCGCACGCCCTAGCCTCGCAAGTCCGCCGAGCCCCGCAGCAGCCGGAGCATCAGCAGACACACGCATAGGGCGGGGATTACATGCGTGAGGCAAGTTAGGGGGTAATTCCGTGAAGAAACGGGCCATGACTGGTCGTATTGTGCCAGAAACGTGGGGGACCGTCATCCTCTCTGACACAGCTGCTTTTAGAGGAAATAGAGCAGCCAGCCAAGGAGTGTGGGCCGGGGGTCGGACAATGATATAATTCGGAGGTAGTTGTGAACTCACCGTATTCCGAGCCAAGGGCCCACCGGTCCGCCGTGGTCATCCCAGCCAAGCTCCATAGTCTCGTGGCGGCGGCTTGTGAGTACTTCAAGCTCTGTTCAACCTGAATGCGCTCATTCGCCTTGATTGTCTCCCCCAGGACAACCACGTCCCTTACTGGCGAGTAGAAGGCTTGGTGACGACCTCCCTCGTCATCGTACACATACTCCCCAATCACCCTCCAGTCTTGCAGGTTGAACGCTTCCTCGCCAAGGATCTGATTGGCGTTGACCAGCCCGTTGAGTATAAAGCTGTGAGAGTGTCTTAGCCGGCGCGTCAGTATACGAAGTTATTGTGGTACATCTTACTCATGGGTAACCCCTTCCCGATCTGACGGTGTCCATTGGTAATCAGTATGCCTCCTGTAGGATAGTGACTGCGGAACCGGCGGGACTGACCATTATACGCGTGACTATGGGTAGGCACGTTAGTCGTGTGCGAGGTTGTATGTGTGGGTGTAAAAAGCAGCTTACTAGACCTTGGCCGGATCCATACACGAGTCCAGGCCAACCAGCATTGTGTCACCAGGACTCAGAACATCTGCAAATCCCCTCAGGAAATCCGACGCTTCGGGGCGGAGGAAGTTTCCTGCGCCAATCTCAGCCGTTGCAGCCCAGGGAGACAAGATCAGCGTCTAGACATAACTAACCAATGCTGGACCCAAGGGATACGACACATTTCTGACGGCTCATGTTAGCTGGCCGCTTCAACCATTCCCTGCCGTCATCGTAAGTGCCCCAAAGCCCGTGGCTCTTGACATGCTTGTAGACGGGGAGCTGAGCAAGGGTCCTCTCAAGCTCTTGGCGAGACAGATCAAGAGCATAGTAGTCAATCTGCTTCTCGGCACGTTCAAAGGCCTCGAGTAGCAGATTGACCTTGCGCAGGTTACTACGAAATCAGCATCAGGTCCCAGGCCAGATGGGGGACGGGACTTTCCGAGACATACCCACTCCCAAGCTCAATGAACATGGACTTGTCGGGGATGATCTCGGCGACCTTGGAAGCTGATTCTTTCAGGACCTGGATCTCATCATTCGTGAGGTAGTACTCATCCAGGTACGTGATCTAGCACGTATTCAGCATGAGTTTGCAGTCACAGGCGGACGGTAGAGGGAGGAGGCGTACCGCCTCAAAAAGCTGAAGACCTCGCTCGTCATATAGGAGGAGGGTTGGAAGCCTCCTCGGGCCATCCTGAGCCTTGAAGAGGGAGTTTATCTCTTCCTTGATGTTGATTTCCACAGCAGCACAGCGAATATCAATAATGTCCAAGTCAGGCGATGATGCTGGCGGTGGTGTTCCCGCCCTGCTCGCCTTGTCGACAGGAACGACGCCGTTCGAAACAACGGCAGTTTCTGCGGCCACAGTCATGATTGTGTGGATTGTACGGTATTGTGAATATGGGAGCCAACAACAGGGAAGACGGAGACCGAATAGCGGCAGGCGAAGGGGTGTAGAACGCAGTCTTTTATATAGATTGAGGGACTTGACAGTGACACGACGGCTTGCCGAAGAGCGATCCGAATTGGGGAGGCGAAATGGTACCGATGAGGTATGTTCTCTGACCGCGCGTAAGAGCTAAACGGGTGACTATATGGCGACTGTCCATAGTGGAGAGGACATGCCGAGTACCAAACAGGCCGAGGCCTCTGGTGTCGAGCTTCCCAAGGTGCAGACGGCTTCTAGCCGGTTTCTGATGGCCTCCTCGGCCACACACGGCAGGTCTGCTCATCCGTGCCATAGCACGTCCATGTCATGGAATCCCAGCCCAGGCAGCCCAGGCAGCCCATCGTGAAGTTGGGTCCCACAGAGGGAGATCGCCGTGGTAGGTGGCTCCACGCGCCCGAGGAAGTGGGACATGGCAGGTCGAGGGAGGCTGAGGGGTAGAGCGACCTCAGAGGTACATGGATCCGCACCTCGCAGCACCTCGCACGGCATGGCAGGGATGTAGGATCTAGTCTGCGCCGTAGGAAGGTCGTTACGAGCCCAGGGGAGCCCCGAGAGAGCCCACCTGTTCCTGTGCTCGGTCTTGGACTGGCTCCCGGGCGCAACAAAGTGGCCAAATACTGTTTTGTAATGGGATGCAGGCGGCGATGGGGTTGAAGGGTCACTAAGGCTCACAAACTTGGAGGCCCAGCGTGGGAGGTCAGTTCGACCCACCAGTCAGCTTGCCGCCCCGCGCCCTTTGCAGGATTAGCGCGGCCACACCCCTGCCTGGTGCAACAGGCTCGCCTCTCAGGAACGTCAGTTCTCTCTTCCGTGCCTGCCTCCGCGGTGTTCTTCTGGCTGTGTCCTCCAGAGGTACCTTGTACCGCATGCCCCACTACGTGCTATATTCATGCCCTCTCTGGGCCTGTCTTCCCAGGTGCTCTCTCCCTCTTTCCTACCTACCTAGGTAGGTCTTGAAGCTCTGCCTCTTCTCCAGTCTTCTCCAGCTATTGCCGGCATCATCATCATGGATGCATCATCATCGTGCGCCCTTTTCTCCTCATCTAAAGTGGGCATCCCGTGTCATTGAACGAGAGAATGCCACGAACTGCAGGGGTTCATCCTTGTGCCACTCGGGCCAATTTGTATCAGCCTCTGCCGTGCCACCAATTCCCATTGTGCTGAACAAGCTGGTTCGCCATGCCCTGATGTATGTTCTCAGATTCTGATTCCAGCTCCAGCTGTAGCTCCAAGCGTGCCCCACCATCGTGATGTCTCTATACTGTGCTGGGCAGCCCTGCGCCAGGAAATCTACCCCTCACTGCCCGAGAGCTTGACCCTCTGGGGCCCTCTGGGGTGGGCCAACAGAGCCGCCTGCTGCATCTCGGTCATCACGATGGACGACGCGTCTAGTGTACCATCCCTAGAGTACCCACCTGCGCGGCATTTTGCTCGGTTCACCACGGTTCGAGGACAAAACAGCGCCGCGCTTGGTTACTGAGCAGGAGACAGAGTTCTCAGGGGTCGTCTTACCACACACACGCCGCACCTACTCGACCTACCAAAAGTGGAACCAACTATATACTCCGCATCCCGAGCATCCCGTCGCGACTCGGAGCAGGCTCCAGCCTGCATAGTCGTACAACAGCTCATGTGAAAAGGTACACAGCGGCCTTCGCCCGCGATGTCAGCAGACTTGCTACAGCTATAGATGCCGTACCTGCCGGATCTAAGATGGCAGCAAGGCCCGACAGGGCGTGGTGGTCTTCTCGGAATAGCAGCTACGCCGGCAAGAAGTTCCAATGGATATTGCCTAGTGCCTGGCCATGTCCAACTTGAAAGGCCAACAAGGCCGCAATAGATCTATGTCGGCCCCTGACATCACGGGGGTGTGCCTGGCGATGTTACTCTCGTGACTTTCGTGGCTGATGAAGACACCTCTTTGTACACGTACGATGAAGGGAGCAATGCATCACAATGCGGGGCGAACCAAAATAATGTCCTCCACGATGCCTTTCCCTTGGACGAGACTCACCGTCCCATGGTGCTAATGGAGACCGGCATATACGTGTCGAGGCGATCCGCCTGGCCGTCGCGTAACATTGAAAAGGGCGAGATCGTCAACGAGTATCGATCTACCCACACGCTAAGCCCCATGGGCCATCTTGGGTGCAGTGGGCAAGTATACCCGAAAAGGCACGAGGCCGGCGGCGGCGCTTGCTGTGATGGCCGATGCAGATGCAGGCCATAGCCCCTCAAGAGGTTGCAGCACATTTGACAGGGAGTAAAGGGGCTATGGGGTTGTGCATGCCATTGTCATACACAGCCGGCTTGAGATTGGTGATCGGAGGTGGTCCTGATCCACAAATCCCGGTTCCTCTGGGTCCGCTCCGGCCCCGAACACCTTCAGCCCACATAACTCTCGCCGAGCAGATCGGCCATGGCTATCTCAGCCTGACGCTCCTCTTGCACGGAAATCCGCCGGCTACAAAATGCAGAAGAAGTGATTCGCAGAAATTCCATCACGGTCAATGTGCAATTTGCACTCTCGAAATGCAAGCAGACAGGGCATGATGGCCTTCACGGTGTGGCTGCAAGGACTAAGAGGAGCGGAATCACCTGACAGCGCGCAGTGGCTCATTTCTGAACGCTGTATCATCGTCACGTCACGGCAACGAGGAGCGCGGTGCATCCTTTGTCCCTGTCCGCCGTCACGTTAATTTGTAAAGGAAATCATTGCTCAAGCATTACGGAGATCTACATCCCAGCCAGGCACTCCATGTCCCAAAGGATGTGACACATCAGTGTCAGACACAAGGGCGTACAATCTCAGCTCACTATGCTCGGAACGCGCCACAGAATGCCGGGGTCGGCAGAGTAGCCAGATGGCTGCCTAGCTCTTGATGCAGATGCACGCCAGCTTATCTTCCTGTTCAGGAGGTGACGTGCCCTCATAAACCCCCGTCTTTTCTGTGATCAACTCACGATCGTGCCCTTGTATTCAAAAGATAATCGCCATCGTAACCTCGCATAAGTCAATAGCCAAAATGTCCTCAGATGGTGATCTCAAGACGTATCGGGGCAACTGCCACTGCGGGGCCTTCGTCTTCGAAGCCAAGCTGCCCGAGATCACGTCGTACACCGAGTGTAACTGCAGCATCTGCCGCAAGAAGGGATACGCGTACCTGATCCCGAACCAGCTGGATATCGTGAAGGGCAGCATCGATGACTTGGCAACTTACACCTTTAATGAGGGCGGGTTTGCCCACCGCTTCTGCCCCAAATGCGGCACCGCTGTCCTGGGCTCCTCTCCGCAGAGGACCATCATCAATGTAAGCGGGCACGCCGGAAAGAGTAAAATGAATGTGCGGGGCAGATCATGCTTACACTTTCAAAGGCCCGAGCCCTGCAAAATTTGGACTTATCGTCCCTCAATGTCAAGCCGTAAGTCGTGTGCCAGAATCTCTATCGGTCCTGGTTATTGTGGCTGACTGGCTTCAAGGTTTGACGGGAAATCACTGGGCCCTTCCTATGAGCCCGCCGTGTATAAGGGCCCCGAGCTGGCCGTCAAAGAAGGAGGCAAGATATGTGCGTATAGATGCGAACGAGTGATTCAAGAAGGTGTTCTTCTGGCGAGCTAACAAGAAACCAGATCATGGCTCCTGCCACTGCGGCAGAGTGACCCTGGCTGTCACGGTCGACAAGCCCTTGGAACAGCGGGACATAACGGTGGATGAGGAGAGAATCTGCGAGTGCAACTGCAGCGCCTGCAGCAGGGTGAGCTTCCTAGAGGCCGTGGCCGCCAAACACATGTGACTAATATGTATACAGGGTGCGTACATTTGGATCTATTCGCGCATGGAGGACACGGTCATCGAAGGCGAGGAGAACCTAGAGTATCTCTTGTTCAACACGAACATTACTCGAAAGGCGTTCTGCAGGCACTGCGGAGTCCATATCTGCAACACACCTACTCCACTCACTGGTGAGTATTAGAGTCAAGCCCAGCGCGTTTCCTGTGTTCCTATTTTCGCGAATAGTACATTCAGATATCTCATCCCAATATGTGCGCCATCCTTGCTGACTCAAGACTTTCCAGATGCGGAAGAAGAAGCCTTACGAGATACGACCAGAGGGTGGCGGGAGAAGACCAAGGACTTGCGGCCGATTACGTTGAGAGTCCTGGACGATTTCGACTTCAAGACTGTGGAAACCCGGAAGCTTGACGGATGGAACTTCATCAAGCCTTTGTACATCAATCCTTGATGAGGGAAAGCTAGTATGGTAGACATGGTTCCAATGAAATAGCCATATCTTCGAAAATTGCAAGCTTTTATCGCGGAGACCCCTCTGTATCAATTGCATACCTGAGTACATTGTTTGGTATAAGGGCGGTATCCCAGAGAAGGCTTTGGCCCAGAATACCCTGTGGGAACTGAATCTCACAAGCGTGAGTACAGACGGACGACCTGGTGCAAAGCCTGTATCTGGTTACAGGGTGTGAAACTGCTCTTAAGGTGGTGGGCATCGACATTCAAAGGGCGACGTTGAACATAGGTACAAGGTCTCTGCTCTAAATAATTGCAATTCATCTAACAAATATCCAATAACTAACGCCTGTCGTCGTGACCTCTACTCTCTAATTCAAGCCCTTCATCTTCGACCTGCTCAGTACCGTCCATGATGAGACCATCTGCCTCATCAGCACTCCCGCTCAACCGGATTCGCCCACCAGAAGCACTATTGACCTTGGACGACACCCAGCCCGCCACCTGCTGGAACACCCCCCACAGCTTCTCCTGCGACTGTAGGAGGTGCTGGTCATCACGGGGGTTCTCGGAGGCTTCCGCCTTGAATTGGTATTTGAGACAATCTTTGACTGTCACCAGTCCTTTCAGATGGCCGTGGTGCTCAGCCAGGATGACTCGCGGCCCGATCTTGCGGAAGAGCTCCATAACCGTCTCCAGCGGCAGGCGGGGGTGGACTGTCACTGGGGTCAGGTCCACGTAACGGGTGAAGTCAATGGACGTCGAGGACATGGGATCAGCGAGGACCGTGATCGACGGTGTTGTGGACGGTGTTGTAGGCGCCACATTGTTGGACGACGCAAAGTTGCACTTCGCCTGTGGGTTTAAGGAACGCTGCTTCTTCAGCCGGTCGACAGCGTATTGCAGCTCAGTACGACCAATGTATCCCACAATAATTTTGTTCTGTTCATTTTCGACAATAGGGAAACCTTGGTAGTTCCCATTGGCGAGTAACTGCTTGACCTGCTGGAGCGTCAAGCCGGACATTGGGATGGAGACCACGTCCGTCGTCATAGCGTGCGAGACAGGCACCCCGAAGTTGTGCTCTTCCTTGCCGTCGAGGAACGGCATACCGCTGAACCATATCATACGGTCTGCAATACCTCCGCCTCCGATGAGGTCGCTGACAGCCTTCGTGACACCAACGACAATCATCGTGGGTAATATGTAGACAAGGGCCCCGGTGAGCTCAAACATGATGACCACGACCGACACTGTAATATGCATGATGCCGCTGAGTGCTGCTGCTGCGCCAAGGAAAGCGTAGGTACCTGGCGTGATACACGGTACGTCAGGCTCGCAGGCTGCAAAGAAGACGCTGTCAGGATTTGCGTCGTGGATGGCTTGCACAATGATGCCAACCGCCCGGCCGAAGGAAGCTCCAACAGCCATGGACGGTACGAAAATACCCGCAGGAACCTTGCAACCATACGAGATGATCACGAAAAAGATCCGGATTATGGTTGCCGAAAGCAAAGAGAAGATATTCCAGAGTCGGTTAGGAGCATCACAGAGACCGTGATAATCCTCCGTACCTTCGCATTCCAGGAAAAGGATCTCCATACTCTCCGTCATTTCGATTCTGAGGAAGACATTGTAGTAACAGACGATGGCAGTCGCGGTCGCCAGGAGAGTTGCCTCGAGGACAGGATACTTAGACAGATACTTCTTTCGAAATGCCTGGTATCGCAGATTCCACTTGATGACAAATGCACCATAGAGACCGCCCATGGCGCCGATCAGGATATAAAATGGCGTCTCGAAGAAGTGCCAGGACCGGTCATAGGTAACCTGGAACATGACAAGCTGGCCGGTCCTGAAGGGATTCATGAAGGCCAACACGACCGTTGCGACAAGTGCACAGAAATAGCTCCGCCACATGGTCTTGAGGGGGAAGTAGCTGCTCATCTCTTCGAGAGAGAACAAGACGCCACCAATAGGACTTCCGAAAGCCACGGCCACACCCGCAGCAGCACAGGCGCTGAGGACCTCACGAGTCTTGGAGCGACTGCGCCTATACTTGTCGAACAGGCGCGAGATGACGTTGCCAGTGCAGACGGCATAGTGAACGCTGGGCCCCTCCTTGCCAACAGACAGGCCCGAAGCAATGGCCAAGGGGAGACAGATGGACTTGATGAGAAGGGTCCAAAACCCAAGAAAGCCCTTCATGACGAACCCGGCGATAATGCACTTGATCTCGGAAATGCCGGACCCGGCCGCATAAGGCGCATAGCACTTGACAAGAGTGGCGGAAACAAAGGCAAACATGGTCTACTGAGATCAGCAACTGGAGAGCGCCAGGTGGCCTGGGCCGCTACACGTACCGCGAAGATGATGTAGACTACGTAGTTGACAGGCTCGAAGCCGGTCCAACGATGCCACTCGGGGCAGCCGTTGTCCTCGCCCCAGCAGCAGAAGTTCTCGTTGAGATAGAATGCAGTGGTGCAGTATCCCATCTTGATGTCAGCCAGCCACTCGGTGATGATGTTCAGTAGAGCAGCATTCAAGCCGATGGCAGCCCCGATGATGGTGATTACGATCCATCCCTGGGCTGCCTCGTACAGGGCAAATAGCCGGTGCCTCCAGTCGACCTGGCCGCTGTCGTAGAGGCCGGCGGTGCGCTTCCTGCGCGCTTTCCGGCGCTGTCGTTCCTGAGCGGCATCCTGTACCCAATCTGTGTAGCGGCGTGAGTATGGGGGTGTGTGTGCGGGATGTTTTGAGCGGGCGGCTGGGTCTCATGGGGGCGCACCAATGGTTGTGAAGTCCTGGGCGCATCATTAGCCAGGTTCAGCAGCACGAGAATGGGGCTGGGCCGAGGAAGGGGTGGGAAGCGACGGCACCTCGTATCTCTTGATCTCGGCGATTTCCTCCTCGATCTGCTGGTCGGCTGCGACAGCTGGCAGGTCTACAGACTCGCCGCGCTCAGCATTGCTGACGGCAAAGGAGAGGCGTGAGGTCACCGAGGGCCGGCGCCGTAAATCCATCATCGCATAGTCGCAATGCAGTCGTCGAGGTTGAAGACGAGGCCCGTTGCCGCCTGTCTAAGTACTGTAGCCGAGACGCAGGACACGCGGCAGGCAGGCGGGTCCCCTATCCAACGACGTATTCAGCGCTGCTACTTGTGTCCTGATACCCTGATCCCTGCCCAACCTACGGAGTACTGTCTACCTAGGTACCTAGGTAGTCAGACCCATGGGCCTGCACCTAGCTCTGGCAGTCGCGTCGCACTTAGTGAGCAGAACCGCGTCTCAATTAATCAGGCCCGGGTCAGACTGAATCTCATACTGTACATCGAACTCAGTCAGCCCTTCACATTCACAAGCCTCACTTACTCTCGCACAAACTCTTCGTCCCAAGCATTGTTGTGCAATAGTCAACAAGCACAAAAACCTCAAACCTCGACCGGCGATATACTCAAGATTGAGGCGTCAGGATGCCTTACAACACAACTCCTATCCGGCCTCGCAAGGAGGTGACGGGCACAGTCCAGCTTCCATGTGAGTTTGCTCCTGATCTGCGACTCTACGTTCATGATGAACAGAAGTACTGACATTTCCATCCAGTATCAAGAGTCAAGAAGATCATCGCAGTAGACCCAGACATCAATATCTGCTCAAACAATGCGGCATTCGCCATCACATTAGCTACCGTGAGCTCACTTGGCTAGCCGTCATAGTGGTTTGATGCAGCCACTGACAGTGACTCACAGGAAATGTTCATCCAGTATCTCGCAGAGCAAGGTCATAACATGGCCAAGCTCGACCGGAAACCTAGGAGGAACGTACAGTACAAGGACCTGTGTAAGGAGAACAGACTCTTTCTCAAATGACACCTGAAAACTGGCCACCATACTGACATGCTGACCGCCTCCCAGCCGCCGCCGTCATCGCCAAGGACAACCTACAGTTCCTCGACGACACCATACCCAAGACCCAGCCCTACAAGGAGATCAAGCAGAAGGCCGCCGAGACGCGTGCCAAGCTGCAGGGCGGCGGTAAGCCCGCCGGGGCTGACGGCCACGCCGACGAGGTTGCTGCGGCCGCGGGCCAGCCCAACGGCAAGAAGCAGAAGGGCATTAACGGGTTCGGAGTGCACGACGTGGTCAAGGACGAGGCACAGCAGCAGCAGCAGCAGCAGCAGCATTTGGCACCGGCGTCGGGCTTGGACGACGGGGACGTGCACATGACGGGTTAAAGGCTGGCTTATTCCCCCAGAGAAAGGGGTCCGATCCCTCCGTTATCCCAGCTGCCACCCCCGATGAAGGCACAGCGTTAAGTCGTGAGGATCTTCCCGCCTAGTCCTCCGTGTGACCCAACCGATACAGTGAGGACACAGCAGTATGATTTTACCGAGTCGGAATCCTGAGCTGAAGGGCTTGCCGAGGGATGTTCGACTTGGAGGTCGCATGGCGTTCACCGAGAATTCATGAGAAACTCGTGATATCTGAGGCTGTCCGGCGGTGTGTGGCCAGTTGGCTAATGTTTTGTACAAAGGCCGAACAAGCATTCTGGTCAGGAAAGACTTTCGGAATGGGTGGTTTTTTTGCATTAATCCCGTTGCTATTTAGACTTTTCAGCAGAGCATAGCATATAGCGTATGTAAATGCAAATGCAAACCCTCTCTGGCCTATACAGTAGCCTTCGATCCTGTGCGTTGAGGTGCGACCTAACCGCTCAACCAAAGGGCCATTTTTAGAAACTTTGAAGCCCATAGCGCCGACATAATCTTGCATGTGGAGATCAGGTGCCCCCGGCCTTGTCCCACAGCCTGCGTGATATGTCCTGAACCCAAGCAATAGTAGAGCAGCGCAGGCTACTCCTCCATGGCGTCGTCGGCCATGATACCAGCAGGCAAGCGGCCTTCCTCCAGCTCCTTCTCCAACCGTATAATCTCCTCCAGACTGCTTGCCTTCTTGATCCTCTCCTGTAGCCTCTGCTTCTCCTTGTCGGTGAGCTTCAGGCGCTTCATCTTGGATCCGCCGGTAGACTCGCCGTTTGTCGCGGAGACGTTAAATGTCTGGGACTTGATGCCCTTGATCTGTCGGCCGTTCTCGATTAGCACATACACACACATCACCAACAGGGGATTCCGTCAATGGCGCTCTTCCTACCTTCGAAGCCAGCTCCGTGGGCTCCTCTGCCGTGCCGAACAATTCGGTGGCCTTCTCACGCTCCGCCTGCTTGACCTTCTGGTAATCGAGGAACCGCACCGTGGGACACCGCCAGACGACCCAATACCGGTAGTGCTGCGAACACAGTAAGCCTCCCTTCCACACTCACTTTGAGCCTCAACTTGTATTGCGAGAACCCACCTCCTTCTTCGTGACGGGGTTGTCCGCCAGCACCAGCTGCGTCAGGCGCGCAAACTTGCCCAGCACGTCCAGGTCCGACAGCTCGGCCAGCTGGTTCGACGCGAGCACCAGGTTCTTCAGGTTGGGGATCGAGTTCGGCAGGTTCGGCTGGATGGTCGAGATGCGGTTGCGCGCCAGAAGCAGCGTCTGTATCCGCGGGGACAGCGGGAAGTTGCCGAGGATCTGGATGTCATTGTCGGTGAAGTCGATGGCGTCTTGTGGCTGCGACCAGTGCATCGGGTGTTAGCAATGCCAGGCGCGCGCATCAGAGAGGGATTGGAGGTATAGGAAGTCGTTTTGGTACGTACGCCGGCGACACCAAGGTTCTCAATGGTCGGTATCCTGTGACCTATTTGCCAACAGGACAAAACATTTGATATCAACTCTAGCTCTCTCAAGCAAAGACCAATGTGTGTAGCATCTGTCCTTTTCTAAACGCACCTCGGAGGTCAAGCTCCCTCTCCTTGAGCGGGTTGAGGTACGAGAGGGAGTTTTGGATCAGGTCCGCCGTGAGCCTCACCATCTTGGCGACGGGCGGGCTTTTACCTCTGCTTTGGGGTTGTCGCTGGGTTCAATCGGGGCGCGAGGAGGTTGTTGTTGTTTCTTCGAGGGGAGGCTTTGACGCAGGAGGGTTCTATGTCGAGTCGCAGGAAGGGGGTGAATGGCCGACTTAGACAGCAGCTCGAGATATTCAGGCCCGCCGCGGTCGCGTGTTGCCTGTAACTTTTTCAGCGAAGGGGTCCCTGCCTTGGGCAGCACCAAGCTGAACAGTGACGTCCAGCCCGCCCAAAAAGACCAGGGTTTCTAACCCTGACATTCAGCCCATACATTGCAACTTCTCCTCACTTCTACTCTCATCTCAGGACATCTTCTGCTTATGGTCCATCATGAATTTGTGTTCTCTGAACCTGCAAATCAACAACTAAATTAAAATGGTGTTAAGATGCTAAAGTGGGATGGTGCATTCATTCCCCGTTTTCGAATACACCGCTAGGAATATACAAGCTGGCTAGGTCATGACCAGCCCAGAAGGCAGGTGAAGGCTGGTCTGTCTCGCTGTGATTTGGTATATTATTTCTATGCGCATATCACTAGAATAAACCACCCAGACGCCCCTGACACCTTTCCCATACGCCATGCTCTACCCAATATTCCCCCGTCACTGAAACACATACACCACCCCAGACCGGTCAACAGACACAGTCATAGTATAAGGGCTCTCCAGCAGCGCCAGGTCCAATATAGAATCCAGATGCGCCTTGAGCAACTGCTGCTGCTGCACCGAGATGACAGTCGACCTCGTCGGCCTGGCACCGCCGCGGTCGGCACCGTGGTGAGACCGGCGGCTCCGCCTGTCCTCGGCCTTATTGCCGCCCGTAGAAGAAGACGCGCCCGCCGAGCCCTGGCCCTGGCCTTGGCCGCGGGGCAACCTCTCCGTGTTGAGCGTCATGGCCGTGGTCGGGTGGCTCGCCGAGTATGTCGGCTTGCCCTCGTCCACCTGCAGCCCGCTGAACACGGTCGAGTTCTCGATCCTCGTCAGGTCCCAGTAGCGGAGCTTCTTGTCCGAGCCGCCCGTGAGTAAGAACGCGTGCCTCACGTCGCGCTGCTCGCCACCCTCGAGGGACCCGGTCCCCACTACCATGGCCCTGACGCCCCTGTCCGCGTTGCCCGTGGCGCTCGGCTCGATGTTTGTTGCGAAGCGGCCCAGCATCCCCTCCGGCCTGTCCTCGTCCACCTCCCAGGCGTCGTAACCCCTGGGGCCTTCCTTGTTTCCGCCGACGCGGTAGATCTCTCGGCAGAGGGTCTTCTCCAGATCCCAGACGGTGACCTCGCCTTGGCCAGTGCCGCCCGAGACGCAAACCCACTTGCCACGGCCTTTGACGGGGTGGATGCTGAGGCGATAGATGGCAGATTTCCCTGGTACTCCCCAGCCCTTAAGCCGCATCTTGAAACGGAGATCCCAAAGATCCAAGACGCCGTGTGAAGTACCAAGACAGAGCCAGTTCTTTTTCCTGTCGATGCAGAAGCAGGTAGGCGTGCCGTGATGGACAGGGTTCTCCAGTACGTATAGGAGAGACATGGTCCTCAGGTCGATCCCAAGGACGCGAGACCTGTTCGTGGCTATGACCATCACGCTGCTGGTCTCCTGCTTGAAGTGCTCGCACCAGACAGCGAATTCGTCATCTGGCAGCTGGTACTCCCTCAACAGCCTCAACTTGCCGTAACGGATCGCGGTAGTTGCGTAGGCGGTTTCGACCTTGACAACGTGTACGCTTCCGTCACTGGCGCAGCTGATGAAGCAATGTGTGTTCTCGATGAAGCACAAGGCCAGGACTTTTGCGCCTGGCGCATGCCGGTGTGTCTGTCTCGACCGGTGAGCAATGTTGCGCTCCAGTCTTGCAGTATCCCACACCTTCACGGCACCATCGTCTCCGCCTGTGATGAAGAAGACGTGGTCAGGGGCAGCCACAACGCGGTTGATGGCTCCAACGTGCTCGGAAAAGGTCGCCATCATCTTGCCCGTCGGCTTCCAGCCCTCCGAGACTTGCCCACTCGCGTTCTTGCTGACCTTTCGGCGGTTGATCGGCGTGACCAGAGGTCCAAACTCGGCAATATCATGCGGGTAATTGTCAACATACATGGAGTCAAGCATTTTCAAGACATGAGGATCGTTGCCAGGGTAGTTGTGACTGAAATGCAGATGGGCTCGGGCATTGTCATCGCCACCTCCGATGGATATTCTAGGAGGCGTGGCCGGTGAGAAAAGGCCCTCCACGCGCCCCGTGGCGTTCGCGTCGGTCATGCCGGTCTCTGCTGTAGCCTTGGCACTGTCCCTTCTGTCCTTTCTATTGAGCAGGCTGATCGCACTTGAAGTATGCCGCAGCGCCCTCTTCGCAGGGCCTGCGATCTCTTCAGTCGCATCGACTGGGCGGGCTGAAATGACCTGGGTTTGGTCTCTAGACGATTCGCCGTTGGGGGACCGAATTCCATCCTCAAGGGGCTGGCGGTCGTCTGGATTAGGAGAGAGATTCATCTGACTGCTCAGTCTGACCCGGTGTGTGTTGATGGCAGCGCGCTTCCGCTTCCCTATTGGATCATCGATGCTCATAGATGCGTCCATTAGTGCGTCAGTAATCGTGCGCGGCGCGTTGGCGTCCACGTCCACATCGCCCCCGGCTATTTGTTTCTTTGGGGCTTCCTCGTCGAACATGACGGTCTGCACGGTGACGTTCAGAGTGCGCAGGTTTATGATGTCGTTGAGCTCGGGATTAGTGACATTTGCAGACGAGTCCCTTGTCTTGATCTGGCTCAGGCGCCAAATGAACTCGCGGAGTGCCAGCAGCTTGAATTCATCATTGGGCGACAGACCTAAGTTCCGTAGTCTGCCGAGCCACTGCTCATCCTCCTCATTCTTCGCGACCTTGCTGAGGCTCTTGGGATGCAACTCCTTGGACGACCGATTTGGAAGCAGGGCATTCGATGTTCCGAAAGAGAGCCTACGCAAATTGCGCATCGTCTTCCAGAAAAGACCTCTATCGGACTGTACAGCCCACAACAAAGCTTGATCAAACACAGACCGAGAGAGAGGCTTCTTAAGCGCGTCCAATATCGCTAACTCAGAGAAATCGTTTGGCATAACCATGGTCTTTAGGAAAGGGGATACCATCGGGAGCAGTGTGCATTTGATGTCTGCCGGCGGCAAATATCTTGCGGTGGCAGAGATGAAATGAGCTGCTGACTCCCTGATCCATATATTTGGGTGCATTGAGAATCGGGCGACGACATCAGTGAGCTCCCACAGCCGGGGCTTCGACAGCAACCCAAGACCAGCCAATTCTGCCAGTGAGTGCAATGCGCCTTGGACTACATGCTCTTCCGTGTCGGTCAGAGCCTGGACCATGAGGGGCAGAATGAACTCTTCAAGGCTGACGCTGCCCATAAATGCAGCTATTCCAACGATAGTTTCAAAGAAGGCACATTTCAGAATCCAGTCGCGATCGTTGAGGTAAGTATTGAGGTGCGTGAGTATGATATCGTTGGACTCGGCGGTTCCAAAGAACAAGCATAATTCGGGAACAGAGCTGAGGAAAGCGCGCCGAACATAGGGATCGGCATCCTCGATGAGGCTCTTGGTGTGTGCCTCAAATAGTTCGATCAGCTCTTGCTGAGCTTCATCGAACAAGCCGTCGAAATTGGCATCTGGTTGGGTCCCCGACTCGACTTCCGGATCGGCAGCTGCCATCGTCCCCGCGGCTTTAAGGGTTGAAGACATCTGTAAGAAACGTTTGGCCGTTGTCGCCAGACTACCAATGCAAGATGCATATGTTGCTCTCACCAGCGGGCTGGGCAGAGTGCTAGTCCCATAGAGAGCTGACTGCATGCGCGGCAGGATGTATTCGAGGAAAACATGTGCATTGACGGGGTTCACCGACTTCACAAGTGCCAGCAATTGCGTGATCGTCCTGACCGCGGTGATGGCAACGATATCGGCTTTGTCATTGATGAGGGAGATGAGGTATGGCAGCACACGGTCGAGTTTTGCCTCGTCTGTCAGCCGCTCCGCAAATGCCAACAGAACGTCACAAGCTCGAACCTTGGATGCCGCTCGCGCTGTGTTTCGCAATGATGACACGACGAGAGTCAGAAATATTAGAGTACCATCGTCGGAGGCCGGTTTGACATCGCCAGACACGGCATATTCGTTGTTAGGGATGTTGAGCCGCACGGGAATATGGCCCAGTCCGAGCCTTGGCAGAAGCTGAACCGATTCTGAGCCTCGGGAGTCGTTTTGATATCCCAAGAAGTACGAGATCTTGTCGAAGTCATAGAAGACTCGGTCGATGCGCTCATCTGCCTCGCCCAGGTTTCTTGTGGCGCCCGAGAGGGGATATTGCCCGGAGGAAGGATCCGTAATGACCTCCATGTACTGGTGCAGGAATGTGTAGAAGTATTCGGGGAAGGCCTTGTTGCGCCAGAACTCCAAATACTGTTCAGCAGAGTACCTCTGTTGCGGATCCAGCTGGATCATAGATGCCACCAGCTCGCGTATGTCCTTGTCCGGAATGCGACTCAGATGGGAGATGCCGGGGTCATATTCGCCCTTCCGATATTTGTACAGCTGGCTCAGGCTGAATATGGGCGATTCGAGAAACAGCTCTGCGATCACACACCCGGCGCTGAAGATATCCATGGCCCACGTCAAGCTGGCGTTGGGGCTTGCATTGCCGCCTGGCGCTACGAATCGTTCCGGGGCGATATAGCATGTTCGCCGGCTGGACGTGTCGAAGAAGTAGGAGAAGTCGGTTGGATTGTCATCCGGGAGCGTCACCGGCTTGAAGGAAGAGGAGAAATCGGTAAGATAGAGCCAGTTCCACGAGGTCACCAGCGTGTTCTCAGCTTTGATATCACCGTGGTAGATATCCCTCGCATGGCAGTCGCGCAGAGCGCAGAGAAGCTGGAAAGATATCCATTTCTTTTCTATATCCTCGAGAAAGGGTCTCGTGCTCAAGCGATCGTACAGAGAGTTGTAGAGGTACTGGCGGACAAGGTAGCCGTTGGTCTCGGTCTCGACGACCCTCTGGTACCCGAGGGCATTCGGGATGTCGGCAAGGAGCTTGCGCTCACCTGTGCAAGGGTACAATCTCTCAGCCAAAGGTATCCCAGGAAGGGCTCGAAGAGGAGGCGTCCTTACGAATTATCTCCTGCCTGAAGCGGCTGAGTGACATCGGGGTGTAGGGTTTAATAAACACCTTGACCAGAACGACGCCATCGTGATGCCGGGCGCGGATAGACTTCATGAACCGTGCAGACCCAAGAGTCTTCTCGTAGATGAGGTCTGCCAGCTCTGGAACCTCGATGCCCGCGGCGCCGGCCGCAGGCGTTGTCACGGAGAAGCCCTGCCCCATCGTCGCGAAGGTGGACGGCGCGGTGCCGCTCGTAGAGACGGAGAGGGTTCCTGTAGGTAGCTAACAAGAGCTATCGCAACTTGTGGTGCGAGTAAGCGCGTGGATTTGGGAGCATGTTGGTCGCCCTAGCTCCTGCGAGACACCATCAAGCCTGACGGGCGGACGCTGCTGTGTTTTGCTGATCGGGAATCCAACTCGAGAGATCACCGGCGTCCATAGTGGGCAAGACGTGGGCGTGCTGGCCCAAGAGCTACCTAACAATAGGTACCTGTGCGGTCTAAGTCCCCTAGCTAGCTACCCAGCTGTTGCCTGCCGCTTGCTGCAACGGTTACTTGGTCCATCATTGCTGAACCGGTGACGACACCAGATTTCATCAAGAGACCTAGGCACATACATCGCTGCAAATGGGCAGCATCAGATTTATGTCCTTTTACATTGTGCTTTAAATTTAACACCCATCGGCTCAGATACAGCAACAGGCCATTCATGGAGCAAGGAGCCCCGTACCATCCCACTCTGCTCAACGGTGTTCGGCCGCCCTGTCGTCTCGTGGCTGCTTTGGTCACGAGGCCAACAGCAAACATCGCTGCTCCACGACCTGCTTACAGTTTTTGAAGTTCTCAGCGGGAGATGTCACTGTAGCAATGAACTTGTCAAAGTTGGGAAATGTTGAGTCAATTGCCAATCATGGCTGGTCTTTGAAGTCGTTTAACTCGATATCTCCCGTCCTCTGCACAAGGCATCGTAATCCTCAGCGTCCTCCCTAGCGCATATCATCTCCTCTTTCCTGAATGGTAGGCAAAAAATTACATGATTTGTGCCCCTCCCCCCGTGTCACCCACCGCCTAGAAACACCTCGTCGCAAACCTGGGTATATTTAGACCAAAATAATGAAATGAAAGGGGAGGGTACAGGAGAAAGGAAGATATTAGGTCGTCTAAGGTAAAGGGCATTAAGCGTGTCGTAGCACTGTTGGAATCGCTCTATGTTTCCTGGCCATCCTACGAGACCGTCACTGGGCACACCACTGTGGGTGCTTGTTGCGTGACTGACTGGGCCAAGACATCCCAAACCAAATATGCTTCATCTGCCTCCTCTGTTCGTAAAGAAAAATGGTATCGAACGCCTGCAATGCAAGACTCTGGCTGGGTCAAGACGCGATACGGGAGAAGAAAGTCGTATAGTCGTGAAATTAGTGTGGCGAATGTACACATCAGCGCTGGTGGGCACTAGACGCGGCTTCGGTCGAGGTGTCGCTGTCGATGGTTTTCCTCCAGTGCTCCGGGAGACAGACACAAACCAGTGGGAAGGCTTTGATCTCGCCGCTGGCGGGTGGTGATAGGTCGCGGCCGCGGCCGGACGTGTTTGAGACGCCGCTGTCCCGCTGTTGTTGGCGTCTAGCCTCCCATTCATCAGCTCTCTCGTCCACCATCACACCAGTCGCCCAGCCATCATCCCAGATGCCGACAACCTTGAGCATGTCACCACGTTCGAGGGCGAACTCATCGGCCGCACGTGGTTGGTAAGCCCAAAGCACGGCGACGCGGTCGCCAGGGTGAATCTCATCTTGGGAATAGTAGTCCTTGAAGTACGGCAACTGCTCTGATTGCTGACTTGCGACGGCGTGTGGTGAGGACATTCCGTTGCTGCCAGCATCTTCGCCGGCAAGAAGCACGGATCCGCTCGAAAGCGAGCCCGTCCTCTTCAACATCGACGTTGGTGGTGGTCGCAAAACACCTGCTCGAGGCTCCGACTGCGGGCTGTCCCCGAATTCACTCGAAGAGGAGTGGTTTTCGACGCGTCTGCTTCTAACAGCGCCGACTGCCGCAGCGCTTTCGGAATGGCGGGAAGGTGCGTCTCCCGAGTGGCCCTCTAGAGCCGACATCCTGGCGATCCTACCGCCAGGCAGGACTTCGTATCCGTGCGGTGTCGTGCTAGGGGGGCCAGCCTGAGACATGGGGCCCCTCCGCGCGGGGGAGGGCTGATTGAAGATGCTTCCGTGCTGACTTCCTCGCTTGCGGCGTCGGATGAAAATGCAGCACAGGAAGATCAGGCCTACAATCAGTGCAGCACCAACAATACTCCCAATCACAATCCCGGCGATGGCACCCCCGCTAAGACCACTTCTACCGGCAGCCGCGGTGCTCGAGGGAGAAGGGCTGGACGTGGATGTTGGCAGAGTTATGGTCGATGTGATGGAAGGCAGTGTCACGCCTGCACAGCGGCTTTCGGCATTCGAGTTGTAGCAACACGTGTCGGTCGAGTTAGTGCCGCCGGATGCGCAATATGAGCAGAGGCCAATGGTACTGTTGCCGAAACCACAGTTGTCCGGCTCGTTTTCGATGCCATCGATGCAACTGTCTGAGGACAGCGAGTCTGCGGGCAGCGCACAATTCGTGAAATCCGCCCTGATCTGTGTGGTAGCTCCGCTGCTGGGGTTCGAGCATAGTTGGTTATCAGACACGTAGTACGCTTCGGTCTGCGCAAATTGTGCCTTTGGGATGATCAGTAAGACAGCTCACGACAGCAATGAATAGAATTGCTTACACATGTGTCGGCGCAAAGAGGCTGCGACTGTGAGGATGAAAGTCCGCAAGGATTGATCGAGTTCTGCACAATGGCATTACATATTACAGAAGTCGTGAAGCGTGCATAGAGGTTTGAAGTGTTGGTCAGCTCGATGTTACCACAGCCGAACAATGTCTGATATCTAAAACCTTGTCAGCACGTGAGCGGCACGGGAAGGAGTGCTTGTAGTAGAACTAACTTGTCCTGCACGTATGTCGTCTGGACATAAGATTCGAGTTGCGAATCAAAAGACGCACGGTCTGACACGAATTGGAGGAATGAACTGTGATAGGATGTTAGACTGCAATGCTGCCCATGAAGGGAAAGCTTTTCGTTAGAGATACGCACAAGAAGCCCACCAGGGTGGAATCTGTTGAAATAGACGCAGACTGAAATGACGGACACGTCGTCGAGCCCTGGAGGGAGACGCAGCTTTCGGCCATGGCGCCGGCGGTCGTAGGTGACACGCCACTTGGGTCGTGGCCTCACCCTCGCCTATTTCCTCACACCGAAACAGCACTGGCGATCCTGTTGCGAATCCGATCGTTGCCGTCTGGGTGAAGGGCGCGGGTCTGGCTGCGACGAGGCGGGAGATACGGGGGTGTTGGTGGATTTTGTATCACGCCAGAAACTAATTCATCGTCGTACGAAGCTCAACATGAAATTCAAGTAGGGTGGTCGTGAGTGACGAGACGGTCAAGCGGGAGGGCTTGTGAGAGACGGCCAATGTCGATCACAGCTCCTAGTGATGCTGTGTGTCGCTCGAAGTGGCGATGGTGCCGTACTGTGAGATACGTGTGAGGTTGGCCGGGGCCAGTCAGGTCGCGTTGCCGGGCAGCTTGTCGCTTGAGAGGGTTCGGTGGTGGTTGTGGGGGGCTTCTCTGGATCGAGAAACTGTGCCAGCTGCGGACGGGAAGAGCAAGCCTCTTCAAGAGAAAAGAACGACAGCAGCTGAGCGCAGAGAGACGGAGACTGCACACGCAGGTGAGGAAGGCACGAGGAACCCGGGGACTAGGGACCAGAGGAGGAGCTTCGGGCGCGGTTGTTCTTGCCGTGATAGGTTGGAGCAATCTGCAGGGACGGGAGGAACTATGTGGTGTTTATCATGCGCCAGGTGCAGAAGCGCCAACAAGCTGAGGTGGGGGGATCCGTGGTGAGGGCTGCCGGTCTAATGCAAGGCAACACTGAGACGGACGGGTGTGGTGCAGCAGTGCCCGTGAGAAGAACGACCCGTAAGACCGGAGGAAGAGGTGTGTGTGCGCGTGGATGCGTGGATGCGTGGATGTGTGGGTGGTGAGTGAGGAGGTGTGGAGAGCGAGGCGGGATGGGGAAGAATTAATTAGTGAAGGCTGTGTGCACCGTATTGTAGGTATGAACGTGAATGTGTTGTATGTAGGGACCATGTACTGCGACAGCAGGTCAAACAGAAACAAAAGAGGGCGCGGTAGTTGGGATGTGGACGCAATTGGACAAAATGAGTGGCAGTCAAGAGACCTGAGACGACAGCAGCACGAAGCAAAACCAATCTCTCTCTGTGTGTGCTCTCCGGCGGAGGGTGTTGAGATTGCGGTCGATTTGTCTGCCGTGTACTGTGTTGCTGTGCTCTGTGTGAGTGCTGTGTATGTGTGTGTGTGTATGGACAATTGCACCTCGTTCCCCCTCAACGGCCAGTCCAAGTATGTACGCACTCGAGCAGCAGGGCAGGATTATTAGGAGGGTGCTGCGTGAGGGGGAGGGATCCGCGACGACGGCAGATTCTGGTGGTGAGGAAAGGAAGGGGAAACAAAAAAACAGCAAAAGCCCGCACGCAAACACCAAGCAACAGCAGGCAGAGGCCCGTCCGAATGCGTGATTGCGAAAGGGGAGCCACCCTCCACCCCAAGACGACCGCAGACAAGAGCTTCGTCCTAATTTGGGGATGTAGCCGAGATGGGCTAGCCGATCAGGAACAGGGTCCGGGGCTGAGCAGTCTGGCAGGCTGGCAGGGGATGGGGGGGTGGAATACCATCGTTTTGCCTTTTTTGCGCGCGACCAGAGCAGGGCCTGAAATGAGAAAGGCCTACGACATGCCCACCATTGGATCACGACGCTGTTGTATCCGTGCTACCTCGTCGCACCGCCCGCCCAGGTAGCTTGTCGCACTGGCCAGCGGTAGCTATTGATAGGGCTCTCGCATGACAACAAGGCCCTGCGCGGCTGCTCGCCCTTTATGCTGGTCCTACAGACCTCTCAACCTGTTTGATTGCGATGAACAAGGGCGCGGGTCCCTCTTGCCTGGCTCCTCCTGTCTGGGACTGTCCGGGCTGTCTGGTGGCCTGTCAGGACAGCCAGAACCGCATTGACAGCTGCAGCAGAGGCCGTCGAGGACACGGACAGTTCGGGCCAGCACAATTTCACACCTCGTACATGGTAGTGCCAGTTGGACGCGGGAGGATCACTTTTGGTTTATGCTGGGAAGATAAGGGACATGGATCCAAGCCATCTGGGGAATTCCCCGTCGGCCGCCACAAGTCTTTTCACAGCTCTTGACCCTGTCCACCGCGGCCCGACTACTTCCAACTGAGTGTAGTCTTGCAGGGATCCATCGAGTTCGCCAAATTAGGCACACGAAAACACAGGACCGTAGGCATATGTTTACCTGTTCAATGGCAGGCGGGCATTGACGGTGTACTGTGTAATTCGACGTGAGGCCACTGGTCGAGTTACACGCGGGCGTTAGGGGACCGAGAACCCCCAGGCGCACGCAGAGGAAGGGCCGAGCAGCAGCAGCACGAGCGCCGACACGGCGGTGGGCCCGAGTCAAGTCGAGGAATGGAACGACGAGCAGCCGCCGTTCTAGGGCGTGGGGAAAGGAGCTAGTGCCTGGGTAGTCGCCGGGAAGAAGCCACTTGGGCTGTTTGAGACAAGTTCTGAGACTGCCCGTACCGGACTGGCCTCAAGCTGGCCTCAAGCCTCCGTCAGTGGAAGGGACGGACCAAGATCTAGAGTCGGATTGAATCGACTTGCCAGCTTGCTCAGTCCTCGCCCGTGTTGCAGTTGCATCTTCTCTGCTGCAGTCGCAGTCGGCTGACTTGGGATGGTCCTCGCCCTACCGACTGAGTTCATTTTTCCTGTTTCTCCTGGCCCTGTCAGGCGCGTCTTCTCGTATTGCCATGTCATCAGAAAAACAAAAGCACGCAAGCAGGTGCTTGAGGCAGGGAGAGCTTGCATGCTTGCTGGCAGCTCGACGGACTCCGGATGACTGGACCACCGTACCAGTAAGCTCACGATCCCTCGGCAGGGACCAGAGCTTCGCAGGAAATCCTTGGACAGTTGAGGCCTGTTTGGGCAGCTCATTCGAAGAGGATCAATCACCCCAGCCTCTCACGTCCTGGCATGAGATCACCGTTGCCGTTCTGGGACGCATTCACGTCCTCGAACCCCTCCCGCCTGATGATCTGCCCAGGCAAGCTGCTGCTGCTCCCTCCTTGTCAGGCTTGTCTGCGCAGCCAGGTTTCGCAGCGCAAAGAAGCGAGAGGTAAAAGCCCGGAAATCCCTGGGGCCTGTGACGCTCAGCCCCCCGTGGTCCATGGATACAAGGGCCGGCTGAGCTCGAGAGTTGAGACGACATCTTCAGACGAAATCCTGCCGTGCAGGTCGTGATGGTGGCAGAGGCCTCTTCCCCGCACATGCTGCGCCAGGTGTCGACCTGGCAGGCCTCTTGACACATGTCTGACTTGATTGTCTTGAAGCCCTCCCTCTCCTTCTTCAACAAAACGGTGCTATCGCCGATGCGCGCGTGATCACACCCGCTTCTGGAGTGGTTCGCCCCGTAGTCAGCCGCATGAATGACGAAGACGTGATTGCTGCACGAGCGCGGGGTTCGTCCTTTCCACCACTTCGAGCAACAATACCGGCGAAAGGTTATATGTCTTTCCCCGCCGCCCTTGGACCGCGCTGGGCGGCTGAGAGGCAGCCAAGACCAATCTACACGCAACATCGTGATCGTCTGGCGGTCTAGATGCCATTCAGGCATATCCATGGGACAGCTCTTCCGAGTCTCGGGCCTGAGGGAACTCCCGCGTGCGGACTGCCGAGGTAGCAGTTCAGGCAGCCTTGCGCAGACTCGTCAATGCAAACCCGTCCCGCCAGTCTGGTGACCAGCCCAATGGCGTCCTGACAAGGTTGCCCGGCGGCAGCGACGGCGGTCGTCGTCCGCGGGCGCGCCGGTCAGACGGCCGATTGGCGGCGATGATCTTGAGGCTCCAAGTCCCGAGCCATGGTTGAGCGAGAACAGGGCCCGAAGCAGCCGCGTTCGGCATAATGTATTAGTCTCCTGTGGGGTGACCATATCGGGCTGGCCCAGCCTCGTTTAAGAAGCGCGAGGCTGATCACCACTGGATTTATTCCTCCGACCCCTGGCCACATGCAGCCACAATTCCAGGGAAACAAAGCTTCATCCTCACATGATCAGGCTAATATCAACGACAGACATACTTCAACGCATCAACATGGCCGGCATGTGCTACTGACGTCGACCGTGCAGTGCGCTTCTGCTTGCGGGAAGACGCGTTCCAAGCTAGCCTACGCTTTGATTTCAGCACAAAGTCAGGGCACAGGCTACTGTGGTGTTCCAGGAGCCTTTTGGAAGGCCAGCTAGGGCTAGCAGTAACAAGAGGACGGGTCGTAGCCCCATCGCAACAGATCGTCAAAGACCCCAAGTGCCCCCAAGTGGTTGCAGCCGGATGCTGCCGAAAAACTGGCTGCCAGTTGGTGCAAGATTGGCTTCCGCACAGACTTGGACAACCGCCCGTCACCTGGGACTGGCCTCCTGTCCTGTTGGTTTTGTGCCCTTCATCGTGTCACAAGGCAGATGAGACGATCTGGTTGGAAACAGTGGTCGAGTGCTCCCAGATCATGCAACGCTGATCAGAGGATGACTGAGGATTGATGCTGCAATTATTAGCCCCCCACGGCTCGCTCGCCTGCTGAGGTATGGAGGACGGAGGACGGAGGTTCGCGCTCCATTTTTCCCGACCTCGACCCGAGTCTTCGGTCACCAACCACCCCAATCTGCTGACATGATGCACGGCCTCGCCTGTCCCGACCCCGCCGAGGACTAGAGCGGACCCAACCATTCGCCCATTCATCTTCACCGACGATGTCGCGCTGCCTGGCTAGCCACTGGAGCTGGAGACGCCACATTCCGGGTGCGTCACTGATGAACTGGACGGCCCTGCGGGGAACAGCGAGCCGGTGGACTACTGAATGTGAGTGATTATCAATGAGTAGGTCCTCTCTCCATCACCTTTTTGTTGGGTTGGGTAGTATATAAGTAAGAGTTCGTCGAAACTGGGCTCAGATCGCATGGCCTGGTTTCACGAGATTTCCTGTTGTGCTACACCAGCCCCGTGCACAAGGACCCTTCCAGATTCGGATGAACCGTTTGGTTCATCTTTGTTCGACACTATCCCCGACGGTAGTTAGGAGTACTACCGCGAACGGCCCTTGCCCTACTCAGACGTCATCGGCCCGCCGAATACTATTCAACACTGATATGACCACCTTGACGAGAGTTCTCGTTGCTGCTTAGATATTCATTCACGAGGCGATTACTCCGTCGCGACCATCGTGACATACCCAGCAGTCAGGAACTGGCAGTATCAACACCAGCAATGTCGGCAACGGGACAAGGTCCCAAGGCGATGGTAGGCACTCTGCACAATTCCTTGTGAGAAAACGTTTCTAAACTTCATCCTAGTCCGGGCCTCCCTATGCGCCCACCACGGCTCTCCTGGGCGGGCGCCCAACCGTCTCCGTCGACGACCCCATCTGCGCCGTCCTGCTGCTCTTCTTTATCGCAGGCGCCGCGACGCATATGGCCATCTTCAGAATAAATCATAAGCGGGACCACAAATTCGTCTTCTCGGCCCTTGTCTTCGGCTTCTGCATGGCCCGTATCACGACCCTCGTCCTTCGCATAGTCTGGGCGTCGTACCCCCGGAGTGTGAACATCGCCATCGCAGCCAACATCTTCGTCCAGGCGGGCGTTTTGCTGCTTTTCATCGTGAACCTCATCTTTAGCCAGCGCCTCATCAGATCTTACCACCCGGCCCTCGGGTGGTCGCGCTCGCTGAGTTGGGCCTTCAAGTTCCTGTACTTCTGCGTCGCTGCGAACCTGATAATGGTCATCACCGCCACCGTCGACTCCTTCTTCACACTGGACCCGAACACCCGCCGAATCGACCGCGACATCCAGCTCTTCGCGGGGACTTTCCTCGCTGTACTGTCCTTCCTACCCGTACCCATCACAATCATCACAGTGGTCGCCCCACGGGCGCGCCCACGCCCCGAAAAGTTCGGCCAGGGCCACCAGCGCACCAAGATCTGGCTGCTCCTCTTCAACTCGACCATCCTCGCCCTCGGCGCGGGCTTCCGCATAGGCGTCAACTTCACCACGCCCCGCCCCGCGGCCGACCCGGCCTGGTACCACTCCAAGGCGTGCTTCTACTGCTTCAACTTCGTCATCGAGCTGGTGGTCGTCTACGCCTACGCCATCACCCGCTTCGACAGGCGCTACCACGTCCCCGACGGCAGCAGCGGGCCCGGCCACTACTCGGGCGAGAGGGTGACGAGCGAGACCAAGAGCCCCATGAAGAGCCCCGTGAGGGCAAACATGGGCAGCAGTCTCACCGTCAACCGGGAGATCGACGTCTTTGGTGACGATACTGTGCTTGAGAGCCCGGCTGAGCAGAGCAGGCGGCAGAGCGAGTGGGAGGCCAGGGCGCGGGAGGAGCTGGACAAGGAGCTTGTGGCCGACTCTGCGTGAGCGCGAACCGCTAGCGTGTTGTATTATGCGTCTCGCAGCCTTGGGCGGCTTTGGGATCACTTCATGTTCATATCCCCCTTAGATCATAAGTAATGGCCCAAGTGGCAGTGGTGGTGTGTTGTAATGCATTCATATAGACATCTTTAGCTGGCGAAATAGACATCACAGATTAGAATGACCAGGCCTTGCGGCACTTGACAGAATTTGTTACCTTCATGGGTTCAACTGTATCCAATCAGTGATGGTAATCCAAGGCAGTCGAAGTTGGCGAAGCCGTGATACGCCGTACACCCGATGGCTGTGGCAAAGCATTGGCTAAGAAGTTTGACAGCACGTCCATCGGTCGAAGGACGTGGAAGAACTTCAACTCATCGAGGCGAGCCGGTCAGGTTACGGAGAACATTGCCGCAAAACTTGTCGGTGGGACCATACCGTTCAGGTCGTTGCCAAAGTGAAGTGGATTCATTGTTTGACGCTGTAATACCGTGCGAGTGAAGTATGATCTCAGTTACACTACAACATATACTCATCGACCTGGGCATCAGCGGTCGGCTCAATGGAAGGCTTGAGCCGGGGCCATTTGAGCCGGAGACAAGAGCGTGCTTTCTGTTCACAAGCAGTGCAAGTCGAGCGCGCATTACCCGCAAAACGACGTCTAATATTGTCCCTCTTGTCTAAACTTTCCCAGGCAGGCGGCGAGACCCAGCCGGCGGAACAGTTGATTAATGGTACACAAGTCAGGGATGCACCACTCATGGCGATATATGTTGCTAGTGGTGCTAATCTACCTCAGCGCTCTTTGCTTCTAAGCCTTTCTCTGCACAGCAATCCCAAATTCGCAAGGCCAGGCATTGAGTTTAGAGGAAGTAGTCCGGTGTCCTTCTTGAGACCATGGGCTCCCCAGCACGAGGGCATGGGTCGAATTGGAGGCTAAGAATATATCGTCAGTTACCGCGCACCCGGGCCTCTTCGTAGAGCGGGGGGTCACTTACAAGGTGTACTTCAGGTGTTCGTCGATCTCCATTATTGCGGCTTGGTTGCCGCATCTGTAACAGTAGTTGGGGGCTGAAGACGTGTCAGTTACGTAGCTTGACAGAAACAACCTCGATGCGTGGGACCTACCAGAGAATATGGTCACGACGTTCCTATCCTGGGACCAATTGTACCCCTCCATGACCAGCTGATGAGCCCGAGCAATCAGGGTCAAGCCGTTGTTATGGTTGAACGCCTCCGATATGTCCTGACCGAAGGTGTAACCCGCACCGCGGGGCGAGATTCCCCATCCGCACCGGTCATCAGGGTCAGACCACAGCAGGTCGCACATGGGGCCTTCGTGAGGGACCTCCTGGATCCTGTCTAGGGCCCGGATGTTGTCGAGGGTGTCGATGCTAGGAGACAGACCTCCGTGCAGACAGAAGATCTGGTTGTCAATTAGGGCGGTGAGGGGGAGGTAGTCGAAAAGGTCGGTGAAGTATTTCCAGACGTTGGCGTTCCCGTACTTGCGGAGGCACTCGTCGTAGAAACCGTACACCTGGGTGATCTGGCGCGACTCGTGGTTGCCGCGGAGGATGGTGATTCGCTGAGGATATCGGATCTTCAGAGCGACGAGAAGGGTAACTGTCTCGACGGAGTAGTAACCACGATCAACGTAGTCACCTGTGGGCGTTGCTCAGCGTCTATGTCTCTGCAGAGTTCGCGATGGGAAGGACTAACCCATGAAAAGGTAGTTGGTGTCTGGGTTTGGACCACCAATCTTGAACAGCTCCATCAGATCGTGGAACTGACCGTGGATGTCACCACAAACGGTCACTGGGCATTTCTGTTGTACACGTGTGAGCGCTTTGGCAGTAGAGAGCTGGGGTTTCGAGCACATACGACTGGTTGGACGTTGGATTCATCCTGGAGAACTTCCCGCGCCTGTGATTCCTGGTCAGCTTGGGGCCACCGATAGCTGGCACGCGAGCAGGGAACAACGGTCCAGGGCTCGCTCAATGGTGTTTGGGGTTGTCGACGAGGAGGGTCGCCGTCGCCGGTCGACCATCTCGATAGGAGTGCTAACCTTCTCACAAAGCCTCTGAACGTCTGTCTCTGCGAGCTGTTTGCAGTTCATCAGACCCTCGATCCAGCCGTCGAGCGTGGGAATGGTGGTAGGCTCCAAGGGAGGTGCGGCGGGCAGGTCTGCGGGAATGCGCCCGACATCCTCCATGTTAGTATCCATAGTGACCGCTGGGGTCTCTCCGTTCGCTATAGCAGATGTTATCTTGCTAGGAGCGAGGTTCGCCGTCGCAAGGTCGTTGATGGGATTCGATCGCGGCGGCAGGACACAATGACGTTTTGGGCCCGCGGTAGGAAGCAGTCGGTGATTTTCGCAGGAGGGCGGTTGCAGCTGGGTGTCGTCGTCGCAGCGGGGTTTTCAAAGGGCCTGGAGCTCACTCGCAGGACTGCGATGTGCTCCTGTGGAGTACGGAGAGGGTGCGGAACGGGGGGTATCAAAGCTGTGATGGGGATTGATTGTCTGGAGTCGATGGTGGGATGCGTGCTTAGTTAGGTAGGTCGGAGCCGTCCCAAGGTTGCCCTCTCTCGAAGCCAGTGAGGGAATGTGGAGCCAGCCGGGCCAGAGCAGCCCCAGCCGCCATTTGCACCTCAAACGCCACCTACACCACCTACCCTAGGTCTAATGCCCCTTGAGCCCCGCAGAACGTTAGTTGCTAGCGAAAAAGGGGCCGTCTGTCAAAGAAGCTCCATCAGTCAGCTCCCACAAGGAACCTGAGAAATAAGAGCAGGTTACTAAATAAGCCAGGTACTGGTTAAATAATAACGTCCATTTTTTTAGTCGCTTGTCGTTTGATATTTGACATGGTATGTTTCTATGTGCATCTTCAAATGTAAGCTAACTGCTACAGCGCACCTGTGCATCGCGCCATGCCCCAAGGCTTTGCAGCGAGGAAAATCGTCCCTGCGGACAGAAACGGTTTGCAGCAAGTAATTCTCCCCTGCCCACTCCGACCAGCTCACGACAAGCCCAGCCCAACCGGCTCATTAGGCACATTGCCATTGACTGCCGGTGGTTCCTGTCCAACGAGGTTCCGGAAGTCCAGTCCAACTTCAGAAAGCATTTGCGCGTGCTCCTTAGCCCGCTCCATACACTTGGTCCACGCCTCGCTCCCGTGCTCGGTGCTGCTGAGCTGTCTTGCCAGGATGACATTGAAAGCCTCAACCTCTTCCTTGGCCCACTTGACACAGGCGCTCATCATGGGCGGCGGGAAACAGCCTTGGAAGCAGCCTACCGTGTTCTTGATAATCGTAAAGTACACGAATGATATCTGCCAGATATAGAGGTGCAGGTCTCCCTGGAAGACACATTGGCTGTGACCCAAGTTAGTAAGGCGCTCGCTTCATTTACTTTCGCGTCAATCAACTCACCGTGAGCGCTTCTGTATGATGCTGCTCCTCGCCTCAAGATATGCCTCTCTCGCGCGGTCCTCGTAGCCAAGGCGACTGAGCCAGCTGACGTGCAGCTTAGTCTTGCTTACTTCGCTGTGCGTGCTGCCCAGCTCGCGAGTGATAAGCCCAGCCAAGCGTGAGCACCTTTCCTCGACCTTGAATTCAATAAAGTCTTGTGCGACAGCATTGTTCTTGAGGCTTCGAGAAAGGCTCTTTAGCTTCTCCACTCGAACCACAGCCGGTTCAATCCGCTGAAGGGCAATGTCAATGTCAAGCTCGTCCATCTGACCCTCAACCCATCGAAGATTCTGCTGTTTCCCATCCACCTCGATGAGCATGTCCTTGATATCAGAGAGAGTTTCGAGAAGCTCCGTCTTCTGCAGAAGACCCGGGTCTCTTGATGCAAAGTAGTTGATGGTCTCCTTCGCTTTGTTGTTCGCCTCTCGCTCTGATTGGATGTTCCGCCGAAGGTCTTCCACTACTTTGCGAATGTTGAGCATGAGGGATCGCTTCTCAGGATCATCCGGCTTCTCTGTGCGGTAGATAACAGAACCCTGTCCCACGCCACGGACCATGATGGCATCTGTAAGCTTAGTTCTGCTGCTGGACGAATCGTTGGAGCCCGCCATGTCCACGACTTCAATATCGAGAATAGGCCAGCAGCGGTCAGCGACCAGCTTAACCGCAGGACCACGCGCCTCGGGATTGTCCGTTTTCCTCTTTTTGCGAGAGGCAATAAGTAGATGGTCGTTCAACAGAACAATCTGGATGGACCGTCTGGACTTGTACGTTGCGTTGTCAAGCTCAATCCAGGACCCAGCATCCTGGATGATATGACGACCAACTGAGTTTGGCAAGAACTTCTGTGACCCTTCAATTGTCTTGTAGAGTGCCTGTTCGCAATGGTTAGTTATAGTGCGTCATCCAGGTCATATAGCGTATACTGACCTGCATCTGAGAGTTCCACAGAGCTGCTCGGTCCACAACGGAGCTTCGCTTGTCTCTTTTGCTCATACCAGAAGAGAAAGAGTCCCCGTTTGTCCCGGGTGACTCCTCATTACGAGAAGAAGCAGATCGAAGTACTGTTGTGTTCGTCTTCAGTTCCGACATGAGGTTCTTGAGGTTACGCATCTCCTCCTTAAGCTTCTCTGCCTCCTTGCTGATCTTGATGAACTGAGTTCTATTCTGGTACACATTCTGCTGTAGGTCGTTCGAAGCCCGGGTCTTCAGCTTCTGTAACCGCTCCTCGAAGTCCGGTATCTCGTCCTCGGTTGCATTGGCCAGTGCGCTCGTGACGTACGCGTCAGGGTTGAGCCTCGGATCTCTGAGGGACTTGACATCGACGGTCGGTTTGCTGCCAACCGGCCCTCCCCGTGAACTTGGAGGGTCGGCCGCATCCGCTGGCTTCCGGTATGGCTCGTACTTGTCAAGGGTGGGCATCGTCGGCATCGGAGGGGCGGCCGTGACATCGAAGTTGTCCGGGATATTGTACCGCGTGGAGTATCGACGCTTCACGTAGTCCGATGTCTTTCCACCAGCCTGAGGAGGTGGTCTCGGGCGAGGCGTCACCTCAGCAGCCACGGGTCTCGCACCCCCCGAGCTTCTTGGGACGGGGACGCCATCGTTGGCGATGGGCTCCGAGATCTGGCGCGGTGCGCTGATCTTGGGTCGTTGGTTTCTCTTGCCTCCTTTCCGGAGGGAAATCCCCCTCCTCTCTTCCGACATTGTCGTTCTCGATGGCTGGTCGGTCGTTGAGTGGTGGGACCGGGGCGAGCCGTGGAGGGAGGGAGGGAGGTAGAAGCTCTGAGTGTCTCCCGCAGATGTGTTTCGTACCCCGTACAGTAGTCACATTGAGCAATTAGGTACCTAGGTAGCTGGCCACGACAGGGGTACTGCTACAGACTACTGGGACCCCAGGTACCTACGTACCCCCGGCGTAAAAATTGGCCATGAGCTCCAGCATTCGAGCTTCCAACCTCAAAGAACCGGATACCGGTCGCAACCTTGCAAACCTACCATTTTGCAAACGCAGGACCACTCATCACCACTACAAATATTACAGCCTCCTCCTCCCGCAGGAACCCCTCTTTTTTCTGCATTCCGCGACTGGACCCCTTGCTCAAGAAAGAATCCGGAAGAACTCACACAGACGCACAATGGCATCATCGCAAACCACAGTCATTGCGACTGCAACGGCCGCCGCAGTGGCGACCGGCCTCCTCGGTATAGATGCACCCGCAGAGACGACCATTGATGCGCTTCTTTGCTGACCCTGTCCGATCCTCAGCCTACGCCGTCTACTTCGATCACGCACGACGAAACAAGCCCGAGTTCAGGAGACATCTGCGGCGCAACGAGCGCAAGCAAGTACGACAGGCAAAGGAGCAGTCCGAGGTCGAGACCCAGAGCAGGCGCCAAGAGATCAAGGCGGCTGTCGATGAGGCCAGAGAGGAGGGCTTCCCCACAAGCGTGGAGGAGAAGGAGGCCTACTTCCTTGACCAGGTGACGATGGGAGAGCAATTGGGCGCAGACCGTGAGTGTGGCACAACATGGGCGGGCCGCAGCCTTGCCAAAGCCAGGGCCTCGCTGTGGAGTTCGTGGCTGACTATAGACGATAACGCAGCATCTCGCGCTCTGGAAGCAGCGCTGGCATTCTACAAGGGCCTTAAGGTTTACCCAACACCCGGAGACCTGATCAACATCTACGACAAGACGGTACCGAAGGTGAGTTCTACTCTATAGGACGCTGCGTGTTGTAAAAGTGCTATGCTTAACAACCCTTCGCAAACAGCCTATCCTCGACCTGCTCGCCGAGATGATCGCATACGACCCCAGCCTGAGACTGGAGGGCATGGCCAGCGCCGGCGGTGTCCCAGGCATGCCCAACCTCGCGAACCTTGCCGACATGCCCAACGTCGGTCTGGACTAAATAAAAGCCGAGAGGGAAACCTCGCGGGCAGGCTTTGAGGCAAATGTCTGCACGATTGAACCAACTCTTCCCCGCCTCCACTCTATGATGGCGAGAAGCCTACTATCAAAAAACTACTCGGGGGATTCGCATGTCGTGGAAGCAGTCGGACGGACGATGTAAAACATACTCCGGGGACCAAGGCCGCGGCGGTGAAAGTTGTACGATCCATTCTGTACACATACAAGGAAAGCGGTTGGACCGGATGCGGGTGCGGAATGGCAGTGATAATGAACTTTAGAAGACCTTCAAAATGCATTGATGACCATTCAAATATGTATGGCGCTTTGGGGTCCTCCAGGAATTTTACTTGAGTGTGGTTGACCAAATCATTGCAGACCTGAGCGTGCATGGGGCTTGATGATGTCAGAGGCAATAGCAGAGAATTCAAGTGTTGTGGAATACTGGCGGCGGATCTGACATCGCCACCTCTCGTCAAGTGCAGGGATCACTTCGTGAGAGTGAATTATTGAACGTGTGAAGCGGGTCTGCTAGTCATATAGATTCGATGTCAAGTGCAAGGAACTCCGGCACACGTCGACCCGTACTCAAGTCTCAATCGGTCTGCCCTTCCTGTCGACCCTTTGATCCCTGGGGTCAAATCCACCATTTCCCCATGTGGCCCACTCCGGTGTCTCCTCTCCCATGTATTCCTCTGGGCTGAATTCTCCGTCCGGGCCCCTCTCCTCAAGCAACTCAAAGTACCGGTCGTAGTCAATTAGGGTGTGCCACTTCCCGTCCACCCTGAATCGCTCACTCCCAAGCAAGATGCAACAGCTGTGGGCATGCTCTGCGGCGATGCCATACTGAAGACCCCGTCGATTGAGTTCGGCATCAAGCGCTGTCACAAACTCACACACCTCCGCGTAAAAAGGCACATTGGCCATGGAGAGGCCTGCACTCGAGGAAGTTGACGTGCCGCAGTAAGTCACGCCCTTGATCTCAACGAAACAGGGCAGAGCCTTTTCCACAAGGTCTGCATACCCTTGCACCTCATCATCGATGTTGAACCCCTTGACTAGTGTCAGTCTGAAGACTGTTCGCTGCTTGAACCTCTTCTCCCGTAGAATTTCCAAGCACCGCTGGAATCGTTCCCAGAAGTCCCGGTGTAGGGGTCTGTCAATCTTTCGCAGCGATTCCTTGTTACTCGCGTCTATGCTGACGTAAAGCTGTGTGACGTGCTTCAAAGCAGCAAGCTGGTCAGGGTGCTGCGCGTTGCAAACGAGGAAGCTGCTTATGTGTTCGCCGTGCAGCATTTCCAAGAACTCGTTGATGTGAGGGTAGAAAATCGGTTCTCCGACCAGCGACAATGCGCAGTGGCGGATCCTCATCGCCTCTGCGAAACGCTCCGCCCTCAATCCGGGCACCCCGCGCAGCATCTTGATCTTCTTGTAGTGGCCCTCTTTGACCCCGTTGAAGATCAAATCTGGAGGATCGACCACCCATCGCCAGGTTGTCCCGACAGGGTTTGTCCCATGCCGCCAGCAGAAGACACACTTGTTGGAGCACGACAATGATGGCGTGGTCTCCATACATTGATGAGACTTAATGCCGTAGAATGAGAACTTATAGCAAGAGCCACGGCCGCGGAGGGCAGACTTAGTCCATCGGCAAATCTTGACCCCAGAGTGTGAGCCTACAATCGAGTAGCCTTGCTTCGTCAGAGATTTGAAGGTAGGAGATTCCTTTGGAACCATCTCTTTGACGGTCTGAACCGGCGTCTTCCGCTTCGACTCGGTTGTAAAGTCAATGGCCAGGGGTGCGTTAGATTTCGTGTTGCCCTCATCCTTGACGTTTTGTAGCACCCTGCCGAGATCCTCCATGTCATCCATTGTTGATGAGGACTTCAATTTTCTCGGCTTCGGCGGTTCCTGGTCTTCGAAAATAACCTCTCCGTCATCTTCAGCCTCGTCGGCCTCATCATCGCTCTCCACGGCGTCTCCGGAGCCAGGAACACCCTCACCCAGGGTCCCATCGCGAGCCAACTGGCCAAATATGTCAGTCAGTCCGTTCGTCCACTCGCCAAGTCTTTCGGTGCCGTCACGCTTGACATCACCCATCCCAAGCGGGTATGCTCGCTTGCGATCTGTCAACTTCGACATCCATTTGTCGACGTCTTTCGCCTGAACGCAGTAGCCCTCTTCCTCCGTTGGCCAATTTTCTCGGTCGCCATATCCAAATACAGAATAGCCGAGTATGGTTGATAGAGGTGCAGTATCAATCCTGAAATCGTGGTGTGTCTCCTTTAAATGCTCCAAAAATGTGTCGTTAATCGTGTCGATGTTATAGCTAGGTAGCAAAAACAGATAGAAGAACTCCGTAGCGACATCTCCGTCGACGTCCAGCTTCGGTGGTGCAATGAAGTATTCGTCAAGGTCCGCTTCTGCCAAGTCAATGGCTTCCGGTTTCGCAAAGGTACAGCTGGGGCCGCTTTCTACTGCTTGTAGCAGTCCGAAGAAGTCCTCGACGAACTGCTTTGCAATCTTGTCGGTATTGCCTGTCACGGACGAGAAGAAGACCAGTGTCTTGATCTGCCTTAAACTAGACGCTTGCGCGTCTCTCCGTCTGTTCAGCTCTCCCTTTATTCTGCGCGGGCCTGCGGGCTTGACCTGCTTCGCCTCGTCGATCTTGTCCTCCGCGGGGCTTGGGATTGCGACCTTTTCGTGCGTCTTCTCATTGTAGATCCTGGGGAAGACATGGAGCGGCTCGTTGCCTTGGGTGATATGCAAGTACACGCGCACAAGTACCAGAACGGTGAAGGTGGACAAGATTATGGCGGTGCGGTTTGCGTGCCAGAACTCGATGGCGGCTGCGAACAATTGAATTAGTCAAACAATAGACCTGCGCAACGACCAATCCAGTGGCAGGACGATTGAGAACTTACAGTCTGGGGCCTCCAGCCAAGGGCTTGTAGGCAGATTGAACTCCATACCTACAGACAGCAAAACCTTGGTGGTGGTGGCACGAAAGATTTGGGCGAGGTGGAATTTGTCAACCACAGCAGGTGAATCGTTTGTACCCCGCCAATCCAGAAGCTCGGGTTTGATTCACAAGTATTTTCTACAAGGGTCCGCCGCTTGCTGGTGGGGGCGGTCCGGGGCTCTGCAGGGCCAAGGGTTTGGAGCTTGGTCGGTGCGGGTGCTACTGCAGTAGATAGATACCTGGGTACTTCGGTACAAGTTCAAGAACAGTTCCCCTTCATGAAGACGGTCGAACGGGTTGCACCGAACTCCCAATATCGAGACTTGGCCGTAGACCCTGCTCCGGGGAGATTGCCTATAGGACAAGTAAAAGTATAAAACTGAACATAATCATACGGTTGTTACAGCAGAAATTTTGCATGCAGGGTATCGACCAGGAGATATCATGCAGTACGGGGTTTGTATGTACCGATGCTGGAAGGCACGTGGGTTCGTGTCGCGTTTGAAGCATCTGGTAAACCTTCCCAGTCGGCCTGATATCTCCTCGATTCGATTCCGTCGGTTTGCGACAAGTCAATTTCGACCCGTAGACTGCATGCAAACGCCGCTCGGGATATCTGTGGTTCTCTGTGGCATATAGACCCGCCCACGGCACGGCCTGCTCCATCCTCCAAGCAAGTCTTCTATGTAACTCGTCTCCCTTTTCCCACGTTCGATTCCCCACGCGACGCGTCGCCAGCAACAAACCAACACGACAGGAACCCACCATGCCGCCTAAGAAACGACCTCATGAGGTCATTGACCTGACAGATGACGATCCTGTTGTGGTAAAGTCAGCAAAGCCTCGCTTTTCGGGACCGTCAAGCCAATCTTCTTTGTACAATGGGTCATCACAGCGTGAACGCGGCCAGTCATCCTATGCCTCATCCTCCCAATCACTATCCCAGAATGGCTCTGGAAGTCAACGCTCTGGGTACGGATATTCTCAGAGCTCTTTTGTGGACGACGAACCTGAGGTTCTAGACCTCACCCAAGCCGATGATGGTCCAGCTCTTCAGCTTTACGGGACCACCGACAATAAGATTGTCGGTTGCAGATACTACGATGGAATCGTTAGCCCAGGCGAGCTTGTTGTTCTTCGAAGAGAACCTTCCAACCCGTTAGTCCACTAGTCTAACACTTCTTGGCTCTTTGTCTCCTAATATCTACTCTTAATGGCAGGTACGACCGCAACGCTGTGAGAGTCGACAATGTCCTTGGATCTCAAGTTGGGCATCTGCCTCGCAAGCTGGTAGAGAGACTCGCGCCTTATAGTAAGTAGCTCCTGGACGAGCCTCTGGACCTTTCAATTGATATCTTCCATCTGTGGTCTGACTCGCCGCCTGTGTCATACCTGCTTGACAGGCTGCAGCTTGTGAGACATGCTGTAGGCGCGAGTCGAACACGTCCTCCATGATATTGTACTGAGTTTCTTTCTCAATGAACTGATAGCTGACCATTGTGCTATAGTGGACTCGGGAGATGTTCTTGTCGAGGCATCGATCCTCGGAGAGAAAGGCTACTTTGACTGTCCGGTGAAACTGACTCTCTACGGCTCGGCTGACCCAATCGCGAGGGCTTCCCTGGAGGAGCGCCTGAAATCTGACAAGCTGCTGAAAGCCACTCAGTTGAAACAAACCAGGCCCAAACCGCCAGAACCGCCTCGAAAGAATGCAATGGGCCTCAAGAGTAGCCAGTCAAGGGCTGGACTTCCTGCCGAACCTGAGATATCTCTCGACCAGCTCGCTCAGCTCAGCCAGGCCGTCCAGTTCAGGAGTGGCGACGACAATCTCAAGACTTTCGCCATGGACGAGGAGGCCTTGTCCAAGTTGCCCGAGGCGGAGCAGCCGCAAGAAATGCAGTCGACCCTGCTCCCGTACCAGCTGCAAGGTCTCGAGTGGTTGCGCTCGAGGGAGGATCCGCAATTCCCCCCTCAGGGCTCTTCTCAGGTCACGCAACTGTGGAAGCGAGATTCTCGGGGACGCTTCAACAACATTGCTGCCAATTTTACCACGGCACGGACTCCAACTCTGGCCAAGGGAGGAATTCTCGCAGACGATGTAAGCATCACTTTTCACCTGTCACGGATCCCCGTCTTTCGTGTTTTGGAATATCCCAGATTGCAACACTTTAGAATACGAAGCATGACTAACGTCACCATTAGATGGGCCTCGGCAAGACACTGCAGATGTTGAGTCTTATTCTGTCAGACAAGAAGGGGGCGGGACCAACTCTCATTGTGGCTCCTGTATCTGTGATGGTAAGGCTGCCTCTAACGATCCTCTTTCTCCTTTTCTAGACAAATTGCGCCTTGCTACAAGAGCAGATCGAACTTCCGCTTTTTATATATGGAACGAGCAACTTGCGCTAACATATCTTCTTAGAGCAACTGGGAACAACAGGCTTATCAGCACACAAAGAGCGAACACACGCCCAAGATTCTCATTTACCACAGGAGGAAGGCGACAGTCCAAGAGATGGTGAAGCACAAAATCGTCGTCACCAGTTACGGGACCCTGGGATCAGATCATATCAACAAGGGTCCGCTTTCGTCAGCCTCATGGCGCCGTGTTATCTTAGACGAAGGACACACAATCCGCAACGCCAAGACGAAGGCCGCCCTAGCGGCCTGCGGCTTGAAGGCAGAATCAAGATGGGTTCTCACGGGAACTCCGATTGTCAACAATATCAAGGATCTCCATTCATTGGTCAAATTCCTCGGTTTGACGGGAGGTATTGCCGACGACCTGGTCTTCAATGCCGTCATTACCAGGCCTCTGGGCTTGGGAGATCCTAGGGCTGAAGCCTTGCTGCAGTCTCTGATGCAGGATCTGTGCCTCAGACGGAAGAAAGACATGGCCTTTGTGGACTTGCGGCTCCCACCGAAATCCGAGTATGTTCACCGCATCGCCTTCAAGCCGGATGAGAAAAAGAAGTACGATGCTCTGCTTTCTGAGGCCAAGGGCGTCCTCGAGAAGTTCCAGTCGAAACAGAAACAAGGGCAGAAGGCCGGCACGTTCCAGCACGTCTTAGAGCAACTCCTGCGGCTTCGCCAAACCTGCAACAGCTGGACACTTTGCAAGGAGCGAATCGTGGACCTGCTCAAGACTCTCGAGGACCAGGATGTGGTCGTCCTCAACGACAGGAACCGCAATATCCTGCAGAAGGCACTCCGCCTTTACATCGAGAGCCAGGATGAATGCCCCATCTGCCTAGACACCCTGTCAGCGCCGATGATCACTCACTGCAAGCACGTCTTCTGTGGGGATTGCATCCGCAAGGTCATACAGACCCAATCCAAGTGCCCCATGTGCCGCACGCCCCTGACCGAGGAACAGCTGCTTGAGCCCGCGCCTGAGACTGCCGGCGAGGAAGAGGGAGACAAGCCTCAGGCGGAGACACAAAGCTCAAAGACGGAGGCGCTACTGAAGATCCTGCAGGCGACACTCAAGAACAAGGGCTCAAAGGTAGTCATATTCTCTCAATGGACCACGTTCCTGACTATCATTGAGCAACAGCTGAAAGAGGCCGGCTATGGATACACTCGCATCGACGGGTCGATGACTCCTTCAGCCCGGGACAGCGCGATGCGTGCCCTCCAGAAGGATCCGAGCACGCGCATCATGCTCGCGTCACTGGCTGTCTGCAGCGTTGGGCTGAATCTGGTCGCGGCAGACACTGTGGTATTGACAGACTCTTGGTGGGCGCCAGCTATCGAGGATCAGGCTGTGGACCGTGTTCACCGGCTAGGTCAAACCCGGCCGACCACCGTGTGGCGGTTAGTGATGGAGGGCAGTGTTGAGGAACGCGTGCTGGACATCCAGGCCGAGAAGAGGCAGCTGGTTGGGAAAGCCTTCAAGGAGAAGGTGCAGGGCAAGAAGGCCAAGGAGACGAGGATGGCGGATATCATGAAGTTGCTGACTTGAAGGGGGATTCATTGTCACAGTAGGCATGTATGTGCAAGAACTCGCTGCTACTTAGTACCTAGGATCTCGTGATCAGAACCTGTTGCTCTTTCTGCACTCAAAATGGGATCGGACGAGGCGGCATTTTGCCAAACAGTCAACACCTTTGAGGTGACACAATACTGAGCTTGTACGATTTTCTGGACATCCTTGCTGCAAGACCCATGCAGCGCCCAGCTTCTCTTATACTGTAGATCACCGTCTCCCTGGCCTCCGTAGTTCTCTGAGGGTTATTATTCTCAATTGCTCGAGGATTCTTGCAAAGCTGGGCCCTCACATGTCCGCGAGGCTAAGCCAAGTAGCATGCAATATCATTTGCACGTATGACCCAAGCTCAAAAATCCCATCACATTTAGGGGGCGGTTGCGTTTCCAATCCCCCATACATATAAAATGTACGTGGTGCCTTCATACAACCATCACATTTAACTTCCCAATCTCGAGTTGCGAAATTTTGAACAGACCTCTTCCATTCAAGATACTAATCTGATGTCAGGGGGAGTACTCTTACTGACAGCTTGTCCTGCTTGAAGGACAAGCTGACCCAGAGCAATGATGAGAGACTAATCTAAGCTCATTTATATGATTCTTATGATATTTCTCAGTGTAACTCGATAGATCTCTGATACCTTCTTGTGATTCGGTTTCTATATGCACAACTGTATGTTACCAAGTGGAGACGAGTTTTATCTGGATTAGCGAGCACAGATGCCGTCTAGACAACCAAAGTTTCGCCGTCTAGTGTTTTCTTTTCTTTTACTTCCTTCTCTTTTTCTGTTCATGGATCCATGCTTTCATATTGTACATGACATCAAGCATAATGCTAGCTGCTCATGAATTATGCTCGCCCCTGATATCTATAAATGAAAGTGATCGTATTGCTACTATCTTTGTTAGAATTCCTACCTCCGAATTTAAGAACAGAAGGCAGCAAGCCGAAGTTGTATGAAAAGCTTACAAATAGAAATAGCATATCATACATCTCTCCTTATACACAATGCACCTTACTCGCGAGTATGAAGGACCTAAAACGAAGATCCACATCGCACGCGCCTGAAGCATCTTCAGTTCTAGACGACCCAGCTCTTTGTTAGGATTAAACGGAAGCCGGATTTAAGGGGTGGAAAGGGCCTTGATTTTGTCTTCAAGCCAAGATCAGCCACATCGATACCAGGCCACCTCCACTCGTAACCGAACCTGAAATCAAGAGTCTGAAGTTGGTGGCGCCTCGTCTTGGTTTCTGCAGATACGGCGCCTCTAGTTCCTCTGTTTTAGCATGTGACATGACCTCTCCCACAAAGTGCGGTGGTCTGCTGTTAGAATCCACGCAGAAAAGAGTCTGTCACCCCCCAGCAGTACATGTCCACTAACGCCTACTTTATGCGCTCGCTTATTGCTTGTTGGCAGACAAGAAAATATGGTGCACACGAGCTTCTACTTGGTGTCTATGACTGTGCTGTAGATTCTTGGCTTATTTAGGCTTGTCAAGAATGATGGCACAGTGTGGCCATGTTATGACACTTCTCAATTTCCTGATGGAAGCCTCGTGCGGCACCGTCGTTCCCTCTGCTGTACACCACTGCCTGCCTCGGTACCTAGGTGTCTTTATGCCTAGTCTGCTCTGGTAATCCTCTTGGTGTTTTGGCGCATTTGGCTTCTTATGTCTAAGGGACTGGCTAGCACGTAGCTGCACCTGAGCTCTAAGCTCCAGAGCTCTATTGTATTAAAACCATTGGTTTGTTTCCACTCCCGTAACCTTGAAGTTTTCTACATTCTAAAAATTAATGCTGGGTTGAGCAATTTTACCTATCGATCGCTTGTCCTGCTCGAGGGACAAGGAAGCACAGAGCAATGATGAACATATAATCTGAGCTCACCTACTCATTCCATCTTTTTGCCTTTGTGACCCAGCCGTAGTTGTGTTTGAACGTCTGCCTGCCGATCTGCGCCAACCTCTTCGGCCAGTGGCCGTGTCGAATTATCAACGAGATTGGAAACATTTTCAGATGAGTCCCGCACACTGGTCCGCATGCTTTATGTGCTGGCGTATAGGATCCGCAAAGAAAAGGTAGGACTTGAACTCTGCTACATGGATAGATCCATCATATCCAGTCTCGACTCAGTGCTAACTGAGTGCGTTGCAGTTCAAAAGCAACTTGACAATATCCAGATGGCTATATCCAGCCACTTCGTCAAGAGCATTACCAAATGAAAGAAGTATCTGGCTTGGCTGCACATTGAAATACCTATGGGGTAGCGGAATAGTCAAATCCCCTATTCCTGCTGTCGCTTGGAATGCTGTTGCCACGCCTGTCTATGGGTGGACCGTTTCAGTTGGCGCTGTAACCGAGGAAAAGCTGGATCGTCTTTACCTTTTTCTAGCAGTGCTCCAATGTGAATGCACGACCACGAAATGCGGCTTGAAGTGCTGTTTTCCCGTATTCACCTCTGCCCGGCACCGTCAACGTCCGCACTTACTTGGGTGAGGAGCTCTACGAATCTAATCTGTGAGCTCTTGTAGCCGTTTTTCTCATCACATTGAGAATGTTCGACTTGAAAGTGAGAATTGGAATGGCGCCTGCGTTCAGTATCTCTCGTACAAATCCAAGTCCAAGTCCACCCCCCATTCTGACCCATGTCGTCAATAGCGAACCTGGTCGAACCTGCGCCCCCGTTTCTGAACAGATACTTGAAAACGTTGTTGCTGATTTCGTTCTTAATCCGTGCACATCCCGAAATCGTAAGTTACCCTCATACACTGGTAAACGCTCAAGAACCGAGCCTTAAAAATAAACACAATTGGTGGGCACGTGGCCTCAGCCTCATGCCGCACCCTCTGAAGGGAGCAATACTAGTATAGTTGCCGGCAGCCAACCCGAAGACAAATCAGCTGTGAAACTCCGCTTTCTAAAAAAGAACTCGACCTGTTAAAATGAAGAGAAACTTGGGGGTGGCAAATGATCTACATAATAGAGACTGTTTCAGAGCGTTGATTTGACGCTCCCTAGCAACAAGAGTGATGACTCTGCCAATGTATCTAGGGAACGTAAAGGGAAAGATGTTGGATTTCTCACGTGTCTGCCACGAGTCTGTCGCGAGTCTGTCACGAGAGAGTCAGAGGGCAGGTTATGATTGGTGTTGAAGTATCTACTAAGCAATAAGAAGGGCCGCAAGGAAGCCATCGTTTTCTTTGTGCTACGAGTCAGCTGTGTTAAGCAAGGGACGCAAGGCCCTTCGAGTGGGGGCTGGCTCCCACCTGGGACTGATGGAGGCTCAGCTTCACCAAAGTCAACCAGATTTTGGTCGCACAAAACTACGGAATGATATAATCTCTTGAGCGGTAGGACTTGTTTGAAACAGCTCGGACTACGCAGCATAATCATCGAGGAAAACTCTGGGCAACCAACCAACCAGCAGGACGGACGATGTTATTTTCCGTACATTGTGATTCCTTCTCGGCTCGACGCCACGCAGCAACGGGGCTTTGAAAGACATTGAGCAACAAGTATTTGTATGCCAAGCCAGATTGGGAATCCAAATCGTGTATTACAAACAGTCGACCAAACTCAGGTGACCAGGCTTATGTACCGAAGCTCTTTCTATCAGACTCAATTGGTTGGATTCTCCAACGTCGTGCAAATGCTGCCTCTGCTGATCCTTCTTACCATTAGGTTCACGCAAGGCTTCATCAGATACTGCAAATTTAGCCATGCAAGCAGGGCGATCCCAAGCCCAAGCGGAACATGTCGACCAGACTTATGTATAACTTAGTGGAGTTTGGTGGGATGAGTATAGGGAGGGAATACTTTAAAATAGTGAAGAATCCCCATTTTTCTTCAGTGTTGGTTTCCCATCCAGTCTTTCACAGATATGCTGAGGCACCCTACCCATGACCTAGGTATCTTAGAGTACGGTTGTTATTACTTCCAAAGTTTATATTCTGTTCGAGAATGGCCTCAACGGCAAGCGCAACAACTTACCTTGCTCTTTTAAGCCTATTAATATCCTGTGTACCGGGGCTCTACTGGATCTTCATATGCATTCTCCGATTAAGCACAAGCAGAAAGCATCAACGTGATCAGCATTCCGACACACCACTACCAAGCCACCAACGAGCAGCGCAAACAGCCTACTCGCTCGACGAGTACCATGTCAGCTCCTTCAGCATTCCACATTACACAGTCAGCAATAGTAGTTGCCAAACCTCCAACACAGTCCAAAGATTTCCAAGGTATCATGTGCTTGTTCCGGACCACGAAATCCAGGCTGTATGGCTCAACGCCACATCACTTGGCTGCCGACCTCCTCAAGCCCAGATCGGCAACTCATCAGGACAAGAAAGGCTAGGAAACGAGATCGGTGAATTGGAGGCGCTGAATCCTCGCTTCGACGAATGAGAGAGGCTAGTCTATGGTCAGCAAGAGGCTTGACCGCTGAGGTGCACCTGGCAGAGGTATATGGGGGTTTGTGAATCATTTACGTACTGTAACACGCAAATGGGTTTTATTCGTGCCTCTAGCTTGCAGACAGTGTGAGAGGGGCGATATTTTACGGTTTATCTAGACTTTAGTCCGCCTACTACCTAGGTAGATAGCTTTTAATAAACCTTGATAGGGACACTACAACTTCAAGTGTTAGAAAACATAAATAAATTACATACTTTATTACTATACCACTGCCACACCTTTAAAAATTATTATAATTTATATCAGAGCCCCTATAGCTAGACTAATAGTATTATCTTTGTGATCACCTTCTGTAAGTAGTTCCTCTATAGAACGTTGTTCCGTAGGAGAATATCCTATAGGTTTTATAAGAGGTTCTTCCACAGGAGGTTAGCTAGGGTTTCTTTTAAGGAGGTTTGGGGGTTGGTTACTGTGGCCGCAGAGCGCACACCCAAGTAAAACTTGTTGACCTCAATTCCTAAAACTTGGTATAAGCTGTAAATGCTATAAAAAGTCGGCGCCCCAGGGGGGCGGGGGGTAATCAGAATATGCATGTACACTACAGCTTGACCTCGGGAGTGAAGGGCGACACGAAAGCGTCAGCAAGGATCTCCTATGTGGCCGTGAATGCGGTCAAGGCGTGTGAGATCCTTACGCCTCGTTATCGCCTGTCTTCATCATTATATAATCTTTAGTACGGGACAGGACTATCATACAGAAAATATAAGCAAACACGACACGAATTAGCATGACAGTGACCAACCAGCTGATGCATAGGCAGGGAGACATCGTCCCATGCGGCTGGGCGAATCGAGCCTCCACGTGCATGCCGATCGACAGCAATGGCAATTGCAATGACATTATGCTTGGGGACCGGGGCGGTTGCAAGCGGGATAGTCAAGTCTGGGCTCGATTCTCATATGTGGAGGCGGGAACGATATGATATGAAGCTGGTAGAAAAGAAAAGCTCTTGTTCACGCTGACATGAACGCGCCCATCACTTTTGAAAGTGTATCGAATTGCATCGTTCATATTGTCAGCCGAGCAAAATGATAGATTGTCTGCCTTTGTTTGAAAAGCTAACCTCGGCAATACATTCTACGCCATCAGGATTAAGTGCTCATCTAGTCTGATTAGCAGCCCGAGTCAGCCCTCGTCTTAGCCTGACTGTGGTTGCGCGTCGGCCGTCACACATAAAGTCAGTCCAGTCCAGTCCCATCAGCAAAACATGACCCCGTTGCCGATCTCTGAACTGATAAGGACCTCAGGGGTGATACAGGCATGCATGGGGTAGAAAGGCAGGTTTTCCTGGTTGTGTGGGTAGAGCCCATGTGCACGAGGTGGCCCGTGGTGTTGCCCGAGCCTACCCTAGGGTCAACTGGTAACGGGTCTGAACGGCTAAGCCCCTCTTTGCCGCCCGGGGGAGAGGCTGACAACAACGGGTGAGCACGCAATTAGGATCATGAATTGCGACCGCCAACCCACGTCTCGACTGCTGGCCCTGGCAGACACATCGGTGTGGTATCGATATCAAAACACCTGGTGATGATTTTCCATGACCCTTTTCGTCGTTGGTCGAGATTGATGGGAAACACTCCCAGAGAGTGACCACGAGTGTTCCGACTCAACCACCCCCAAATCTGCGGGACGCTCCGAGACTGGCCGACAGTACCCATTTCGGGAGTTGGCGCGCCCGACATCGCTGATAACAGTCTGTTTCGACCTGCAACGTCTGCCTGACTGCACACAATGGACAGCCGTGGCTGCAGTCAAAGGCCTGACAGTCAATGGCAGCGGCCGCAGCCAACAGCCTTCCGCCAAACATGCTCATCCCGTCCCCGCCCCGCCAGTCGTGCCTCCCCGTGACCTGACCCATAAATGTCGCTGCTCACACTTGAGAGCCCCCTTTTCTCCGGTACTGCGAAATGCCCACCCATGTTCCCCTCCCCATCTAGTCCCCACCCGGTCCAGCCGTCGATTGCCTCAAAAGCATCAACCATCAGGATACTTGTTGCTTCTTTAGCAAGATCTTCATCGTCATCATCATTATCATCGTCGTCGTTGTCGCTGTCGTTGTCGTGTTCTTGCCGTAGAAACCTTCGTGTCGCTGGTCTGCACACTCTTCCAGCCTGGCTTGTCGTGACTGTTGTTTGACTTTTGTTGTCTTGTTCGCGGTATCGTCATCATGGCCGTCGGCATCGCCTCGTACCCCGCGCAGCCTTGCATGGCTGCTCCGTCTGAGAGCCATCACTTCGATGACCTCGTCCAGGCTCTCAAGGATGTACTGGGTCCCTCATCGGGCCTTGACTCCAAGGACGTCGACCTCAACTCCATCATGGACCTCATGAACAAGTACGACGCGAAAGAAAACGGTTGGGTACCATTCGCTATCGCGGATGCGGACCTTCCCTATACCAGAAACCTCGTCGACGAGGGAAATGGGAAGAGCAACCTGGTAAGATCGTCCGTATACCGTGAATGCCGTCGTTGACGCTGACGTGATTCTCCCCTGGCAGCTGGTCCTCGTGTGGACACCCGGCAAAGGCAGCCCTATTCACGACCATGGCAACGCACACTGCGTCATGAAGATTCTTCGCGGTAGCCTGACAGAAACGAGATACGAGTTCCCCGACTTGGACCAGGCACAGCCCATGCGCGTGCTGACCGAGCGAACATCGAAAGAGAATGACGTGGCATACATGGCCGATGAGCTGGGCCTGCACAAGGTAGAGAACAAAGGCAATGACTATGCTGTCTCCCTACACTGTAGGTTATACATAGCCCCTGAATCCAGCCTCGCCCCAAGGCCTTGGTCAGCCTTGCTGCAAGGCTGTGTAAGGCGCCGTGTATATGAATGACGCTGAGGCTGACCCCCTGCATCAGTATACACGCCGCCCAACGTTGCCAGATCAGGTTGCAACACTTTCAACCCGATCACGGGCGAGAAGAAACATGTGGCCAAGTGCGGCTACTACTCCAAGTACAAGCAGCGAGTGACTGAGAAATAGAATAGTCCTCTTTTCGCGGGTTTGGGTCACCGCTTGGTGAGACCAGACCCGTTTGGACGTCGCAGCCTCGTGGGCTGGCGTATGATTGAGCGCTTGCCCGTGCAACATCGTCAGGAGGCTCCGTCTTTTTGGCAGCAAGACTGCATGTGCGGCTTTCGCGGGCCTTCCAGGCCAGATTGGATATCAGGCATCTCGGTATCGGCGTTGGGGATCAAGACTGATGAAATGTTGTTTTGCGTTTTCGAATGTGGTGCTGGTTGAAGACATGTTACGGGGGACTTTGAGACCGGTGACAGTGAGAGCGTTTTTGGACAGATGTAGTCATCAATAGCGCAGTCAACACTGAAACAAAGCGAAATGTTGCATACAAACCGAATGGAGGTAAACAATATCGACGTGACCGTGTTGACAAGTGACAGCGACGACCGAGACGACGTGTATGGAGTTCTACAGAGCAAACCGCTGTCCGAGGGGCGTCTTGGGTCTTATTGCGCCAGATGCTCCCAGACAATGTGCCTCTCGCCATCCCCCGAAACGGAATGGTGCGATTGAATCATCGAGCACGCCATCAACTCCAGGTGCTATTGGCTCTCTGGCGCCTTGAATCAAGGGCGCCTCCCGAGTGCCAGGGCGCCGCCTAAATCACGCCTTACCGAGCCGTCGCGGGCGACCCGCGAGCCGTCCGACAGCCGTTTCGGTCGTCCTTCAGCAGGGCCGTTGGCTTACATACGCTCAGGGCTGCCACTTTGACTTCATGTGTTTGGACTGGTGATGACTGCATGCTTGTGATTGTTCCCTGAGGATGCCAGGCAAATTGTTGTTTATAAGGATAGCCAGTCATCGTTTAGAGACGTGTGTATGTGGGAACGTGCTGGGGTTGAATCCGCCACTAGGAGTTGATAATGAGATGGCAAAGTTTCTGTGTACCTAGGCCCTTAGATGTTGCGTGTAAGCCACTTCTTCAACCCGCACTTCCAATCAGATGTGTCCGAGGTCTCCGAAGTAGAGATTCACAAGTACAGTATATTTACCAAAGACTACCATACAGAAGATTCCAGGTGCGTATATCTGACAGCACTCGTCCACAAGAGAGTGCCTCTCGTAATCTATCTCAAGTCCTTGGCTGTCTTGCTAAAAGCAAGAGATAATCCCACCCTATCACACTCCCTAAATGAGGTCTCAACCGCTACATTTCTAACTCCCACCTCCTGAATTCTTCGATTTTCATATTATAAAGCTGTTTCTCCAATGTACCTGCTGGTTTAGCTTACCTGAATCCTTCGTTTAGGAGCACCACATTAGGAGGTAACCTACGGGGGATTGTCCCGTAGGAGGTTGTCCCTTAGGAGATTGTCCCGTAGGATTTCCAGCAGTGAGGATCATAGATACTTTAAACCCATCTCACTTCAACCTCCAGCCGAAGCTGCTAGCAAGCAAGTCGAGGTGTGGTCGACCAGCGCATATTCATCACCACAAGAACTGTTGATCAAGCGCCTGTTCCCAGTTCCAAATGCCCGATCAGCCCCCCAACACTCAGGGCCAGCCACTTCCGTGCTGGCATCCTATCGATGACAGGGTACTCGAGGAGATCTACTACGCAGACCAGGCCATCTACCCGGCGCCTCTGCTAACCTACGAGCGCATGAGGAGCTGGGCCACCAGCTGCCCAGATCTGAGCATTTGCCTGCGCCGGCACGAGGCCGGGCACGATCCTGCCGCGGAGGGACTGATAATCGTGCTACCGGTGGTGGAGGAGTACTGGGCCCGCCTTGTCACCGGCGAGCTGAAGGAGCATGATGTTGACCCCAACCGCATGTTCCCACGGACTGGAGCTGCTGGTGCTGCTGATGCTCATCTGGAGGCGGTGAAAGTCGGACTCCATGTGTTCCATATCGAGCGACAGTCTGCTGGCGGAGGAAAACCTGGATTCACCACCATGGCGCTGGAAGAAATCCGATCCCGGGTCGGTGAGAGGTCTCCCTCGTGGGATATTGTGGGATACTCTGGTATGTGGAACTGCCGATCATCGTCAAATCAAAGACGAGGCGCGGAACCTGTGAGCCACGCGACAAGCTGACGCTGTAGTAATTTATCTTGTAGCCCTGACTGCCACTCCGCAGGGAAATAGGGCTTTCAAGAGACTTGGCTTCACATCCAGATACGTTGAGACCAAGGACGATGGTGATGAGGCCGAGATGCTGATGCGGGACGGCAATGGCGCATTCAGCTCGCGGTAATGCTGCCTTTGGGACGGGCCGATCCACAACGGGATGCTCACCAGCACAGACTACAGCTGAGCACGGTTCCAAAATCAGGACACTCGACCAATGTCGGACGTCTCGCCGTCCGTATCATCAGACCGTCTTGAGCTTATAGAAGGCTACTACGAGGAAAAGCTCCGGCTTCCCACAGGGCAAAGGACGTCCACGCTGTGTCCGAAGAACGGCGCAAATCCTAGATGACCCCGTTCCGCAATAAGTTGGTCATGCCTTTGCCTGCTGGTCACAATCCCGTGGTACAAGAGACAAGCCTTGCTGCACACCTGAAGTCCGACAAGATCGGAATAGTCATCACCCAATACCAGAACCATGAATCTTTCACTTCAGGACGAAGCCTGTGCTCGGTAGAGCGGAGATCTTTCAATTGCTCGGGATCCTAGACTGGACAGCCAGCCTGACGCTGTCATATGAAGAACAGCTTGTGCGAAATCATTCTTCGCAAACAGTCCCCTCCTTTCTATACGGAAATGTGATGCCAGGCCGCGCAACTGCTTCCCAACTTTTGATGTGATGCCGTGATTCGCTTTGTACAGAGCATATAGTACATTAAAACGTCGTTATATGGTCGTCGAACTCCATGGGTATCGTTTCCGCCTTTTCTACTCGTTGATCTTGGCCAGGATCCTGTAGGGAGAATGTCAGCGTTCCCGGTTCTCTACACAGAAATGGGACCTGCGGAGGAAAACTTACTCGCTGTCCCTGAACAGAGTGTACTCGTCCTCGCCAACCTTGACGGGGGAGCCGCCGAACTAAGACACAACCATGTCAGCAAACAATTACCAAATCCAAGCTATGCGATCTTCCATCTGGGGTCGGTGGTCCTTACGGTGGGGATCAGGACCCGGTCGCCAGCCTGCACACCCACGGGCAGCCTCTTGCCCTCCTTGTCCAGGGCGCCGGGGCCGACGGCGAGGACCTTGGCCTCGTTGAGCTCCTTGACGCTCGACTCGGGCAGGAAGATGCCGGAGGCGGTCTTGGCCTCGGCCTTGACGCGCTGGACCAGGACGCGGTCCAGGAGGGGCACGAGCGACTTGACGGATCGGATGGAGGTGGCCTATGCCGGGGGTACGATGGTCAGCGAGAATCCCGGCTCAGTGTATTGTTTCCCACACGGCGGCAGTGTTCACGGTGCAAAGGAGGTCCCATCCGCTGCACCAGACTCGGCAGCTGTGCGCGCGGGCAGATCGGCGGGTCTTCCCAGAGCTGAGCTCCGGCCGCCGGGCGTTGCGCAGCAGCAGCTTGGGTGCCGGTGTCCTTGGGGATGGGCCGCGGGCAGGAATGGCGGACAGCACTTACCATTGTGAGCGCGGGGAATGAGGCGGAGGCTGAAAGAGCAGGTTGGAGTCAATTGAAAGCGGGAACTGGTGTGTATGCGTTGTGAAGTTGGGCAGGTGGGAGAATGGGAGGTCCAAAAGTTCGAAGTGAGAGAAACAGCTAGAAAAAAGTTAATGACTAATGGGAGCCGGGGCCGAGGCCGGGTGCTGATTGGTGGAAGGGCTCCACTCTCGTGTAAGTGAGGACGGAGGACGACCTCGTCTCCAGATCGCAGGTACCCTGGCAACCTGCGCATCTTCTTCAGCATAACAACGTTGATGTGGGAGATGACGGAACAGTCTGCTGCTCTCTCCTGCGCATAGTAAGAACATGTCCTGGGCCTCCTAATCCACAAATCCTCTCAGCTTGGTGCGCCAAATCATCTACCGCAAAGATAAATGTAAAGTGAGGCTTTGTATTTCAAGCTCCATTGAGCCGGGGCTTTGCTGGTCGATCAGCAGTGACTCTACAAGTCAGAACGACCGAAACCACGATATGAGAAGCACATAGTCATCGGAAGAAATTTAAAACTCGTATTCTAAGTCTGTTATCATATGTCATGGGAAATCAACCCTCGCCAGTACAATACAATGAACAGTAACGCTGGCACGACCCCCAAGATCCAATCTCTCTATCCGCCAGCCGCCGAAATGCAAAACAATCATTGACGCTCCCGACCATCTGTAGCCTAATATCCTTGATGCAGTAGTCTCGAGCGCCCTCCCCCGGAACGCCACTATACACAGATTTCTTTCATGCTATTCCCTCCCAACCTCTCTCTCTGTGGCGAAGCGCGTGAGAGCTCATGCCCCTCCCTCCTATGACGGACGATGGCCCTATTCTAGGATAATCCAAGACTCGTCCAAATTTGTGAGCCCTGGGTCCGCATCCGCAGCATCCACCTTTTCCCATCACGGGCAATCTAGGCCCGGTGCTGAATGGCGCATCGAATGTCAAACTGAATCTTGTGACGTGTCTTTCACGCTCCTCGACATTGTTCTGCGATTGTCCAGCCGTCTCCTACTTGGTGGCAGTCGATCCTGACGGGGGCTCCAAGACGTGTGTGTGATCAGTAGCATTGATGACCTTGCCCTGCTCCACTTGCCGACAAATCTCAGTGTTGCTCACCCAGTTATCCTCCAGGATCTCCTCCATCTTCGCCCGCTTCTTCGGGTCTATCTCGAGCATCCGGCCAATGACGTGGCGGCTTTCCCTCGGCAAGAGTCTCAGAATCCTCCAGGGACCTCGAATTACTTCCTTCTTCTCGCCCGACGGTGTCGACGTCGATGCTTCGCCAGATGGCTTCTCGCCATTCTGACCTGTCTTCGACTTGTCTTCTGGATCTGCCGGGAACATGTCTCTCTGCGGCATATCGTGCAATGCACTTTCTGACTTGACCGGGGGCAGTATCAGTTTCTTCGGATCGTGTCCAGGAGTGGGCTCTGCCGCAAAGAGTTTATACGAGTTGTCTGTCAGGCGCGGGACTTTCCAAGGGAACCTGCGCAAGCTCATGCAGCAGTAGATAATGGCCAGTGACCATATGTCAACCGCCGCCGGGTCGTATTTTCGCTCCTCATAAACCTCGGGTGCCAGATACGGGTCGGAGCCGACGATTCCTGTGGTCACCGTCAGCGAAGTTCCCGGGGCGGGGGGGAAATCATGCCCGGCTCACCTGAAGCAAGAACAAGATTGTTCTCGAAAGGATACTTGAACACATGCGCACTACCGAAGTCGATGATCTTCATAATGCCGCGGTCATTGACCACAACATTATCGAGTTTGAGATCTCGGTGCGCAAGTCCCATGCTGTGCAGATATGTCACGCCGCTGAGAATCTGCAAGAAACAACATGAGACTTCTTCGCGCGACATCTTGCCCGTCATCACGATGGCAAACAGGTCATACGGCGCGTACTCCATGACCTCGAACCACTTGGTCTTTTCCTGCACAATATCCAGGGTTTCAATGATATTCCCATGATGCAGGGAAGATCCAATACAGTACTCGGCCGTCAGCTTCTTGACATATTCCTTTTCTGTCTCGTAGGAATGGCGTGGGCGGAATTCCTTCACCGCGAAGACCGTATTATCTTCGCTTCGCTTCATCAATCTCACCGAGCCACCAGCGCCGGACCCAAGAACTTTGCCCAGCTTGCCATACTTGGACGTCAGGCCGTGGTCGTCACCAAATGGTATCTGCGCTGTCGATCTTGAGCCAGGCGGTGTTCTGTACCCGGACCGAATGCTAGCTGCCGGAGACGCTGCTCGCTTCGCCTTGTGGTGACCGCCCATCTTGAAGAACCGCTTCAGATCTGACATAGAGCCTTGTCGACTGTGTGTCGTCCCATGGCTGTCTGTCTGATACATGTCTTGATTCTTGCCCAGGGCACTCAGCAACCCGGACGACTGCCGCTTATCCGTGGACGTTTTTGGCAGGCTCAGTGTCGACGAGCTGGGCGAAACCTTTCCCTTCTTACGGGAGAAAACGAAACGAGGCTCAATCTTCGCCTGCGGCTGGCGTTTGCTGGCGGCATACGGGTTGTCGACGTCTCCAGATGGTGTGAAGGGGCGAGAATAGAAGGCAGAGGCACGGTTTGGGCTGGATTCCCTGGAAACTGGCAGAGATCCTGGTCCAACAGAAAACATGCCCTTCCTGTGGTCTGACGCACCCAGATACTCAGAGATAGATCGTTTTCCTTCTTCGGACGACTGTCGATGGGGAAGTCTCCTGGTAGCTGGTTGTGGAGACGTTTCTTGGCCAGACTCTTGTGGGGTGATGACATCGCGCTTGTGGGCCAGCTTTTCTGATGAGTCCCTAGCATGGTCCAGTTGCTTTGTTTCCGACGTGCCGTCCGTAGCTGCTGGTGTCAAAGGCGGCGACTGCACCTCAGCCCCTCTTGGGCCGAGGCGAGGCGACGGCATGCTCGTCGAGCTTTGCGTATGCTGCCGGCTGGCATCCCTGGAATCGTCGTCGTGGGAAACGGTCTTTGGTTCGTTCATTAGCTTATGACTATTCTGGAGGAGGTCATGCATCGCGAAGATAAGCAGCCAGACGCAGGTTGTGTGGACCAGGTCTGGCGCGCCGTGGTCATAACGCCTTTGCGACAACATGGGCTGATCATAGAAATGTGACGGCAGGACAAAGTGAAGCTCGGAACATGTACAGGAGCCGAGAAGGGTCTAGACGTACTCTGGAAGCAGGCAATGAGTACGGCTCAAAGGCGAAATTGGTCATTCTCCGTTCTTGTAGGCGATGTCCCTGAAGTGACTTGGACAGGGCCCTGATATCCTCAGGTGTCACGAATTCGCTGGGATGGTCGCCCCCAGAGGCCGTTGGTTCAGACAAAGGATGCGTGGGGTCGATCTCCTGGACGGTGGACTTGAATCGAACGGCAGGGCCAGCATTGTCTTCTGGAGAATGGTCGACGGCCGTATCGGGCGCAATTGTGGGCGGGGGCGCTTTGCCAGACACGGGCTCGGGTTCAGTCGCGGGTGCGGGCGCGGGACTGGGCGAGGGCGCATTGTTTGATGCGTCTGGATTTAAAGGCAATCGTCAGCACGGATCAGGGCCGGGGCGAGGTTGAAACGGCCAGACAAGACGAGGGAAGGCTGGCGAAGAAGGTTTGTTGCTGTCGAGGTGGTGGTGGTGGTGGTGGGGGGGGGCGGGATAGCAAACGGGCATCCGTAGAAGCCGGGGGCTAAAGAGCAGAGGGGCATCCCGAAATGCCCACCCACTCTACTGTGCTCGGTGACGCTGCGGCTTTTGCTGCTTACCATTTTTCTGAGAGTCGGCCATTTCGCCGTGCGCCTCTTGTGAGTGCGCCTCCATGGGCCTGCAGTGGAGACCGAGAAGGCAGAGAAGGAGGCGGTCGAAGGGGGAGCGAGGGCGCTGGTGGGCCGACCTTGTCTGGTGCTGACGGTTGGAGTCGCTGGCGTTGATGGAAGGTGAAGGTTGATCTGACTGAGGGACCTGACGGACGGGTTACGATGGAAAGGCGCGCAGGCTTGGTGAGGTACAAGAGTGGGACCGAACTCGCACATCCAGGGACAGGTTACTTCAAGGTTGTAGAGAGAGGCGGCACGCTGACCGGGGCAGACGGGCAGACAGGATTGGATAGGTCACCCCTCGCGGCTCCGGTTTGCTGGTTTGCTGGTCTGCTGGTCTGCGCCAAACGACAGCATGTGCTAGTGGGCAGAAAAATGACATGACCGGTCGCACACACGCAGAGAGACATGTACCTTCTGCACTGATTCACAAGGAGGTCGGGAGGACGGCAGCTCCGCCCCACCCTTTTCACAAGCCACCAGAGCCGGAAATAGCCCATTGGGCTGGCTGGCTGGCTGGCTGGCTGGCGGGCGGGCTGGGCGACGAGGGGCCTTCCTTCAGTAAGGCTGAGTTGCTTCCATCCGTCTTATCATCTCGTCAGATGGATGGGTTTCAATCTGATCCAAACCCAGCCCCAAAGCCAGAGCCAAAGCCAAAGCCAATGCCAATGCCAATGCCAGGGAGATTTGTCCAGATCCTCAGATCCCCATAGCCAGTTTGCCTGGCGGGGGTGTCGTGCATCGAGTCTGTGTGCTTATCCGCCTGCCAAATGACCTTGGATGAGTCGACGTTGTCGCGCTTTGAGTTTGCGACTTACATCATAGCCTGGTTAGAGTTTCGAGCCCGACAGTTTGGGATCTGGGCCCGTCATCGCTCAATGGCATGGGAAATCACACCAGGCTCAACTCCATGCAACCTTGCCATATGCTCGGTCAGGGTCTCAGGTTATTCCTATCCGTTGCTATGCCAGCCGGAGAAGGATGCAGGCGCATGAAGGCCACTGGGCACTGCTCGGCACCTACCCAGGTAACCTAGGCTTACGCCTTGGACCGGGCCTACCAGACGTTTCTTGGCATTGAATTCATATGTATGGGACCGTTTGGCCGTCACAGATCCGTCTGCCTCGGTCACGGTTTCTGCGCACGAAACGGCGACCTAGACCCCTGAGAGGACTACCGAGATGGCCCGTCCTAAAATGCCGCCATCGTTGAGCTTGTGGAACTCGGACGGTCGCAAAATGCGAGGACTTGGCCCAAACCAGACAAACCCGACGAACTCACTCGCACATCGGCCCGACCGCCAGCCCTCGAACTGCTCTTCCGTATATCAACGGACTACGAGTGTGTGCTCGCAGCTTTTGATCATATCACAGGCGACCTTGCCGCCAGGAAACGTGTTCGTTCCATCAAGGACTGCGCACTTACAATCGTGTGTGATCCTTTCGACTACAAGACCATAATCCGAAGCCATACCTTGGACCCCTGCGCAGCGGCTATGAGCTTTCTCTGAGGCCTCGCTACATGGAACACTCGGGCCTTCGCGCCCCTCGGGCCTGACCAACCAAGCGAATGACATGTATATGACATACGTGTTTGACGTCGGACAGTCTAACAAAACATGCGTGTTTTCCGAATGGCCGAGACATCCCTGCCCGCAGAATAGGGTAGTCAGCCTCGAGACGCACCCAGCACGGCTGACAATTTAACATGTACACAGGTCGGATGCAAACACAGCCTTCGCCCGCCCGTGTCATAACGCTTGTAAGCGAGAGACCCTGCGGGTGAGATAGCCATACGTCCCCTTCTTTCATTCTCTCCTGACGGAGCTCGGGCTCGGGCGGGCCAACGGACCCCGGAGCCCACAGTAGTGCCTACAGTAGCTGTTCGTCCGAACTGTCATCCAGTGCTATAAGTTCACTTTTCAACACTATTCAGAGTCACAGTCATCTGCGACAGCCAGCGCGACGCACGCTTGTAAATTGGCGTTGGTTCTCCAGCTAGTATCACTATTAATCAAGTGCACTGAAGCTGGCGATCTTGGTGTTTCTCACTGTGAGACTCTTCGTGCCTTTGGGCACCAGGCGGGTAGCACTTCTTCTGACCCTCAGTTAGAAACCCTAGCTCGGTCCCATCAGTGGCAATATAAGCATCAAAACCTACGCCTTGAGGACGTGGGTGCATCTATTTTCCTCTTGGCTGACTCCCTCCTGTCCAATGCATCCCAATTGGGTGTTCCCTGTCTTTTCTTGGACCCAGAAGGTTTTGCATGTAGTTCTGGCATATCGCCGCAATGTCTCCAACCCCATAAGGGACCTCGGTCGCCTTGTCCCACTCGAGTATGACCCAATCCTGAACGCCAGCTCTTTTGAAAGTAGTTTACAGTCTTCTCATGCCACCACGTTGATCCCTATCGACCTAGCCTGGTAGATGATAGACTTGCAGAGCCCCTCGAGGGACAGGCCGGACAGGCGCAGCTCGGATTGCTTGATCTTCGCGATCTCGTAAACGTGCTTCAGGCTGACGGTGCCGGCAACCTCGTGACCCGGCTTGGAAGCTCCCTTCCTCTTCCCTTTCCTGCCCATCGGCGCGTCTGCTGCGTTGAGGAGCAGCCATGATGTCTGGGGTGTCCGCACGTCGAAGTGGAATGACCTATCAGGCCTGACGGTGACCCGCACGGGCAGTGGTGTGCCTGGGTTGATGTGTCCCGTCCTGGCGTTGAACTCCTAGGATTTCTTGTCAGCATGGAGTATGGACATGCGCGGCCGAGGGGAGCAGAGCCGCCGTACCTTGCAGAAATCCATCGACTTGATACCTTTGCTACCAAGCGCCGGTCCGACAGGTGGACTTGGGCTTGCCTGCCCTGCTCCGACGACGAGCTTGACGATCTGGTCGACAGCCGCGCCTGCTCGTGCCTTGGACATCTTGGCTTGTCGTTGTCGACACGCACGTGTTCGTGGTGGGTGCGCAATGCGAAAAGGGTGTGGATCGAGAGCTATCGGGTTGTTGAAATTTCGAGGCTATCGGACCTGCACTGCTGCATTGATTGACCTCATGCAGCGGCCCCTAGCGTGCCTGGGACCCCCTGGCGCTCCCGAGCCTGCCGGGCTGTAAGTGGGCAGCGACCGCCGAAGCTTTGCAGGCGACGAGGAGCCTTGGGCGCATCGAGTGATCATCCTTGCCCTTTGTACAACGCACTCACACTGACCAGGGCTGCGGGAGTGCTCGACTTCTTAATTCTGACGTTGTTCCAACTCCTTTCCAAACCAGGGGCATCTTCTTGAGAACCAACATTTATTACTGCCTCACCTGCACAACTAAGAGCTTGCTACACTCGGATCCACCACACCATAATTCTCTCCCTTCAAGACCCGCATCAACACCAGCGAAAATGTTCAAGTGGGCGCAGAAGCAGTCAGTATTGACCCCAGTAGGCCGAATTCATCTGAGACTAACATGACGTTTTGCTAGGCTGGCCGACGTCGCCGGCACGAAAGAGCCCATCTACGGGCCCTCAGCCATCCGCAATGTCTCCGAGCAGGCCAAGACGACTCCCTACACCGAGTTGAAGAGAGATGACATGAAGTGGCACGCCATGAACACTACGAGTGTGGAAACCTTCAGCTTCTACCTCACATCCGACAACGGCCACGCAGCGCTCGCCCAGGTCATCTATAGTAACGTGGCGTACGTGGAGAATCAGAAATACCCCCAACACGCTGAAAAGGGGATGCAGCAGCCCTGCTAACAGTAGAATCCGGACAGCGGCATCCGCACAACCTGCCAGTTCAACACCAAGGTTTTCTACCCCGACCAGAAGAAGGAATTCCTTTGGTGCTCGACCCAGCTCAAGGATGTCGAGTTCAGCGAGGACAAGTGCAACTTCTACGCCCAAAACTGCGCGGTCGAGCTCTCGGCCGACGGCGAATACTACACCATCAAGTCGGTGACAGACGAGAGGGCCCAGGTCAACCTGACCGTCCGGAAGGCCGCTCCCGGCTTTGTTTCTGGCAAGGACGGTAAGACTCTGTTCGGCACAGACCTGTCAAACCCGTGGGGAAGCATGCGCCACGGCTTCTGGCCGAGGTGCACCGCCGAGGGCACCATCACCACGGCCGATGGGCCCATCGACTTCAAGGGCAAGGCCCTGTTCATCCATGCGCTGCAGGGGATGAAGCCGCACCACGCGGCTGCGAGGTGGAACTACATCAACTTCCAGGGCACCAACATTTCTGCAATCCTGATGGAGTATACCACGCCACCCTCGTACGGGTCCACCGAGGTTAATGTGGGCGGCATCGCAAAGGATGGCGAGATCATCGCCGGAGGGTGCTCCAACACCATCACGCATACGCGCATCAAGAAGGACACAGAGAACTCATGGCCAGAGCCGGAAGCCATCAAGGCTGAATGGAGCGGCACCACCAAGGATGGGAAGGCCGTCACGGGACTGCTCGAGACGGATCTTGAGCAGCGCCTCGACAAGATTGACGTGATGGCCGAGGTGCCCGGTTTCGTCAAGCAGATTGTCGCCGGAGCTGCGGGCACAAAGCCTTACATCTACCAGGTAAGACGAGCAACCATCACGACTGACGTCGCGCGTTCTCGACGGTTGCTAACCAGACTTGCAGTACATGCCGAGGCAGCACAAGGTGACCCTCAAGCTGAAGATTGGGGACACGGAAACGGTCGAAGAGGGTATCCTCTTTACCGAAGCTACTTTCATCTCTGAATAGAAGATTAGCAGCCTGGGAATGAGATCATCAGACATTAGATGGTTTTGGGTATCATGACGCCGAGAAGGCGTGGTCTTAGAGGGTCATTCAGGCGTTCAGGGGACATTGGGGAAGGGCCTGCTAGAATTATGCTATGGTCTTGTAATTGATGACAGTAGTAATCAGTGGGAGTCAACTGTCGCTTCATAGAATAAGACACCTTTCGCAGCCCACATCCTCTTCTCATTTCCCATATTTTTGTCGAGGTTTCTCTCCAGTTTCCACGTCACATCGTCTTGAACATGGAGCAATGCCCTCATTTTGGAGGGGTAAAGCTTATCTTATCGTTACCCCTGCCCCCTGCCTCCCCAGCTCCCTCTGCTTGTCAAACATGGGAGTTTGACAACCCCCCCAAACATCTGGTCCGGCACTCCCAGCCTGCCAGCCAGGCTGCCCATTTCTTAGGCGCCCCACATCCTTGGTGTCTTGGTGGTGCCACCGTCCTGGAAAACCTCAACCTCTCACCCGTTTCCAACCCTCCTCCTAACCCTGCCGACCCGCCGTACTACCCACCCAGACGTGAGGCCCTCATTTCTCACTCAGGACGCCCACGATGCCTCCCACCATTCCCCATCGTGGTGGCCCTTCTGGCTTGAAAAATCGCACTGGAGTGGTTGGTGGGAAGACCATTCATGGCGCCAAGGGGGGCAAGCGTCACAGGTGAGTCCACTTCACGGGGCGTTCCGCATTTCTAATTAACGGTCGCCCGTTCCTCCACGACGCCACCGCCGGTGAGCCACAGTCTGACGGCATTGATCTGACTTGTCCGATTAGGAAAATCATGAAGGATAGCATCCAAGGAATCAGTGCGTCACCCGGGCTCATCTTGCATAGCAGCATATCCGCTAACGCGTAATCTCTGGTGAAGCTCGTCCTGACATCCGGTGAGTAGATATGTCTGTTTCACTACCGTCAAACCCTTAAATCAATGTAGACTGTTGAACATGAGACTCTTGACAATGCACCAACCAGTCTAGCCACATGATATCCATACGTGCTGACCACAGATTCTCTCTACAGTCGGCTGGCTCGTCGAGGTGGTGTCAAGCGTATCTCAGCACAGATCTATAATGACGTTCGTCTTGCGCTGAAGGCCCGACTCGAATTGGTACGTGGAAACTGGACCACCTGAGCTTGTTCCTATCCGCCAGATTCTTTGGCCTTCTTTCTCAATTCAGTCTGCCGAAACCTTTCCTCCGGGCACCGCAGAGTCAGCTACCCGTCTCAAATTACTGACACTCTTGTACACGTAGATTCTGCGTGACTGTGTCACATACGTAGAATACAGAAGAGGCAAGACCGTGACTGTCTACGACGTATGTCACAACTGACGTAACGACATTGGATCGGACACAGCTGACATTTGGTATAGGTCATCCACTCCCTTAAACGCATCGGTCGACCGATTTATGGATTTGGTTCGTAACTCCCAACATCAACAGGGTATCTTCTTCACTGACAGCAGATATAGACCCCGAGGTCACCAAACCCGTCAAGAGCAAGAGCTCGCGAAAAGCCCCTACCTATCATTATGACTGAACTCAACACAATCCTCGTCCTCTTTCAAGAGCACTTGGTGTACATTGCTCGGTGGTGTCTCTGAAGTCGCCCTTATAGCTGGACGATGAAGCCGCGAGCTTCTGATTTATCTTGTCTATTCTGCTGTGATACCAAAGGGTCTGTCTGGGTATGCTGCATTTGAGTAAGGGGGTTTGGCGTTTGGAGGGATATCCTTTGCCAGGTTCGGCAGGTCAGCTTTGTTGGGTCTACGGCGATGTTTAGTCTTATTGTCGCTTTGAAGGTTTCGATATATGGGAGCAAGCTTGGTCTCATTGTCACTTTTTGCATTTTACATACTTCTTCGGCGGCACGCGCTGTACGACCAGTCCCTACGTCTGGGTACATACTCAAGACCAATCCACACTGTTCGACACAAGGGAAGACCGGTACTAAGCGCTCACTGCCCCAAAGGCCCAACAGCACAGAATGTCTCATGGGATAATCCGTTATTGGTTAATCTCATGTGCGTTAACCTCATCCTCCCGAGATGTATCTCCTCATCCTGTGTGGGAAAGCCTCTACGGTGGGAGAGCATCCTGTCAGATAAGCTCGTGTCTTACAATACATTGAGATGTCCTCCTATACCATGGTCTACTGTTCTCATATAGGATCACCTCCTTGGAGATAAACTCTCGCGTACCAACAGACAAGTCCAATTCAACGTGGGGTTGCATGGGCCTGGTGAAAGAATTGGAACGATTCACCTTTCCGAGCTCTGAGCGTGCCGAGCCTCCATACGAGTGGCCTCACTGGCCGTGGAGATGAAGCTTCCCATTCATCTAGGCAAATAGAAGTTCGGTGCGGGAACAAGACAGCAAGACATGCTGCAGAAAAGCGTGAGAGATTAGGTAGTCTCTTCGAGAGACTACCGTGGCTTCCTACACTACAGACATCTTCATCACCATGGAGGTAGTTTTGGGCCAATTTCTGCGCCCAGTGTCAGCCTCAAGCCTTGGCCACTTTTCTGGTGACTTTGGGTAAAGAGAGTTTATTACTCCGTTAATCTAATGTCACAACTTGATCGCTAAGCCCCGCCGCTCGCGGTAAAAAGAACCGCTGTATTCAAGAAAAGAGAGTAATGGGGTATCATAAAGAACTCCCTCGAGAGCCCAGTCCGGTCCTGCCTGCCCAGAGATCCATGAAGTTGCTCCGAGGCCAACTTGTTGGTCTTCTCAGCTGTAGAAGCGAAAGTGGTATCATATGTGATTAAAAATAAAGGAGCGAATCAGGTGCCGATCCAAATGCGGTTTTTCCAAAACTGCACACTCGAGGCCAGGGGTTTTATCCTGCAACCCCCTTCACCTCTTCCTCCTCCCGCCTTCCCACTCAGCCACCGCCTTCTCCAGGGCGCCGGCGGCCTTCCTCTCACCGTTGCGGAAGGTCTTGTTGAACATCTCGGGCAGTACCATCTGGCTGTTGGCGTGCTCGGCCGCGAACCCGACCTCGGCGTCCCTCCCGCACCTCTCGCGGGTCACCCTCACGGCCTCCTGGAGCATGTCGGCCCCGACGCCCTTGCCGCGGTACCTGAGCTTGGTGGTCCAGGCGCGGATGACGCCCTTGCCGCCGCGCATCGTCTGGGTGCCCCTCCGCTTGCCCCGGTGGCCGCTGGTAGGCTCGAGCCTGAGGAACAGCGCGCCGATGAGCTCGGAGCCGAACCTGGTGCCGATGACGACGTCCTCGTCGGCGGTGTCGGGCGACACGAGCCAGTCCCAGCCTAGGGACTCGGCGATCTGGATGTAGCCCGAGGTGGCGTAGCGGATGGCCAGCAGGTAGGCCATGACGACGCCCGAGAAGAGGGCCAGCGCAACGCCCAGGTCCCGCTGGGGCTGGGGCTTCCTGGCCCAGGCGACCTGGTAGGTCAGGGCCAGGGAGGCGACAAGCCCCGAGAGGAGCAGCGGGTGGAAGACGAGGCCCAGAGAGGCGCGCTGGCGCTGCTGGGCGATGGAGTCGGCGACGAGCTTGAGCGCCTCGACCTTGTCGTTGCGGGAGGTGAGGACGTCCAGGGACAGGGGTGGGATGTCGTCGAGGTTGGCCTGCGGCTGTGGTGATGAGTCCTCGTTGGCGTGAGAGACTTGTTTGGAGAGAGGTGATGGCGCGGTCTGTGTGGTGAGGCCCTGGTTGACGCCCACGGGCTCCAGCAGTGGTGTGGAGACGTTAGACATGGCTGACGGTTGCAAAGCGAGGTTTGCTCTTAGAAATGTGAAAAAGGCTGTGCAGAATGTTAGATATCTTGTCTGGAGATATTTGACCAAGCACAGAGAGGCAGTTGCAAAATGGCAAATCGCAGAGAAGATGCTAGGCCAAGACGGATGTCACCGGTAAAGGCCAAGCAAGCTTTAATAGTGAAGAAAGGGTTGGAATGTGTGCGAAAGGAAGAGTCCCAATTTCCTGGCAGACATGGGCACTAAGGGACAGCTGATGGGGCTTCGTGGTCTAGGTTGGGGAGGCCGCGATGTCCTCGTTGACGGGGTCGCCATGCAATGCAGTGCCCACATGCTGCAGAGCCAATACTCTTGCAGCAAAGGAGCACGCGACAGCAGAAAAGGAATTGGACAGTGGGGACGGGAACCTGGAGAGGAATTAGGGCGTTCCTTACCTGTGCTTGTCTTGAGTACGGGAACGACATCGTTGAGTCGGCCGGATATCGAGTTTGGGTAACAAGCGGCGCTCAGGTCGAGCTCGAAGTGGTGCAGCTGGGTGTAGGTGGCCATGGTCACCACGCTATTCGGCCTCCAACGTGGCTCAAGGGCACACTGTCATTCGCCAATGCCCAGAGACGGGTCCTCTGTCTCTACAGAGGGTAGCGGTAGCGGTGGTGCGCGGGGCCCAGGCCCTCGGGACAGGCTCCCTTGGTAAATTAGTCTGCCGGACAGAGGCTGCAGCTCAGCTGTCAGGTAGGCCGTCCGCCAGCTGGTGAGTGTAACGCCGGAGAATAATGAGAAAATAGCCTCCTGGGTGGATCGGGGAAGAAGAGGAGGCTGTTATCAGGGCCAGGCTAGCGTATATTGGGCAGCCACCTTTTTGCTCCGGGATGGCAACGCAACGACGAGGAGGTAGCAGTGAGGTCTGTCACATTCGAGTGCCTCTTCATATACGAGCCGATTGCATGAAATAAAAAGGGCAGACCAGACTCCGAAACAGTCGATCTGGGGGAAGACAGGCTTATGTTGGCCGGAACAGCCGCGCGTCTGTTTCCTGTTGGAGGATTTTCTGTAAGCGGGACCCACGGGTTCAGGTTCAGGTTCAGGATTTGTGGGCGGCCCCTGGGCTCTTTTCGGTGATGTTCGAGTGGATTGGGGTTCTGGTCCCGCCTTGGATGGAGCCGAGAAGAACTGAACGGGAATGTCGAAACAGGAGGCCCGGGGAGAGGAGAGAGAGGCTGCTCATATGTGGGAATGCCTCTTGACCTTCCTGCTGGTCCGTATCAGATATCGTGCGTGCTCCAGCCCGCCAAGAGTCCGACGTGCGCTGGTGCCGACCAACGGGAGTGCTGCGACGGATGAGATAAGAGAGATATGGAGATGACGACAGAATGGCTGGGCCGCCGCCAGTATCAGAATTAGCGGTGTTTTGTTGGGCGGCTGCTGCTGCTGGTGGTACTCCTGCTGTTGCACGGGATGGCTGCCGATTACTCGTGTGTCTGCATGCGTATCTCTGGAGTGAAATTGGATGATGGTTCGGCGAGGTGCGTATCACTCGAGACCGTCGACATGTGCACGACGCCTGGTCAGAGGAGCAACCGGCAGCAGAATGTGGACTGCTTGCTTCTATATAGGCCCAGGCTTGTCAGAGATCAGACACCAAACACCAGACGGCCCAGGAAAGGATCGATCCACACTACCCATCATCTCAAATCCATGTTGCTTGCAAGCTCGCACACGAGATACACAGTACCCTACGATGTACATTGGCCGCCATCCTTTCCACCCCCGGTCTCACTCCCGGTCCCCAGTCGCCCGCCCCAGTCCAGTCCCACGTAGGGCGGGCGGAAGAGAGGAAAAAAAAAAACTTCTTCCCAAGATGGATTCTGATAAGACGGCCACACATTATGGCCTGTCAGGCTCGAGCCAATGCCTGGCTGTTGCTGATCAGGGGGCTCCGTAGTCTCCCCATCTGGTGGCACCAAGTCGACCAACACGATGCAGCCGTCTTGCAAGAAAAAACTGCTCGACTTGCCCGTCCTGCTCGACTGGTCCGACTCGACGATGCTGGGCGAGTGGGAGCTGCGCAGCCATTCGCCTGTCCAACCTGTCACCCCGGTCCAACCCAGGCAAGCCCAGTCCAGCCATTCCGTTTTGTCGGTCATCTGAGATCGGCTCGGTGGGCCCCAGCCTGTCCCATTACAATCCGTTGTCTGGGACTGGCCCCCCAAAAGCACAGGCAGATCGTTGCTGTGCTGACTCCGGCCCTACCAAGCTGCTCCCTGCATCCACACCCCCCAAGACACCCTTACCCCAGACCCTGGCTTGCCTAGCTTCACCATGACAGCTGCTATTGACCCGCAGTGTTGACGCCCCCCATGCTCAAACATGACCATGTCTTCTCTCTCGCCTCTTGTCTACACAGTATTCGCCTTCCAGCCCTTCTAGGCCTCGCACCAAGGAGTCAATGGCGTGGGTCTGGCTCTGGTGCAGCCAGCTGCTCAGGCTGCTGTTAACCCGGGAGGTGCGATGGCTGGCTCCCGGCCTCCGAGATGAAAGCATCATGTGAAGGTTTTTTCCCCCCCAACTGGCAGATGCGGCTGATTCTGACGCTACAGACCTTGTGGTATCGCGCCGTGCTCGGGTTAGTGCCACCCACCACGAGAACCTGCTCAAATGGCAGACATTGGCTTGAACTGGCACCGCTGGCGTGACTTGCCAGAATGGCAGCGGACCGTTGCCCGGCGGTGGCCCCGCTGTGTCGACGCCTTGGGGTGCCGCCTGTCTGGGTCTCGCCCATGGACTTGTTGCAGCCACCAGCCGCTAGTGTCAGAGTATGCAGCAAGATATCCACTTCGGGGTCGTTTCCTGCGGCAGATTTCAGAATTACCCTCATCGGACGGATCCCCCAACGATTGTTCGTCCAGCTCTGCTCTGCCCCACGGAGCCATGACGTTGCCCAGTGTCCCGACTACGACGCTCTCCAAAGCTTATCATGCGTTCAGCCCACCCGGCGGGCTCCTCCTGTGCACCGAAGTTCAAGCACGAGGCATGTGGGCGTCGTGGGCCACGAACGAGTCCATCACGGGCTGCCACTCGCGACGTGGGGCCTCGGCCAGCGACTCAAGACGCTGCTTGGTGACAGCCGATACCGTGTAGTCGTCCTGGATTCTCCGGCCCACACGCTGGCTGACTGGGGTGGCCAGGAAGCGCGACAAGCCAAGTCCCCAGCACTCCAACCATGCCACCCACTGCAGAACTGGCGGAACGGGGTTTGCATAAGGTTGAAACAACTCCTCCCGCCGCTGCTAACCCGGAACCACCCACTCAGACTTCTCGCCTGTTTCGCATAAAGCCGTTTGCAGATCCCCAGAACTCTTTCGGGCCTGGGCTGCAGATCTAGCCAAAAACCGGCACTCATAGGGTGGACACCGGCGGTGTAGTGTGCAAATACGGGGGCATCACCATGTTGATTGCTGCTGCTGATAGCTCGAAATGCCCTCGTGATGGCTATCGCATCATAACTGGCCTCGACGGCCCCCGTTGTGCCGCAGATATGATCGCCGTCGTCAATCGCTCACGAGAGGCCCCGCTTGCTGCGATCAGCCAAAGGGACATTCCATCAGCGGTAATTTCAACCGCAGAGTCAAATTATGATTCTCATCTCTCTTTCTGACTTCGAGGCGGATGTCACGGGGCTGCGGACTTCGGAATCCTACCTGTGACTGGGTGCTACCTTCGAGCCGATGTGCCAGACTCACACATGTCATTAATCGGATGTCATCATTCAAGCATCCATCACTTTTAGCTGGGCTAAAGGCAGTGTGTTTTTGCAACCGCTGCCCGAGGCAGCGATCAAGGGCTCTCCCTTGCAAAGCTTGATAAATCCGTCTGTCATTCGGGTGCCAGATGCAGCAAATGAGAACGAGACCGTCAATGACGCCAGCAAGGCTATCGAGGCCCATCTGCTCCCAGATGAACTGCCGGTCATGTGCCGGCTGATGTGCCAATATACACAAAGTAGTCTACTGTAATGGAAACTCCAACCACTGTAGCAACTTTGGGCCATTTGGGGAAGGCGAGAGCGAGACCCATTCCGGCCGGCCGGGCTTGTCCTGGCGCGTCCGTGGGCCGTCAGCTGGACAAACTCTGCCGGCGTATCTATCTCTACGGGAGACTGAATAGACGCGGAGACGAGCAAATTGATTGATTGCCCCCGAGCTTGCAAGCGGGCTGGCTCCTCAAAACGAAACGCACGAGGCCGTCTCGGGCGAAGCCTCGGTGCCCCACCACCCACTGCGGCTCTGCGTGTGCAAAGGCCCGGGGTACTGGGACCAGCCGACCAGCCTAGCTATATCGCACCGAGATACTGGCAATGATGATGCCTGCGGCCCTTGGGCCCGCCTTGTGCAGAATTGGTTAGGCCGCACCCACGGGCTGTCTTGTGCTTGTGGAGGTTTGTGGGGATGGACCAGAGTTTCCTTAGTACCGGCCGCGGTCTCGTGGAGCTGCTTGCCAGAAACGCCGTGGATGGAATAATTTGGCTGTGTCGTCGATCGAGAAATCAGGCCGGGGCCGTGCCAGGTAGAGAGGTCCTCCACCACTTCGCCGGCGGGAGGCTTTACGGATGATGTCCAACGCCCCCTCACCCGCCCGCCAGGCTCGTGTTCGCATTGAGCCGTGGCAGGACCGGTGTCATGATGTGGCGATCGTGAATGAGGGCGGTGGTCCTGTGTCGCGGCAACCGTCACAGCCTGATGAAAGGACAAATGAGTCTGGACGAACATTCCACACGGACAGCTGCTGTGACGACATGCTGTTCCGGGTCGTGGGTGTCACGGGACGACGACGAGTCCGCGACCAGGGGGTGCCCTTACTGCAGTTATCAGTGGCACGACTCTTGGGTGAGAGTTGTCGACATTTCGGCCAAGAGAATCACATTCGGGCCCCCTGGGCTCTCGTGTATTTTCGAGGTCGACTGTTGCTGCCAGGGCCTCTGGCGAGACGCCTTGACCCGGTTCCTTGCATGAGACAGAGGCTGACGAGAGTTGAGGCCGAAGCCGCCGACCAACTCTTCTTCCCTGGCCCTCGGCTTCGCGCAATGTCGCTCCTCTGCTTACACAGTGTGGCTAGGAGCCTCCGGGCCTGCAAGTCCTACCGGAAGTGCTCACGTCTCTGTGCCCTACCCCCGCGCGCTCCCGTACGGCCTGCGCACAGTCCATTGTCAAAGCTGCCCATCAGCCCTACCGGCCGGTCAGCCATGCTGCCTCTCTTGACGACAACAGCGACAACAACGTTACTTACCGTCTTACCTGCAGTAAAGGTGGTGTCCAGCAAAGTGCTCTATGGGTACTGTGCTGCCCACGCCTGCCACGCCGAGCTTCCGTGCTGCAACCTTGCCCAACCGCTGTCTGGGCTGTCTGCAGAAGAGTAAGACCACCCTGTGCTACGTGAGAGGAAGTAGTCTAGCTTGGCTCCAGCAGTTGGGCTCTCCGGCTCTTCAAACGTTGCCGGTCGAATCTGCCTTGCCGACTAATTAGTAAACCCCGCCATCCTCCACTGGCTGAGTGAGACCTGCATCCTGCCAGTCCGCCCGTCCGCACTGGGCCAGCACACAAGCAGACGAGGCAGCCAGACAGTAGTCGACTCCCAGCCAAGCAGCAGCCATTGCACGCCTGTGCTCGCAGTAAAGCAGGCTGGTGACTTGCAAAAGACAGAATCCTCCTGCTGGAGGTCCTTGCAAAGAAAGACGGGCGCCCTCCCACGCGCTAGGGTGCAGCTGGGGTGGTACTGTCCTGGACCGTAGTCTCGTGTCCTACATGCTGCCCGCACTCCGAAGTCCTACCTAGGAATTAGTAGGCTACTGTAGGACAGACACACGCATACGCCTACAGGTACACACACACACACACACACACATACACACACGCATAGGAACAGGAACAGGAACCGCACACGCTTGCCTGCTCTGTCGGCTCCTCGCCTGGCCCCCGACTTCTGGAGCCTCATCGATTTTGACCTTCACCTCATCTCACAAACATGGCCTAGTCGTGAAGTGCCTCTCTGACCCGTCTTCACGTTCTCAGAAGACTCGTTCTGTGCCGGGCCGCTATACGAGATACCGCGAAAAAGGTTCACTGCTCTTCCGCCTCCACCTCCGCCCACGCCTTTGGCCTTCGTACAGGACAGAGTAAAGAAAGGGATCCCTCACATCGCTCAACGCTCGACCATGGGGTCGGAAAAGAAGGACGGGCCCTTCGTAGGCCCATCCGATGCACGTTTGCCTTCGCTTGCGGCCGTGGACCGCCTGCGATGGGCCCATTCTCCACGATCTCAGCACTCGCCGACATCATCTCCGGACCCGACCTCGACGGCAAAGAGTGCATCGTCCGATGTGTCATTGTCCTGTGTCACCCGCGGAACCTCCCGCGACGATTGTTCCTACTCACGGTTCCTGGCATGGACTGCCGTGCAGCGCAACGCCTCGCGCTTCATGAGCTCCAGCGACAGGTTGTCCTGCCCCCTGATAAGATGCAGGAAACAGCTGCCCGACCATGAGAGCATGTTGAAGCACCTCGCCTCGTGCCCTCAGCTGCCCACCCGCGAGTACTGGTGCTACGATCACATGCGGGTCGAGCACTTCGACGATGCGAAATGTAGGCGATGTATCAGCCACCCTTCCAGGAGACGGAGGATGCTCTCCATGGCCAAAGGCTTCTTCTCGACCCTGGGCCACAAGTCGAAACGCGGCCCGGAGCTCGAGTTCGATATCGACGACACCACGGCGTTGGCGCCACCGAGTTATCTTGAGTCGCTTAGCTTCGACCCGCCGGCTGAGCCAGAACTGTCATCTACAGAGATCCTGGAAATCGATTCCACAGAGGTAGTGGCCCCGCCGGCCCCGGCGGATGCCGTTCCCATCGTCGACCCTCAGGCCTTGATGCTCCCGGAATTGGACTCTACCATGGTACCGTCGCAGGCGCCGATGCAGTGGCAGCCAGCGGTCTGGGATGTCTCTCAAACGAGGAACGAAGCCCGCGCTCCCGTTCCAACTTACGAAAGCGTACCTGTAGGACAACCGGCTTCACAAGGGCCTTCACAAGACTCCCCTTATAGCCAACAGGGCGCGCGCCCGGTTCCAGCTTCGCGAAGTAAGCATCTCTCACCTAGCTCTTCAGTTAGGTCCACAACAAGCACGATGAGCAACGTCAGCAACATCAGCTCCATCACAACGGCTTCATCCTTGTGGAGTACACCGTCCACCGCGTGGTCCGGCTTCGAGACGAACTTGACTACGCCGCCAACGGGTCTCATCAGCCCCGTCGACATGTGCCCGGAGCATGACTTCAACGACTTGGCAAAGCAATGCCCCTCTGACCCACTGGGCATGCTTCCCGAGCTGCCAGAACTTGAAGCTGACATGCCCGTCATGCCCGAGCTCTCTTCTGGTGAATTCTTCTCATTCGACACCGATGTAACCAAACTGTCCTACCCGCAGGATTTTGTGCTTGAGGAGGACAATACAGAGCAACCAGTAGCACACTCCACAGAGGCCCAAGACTCAGGTGCCGTCGAATCCGGGACGAAGTCCCTTGTCGCTTCCGCGTGGGATGCTCTACAGGAGCACATAGTCTCCTCCGCAGACAAGATCCAGCACATTCAGAACAACCCGTTAGCCGATCAACTCAAACTATTGTCAGCTAAGACAATCGCACAAAGAGGCTTCTCGAGTCTCCGCGGCATCCTCGAGTCACGCCCGTCAGCGTCACCATTGGATACACTATGCTTGGTTCATGTAATCTACAGTTTCGCTCTCGTTGTTTACGGAGACGATGCCACACGACGATCCGGCGACTTTTACACCCAATCGTTGCTTTACTCGACTTGGTTCACGCCCGAGAATCAATCATTCTATCGGCAAGTGGTACAGGCAATTTGGCAGCCAGGTGACATGACTTTGGAGCAATTGCAGTCGCTCAAGGCCGCCCAGGTCGGACCTGCAGCATGGCCTCGCAGTTTGAAAGGCAAGGAGCGTGCAACGAACCCGTTTGCCATTAATAAAGAAGGCCCGGATCCTCTTGTAACAACGGCACTGCACTTTTTGGATGGTACGTATTTGAATTTTCGAGCGGCTTATTTTCTGCCTGGCGCAACGAAGACTGGAGATACATTGGCTGATGATTGTATTCGGTGTAGAACTGGAGATCTCTGCGGTACTGAGCACCTCGCCCGAGGCGTTAGCTTCTGATCTCTGCGCGAAGCATCTACGGGACGGATCCACCAATTCGCAAACCGGCACCCCGGTTGCTGAGAACATCGCTGGCCTGATCAACGCATTGAGCATACTTGTTAACGAGTTCCACAATGTGGACGGCCTGATTGCCGAGTTGAGCAATGTAAATCAGAATATCAGCGGTGGCCTTATACTTTCGACCCGTCGGTTCGAGTTAGAGGCCCTTCAGGCTGGACAGGTAAGTTTTTGTCTCCCATCTCGGTGTCTTCGACGAGGAAGGTTTCTGACATCAAGACAACAGAGTTGCATCGTGCCTGTTCAATATTTTGACGACTATGTTCCACTGGTCCGCAGCCTTTGTGACCCTATCTACGAGCTCGACAGCAGCCCAGAGGCGCCGCGACGCCAACACTACTACAACTTGAGCATGGCGCTCAGCGAGGCGCTTATCGTGGAGCTGGATGCTGCTCCGCCTGATGCCGGGGACCTTTCCGAACCAGACACTGATGACGACGCCCTGTTCGACTGTATTTTCGGCTCCCTTACCCCAAGTCTGACGGATGACTTCATGGTGGACATGGATATGGACATCGAGACGCAGCCACTGTTGAGCCTCGAGCAAGAAGGAACCTCGAAGGCGGCCGATGTGGAGAGACCCACGTGCAGCGTCACGCCTCCCGAGGACAACACAGCGCCGTCAAACACAGCAAGCCCGTCTGGCTGCACCTTCGCCGTCAAGAATGCCCTGCAGACCCCCATCTCCCCTACCTCGCCGCCCGCGCAGAAGCAAGAACTGGCAGACGCGTGCTGCGACCTGTGCGGCTACCGCCCGAAGGGAGATCCTAAGTGGTTCCACGGCTCCATGGCCAAGCACAAGAAGACGCAGCATGCAATGGGGCCGCCCAAGATCTACAGCTGCCCGTATCCGGGGTGCAAGAGCGCCTACAAGAACCGGCCGGACAATCTGAGGCAACACCAGATAGAGAAGAATCACTTCGTGGATGGCCACGACGGGTCCAGCAGGAGGCCGAGTAAGAGGAAGAAGATGGCTTAATGAGGATGAGGCACGATGGCCTGCCTTGGCAATGTGTGTTGGTGGCCCCGGGGCGCGCTCCCCTGGGGCCCACATGTATATATATATATGTTTGATGACTTGTTTTCATCTACGAGATACCACTGCTGCATTTGTATAAAATCATTGGCGTTTTATGGGACGGAGTTGGCTTCATAGCTGGTTGTGGTCGCAGCAAATAACGGCCTCAGATGGGACAGGGAACTCCACCTTGATGCACCCGGACTGCAAATGATCAAGCCAAAGATTTTGGAACTTTGAACTATGGAATATACAACGAACCACGAAGACCAATTTATGACCCGGAGCTGCAGTGACCAGTTAATTGCGCATTAAATATAGAAAGCAGAGGAAGCCGCAGTGTGCCACGCCTTGACTGCCGAGCCGAGCCGACGACAATTGCTTGGGTGGGTCTACATATGATCTTAGCGTCGCAAAGAACTTACACCATATCGAGGCAGACTGCGACAGCCTCCCCGACTTACTATTGAAATTTCCAGATACGACCAAGGCATATTGGACTAGCTCTGGTCTGTCCTTGAGTGTGCTCTCGAGTGAGGTTGGAACAATATAGGCCACAGCAATCACGGCCCAGCGAGTCCAAGTGACCAGTTCTACGAAAAGACATCACGCGACCTTCACACCGTCCACACAGCACATCTGCCAGCACATCTGCCAGCAACATCACAAAACATGGCGAGCGACAACTCTGAACTTCCGCGCATCTGCGTCCATCATCCTGCCCCGGGTGAGACGCTCACCTCCAACTCATTCCACGTGTCCCCAGGCGGCAAGGTGAGTGTGCTACCTTCAGAGCTTCAGAGCAAACAACCCTCAACACCTTCCTTCCTCCCCCCCCCCCCCACTTCCATCTTACCTCCATCCTCCCCAAAACCATCCGAACAAGCGATCCCTATCTCCCCTCACCCGATTGACCTCAAAGACATTCTAACAAACCCCACAGGGAGCCAACCAAGCAGTAGCATGCGCCAAGCTCTCCCGGCCTCGCCCCTCGGACGGCAAGGACGCAGACGACACCGCAGCAGCGGCGTGTGTGTCCATGGTCGGGTCCGTCGGCGCCGACACGTACGGCGAGATCCTGCTGGACAGCCTGCGCTCGCACGGGGTCGACGTCTCGGGCGTGTCGGCGCCCAAGGAGCTCAAGACCGGAATCGCCATCATCATCGTCGACGAGCCCACGGGCCAGAACCGCATCGTCCTCAGCACCGAGGCCAACCACCAGGGTATGGCGCCCGCAGACTTCGAGACGTCCATCGCGCCCCGCACGGGGAACCCGGACCTGCTCATCATGCAGCTCGAGGTCCCGCTGCGGACGGTGCTGCTGGCGCTGGACCGCGCGAGGAGCCATGGCGTTCCGGTCTTGCTGAACCCGGCGCCGGCGGTTGAGTTGCCTGCTGAGGTTTACAAGGGCCTGGCACACCTTGTTGTCAACGAGACGGAGGCTTCGATCCTCTCTGGGCTGCCCGTTGAGAAGCTGGATACGAAGGAAGGGTGTGCTGAGGTCGCGGCGTGGTTCTTGGAAAAGGGTGTGCAGACGACTATCATCACGCTTGGTGGGCGGGGTGTCTACTACAAGTCTGCGACGGCTGGCGGACTGCTTCCTGCTGAGAAGGTGAAGGAGGTCGTCGACACCACCGCTGCGGGTGATACGTTCGTGGGGCAGTACGCGCTTGAGGTGGTGGGCTCCAAGGGTGGGAAGCTTGACCTTGAGGCTGCTGTGCGCAAGGCCAATAAAGCTGGTGCCATTACGGTGCAGAGGAAGGGCGCGGCTGCTAGTATCCCGTGGAGGGATGAGGTGGTCTTATAGGTATAGAGTTATGAAAATGCCACGCCTCGCAAGGACGAGCCACGTCAATACTAACCCAGTGCGCTTTTCCCCTCTGGATGTACTTTGAACGGCTTGGACTGCTCACTGCCCAAAGGACAAACCAAGAATGCTGATTACATATGGAAGGGAACAGACCCTTCTTCACCCCTTACAAGATGACCCCATTTCAACTAATCGGTGGTTTCAAACTGTGAGGTTGTGTAGAGTCGCCGGGTGAAGTCCACATTTCGAGTCGGCGGCGATCGAGTGCTCTCACAGCGTAACAAACATGGCATGGAAGGTAGGCCCGATATTACGAAGCTATTAATGCCTCTCTAAAGCATATACCTAAACCCTGTCCCTTTCCCATGGCCCTTCTCCCCCGCGAACAACCGCTCCTCCTCCTCCCAGCTCCCATCGGCGCCATCCCTATCCGCGCGCCTGTTCGCCCTGGCCAGGTACGCCCTCAGCCCCAGAGCGAGGCCGGCGACGCCAAACATAGCCGCGGCACAGACGCCCATCCCACCAGTGAACCACGGGCCGTCCTCCTTGGGGTACAGCCCGGTCCCGATGAGCGGGCCAATCTGGCCGATCACCTGCATGAGCGCGAACCCGGCGCCCTTATGGTTCGCACCGCGGGAGTTGTTGATGTTCCACGCGATGGCCAACACGACGACGCAGAAGAACCCTGCGGCGGCTGGGTAGACGGCCAGGTACCGCGCCATATTGAGAGTGCTGCTGCCACCGAGCAGGTCGCTCAGGCGGTGGCTCAGCGCGAGGAAGGCGTATCCCAGTGCCGAGGACAGCGCGCATGCTGCTATCAGGTAGGCGCGGGACTGCAGGGCGTCTGAAGCCTTTGCTACCGCTAGAACGGCGATGAAGGAGATGAGGTACGGAGGTACGGAGAGGGCCTGTGATGCTACGGGGGTGTGACCCATCTGTGTGAGTATCGAGGGCAGGAAGACTGGAAGGGATGAGTATGCTATGTTGGTGAGCAGGAAGATGCCCGCCGTCGTCCACGGGACGGGGTCGCGGAGCACTGCCCAGAATTCACCACACCGAGCTCGCCGCCGTCCCGAGGAAGAACTGATGTCTTCATGCTTTTGCCCTTGATCATACGGGTTTGAGAGGCGCAATCTTGCGATCTTCTTCTCGCGCCTGGTGAGATACTCTGCTTGCTCGGGCGAGTCGGGGATGATTCTAAAGGCCACAGTGGCCACCACCACAGCCGGGAAACCCTCAACGAGAAAGAGTAATCTCCACGGCGCGATGGGCCCATTCTCACTGAACTTGGTGATCAACCACGCAAGGGATGAGGCAAACGTGGTGGCAAGCGGCGCAGCTGTGATTGGAAGGATTCGACTATTAGCACTCGCTCGCTCCATCGGGCAATGCCAACCCAACAATCTTGCACCCCCCCCCCCCCTTTTCCATCACCAGAAAGCAGTATCAGAAAATTAACAACGGCCTTACCGGAAATGAACACCGCCGTCCGCAGCGCCAGCTCCTCCCTCCGGAAGAAGAAGCTCAGGTAGATCGGGATCCCGGTGAACCCAGCCTCGCCGACGCCCAGGAGGAAGCGTAGGGCGATCAAGACCGGGTACGACGTGGCGACGGCCTGCAGCGAGGCGACGACACCCCACGAGAGCACGAGGCTCGCCACGTACGCGTGCGCCGGAATGCGGCTCCATAACAGGGACATCCACTCGAAGGCGATGTAGGCGATATAAAAAGATGCGAGCGCCCACTCGAAGTAGGCCTTCCCGCGGCCGGCCGCCCCACCATCATCATCCTTCGCGGGCCCGGAAGCAGCAGCGGTGGTGGTGGTGGTGCGCCCGAGGAGATCATCATCCATGCCTGCGGTGTAGGCGTTGCCGATGTCTATTCTTAGAATGTTAATAATTTAGTTTTTCTTTCCGCCTCTTGATACGGTTTCTAGATCGTCCCAGGTACCAAACTTTCAGCCCCCTTCCCCCACCCCCATGAGGAGATCGGATGAAGAATGACACTTCATTGGGGAATGGCACTTAATGCTTCGTGGGGGCTGGACGCAGGAACTCGGGAATGGGATTCCGGGGAAGAGAAGAGAAAAGACCACACTCGGCCAGAACAGAGTATAAGGGCAGAGATGAGCAGGAACACGTGGGAAATGAAGGAAAAAGTGAGACGGACTTGACCGGTCGAGGAAGCTCAGCATGTACAGGAATGCTACGAAGAGGACGAGTCGCCGATCGAACTTGTTCACGACTGCGCGCTCTTCCTCGGCGGTATAAGCGAGGCCACTCCTGCGACGGCCATCAATTTCTCGTGGCACCCGCTCACGCAGCTCGTAGAATCCGTCGCCGTCGTCGCTGCTGCCGTCGTCATCGTCGTCGCTGCTGAAGAGAGGGTGCCCCAGAGCCAGGCCCTGCTCCTCCTTTTCGCCCAGGTCGTCACCGCTGGTACTGCCGCCCTCAGGGGTGAGGCGGTCGAGCCCAGACGACTCGTCCCCGGGCGGGAGTTCCTCTGCAGCCGCCGTCTCCGTCGCGTAGTCAAACATCATGCAAACGAGGGAGAAACGAGTGGGTGTTCAATGGAGAGAGAGACTCTGACGATGATGCCGCCATGGCATGGTCAACCACGGAGCTGCCAGGTCAATGAGCGGACGTCAACGGTCAACAGGGGGGTTGCGGGATGATGAAATGAGCGGTATGATCCACGCCTCCACACCGATCAGCGGTATCCCATTCAAGGAGACCAGGGCGTTCTGGCCAGGCTACGCGGTGTGGCTTGCTTGGATGCGCTAAAACAACATCTTAGCCAGCATCCGACTAAGCGCCGTCAGGTGACACTCGTTTCAGCCGGTTCCTTTGTTGTTGTTGTTCTCTCTTCCTATCACGAAATCGTCGGGGAAAGCAAGGCTGCTTTAATGCTTGTTCCCACAACGCATGGAATCATGTGGCGCATATCACACTGGCTGATTCAATGAAATGTGACGGACTTGTTTAACCGTATGGCATTTGCATCGGGCTCATGATTGATTCACTAAAAGCATTGAGACGTATTTCTCTTGGGCCAAAAAGGCCATTTTCATCGTCTAAATTGTCTTTTCGAGGTGGTATGTAACAGCGGTACAAAGAGAAAGGGAATTCCGTAGATCAGGCATATGTCCCTGTCCATTCGGACTGCAGTTCCCACTTGACTTGTGCATCCATCCTTGTCCTCGGTTCAAAGTGTACAAGTGACGAGTTGGATATAGGAGCTTCTTCGGCTCCGAAGCCTCCCCCATGCCTCTCCTCGTCCCCTTTTTTTCATCCCCACGCGTGACGGTCGTCATTCCCTTTTGCTTCGTCTTCGTGCACGCTCGTCACCTCCAGTAAGAATAATGCATTAAAAAAAAAGTACCTCGTGGCCAGACCAAGACCTGAAAAGTTGGGCCTGGTCCTCTAAAGCCACGAGGGGATATCAAAGATAACAGCGGGCCCTGGAGGAGTGTCCAGGGCCCGCCTGGTTGAAGGCTAATAAGACATGGAACGACACACGTGTAGCCGACCGCGCCGTGGCGGCGCGGTCTCTGCTTCGCCGGCTCAAGAAGTCCCCACCCACGGTGGTAAATGCACGAAGCGGACCAGAAGGGTATCGTAATTGTGAATCAGAAACAAAAGGCTGTACGAGATGCAGAAAAAGGAGATGTTGGGTAGATGTCCAGTCAGATCTGATGTCCAGGACGCCGACTTCAGTTCCAGCCCAACGAGTTGGCAGCCGCGACGGGCGGGGAGATATAGGCGGTCCGGGCCGAGTTGCTCATGCCACTTCTGCCGGTCCTGCCACTGCCATGGCTGTCACGCCCGCCTGCTGCGCCATAGCTGGACATGTCACGGCTCATCAGAGCACCGCCCATGAGAGCTGGGCTACCAGTCTGACGCATCGGGGAGCCATGGGAGACAGAACTGGTGCGGGCGTGTGCCTGCTTCCTCCGCTTGTATCGCCGAGCAATGATGAACATGGCAGTACCGTAAGCAGCCGAGACGACAACAGCACCCACGACAACAGCACCCACGGCAATACCGGCGGTCTGTCCTCTCTGGCTTGCGGAGGAATCGCCAGATCCCGAGTTCCCGAATACGTCGCCGCCGTTGCCGCTTGAGGAGGACGGGCTGGATGAGCCACCGCCACTGTCGGTACCGGTTGAGCCAGATCCGTCAGCACCACCACCGATGATGATGCTTATGGTGGAATCGATCTGCTGTGTGATGTTCTTCACCAGCGTGTCCTCCTGTTGGTACAGGGCCGAAGCCGGCTGCTTGACCTGCAGTGCGAGCGTGCTCACCAGGTCCTCGGGGTAGGTTGCAACGGCAATGGTCGGCGTGTAGCCCTTCTTCTGATCGTATCCTTGAAGCGGCTGTAGCCGTCTCATCTGAACGAGCTGCTCGTTGGCGATGCCACCTGCGTGAAGCAGCGCCTTGGGAATTCCTGATAGCACTTGAGCAGCCGCCTTGGGATGGCTGGCGATGAACGCGTAGTTCAAGGGAAATTTGAAGCCAAGCTGGATTTCGACTGTGCCATCCGGGATAGGCTGGGTACCCGTGTCAGGTGTGATGGCCTTTGGCAGGTTGGATGGCAACGAGGTGGCGGTCGTGGCAGTCTCACTGCCAGTCACAGTGCTCGTCGACGGCGCAACGATGATGGTAGTGGGCAGCCAGGACTCAGTGGAATCGGTAATCGTAGAAATTGCGGTCAAGCTGCTGCCCAGAGTACTCTCGGTGGATACGGTCGTGATGCTGGGAAGTTGGGCTGAAGTGGTGGTCGCCTCATCCGACGTGATCTCGGTAGTAGTAGTTCCACTCTCCGTCGCAGGGATCGTAACATTAGGCGGAAGTGTGACGGTAGTCGGCAGCTCAGCCGTGGTCGTGGGGACCTCCTGGGTGGTGGAGTTCTGGGATACAGTCGCATCTGTCGTTGTCGGCGGCAGGATCGAAGTGCTCACCGTTGGCAGGTCTCCGATGGTAGTATTGGCAGTGATCGGTATCTCAGCGGTAGTGGATTGCCCGCCGGTGCTGATGATCGTGGTACCATTGTTGACCTCGGTGGGGGTCGGCAAAGGCGAAGTGACGGTTGAGATGCCAGTTCCTGGTCCAGTTGCCGAGGGGTCGATAGTTTGCACAGTCGAAGCATCGGTGGCTGAGGTAAGGGTAGTGGCGCCCGTACCAGGGCCAGTGGCTGACGCATCGATCGTAGATTCGGTCGAGGCTGTGATACCTGTTCCTGGACCCGTGACCGAGGCGTCGATAGTAGTTTCGGCAGTCGTGGTAGGAGTGGTGACTCCTGTGCCTGGACCGGTAACCGAAGGGTCGACAGTTTGAGCGGTGGTCTCGGTGGGAAGAAGTTCGGTCTCAGTTCCATTGACAGTCGGGTTCGCGAGGCCACTGGTGAGGTCAGACACGATGCTGCTCAGGGATGGAAGAACGATGGATGATGATGGTGTGACAATTCCGGTGGGTGCAATGACGATGCCGGAGCCTGTTCCGGAGCTGATAGCTGAGCTGGGTCCGGTCGGGATCGGGCCAGTGGTGCCGGTGCCGGTTTCCACGGTCTCAATCGAGGTCGCATTGGTCGTATCAGCTGCCGATGTGGGCACAGTGCCGTCGCTGGACTGAGTGCTGCCGCCAGTTGGTTGTGGCGGGCTGACGTTGGAGGTGCTCGAATCAGTCGGAGCTGCGGCGTCCGTAGTTTCTGACGTACGGCTTGTTGGCTGGATGGGATCGCTAGGGGCGGGACCGGTCGAGGCCGTAGGAGTAACTTCAGACACAATGCTGCTCACGTCGGAAGTGACTTCGGATACAATGCTGCTCACGTCAGAGGTGATAGGAAGTCCGGTTGGAAGGACTCCAGTGCCGGTGGCAGACCCGGTGCCAGATCCAGTCACGGTCGTGGCATCCGTAGTTTCTGATTCACGGCTTGTTGGCTGGATGGGATCGCTAGGGACGGGACCGGTCGAGGCAGAACCCGTGGCGGTGACTTCGGAGACAACACTGCTCAGATCGGAAGTAACTTGGGATATAATACTGTCCAGGTCGGAGGTAAGTGGAAGGCCGGTTGATGACTGCTGGGTCGCGCTGGTCACAGTCGTTTCGGTCGCGCTGGGAGTGTCGTCTGACGAAATGCCCGTGGTCGTGTCGGCCTGTGATGACGCGGGGGGAGTAAGCACAGTGGTATCCGAGACCGTGCTGCTGTCGGCAGTAGTAGCTGTCGGAGCGTTGTCAGCAGTGGTGGTGGTGGTGGTCGGAACCTCGTCCTCGGTGGTGCTCGTACTCGAAGCTGGGGACTCGACTGTGTTGGAAGTCACCGTGGTTGCGCTGTTGGTGTCGGACTCCGCGTCAGACGCCGTTGGGATCAAGACGGGGCCAGATGGTCCCAGGCTCGTCAGGATGTCCGACAACGAGAGGCTCTGACTCGACGAGGAATCGGCGGTGGTTGTCTCGGCCGTTGTCGAAGGAAGCGGGGTGGTGATATCCGTGGAGGTGGCATTGGTGAACTGTCTCTTGACCTCCCGAGGAAAGTATATCTTCCGCTTGGCCACTGGTTCTGCGCTGGCGAAGGCCGAAGCAGCCACCAGCGCAGAGACCAGAAGCGACTTGGTCTGCATCCTCTCAACCTACTAACAATTCATCCGTACCGATGGTTCGAAGAGAAGTCTGCTTAGGTTTCGAATACCAAAAGTCGGCGAGGGCCTGTGCAGGTGGACTCGACGACAGTCAGCACGCGTGGAGCCGGCGGGTGTTGTCGAAGAGTGCTGGCGACTCACTGTCAGGAATGAGACAATAAACGAATGTACTTGACAATGGGTCAAGGAGTGTGCAATCTATATGAGTCGTCAGTGTCTGGCCCATGCATCTCCCATATATGCTGCGTGCATGAATGATCCGCCAGTGGCTGCTCGCAGTTGGGACAGGGAACCAGGAAACGAGGGAACTGTCCCAAGCCTTGGGCTCCACCTGCTGGGCGGCGCGGGAAACTGGGCGGCATAGAGCAGGAATAGAAAGGGTCGAAGGCTACTGACGGTTTCTGGCGCGGGCCAAAAAAGAAGGAGTGTTTTGCGTTTGGGATTAAAGAGCGACTTGACGAGAGACTCGTCAGAATGGAGGTGAAGGTTCACAGCAGAACGGAGCCCGTGGTGGTTTGGGAGTTGTTGTGGTGGGAAAAGGTCGAGATTAAGCCAGGACAGACATTGGCAGCGCAATTTCGGGAAAAGGGGGCCGTGGAGTTGGGCGGGCTAATCCCTGGTGGAGATCGGCCGCGGGAATGCAGGACGGGCCCTTTCTTTTGTCTATCTATCGATTGCCCTCGGAACCGCTGGGGAAGGCCGCTGGAAAACAGGACAATGATTGCACCAAGAGGAAGAAATCGTCGCCTTTCGAGAAAAAGAGAATCGGGTCGGCGCTGGCGAGAATAGAGAGAGGAGGGGAGGGGAAGGGGAGAATGGAAGAATAGGACCAGGGACTGGCGTGGTGGTGGTGGTGACAAGTAAATGAAATGTCAACCAGAGTCAGTCAAGTCAGTGCAGTCAGCCCAGGACGAGGATACGATATAGACGGGGACAAGGCAGGACAGGCACGCGGGCACAGACAGGGACCGGGGATCTGGGAGATTGAGGAATGGGATGGGGGTGGTAGTGTGGTGGAGGGCGAGGAGGCGGGCAGGGGCAGGGTCACCACGCGCGGTCGAGCAGGAAAAAGAGGAGCCAGGCGGGCGAGGGATAATCAGGATTGGAGGAATGCAGGGAAACGGAAGGGAGAGAAACAGAAAAGGGACCCCATCCGCCATCCGCCCAGCGCCCAGGCCAAAAGCTGTGCAGTCTGCAAGGAGCTGGGAGCAGGGCCGGGGGTGGCTTTGCTTGCCAAAAGAACCTAGCGCGCCTTCTTTGCCTCCCTCCTGCTGAGTGTGTGTGTGTGTCTGTCTCCTCTCCCACCCACCCACACCCCTTCCTTCCTGCCAGCCTGCCCATGTCTGGCTGGCACGGAAGGAGGGGGCCGCTGCCTATGCTCAGGTACGGCGAATCTTGCAGCAAACCTTGCTGATGGTGCAGGTAGCTCTGGTAGTGGCCCCCCGACAGGTCACCGTCCGAAGTCTGCGCCCGACTGGGTTGCAATGATGCAGGCCCAGCGATGCATCCCAAATCCGCATCCGCGTCCCAATTTGTGCACCCACCCACTCAGCGTCCCAACGGCAGAGATGAGGAAGAGATCACGAGAGACAGATTGGGAAAGGCCTATACCACACCAGGGCACACCATGACTAGGACCGTAGCAGCAGGCTATCGTGGGTATCACCGCCGGGGGTCTCTGTGGCCTGTGCTGGCCAGCAGCATGCCGATGCCGACGAATGGCCGATGTTCTGTGTCGTGCTCTGCTGTGTCATGTTGCAAAATGCAACGTGGACGCAGCATGTGCTGTGCATAGCAGACAATAGTGTTGTAAGGGAACACAGCCAGACAATCAGACAGCCAGACACTACACGCGATGAGGCATCATGTCTCGAGCCTCGATAGAGCCGCCTGCGGATCACGGCCCCACCGGCGCTTCCGTCACGATTCCTGACGCCATGATGTTTCCCAAGTTGGGATACAGTGAGCTAATGACAGAAAAATCCTTTTGCCGTAGTCCATCCCCATTCATCCTTGGGGGCTTGATGTGGCCTAGAGTGGGAACCCGTAGCCACAAGCCTCAGAGGCGATGGATTTGGCACGGCGAGTAATCCTCTTTGCGGGCTTCCTTGGGACGAACTGGCCCGTCGTGGGGAAGCCCAACCATCATTCAGCCGCTTCGCCGCAGCCTCGCAGGAAGGGACCAGAAATTGCAAGATTGCGCTCCGCAGAGCCCCGTCGTGGCCAGTGGCTGTTGGTCTCGCGCCGCGTCTTACAGCGAGGGATCGTGCGCGCTGTTGGTTGACGTCGTTGATGATGTCGAGAGCCGGGTCACCGGGGCCGGCTCGTCGTGGTGCTGGCATGTAGTCGCAGACCTGAGACCCAGGGCTCAGGGCGTCGTGCTTTTCACACTAACAGTAGGTCCAGGCACAGGTCCCCACTGTTGGCCCCGTCACAGCGCCAGGCACCGTTTGTCTAAGGACAAAACGACGGACAGACTGAATGGAATGACAGATCGACAGTCTGCCGGCAGATGGGCGGTTGCGGGCCAAAGTCCCACCACGTTCTCCATTTCCAGAACCAGAACAGGATCATTGCAAAGAAACAAAACGGCCACGTTCTCGGTCGTCTTTGTCAGAACTGTCAGGGTAGCTGGGCAGTAGCTCACCCATGCTGACCCCCCAGCCGACCTGTGTCTGGACTGAGCGGATTGAATGTTGGCAGCCAAGTGGGCAGGTGGGGGGGAGGGGCCCAGAGCCCACCCTGCCCACTAGTCCGGCCGCGGCTCGCTTTCCCCTTCCTGTCAGGCGGGCGACCTGGGGATCGCCAGGTCGGCTGATGTGTGAGTGGCCAGACGCCCACCTGGACAAGGATGCTAAAATTAATGTTGCCGCCGTGGTGGCTTGGACCGGCCTGCTGTAGCGTCCTACCTTATTGTGCGTGCGTTGCGTGTCCTGCAAGCGAGCATTGTGTGCGTGTACGTATGCAGGTATCGATACGGCCACATTGGCACGCGGCGCAGTACTGGAATCTGGTACAGCCGCGCCAGAGACACGGCAGATCTTTGTGAGGCCACGAGCAACTGGACGGAAGGAGTTCAGGGATCCTCTCCCCACCTGCATGCTAATAATAATACCACAGTAAAGGATGCCCGGCCGGTGGTGTTAAGCCACCACGCAGGTGTGCGGCACGACATGCTAACATGGACGCTGCTGGGCATCCTTCCCAACGTTGGACAGGGCCCAGAACGGCTGGATGCTCTCGCCAACAACTGCCAGCTACTGCAAGCAGGTAGGTGTATAGCGCAGGCAGACAGTCTGGCACCAGTGTGCGCCGCCACCGATGTCACGACATTCAACCATTATCGTTGCTGTGATGCTGTGATGCTTCAAGTGAGGGCTGGGCCGCGGCTGGGCCACGGCTGAGGTAAGGTGAGGTGAGGTGAGGTGATAGTGCCGGGAAAAGCACACAGCCCCCAGGCACACACACACTGAACAGGACTCATCTGCTACGGGCCAGTGCTACCAGACACCCAGAGAGCCAGACAACAGCGGGCGGGAGAGCGACCAACACAAGCTCCAGAGTCGCTCTAGCGCTGACAGGCCAACAGCCAACTGATCGATAGTCTCAATCTCGACCCTGCATCGTGAGATTGAATATGGGGATCCACTGCATCCGCTGATGAGCAACGCCGCAATACCACTGCCAAGCGCCAGGACCACCACCAACCGTCGCAGCTCGTGGGCTCTGGCCTGCCTGCAGCCCGCGCCCCGCCAGCCGCGTGCATCACCTTCCTCGCCGCCAGGTCGGCCTGAAGCACAGGTCTCTTTGTGACTATTTGTCGATTGATTAATCGAAGATCATGCAACGGCCATGACTCCTCCCAACGCCTGAGCCGAGTTTCCAAAAAACGTCAACGACAGGACCCACACGCCGCAACGCCTCCCCGGCCTCGCAGCACGCGAAAGAAACGGGCAGGCCTGGCATGCCTGGCTAACTTTTTTTATCGGGACCTCGAACTTTGACGTTGACCTGCATCACCTGCATTTCCCCTCCCCGGCGGGCTTGGATGCTTTAGCCAACCAGACGCACGCCCTCGGAACGCCTCGCAGAGTCCGATCAACAAAAACAATGTCCGTGCCTCAGGAACAAGCCGCACGCACAGAACTTTGACCGACGTGTCGCCTGACCGGTTCTGCCGGTTGAGCACGCCCGCAAGGCCAGGGACCGCCCAGGCTGTATGTGCCACTGGTGTTGAGAGCAAAATTTGATCGGCCCAAGAGGGCTTAGTCAACGGGCGTCAGGGCATTGCACCCATCCCCCTCCCGCACTTCGTTTCGCCTAGCCCGGGTGCTAGCGATATCAGACTAATGCCTCACCATCACCGACCGGGCTGGGAGCTAGGCAATAAGTTCGGGCCATTGCGTGCTGCGTACGGACTGCCGGACGGGCAGTAGAGCGTGGCCACGCTACGGGCTATCCTACAATTCCACAGCAGGCCAGCCGGTTAGCCACATGATAGCCTGTCAGGCTGTCTCGCCGCACCCATCGGTTGACCCCTCGGTCAATCTCACTCAGGTCCAGGTGTAGGACGCTCAAACCCCTAGGCGGTGTTAGTCAATCGCCCATGCTGTGAGCGCCATCCAGGGGCTCCGTAAAGATCCCCAACACGAGACCAAGTAGCATTGACAGCCCGCCCGAGCAAATCTCAAAAAAAAAAAATGTTTCCTCAAACACGACGGTCTGCTACGTAGCGCCATGTAAAAAAGCTTCGAGAATGCATGGTAGGGCGATTGACTTCGGCATGTCTGAACGCCAGAATGTCTTGATGCGACAAGCACAGGGACATGAGATGAACCGTAAGCAAGTTCGACGCAGCGGGCAGAGTCAGAGCATTGCCTGGTAGGGCAGGGCACCTGCAGGGCTCGTCGAAACCCAAGGAACCCCAAGAATCTTCCGAGACAAGACGTGACAGCCACCATTCCACACCCACCTGTTCGCGCGAAGAAACGCGGGAGCTCCCATCATGGCTGGTGTTTCACACCGCGCACATGGAATGAAGATAGAAAGGGCGGGGCCGCCTTAATTACGTCGGCGCGCTCGCCGCCGCTCAATACACAGTACTGCTGATTGTTGCTGCTTTCCACAACCGCCTATCTCCGTCAATGTGTGTGGTAGCACCCGACTCACTCACATGCCCACACCTCCAGAGGGCTTTTGTTGAGATCGGCTTCTGATCGCCATCTCCTTCACACACCTGACCTGCCAGCCACTCTGCAGGAGTTCCGCCCAAGACCCCAGAAATGCCTAGGGGAAGATACGATGGAACCTCGTATTTCGGTGTGGTGTTTTTTCTTTCTACCTCCTGGAGGGGGTGGCAGAAGCTAGAGCTCTGCTTCACCTGAAACACGGCCTCGCTAACAACCTAAAGGGGGAATGCCCTCGTCTGCAACCCTGGTCACAGCGTCTGAGAACATCGGATTTGGGACCAATTGAAATGTGTGCTCTCACATCGTTGGCCTCAATTCTCCCATTCGAGTCATATTTTCTAGTTTTTGCTACTTCGTATTGGGCCCCGTTTTGCTTTGCTCTCTTCGAGGTTCTCTTCGAGACTCAATCCGTGATGAAAATTCTTGTCAACCTGACCCCTGGCGTCGTGAGGTCGTCTCGGTGAGGGACGGACGGACTAGCCAGCATGCAACACCCCTACACCTCTTATCACAGCATCAAAGCCCATCCGAGGTTGCCACGATGCTACTGGGCTAAGACCTGGTGTGTCAATAGCTTAGTGGATTCGTATCATCAGGAGGCGATCTCCCCTAGCACATCTGAATTGCTTCACGCTTCAGCTCGTCGAGAGAGATTCTTGCACGTCCATCCCAGGCGCCATGTCCCTTTCTCTGTGTCCGGCTCTTCGCTCACCTTCTATGCCTGTCTCTTACTGAGAGTCGATGACTAATCAGGAGCTCATCAGCATGTAATTCTGGCCTATCTTGGAAGCCGGTAAGGTCCCGGCCACAGGCAGCTTCATCTCGCATTCTTTAGTCCTAGTGGCAGCGAGGTCACATGAGAGACCATCAAGCCTTCTCATGAGAAGAATCTGCGGTCGAGTTTGTGACCTGAAGGGCTGCAGGCCACCACCTCCTCATAAAGATGGTGTTTCCCAATTCAAAGGACGGTTCGCATTCTTTGAGTTTCTCTGTTAAGCCGGGACAACAGTAAGTGTCCCAGAAGTACAAGGCAATGTATCTTCCAATATAAACGCATTCAGTTTCCTCCTGCAGGGATTTTCACTGTGAGTTTCTCAGTTCGTTGTGTCAAGGTGTCACTCAACAAGACTATGGTATAGACGCATATCATCAGACTCAAAGTGGTACCCTGTGTGTGACAGTGCTCAAACAGTTGAAGAGACCTGAAGGTATTAAATAGGACTCGCAGGTTTGAGGGCAATTCAGATTGAGATCTATGAGGATGGGGGTAGCGGCTGTCTCGCCACTGCTACGTTCCTTAGTAGTGGAAGACAAAGAACAGGCATAGTGTATAGAACAAGGCTCGACAACATAAGACCTACATAGGTAGTGTATACAAATTAGAGTTCATGGATGTCTCGGAATTGGCCTTTACCTTCCACTGTTTTTCTTAGTGCTTATGGTTCGTTGAGACTGGGAGTCTTTCTCGTCTTTCTCGGCCCTGCTTGGGATGTGCTCAGCTTTGGATGGTTTGTGTAGTTTGTCAGTCTTCCTGGATCACTGGAAATTAAGAAAGCACCCATTCTGACGGCTGTAAATTACGGGGTGTAGTAGGTAGCTTTCAAGTATCGGTTCCGTCGGTATCAACTAAAGAAGGCATCGAGTCTTCCTCGTCCCCTGAATCCTCGTCTTCTGAAATCTCTTCGTACCATCCCTCTTCGTCCGACTCCTCGTCGTCCACATCCTCGCTGTCCATATCTTCACTGTCCGTCTCTTCGCCCTTCGTCTCCTGGTCCTCCGCTTTGAGAGACCGCATTTTCTTTTTTCGCAGTTCTTCCCAAGCATAGTGGATATTATGCTCTGTGCGGATTTGATGCAACGAAATGGGCCGAACCACAGGCTTTGAAAGCCTCAAGTGGTAGATGGCATCACCGTGTGACTTGATATCAGCGCCACAGTCAAGCCGTTCCGTATGTACGACAAGGCCGCGGGCGCCGTGTGTGATTGCGATATCTTTCCAGGCCTGCACTACCGCAGGGCGCAGGGTCAAACTCCATGTTCCTCTCCAGATGACCGCGGCGTACGCTCGCTGATAACTGAACAGAGCTGCCAATCCTTTTCGTCCGTTCCATAATTCCATGGTCTGGATTGCCGGCATATCCCTTGCTGCCTTCGCTGCTCTTATGAGCAACCAGTCGATTTCATTCGGGTGCTCTCTCGGCGTCAGTATCTGTGACGTAAGTGTAAGCGATTGAAGGTGACACCATTCGCTGCCAGTGGCACGATGGGAAAAATAAGAAGCTGCGTCGATCAAAAACGATGCCGAGATTTCCTCGAGCCCATGACAGTTTGCAGCCAGCGCCAAGCTCAAAGACTCTGTTGACTCCCAGGAGCGTTCCCTAAATTCAGGCACCGCGCGTTTGTAGTACGAGTTGGAGACCTCGAATATTACCAGTTTCCGCACTTTTCGAAAAGCAAGCGATTCGAACAAATTCGCATATTCTGTTTTCACAAAGATGTCAATAGTACAGATCATTATTAATCAGGCTGAAGAAAATAAGTGTCACCTGCCTTTGTTGTATAGCACCTGGACATCAGCACTTATTCTTTTCCATGGTTCGTAAAAGACTTCCTGTAAGTTCGGAAAGCAGCCAAGGATCCTTTGGAGTGTGCTGGGATGCCATTGCCGGCGTGTTTGCTGGCGCAGAAGCACGCCTGTCACCGCTGGGACCAATGGCATTTTCACCGGCAAGCGCCTCAAAGTTTTCTCCCACGCCGGATGGTTGATCTTCAAGTTGTGCTCGCGATCAACGATGTTGATTATATTCAAGGTCCTGTGAATAGCTTGTCTCCGCCAGGCTAGACTCGATGAATCCCAAGCCTGCGCTGAGCACTCATTTATGTCCGCACTGGCACTGCCGGGACTGCGGCCTTTTTCTGGAAGGATATCAGGCTCGAAACTTAGATACTTGAGCATGTACTCTGAGTCACCGGGAGAATAGACACTGATGTCGAGCACCAGTTCGCCAGTTGGCTCCCAGTCTTCGAGTCCGGTGAGCAGCGCTTGGATTGGCCTGAAAACGCGACGGACATCGGATTTTGACAGAAATGGATCGTTGGGGCTGTGAAAAGGACAGATACAGGCTGGGTACGGCTCAAGTTCCAAGCAGAGCCATATGTAGTTCACCAGATGTCGGGTGCGACGAGTGTTTGAAAAGAATCCGTCGAGCCGTGATTCAGTCACTTTGATTCGAGCGAAAATGTGCTGTTCGATGATGGCTTGCCAATCTCGCGACACGGCAGCGAACTTGGCGACCTTGCAGCCGTCTTGAAGCAGAGCCTCCAAGATCAGGAGTCGGATCTCTGGAGGGAAATCGGCCCAAGACGCCATCGAAGATATCAATACTGTTTTCTTCGGGATATAATAAAAGACTGGCCGACTCACGCCCTGAAAGATATTAATAACAAAGAAGACGCCGTGGGCAGAAGGTTCTGAAAATCAGTACTCGAATGATATATTCTGTGTGCACGAATCCGAGACGCTATAGCCACGCTAGTTGCGCCCTGCAGATGCCTAGGTATTGATCATGATTAGGTATAATCCCATCAAGCAAGGCGACCAAGTTAATAAGGATGGTATATCTACCTAGGTATTGTGTTTTGTACCTTTGTATCGCGCCGGTGGAAGCTGGTCTCGACTAGCCTCACCGGCGCGGCTGTCACAAGGCTGACAAGCTTTTGTTGGGCTAAGCCCTAAGAATTTGGAATCTCCTGTTATCGGGATTCTATGTTATCTGCGCTGAAATTTGGAGTGCTCAGTGTTGTACAAATAAACAGTGTATAGCTCCACCGGAGTACATATACGGACTTAGACCAAGACTACCACTTATACCCATCACCAGTGGACTAGAAGTCGGGTGGTATAATCTATCCCGGTACTTGAATATCTGAGACCGAGTTGTTTGTTTCGTGGGTTCAAAATTGTGGGGTAAATCTGAAATCATAAGAATAGAGTCTTAGTATCGTCTCGAGTATTATGCCTTCCTGTAAGCAGCGGAAATTGAGGTTGCGATCTGGTGAAGGAAGCGCGGGGGTCACGATCCGACCCCAGAAAATACCTAGGTACCAAGATGTGTTTGGTCATATTCTAGAGTCTAAGACCAGACGCAATCTCAAAACGTGCTTTATAAATACGAAATCTATGTATAATATCACAGTAACACAGCCATTGGAAGAGGAAAACACAAACTTTGTCCAGAATTCGTTGTAGGGCTTCTATATATTTTCTGCTGTCTGTGTGTAGAATAGAAACTGATTCCTCAAAAGGCATTCCCATTAGAGACGTGTATGAGAGAGGCTATCGCATGGGACAATGTCATGTACCTAGGTAGGGCGGGTGGCCATTCTTCGAGAGGTCGCATCACAGAAGGGCTTGTCCTGAGGAGGCTTGATGTTGTATAGTAACTATTTGATCTACCATAAATGCCGTTGCTGCGTAGTAGATAGCTACTTAGGTGAGTAGCAAAGCTCGTTCTCTGGTTGGAAAACTGATTCCAGATCTGCAGATGTAGCTGTACTATCCTGCGTGCTGTCAGGTACTTACGACCTTGACTATCGTGAAATCAGTGAAGATTAGATACATCACGCCCGTCTCTAGCATAGAAATACAAGTTTCTGACCTTATGTCTGGCTATTGACACCACTGGACGACATAACGGTCACAGTGTATGATATGGCTTGCTGAGGAATCGCAAAAATTGCAGGACTGGGGAGGGCTTTCCCCATCACTACTTTGCGTAAACGCTTTTGGGCAGCAAGTAACATTTACACATACAAGGTCCACGTTGCCCCCAAATATGGCTGGTGTCATTCCACGGTACACTGAAGTTGCAACTCCTTACGTGCTGCCCCGAGCATTAACATGGATAGAAGTGGCATCGACTTGCTGGCAATACCCCCATAGACCCTAAGTAGGGGCTGTCTGTCTGCCAATGCTTAGGTTCGATGAGGAGAATGGCCATTGTTTCGCGAACTGACCACTATGCCAGTGGAGTGAAAGTGACGCCACACTTGCCATAGGCTCGTGGTGTTCATGTCACAACACATGAGCCCCTGTATAGAGCTCAAGAGCCGGAGCTAGGTGCCTCCCTGGGAGATGACTAGAAGGCGATGAAAGAGTCCACAAGCGTTTCAGAGTGTAGTGTGGGGGGATAACAAGTCTGGGCAATCCAGAGGTATTCGAAACGTACGTCATGTTTAGGCTTACTGGGCCTTACCAGAGGACCGTATACTTCCCTGATCCCTTTCGAAATCCCGGGCAGTGCTAAAGCCTCTCATCCGCTTCTGTATATGCTTGCGAATTATAGTGCTGACAAAAGCGCCTCTTCCTCGCGGTTGCATTAGCGGCCGCCTGATTTCGCTGGATTGACACAAGCCAAAACATTCCGGGGGACTGTTCCTGTCACATATGACAGCAGGTGGGACGATCACCAACGCGCGGGCCTCACCAGGGGACTCCCGTGGCTGACGTCCCTCCTCATGGCGAACAGTCACTCCACGGAACATGTGCGCTGAAATCTGTAGGCGGCTCGCCTATCTGGGCTCGATCATGGACAACCGCACTGCACTGGGAGATCGCAGCACAGCCAGAGGGCACGACTTGCATCATGCTTGGCTCCTGTCGCCAATGGGCACCATTCGGAAGCCATCCGTCGCGATTGAGGGCCCCGGGGGCTCTTAGATTTGAGGCTACCTGCGTCGGTTAGTCGAGATGCGAGAGAGATCCAAGGCAGGTTCGTACCAAAGTAGAACAACTCTCCCGCAGGCAAGGGCCCGCGTGCGTCCCGCCGCCCTCTCATGTAGGTGACGAGTCGATTCGGGCGGACCACGTAGCATTGCCAGATACGGGGCCATCGCCCTTGATCTTTTCCTGTCTCATCAATGGGGACAGGGATCGTGGAGTCAACAGTGTCTGCTTATTTCTGGGCACAAGATTATGGTGAGTTGCCTCACCAGGAATCACTATACGCGGAAGTCTTCGCCGCGGATTGGGCTGATATGAAAGTACGGAGGGCTCGTACGTACAACAGTACTTGGGGTGCACGATGCCACCGTGGCGTCGGAGGAAGAGGTTGACTGACGTGTTTGTTGTCTAGAGAATGCAGCAGCTAATATCTGCGACGTAGGTCATTTGACCTCAGTCCCGTCGGGCAGGTTGGCCAGAGATATCGTGGTCGCCTCAGGTCAGGACGCGAGCGCCACAGTGCGTCAGCTTGCCCTTCATGTGCAATGACGACAGCCAGAGGGTCAGCACGCACGTTGGCTGCGCATCTGATCCACGACCCCTAGAAGCTGTCCTCGGAATGTCTCCCGTACGGCCTCACAACATCTGGCCAACGGGGTGGTATGGGTGGATTGTCGTTCCTCCACGATATCGTCCTGGACTTGCAAGAACAGGCGAGGGAGGTCTACCAACGGCGACCCCCGGCCGCGGGGCCGAATTGTCCGACTTGACAGGAATCGACGTAGTGGTGTCGAGGATTTTCCAACTGATTCCTTGCTTTTCTTCGGGCAGGCCGTTAAACGCCGTAAATGGAGTCAAAAACACGGAATAGAAGAAAAAGCAAAGATGGCTCGTTTCAACTCTGCATGGGGTGGATACTGTTCCCTATCCTGCTTGTTCCCAGGGGGAGAGTTTGACCTGCCGTCATCGTTACCGCGGCGTCGCAGCAACTGCTGGCACCGACGCAGACGCGTCTTCAGGCAGGCTGATGGAAAAGGGGATTGCTTGCGGAGGGATCCCTGGTAGGCGCCAGTGGGCACCGGAGGTGCATCTGTGGACGCAAGTCATCGCCATGAACCCTGAGCCTGTCTGCAAGAACCCTCAGGGGAAGACGGTGGACCAGAAGCAGCCCTTGGCCAGAGGACAGCTGGAAACCCTGCTCGAAAGCGATGATCGTTTGACAGGTCAGACCGACAGACCGTCAGACCGACAGACCGAGCAAAGAGCCGGCCGACTATCGCAGCACGCAACATCTCTCGCCGGTGTAAGACGGGCCGGGCAGATTACCAATTTGATCAGGGGCTGGAGGGCATCACATCACATGGCCTATCACACCCTTCACCACCGAGCTCTTGTGCAGTCGCTACCGCAGAAAGAGGCATCTGTCCCGGGCTCAGCTTTGCGCCCACGAGGCACCGGGTCAATAGGCAAGCTGTCTGTCCCGTCAGTCCACCCTGTGAATCCTTCCTACCATCAGCCAGCCATGAGGAAGGTTAGGGGGACGGTGTGGGAGTGCCCCGCGGCCAACCCCGCCCCGCGATCTGCTGCTTGGAGGGACTGAGGGGTAGTTGCGATCGGAGGGGCAGGGTGGGCAGGGGACCAGCTGTTTCCAGCCAGCCTGCCAGCCCAAGCTTGCAGAGCTTGCTGTGACAGCACCCCGGCAACAGGCGCTCCTTGGCAGCTACCACAGTAGCCCCTTCCGCTGCCAGTCTCCCGGGTGAGCTGCCATAGCTCCCGGGTTTGGGGAATGACGACTTGTGCTACTGCTTGTTCACAGCAGTGCAGGAGCCGCGCATGTGAAGGCTGCTGGCGTGCGTAAGTGGGCACGGAAGAAGGCACGCACAGGGTAAGACGAGGACAAGACGGGCAGGCAAGCAGGCAAGGTGCACGTAGGATGCTTCTTCGCACGAGAAGCCCCTCTGCTGGTAGCCTTGCTGTGATGCGACTCGTCCTTGTTGGGCGGAACTGTGGATGCGGTGCGAGGTGTCCTGATCCCAGTTTCCCCAGCACCGCCGGCGTCATCGGCACCTGACGGCACCTGACGGGGGACGAGGGGCACAAGGCCTGGCAGGGCCGGCAGCAGAGCAGCAGAGCAGCATACACAGTAGCTCCCAGCTACATGTGCCAAAATGCCTAGTGTACATGGATGCCCAGGTAGTGTACATTGTGGCTTGGTAATAAAAAGGGGCGAGGCCGAGGTACCGTACCCAGGTACCTGCAGCCCCTGCAGGCCGTTGTGAGGCCCAAAGTACCTGCGCCTGCTGCAAGTGTCAACCATAGATCGAGGCTCAACTTTACCGAGTCAACCCTCACTCGTCCCACGGAGGGGCCTAGGAGGGCGGAAGACGGTACTTGGGCTCACATCACATCATCTTGGCTCCAGGTCAATTAGATCGGGTTCCGTCCCATTCCAGCTGCACTTGCCCTGCCGCATTCGAACTCACTTTGGGCCGGAGCCCCTCGCGATATAAAAACCCTCCACACGACCCACAATCCATCCCCTCCGGCTTCCAGGGCCTCCACAGCAAATACCCTCAGGCTCTTCAAACCCCTCGTACAAAAAGGTAGCCAAGTCCGGCAAGCTCTCCTTCTACTTACTCGTCACTAGCCGACACGTACTCGACACCTACCGACGTCATCACCACAGCCAACGCAACCTCAGGTCAGCAACCCCCCCCTCTAAGTCCTCCCATATTTTACAACCCCAATCAAAATCAACCTTGTTTACTTACCTGCCCAAGATACAGCGAAACCAGTCAAAATGGGTGTCACCGTTCAACATCACGAGGAGGGCACTGGCGCACAGCCAACCCCCGGCCAGACTGTCACCATTGACTACACTGGATACCTCAAGGACGAGTCTCAGCCCGACAACAAGGGCAACAAGTGAGTCCCCTCCCCTTCAACAATACCACCTCCACGAAGGACACGGAAAAGCACTCACGACTGGTACTAACACGGCCTCCCTTTCTCAAGGTTCGACAGCTCCATCGGCCGCGGAGACTTCGTCACCAAGATCGGCGTTGGCCAGGTCATCAAGGGTAAACACATACCTGACTGAAGTCCTGTACCCACGCCGAGTGAATGCAACTGACAGATTTCTAGGATGGGACGAGGGTGTCGTCCAGATGAAGGTTGGCGGCAAGGCCACTCTCAACATCACCAGGTAAACTCCACCCTACCCACGCTGTGCCCTCCCGAGCCCACGTTTAGGAACGCTGACTGACGTTGGTACAGTGACTACGGCTACGGTGCCCGGTAAGAATCCCTTCAGTTCAGTCTCAATGACCTGAGTAGCAACATTCTCAAATTCGCCGACTCACTACCCGAAACTCACCCGTTCCACTTTTGTGGGAACCTCCATGCTAACACCTTGTCCAGTGGTTTCCCCGGCCACATTCCCCCCAACTCGGACCTCATCTTGTAAGTTGGGCTCCTTAGATAACCTACCACCAAGCACGGAAACTAACATGCACGTATAGCGACGTCCACCTGAAGAACGTCCAGTAGATGTTCAGTAGATTTGGAAGAGTGCAGAGTGCACAGTGCTTAGTATGGTGTAGCAAACGCACAAAATCCTTGGAGGAACAGACGCAAAATGGAACTCTAGTTTAGACACTCGCTTGATCCTTAGTGGAAAGGCTGAGAATAAAGGCCCCCATGGGAGCTTGACACCCATCGTATGTTCTAGTTACACTTATGCGATGTGCCCCTTGCTTGCCGTCCTTCACGAAAGTCCGTTTGCGCGAGAGCCGAAGATTTCACCGGGCACCGTGACCACCGTGATTTGGCGAGGCAGCAAGGAGAAAACAAGCCACACGTAAAGAATATGCATGTCTCTGATCCTGCGGAGAAGCCGTCTTTCTCAAGTTGTTTGCCGTCATAACTTGAGGTGGGCCGTAGACTCAACCATCCACCCCACTCTAACCGGCCACAAGGTCGAAGAAAGGACTGTCTAACATTATCACCGCCGGTTCGGTGATGTTTCTCGAATCGGATCTATGCATGATCTTGCCAGACGACCGGCCGGCTAGTGACCAGGAGGACATCTGAGATCGCGAAACCTCTTTCATGAGCTGTTCCGCCACAAGCCGTCGCACGCCCAGGAACTCACCGCCCGAGATTCGCTCGCTTCCTCAGGCCAGGGCCGGCTGTAGACAGATCCAAACCGGCCGATGGGGTACATACGTACGAGCTCAAGAGTCTTTCCGGTGACACCCTACATTGGAGCTTCCTCTGGAGCTTTGGGAGGGCGGAGGCGTTTGTCGCAACACCCGGGGTGCGGGACGAGCGATCTTTTGAGATGTTGTTCCATTTGTCTCACCCGGTGGAACATGACGCAACGGGAACAGGTGGTTGTGAAAACCGGACTCTCCGGACTGCGACCATTGAGCAGGCGACTGGACTGGGTCACCTGTGCGAGGGATTTCGAAGCTGGGTGGGACATGCTCGTCTTCCCCAGGGCAACTCGTCCGCAGGCCTCTCAAGCCTCGCCGCCATTGAGGAGTTTGAACAGCATCGCACGACCGGGAGTAACATAATTTCCCGAGAGGTTCCTGTCCTTCGGTAAGCACTGCAAGGAGAGAATCACGCTTGCAAGTACGTCAGCTCCCGGAGCTATTCATAGGTTTGCCGGTAGTTGAGGCTGTCCAATGCGTTGATGTTGAATGCTCTGTATGACCTCATATCCGCGGTGGGTCGACTGGTGAGCTATCCCAGCACAGGTGGGGAGGGAGGATTCATCGACGACAGGCATTCAAAAGACGAGGAAAAATGAGGGAGGATCCTTTACACATTTCACATAGGTTCTGTCTATCTGGCCGTCTGTCGACGCGTCCGTGGGAGAAGATGCCCTCTCAGATGGGTTTCTAATCAAGGTTACCACGCAGTGCATCCTGGGTTTCGCCTCCCATAAATCACAGCCTCCAGTAAGGCAGAAATGATCTTGGCCACCGGCATAGATTCATAGAATTTCTTTCACCAGGTCTCAAAAGCCAAGGCATTATATTCATTTGGCCTGTATTAGAAATCCTGCTTCTGACAAAGCTCACAACCACGGGCAGCTTGCAAGCTACCAGTCAAGCTCCGGTAGCACGGCTCGGTACCCACCCATAGCGGGGTCGCCATCATCCGTCACTGCCCCGTCAACTCGTAACTTCATCTTAACCTATCCAAAAGCCAGCATTCAACCATCAGGAGAAAACACACCCACCTCTATCAGCCATCTCCTTCTCAACGAAAGATAGATTCATTCGCTTGTAAAGAGTCCGGCAAACTGGGGAAGCGCAAACTTTCCTGCGACGGGGACTCCCTGCCTCTCCAGAGCAAGAAGACCATGACTGTGAGTGTCCTCAGCCCGTCCATCCCCAGCCGACCCGCCCCCGTTTGTTCCACCGCACACACCTCCGGAGCGGCACACACAAGGCATCTGCTTGTAGCTCCCAACAGCTACGGCAAGTGACCTGCTGTTCCTTTGCTGACCGGTCTCCCATGTTTGCAGGCACAGAGGCTCCCCGAAGTCGACCTGGTCACCAGGATGCAGGTCGACGAGTCCGTGGTTGGGAACAACGACATCGATGAGTCGCTCTACAGCCGACAGCTCTATGTCTTGGGTCATGAGGCCATGAAGCGCATGGGCGCGTCCAACGTGCTCATCGTCGGACTCAAGGGCCTCGGTGTCGAGATAGCCAAGAACGTCGCCCTCGCTGGCGTCAAGAGCTTGACCCTCCACGATCCTGCCCCTGTTGCTATCGCAGACCTGTCCTCCCAGTTCTTCCTACGCCCTGGCGATGTTGGAAAGCCCCGGGATGCAGTCACCGCGCCCCGGGTTGCCGAGCTGAACGCATATACCCCAGTCAGCGTACACAAGTCTTCCGGGTATGTCTCGCCCTCTCCCATCCTTAGAGACTCACATGTGGATCAGTCACTGACGTCAGACTCTACTCCAGGCTTGCCGATAACCTCTCCGAGCTCGACAAGTACCAGGTCGTTGTCCTGACCGGTTCTCCCCTGAAAGAACAGCTTGCGATCGGCGATTACTGTCACTCAAAAGGCATCTACTTTATCACTGCGGATACATTTGGCCTGTTCGGCAACATCTTCTGCGATTTCGGAGACAAGTTCTCGGTTATCGATGCGACCGGAGAGAACCCCCAGAACGGTATCATAGCTGGTGTCGACGATGAGGGTGTTGTGTCCGCCCTCGACGAGACCCGCCACGGCCTTGAAGATGGAGACTACGTGACATTTTCCGAAATCGAGGGCATGGAGGGCCTCAACAACTCTGAGCCACGAAAGGTCACAGTGAAGGGCCCATATACTTTCTCTATTGGCGATGTCTCTGGGCTGGGCCAGTATAAGCGGGGAGGTCTGTTCCAACAAGTCAAGATGCCCAAGATTCTGAATTTCAAGAGCATCACGCAGTCGCTGGCAGAGCCTGAATTCCTCGTGTCTGACTACGCCAAGTTTGATCGCCCCCAGCAACTCCACATTGGATTCCAAGCCCTGCATGCGTTTGTCCAAACTCAAGGCCACCTGCCAAGGCCAATGAACAAGGACGATGCTGCCGTGGTGGTCAAGTCCGCAGAAGCCTTTGCCAAAAAGGAGGGCGTCGATGTCGAGATTGACGAGAAGCTTTTGACCGAGCTCAGCTACCAGGCCACGGGAGATCTGAACCCCATGGCGGCCTTTTTTGGTGGACTTGCTGCTCAAGAGGTTCTCAAAGCAGTTTCGGGCAAATTCCACCCGGTGCAGCAGTGGATGTACTTCGACTCTTTGGAATCGCTTCCTCAAGGCTTTAAGAGGTCTGAGGAACTGTGTGCGCCCACTGGCAGCCGCTACGATGGACAGATAGCAGTTTTTGGCAAGGAGTACCAGGAGAAGTTATCAAACATCAAGCAGTTCCTCGTTGGCGCCGGAGCCATCGGTTGTGAGATGCTGAAGAATTGGGCTATGATTGGTTTGGGTACTGGACCCGAGGGCCGGATCACTATCACTGATATGGACTCGATCGAGAAGAGTAACTTGAACCGGCAGTTCCTGTTCCGACCAAAGGATGTGGGCAAAATGAAGAGCGACTGTGCAGCAGCCGCCGTCCAGCTCATGAACCCGGACCTGAAAGACCACACAGTTTGTTTGAAAGACCGGGTCAGCCCGGAAACCGAGGAAATCTTCAACGAGGACTTCTGGAACAGCCTGGACGGCGTCACCAACGCTCTGGACAACGTCGAGGCAAGAACATACGTTGACCGTCGTTGTGTCTTCTTCAAGAAGCCCCTCCTTGAGAGTGGCACACTGGGTACGAAGGGCAACACACAAGTAGTGCTGCCCGGTATCACGGAATCATACTCATCTTCGGTTGACCCACCTGAGCAGTCGTTCCCGATGTGTACACTCCGAAGTTTCCCCAACAAGATCGAGCACACGATCGCCTGGGCTCGCGAGCTTTTCGAGACCAACTTCGTCAAACCCGCTGAAACGGCAAACTTGTACCTCACGAAACCGGACTACCTCAAGACCACACTGGCGCAAGGTGGCGATCAGAAGACTACACTCACGGTGCTCCGCGACTATCTGAAGAACGAGCGCGCTCTCACTTTTGAGGACTGCGTGAGTTGGGCCCGCATGGTCTTTGAGAAGCAATACAACAATGCGATCCAACAGCTGCTTTACAACTTCCCCAAGGACTCCGTTTCCTCCAGTGGACAGCCTTTCTGGTCTGGTCCCAAGCGAGCTCCGGATGCGCTGAAGTTCGATATCAACGACCCAACCCACTACCAGTTCCTTGTTGCGGCAACCAATCTGCACGCCTTCAACTACAATATCAATGTGCGGGACAAGGACCGCGCTGCTTATGAGGCTGCGTTGGATTCGATGATCGTCCCAGACTTCACTCCAGACCCTGGTGTCAAGATCCAGGCTGACGACAAGGAGCCAGTAAGTAAAACCAGTGATACTCTTCGCCGCAGAGTTCAGAATCTGACTGTTCATAGGACCCGAACAAGGATGCATCAGGGAACTTTGGGGACGATGCGGAACTCGAAAAGATCGCAGCCGAGATCCCTGATCCCAAGTCGCTGGCAGGATTCAAGCTCACCCCGGTCGAGTTTGAGAAGGACGATGATACCAACTACCACATCGACTTCATCACGGCAGCCAGCAACCTCCGAGCGATGAACTACAAGATCGAGACGGCAGATCGCCACAAGACCAAGTTCATCGCTGGCAAGATCATACCGGCGATCGCGACCACCACTGCGCTGGTGACCGGCCTGGTTGTCTTGGAGTTGTACAAGATCGTGGATGGGAAGACGGATGTTGAGCAGTACAAGAATGGATTTGCCAACCTGGCCCTTCCTTTCTTTGGCTTCAGCGAGCCAATAGTCAGCCCGAAGGTCACCTGGAAGGGGCGCAATGGCGAGGAGCAGAAAATGGACAAGATCTGGGACCGCTTCGAGGTCAAGAATATCACATTGAAGGAGCTCATTGAGGTTTTCGAGGCTCGGGGCCTCGAGATATCCATGGTGAGCTCAGGCGTGAGCCTGCTCTATGCGATATTCTTCCCTCCGGCGAAGAAGAACGAGCGTCTGGCGATGAAGCTTTTCGACCTCATCGAGTTCGTGTCCAAGAAGCCGGTCCCAGCGCATCAGAAGTCCGCTATATTCGAGGTTGTCACCGAGGACGCAGATGGAGAGGACGTTGAGGTGCCATACGTGATGGTTACGCGGGATTGAACGGGCGTGTGCCGTTGGAATTGCTGGGAGTAGCAGGTTGCCACGGAAAACATACAGTTAGGAGAGCATATCGCGATAGAATGGTTTCGACGGTTTTCATTGACCTGGGTTCTATCAGAGGTGTGTGGGTGAGTGTGTGCGCGTGTTTTGACTAGTGGACAGACAGAGAATGAGTAGATGAACCAGAACAATCCATCTCTTATTAAACGAATACGCTTGTCTGAGCTTCTATTCTCTTCATGCTACCCACATTATCACAGATATCACAGCGTCTGCGGTCTGGATGTCATTAAGTCAGTTGCTTTGTAGCGGCAGCATTACTAAGTAAGTACCGGGGTGCCCCGCATTGAGCATTCGGCGCTGTTGTGGACCCTCTCAGTGTTCACGTCATGATTAGACGAGCATTACTGTAATGACTGTCCCGCCCAGTTAGGCACAGCTGGCACGGGTAGCTTAGAGCAGGGCGGCTGAATCAGTGTAAGCCGTTAGCAATCGGTCCCCACTGCCCAGGTAGACTAGGCAAAGCGCACTTGCAGGGTGTTTGGAATCTTGTCATATGAGACTAGCTAGTCGTTGATCTATTGCATGTAACTGCTTGCTTGGTGATAGATGACAATCGTCACCAGTCCAGCGCTATATAACATGTACCTCGCCCTGCCCTCACTTCTCGGACCTGTTTATGAGCATTCAGTCACCACTCATATCAAACCATCTTGTGACTCTCGAGTCCATGTCACTCCGTTCTCCTCTGTCAAAATTGGCAAAGCATAGGATCTCGAGTGTTCTCATTCAGCAGAGTTTCCGTGGATTTTCGTCAAAGCGACCCCTCGGTTTTGTGCACCCGGCAGTCGGAGCGCCGGTAGCTCACAAACAGCATCTTGCGAGACTCGACTCACCGTCATACCCCTCTCACCACATCACCACCCGACTCACGCAAATAAGAATGGTGAGTGTCCCAGGCTGTGGCTCTGCCAGATGAGCGGAGACGCTAACACGAGCCTCGCAGTCGACCACGGGAAAAGTCACGGACTGGGTCGACCCCTCGGATAAGAGCGGCGAGTTCAAGAGGCAGGTCAGCTCGTTTCGCGACTGGATCTCCAACGAGTCTGGGGCCAAGTTCCCGGCCGAGAAGGGGAGATATCACCTGTACATCAGCTACGCGTGCCCTTGGGTGAGTTTTCTGTGTCGAAAGTCCAAGGATGACCAAGCAGACCGACTTACCACCTGTGTAGGCCAACCGCACGCTCATCGCCAGGAAGCTGAAGGGGCTGGAGGACTTCATCACCGTGTCCTCGGTGCACTGGCACCTCGGAGAGAAAGGTAGGCACAGGCGGTGGAGAGGAACCTCAACGGCGGGGATGAGAAACATGTGGCTGAAACTGTGAGACAGGATGGCGCTTCCCGACCGCCGAAGACAAGGATGCCGAAGGCGAGAACGTGGTCCCGGACCCGCTCCACGACGACTTCACGCACCTGCGACAGGTCTACTTCGAGTCGGACCAGGACTACTCGGGTCGCTTCACCGTGCCGGTTCTTTACGACAAGAAGCAGAAGCGCATCGTGAGCAATGAGAGCAGCGAGATCCTGCGCATGCTCGACAACGCGGTGAGTTCGCATCGGCCCCGGTCCTCTCACCCTCTAATTCCCAACATGCTGGTGGATGAGGCTTCGAGTCCTGATGATTTTCTCAGTTCGATGACCAGCTCGACGACAAGCACCGCGGTGTGCACCTCTATCCGGAGGCCCTGCGGTCCAAGATCGACGAGGCCAACGAGTGGCACTACGACCTGATCAACAACGGCGTGTACAAGTCTGGGTTTGCGACCACCCAGGAGGCCTACGAGCGCAATGTCCGCGCGCTGTTTGACGCCCTCGACAAGGCTGAAGCCCACCTTGCCGCAGGCGAGGGGCCCTATTACTTCGGCAAGGAACTGACTGAGACTGATGTCAGGTTGTAAGTGAAATGCACCCTTCCCTTGATGAATGATATGGGATGAGAGGCTAAGTGAAGGGACTTGACCAGGTTTGTTACTATTATCAGATTCGATGTCAGTTTACAGGATAACACATCCATCCCATTTTATTCCATACCATACCACTCATCCCATCCGAACCCCCACTCCAAGGGAAAATGTCTAACAACCACGCCCTTTAGCCCGTCTACGTACAACACTTCAAGTGCAACATCAAGGACATCCGGTCGGGATACCCACATCTTCACAACTGGATGCGCAACCTGTACTGGAACCACGAGGCCTTTAAGGACACGACCAACTTCCTGCACATCAAGTACCACTACACCCGCTCGCACAAGCAGATCAACCCCTTCTCCATCACCCCAGTCGGCCCCCTGCCGGACATCCTGCCCCTGGGCGAGGAGGTTACCGCAGTCAAGCAAGCTGGTAAGCTGTGAGGGATGAAATTGTTTGGGGGATTCAGGGGGAGACTTGCGCAGCGACGAGGCGTACGAGGCTTCCCGGCAGAGGAGCTTGCATTACACAGGATGTATATGTGAGGCTAGTCTGAGCAAGTCATGACAGGAGGGGCAGCCTACAGCTCTACAGGAGCATGTACGTGAGTTGAGACTAATAAATATAGCACAAAGGAAATTGCGTTCAAAGCATAATACTATTCAAGATGATCATAGATGTAAGCACGGTGGACAAGGACTGGCGTCAAGAACACCTGTCTACCTATAAGGTGGGTACGTGTTGGACGTCCAGACTTTGTCAGTCGGACTCTTGCTCCTGAAACTTACGTTCACCTGGGCAGACTGGTACTGGCCTTGCCCGGCCTGATCATATATGCTATGCATCACACCTTCACAACTGACGATACGTCAGAGCTGAGTCCCTATGGCTAAACTGCTACCTACCTATCTAAGTATCTAGGAATGTGATCACCCTATAGATCGCTATTCGGTAGGAGGGTGTCTCATGGGAGGATATCCTATGGAAGGATATCCTACAGGATGGTGGTCCCCCCCCCCAACCTCCCATGGAAGAACCTCCTATGAGACAATCGCCCAGGGGACAACCTCTCCACCTCATACAGGACAGCCTCCTGTGTAATAAACTCCTATGTAATAAACTCCTATGTAATAATCTCCTGTAGCATAATTTCCTTATTTTACAGGAGGGTGTCCCATAGGAGGGTGGTCTCGGCGTCCATCCCATAAAAGGGAGCTCCACAGGAGGCTGTCTTGGGGGAAGATGGGGGTAGATACCGAGCAGACACCCGCGCAGAGCTCGTCACTTTCGAGACCATACAAACTGCTTCTGACTTTAAGACCACGGACAAGAGAGGGCCATAATTCAATGTTCAATTTAAAGATCCAATTGCTTGCCGATCCCATATACCAAAATATGTGAACTACGTGAGTAGCTAGTCAAAAAACTAGAAAATCAACGTCACAACTCCACGCAGGCCGTTTGCAAAACCATCATTCCCAACACCAGCCGCCGTCATTATAATGCGATTTCTTCTTTCCCCTTTTTGGTGGTTGTTCGTCACCTTGACAAAGATCCAAGTTGATATGCGACAGGGCCAGTTAGATCTGGCCCCGGATAACTCTACAAACTTCACCATTTCTGAAGATGGTGGTACGCATTATCAAAACAAGCCATTAGATAATTATGTAAATGATATGCAGGTCAAACATGAATCAAGTGATGATGATGTGGTGTATATCCAAGAACGGAATCTACAGCTGCCCGGAAAGGCATGCTTCGGTGGCTGTGGTCCAGATGTTAGTGACGGTCGCGGGAGGTAGGGAAAAATGTCTTGGAGGGTAAGCTTACCTGAGTTGATGTACGCCCTCCTGGCATCGAGCGGGACGCCGAACCTCCTCTCAAGCTCCTGCTTGACGCCCTTCTTGGTCACGGTCATGAGGTCCGCGGTACGCAGGATCTCACGGATCTCGGCCAGCAGCGCGTCGTCGCCGGGCAGGCCGGCAAGGTTGCTCATCTCGAGGTCGTTCTGGCTGCCGCCGAAGAACTGGCTACCGCCGAACTGGCTTGCGCGGTTGGCAGGGGTGTTGCCACCGCCCATCATCTCGCTCGCCGCGAAGCTCAGACGGCTCTGGGAACCGGGCACCTTGAGGTCATTAGAGCTGTACGGGCCATGGCCGTAGTTGACCACAGAGCCGGGCCGCGAGGGCGTGTAGCCGCCCCAGCCGTACTCTGACACGCCGACGTTGGGGCCTGCCTTGGTCGCATAGCTGTAGCCGGAAACCTCGGAGCGGACGTCGTCGCGAGCAGTCTGGGCATCCCAGAGCTCGGCCTGGTATTCCTCCCACTTCTTGCGGGGGATGGAGGCCGGGTCGAACTTGCCCTCGTCGGAGATGACCACCTTCTTGCCCTTCTCACCGGCAATGACACGAGTGTTACCCCAGTTGAAGTCGTCCATGTGCCAGAAAGCATACAGAGGGAGGGCAAATGAGTAAACGGGGACAGCGCAGATGTAGAGCAGCATCCATCCAATCATTTCCCACTTGCGACGAACGATGAAGATGATACCCTGCAGACCGTAGATAGCACCAAGCATAATGAAAGCTGTCATGGGCACAACGGTCGCATCGATGGAAAGGAGAACAATCAGGTAGACGATGTAAGCAATTGTGACAGGTTGCACAACAGTGGTCAGCAGGTCCATGAACACAATGAAACGCATGCTGAAGCAGCAGAAACCACAGAGCTGGTTCATGGGCATAAGTTCCATCAGGTTATGCACCGTGGAGTTGATCCAACGACGTCTTTGCGAGAGGAAGACAGTCCAGGAGTCGGGTGCGATGGTCCAGGCGTGCGCCTTCATCATGTACTTGGTCTTGTACTGCTGGTGATGCCTCAGGAGTAGCGTTGTAAGGTATCGATCTTCACCAAGGTGGAGAAGGTTCTTCATGTGGAGAGTATCGACACGAATCGTTGAGTATTGCTCAACGACTTCTCGGCTGACAAAGAGTGGCTTGCCCGAATCGGCAGCGCGGATGCGGTACATGGTGAAACAACCAGGAAGACAGGTGACAGAGCCGAAAAGACTTTCGAAGGCCTTGACCAAGTTGTGCGAGATGTAGTATTCGTAGACCTGGATCATGGTGACGAAGGAGCTCTTGGCATTGGTTAGGGCGGTCTCACCACAAACAGCGATGAGGCGAGTATCGTCCAAGAAGGCCGAGACGAAGCGAGTGGCAGAGTCCTGGGCGACGACAGTGTCTGCGTCCATTTGCAGGAGGAATTCGTAGAAAGTGGGGTTGACGCCAATGATGTTCCGCACTTGGTGGTACATTTCGAGCTCCAAGGGGCTCATAGGCAGGTTGTAGTGGACGCGGTTGAGGAATCGCATGATGACCATTTGCGAGTCTCGCTTGCCACGGTTACCAGGACGGGAGACCTCTGAAGGCTTGCCAACTTTGACCACGACCAAGAAGGGAACGATGTGACCTTGAACCTCATACAGACCAGAGTAGACCTTGCCCATGTTGTGTTGCTTCATACCTTCACCGAGGGACTCGAAGCTAAGCGGCTCGGGGTCGACAGTCTCAGAGACACCAAGAATGTCCAAAACAATGCGAGGCGTGGGCCTGTCGTTGCCTTGTCCGATAATCATACCATCGCAAATGACAACCAGCAGTTTGCGCTTGTCGTCATAACGCATACGAGCAGCTGAGTCGATGGCACGTCGAAGAGAGTCTTCGTCTTCCGTATACGCTGGGATCTGACACATGATGAATTTGTCCAGGTTCTCCGGCACGTTATTCCCGCCGAATTGCAGGGCAGCGAGGAACTTGACTCCAATGATGGCGCAGAGAAGAATTGACACGGCCAGAATCAGGTAGTTGGCGAACTGACACTTGACGGAGTTCCTAGTGTCGACGTCTGCGATGTAGAAGAGGTTGTCCAGGCAAAGCTTCATCCGTTGCTTCTTGGCCGCGTCGAGAGCCAGGGCGTCCCACAATTTAGTGACATCTGCGCCGGCCTTCTGCTGGAAGAGGTCCACAACGAGTTGGTCCATGAAGTTGGTAAGTTCAACGTCGGTCGGTGGGTCCTCGCCAACAGGGGCTCTCATGCGCCGGCCACCGGCGACATACTTGCTCATATCATAGATACGCGAGCCGATGATGCCGACGGATTTGCCCTTCTGGCCCTGTTTCTTGATGTACTCAGGGGTGTAGCCGATGTTACCCTTCTTGTAGCCACCTTGCTTGAGCCTGATCATTTGCTCCGCAAACCAGTCTGGACGGCTGTCATTCTGGTAGTAATTGAAGTCATGATACTTGGCGTACAAGGAAGTGATGCTAGTGGTGCTCGCAGACCCCGTGAAATTGGTCGAAGTGTAGTCTAGGGACACAGCTGGGTCGACTTTGCCATCAACGCCCTGGCACAGTGCTGAAACCTGAACTGGGAACAGATCGGTGACATCCTGGCCGGCGAATTTCTCCATGATCGTGTCGGAAATGTAAGAAGGATAGTGCGTCGGCATAAAGGCCTCCAAGTCGAAGACGATACCACGGATTGCGACGTACATGCCCTTGCCGTTCTTGCCGTTGTAATCTGTGAGTTCCGCAGAGCTGTACACGTTCTGCTTGGGGCAGATAATCTGAGGCAAGGCGATGGTGAAGAAGATAGCAATCAAACAGCTGAGCCAGATGATCATATTGATCGCCAACTTTTCTCGCCAGGCCATGCGCACATCCTTTCGAGGCATCTTGCCCATCTTGCGGACGAGGAAGTCGGGCACCCACCAGGTCAGGAGGTAGACGAAGAAGACCCAGCGCTTTCGAGTACCGGTGTCCCTGAATTCCTCGACTTCCTCCATGGTCTTCTCGTTGCTCTTCTGGGCCATCTCCTCGCGAGTTTCGAGGTTCTTGAACATGTCGCCGCCGCCTATCGCTGTCATGCCGGCATCTGAGCGGGCATCAACATCGTCGCTGCCGAAGTACCCGGATTTGGTCTTGTCGTTGTAGCCAGGCGTGTTGCTTGCAGAAAGCAGGCGTTCCTTAGAAGCGGCAAAAGGATCGCCTGGAGTGCCACCAGGAGTAAGGTTATCGCCCGCATCGGATGGTAGTCGATATCGGTTCGAGTCGATCTCGGCAAAGTTGTTCATCTCCATCCAGCAGCGTTCGCTGAGGAAGACACCGGTTGAGCCTACTTGCACTTCATTGCTCGGCCACCGCTTCTCCTCAACCACGAGCTCGACCTTCTCCCGTTCGCTGCCAACAAGGATCGTGTCCGCGTCAGCTAGACCGAGGAACTCAGCAAAAGGCAGGAAAACAGTGAAATCTGCTGAGCGAAGGCGTTGGCTAATCTCAGCAATGCCAAAGGTCTGGACCTGGGTTCGGACACACTTGCTGTCGAACTGGTTTGCGATCCTCCTGTCATTGGGCTTGAGACAGAACACAAAGTACGCATTGGTGCCAGGCGCAGTTACAGATTTGGTCACATTGTCCAAAGCAGACAAAAACTGGCCAGATGCTCCTTGCTCGCTGTGGCGGATGCTTCGCTTTGGCTCACTGGACTCCTCTTCCACCTTCTCAGACTCTTGAGCTGCGGTGTAGGCAGTCCCAGGGCGCTTCACTGTGCCGGGGCGGTACCTGTTCTTCCTCGACATGACACTTGGTGCACGCGTGGGCTTGGAGCTGACGGTGGCCTGCATAACAGCAGTTCGCTCCTGCGGGTGTACAACGGTTTGCAGAGCCTCCTGGCCAAAGAGACGGGCCACAAAGTCGCTCTTGGTCGAGTTGATGAGGTTAAGCAGGTCGCCTGAAATAACCTCGCCGTTCTCTTCGACCAGGCCCTTGACAGGGTATTCGACCTCCCCAGCAAAGTGCCTGACAGTGAACGATGCAGCGGAGTTCTCGGACAGGAAGTTGCTGCCTGGAAGTCTGGCGGTAGCAGAGCTGACAGAAATGGCGGGGTTCTTGCCCTCGAATCGTTTCCTCAGACTCTCCAACAACTGGATATCGGTGCGGTGACGCCGAGTCTGGTCATCCAGGATACTGAGCAAGCCATTTCCAGTCTTGAGAAGCCCCTTGGTGGCGTCAGAGTTGTCGAAGTAACTGGTTGCCGCAACAGACACCTCCTCGCTCTCGAGCAGCTCCGCCTTGTTGTCAAAGAAGTTCTTCAATGTCAGATTGTACAGGGCTTCCGTGGCAGCGTTGTTCAGAAGCTGGTCAATCGTGGAGTGGGTGGGGGATTGCTGAATAAAACCGGGGAAGTCCACGATGGAGACGGTGTTGGCAATGGACTCCTCGGGGGCACAGATCCTCTGGTTGATGTTCTCAATGACGTAGGCAACGAGCAGAGAATATAAAGTCCTGGCGAGCTCGTTGGCGTTGGACCGAGCACCCGCAGGATCCAGCATGACCGTGACCCTCTCCTTGTGAATGATCTTGGTCTTGTAACCCAGAGTTGTCTGTAGATCTTGCTGGCCCACTCCAAGGAAAGCTGCCACAATGCTAAGGACATCCTTGTTCTTGACTGTGGTCGAGGTCTGACCACCCTCATGAGAGAAGCCACCACTGTCGTCTCCCGTGGCCGTTGTGCTGTTAGACGTCTCGAATTCAAGCTGACCAATGTGCAGGATAGTTGCAAGAATCTGGCAAATCTCTGCGATCTCGCCCCTCGCGAACTCGAGCTTCCTCAGGGCCGTCTTGAACAGCTGAAAGCCCTCAGCGTCATTGATGCCGACCTTGAGCTGTGTGGGATGGCCAAGATATCTCCACCTCTTCTGACCCGCCCCGCCAGGTTGGTCAAGACCCAGATGCTGCTTTTCAGCACCGCTGGTTCCAGCGAGAAGATAGTAGAGGACGTGGAAGTTTCGCTCTCCGGTTGGCACTTCTGCGATTCTACTCCGTTCGAGACGGTGGTCAAGCAGCTTGCCACCGATCAGCTCCGGATGCGTCGAGGAGGATGTGTCGTACTGTAACTCGTAGAATAGGCCAGCCTTGGAGGCAGTTGGCGTGGTCGCGGTCTTGGTGGTGGTCAGGGTGTCGAAGACGTACGCAGCCAAGGAGACCTTATTAGAGAGAGGCGTAGATGTTTTGTTCAGGAGAGCAGTCAGGATGTGTGATCGTACGGTGGTCTTGCCTGAGCCGGATTCACCACTGTCTTCGCGTCAGCTTCAAGACTGAATAATAGACAAAAGGGGAGGAAAATGGGCTTACAGGAACAGAATGGCTTGGTTCTCGGAACGATGGCCAAGCCTGATGAAGGCCCTGCCGGCCATGTCCTCGGCACCAGCCATGGCGCTCCCCTCCTTGCCGCCATCGTGGCCCTTGGTGGACGAGGTATAGGTATTAAGGGAGATCAGGGCGTGGGAGGACAGCTGTGCCGTGGGTATGTTGACATGGAATCGACTGGCCAGGTGTGCCGTGATCTGTGTGTCGGATTGGAGATGGGCAGGCAACGAGGGCAACGATGGTTGCGTGTGAGCACCACCGTTGCCGCCGTGGACGTTGGACGCCATGGTGGACGTTGAGGTTCGTCCGAGACAGCCAGAGATGGCGTCTGGGAAATACTTAGCCCAAGCGTCCCCTCAGTGGCCGTTGTGGTTCAGGGCCGGGCTGGAGATCGTGCAGAGTAGAGCACTGCTACGCTCTTAGACCCAAACTCGGAAACGGCGAACAAGAATATTTCGTCTGCGATTCCCGTCGTAGGAGATGCCTTGTCGGTAGCTCTTTTCCACCACCACAACAAAGGCGTGAACGTGTAAAATCCGAGACTGCGGGCAGCCAAGTCTCGAGATCAACGAAGGGCTCAACAACCACTACAACTCGATTACAAGCGAGCGAGCGTCAAACAAAACAATGGCAATGACAAAAAACGAATGTCTAGTGGGAGGATGAGGAGCAGGGTGCAAAGGCAACAACGATATGCAAGCAATGGGATGCTTCAGAACGGATCACGCCCAGCCCAGGTCTAAGAGTCCGAAGGCGCGGGCGGTACAACACAGTGGACAAGCAGCAGGATGCAGTCCTTACGAACAGTACGGTGCAAGCATCAGGTGGCGCTCGGGTTGGAGCCGTGGCTCGTCCAGGTCTATCCAATGACTTCCGGGTTAAAGGGGGCGACGGCCACGGACAGCTGGGCAGTGTAAGGGACCATTTCTGGGGCAAGTATATTTTTGTACGGCATGCCGATGGGGCCACTTGTGCAGGTCGACTCCTATACGAAGTCCAGGCTCCCTGGGGCGCACCCAGAAACAGCCAGAACAGACCCAGAACACCCAGACAACCCCACCCCTGGGGCCACTCTGGGGCCGGCGTGGACCACGGCACTCCGAGACCAAGAGACCAGGAGACCCAACCGCTTGCAACCGATTCAATTGGCTTGCTATTGTTCTTTCTTTTCCCTCTGTCGCTCCCCTCGCCCTGAGGCATGTGGTTTGCCGTGCAGAGGGGAGAAGACGTCAGTCAGGTCACGTCACTCGACGATGACAAGCTTCAGGAATCCCTGTAATACCAGTCGGCATTGCTACCAGTTACGAGCTCACCCATCCATCTCGGTGGTTTGTCGTGTAGCTTGTGCAGTTGTGAGCGGGACGGCCGTCTAGGGCTGCCGGCGGTTATGGGCACATGTCTCAGTCCTTTGTTGGGCATCCCGAAGTCTTGGTCCTTGTGATGTTGCTGAGGATTTGGGGATCTTGTGTATGGACGGCGCGTGCCCCCTCGCCCGGCCAACCAAGCAAGGTTTGACCAAAAAGACGTGCTTATACCACGGGACTGTATCAAGTGTGTCCCGAGAACTGCCAACCTGCCTTGCGCTGCCTGCTCGCAGTTCGTTGCTAAGCAGCGTCAGATGTACTTGCAGTAGCATCTCTCAGATTCGTCAACGAACCAACTCTAATTTACGGGGTCCTGTATGATCGGCCTTCCACCCCTTTTCCAACTCGCAGGAGCTCGGGGGCCTGGGCTTGGTTGCCATTACCACGGCACGCACCTAGTAAGCCAGGTACGTACAGTGGTCCAGTAGTAAGATAGACTCCGCAGACGCGGTGTTCCGTAGGGTGCTTTATTATTATTATGTTGTGCCCATAGCGTGGGGAGGGCAGCGAATCGAAGGGGAACATTTGCTCAAGGGTGCGCGTCATGCCGGTTCCCCGGAAACCATGCTGTGCAACTCCGGCGCGGTGCAGCGTGCCCTAGGCCCCCTATTACTGTGTGTACCGTGTAAGTGCAGTATTGTCCAAGCAGCAGACGCGGACAAGCCACAGACCGCACTTGGCTTTCAGACAAAGGCAAGAATGTGATTCTGCGCCAGAACTTGGAACGACCCCCCTCAGCGTCTCCGTCCCCACGACGGGTACAAGGACGGACGGACGGACGGACAGAGCAGACACGCCTATTTCCTCGTCTGGCGGTGCGGCCGCTAAAAACAAGGTATGCAGATCTCCTCGACTGCTGGACCCAGGACGTGGCAGGGCAGGGCAGGGAGGCAGATCCAATGCACATCAATCGGCCGGTAGCAATGCAGATGGGTCGGATGGGGCCCAATGGATCGAGCAATGCATCATGGGCATCGTGCCAGCGTGCCCGTCCCTGCTTTTTGCACGATCTTGCGGTCTCCCAAACAAGGAAAACTGTTGATGCTCAGCCTGGTTTTGTGGTTGGCCGTGAGTGATATATCCATCTGGCGATAATACCCACGGACGGAAGCGGTAAGGCAGTAAGCTAGCATTTCCTGGGCAAGCTATGCCTGACTGGTAGGGGCCAGGGTCGAGGATCGTGGGCCGAGTAAGCAGGCGGGCGGGAACGAGGAAAAAGAAATTGGATTTGAGGCGTTCGGAGATTTTTCTTACAAAACTCCTCGTTGGGGCTAGCCTGGCCTGCCTGGCCTGCTCACGAGCGGTACTTGTGTGTGGGAGGGCTGCGTGCAGCGAGTCCTGTTGCAGTCGTGTTGCAGTCCTGTTGTATGTTGTACCGCGTCAGTCGTCCCGGTAAGACAGGAGAAAAGGAGAGAGCACTGCATATCTCGTCCCCAAGCCACTGGAATTGATTGCCCTGTTCCATTCCGACTCGGTGGGCAAGGGGGTCATAATACGCTATGTTGGTAAGTGGAGCGCCCGCTGTAACGGATACAGGACCTAGGTAGAGAATTGTTGCACGTTGGTTGATTCATCCGAGATGGAGAATCAGGAAAAGGGCATGCTGCACTTTTCGTGTCACTCCTCGCACTGCACCACACTGCACTGCACGAGAATAGCAGCAGGGACGAACAACTGTTTCTGCATCAGTCAGTCCGCGCAGTCAGTCCGCGCAGTCAGTCCGTCATCAGTCGGTCTGGTTCTCTGTCGATCGACCTGTCGTGTTGCAGCCGATTCGGGTTTGTTCGATCAAGAGTTTTTAGCTTCTCGTATTCCCTGCCAGGCCTCCACTGTTTTTTTGCCATCGCCCGCCCATCGCATGCATATATTTTTAGAGTGGCAGGCGGGCAGCGGGCAGGCGCGCAGGAGGGCAGGATGGATACGGGGAGCGGGTGCACACCACAAAGGGGGCAGCCCCGTACCCCCCTATCAATGTCCCCTGACCATACCGTGCCTGTCCCCTAGCACTACAGTACCAAGCAGCCGGCGCCACCGACTGAGACAGTGCCAGCTCTGCCCCATCCACACGCCCTCCTGCACCATTTCAAGTTAGCCAGTCTCGAGAGTCGACAGCCGTGGAAGCTTCCCTCGCTGCAGGTCTGGTCCTTCTCCAGGCCCTGCTCGCCTCTCCTGCTCTGTACGGGGTCCCACTCACCCAGTTCACCTTGGCCCAGCCTGCCAGCCTGATGATTCTCCGCCAAAATCATGCACCCTCGCGAACTTGGCCTCGTATTCTGCACCTGGGGTCCTCATCGCCTGCCGTAGTCTCTCGCTCTGTGCCGAACAGGTGGATCTGCTGTGCGGGTGGGATCATCCTGCTCGAGGCCCTGAAATCTACACCACTCGGCCGGCCAGTAGGACGCTGCCTGTACCACACCCCTCTCCGTAGCGTGCCCGGGCATTGCTGCTGGAGCCTCTTCAACACCCACCACCGGCCCTGCGACCCTAACCTACCCAGCCTATCTACCTGGGTACCTGGTTAGTCTCGCCGCTCGCGTCCTATCCGTTTGAATAGGTACTGTGCAAGCCCGTTGTGGTATGGGACATTTTCTCTCCATCTCTGGCTCGTCGTCAACTCTACCTGCAACTCGAATCAATCAACCCCCTCACTCGCTTTGGTGGTTGCTTTCCTGTCGTTGATACTAAGTTTCTAACTCTTGCTCGGTTTGTTTATTGTATACTTTTTGTGACCTGCGTTGCAATTGTTTTAATTGAACAAAGCAAAAGCGAGCCGACTCGCCGTTGGACTTCTCCAGCGTTGCCCAGCGAACGAACCCGCACTTCCCCCAGCCTCACCACATTCGCTCTTTTGTTTCGACCGGCATCCACGACCCTCTCGACCTACAGAGCATACCCAACCCACGGGTGCACTCACAGCGGTGATCACAGAACCCGAGCGTCCGTGATCTGAACTGGTGGCCGTCGCGTAGGAAAAGGCGTTCCTTCGCCCAACATGGCGAGCCGAATGTCCATGTACTCGGTGGCATCAGACATGCCTGGTGCCCCCCGAGGAACTGGGCAGCAGTCGGTTCAGGTCAGCACTACAACGCTGCTCAACTCCATCCACAACATCTACGTCGAGGGCAAGCCATACGCTCTCGATGCGAGCTCCAGTGTCGTTGTCAACACCTGGCTCACGGCCAATCCGCCTCCACCAAATCACTCGGCCGGAGGCACCATCGACACAGCCATTGGAGCTCGCGCGTGGGAACACGCCAGGCGAAGGGCAGAGGATGGTTGTATAATTCTGAGGTATGTTGAGTCTAGCTGTGCCTGATAACGGGCTGTGAGGTGCTCAACATGCACTGCGTCCTCCCCCATGCTAACTCTCTAATCTCTTCCAGTTCTCTACACACGTCGACGCCGTCTGTCCTCGTGCCGTTCCTTCAGCATGGCCTGCCAATGCAGATGACCCCCATGCTGTTCAAGGCCCTCGAAGCAGTCCTCCCCTTCATTCGCTGCGTGACACCACACAACCCATCCACTCCTCGCCAGGCTGGCCTCGCCGTGACCTTGACACTCAACCTCGCCGGTGACCTCCATGGTGCTTCCCTGGCACTGTCTCAGGGCGGCATCGACACGAAAAAGGGGCTGTTGAATATTCCGGCCGAGGCCGGAAACCGTGCTTTCGACGTGTTCTACTACCTCCTCAGCGCGAGTGCTACCCCGGCGGAGCGCGAGTTCCTTGGCCTGAAGAGCCCTGAGAGTTACACCCTCCTGGCACGATCCAACACGTACCAGCCACCTTCGTATCTGATCAACGGTGACGACGCTGCTGCCGCTGATGACTTCCGTGACGCCCTGAAACAGATCGGCATCAAGGGCTCCGCCCACAGGAACCTCATTTCGACCCTTGCTGGGCTGTTGAAGCTTGGAAACACCCTCGACTATCAGATCGATGAGGATGCCTTCGATGATATCATCGAGGATGCCAGTGGTCTACTTGGCATCGAGCCCGAGGTGCTTGCGACTCAGTGCAGCACCGAAGACAGGTCGACGTTCATCGGCGGTCTCTACGAGGCTCTTGTGGACTGGGTCATTACCAAGGCAAACAATGCTATTGCTGCAGAGATGGGTCGTGGGCCTCGTAGCGGAAGTGCCTCTGGCAGCGACAGCGGAGCGCGCACAAACAATACCGACGATAATGAAGACACGGTCTGCATTACCGTCTTGGAAATTCCCGACCCAGACCTAGGCAAAGCGTTGGCTCTACGCGGCATTTTCGACGACACCACCGGTATCAACGCCGAGATGAAGCAAGACGGCATTGATGTTCCCGCCGCGGGAAGCTCGGTTCTCCGCGAGATGCAGAATGCCGTGAATGCCGTTGCCCCGGATTTGGGAATTATGTCTGGCCCAGCTGGACGGGAGAGAGAGCACGAGCTTGAGAAGCGCGAGGAAGTGCTGGAAAAGCTGGCCCTTGCTGCCGACCAAGACGGATTCCTCAAGAAGCTACTGTTTCCTGTCGAGGGCGAGGGCATCAACCTAGGCCGGAATGCGCGAGTGGACCTGCAGACTCTCCTGAGCAGTAGCCGCGCGTGGCACCACCTCTCTATCCACCCGACAGACGACTCGCCAGCCAGCATCGCTGGACTCCCGTCCATCACCTCTGCTTGGTCTGCAGGATGCGTCTCGCGCCAGCTGCGCGCCTGGAGGCTGCCTGAGTGGGCCAACCGGCGAAACAAGAACTTGGACTTCACCGCAGACTTTGATCATGATGAGTTCGTGCAGCGTTATTCCATCCTCGGCTGCAAGGACGGAAAGGACGGCATTGAAGGCTGGCTCCTCGAGAGGGGCTGGAGCAATGGCGAGGTAGCTGTTGGCAATGAGCGTGTCTGGATGCACGAGAACGCATGGTGGGAGGCCGAGGGTATGATCGACAACAGGCAAATCGCCGGCGCAGGCATGGGGATGGGCCTAGGTATGGGCGGCTTCATGGCGTCCACCGGTCTCGAAACAGGATATTCCGCCAACACCAACGGCAGTGGGTATTTCGGCCAGTCTCCATTTGGCGATGCCCATGCGAACGAGAGCAACGAGGGTCTCATTCACTCGAGAAACCGTAGCCAGGCCACCTTGCTTGGCCCGGCCGCTCTCGGACTGGGTCCTGGTGGTTCCCGGGCGCCGTCTATCGCTCCTTCACAGCAGGCCCAGAGCATGCGCGCCGCGCCGAAGGGTGACTATGGCCTTGGAACAAAAGGCGACACCCACCGACACGAAGAGCAGTACTACTACAACAAAGAAGGCGAGTTCGTTGGCATGATGGACCCTGAACTTGCTGACGGCAAGAAAATCGAGGAGGAACCTGTGGACAAGAGCCGCCGCGTCTGGGTCGCTGTTGTCTGGGCGCTTACGTTCTGGATTCCCTCTTTCCTCCTGAGCTTCATCGGTCGGATGAAGCGACCGGATGTACGCATGGCCTGGCGGGAGAAGTTCGTCCTGTGTTTCCTTATCGTTCTCGCCAATGCGCTCGTTGTCTTCTGGATCATCTGGTTCGGTCTGCTACTCTGTCCAAACTTCGACAAAGCCTGGACATCAAAAGAGGTCGCCTCGCACACTGGAGACGACGATTTCTGGGTTAGTGTACACGGCCACGTCTACGATATCTCCAAGTTCTGGAAGACACAACACAGCGACACCAGCATCAAGACGACCTCAGCCATGATGGAACCGTTCGCTGGCGCAAACCTGGACGGATACTTCGTGCGTCCTCTGATCACTACATGCCCTGGAATTGTGACAGACAAGATGATTCAGTTGACTCAGAACACCACTGTTACCAACCCTAACGGAAAGCACACTTCGGGATACTACCAGCCAGACCCCAACACGGCTTTAGCTGACCCGAACTGGTACTACACCACTTTCGCCCCCAAGATCAAGGAGTATTACAAAGGTGACCTCGTCTTTGACAAGAAGAAGGTTTATTCCCAAGGCCAGGCTGGATTCAACAACTGGGTCATATACGATGGCGGAATCTACGATCTGACTGATTATTTCCACACGCTGGATATTCAGAACAATCTGGCCCAATACAAGTTCCTTGACTCCGATCTCACAGATGTTGTCTCGGACAACCTCGGCGAAGATATCACGTCTAAGTGGAACAGCCTCTTGAAAGACTCTTCACACAATGTCACCAAGTCAACCAGTCTGTCCAACAGCCTCAACTGCATCAAAAACACCTTCTACGTCGGCATCCCAGAGTTCCGGTACAGCGCAAGGTGCCAGGTCAACAACTACATTCTACTTGCTTTTACCATTATTATTTGTCTGGTGATCGGAGTCAAATTCTTGGCTGCCTTGCAGTTCGGCTCCAAGCGACGCCCCGCTCCACAAGACAAGTTCGTTATCTGCCAGGTTCCGGCTTACACCGAGGGCGAGGACTCGCTCCGCAAGGCTCTGGACTCTCTCACAGCGCTGCAGTACGATAACAAGCGCAAGCTTATCTGCGTAATCTGCGACGGTGTCCTCGTTGGTGCTGGTAACGACCGCCCTACGCCCAAGATCGTGCTCGACATTCTCGGGGTTGATCCTAAACTCGATCCGCCTGCGCTACCCTTCAAATCCGTCGGTACCGGAAGCGAGCAGCTCAATTATGGCAAGGTCTACTCTGGTCTTTACGAGTATGAGGGCAACGTCGTCCCGTACATCGTGGTCGTCAAGGTCGGCAAAGAATCTGAGCAGAAGAAGTCGAAGCCAGGTAACCGTGGCAAGCGTGATTCTCAGATCCTGCTGATGAGCTTCCTGAACCGTGTGCATCACCGGGCCCCCATGAGTCCTCTTGAGCTTGAGATGTTCCATCAGATCAACAACATTATCGGTGTCGATCCTGAGCTTTACGAATACTTGCTTATGGTAGACGCCGATACCTGTGTCCGGGAAGATTCGCTCAACAGATTGGTCGCCGCTTGTGCCCACAACGCCAAGATCGCCGGTATCTGTGGTGAAACTAGCTTGCAGAACGAGGAAAGGTCATGGTGGACGATGATCCAGGTCTACGAGTACTTCATCTCTCACAACTTGGCCAAGGCATTTGAGTCGTTGTTCGGTAGCGTCACTTGTCTGCCTGGATGGTAAGTTGATACTCTTAAGTTCGAGAAACCTGCTGGGGCGACAGCTAACAAAATACTAGTTTCACCATGTATCGACTTCGAACTTCCGACCGAGGCAAGCCTCTCATCATCGCAGATGAAATCATTCGAGAGTACAGTGACTGCCGGGTTGACACCCTTCACAAGAAGAACCTGCTCTCTCTTGGAGAGGATCGTTTCTTGACTACACTCATGACCAAGCACTTTCCCTATATGTCATACAAATTCACCGGAGATGCTTACTGCCAAACGGCTGCTCCCGAAACGTGGAGTGTCCTGTTGTCTCAGCGTCGTCGATGGATCAACTCTACGATCCACAACTTGGTCGAGTTGATGTGGCTCAAGGATATGTGCGGATTCTGCTGCTTCAGCATGAGATTTGTCGTGCTGATTGATCTTACTGGTACCATCATCCTGCCGGCAACGACCATCTACCTTGGGTACCTCATCTACAGAGTTGCTAGCCATTCGGGTCAATTCCCGATGATTTCGATCATCATGATCGCAGCCGTGTACGGTCTTCAGGCGCTCATCTTCATCCTGAAGAGGCAGTGGCAACACATTGGTTGGATGATCATCTACATCATGGCCTACCCAGTCTATTCTTTCATCCTACCCATCTACTCCTTCTGGAACCAGGATAACTTTTCCTGGGGTAATACCCGTATCGTCATCGGTGAGAAGGGCCAGAAGCAGATCGTCGCCGTTGATGATGAAGGCTTCGACCCGCGCAGCATTCCTTTGCAGCGTTGGGACGATCATGCGTTGCAGAACAACTTGCCCGGGCGTCGTGGCTACACCGAGAAGGGTGGAATTCATGACATGAACAACCCATACGACGCGGGTGGTGCTGAGTACGAGCTCGACGACATGAAGTCCGTGTACTCGTCCGTACGTCAGCCTTCGGTCCTGACCGGCGCGCTCGGCCGTGGAGCCTACATGGCTCCACCACAATCTCCTGCGCCGTTCCAGCAACACATGAGCCGAAACTCAACATTCACGACGCCGTACACGGATCACCCCGGCCTTGCGCAGAGACACTCTACCTTTAGCGTTGGCACAGGCCTTGACCGGGGCAACTCACCATATCAGGACCGCGCACAGTCTCACTTGGGCATGGGCGCCGGGCAGTCCCGCGCCGGCACGGCCATGAGCGGATACATGCAGCAAAACCAGTCCACGCTGTCTGTAGACTTCACTCGCGGCCCTGGCGCGGGTGGTCCCGACGACGTCGTGATCACTGAGTGTATTCAGGCCGTTCTGCGGGAGGTTGACCTCGATACCGTCACCAAGAAGCAGGTCCGCGCCCTGGTGGAGCAGAGGCTGCAGACCGAGCTTGCGGGTGAGCGGAGGACGTTCATGGACCGCCAGATCGACAACGAGCTGGCTAACATGTAATGACTGAAACTGGGAGTAAGGGTTTGGGGAGAAAACAATTTCAGATCTTTGGAACATTGATTTGGAAAGCACAAAAAGTATTAATACATGGAGCAAATGTGGGGTTAATGATGGTAACCATTTTCAAGCATGAGAGAGAGGGTCATTTGATCAGAATCCTTCGGGTTATTATCTAGCGGCGTCAGCATATCCTTTTTTTTTTTACACGGTCTTTCAACATCTTCTGTACGGAGCTTGATGGGTCAGGAATCTCGGGCGCTTTAATAATTGAGTGTCTATAGTTCGACTTGGGAAATCTCATAATCCCTTTAATCACGTGCAAGACTTTTTGACAAAGATTGTGTGTTATGATAGCTCGTAACTAATTTACTGTGTATTGTCACTCTGTACAGGTCCTATTGGAATATCGCCTCCATCGTCTATACATGCATGCAGTATGTTCTGTGCCCTGTTGATCGCACACTTCTTGGCTGTGACACTGCTGGCACATTTGAGCTGGCCTAGAATTGGCCAGGGTGCGCTGCCCCTCACTCTATCCGGCCGACGCCCTTGAGCCTCAGGTAAACATCCGTCCCCCATCCGTACAAGCTCTGCACGGCGACGCCTCCGCCGAAGTACTCGGCGTAGGCCCGCCCCAGCGGCAGGCCGTATCCCAGCCCGGCAATGGAGCTGCCGCCGTTGCCGGAGTTGGATATGACGTTCAGCGCGTCGATGCTGGTGCTGGTGTATATGTTGTTGTTCATGGTGCTGCCGCCTCCCACTCCAGGCATATCGGCGTCCTCCGCCATGGTGGTGAACGAGTACGACCATATGTTGGGCAGGATCTCCGGCCCGATGCCGCCACCACGGTCGCGGATGCGGATAGTCACGCCGGGGGCGTTATCGTCGAGGGGCCGTATGGCATCGCTGGTGGTGGAAGACGAGTGTCTCGCGGGCTGCGGAGGGGGCGGGGGCGACTTGTCCTTGTCGCCGGTGGGCGGCTCCGGGGCGATGGTGATGACGACGGGCTCCCTGGTCATGCCGCTCTCGACGGTGGCGCGGAAGGCGTTCTTGAGCAGCTCGGTGACGATGTACTCGAGGTGGTTGGGCACGAAGGCGAAGGTCGTGTCCGGGTCGCCGTCGATCTCCCAGCGCGGGCGGACGCCGTATTTCAGCTCGCAGATGTCGGCGACGAACTCGCCGCACGAGTCGATGACGCCCGCGGGCCGCAGGGCCGTGTCGATCACGCCGATGAAGGACGGGTGGTCGGTGCAGGGAGTGGGTGACGCACCCGGGTCGAAGTGCGGCTTGGACGAGAAGTGCAGCGCGATGTGCTGCTCGGCGATCAGCCTTGTGCCGATGCGCGCGCGCAGGTGCTCGTCCAGGAACCGTGTCACCTCGGCCGGGCTTATGTACCGCCTGCACTCGAGGAAGCCCTGGGCAAGAATTGGGATTGTGTCGGTGTGGGTTTGGACCAGCTCGGCGAGGACTTCAGTAAAGCGTATCTCATCCTCGAGCGTGGAGAGAGTGTGTTTGCTGTTGGGGGAGTCCTCGAGCCATGGGAGCAAGGTGGAGAGCGAGTGCTCGTAGTTGTTATAGATCTTGGTGATGTGACTGTTGGAAACCACAATGTACGGCAGGTTGCGCAGGGCCTGTATGCGGTGTGCAAGACGAATTGGGAGCAGCGACAGCGTGAAGCGGGCAGACGAGAGGAGGGCCTCTGCAGACAGAGGTGGCCGGCCGTGCCTGTTCTGTTGTTAGGCCGAACCTCGACTGGTAATTGAGGTTCATGTAGGAGGAGAAATATTTACTTAACAAGGTCTGCCAGGCTCAGCTGGTGCAGAGGCTGTTTTGCGAGTCGAGGCACCTGGTCATCGTGATGGGGAAAGCTCGTGTGCCTCCTCGGCCGAGGGGTGGACGAGAAGAGTCGCGTGCATGTTGCAGGTGGTTTTGGGTAGATGAGCTGGCTTGAGGCTCGCGATGAGTGAGAGCACCTCAGTGGCCTCATGAAACAATTCATGGCGGCATTGCAGACGACGAAGGAAGGTGGTGAGCTCTCGTAGAGTTGCTGCAATTCTTCGGGGGAGTCATTCGAGTCGCTGAGTGTGCGCGAGCGAGGCAAGTGACCTCATTGGAAGCTGCTTGCGGGTGGTTGACAAGCGGTGGGCGAGGGCCTAGGGTCCTGGGGTGTGCAGCCTCTTGGGCTACACTGCTTAGCGATCAAAGCTTAACAGGCAGGTGCACCCGCACCCGGGCGGCACCGTACCAGGGCTCAGTGCGCGCATTTATTAGTGCATATCGGCCATGTTCAGGGTGAGTGGGCCCATCCGCAGGTAGGCGGGCTCTGACTGGACCCTGATAGATAAGATAACGGTCCGTGAGACGGTGACGGTGCGGTGGTGGGGGCATGGCGCCTTTTACCCCGCCATGACAAGAAGCGTGGGGGATGAGAACAATGAACACGGCGAGACCTATTAAGTCTGATGGGACAATAGGCATCTAGCGGCTCGAAAGAGCGCCGGGAGGTATATTTATCAAATCATTGCTCGTAAAGTTATGACAGGATGTCTTGTCTGTAAAGTCATGGCCCCCTTGTAGAGGATGCCGTACGCTGGACCGATCTATGGAACAAGTCGACCTCTCCCACTCGTCTACTGGGTCTTGACCGGCTGGTCCTTCTCGACGGCCTTGACGTGCTCGTGGCTCTCCAGCGTGCTGATGGAGTCTTCGGGGAAATCAACACTGTAGGTGAGGCGTGGTGTCAGTGAGGAATATTGGTTCGGGAACATGCAGCCTGGCATCCTGGCGGCCCGGGCGGTGTGCGAACGTACGAGAAACCCTTGATCAGGTTGTAAGAGTGGCCGATCTTGCCTCCCTGGTCCTCGGCATGCTTCTTTGCGCTATACACCTCCAATCAGTCAGGCTGTTTGGTGCAAGGTAGTAATGTATGATGTGGTGGTTGATCTTACGCGTCGACCTGCTCAGGGGTCGCATCCTCCTTGCAAGTAACCTGCGGAACGCATTGTCAGACAACGGCTGGTGTTGCCCAGGCACGGCCGGCTCCGACGAAGCCCAAGGTTCTCACGACTTACAATGTAGGTAGGCATGTTGACGGGTAGATCTGTGGGTTTGGTCGATGAGTTGGGTTTAGGACGTAGTGTTGATGTATAGAAGTTGGGATGGCTGTGGCTGAGGTTGTTGAGGAGAGGATGTGGCTTGTTCTTATAGAAAACCTGGAAAACAGAGAGGATTCTGGAGCAAACAAGCACCGGCAACAGCACGAGCACGAGGACGCGGCAGCCTGTGGGCATACGTCATGCTATTCTGGGTGGGCACCAAGGCGGGCACTGCTTCGCTGTACAAACCGCTCGTGGTGCAGCCATGGGCGGATAGACGCGGCCAGACCCCACTATTTCGCCTTGAAGCTGCGTTAGAGTGTAAGTCGTCCCTGCCTACCAGACGAGTTGGGCGCGTGCCTATCCCTGAAGCTCTGGCCTGCCAGCCTGCCTGCCCCTGGCCAAGTTTTGAATGTCTCGGAATGCTCTGAACTGCTCTGGCATCCGTCTTATCATGACGCCCGCCTCACCACTAGCAGATACGACACTATCTATGCTACGACCATCTCGCAGCCACATGCTCAAGAAACTCGCAACGTCATTGCAGAGCTCATGTGGCTCGCTCATTTGTCTTCGCCAGTTAGTGAGCTTGGAGGATATGATCCAATGGCAAACCCCTAGGAACCAAGCTATCACATCAATGTCGGGTCACTCAGCTACGAAACATAAACGATCTGACAAGGCGAAATCTCTCCCCTTTAACAATGTCTCGGCCCCCTTACTTCCTGGAAAAGTAATGATGGTACCGCTAAAAGGTGCTGTTCAGGGAATGACGTGATGAAATACGCTTTTTTCGATATCGGCTTAAGTGCTACGACATGGTGGGCAATATGGTGTTGCAACGTACTCAGTGATGCCCGATCAAAAATTTACGTTCCCATGGTCTAAACTTCGCCGATACAAAGGATCTCGGTGTCCAAGTGGATATTCCAGAATCCGATAGACTGGCCGAAGACTCTCAGTGGGATTCTCGACCTGGACATATTTCTTGGATCAGTCCCATCTACCAGTAGACGTAAGAGAGAAAGAAAGAAACGGTTGTTGCAAGTTTGAGAGCTTGGCCTACTTATCCAAAGAATCGGATGGAGTGAGGACGGCTACGTCAAAGAGCAAAAGGAACACATGAAAGGTAATAGGCTCATCATGAAAATTGACACACCTATAACTTGGCCTTAGCTAATCCCGCAGGGCTGAGACATTATTTTTATATGGCCACCTCTAGTTTGTTATATGTCGATAAGAAGAATCACCTCCTTTTTCATCCAGGTGGCAACCTTTCCCCAATATACAATCCTCGTGTGCTTCAAATTAAAAGGCGCATTGGGTACAGTCTTGGATATGCGAGCCGTACCAGTCATAGGCTCCCACTTCATCTCTAGCCTCATTGGCCCTGTGTTCTAATTGGATAGAGACCATGAAGACCGTTTCATAGCGCCTCTTCCTGTTTGGAGGCCAGACAGTCGAGGAACTGGGCTCCATCCAAATGCTGATTCGTAACACCAAGACTCCAGTGCTGCCAGACCCTTCCTGTGAGAAGCAGCGGGTATAATTCAGCTTGAGTATTCTAGAGTTGAAAGACTAATTCATAGTTGAGAATCAAACTTTGATGGCCTTTGGGCTTAGCAGCGGAGAGCAATGATATCGAGGGCTTAGCGCATGGCATGGTTGCTACCATTCTAAGAGGTCTTGAGAGCCTTGGGGTCTCAATATTGAATTCAGTACGCCACCGTCATCCTGATAGAAGTCCGTTTTTAACTCAATTTCAAAGAAAGGTAAAGCAGCATTGTTGAATTTACTAGCTAGATCTACGACTGGGATGACGTATGTGGATACCACAATTGATAAGAAAATGTTGCCTAGAAAGAAAATAAATCCAATAGTGATCCAGCCCCTGACCGTAATACCCTCATCTTTCTACTCAATTTTGTAGGCATCAAACTTGGCCGGGATTTCAGTCGCGTTGGCGCCGTTGTCGAAATGGTCGAGGCTATTTGCAACGGAGAAATTAGTATAAGCATTAATTAAAAGACGAGTACTTCCCAACATATAATTCGATGGGTGGGTGTAGCTTACTATAGGAAAGAGAAAGGTGTTAGCATATCTTCATAGAATGAAAGAAACCCTTTAGTGATTTGATTTACTTACCATTTCTTTGTAGAGAGCCTCATCAAGGCCGGTCAGGTCATACTTGGCACCCTCCAATTCCATCAAAGAGGCCCTAGCGACCTCAGTACAGCCTCCATCAGCGGGGCAAGCATCTGTGGCGGAATCGGCGGCGATGCCACGCTTCTTGCTGGCGAAGGAGTACCTGCCACCGGAGTACAAGTGGCCGCCGCAGCACATGTTTTGCCTCCCGTTGGACACCTCCGAGTGCCAGATGTCTCTACAACCGCCCCCCGTGAATCCCGAGCCCACAATCTGCCAGTTGGTCGGAATGGCTTGGAAACCAATGGCTCGCCAGGTGTTGCCCGTAGCGCTCGGGCAGCAAGTACCGGGATTTACGTTCGTGCATACAAGGCGGTCGTTTCCTCGGCATTGTTCGTCGCTCCTGTAGGCGTAGATGTCGATGGCGGAAACAGTGGCGATGAGGCCGACGAGGACGTGGGAAGCGTGCATCTTGGATGAAGAATTGGGACGAGCTGTTCACAGCGTCAAATAGGAACGAGAGATGAGGATGAGTGTTGTAGAATTGGCTGATGGGGAAATATGGGAGGAAATGTAAAGAGACTTGCAAGAGAATCCAGGACTTATTTATAAGTCTTCGAGGCGACTTGAAGTGGCGTGTACACGTCGTTGGCCATTTTCTCTTGGTGCTCGCCTGCGCTCCTATTCGAGCCCCAGATCATGGGCGAAATCGAGAACAGAAAGGTCTACGACACCTCACTGGTCGTCCTATGTTGGACAGCCTACATGCAGAGATCCACTCGTGGTCAGCGGAAATGCCCAGATTGTACTGTATAGTCGAACAAGATGCTCACTTTGAAGAATGATTCCCTAATGGGTTATAGAGACGCAACCCAATCCTTTGGATAGGTCTGGAACGCTTTTGGTATTCAGGCGGAGTGAAAATCCTTATGCATACAGAGCCTTGTTTCCTTTGTGGCAATCGCAGCTTTCAAATGGCGATTGTAGCCCTCATGATCATATCGGCTTCTACTAGAATAGTAAGGCCAATCTTCCACAACGACACTTTTGCTTATATGTAGAAGGTAGATACAAGAAAACAGCAGGGTGCTATCTACTGTAGCTAAGTAGCCTAGCAATAAAACTCGCGATCAAAATAATAGTACTGAAAGACTAGAGCTGGGCAGTACTTCGTAACTGAATAATCAAGTGCCGCCCTACAGTCAACTGGTTCCATTCCCCACCCAGTGGGGGCGGTAAAAGCGCCAGCAAGAAGATATATGCAGTCAGCCCTGGAGCCTACTCAAGTCATGTATGTTTCAACTCCATGTACAGTCTCAACATACTAGCGCTTATATTATAGTCAAGCGAGGTTGCTGGGACTAGTCAACATTCAGTAAATGCAACATCTCAGGCTAATACCGAACGCTCCTATGCGCCCTCTGGTGTAAGAAGAGAATGGTTCATTTGTTTAGCCCTCATATCAGGAGTGCAGCAAATGCATAAGCCAAGTCGTATAGTCTTGTAGGAGTCAAAGCTATTGTGTTCCAAGGTTACACAAGGGGACTTTGGGCCCATCTCTCCGCATACCATGTAATTCATTTTCACGCAAAGGTCTGGACTGGGAGTGCTTCCCCGACCGTTCGGCCGCAATTCGTCCCTCAAAAACCCTGCCACCTGGTGCCTTAAACCCTATCTATCCGCGTATAGCCAGTCGTATCCGCTTCCCAGTTTCCGTGGAACGGTGGGGCTCACCTTGCCCAGAGGTCACCGACCCAGCCTTTCCGCACCAATCGGCGCCTCCACCACGCAGGTGCCGCATATTCCTATTTGGGAGCCAAGTTGCAAGCGCTTCCAGGTGCTCCTGTCAAAGGTGAGTGTGTGATGGGATGCGGAGAGGGGGCCAACGGGTTCAACAAGCCAAGGTGAACTGCGCAAACTTCAACTGGCATACGCAGGTGATAATAGCCTAGACGTGCTTCGTCATGCTCTTCAGGCTCGCATGGTCTGGGAAGCACAGACATATACCCAAGGAGTGTGTAGCCATAATGTACTACTTTAGGCCAAGTTTCTTCTACACAGTTGCTCAAACGATGCTATTCCATGGTGTATTGTCCCATAGTTGATCACCCCACAGCTTGTCCAAGAGTGGAAATTCCACAAGAGGTTGCGCAGTAAGCACTGCGCAAGTGCCCAAGATTTCTCTCTGAATCCATGCATCATCTCGCAATGGCAAATTTGTTCCAAAGTGGCTCAACCAGCAGCTTTCCCAAACAACTCTGTTCGACACCCACCAAAACCTCTATTCCTCCGTCCGGAAGCGCAGGCAGTATCACCTGAAGCCCATTGATGACACCCACGCTTGGGGACCTGACCGCCCGGATCCTGTTACCCAAAGCGTGGCCCCAGTCCAAATCATAGAATTTGAAGTTGACCCAGGAGGTCTGCACGCAGTTGAATCCCGGCACATCTGTGAACGCCTTCACCACCAGCCGGTCAACATCCTCGAGCCCGTCCACCAGGGTCACAATGTCATCCGTCCAGTCCTTGTCCGCCCTCGAGATGGCCCGGCGGATCTCGACTGCGATATCGGCCAGCTCGCATGTCAGCATCTTGCGGACGGCCATCCCCACCGAGACGTACTCCAAGAAGCAGCCCATGGTCCTCGGGTGCACCGGCGGGTCTGTCCTCAGACGTCCGTCGATTGCGATGGCGAAGGAGGACACGGGGTCGGCCTCACCGAGCGACTCGACCGGATTCTGGATCGCCATCACGGTGCGCCAGACGAGAGCGGAGAGAGCATCATTCGATGAGATCCATGAGTTCGGGGCGTCCGAAGCATCCTTTGGGGCTGCTTCTGCTTTCAGAGCCGCCAGGGAAGACGGAGAGAAGTAGAATACCTGTCCTTGATGCGCATCGCTGAGCATTTTGGGCGGTGCCGATTGTGGAGTGACTTCAAAATATGATGCGTAAGTTATAGAAGCTCGGCCTAAAGGGGGTGTCCCTCTGAGTTACTCACAAGGGAGGACTATATATTCGGGGTGGTCTTCCAGGCGTCCAGAAGTCCGACCAGACGGGCTAATGAAGCGAGCCCTGTCCGCGAACATCTCTTCAGGGAGCTCGACGGGATCGATTATTTCGAGCCCCTGGGCTCGCCGGCATTCTTCAGCCCAAATCTGGCTCCAGATGAAGAAGCTGGTGCCGTCGCCGCTCAAGTGAAGGATACACCAGGAGAGTATCAAGCCCCCTTCGATGAAGTTTGCCTGTACAAGGGACACGGGAAGCCTTTCACCTGGTGCAACCCATACGGAGCGTCGGCAAATCTCATCTCCTTCAAAGGCAGCCACAGGGAAGGATTTTGATTCGAGCTCGGCGTATGTCATGGGAAATTTTCCATTTCCGCGAAGATCCCTGACAACTATTGGCTCTATCTGCCCACTCGGAATGCGCTTGAGCTTCAGTACACCGGCTTCTGAAGACCATATGATCAGCTGCGTCCCAGTCTCACATGTATGACTAGATTGTGTCATTGACTTACGCTTGCACTCTGCGTCTGGGACAGCCTCACAGTCTACCACTGGTAGCCGATACTTGGCAGCATCGAAACCGATCCTGAGAATCCTCGATATTTCGTCAATGTCGTACTCATCATCCAATTTGAATGGGAAGACGTAGCGGAGATAGCCTTTGGGCCCAATCCGCTCGAGGTGGGTCAATTTGGGGACATCTGAAAAGTTGCCCATGGTGCTCACTTGTGATATTAGGGAAAAAGTTGTTGTTCTGACCGAGATTATAGAGAACTTCCTGTTCTAAAGGCCATGAAAGGTGGACCCGAAGGATGTGGGGGGCAACTGCAGATCATCAGTATTCATAATCGGGCCTACTAAGCCATCGTGCTAATACTCGGTTTTAAGTTGTAGATCTTCTACTGTGTGATAATTTCTTGGCCGGTCAGATTTATATCACATGTCCATTAGCCAGGCTTATTGCATAGATGCCATGTATGCTAGTGAACGCCGCCGCGGTTGGCATTAGAATTTCGATTTGCTGAGAGCTCGACTGATTCAGCCCAGGCATCTTCTCCATAAAAACTTTTCAGAAACTAACATTGATTGTCGAAGGTCTAGTCTGTACGGTGCTCACGGTAGAGAATGCTTCATGACTTTCCCTCGTGCGATGTTCGGATGCCTTTACAAGTCTTGGTATGTGCACTTGGGGCAAAGGTGATTTGGAAATTTCTCTGTAGGAACCCCTCTCTATAAGCTGACAGACCAGTCCAATGGAAATGCAGCAGAGTATGTCATACCTCTATTGTAGCTGGTGGGTATCTGAGCTCGTTTGGGTATAGCAGCACTCGCAGGAGGTGATGATTGCCAAGGGCCGCTTAAGCAGGACGGCCACCCACCTCTCTGTACTTATTGTCGTCACAATTCCGACCTACCCAGATTTACGAGAGCGGATATGGCTGTTTCTGATGCAAGGCAATGAGAGATGTTTTCCTGAACAGCTCGTTTGCTTCAAATGATTTTGCCCTAGGACGTGTAAGTCGGTCCTTAAAGTGAGGTCTGCCCCAGCAATACAATCCCTGCAAGTGACCCCTGTGTAAGCTTATCGATAGACGATAAGATAGACACCGCTCTCAAAATTTCTAGAGGACTTGCCTTTCCACGCGACTGCATCCCGGGCTGATTTCTTTCTACCGTTGTGAGGATTTTCAGTCCAAGGTTCTGCAATCATGGAGGCGCAAAGCAACAAGCCTCACCGGAAGGGGAAGGAGAAGAAGAAGCATACCGGAGGTATTTTACACCCCTATAACCTAACTGAATCTGCATTCTACTTTTATTTTGTGCGCCATGCGCCGGACTCTCGATTGACAGAATCTGCCTCTAGATAATCCCAAGGCTTTTGCCGTACACAGGCCCGGGAAACTTCAAGCACAAGCTGCACGATCGTCTGATATAAAAGAAAAGCGTCTCCATGTTCCTCTCGTCGACAGATTCCCCGATGAGCCGCCACCTCGGCTCGTGGCCATCGTTGGCCCGCCTGGGGTGGGCAAGACCACGCTGCTCAAGAGTTTGATCCGCCGATACTCGAAGGAGACGATATCGAATCCGCAGGGCCCCGTAACCGTTGTTACTTCGAAAAAGCAGCGCCTGACCTTTCTCGAATGTCCCAACGAGCTCGAGGCTATGGTCGACGTCGCCAAAGTAGCTGACATCATCTTACTGATGATCGATGGCAACTTTGGCTTCGAAATGGAAACAATGGAATTCCTGAACATCCTGGCTGCGACCGGTATGCCGGGCAACGTCTTTGGCATTCTTACACATCTTGACCTGTTCAAAAAACCACATACTCTAAGGGATGCAAAGAAGAGGTTAAAGCACAGGTTATGGAGCGAGCTCTACCAAGGCGCACACTTGTTCTACCTTTCGGGCGTAATCAGTGGGCGCTATCCCGACCGTGAGATACACAACCTGTCACGGTTCCTTTCCATCATGAAGAACCCGCGGCCATTGATTTGGAGGAACTCACATCCATACACGATTATCGACAGCTGGCGCGACATCACACACCCGACCAAGATCGAGGAGAACGAAAAGTGCGACCGGTCAATAGTACTCTCCGGCTATCTGCGTGGTACGAATTTCGCATCACAGGGACAAAGGGTACATATACCTGGGCTGGGCGATTACACTCTTGCAGATGTGGAGGTTCTGCCCGATCCGTGTCCAACACCGGCTATGGAGCAGGCGCTTGCCAAGATCACTGGCAAGACCGGCCGGCGGCGCCTCGACGACAAGGATAAGAAGCTGTACGCTCCAATGTCGGATCGGAGTGGCCTGCAGGTGGATGGTGACGCCATTTACATTTATCGTGATAAGGGGTTCACATTCGACAAGGACGCCAAGGATGTCGAGAGAGGCGAGGGGGAGGAACTTATTATCAACCTCCAATCTGAGAGGCGTCTCCTCGGTCAAACCGAGGATGGAGTTCAACTGTTCGCGGGCGGCGAGGAACTCAGATCGGCCGGCGATGACGATACCGGCCGCAAGACCCAAAGGCAGGGCAGAGTCGCTGACCAGGGCGATGCTGACGCTGAGGACGATCTACAATACGACGATGACGACTCTGATCCAGATGCGGATGCGTCCGATGTCGAGACCGAATTCAACGAGAAAAAGCTGGGCAAGATGTTTCAAAGGGATGCCGAAAAGGACGGAAATGACGAAGTTGCTTTTGCGGAGAGTGATTCGGACTTGGGCTCAATATCAGGCGAGGAAGGCTCAGATGAGGAAGATTTGAGTGAGGATGAAGACGTTGACTCTGGCGACGAGGAGGCTGCCCTCAAATGGAAGGAGAACATGGAGGAGCGAGCCAAGCAGCGCCATGGCAAGAAGGCCCCGTTCCAGGCGGCAACTTTGGCACGAATGCTATACAATGACTCTTTAAGCATAACCGACATTCTCAAGAGGTGGCGAGGGGAAGATGAAGAGGAAGACGAGGAGGAGGATATTGAACAAGACTCTGAAGACGAGACATTCTTCAAGAAGTCCAAGAATGAGAAGGAGGAACAGGCGGATGATCGGTCCATACCAACATTCGACGACGACAAATTGGCATCGTACTGGTCGAACGAGCAGAGTATTGAGGCTTTGAGGCAAAAGTTCACTACCGCTACGCTTTTGGACGACGATGAGGACGAAGATGGAGACGGAGAAGACGACTTCGACGGCTTTGGCTCGGGGGATGAGGAGGGCGAGGGTGGCGATGACGACGATGACGAGGGTGACGGCGCTTTCGAAGATCTTGAGACAGGCGAGAAGCATGGCCCAGAGATGGATCTGGAAGCGGAGCGGGAGAAGAACGCGCGCAGGAAAGAGGAGCTGAAATTGAGATTTGAAGAAGAGGATCGCGAAGGTTTCAACAACGACAAAGCCAACGCTCGCCGGGAAGGCGGAGGTGAGGACGAGTTCGGCGAGGACGACTGGTACGATGCCCAAAAGGCCATGATACAAAAGCAGCTGGACATCAACAAGGCCGAGTTTGAGAACCTGGACGAGAGACAACGAGCGCTGGTGGAGGGCCACAAGGCTGGCAAATATGCCAAACTGGTCATTGAGGGTGTGCCAGCCGAGTTTGTCAAGCATTTTAACGCCAAGATGCCAATTATCGTGGGAGGTTTGTCCGCCACAGAGGACAGATTCGGATTCGTCCAGGTGCGGATAAAACGACACAGATGGCACAAGAAGATCTTGAAGACTGGGGACCCGCTCATCTTCTCGCTTGGCTGGAGGAGGTTCCAGTCGATGCCTATCTACAGTATCTCCGACTCCCGAGTACGGAACAGGATGCTGAAGTATACGCCAGAGCATATGCACTGCTTCGCCACCTTCTATGGGCCGTTGATCGCGCCGAACACGGGCTTCGTCAGCTTCAACAATTTCTCGAGCTCCAACCCCGGTTTCAGGATAGCGGCAACGGGCACCGTTCTGAGCGTGGATGAGTCCACGGAGATTGTCAAGAAGCTCAAGCTGACGGGTACCCCCTACAAGATCTTCAAGAACACGGCCTTCATCAAGGACATGTTCAACAGCTCACTCGAGATTGCGAAGTTCGAGGGTGCTTCCATCAAGACGGTATCTGGCATCCGAGGTCAAATCAAGCGCGCCCTATCCAAGCCAGAGGGCCACTTCCGTGCGACCTTTGAGGACAAGATCCTGCTCAGCGACATTGTGTTCCTGCGGGCATGGTACCCCATCAAGCCGCACCGCTTCTACAACCCGGTGACCAACCTGGTTGGGTGGCAGCGGGCGCGGCTGACGGGCGAGATCCGCGCCGACGAGGCTCTCCCGACGCCGCAGAACAAGGACAGCCAGTACCGCAAGATCGAGCGCGCCGAGAGGCACTTCAACCCGCTGCGCGTGCCGAGGAAGCTCGCGGCCGAGCTGCCCTACAAAAGCCAGATCGTGCAGACCAAGGCGCAGAAGAAGCCGACGTACATGCAGAAGCGGGCGGTCGTGCTCGGCGGCGAGGAGAAGAAGGCGCGCGACCTCATGCAGAAGTTGACGACGATCCGGAAGGACGTCGCGGAGAAGAGGAAGGCCAAGAAGGACGAGAACAGGGCCGAGTTCAAGAAGAAGATGGCCGAGATGGCGGAGAAGAAGGCCGCGAGGGAGAAGAGGGAGACCAAGGAGTTCTGGAGCAAGGAGGGCAAGAAGAGGAGGTCTGGGGAGGAGGGCGGTGGCGGAGGGAAGAGGAGGAAGTAGAGAGATGCCTCAAAGAGTCTAATCTGAACTACGACATTCGTGCCACACGGCATTTCACGGAAGACCTTGGTGCCCAGCTACTCGGTCAACATGCTTTATTGGCTATGTTTGCGGTCTAACGCGATCTAACAACCCTGGAACCAGCTCTAAGCAAATATCCTGAGACCGAAATCAGCGGGGTCGTTGAACCGCAGTCCCCTGTCCAGCGCCGAGATGGCCGCGATCTCGTCCTCAGACAGGTCGAAGCCCGTTGAGTCCAGGTTCTGCGCCAGCCTCTCCTGGTTGTTGCTCTTAGGGATGACAATAATATCCCGCTGCGTCGCCCACCGCAACAGAACCTGAGCGGGCGTCTTGCCGTGCTTCTTGGCAGCCGCCAGGACGGCCTCATTCTCGAACAGCGGGCCAGCGCCGAGTGCGCGCTTGTTGCTCAGCTCGATGAAGCTCTGAGGGCCGAAGGAGCTATACGCCGTAACCGTGATGCCATTCTCCTGGCACATCTGGATCAGGTCCGGCTGCACGAGGTATGGGTGGTGCTCGACCTGGTTGACGGCGGGCTTGATCTTGGCGTAGCGCAGGACGTCGTACAGCAGCATCGCGTTGAAGTTGGCCACGCCGATGGACCGCAGGATGCCGTTGGGGTTGTCCTTGGTTATGACGAGCTCCTCCAGGGCCTGCCACGTCTCCTGGATCGGCACGGGGACCTGCTCCGTCACCTTGCTCTGGGCGGAGTCGGACCAGAAACAGGGCTAGTGAGTTGTTCGTTAGTCAACCTGCTACAGTGCCCAAAAGTGTTGCCATTCTGGAGTGTTGCCATTCTGGAGTGTTGCCATTCTGGGAAACTCTAAAAAATTGAGGGGCCAGGATAGGGACAAGAGTCGTTGGTACTTACATATTTCAGCTCTGACATGGGAATGTGCCGTTGTGCGATGGGGAAGTGAATAAGGTACAAGTCGAGGTATCCAACGCCCCAGTTCTTGTTCTCAAAGTTGGCCATCTCGTGGACGTGCTCGCGGGCGTGGTAGTTGTTCCAGAGCTTGGAGACAATGCTGAGGCGGCCGCTGTTAGTACAGGCAGGCATCTGAGAAGTTCGTCGTGCCCGGGTGAGATCACTTACAAGAGCTCCTCGCGCTTCACAATACCCTCCTCGAGAGCCTTGCGAACTCCCTGGCCCGCCTCGGCCGAGTTCATGTAGTCATGAGCACCGTCGATGTGACGATATCCGAGCTTGATGGCATTGTAGACCGAGTCGGCTGCGTTTTCCTTGGGCACTTTCCAGATACCATAGCCAACCAATGGCATGTTCTGGAATTGAGGGCAGAAGTCAGTCGCGAGGCGTTCCCGAGCTACTTGGTTGTCACAAGTGTAACGAAGAGGTGAGGGCTACTTACATAGCCGGAGGACAGCTTGAGGGCTTTCGACATGGTTGCTGAGGACTTTGAGAACTGTCTGATGGTGTTTCGAAGCATTGAGGCTTTACAGGTACCGACCTCGGAAGGAAAATAGGCGGCCGGAGGAGTAGGAGCTTTATAGGGCCAGGCATTTTGAGAAATCAGTCGACTCGTGGACTTATTTTTATTATCAAGCGCTTGCCGACACGCGCATAGTGGCATGCCAAGCATATCGCGGGTATATCTGTGCAACCTTCAGCCTAAGCTCATTGCGGGCGACGTGCCCACCCCGGGCCCTGCTCCCCTGTGTCATGTACACACAGTAAAATGATCTGAGCCGGTTGGCCGATCTGGTACCGTCGAACATGCAAGTGCAAAACGCGCACAGGAATGTGGTAGCCATGACGCGCTGAGTACCAAGGCTCGTAGCGGTGGCCGGACTAGGCTCAACTCGTCCCTGTCGGCATATTCTGGCCCCTCCTTAAGCTCGTGTGTCAAATGCGGGGCAGCCGCGCCAACCACCTCAACGCCGAGCGATCACACTCGGCAGAGTGCAGTCCGAGGGGTATGCTGGTCCGTTCGAGATTTGTTTCACCGCCTTCAGGAAGGGACGGCCATTTTCATCTTCATGATCCCGATTTCTGAGCTCTTGCGCCACTGCCCATCGGCCTGCTGGCGGAAACACAAGAGCTTGCCGTCGTCCCCGACACACCCCAGAATCTGCCCGTCGTCGTCGAACCCGACCCTCCACATCGGAGTCCTGTGGTTTTCTAGCATGGAGAGCGACTGCATGGTGTGGTAGATGTGGCCTGCCTGGTTCTTCCTCCGGTCGCCGTCGGCTGTGGGATGGTGTACACCCTGGCTGATACCCGAGGGATGCTGCGCCTGGCTCCCACCTGAACCGTTCCCGGCAGCCCTGGACGAGGCCTCAGGGCGAGAGCCGCCCTTGACCAGGTCGCTCGAGGACCACGACCTACCGTCGTTGCTGTCATGCGGCGTGTCGACCCGTATGACCCTCACGTAGCCATCCATGCAAGCCGACGCAATGATATCGTAGCCCCTGATGTTCCCCGGCGCCCATGCGACATCCCGGACCAACCCGCGGTGCGCGGACACCACAGCCGCCTCGTAGAACTCCTTCTTGGTGGAGGGCATGCCGTAGGAGTGGATGACGACGTCGCGGGTGCGGTAGATCTTGACCTTGTCCATGGCGGCGACAACCAGACTCAGGGTGTCGGTGGGCATGCCGGCGCGCAGGGCGTTGTAGCAAGGGTCAATGTTAGGGTCGAAGCGCACGCGGAAGGACGTCTCCTCGCCGCGGGCGGGCTTGTCACACGTCGACAGCTCGTCCATCTGGGTCCAGTCCGACAGGTTCTCAGACATCTCGTTCTCGTGGACGGTCAGCCGCCCGTCGGCGGCCAGGAGGGCAAGATGGGTCTGACGCGTCTCCTCGTTGTGCTTGATGGAGAATGAGCGGTATGGGGCGCGCGGAGAGCGATGCTCGAAGGCAGCCTTGGCGTTGTCCTTGGAGCGATTGCCAAAGCGGCGGCCCGGGGCGGCTGAAGGGTCTTCTGCCCAGAGCTTGAAGCGGCCCTCTATCCCCAGTGATGCGACGACGTTGGGATAGACGGTTGGCGGGAGCCATTGCAACTATGATGAGATTCAGCGGCTGCGACGTGGGGTTGGTATGATGGTGGAGCCTTGGTGTTGGCTCAAGACGTGACCGGCTGGGGCCAAAACGGGCTCACCTCGAGTATCTCGCCGCCATGGGCTGTCCAGGTATCACATAACCTCCAAATGCTGTCCTTGTGGCGGTTGAAGACCCTGATCTTGCCGTCAACGGAGCCTGTGGCACAGCGGTCTCCGTATGCATTGAATGCGACTGCCTGGACCAGGTCGTGATGGCCATGCTTCATGATAAGTTCAAACTGGGCCCGTTCCTCCGTTGCAGGAGGCTCCCCCAGGGCTGGTGCCATACTTGAATATCCAATGTCAGTAGTGGCTGAAAGATTACATGTCGCAGTGGTGGGATTGAGCTGGTCGATTCATCTTTATTAACCAGTCAACAACCAACCCACAAGTCAACGAGGGAGTGGGTGCTGTTAATGGTGGCCCGTGCGCTGCTCCCAGAAGGCACTGCAAGTGATATTTATAAGCTTCATAAGCAAAGGTACAGGCTGGATTTCCAGTTTCATTAGGATTAGCAGCAGACCAGATCAGAAGAATAGGAAGTGAAGATGTACAAAAAGCACACAAGTTCCGTGACGGTGTGCGACTTGGGAGGATAGAATATCGGCAGCCAGAACTTGGACCGGTGATGGTGCAGAGTGACACACAAAGCTGTCTATATTAGGCAGATGGTAGGCTTGTCAGTCGTTACATTGGAGAGATAATCACACATTATATTATGCCAAATGAGGTCACTCCACTGGAGCTTTCTTTCTGTGAGCATGTCCCACGGTTAACTATCGGATGCAGTCCGGGGATATCTGGCAGCCGTGCTGGCATTTTGCAGATGCTCAGAAATCCGGAATCAAGAGGCTTTTGGGTGGTTGACAAACTGAGACAATCGAGACATTGTGTCTGACCCGGCATCACCTCTTTTTGCAGCCTTCTGCATCTTCTGGGAAAGCTTGCCCCAAACACACAGGTCCAAGTAAACAGGTATGTTCAGGCGCGAAAAGCACAGATATTCATCCATACAGCATGAGCAAGAGTTGTGACAACTGACATAACACCAGATCTAAGAAGAGCAACTGCATGGTGTCAGTTTTCTATGCTCACCGTTTCGCACACTCCTCGCTCGTCAAAAACCTTCTACCGTATGGACACCAGCCTGTGGACGCGAGGAGGTTGCGTCGCCTCGTGGCTGATGGGCCTTCTCACATGTCAAGGCCTCGAGGACCCTGGACGCGCCCAGGACCCACTGAGAGTCGCTAAAGCACCCTTATTTATGTCGCTCCAATCGGCTGCCCCAATTGGCCCAACGGCCCCCAGCACCCTCGGGACTTGGTGGGGTCCACGCCGGGAAGCTCCAACGAGCTGCGTCACCTTGGCCCTTTGGAGACGTCGCCTTTTTGGTCCCGGCGCAGGAACAAAACTCCACAGCTCGTCGCCGTCGATCCGGTCACCTGTCTCCAGAAAAACACACACTCTTTTTCTCGCACCACTGACACTGACAACCCTTCCACCCTCTCCCTGGGCTAGGGCCGGCCCTTGAACCTCAGCTCCCACGCTACGCCAGCCATGGCGACAACTCCTCAGCTAACCCGGACCGAGACGGTCAGCCTCGCCGCCCTCTCCGCCGCATGTGGCACCATCCTGGCCAACACCTTCCGCGGCGAGGGCGAGCCCCTGATCGCCTCGCTCGCCCTGAGCGGTATGGCCTACGCAGCCGCATATGCCATGATCCGCTGGCTGGGCCCCACCTTCATCAAGGCCGGGCTCAAAGGCGTGGACATGTCCAAGACCAACAAGAGGGAGATCCCCGAGTGCGCCGGCGCCATCTGTGCAGTCGTCTACCTCCTTGCCATCATCGTCTTCGCTCCATTCCCCTTCTACAAGGACATTGTTGCTGCCACTAGCGGCGGCGGTAACAGGGACGTTGTCCTGCATGCCGAACATGTCCACGAGGGTCGCTTCTTGCACAAGTTCCCTCACAGTAAAGTGAGCAGACCACGTACCCTTCGTATTCCTCGCAAGTGGTCCCAGCCGGGAACTGACCAGGCCCCGTCTGATAGCTCGCGTCTTTCCTTTCCGCCATACTCTCGCTACAAGCTATCACCATCCTCGGTATCGGCGACGACCTCTTCGATATTCGTTGGCGGCACAAGTTCTTTATCCCCGCCTTCGCCTCGATCCCCCTCCTGATCGTCTACTTTGTCGACTTCGGCGTTACCTCCATCGTCCTCCCCATCAAGCTCCAATCCCTCGTGGGCAAGGAGCTGATCGATCTCGGCGTGTTCTACTACATATACATGGCAGCATGCGCCATCTTCTGCCCCAACTCGATCAACATTCTCGCCGGCATCAACGGGATCGAGGTCATGCAGTCAATCGTGATCGCGCTACTGCTGGTCCTCAACGACGCCCTCTACCTCACGACCGACTACCCTCACCCGGCCGTGGACAGCCATCTCTTTAGCTTATACTTTCTCCTGCCCTTCCTGGGTGTGAGCCTCGCCCTCTTCGCGCACAACAAGTACCCGGCGCGCGTCTTCGTCGGCGACACCTACTGCTACTTCGCCGGGATGGTCTTCGTGGTCGTCAGTGTCCTGGGCCACTTCAGCAAGACCCTGATGCTGCTGCTGATCCCCCAGGTCGGCAACTTCCTCTACTCGGCGCCCCAGCTCTTCCACATCATCCCCTGCCCGCGCCACCGCCTGCCCAGGTTCAACTCCCGCACCGGCCTGCTCGAGCCCTCCGTCACCCCCTGGACCCCCGAGAGGCAGCCCGCGGCGCCCGTCGCCGCCGTCATCCGCCTGCTGGGCCGCCTGCGCCTGCTCAAGGTCGTCACCGCCGTCGACAAGGAGACGGGCCGGGAGCGCTTCGAGGAGACGAGCAACCTGACCATTCTGAACCTGTGGCTGGTCTGGCGCGGGCCCCTCCGCGAGGACCGCCTCGCCTGGGAGCTCACCGCCTTCCAGGTCGCGTGCGGGCTGTTTGGCCTCTTCGTGCGCCACAAGCTTGCGCTGCTCGTCTTCAAGGAGGATAATTGGAGCATACCGCTGTGAATAAATCTGGGCTGGGAACACTAGAACAATTAAGGGCGTCCCCAGGCCCTTGAAGCTATATATTGCGCCTTGTCGGCGTTCCTACTTTCCAGCTTGGTTTAAATACCGAATCTTTTCTTCTCTTTCTGCCTTGGGTAGTTCACCTCCCATAAAAAGACCAAAATGTACATAAGGGATATCGGGCGTCTATGCATACATGATACCAGGTGGCGTACTTCGAAGGCACGCAAGTAGGCAAGAATGTGCTGCAATTTCTCAAAGTCGCGCAGCCTGCTTCGCTCGTTCTACCTAGATAGTTCGTACAGCGTTTTATAATTGTATTTGGTAGATGATCTCGCACACCTACCACGGCAACTCATCTCGCATTGATCAGTGAAGTCACGCCCAGTCGGCAATTTCTGAGGCCACTGAGTGGACTAGCACCGCACTCTTACAACAAATGTCACTCTTTGGCAGATAGACCAGATGCTGGGTGTATGAAAGCAGATTTTGCTTTTCTGGAGATCTCATTGTCTCACCATAAGTATAGAGTTACAACAGAGCTGGCTCAAGTCAGATCTGATAGAGCCCCCAGGAGTTCTGATAGTTTCTCCCAGAACTTTCAACTGGCTCCCTCCAGCCATGCCCGATTCGTCCAATTCGTCGTCGTCCATAGACCGCCCGGGCAAAAAAAAAAGACCAATAAAAATAAAACGTACAAAGGGTGCTAAAGATCGTAGAGACATCCGCAAACGCTTCTCCTGGGTTTTAATCCCAACCCAAAATAACGCCAGTGTACCTTGACCCAGAGAAGTACCCGACCCCCGTCCCCAAAGCCGTTTTGGTCCTAATATCATCGTGATAGGTTGATACTCAGAGTGGAATCATTATAAAAGCCAGGTCAAGCCAGACGCCTTGGGCTATCGCAAAAAAGAAAAGAAAATCTGGTGTGGAGGCGTTGCACCGCTGTCCACCGATTGTACTAAAAAGCAGCGAGTCTCAAGGAACAGTGCTCGCCTGGGCCGCTGATATGCTGCCAGTCGCCTCCCCTGCCCCCGAATCAGCTGTCGCCCTGTCCAAATCCATTGACCCGTCATCACCGTTACTTGTAGCTTTTAGCGGGTTCGTGGTCGAGGAAGCGGTCTTCAGTGGGTGAGTGGTATCGGTTATCGACTTCGCCGACGCAGCCGCCTTGTTGGCCTTGTTCTTGTATTCACTCAGGCTCATTTTCTTCTTGATTGGGCTGGGTGCGGCCGTGTTCCCATTTGTGACGGGCGGTGCGAAAGGACTGGGCAGGTTGGCGTTTGAGAAAGGCGACTGGGCGACGGCCCCATTGGTCGATAATGGAGTCGTGACGGCAGTCACAGATGTCGCAGACGTGGGGCTCGTGAATGCCGGAGGGGGCATTGACACGCGCAGCTCTGGAGATTTGGCTTCTTTATGGTTGATAACAGGCACAGTACCATTGGTCAGAGGGGGGCTGGAGGTGACGACGTTGCCTGGCGCAGGAGGGGCATCGGGCATCGGGGCGTCGACGTCTCCGGCGGAAGTAGGCGAAGACAGGGGACACTGTTTGTGCGCAGTCGAAGGCGATCCGAGAGAGCTCTTGGTCGTCGTTGGCGAGTCTAGGTCCACGGCGCTGGATGGGCGTTGCGGGAGTACGTCCCTCCGTTTCTGAGCCATGAGCCTCATCGTGAGAGACATGACCCTCCTCTTCGGCCGTGGCTTTATGCAGTGGTCGGGCTCCGGTTCGGTCTGCACCGCGGCGTCGCTGTAGCATTTTGGTGCATCAGACGAGCCCTTGCGCGAGCCCGAAGCGGACGACGCTGGCGGTTTGACTGACCTGGCCGAATGGTGCGATGTCGCGCTGGTTGGTGATACTGGCTTGCTTCCCGAAGTACCCGCGTCGACGTAGCGGGGCTGCTCTCCTACACTAGACTTGTCAGGGACCTCATTGATGCCAGCTCGAACCTTTGGCTTCCCTGTGCCCGAGTTGGTGGTGGGATTAGCGGTTGCATCAGTAGACGCCTTCTTCTTCTTCCGTGGTGGTTGCTGCTGCTCCTGTGCCGTTTTCTGGAACAGATCCTCGGCCATTTGGACTTTCCTCTTATCTCGGTTGGTCGGTTCAGTAAGTATCCCAATGTGGTCAAACGAGCCGAGCCGAGCCGGTGTTCGATCTCGACTGGGCGGCTTACTGCGAGAACCGGCAGCTACGTTGACGTCGGTTTCTGCCATCTCGTCCAGGTGGCCCTCGCTGGCGGCGCGACTGTTGGTGGCCTGTCCAGTGCTCGTCGGTGAGATGGTATGCGTCTTGGTTTTCGCACGCTTCCTCTTCTGTGGGTTGGGGCGTGGCTGAATTTTGTCGCGGTAATTCCGGTGGAAGCGAATAAAGGCACAGTCGTTGCCGAGGTCGCAGGCACAACCACCGTACAGGGATAGGATGCGGCTGATCCAATCTGATAGGAAATTGTAGTCGGCTGGGTCGATATTGGCAGCCACGTGTCCGTTCGTCTCCTCGTCGCCGAGCCCAAGCAGCTTAACAAACCGCCTTTGGGTGTCGGGGGCGAACCTGAATTCCCATGGCAGGGTGATCTGCTCTTTGGCAGCTATAGGCCTATCACTCACGAGCCAGAAATGGAACACCGCGCCATCCGACAGGTAGTATGTATCGATCGAAGCGTTGGGTTTGCAAGATCGACGAACATAGCGAGCATTTGATCCCTCCTTCCTCGTGTCGATGAAGAGCGGAACCGAAGGGGGAAAGAACACGAATGGCAGGGGTGCACAGAGGTCACTCCACTGGCTTCCATTTTGTTCGGTGTAGTGCTTTTGCAGACCGATTATTCCGTTGAGTTCCATTATGGGAACGTCTTTGTCAATAGCAGATGGTGTCGTGAGGTATTTCCTGTGCACGACAGTGCCCTTCAGCGGTTCGCTTTCGACCTTCAGAGGGTGTTCGAGCGGAGGCCGGTCTGGTTGTATCACCACATCTTTGAAGTCGCATGCAGTGTCTTTGCGGAAAGAATCGTGGCCTTCCTTGAGCCATTCCGATATCCTCGTCTGTAGGTCCAAGTTCCCGTAGGTGTTCGTGTCTACAATTTGGAGATCAGACTCGTCGTAAAGATGGGGGAACTGCTCCGTGTAGTTTGGTAGTTCAAAGTCGATAGCTATTTTGTTCGAGTCGGGGGGCGTGGTGGCAGGGCTAATAGGATGGCTGGGGGTGGCCCTTTGTGCGCTGTGAGAAGGACTTCGCTTCGGCGCGTGAGAGCTGACGGACTGGCTAGACTTGTGCGAGATTTTGGGTTTTTTTGCTGGCGGGTGGTCTTGTGGGCTGCCATGCTTGGAGGCGTCCGCACCGGCAGCGTGTCCATTCAGCTGGAGATCGCTGGGCTTGATCTTCTTCTTCGGGGCTTTTGCGGGTGCCTTCTTTGGCCGTTTGTCGTGGGGACTGTCTTCGTCGGGCTGAAGACCGAGACGTTTCCGTTGTCGCTCCATGGCCTGGTGTTTGTCGAGGATGCGAGGATTGCAGTCGGCACAACTGTGATCGAAGTCCTCCTGTTTGACTTTTTCGGCCTCGCCAAGGGGATGGTAGTAGCAGTCAATGTGTTGCCATGTGTTGCACTTCTCGCAGAAGACTGTGGCTCCATCATCATGGGCAAAATTGCAGATGCATTTGATTATGCCCTCATCCTCTTGCGGCTTCGCCTTCTCAGGCTTGTCGGGAACGACAGTCAACAACGGCGGGAGATTTTCTGTCATAATCTGTGAGCCTCGCGGGGGAAACGTGAGGGTCAGAGTGGTTTGGATGGACTGTTTATCTCCGCGTTCTGGATGGCATGACGGAGTGCGACTCAAGAGAGGAGCCAGGGGAAGACACGGTGGGCACGGCAGACGAGGATCACGGGGTTGACCATTCGAAGGGAGGACTCGAACAGCCGTAGTCGAGAAGTCGTCAGCCTCCGCGACTCAGATGGGATCGGTGGCCAACGCGACTGGGAGGACTACCAGGGCGCTGTTGACAAGAGGCAGATCGAAGAAGCCCGAGGACCGAGGACGCTGGGTGCGAAGGGGTGGTGGTGTTGTCGCGAAGCGAGCGAGACGGACAGGAGCCTGAGGGGATCAGTGCGTGTCGTTTGGTGTAGATTTGTCTGGCTTGGGATCGGATTCGATTCGATTCGATTTCGAGTGGGTTTGTATTGGGCGTTGGTCCAAGTGTTTGGTTGGGTGGGTGGGTGGGCAGTGGGATCACGAAGACAAAACCGAGAAGTCGACTCTAGGGCGAGGAGAGGATGCGCCTCGAGGGACAAGGAGATTCAAAGGAGGCGGGTAAGGGAGAGAAGACGAAACAGACCATGAATGCGGCAGATTCATGCGGACTCGAGTGACAGAGAGGGCGATCTCGCGTGGGAAGGGTGCGAATGTCGAGGACGTGGAAGGAGGTAGGTAGGTTGGGAGGAGGAAGAAAGAGAGTGAAGAGAGGGGGCGACAGTAGAGGAAGAGAAAGACAGGCCTGAGCGGCCGACCGAGTGTGAGAGTAAGAGAGGGTGAGAGTGAGGGAGCGACTGCGCGTGCAGCCGAGCGGGTGCAGCAGCAAGCAGCGGTGCGTGGGTGTTCGACTGCCGGACCCCAGACCAGGCCAGACAAGTGGGCAGAGCGTGCAGGAGAGCAGAGAGCAGAGACCCCAAGAGAGGTGCGCACCCATCGCGCCCACAGAGGCCAGTCAGTGCCAGTGCCAGTACCAGTGCCAGTGGCCCAGTGCCATTGTTGGGCCGGGCGGCCAATGGGAGGCGACTGGCCGGCTGCGGGTGCCACTGGGCCTGCTAGTGACAGGTAGCGAGGGGCCAGGCGGGTGTGCTCTGGTGCTTGCTGCCATGCTGGCCTGGCGAAGGGCTTGCAGAGAGCAGCGCAGCGCTGACAGGACAAGCCCTGCGCGGCCTCGGGGCAGGAGTCGCAGGACCACCTCCCTCTCTCACTTACCTGGGTACTAAGGGAAAATGAGACCCCGTTCGCGGCGCCTGTGTACAGCTGGGCATGGTAGTGAGGTGCTTGGTTGGGAGCTTGGCTGAAAGTGGTTTGGGACGGGTCGCGTATCCAACTAGCGCAGGCAGCCGTCGCAGGCAGTGGGTAGCTGTTAAGGGGAAACTTTGATGCAGGGTCAACGCATCCGTCACCAGCGCGGCATCGTCGTAAAAACGTGAAGTGAAAGCAAAGGGCTTCTTCAACGGGAGAAACAGGAGGGGGAAAAAAGAGAAAGGGGCCAACCCGATCTCAACACCGCAACAGACATCATTTCTGTTCCGGAAGAAGACGACTCGTGATGTAGGCCTGCTCTCCCGACAGAGTGTTGCGTAACATATGGTACACTGAAGGAAAAGTAAGCATCAGGGCCGGTGCCCAGGCTGTATGTCGTATGTGCGCGAGCATGACGACAAAACCAAGGCAATACGTGTGGGATGGAGTTTTGGTGGGGGGGGTTCGCAGGGCAAGGGGAAAGGATGGCAGGATGAAGCGTTCACGGGCTGGGTATATAACGGTGAGGGATGATGAAGCGAGGGTGTTGGTGTGATGATGAGATGAAGAGATTGATGACAGGCCCCAGGGTGGGCTGATGGTGTGGGCAAGGGAAATGAAAAGAATGAACGAGCGGCTTATGGATGAAGAAATGATAGAAGGGTGCTGCCGAATGAAGCCGTCAAAGTCCGGCCGGTGAGGGACCTTTGGGGATCTCCTCCAGGCCAGGCCAGCCCAGTGGCAGTGGCAGTGGCAGCCAGTCAGTACGACAACGGACGGAGACTGACTGGGCGCAGACGATTAATGTGAATGGCCGTGAATGGTACCAACAAGGAAGGGGGTGCGTGATTTCCCAGGTGCGAGCGGGAGGAGGCGGGAGGCGGGATGCGGGTGTGGGAATGGCTGGGAGAGAGAGAGAGAAACGGGCATGGAGCGGCATCAGAGTTGTTGCAGGTTGGAATTGCTGGGTAGGCGAAAGCGGGCTGCCGGGATGAGGTCAGTTGTCCTGTGCCACTCAGGGGGCCCAGGCAGCCCAGACCAGGCCTTGCTTCCCTGTTGTCTGTCATCCCACTGGGCAGTGGCCCAACACCGACTGCATCACCGAGGGACGACCGCAACTTGGTTGGACCGAGTCACGAGGCTCACACCACACTGTTCAGACTGTGCCCTGGCTTGCCTGACTTGGAGGCAGGAGTTGCGTCAGTGTAACGGACGGCACAGTGCGATAACCTGCATTGTTCATAGCTGTCACGGTACGACCAGAGCACAGCATTTCCAAGGCTCCAACATCAAACGGGCTATGGCTATGTCTTTGTTGAACGAAAACGGTACGTTGCGGTACGGCAGCCTGCCAACCCACGAGTTACAACATTTTGAGAAGCTGCAGACCCTTGAACGTTGCTCGCCATGCCCGAGCCGTGCGCTGCAATGCAATGCACTCGAGTGAGCACTTGGCCGGACGAGCAGACGAGGGAGCCCTGCCTTGGCCAGCCGGTCTAAGGTTTTGGGCTCTGCACGGCCCTCCAATGGTGAGAGGCCGCTTGGTCTGACCCTGCTGCGACCCTGCCCTTCAAGAGTCGCGCAATGTCTGGTGTGGCATGGCAAATCCAGCCGATTTCCCTCGCATCAGACCAAATTGCATTTCTGCCACTGCCAGTGGGCCCTCGGGACTGTTGTGCTATGTATAGCACCTCCCATACCGTACGTCGCACAGTCTTGGAGCTCGCTGCTCTCGGCTCTCTGCCCTTCATTCCTTCAATTTTGTCCCTGTTTCTCTCCACAACTTGCCAGACTTGGGAGGCAGGCACGCACGCTACACCGTGGTGATTCTTCTGTCAAGTACTGTGCGTCCTTGCATCCTGCGTAGCTCCCCTCAACTCCAAGGCTGCAGGCACCCAGGCAACCCAGACCCCTCGGCAGCTTGCCTGTCACCTCCAAGTCCAAGGTGCCCACCCGTGCCCACTCGGTGTTGGAGGCTGGGTTGGCTGAACAAGGTCTTGCCCAGTTCACCCTCCCCGAACTCTGCTCCGAACGGAAACCCAAATCACGACCACAGCCGCCCACCATCCCGTACGATGGGACTTCTCCAGCAGCTTAAGCTCCGCCGGTCTAGCAAATGGGAGAAACCCACCCTCCTGGACCACATACTCTCCTCCCCATTACAGTTTATCGTCACCTGCATCTACCATCTCATCCTCCTCCTGCGCGGCAAGCCTTTCAGACCCCCCACCGATAAATCACCCATCAGGGTTGTCTGTCTATCTGACACCCATGATCAGATCGTCCGCAATGTCCCGGACGGCGATCTCTTGCTCCACGCCGGAGACCTGACCAACTCTGGCTCCGCCGACGATATCCAAAAGCAGGTCGACTGGCTGGCCTCTCTGCCCCACCGACACAAGATTGTCATTGCAGGCAACCATGACAGCTGGTGCGATGTCAGGACAAGGCTGGTCCAGGACAAGCGGGAGGGAAAGAGGGTCGACTTCAGAGGCCTGCATTACCTACAGGACGGCTCCGTGACCCTCGACTTCCACGCCGGGAGGAAACTGAACGTGTATGGTGCTGCCGATATTCCTACGTGCGGAAATAGCGACTTTGCCTTTCAGTACCCCGCCGACAGAACCCCATGGAGAGGTAGGATACCCATCGAGACAGATATCTTGGTCACACATACTCCGCCACGCTCTCACCGGGACTTGGGCCTAGGTTGTCCGGGACTGCTCGAGGAGTTGTGGAGGGTCAAGCCAAGACTACATGTCTTCGGTCACATTCACTGCGGCCGGGGTCAGGAAAGTGTCTACTTTGACGAGTGTCAGAGCGCCTACGAGAGGCTCATGTCAGGCCCTCCACGTGGAGCAATTCTGGACATGATCCCCAACAGTAGCTGGTTCGATGCTCTCAAGGTCATTTATTACGGTGTCAACGCCGTTGCGTTTAAGTATCTCATGCTCGGCCCGGGCTCCAACAACGCGAGCCTCATGGTCAACGCTGGCTGTATGCAAGGAAACACGGGCAAATTATGTAAGAGCCCGGCACAGGTCGTTGAGCTATGATACGAACCTCAGCCCGGCCAGAATATTATCATCACTAAATGGAACAACGGGAAGAAGTGAGTCCAGCAAAACATCAGATAGACAAGCCGGTGGAGGAATACCCGACTTCATCAGAACAACAAACCAATGAGAACCACACCGAACAACACGCCAGCACTCGTCCTACCGCTTCTCTCCGCACCCGCCTGCACAGGCTTGAAACCGCCCGGTCCTGTCGGAACGACACCCTGCGTGGGTGCCGGCACTGTCGCGTTGCCGGCCTTCGCACCGGGTTGCGGGCCTGGTGCCTGTCCTCCACCTGGGGCGCCTGGGGCAGCAGGAGCCTTCGGAGCACCAGGAACCACTGGAGCAATAGGAGCGACTGGGGCGACAGGTCCGACAGGCGGGCCACCGGGCACTGGAGGCTTGGGCACAGGCGGTTGGCCAGGAACCCCTCCTGGTGTTGGAGGACCATAGCCACCCGGTTTTGGAGGACCAACGTCACTTGGTTTTGGACCAGGCGGCTTCTGCCATCCATTATCGCCTCCATTCGCCCATCCAGATGCGACCCCACACGGTACAGTCAGAGTCACAGAAGACTCCCCCTTTTTGCCGCACTTCTTGCAGGTCTGCGTTACTGTGGTCATGGGAACACTCGGTTTAGCGCACCGACGACAGTCCTTGAGCGTGGTGCAATACTCCTGCGTGACCAGCAGAGCCGGGTTCGTAGGGCAGACCGCTGTATACGTGATCGTGGTGGTGATGGTCTGCGTCAGGCCGGGGACGCCGCCCAGACCTGGCGCTGGCGGCGGGATCACAGCGGGTGGGCCCGCGAGGTTGACATAGACAGTCAGAAGGAAGCTGTTCGGTGCGTCCCGTTTTCCAACCGCGAAGGGGTTGTTGCCACCGCAGATCTGGGCCGGGTTTCCAGGGCATGGTATGTTGCAGAGGCTGCGATCTGAGACCGCGGACGTGCCGGCATCGAGGGCGTCGGCACAGTAGCATGTTCTCTCGTGCACTCCCACATATACTCTGTTCGGGCATAGTGCCACACAGACCCCGGGCGTCATGGAGCCATCGTCACCGGACAAGGTGAATGTGCTGAACCTGTTGGTCGACGCGAAGCAACCCAGCGGGGCGAAACTGCCGATGGTAGCTGGGTCTCCCTCAGGGACCAAGCTGTTTGTCGGCGAGGGCGAGGATGACACAGGAGTGGTCGGGAGGACGCCGCCAGATGGGACGCCGGATGGACCGCCGGACGGGACGCCGGAAGGGACATTCGAAGGCAAGGTGTTTCCAGAGGGAGCAACGGAGCCACCTGGTCCTGAAGGCACCAGAGTAGGCGCTGAGCCGCCCTCGGAAGCACCGCCTGATCCCGAGGACCCCGGCGGCGGCACCACAGTATCCACAGGACCAGAGCCAGAGCTGGCACCGGAAGCGGGCGGTGTCGCGATCGGTGTGGGCACCACTGCAGAAGTTGGCAAACCTGGGCTGCCGCTCGTCGCTGGGAGACTAGGCGTGGTGGACGGCAAAACGAAGCCTTGGCTGTACACGTCGATGTAGTTCACTTCCCAGTACGAGTTCGTGAATGCCGAAGGAGTGTTGCCGACCCAAATCTCGCAGGACGACGCGTAGTAGTAGCAGGTGCTGCTTCCCCACTGCTTTCCAGCGGCGTATGAGCCGCAGAAGTCCTGGTTCGGTTAAGGTCAGCGGATGCCTCAGCCTAAATGCCGTCTTTGTTGTTGCAGGAGGGGACAGGAGAGCGAGAGGGAAAGACAAGTTAGGAGCTCCGACTCACGATGTCCAGCACAATGCTCATATTATAGAAGCTGATGCCGACGTCACACGAGTCCGGGTCGCCGCTGTCGCCAAACAGAGCCTGAGGCGCGCCCCAGGTGGTCGGGTCGGGCTTCTTGTTCACGATGTCCTGGGGGATCTTGTTCCTGGGCCAGTGCCAGATCTTGATGGACTGGGTAGTCCATTCCGTGGCGTATACTGCGGCAGACGAAAGTCAGATGACAGGAACCGTATGACCATATACTATGCCTGGATGTTACTCACCACCACCCCCGACGGCATTGAAGTTGTCACCGTACGTGGAGCTGTCAGTTGTCGGCGGAATGTAGTTGCAGCCCTCGACGAGCCCGATGTCCTCCTGTGGTACCCTTCAGTTCAGCTTCCGCTCCAGCAACGGTAACAGTGACGGAATGGCCGAGGAGCCACTACTTACGTCGTATGTGCAGTTTTGGAACTGCTGTGTCCCGGTATAGAGCCCTGACTGGGGCAGTGTGCAGGCCTCGCCGCTGCAACGCCCACCGCGTCGTCAGCATTTATTCGCTCGTCAGAGTGTCGGGGAGTCAACTGGGGGAAGGAGGGAGAAACATGGAAGTCTACTCACGTGTGGGCGGAAATCAGGTTGCGGTAAACCTGGTTGGCACCCTCTATTATATCAATCTCTCCCCCTGAGGGCCAGTCGGGGCCATACATCCAGACTGCAAAAGTTCAGGCGTCGTGTGTCAACCACCAGCCAGCAATGTACACACGCCCTTTCGGGTCTTTGGGGGGGGGGGGGAGTAGAGGGCGACTTACACGCTGGCCACGTCCCGCACTGCGAACCCGGCATATGGGCAAAGTCCCCGATGACAATGCTCCCCGCATTCACCTGCTGCTTACTCTCTATCCGGATGCTGGGGCGGCCGCCCAGGGAGCCGTCCGGGTCGTATGCGTTGGTGCTGTCGACGCTGAGCCTGACGGAGCTCGTGTTTGGGTTGATGGAGACGTAGCCATAGGCCAGGGCGCTGGGGAGGTTCTGGTAACTGGTGTTCGAGTGATGGTTGTTTTAGTAATCTTCCCAATCATCACAAGAACGGAGGCGCGCATGTGTGACCCCCTCGGGCTGGTTTACTCACGCCACGAAGCCATCGTTCGGGTCCGGGATGGACATGAAGTTGAAGCCATCTATTAGAGCCTGTCCGGCGTAGGACACTTGGAGTCCGTACGCCATTGTGTGTGTCGACCTCGTAACACGAGGTCACTCCGTGGGGAAAATAAAACGAGCGTGAAGAAGAAAATCAAAGAGTGACTGGAGTGAGAACTACATGCCCTACTGGAGCATCCGGAGCGAGAGGTGGGAACAGCAGAGGTATCGAGAGTAAACGGCAGGATTTCAAGAAGCGTTCGTTTAAATATGTGTTATTGGTCGTGAACAATAGATCGTATAGACTAAACGCCCAAGCACCAGAGAATGTGAAATACGCAGGCGCCGAGACATCACGCATTCCTCGCGCCAGGAACACGCGCGGGCGTAGCCGATCGCGGGAGAGGCGCGCCCGTTGTTATTTTAAACCATTCTCTTTTTCTTTGGGCATCTCAATCTCGAAGAGACAACAAATACCTGGAATGGGGCCAATGCCCGTCCTTGGGGTAGTGCCGCCACAGCCACTGAGCCTGGCCCGCCGCTGAGTTCCATTCCTCAGCCTTGCGAGCGGGCGGGCCGGTTCGTTATTTTCCAACGGGCGTGGTGCTTGGCCCACGGCTGAGGTGAAGACCGCCGTTGTGTTCTGTTTTGGGCCCTCTTAGCGAATGCTGGAGAGTCGTGCCGTTGTGGCGATTGGCCAGACTCATATGAGGTTCTCACCAAAGCGTTCGATATTACTGTGTCGGCTATCCTTCATCGGTGACTTGCGAGTCTGAGCGCGTGATTTGATATCGTGATTGCGTATGAGGGCCAGTTCCCTTGACTTATTTTAAAAGCAGAACGCCAGACGCTATGCGAGCACAAGTTGACAAAAAAAGACAATTCGAGAACAAGAGCGTCCATCCGAGTTCTTCCCCCAGACTAGACCATGATCCGCCTCAGCCCTTCGGTCCCCCCAAGCACCCTTCTCCCAGTAACAGCACATCTCGACTCGCCGCTCTCCCACTTGCCCTTCTTGTCGGCCATGAAGGCCTCCTGCCTCGGGTGGACCCCGCTGACCCACCTATGCACGCACGTATAGCAGTACACCACGCCTGTCTGGCACGCCGTGGGCGTCGTGATATCGTCCCTGCAGATCGGACACAACTCCGAGTTCTTGGGTGGGCGGACGGTATATATGGGCAGCAGCGAGGGCTTGGCGATGGGCGCGTGCTCTGCAAGGGTCTTCTCGTCCTCCTCATCCTCATCACCCGCCTCAGCGCCCTCCTTTGCGGGTGCGGGCTTGCCGGCAGGAGTGGTGGGTGCCGCCCCGGACACGGTGGGCGGGGGCAGGTCCAGGCTCTCGGCGGCCCTGCGCGACAGCTGCTTGGCGAAGTCGGAGGCGTACCACCACTCGAGAAACTTGAGGGCGAAGATGCTGGTGGGCAGGAGGACCGCCAGGCTGGAGAGGACCTTGGAGCCCATGTTCCGCGGCGAGAAGAACGAGGACGGCCCTGGTGCTGCGCCCTTGCCTGCGCCCTTGTCGTCCAGGGCCTCGATGGCGGCGTAATCAGCGCCGGTCATGCGGCGCATCCTCGTGCCGATCAGCCACAGAAATGGATTGTGGGACTTGGTGTTGTCGAAGAGGTAGGCCAGGTTGAAGGCCAGCAGTGCAAAGTAATAGGCGGCATTGACACTGGGGTAGACATTCCGCAGGAACCACCTGTAGTAGTGAAGCACCTTGTCCTTCCAGGTCGCGTTGGGCGGCAGGGTGGTGTAGGCGGTGCCGAGCAGGGCGCGAGGGGCGTTGACCTCGTAGCCCTCGTCGAGCTTCCTCTTGAGGTAGGGGACGCCGACCATGACGGCGAGGTTCCTCCAGACGTCGGCCCGGCCGAGCCTCAGGGTTTCCCTGACGACGGCCGGGGCGCGGGCGGAGGCGCGGGGGATCTCGGCGGCCAGGGCCTTCTCGCGCTTGAGCCCGTAGAAGTGCTCGGTGAAGGAGCCGCCGCGGGTGGTCAGGTAGTGGCGCTCGACCACGAGCATCAGCAGCGCGTAGATCTCATCGAACGAGTTCAGCACCGGCAGCAGGTAGCGCGGGGACCGCTGGGTGGCGTGGACGAGGAGGTAGCGCAGCGTGGGCGGCAGAAGGTCTGCGAGTTGCTGCTCTGAGAGGAGCTCGAACAGGGAGGGCTTTTGGTCGTCGAATGTCATGCCCCGCAGGGCTGTTATGAACTCCATACTGCTTGGACCAGGATGGACCAGAACCCAGGGTGACCACAAGACGTTTGTTATCGCCAGCCAGCCATACAAGGCGGTCTGGCAAGAGTGAGGGTGGAGGGCTTGGGTTGAATAAGGGCGAACCTCGGGGGTGGTGGTGGCAGCGAATCCCTGACCGATGTGGCCGATGCCGAGGTACATTGACTGCCACTGCCACTGCCATGTCGCCAATCCAAGAGCCGCTGACATCGCATCCGCAGCCGTCTTACATCCAAAACAGGAGCATATCTGCTACAAATCGGGCTCTCACTTCAATTCAGTCTTTTGATCATATAAAACCCGAGCCCATAAGCACCTCGAGCTATCACCCTCCCCAAGAGCCTGCATACTGTGGTCTATTCCGCCCTTACGGCCTAGGGCCATGTCGAACCCTCCTGAAAATCATGGCGCACGCCTGAAGTCTATAAGGAAAGGACTGTATGAGGCGCAAGGTGCAGACAGGCTGAAGCTATGGCTTGAATACACCCATGTGCAGGACGAGGACCCGGAGCTGCAGGTACACCGACACGATGCCGTCTCGTCTGCGCATTCCACCCCATGCTGACCCTCGCTTGCACCCCAGGAATGGATGTCGACCTGCTCACCATATCTGAAACTCCACTCGTGGTCTACGGATGACCCAAACCACCCCAAGGTCGTATTCAAGGTGAGGGCGAGCTGTTCTTCGTGGTCGTCATGCCTTCCCTCACTGGAGTCGTGCAGAGACGACTTCTGATACACTTGGATGAACTGACCTGGTGTGACACAGTATACTGTCCAGCAGAATAATTGCAACAGGATGGGCAATGCCCATGGGGGGTTTGTTGCCAGTCTCTTTGACTGGGTAACATCGATGCCGCTGGCCTTGATCAACAAGCCTGGGTTTTGGTTCTGGTTGGGAGTGAGCAGGACGTTGAATGTGACCTACCTCAAGCCAATACCACTCGGCGAGGAGATCTTGGTCGAGGCGGAAATCCTGAGCATCGGAAGGAAGCTGACTACGATCCGGGGCACGATGAGGAGGGCTAGTGACGGGACTCTGCTCACCGTGTGTGAGCATGGAAAAGTTAATACCGACCCTGAGGCCGGGAGCAAGATTTAAGCCAGGGTTGGAAATTGTGTACGACTCGGATCTTCCAAGTTGGCGTTTACTTAGAGGGGAATATACTCTACACAGCACGTAGATGCACGCACGCAGAGGTGTAACAAATATAGGTCATGTGCATGCATGGACAGGATACCCAGTCGCCTCAGGCTGCATATAGACCAACACTGCCCCTTACTGGTCAAAGTAAACTCCGGATCAACCAACACAAACAAATGGGTGAATCGTTCCGTGGTCCTCTCGCCGTGAGAGCTCCCATGCTACTAACAGACAGTACACTGGCCCGAGGGAGGCCCCACCCCGCACCTTCGGGGCATAGCAGAGCACCTGCAACGGGCACATCGGACTTATGCTTATTTCCTCGTCCACTTCGCGGGCTCGGATCTTATTATGCGCACACCTCAAGCTTTGAGCTTGGGGCCAAGAGCTACAAAGCCAGGATACCTGCCTATACTCCGGTCCCCGGAAACCAAGCTCAGCTCCGAGACAGGTCTGCCTGGTACCCCGACGACTGGCAACGTCTCGCCGTCATCTGCCCACGGGCCCAGACTGACTTCATCCCCAAGCGAGTGAGCCGCCGATGAATTGATTAAATAATATCTCTGGTCGCCTCAAAAATCCCGCTCCACCTCACAGTTCGCTGTGCGAACAAGTGTTTCTTCCCTCTGACCGGAACTGCCGGGCTGTGTGTTTGTGTATGTGTGTGTGTGTGTGTGTTTCATCAAACGTCGCTCACACCATGGTTCTCCTCACACAATTACCACTAGAGATCGTGAGCCATGTCCTGAGCTTTGTGGACCCAGAGGACCTGGCAAGGGTCAACACGACCTGTCAGTACCTGTATCATGCCGTGAAGGATAACAACGCCCTGTTCCGGGCTGTATATCTGCGCCATCTTGTGAGTCCCCATGGCACATCTTCGCCTTACTCGTGTGCCTCATAATCCCGGGGAAAGGATACTGGCTCACTCGGCTGCGATATCTAGGATGCACCACCACAACCAGATGCACAACTCAATTGGATCCAAGAAATCCAAGACCTGGTCAGGCTGAAACGCATATGTGCCAGCAAGAAATCCGAGAGGGGGGGTGCTCATCCGCTGTTCTCGGCGGACACATGCTGGCGAGATGTCATAGACGAGGGACAGAACGACGACCTCCCTTTTGTCTACAACACCGTCACCCGTCTCCTTCAGCATGTCACATCGCAGCCCACGCGCCCAAGGCCGAGCATCACCTACGGGGCGAGCCAGAACGCGAGCATCCTGCGCGAGTGCTTCGCCGAGGAGTCGGCCGTCCACGCCTTCCTGTGCAGGTCCTTTCTCTTCCAGCGGGCGCGCGCCCCCATCAAGAAGTTCAGGTCGCCCAAGCAGCCGCCCACCGAGGAGCGCCAGATGTCCGCGAAGCTGCACTGCCTGTACGGAGCCCCCGTGCTCAACTACGGCCGCCTGAGGTCCAGCAGGACCCATCCCTTTGCCATCAGCAAGGTCTACGACATCCGCGAGTACACGGCCCGCACGCGCTGGGGGCCCTTTATGGACGAGGGCCCGGACGGCAGCGAGGCCAACGAGGACGGCGCGCGGGACCGGCCGGGGGACAAGGTCGACTGGGAGAAGGTCGAGGCCATCATGATTGTTCTCTGGCATAACATGAAGACCAAAGGTCTGGACCGCCTGCCCGTGTTCAGCCAGTTCTGGGGCAGGCCTTTTGGCGGCTGCTGGCCGAACAGCTATGTCCCCGAACCGAGGAATAGGGATGTCACGGACCTGGACCTGCAGGATCCCTATGATGTGACCGGGACTTGGCTACGGGTAAACATTTATGCTTTGATATGGCCCTCCCTTTCGGGGGCCGTGACCCAGCGTCACATATGACGAGCAAGCACTAACCTTATTCCCATAGATCGTCTGCTTCCTCGACTACAACGACTTCTTCGCCTACAACTTTCCACCCCACGACGATCTCCCAGACCATCTCCCTCGGCACGCCCTTGATGAGGTTGAGGCAACACGGCTGATCGTGGTCAAGATCCGCGTCACCAAGATCGAGCCACCCGGGCCCGAGGACGGCCAGGCCCTTCCCGTGGTGCACTTCGAGGGCCTCTCTAAATCCCTCGACTCCAGCCTGGACGAGAACGCAAACTCGGGCCTCACAGGTGAGGGTATTTCCGCCAGGGGTACTTGGTTTCTTTTCGCGGCCGCCCTCTCCCTTTTGCCCTCCTGGCCCCTCAGCTTGTAAACCCCGAGGATTAGAAGAGCAAATGGCTGACTTTTGGTGTTTGCAACCGTTCAACAGGGACCGTCCGCCTCACCAGAGAGGGCGAGGTGCGCTGGACGAGCCACTCCATCTTCAACGGCCAGGAGAGGTGGCGCAGCGAGAGCATCCAGGTCGGCGGGCTCAGGTCGGCCAAGGTGGTCGGGAACTGGTTTGACAAGTGAGCGAGCGAGCTTGATCAAGCACACCATTATTTATTTCTTGCCAGATGCTAACCAGCCCTACAGAGACTATGACCCCTCAGGCCCCGTCGGTCCAACTGCGTTTTGGAAAATCAGCGACCGCCACCCGGGTAGCCGTGACGATCGTATGTTTTGTCTTTTCACTCCGCTTGCCCTAGAACCCAATCCGCTGACCTTTCAGACAGGCATCACCGAGAATGACTACCGCGCCATCATCGACGGGCTAGAAGAAGACGTCGACCTCATGGCCACGGAGGACGACGACGAAGACGACGAAGAGGTCGGACCCCTGAGCGTGTTTCAGGTAAATCTTAGCGACCCGGGAGACAGAACTGCAGCTTGACATTGGTGCGTCCGCACCTGGCTGACTACTGCCTCAATGCTCCAGATAAACTCTGATGACGAGGAGTACGAGATTGAAGAGGATGAGGAAGAAGAAGACGGGGGCGAGGAGGGACGTCCCAACGCGGCTGAGGGTCTACAAAATGATTCTTACAGCGAGGATAGCGATGGTGATGTATTCGTTCTCGGTGGGATGAAGCCGCATGGCCTAGATGATAAATAAGGTCGGGCCGGGCCCGAAGTACTAATGGAAGACAGGCAGGGTGCCAAACGTGGCCCTTTGCCAGCGGGAAGGTAGGTGTCTCGCGCGACCGTAATAGCCTTTCCTGCCGGCCTGTTCTGAGCGATTACTTTCTGGATGTTAGTTCACGGGATTAAGCTGAGATGTGGGACGGATATACGAATATTGGATGTACAACACAGGAGATACCACCACGTCGAGAAGGCAATTCTGTCAGGTTCATGGGTTGGGATTCGCCCAACCATAGAGATTCTTTTTTCAACATATAAGGGTCGAATCAAAGCAAGAGACAATAACAGCCTAAGCATCAACGCACCGGGGTATATAAGTGTACAAAACCTCCAATTTCAACCGTGTCCCCGTTTCCTGATAATGCACACACCCGCTCTCCAATCTCCAGGAGATGATTTCTTCTTCTGCTTCTCACTAAGCTCCAATTTTTTCCGCAGTCGCCCCTCGGCGGCTGCGCTTCTCATGACAGTCATCAAATTCATCAAACCATGGTCCCCGCATTGAGGTTCACACAATTGTTGAGCAGCGTCGCGCCCTCGTGCAGCAGCTCCCACCTCGTTGTGAGGAACGTGTCCTTCAGCACCAGCATCAGCGAGCTGTTCTTGTTCAGCCCCTTCATCGTCCTCAGGTCCTCCGGGTAGCTCGTGCCGCCGTACGCCATCAGGTACTCCCTCATCTCGCGGACGCGCTCCGCCTTGGAGCTCGGGACGACGGCGTCCGGGCACGGGCCCTCCAGCGCGTGCCCGTAGCTCCAGACCACGAGCGCCGCAAAGTACAGCACCCACGGCCGGTTCAGCAGCACGTCCTCACGTGCGCAGTAGGGCAGGTCCGTGTCCGAGTATGAATGCGGATGGCTGTTGTAGCCGTTGGGGCGCTGGTTCCCGCTCTGCTCCAGGAGGACCGAGCTCAGGAACTTCAAGGCGTACCATGTGGCATCCCTTGCCCGAACCGAAGGTGCCCAAATGTCCTTCATGCGTCGCTGAGCGCTGCTGAGGTCCTGTGCTCCAATGGCTCTACCAAGAAGGCGCTTGGCGCGGGCAAAAATCTGGCAGTCGACAATGTCGACATGCATGGCCAGGTGCGCGAGGTTGTGGAGGACAACGCGGCTCTCAAACACGGCGTTGGCGTCGTTGCGATCGGCTGGCTCAAAGCTGCTGTATGGATCTGACGGATTGTCACCTCGCTTTAGTGACTTGTCGAAGTCCCCTTTCCAGGAGTCAAAAGCTCGCGTGAGCGTGCCGCGCCACTTGTCACGTCCGCCCAAGGCAGACGAGACACCTCCACCCAACGAGTTCACTTGAAGATCTCGCTGGTTCATGTGCCAGCTGACATTCAGCAGTCCAGCCATAAGGATCATCCTTCCGAAAGAGTTGGTCTGCACCTCCTGTGAGCTTAGCGTTCGCTTCAAGCCCTCGAGGAATGGCACGGGCTTGATGCCGTTGGAATAAAAGTTTGCCTCGATTCGGCCAACTTCAGCTCCGCTCTGGGCTCTCCAGAGTTTTTCATCGCATGGAAGAGGCAAACGCATCTCGTGAGCCACCATCACTGTCGAATGTCCGAACATTGTCGCATGGATCGAGTCAATGACGAACGCCGCGAAAGCAGCACGACGGGTGGCCTCATTGGTGATCCAGTGATTCCACCATTCATCTGGGGTATGGGCAACTCCAGAAGTGGATGAGTGCCGAGAGCCCATCTTGTCGTCTCTCGGGTTGGGTGGGGAGTCTAGAGCGGACTTCCCAATCAAGGATCGGCCGCGTCGCATCAGAGTAATAGTCGTTGCATGGTGAATGTGCGCTCGCTCGTGCAGTTCTCTGGTCGAGTACATCTTCTCATACAGCTCCAAGAGAATGAGTGTCTGGAATACCCACAACTTCGCTGGTGGCCTGAAGTTTGTATCCATGAAGGTCTCCCACCTGAGATGCCAGGCCAGGAAATTTGACAATTCAGCCCCGAGATCCGTGACTTTCTGACCATGAGCCTTATCAAGGTTCGCAGCGCCAATTGTCATCATCGAGATGAGCAGCAAAGTAGGAGTGCGGTCAGGGGAAAATGTAGGCTTGTGAAGTATAGGTATTTGGTCGCTGAAATGCAGCCAGTACGAGCCAATGTAGGCTTGCATCATCTTGCGGCTAAGCATATGCTCATCGGTCCGTTCACCTTCGATAAAGCTTTCTCTCTTGTGCTCGACTGGGGCGCGTCCGTTCTCATGGAATCGCTCTTTGATGAACTCGAAGATCTCATTGGCCTTTTCTTCAGAAAGCACTGTCTCGGGGAGGTTTTGATCCAGTAAGTTGTTAACCGCCATGACTTGCTGTGGTCCAGTATTTGGGAAGTAGCCCATCTGATTGGGCTCTGTCCCGTAGTAAGGGACGCTGTACTGGGCAGGATCGCCATAACTTCTCAGAGTCAGCTTAAAAATCCAAATGACTTTGTATGGCGGACGTTAGAAACATGTGGAGTTGGAGACTTACTTGTTATACTGCGGTACCATGTGATTCATGGGGTTACCATCAGGCCCCTGGGTGTTAAATAGGTAGTTCATGAAATCTTCGGGCATTCCAACGTAAGGGGATTTATTAAGAACACTGTCGCTGCCAAAGACAGGGATGGTCGTCTGGCTGCTCATATTCTCCAGAAGTACCATCTCGCCAGCAGGCTGAGGCTGCCCCTGGGAGTACTCATTCCCACCTTGTTGTGGTGTATAAGGTTGTCCACTGTCACGCGGCACGGCTGATGATACTGTGGATGCGAAATTAGATGGCGGCAGGCTGAATGGAGGGAAATTTGCATGCCCAGAGTACGGCGTTGCAGATTGAGGAGTGTCGCCGGGGTGACTTTGGAACCCCTGCTGAGACGCTGGGGACATGACTCCATAGGGGCCGACATTCGTCTGCACGGAAGGCCTCTGTGGGCCATTCGGGGATTGGTGTTGTGGCTGTTGGCCCGGAAGGGGCCCGTATGCAGGGCTTGATCGCATGTAGTTAGCGGTATTATGATGCTGTCCGTTTGGATGTGGAAACACGGGTGGCGTGTTTGTCACTGAAGTATATGGGCTCGCTGCAGGATCCTGAAAATGCGGATGCGAGTGAGGGCCCATATAGCCACTTCCAGGTCTGTTGGCCTCGGGCGAGAGTGAGCCAGGAGGAAACGGATGGCGGCCGTCAGCCGCAGGTGAGACTTGTCCAATCATTGAGTCTCTTCGATTGAGCGCTGAGCCTTTTGCCGTGTGTCTGTCTCTGTGCCTGTTGCACAAGTCCAACCGGACGAACTGCCGAGTGCAGTCGGGAAAATCACACTTGTAGATTTGCTTTGGATTATGATTCAGTTGGTGTCGATATCTGCGGCAGATGTCAGTAGGCTGCGCACATGCGCGGGTGCGAAGCACGATAGTTGCTCACAAATGCTCAGCTCTCGAGTAACTCTTTCCGCAGCCGTCGTGAGGGCATTCGAACTTTTTGTCAAGCCCCTTGCGGCTTCGCCGTCGTTTCCGGGCAGGCCCATCTTCTCCGTCCGACGAGTCCCCACCGTCATCAGCGTGGTCGTCGTCTATATCATGGTCATGGGCCTCGGCCTTCAGGTCCCCCTGGCTAAGCGACCGGGAACGACCAACGTCGTCCATCCTATTGTTCTCTGGCGGGGTAGGCTCCTGGGTTGGAGACATAGCCAGTTGAATGTCGCCAGGATGTGAGGCCAGTACCGAGGTCATGGCTTCGGGTTGTTATTGGCCAATTGACTCGTGTCTGGTGGGATTTTGCTGCGGTAGCTGCTCCTCGGATGGCTTTCTTTCTCAGTCAGAGAACCATTCGAATGCTGGTATCATGTGGCTGACACCTGCCGATGGAAACTGTGCCGGTCGTCACACAGCACGAGAGGGGCTGGTACGGCGTCGGCAGGTGACCAGATACTCCTTTTTTGCGGAGGACCGGCTGGCTGCGGGCAAATCGGATATCGTCGACTAGACCCCGGTCGCACTGCAGCTCAGCACCAGCTCAGGATTCAGAAGCTGGTATGTTCGCGCGTCTCAAATGCTTCTGATATCACTAGGGTACTCTCAGTCCGAGTCGTGGTTCGCTCCCTGTTCAACGCCAATGCGTGCGATTGAGCTAAATCCCGCTGCTAATAAAAAACGCCCGAGCAGTAGTATTGGTGTTCAAAATGTCATGATCGAGGGTGCTTCAGCGACAAACATGGGTGACGCCCCCAAGTATTAAAGTTCGCTGCAGGCTCTTGGTGAGCCGGAATAGGTTGACTGAATAATGGTCGCAGCCAAACAGGCAAGCCACAGCTTGGTAGCTCTATAAGAAATCAGCTGGGACTGCTCGGTGCGCCGAGAGGTATGTCGTCGCCTGAGGGCAGCAGGACAGGTAAGCTGGGTTGTGCATGTGAGAAAAGAGAGATGAGAAGGTTAGGACGGAGAAGTGTGGCCGGAAAGACGGGGGCAGTGGCGGACTAAAGCGAGGCAGCGAGGTAGCGAGGGCAGGGGCAGACCATCACACCCAATACTTTTGCGCCGACAACTTGGACAGACGCAGGAGGGTATGAAACAAGAAGGTCGAGGAAGGGCCAGATTTGGCCCGGAAACCATCGACGACGTGGTGGTGCAGCGAGGTGATATTCCCCCCCCAAAGACGTATCCTGTGATAGTCGACAAGGAGGAAAACGAACCCCAAGATGAAAGTGGATTAGGAAGCAATTCAACAGTAATCATGTATCCGAGTCAAGAAGGGCCCTGTGGCGGGAAGGGGCATGACAGAGGAGATCCAGCCCGGCGGGCTGGAGATCCGCGGGGTGGAGGGCAGCGTGCAGCGGCATCGACGAGAGCTCACATGCGGAGGGGCTGAGGGGCAGAGGGATGGGGGATGGGGGATGGGGCCAAGGGATAGACGATAGGTCAGAAACCACAGGCAGGCACATAGACACACGCACATCTGACTGACCTGGAAGGGGCTTGCGGGGGATGTGGATTTCTAGAAAAATAGAGGCCCCGAAGCCTTGGTGGGCCACAAGAGACAATGGCGGCCCTGCAGCGGGCGTGGGGTTTGCAGGAGAACTAAGTCTAAGACTCCAGGAGTGCAACCTCTATGTGTCGAGAGTGGCCCGTCGCACGAGGGCTCGCCGTTTGATTGCCGCAGTGGATGGTCGTTCAAGGGCGGCGTCGAGATTGAGGCTGCCGTTTGACAAGAAAAACCAAAGAAGGAAAAAAAAAGAACCAAAGGACTGGACACGGGCCGGCTCTGGCCACTACCCCGGATTTTGTGGGAGCTTGCTTGGTGAGACTGCCCACGGTTTCCCGGCCTTGTTCGCTGATCTAGGCTCGCACGGAAGTCCAAGATGTCAGGACCCCTTCTGTGGGTTTTGTCGTCCTTTGCTGGGAACTTAGAAGTGGGATGAATTGAAGAGCGAGTACCTGGGACGGGGGACGTGTGGGGGTTTTATGAGAGCCCACGGTTGGTCCCACTGAATTCTGTCCCGCCCCAGGAAGCCATGCCTTTCCTCTTGGGAGGCAGGCAGGAGAGGTACATACATGGTCTGCACTGCTACAATACCTACTACTGTGTCGGCGCTATGGTATCCCAGCATGCAGTAGTCTGGACGGACAGCTCGAGGACAATCACCAGGTGGGAGCTGGAGGAGGTATACTGCCGACTGCCGACGGGGTCATCGTACGGCCCCCCGACGCCAGTGAGAACTGCAGCCCGAGGATACAATATTGCGCAAACAGGTCGAGAGAATACGGATGCTGCGCTGAGTCCATCCACCCCGTCTGGAGTAGCTCTCATTGCGACTCCTCAGGGCCCACTCGCTTCCGACCCGAGTTGTACTTTAATCACCGTCCCGAGAGACGAGGCACCACTGCCATTGCAAGTGGGTGGGGGGAGGGTGGGTGGTTGGGGGACGAGAGCTGCACGCAGTAGCCGTCTATCCTGGGCTTGCTTTTTAACTTCGACGCAGCTCTTGCTGCTCGACACACCCCTGCCCAACTATGCATTTTGAGGCTTGTCCTGGCTTGTCCTGTCTTGTCCAGACCTGCCTGCCCAGATGCTGATCCATCCCCATGGACCATGGCGCACCCTCCACCCCGTCCAGCGTAAGCACCCCACAATTTGGGCATGCGCCTTTGCCATGCCTGCCCCTGTCTCTCTGTGGAATCCTCGGCTGAAATTGGGGCACCTCGCGATCAGAGCTTCTTCGTCTTCGATTCCGACGGGGCCAAGTCGAATTATCGCAGTTGATTCCCACCGATCCTGCTCTTATTACTTGCTTGCTTTTTCTGATCGCCCAGGGCAGGGCGCAGATGGTAATGCAATCCGGTGACAATTGCTTTCAGCTTGTCCTCGGGGCGTGGAGGTTCTCGCACGACGGGACAGGGGGTACCCCTTGAATGGCCCCCCTTCCAACAGTAGCCCGTCCGATCTGCAACACTCCCACCGAGACTGTTTTTGGAAATAGTTGGGGGGCAAGGTGGTGGTGATGCAGAGCAGCACCTGAGGCACATCGAATTCCTCGCTAGCTTGCAGCGACGACAACTGCACACACAAACTGTACGCATGGGTGGTGGCGGGCGCGTGCACAAAGTTACGACGTGACGAGGTGGCTAGGCTTTGCGCATGTCATTTTCGAGGTATGTGGTTCGCTCGAGAGGTCGTGGTTGAGCATTGCTAGATCTCAACGATACACTTTGTCGAGCATCTGCAAGATCGATGCCTCGCAGGCCACAACTGGGCACCCATTCGTCGGTAGGCATAGCGAGGGTTCAGCGGGGGTTTGCACCATTCCAGGCCTTCATGCCTGGACGTGTCTTGATGCCGCTCACAACAAGCACTGTACGCGACGACCTCCTTGCATGCTGGTTCCCCCAGCTTGATCTTGAGTGCTTCCTTTTCTCTAGCAGCGTCTGTGTTACTCGCTGGAACAATTGCTGTGGCCCAAGAAAAAATTAATCAGAAGGTTCGGCTGTCGCTGCGAGCGTCGTCTGCAGGGCTACCAACTTGTCATCCTGAAGCAGGGTCTGGCTTGTCTCGACCCAGAGAGACCCTGCCCGCGCGGTCACTAGCCAGAGATTTGTTGGCCCTGTGGCTTGGCCGCCTTGCCTGCCCGCTGGGCTATAGGATCAGCATGTTCTGGTACGTCTCGGGGACTCGATCGAATTGGGCAACACGCCTCGTGAGCTGTCATATTTTTGTGCAGCACGGAGATGCCCCAAGGCCTGGATTCACGGCCGCAGCTGACCATTGGCGTGTCAAACATCCAGACCATCACGTTGTGCTGTTGAGCAACGCAGGTTGGGCCGGTACTGCCTGGGTTGCTGGCCCAGGACCCCCCAGCAGCTGCGCGCCCCGTCATGATTCCAGGGCTCAGGCCGTGATCGGTGATCTGTTTAGGCCAAGCTCTGGCCAGACCCCGGAACGGTAATGAAACTGAACCCGACTGTCTGGGGCAATGGGGATAGACTACTCTTGCCAGGCCGGAGACTGTGCGCGGGATGCCTGGTTGCTGGTCGAGCTAGAGACGGATAGACCATCTAAGCGCGTTTTACGAATCCATACACCCAGCCAGCTGGGAGCATGATTCAGCGGGCCCTCGCCGGCTTGGGCGTGGGGGTGAGTTCAGCCGCGCGTGACGCTGGAGCCTCTCTGCCGGCGACGTTTGGGAGAGTCGTAACAGCATGGGATACAGTAGGGCTGTTCAACATGTGGGTGTTTAGTCCAGGGACGCCGCGGGTCACGGCTGTGGGCTAGTGAGCCTTGCTGCAACAGACATGGCCATCCCCAGGTATGATCCGTGCTCGCAAGGCGACAGTCTCCGTACTGTGCACCATGAAATGACGCCCGCCGGCTTCCCACTACCTCTTCACCTGACCCGGCTAGTGACGTGGTGTGTTTATGTGCTCCTTGCTGGCCAGACTGGCATCGATCGGGCGGTGCGAGCGTCCGAGTAGACGCGCACAAAGTAGCGCATGATGCCGGCCTTTGGATTCGCATATTTTTGTGTAGCAATGGTGACCTGTGGCTGGCAATTTTGGGAAGCTCGGTGCGGGATCGGCGGCCACAGTAGGTAGCCCGCAATGCCAGGAATGCCTGAGTTGCCCCTGCGTTGCAGGCTGACGGCAGCATATTACCTGCACGCTCTCCTGCAACGTCAGGAGGAGGGCATGAAGCTCACTGGGTGATGGCAGGTCCGACACCTCCGGCGACTCACATTGCAGCCGGCTAAGGGATAGTGCGTCCAGGCCATGCACGCATTGGCATAGGTTGACGGCGCAGAAGAGATGCTGCTCGCCCTCGGCGGTCGCTTGGCCGCAGGTGCCATCTCGGGAAGCAGAAAACCGACGAGGTTCAAGTGACGTGTGGGTGAGATCTGTCTGTACACTACAGGCTGCAAGAATCCTTCAGAAATGATCCACGATGCGGCGAATCTCACCCACGTGATGAGATCGAGCTGCGGTGGGTGAGACTCGAGTGGGCGGGTTGACCCAAACCTTGGAGCGGTGGGGGAAGAGGCACTCAAGGATGGAGCCGAGCGACGTGGGAACAGTCATACCAACCCGTGGGTACAGCAGAGAGTGGGTGACAAGTCGGCAGCAAATGAGTCGAGCTCGGCTGGCAACACCTGTTGACCCTTTCCCGGAGGCTTTGACGCAATGTCATTCGGCCTGGACGATGCGTTCGAAACCGAGGTGCAGAATGCATGCAACAATTTGCCCCGACACACGCAGTCGGTCGGTACCTTCTCAGTAGAGAAGGCTGGACGGCACGGCGGTTCGAACTGCTCGAGGCAGACTACAACTTGGCATCTGGAACAGAGCAGAGCCGAGCAGAGCAGGTCAGCACGTCTTGTGTGTTGGCGCCGGCCGGCCGGTGGACGGCTGGCTGGCGCGATCGGCTAGCCACTCTAGGAAATCCAATTAAGGGTGGGATGGGCATTTGGACCCCTGCACATGAGCACACATCAGATTTGTGACCTGACCCCACACTTGCAACCAACCGCCGGTACTGGGCGGTGGTTGCCAACTTGGGGCTGGTAGGCTGGCTGGCACTTGTTCCGAGGGCGAGCACTGATCTCACAATGAATTCTCCTTTGCGACACCCCCGGCTCACGTTGGCGATTTGACCGTGACTCGACCTGCTGCCAGACTGTACGAAACCGACAACCCGTCTGCGGTTCTCTCCTTTACAGCAACCATTGCCCACACTGCACCCTCCCAGTCTGGCACCTCCTCCGGCCCACCATGCCTCCCAAAAAAGCCCATGACGACTCGGAACCGAAGTCGACCCATACCAAAGAGAAGAATGGCCACGGCCACGCCAACGGGAAGATGCGCCGCGTCGCCAGTTCCACCGGGTCGAACTTGAAAGAGGTCACAAACGCTGCAAACATGCCCTCACCTCCCACAGAGGCGGTCGCGACAAACGCACCCGCTGCAACCCCAAGCGTGAGTCTGCCTGCCCGCGCCCAGGTTCAACAGCCCTCTGCTTGCTCCGTGACGCAATCGCTCACCGTGTCCCGTGCCCTACAGATCCAGTGGACCACCTTCGACCGTGACTTTCTTCACCGATACCGCCGCGAGCACCATCTCGCAACCCCGACCGCCTACGCAAGCGACTACCGCTCCTGGGTCCTGACCAAGCCCGGCAGCATTGGCCTCCACTCCCCTACACTAGCAAGAAAACAAGCCTTCCGGCGCCAGACCAAGGGCCAGTTGGCGAATACGGTGCGGAAGCACTTCAGCAGCCAGGCCGTCCAGGAGAATGACGCCGTCGTGGACTTCGTGCACCGTGTCAGAAGAGGTCGGCTGACGAAAACGAGCGTCCTGCCCAGGGCAGGGAAGAAAATGACGGAACCTGACAGGATATAATTGCTCATCCGTCATCAACAAAGTGTATTTACGGGTAACATGTATCTCGCGGCTGGCGTTGTGGACGGTCAAGGTGGCGCTCACAGGCATTGGGTTTCTGTGGCCTGGGCATGATTTTTTTCGGTTCTCTGCTCTGAGATGGAAGCAGAAAGATTCTGGCGAAGGGCCAGACTGGCGTTGGGCATTCACGTATTATGACTTGAAGATACTCCTATGCTGGGTTTCCAGTGATCGTTAAACAGATCAATCCCTAGACTATACTTTCTGACAGCCTTGTCTTTGACCCTGTGCCACCCAGCATTTTCAGTGGCAGCTGCCCCTGTGCCACCATGGAGACGAAAGCCGGAATCGCGACCTCGGCGATAAGACGCGACTCCACCCTGTCCAAGGCTCTTATCGGAGGACAAGCTTTAGTGCAGATGACGCACTGGCTTGTGCCTCAGGCAGGCCGCCTGCCAAGTGCTACAGCCTGCGTGGGTCCCAAAAAGTTCAGTTCGTGCATGACATCTAAAAAGAAGATATTATCTCTTGCACTGCTAATGATATAGGCATTTCTAGCAAGGCAGGTGAAGCAGACTGCAATTATGTGTTGTGCTTGAATCATTGTGCAGGGAAATGTAGTAGAATTCCGGGGTCGCTTGTGAGCTTTACCAATGATCGGTCGCGTAATTGACGTCCTGCTGTCCAGGGGTGTAGCACAAGCTCTCAACCCGCCGGCTCTTGCAGTGGGTCGGCCACTGTCGGCGTTGCAACCAGTGGTAAAGTTCTAGATTTTTCCAAGATATTCTCTGCAAAACAGTACAACCTCCCTCCGACTTCAACACCTCCGCCAATTTTTGGAACTCGCCTACCCCTTCGATGCAGCTGGTGTTTCTCGTTGAAACATGCAACCAAGCATTGTAGTTCGAGCCGCGGCTCCTGCCCGGCCGCTCAAGCCGGCGCAAATATGCGGACGGAAGCTCTCGATTTCGTCCTGCTCCGCGCAAGCACGGAAGCTTCATACTGTCGCTTCTAGACCAGCACAGGCGAGGCGACAGCTGCAACGGAAGTGTGGTCTGCAGCCAGTTTCAAAAAGGGTAAGTCAGAATGAGTTGGCTCTTGACTTCTATGTCGGAGCAGTCGTTTTCTACGCGCAAATACCAGGGAGCTAACTGTGAACCAACGCCACAGGCTTTCCACGCGACGAGGATACAATGTGCCCCAATCAAGGACCCATACAAGGCTCTCGGAGTCAGCAAGAGCGCCTCGGCATCCGATATCAAAAAGGCGTACTACGGTCTCGCGAAGAAGTTCCACCCCGACACGAACAAAGATCCGAAAGCCAAAGACCAGTTCGCCGAGATACAGTCCGCCTATGAGATCTTATCAGACCCCAAGAAGAAGGAGCAGTACGACCAATTTGGCGCTGCCGCCTTCGACCCCAATGCCGGGCCAGGCGGTCCAGGTGGTGACCCGTTCGGCGGAGCGGGCGGTCCATTCTCGGGTTTCGGGGGCTTCGGCGGAGGCGGTGGTTTTGGGGGCCAGGGCTTCAACTTTGACGACATTTTCAGTCAGGCCTTCGGGGGCGGCGCGAGGAGGGGCGGCGGGCGAAACCCCTTCCAGCAGGAGACGGCCGTTGTCGGCGACAACATCGAGGTGCAGGCGACCATATCCTTTGTTGAGGCCGCCAAGGGGACGAGCAAGACCATCACCGTCACGCCTCTGGTATCGTGTGGAACCTGCAGCGGCAGCGGTCTTAAGGAGGGTGCGAAGCGCAGCGCGTGCCAGAGCTGTGGGGGCAGTGGAACGCGGGTACATTTCATGTCGGGTGGCTTCCAGATGGCTTCGACGTGTAACGCCTGTGGCGGGTCTGGAACGACGGTACCCAAGGGCTCGCAATGCAAGCCCTGCAAGGGTGATGGTGTGGTAAGAGAGCGTAAGACGCTGACGGTGGATATCCCCGGCGGTATTGAGGATGGCATGAGGTTACGGGTGGACGGTCAGGGCGATGCGCCCGCCATGGGTGCGGCGGCAGCCCCAGGCGCGAGGGGTATCAAGGGTGATCTGTTTGTGTTCGTCCGTGTTGCTCCAGACCAGAAGTTCAGCAGGGCCGGTTCCGATATTCTCTACACGGCCACAATACCCTTCACGACGGCACTGTTAGGTGGAGAGGTCACGGTGCCGACATTGGACGGCCAGGTCAATGTTAAGGTCGCAACTGGCACGGCAACTGGCGATAAGATGACATTGGCTGGTATGGGAATGAAGAAGCTGAACGGCCGCCGTGGAGGGTCAGGAGATCTCAAGGTGGAGTTCAAGGTGAACATGCCCAAGTACCTCACAGCAAACCAACGGACGCTCGTGGAGATGCTGGCGGACGAGGTGGGTGACAAGACGGCAAAGCGGGTTATGATCAAGCCCTCAGGCGGGTCAGGGACAGCATCGTAAGTCACAAGCTTAGTGGTGGCATGAGAGAACGGGCGGACTGATACTTGAGGTCGCAGCAGCAGTGGCGGCAACGCATCAACAACAGCAGAAGACCACCAAAACGAAGGGTTTCTGAAGTCGATATGGCATAACCTGACAAACCACCCAGCCCATCGACAGAATGATGGGTCCGACGGCAAGACAGACGACTCCAACAAGAAGGACGGCGAGAAGAAGGAATAGGTTCCAGGGATTGTGAGGTTGTATATCACACGTGCTCCATATTGTCTGTGTTGATGATATGTACAAACAAAAAAGCAGAGGTTGTATCTACTCCTTATACCTAGATAGACGGATATTCTGCATGGGCGGTGTTCATGGAAGTGACCACCCTGGCGTTCTCAGATGGGGTTGTGAAAGGGGAGGAGAGCAAGCAAGCAAGTCAGGATCATGATAATGTTGCATGTCTGTATTAACAAAAATAAGACCACTCCCACCAAGAAGAAACAGCACAGCGCTTGGCGTAGTCAATACCGGCATTTGTTCCTGAATTCCCACATCTGTGACCTTTTCAAAATGAACAAAACAACGTTAGGTTTATTGTGCCTGTTGCACCTCCTTTTCTAGACACAGTGTGGCGCACATCATCCGGGTCCTTGTCCACGTGGAGAACACACGTGGAAAAATACTCTGGGAAATCCTCTCCTGTCCAGGACCTCCAGGGCTATGCAAAGCTCGATGAGACCACGATCGCCACCTCCCCTATCCCCCGGAAGTGTTTCTGTCCAGGCCTACCGTCCAGGGTTGATGTAGACATAATCAGCTTGGAAGCATTGCCCTCCCCTTACCCTTCCATTGTATCAGGAAAGAAGGTGTAAACTATTTCATAAGCCCCCTCTGCCCCACCCAAAAGCGCAGCTCGATCAGGAACCCACGGCCTGGTCAATGGAATCATTCCAAGCCATTGACATGTCCACGTAACCACGTGGAGCAATGGCGTTTCGCCTCTTCCAATGCCCTCATAATCTTGACTTCCGTGTCGTTTGTGCCTCCTATTTGTCGCGGAAGTGTTCCGTTACAAAGTCACAAGGTCACATGTCGGAATGTCGAGATATCTGACTGTGCCGCCACACAAATCTTAAATCCAAGGGTGTGGTCAACGGTGGCGGCTTTGGCTTTTTAATTAGTGCTGATCGAATGGAAGACGGCAGGACCACCGACGCCGGCCTGGACTTGACCATACCATCATGCTGATATCTTACACGACTCTGGACTCAAACCACTTGGGCGAGGTGGGCCCTGTGTGAGCTGGTCCAGCATCAAGCAATTTGACCTCGTCGTGAGTTGAAGCTGTAGGACGTTTCGTGGCGTGCACAACTCTCCCTGAATTGTGTGGGATCTACTCCAATCTCCGATCCATGGGTTTACAAGCACATATTCAAAGGACGGACTCGATTGGTGCCCAAAGACAAGTATTGTCACAAAAATGCGCAGACGAAGCCATACATACATACAGCCCCCCTCCCACCACCGGTCCAAAGCATGGGGAATCTCCGCGCCCACCACCAAAAGCTGACATGGCTGGCACCTCGTCTCTATCAAACAAGGGAACGTGGAACACCACGTTTTTTGAAACTAATGAGCTAAATGATGGCTTACGAGGCGCTTTGTCGTGGCGCTTCTCCAAAAACTTCGAGTCTGTCAAAGCCCCCTTGTCTCGAGACAAGGGCTCAGTCCCCACGCTCCCACGCCCACGCCCGCCCGTGCTTAGGTTCGTTTTAGGTCGGGCCCCCTTGTGTCCCAGTCCCTCGGGTCCTAAACAGAAACCCACACCCCGAAAAAAACGCCCCCACGATTTGAGGTTGCGGGCCGCCCATCCTTGATCCCTGCGTTGTCACGGCCCGCTTGCTGGGGGGCCCTTTTTTGGGGGTTGCCTTTCTGGGTCTTCGGCTACTGTCAGAAATTTGAGCCAGGAGTGGGGATTTAAAACTTCGCAAAAAGTTGCCACGGGCAGGGTCATACGTAAAAACATTATTTAAGGTCATATATGCTGTGCAACTTCAAATTGGACTGGTTGCCCGCCCGCGGGATGAGAAGATCCTTGTTGGCAGCCAGCACCGGAGTAAGAGACAGACTGCAGCGGGCGTCATTACTGACATGTTTCCCTTTTCTGAGAAGAACCTATTTCTTCTTCTTACACCAGTTCAGAATGGCATTAGCATTAAGGAACTTAATACTGTCAAGTCGGATTGCGCATTTGTGGTATTATATCATTGAGTAGTATGTTGCTGTCAATAGCGTCCATATATACAAGATAGCAGGGTATAACAATTTGCAGGTTCGTCAACATTACTGTCGTCAATTACAACGCGACAACCTCTTCAAGCTATGCCGGCCGCGGACAAATTAGCCGCCGGCCCATTGGTTCCTTTCAGAGCGTGAGCCTGGTCTATGGTCCTGACATCCCTGGTTGTGTGAACGGGTCGTATCCTGTAGCAAAGGCACCTCCCCACGTCGAGACTGAGTTCCAATCCATAGCGCCGAAATCCATGTCACTAGGCATGACGCCAGAGTTGAACATGTGCGGATTGATCCCCTCGAAGCCACCACCGGGGAAAATCGCACCGCCCATGGACTCCATCCCACCGGCGCCAGGCGCAGACACGATGGGTGGTGAACTCCCTGCGCTATGCATGTTCATATCGGGTTGTTGCGGTTGCTGTTGCTGTGGCTGCTGCTGCTGTTGTGGTTGCTGCTGATGTTGCTGCCCCCCGACGTAGCCACCCTGGCCACCTGATGCACTGACATTGACCCGGCTGCTCGACTCTGGTCCTGAATGCTGTGATGACGAGGAGGCGTCTTTGCTACTCGTGTTCATAGATTTCGCCCGGTCTCGGAGAATCCCAATGAGCTGCGGCGGTGGTGACAAGGGTTTACCCATCTGCTTCTTGGCTGCTTCGTATGCATCCCATGCCTTGAGCATCATTCCACCCATGGCTGTGTGCATCGGGCTCCTCAGATTGTTGACCATTCCTCTTTTGTCAAAGTCCTCGATTATCGCCGCCCACGCTCGCTCGCACATCTCGCCACTGGTTATGTACTTCAACTCCCCGACCAGGTACATATATGCTGGCAGGGGGAAGTGCATGGTTGTGAACCACTTGAAACCCTGGAGGGCCTCATGTCCTTGGATCATGATGTCGTACTCGAGTACGCGCACTCCTTCTTCAAATGTAGATTCGCGTAATGCGCGCTCAGGGCCCGCTGGTACGGTTTTGGGGTCTGGATGTTGTTGTAGATGCCCATGACACAGGTAGTCGATGATGCGGAGTTTGGAGACAGCTTGCCGGGTCATCAATAGGGTGAAGAGGTGTAAGGGGACCTTTGGATCGCAATGCTTCAGGTATTTGTCCTCGATCCAGGTCACATAGCTGTCTAGATCTACAATCGGTAAGTTGTGATTTGCGGCGTTCGTAACAACGTCGGAGGAGTGTGGGGACGCGCTGTATTGGAACTTCGGCTTGCCACCGGTCGCTGAAAGATTCGGTGCCTGTCGGGTGCCCTCAATGTCTGCAGCAGCTGTTAATTCAAATCTCGTCAGGCAAAACAACATCTCCGTGGGTCCGATGTGCGGCGCAGGTCGATCTTTGGCATGGACGTGCAAATCTGTGTCGTTTATATTCAGGGGCCACTTGCAATCACCCTTGCTGGATGCCAGGGCAGTGATTGTCGAGCCTGTGATCTCGGCGATTCTTTTGTCGAAGACAACCAGCTGCCACCAAAGCCGACGCCTCAGCTCGACTTCAAATGGGGGAAGATGGAACTGCTCCGCATCTCGGTGTAGTCCCAGCCGTTGGGCAATGCGAACGGCAATACCTATTAGACAAAACAAGGAGCGTGGGTCCGTAAATTGGCGGACACAAAGCTACATTCGTTAGACAAGGAAGACCCTGATATCTGGGAGTACACGTAAGGAACACATACCAAATACATTACGTATGCCTGGAGGACGACAAGGTCGGGGCTCCGCATGAATCCGGCGTTGATGAGGGCTTGCTGGGTACCATGGTGGTATTTAGATAGGAGTCGATTCTTGTCATCTTGAAAGGTCTCCCGCACTTCATTCTCAGTCATAGATATAATAGCGATGAAATAGATACTGAACATCAGGGCCTCGAGCGGTTTCGCGATCTTTGCAGGATTTGCAGCTGCCTCGATCAACGCGCCTTGTATCGTAGGCGTATGCGTCACTTTCAGTAACGGATTGACGTTCTCCAGATAGATCTGCCAGAGCTGAAATATCTGTACGCCTGGAGGGTGGAGGTTGGTGACGGATGAAGTTGATCCTCCAATGACGAATGGAAAGCCATCTTGGCCATCAAACATCTTGTCGAAAGCATGATGGATCATTGGACCATCAGAGCCATCGTCTGAAGAATCCCTGAATTGGGAATCTTGTGTTCTGAACTGCTTACGGAGAACATTAACGATTCTTCTGTCGAAGACGGAAACAAGCAAGGAACCACATGGCAAGCTGCGATGTTCGGGACCGGCTCACACCGCCGGCGTTTTGGGCAGAAACATATCGAAACAGCCCACAAGCTGAAAGATGCCACGATCAAGTGACAGCGTGACGCGGTAACAGAGAGGAGCGGGCATGGTTCAGAGGCAGGGGTCTAAGAATAGGCGTGTCTCGCTGGGACGATGATCTGAGAAGAGAGATATAAAACATACGTCTTTGTAGTATGGAAACCACTTGGAAAGCGGTCTTGGTGAAATCTGGTCAGTAAGATAGAGTGACCGAGAGAGATGTGGGCCTTACTTGTCGGCAGAGGCGCCATCCTGTCCTGTTGAGGAAGGAGATGTCTTTAGGCCCTCGATACCGTGCTCGATCTCGTCGACCTCATCAGCGGCTATGTCGGAGGCCCTGAGATGCTGGCCAATCGGCTCAAAGTCGACACCATGCTGGGAGAGCAGGGCCTCATACTTCCTGAGGCGGTCGACGAGTTCTCTCTCCTGTGGCTTCTTCTTGCGACGTCGAGGTGGCTGAGGAGGGACGACCTTGCAATCGACACCAGCCTTGACACAGTTGGCGCAAGGCTTATTCTTATCGCAGCGGACTTTACGTTGTTGACAGAGGACGCATGAGTGGCCTCTGGTCAATTTCATGACCGAGGCTTCGGGTACAACATGGCTGGATTGGGGCAAGGGGTAGGAGGGCATGTCAGGGGAAGGGCCCGCCATTGTGCGTCTCCTGTCTTGGACGGCGCAGACGGGGTGGCATGAGCATAGACTGGAGGTTCCGGTCAGCTGGAGCAGAGCCTCGGATCCGAAAGGTGAGAGCCAGCAGAGGGGCCAAGGGCCAAGGGCCGAAGGCAAATCGGGGAGGATATTCTTACAGCAGCCGACCAGTGCGCGCGTGTGGCTAGGTAGGTGCGTGTACCTGCACGTTTCGGTCGGGAAATGGACAAGGCGAGTCGAGTAGGCGCGCGGATGGCGACTATCTGATGGTGTCGATAGAGTACTCAGTGTCCGTCGACGGCGAACGACTAAGCGAGCACGCAAATGCAGGCTTAGCGTTGGGGCAGCAGGCAGTCAGTCAGTCAGTCTTGTCTCGGCCTCTTTGCCGGCCACGAGGCACCGTCTTCGTAGCCGATAAAGGCAGATGCCGTGGTGGCGTGCTGCCCCTCACAGTGCAGTGTGCTATATTAACCAATGTGACGGCAGGATATCCTGGATAAGCTCACGTCGATCGTCGTGGTCGTGTAAGCATCAGGCTCAAGCTACATCTGAACACAGAGACGAGCTTTGACATGGACATGGACATGGACCTGGACCTGAACCTGAGATGAGATGGGATGAGGCGGGTGGCTGGAATGCTGAGGGCGGGCAGCACGTGTCGACGGAGACGCTCTCCGCTTTGCTTGCTAGGCACTCTGGCAACGCCCTTTCCGTCTGTCTCGTCTGGTTTGGCTTGGCTCGGCTTGGCTTTTGGTGACCGTCTTCAGCCTCACTAGGAATGGGATAAGACGGGGACTGAAAATGGAAGAGCTTTTGCTGCCGTTCCACGGGTCCCACGGGCGGCCAGCAGGATTGGCCCGTTTCTCTTCCCCCTCCTTCTATCTTTGGCTTGTCTGTACGACCGATCGGGGATCTCGGGAATGTACCGCTGAGAGCCGCTGCAGATGGGGCTGTACTTGTGGTCGCTAGTAACCCTGGTTGCTGACCATGTATCTCTCTATCACTTATCCAATTCGTCGTCCCATTTTCTTAGATAAACTCCATGTATCTCGGGACCGAAATCTGTCCGCCAGATTAGCTTCGGCGTTTTCGCAGGGACTAGTCGACCTCACCGGAGCCGACATTGGGGAAACTCCAGGAGCACCAGGGTTTGACCACCAACCTCAGCTTCAATATCTACCACTCACGGCCCTTTGATCGTGTCACCAATATCCATGACGACTGTTGTGCCAGTATCCTTCTCGCTGAGTTCCCGAAACGCACAGACTACATTAATAGCCTGGCCCGCTCCCACAATGGACCCAGTCAGCGGCAGCGGCGAGGTAAGCCATGGTAAGATGCTCGGGCATGGCGTACTTAAGTAATTCTCCCCTTCAACTGCCGGATACCGCCCATATCATGCACCGTTGTCTCTCATTGCGTCTTAGGGCAGCAGGTTTCTGCTTCGTCCCCTGCTGCTATTGCTTTTTGGTCAGCCAATCTATCAGTCTTCTTGATAGGTTCTCTCCTTCGTCTTTATAAGCCATTGTGTAACCTGTCTCTTACTTTTCCATTGACCACCTGACACCAGCCAATCTATTTGCATACCGTACCAGAGGACAGGCGGTTGAAAGTCTACATAATGAATCGTTCAACCACGTCGTTGGCTAGTAGCCATACCCAAGTGGCCTCTTCCCTGAGGCCTTTGGGTAATGAGAGTGCTCTCGACCTCGAGAAACGCGGGCAAGACGGTCAGAATCGTCCATATGTGATGGGAGACCCGGCAGAAGGCTCGTCGACTCAAAATGAGCCTCCAAAGACAATCTCACAGGGGCCGCCGGTGCCCGAAGGCCCTGGTGGCCTGGGTGGCCCAGGGGCTCCAGGTCCCGACACGTTGTACAAGCCCAAGACTCTTCGGTTCTGGTTGACGTTGTTGGCCAACTTCCTGGCTGTCAGTTAGGAGTAATCCTTCATAGATTGTCTTGCTTGTCTAAACTCCTAATTCCTCTCAGGTCTTCCTTGTTGCCCTAGATCGTACCATTGTCGCAACTGCAATCCCTCAAATTACGGATGCATACCACAGCCAGGGTGACATTGGCTGGTATGGCTCCGCATATATGCTGACCACATCGGCCTCGCAACTCCTCTTTGGTCGTTTGTTCAAGTTCTACAATACCAAATGGTATGTTTGACCAGACACCTCGACCTCTCCTGTCCGCTAACGAGCCTCTTTAGGACGTTCTTGACCTCTGTGCTTATCTTCGAGGTTGGCTCTGCCATATGCGGAGCTGCTCCTACCTCGCCCGTCTTTATCTTCGGTCGGGCCGTGGCCGGTTTCGGAAGCGCAGGCATTTTCTCGGGAGCCATGATGATCATGATCCCCATGATCCCCCTACCTAAGCGCCCGATGTTCCAGAGCATGTTCGGAATGGTGTTTGGCATTTCGTCAGTGTTAGGTCCATTGATTGGTGGAGCTTTCACCAGCAGCTCACTTACATGGAGGTAAGCTCGATCCTATCAGAAAATATGGGTGGGCACACGCTAAGCTTCCTTGACAGATGGTGTTTCTATATCAACCTCCCCATCGGAGGTTTCACGCTGTAAGTTCTAACGTGTTACATTGCGATCAATTTCGCTTTTCTGACGAGAGTCATAGGATTTTCATGATATTCTTCTGGAATCCACCAGCGAAGAAGACGGAGCCAGCTCCACTGATGGTTCAGATCAAGCGTCTCGACCCCCTAGGAACATTTTTCTGCGTCCCGGCCGTGGTCTGCCTGCTTCTCGCCCTCCAGTGGGGTGGCGCGACATACTCCTGGGCGAACTGGCGCATTATATTGCTCTTTGTTCTCTGTGGCGTCCTAGCACTGGCATTTGCTGCTGTACAAACCTTCATGCCCGATACTGCTTCTATCCCACCGAGGATCATCAAGCAGCGTTCCGTGCTGTTCTCGGTGTGGTTCACGTTTTTCATCGCAGGCTCTATGCTCATGCTGGTCTATTACCTCCCACTTTGGTGTAAGTGCTGTCGCCTGGTTTCTCGTTTTCTCGCAGGTTTGCTGATCAAAGGAAAGTCCAAACTGTGGAGCGCGTCAGTGCCCTTAACTCGGGTATCTACACATTGCCACTGGTCCTGTCCCTTGTGGCATCGAGTTTAATCAATGGAGTGGCCACTGCCAAGATAGGGTACTACGTCCCCTCCATGCTGCTGTGTCCATCAATCATGGCCGTTGGCGAAGGTCTGCTGAGCACTCTCACCCGTGGTGCCCCCCAGAGCCACTGGGTCGGCTACCAATTCATCTCTGGTTTCGGTCTCGGCATGGGCATGCAAACGGGTAGCTTGGCTGTACAGACTGTGCTGCCCATGGCGGACGTGTCGATGGGGATAGCCTGCATATTCTTCGCTCAACAACTCGGCGGGGCCATATTCACGACCGTCGGGCAGACCATTCTCAGCAACCTGCTTGTCTCACGGCTGGCAGGTGTCTCTGGGATTGACCCGGCTCAGATCGTGGAGAGCGGTGCGACGGAGTTGGCCACTGTCGTACCAGCGGAGGACATGAACATTGTGCTCGATGCGTACAACTACGCACTGACGAGGATCTTCTTGGCCGCCATGGGCCTTGCGTTCGGTGCACTACTTTGCGCCTTCGCCATGGAGTGGAAGAGCATCAAAAAGGCTGGGGCCGGCGCTGTCGCAGATACAGCGAAGGCTGACCCAGACAAACCAAGGACACCGGAAGACACCGAGTTGGCAGTGGTCGCGGAGGGAAGGGCGAGCCCGTCGAGCAGCAGCAGGGCTGCTACTTAATTGGGGACACTTCCGCATGACTCAACGCAACTAAGCATGGCGTTCGGCACATCATATACATAGATAGAATGGAAGACAGTCTGGTAGGATACTATACAATATATACAATGAGCGAGGTGAATAAATAATTGCATACAGCAGCAACAATAGGGAGACTGGACAGTACATCAAAGGATGTGTGGGAGATGGATAGTATGGTGAAATGATGCTTTGTATCTAGATCCTGTGAGAAGGCTGGCGTCATGTTTGACGCTCCAACATTCCACATATCAAGTTGCCGTATTACCGACTGGTGAGGGGCATGCCTGATCTGTACGAGCACCTGCGGTCATGACTGCCTGTTAAACGTTTTTGCTGCGCCGCCCTTGAAGGAGCGCTCTGATTAGTCGCGTCCAGTAGGCTGTGCTTCCACAAGCATGATCCGCGCAGGCACCTGTTCCTTCCGAGTCTCCTCACTAAACCTAGCTGGCCCAGGCAGTATTGTACCTGGGCGCGTTGCGGCTGACTGAAGCAGCAAACATTGAAATCCTTCTCTTCACCCTCTGCCCAAAGCTGCCGCTTCCCAGAGTGACTGGCTTGTTCGACTCGATCTCTTGACTTTCTTTTCATGGCCCGCCTGCATTTATTTAGGGCGTAAACTTGGGGCTTAGTGTCCCGCTTTTTGCTGATCAGGTCATCTCGTCTCGCAGCAGCCTGCACCGCCGACTTGCACCAACGGCCGTCGCTCGTTCCATCTGGTTTTACTCCACGCGTTGCTGACTTCTCGGCTCGTTGTTATAATTTCTCATTACAACTTACTTGAAGCATACCTAGGTATTTAATAATCTGCATACTATGGCTGACACCGAGGAGCCTCAATTCAATTCCCTGGCCGAGAGGATTGCGGCATTGAACCAGCAGCGGAACTTTACTGCTCCCACCAAGAGGCCACCACCCCCTCCCCCGCCAAACAGGCCATCATCAAAACCCCCCAGCCAGGTTAACTCTCCCAACTTGAACGGTGCCTCGCCCACCGAGAACGCAACACCGGTAGTTCCAGCAAGGCCCACGAAAAGGGCACCACCTGCCCTTCCGCAGAGGAGCAACACCGAACCACCAAATGAGAACTCCCCCACCCGCAGCCTCGCTCCTCAGCGACGGCCATCTGATCAGATATCACCCGCTCTACCGCCTAGAAGGCCCTCAACTCAGTCACTTGGCCCACGCCGCAACTCCAATGAGTCTGTGAAGTCTCATGCATCGAGTATTTCTGCACTATCTCTGGGCCAGACAACCAACCACTGGCAGAATGACGGCCGCAAATTGCCACCTCCTCTGGAACAGGCCAACCTGCCCCCACTACCTCCATCGAGACGCGAGAGGGAGGCAGCCATGGCCAAAGAGGCTGAAGACGCCAGGGCAGCGAGCTCGGCAAAGATGGCGAAGCCGCCGCTGCTCCCCAAACGATCAATGCCTGCCTTGCCCCAGGCGAGCAGCACACCGAGACCGTCCTTGCCGCCTCGGCTCCCTAGCAGGCCAGCCAGGTCGCCCGGCCTTAATGGAGCAGACGCATCTTCTCCTCCCGCGCAGCCCACCCGTCGTCTGCCTCCGCCTCCTGACAAGTTCATCAGGACGATCCCAGAGGTCAGTGGGGCCACGTCGGGAGGGACTCCAGCAGACCCTGTGAACGATGCTCCCCCGCCAGTTCCCATGGCGTCGCGGCCTAGTGCGGCGCAGATTGACGCGGCGGCGGCGAATGGTGCGGCACAGCAGTCAAATTCATGTCTTGTCTGTCGAGACTTTTCGGCGCCGGATAGTGTTGCAGCTCAATATCCGTCGTCGGTCGTGGATCGTCGTGACCCAGTGGGCTACCTGGCCAGCGTGCTCTGCGGACCTTTCCCTTCACCCACGGACAAGGCTCGTGCGATATTCACCTGGTGTCATCATAACATAGCATATGTCCGTATTCTGATCCCACTGAACTTCGTCTGTTCTTCTGACTCCAGCGTACACACCACTGACAAAGAGTAGGACGTTGAAGGCTTCTTTGGCGGCTGTATCCAGAGGGGTACAGCGAACGACACCATTTTCGGGGGCAAGGCAGTCTGCGAAGGCTATGCCCGCGTTTACGAAGCCATCGCGAAGCGGGCAGGGCTGGAATGTATCGTGGTCGGGGGGCATGGCAAAGGTTATGGCTATTCTCCCCTCAAGCAAGGGGAACGGCCACCTCCACGCAATGCCACAGGTCACGCTTGGAATGCAGTCAGGATCGACAACGGCTACTGGAAGCTTCTGGATCCGTGCTGGGGAGCAGGACATGTGTCGGACCAGCGTTACAACAAGAAGTTCAGTCCACACGAGTTCATAAGCAGCAACGAGCAGTTCGGGTAAGCCTTTTTTTTTATCTTCTTTGCATGCTGTCCTCTCTCAGCACATTGGATGCTTTTGTCCATTTGGAATGGAAAGCAATGCATGAACGGAGATGTATCGCGGCTTTACGCGAGTCCCCAAGCCACTGCTCTCGTGCAGCAGTGCCAACCCATGCATGTTGCTGCGATAGCGACGCTTGTGATTAACAGAGTATGCAGGATGAAGCACTTCCCTGAGAACCCGCGACACTTCTTTCGCGATGACGGGCGAACCCCTACTTGGGAGGAGTATTACCTGGGCGGTTCGACAGGTGAACGCACACAGTGGTTTGCCAACGCTACTGAAGAGGGGATCAACGAGTGGTTGTCGTCGCCGGCGGACAAGAAGATACCCGTCTACAGCGGTGAAGTTGTGAGGTTCCAGTTCGCAAAGGTGTGCGAGCACTGGACGAGCGAGAGACACGGGCGAGGGAAGCCGAGGCTCCTAATGATCAAAATTCATGGTGTGGACGGGCGGAAAGATGATCTCGTTCCGTGCGATAGTGATGGTTTCTGGTGGTGGTGTGACATACCAGCCAGGTGCGTATTTTTTTCCCACATTAAGAGATCTCTGCCGCCATTTACTAATGTTTGAATATAATAGGGACCTCGGAAGCCCTGGGCAAAGCATCCAGCTCATGTCTCTCTCGAAATTCGGTGAATCGGACGGCAGAGGAGTTACGAAGGCAGAGTTCTTGTCAAAGAAGGGCAGGATCGGGATGGGCTGGGATATATTCGCTCAGTGGGATCTGGTCTGAATATGGCAGGGTAATCTGGCCTTGCACGGCACAATGCATATTTGGAGACCATGCGTGCTTGCGTGTTGAGGTCTCGGGGCATGGGACTCTGCTGTGCGGCCTTGTCAGTAGAAGAGAATGGGGCGTTAGGGCAGCGGTGCAGGGAGCAACCCTATATCTGGGCATGTTTGGCTGGATAACTGCGATGCGTCCCGACTGCTCCATCCCCGGAGCATTGAAAAGCTGGCTGCCGATGAAACCAACTATACTGTAGTATGCAGTTGTCCATGTTGCCACATCCTGCCTGCCGGCCTAAAATGAATCAGTTGCCTGCCTCGTCTCCTTCTCTTGGAGTTTTCCGCTCTCTGCTATTATGGCTCACGGTTGACGGGGCAGGGGCCCCTTGTAGGCAGAGGCGCACGCAAGCCTGACCCTGGTACGATGAGCTCCTATGGGATAATTCACAGTTGGACGTGCTCCTACGTGGTAACTTCTCTGGAAGAACCTTCTTTGGGATGAAATGCCGTTGAATGGCCTCCTACGTTCAGCTGCCACCGCATAATATCCTGCTGTAGAAATGCGTTCTAAGTGATATTTTCTGTAGGAAAACCTGCTGTGAAGAACCTAGGTACCCTACGAAATCCCTGATGGGAAGAACTTCTGTTAGGAGAGCTCACAACTCAACAATGAAATAATTCGAGGCAGATTGTCTTGATAAACCCCTGTAGTGCTAGAACCCATGGTATCATGAAATTGGAGGACAAATTCTTCTACAGCAGTTGCGATATAGTATCGCAGAAGGTACGTTCCCTTTGCATTGAGCAGTAAGCTCCCCATGCCTAGATGTGGACTTGGCGAACCGCTACGACCCCTGTCCGTAGTAGGGTGATTGGCTGCGGGGACCTTCTCCAATCCTTGAAGCGCTCGCCCCAGCTCCTCCCCCGCTGTCCTCCTAGCGCTCCGCCGATCTCAGCGGCCAAAAGTGAGTGGACCACTTGTTATTGACTCCAACGTCGAATTCGTCCTTTCATCAACGTTTTGATTCACTCGACAAGCATCTTCACTCCTTTTCTTTGTACGGTTTCCTTTAAAGCAATACCTTACAGGTGGTTCACTGCCTCTGCGTTCACTAGGAGCAATTGCATCATCTGCAGCTGCCCACTTAAATTTTGGCGCGTCATCGGCCTGCGCAGACTGCCTCGCATACCTTGCCAAGGTGCCAGCCCAGAGACCAGCAGCCGACAACCGAATTGCCTCGTCGCAGTATCAGGCCCGATCTCGCTTCTGACTTCTGAGCAACACCCACCAGCTTCCTGCGACTGCGATGGCGTCGGACACTGTCGCTCAGGCGGCTGCGCTTGCTGGCCTTCAATTCACAGATCTGCCTCAGGAACTGCAGAAGGAAATCATCAGTCATGTAAGCGCCCAGTGCGGACCCCTCCCTCCCTCCCTCGTGCTTGATGCGCCGGCTGCGTCTGGCTGGCCGTGACGAGAGCATCCAGCTGAACCACAGCCGCAGTGCCATCAACCAGAGCTTATCTGCCTGTCTCTCGTCTCCAAACACTTCAGAGCCCTGGCTGCAGCCGAGCTGTACCGAAATTTCCACATTGTCTTTCCCGATGAGGACGACCCCGCCTTCGATTCGCCAATAGACGGGCTGGCGGGCGGTCTGGAGACGTTCGTCACCAGCGATTATGACTATGCGAAACATCTCAGAGACATATCGCTTGATACTCTGAGTGCTGGCGACAAGGCTGAGACGGCGTACAAACCCTACCTGTACAGCGTCAGCTGCGGCAAGTTCCTGAACACTCTTCTCCTCTTGACCTTGCGCAAGGCAAGAGCCCTGGAGACTTTGAGGTAAGGCCGCATTATCGTGGCGCACTTCTTCATGATGCAAGTTACACATTCTGAAATGCCCTGCCGCAGATGGAACATTCGCGTCGAGCTCAGTCGGCCGGTATACAAGGCGCTCCACAATATCGATACCCTGTCGCATCTTCATATTCGTCTCCAGGCAGGCCCGTCATTGTACGAGCACCCCCCACCGTTACCTCTTTTGTCACCCGGTGCGACTCCGAACGCTTCCTCGCATCATCTTCCACTCCTTGATGCACAGCCTCCACCGCCGACTTTTGCTACGCTTCCGCCTCCACCTCCGCCATTCTATATCCCGCCGCCCACCTCGTCGCTACCGCCATTGCAACCGCCACCGAAGCCACCGGCTAGGATCAAACCCTTCAAGAAATCCGCAACGTCCAAGAACCCGCCGACTTTGTCAGGATTTAAAAAATTGAAGACCTTGTCGGTCCTGGACATTGACGACCTGGACGTGGTTACTGAGCTCAAGACTTGCGTCAGAAACTCTCACGCAACCCTGTCCAAGCTGAAGCTGTCATTCTCGCACAACATGGCCATGCGTGCACGCAAGCCGCCACCGGACATCGACCCCGATGATTCGGACCCTGACGACGAGTTCCAAGTTGTCCCGGTGGTAGCACCACCCCCCGTCCCCCCGTACGACGATCTCAGTGGACCTGCAAGGGCGTTTCGTGCGCAGGAGGAGCGTAAGACTCAAGAGTCCGTGTTGGGCCGCATCTTTGACGTGGAGCCTTATGTGGTTAAGAAGCCAACTAAGAAGCCGCGGGAAAAGGAGAACGAGCCCCCGAGCGAGGAGAAGTCGACGGATCCTGGCAACCGCTTCATTAATTCGCTTAAGGCTGTGTCAGAGAAACTTATGAAGGATCTAGCCGGGTCAGATGACTTTGGGGCGGTCCAGCAGGAGATTCTAGACACGATAGAAACAGCAGCGAGAACCTATGTCGCTGAATCGGAAGGCAAGGCAGCCGCCCCCAAGGAGAACGGGGTCAACGGAGAGTCCAGTGCCAGCGGATCCGAAACTAATGGTACGGCCGAGCCAGACGCGTCAAAGGCTGAGGATTCAAATTCGGGTGAAAGCAGTTTATTCGAGTCTAAGACGCCAAAAGGCAGGGAGCTTGAGCAAGACGCCGATCCGGATGACATTAACATTGAAGAGCCGGTGGACGACAGTTTTGTGGAAGAACCTTCGGAGATCGCCACACCTGAGCCTGCCAACGGGGCTGAAGTGGTCCCACCCAAGGAATCGACTTCCAATGGCAATGGAACCCCCAAGGTCTCCGCAAATGGTGATGTTCCTCTAGCCCTCGGTTCGAACGAATCTACCAAGACGGCCAACCTATCAGCCCAGAAGCAGAATTTCAAGACACTGGCCGAAAAGCTAGAAACGTTCGAAGTCGAGGCTGGACAATTACGCAAGGAGATCCAGGAACTCCCTACCACTCCAGGGCTTGAATCAGAGAATCGGATGAAGGACGCTGACTTGCGTATGACCGAGCTCAGCACCAATATCAAAGATATCCAGAGCGAGATGGCTACCGTAGCAGCTGAGATCGAAGACGCGGAAAAGCAGGATCCTGCCGCAGCGCTGAGAGGTGGCGATGGTGTTCCGAGCCGCATTACTGAATACGCACGGTCGACCAGAGGACTAAGCCTGCAGACGCTCAGTATCTATCTCATCCCCGTCAAAGCGTCGGTTCTATCGAAAGCCGTAGACCTTCGCGTTCTGAGACGGATCACGCTACTCAACGTTGGCAACCAGGCTCCCATATGGGCTTTGCTCGCCAAAGAGAACAAACAGCAACCGATTGCGTTGCGCAAGATCTTCACGGACAATGTCTCTGTGCCATTTTTGACGTTCGTCTCCCAGTTGGAGGAGCTTAACGAGCTGTTCATGCTTGAGAGGCCGGACAAGTACAAGCCTGAGCCGTTTGCACCAAAAACAGCTATCACGATGGATCAAATCAGACGCATGGTACTGAAGAGGCACATGCCGACATTGAAACGACTCATGATCAAGAACCAGCAAGACTCGACGTGGGATGTTGACGACAAGACCATGTTGCTCATTTGCAGGCGTGGCAAGAAACTCGAAGAGCTGGCCGTCAGCATGGGGATTCGTGCTATCGTGAGTCCTTTCCCTATGTCTCCTTTGCACGTAGTGATGACTGACCCTGGTTTCTAGCACACGACTCTGCAGCATATATCCGGCCTCGTGAATCTGCGTGCTCTGCACATTATCAACCTTCGCAACGACGACACCTGCGTCTGGGTCATGCGCGAAACGAAGCGGTTCGTTATCGACACCCTTTCGCACTACCCAGAACTCAAGCTCGAGTGGCTTGCTATTGACGACGATGAGCGCGTTGAGCGCATCTTGAGGTTGAAGGAAATTCCAAAAGAGATAATGAAGGGCAAGTCGGCCAAGTCGAAGGGCAAAGAGAAGGCTGTCCCTCTGACAACTTTCCTCAACGCTGACCACTTCCCTGTTCTGACACTGGACAACCTCGACCTCGGGAGCGAGAGCGATGAGGACGACGACGAGGGAGTGACCACCCTGGAGGGCAGGTCCAAACTTGAGACTATCGATAACATTCATTTTTACGACGTCTGGGGCGTACGAATTTTCAAGAGGGAGGTCGTCACCGGGCGGCTGTAAATTTTCGAAGAGGGGTGCGAGGAAATTGGGCGATTTTTTGGGCAGGTGTGGGCAGCCATGCCTGTGCATCACGACGTGATGGGAAAACAGGGAGACATCCGTTGTGGTGAGCTTTTTTCTGGTGCGCGCAGTCTGGCAGGAAAGGAGGCAAGACTGGAAGGTGAACGCAATGTGAATAGCCGGCGTTGGGCGCATGACTTCTACCTGCTTTGCTTCTATCCCTATGCCCGTAAGTCTACTATCTGACTTGTCGGCAGATTTGCATATGCACGAGATGAGTTTGAGAGATGAGGGGAATACCGCGCGCGCACACACACGTAAGGCCAGACTGATGATGCTTGGGCGGCGCACACGAGTGACACTCCGGATGGATGTTAGGTTCCAAGTCACTCTAGGCAGAGATACTTATCAATGCGATGCATCGCCAGCATGGTCTTTGACCTGTCTTATGCCTCGCGAGACGATAGTCCGAGCAGCGGTGCAGTGACTTTTGCTGACTTACTGGAAATAAGAGGATGCCCGGTGGAGATTATGACACAGCTGCAGCCGGACAGAGTGAGAGAGACAGAAGGATTGCCTGCCCCTGGGGCTGACATGTGCGTTCCAGCTGCTAGACCTGCAGAGAAGCCATGCAGAGACAGGGAGTGCGAGCATCTGAAGGCAGGCCGGGGGGCCTGGAACCAGGCCTGTCCCGGAGATTTGAGCATGGCATGTGCTGGGCTTGCTCGCCCGGAACACTGTCTCCCCCCTGAGGGAAACCGGAGCCGAGTCAGACTGCAAGTACGGACAGGGTGAGGGCCCTGCTTGCCTGCCTACATACCAACGAACGACCCCGGGCTACCACTACTACCCATACCCACTCTGTTACTCCTCCCCGCCGTTCCACCAGAGGCTCACCGAGAAGCTGACGCTGAGGCCCCTGACGTAGTGCCACCACCCGATGGGGATGTAGAGAGTGTCCCCAGGCTCGAGGATGCAGTCGACAAAGGGCACAGCGCGGAACTGCTGCTGCTGGTGCTGGCGAGCCCTCCTGGCGGGCGCCTCCCCCTCGTCATTGTCATCCTCACCAGCGACAGGCCCCTGCCCGCCAACAACATCCCCGCCCCCGTCGCGGTAGTCCCTGCCCCTTGCGATTCCACCACCACCACCGCTGGCGGGGGAGACCGCCGAGGTGTTGTCGCCCTCGCCCCTGCTGCCAGGGTCGACATCCCAGCCCTCGAGGACGCCCACGTCCCAGGCGCTCGTGTTGCCCATGTCGACGCCGCCCTCGCGGCCCCGCGCGCACATCACATCACCCCCGTCGACGGGCGCGTACAGCCGCACGTACTTCCTGCCGACGACCTGGGCCAGCAGGTTGTGGTAGGGGTCCGTGTGGAGGGGCGTGATGGTGCCCGGGGGCCCGAGCCAGGCGTTGAGCAGCGGGGCGTCGAGCTCTGGTTGGTCTTGGGCGGGGTCGGACGGGTGGCGGGGCGCGGCCGTGTAGCAGTGGTCCGGGACGAGGACGTCGTTGCGCAGCTCCGGGAGCTGGAGGAAGAGCTGGTGCTGCGCCAGGTAGGCTAATGTGTTTCTTGGTTGTTGTGACGTTTGTGGTGGTGGTGGTGGTGGTGGTGGTGGTGGTGGTTCGGCTGCTGCTGCCGTTGCCGGGCGGCTTGCGATATTGGGAGGAGAGGAGGGGGGAGCGGGAGGCGCGGGAGGATGAGGACGAGGATCTGATCTATCACTTGCCTGCGGCGTGCGTCGCCGTTCTTGGTCCGGGCCTGTTGGTAGGGGGACTGCTGCTGGCTGGCGCTGAGGAGGGGCCACTGATGTCGGGTCGATATGATCCCTCAGAAACTCGCCAAATTTCACTATCTTCTGGCCCCAGCCCTCATCCACGTAGCTCCTGCCGATCTCCACGGGCACCAGCCTCCGCCCGCCAAAGGTGCGCGACAGCAGGTACTCCGGATTATTCCATGGCCGAGCACCCCTGGCGGGCCAGTCTTCCAACAGGCTTGTCAAGATCAGCGGCTCGGGACCTCGATGCGGGTCTGCACGGTCGAGGTACTGCTGGAATGCTGCCATGTCCATGGCATCTGCAGAGACGCGGCATATGGGCTTCTTGACGGGTGGTGTGAATGGCTCGAACGTGGAGAAGGAAGCCAACGCTCGCCCCGGCGCCGCTGTGCGAGTCGACCGGTCGAGCTTGGACCTCTTTGCCGGTGGCGGCGTGATATCGTCAGAGGCCGTCATGGCGCGCAAGCCAGTGTGGTCATTGTATCCTGCAGTAGCCCCCGTATCACCATTGCTGTTGGGATCGCAGACCTTCTCGAAGAGGTCGAAGGCTGTGTCGATCCACTTCCTGCCTCGCGCAACACCGCCGGCGCCAGCAAGTATCAGGGCCAAGTCCAAGGTCCTGACCATCTCCTGTATTGATTGCTCGGCTGCGTCTCTCGCATCCTGACTTGACGGCGCAGACACATCAGCCCCGCTCCCGCCCAGTTCCCGTAATTGTTGGGACGAGGACAGGAACAAGTAGCCGAACTTGAGTATGCTGGCGTCCGTATACAGCTGCCTCCAGCAGAGGGGGAGGTCTTTGTACAGGTATGCATAGAACTTGGAATATGCAATCGATATGATGTCGTTGAGCCTCTTCAACACGAGACCGCCGTCCTCAACACCCCCGCCGCAGCTCGCAGCGTCAATGCCATCGCGCAACTGCCGCATGGCTTGTGCGGACGGCCGCGTGGTGGCATTAGCCCGCCGCCCATCATGCTGCTCGGCAGACCCGTCCGGGCCGACGGCTGCCGGCGACGAGGGAGAAGGGGATAGAGGCACGGCAGCCTCGTATAGAGCAAATAGTCGTGACGCTTGCCGTGACAGGAGATGCACCAGCGGCCCACCGCAGTCGGCTAGGCCGAGCTCAGCCATGTCGCCATTCGCCGTCGTGGCCGCAGCCGTCATGACTTGGTCGCGATCGCCTCCTGCGGGCCCGTCACCCATACCACCCACCAACACTTCCTCGCCGGCAGCAGCAGGGAATTCATCCTGCTCTCTTCGATCCCCTCGCCGGCTGCTCTTGCCCTCGCCGGCCAGTGCTGTTGCTGCTGGTTCCCTCCGGAGGATGTGGTCGCACTCCTCGCTGATGCTCGCGGCCGCAGAGGCACAGAGGGCGCGTAACCTCACAGCTGCATGTGCGCCTGCATGTGCATGTGCGCCTGCCATGGCCACGTCGTCCCCTCCCCTCGGGCTCGCAGCGCGGAGGGGTGTGTGTGTGTGTGTGTGTGTGTGTGTGTGTGACGAGGGGGAAGAGGCGGGACCGATATGTGCCGAGGGGCCTGGAAGGGGGGGTAGCTGAACCTCTTAGGGTGTTGTTGCGTGACGGCTTACTGCAGAAACCTGTGCCACAATGTTGCTGTGGCCTGCATCACAACCTTGAGAGCTGCCGTGTCGAGTCATGGATAAAAGGGGGGGGGGCGGGGCGGTGTGGTTGTTGGGGACTGGGCCACGCCCGTGGAAGTATCTGTACCGAGTGCAGGCAGTACTGCTGCTTGTGCCGGGCTGCTGCCGTGGGCCCGCCCAGCCTGCTCTTGTGGGTGTCGAGCTGAAATGCAATGCGGCTTCTTGCCCGGTCGAGCCCGGTCGGGTGTTGGCTGCACGATTTGCAAATGCACTCAATGGGCTCCGAGAGAAGAGAAGGTACTGTGTGGTTGAAAATGTTGCGCCATGTACGTAGGGGCGCTTCTTCGAGAACGGGCTGAGGGGCCCAGTCTTTTATTTTTTTGCTTCCCCGTCTCTTTCAAAAACAGGGATCAGGCATCCACGCAATAAGGTTGCCATCCACGGCCCCAGCTCCAACTTCTGACGGGCATAAGCGAGACGGATAGAAGCGCAAGCGAGACTCTAGCGGTTCATCATCGTGGAGCAGGTGGGACAAGAGGCAGGGATACACCCACACAGTACCTGGCTGGCTGGCTCCTGGAATGGTGGTCCGCCCCAAGCTCCTCCTCCAGCATGCTTGCTGACCAGGGCTGCTGCCCTTTTGGAAACACTTCCGGAATACACACGGCTCAAGAGACGTATCATGAAGACACCAAAAGGTGGATTTTAGGGGGAAGGGGGTATTTCTCTGCCCAAGAGCGGGTCTAATCGCCCTTTGCTGCTGCGATCCAGTCAAAGCCATTGCCCTACCACTCACACGCAACGGCATCACAGCTTCGTGAATCGAGGCCACCCTTGCGAAATACACTGCTTGGCCAAGCCATGATCCATCAATTACGCCCGCTTATTGAAGAATAAAAGCATCCTTTGCCACCCTGGGTATGTGAAAGCAAAATTTGGGAAAGAAAGAAAGACATGTGCACGCTCATGGCCACCGGGCGCAATTCCACCTCCGAGCCCCAACTTGCCGAGTGCCACCCATACTGAGTGCTGGTCCCATCATCCTCAGATCCGGGTTACCTTGACCCAGAGCTCTGACTGGATGAAGATTCCAGCACTGAATGAATTCCACGGTGAAGGGGGGTTGAGCAGTCCGAAATCGTACCGGCGCAGAAGCTATGATCGAAGCGCAGTCAGCACCAAGTACCAGAACCATGTAGATGCAGCGATGGGCGTCAAGATATTGGGACGTTGACGGTCCGTGGCTGACAACAGCTGATGGGCTGTGGGCCGGTGGCCGATCCGGAGACTGGGGACCTCACCTCAACAAAGATCTTGTTTAGCTCCAGCAGGGCGACAGACCTTCCCAAGCACTGCCATTTACCGTACTTGAATACAAGCTCCCACGTGCTGGTCATCTGCTGGAGCAGCTCCTCGTCCTTGACCTCGAGCCAGCGCTCCGGCCGAAATGTCTCTGCATCGAGGCCATACACACCCTTGTTGTGCTGCACCCCAAACGCCGACCAACCAATCTCCGTGCCCTCGGGCACAGGGATCCCGCGGATGACGTCGCCACCGGGAGGTACAACTGTCGGCATCAAGCCCGTCACGGGCGGGAACACGCGCATCCCCTCTTTGATGACCGCCTGCAGGTACGGGAGGGTACGTGCCTCGTCGTCCGTGATGGGGCTAGAGATTTGACCCTTCGCAGCTGCTGTGCGGATTTCGTGCGCGAGCTTCCTGTAGGCCTGGGGCGAACTCATCAGGTAGAGCATGGTGGTCCGAATAGCCGTGGCGGTCGTGTCAGAGCCCGCGATTATGTTGACCAGGGCTTCTCCCTCGGCTTCCTCCCGGGTCAGGCCGTGCTTGAGGAACGATCCGAGCATATCCTTGCGGTCAATTCCGTTTGGTCCGAGCCGCTCAGCTACCACGCGCTTGGCCACGCTGTTTTCACGACCCAGTCAGCCACGTTCTGCGTAAAGAAAATCAGTGCAACATGTCGGGCAAACCCAATTGTGACTTACCCAATGAATTTCCCAAACCCATGAGGGTCCTTCTCCGAAGGCATGAATCGACGGAGCAGCGGCAACTGCATCATTCTCGCTAGGATTGGCAGGACGCTGACAATCATCATCGCTGGCATGCTGGCCTCCGTTCTCGCGATGTACTCGTGAACATCGGCATCTTGGGTGAGGTGGCCGAAATCTGCACCGAAGGCAATATCACCAATGATGTCCATGGTCAGGTACTGTGCCTTTCTAGCCAGATCCATAGGCCGAAATATGGCACCCTCGGACACATAGTTGCGCTCAATGAGACCGATGAACCCCATGATGCCCTTGTCGATTCCGCGCTCCAGTCCCTCGTTCTCCTTCCCGGCGTACTGCAGATGGGAAATTCTTAGCGGGCTAGCGTCCAAACAGGAATGGGACTGGGTACACAACTGCTTACTCCTGCAGCCATTTTCGCCCGCAGCTCATTGTGCAGGTCATCGTTCCTCTGGGAGATGATGTTGTCACGGGTGGGGTCAAACCGGACGGCGTCGTAGAAATCAGCCTTCTTGTATGTGGAGCGGACAGCCCACATGCGCTTCACGACTTCCGGATCGTCCGTCACGAGGGTATTGGGTCCGACGCGGGCGACATGGCCTGTACACACATTCGTCAGTCAGCAGTGCTCGGAATTTGACCAACACAATGTCTCCCTTGCCGCGATGCGCTCGGCCTCCACAGATGTCTCAGGCCGGCGCGCAAGGACCAACATCTGCATGTCTCGTTTGGTGTTGACGAGGAAGAGATCCGAGAACTTGGGGGCCTGGGTTGTGGCCAACCACCTCTTACCATGGGTATCGCAGGCCGCCTTTAGAGCCAGGTGCATGCTCCCACCAAGGGTGTTACGCAGCATCCACCACTTGCTGAGACCAGCGGACGGTGGCCCAGGAATATGTTTGAGACGGCGCCATGTGGTATAGGTCGAGGCCGAAAAGAATCCGAGGAGGCCTAGGACAAGGAGAACAGCCAGGCTAGAAAGGGAGAAGGCAGTCGCCATTATTCCCCCAGAATGGAGTAAGATGGGATCGAGCACCGCCATTGCTGGGGTAGACTGGGTTTGAGTTTGGTGCAAGGCCACTCAACGAAGTGGGAGAGATGGGCAAAAGAAGTAGATGGGAGGCCAGCAGGAGAGTGAGGTAATGGAGGTTAAGCGAGGATCTGAAAAAGTCGACTTGGGCAGGGAATCATGCCTCGCTTATCTAGGTTTGTGGCATGTGGTATTGACAGCAAGTGAATGGATCCGACAGTCTGGAGACGAAACGGGAATGGATGGTTAAGTGGGAAGGGGGTGGGTCCCCATTGACCTTGTCCATGAGAGTGACATGGCGAAGGGGACGCTAGTGAAGAGGTGACTGGGAATCTTCGGAGGCTAGTGTCTGCATTGGAAAGACCTGATGGGTGGTTTCCACTGTCACTTTTGGCAATTTCCTGTCCGAAGGTGACAGCATGTTTGCTCAAGGACGGCTGAGAGTAGCAGCCGCAGACAAAATCAAGCAGCCATACTAGAAACACAATCTCAGCCCTATTTGAAACGAGCAGAACAAAACAAACATGGACATCGCGCTCATGGCCTATACCGCACGGGTCTTCGCCATGGTGTTGGCGGTGAGAAGAACGGAGAAATCCTTTTGGGGCCGCGTGGGTATGGGAATAGGGGGCATTGTTGAGGTACTGATATTCGGTCACGTAGGCCGCTCCGGCCAACATACGAGGCTCATCCTTCCGCTGTTGAGCCTGGTCAGTTGCAGAGGACGGCCGGGAGGTACAAGACGGGCTGGAATACTGCGTAACACGCCACACAACGTGCAGGACAGGGAACATGGTGAGCGACTGCGTAATGTCCCACCCAACCGGCCAACACACACGGGGCAGACGAGGTAGGGACGCAGAGGGGTTCAAGGTTGCTGGGCTGAGCGTGGTGAGATGCTGTGCCAGAGCTGGATCAGCACACTGGCGTCAATGGATGCTACGCAATCTTTCGGCCTGTCGTTCAAGCCAATAGTCCTCGGGGGCCAGGCCCGCATGCAGGGCCCAAAGCGGATCCGATTGAGTGATGACGGACCGAGGACGGCAATTCAGTCTGTGATTGACAAACATTAGCCTAAGAAAGCAATGGCAACCCCCCTTCTATGAATGTACAGTAGTCTTGGAGAAGGAGAGAGGAGTCGTTGTGGACTCGGTCGGGGTGCTGCCGCGGCAGGGAATGGTGCCCCACGCTGAGCCAACATTTGTACTGACGATGGCTGGTGGTTGCAAAGCACAGACTCTTTTTCTGGCTCCCATGTCGCGATATTCCCTGTCAGGGCCAGCATCCGTCAGGTCCGGCAACTCAAACCGCGGAGAGCCTGCTCCTCTATCCCCGCGCAGGGCGCTTGTTCTACCGTTCACCAGTGAGACGTGTCAAAAAAATAATGTCCGGAGCACCGCGGGAACTGTGGTCAATGGGAATTCCCACGGGAAAGGTAATTGAATTGGATACGCCTTCGCAGTGGCCAGGTTTTGGTGTGTTGCAGCGTGCCGTGCATGGCAAGCTGGTACGACATGCAGGCCGCAGACGGCTTAGATGGACAACAGCAGGCCCAGAGAATCAGGGTTCCTGGTTGGCTCTCGTCAACAGCAAGACACCTGAGAAGGCCTGGTTTCCCCCAGGGCCCTCAAGGATTTCCCGAACCATCAGTGATCTGCCGTTTGAATACAACAGAGGCCAATGGCCCAGTATGAAGGTGGGCAAGCAATCAATAGGCCGTGGTAGTACATGAATTTCGTATACCGCCATAGGCGGGCCGTCAAGTGGTGATGATGATCAGCCAGCAGGCCACGCACAGGAGATTGGTGAGCAACGACTTGGGTGTGGGCGAATGGGCCGGCGTCGAGGCCAGATATGACAGATGCATGAGTGTGGCCTGGAGGCAAGGTTGTCCGGAACTAGCGAAAGGTTAATAAAAGGTAGCATACGGACTAGTCTTGACGTGGTCATCTCAACGGCTTGGTGTGGTGGAAGCAGCCGGGAGAAGCAGTACAGAGACAAGTGACAAGCAACGTCTCGGAGGGGGTAGCCGGGCAATCAAGAGCGAAGCAGGCGCGGCATTAGTCCGGCTGTCTGCACCGCTGATGGAGGAAGAAGCCGAGCACCATGTGAAGTTGGAGGTGAGATGGGAGGGGGAGAGTGCAAAAGGACGCAGAGAGGAAATGAAGTGCAGGAGAGAGCCATAGGCTGGACTTGGCCAAGAGCCGGGGTCAACTGTTACGGCTCAGTGCTCACCCTAGCTGCTTGCCTGCTTGCCTGCTTGCCTGCCAGGTGCTAATAAGTGCTAGTACGCAAGTACAGTACAGTACAGCGGTGGATGCTGCTTCTTCCTCCCCCGAAAAGACCGACGAAGTCGTGATGAGACGGTGTGCGGTGAGACAGGCCTGGCAGGAGGAAGACGTCCCGTGCCGTCCCGCCAACAACCCAAGCTTCCAAACTCCGAGATCCCGCCAACACGCAGGCCAACCTCTTTTGTAACCAACGGCGATTGACTGCTATTCTGTCCAGGAGTTTGGGGGGGGGCATTTAGGTAAGCTTGGTCTGCATGCCAGCGCTCAGACATCTGCACTTTTGGGCCTAAGTACCTAGGTACATTCCAGGGTTCCTCCAGGTTTTCCCAAGCCGGAAGGACGACGAGCAGCCCCCACCCACCCACCCACCTTCCTACCAGAGCAAGTCGTGCCACTTTGTAAGTGTCCCCTCAGCCTGGCCTCTCTTTATCTTTCCTCGGCCTCACCGTGCTACGCTGCATATGCAGGCTGTGTACACCACAGTACACCTTTGTGCAAGGTCTGGCAGTCATGCCTCGTTGTGTGGTCTGCCATTTGCCCCTCTCCATTTCTGTTCTTGCTATGATCTGTCACATCTGTTGTCCATTAGTGTGTGAGTGCCCGTGGCACCTTCGGGTCATTTTGGCCCAGGCCGTACTGACGCCTGAGGGGGGGGCTGCTTTGGCCAAGTTCCAATCAGAAAGGGCACGCCGGCGCCAGTCTCCATTACCGCAGCGGGTCCCGGCCCCGAGGACACCTGCGACGAGATTCAGTCATTGTCTCCAGCTGCCCCAGATATTTTAACGTCTGCCGATGCCCATCTGCTGTCCCCTCCGGATCTACGGGTCCCTTGGAGCTTCCGCCGTCTCGGGCCTGGCCCCGTGCGTTTTTACCTATGGTCGGGGCCGCAGGTCACGGCCTTCCATCTCCAATCCGACTTGCGCCTCGAGACCCACGTTGCACCGACGAGCGCTGGATGCACACTCGCACACGCAGGAGCTGCACCTGAATTGCGGATACTGGCGGTCCCATCCCAGCCAGGCTGCCAGGCAGCCAGGTGACCCCTCTCTCCACGCTGGACTTATCTGCTCTGCTGGTAATGCTGCTGTTGCAGTTGCAGTTTGGCGTGGCTATGGTCAAACGTAAAACTTGAGATGCGATCTGGGCGAGATCCCCCAATTAGGCCCGACACGCCACAGCGGCCGAGGCACTAACCAAAGTACCTTTTGTCTCCCTAGGTACTTTTCGGGTTGTAGGACTGGACTGGACTGGACTGGACTGGACCGATAGGACTTGACTGCGCTCTGTCATCTGCGCCAGCCACCGCGCCTTAGGTCTTAGTCCGATCGGGCCTCAGCCTTAAATGCTATGAGCCTCGCAAACCATCTCCAGCCGCATCAGCAGCATCGGAGGGACACGGCACCGGCGCATGCTCTCGTCTGCTATCCTGCCATCGTCCTCCCGTGCGCATCGCGAGTGTGCCGGTGCGACCAGTGCTCCGACAAGGACAAGGACAAGGGCGAAGTGTGCGCTGGGCCTGCTGGCTTACTGGCCTGCTGGCTTACTGGCTTACTGGCTTGCAACAGCACGCAAAGGTTTTGCGCGTGCGCGTGCGTTGCGCCGGGTTCCTTGTTCCTTCTTCTCCTCCCTTGGTTCCCTTGGTGGTAGCGGAACCACCGAGCTACCACTCTCGCTTAAGCAGCTATACGCAAACTCTCTCTGCTGATACGCTCGTCTATTTGGCCCTCCGTGTTACAGGCCGATTCATCTGCGTCAAGACCTATCAATTTGCAGAGATCAACGGAAACATTCGGCTCCCTGCTTGGGCTCCCTGCTACGCACGCAGCACTGTCCTCCTTCCCAGCAAACCGCCTGCTCTGCTCCTCCGCCTTAGCATTCTTCAAGCTGGTCGCCCCCGCGTCCCGCGAGCCCACCCGCCCCCGTTGCCCCGTTGCCCTCTTGAGCAACAGGTCACTCCGTTGGCTGCTTGGGTCCCTTTAGCCCTTGGTCTTAGTCTACCAGTTGGTTGCAGTTCGGCTCGCTCGCTCACGGCAAGCCGGCCGTGCGACGCAACGGGCGCAATCACACATCGCACTACACCGACCGATGTGCTCTCATGGTGCAAGACCGATCACCAACGCCAATCCAACCCACCTCCTCGCTCCTGCGGCCACACACTCTCTGCCTCTTGCCGAGTCCTTCGCCTCCATTCGAACCCCGGCTCTCTTTTTGACAGTTTTGACATCTGCAGCCACCAGCGTCCCCCGTGCCGCTCATTGCGCCAGATCAACCCCTCCCGCTTGGCCGCCTTACAATGAAATATCCCCTGGGCCACCCGCTTCTTAACGAATCCAAGTGCCCCTGATTTCTTGTTTATCCACGTTCCTCGAGATCGATTCCGGAGCTAGCAAGTCCGGCTTCACGAGGAGCGCATCCCCTGTATCTCTCCATCACCCATCGGGCACAAGGCTGTGCTGGTCTTCCATCTGGCCGGTCTACTCTCGCTCAGAACGATCTATCGACGACGAGGATTTCTGCTTTTAAAATCATGACGGAGAGCCGAGATCAACCAGCCATGGGCGTTGGCCATCTAGAGCCAGACACTAGCAGTGATGACTTTGCCGAAGATGTACGTCGAAAACACGCTGATGGAGAGAACGAGGAGATAGTCTCTCCTGTCCCTGCTGACATCTGAAATAGGACAGGCAGTCCATATTCTCGGACCAAGACTCGGCCCTTGGCTCTGTACGTGACCTCACAGTCATGAATGGGCCCCCCGGTGCTGTACTGACGTGTAAAATTACCTCAGGACATGTCTCTTTTCTCGTCAACAGCTTCTCTAAGGTCTTCTATCTTGAGGAGTATAGAGGAGAACGGGCGAAAGTACCACGGGTACAAGGACGGGAAATATCTCCTTCCAGACGATGAGGTAATGCCCTCCCCCCCCCCCCCCCGGTTATAAGTTTTCCGTTGCACGTGCTGCAGTTCACTGACACTGAACAGCAAGAACTCGACAGGCAAAGTATGTCCCCTTCTACATCTGTCCATGCATCGTACTGACTTGTGGTAGTCTTCCAATATGATCTGTGTCTGCTTACTTTCGACCACACTTTATCATTCGCCCCGTTTACCAAGCTGAACAGAGTGTTGGACGTTGGTTGCGGTGTTGGTGAGTGTGGTTGCACATCACGTATTTGGCATAGCGTTGCAGCTGACAATACCCTCAGGCTATTGGGCATTAGACTTCGGTGAGTTTATAACTATACTTCGCACTCAGCCCTATACTAATTTACATCCCTACCAGCTGAGATGCACCCAGAAGCCCAGGTATTCATTGATGTGCGGCTCACAATGTCGATCCTTGAGGCACTAAGAATCATTGTAGGTCATTGGCGTCGACCTGTCACCAGTGCAACCAGCATAGTAAGGACTTGACCTCACTACACCCTACATATTCTACGTCTATGCTAACACACAAATCAGCGTCGTAAGCCTCGTGATCATCTAGGTCAGGTCAAGAACATGGTGTCGTTGACTGTTTTTCTCCCTAGCCACCGAACGTACAATTTGAGATCGACGATTTGGAAGAAGCATGGAACTTTAGCTACCCTTTTGACTACATCCACGCACTTATGATGACCGGCGCATTTCGAGATTGGCCAAACTTCTACCGACAGGCCTTCGAGTGAGTATTTCCAACCTGCCGCAGGATGAGTTTGCCTGTGTTACTAAATGCTCAACGCGGACGGACAGGAACCTGAATACGAACGGCTGGGTCGAGATCCAAGACATCCACTTCCCGTTGTACTGCGATGACGACACAATGCGGCCGGACGGCTCCGTGAAGCGGTGGAGCGACCTGATGGTCGAGGCCGGGGAGAAATCCGGGTTCGACCTCGGCGCGTGCGGGCGCGCCGGCGACATGATGCACGAGGCCGGCTTCGTCGATATCGTGCGGATTCCATACAAGTGGCCCATCAACGAGTGGCCGCGGGAGCCAAAGTGGAAAGAGGTCGGGCGCAGGACGGCTGTAAACTTCAGGGAAGGGATGACGGCGATAATGATGGCGCTCTTCACGCGCTTCATGGGCTGGACGAAAGAAGAGGTGGAGCAGTTCAGCGCCCAGGTGGACAAGGAGTGGCAGGATACCAGAGTACACGCCTATTTTTGCATATGGGTCACCTACGGGAGGAAGCCGTGATGTGCTCGAGGTCGAGCAGGTTTCGTGCGCACTCAGTGCTATAATGTGTCTACTTTGATGCAGAGACGGTAGGAGATTGCGGTATAAGGGGATCATATGGGAGGCCTTAACACGTTTATGAAAGTATACATAATGACCACATACCCAATTCAAGTATGGATACGTTACAAGACTTAATACAAAGGAATTGTTTTCGAAAGTGTGCGAGGGGCTCCACTGGATAGTGAGCTGGGCTCAACGGAGCTCGCACTGAATACTCGCGACAGGAGGGGACTGAACCTGGATCGAAATGGACACTTGACATGCCACGGTGCGTCCGGATGAAGCGAGTCAGGCGTAGGTTTGATACTTTATTGATGGGACCGAGCTAGGGTTTCCAACTAAGCGTGCTGAGCAGTGTCACATGTTGTCCCCTTCGGATGTCAGGTAACATCGACAGGTACGCTGCACACGTTTATGTATGTAGGCCATATTCCTGCAGAGTTTCAGTTCTGGGATCTGCAAGAATAGTCCTGGCTGGTGTGCTCCGGCAACGTGGTTGGGGTGTAAGAGGGATTCCTTGCCCACTGACAACCAACAGGGCGTGCTGACCGCATAGTGGGAAAGTCCCGTGACCATTCTTTTTCATTTTGTTAGGTCTAAGACATGTCGAAATGTAGTGTGGTATATCATATGTATTAGATTGATTTGATTCTGAATAATAAGGGGCTCTGGATCAGTCCTGTCTCCTGACAGGTGATCACCAATGTACCAGATAGGTAAGAAGGTACTCCAACGTCCAAGCATAGAATTGTGCCTGCTACGCGGGCAACTGTCACATGGAGGGGCATTTAAATGACTCAAGAAATTTCAGATGTTCGAGAGGAACTTCCGACATCACAATCAAATTAAACATGTTGAGTCTATGTCTGTGTGAAGATTCGTAAGATCTGTGGGGCAGACAGAAGATAGCATCAGACCTGAACGTCTCTGGCCTTGCCGTACCCCATAGACACGAGGCATGGCTCTGAATTCTCAACGAAGTCTCTTCCAGGAAGATATCCACTAGCTGAAATTGACAGCAGAATGGAAACACCAGAGCGTTGTAACAAGGAGACTTGATTCCATCCGCCTTCAGTCTTACGTCTACAAGGTGGGAAAATATTCTCGATCGTGACCACAGTCTTTTGGGTAACGGCGACCAGGGGTCTGAAAACCCGTGTTCGAGCCCTCATATCATGCAATAGAGCAGAATGTGAGTCTGAGTGGTAGTATCTGTAACTTGCCTGGCTGAGAGAACGATTTTCAGTGACTGGTTGGGGGATGGGGTTGGCGCAGTCGTACATTCATTCTAGTGTAAAGGCTAGACTTCGACGTCATTTGGCTAAGCTATCATTTTCTGTCATTCAAGGGATGTATAGGTCCAATCTCTGCGAGTGCTCCTTCATTATATGTACCGTCGTGATACGGGACAGCAAAGGATTCCCAAGTGAGCACCAAGTTTGGGGTCTGTGGCTTCGAATAGGTAAGTTGCAAAACTTACCATGTGGAGGTCCAAATTCTCTTCTATATGGATTGTAGCCCCGTGAAACTGATTGCTGATCCGCTGCCGTCATTATATTACACCGACGCGGCAGTGGTCTGGAGTAACCGTTACACTCACACTGAGGCTGGGGGCAAGATTCCTGGCACCTCATACAATCAGACAGACAGTCTGATACAGAGACCCCTGCTACCCAACAACTCCATAAGCATTAAATTCCACCAGGAAACCACTGGCAAGGTGGCCGATTTGGTTAGGCGTCAAGTTTCGACTTACGGCGCTGATGATCCCAAGTTCAAGCTGAGTTGGTATCAGTAAAATATCAGCGATGGTCTGCAAAAGACGGAGGTATTTTCTGACTCTTCGGAGGGTCTTTTTGCCTTTTTGCCCTGTCTTTCCACCGTCTACTCCTTCTTCCTGGCTGCGACCACAATGGAACAAACAAGCAACGACATCTTGGCCTCGAAGCCGTCGAAGAATCGCCAGGCAATCCTTGAAGCTGCTAAACGGTGAGGCCGCAGCAATAATTGAGAACAGCGGACACAGGAAGAAGGACGGCTGCCCTTTCAACTTTTTGCAACTCCTCCGCCCCCCAATGTCGACTGCACGGTCGAGGCCACATATGGAAGGTGTCCATTCACTCATCTAGATGGGCTGATGCTCACCACTGGCATTGTCCTTCCAGATACAAGGACGGCGATAGGCGCAAATGGTGCGCGAGGAACTGTCTTCCTTCATTTTGTGACTTCCAGACAAGCGCAAATTAAGGAAGAGCACATAGGGTAACAATAGGGCAACGGACTTGAGAGTGATGCCGCCCTCGTCTCTCTTTGGGTTCTAGACACTCGCCTTCGCACGATGCCGTTCACATACTGCCAGGACAGCTCGAGCCTTGGGGCTCTGTGGATTCTCAGCTGATGGTCTCTTCTGCAATTCAGTAGCTGTTTTGAAATCCAGTCGTCCAAAAGAAACGCAGAAGCTTCATTATTCCCCTCTGTGCGTTGTTTCTAGCATACGAGGGGATTGGGATGTCTGAAGTGCGACCTGACTTTCTGGAAAGCCAGTTTGCGGCAAACCTCCAATGCGAGTCTTCCCCATCTTCTATAAGGACGGCACTGATTTCTTTTTCTTTTTCCTTTTTTTTTTTGGGAGGGGGGGGGGGACGGAATCGACAGAATCTCGTGAGAACACAAAGCAAGCTGGTTCGTGCCAATTATAACAGCAGTGGTTTAGTGAGTGTGAGATCAGCTCGGGAGCAGCTGTTGTGTCGTCTTTGAGCCCTTAATCTGGACCGGAAATTGTAATCACGATCGATTTTGAACTAATTCGAAGTCAGTACCTAGTTACTGCAAGGCCCATTTTTCTTGTCAGTTGTGCAAGGCGTGCAAAGGTGATCTGGAAGTCAGCGAAGAGTCGGCGCATTGGCCCGGCCTCCAGCGGCTGACGGCCATCGGCTCGGCTCCTAGCAGGGGTACCGATTCTCTGGGACAACGGCCGCTGGTACGTGCTCTAAAGTACCGAGTGACGTCCCAGGGGTGAGCTGACAGAAGAACGCGTCTCGCAGCGGACCGCGTCTTAGTCCATGCCCACCAACCCAGGTAAACAGCTTCCACATGCGCCCCACCATTCTCTGCGGCAACTTCTCCTTGAATTTGGTTCCGTCTGGTCTGTTCTGCTCTGTTCGCACGAGGCATTCATAGATCACACGCTTCTTGACAGTAAAAAGACATCCTTTCGCGAGCATTGTACTTGCAGTCTGCATTCGAGTTGGCCAAGCCTCAAAGACGCGTCGCATCTGGTCCAAGTTCAGTCCACCCCCGTCCGCATCCTCTCCGGCTTCACCACACTCGACCACAATTCGCCTCCCCGGCCTCGACAAAGCTGCCATTGGGAAGCCGATCGTCACCCCGAGACGGTCACCTGCTCATCTCATTATATCCAACTTGTCCTGCCTAGAACGACACCCCTATGAAGCTGCAATGAAATTCAACAGACGCGTCCAGCTTCAATAATTAGCCATGTATCTACCGCGTTCCCTCATCTCGAAACTGTACTTGCACCTGCAAAGCACATGCCACCCGCTCTCGCCGCCCGTCCTCATCCTCGTCGCCCTCGAGCCCGATGCCCTCTGCGGCTGCAGGATCCTCACCCGGCTCCTGAAGAACGACTATATCCCACACAAGATCCAACCTGTCGCCGGCTATGGAGACCTGGAGCGCATCGGCAGGGAGCATGTGAGCCCACTCATGCAGCAGAATGGAGGTGCCGGAGGAGTTGTTGTGTGCCTCGGCGTCGGAGGCATGGTCGATCTGGGTGCCGTGCTAGGCCTTGAGCCAGAGGGCGAAGAGACGACATTTGGCGGTGTCGAGGTCTGGGTCCTGGACTCACGCCGCCCTTGGAACCTGGGCAACGTGTTTGGGGGCTTCCCTCTCGAGCCAGATATCGAAGGCGGCTCCAGTTACCAGACGCGAACGCCCATCGGCGTTACGGCTGGTCGGATTGACCGCGCATATAAACCCGGCAAGGGAGGAGTAGTGGTTTTTGATGATGGCGATATCGAAGACGAACTTGGCCCCCAAAGAGACGCGTATATGGCGCTTATGGAGATGCCTGACGTGGAAGACAATGGCGAGGACCTGGGGGACAGCGATTCGGAAAGCGAGGACGAGCCAGAGGAAGATTTGTTCCAGTCATCACCGCGGGCTGGTCAGAAGCGGAAATCTTGGTCTGACCCGGACGAGGACGACGACAGCGATGATGATGAGGACCGGCCACGCCAGAGGAGGAGAAGCAATTCTGTAAGTGTGCATGCTGAAACATGAAATGGCCGCCAGAGCAAGAACTGATCAACCCCACATAGTCCACTCCCATTCCAGAGTCTCCGCAGAGACCAAAACAGCGTGGGCTGCTGTCCCTACGCGACCAGGCTCTCATGTCCTCGGATGGTCTGGGTGATGACCCACCCACTGCTGCGCAACCGCCAAAACAACCTTCAGTCCGCACACTAAGGAGGCGTCTCCTCCGCCTGAGGCGCGAGAATGAGGCGATTCTGCGAGACTACTACCGTATCGGCGCGTCGTACTCAGAGCCCATCTCATCCATGGTCTACTCCTTGGCTTCGGAATTGGGCCGCGAGGATAATGACATCCTGTGGTTGGCAATCGTCGGTGTCACATCCATGGAGCTGTATGGGCGGTCATCGGCTGGCGTCGCGGTGCCCATGAGGAGTTCTGAGTCCAAAAACACGTCGGGATGGCTGGGCATGCGCGGCGCCAGGATACGGCAACTACTGCGCGACGAAGTTCGCCGTCTCAACCCCCCAGCGCTTGAGAATACGAACGGTAGGGTGGCCCCAGAAGCCACAGGAGTCATACCCACGACGGCACGGAGTCCCGAAGACATGAGCATCCGACTGTCTCCTGAACCACGGTTCCTCTTGATCAGGCATTGGAGCCTCTACGACAGCATGCTGCACTCGCCTTACATGTTCTCGCGCCTGAAGACATACAGTGAAAACGGGTTGAAACGTCTGCACAAGCTCCTCGCCAAGATGGGCGTGAGCCTAATTCAGTGCAAGCAAAGCTACACGCACATGGACATGATGCTGAAAAGGGAGTTGCGTTCCAAGCTGCTCAAATACGCCTCGATGTACAACCTCGACGATATGGTGCCTACCGTCGAGTCAGACGGCAAGGACCGCGCAGGTGCCAAAGATGGCTGGGGATTCGTCCGGAGTTGGGGCTGGCGCGCCACCCTGAGCGCGCAGGACATTGGCGTGGTCGTCGGAGCTCTCCTGGAGGTGGGCAGGCATGCTTCATTGCCCAGCTCCGTGTCTCAGGAAGGAGCGTCTCAGCAGAGCGTCGACGGCGGCGCTGATCAAATTGCCGCGCAGGGAGAAGAGTGGGTCTCCAGATTCTGGGACGCGTATGATGCGCTTGAAGAGTAAGTAATCAGCGACTAGAAGGCATTGAACGTGAAGGGCTAACAATCTGCAGCGTCGAAGCGCTCAAGGCTGGCCTCCCGACGGCACAATACTTGCACAAGGCCATCTTCAACACCGGCACCGCCGTCTTGAAGAAGAAGCAGATCTCACATCTGCGGGCGTTCCGCATGTGTATCGTCAAGGACAGCGCAGAAGCGTCGATATTCAACCACCCGGGGGCGCTCACCAAGCTCTCCCTCTGGATCGGCGAAGCCCTCTCGGAGCAGGAGAAGGACTCGACAGGAAAACTCGCCCACGCAGGTCGCGGCACCCCCTTGGTGGTAGCCAGTCTGAACGAGAAGCGAGGCGTGTACATTGTTGTCGGCACTGGCGGTGGCGGTGGCCCGGACATGGCGTTCCTGGACCGGGAGGCGGCCAAGAAGAAGGAGCAGCTGAAGCAGGAGAAGGCCAAGGCGAAAGAGCAGAGCAGGCGGAACAAGCAGAAGATCCGCGAACAGCAGAGGGCCGCCAGGCGGGCTGCAGGGGATGACGACGAAGACGATGACCTGGAGGACGAGACCGAGTCGGAGGGCTCTGATGTGTCGGATTCGGACGACGAGGATGACGATGATGACGAGTCCCGCGGCAAGGGCTTCGGGCTGAACCGGTTCGGCGTGGCGTTCCAGGACGTCGTCGCCGAAACCAACGCGCGCGTCCGGATCGACAGCTTCGAGCACTGTGTCGTGGAGGTGAGGAAGGATGATCTCTCCGGGTTCCTGGAGAGCCTGTCCTCGAAAGCTGTGGTCGGATAGAGGTGTGGTTCGGCCTGCCTCTGGGCTTTCCCATGCCTCTTTTGCTATTCTCTCACCAAGAGCTGGACGATAACCGGCATTTCGACACCAGGAGCCAGGCGTTGATGGTCTTTTTCGTGCGCGATCACGTTGCGTTGCGGTGGACGGAGCGGGGGGCTGTTCTTGCTCTGCCTTGTGCCGGTTGCCATTTCGGCAGCACAGGCGGCGGCGGCGGCGGGATTCATCGGATGAGCGGGTGCATAATGAGGCAAGACTACATGTATACACACAGACACAAGTATATATTTAACACCGTTTGATTAAGATATCACCGCCCTATGGTTTGGCTTAGCTGTTGGTCACAAATGTCTACATGAGCAAGTGATTCCAGTGCATGTAGAAGATGGCAAGGGGGTTCCGCGTAGTCCTTCAGGAGTGTTAGTCTCAGCCTACCAGTGCCGTGGAAAGGCATCCTCTTATTTACTCGTGCACCACCTAATCCGCCATGCCTGTATGGACCTGTTGGCGGAGACTGGTTATAATAACACGCTCATGATATGGGGCGGTGGAGGACAATCATATCCACAACGGCCCTGCACAAGTAGCAAACACGAGCTCGATATCATGGGTCACACAACAGAATAGGCAATGCATTGAGCCTCATTGGGCCCATACGAGGTGAGCAGTATTTGATTGGGAGTGTTTGTACCTCTTTCTGAGTGCATACGTAATATGGTTCGAAACATCTGAAATCTGCGGCGCATTGGTTGCTGGGCAGAAAGCTTGTCTGACAGCCTGGGCCCGACTCGGCAGCGGCCGTGGTGGTGGTGGTGGTGCATCCAGGCGAATGGAGCTGGCGATAGAGAGGCGAACGGAGGACGAAGGTCGTACAGGGTGAGGCGGTAGATGCAGGCACGGCAACCTTAAAGTTCCGGAGGCCAACGACGATGAGCCAGGCGCGTCTTTGTCGCCACCCCGTGACGGTACGATGTTTCGGTGATTAGGTATGGAGCAGGAAAAGTGCACTGCCGGCTGGCTCCCTCATGATGTTTCTTGGATCCCAGTCCAGAGGGACGCGGCTCGACGACGGACTCGATCTAGAACCCAGAACCTGGGAACCCACGCACGGCTGGCACGCACGCGCAGACGTTGGTGGCAGTCGGAGGTCCTATTCACGGCTGGGCCACTCACTGGCCGAATGGGTCGGCGCTAATTAGGGTGCTTTCTCGAGGCCAACGCAGCTAACTGCCCGTGCTATTTTGGCGGCGAGGAGAGGGGCACTGACGTACCCCTTAATTGCTGCACCATCCCACCAGCCAGCCAGCCCAGGACATCGGCCAGGACCTAAGGACCCCGACCAGGATGTCCAGAGCCCTTTCTCGGTGGGCCTGGCTGGTCTTGGCAGGTAAGCTTGACCATTCCCTCGCCCTGCTGCCCTGTCAAGCCTGTTGCCCGCACGCCTCTCAACCCCCCCGTTGACCCTCACCCACCCTGACCCTCGCCCGCCTTATTGTTACCTGTTATTCACCCTTACCAAGCAAGAGGGCTGGAGGGACCTCCAACGGGTGGCCCATCCCAGTCCAGCCCGCACCCGCCGGTGCCACCACCACGATTACCCCCCCAAGCGGCGCAACTGCTCCTCCTGCCTCCAGCCTGCATCCTCTTTCCTCTCGCCAACTCCTACAAAACAAACAACGCCTCCCTGATAAGACGACGTGGAAGAGCAGAGAGGAAAGAGTATACACACAGCCACCCAACTGTTCTTGTTGCGATCACCTCCAGAGCCGCGAGCCTGACCCTGCCTGCATCATCAGCCAAGTCAGTCTCCACGCCCACGCCCACGCCCACGCCCACGCATTGCAGTAGCAGCAGCAGCACACCCCTCCGGGAGTACGCAGGTACACACACGGTCCAGGGTCTCTCTCTCTCTCTCTCCAGCAAGTCGCAGCACGAGAAACATATCTAGCCCACCTACAGCCCACTGCACATACAATCAAGTCAGTCAGTACCTGGACTACTACATACATACGTACATCAGCGAGCCTCGTCGTCGCAGAAAAAGCCCCCCCTTCGCACCGACACCAACACGCACCCTCCTCCAACACAGACCCAGACTGACTGCCACCCGTCAGCGCTGCCAGTGCTGCTGACGACCTCCGGATATGGGCAAATCGTAAGTGTGCCTTTCCCCTCCTTCCCTTCTCTTTGCGAGCCGGTTCCTTTCCCCCGGTACACGCTGTGCAAATTGCCGGGTCGAGCTGGACGATACGCGGCTCCCGGAACAATGCGATTCAAACCCAACGCGGCGGTTTCCCTTTTAAACACCGCACCGCAAATCCGCAAGCATGGGCATCGACGCTCGACACAAACACGCAGGGATACACCACCACCGCCACCAGGGCACTCGAGCTCGAGTTGCCCCTCCCCCCATTGACGCAATGACCATCCCCTCCCATGCTGCTCACGACGAGCCGCATCGTCGCTCATCATCCCACCACGAACCCTCTATCTGTGCCGATCAGCCTCGGATCATCATGGCAAGGCTGACCTAGACACGCGCAAAACAGACAGTCCAAGCTCTCGCAAGAGCAGCTGGCCGAACTGCAAAAGTCCACACACTTTGACAAGAAGGAGCTGCAACAATGGTACAAGGGTGCGCATAATTCCTCCCCATCAATCTCCTTGATCCGCTCGATACCGTGCCCACCAGCGGGCGTCGCGCCTCTTCATTCTCATCCTCGATCCCAAATTTGTACCCGATTTCTCCATTCCGGCTGGGGGGTTTCTGGTGTCTCAGCGAGAGCGAGACCAGCCAAGAACACCCCGAAGGTCTCGTGACACAGCGCGCGCAACACCGCCGCCGAATCACTTCGGGGGAAGTAGGAGCGGAGATCACACACAAACACAAAAGAACACACAGCAAAAGACCGAAGATGGGCGTGGGCTGACATTGGCGCACGCGCGCGCGTAAAACAGGCTTCCTCAAGGACTGCCCCTCGGGCATGCTCACCAAGGACGAGTTCCAAAAGATCTACCGGCAGTTCTTTCCCTTCGGTGACCCGTCGAGTTTTGCAGATTATGTCTTCAACGTGTTTGACAGCGACAAGTCCGGGACCATCGACTTCAAGGAGTTCATCTGCGCGCTGAGCGTCACGTCCCGGGGCAAGATGGAGGACAAGCTCGACTGGGCCTTCCAGCTGTACGACATTGACGGCGACGGCAAGATCAGCTACGATGAGATGCTCAAGATCGTCGAGGCTATTTACAAGATGGTACGCAGGCAAGACGATCGCATTTTCTTGCAACCGCTGCCCCGCCCCAGCCGGTCCCGCGCCACACGTGACGAGCTGGTTTGGGCGGGACGAGGGTGGCGGCCCTGTAAGACCGATTACTTGGACTTGTTGGCTAACAGACGTGCTCCACAACAGGTCGGCTCTATGGTTAAGCTGCCGGAAGACGAGGACACGCCCGAGAAGCGGGTGAAGAAGATCTTCCGGATGATGGACAAGGACGAGAACGGGAGCCTCGACATGGAGGAGTTCAAGGAGGGCAGCAAACGCGACGAGACCATCGTCTCCGCGTTGTCGCTGTACGACGGCCTGGTCTAGCGCCCCTCACCCTACAAGTAGTGCAAGCATCCCGTGGGCATGGGGTATTCCGCTGAGCATTGGCATGGGCCGTGGTCAGGAATGGAGAGGGATCAAGGATGAGTGTGGTTGGAGAGGGCAGGATCGAACTGAGAGCCAGGGGAAGAAGGGCTGACGGCAGGAGGGCCTTTTTGTTCTTTTATTTTGAATTGCGCTCTCAGAAACTTCCCTAGCTTGGGTCTATCGTAGCAAATACATGCTTTTTTATGGTTCATCGCGGATCCTATGGTGGAGAATGTCTCAGGGGTTCGTCTTTACGATTCAGCATGGCAGTCGCCTACATGCGTTGACAGTGTAGCTCTTAAGCCCCATTCACCGTAGGCGCATGTATATGTCGTCTTCGGCCGCATCCGGAGACCAAATGTCACGGGTAGCACAAGCAACAGACTCGCCAGTCCAGTTTTTCGTCTTCTTTTCCTAGCCTGAAGTCATGATGGGATATTACTGCGTATTACATTGTAGCGCGAACCCTTCATTTGCGGCGAAGAGAGAAAGCAAACACCCCGCTAAACCAAACGTTTCCCCCGGTGATCCAAAAAGAACACAAAGAGTCCCCTCGCGAGAAGGCCCCAAAAGCCTCAGTAAATATGAACACGTGCAGCGCGCAAAGAAATAATTCAGAGAGAGTTTTGATGAGCCGCTTAGGACGAGCCGTAGGCCTGGTTGATCTCCTTCTGGTACTTCTTCACGATCCCCTTCCGATTCAGCTTTTGCGCCGCGGTCACGAGACCCTGTCGACAGTGTTAGCATGAATCCCAACTGAATGGCACTTAGAGAAACCAGGACAGTTTTGGGGTACTCACGTTCTGTGGTGTCCACTCCTCGTCGCTGAGGACCACGCCCTCGATGATCTCGATGCCCGCCAGGCCGCCCGCACGCCCGGCGTTTTGCAGCTCCTTCAGCACCACGCCGTTCAGCTTCTTGGAGTGCACCAGCTCCTCGAGCGAGGAGCCCTCGACCCCGTTGTCGGACGCCAGCTTCTTGAGCGCCGGCTCCGCGGGCACGATGATGGCGATGGGCTTGGCCTTGGAGTCGTCGGCGAAGACGCAGATGTTGGCCACCACGTGGGCGGACCGGTAGACCGACTCGAGCTTCTCGAGGGCGATGTACTCGCCGTTAAGCGTCTTGACCAGGTTCTTCTTGCGGTCGATCAGCTTGAGGTGACCGTTCGAGTCGAACTCGCCAATGTCGCCCGTTTTGAACCATCCGTCCGAAGTCATGGCCTCGGCGGTCTCCTTGTCGTTCTGGTAGTAGCCGTCCATGATGCTGGGTCCGCGCAGCCAGACCTCGCCCTGTGCATGGGGCTTGTTGGTAGCGAAGTAGCCGGCATCGGGGAAGTCGACCAGCTTCGCCTCAACGGACGCGGGCATGGCGCCGATGCTCTCGGATGTCCACTCCATGGGGTTCTGGAGGGTTCCCATGGCTGTCGTCTCGGTCAAACCATAGCCAATAATCATGGGGCAGATAGCCATGGAGATGAACCGCTGAGTATCCTTCGCGACAGGGCCTCCTCCGTTCAGACACAGCTTCAAGCGGCCACCTGTAGCCTCCTTGATCTTCTTGAATACCACCGCATCCAGGATCCCGGAGCCCGGCAAGCCGTAGTTCATGAGGGTGCCCTTTGCCCACAGCGCGCCCCAGAAGAGGTTCTTGACAACAGCGCTTCCCCCATTTACCTTGCCAATGATGCCCTTCTTGACGTTCTCCCAAACAGCGGGCACACCGACCAGGACACTGGGCTTGAACTCTCGGATGTCACCGTTACACTTGCGTACAGAAGCGTCAGAGAGTGTCTTGGGGTTGCCGTAGCCCAGCGTTGTACCCCAGTGCAGGGCAGCGTTCTCAAATACGAATTCCAGGATATGCGCCAGGGGCAGGTAGGTCAAGAGGCCGTCGCCCGGGCCAATGAAAGGCTGCACTACCACACTGACACCAGCAACCGCAGCAATCACGTTGCTGTGCTTGAGCGGGACGCCCTTTGGCGTGCCGGTGGATCCTGAGGTGTACATGATGCAGCAGAGGTCCTCGGGCTTTGGCGGAACTGGCTCGGCGGGGTTCTCCTCGCCCAGCTTCCTCAGGTCGTCGAAGCTTATGATCTTGACGTTGGGGTACGCGGCGGTAAGTTTCTCGGCGTGCTCCTTCTTGAGCTCGTTCTGGCTGTTCCAGATGACGTGCCTGACCTCGGTCGCGTCCTTGAGGACGTTTGTCAGGGTCGGCAGCAGGTGTGGGTCGAGGAAGATGGCCTTGGCCTTGGTGGCGACCATGGAGTGGCGCAAACCCTCCTCTCCTAGAGTGTCGTATGCGGTGACGATGGGCATGGACTGGGAGGAGGCGCCGTGCGACAGGGCCAGCCATGAGGAGCTCGTGGCGGCGAAGATGTGGACCCTGTCCTCCTTCTCGAGGCCGAGCTTCCGCAGGCCGGAGCCGATCTGCAGCATGAGCTTCTCATACTCGGAGTAGGTCTGGTACTCGTAGCCGCTGAGCTCGAAGTAGGTCCACTGCTTGTCTACCTCGCGCTCCTCACCGTCCACGATCTTCTTAACCTTCTTGGTCTCCTGGTGGGTGCGGACGAGTTTCCGCGAGCCCATGCACTTTGCGTTTCCATATTTCTCGACGGATGCGCGGACGAGCTCGTAGATGGTGGAGATGTTTGGGCCGGGCTTTGCGACAAGGTCGGGGATGGAGCCCGGGAGGCGACGGATGGGAGTCTCGCCCTCTACCGGCTTCTGGCCGGGGACCTCGACGGAGAATGGGGGCTTCGCCTGCAGGCGTGGCTCAATGTTAACCATGATGATGGCTGGGTATCACAGAGGAGGGCGTTAAAGGGGGAGGGCGGGGAGGAAAATGTGGCGCTGTCTCAGGGACTGGCCAGAGGAAGTGGCCGGGTGAATATAGAGGAAATAGAAAAGGGGTGCAAGATGGGGGGGGAGGAGGAGCAATTGGGGGGGGAATGAAAGAAGATTCCAAGTCTGCCAAGAGGTTGAGGAAAGCGAAAGGCAAATAGTCCAGGCTACCAATTTGGGCCGAGCAAGAGACAAGACAAGAGAGGCGAGACGTCAAGACGAAGAGCTCCAGGTCCAGGTCCAGGTCCAGGTCGAGTTAGCAGTGCCGGGTACCAGGGTTGGCTCGAGCTCCCGCAATGGCAAGATGTGGCAGAGGTCGATATGACGTCCCCAATGCTATCCCCAGTCCAAGCTCGGGCTAGTCTGCAATTGGAGAGCACCTACCGTTGCACGGTACCTCCCCGACCCAGCCCTGCAATACCGCAGGTGTTGTACATGCAGCAGTGACGAGGCTGTTGCAGCAGGCTTGCCTACAGTGGGCGGACAAAAGTTCCGCCACACCACCAAGCCCCCATACAAATAAGCACTTTTTAAACTTATATAACTCCCTTAAATAGGCTTAAAAATTTTCAAACTAAAATTCTATAAATACTTTAAAGTTTACTCTATTATATATATTTTTCTTGATTTTTAAAAGAATTTATTTAATAAGGGTGTCTAAGGGGTATTTTTTAAAGAAAAGGAGCTGTTAGTGTATTTTATCTAGTCCCCTATAGGTATAGTGGGTTTTAGTGGGGTAAGGTCTTTTTAGGTACTAGCTTATAGTAGCTTATAGGGCTAGGGTCCCTATAGAGTTTTTCTAAAAATATAGGTTAACTACTTTAACTAAATATAACTCTTTTAATTTTAATTTTAATCTCTATTTTTTTTAAATATATTAAAGCTATACTTTTATAGAATATTAAACTATTTAGTATATACTTATAAGTTTTTTATAGAATTAATTATATAAGATATAAAAAGTAGTGTTTTAGTGGATTTTTGCTGGCTTAACAGCTGATGTGGCGGAACTTTTGTCCCCCGACTGTACGTGGTAGACAGCTAATTGCTTACCCACACAGCCATGACTTACTCCCAGGGCTGCTGCAGGGATCGAGCTGCCTGCTGCTCTGGTGGGTACCGATTAATGATCAGCACTCTGCTCAGCATCTGTCTACCTGTCATGTCGACATGTCTGTGCCATCTAGAAATTCACATATGCTATGACAATCTCATCTTTCTGAAGAAGAGTGCAGTACCCAGCTGGGTGGTAGGTACTAACGGTATAATACCGAGGGCCTTCGTTGCCCGTGTCTCTTGTGCCGTGTCAGAACCTCGGCCAGAGGCGACTTCTCCAATCCTGTGACGAGATGAACAATGCAGAGTACGACCTCAACAATCCGTCCTGCATCTCCAACGCCTTGGTCTAGTTCCCCTGCCCCTGACGAAGTGCAGGCCAGACAGATCATATTCCATCTTCCGCGGTGACAACAGACAAACATTGTTCGCAGTAACTTTAAATCACATATAGATGCTTCTCATTGGAGTTCCCATCTTCAGGGTGCCCACTGCTCGGAGAAGACGGCCAAGTATAGCAGGAAGCCAAGGACTACGGGCTAGCCAAGACTTCCTTCCCATGTACAGCAATGGGTCCCTTCTCATGCGAGCCGAATTGCTGGGACCCCGTGCTGTGGATACCGGGCCGCTTTGTCTTCTCCCGTACCCTTCTTTGCAAAATAACAAATCACAAGACATATTCACACAGAACCAGCCAAACCGCGCCCAAACTCCTTGGCGCCCTGCCACTCGTCTGCTCGACAGACGACTTGCCTGAAAGCTGAAGCACGGCTCAATCTCTTTCAGCCCCGTCCAAGACCACCTCACAAGATCTCAGCCACGGCCCAGACGAGCCCGCCAAGCCAGCACTGAATGGCTGAAGCCGTTGACGGGCTCCTTGGCCTCCTAGGCCCAGAGATCTTGGACCCGGAAGAAGGCTAGTACGCAACCCGCACACCCACGGGGCCAAGGAACAATTTCACACGCGGGGAGGTGGAGAGAGAGAGAGAGGAGGGTGACATCGCGGTCAAGTGACAGCCAGAGTATGTGTGTGTGAGAGAGGAAAGAGTCCGGTGTTTCTGACTATCGAATCCTTTTGCCCCCCTAGTAGAGGCCTTCCTGCTTTTCTCCCAGAGCATCCCATCCAACAACGAGCTGGGCATTGTCGACCCGAAATCCTCCACCGTCGAGCTCACCGTTAATGGCCGTGACCTGACCGTCACCCAGTCCCCCAGCGTGCTGTCATCCAACAGGGCTGGGGGGACCACGGGGGCAGGTATGTACAACTCGATCCTTGTCACCATATCACCACCACCAACCCGTGCACCGGAGAACACTACTTAGTTTTACCCATGAGAATTGTTAACATTTTGAATTCACAGTGGTGTGGAAGGTAACGCCCATGTTCGCCTCATGGCTAGCCTCACCCACAAACATCCTCTTCCGGACCGGCATCCTCTCATCATCCTCCACCGTCCTGGAACTAGGCTGCGGCGTCTCCGCCGTGGTAGGTCTCGCCCTCGCCCCGCTCGTCGCCCGCTACGTGCTATCAGACCAGCCCTACGTCGCCCGCTTCGTGGAGCAGAACCTGGAGCAGAACCGGAGGGCCCTGGTACCGTCAGGTAGGCAACCCGCCGGCAGGCGGGGCAAGGGGGGCAAGGCTGGCGCTTCTTCTTCTTCTTCTTCGTCATTATCAGGCACGGGTGCGGGCGCGGCAGCTGGGAACATAGCCTTCCACCCCCTGGACTGGGAGGCCGACACCCCGACCGCCGAGCTGACCGGGCGCGGCGCGGCAGCGAGGTCCTTCGACCTCGTCCTGGGCTGCGACTGCGTCTACAACGACGCGCTGGTCCAGCCCTTTGCGCAGACGTGTGTGGACGCCTGCCGGCTGCGGTCCGTGGACGACGACAGCGAGGAGCCGTGCGTGTGCCTGGTTGCCCAGCAGCTGCGGTCCCCGGACGTCTTCGAGGCATGGCTGCGCGAGACCTGCGCGAAGGGGTTCAGGGTCTGGAGGGTGCCCGATGCCCAGCTGCCTGAGGGGCTGAGGAGTGATATGGGGTTTGTCGTCCACGTCGGTGTTCTCAGGTGAGCGGGCATGGGTGTGGGGATGAGATCAAAACTAGGGTCAGGAACATTGCGGAACCTGAGGCTGGCATATCTGCATGTGAGACGATCACTACGGCCTTGGTGGATATGAGAAGGTCCCAGAGAAGTTGGTTTTTGGCCCACATAGATCAGCACTGTGTAAATCGTCTCTACGAAAAGCAGTCAGTGGTGAACCCGACCACTTTTTCCCAATAAAGCCATTGGCATGGAGGCACTTCACGATTGAGTCACTGTACGAGTCGGAGGCGCGTTGAACATCGAACATATTCATCATTCCTCGTTTCCAGAGGTCGCTAGGTAATCCTTTTGTAATTTTTCACTCAAACCCACCGACAGGAATGACAGCCCTGCGGTTTTCACAATAAGTGGCCCGTAGGCCCTCCAATGAAACAATTTCAACCGCATGTCGGTCCAGACATGTAACGCCCATACAGTATAAAAGCAGTCTGTGAAACTACCACTCCAGCGGCTCCTTCTTCTCCTCGCCACGATTTGTGGTCGGGACGGGGATAGCCTTCGCAGCGAGCTTGCCACCCTGGCCCTTCCTCTTCAGGTATGAGGTGCCGTCGAGCCACGGCGTCTCGCGCGTCATCTTCTTCTCGAACTCGGAGATCTTGTCCTCCATCTGCAGGGTCAGCCCGATGTCGTCGAGGCCGTTGATCAGGCAGTGTTTCCTGAACTCCTCGACGTCGAAGCTGCAGATGACGTTGCCAGAAGCGTCCTTGATGGTCTGGTTCGGCAGGTCGACCTCAACCTCCCTGCCGGCGCGGGCCTCGGCGGCGATGGCGTCGAGATGACCTTGGTCCTTGATAGGAATGGGCAGCATGCCGTTCTTGAAGGTGTTGTTGAAGAAGATGTCGGCGAAGGAAGGCGCGATGACACACCTGATGCCGAAGTCGTTCAGGGCCCAAGGGGCGTGCTCACGGGAGCTACCACACCCGAAGTTGGGTCCAGTAACGACGAGGATCTTGGCACTTCGGTACGGCTCCTTGTTGAGGACGAAGTCGGCGTTCTCCTTTCCGTCGGGGTTGAAGCGCAACTCGTAGAACAGAGCAGATCCAAGGCCGGTTCGCTTGATTGTCTTGAGGAATTGCTTAGGGATGATGGCATCGGTGTCGACGTTGGACCGCTCCAGGGGAGCAGCAATGCCCTTGAGGTTGGTGAACTTGGGGAGGCCGGTGGATGAGCCGCCAGCAGTCGTGTTGGTGTGAGGTCCGTTGTTGTCCTTGGGGATGTCCGCAAGGTTGTCCTTATCCGACTCATCACCAGACAGGTTCTCGTCGTGTGCAGGAGGCTCCGGTGCTGCCTTGAATGCCTCGATGTGAGGGCTGGACTGGTACTCAGTCAGTTTCCTCACGTCGGCCAGCTTGCCAACGATTGCGGCGGCGGCAGCCATGACTGGAGACATGAGATGTGTCCGCCCTTGGGCACCCTGGCGACCTTCAAAGTTACGGTTGCTGGTACTCGCACAACGCTCCTTGGGTGACAGAATGTCGGGGTTCATGCCGAGGCACATACTGCACCCAGCCTCACGCCACTCGAACCCTGCTTCGGTAAAGATCTTGTCCAATCCCTCCTCTTCGGCCTGGTCCTTGACAATTCCTGAGCCCGGGACGATCATGGCCCTCTTGATGTTGCTAGCAACCTTCTTGCCCTTGACTACTGAAGCAGCAGCGCGCAAATCCTCGATTCTGGAATTTGTGCAGGAGCCAATGAAGACCTTGTCAACAACGACATCCTCCATGGGTGTGCCAGGAGTGAGGCCCATGTACTCGATCATCCGACGCGCGGCCGCCTTCTTAGACTCGGTGCTGAAGCTTTCGGGGTCGGGAACGGTACCGGTGATGGGCACGACGTCCTCGGGGCTGGTACCCCAAGTCACCGTGGGGATAATGTCCTTGGCATCGATAAAGACGTCGATGTCGTACTTTGCGCCAGGGTCGGACTGCAGGCTCTTCCAGTAGGCGACGGCACGGTGCCACTCCGGAGAGTTGTACCTGGGGGCCAAGGGCCTGCCCTTGAGGTACTCGAAGGTGATGTCATCGGGGGCGACCATGCCGGCTCTCGCACCACCCTCGATGGACATGTTGCAGATGGACATACGAGCCTCCATGCTGAGGCTCCGGATGGCAGAACCACAGAACTCAATGACGGCACCGGTACCCCCTGCGGTACCGATCTTGCCGATGGCGTGGAGGATGATGTCCTTGGAGCTGACGCCGGGGGCCAGCTCTCCGTCGACCTGTATCCTCATGTTCTTGCTTCGCTTTGTGATCAAGCATTGTGTTGCGAGCACGTGCTCAACCTCACTGGTACCGATGCCGAAAGCGAGGGATCCAAAAGCGCCGTGGGTTGAGGTATGGCTGTCACCGCAGACGACTGTGGTGCCGGGAAGGGTGAAGCCCTGCTCAGGGCCGATAACGTGGACGATGCCTTGCCTCCTGTCGCTCAGGCCAAAGTAGGTGAGCCCAAACTTCTTGACATTGTCCTCCAGGGTGACACATTGTACCCTTGAGTCGTCCTCCTCGATGAAGCTGGCGATATCCTTGAGGGCTTTCCTGGTGGTGGTTGGGACATTCTGGTGTCACCGTCAGCGCGCGAATTACAACGAGACCGAGCCAGCTTATGGCGGTATGTAGGTGGGTTCAACACACGTGGTCGGTGGTGGCCAGAGTGCAGTCAGGCCTGCGGACCTGACGCCCGGCCTTCTCCAAACCCTCAAAGGCCTGGGGAGATGTCACTTCGTGAACAAGATGTCTGTCTGTGAGGGATAGCATCAGAATTTGCTGTTCCTGATCTCGTGCGTCATCGACGGGAACCAACCGATGTAGAGGAGAACTGTGCCGTCCAACTTCTCATCCACGATATGTGCCTGCAGCACCTTATCGTAGAGAGTCTGCGGTTGCCCCTCTGCTCCAGGCATGATGAATCAATTGAGTGGTGAATTGCAATGTGGCGGTTGGCACAGGTTGCGGGATGCTCGGGGAGCTTGCAGGGTGACTCGGCTCCTGGGAGCTTCGTGTAAGTGGCTAAACACCGGATATGACAAGAGGATTGGGTGACGTTGGGATTTTTTGTAACAATTGACAGCCCGTCGAGGAAGGGAGGAGGAAGAGAAGGGGTAGGGGGGGTGAGAATCAACTCAGAACATCTCCAACTGAACGGCAGGGAGGCGATTCAAATACTGTAGGCATCAGGGGCGAGGCGTCCCAAGCAGGAGGCTCACGGCAAATACCTGCGATTGAACATTGTAGCCCGAGTGCCCGATTATCGGAGGCTGAGCAGCAGCTCCGGTTCACGGAACGCGGGGAGGGACCTCGCGGGGGGTCAAATTGGAAACTAACGTCAAGGCATTGGCTGACAGGCAGCTGACGGCAGGGACTTCCCTGGAGCAAGGGCCCACTATGGCGGGGTCGGTGGTGCATTTCAGAAGGCTCCCCTTTTCGGGCAAGGCGCCTAGATGGGTCATCTTGTGCCTAAACAGTCAGGTACAGTCCCAGGTACTCGGGGACGGTGACTCGATGCTGTGGTCAACAGGCTAATAAAAGAGACATGCATTCAATTACTGCCACCTGCAGTTTATGGGCAATAAACGCTGTGGGTAATTCAGGTGACGCTCCACTTCATCAATTGATCACCCGCTGCTGCTGCTGCTGCTGCGGTAAGGAACCAACGAACCTTTGCGAGCCTTTACGAGCCTTTACGAGCGAAGCCGCAGGTGGGTCCGCGGTGTGCACTTTTGTGTCGCATCGCCCATCTCTGCAGGAAGCCGGGGTGAACTCTATCTAACGGCATGTGGCGGGAATACTGGCAGTATTGGTCCGGATAACTTATGCGGTCTTCACTTTTGACATGTTTTAAATCCTCTTGGTAAACTCTCTTTTACTTGCCATCAGCCAGTCAGAGTCCCCTCGTAACGTGTGAGAGATCAAGTGACCCACCGAAGATGCGGCTATCAGGACCGCATACCTGCATAATCTACATCTACTATATACAGTGCCTTCGATGTGACTGTGAATAGTCTTTCGGCCTTCGCCTGTGCTAGTCACCCGCGCACAGTAAGACGGAGCGCATTGCCCCCATCACCTCCCTGAGGAAATACTGTTTTCGCGGAACAAAAAAAACATCCCATTGCGGATTTCTCAGAATTTTTTCGCAAGGTTTTCCGGACCCTCCCCGGTTCCGTAAATGCATGCACCTACTGACGTCAGCCGTGTGGGCTGAGCCGTCGCTACCCTTGACTTCTCACGAGGCTGTCAACTGAACTGTCTGCACGTCAGCCAATAAGCAGTGGGACATTGACATTTCTTTCTTTTTCCTCCTCCTTCCACGGTGAGAACATCATGCCAAGCTGCACTTGCTTTACGATTATACGGTTCTACCAGACCATGTCTGCTTTTTCACACCGATAGACGGCCTTCGGGCATTGAAGGATCTCAATGCAACCAGGCGAGAAATCCATATGCAAGGCGGGTTCGGCCCGGCGCGCTCTCGCTAAGCCACCTCCATATTATCAGAGATCCTGGGACATGGTGACAAATACAGCTGACCCAAAGCCATTTCACATTGGCAATTCACGGCTGCGACGGCCTGGGAAAATGGTAGAGGGTTCTCTGTGGTTGATGCTTTTGACCCACTTGGTCAAGTCGCCTATTCATGCTCTATTAACAAATGCATCCCCCCTCTATCAACTACCCATCTATGAAATAGCGACGGTTTGTGTTGCGCGACGGAGGCCTTCTCGCCTCGGCCATTCCCTCGACGTCGCTCTCGTCCGGGAAGCCAGCCAGTCTGCGGTTGTTTTCCGCCCTCTGGAGCGGTGGCCGCTCTCTCGATGACCGGAGGTTCGGCATGGACCGGAGTGCCACAGAATCGGACAGGATCCAGTAGTGATGGTGGTGCGTGTGGAGACACATCTTGCTGCCGCCACCTTTCTTCCCGGCCTGGTTGTAGGAGCTTTTGCCAATCGGAATCTCGTCACCACTGACATTACTGCCAGCATCTCGATGTTGCAGGGCCGAAGACGAGGACCGCGTTTCCGATGTCTTTGAATCGGCTGCTCTGCCCGCACGACCGTGAAACTCGCTTTTCTTGCTAGCTTGCTTGTCTGTGTAGTACTCATAGGTCATGGAACCGGGCGCTGAAGGATCGAGATCCGATTCTGGCGTGGACCGTGATCTGAACTGGAGGGCCGAAGAAACCGACCGCTGCCGCCCAGTCCTTTGGGATGATGCATCAGTTCGCGTCCGGCAAGGTGAATTCCAAGAGCCCTGAGGCTTCGCGTCACGACCGGAACGTGTCTCGTAATTTTGAGCCCTAGCCCTCAAAGCACCGACTGCAGAGACGGAGTCTGATGGTGCGATCTCAGCCGACACGCGGCCATGGCCTGGCTGCTAGCCCTTGGGCTTGGGCCCAATTCGGGGAGGCTTTCGAGACGTCTCGCTTGGGAATTCCGACTCGACAGGTATCAAGTCGCTGTAGCTGCGTTTCAATGACAAAGCGCGAGCCTCTGCAGACAGAGGGACAGGTTTCCGCCTCAAGCCGGCCGCGGTCCCGATGGTACGTGTCTGCTCACCCTCATCCTCAGAAGCGTACCTCACGGAAGGCGTCCGCACGACCGTCCCGGTAGACCCGCCGCCCCGGGGCGTCGAGGCCGCACTGCTGCTCTGCGCGATGGGGCTCAGCGTGGGCTCGATCGCCGAGCTCCACCCGGACCTCCGCTTCGTCCACCTGACGTTGTTGCGGTGCAGCTCCGCCCTGACGGCCTCCTTCTCCCGCTCCCACTTGCGCAGTTTCTCCGCCTGGAGCCTCCTCCTCGCGGCCTCGTACGCGCCCCTCCTGTCCGCCACCGTGCGCGCGAAGGACGCGAGCTGGGAGGAGATGTTGTTGCTGCTACTGCTGGTGGTAGGAGTGAGCACGTCCAGCTCCCCCGTCGCCGGGTTGATCCCCTGCACCCCGAGGAAGTCGCCCGACTCGCGGAGGCTCCGGCGGCGGCGCCGCTTCTCGCGGTGGGCGAGGTAGAGCTGCTGCGTGCGGGTGCTGGGGGTTGAGTTGGAGCTGCGGCTGGGCTCGATGGTTGTGTTCCAGCGGACTATCCTGTCTGAAGACTCGTCCCTGGAACCTAGGACAGGCGTCACTTGTTTCTCCCGTATGCGTGCATCGTCCCGAAACGATTCTGACAGAGCGTCTCTTTGCGCGCGTATGGTGTGGCCTTTCTCAGGTCTGTTGCTGGGGAGGAGTTTCCTGAGGCTGCTCGCAAAAGACATACTGTAGGTGAGTTATGTATAGTACAGCGAGGACCTTGGATGTGGAATGGACTGGCAAACATCGTCGTCTGAAAATCATCGGTATCTAGCTTGGACTTCTGCTGGGAAGGAGCGACCGCTTGGCCACTTGTGAAGGTGTGTTGCTTCTTGCTCAGAATGCAAGTACTCGGTGAGGCAAGTGTATCGTGATGAACAAACTTTTGGGAACACACTGGCACGCAAGAAACAGGAATACGAATGACTTGTATGATTTTCAGAAACAACAGATTAATTTGTATTCCGTGAGGGACCTAGATTGGTGTTGATGTGGCTGCCAGCCGCCTAGAACAGCGACAGCAGCAACGGAAACAAAAGAAATAAAGGGAAGCACGAGAGTGCCAACGCCCAGACCAAAAACCAGTAATCCCTTTCTGCATGCAACGCCATGATATGCAAATAGATAATGCCCTGATCAAGCCAGTCTCCCCGGCCAGGCTGCATGTTGGTGGTCAGTGACCGTCATGATGCACTGGCAATCCCCTTTCCATCTTCGCACCTCGTCATTTGACTGTAGGCCGCTCACCAAGATACCTCCTGGAAAAGAAAATGGTTGCGGTGCGCTTGTAGCAAAGTCTTCAGAATTGTATCCTTCCGTATACGCCAGCACTAGACGCTAGACACAAATGTGACTTCACCACTTGGCACTCGACAAGGTCTTGAATGATTGTTTGGCGATATGGCCAGTCTGTAGGATGATAAAATCCCAACAGACATTCGCCTACCATCTTGAGGGGAACCTCTCGTAACGACCGCGGTGTCGACCCATATTGGCGAAAGGGTTCGGGCTGGACTCGGGTTCCTCCCCGGCCGGGCCGTCAAGCTGCATGCTTGAGGCCAACCCGCTGAGGCGGTGCTCCTTGACCGGGCTGTTCCTCCGCATCATCCTCTCCGTCTGCTCCTTCTGCTCTATGGCAGCCAGCTCCCGAGAGTTTCGTGGTGAGGAGAAGGGGTTGGCGCCTCCTCGGATGTCCCCAAAGCTAGCTGCTTTCTTTAGGGGTGAGTCTGCGTGACTGTACGCGCCCAGACTGCCCCCATAGGTTGTGCCTGTGCCTGTAGCGGAATCTTGCATGGTAGGCTTCTCCGGCGACAGTCTCGGCGTCCTGGAAGCTGCCATACTTTGCCGCATGGGCGACGGACGTGGCTTGTATGAGGATTCATACAGTGAAGTTGGTTGAACTCTCCTGACCGGAGTAAATGCTGCAGGACTCGGCGACCCCACTGAAGGTGCATAATAGCCCGAACCATCCGGATCGAAATGTTTGGCGTAATTTTGATTCGGGTGAGTCTGAAAGCGGCGTCGAACCAGGGTCGTAGGTGTCCCTACCTGGATGTCTTCCCATTCATTTCCCTCCTCGTCCTCTCCGACCTGGGTGCCCACATCTCGGACCACTGGAGGATTAAGACGCGGGTGCACATATTTGCTGTCATACTCTTTCAAGACCTGGCCCTTGACGAGCTCAGAATCTTTCTTTTGTTGGCTGAAGGAAGCCTCCATGGCCAGTAAAAGGCCAGAGATTGCAGCCTGCTGGAAAAGGCACTTGAAGACCGTCACACTTGGTCGGGGATCAAGCGGTGTCAAAGGAAGTGTCATCATGTATATCACCACATGTAAGGGGCTGAACAGGCAGACCAGCTGCAGAGATGCTGGGACTGGATCCCACATCCGCAGCTCCCATACGTCGCGGGTCCTGTCGGGATGGGCACGAGATTCGGCAGATTCGCCGGCGAGGTCGGCGAGCATCCGTAGAGGGGACGAGCCGGATGACGAGGACTGGACTCGCACGCGATGGGCGGAAGGAGTGCCGAGTGGTTGTTCGACATCGGCCTCGAAGAATCGGTATGCGCGGGATCGCGAAAACGCGTAGAAGATGTTCCATACTGAGAAAGCAACGAGTTCCCACGTAATCGACCGTGCCTAAAGAATCACAAAGTCAACAGGACGGTATCAGATGCGGCAAACGGCACCCATGAGCTTACAAACCACGCGAGCCAGCCCGAGGAAGTGCTGGACTCATCATCACCGAAGATGTCATCGGTATCGCTGCCTGCCGAATACGATCCATACACACGCGCAAGTATGAAGACAACGTTGCATGCGACGCCGAGCTGGTTTCCTAAAGATTTTGATCCGAAGTCTCTGGTCTCTATCTCTTCAGACAGCCAGAGGGCGTAGTCCCACGGGTCGAAACGGGCCTTGATGCGCTGCCAGAGCGGCTGGCGGCGGACGAGACGACGGGGAGGCATCGCTGCGATGGATTCAAATATGACTTCTTTATGATCGCATTAAAGTCATTCGTGACGCATGCGCATGCGCCACTCGTGAATGGGAGCCGGGTGCCGGATAGTGGTTGCTGGTCGCAAGTCTCTGGTGGGATTTGGGAAAAGAGAGTTGGGGATTGTTTACATTGCTCTCGGGCAACGTAAGTAAATCCGACAGGGGGTTGTAACGGCAGGCCCCACTGCTGACTGTCTGCTATCGTTTTGGGACCAGCAAGACGCAGAGATGGCCCTTGGGGTAACCTGCCGCGGAATTAGTGGCGAGGGAATGACCGGTTAGGCAATCACTTTCTCGTGGGACAGCATTCCAACAGGATAAAACCGTACAGGGTAAGTTCTTATGTACTTCTGGGCCTTATTTGTCGAGCTCCAAGAACAAGGAGAGCTCTCTCCGCTTGCGGCCTTGCTACTGCAATAGGCAGCTGAGACCAGGATCTAGCACCCCCCACCTTGCGCTGAGAATCAGTCGTACTCTCTCTCTCTCTTTCAGACCAAAGAGGCCTGCCTTTCTCAGAAATATTTCAAAACCAGCCTGGCCTACTCCAAATCCACCTTGAATCACGAAAAGTGAACTAGCCCCGGAATACAGCAGGGAGCAGCAAGTAGGGCCAGTAGGCATGACCCGAGTTCGCAGAGTATTAGACCAGTACTCTTTATACCTCTCCGAAAAAAATAAAAATAAAAAATACGAGCTCTGCTTTGAGTGTCAGCTAGTTACTATGGTGTCGATCCTCTGCTCGCCCACGAGATCACTTCCCATGGAATGAGCTCTAATAAGGCATCATAATCATAGGACTGTCTCCTATGGGCTAACCTCCCGGAATATACTCCAGTAAAACAACATCCGTAGGGATGACTTTTTATAGAATATTGTCCTTAAAAAGAGCCCTGGCAGGAAAGCCCTGTGCAGAACAGCTTCCTACAGAATACCAAACCAGAGGCAGGTGCCTATAATGTTGTGCCATATTCCGACAGGCTTCAAAGAGAGCGCTAACCGCCGGCAGGCTTTGGGCTTGCTGGTTTCCAAATTTAGCGGGCGGGCAGGCAGGCCGATAGCTGTGTGGGATCCGGTGGTCAGAGCTCCGAGCCGCCTGGCGTCATTACCACAGTGCCATACTTGGGGCAGGCGGAACATCACCGACAGCCTGTCTCAACTCCAACCCGTCCTTCTCGCGCGACAGAACCGATCAACATGTCACAGGCAGACTACAGGGACAGGCAATTTCTTGCCGTGATCGGTGATGAGGTACGATCACCAGCTGTCGCTGGCTTATTGTGCTCCTCCCGCTGACCGTCTTCCAGGACTCAGTAACCGGTCTGCTCCTCGCCGGCATTGGTGTAAGTTTCTCGCACGACACAAGGCGGGAAATCGTACCTGACATCCAGACAGCATGTGACGGCGGGACCAGACTCGCAGAAGAACTTCCTGGTGGTGGACGCTAAGACCGACAACGCCACCATCGAGTCCACCTTCGACAAGCTTATTGAGCGCAAGGACATTGGCATTGTCCTGATAAACCAGCACGCAAGTTACATCTGCTTCGTCCAAGACGCGGGTTTATATATCTAACCCTTTCCGCTCCAGATCGCCGACCGCATACGCCACCGTATCGATACCTACACCGCTGCCTTCCCAACCATCCTCGAGATTCCCAGCAAAGACCACCCTTACGACCCTGAGAAGGACAGTGTGCTGAGGCGGGTGCGCAGACTATTTGGAGAATAGAGGGAGAGATGTAGGAGACGACATGAACTTTGGTCATGTATGGGGGGATTCCAGCAACGAGGTGGCGGGTGTGAGTTCACGTCGAATCACAGTATCATGGGTCACGGCAGTGGGACGGCTTTGCTCCCTACAAGTGGGACATATAGCAAAGGTTAGGGCACAGCCCTCTCATCTCAGCATGACGAGGACATTCGGGGCTGGTTGAGAACATCCGACGTGCTGACCAACAGGTTAAGATTCTAAGCGCATGCAAGCATATCCATTACTGCTCGTCCTCATGTTCTTCATATTTGTGATACGGTTGACTTAAGCCATGACCATGTGGTTGGCATACATCTTCTTCAACCCAAAAAGAACTACATGGACACAACATAAGAGCCCCAATGTTCGCAGGTTGTGGTATTAGGAAACGTAACAAGAACGCCGGCCCCTAATGTTTCACAGTAGGCGAATGCAATCCCCAAATCAAGACATTCTCCATTCACCTCGGCTGAAGAGTTGCTATCATATGTCATATACCCCGGCTATGTAAGCCATCGTGCATCTGGCCGACCCTCTACAGCTCGAGCTCAGCGTTGCCGGAGCTGAAGACAACAGTGGCAGTCAGGCAAGTGATGGGCTTGTCATCCTTGGTGTACACGTCGGCGAGAACAGTGTATTTGCCCTGGGCGCGATAGTTAGCCAAATGCGTCATTGGTAGAGTAGGTCGGTGATGTTTCTCACGTTGGGGATCTCCTTGGGCAGCTCGACGGTCTTGGTGAGGGTCAGGTCGCCAGAGTCGATCGGGCACTCGAGATCGACGTTCTTGACCTGCTCGCAGAGGTCGGCCTTGGTGCTGATAAGGCGGATCAGGCCGTACTTGACTTGCAGGGCGACGTAGGCGCCCTCCTCGATGGGCTCGGAGACCGTGCCGGAGGCCTTAATTACGAGGTCCTTTCCACTACCGCGGGAAACAAGAGGGTTAGCACAACAGCTCTGAGTTGGCTGTGGGTCCATATCCGCCTCCAGGCCGGGTGTCGCACGTACGCCTTTGGGGGGTTGGGCACCAGGTCGACCTTGTCGATGGTGATGATGTCCTCGTCGTGTGCCTTGGGACACAGCTCGAGGGGCGAGTCGCCGGGGATCTTGAGGTCCTCGTTCACGGTGACCTGGTTGCCCCCGAAGTTGAGACCGAAGCCGGCATGGGCGACGGCGGCGGAGAGCGCGACAAGCGCCGCGGACAGCCTCATGGCGAAGGCTGTTGTCGAGGAAGGGATAGCGGTCTGGGGGGTCGGTATTCAATACTTGCTCGAATAGCAGTGTATGCGAAGCGATCGGATCTTATGCCAGCACACCAAAAGAAGGATGATAGTTGCGTAGGTGTTGCGATGTAAAAGAAGGCCCGGGTTGAAGTTCGCTGGAGCGGTCGATGGCGTGCACGGGGGGCTCCAGCTAACGGCGGCTATCTATGGAGGGCATGGGTTTGGACGTCATGGGGTCGGCCCCATGACTGCAAGTGTACGGCGGCTTTTGGGGCGATCTATTGCTGGCACGTTGCGGTCAGCCACTCACAATCCAGGCCTGCCCCAGCCTTCTGGGAAATCCCCCATACACTAAGGGTCGCGAAGGGGGCCACCAAGAATGCAGTGCGCGGCCGGCAGGAGTCAGCCAGCCAGCCATGTGCCTGACCCGCTATAGATACAGAAGGCCTGAGAGGGTTTCATTCGCGTCATCATGGCCACGGTGAGCTCGCTCTCGCAATGGCTTTGTTCGAAACTCAAGCAATTTTGGAAAGATGACCCGTGCACTTATTACACTCTTTGTCGCCGCTGAACTTTTACACCGACAGCAACCACCTACGGATCAGGCCTGCTGTTTTCAGACAGGTGGAGAACCGTCTTCGATATCCTTCGTGGTTCGCGGTTGGACAGACAGAGCAACGAGCCTCTGCAGGCCGTGGGTCTTGGAAACCTTGGCCTCAACTGTTGGCCTTGCCAGCTGCCATTGAGAACAAGTGGAACTCAGAGTTACAATTAGTGTCTCCCATAAACCAAATGCTTCATTCTACCAACTGCATGTGACTTCAGCAAGTAATCGCGCAGAGTTTGCCGTGCTGGGCGAAGACAATGAATGACGGTCATGATTGTGAATGGAGTGGCCGAGTGCTCGCCCAAGTTTGCTGACATGCTGACTTTACAGCAGCCGATCGCAACCTCGATAATACGGTTCAGCCCTGATCAGAGGCTGTGCACGTTATTTTGGTATATTTGAGCACCAACCCAACGTGGATATCAAATCTAGATCATCAAAAGTAACCAGTAATTTGTGCTGTGCTACATATATTCAAGGCTTTCCAGACCTGACAGGGGTAGCTTCTCTAATTGAAGCACGGATCAAGATTTCGTTCCCACCCGCTCGTTAGCCGTGGTACACAAAATAAAGGTAGGCAGGCTAGACTATGCAATGTACACGACTCATAAAGCAAGGATATGAGCTTTAAGCCACCATGACGTGCGTGTTGTTCGCGGGCCCTGATTTCTGCCCTCACCACCATCGTCACCCTCACCCCTCAACCCCTCGGCCCTTCCTACATATTAACAGTCCATCAATTCCTCTCTTAGGTAACCTACCAACCCTCGGCTATTTTCCGCTTTCCACAACCTTTGCAAGCTCCACAGCCCTACAGCATCCCTAACTGAGCAGTATGGCGACCTTGCGGAGCTTGTACAGGTCCGATCATGCAGATCGGCCAGAGTTCAACACCAACTTCAAGTCAGTCAAGGGCCTTGAGGTTTCACCATTCTGTACAATCTGACAGTTTTCAGTGTTGACTATGTGATCCACTATCAAGTCCCAGCCGAAGGTAAACCTCGAGATTGAGTTGCGGCATCAGCATTTGAGAGCTGCGCTGACACCGAAACAGATTCTACCAAGGCAGAAGCTGCCTTTGTGCAACTTATCGAGGCACTGTCCAGCGTGGGACTCGCCACAGAAGTAAGGCGCGGTGACGAGTCGTCCGTCCTGGTCTTCGTCAAGGTCGCCTCCGAGGACCTGCTGAAGCAGCATGCGTACCGGTACAGGGTTCAGGACTGGCTGTACGGCGTTCGCACTTCAGCACCGAGCAAGGACCTCGGATCCTACTTCCAGGAGCAGCCAGTCTCCGAGGCTGAGAAGCTGAGGCTCGTCTACCTCCTGATCACGAAGCCGCGGAACGAGGGCGGTGCCGGCGTGACACCTGGGTCCGGCCAGTGGAAATCCGTCAAGTCCATCTTCCCACTCCACAATCACGCCTTCAACAGGGAGTGGATCAAGAAGTTGAGCACCAAGTATTTCATCGAGGAGGACGACATCAACCAGATCCGCGACAAGTTTGGGGAGCAGATCGCATTTTACTTCGCGTTCTTGCAGACCTACTTCTCATTCCTCATCTTTCCTGCTGCCTTCGGTTTCGGCGCGTGGCTTATTCTCGGCCAGTTCTCGTGGTTCTATGCAGTTGTGAACTGCCTGTGGTCCGTGGTGTTCTTCGAGTACTGGAAAAAGAAGGAGGTCGATCTCGCTGTCCAGTGGGGTGTTCGGGGAGTCTCTCGTATCCAGCATCCTCGAACACAATTCCAGTTTGAGAGGGAGGCCCAAGATCCCGTCACCGGCGAGATCATCAAGGTGTACTCTCCGTTCAAGAGGCTCCAGCGCCAGCTGCTACAGCTCCCTTTCGCCATAGTATGCTTGCTTGTCCTTGGAAGTCTCATCATTTCCTGCTTCTCAATTGAGATTTTCATCTCTGAGGTCTACAATGGTCCCTTCAAGCAGTACCTCGTGAGTGTCCAAAACGATCTATGTTTGTGGGCCCTTAACTGACATGCAGCAGGTGTTCTTGCCGACGCTTCTTCTGTCAGTGTTCATGCCGGCACTGACTACCGTCCTTACAAACCTGGCGGAGAAATTGACCCACCTAGAGAATTATGAGACACATGATTGTGAGTCCTCAGGCTATCTCAACAATTACGCAAGATGCTAACATCCCGTTCAGCGCACCAGGCGGCTTTTGTGCAGAAGATGTTCGTTATCAACTTCATCGTCTCTTACTTGCCCATCATCTTGACGGCATTTGTCTACGTACCCTTCGGCAAGATTCTCGTGCCTTACCTTGATATTTGGCACGTCACTGCTCAACATTTCACGACCGACGGCAAAGTTGAGATACAGCCCTTTGAAATTAACCCAGACCGGCTCAAGAAGCAGATTATCTACTTCACCGTGACGGCGCAGGTTGTTAATCTCCTCCTGGAGGCCGTGTTGCCTTTGATCAAGCGCAAGGTCTTCAAGAAGGTGAAGGAAGTCCAGACTGCCAAGAGTGGCGCTCCTCACCACGAGGACCCCGAGGAAGAAGCAGCTTTTCTCCAGCGCGTTCGAAACGAGGCGGAGCTGGATAAGTATGACGTGACCGTGGATTATCGCGAGATGGTGGTTCAATTTGGTACGTGACGCTTCGGCTGTTCAATTGCATGATTTTCTGTCCATGGACCACTGAGAAACTGACTGGATCCAGGTTATTTGTCATTGTTTTCTGTCATCTGGCCACTGACTGCTTGCTCTTTCCTTGTCAACAACTGGGTTGAAGCCCGATCTGATGCACTGAAGATCGCTGTTGGAAGCCAGAGACCAGTTCCCTGGAGGTCTGACTCTATTGGTCCATGGTTGACCTCACTCGGATTTCTATCATGGCTCGGCAGCTTGACGAGCGCCGCAATCGTCTACTTGTTCAACAAGGATCCATATGGGCCGGATGGTGTTCCGTCCAACGTCACAGGCTGGGCATTACTTCTTAGCATCTTGTTCGCTGAGCATCTCTACCTGGTCGTCCAGTTCGTCGTCCGCTATGTGATTAGCAGCTTGGACAGCCCTGGACTTCAAAAGGAGCGCGCTGAGCGGTTCGCCATGCGCAAGCTCCACCTCCAGGAGACGCTGGGCGAGGACTTAGCGGAAAATGCAGTTGCAGCGAACTTGGGCGCAGGTGAAAAGATCACTCGCGCCGCCCTCGAGGAAGAAGCCCGCAGGGCTTCGGTCTCCGGCTCGGGAACGCCCGAGCAGCTTTTCTGGCAGCGACAGCGTGGTGCGCAAGAGACCATTCAGATCGGACGGGGGTTGATCTCCGAGGCCGCGGCTGCAAACAAGACAAAGGCACAATAAGCAATGAAGAACAAACAGTGAACGGTTTCGGCCCAGTCACACTTGCAAGCGTAGAATAATTGTGCAAGGAGGATTTGTAACGGTTCTGCCTACTTCTACGTCCTGCTCGGCGTTCAGCGTGTGAAGACATTTGGCGTCTTTGGGAGAAACGGCCAATCTGCTGCAACCGGGCGTCAATACAATCAAATAAGGGCACGAGAATGACGCCAAATCGGACTCTGCCTCAATAGGCGTGTTGCGAGGCTCGCATTTTATATGCCCAGGGATCTGTCCGGTGGGCGTTTTTGAGATAGCCCCTGGTTCCATTGATTCAGGCGATAATTAGTGCCCAATAGAGAGATAATGAGCATCAAGCAAGTTTCGCGAAAACGCAGTGTGCCTTGCGTAGAGATGCTAGGCACTCATTGGGCTGACTTACACCCGGCTGCGCCCACTGCGTTAGGTCAGTGGCTGAAAACCGACGCAGCACTACTCGGTACAGCCTCATTCACCTAACAACCCATGTGACTTTGGAGACGTACCACTCCAGAGTGAGATGATGAATTATTTGGCTTAGACCTAGGGTTTGGAATATACAATACGTTAGAGTCCCCTCTTTCATTTCTAGTGGCCTCGCGCAGTCCATGCCTTTCCTTGGACATGCCGCGCGTTACTCGATTATGTTCAGGTCCTACGAGAATTCCTCGATTACACCGATGAATCCGCTTGGTGTCACAGCCTCACGGAGCACTAGTTAACATACCACAACAGCGGCGTCGGGTCAGCTTGATCATCTCGTCCGACTTCACCTGAAACAACTCAACTCTCAAAGTGTCACTTCAGTTACTAAAGAGCACAACACAGTTCGCGACACTTGAGAAGCATCACAGGCCCCTCCATCATGAATATGGCTGTCGAAGATGTGGTACTTGCTCCCTTCAGGGACATTGTGGTCCACGGGGAGGCCGCTGTCAAGAACGCTGAGATCACTGGAGATGGTGAAATGCTGAAAGCTGCCCAGGTGCTCGTGAAGGAAGGAGAGCGGGCTCTTAAAAGACTAGAGCCAGTTTGCCGTAAAAGCTACGAGGAGTATGGCTCGAATTTTGTGAATTCTTTGATGGAAAACGGTATAAGACATCTCCCCACTGCAAGTTCCTCATAAGTTATTAACTTTGGTAGGGCAAATATCTGAGCTCACGGAGGAGCTCAACAATCTTCTCTACGATTTCGAGGACTACGTGGAAACCGACAGGTTCGATGCAGACAAATACTCAGAGCTATACGCGCTGTCTCGAAAAGCCGCACCACGGATTCTTCATATCATCACTCGCATGAAACTCGAGTCACCCCCAACTCAGATTATTACAACCTCACCTCTTACTGAAAACACATGGCTTTTCTCAGGTTCGCCGTTGCCATACCCCGAAGGCCCCGAGGCAGACGGTCAGATCTCCGATGCACTGCGTCATAATGCACCGGCATTCCCAAAGCTTCCCTACCCGGAAGATGAGGATGTACCGCACTCTCTCGTCCCCGTGACATGGCCAAGAACCTGTCAGATGCCCGAGGAAGGGATACCTCAACTAACTCGTCGCCGGGAGACGGCTTCTGGGTTTGATGTTCAATCTGAACACATCCTGTCTCCGACCTCAGGGCAGATCAGGGTGTCATTCCCTCCTATACCACGTCGAAGTCCTGCTCGACGTCCTGACACTCACAGACCTAATCACTTGGGCGCGCAACCAGACTCCGCCGCAGCAACTGCCAGATACCCTGGAGCAGAAGGTGTCCCGGCAGCTCCACCGTATCTCTATACGCGAAGCTCCCTCGGAAGCTCTACGGTAGTCTCTAGCCGGACCTCTGTCTCTGACCATCATCGCGGGAGAGATTCCTATAATGAGATTGTCAGCCCCGTTTCGGCCGTGGAGAAGGACCCATCTTCTTCCGAGATACCGGGGCAGGTTCCCCAGGTACCACCTCTTTTCTCGCGCTCGACCGTTAAGCTCCCCATCGTGCCAGTCGGAGGTGGCTACATGCTTCCCAGTTATGCACAAGATGTACCTGACGGCCTGATTCCGGTGGAGGACGAGACCACCGAGCATGGCCCTCCCGCTCCCGTCAGGTCGCCGCCACCCGTACCAGAAGACTGCAACATAACGCTGGACAGCTCGTTCTACCGTTTCAAAGGATTCTGCAAGGGATCCATGGAGATAATACAAGGTGGGTCGGGGGTCAGGAGAATCAAGAAGCAGGTGAGCCCTGTGCTCACACGTCACGACGTACAATCACACGCTGACATCGCCCCAGGGCCTTTCCGGAGGGTTCAAGGAGGTCGCTAAGTGCAAGTCATGCCCGTTCGAGCTGGAATGGGCGGCTGTGGAGAAGGACCTGAACAAAGAAGGTTAGTTGAATCTCCCAGACAGAGATATGTGCCGCACGATATCTGACGTCGGACGGCTGCAGCCAGCGAGAACTTCAAGTCAGCTGGGATCGGCTTCCGCCTTCGGTTCCTCTCCAAGAGCCATATGGCAGCGAAGCACGTCGGCGACCAGGTCTACGGGTGCCTCTTTTGCATCCAACTCGGGCATACGACGCACCCGAATGATGCCACGGTTTTCTTCAGCCAGAAGCAGCTTTTCAACCACCTCGCCCGGCATCCTCGGCCGTTGCCCTATGTTCCAGGTGTGACGGTTGCTGAGAATACCGCCATTGGTCTCCATGAAAATAATTACGATTTGAATTTTACGAATTCGCCGATTCAGTCACATCTTGCCACTATTGCGGGCGATCTTTCTGCCCTTCCGACGGCCACTGCCGCGCAGACCTATAGGCCTACACCAACAAGCAGTGTTAGGAGGCCAAGAGACGGCCAGGAGATTGTTCACTTTGCCTCTGGTGCGAAGATAGCTGGCGTGGTTTTCCCTGAACGATATCAAGGGGAATGGTGTCTCGGATGGTACTGTACCCTGTTCATGTTCCCCTCCGTCTTCGAGATCATCCCATGCGCCTGGTGATCTATCTGCGGTCGCATTCAAAATTCGTGACATTTTCAACTGACAAGGTGGATAGGGCCGATCATCAATATGGGGCTTTCCCAGCAGAGACCATCAAAATGGACGAGCCACACATGAGGGACATAATACTGCGAGGGTCGAGTTCCAGGCGTGCCATCACCAGGTGGAGGTTTCCACCGCAAGCAAAGTCGAGCGACTGGCTTTCATTCAGCAAGGGTGACATCATCACAAACGTTGGCTGTAAGTCTAACATCCACACTGACAGGTACTAACCCCCGATGTGGACCCGAATTGATGAACCAAAGGAAGGGCTAACCATAAGCAATGAATACACAGGGTCACACCAGGAGCACTGGTGCTGGAGCGGAACAAACTCAAACGGAAAAAGTGGGATACTTCCTCGGTCCCATATCGAGCCCGGCTCGCTCGGGGAGGTCACGGCGGGGTCGGGTCAGTCGAGTATCATAAGCCGTGAGAAGAAGGGCGGTTTGTTTTCGCGGATATCTGTACGGCACCGGAGCAATGGCTTGGGAGGGCTTGGCCTCTCGCCGAGAGGGTCAATATTCTGAGGGAAATATCCTGGCGAAGGAATTTGGAGCGGAATGATCTCAGTCGATTATGGAGACTTCTCCTTGGAACGCAGAGTACCAGCAGTGCTCACGATTCCTACTGATAAATACCTGTGGGCCAAGCTCATTCTAATGTTTAGAAAAACCTCCTATGAACAATCCCCTACAGGCTACATCAGGTAGAAATGTACGTGAGTACCCTCTGCGAGGGTCACAGTCTGGTCCTGCCATTTCCCCTCAGGAAGTTGGGTCCGTCTCTCGCCGATGCTTCAGGGACCGGCTTCGCTCCTTCCAATAGTCGGTATGTTTTGCTGGCAAGTTCACCTAGACATTAGAGTGGCCTCGAGCCTTCCCGAAGACAATACGTGCCTGTCCATCTTTCCTCTTCATTCCTTTCAACCCAAAGGACAATCCTATTTCTTCCTCCAAACAGTCGTTCTGAAACTTGGACCTCTTGTCACAACACGCTTTTGCTCCCCTTTGAAGAATACTATCGGCAGTGCATTTTATCAGGCGCATCAACTCAAAGGGTAAACCAACCCAGGAATGGCTTCCTTCATCATCCTCCTTTTGGGCCTCTGCTCCCTCGCCGTCGCCAATCCGATCGATAGCACCGCAAACGACGTCGCACCCCATGCCGAGGGTGACTTCTCAGCCAATGTCACAACTGGTCTCAGCGATGACTTCTCAGCCAATGTCACAGCTGGTCTCAGCGGTGACTTCTCAGCCAATGTCACAACCGATGCCATCGCCACTAAAGCTGTCAGCGCCAAAATCCCACTGAGCACCACCTATGTCGGCTGCTACGCCGAGCCTCTGGGAGGAACACGTGCTCTCAGCCGTGCCAGCCTAACGCACCCTGTCTTGACCATTGGCGTGTGCCAGGACTTCTGCAAGGGCTACCGATACTGTATGCTTGGTCCTTTTGCCTATGGCTTGTTCTCGTTGCTGACCATCCTGCCTTGCAGACGGCCTTGAGTTCGGAAACGAATGCTACTGCGGATATAAACTCAACAGTGGAGCATTCCAAGTCCCTGACAGCGCCTGTGGCATTCCCTGTGTCGGCGACCTGACCGAGACCTGCGGTGGAAGCAACTTGTTCAGCCTTTACAAATCGAACTTCACGCTACAGGTGCCCAAGGTCAATTACACCCCTCAGGGCTGCTTCGCCGAGCCCCAGAATTCAAGGACTTTGCACAGGGTCATCGCTACAGACAAGGTATGTCTTGCATGCTCGTGTTGCCCGTATGCCGCGGGCCAGCATAACTGACGCGTGAAATAGTTGACGAGCAACAAATGCCTGGTCCTGTGCAGCTACAACAATTATCAGTATGCTGGTCTCCAATACGGCACGGAATGTTGGTGTGGAAACACCCTCGACCCCCTCGCTAAACCGACGGACCCATCCAAGTGCTCAACTCCCTGCAGCGGGAATTCATCGGAAACCTGCGGAGGTAGCCTCGCCTTACAGTTATATGTGAAGGACTTCAGCCTGGTCGATTTGGAAGGTGAGGCAGGTTGGACGTAATGTATACACAAGCAAGTTTCAAAAGAGATGCAAAGCACAGAGGCCGACTCAGCTGTCCCCTACCAGTTTTTCCTATTATAGCATGATTCACCAGCAGACCTAAGTACTCGACGGTACAGATCAACACTGTCAAACATTTACTCTTACAACGCTGTCTCTGCTCCGTGCAACCTTAATGTGGGCTATCTTTTACCCCAGGCTTGGCAGTGTTGATCAGCGTGCTCCGTATTAAACGTGCGGTACTGCTACGTTTAGTGTACAGGAAACCTTGGGTGTGGAGAATATTTCCCCGCGCTTCTTTGACCCGAGGCGAGCAAGGGTCCAGTCTGGACGGTCCAACGGCTCGGCATGTATTAATAAGGACATCCGTGGCCACCCGTCGCCGGGATGCTGCTAAGAGCAGATGCCATTGACTTTCCGGAACCCCAAATCCAGGCGCCACATCCACTCTGTCGGTCGGTGACGGCATTCATTTTTGAAGATTCCGGTACTGCGGTCGAGCTAGCCACGCCCGATCGGAAGCTGATTCGGAGTCTGTGGTCCAGGAATTTGCCATCACATATCTAACCAACCTATCCTTCCGTTCGGCCAGGTTAGGACAATTCTCGGCTTGCATCTGCGTCGTGCTCACTATAACACTGGCAGCATTTGTCCGGCAATTACAGTTTTTCTTATCTGCAGCATCATCAACCCCCCCGTATTACAGCAATTATGCCTCTCACGGGGCAAGAGGTCGCCAAGCACAGCACCCAGGAGGACTGCTGGGTGGTGGTGCATGGCAAGGCATATGATGTGACAGAATTCCTCCCCGAGCATCCTGGTGGGATGAAGATCATCCTGAAATATGCTGTATGACAACTTCCTACCTCTGCCCCTTGGGCAAGCGGCTGACGCTCAAGTTCTAGGGAAAAGATGCCACAGAGGAGTTTGAGCCCATCCACCCTCCAGACACCCTGGACAAGTACTTGGACAAGTCCAAGCACCTCGGTGATGTGGACATGAGCACGGTCGCCAAGGAGGAGAAGGAAATCACACCCGAGGAGCAGGAGCGCCTCAAGCTTATCGAGACGAAACCTCTCCTCGACCAGTGCTACAACCTCATGGACTTTGAGGCTGTCGCCAGGAGGATCATGAAGAAGACTGCGTGGGGTTACTACTCTAGCGCAGCTGATGATGAGATTGTGAGTACCACTGGTCTATGTGACCAGGAATGACACGATCTGCAGGATCGCACGTGCTAACGCAGACATCCAGACAATGCGAGAGAACCACGCAGCATTCCACCGGATATGGTTCAGGCCGCAGATCCTCGTGGACGTGGAGAAGGTGGACTTCTCGACGACGATGCTGGGGACCAAGGTGGACATGCCATTCTACGTGACGGCGACGGCGCTGGGCAAGCTGGGCAACCCGGAGGGCGAGGTCTTGCTGACGCGGGCGGCCAAGAAGCACAACGTGGTGCAGATGATACCGACACTGGCGTCGTGCTCGTTCGACGAGATCATGGACGCGGCGGAGGGCGACCAGGTGCAGTGGATGCAGCTGTACGTCAACAAGGACCGGGAGATCACGCGCAAGATCGTGCAGCACGCGGAGAAGCGTGGGTGCAAGGCACTCTTCATCACGGTGGACGCGCCGCAGCTGGGACGGCGGGAGAAGGACATGCGCAGCAAGTTCGACGACGCGGGCAGCAGCGTGCAGAGCGGGCAGGCGACGGACAACTCTCAGGGCGCAGCGCGGGCCATCTCGTCGTTCATCGACCCGGCGCTATCGTGGAAGGACATCCCATGGTTCCAGAGCATCACCAAGATGCCCATCATCCTCAAGGGCGTTCAGCGGGTTGAGGACGTGCTGCGGGCGGTGGATGCGGGCGTGCAGGGCGTGGTGCTATCGAACCACGGTGGACGGCAGCTGGACTTTTCGCGGTCGGGGGTCGAGGTGCTCGCTGAGACGATGCCGCGGCTGCGGGAGCTGGGCCTGCAGGACCGCATCGAGGTATTCGTGGACGGCGGCGTCAGGCGGGCGACGGACATCATCAAGGCGCTGTGCCTCGGGGCCAAGGGGGTGGGCATCGGGCGGCCGTTCCTGTATGCCATGTCTGCGTACGGCTTCGAGGGCGTGGACCGGGCGATGCAGCTGCTGCGCGACGAGATGGAGATGAACATGCGGCTCATCGGGTGCACCAGCGTCGACCAGCTCAATCCGTCGCTCGTCGACACCAGGAGCTTGTTCAACCACAGCAACGGCGTGCCCCAGGACAACCTCGCCTGGTCGACCTACGACCCGCTGGCCAACCCGCCGCAGAGGCCGAAGCTGTAGACATCTTTTCTCCTCTTCTCAGCCTGCTTTGTGCGTGCGCGTGCGCGTGTGTTTGTGTTGGTGCGTCATATTTCTTCTGTTGTACGAGGCTTTTGAGCACAAGACGAATTACAAATCAGAGAGTAGACACACAGAGATGGATCAATTCTTGGTTGTTTAGGATTGGGGTGTTGGTGGCGGCGGTGGTGGTCACAGGCCAGGGCGCTAGAGGCTGTCAGGCTGGCGGTGCAGTAAGCCTAAGAATATCACAAGATCACACCCCCGACTGTCATTTTCCTCCTTTTGCTCCCATCCACTGAGTGAGACAAGATAGCCACTGGTCCAACTTGCCCACGTATCTTTTTTTTTTCCTGTTGTGACGCAACCGGCGAGGGAAAAAAACTGCTACTAGAGCAGCCCACCTCAGGACGAGCTAATCCCAAGACGAGAGGGCCATGGACCAAAACAGCACAAAGGGAAGAGAAGCAAATGAAAACCGACTCGTCTGTTCCACAAAGTACCCGTATCGAGCCGGGTTCACGGCTGATGCGAGAGCGATGTGAGATGCGAAGGGTAGGCGCATTAGCCTCAGCTCGCAACCACATAATCACAAGCCTGTGGGTTGTCTGGTGGACCGGCAGACCTCTCCGCGTGGGACGACCTGCTTTCGAGTATGATGATGAAATTCGTGCGTCCATGCTGTGTACTGATGCCTCGTGTAAGCTGCAGGCAGGCTGCAGCAGTAGATACCTAAGTAGGTAGCAGCAGCTGCAGCTGCATAGCATAGCATATCTTTTCTCACCGCGTTCTCCGTAGTCGTATCTGCGTGCATGGAGGCTATACCGCGGTGGTACGAGTACATTGGCGCAGATACCGTTGATGATGGGACAAAAAAGTGCATGCGCCAAGCAGGCTCAGAGCCTTGGGGACCCCTGCCGGCGGTATCCCAATTCCATGCGGCTTCCCTGGGGCCACCCCAGGCCTGCCCATGCCCATCGCCCGCTGCCGGCACAGAAACACAGGCAGAAGGGGGAGGGACTGACTGACAATGTTTGCTAGCAGGGGGGGCACTGGGGTCAGCTGGTACAACTTCCGCGCCTTCGTCTGCCTCCTCCTCGTCTCTTGTTGATCTCATCTCCCGTCACCCTCCATATTCCTTCATTATTTTCTTCTTTCTTTCTTTTCCCTCCTCCTTCTAGCTCCTCTTCCTTCTTACCTTGAACGTGATCCTATTTGAAATTTTTCCTCCCTTCCTCAAACCCTCCAGTGCCGCTCCATTTCCGGTGCAACGCCTCTGCCCTGTCGTCATCCAGGTCCCACCCGCGCAGATCACCAACGGCTTCATATGGCCATGACGCCCTCCTAAGAAATCCAATCCCCCGAGCATGCCAAGCTGCCACCGGCGCTTCCGTTCATTCCTTTCCCTGCCGACAGACATAAGCAAGCAGCAATAGAATCACCGGCGACTTGGTTGCAATTCCTCCAGGAGTTTCAGGGTTATCAGACAGACGCTGGGGAAACGTCTCGCGCCGTCGCGAGGAACCACAACGGTCGAGTCCACAATCCAGGGCCGATATACGAACACCCCGCCCGCGCATACACGAAAAAGACGCCGCCATGTCGTCGGCCCTCGAGGCCAAGATAGTGGTGCTGGGCTCCCAGGGGGTCGGCAAGACATCTCTAGTCATGCGGTACTGCAAGGGCGCATTCCAGCCCTCCCAGCTGACCTCCACCGTTGGCGCAAGCTTCATGACCAAGCGCGTCGTCGACAGCGATACCGATACCGTCGTGCGACTGCAGATCTGGGACACAGGCAAGTCAAGTCAAAGTCAAGTCCGAGTCGCGACTTGTCTCACTTCCTAGCGCCCGCCCGCTTGCCCAAATGCTAACTAAACGTCTGCCCACTTACAGCCGGCCAGGAGAGGTTCCGGTCCATATCGCGCCTCTACTACCGGGGGGCTAACGCCTGCATCCTGTGCTACTCCATCACCGACGCCCAGAGCTTTGCCGACATGGGCGCCTGGCTGACCGAGCTCCGCCGCAACCTGCCCCACGACATTGTCCTCCACGTCGTCGGCACAAAGTCCGACGTCGTCGCCCGCGAGCCCTCCAAGCGCGAGGTCCCCTTCGAACGTTGCATTGTAGGCAGTCCCGGAGCCAAAGTTCTTTCCATTCGGGTGGGCTATGCAAGGTAACTAGTGCTGATTTGTCTAGGCTTATGTCGCCGAAAACCTCGCTCCTGGCCTGAGCTCTACGCCACCGCCGACCGCCACCCCTGGCGGACACCTCGGGGCGCCCGGCGCGGGGAGCCTGAGTGGAAGCGGCGGCTTCTTCTCCAGCAGCGACTGCACGTCCGCCGAGCCGCGCAGCCCGACCTCGAAGCGCTCGTCCGGGTTCTGGGGCCAGGAGGTGGGCTGGGACGCCTGCCACGAGATCAGCGCCGAGTCGGGCGAGGGCGTCGAGGAGGTGTTCCGCGTCGTCACCCGGAAGCTCGTCGAGCAGAACCGCAAGATGTCGGCCGCCCTGCTCGCCGCCACCGCGACGCCGGGGCTGACGCCCGGGCTGGAGGGCGCGGCAAGCAGCTACGAGGGCGCCGGCGGGCCGGGCGGATATTTCGACGGGGCGAACGCAAGGGGCAGCTTCAGGGTCGGCAGGGACAGGCGGTCGTGGCTGTTCTCGCCCAACTTCTCGCCCGCTGTGACCATCGAGCGGGGCGCCAGCTCGCAGCAGCAGCACCACCACCAGGACGGCGAGTACAGCCAGCCGGACTTTGAGCAGCGCAGGGCGAAGAGGTGTTGCTGAAGACGTAACAATCACCGCAACGACCTGTTTTGGCTCTGAGTCTCGACATAGGATGTGGTTTATCCGGGCTATTTCGGAAAGGAATTTGGCCCGTCAGCCGCACCCACATCGCAACGATCGATCGATCAGTCATGTGCCGGGAGACTGGCAGGAGGAACGAGAAACGGGGACGAAACGTATAGAAGCGACGAAGACGGGACCTGGAATGTCCCACGCCACGATACCCGGGGGTTGTTGACGAATTTCCTTTTGCGCCTTTTGTTTCTCTTATTGGGAACGCACACGTTCGCTGTCATCTGCTGCTTTCAAGTCCGTCGGTCAGGGAGCAAAGGTCAGGTCGGGCTGGGGGGAAAGGCTGGATGGACAAATGGCATTGATCGCATAATTCGGCCCGCGCATTCTGGAATTTTCTGCATGCATGCATCAGGTTTCTGCATCTTTTCCTGCATAGGGGTTCTGTTTTCAAGGGAAGGGAAGGAACACATATCATCCGGTCGAGGGGCGTTCAGGATAATCTTTCTATACACGGTGGTGCCCACGCATTCCCCACCGAGTCATTCGGTCTGTCAGTGATAGATTGTCACGGCTCCAAGCAAAGGAATGAGTCTTATAATATCAAGGCCCGAGAGGGCAGCATGGCCTTGCATTGTGAATTATCAGCTGTCCCGACCCGGGATCAGTCGTGTGTGTGTGCTATTACTTGTGATGACTGCATGCCCGTCCAGCCAAGAGCGAGCAAACAGGTCAAGCAGCTGTGTGTCTCCTGATGCAGAAAGTCTAAATCCCACCAAGATGAGGTATCATGAATATTGTCCCCCGAGGTAAAAGAAATGAGCCCCTGTGACGCCCATGAAATTTCTCCCCTTGCCCGTGTGGGGAGACAGACCAAAAAAACGCCTATAAGCCCTGTTCTCTGGCCAGCCGAGGCTCTACTGATCCCCTTCTTCGTAGCCCAGCTAAAGCATATCATTACCTGCAAACAACAACTCTTTTTCCCCCGCCTAAGCGTTGCGACCCACAGATCGACACTCAAAAGAACTCCATATCATCATCTTCATCCGCAACAGCGCTCTTGCGGGGCCTCCCGCGCTTCCGTATCTGCGAGGAGGAGCGCTGTCGCTTCTTCCGGCCGCTGCCGGGCGTGGAGTTGGACTTGCGCTTGCGGCCCCGGCCCGTGTCCGCTCCGTCGTCATCTTCGTCGCCGCTGGGCGTGGCTGGGTCGTCTCCATTGGCGTCGTCGTCCTCGTCCGCGACCTTGAACTCCCTATCGACGTTGAGGAGGTCCACAAATGATCGGCACTGCTGCATCATGCGCTCCTGCGAGGAGAGCGAGCCCATGATCGAGGCGATGTCCTCCCACAACTTGTCGCCCGTGACGGTCTGCAGCTTGACCGGCTTCGTGGTATCCTTTTCCTTGTTGCTGGCTTTGGACTTGTGATTGTGTCTGCCCGTTCCGAGGTTGTATTGCCGCCGGAGGTACGACCGCGCTTCCCACATGGCTTGCAGGATCATGGACCCGGCTGCCAGTTGCCGGAGACGCTTCGCATCAACCGCTGGTGGGGGCGGAGCAAATACTGGTTGATCTTGGCCATCAGGAGCAGCCTGAGGATTAGTCACTGCGTCCATCGTAACCTGGAAGATCTCTGCCTCGATCGCTTGGGCGACACTTGCTCCTGTGCTGGTCACGAGCTTCTCCATGGTGGTCACCGTACCAAACAGCTCGCTCACGGTGGCGTAATCAAAGAAGGCCAGATTCTCAATGATGAATTGAGACAGCTGGACGTGTCCTGGCATGTTCCCCCTAGTATCTAGCTTTGCAGGCTCAAAGTCAACTTGTCCACAAAGCTTGTCAAGAAACTTCGTGCGATTCTTGGCCTTGCTAGATTTGAGGACCTCCATCATAAGATGAAGCTTGGAGGTGAACGGGTCAGTGGTGGCACCGCGAGGATCGCGAGCAATGTCCCGCTGATAAGCGAACGCGGACTGTACTGCCTTGGCGTATTCTCGCTCGAGTACAGTCTCGTATTTGTCGTGCAAAGCGCGGTGCTCACGGAAAGCTAGCTCCGAGATTTTATTGACCGAAGAGGTCTCCAATGTGATCAAGGTGACGCCGGTTTCCTTGGGGTGGACCAGACCTTGGCGGTTGATGCTCGCCAGGACCTCGACAGCCAAAAATGCGTGCTCGTCCTGCGTGGCGAGCGCTATACGTGTGATATCTGAAAGAAAACGCTGCGTCGTGGCGCTGGAGACATCGTCATAGGTAGTTCCACCCATGACTTTGAGATTCAACTTCTCCCCCTTCTCGTCCTTGGCAGTGCCTTCCGAAGCTGCTTGCTCAGAACGTTGCTCCTCCGTGAACAGGAACTCCTTGATGGATCCCAGAATCATCGTCTCCAGCACAGGAACTTGCTCGTCAAACACTTGCTGGAATGTCGTGTACACATTCGCGGACACATAGTTCCTTGGCCACGACTGACATATGAGACCAACCGCATCAAGCGCAGATTTCCTCGCTTCAAGAGGCTGTGATGGGCTGGCAAAGGGGATCACCACGTCGACCATGAGTTTTGACACTGTACCTCCCTTGAAAGACGGGAACGCAGCCTTGAACGAGGCCAATTTGCTCTCTAGGTCGCAATGCTTCCCCACCATTCCCACGATGAGCGAGTAGCGATCGAACGTTCGCATAGTCTTATCGTCGAGGGCCCTGCCCTGTGTCGCGGCCCGGATCTTCTGGATCCCTTGCAGTGCCGAGAGCGCCAATCGTGAGAGCTTCTCTATGCTTCCCAGTAGCCCGCTGATGATCCACAGACACCCAACCACATCGTCCAGAAGTGCTCGGGTCACCTTGGGTACGGCTTGCATCAAAGGATTCAATATGTCAGTAAGGAATGACTCGTGAACGTTAGACAATTGCGGCAAGACGCGTCGGTAGATCACTACAACCGCTCGAGAAATCGCCAAGTCTTCGTTCGTAGCTATGCTTGCAACTGTGGATTGCAATATCTTGATTTGCTCGAATGTGAAGAGCTTCGCGTCGGCCTTGGCGAAGATCATGAGAAGCTGCAACGCTTCCCTTTCCGAGTCTGAGTGATGGAAGAGGTCGAAAATACTGCCGACGAGGATCTGTCCAACTTTGAAGTTGGTTTCTTTGGACCCCAGTATCGACTGGAACACCTTGTCCAGAACTGGGGTCACATTCCCCTGCTTAACTGTCTGCATCATAAGGGAGACGTGATCTGTAAGAGACGTCTTGTACGCTGCAGAGCCCTCTGCGGACGAATAAGGGCTGATCCAAATTTCCTCGATCATCTGTCGGGCAACTTCTCGGACCCCCTCGTCAGGATCCTGTACACGATGGAGTAGACCGTTCGCGATGTTGCTCCGCACGTTCTTATCCGAATTGCGAAGATAAATGTCCCGAGCGAGTTTCATTGCACGTTTTCGAACGCCAACACCAGTATCTATGAACCGATCAATGACAGTCGGAATCAGCTGCTCCTCCAGCACCGGTCTCAAGTCGATGCATTTTCCAATTAGACCAAGTGCGGAGTCTCGCACCTGAGGTGAGGAGTCGCTAGAGCATTGTAGAATTCGGTGGATAAACGTCGAATCGCCATCGAGTATAGCAGGATCTGTCTCCAGAACATCATCCACACTCTTGAGGCTCTTGCTGCGGACTGTTGCCTGGTCAGACGTCATAAAGCGAAACAAAATGTTGAGAATGTGCCTGTATGATTCGCAGAATTGAGACCGAATGAGGATGATTTGGTATGAAAGCTTTGCCAGAATGGGAGAGACTTGTGCAAAGCTGTACTCGGTTGAAAGCCAACGACGATCCTCGCTCATCATTCTCAGCCGCCAGGCGAGTTTTCCAAATTCAGGTAGCCGCTCATCATCGTCCGCGTTGTTCAACATGTCGTACGTCGTATCGACTTTGCTTGCCCAGTCTGTGATCAGAAAGGACACGGCGCTGGACAGGTGCGGGTCCTCGGAGCATCGCTGGTCAAGATACTCAAGACTTGCGCGGTAAGGCCCAGTCCATGATAGCAGCTGCTCTGGGCGTGATCGGAGTTCGAGGGCTGAAGACGCAAGTTCTGAGAGCCAAACCCCTAGCTCGGTAGCTTCCACGGCATCCAGAGAATTCGCGCTCCGCCGAACGTGCGACCTCAGCTTCGAGATCGCAGCACCCATAGAACCAAGAACTTCCAAGGCCATGTTTTTGGCTGGAGCTGCCGTCCTCTCGCCGTCCACGAGACTCATCATTCTGCTCATGAGGATTCGAAGAAGGAGCTCAGAAGCAGGCCAATCTGCGGAGTCCAAGCAAATGATGAGATCTTCAAGAAAATTCTCAAGAATCCTGCGGAAAGGGGACTCGCCAGTCTTCGTAGATGTTTGCGCTCGAAGAACCATATAGTTGATGACGTTGGCCGCGCTTGCCCTCGTAGCTTCTGCTAATGGCGCCGAAATTCCATGGAGCTCTACAGCAGATCGCCCGTGCTGAGATTCTGCTTGATCTTCGTTCTGGATAGATGAGTTTCGCAATGCAGTAGGCACTGGAACCTCGCCGCCGTCCTGCTCATGCTCGCCATCAAGTGATTGGAGCAGCTTACTCTCAGTGGTCTTCACATCGGTGGCTTTTCCGGCGCTCGTTTGAATCAGACGCAGGATGAGAGCCGATACTGGCTGAATACTCCTGCCATCGCTGAGTTTGAACTGACGAGCTTTCTGTTTCGTCTGCGGGACCTTCTCTATTTGAGACAGGACGTCATCAATGATGCCATTTCGACTCTGCGGGTTCTTCAGAAAGATCTGCGATAGCATGTCCATTGCCACCAGGCGGATGCCATCGAATTTCTGGACTCCAACAATAGAGTCGCGATCTGTGTAGGCGTTCTCGACGAATATGAGGGTGGATGAGATGGTCTCCAGCGCCGTAACATGAGATTCGGACAAATCTATGCTGGCCACCAGGGTAGTCAGAACGGAATAAAGCCTGGTAAAGCTAGTGAACAGGTTCTGGGCAATTTTCTTGTGTGGCAGCAATCTTTCGAACAGATCTTTACTGCCGTCCTTGGCACCGGCCTTGGTTCCCTGCTTTTCCTCCTTGGTGATGCCGTAACGACGGACCTTCTCTGTCAGTGGCACAATGATACTATCCGTGACCTCGCGAAAGAGGCTCAGGCAGTCCCGTATCAAGTCCTCTGAGTAAAGTTGCTTGTCCTCTCGGCCAGCAGACATTATCCTCAAGGCAGTTCGGGCGGCCCTAAGCGCAGCGTCGACGTCCTGTAGCTGGTTGGCCCATAATTGTGCGTCTGACTCGCCCCAGCCTTCATCGACCTTGAGGTCCAAGTCTTGGGCTTGCTTCAGCGCACCATCGCAGAGACGTTGCACACGCAGGATGTCATCCACGGGAACATATACGAAAGACCCTAAAGATATGGCATTCTGCAGAAGAGGCTGTACTTTCTGATGGGCTGCGGTAGTCATCGCCGGCTCCTGATGGGAATTCAAACACACAAGTGGGTTTGACTCTGATTGAGTGGCCGTGACACTGTCCTCCGCCTGAAAGATATCGAAGAAGCAGCGGCGGAGCTGATGATAGGCCGAATCAGCCCTCTGTTTTTGGTCACGACTTGCCCCGTAAACATCTTGACCATCCTGGTACTCATCATGTCTCTGCTTCCGTTTCGATAGGTTTGTGGGCTCATCAGGTTCTTCCTGGACCTTTTGGTATTCCTGCTTGTTGAATGACGGCGCAGCTGGTAGGTCTATAGAGATTTTTCCAGGCATCTGTGAGTTGTTCAAAGGCCTAGGTGCCGCGTGAGGTGGTAATTCGGCGATCTCATCCACATCTCCTGGGAGTGACGGCTGTGGTGAGGTAGGCGACTTCTTAACATCGGAACTGCTCTCTGGGACGGCGTTTGGCACCGCGTCTGGCACCGCGGCAGGGTTTGCGGCTTCGTACTGTTTCTTAGTGGGTATGAAGACGGCAAACCGAGGTTCTTTGTGCGCAGAAACTTGACTGCTCGAGGCAGGTTTGCTTTCTCGCTTTTGTGGTTTCGCTGAGCCGGGGGTCGTGGAGGAGTGCTTCCCGTTGATGCGTGGCGCTTCAGTCGTTGGGTATGTATAGGAGACAGATGTCTTCTCGAATACCATCCTCGAGAAAGGAGACAGATTCTGAGAAAGACTGTTCGTGGGGCCGTTGAGTGTTGAGGTTTTGGGGCAAGTCTTGAAATTGCTAGAGCCCCCAATTAGTGAAATTGCGCCACAACGTCTACCAAGTCTGTACCTACAATTGTGCTATCCTGCTCGGATTCAAGAGGTTCTGCACATGCTCTAAGCTCTGCTCTAGGCGCCTCGACGTCGTTGACGGGTTCGCAGCATCCCTGTTCAGGTTGTCGAAGTCATGTCGAGGGACGAGATCGGCGAGACGGGACGAAGATGGGCCAGCACCAAGATTTGGAGTGGGAATGATATCTGGCAGATGGTCAGAGGGATATAGACATGACTGGAGCAATCTGAGAGAGGATGGAACATACCCGACTCGAAAGGGATGACGGAGGTAAAAGGAGAGTACGGAAGAGCCTCCTGCAGTGTGAACGGGCGCGAGAACCTCGGTTGGTGACCAGATGGCTGCGCAGGAGATTCGGCCCCATTCTGCGCGCCATTGGCACTCAACATCCTTGGATGCGCCATATCGAGAGTCATCCACGCTTCATGTCAGTAGCTATGCATGAAGAGCCCTCGAAAGACGCAGCCGGACAGGGGACAGTCTCCCGTTCAGACCAGAACAGCCTGGCCGTTATCGAGGGTAATCGCCGCTCTCGCATTCGTGTTGATGTGTACTGATCCGGAGACGATCCCGCAGGACCGGAGTGGGAGGTTCGATGGCGGAAAGCGCAATGGTTCCGTGAGCGTGAACTCGAGGAAGTGGGTGGAGAGATCAGAGAGGTGCACCCTTGAACGTTTGCGGGTAGGTATGTACCTAGGTAGGTATGATGGCAGACCAGGGTCCACAGCTGCCTGCCACAGGTGTGGGTGGGTACTTGGGTACATACAAACCTTGCTACCGGGACTCGCTTATCGATTAGACCCATAGTTGGTGAAGCATCGGCCATAACGTTCCCTGCCAATAAAAAAAAATATGCCACTCTTGACCAAAGGCGCTCCCTGCTGTCTCGCTCACTTGGCTCTGAAAACACCATATTCGACAGCCCAGTTTCTGTTCCGGAACAACCAGCAACTTTCAGCGAAATACGACACTCACTATGGCTGCAATCGGGTCTCTTGTTTTCTGCACTGACTGTGGAAACCTCTTACCGGCTTCCAAGGGCAGTTCAAAGAACATTCTTCAGTGTGAATGTTGTGGTGCTGAAAACCGAGGTGAGTGAGCAGGCTCAGAAACTGGCGGCAGACGGGAGTATGCTTTGGCTGACATTGCCTTTCAAGATGCTGCTTCAAACACTATTGTGACAAAGTCGAAGCCTGCTGATTTTCCTTCATACCTGCGCCAGAAATTGTCTACCACTCAGACAATCAAGCGCCATGAGGTGAATACGGAGGCGACAACAACTCAGACGTGTCCTAAGTGTGCAAGAACCGAGGTCAGGTTCTCAGCTGTTCAGCTTCGAAGTGCGGACGAAGGTTCAACTATCTTCTACACGTGCGACTGCGGGTATAAGTATGTGCACCAATTCGGAACGTCACATGAAGGTTACCGTCGCTAACAATGACTAGATGGAGTGAGAACAACTGATCTCACACTTGACGAGATTGAGATCATTTTTATGTACAGTCTAAAGTAATGAACCGCCGTTGAGATCCAATTCTAGTGAGTCTACCTTGCGGCCACAGGAAGGCCGATTGTTACTCTTACTGACCCGTTCTAGTAGCGATGCGCCACACTGATGCCACCGACAAATTTGTCAGGTCCGACATGTTGGAGTTCATCAAGGACTTATGGCTGGTTTTCAGAAGCGAGCGTCACAAGACGACCTCGCTTGTCCAATGGGTTGTGTGGCCCTGGGCTAAGCTGCGGCAGGCTCTGGTATGAGCGCATATTCTGCTTGCTCTCCCTTCTCGTACTCGGCCATGTCCAAGGCTACTATGACACTCTCCCGGACGACACGCTCTGGGTCGTTGAGGAACCCCTTCAAAATATCTTCGACCCCCTCTTCCTCGCCCAGGCTGCCCAGAGCCTCAGCGGCTTCGTGCCTCACCATGCTGGCCTCCTTCTGGTTACCAAGCGCAGATGTGAGGGCGGGAATGGACGCCGGGTGGGATAGCTGGCCGAACACGAAAGCGATCTCGTGCCGGAAGAGGGCGGAAGGGTCGTCGAATCCTCGCGCAAGAGCGTGTACGGCAGGAACTGCGGTTGGCAGGTCCGGGGGTGACGCAAGATCTCGGAGAGCGAACATGGCCCGGTATCTTATGAATAGAGGAGCCTTGGTGTCCATTAACTCCTTCCCTAGCTCTTCGACGGTCTTTTTGGATTCTGGCATTGGTGGTGCAGGGTCGATGGAGGCGAAGTCACTGTGACAGGGTTGGTTAAAACACATTTTTGCATGTCCAGACATAGGAATATAGATGTTACCTCTGGCGCAGCTTCTCCTGCTTCCTCTCTTCTGAGTTTTCCCACCTGATCCGGTCAAGGGCAATCTCGCAAGTCTCTACGACTGCCACATTCTCGCCTTCCCGGTCCCTGAATTCGCAGAGTATGTCTATGTTGCTGTCGTGACCAATCGCACCAAGAGCCTCAGCGGCCTCGTGTCGGACCATGGGGTCTTCGTTGAGGTCGGCTAGGCATTTCCGCAGCGGTGGGACAGCGTAAAGGTTGCGGGTCTGGCCGAGGCAGTATGCCAGTTCGTGCTTGAGCAAGGCGGAAGGCGAGGCGAGGGCCTCCGCAATCGCATCCATAGCAGCCTCGGCGCTGGCATCTTGAGACTGGGTGGCCAGGTGCTTGAGGGAAAAGAGGGCGCGAAACCGCACGGGTAGTGGGGTGTCCTCGGAGCAAAGCGACTCTCGTAGGGCGCTGATTGTAGGATCAACGGAATCTGATATGGGGGCCATGTTGACGTGAATGAACCGATTTCTCTCGAACGGGAGGAGAAAACAAATTCAGGAAAGAAGGAACAAAAGTTGCTCTGTCGTATTGATGGTGGTCTTGATTGCGACGCGATCGGCAGCAACTTTTACACTAGCACCAAGGTACCTACCCACATGTACCTAGGTGCCCAGGCGCAGAAGGGGGGGCATGCGAAAGAAGACAACCCATGTCGTGGTGGGGTAGAGTTGGGCGCTTTGATCAAGGCCAGACCCCTGGCCACTTACAGGACTCACTGATCATTGTACTCCGTACGCTACTGCGTAAATGACTTTGACCAGGCGACGAAAATTTGCTCGGACACGGGTGGGCCCCGCTAGTGATTGCCAGCTATCGGCCGCAAAATCTAGATCTGTTGCAAGACACCCCTGGGATATGCGATCCAGTGGATTAGGCTGACTGTAGGTTATACTGTGGAGGGCTGTCCTGTAGGAGGTTGTCCTGTGGGAGGTTATACTGTGGAGGGCTGTCCTGTAGGAGGTTGTCCTGTGGGAGGTTGTCCTGTGGGAGGTTGTCCTGTGGGAGGTCCTGTGGGAGGTTAACCTGAAGGAGGTTATCCTATGGGAAGTTAACCTATAGGAGGTTGTCCTATAGGAGGTTATACTATAGAGGGTTGTCCTGTAGGAGGTTGTCCTGTGGGAGGTTGTCCTGTAGGAGGTTATCCTGTGGGAGGTTGTCCTATGGGAGGTTAACCTGTAGGAGGTTATCCTGTAGGAGGTTAACCTATAGGAGGTTATCCTATGGGAAGTTAACCTGTGGGAGGTTGTCCTGTAGGAGGTTGTCCTGTGGGAGGTTAACCTATGGGAGGTTGTCCTGTAGGAGGTCGTATTGTCAGAGATGGTCCCGTAGAACTATCTACTATGGGAAAGACTGCTGTGCAAGCTTGGTAGGGTAACCGGATAACTTTGTCGGGAAAACACTGTCTTTCAGAATTATCCTCAAGCTCCCGAGTGTCTAGAAGTCCAGGGACTGCCTGCTCCGAGCCTGTGTACCCTGACCAGGTGATTCTGAAGACCACGCAGCTGTGTACTGCTATGAGTGGTTGGCTCCCCGAGAGCTGCTATGCCGGTGGCATTCTTGGGAGGCTTCCTGGCTTACGTAGACGTACGTGTCACCTTGGTCGGTTACCAATTGGGTGGTGCCTCGGTACCTCATATGTCCAGACTGGAGCCAGAATGCAGGGTGAAACCTCGAGTGACAGCTTCTGTTTCTGTATAAGCCGAGACGTTGCGTTGCAGCATACCTCCGGGCGCGACAGATGAGCTCAAAAGGCACACGAGCAGCCCCGGGTGCTTTTGGGTCGGCGGGCCTGCAGGCGCTGGCCTTACCGAGCTAAGGGCGAGAATCTGCCGTGTTATTGTTAAGAGCGAGTCGTTGCCCGTGCAAATACGGCCGCGGGCGTATTAGCCGCCTTCATACCCAGCAGTCCTAGCTACAGCTGCCCAACTGTGACCCATGTCGCCCCGTGGCTCGGCACCAATGAGGGGCCAGGCAAAGAGCGGACACCCTGGAGAAGAGAGGGGCGAGACCTCCGTATTTTCACCTCCCTTCCTGGTTGTGTGCCTCCCCTCCACTCGGAAAATCTAGCTCTCTCTTAAACTACCACAAAACCTTTCTCTTGAACGCTTCCTTTCCTCGGCCGTTGTCGCATCCATTCCCCTCCACTCACCTCTATCCTCCATCTCCTCAGGCAGCCTCACCCGTCAAACTCCATCAAAATGGCCGACGACGCTCAGGTAAGCAACCAGCCCTTCTGCCTCTCTCCCCTCTGCTCGTGTGGTGGCTGGCACAGGATGGCACCCCGCACTGGCACACCCACGCACGACAGGCACGATACACTCGCCTCTTGCCTGTGATCACAACGGCACACATCCACTTCCGCTTTTGCCTCTATTCTCGCGCCTCGCATAGCTGACAATGGCCCCTGTAGCATGAACACACCTTCGACTCGGCTGACGCCGGTGCGTCGCTGACCTTCCCCATGCAATGCTCTTCCCTCCGGAAGAACGGTTTCGTTGTCATCAAGAGCCGTCCTTGCAAGATCGTCGACATGTCTACCTCCAAGACTGGCAAGCACGGTCACGCCAAGGTCCACTTGGTCGCCATTGACATCTTCACTGGCAAGAAGCTTGAGGAGCTGTGCCCCTCCACCCACAACATGGACGTCCCCAACGTCTCTCGTCGCGAGTACCAGCTCGTAAGTCAGATTCCAGAGCGACCATTGCGGCGGCACGTGGGCTAGTCCTCTAACAATTTGCCCATCCAGCTCGACATCTCCGACGATGACTACCTCTCCCTCATGACCGATGACGGTGACACCAAGGATGATGTCAAGGTTCCCGACGGAGAGGTTGGTGAGAAGATCATCCGCCTCTTCAAGACCGAGGAGAAGGACACCAGTGAGTCTTGTCCAGATGATCAAATATCAACTATGCGTACTGACAGCCCCGACTAGACGTTGTCATCCTGACTGCCATGGGTGAGGAGGCTGCCGTTGAGGCCAAGGAGGCCCCCAAGCAGGGTTAAATGCCTGCCTTTGGCGATTGACGACATCGGGAAACGACCGGATACTGAACAGTAGCGCTTACGATCAGTTGCGGCAAAGCTCATGTTGAGGATACCTCGTCTTGACATATTGTGGGCCTGCCACTCATTTCTCTGATCCATGGACTTGATAGTTTTATTTGATAGCACGTGAAAGACGGGCTCGCGCGAAATCCAATCTGCGGTTTTCCCATCTAATTGGCGTGCGATAAACATTCCTAAGCGGGGAGAAACTGGGGTGTCCACGGGTGTAGACTCTACCTAAAATGAGACTATACGAAGAATGCTCACAGGTCCAACATGTGATATGCTGGTGATTCGTAATTATGACTAGTCCCCACGACTGACATACCAGTACCCTTAGTCAGTATTTGCTGCTTTTCCTTTGCGAAAGCATACTGCTGTCAGCCCACACCACTTGATCGATGTTACACGCCTTTGCAAATTGCCGGATTTATCTTGCTGCCGAATGGTTGGCTAACCTGCCAAAAAAATCATTTCGTCAAGACAGTTTTCGAAATTCTGAGTACGCCAGCAAAGTGTGTGTGGTAGCTTGCGGGAGTGCCCGTGCATGGCCTTATCCAGTACAACGCGGCTGTCAACATCCTACTACAACCCTTCCATCCATGGTCAAAAAACAATGACTGGCCGCAGAAGGGGCCAAGAACTCCACCGGTTCCCCCCTGGAGAGCGGTGCGACGAATGTCGAGCGAAAAGATGGTATGCAGAAAGTGGACTCAGATACTGCCAAAATGGACATCGCATCGAGGTAGGGCGTGACCCGAGGACAACATTTCATAGCTTGTCAGTCTTGCTTACACCGCGATTTTAGGGCTATATCGAGTTCGACATTGACGAGGAAGACAACTTTGGGCAGCAGGGAAAGATCGTGCGCAAGGAGCGGGAAGCAAGGGAGAAAGCAACAAAGCATCTCTCCGGCAACGCGGCGCGCGAGCTCTACCTAGAATGCCTCCAGCTCATACTGCGCAAGCAGATCTGGTGGCTGGTGCACAGCAAGGGGCTGCCAGATGAACTTGAGACGGTCGTCCGCGACCTCTGGGACCTGCGCATCAGGAACTTCGCCGGCCTCAGGAGCGCCGCGGAATCGACCGACGGCGAGTCCGGCCTGGAGTCTGGCCTTGACTCCGGCACGGAGCTGTTCAGCTCGCAGGCCGGGAGCGAGAGCGACGCGTCCACCGCCACGACGAGGACGACGGTCAGCCGTGGCAGGAGCTGGACCTCGGAGCCTGGGCAGGATTGGAATCTTCCTGGGCTCTTCCACAGTCTCGCGCTTTGCTACCTCGGATGCCTGTCGATGAGCCTGCCGGTGCGCGTCGGGCAGATCTACAACTGGGCCAAGGATGACCACCTGCTCTTCCTCGGGGCGTTCGATGCGCTGCCTACGCAGATGACGACCAAGCTGCCCGGCGCATACCACAGGGCCCTCAGAGTGAGGAACACCTCGTTTCGGGGCGGAGAGCTGCACGAGGCCGTTCTGGAATTGGTTCTTGATTATCACTTGAATTACGAGATGGCGTTTCCCCCATTGAACACACCTCTGCTTCTATTACAATATTTGCGAGAACTGGCGCTTCCCTGTGAGTCTATAGCCTCTTGCCCTGCCTCGGTCGTGGTGCTAACATGTTTCTAGCCGAGGTGTATGTTCATGTCCGCGCAATGTTGAGACTTCTGGGCCTTCAGTGTACCTTCGACATGGACAGGAAACGATTCAAGCGGCTTGATCATCCGGATATCCTGCTGATCTCATGCGTTGTGTTCACAACAAAGCTGCTCTACCCATTTGACGGCATAGAACGGCCTCCTATCAGCTACCGGGACCCATCATCGTTGCAGTTAGACTGGGAGCAGTGGCGAGAACTCATGAGAGACCCCGAATCAGAGGGTTTGGAACGGCGGGTGATGCACCAGTTGCAGCCCGATGACGCCTGGACCATGACCGACAAGAAGATCGACGATTACCTCGACTGGTACGAGGAGACACAGATCAAGACGGGCAATGAATCACAGGAGCTCAAGGAGCTCTTCCCATTGGCAGACAGGCGGCTCCAGAGGCCCAGGCCTGAGCTGACTGAGGACGAAATAGACGACAGGCTCAGGACAGCACAGGGTTACATAAGATCCGTGCGGCCAGAGAAGGGAAGCTGGTTCAAGAGGATTGGCGAGGACCACGCAGTGTACCGCACCCCTGATGACCTGCCTGGCGTTGCGAAGGCGTTCTACAGCAAGGCGGCCGACATCTCTGGGTTGTCTCTTGGCGTGCTTGTGAAGGCTGTGCATGCTTTGGAGTTGAAGGTGCAGCGATGGAGCACCCGGGAGCGGAAGGCCGAGGTGGAAGCGAACCGGTCTGGTTCGGAATGATGGATGATAGCAGGTCTCCGAAGCACGGATAATTTGGCATACCCTCAATGTGAACTCCTCTGGGGTCATCAGTAATAGAAGAGCTTCTACGAGATACCATCGTGCAGGGCCACCACTTACAGCGCAACCTTCATTGTGTGACCTGCTACAGGGCGGCTGTCTTTGAGATGTGCTCCTATGGAGGTAACCTCCTACGGGAAAACATCCATATACAACACCATCCAACAAGATAAAAACCCCATACAACAATCTCTCATAGGACACCCCTATGACATGACCTCCGGTAGGGTACCCTACCATGGGATACATGCACAGGTCACCAGTTGTACAGTGTTCAAGCTACAGAGAGCCCCGTAGTGACGTCTGAAATGTTTTCGCAAAATTCTGTCGTGTCATTTTCATCATGTGGGTGATGAGATCAATTATGGAAAGTCTTGATCAATCCCACGATGCAAGTCTCTTGTGGCGTCACCCGGGGTGTCGCCGCCCGCCCGCCAGTCGCTGCGCCGAGCTACGGCCCTCCTCAACAGATACACACAGGCAGGTTGATAAACTTGGATTTACCCACTGACAATTCCATCCAAAAGCAATCCAGATGCAAATATTGAGATTCTTGCATTGAAAATGAACAGTCGACAGTTACCCGCTGCCAACGAGTCTTTGGCTGAGGACTAGACGAACGGACGGTCGGGCGGCGGGGTCACGTGTTATGTGGGTCCACACAGGGCAAACGGCCAGCGCTCGCAATTTTCGTGCCCAGACTCCACCCATCTTTCTGCCGCCGTCAGAGGAATCCCGACCTTTCAGGAACCGTCACCCTCCCTCCCAAACCACACCAAACGCCAATCCCCCACGAGGACGAAGCATTCAAGAGTAAGTCTATGCCGCATTTCTTCTGCTCTGATGAGCCCGTATCTTTTGGTATCGTCATGCTAACAGAAATGAATTTACAGTGCAGATGTAAGCGCTCCGACCCGATCCGATGCGAAACTCGACGATAATCCGCCACCCGTACTGACCCTTTCGTCAACAGCTTCGTGAAGACCCTGACGGGCAAGACTATCACCCTTGAGGTGGAGTCCTCTGACACCATCGACAACGTCAAGTCCAAGATCCAGGACAAGGAGGGCATCCCCCCAGACCAGCAGCGTTTGATCTTCGCCGGCAAGCAGCTTGAGGATGGCCGCACTCTCTCCGACTACAACATCCAGAAGGTCAGTGGAGGAAAAGAAAAATTGCAGCCTTGATGATCCCAGCGAGCGACCCGACGTCTTGCATCGACGGACGACTCCTGATCGCCAAGCAAAGGCAAAGGCGAATGCGAGAACACGAGCACGAAGGCTGACAATTCAATACAGGAGTCCACCCTCCACCTGGTCCTCCGTCTCCGTGGTGGTCTGATCGAGCCTTCCCTGAAGATCCTCGCCTCCAAGTTCAACTGCGACAAGATGATCTGCCGCAAGTGCTACGTACGTTACACCCACCGGCGGTGTCGAGTGGTGCCACGAATACTAACACGAGACTCAGGCTCGTCTCCCTCCCCGTGCCACCAACTGCAGGAAGAGGAAGTGCGGACACACCAACCAGCTGCGTCCCAAGAAGAAGCTCAAGGTTTGTCTCCTGCCTGTTCGGCCACCGCAAGTACGAACAAAAACTGACATACCACTAGTAAACGATTCTCATGTCTGGCGTCTGGGCGGTTCTGGTATCACAAGTGGTTGGCAAGGGAAAGCAATTTGCAAGCATTCACTTGCGTTCTTACGTAGCACATCAATAGAGATTCGTGCTTATCGGAATCAATGGGATGAAAAATACACAGCAGTCAGTTCGCTTTGTGATTCGATGGTACGAAGTGAACGGGGCCAAAAGATGGCCCAACTCTACAAGATGACAAGAGTCGCAAGTTGTGGGAATGTGGTAATAGCGGTGTGTCAAGCTGTGACAGCCGACACATAGGTCCAACCCAAAGAGAGCCGACCACTTCACCGATATCTCTGAGGTCGAAAAGGGCGTTACCAGGCCTCTCCGCGCACAGCCTCCCAACTCACGAGTGGCTGCTCTCACATACCGGAAGACTTCCTATGAGGAAATGAGCAGCGAGATCGGACGCAATCAATTAAGCACGCGTGAGCGATGAAGGGTAGCACGGTTAGTGCCTCGTCCATTTCGTGCCGGTATGCTTCTCTGGGGTCGATTCAAATCCTCGCAGTCCGATATCATGACATTTCCAACAATTGACCCAGCAAATTGATCACAACAATTCACATTTACTATTCCCGTACCACCGCCACACCCTAAGAGGGACAGCACGTCACAGCAGAGTCCCTGTGCCTAACCTCCTTCCTAGGTATGCATTCATCTATTTCATCTCATTCTATAGGAGGGTATTCTGCAGGACCGTGTCCTACAGTAGGCTATATAGTAGGCTAGGGAGTTGTTTCTTGTGAGGCTATGAGTTCATCCCAAGTGAGGGTATGCTATGAGAGGGTGTGGCCCATGAGGTTGCCCCACAGGAATTCGCCCTACAGCAAAGTGACCCGTAGGTGGGAATCCCTACCTAGGTAAGGAGGGAGTCATACAAGGGGCAATCCTATCAGAGGGTATCCCTAGGAGGGTGTGCCAAAGGAGGTTGTCTCAGTAAAGGCTGTCCTATAAGAATTATAGAGAGAAGTACTATGTTGTGAATTTCTACTGTTGAATCCGTAGTACGGGCGCAACTCTGCTAGCGATCGGCACTGCTGCATCTAAACGGCGGTTTGACGGCCGCTGTGGCACAGCTAACAGGTACGTACCACCACCCGCGGCTCATATCCCTGTACTCCGTACAATCAACCTCCAACTTGCAAGCTGTCGACAGCTGCAGGTGGAAGCTCACATGTACTGCGAATTCATTCCCTTACGTTCCGCGACGCACTTTTCCAACGACCCATACTCACAACTTTACATATGACATCCTCCCGCTTATCGAAGATCTGACAGTCGATATCGAAGGAGCATCCTGCAGTGATAAAGCAAGATGTCGTCGGGAGCCGGCTACGATGCGGTGGTGGACGTGGACGACGAGGTAATACCAACCTAGGAAGACAATATGCGCCCAAGACCACCACTTGCTAACAAACCTTTTCCGCGCAGGGCGACCTGGGGCACACCGACCTCCAAGACGATCTCGAATTCCACAACTCCAACTTCTCCGAGTCGACGCCCGCGATCCGCAAGGCGCCCGGGCAGTCAGGCCTGCCGCTGCCCGCGACAGCCTCGTCCTCGGGCAAGCGCTACCTGTGGTCCATGTCCTTCTACGCGCAGTTCTTCGACGTCGACACCTCGGCGGTCCTGCAGCGGTGCTGGGCGGCGCTGTTCCCGCGGGCCAACTTCCTCGACGTGCTCGAGGGCAACCCGGACCTCTACGGTCCATTCTGGATAGCCACGACCGTCGTCTTCATCCTTTTCCTGGGGGGCACCATAAGCAAGTACCTTGCCACAACGGGACAAGAGCCGTTCGTCTATGATTTCAAGCTCCTCAGTGGTATGTGTCCATCCCTTGTGCTCTTCTCCTCTGCCTCCGTCCCTAGAGGAAAGAAGTGTACGCCCTTGCTGACGCAGTTGTTGAAATCCAGGCGCCGCCGGCCTCATCTACGGCTACACCCTCTTCATCCCGATGGCCCTGTACCTCGCGCTGCGGTACTTCGGCTCCGAGTCGGCGAACCTGCTCGAGTGCTGGGCGCTCTACGGCTACTCGAACCTCATCTGGGTGCCCGTCGCGCTCATCAGCTGGAGCCAGATCAGCATCCTCAACTGGGTCTTCGTGGGCGTCGGGTTCGGTCTGTCCGTGGCCTTCCTCCTGCGCAACCTGTACCCGGTCCTGAGCGCCACCGACAAGCAGACGAGCAAGGTCCTGCTTGTCCTGGTCCTGGTTCTGCACCTAGCCCTGGCGGTGGCCATCAAGATGCTCTTCTTCGCGCACGGCAGCCTGATACCGAATGAGCAACCCGGGAGCGGCGTTGGTGGTGGCGGCGGTGGCGGTGACGATGGAAAGGCACCTGAGCAGCCTCCACCACCCCCGGGCTTTTAGGAAATCTAACAGCGGGCAACTTTGAGGGAGCTACCATGCCTAGGCGTGGAGCTGTGGGCTTAAGGGGCGTTTTGTCCTTAATGACTGCATGTACACTATGCCGGTTAGACGGCTGGTCTGTTTTACTGACACGGGGAAAGCATCTATGAAAGGGGATATACATTTTCACAATAGCAAGTCCAAGTAGCATTACTGCCACGCTCTTCAGCAGACTTCTTGCTCCCTCGCCACATGGGCTATTGCCATCATACTGCCATATCTTCAAGTTGCATGACGTTGTAACAGAGCCCCTGCGGCTTGCCTGCCTCTGGTGTGTTGTCTGAGAGGACGTTGGGCTTTAGGAGGCTGACCCATGCATGAGAGGGTGTCCCATAGTAGTGTCCCGTGGGAGGTTGTCTAGAGGAGATTAGGGAGGTACTGTCGTCGCGCAGCAGACACCCTCTCAAAGCTCATGACCATCAAAGCATATCCCCCATCCCACCGTATAATCCCCTTAGGCCCCCAACAAGACACCTCACCTTTCGACCTTGCCCCCCTTCTCAGCCCAGTCCAGCCAGCTGCCGGGGTACTCGCCGACTTTCGACCATCCCGCGTCTTTTGCTAGCCCCGCCGCGGCGCGGCTGCGCACGCCGGCCTTGCAGTAAAACACAACCTCCTGGTCCTTGGCCGGGCGCGGGTACCCAAAACGATCCTCAAAGTCCTCCTCGCTGATGTGGAAGCTGTCGGGCTGCGACGTCACGGGGATGTTGACCGCGCCGGGCACGCGGCCGGTCGACTTGAGCTCGCCTGGCTCTCGGACATCTGTTGGGGTGGCGCGCGGCGCCTTGGGTCAGCCTGGGTTCACTTCTCCTGATTGTTCTTTCCTTGCGCGCCTTGGCCTGTGTCTATGGAGGGGATGTGTAGGTGTCGGGCATTCAGGGACCTCGAAGGGAGGGGAGGTTCGTATCGTACCGACTACCAAGACTTTGGGTTCCGTCTCTTGCGTGAGTTTCTGGACCTGTGTGCCAGGAATAGTATCTCGTTAGCAAGTCTGTCACAATTTCTGCCTCTCTCGCCTGCCCAGTCTCTTCTTATAGGCCGTGATTGGCGAGGGCGGGGCCGGGCAAAGCAGTCCAATGCGCGCGACGTACCTCCTCGAAGCTCCATATCCTGCTCTCCTTGGGCTGCCCCTGCTGGGAGTACCTCCGGACGCCAGAGGGCAGCGCAGCCGCGGCGTGGAAAGGGGCCGGGGCGTACTGCATGACAGTTCGGGGCGCGGCGATGCGGAGGAGGGAGCTGGAGCTAGAGCTAGCAGCCACGCCGGCGCGGTGGGCGCCGAGGCGCAGGGCGTTCGCGGCGGTCTGCAGGGTCCGCCGGGAAGCCATCTCTGCAGGTGGAGGGGCTGGGTGAAACAGACGCTCCGGCGCAAAGTGGAAAAGGTCTGAGAGATTGATAGTTCGCGGTGTGTTTCTGTCTGGACAGGGCGGTTTGCGTTTCGGCGGGAGAGCTGGGTGTCCCACTTTCGGTCGGTCGGGAAGCTATCTCGGAGGAGGCGGCCGGTTGGTTCCCCTGCTCTGATGTCACCTGCGGGCACAGGCTTCGCAAAGGTAGGTCCCGGGGGGGTTGGTGTGTTCTCCGGTTGGGAAGGGGCCCCGGATCTTGCGCAGATCTGTGTTTGGCATCCCATCCAACAACCTCTTCTGACAGCTCGAGTGTGACGGGTCGTGCCGCCGTGGTCAAACTCTATCTTTGTTCCGCCAATCGTCCTTGAAACGACGGCCAAGCTTCTCGAGGGATTGGTCCAGATAAAGTTTGCGAGATCAGACAAATGCTGCCCTCACAGTGGTACCCGTCACAATGGCCAGGGTCTGATCATGCCTGGGTCAACTATTGCATTTAAAGGTTGACGTCTCATTGACAATTGTCCTGTGAGGACACTTCACCAGCGCGAGGTTGTGAGCTATAGGGGCGAATCCCGGACTACACCATTCTAAGCGGGAGCGTTGCTACAAGAGCTTAGGCCGCTCGTGCTGTTCCTGAAGCTCAGGGTCTGATAATTATGTACGGTATTAAAACTTATTAAACTGTGTCGTAACACGTCTAGAATCATGCGATCACGCCGGTAGGTCCATTATACCAGCCGCGTCATGCTCACGTCTTTTTTTAGATTGCTCTGCATCTTCTACCAACCCCCGTCTTACTTCCTGTCCTCAAAGGTCAAGGGACAATCGTCCTGGATCATGTTAGCACGTACCACTCAAAAAGTTTAGGGGATGCTGTGGGAGGCGGGCTTACCATGGGGAAGATGGTGGCAAAGACCTTGATCTCCTCGGACTTTGGCGTTGGGTGGTGCTCCCAGTTCAACAGGAGGGAAGCCTTGCCGATCATGAGGGCGAGATTAGACATGGCGTAGTGCTGTCCGAGGCAGTAGTGAGGGCCAGTGCCGAAAACAAGCCAGTTCTTTGCGCCCTTCTCCTCGGCATCGCCTGTGTAGTACCGCTCGGGGTCAAACTCGTCCGGCCGCTCGTACACCTCAGGGTCCCGCAGTGACAGGTATGTCGAGGGAATGACCATGGCGCCCTTGGGAACGGTGTACGTGTCGGTGATGGGAAAATCCTTCTTGGCGAGGTAAGGCACCATCAGGACGGGAGGCCGGTATCGCAGCAGCTCACGGACAACGGAACGGGTGTACTTCATCGAGTCGAGCTCGTCCAGGGTCAGGGCCGCGTGGATGTCACCCTTGCGGGTCTGCAGGTTTTCCTCCCTGATTCGGTCGAGGATGTCGGGCCGCTGAGCCATGATCTGAAACAGCCACGTGACGGCGCTGCTGGTCGCATCCTGAGAAGCAAAGAGGAAGGTGAAGATGGTCTGGGCAATCTCGTAGTCGGAGAATTCTCGCAGCAGCGGTGTGGGCTTGGGGAGCTTCTCGCCTCGGGCGTCGGCCTCACGCCACAGGCGGGAGTCTACCATGCTCTTGATCCAGCCGTCCATGATGCAGGAAACCTCACCGCCGGCGTTCATGCGGACCTTGCTCTTGGCTGCGGCCTTTGAGAATTCTGCAAGTACCATGTCTGCGGCCTTCTTGCCGTACCAGGTCTTGCTGAACGGGATAATGAAGGGGAAGTTGACAAGTTCCAAAGCCTCGGTAATCAGGTAGTAATCGTCCGCAATCTTCTTGACGCCCTCGTCGGATATGTAGTGACCGCAAAATGTCCGCAGGGACACGGCAGTGATGATCTCTCGGAACTCAGACATCCAGGGCACGGGCTTGCCACCGGCATCCTTGGTAGCCTTAACCCACTTCTTGAAGTAGCGGTTGTACACGTCCTCTTGGCCGGGAAGGTAGCACTCGAGAGCATTGCGAGTGAACAGCCCGTTCAGGCCCTTACGGAAGTCAACGTGAGGCTTGCCATCCAGGAACACCCAGTTGTCCGCTCCCAGAAGCTTGGGCGCGACATCCACAACGCAAGGCTTGACAAATGTTGGCGAGTTGAAAACCTTGCGGGACATGTCTCGAGTGGAAGCGATAATGACAAACCTTTTGCGATGTGCGTTAGACACTATACAACAACGGACTAGTTTCGAGATGTTGACGAAGGACTTACTTGTGGAAGATCGAAACGCAGCTGAGTTCGCCGCTCTGCCATTTGCCATAGTACTCAGAGAATTTGGGGTTCATGGACTGCAGGAAGGGTCCAATAAACGGGGCCTTCCAAGACGGGCCAACAATTGAGCCCTTCTGGCGGAGATAGCTGACTGTAAGCATGGCGATTAGCTGCCGAACTCTGTTTTTGAAGCCCCTCGTCCCGTATCGAATGATTGGCTCCCTTCCCTTCCCCAGCCGCCTCGCACGCGTTTCTTGACCTTTCGGGCCATATTCACACCTCTTTTGCTTGAATTGATCGTGGGTAGCACATACTCTGATCATAGACCACTGCTATGGCCAGGACAGTCCATAGGACAGTCCAGATGCTGGCATGGGAGATTGCGTCGACGACATATTCGAGGTGCACCGGAATGTTGAGGTTGCCGTTCTGCGGGCTCGCCAGCGGCGAGGCGAAGCTGGTTGAGTTGGTTTCCATGCTAGGCAAACCCAGCTCGCTGCAAGGGGTTTGGATGCGGAGAAGCTGTGCCTGTTCGGATTGGAGATTTGCCTTTTCTGCGTCTGCGTGTGTACAACAAACACCGGGACAAACCAGATGGAAAAAAAAATCCAAGATTGAAGCTCGGAGCTCCCTGTTTAGCGGTCTGTCGTTGGGCGCGCCGCTCGCAGATCGGCTAGGGCGACCTGGTCGTATTAGTTCTGGCCCCTGTTCTTGAAGGCGCTGCCTCTGGATTGTTGGGGGGTTTCCGAGGTGTTGGGCCGAGTACTGCGCGGTGAAGGGAGGAAGACGGGGGAAATGCAGAAAAAGAAGACAGGCTCGAGATGGACCCTGGGGCAGTCTCTGTAATTAATAATGAGCAGCAAATTCCGAAGCAGGGCAAGGGCGGGCAAAAGCAAGGGTCGACTGGGTAGTCGGAGCTGGTCTTTTGCTGGGTCTTCTGGAGATAAAAAGTGCGGGAACAGGAGATTGCGCTACCAATGGGAATTCCCACCGTCGGATGCGACAATTGCGATTCAATGTGCAGGTGGCAGGGGTGCTCTGCTGCCGGCTAGCGCGTGCCCGGGTCAGCTCGTTGCTACTCTGCTTCTTACCTCAAGGTTCGTCTTAGTCGTGTCTACTTCCGGGCGGCCAGGCAGCCTGGTGTGTATGTTGTAAGCTAGGCGTGCTGGGTGATGAGTGTAGCACACAGCAAAGCACAATACATTACGACATCACAGACTAGTGCATCACCTAGATGCCTGGATGCTCGCCCGCCCTGCCGCCGCCCAGGAGGCATGGGCAGTCAAGGCAGTGTGGCAGGGTAGGCTGTTGGCTGGGTGGCAGGTAGGCAAGGTAGCAAGCAAGTAGGTACCGCATCCAGGCACTGGGGCTTGGTACCTTGGGACTCAAGGTGACAATCCATGGCCGATCAGTTTCCCGGTGGGGAGCTATGGCCAATGGCAGCTGCCAATTCACCCTACACCCCGTCAGCGGGCTGGACGGGAAAGCCAGACCCGCGTCAGGCCATGGCATGCGTGTGGTGGCAGGGTCCGAAGGGGTCATGGTCTCCCGGGTGCCAGTTGTGGTACTCGGTTGCTGTCCCACAAACCCTTCTTGCGCCTTCGTTGTTGTTGTGCGGAGAATTGGGAGGCCAGGCACGCCGGGGTAAGCACAAGACTTGCTCTCACCGTCTCGACTCTCGAACAAGGTCGGTTGTCTTACTCTCTCCCTCTCTCTCTCTCCCGCCCTGCCGGTAATCGTCTTATCATATCAATTCAATCACAATCACAATCACAATCACAATCATGCTCACTCCACACACGCCCTATTGCAAATTGGGTTAATCCCATGCCTGTAGGACTAAAAGGCAGAGGACAGAGATCTCTCTCTGTGCTGCCACGGCTCCACAACAGCTAATCTCCATTATGTTGTGATCCGCCCTCCGGCAGTGGATGCTGTGCCCAGCCATTTCTGCCCAGTGCTGCCACCTGCCACCTGCCACCACGACGAGGCCCAGATCCTGTTCGACAGCTGCCACTGCACCACACTTATTACTGCTGTGCCGCGACCGCGCATTCGGCCTCCCGCTCCCAACGGGCAATTGACGTAATTTGCGGCCCCGCCCCAATACAACCATCGTCACACCTTCTGGGCGTCCCGCTGCGTATTTACGATAGGCGACGACATATCGTATGGTTACGCACCCCTCGCTCCTCTGACCTCGACAGAATGTGGTTACATGCTGAGCTGAGGTGTGGATCCCCACTCGTTCTCGAAATCTGAAGAAGCTTGCAGTTCGTTCGCCAGTGTTCCCCTCTGGCCCAGCAGCCTGGGACCATCTGGGACGACCCTGGAATGCGCCGCAACATCATCTCGAATACGCCACCATGCCATTGGTCAATTCCATAGCTCCAGATCCGGATACGAGTACGAATAAGGACCATTTGCAATCACATTGTCCGCAGGAACAATCCCCAGACAGCCACAATGCAGACTGACAGCCACACACACTGCGCGCTCGACATCGCGGCGCGAGGGCGTTGCTGGGTGTGGAAGAATCTGGCCCGCGAAGTTTCCCTCTCCAATCAGGCCCACAACCACCTCATTACACATCCCAACTAGTGCACCAGGCTATACGCAAACAAGTAACTCAATACGATTTCCGTACGATGACCTTTGTTTCCAGTGCCCGGCAACCCCCACCCGGGCTTTACATGCAGAGACCCTTGGCACCATCCCATCGCTCCTCCGCGGCCGACCTTCCGACGTACGGGGCAAAGGCATATCCCGACTGCTCGGGCAGAGCTGTCCGCTACCTCCGGCCACCCATGTCTGCACACTTGCGGGAGCCCGCCGTTCGGCGTTTCGTTTGCATCCGAGCCTCCAGCGGAAATTTTGTGTAATGAGATCGTGGCCCTCTCGCGCCCCCTCACGTTTCAGTGAAACTTGCTGCGATCGTGAAGAGTGAAGTCGTTGAGACAAGGAGAAGCAAGTCCGCCTGCCTTAAGCCGTAATTGTTACTACATATTCTAATCGGGGTTTCGCATCAATGTTCCGGTGAAATCCGGGCCCCTCGGGTATTCTGTTGGATTTGTAAAGCATGGTGATCCCTTGACCCAATGCCTTGTCAGCCCAATTCAGAGAGCAAGTCATGCTCGTGGTTGAATTTGTGGACAAAACAATAGTGGCAAAAATAAAGTGTCTGAGCTCTCTCGTGCACACAGAAGCTCAACTGATTCAAGTGTGTCGGTGAACCATGTGTCTCGCCTACCATGACCAACACATGTCTCAAAGCGTTTGAGCTTAATCAACTAGATTGATGGCAGGCAAGAAGAGAGTCATTGACTACTGTGCGTCAGTGAACCCTGCGCACATGATGCTACTCTACGTGTACCAAATTAACAAGCAGATAACTGAATCAACAGCCACCGTTGTCGGGCCTGCCAAAGACGATTGCAGCGTTGCTGTTCAGGCCATTATGGCGCCGCACCCAGTCTCTGCAAACTGCGCAAGTTTCTGCAACGACACTGCCACCTGGGAACTATACTTTTCTTTTATGATGAACTCACCCAAACTAGTTGTCCGACTATGTATATATATAGGAAGGTTCACATGGACACAACGAAGCCGGGCAGGAAATAAAACCAGTTACCGCTCCACCACACCTCATCCTGCTCACCGAAGTGCGTGTTAATCAGCAGATACAGCTACACTGCGTGGTTGCTTTGTATATCATTCATTTCGACTACGATTAAGGCTCGCATCTGAATTTTTTTTTTTTTGGACCGTAGTGCTGTCAATGTGTACAGCATTCTATATTTTGACCAAAGTAATAGGATAGGATTCAGCAAATAGAGAATACTTCCAGAATATTGTAGAACAGTTGCCGAGGTACGCCGGTACTGATCTCAGATGATGGAATAAAATGAAGGATCAGATGAATGAGCGAGAAGGGAAGTGAAAGAAGACACAGCAGAATAAACGCTAACACTTCAAGTCTAACTCATAGGAACTTATTAATCTGCATGTTTGGTTCGAACAGAAATCATCAGTTGGCTCTCCAGGCAGCTTTTACACGTGTGGGCATGCCAGAGCCGGTAAACAAAAAACATGAGCATTTTTACTCTCCGCCCCTTCAACTCCTTGACATGCAACCTTATAGTAAGACAGCCCAGTGCCCCAGAGACTCCCGAATACCATCAAAATCTCTTTTGGTGCCTGAAGTTTCACAATGGCCTCCACAGTCATGGAGTATAGGTCATGATTGAGAAGTTGTGGTTGGGCAAAGGAGGAAACACTGGAGGCTATAGACAACAGGCGAAGTTAGGTTGTTTTACATAAGAGGACACGGTAGTTATTGGGTGCTTCGGCATACCCATATGATATGAGACCAACAGCAAGTCGTTTGAGAGGATGCTGTCTAAGAGAAGGTTTTCTAACAGAAGGTTGTCTGAGAGGAAGTTGTCTTATGGTGTGTTACCCGGAGATTTTACAACAGTCTTTTACACGATCGTTTACAGCATAGATACTGTGCTCGTGTGGCGGGCCCGAAGATAGCTCCCTATTACCAGTAAATGAATGAGCATCTAGCATATGACTCGATGAGCCAGAACGAAAAATTTTGGAAACAAGTCACCATGACGCCGTCTTTAGTGCAATTTCAAGTGTCGAGAGGATGAGAATACCTAAGCCTCCATGGCATAACGCTTGACCTAATTTTCTACCAGTTGACTTGATACACACAGATATTTTTCCTTCTCAAAAGCGGCCCTAGCATGTATTTCACTCGTTCTCAAAGCATCATGGGCGACCATGTGGTGAGGGAGGAGCAGGTCTTTACGTTGCGTTGGGTTTCCCAACAGGGATTCGGGACGATTGAATCGCACCCATAACAACCAAAATGAATGGATCACAGTAAGGCGGACAGGGGAACTAGACTGTGATAATGTTCATTCATCCGAGATTCCATGGAATCTCGGGCTACAATTTCTTCTCTATAATGTCTAATCAAAACGTGTCGTCCGAGATGTTTGCATTCATCTTGACGATTGTAGGGCTGTACTCAGACGAGTCTTCGGGCTCCATGCCGGCCGTCATAAGTATGTCGTCAACAATTCGCTTGCTTGCCTCCCGAGCTATACGAATTGTTAGATAAATGTTGGCCAGTGCTGGTAAACGGAGGGTCTTCAGGATCTTGGGCTACTCACCTGGGGTCTGCAGGAGCTTCGACGGCGGCACCGCGAACTGGATCGTCTTGGGCGGGCTCATCCCGCCGTAGAGGCCGTCATCATCATCGTCGTCACTATCCCACGTGATCTCATCCTTGTGCCGGCCCCTCCTGCCCTCCTCGTTCGCGTAGACGTCCCTCGTCTTCTTCGCAGTCGCGGGTGTCTGGACGCTGACGCCGGGTGTCCGCGGCGCACCAGACGCGCCACTAGGACGTCTGCCGCGCACGCCGCCACCATACTTTATGGGCGACATAAACGCGGCACTGCGAAGCGTCGGGATCGCCATCTCAGGAGAGGACTGCGGCGAGTCGTCCTTCCATGCTGGCTGCTTGCCCTTGTCTCCGCCCTGTGGCTGGAGCTTCTCGGTGACCTTCCACTTGATGGGCGAAACGCCGGTCGGCTTGTGTGGGGTCGCTTGGATGCGGTAGTTCTTGTCAAGGACCCGATGGAGTAGGGGGTCCTTGTTCTTGTGTGCGGTGGAGAAGATGTCGTCTTGTGTTGCCTCGTCAGCGCCTAGTGACGAGCGTGGGGTCATGGACATGTCGGGCAGTCTGGTGGTGTGCTGGTGAGGCACGATCTCGGTATCGGAGTCGTCACCTGAGGCGCGATCATCTTCACCTCTCATCTCACGCTTCAGTTCCTCGTAGGGAGAGCCGAGTTTGGCGAACTGTGGCCTTGACTTGCTCGCCGGCGCGCGGGGGGTGCTCCCAGTAAGATCTCCCTCTCCGCCATCCAGCAGTGAGTCGTCCTGTGCTTGGTATGAGGCCTCCTGATGAGCATCACCATCTTCAGGACGTGGCGTGTAGTCCGCTGTCGTCTCATCATGCTCAGTTGTCTCATCGTGAGCTGTCGTTTCTTCCTCTGCGGCCCGCTCCTCATACCCCGACAGGGACACATTTGCCGATGCCTCGAAGAATTGCTTCCAGAACTTTGACGCCTCCCACACAGCCTTTGAGTGCTCTCCATACTGCTCCACCAAGGGCAGGATGCTCGTGGTGACTATGCGATGTGCCCTGCTGAAGTTTGAGTCGATCTCTGTGCCTTGTTAGTTCCCTCTCATGTGACCTAGCCAGAAGCAGATCTAATGTACCTTGCAGAGTGAGCGTGATGGATTGCTCAAGCCTTTCCAGCTCCTCAGTCAGGGTGAGGTTTCTTGCTGCTGAGGATCCTGCCCGAGACATTTTGGGTTGTGTTCGGCTTGACAGGCCTCAGGATTGTTTTAAGTCGCGTCTGTCGTTGACCTGACGCGTTGCGGGGCAGGACGTTGATGATGGGTGTGTGGGGTGTTGATTTGCAGGGATCCATTAAGTGAGCTTGCACGGCGGGATACAAGTACCCTCAAAGTACCTGCCCACCTGGGCAAGTTTTGGTCTCCAGCTGCAAATGCCCATCACAACCGGCTGGAAATTGTTCGACAGCTTTGCCTTCCTCAAAGCATTTCATCATCTTCTCGCCTAGTACTACAGGGTATCTCTAACATGCAAACTCTGTCCAATTTCAATCCAGCCACGCTTCCTGATTTGGCAAAGACTTCTGACGAACTCTTGTAACCAGAATACGATCGCCTCCTCCCTTCCTCTGGTCTGAGAGACTAGCCCATCGAGAGTCTGCTGGCCCTCAGTTTTTACCCACCTCGTCGACCGCGGCCTCCCCTCCCACGACCTCGACCTCGCTTCCTTCCCCTACCTGGACCTCCCCTAGTGGGCCTCGCCGCTGGAGCTTCCTCTTCTTGCTGCTCCTCCGCCTCCTGCTCCTCTTCGTGTTCTTCTTCTTGCTCTTCTTCGCTCTCGTCGTCGGAAGAAGATTCCTGCTCGTGGGATTCTCCGTCTCCGTCTCCGTCTCCCTCCTCTTCTTCATCGCCGCCTTCCTCTTCCTCTTCCTCTTGTTCGGCAGCCTTTGCCTTAGCTTTGGATGCCGCGCGTTTGGAGCTCCTAGTGCTGCGTGCGCTTCGTGCCGACTTCACTGCTGGACTAGACTGGGCCTCTTCGGCATCCCCCTCGTCCTCGGCCTCCGAGTCCTCAACCGTGCTGGCGCGGCCCTTCGGCTCATCTCCAGCCCCGCCGCGCTTCCGCTTTCTAGTCGAAGCAGGCGATTTCTCTGTTGTTGAGGGCGACGATGGCGCCTCGCTGGGATCTGCCAATGCTCGCTGCATGATCAGGTCGCCGTAGTCCTCCCAAGGAAGATCGAAGTCCTTAAAACGATCGTCGAAACTGGGATCCTCCAACAGGTCCATGTTGTTCTCCCGTTCGTCTATCAAGGGCATGTTGTAGAACTCGTTAAGCTTCTTCCAGATCCCCGGTATGCGGATGTGGGTATAGACGGCGGGGTCGTAGCCATTCGTTCGCAGAGATTCGGATATGGCGAGCATTCGGAAGTGTTTGTGCATTCCTGGTCGTGACGAGGTTAGCAGCTGCTCAATGCTTCAACCAATTCGGGTGGGATGTCGCGCACGCACCCGCTGGCTTCCAACGCACCACTGCCTTGAAGAGCATGGAAACTTGGTCATCAGTCCATGGCGAGGCCAGGTCGACAGTGTGTGCTAGGTTGGTGGCAACTGCAGTGGGTGTGTCCACAGCTTGCGGTGTGTCGATGTCCATCGCGTCATCGTTGCTCGCCGGCGTGGCCGTCGTCGACGCGCGAGCCTTCTTTTTCGGAGGCATGGTGCTGGCTTCAGTGCTCGAAAAGCTGTCGCAAAGAGGATATTTGTCTTGGGGTCGAAACTGTTGTTATTGATTTAAGCGAGGCACAGTTCAGAATGCAATTGAACACCCAGCAGAAGTGACTGAAGGCCGATTGGTCTCATTCGACGGGAACGTGCAGGAGCAAGCTGGAGTAAATACAGACTGCCCAGGAGCTCTCTGGAAAGGTGCGCATGAGGCTAGGATGGGCTAGGTGGGTAGGTACTTTGCAGTTACTTGCGGGGAGGGTTAGGGCACAACCACCGCGCGGTTCATTAGCGATATCCAACGCCCTTGACATGCTCATCCGTCTTCAGAGGACTGGACATCCTTTACGAGCCTTTCTATGTGTTCGGAGAAGTGCTGCAGCCATGACTGTCTGGCGGCGATAAACCCTTACATGATTCGTTCATCAGAGAGTCTGCCCAAATAATGGCGTCCTTTGCGACGGAGGATGAGAGTGTCGCTGACCTCTTCGTCCAGCCGAACTTTTGGAAGTCGTCCATGCTACTGGACTCACCTACGCCCCTGGCGAAGGACTTCTTCGATCTTTCCGATACAAGTGAGTGGAAGAACCCGGCGCTATGAAAGAGAAATTCTAAACGATCACCAGACAGAATCGGCCCCATCGTGAGCAACACGCTGAGCCTTCCAGATGATGGTTATTTCAAGCTTCCGCCGGATCTCAACACTGAATTCGGGCCCGAAGCCACGGCGGCGGAGGCTGTCAACATTGATCACGGGTCGTTGAAAAGCCCCCACACAGAGTCTGAGGCGGACCCATGGATGTTCCATCAAGATACTGCCCCAGAGGCTGCGAATTTCAAAACGTGGGATGGCTTCGATGCCCCTGAAGCGCGACTTAACCCGCCAATCTTCATCACAGAAGCTGGAACGGATGCATATGATTCCTACTTGGCTTCGGAAAACAATCCATGTGGCATCCAGTCTCATGCATCCCATAAGACAGTGGACCCCAACGCTTATTCTGCCTGTCTACTTGCGATGGCACTTGGCCGCGACTCCGTCTTGTTCTCATGGAACGCAGAGAAGAAGACCTTTCAATCCTCATTGCCTTTGTCCAAAGCCCCTGGATACTCAACAGAATCTCTCTCCGCTATATTACCTCTTTGTACATCCTGTGGTCAAGCCTATCGCCGTCTGCGCTCATTCATAGACAAGACATACTCGTCGAGTGCAAGCCCACCCAGGGTCGCGCTTGCGAACGCCCTGGATAGCCTTCTGCTCGTCGTACAGGATGAGCTTGGACGCCGTGGCTTGATGACAATCTCAATTCTTCAGTTGCAGTCACTTGTTCGCCCAACCTACCGACTTCTGTCATATTACTACAGACTCATCATCAAGATCAAGAGGTTGACCAATGACGCAGATTTGCTTTCTCTTATCTACAATGAGGCCCAGTCGGCAGAGATGAGTGAACCAGTCCTGAGAGACACTATGGGTCAGATCCTTCGCATCGTCTCGTCACCGTGGACGGAATTCGTTGAAGAATGGATTGGCCTTAGATCGGAGGAGGGCACACGGATTAACAAAGCTGGTCCGGGAAAGAGCTTCGTGAAGGTTGAGAATAACGTGTGGATAGATGATCAAGGTTTCGAGCTGGAAGAGCCCGATTATGTCCTGGACCCGGACAACATGCCCGGCTTTGTCCCTGACGATGTCGCCCGGGTCATTTTTGAGACTGGAAAGAATATTCGATTTCTCCAGGAGAGTCACCCTCAGCACCCAATGGCGTCAATCAGTATCACCAACTCGACCACCGTACCGAAACTTGAGTGGCAGTATGACTGGGAGTCTATCACGAGGGTTGAAGAAAAGGCACTCGAGTATCAACGTGCCGTGCTAGACCTGCTCCAGAAGACGCAAGATGCTAGCGGAACCACTTCGCAACATCGCCTCAACAGCTTCATGGACCAGGATGATGGGGAACTCAAGGTCTTTGGCAAGGATGAGCAGGACCTTCAACAGACAATGCTAGCTTCCATCGCGAACCTCGAACGACCGATCGAGACCAAGGATACATGGAACCAATTGTCCCACATTCTCCGATCCAACCTATTTGACGCTCAAGACAAGGGAGAGTCCACTGTCGCTGACTTCAGCCCTCACTGGTCTCTATTACCGTTGCTGTCCTTCGGCCCGACGGTATACACTCAAGCTCGTCTCGTCAATCACGAATGCCTCCGGTTGTTGTTTAGTGAGCATGGCTTGCGGAAGCACCTCGCAGTTCAGAGAGCGTTCCAACTCCTTGGCAATGGCATGTTCTCGAGCCGTCTCACGAACGCGCTGTTCAACCCCGACATGGAGACGACTGAGAGACGGTCAGGCGTGTCGAGGTCTGGCGTTACCATGGGCCTACGCCTCTCGAGTCGTGAGAACTGGCCACCGGCGAGTTCCGAGCTGCGGCTTGCGCTGATGGGCGTGCTCACAGAGAGTTACCAGCAAGAAAGCGGCGCCGATGGCAACGGGCTGCCCGGGGACCTCAGCTTCGCCATCCGGGATCTGTCCGCTGAGGAGATGGAGAGGTGCATGGACCAAGGGTCCCTGGAGGCCCTCGACTTCCTGCGCATGTCTTACAAGCCGCCGCAGGCTCTTGCGCCAGTCATCACCACCGCATCGCTGCTTAAGTATGACCGGATCTTTAAGCTTATGCTCCGCGTCTTGCGCATGCTGTTCGTGGTGGACCAGCTTTTCCGCGACATAGTCCTGCAGGCATCACACTGGGCAAACCTCGAGGACGTGTGTGTGCGCTTCCGCGTGGAAGCTCACCACTTCGTCACTAACATTGCCCGCTACTTCTTCGACATAGGCATTGACCAACCTTGGCGTCGTTTCCAGGCGTGGCTGGACAAGATTGAGAAGGGGCTCTATGACAGCGGTCTTGACAAGAATGCCGCGATTGTGAGCCCAAAGAGACTCGGGGAGGAGCACGAGCAGACCCTCGATCACATTGCACAGGCGCTACTTCTGAGGAAGAAGCAGCAACCGGTCCTCAAGCTACTGGAAGAGATCTTCACACAGATCCTACGATTTGCCAAACAGGCTCGGTCACACGCACCGAATCACCAGGACTCCGAGGAAATCAAGAAGATGTACAAGGCCTTCCGTGAGAAGGTTGAGATCTTCATCACCGTGTGTAGAGGCATGGGCGAGAAGGCTGGATCGAGGAGTGATAGAGATGCTGCTGGGCGCTCACAGGAGAACGCACTTGTAATGCTCGTGCTTATGCTCGATATGTCAAATTACTACACAAAGCGCTAGGCGGAGCACAGTCTGGATGGGCAGATGTCGACTACAGCACAGAATGTCTGATACCAATGTATACCTCCTTGTGGCGAATATTGCATAGCCGTCCTTGCATGTGCCATAAACCAACAGGCTCATCAGGTTTCGAGATACAACATCATTTTATGAAACATCAATATGCGGCCTTGATCTGCACCGCGACGAAAGCCGGATCAAAATTGTGATACATCATATAGAGAGAGCTTCACGTATTCATTCCTCTTTATGGCAACACAGCGTTCGCCCGGTTGACCTCATCGAGTCAATTAAAGGGACGACAGGTTGCAACACAAGTTCGAGGCTTGCAGGTCGCAGATACCCCAGACCTTGCTGAATAGATCCCTAGCCCATGCAACAAGACACTCTAAGGGCGAATGGTCCCGTCGCTGGAGGGACTCCCATAGGTCTCTCTCCCGTAGCTCCTTGCTTATAATATTCAGGGTTCAAGTGTTGGGGTAAAGAATCCTTGCGACACATAAATTCGCATGCCATATAGCGAGGTTCTATAATGAATGCCGCATTCCCGGCCCCGGGGTCACTTGTCCACCAGGCATTGGCACGGGCGTATTCTTGTCTTGGGATGAAAGAGCGAATCCCCAACCCTGCAGTGACCACCAAGACAGGGCGAGAAATGCCAGAACCGACTGTACCCGGCGCAAAATGTCCGCCTTCGCCCTGCAGCTGAGCCTATCGCCGGCCAAACACACATATTCGATACAAGCTTCGATGGTGGCCTGGCAGCCTGGCCACGACACCCAGTCAGACCCCCCCCAGGCATGAGCAGACGTGGCCATGGTATGTCGGTCAGTGGCGAGGGTCGGAGACTGGGCTTGACAGGCTGTCGGGTACTACGCACACCACAGATACTACACCGTCTACCCGACGCCCCTGACAGGCCTGCCATGTATGCGAGTCTCCTGACGATCGTCAGATGCGAGCTCAGCCCGGCTAGCTTTCCATTACGAAGCGTTTTCAGCGCTTAGCGGGCTGTATTTTCTCATTGGCAGATTGCACCGCTGCACGAGCAGCACAAGCGGCCACGCAGCCATGCAACCATGCAGAGAACCGTCGACAAGGCCGGGTGGACCTCCTCCAAAGGCGTGTTGGCTCTAACCCAAGCTGCCAACCCTCGAGACTGTTCGAGGCCGTACAGACAGATCCGCTCCCGTGTCGTGCACTCCGTGCCTTGATATGGAACCACACTGCCTCTGGGCGGCAAGAAACAGACGCCCCGACCGTACACGGTACCGAGGCAAATAATCACTCAAGTTCCCAGGGATTTGAAACGCGCAAAGACAATACCAGACACACCGACAGACACAGAATCGGGCAAGAGGACAACAATAACAATAGCACAGTCCAGAACGCGTCGCGCGTCCTGCCCCTGCCACACGGTACGCGGCAGACTGCAGCCCCGTTTCTTCCAATGCTTCCACGGGGCCCACCTTTGCTTCTACAGCACAACCCAGTCAGTCCCGTCGTCGCGAGGTCCGTTGGGGACTCTGCACAGTCCACCGAAGCCTCTTCCGCAGCCGTTGGCAAAGGGAGCATTTCCGGCGGCGCACCGAGCCTCAAAAGCTCCATGTGCTGGACTTGCATGAACTCGCTGTCTCGCCCCACCGGGTTACCGTACAAGGCCTGCCTGCCTGCTCGTTGGCCCCCCTGCGAAAGGCCTCGCTCACCCTGCGCCCACTGCGCAGGAAAAGACACTGTACCTGCCCAACAAGTAACTCCTGCGAGATCGGTGGGGCGTGCCTGGGTGGAATGGCCGGGGACAGGACCACACCGCCCGTTGAGCTTGAATGATGCCTGCGCGTGTCAGGGGGAGAGCTCAAGGGTAGCTTGAAAGGGTCCTGGGAGCCTGCAGGCGGGAATCTCCATTGTTTCGACGTGGTCACCAGTTTTTAACCTCATGGAACCAACGGTGGGCGCATGTACAGTACTGCGCAGAAGGGGTCCAGCCACAGAATGGGTATGGTTCGGTCCCCTTTTTGTGTGCCTTCTCAGATTCAAAAAGATGCGGCGGAGTTGCTGCGTATGATCTCGTCCCACGACTGCCGGGCCCAGAATTTATTGCTTGTCTTCACGTCGGACTTGAGATCTGGCGGGACTCGCAATGCTGGCGACAGCCATAGTGGAATCCAAGGCTCTCCATCCAGTCGTTTCCGACGCGCCACAATCGTTGGGCACCTGGAGAAGAAGGTCTGCTGCAGCGCAGCCCGACCCTAAGCAAACCAGACACATACAATTGAGTCGAGGTGACAGGATTCCGGTCTAGCGTCATGTTGTTGACTTGCATTGGCTGAGAATGGCCTTGTTCGGCCAAATTCCAGCCGACTCTTGTCATGCAGGCGCTGCCATTCGCTGGGGTTGACTCGCCTGCCAGGCTCGGAGACACTGTGGTAGAAAGGACGTCCAGCTCGCTCCTGAGATAATCACGGGCAACGACGGATGATGGAGGGCATCTCGCGCTTTCCGTGCAAAGCCGCGACCTATCGTACGGCTGTCCTAGGAGCTTCGGTCCTTTTTCTGACCTCTGGACGGTGAAGTGACGTAACACACGAGATTGCTCGGGACATACGATGCAAAGGCGAGGCACAGCGGCCTCATCATCTCGTCCATTATTCAGACATCTGTAACCGGGCCGCAGCACTGACTTGTGGTGGGCCCGGATACCGTCCGAGAGATGGGAGTGCAGCGACTCGAACACCACACTGTAGTGCAATAGTCTGTTGACAAGTCAAAGTCGCCTCGCCTCTGACCTGCTGCCCCGGAACAGTGTTCCTCACTTCCGCCGACCCTTCAGGAGGCCAGTGACAGCGTGCAAGTGATGCGCTGGGAACTTGCAAACCTGACTCGTGGTGTCGTGAGAATCGTCAGGCTACGTATGTCGCTCGACGATCCGCCTGATTATGGCTGTTGTTTGCCAAGACATTTCTATTTCGATTGCTGAGAGTTCGACGCAAGCCTGGAACTCGTTTGTACCCCGAGTCGTTTAGGTCAAATCTGCTCATGTTGCCTCGTCACTCGCCATTTCGCCCAGAACCCCTTGAATCTCGGGATGGTCGCCTGCTTTCTGTCGTAATTATGTCGCATGCAAATCGATGCAGACTACAGAATTGTTGACTCGAGGGGTGGTATCTTGCCCATGTATCCGGTACATTGTCGCCCTGTCTCGGTGGTGAGATGCACATGGGCATCGCAACGAGATATCTCACTTCGGCGGATGGACGGCTATGCGACGAGGCCTTGCTCCCTGCCCATCTTTTTTATCGGATGGGGAAGAGCATCCAGTGCAAAGCCATAGGTCCTCAGCTAGATAGCCGGTCCACGGGCGCTGGTGCGAGGTGACTTGGATGAAGAAATCATCAACAATCCTCAATATCAGGTGAGAAGATTGCGCAGTACATCGAGCTGTGGGATGCGCCTCGCATCTCTCGCGATGGTCCTTTCAGACGTCATTTGGACCTCGTGCTTCCGGGGAGCAAGGTACGGAAAACGCCGAGTATTGTATTCGATCATGCAGCTCATAGTGAGGCTGTCCAGATACCTACAACGACATCGACGTCCTTGCGAATTTCGCTGGCTGGGATCCGAACGGACTGCCGCTTTAGGAAAAGCCGCTTGCGACTTTGGAGGGCGACAAGCCACAGCCGCAGGGTCCTGGGCCGTAGGAATTGCCTGCCCCCAAGCGCGAACCCCCCTGCAGACATCCGACGGTATCAATGGGTCGGACGGATAGCTCCTATGTTGTCCACGCCGTCGTTGCGATCGCTAACTTGCATCCGACGAACACACGTGCTTTTCGTAACAAGCCTCGGATTCACTTTCCGCATTCATACACGCGCAAATGCTCCGGCCCAAGGCCAACTGCAGCGCTAAATACACATGTAGGTAGCAGCTACTGCAGTGCGTTTCGCGAGTGAGCTGAGGTTGGGTTTCAAACTTCCGCCGCTCAACTCTCAATTTCCAAATTGAGGTTTGGTCCGACGGGTATCCTTGCTGAACAGAGCGCGGTATCGCGGACTGCAGGCAAGCATAATTCGCGAGGAGCTCGACATTAAGCACATGCGCCCGGCATTGTGCAGACCTCATTAGATGATCCTTCTTAGCTCTCGACGGACATGATGGGCGTCCGGTGGAAGGATGAGACTGGGAGGCAGGCGCGATATGACAGTGTTTTCCAACGTGTGGTCATTAGCAGGCTGCCTGGAAGAGTTTGCTCGCACTCGCATCACGGTTAGATAATTTCGGTCCAGTAACCTGGCGCTCGATGCTGCCGAGTTTCGACAAGTCCACGGCAAAACCCCGGCCAAGAAAGGCGGTCAGCTTTGAAGAGCCGCGCATGATGTAAAAATCGTGCAACCGAGTAGCCAGGTCAGGACAGGGACGTCGATACCGGCTAGGGTGCCACTTGATGGCAAATTCCGAAGCGCCTTGACTCGCCTGTCCCGCGGAATAATTCAGGGCCTCCATACACAGTAGAAGCTGGCCCGTACCTGGCATGCCTGGACAGTCTCGTGGAAGGTCACACCTGATTGCGCGCCATCGTAGCCTGGTGCGTGCATATGGACTCCGTCGACCAGAAGAGGGTCGTGATAGTGCCAGATCTCTCAGATGGATGTTCTCCAGATTCCTGTCCCTCTTTGATCCGTTCTGGGCCACAAAACAAAGCTTGGAGTGTCCCACGACAGCTACCCACCGGTTCGTCGCCATACTTGCATAGTACATGGTGGGAGTGGTGCGCATAGAGTCCCATCCCGATTTGGTTAGAATGTCCTGGCTGAGGATTTTTGGAGGCTGAAAAGGGAAGTCAAAGTCGCGGCCGAACCGGCTGGCGGGCTCTACCACCTGGAAAACGTCGGGTACGCAATTCTCTCGCACGCAGCCGTCCCAGCGTTAGTACTGGTGTTGCTACCCTCGACAGCTCCACCGTCTGTCCCATGCCTCTGGCACGCAGTTTGCTGCTGGCACAGTGCTCCACTACCGACGGCAGACAAGCAGATGGCAAGGATGGGTGCAACCGCACGATCTTGTCTGCTCGCTAACCGGCATGCCGCCACAAACCAGGGTTTGTGTGGCCAGCAACCAATTAGTGAGCAAGAATCAAAATGCGCACTCATTTCACAAATCGGAAATGCCGGGTGATCTCCGAGGAGACAGCCACTATGAGGGCGCAGAATGTGCAGGTAAAGCCTCGGCAGTCCTTAGGTCGCCGAGGAGTCGTGAGGTCCAAAGGTTTGATGGAATTGTTGATATACTGGAACTAGCGGTACTGCAGCGGTAGGATGGACAGTAGTCGCAACGTTTCGAACACTCAGCTCCACCTTCAATGTGTGCTGTCTTGGACCTCTGGGTGGATTCGGGAAGCTATGGACAGCACGTCCCTGGCCAGTGGAGCACGTTGGCGGCAGGGGACAGCAAGAGAAAGTAGCGGGTGAGGGCCCACTTGGAGCTCTGTCAATGTCAATCAACGCAAGGTCAGGGGCGACTGTCGGCCAACTTCCACGTTTCCCAGCTCGCTGGGTGTGCTTCGAAAGGGCTTCCGCCGTCCGATGAGCAGTCGGCTATCACCCCTGCTGAGGCCCTCTACAGACCCGGCGCTGGAGGCCCAATCCTCCGCCCTCGAATATATTCCTTGAGCGCGAAATGTTTGTGTCCTGCATTCTGCTGTCATCGAAGGATCAGTTGTCATGAAGAATGCAGATTTGGTGTCGTACAAGATCCAGAGGTGCGTGCTAACGAAAGTGGATTCGCCATGCCGCCGAAAGAACGTTCGGATGGGGCTGGACAGCTTCTAGACGCGGTACATGGCGCAGATGTACAGAACGTATGGGGCCCTTTCCGAAGATCGTCCACGCTCTCGGGCTGATGGGGCCACAGGGTCCTCCACCTAAAACTCTCCCCGTGAACCCTTGGGGAAGGAATGCTAGGCAGCCAGTACAGGCGTGCCATGGCTGTTTGACACCACGTACGGGCCCCCCAAGTCCACTCTTTCGACCCCAAACTTCAGAGCCGCGAGAGGGAAACCCCCAAGCTTCTCCAAGATTTGGGAAGATCTTTTGATGGATCGTGGACTCCAAATTGTCAAAATGCCCGAAACCATCGAGCTATCCTGTCCCCATCTCAGTAGAGGCGTGCCGTACCGCAGTCCCATCCTAGCTCCACGACTTCTCCATGAAGCATGGTAGGCACGAGGATCGCCCGGGAGACGTGCTGGAGAGGGCCAGACTTCTCCGTCACGTATTACAAGTTTCCCTCAGTTGTCCGAGCTGCGGGTTGAGAGCACCCGCACCCATCCTTCCTGGCCGCCCATGCGATCACGCGGGCCTGTTACTGGCAACGCAGCAGAGAAAACTCCTTTTCCCCGACCCGACTTCGGATGCTTGTGGTCGGGCTAGGCTTTACGTCATTAGACTGTCAGAAGAGGGCAGATTGGGGGGTTGCTCGTCAACACTTTTACTTAATCTCGGCGTCGATGCTGAACCGGCATATGCCCCGAGTCAGGCAGTACCAAGGGAGGTAGGCAGACAGGGAGGCACGCGAGAGCCAAGGCGGTGTTTTGGGCCTGTTTCGCCTTCTCTTGACTCGCAGCGGCGCCTGGAAATACTGTGTAGAGAAGGACTTGCAGCTGTCTCATGCCTTCTATCCCAAGAGTCTGGGTAGACCACAGCTGGTTTGTTTTCCTGGCCTCCGTGTTTCTCGCACTACCACCCACATTCCAGGACTCTCATGCCAAGGAATCGACCACTTCTTCCACACAGGAGCGTTTTGCGTGGCCTGGAACTGACCTGAAATTTGGACAGGGACTTGAAGCAATCTCCGTTGGAGTTGACAGCACACTCGCCCCGAAGTCATCGTGGGCTCATGTCGTGCAGAGAAGCTCATGCAATGATTGCTATTCTTGTCAGTTCGTTCCCGTGTTCACGGACCACAGATTGCATCATGCCCTCATGGTGACGGTACTTGCAGGGAGGCTTGAGTTTGAACTGTGCCTGGAAGTCAGGATGAAGGGCCCAGTGATTCGACCAGTCGTTTCTGGAAGCATACGAGCCTGGGAGCAACCTTGTTAGTTGTTATCCCCAACGCCTAGACGAACGACTAGCGTCTTCACCACGGCCGTGGGACCGCATTGTTTGTCGACTTGTAGCACCCGTGAGCGGGGACGCACCTGCTCCAACACCGGCACGTTCGGGTTGGCTGCCCACGGACATACAACAGTACAGCTTCTGTTCACGGCCCACCCTCTGCATTACGTCCTCGCAACCAACGAGGTCAGGTCTAGCTGTTCAGACTTCGATAGCCTAAATCAGTGCAGATTTACAGAGGAGTTCTTCGAGATGTTGACCGTCATCTCACGACCGCTTCTTGGCAATGGACAATGTAGTGCGTGTTGCCCGTCCAAGTGGTACGCGGAACATGCTGGGCGGTGTCGGCGGCAAGGAGAGGTCAGGTGTCCGTAATCGTCGAGTCGCGTGAATCTGACACACCATGACACTGGTTTCCTGGCTATTGCAACCCCAATCAGTGGTAGATGACTCAGGTAGTCAAGCAGACACAGCATGACAACGACCTTGACGGATTTCGTGCAGCTAGTTCGCAGCTTTGCTATGCGCACTCAAGCAGCCGGAGGAACCAGAATGATAACGTGTTTCGACTGATTAGATTAGAGAGACAGGATGGCAGATTGGGTGGGCTCTCTCGTCCAGGGAGGGTGCCAGTACTTTTCCAGGAGGTACTGCCGACGGTTGTGCCGAGCTTGTCGCAGCGCGTACCTTTGGGCGCACATGGACTGGCAGAGTGACCAGAGCCAACGCGCGTCCCACACAACGGTGCCCTGGCCACCTGGGCAAGGGTCGGGGATGTAAGATTCGGCCGGCATTGACGTTACACTGGTGTTGGCGCGAGTTTAGGACTGCCATGACTGCGTCCTGATGCAACAGTCGCCAGGTGTGTCGAGCGACGACGATTCGTGTGGACAGGAGTGTTCCATCGGCCAAGCTGTCGCGCGCACCTACAATGTGAAAGAGTACTGTACTGCGCTGTTGACAACCGGAGAATCGTACATGGCCCGACATCCCGACGTAGGAGAGAAGCAGGGAAAATAGGACGCCTCCAACAAGCTGACTATAGACAGTAAATTCTCATCTCTGCCTCGCCTCCCCCACCATCCAAAGCATTGGGGCGTGGGTTGGTGCAGGAGTTGCTAGATGCGGCTAGCCCGCAGTGGCTACGTTGACCTCTGCTTTGTCAGTTCTTGGAGGAGTCGGCAAAATGTTTCGATTGAGTACATGCAGCCTCTGCCCAGCCTGGTTGCCGGGTGGGTGTGACGGCGAAACAGGGCAACGACAGCTCGACACCCAACTTTTTCGAGTAGAGGCAAGCCTACTGGCTGCTGCGATGCGATGCGATGCCTCGACCGCACCGGGCTGGACTGAACTCGACCCATCATGTGGTGAGTGAGCATTGATGCTGAGTCTCATACGCGCGGATGTGACGGATCGTCTGCTGCCCAGTGCGAATTGGTCGAGCTCGTCACGAGGCCGATGGCGGTGCTTGTTTCGTAGGGAGGGGACGGTGAGTCGGGGGCGGTCAGCCACTGCGTTGTTCATACTGTGCGCGGCGCCTATGGTGGCATCGTATTCCAGAAGACCAGGAGGAAAACGCTTACTCGTGGAATAGAAGAGGCGAGCGGCCAGAATCTGGGAATCGGGCGAGAGAAGAATCGAAACTAAAGAAGAAAAAACAGGAGGAAAAAGAAAGAGGCCATGGAAAAGGAAGGCAAGGCCATTAGTGAATCTGCGATGGGTGTCCAGTCTGACAGAAAGTGAAATATCAGCCCTCGGCTGTGCTGTTCTTTCCCCCATGCTCTCTATGCGTGACGGGGTTCGATTGGAAGCAGTCAGCAAGCAATCAGGTGTGCCTGACTGACCTCGACCAGTCGGCGATGACCATCGGGGCCAAAACGGAGGGTTCGAAGAAGGAAGTGTCGTCGCTGGTGTCTGGTCACTTTGGGCAAGTGTCTTGCTCTTCTCCAATCCCGTACTGGACATAACTGCCCGTCGCACACAACATCGAAGTGGAGGAGGAGTTTTGCTCATAACCGTCTTCACCTATGCTTCGTCTGGCCCTTCCTCTCATCTCAGACTTGTTGCAGCACAGCAGGAAGTTACCTTCGGTCACCAAATCTTTTTTCCCTGCCCTTTTTTCTTTTTTTCTTATACCTCAGGCGTGCGCAGCTGCGGCCAGACATCGCCCAACTTTGGAAGTCCTCCACCAAACAACGTTGAGCGATCCTGCACTTTACGCTCTGCAATCTGCGGAGTCTACCCCAAACTCTAATATCGACGTCTTTCTTTCGCATCCCCCCACCCTCCCTGCCGTAGTGTATTGCGACACCCTTAAAAGCACTTTCTAAGCCTCCCGCTCATCCAGCCGCTTGGTTCGTATCCACCAGCGCCCGTTTCGGAGCGAAGCGTCGCACGTTCTTCTGTACACACGCCCAGGTAGGCAATTGTCCAACCGCCCCTCCACCTGCAGCTACTGCCAGCAGCTTGCATGCTCGGTAGTGGGCGTGTATAGTCCAGCGCACAGCCCAGAGAGGCTGAGAAGACATCGTGCCATCGTGCCATCGGTGCCAGCATGCCAGCATGCCAGCGCGCATGCGCTCGTGCGACCTCGTCATTGCGGAACAGACGGCAGAAGCATGTGCATGCTGTGCCAGCCAGCTTCCTCAGACCCACGCCCTGGCTCGGGTCTCTGCTGTGGCTGCCTTCGCACAGGCGTGCAAAAAGAAACTTCCCTTTCCTCCATCACAGCACAGCTCAGCACAGCACAGGGTGGTGCACAGCATTCTGATGTTGACGTCTTTCTAGAAACTCTAAACCATCGAGTGGACGCTGCCAGACGCACCTCGGGCGAGCTCGACAACGCAGTCTGACAGCACGCTCCTCACACAGTAACCAGGTACACCCACTTCACCCACTACACCCCCAGCACGGGCCCCCCGGTCGTCCACAACCAGCTTCCCTGCCCACTCAGTCCACTTTCGATCATCCACTTCCCGACCTGGTCCCTTCACGACGAGGGTACCCCCCAGAACCCACCCTTCTGCACCCAAGCTAGCGCCCTTGGCCCTGCTCCGTACCGGTACCTCTGGCCTTAGTATCTCAACGGCGGCGTGGAGTGGGTTCCGTCGAGGGTGAACCCACTTGAAAACTTGCCCACTTGGCTCGGTACCTGGCAGAGTTTTTTTTTTGTACTGGCGCGACGCTTCCGACAAAAAAAAAAGAAAGGAGAGATATTTGAGGTACATCAACCCACATCATCCCACCTCCCTCCCTCGTCCATCCATTTGACAGAGTTTAGTCTCCACTTCGACATCTACTGCCGGGACCCAAAAAGGAGGAACGCCTTTTGTCCACTCCACCAACACCTCCCAAACGGTCTTCAGCCTCATCTATCCACTTCTTACCACAACCCGCTACCACCGCCAAACCGCATCTCCACCGTGGGGGATCCTCAGACGCGCCTTTGCACCATAGCACCGCGTCGCCCTCGAAACACCACCACAAACATCACGCAAATTTCTGGCCCTTTCCTCACAGCCAGCAAGCCAGCGTGTGTTTGTCTGTTTCCGACTCTCCAGAACTACTAGAGCGACTAGTCCGCCCTGTGGTTTGCGCGTCGATTTTTTTCCTGTCGCCCGGGAGCAGCTGCAACATTGCCCTGCCGCCTCGGCCAGAAGAACTCGCACAGATCCGCCTGCGCAACCCTGCCCTTTCGTCCCCCCTACCCTCACCTCGAGACCACGTTCGAGTCCCTAGCGCAATTGATTCTTCGGATGCTGCCTTTGCGCTCGCTGCATCAGGGTAGACTTAGAGCTGGATTATGGAACACAACCACTACTCGTCTAACGTGATTAACAACACCACGACGGCTTCTTATCCATCCCACTCGGCGATTTCCCCCCACCACCTGCAGAACGGCCAGAACCAGACTCTACCACCTCTGCAGCCTCACAACCCAGCCATGTCTATGTACGCGAGCCACCCGCACACTCCTCGGACGCCTGCAACCCCGAACACCCCAGCCTCCATGGGCGGCTACGCTCCTCCCCCGCCCCAGCCCTCCGGCAGAGGCTCGTATCCCATGATGCACAACCCCTACCAGCACCAGCAGTCTTACGCGACCTCCTCCGCCATGATGCCCCAGGCCTCTGTGTCCGCATCTCACCCTCAACCAATCGCGCCCGCGCCGTCTCCCGGCGGTCGTGTCCCACCTGTCCTGCGACCAATGCCCGCGGGCGGTGTAATGCCACAAAGCGGCTTGGCCTCTCCCTATGCGCAGAGCCCTATGATGTCGCAGCCATCAATTCTTCACCAGGAGAACGACCAGCCTACTCACGTAGTCGGTTCCCAGGGCCGCAGAGGTATTCTACCAAGCGCCCCCGGTAGGCCGGCGGCCCCCGCCCCGGGTACCGCCGCGGCCAAGGCTCAGATCCCTCAGAAGGATGCCGACGGGAAATTTGTACGTATAGGTCGACCATTCTGGTCCTCCGGCAACCCACTCGGAGCCCGGGACGACGCATTTGGAGAGGTTTACCATGAAGAGTAGCTAACATTTTGAAGCCTTGCCCCCACTGCACGAAGACCTACCTGCACGCGAAGCACTTGAAGCGTCATATGCTCAGACGTAAGCATTCTAACAGTCCTGCGCTCAGAACGAGAGCTGACTTTGGTGGCCAATGTAGACACTGGAGACCGTCCTTACATGTGTGTGCTCTGCCGGGACACGTTCTCCCGAAGTGACATTCTGAAGCGTCACTTCCAAAAATGCTCGATCCGTCGGGGCAACCCTACAGGAGCCAGCCATCTGTCCCATCCCCACGCGCACGTGAAGAAGGCGCAGCAGGCTGCTGCTAAGGCCGCGCAGCTTGGGCATGATGGAGACATGATGAACGGCATGAACAATGTAACGGGAAACCCCCACATGGTTCCCTTTGGGCTGATTCCAGCAGCGGACCAAATTAACCACATGAATGACCAGAACCAGCTTTCGCGACAGTCGAGCATGAACCGCCTCGAGGACACCAATGGTGAAGAGCGGAGGAACGTGCCTGCACCAGTCATGACTGCCTCGTCGCAGCAGCAGCAGCAATACAACGGGAATGTCCCGACCTCCATGTCCACGAACATCAACCCGCAGCTGGCAAACTACAACATGTCGCAGAACCAGAATGGTGTACCCATGTTCAACGGTGGATCAAACCACAACCAGCAGTCGGGCTTGGACTGGCAGACCATGTTCTCACAACAAGGCGGTGCGCAAGATACTCATCCAGTCCCTACGTCAACCTTTCCTAACCGACAGCAGACCGCACTCAAAACCGAGCCTAGTCTCGACCACCCGAGATACGTTGGCCAGCCGCCCTCAGACTCGACCAATGGTCGCTTTGGGCTTTCTACCGGCGGCCGCCCCCTTGACGATGCGACTTATCGGCACCTGTCAAACCAAATCATCAATTTCTTCTACTCGCCTAGTATCGCATCAACTCCCCACAACGATATGAACTTGTACTTCTCGGCAGAAAATGTCCAGCACTTCCTTGGCCAGTATGCACACTTCCACAGGCATTTTGCAATCTTGCATAAGCCGACTTTTGACGCTGGCAAATCCTTCACCGGACTGCTTGCTTGCATGTGTTGCATTGGAGCTTGCTATTCCGACCGCCTGTCGCCGTCACACGTCCGCCTTCTCACCGACTTCTTGAAGTCTGCTTTGGACAGGGATGCGCGGATCCTCTCTCTTTTGAGCGACGACTCTCAAACCGAGTTTGCAAGGCGCGGCCAGGATGGTTTGGAAGAGCTCCAGGCTCTTGTACTTCTTCAGCTACTTCTCATCTGGAACGGCACCCCTCAACAAAGACAAGCCGCTCGGCAGGTGTACTCGAGGATCGTGCTGCTTGCACGAAAGTCCGATCTACTACGTGTCTCTCAAGGACAAGCTTTGATGAGCGCGCTTCATCAACCTGGCTTCAATCCTTCGACTTATCATCCATCAGAATTTGATTGGTATTCATGGGTAGAGCAAGAGAAGCGCAATCGTCTCATGTTCCTTATTTTCGCGACCGACACAGCCTTGGGCCTCTACTTTAATATTGCACCTCAGTTCGACCCAATGTCTATCCAAATTCCTTTGCCCTGCGACGATGCAGCATGGGACGGAGCCTCAGATCCGAGATCTTGTGCTGAGGCCTTGGGCTTGTACGGACCAGAGGCGGCTCAAATTCGTAACGTGGATGGCACTCGCCGAGCCAAGCAACCAGAGATGCACCTCGCCTTGAATGCGCTCTTGCACAGTTCGTACCGGATTCAGACTGGCACAACGAATCTGACGGGCAAATTTTTGTTGGTTCATGGCATTCTGGCTCTCATACGTCGGGCTCAGATTGAAGGCAGCTCGGCTCTCAACTACGGCCAGACGTCATCCTTTGCCCACAGTGATTGGATTGTCAACACTGGACACGACAATGGCAGCGCGCCTGGTAGTGCGAACAACAGTGGCCGCAACACTCCGGCTGACGGAAGCATGTCTCCCCAGGCTTCCCAGGCTATTCGCACAGCACTGGACAAATTCAAGCAAAATTGGGACTTCGACATTGTCAATCAATACCCGCCCTCGTCGCGCAACCCTCGCCGGCAGGGCTTCTCAAAGGACGCAATCCCTTTCTACTGGCTTGCCAACTATCTTCTTAAGAACACACGAGCAGGGGATCTTGAGATGGAGTCTGAACACCGATTCGCCCAAGTTATCCATCTTCTCAAGGCTGTCAATAATTATGTGCGCTCGGATGGGGCATATAGAGGAGAGGAGCTGGGGTCGGTCGATGCGATCGACAAGGATTACGGCGCAACCAACTGGACCCTGGACATGGCGAAGCTGTTCAGACCGTTTCTTGATATTTCTGAGTCGCCAGTTGTCACGTCGGCCAACATGAAGACGGAGGCAGCTTAGCGGATGCTGGCATTAATGCCCGAGGACCCCAGGCTTAAATCGCGGGGATTGCCTGGAGGGGCAAAACTCAATACTGTCCACAGCTCCGCACCATACCTTTTCTCCTTTTTTTCCTTCACCTGTCAAAATTCCTGATCTTCTTTTTTCACCGAAAAACCAGAGGCTTCGTCAGCATTGGTGGCGTTTTGGAAGTGACCTTCCGGCCCTCAGTCCGAAAAGTTCGATTCCCCCTGCATTATCAGACTGGCGGCTTGCTGGTGGCATTTTGCTTTGCATTTTCAGGTGGTCGGCTATGATAGACATTCCCGGATCCATGGGGCTTCGCATTAGACATGTTTAGACAAGAATGCATCAGAAATGAGCTGATGACATTGAACTGAATGGAAACTCAGGTTGTCATCAAGGTCCATTGCGGGCACACCTCACCTGCCCAGTGAAGAAGTGTAAATAACTGATGTTAAATGTGTATGACTATTTTGCCTAGTAAAAGTGCCCAAAGTGTCCTAGCATACCGTCTCAGGAGCGTGAACAGATTGGCCCGTACATATTAGGCAACGGTACGAGCTCGTGGGGGTTCAGGATTGGTATGTTTGTTCTTAGTATGGTAAAAAGTCCGGGGCTCGGGTGGGACTCTCTTCAAGACTGCAGATTTCCTCATGACTTCTGTTCACGGTCTACTACATGGATCTTGGGCTTCAGCATCTCCAGCGCCGCCTTGTCTTGGTCGGATGGAGTGTAGCCAAACTTCTCTTCTGCCCGATCAGACATCCAAAGGCCAATGGCCCCCCAACCGAGGAGCCCGACACCCACACCAAGCCTTGCCTTGGAAGACAGGCCTTGGTATGCCCTGCGTTGAGGTTTGTGAGTATGAATAGAACAGTAAAGTGAGATCTCTTTGGTGCACGGCAGAGACTTACCTCCAGAGTGACATGGTGTAGCGGGAGGCTTTAGTTTCTTTCAAATTCTCCCCTCGCCTCTGTGGGCAACTGCGAATTGTAAGGGGCTTGGTCGCTCGGTAGGTTAACCATTGACCTACCAACTTTGAAGGACACAAATTGCCCAGCAGGCTCTATGTGCTTTGGGGACTGGTGGAATCTGTGCAGCCTCTTGCTGAATTGGAGACTTGTGTAGTTGAGAATGTGGCTTGCATTGCATGGAGGCTCTGCGGCGGCAGGCACCGACCCCTGTTGGCTTCCCCAAGTGCGATTCGTTCTCCACACGTCGCTGCCAAAAATTTGGGAAGCTGAGAGGCGCGGCAAGGCGACCCAAACAACGGGCCTTGCAGACCTCACCTAACCTCAGCCTCCACCACGTCACTTGGTCCCCCAGGGCAAGCCAGACGAGGGCTACCACGGCGGAAAATACAGCATGGCGAGCTCCAATCCCGCGCGGCCGTGCCTCAGGCGCGCTCTGCAGTCCTGCCAGCGAAGCGGCCTCGCAGCCTCGCAGCGACCACTCGCACCGGCGTCCGCCGCCCCAGCACGCCCGTCGCTCTCGAGCCAACAGCAGCAGACCGGCCTCTTCTCCACGTCCGCGCCGCTCGGCAAGCGCCGCAAGAACCGCGACCACAACCGCAACCGGGGCCTGTCGGCGATCCGGGGCACGGGCACACGCGAGGTGCTCTCGGTGGACAACGTGCCGCTGCCCCGGCCCGTCAGCGCGAAGGAGTTTCCCGCGGTCGTGACGGACTCGGACCATGGCTTGTGGGACTTCTTTTACAGCAAGGACAAGCCTCTGAACACGCCGCAGGAGGATGCCGCTCACGGGCGGTCGTGGAAGGTGGAGGAGCTGCGGCGCAAGAGCTGGGAGGACCTGCACAGCCTGTGGTGGGTGTGTGTCAAGGAGAGGAACAGGATTGCTACGGGCAACTGGGAGAGGGCCAGGGGGAAATACGGTTACGGTGACAATGAGAGCAAGGGGAGGGAGATTGAGGTATGCGTCTGTCCCTATGGCTCTTCACGACATTAGATGGGCGTGCCGGCCCTTTGATATCCTCATGACAGCTTTACTGATTTCGATTCCGCTCTACAGGTACGCAAGACTCAGGCGGCGATCAAGCACGCGCTCACGGAGAGGTTCTATGCATGGGAAGACGCGAGGAAACTGGCGCAGGACGACCCCGAGATCAGCCTTGCCGGGCGAGAGCCAGCTTATATCCCAGACGAGTCACATCTGGAATCCGAGGAGGCAGCTTGGGAGGACGCGCCCGGTGAGCCAAGCACGGCCGGTGCAAGATCAGAGGCCGCCGAGGAGACCAGGACCTCCGAAGAGGCGATTGACCCTTCAACATTACCCAGCGGAGGAAAGACCCAGGCAGATGCTCCTAGGGTATGAGATCTGGCAGAAAGACACCGAGGAAGTTGCCGTGGCCGGCAGGAGTTGTATGACATAAAGCATGCGGGTGATGTCTTACCCCTTTCAATCTCAATCAGAGGATTCGCGTGGAAGGCTTGCACTAGAAGGTCAAGTTGAGCCCGTGGATATTGTAAAGTTCACTGTATAGAATGACATTACGCTCGGTCCTGAGTTGTGCCAGGTGACACTTGCCTGGATGAATTCCAGCATGTATGCCACCACGGTCAGAGTTGGTCGACCTGAGATGAGTTGAGATGAGGTGAGATGAAAGGTGTTGTTGAGATTATCACGGCTGATCTGTGATCTCTGGGACGACATTGCCATCCCCCACCGCACCAGAAGGCGACCACTGCAGCAACCACGGGGCCAGCTTTGTAGCCACGTAATGCGAACCTCGATCGCAACACTATCGACTCTCCCACTAAGATGAGTCCCTTGAAGCGAGCCAAGGTCGTTACGGGGAGGCCGATTGTATTTCGCCTATGGCAGCTTGGACGCTCGGGTGGTCCCAGCTGCTGGCGAGCTCCAACTGGCAGCACTGCAACGGGTAGGCCAATCAGGGGAAGCGGGTACTGCCTGGGTACTTAGCTCGGCAATGGAGCTCCAGTCCCTCTCTGGCTGCAGGTGGGTTGGGGTCCCGGACAGCTCAGCCCAAACACACCGACTCTCCTATTATTGACTTGACCTGCCTCGACTTTCCCCTTTGGCTTCGAGACTGCACGACCGCATCTCTTTCAACCCTCCCTCGAAACTTCGCCCTCGATACTAGACAGTGCTGCACCCTCACAGCCATAATATCACATATTCCAGAACCAGAAGCAACCGCAACCATGGATGAGATTGCTAAGGAGTACGATGTCATTGTGCTGGGCACAGGTATGTTCTATGTCATTCGCGTTTCCAACCCCGCAATGTGGGGTTCCCTGCCGTGGCCTCTCCTGAAGCCATCGCCTGCTGCAAACAGCCCACGCCTGGGGGTTTTGGGTGTGTTGTGACTCTGAGGCTGACTTTTGGTGACTCGAAAACAGGTCTGACCGAATGCATTCTCTCTGGGTAAATAGCTCCTACAGGTGTCCAGAGCTGGCTAGATGTTCCTCGGGAGCCGCAAACTGACGATACCCCTCGCAATACAGTGTGCTCAGTGTCAAGGGCAAGAAGGTCCTGCACATTGACCGCAACGACCACTATGGCGGGTGAGCCAACTCTTCCCCACCCGAAATACACTAGAAATATCAAGTAGAATATGCGCTGACCATCATCGACACAGTGAGGCTGCCTCTGTCAACCTCGAGACTGTACGTAGCCCCTGGATGCGACGCCTCCCGCTTCACCCCTTGCGGCCCTAGCCTAACACACCTCCTAGCTCTTCAAGAAGTACGGCAACTACAGCCAAGGCGACGAGCCATGGAAGAAATATGGCCGCCCCAACGACTGGAACATCGACCTGATCCCCAAGCTGCTCATGTCCTCCGGCGAGTTGACCAACATCCTCGTGTCCACCGACGTCACCAGATACCTCGAGTTCAAGCAGGTTGCAGGCAGCTACGTGCAACAGGGCAACGGGCCCAAGGCCACCGTCGCCAAGGTCCCATCAGATGCCGGCGAGGCCCTCAAGTCGCCCCTTATGGGCATCTTCGAGAAGCGCCGCATGAAGAGCTTCATTGAGTGGGTCGGCAGCTTCGATGTCAAGGACCCCTCCACACACAAGGGTCAGTACAAGTCCGGGGAAAGAGCCGCTTTCCTTTCCACCAGAAGAGTTGGCTGGGGACCAGATCGAGCTAACTCGTTTCAGGTCTCGACATGAGCACATGCACAATGAAGGATGTGTTTGACAAGTTCGGCCTCGAGGACGGCACCAAGGACTTCATCGGCCACGCTATGGCCCTGTACCTCGACGACGCATACGCCACCACCAAGGGAACCGCTCCCGAGGCCATTGAGCGCATCCGCCTGTACGGTAACTCCGTGGCCCGGTACGGAAAGTCCCCCTACATCTACCCTCTGTACGGACTCGGCGAGCTGCCCCAGGGCTTTGCCCGTCTGTCTGCCATCTACGGCGGTACCTACATGCTGAACACCAGCGTTGATGAGGTGCTGTACGAGGGTGACGCGGCAGTTGGCATCAAGGCCACCATGTCCGGCATCGAGCCCGAGATGAAGTTCGAGACAAAGGCCAAGATGATTCTTGGCGACCCATCATACTTCCCCAACAAGGTCAAGGTTACCGGCCATGTGCTGCGTGCCATCTGCGTGCTCAAGCACCCCTTGGCCGGCACCAACGACGCCGACTCCGCACAGCTGATCATCCCTCAGTCCCAGGTCGGCAGGAAGAACGGTGAGTTTCTCCGAAGACACCCGAAACTGGTAGCGTATACTGACTTTGACAAGACATCTACATTGCCTGCGTCTCTTCCGCACACAACGTCTGCCCCAAGGGCTACTGGATTGCCATCGTCTCCACCATCGCCGAGACATCCGCAAACCACCACCTGGAGCTCCAGCCCGGTCTGGAGCGCCTCGGCAAGATCGAGGAGCAGTTCCTGGGTGCTCCTATCCCCCTGTACGAGCCCCTGGAGAACGGCACGAAGGACAAGATCTACATCTCCAAGAGCTACGACGCTACGAGCCACTTCGAGACCACAACCGACGACGTCAAGGACATCTACCGTCGGTGCGCGGGTGAGGAGCTCAAGGTGGAGGGCCTGCGGGAGGGAATCCAGGTCGCTGAGGAGTAAAGGAGAGCGGCGGGTAACATTCGGAAGGGGTTGAGAGGGAAGCATACGCTCGTGGGCTCAAACTGTTTTACAGGGCCGGGTTTAAGGTCGAGATCATTTCTAGTGGTAAGGGGGCGTATAGCAGACACGATGGTTCCGTGCAAGAAAGCAACCAACAAATGAAAGGTCTTTTGAACATCGTTTTAGTCTCATCGGGCGTTGCATCGTGCTTGTCCAATATAAATGTTGCTCTTTCGATGCGGAAGTCAACTGTGTCCTGGCCAACAGCCTCTCAGCTCGCAAAGGTGGACCGAGCATGAATCACATTAACACAGCTTTCACCGTGCACATATTGTGGACCAAGTCAACAGGTAGCAAGTGGATGGGTGGTCTTAGATGAACAGAAGCCTAGTTCACATTTGGTTCGTATCAAGTGAGCCGCAAGAGGCCGTCTCATCGAATTATCATCTACCCCAGCACATGAACAACATGGCATTCGAGCAAGAGAAACCCTGGCATATCGTCGCCAAACGCCGTAGTCCATGTGAAAACCCCGTGTGTATCTCTCCCATGTTCATTTTCTTCCCCGCCGCTTCCAACTCTTCTCCCACTCTCTCGTCTCTCTTAACGGCGAGAGGTCTTGCCCATACCACGCTTACCAGCGAACTGTTCCGATAGTTAGCCTCGCATTCTCTCATGTTAAGGTGTTTGGGAAGGATTTTTGTGGGTGGTGGACTTACCAAGTGCTTCGGCAGCGACGCGGGAGTGTGCCTGTCGGCCTCACCCTGTCTCGCCATCCTGTTCATCTTCCTCTGCGCGACCTTGGCCGTCCTCTCGGCCTTCGTGCGCGTCGTGTCGTCCGTGATACCGGCCTGCGACCTGTCCGTCTCAGGAGCTCGGTTGGCCGGCCTGCTCTTGGACCTGAGGCGCTCGCGCGGCGTCCTGTCAACCTCCATGGCGTCCGAGACCTCGGTGCCGGCACGGCTCCTGGTAAGAGACCGGCCACGCGAGTCGGGCGCCATCGCCCTGCCGCGGGCCTCGACCTCAGTCGCGTCAATGCCCAGCTGGTCCAGGTGGTCCGCGAGCTGCGACAGCGGCTTCTTGGTCTTGCTCCGGGGTATTATGGCGCGGTTCTTGAGCGACTTGCGCATCCTGGCCTCGTTGCGGATGAGGGCCTGCTTCTCGCGGATGAGCTGGGCCTTCTCCAGGATCTCCTCCTCCTCATCGTCGTCCATCTCTTCCTCCGAGTCGTAGTAGCCCTCGTTTTGCAGGCGCTCCTCCTCCTCCTCAAGGGCAGCCAGCTTGGCCTCGATGTCGGGATCAATGAAGTCGAACACGTTCTTTCCATCGACGACCTCAGGCATCTTGTCGTACTTCCACTCATCGTTCTTGAGCAGGTAGTCCTTGCGCAGATCCACCGAGTAGACACCAGCGCCACCATTCTCCTGTTCAATGTCTCGTGCGAGTTGCCTCCTCTCCGGGTCGTTCTTGTCGTACTTCTTCATGTCCTTGACGCCCTGAGGAATGAACGTCTCCAGAGGCTTGGAGCCCTCCATAGGCTGGGCCACGTGGATTCTGGTCATGATCTCTGTCAGACGGCTGCCAGCAGCACCACTGCTTGTCTGACCAGCCTTCAGCTTGGACGCCACTCGCTCCGCAATCAGCTTCTCGCAAGCCGCGTTCTTGACAGCCTGGACACCTTCCTGTGTGTTGCAGCTTGCCTGGACCATCTCGACCTCTCCAGACTTCAGCAGGGACTGCAGTTCAGCCTGGGTTTCAGCGTCCAGATCCTCTGGCCTGGTCACGTCAATCTTGTTGATCACGATGAAGCAGATCTTGTTGGCGAAGAGCGGCTTGATGCTCTTGAAGAGTGCACACTGTGCCTTGACGGTGTAGCCGCACTGCTCCGAGAGATCCATGAAATACAGGATCGCCGCCCGCAAGTGTGCAATTGCGGTGATAGATTGCATCTCGATCGTGGTCATCTCCTCGAGTGGGTGGTCCAGAACTCCGGGGGTATCAACAGCTTGGAAACGGAGGTACTTGTAGTCAAAGTGACCGGCAAACAGGGACTTTGTTGTGAAGGCATACGGCTGCACGTCGACGTCGGCGCGGGAGATTGAGCGCAGGAAGCTGCTCTTGCCGACATTGGGGTAGCCGCAGATGACAAGAGTTCGAGTGTTGGGGTCGATCGAGGGCAGACGGCCAAGATGTTGTCGGACCTCATCCAGGTACTTGAGGGGGTTGTTGAGACGCTTGATGATCGTGGCCATACGTCCAAGAGCGGCCCTCTTCAGCTGCTTGCACTGGAACAGTGACTGCGCATATTTGAGGAGGCGCACATAGTCGCGGCTGATGGACTCGATCAGGTGCTTTGCGGTCGACAGCTGGCCGAGAGCGATTCGGAAATGGTCGGCATCGTAGAGAGTGTGCAAGAGATCCTTGTGGAACGGGTGAATCTCATTGATGCGAGGAAAACTCTCAAGCACGGCACCGAACTTTTCACTGAAGGTCCTATCATAGAAGCATTCAATCAGCTGTCAAAGTCCCGTATAAATAGTTTTATGCCAATACAGTGACGAGTAGGCCGCAAAGCAGCCCGTGGAGTCTGTGTCGCACACAGGCTTAAAACGGGGTCGCGCCTCTTCCTGGAGTGGCAAATATTGTATGGAAAAGCTGCTTACTCCTGAGTGAACTTGACCTTTCGCGCTGGTGTATGTTAGTTACCGGCATCGAAGCGCGGAGATACAAGGAAAACATACTATAGAATCCCCTAATTCTTGAAATCTTGAACCCTGCACGAATCTGCGTGGGCAATCGTCGCTGTGTTCGAGAGAGGACAATGTCGAGAAACTCCGCCGATGATGGGACCGCTGAACGTGACGTTAGTCCTGTCATAGGGGGCTCGCAACTGGAGAAGGGATACTAACGAGGAATATCTTTCCATTGTGTCTGGGTCTTTGTCGGCGGCATCGTGGGCGTGTTGTTGACGCTCAAGTGGCCGATATGTGGTATGGAGGGAGAAAATGATGGTTGGCTACCGAGGGAACAAGCATAGGCAATTTTTTTTCTGATTCCTGCAGTCCGGCTCCCGATAAAGGGCTTATCGCCTTGTGGGCTTTACCGCCTGCGGACTTGGGAGGTTAGTGTGTAACCTGCAGGTGGGGTCAGACCGCCTGCAGGAATTAAGCCTGCACCCTGGTACCGACAGGCAGTGAATTGACTTCCTCATCACTTGCTGTACTATGATCTCCGTGGCATACCGACAAGGAATCTGCAGGGAAATCCGTCTCACATACTATTTCGCCATTGGGTTTCCTCGGTCGATTGATCTTTGGGTCAGAAATCCCAGTGTGTTGTGGAACAGCCTGTTATGGAATAACCACATATGAGGTACCCTCCTATTGGAACGTGGCCTGCAGGACTACCTCTCATATTATGGGATATTTCGCTGTGATGGGAAAACCTCCAATGAGACACCGACCTTTGAGGAACCTTCTCTGGGATATTATCCTTCAGGATGGCCTCCTAGCTACCTGATACGAATTGTTTGTACTGTACCTGGCGAGCCGTTTGCTTAAGTGGAGAAGGCTCTCCCGCACAGGCCTGTGTACCTCGACTAACACAGGTTGGACCTGGACCCCTAAAGAACTCATGCATGCTCCTCTCCTTATCGATATCGATAACGACCCAGATATTTTTGTTTGGGCAGCTGAATTGACTGCGGGGTTGCCCATACTTTTTTTCTGCAGTTCCAGCAAGTATCTGATCAATTCACATCATCCAAACCCAGGTCTCAGAGATCAAGACACGATAATAAGGTTTATTTCCTGTCAACTTGACCACACTTGGAGAAATACCCCAAATGGCTGGACTTGCACCTTACAAAGCCGATTTCCTCCAGGCGGCCCTGGAGGGCGGGGTCCTCAAGTTTGGCAGCTTCGAGCTCAAGTCGAAGCGCGTCTCGCCCTACTTCTTCAACGCTGGAGAGTTTTACACCGCCAAGCTCCAGAGCGCCATCGGAACCGCCTTCGCCAAGGCCATCATCGAGGCCCGGCAGCAGAACTCGGACTTTAACTTCGATATCGTATTCGGGCCCGCCTACAAGGGCATCCCGCTCGCGACCCTGACGAACCTGAAGCTGGGCGAGCTTGACCCGGCCACCCACGCCGATACCCTGTGCTCGTTCGACCGCAAGGAGGCCAAGGACCACGGCGAGGGCGGCAACATCGTGGGCGCTCCGCTCAAGGGAAAGAAGGTGCTGATCATCGACGATGTCATCACCGCCGGAACGGCCAAGAGGGAGGCCATTCAGAAGATCCGTCAGGAGGGAGGAAGTGTTGCCGGCATTGTGGTCGCCTTGGACCGGATGGAGAAGCTGACTTCTCCCGACGGCGACGACACCAAGCCCATGCCCAGTGCGATGGGTGAGCTCCGCAAGGAGCTCGGTGTCCCCGTCTTCGCCATCATCACTCTGAACGACATCATCGACGGAGTCAAGAGCAGGAAGTTGGCATCGGAAGACACCATCAAGAGCATTGAGGAATACCGGAGCAAGTACAAGGCCAGTGACTAGACTGCCTCCTGCTCCGTATCTAGCTTCATTGCTAGGTGAGTCTCAGTTCTAACTTCCGATGCCTTTCTATCATCCCTTAACACGAAGAAGCAGAGGTCCGCAATCCGAAATGGATGCCATGTCCTTCCTGAACGCCTCGCCACCCTGTGCAGTTTGTAAAAGTTCCGTCACTCGTTACTCCAGGTTACCTGGTCGCGCGACGGCTAGCAGACCAACGGCCATGCTTACATGGCCGAGCTGTAACTCCACGGAATTGTTCCCGCCATAGAGAAGGTGATGGCGAGGCAAGATCACTTGGATGATTGAGCGGGTCCCGCCAAATCGAAGACCATGTCATGCCAACCGCCTCCACCAAACTCAGCCTTGCTCTTGCCTGCGTGCTTGAACCCGAACCGCTCATAGTAGCTCACAAGGTACTGTTCAAAACATCAGTATGTCTTTTGATAACGGTGGGCTCCTAGTTCCTGTAGAGACCAGAAGGTGAACGTACATCCTGGCAGATGAGGGCGACGCGCTCGGCTCCAAGATTCTTCATCTGCTGGAGGAACGACTTCATGATAAGCTTGCCGAGGCCGCATCCCTGCAGCTTGGGCGACACGGCCAGCGAGTGCACGCAGATGGTCCGTCCGCCCTCCCGGTGGCCCTTCTCGACGTGCTGGACCTGCGACGCCTGCCAGCCCGTGGGGATCTCCATGTCGCTGTCCTGGACGGTGCTAGAATTGGAGGCGGTCGCGATGATGTGGGCCAGCAGAACGCTCTTGGCCTGGTCCGCACGGTCGGTCTCGACAGTGTGCGCAGTCGCAAGCGTCTCGATGTCAAAGTCCTTGGCAAGGTCGGGGACGACAGTGCAGAAGACACCCAGGCTCAGCTCGGGACATTTGGTCAGACGGTACTCAAGCTAGGCTCGCGTGGCTAGTCAGTCAACCACCTCTTTACCTTCCAACCTGCCAAATGCTGGGAGTTTGGGGAAGGGGGCGGCGCAAACCTTCTCGGGTGAGGCCCTGTGCTTGGGGTCAGAAAAGGCGGCATTCTCAAGGGCGACGGTAGACCGCAGATCAGATATGCCAAGAGGGCGAATGTTTGGCGCAAAGGGGAACGGGAGGATCTCCTGAATGCGGTTCTCCTTAACCTTCTCCTTGTTGTCACGACGCTTGGAGCTCATGGTACGCTGGAGCTCGGCGAACTCCTCGTCCGCCTCCTCATCGTCGATAGCGGCGTCGTCGTCGTCAAACTGACGGTCCGGCTGGTTTGAGGAGGCCATGTCCACGGCTCTGCTGCAGTCGCACAGTATGGTTTCTTCCCAAGGTGAAGTTCAAGGGGCTGGGGCATGCAGAGTAGGTGATGTTGTCCTGTCTGAGGATGGTTGGACTCGTGACCAGCCAGACCGAGGCCGTGGAACACAAGTTTGGGCAGCAGGGCAAGAGTACCGTGACACGGCAAACAAGAGGGCAGGAGTGATTCTTTGGGGGGATCCAAAGAGAGGGAGAGGTGAGAAGATCGACACAGCTGTCAAGGTGAGACAGCTAGTAAAAGTATCTCGACTTTGCTTGACGTAGATGCGTGGAGTGTGTGTTGGTGGTGGGTGTCGAGGCAGAGGATGTTGTGGAACCCTGAAAGCGGGTACCTAGGTAGCTTGCAAGGTGTGGTGGGGAAGGGGACGATGGATGTGGGACGATTTGGCAGGCCTGGCCTGCCTTGGAATGCCTTTTTGGCCTTGCTTTTTTTTTGTGAAAGTATTCACCAACCGGGAAGAAGAGAAGACGACAGGCCTGGCAGCTGTTGAATATCCGGGCACTGTCTAGGCAGGATGAAAAGGAATGGTGCTTTGAGGGGACGGGAGTCACTTTGAGATGAATGGGTCCAAGGTGAAGGGGGACTATTCACTCCCCAAGTGTCAGTTACCCGGTAAGTGGCAGGTTGAGCCCACAGAAGGACATACGTACCTGGCCCAAGTGACTGATAGAGTGACCAAGTGAGTGAGTGAGTGACTGACTAGCCCAGGGAGAGCGTTTGGGCAGAGAGGACAAACCAATCTAGACAGCCAAGTAACGGGTCAGGCACCGCTCCCTAGTAGGAGATCCACAAGGCGGATGGACAGACGGGAATGTGTACTCTAAAATGAGTGGACATGTCTACCTTGTGGATGGTGGGGTCCAGAATGATCACGCGCAGCCGGGACCCCTGAAGGTTAATACTGCATGCTGGGGAAAGGGAGTCTAGGAAAACTAGGAGGAGTCGCCAGAGAGCGGTCCAACCTTGGGGCTGGGTGCTGCCAGGCTGCATGGATGGGGAGAGGAGGAGGTTGTTTCTGTGTGGTTACTGCACAGCTCTCTATACCACCGGCACGCTATGGTCAAGGCATGCGGCATGCGTGGGTGCATGTGGTGGAGGGACTAGACTATCACGTTGCCACTTTGCTTTTCCTGTGGGGAAGCTGGTAACGAACGCGAATAGGCCGGCTTAGACGTGCTAGACTACGGTGCAGTACTACCTGGAATCTTCTCCCGCACCAACCTAACCTAGTTGGCAAGGGGTGGGGATGAGGCAGAGAAGCAAGGACCTGTGAGACACCTCGGTGAACTGCAACTGTACTGTAATTTATTATGCCCCTGGAACCGGCAGGGTCGGACATCTTGGTGGTTGCTGTCGATGTCTCAGGGCTGCCAGCACAGAACAGCAGGCCAGATCTCTGCTTTAATCACCACCAGCTAGTTGTAGTCTGTCAGTTGTGGCAAACGGCCGAGCTGTGTCCCAATTGGTAAAGCTGCAGTCCTCACTCAGCCCCATTCGATTGAGGACATTATGTATGCATGGCAGATGCAAGTAACCAAGTACCGTTAGGAAACATCCGGACTTGGAGTGTGTGCATGATCGCTACCGTAGAGGCTCACAAGCGGGTGGGCTCGGTATAGGTGCGGTTGAAGTTCAGATGGATATTCAGTTCTCCCATGCAGCTAGGAAGATAGATAGATAGATGGGAGTTTAGATAAACGGCTGCAGGACGGCACGCCGCATGAAGCCGCAGCACCTTTTTTCTGTCCGGTGGTACACTACACGCCCACGCACCCACGCACCCACGCACCCACGCCAGCCAGCTTACCGTGTCAGTCAGTGACTCGTCAGCAATGACGGGCCAGCCCAAGCCTTGCAAGCTCCTCCCTAGCCCTACGCGCCTATATCTCTGGTTGTAATATATCAGCTGTCAACAGTAACAACTACAACCACAACCACAACCACAACCTGTCACGTACTATACCTGTCAGGAGAAACCATCGGTGAGGTCAAGACAGAGAGATGGGTCGTTGGGAGACTCGATGAGCACCCCAGCAAAAGGTACCATGCTCTTGGTCGTCGCACAGCAGACCGTCGAGTCCCCAGCACCTGCGGGTCACGCCCATTTCGGTATCTGTTGTGCAAAGAGCAGCGTCTATAGTGACGGCCCATACATCCCACGTACCTGCGTGGGCGGTGACTGGGTACCTATCCCAGGCGGGTATGTGATCAGCTGGGCAACTACTGTGGTATAGTTGGCTTGGCTCGACTCCCCTCCAGTCGGGCTCTCTGGACTGCTGGGAACCCGGAAGCTTGTTCCACCGTGGCCTTCGACCTACATGAAAGCTTCAGTCCTGTACCCTGCTTAGTTCACCGTTGCGTTACCCCCTATGGCAGTTTGTATTACTCAGCTGCCTGCCTGCGAGGGCTTGCACGCACGCCCGCACCTTTTTCTCGTGTGGTGTCTCTGCCATGCCTGCCATTCAATAGATACTCCGATGCCTCGTAGGGCGGGCGGCGGCTTAGGGCCATTCCGGCTAGCCTGGGGGAGGCGAGGTACGCTGCTACCCTGGGCTGCGTGCCCTTGTACCGAACGAGGTAAGCTGCTAAGGCCGGTTCTGGCAGCAGCCACAGCTTGCTGGGCTGTGGTACCCTGGTACCCCAGTTGACGACAAGTTTCCTGCCTGCCCGCCCCCAAAAAAAACCGACGGGCCGCCGCCATCTTCGTCATGCCTGCCTCCCACGCCCGGTTGACTGCATAATTCCCGTCACACCTTTTTTCTTTTGTCCGCTAGATCACGCCTTTTTGGCCTTTTTGATCAGTCGTCTTGGCTCCGTCTGCCTGCTACTCCATAAACGAAAGGCTGTCTTCTGCAGGAAGCCACTTTAACTCCCGCCAGCCCCCACCGCTGGCCACCAGTCAAGTCAGTCAGTGTGTCAGTCAGTCAGCAGAGGGTCCAGACCCGCTCGGCCTGGGCTGCCCCTCCAGCCGTGTCCCCCGTTGACGTATTCCGAGCTTCTACCTGGCGCCCTCTACGCTTAAGGTTTCCCAACCACAAGACCGAAGCGAACACGAATGTTGCCCTTTCCAACGATTTCCCACACCCACTGCGGCAGATCTGGATAACTTCTCTTCTTGTACACCACTTCCCTCCCTTCCCTCCCAACACTCGTTCGCCCTGTCGCTGTCTACGTCATACCCTTCACCATGTAAGCTCCCTCTCTGTGCATCCCGCGGCCCCGTCCCATCCGTGAAGCTGATCTGGTCTCTCTCACCAGGAGGATCACCCTGAGCATCAACAACCCGGAGGCCGAGGACCAGGACCTGCTGTCCTTGGACATCTTCTCCGACATGACCCTCGAGACTCTGCGAAGCTCCATCCATGCCGAGACCCGCATCGAGCCCAACGCCCAACACCTCTACCACAACGGCCAGCTTATAAGCGACAACTCCAAGACCATGGAGCAGCTTCAGATCGCCGACGGCGAGATGCTGGCCCTCCACGTCCGCGACATGCGGGGCAGCACGGGCGTGCCCGCGACCAGGGAGCAGCAGCCGCGCAGGGCGCCCACCGAGCAGGACCCCGAGCTCATCCGCCTCCAGCTGTTGGGTAGCCCCCCAGAGTACCGCGAGGAGCTCCGGAGGACCCAGCCGCAGCTCGCGCAGGCCCTGGACGACCCAGTACGCTTTGCATCGGCCTTCAGAGACGTCTATGACCGGGAGCGGCGGGAGCGCGCGGACAGGCAGCGCCAGATCGCGGCGCTGAACGCGGATCCGTTCGATATCGAGGCCCAGGAGAAAATTGCTGAGATCATCAGGCAGGAACAGGTTATGGAGAACCTACAGAACGCAATGGAACACAACCCAGAAGGTAAGGTGGGCCCGCCCGCCGTGGCAGCATCCTCACACCATCTCCGCGGCAGGCGAGTACGAGTGAGGCTAGTGCGCTGACTGGACCTGCAGTTTTTGGCCGGGTGCATATGCTCTATGTCGACATCGAGGTCAACGGGCACAAGGTCAAGGCCCTGGTAGACTCGGGCGCGCAGGCAACCATCATGTCACCGCAATGCGCCGAGGCCTGTAACATCATGCGGTTGGTGGACAAGAGGTTTGCTGGCATCGCTAAGGGTGTGGGTACCGCTACCATTGTTGGGAGGGTGCATTCGGCCCAGATCAAGATTGGGTCCCTGTTCCTACCCTGCAGCTTCACCGTCATGGAGGGGAAGAACGTCGAGCTCCTACTGGGCCTGGACATGCTCAAAAGGCACCAAGCAAGCATTGACCTTGCCAAGGACAAATTAATCATCCAGGGTGTTGAGGTACCCTTCCTAGGCGAGGCCGAGATACCCAAGGACATCGAGGAGGCACTGGAGGAGGAGCCAACAGTGAAAGGGCCCGGTGGCACGACCATCGGAGGGCGATCCGGTGCCATTACCCAGCCTGGCTCGTCTTCCGGCGCCCCAGGTCCATCTTCGTCGGCGCCGGCGCCGGCAGCTGCACCTCCAGCAGCATCAGCCCCTGCTCCCGCTGCGCAAGGGCAGCCGCAATTCCCTGAAGAGGCGATCGATAGGTTGACGCAGCTGGGCTTCACACGCGATGCTGCGATACGGGCTTTGGAGGCGACTGGTGGCAACATCGAGTTCGCTGCCGGCCTTCTGTTCCAGGGGTAAATATGCAGCGTCTGCTCATCGCAGGTCGGCGGCGTTGATAAGTCGGGATTCGAGCACGGGCGAAACGGAATGCATTTGGGATTGTTATTTATGATCTTTTTTTAGACTTCAGGCGCGCAACAGGAACGGTTCGATCGGTACTGCATGTTGCATAGCAGAAGGGTTGCATGCGGGCAAGGATGGGACCCAAGGCACCACCACAGCTGACAGTGGCATGGTATATGGCACAGACCTACAGGGATTGAGGGGGCACCTCTCAGCTTGTTACATTAGAGAGTAGAAGGCCAACTCCCCTTAATAGAAGGTGACCACGTGGGCACACAGGTTCGAACAAAAGGTGTGCATTACCTGCTGCTGCTTATTATGTTCGCGGGGCGGCCCGGTTCTCACCCCTAATGCATGCTCTCCGACCCCAAGCCCCCCGGCTAGGCTCATCGGATCTTGTAGACGCAGGGCTTCAGCACGGCGGCCTCGTTCACATCCTTTGACTCGTCGTCGATGAACTTGGGCTTCTTCAGGAAAGCTGGCTTCCCGCTCAGCCTGTCCTTTTCCTCCTCCTTCTGCGCGCACTTGCCCTTGACGGCGGGGGCTGACTTAACGAACCGCATCGTGACGAACATCTTGTTGGTCAGGTCGACGGCGTCAGCCCCGCGGCCCTGATCCTGACCCTGCAGCATGAAGCCCCGCTTGTTCAGGACGTCGACGAACGCCGACACGTCTGTCTGCTGCCTCGTGTCGTCCTCACCGTCGACCTCGACCATCAGCGTGGCCTCGTTGGCGGCGGCCTCGGCCGCCTTCTTGGCGCCCTTCTTCGGCGGCGCTGAACCCGCGCCCGGGTTCCGCCTGTTGCCGACGCTGTGCTCCACCACGCCGCCCGGTCCGCCCTTGCGCATGCCCCCGCCGAACCGGCTCTTGATCTCGGCCACCCAGAGCTCGCCCTTCCACCGCAGCACGCGGTACGCCTCCTCCACAAAGTCCACCCAGTTGGTGCCCATCAGCGCCAGGCAGAAGATGGCCACGTCCACGGTGCCGTTGGCCAGCGGCAGGTTCGCGATGTCCGCCTTGGTTACCAGCGGCGAGGGGCTGTGCAGGTCGAAGCTGAGCACGTCGATCTTGAGCTTGCCCTTCTCCCGCTGCAGCTCCGACGCGAGGCGCGCGTCGCCGCACCCCAGGTCGGCGATGGTGCACACGTTGGTCGCGCGGTTGCGAGGCAGCGGCTGCACTTCACCACCCTGCTGTTGCTTGCCCTTGGGCGGGTGCCTCTGGCGCGCCCGCGTGCGGATCTCGGCGAGGAAGCTCTCGACGGGGTTCTGCGGCCACACCTCGACCTGCCGCCGGAAGCCCTCGTGGTACTCGGTGAACATCTCGGGTGACTCCTTGAACAGGTTGAAGGCCTCGGCCGAGGGCCGGGTGTACAGCGTCTCGTTCAGGTGGCGGAAGCGGGCCGAGATGAGCTTCTCGCGCATCGAGGCCTGCAGCGGGGTGAGCTTTGGCGGCGCCGGTACGGGCGCGACGGCCTTGGTGGCGGCGCCCTTCTTTGGGTTATCGTCTGTCTCCTGGCTGTCCTTCTTTCCCTTCTTCTTGTCCTTTTCGTCCTTTTTGTCCTTTTTGTCCTTCCTATCCTTCTTATCCTTTTTGGACAGCTTGGCGTCAGTGTCTGCTGGCTCCTGCTCCTGCTTTCCAGCTTTCTTGGAAGAGGGCTTCTTTGGACCGGACTGCTCCTCCGATTCGGCGTCACCGGAGTTCAGCTTTTGCCGCTTCTTTGACTTCTCAGACTGTTTCTCCGTGTCCTTGGGCTGAGACTTCTCTGGCTTTGCAGACTTTTTCTGTTTTGGCTCCTTGTGGTCGATGACCTTGTCCCACATGTCGCCAATGTTAGAGGGAGTGACGTTGTCGGGCTGGGATGCCCTCTTCCTCTTTTTGGACTTCTTGGCCGGTGCGTCTCCTGGGGCACCTCCGGCCTCAGGCTTGAGGCTGTCTGCCGAGACAGACCAACCCTTGACGGCAAACATGATGGCCAGTATTGTCTGACACTCTGCCCAGTGATGCAGTGAGTGGTCACGTGTGAGTGACAACGGTGGCGGCGATTGCTGCAAGGTATACCTTCCGGCTTGTGAGGTCGGAGGTTGTGAGATGAGATGAACCGGCTGACTGGATTTGAGTTTGTACGACGTTTTTTCTCCCCGAGCCTGAACAGTAGTAACGTTGAAAATTTTGGGTTCCACTTTTTAACCTACCGGGGCTGGCGCGGATCCCAGCGGGGTCACATCTTCGTACTTATATAGACCAGAATAGGGTTACCAGCTCGGCTGACCTCTTAGCAAAACCCACCTAACGCCAAGGCGCCAAGGCGCTAGTAGGGGTCTAAAAAGGTATATTATAGATACTAGATATAAACTTTAGAGTTAAAACCAGTCCTAAACCAGTATAGTAAATCTTACTAGATAAACATAGAACCAGTTCTAAGCTAGTCTAGTACTAGTAATAAAGATAAAGCTATTATAAGTAAATAAGAGATATAGATATAGTAGTAAGTATAAGCCTATATAAGTTTTTTTTTTCTACCTATATAAGAAAATCTTTTAACCTAAACTAAACTAGTTCCTTTTAACTTTAATAATTATTTTCTACTCTTTTTTAGCCTATTCTTATAAAAATAGCTACTATAGTACCTTATTATAGTATATTAACTCTACTAAAGTAGAGTATAAGTAGCTCTAAATTAGTTTAAGGTTTATTTAAAAAGGTAGACTAAAATTAATTTATAACCTAACTATAAAGCCTATTATAATCTAACAAAGCACCCCTTAGATATTAAACCTTTTATACTTAATAAAACTTAGCCTATAAATAGACCCTATACTAAAAGGATACTAATTCCTAACTAATTTAAAACTAATCTAAAGAAAATACTAAAGCTTACCCTATTAATAAGAAATATATAACTAATAAGATATATAAGGAGATTTTTTACTATTATTATAATAAGGACTAGAAGATAATATATTTACTCTAGGTATAATAGTACCTTATTACTACTTCTAGACTAGTTTTTAACTAGTTTTAGGGACTAATAATATCTATCTCCCTCTATAAGTATATTCTTAATAAGTATAAGGTTAAGTAGGAGTTAGATACTACCTAGGCTAATAAGGGTAAAAAACACTCTAGGGCTAAGGTTTACACTACTATTAATAAGTATCTACTATCTAGTTCTAAACTAGTTCCTAACTAGTTCTAGGCTTCTATATAAAAGTTATAAAACACTATTATAAGATAATTAATAATATCTAAAAAAATATAAGTACCTTTTAATAGAAATTTAATACTTATTACTAACTAATTCTAAACTAGTTCTTAATACTAATAATATTAAGTCTTATAAAGATTACCTATATAAGTAAGCTAAAGCTAATATATAGGCCTAGATATAAAAAATTACTAAGAGAGCCTACTTTAATATAGAGAAGAATACCTATACTACTTAGGCTTATTAGAACTTTAAGAATAACCTACTAGAATTTAATAATAACTATAGATTCTATTCTTCTTTAGCTCTATACTAGTTCCTAACTAGTTTTAGATATCTTTAAATACTTAATATATAAAGTAGATAAATCCTAGTTAATAAGGAAGTACCTAGCTAGTACTAGTAAAAACTTTATCCTATCTATAAGTTATATATATATAGTCTAAAACTAGTTTAGTACTAATTCTATATAGATCTATAAGACTAAAGTAAAGAACTTAATTCTTAAAAAAATTAGAAAGAGCTCTATAAAGTAGGTCTACTTAAGCTATAAGTTAAACTTTAATATAAAGGGTAAGTAGACTTATACCTATTTAGAACTAGTTTCTAATAAGGTTTATAGCCTATATTTATAAGTAAAACTAAAACTATATACTTACCTAGGTATATAGTAACCCTAAGATTACTATAGCTATATTTTAGTATATAGCTATTTATAGGAAGGCTCTTATTAACTATAAGGAGGTCTTAGAGTACCCTAGTCTTATACTCTAAGTTAGCTTCTATCTAGTCTAAAACTAGTTTAGTATTAGTATTAAAGATTAGAAAGATACCCTAGGTATTAAGGGATTTATATAAGGGGTTTATATATATATTAAAAGGGCCTTAGATTAGCCTTTAAGGTTTACTAGTATCTAGTATAGTCTAGTTATTAGCTACTCTAGAACTAGTTTAAAACTATCTATAAGAATTAACTACTATTTATTTAAAAAAATCCCTATTTAAATAAAGATTTAAATCCTTATTTAAATCCTTATTTAAATCTTTATTTAAATCTCTATTTAAATCCTTATTTAAATCCTTATTTAAATCCTTATTTAAATCTCTATTTAAATCTTTATTTAAATTCTTATTTAAATCCTTATTTAAATCCTTATTTAAATCTTTATTTAAGTCTCTATTTAAATCCTTATTTAAATTCTTATTTAAATCTTTATTTAAATCTCTATTTAAATCTCTATTTAAATCTCTATTTAAATCTCTATTTAAATCTTTATTTAAATCTCTATTTAAATCCTTATTTAAATCCTTATTTAAATCTTTATTTAAGTCTCTATTTAAATCCTTATTTAAATTCTTATTTAAATCTTTATTTAAATCTCTATTTAAATCTCTATTTAAATCTTTATTTAAATCTCTATTTAAATCTTTATTTAAATCTCTATTTAAATCTTTATTTAAATCTTTATTTAAATCTCTATTTAAATTTTTATTTAAATCTTTATTTAAATCTTTATTTAAATTTTTATTTAAATTTTTATTTAAATTTTTATTTAAATTTTTATTTAAATTTTTATTTAAATCTTTATTTAAATTTTTATTTAAATCTTTATTTAAATTTTTATTATAATTTCTATTTAAATTAAGTTTTTCTTTTATATTATTATAAATAAAAGAAAACTCTTTTAAATATAAGGTTAAAAACTTATAATTATTTTTTAATTAATTCTATTTAATTATTTTAAAGCTATAACTTAGTCTAAGTTAAAACTATTTTTATTTTAAAAAAACCTTTTTAGATAATAATTCTTATTTTTATTTTTACTTTAATAATAGTATATTATTCTTTTACTTAGCTTTAAAATTTATAAAGAAGTTAATAATATTAGAATTTATATTAAATTCTCTTAGATAATTTATTAAGATACTAAGAATTTTTAATATAAAAAGTTATTTTTAGAAATCTATTTAAAGATATTTTCTATATAATTAAAGACTTATAAATTAATCTTTATTTTATAATTATTTATAATAAAGTTATTAAATTTATATATTTAAATAATAAAATATAATTACTTTATTTATTTTAGTTTTAATAATATAATAAATTAAAAATTACTTTTAAATAATTTTAATAAGTTTAATTTTATAATACTAATAAGACTTTTATTATTTACTAATTAATAAAATAATATAATATAAAAAATTATAATAAATATATATTTAAATAAAATTAGAATTTATATATATTTTATAAAAATATAATATTTAATAATATTTAAATATTTAATTAAATAATTTATAATTAATTTTATATAATAGTTAAAATAATAATAGTTTTTATTATTATTTATTTTAATTAATTTAAAGCTTTAAATTATATAATAATAATATTTATATATAGTACTTAATAATATTAAACTAAGTTATTTATAGTTTATAATAGTTTTAACTTTAATAATACTAATATAAATAAACTAAATATAACCTAATATATTATAATTATTAGTTAAAATAAAAACTTTTAACTATAAATAGATTATAAAGTAAAATTATAAAATTACTATATTTTTTTTTATTATATTTTCTTTTATTATATCTTTTTTTATTATCTTTTTTTATTATAGATTTTTTATATTATTTTAGTTCCTCTATTAAGCTAGAATCAACAACAAAAGAAGACAGTAAAAGAAGACATAGTAAAAGAAGACATAGTAAAAGAAGATATAGTGACTTTATAATTCTGCTCTGTAACCTGTCTATAGCTAGAAGTCGCTATTCTGTGCTAGCAGCTGTAGTGTGTTGGGCTGCGCCTAGTCTCCGATGCTGTTCGTGCTGGTGCTGTTGAGGTTGAAGCTATCGTGGACTGCGGGCTAGTCTGATGCTGTCAAGTACTATGTGAAAGTGCCATCGCCGTGTGACTTAGGGCTTCAAGTTAGCCAAAATGGGCAATGATATAAAAAGCCGCTATTGCCCCGAAGGTTCTGGCTCTGCTCTGTAAACATACACCCATCTGGCCAAACCGAGCACGACCTTCTTGCGCAAGACCACTCGAAAGCAATCTTTCAGCCTGCCACGCTTGTGAAGCCGAGACGACTGCCAGGTAAGGTAACCACAATCCATTGCTGTGTATCTGGATATGTGGAACTGACAGCCCACGAACAGCCACAGAATAGCGATTAATAACCAGGTGTACCTCTGTATGGAAGGAGCCCTTAAATTCGAAGCTATAGAGACTATATCTACATTAATAAAGCTTAGTTTATTAATCAACGAACTAAGAGAGTATAACATAGACTCTAATACTATTAAAACCTATATATCCCTTAGAGTAAAGCTATAGAGGGGTATAAAGTTATTACTAGTAGAGAAGAAGGTACTTAAAAACTTTAATAAAAGGTTTAGCTAAGGCTAGAGACTAGACTAGGCTATAGATTTAAAATAGTTAAATAAAATTATTTAAAAAAAAATAACTATAGGTCTTTTAACCTTATACCTAGGAGGGATCTTTTTTTATTATTAATTTTAGTTTAATAAAGAAATTAAAATAATATAAAAATCTATAAATAAAAAAAAAATATTTTTTTAAAAAAGTTATTAAATAATTCTTTATATATTTAAAAGAATTAAGTTTTTATATAATATTTCTTTTTTTATATAATTAGTTAACTAATAACTTTTTTTATATATAAAATATTTTCTTTTTATATTTATATATAATTAAATTAAAAAATTTTTATTTTATTAAAAATTAAATTTTATTATATAAATAAAGATAATTTATTATATATTATTTTTAAATATAAATTAACTTTTATTTTATAATATATATAATTATTATTAATAGTTTTATAATTAAATAAGTATTATTTATTTATATAATTAATATTTATAAATAATTTATATAAAATCTATTCTTTTCTAAATATAAAGTTAAAAGATTTATAGTTATTTTATTTTAAATAATTTTATTTAATTATTTTAAATTTATAATCTAGTTTAGTCTTTAGCTTTAATTAAACTTTTATTAAAGTTTTTAAATACTTTCTTTTTATTAATAATAACTTTATATCTTTTTATAACTTTACTTTAAAAGATATATAGATTTTAATAATATTAAAGTTTATATTATATATTTTTAGTTTATTAATTAATAAACTAAGCTTTATAAATATATATATAATCTTTATAGTTTTAAATTTAAAGCTTTTTATATAAAAGTATATTTAATTATTAATTATTATTTTATAGTTATTTATAAGTTATTAGTTTTATATATTTAAATATATAATAATAAATTATAATTATCTTATTTAATAATTATTTTAGGTTTAATAATCTAAAGAGTAGTTTTAAATAGTTTTATAATATTTTATAAAAAGTTATTATAAATAAATATATATTTATAAAGTAAAGCTAAAACTTTAATTAAAATAATAATAGCTTTTATATTATTATTTATTTTAATTAACTTATAAATTATAAAGCTTTAAATTATATAATAATAATATTTATATATAATATTTAATAATATTAAACTAACTTATAATCTATAATAACTTTAACTTTAATAATATTAATATAAATAAATATAATCTAATATATTATAACTATTAATATAAAATAATAACTTCTAGTTATAAATAAGTTATAAAATAAAATTATAAAATTATTATATTTTTTTATTATATTTTTTCTATATTTTTTTACTATATTTTCTTTTATTATTAATTTTAACTTAATAAAAAACTTAAAAAATATAAATACTTAATAAATATTTAAATATTTAGTTTTATAATATAAATAATATTTTATATAATAATTTATTTTTATTTTTATTAATTTATAATTATTTAAAGTAATTATTAATTAATATTAAATAAATTTTATTAAATATATATAATTAAATAATAAGTTAATTTATTAATAATATATAATATTTAATTAATTAAAAAATATTATATAAAATATTTAAAAATACTTTTTTATTAAATTTTATTATTTACTTAATTTATTTAAAATATATATAGTTTAATTATTATTATTTTAATATTATTAATTATTTATATTTTTAAGTTTTTATTAAATTTAATAATTTTATATAAATAATTATAAAATAAATTTTAATTATAATAAATAAATTTTTATTAATATATAAAGATTATATTTAAAACTATTTATAATAATAAATTATAATTATTTTATTTAATAAATATTTAATAAATATTTTAATAAATATTTTAATAAATATTTTAATAAATATTTTAATAAATATTTTAATAAATATTTTAATAAATATTTTAATAAATATTTTAATAAATATTTTAATAAGTATTTTAATAAGTATTTTAATAAGTATTTTAATAAGTATTTTTATAAGTATTTTAATAAGTATTTTAATAAGTATTTTTATAAGTATTTTAATAAGTATTTTAGTAGATACTAGTAGAAGTTTATTATTAGACTACTTTAAAGAATATTAAAGCCCTATATCTATAAACCAGTTCAGAACCTATATTATACCGGCTCCAGGCAGGTTAAAAGATAGTACATAGGATAAATTTTACTCCTATCCTTCCTTCCCTACACCACTATTTTAAAATAAGCTTACTTCTAGCTAACTATAATAATTACTATTACTACTAAGGTATATAAGACTTTTATAATAAAGATATACCCCTATAGTAACTAATTTATAGCTAGTCTTAAACTAGTTTTAAATACCTTACTAAGAACTTTGTTTATAGCTCCCTATTCTATCTTTTTTTTAACCCTATTATAGGTTAATACTATAACTATACCTATAAGTTCTTCTTATTAAAAGCCCTTACTAGATATACTAAAAGATAGTATAATTATACCTATTTCCTATAGAGTTAGTAGGGTAGTAGCCCTCCTATAAAAGCTATACTAGACTAAAGTTAAAGTATATATATATATATATATATATAAAGTTATTATATTAACCTATTATTAAGGATACTTTTACTGAATTAGATAAATTACCTAATATTACTAGAATATTCCTTCTAATATTTTAATACTTTCTTTACCTAGTAGTTTTAATCTAGTTCTAAACTAATCCCTAAGCCTAGCTAAGAGGCTTTCTAACCCTAACCCCTCTCTAACTATACAACTACTATAAGATAATAGTCTAATCTTAATATCCTTAGATATAAGTAGTCCTACTACTTATATTAGTAAGCCTAAAGATATAGTTCTTACTATAGTTAATAATATTCTAAAACTAGTTTAAAACTAACTAAATATATAGCTATAGGTAGATACTAATAAGGACCTATTATAAACTTAATATAGTATTATAGGTAGTACTTCCCTACTTTTATTATATTACTAATATATTCCTAGATACTTTAAGACTATACTAAAGTTATAGCCTAAATACTACTATATATATACTATAAGGCTTATACTTATTATAATTACCTATAATATCTACTAAAATATAATACTATAACTATATATTAGTTTAACTATTACTAATCTAAGAAGTTATAAACTAGTATATAACTAGTTTTAGTAGAATAAATTATATCTATCTAGGAGGAATATTAGCTTATCTAATATTTCTCTAATTCTAGTTATAACCTTAATCTCTTAATTTCTAATTATTATTACTTAATCTTCTCTTCTTCTTACTTAATCTTCTCCTTTACTAATTTAAGCTTATATTACTATTATTTAGCTTATAAAGACTATACTTATAAAGACTATATAGGTATTATAATACTACTTTATAAAGATATTATAGTTAGTAAATATATCTATCTTAGGCTAAGTAGACTAAATATATAACTTTTTCTATAAATTAGTTTAAAACTAGTTTTTTAATAGTAGTATAAATATACCTAATAGATTTACTAATCTATCTTATTTTAACTATATTAAAACTTTTAAAAAAGTTTAACTTTCTAGTAAGCTTTAATATACTTAGAAGATTATTATTACTATTATTTAGTTTAATAGTACTATAGACTAGTATTATAAGAATTAGAAATAGGGCTTAAGCTTACTTTAAACCTAGTTAGAAACTAGTTCTAATAAATATAGTAATACCTATAATATTAGTATAATAACTAGTATTATATAAATTAAAATAAAAAATATATACTAAGTATTACTAGCTCTATATTTACTAGTTTCCTAGTTTTTAGATTAATTTTACCTTATTAGTTATTTTAAATCTAATAGTATTAATATATAGACTATAATTTCTATATATAGTAGATATCTTTAAGTAAGGTATAAAATATAAAGTAGTAATATATATCTACTACCTTACTATTATAAATAATACTAGCTACTATTAGACTAATTCTAAATAAGTATACTATTAAATATATAGACTTAAGTATATTTATATAGTTATTAACCTTATCCTAAATATCCTAAGGTATATAGGAAAGCTTTCTATTTATATACTAAGCTAAAACCTTCTACTTTTATAGCTTAACCTATATATAGACTTTATCTAACTAGTATTAACCTAGATCTAGTTAAAAGCTAATAATATATAGATATAAGATAGAATATATACTTATAAGTAGATTATAATATATAATATATATTTCCATATCTTTATATTATATAAATTCTACTATATTTTACTATATATTTAAATCTTTCTTAATACTAGTCTACTAAATACCTTATATAAAGTAGATCTTATAAAGAATAATAGTATAATATATATACTAGTTTAGTATTTATTATTCTACTAGGTAGTCTTAAGGGTTTAGTTTAGTTAAGTACTACCTAAGTCCTACCTTTTATTAGTAATCTATATAAAACTAGTTCTATATATCTTACTACTTAGCTATATAGTCCCTCTATCTATTATAATTACTCTCTATTAATTATTACTAAGATTATAAATATATTACTATTAATTAGTAATATTAAAGTCCTTATTAAGAAGTATAAAATATTCTTTAAATATATACTAATAAGCTATAGTAGACCTAGTATTAATAAAGATCTATAAATATATATTAGCTAGGTAAAGGTTTAAAACTAATTTAAATATAGTCTTAGAAAACTTACCCTTATTTATAAGATTTAACTATATACTAATAGTTACCTTACTCTTATTATATAAGTATAGATATTTCTAAGATTTATTAATCTTAAATATATATCTTTTCTAAAGCTTTTCTAGTTACTCTTTAAAGAAGTAAATAATAAGGTAATTTATCCTATTATAGTATATATAATAAATATACTATATCTAGTTAGAAATTAGTTCTATAATAATTTATAAATCTATATCTATAGTCCCTCTTTAAAGATATATTACCTCTTATATATCTTAAGTACTAACTTAATACTACTAAGATTAAGGTATTAAAGAGTGTACTAATAAGTAATTAAAGCTTCCTATATAGATATATTAGAGAGCTCCTTTTATATTATAGTATAATCTTTACTATAGAACTACTTAAAGATAGCTTTAAACTCTAGGTATTATAAAAGCACTACTATAGTCTTATTAAAACTAGTTATATTATTATTTAAAACTAATATACTTATAAATATATAAGTAAGAGTTACTAATATAGATAATTAGCTAGAATACCTTATATAATAGTACCTTACTAATCTTATCTATAACTAAAGGACTATAATAGTAGGTTTTATATATTAATAATACTACTTCCTTATACTTTTCCCTATCTTAAAAAATAAAAAAGATAAGCTTATAGTTATATAGTACTAATATCTATTATATTAAATTACTAGGATAGTTATAGCCTAAAACTAGTTTAATATATATTATAAATAAGTAAAGTACTTATATATATAATAGTCTATCTAATAATATTACTTTCTAGTTATAATATTATAGATTATATTAGAGTTCTATAGTAGTTAATATATAGGGTTATTAAAGGTAGTTTGAAGATTATTAATATAAGGGTGTAAGCCTTTTAGAATATAGTAGAAACTATAGTATAGCTTCCCCTTATCTATAGTGAAGTGCTTATAATATATAAAGTATTTCTTCTTTTTTAATAGGTTAATACTGAAATTAGTCTAAAGAAGAAGCTTATATAGATCTCTATATTTAAAATAAGGGTTAACTTTATTATAAAGAGTATAGCCTAGCCTTACTCTATATATATAAAAGGTACTACTATAAAACTTTTATATAATTATATTATATTAGCTATTTACTAGTTAGTAACTAGTTTATAAGTAGTTTTAAAGATATATATAATATATACTCTTATAGAATATATATATTCTATATTCTAGACTCTAATAGCTGCTAATTAAAATAGTATATTAATTGTCTTAATAGATTTTAAGTCTATATATAGAATATTATATAGTATATAAGAGTATGCTCTAATACTAATATATAAATACTAATATTTAGTATATTTAGTATTATTTAGAATAGGTACTTAATAATAGGTTAATAGCTATTAGTAAGTGTATACTAAATATAATTTATATATTATATTAGTTATATATTAGTTCTATACTAGTTTTAAAGGTATTATATACCTATTATATTATATATTAAATCTAAGGCTTATCTTTACTATTAATATTTATAATTAGGGTATATCTAAACTCTAATATCTCTAAATATAGAGGCTAGGTTTCTATATATATAACCTTTAATATAAACTACTATAGTAATTTTATAAAATAGTAACTACTATTAAATACTATATTTATAGTAGTATTATTCTCTAGCTCTTCTACTTCCCTATAAGAGGATAATTAATTAAATAGCTTAATACTTATTTAAAACTAGTTTAAATCTATATACCTATATAACCTAATATTAAAGTTATAGGTACTAAGATATATTTATTATTATCCTAGTAGCTAAATAGTTTAAAAATATCTTATAGTAGGAATTCTAACCTAATAGATATAAAACCTAGTACCTCCTCAGGCTTAAGTTCCTCCCCTATTATACTTAGGTAAGCCCTATTAGTAGTAGCCTTAAGGGGTATTATTATTAATATACTATATAATTATAGTAAATATATAGAACTAGTTCTAAACCTATTTAAAACTAGTAAACAAGTTATATATAAACTTACCTATATATAACTATAGAGTATCCCCTTACTATATAGCCTTCTAACTAGAGGTATATAGTAAGTTCTTTTAAAGTTACTACCTTATCTAATATTATAGGGATAGAGCAATATTAGATAAGGTTAAATTTTTAAGCCCTCTAATTGGCTGCAGCCCCCCCTATAAGGTATCCACCTATCAGCATCCACCGGGCCTGACGGTCAGCGCAACTACCAACCGAACCAGAATGTACTATACTTGAATCGGGTACTGCTCACGCAGGTACTGCAGGAGGCTGCATGCCGGCCGAAGCCACCCACGCAACTGGGCAGCGCATCATGTCGGCATCTCGGACGGACTTGCAGAAATTGGAGATATTCGGCAAGGTGAAAAGTCCGAGTTGTCTCAACTCGGCGTGCGCCCTGAACGCCCTTGTGGTTGGCGAGAATACAGCTGTTTGTTGTATACACGCGTACATGTCTACACAGCCTGTTCTGACCCTTGCATCCGCCCATCTTTCCCAGGGTGCACAGTAGCTCTTAGCTCCCCAGCCAGAGACTACCTAGGTACCTAGGTACTGTACATGGCATTCCTCGACCCAAGAAACTGTCTCTCAGCCGTACCTGTACGATATCACACACGGCGGTAACTGTTACGTCCGGCAGAGCTGCTCCCAAGCCAGTAGCGAAACCATGAGCCCTAAGTGCATCCAAGTCCGCCTGGAAAGCATGTCACATATCGGATGACCAGATCTTGGCTGGAGATAGAGTTCTGACTGACTGGATTGTTGCCAACGTGTGTGCAGCCACTGACGTCCCGAGTTACCCTAGACTGGCTACCAGCCACTCCGAAGCTTACCTAGGTAACCAGACGGCGACCTCGTCGAATGGCTCTCGAGTCTCGACTCATTTCTTTTCTCTTATGCACCCATTGCACCCATTGCATCCACCGCTCACCGCAATTACACCTGCATCCGCAACTCTCCGCATCACGCATCAGCGTGCAGACCAGCGGCATTTCCCCCTCAGCTCGCGAGGCGGATGGTGACCTGTTCCCTCCCACAAGGTGACACCCAATGCTTCCCTTCTCCGCACCCGAAGGCACCCTTCCCCAGATATGCGTTCGCCTCATCTCCTGCAGAGTTGACGCCGGCCTGGCAGCCTGGATCCTATGCTGCAGGTCCTAGTGGGTCCCCACGCAGCGTCTGCCGGTCTGCCAGCATGGCTCACGAGGTAATGTGGCTGCTTGCTCCTCAGTAGCCTCATCATACCCCATCCATGACTTGGCCCACACGACTCGGTAGTTGGCCACATCGCTAGTGCTGGCATGGAACATCCTCGACCTCACGCATCCCACTAGTCAAGCTGTGCACAAGCTGTGCAAGCACGAACCCCTCCATTGCGCTCCATGACCCACCGAAATTGCGAGAGCATGTTGGAATCTATGACCCTGGCTCGCTGTGATCATGCCCCGTTCGTCTTACCGGGATTACTACGAGCTATGAGTTATATATGGTTATATATGCTTCCTGTCCATGGCATATATGGGACGGCCATCTATATGCTCTTGGCAACCACGCTCATACCTTCCAAGTGGACGGGAGTTCTTGGCCATCTTCGCCAGCAGTCTATCCTCAACACCAATAATATTTTCCTACTACATTCACTTCTGTGTAGTGAGGCCTGTGGTCTGGGCTCATTGGTGGAAAGATGTCCTTGAGTAAACTGGCCTGCGCAATACTCCTGGGTACTGCCAACGCGATCCCCTATAGCGAGTACATCCTCGCTCCTTCGTCCAGGACAGTCTATCCAGTATCTGTCTACCAAGTTGGCGGTACCGTCGACAATGCCGAAGGTCTCGTCGGCGGGGCCAACACAACGGTCACCATCTCTGGGACCAGCCAATCCGGGCAGAACTCGTCCGTGACTCTTGACTTTGGGAAAAATATCGCTGGTCAAGTCTCGCTCACTGCACCAGATGGAGGGGACCCAAGTGCTGCTGTCTGGCTCACCTTTTCTGAGTCCAGTATGTGGGTTAGCAGCTATGGCAGCGACGCAGTTTCGGATGATGGACGAGACGAACCTATTCCACTATCCGTTGGTGGAGGTTCTGGGACTTATACTGTTGAGAGAAAATACGCACGTGGAGGCTTCCGCTACCTCACCCTAGTCAACAATGGGACAGCCGATATCCAACTGTCAGGCCTCTCTGTGCTCTATACGGCGGCACCCACGCAGGATCTGCAGGCTTACACGGGCTATTTCCACAGCAATGATGAATTGCTCAACAGGATATGGTATGCGGGGGCGTACACAAATCAACTTTGTGACATTGACCCTGTATATGGCAACGCCCTGGTCAACGTCGTCGACTATGTACCAAAGCCTCTGCAACCGTGGTACTACAATTACACCATCACCAATGGGACCAGCGCCCTCGTTGATGGTGCAAAGCGGGACACACTCGTCTGGCCCGGTGATCTCTTCATCTCTGGACCGTCCGTTGCCTATAGCACGTCTGGCTTGGACGCCATCAAGAACTCGGTTGAGTCGCTCTTCCTGCTCCAGACTCCCGAGGGCATTCTTCCCTATGTCGGCGTGCCTTTCCGCGACATAATAAACCAGACGAGCTTCACCTATCATCTACACAACCTTATCGGCGTCTATAATTACTACTGGTACACTGGAGACCAAGCCTGGCTACAGATCTATTGGGACCAGTTCAAGCGCGGCCTGGCGTGGTCGCTCAGTAACGTCGATTCGAGCGGACTGATGAACGTCACTGCCTCCGCAGACTGGCTCAGAGCTGGTATGCAAGGGCATAATATCGAAGCTAATGCGATCCTGTACTATGCACTCAATCTCGGTGTCAACCTGGCAAGTGTCCTCGGAGACGATGCTACTGTGTCTCAGTACCAGAGTGCTGCGGCTGGGATTAAAGGGGCTGCTAACAGTCTTCTTTGGTACGTATGAGACTGAGATTCGTACATTTCAGTTTGTCTATCAAAAAGCATACTAGGTTTCTGGCTGCGTCAATGGCTTGCTGACGATTCAAAAAAAGGAACGAGGGACTAGGGTTCTATACGGACAACGAATTCACGACTCTCGCCCCTCAGGATGGCAACAGCTTTGCCGGTATGAGATCCATAAGTATCCAGTCAAGTTCAGAATCAGGCACCCACTAATACTTCATTAGTCCTCGGAAATCTCACAGAAACCGATGCCCAAAAGGCCTCTATCGTTAGCAACCTCCAAGGCCGCTGGGGCACCTACGGGGCGCCAGCACCCGAAGTGAACTCAACACCTGCGACGATCTCGCCCTTCGCCACGGGGTTCGAGCTCGAGGCACACCTCGTAGCCAACAACCCCGCGGGAGCCCTAGAGCTCATGCGCCTGCAGTGGGGGTTCATGCTCGACGACCCGCGGATGACCAACTCAACCTTCATAGAGGGCTATGCAGCGGACGGGGGCCTCGTGTACGCGCCGTACAGGAACGATGCCCGCGTGAGCCACGCGCACGGCTGGTCGTCGGCGCCCACGAGCCTGCTGAGCCGCTACGTCGCGGGGATCCACCTGACAGCAGCCCAAGGCGAGACCTGGAGGATCGCGCCGCTGACGGGAGGGCTCAGCACGGTCAGCGCGGGGATGAGCACGTCACTGGGGGCCTTTGCTGTCGACGTCGCCGCCGACACCGGGTCTGGGGCCGTCACGGCGTTTGGCTTCGAGGCCCCCGCTGGGACGTCGGGCGATGTCGTGCTCCCGCCGGCAACGGAGGGGTCTCTGACGAGTGATGCTGGGGAGTCGGTTGTACTTTCTGGTGGGATCGCCACTGGTGTTGGTGGTGGCAGGTGGACTTACTCCGCGTAATGAGGTCGCTTGGAACACGAATAGATCTCGATTAGCTGGATGGAAAAAGCCTCATATTGCTTGCTCTGCTGCTGCCTGTTTGTATATGTCATGTCACGGGCACAGATCTCGATTGGGCGAATACTGAGGTGACACGCTTCGTATTGCTCCGTTAATATCGCCGTGGATAAGGATATTTCCTGTCAGTTGGGGGCTGAGACTACAACAAGCCCTGGTCTAGACCACAGACTCCTTATGTCCGATCAAGGAGATGATGGCGATAGGCGTCCGGCCGGCGCCGTGGCGACATCCAACCCCAAGGCCGGGTGATAAGTATTTACCCCGGTTTTCGGTATGACTTCTCCTCCCTTACTCCTTCGGCGAGATTCAAAGCAGTGATCAGCACGAAATAGGGCCGGGCTGGCGAGGAAGTAGACTTATTAGGAGGAGGTCTGAGGGCACGGAATTTCCTCCGGAGCTAGACCATGTAGCTCAAGGATACACGAGCAACGGCGGCTCAACGGCGCAGGTATGAGGGAGCTGTCAGAGAGTTTGGTGGGATGGAGCAGGGGTATTTGAAGGGGACCGGACTAAGGAGAGGCTACTACTAGTTGCGGACGTAAAGTCACATTTGTGGCTTGGAGTTTGCATTGTCCCCGGGTTACGCTATCTCCCAACTGCCGTACAGTGGCCCCCTGGTGGAAGGACAAGCTTCTGGCGTTGAGTGTGTTGGGTGATGCGGCACATTAATGAGGTGGCCAGCGTGGGACAGGATCGGCCGTAAGGCGCAATGGGCCTCGTCACAGTGAGGAGTTGTGTGTGCGTGTTGGGACGCAGGGAAAGTTCCCCCTTCTGAAGAAGGGCCTCTCGGAAGCTTGAAGCTGTCTAGCTGCCACGAGCCCAACGCAGTGTTGACTTACAAATCGAGGCTGCTCCAGGAGTCAAGCCGAGTGGCCAGAGCCCGAGGACCCCGTGCCCACGCTTGTGAGAGAGAGCTTTGCGTGCTTGCCACGCGGGCACCAAATCGGGAACTTGTGGGCACATTCTGGCCATCAGACGCGTCCTTTTGCGCGCCATGAGTACGAGAGAGGCCGAAGCTGTACCGCATGAGCCTTGAGGACGGCGCGGGGTGTCGTTCAAGGATGCCGGAAGTTGCCAGGCCCTGCCAGGTCTGCCCAGTTGCCCAGGTTACCTCTGGGGGACGCACGGGAGATCCTGTTGGCATGCGTCAGGTGTCATCGGCCCGCGCAAGGCCACACGAGCCCCAGACGAGCCGTCCTGAACCTCTAGCGGATCGACCGTTGGGAAGGGGGCGGGTCTGAACTCTTTCCCAGCCGGGTCTGTGTGCTTCTGTGGCGGGCTTCGGAACCCGCCGAGCGTCGAGGTCCCCAAGAAATGTCCGACGAAGCACTTGTTCAGTCTTACATCTCTTCCGCTTTGGTTGCGGAATTCTCTTCTGACGAGCCGTGGACGAGAAGGGGGGACCTACCGCAGGCTCAAGAGAGGGAGGAAGTAGTGAGGAACTGAGAAATTTTGTGGCGCCGGCGTGGTGCTAAGCGCGACGTGGTAGCTCGAAGTAAGCACCCAGAGGCAACCAGCAGGAGGTGCCTGCGCCTATGGATGCGCTTCTCGGAGCCTCGACAGCCGCGACGACCGGAACGACTGGCTGGTGGGCATCTGTAAACGAAGCCCTGGTTTGTCGAAATGCGAAGAGCCCCGAACCAGGTACATCGGGATGTATTTCCAAGGTTGGCGGTGACAGGCAGCAGCAGCAGCAGCAGGAGGCAGGCTAAGAGAGGAAGCGTCTTAAGTGCGAGAGCGCGGACGGGCTGTCAGGTCCGCATCGAAACGGCCGGTTCCGTTGTTCCCGCTAGCTCCTGTCAGGTCAAGATGCTGCCCAGGCCGGCCCTAGCAAGCGCCGTCGATGGCAGGTTTTCATGTTGGCTGTAAGGTCGACGCCACAATATGCAAACAATCCATTGTCGCCTTACATGTGAGTCTGTGTGGCATCTGCAAGGGATGGATGTCAAGACAACATCCCGACCTCGAAAACTGACGTGAAGTATTGGTCTACTGTGTACTCGGCAAGTTTCCTATGTGGCCATCACCCACCACCGTCCAGGGTTATATGGGTTTCCGTCTCAGGGTTGTGTATTGAGAAAGGGGGTAGGATACACTCCTTGCTCAGTCTAGCCCGACGCAACCACCCTACTGCAACGAGGCGCAACGACGAGACAGATCCCCCAAGATCTCTTGCTGCCACATTCGGTGGTTTGCGTCACACAGCAGTGCCCGTCGTGGAACATCGATTCATCACGATGCCACCATCCATTGGCTACCTCACCCAGCTCTCCTACTCGCCCGTCGAGGCCCGCCAGAGAGGCCAGCCCTGAGATGGCTGCTACCCGCCCTGCTCATCCTTTGCCCGACTCGGCCTGCTTCTAGATGCCTTCGTCCGACAAGGTTTGTGCCAGTCTCCTAATCTATCTAGCCTGCGGCACAATGGGAAATCCTCTGACACCCTCCTAGCCGGCCGGCCTGCCAGGATGGTCCAACTCCAACAGCATCCCCCCCCCCATGGCACACGTAGGTATCCGGCGCCCACTATGTACTGCCACGCAGGGGAAGCTGCGGCGCACACCGACAACTTTCCCAGGCTCTCTGCCCTGGGCACCTGCTGCTGGCCGTCATGGGCGCACAAGTCCAGTCCCCTAGGACATCATCTGCTCTGGACTAGCCAGCCCGCCCAGACTCTCGACGGGAACAATGCGGTGTGCGTTCTCCCTCTCGCCTGTCTGCCTCAGCCCCGAAAAACGGCCTTCTCGCAAAAGATGCGCACTTCCGCCGTCTGAGCAAAGCTCGGTACGGGGCTGGGGCTCCTTCGAGAGATACGTCTCTCCCTCCTTCCCGCTCGCCTTGTCATTGTTGGTTCCATCCATGGTCCCTGTCTACTGTCTCGTGTCTCCTCTGGCCCATGCATCATCTTGGTTAATTCCTCCGGATCCCTGGTCCTAGCACAGCGCCGTTGCTTCCCTCGGACTCCTCATATTCATTGGACGTCGATCTATATCGCAACCGCCATATATTTAACGAGATCTGTAGTGAGAAATAAATTATGCCCTTGGGCATGGACTCAAGTCATAGCTCTGGGTGCCAGAAGATCCCAGCCTCTGCACTGTGGTGCCTCGAAGTATTTAGATGCCGGTCGTGCTCGTCTTGATCTTGCCATTGCACTCAGCTTCGACTTCAGCTTTCAGCGTGCTGCTACGTGAAATATCTCTCAAACCACCAGTTCTTGACCAGGGCCTCAGCACGTGTGTACCACGGGTCGTTCTTGTACTCGAGCTCGACTCGACCAATTGCACGAACACTACATCTCTTCACCAGCCACGGCCACGAAACCTTACGCGTTTTCCTCCTTCCTGAGATCCATTGATCTGCCAAGCACTGGACGCTCGACTGATCCTCATCCCACGTTAGCACGGCTTTTGTGGCTGCGGTGTGGGGAGACGCTGCTGTGTCTTGTGTTTCTGTCCCACGCGACGCTGCCATTGCCTTCGCGTTTCTCCTCCTGACCTCTTCTCCACTGGGGAAAGCAGAGCAGTCAGTCTGTGGCAAACCCAAGCGAATACGGCCAGCAAGAAGCTTAGCTGGTTGTACTTTTCCGGCGGCGCCTATAGCCTACACGACACGCTGGAGTACGACGAGAGCATCGACCGACCGACCTCTACTCCGCCGGCACCTGCAAGTAACATTCGAGTTACACTGGCTTGTTTCAGTTGGCTCTGTTGAGCAGCTTTATATACTGTTCTGACCTGCCCGTCCCCTTTGTGCTTCGCACCTCTTACCCTCCTAGCTCCCTCCTCGTAACTGCGCACAACGGCGGAACAAAGTCGGACTGTCTTGCCCTTCACATCTCCCCTCAGCATTTCGCTGTTTCCCCCAGATATTCCTTCCCTATACCCTTAAAAGTTGCCAACGGGTGATTCTTCAAGAACTCCTCCACTCCGTCATTCCCGGCCCAGTGTACATATCGCACCCGCGCTGCCCGGTGGCACGTTTTACTTGTGTGTACCAGCTGCCGGACGAACATGTGAGGAGTCTTGGGTCTCAATCAAAGGCACTGGTCATCGTATCGAAAAGTCAAGGGATTGTCCTGCTTCACGGATATCGGTACACACTGTCATCAGAAATGGATTCAGTTGCTCTTGTGCCCGAGGGGGCCCCGGCCGATGGCTTCAGACCCCGAGAACTATCGCCAACCGCGACGAACAAGGATCCCTCCCCTCCCAAGAAGACGAATATTAGAAAGCGAACCAAAACCGGATGCCTGAGTAAGTCCCCCTTCTCCTTTACACCGGAATAAACTCCCATGGTCACTCAGAAGCTGATCCTATTCAGCATGCCGGAAACGCCGCATCAAGTGTGACGAAGGAAAGCCCATCTGTCAGAATTGTATCAAGTCGAAGCGCCAATGCGAAGGCTATAACACTCGTGTTGTTTTCAAAAACCCAATGGGTGCGCTTCCTGGAGGGCCCTTCGGACCCATTCCTCACTATCATCCGGACCCGACTGAGGCTCTCGTCAATGCCCAGCTGTCTTCGACACACGCCAAAGCATCCTCATCGTCACAAGGGCCCCTTCCGTTCATTGCGCCAAAGCCTCCCAGCCTGGATTTTGTGAGTGCTGAGCACTACCAATACCTCGGAGCATTCCCCGGTCCATATCCGAGGGCCAATCCCACGAACGCGCCTGGGTTAGGCGTCCACCAGCAGCAGTATTTCATGGGCCAGATGTCCCCTGACCTATTTCTTGCGCAGCAGTCTAATCCTTTGATGGATTCGCCAGTCCAGATGAACCATCCTGACTTACTCGACTTCTATGCATCATCACATTCGCCGAGCCATCCGCTGCCCCAGGGCTCCGTCCCTCCAGCCCCCATCCATACCAACTTTGCAACTATGGACAGGCTTGATGATTCGGCAATACTGCCAATATCACCACCTTTCTCTCAGCCTGCTTCGGCTAAGCTTGATGCGGGGGACGTCAAGACGGAGGGCTGGTTCACTGATGAGGACGATGCCTCACTTGGCCTGATGGAGGAGGGGCAGTCGCCCAACAGTACGATTGAAGTCTCTGGGCTCGCAATGCCGGACCGTCTGAAATCTCCCATTGATATATATGGAACACAAACGACTTCATGCTATGGACATCCCGCCGACAACGTACTGGCCAATTACGCGCCCTCGCCCACAGATACACCTTTGAACGACCCACAGACGGCTGAGGTGTTCTGGTATTTTCTTACCATGACTGCCCCCTCGCTGTCCATGTACGAGCGTAATGTAGCCGATCCGTCACGTACTCTCTCGGGTGTCGCTGTTCCACCACCTCATCGCCACATTTGGACGTGTGAGTAGGCATTTCCTGGGGTCACTTGTCAAGATCGTGCGGCTGATCCTTGTAGATATCCTGCCACTCGCATCTCTGCAACACCCGGCTCTTCTCCAAGCGATGCTCGCAATAGGGAGCCTACAAATGGCTGTCTTGAAGAATGATGTGCCGACGGCGTCGTGGCTACACTACGGCTTGTGCACCCGTCGCAGCTCCAAGAATTATCGAAGTGCGAGAAGAAGAGCCGAGCCTGCCACGCTGGCTGCCACGCTGCTGTTAGGCTTCTACGAAGTGTGGTCCAGCAACCACGAGAAGTGGTGCACACACATGCTTGGGGCGCGACAGCTCATTAAGGAGACACCGTTCCGAGAGATGAGCAGACAGATACTACGAATCCATCAGAAGAGACGGCAGCACTTCCTTGCACGGCGGGCACAGGACCAATATGATGACTTCCTACCACACGTCAACGACTCCAAACACGAAATTGCCGACATCGACTTGGGCTTGGTCACGCACTTGTCAGGAAATCCCGTGAATTTCGTGAATGGTGCGAGCGGGTCCGCTGCCCACTTAAAGACGAGGCACTGTACTGAACGCGACATCGAGAGTTTCGAGCATATGATGGACCTATACTGGTGGTTCTGCAAGATGGATGTCTACCAGAGTACGCTGGGGGCTTCAAAACTATTGTCAGTACATGTTCGCCACCCTTTGTGTCAACCTGAGAGCCAAGCTGACATATCCTTAGCATGGAATTCGACCTGTGGACGCAGTGTCCTCCGCGCGCACCGATCAATAGGATCGATCAAGTGTAAGAACTTCGGCTTTGGAAAATATATCAACCCAGCTAACACCTGACTGCAGATATGGGACATTCGATCATCTTCTTCTCGTTCTAGCTCGACTTTGCAACTTTGTCGCCAATGACTTGCCACGCAAGAGAAAGGCCAGGGAACAAGAAACCGGCACAAGCCCGAGAAGCCAGAACTCACCACCCCTATTTGCCGGTATGTTCCCGGGAAGGGGCAATATAAGATTCCCCAGAGGCCTCAGCCCGCCGCAGGAGCCATTCCCTTCGGCTGAGCAGACGCACGACGCCTTGGACCTCGAGACCGCCACACAAAAGGCCTTAGAGGAGTGGAACGGGATAATGCAAGCGTTCCAGCTGTTCAAGAGCAGCCTCGGGCCCGACTTCGACCCGCTTAACGAAAACACCCACCCGCCCGAGGACTCGCCCTTTGGCCCGGCCTTGACGTACCGCGCATATGCCGTCGCCGGCATCTGGATGAACTTCTACATGGGCCTGGTCATACTGCACCGCGCGCACCCGAGCATGCCGCCCTTTGCGATGGTGGCGGCGCACATGATCGCCAAGGAGACGGACCCTTATGCCAACGAGATCGGGCGGATCGCGGCGGGCGTCGCTGGGAATCTGTGTGTGGGGAGTGTGGTCAGCGCGCCGCAGTCGTCGGCGCTGATCGAGTGTTGCTTCCCCATCTTTGTCGGCGCCGTTCAGGTAGGTTTACTCTCCCTTGAGCATACATCGTCGCGTTACCCTCTAGCACTTCCCCAACCCCCATGTGGCATGGCACAAACTGACAATCCGCCCCAAAACGCAGTATCGAGGAAAGCTCCAGAGACAATGGGCAATCAGACTGCTCCATCAGATCACACGACACACCGGCTGGCAGACGGGGGACCAGATCGCCAGCGGCTGTGAAGGGGCTTGGCGCAAGGCCGCTGCCATGGGCGTCGCGCCCCCGTATGAGCCCGAGTCGGAGTCCGACGCGCTCCGGCAGGGGTGGACGACGCGCAGGCTCGACGAGCGGATTCAGGAGGTGGATGAAGGGCACAACAGGCCGGTCCTACAGAGGTCGGACCGGGCACACGTTGCGTTTGGGTTGCTTAGCGTGGAAGACGACATGGAGAGGCTGACTTTAGAGGACTAAGACGGAGCGTTTGGGCTTGTAGGCATGATGCTAGATTGTGCCGGGGATATATATATATATATATACTCGTCTCCTATTTGTGCGGGAGTTTTTCAGAAGAACATGCAGGTTGGAAGTCGGTGGTGGTCTTGCACCTTGGGTGGGGTAATCTGATGTTGGCTTTCCATGTTGGGTGCCATTGTGGATTCTTGTCTGATCGTTTAAATCGTCAATAGACTAATGATACAATTCTAAGTGGGAGACGGTCCCTTTCCTCGGTGGTTTGTTGGTTTAGTAGTGACCTTGTCATCACAGTCATCTTGACCGTGACGGCGCCAGGAAACTCAGGGCTTCGAGGGCGAGAGTAGTAGCCCGTGCCCGAAGAGCGGTAGCCTGTGCCCGAGTTAAAACTTCCCTCTCTCTCTCGAGTTCTCTGGTCTTCTCCTCAAGCCATCGTAGCATCGATTCCTGCTCCTTCTCCACCTTCGTCAATCCCCTTATAAGCTTGTCCCTTTCATCTTGTAAAGACCGCTTCATATCCACCGATGCCTTCTTCGCCTTGTACATCTCCTAATTTGCGGGAAGACGCTCTACAACCGCAGCCATCTCCTCATCGGTGTATATCCGGAAGCCCTTGTCCTTGGTCACGCTTGCGAGTTGCACGTTCTTGGAATCCAGCTTCTCCTCCATCACTTGCTTGAGGGTCTTGAGCACCAGGGTCTCTGCGTCTACCAGGGTAAGAGACTAAAAGGAAAACGTTAGCCCGACATTCACTGCGAAGGATGCCCCCCCCCAAGCATATACATGCTATCCCAACTTCATTGCTCACCTTGTGGTACTCGTTCTGCAGCTCAGCCTGCGCGCCCTCGCTGCCGCTGCCGATGGCCTTGGCGTCATACCGGTAGAAGGTGCCGCTGGGCTCGGCGTGGTACAGGCTGGGGCCGTCCTCGTCGTAGCCGGCGATGAGCAGTGCGACGCCAAAGGGCCTGCTCATGATGCTCTCCTCGCCGTCGGCGCTCTCGCCGAAGCGCAGGGCCAGGTCGCAGATGGCCTGGGTGCAGGACTCGACGCGCAGGGTCTCGTTGTAGTTGAAGGCGTGGCTCTGGCACTCAACGCGGGCGTGCTCGACCATGGACCGCGCGTCGGCCTGTAGGCCGGACATGGCGCATCCGATGTGGCGGTCGATCTCGACAATCTTCTCGACCGAGGACGTCTCCAGCAGGGTCGACGTCACACGCTTCTCGACGCCCAGCACCACGCCCTCGTTGGTCGCGACGCCGATCGCCGTGCTGCCGAGCTTGATAGCCTCGAGTGAGTACTCCACCTGGAAAAGACGACCCTCGGGGCTGAAGGTTGAGATGCCCCGGTCTGGGATCCTGCTGGGTTAGCTGGTGCTACTGGGAGTTGTGGTGGGCTTGCGGGCGGGTGGTGCTGACCGTATTCTGAACGTGCCATAAACATCTTGACGGTGAAATGTGGGTGAGACCGGGGGAGAGGATAAAAGTGCCGAGTGCTGTCGTGGGACTACTGGTGCGGTGGGTTCGAGATGTAAGAGGATGGATGGGAAGCTGTTGTTTGAGGGTCGATGTCAGTGAGCTCCAGACGGCCAGGCAGAGCAACTGCGTAACCAAGCTCAGCCTGCCCCGGCGACAGCGCAGCTCGGGAGCTAGCTTGCAGGGATCACAATTAGCTGCCAAGCGATGAGGTAGGTACGTGCCGAGCAAATGTTGTACTTCAGTAAGTAGAAGTGGTCAAAACAACTTCACTGGCTAACTACCTTCGAGTTGGAATAGATTACTCAAACAATCATTGCAAAGGACTTATATCTACATCAATGTCCCCGATATCTGCTTATACACCGGCAGTCTGCTCTGTACGTTCGCGGCCCTGGAAAGCTTTTGGTACCTGAGAACAACCAGGGGACCCCGCCGAGTTCTGAGTACCCATAGACCTCCAGTGGACTTTGACACGGGTGACGCGCCGGCGCTTTTGGGGAGAGAGCAGTACTCATTTCAGGGTCGCAACCTTCAAGTCAATCAACAAAAGCGAACCAAATCCCCCCGGAAAAAAACCAGCACCTTCTCGAGACTTCTTGCAGCCCATGCTACCAGAGCAACATACCTAGCTGCGCGCTCAGACGTGACGGGCCTGCCACCATGTCTGCGCCCAGCAGACACGCAGCCTACGCCGCGGGTGACAAGACGGCGTCAAGAATGCCCCGCGTCAACACCCGCGATAGTACCACCAGGACTTCGTTTGACTCTAGGTCGCAAAAGGCTGGAACAGAATCGCCGGGCTCAGGGCCCGACCGACCGCCACACAAGAGGACATTGTCGGGCAATCCGCGGGTGAACAGCATGCGGTCCAACGAGGAGAGAGAGCGGCGCACAGAGAAGCACACCGTCACGACGCGCGAGACCTTGACGTCCAGGACGAGGAGCCCTGACCGGAGGCATGTGCCGTCTATGTCGACCGGTAAAGCCAGGGCAGATTCGAGGAGGGCTACCGACACGCCGTCAAAGGATACGAGGCAAGAGCCGCCTCCGCAAGGCACGATTGTACCCCTGAGAATGCGCGTATTCGTACTATGCTAACCCACAATTGATACAGCCCCTTGGGAACCTGAAGCGACTCTTGTACCGCTAACCTCTGCGCCCTTGGCTTCTCGAATATCAATACCGCCACTCGCATTGCATGCGCCTGCTTCAGTACAGCCAAAACCGCTGTCCGAACTCTCGTTAGAAGCGCAGGAGGCTGCCATACTGGAGGATCTTTTGTTCGTGTTCATGGGCTACGAGGGCCAGTACATTCGTTTTGCGAAAGGCTACGACCCTAACGAGGAGAGAGATCGGCTCGCTGGCCCGACGCACCGCATACTGTCAGGCCTGGACCCGAGCTTGCAGGACCTGACCATGTCCATGTTGAAGATGGCAACATATTACACTGCCTTGGAGACATTCATCGACGTGCAGAGCCGAGAAGAATTCGGATCCGTGAATCATGCGCTGTGCGCCTCGATCCGGAAATTCTTGCAAGACTACCTCGTCCTCATTGCGCAATTGGAGACGCAGTTCCTCACAAACGACGCATTTACATTACACGTTCTCAACATCCACATACTTCCGACCAGCCATATGATGTTCCAACTTTACTCCCTCGCGCATGAGCTCTTGAAGAGGAATGCGCTCTTGGACGAGGAAACGGACGAGTCTAGTGATAGTGCCGATGATTTCGATCAGATTCTGGAGCAGCTGAGAGACGGGGGAGACCTCATGCCAGGGAACATGACGGGGAAGAAAATTTGCAAGGGAGGTGTGGTGCTAGGTCTCATCACGAAGAGATTAGAGACTATGTCTGGAGACCCTGCCGCCAGGGCGCTTCTGACAAATCTGCTTAGGGACTCTAGCAAGCCTTACATGGTTATGCTGAATGAGTGGCTCCACCATGGCAGTATCAACGATCCACATGGCGAATTCCTGATCAAAGAGCAGAAGAGCCTGCGGCGGGAGAGGCTGGAACAAGACTACACGGACGAGTACTGGGAGAGGCGTTACACCATTAGGGATAAGGAGATCCCGCCGCAGCTTGAAGCCGTCAAAGAGAAGGTGCTTCTCGCTGGCAAGTACCTCAATGTTGTCCGGGAATGCGGAGGCGTGGATGTCAGCAGCGACGTGAAGGACAAGCCGAAATCCTTTGATGACAACAGGTTTCTGGAGAACGTCAATAATGCATACTCGCACGCGAACGAGTCTTTGATGCAACTGCTCCTGACGACGCACGCCCTGCCGGATCGACTGCGGTCCCTGAAGCACTACTTCTTCCTCGACCCATCGGACTACTTCACCTACTTCTTAGAACTCGGCGCCTCGGAATTGCGGAAACCGATGCAAGTTGTCAACATCGCCAAGCTGCAATCGCTACTGGACTTGGTCCTGCGGCAACCAGGCAGCATCGTGGCCTTGGATCCCTTCAAGGAGGACGTTAAAGTACAGATGAACGAGATCACGCTGATCAAGTCCCTTCAACGGGTCGTTAATATCACAGGCATCGAAGAAGGCGGTGCTCTGCAGCCTCTAAAGGACCAACCACTTGAGAATGACAAGAGAGCTAATGGCTTCACGTCTCTGCAACTGGACTATGCAGTACCATTCCCAGTGTCTTTGGTCATCAGCCGGAAGACAATATGGCGATACCAGGCCTTATTCCGTTATCTCCTGTCCCTACGACACCTGGAATCGCAACTGTCCACGGCATGGCAAGTGCAGACACGTGGTTTCATATGGTGCCGCAGAAGCTCGAGCAAAGAAATCGAGCTTTGGAAGAAGCATGTCTCGACGCTCAGAGCGCGGATGCTGGTGTTTGTCCAGCAATTATTATATTTCTGCACCGCGGAGGTGATTGAGCCAAATTGGCAGTCTCTTATGTCCCGGCTCAAGGCAAAGGATGACGACGCATCCAAAGGCTATACCCGGACGGTTGATGAGCTGATGCAGGATCATGTGGACTTCTTGGACACCTGCTTGAAGGAGTGCATGTTGACGAACAGCAAACTCCTCAGGGTAAGCACAAGGCCAGCGACTTCCATTTACATGTTCCTATTGCCGTTGCTAACCAGTTTCCAGGTCCACTCCAAGCTCATGAACAACTGTACCTTGTTCACCGGCAGTATCGACTGGCTGACAAAGAACCTGGAGAGGGCGGACCCAGACCTGCAAGGGCCGACAAAACCAAGGAACATGACAGACGACCAATGGAAGCACGTAGTAGCGAACCGAGAAAAGTGGCAGTTGGCGCATGGCGAGTCGACTAAGAGCCCCGAGGCCCTGCTGTCCGTTCTGGCGGAGACGTTGAAAGTGTGGGAATTTAATTTCAGCAGGCACCTCAAGATTCTACTCGACGCGCTGAACCACTATGCAGCGACGGAGACGGTGGTTCTGCTCAGCCTCTGTGCGAGACTGAGCGCTGCGAACCAAGGCACAGAGCATGTCGGGTTCAGGAACGAGGATGAGTCGACTCTTTGAGCCTTGTAAAAAAAAAAGATACCAATGTGTTCATGTGATTGCAAGTTGGATGGCGTTAGCTGGAGTCGTGACAACATGCTGCATACCAGGCACGGGGGGCCAACGAGTGCCAGGGGGAAAAGGCACAGGAAAGGGAAACGGGCGGCGTCTGCTTGTTGGTTGGGTCGATTCTGTAGATATTTCCAAAGATACCTCGTACGTACGGGCTATGAAGCCATCCACTGCAGGTGGTCTGGTCTGGTCTGGTCTGGTCTGGGTTGCCCCCAAACTCCAGTGGCAAGCCGAGCTGACAGGGCTGCCCCAGGCCCCGGTTCGGGGGGCCGGCACCTTCGGCTGAGCGCCAATCGGCAGCTCACTGCCGGCCGGAGGGACCCTCCCCCAGTCACTAGCTGGCGGGCTAGGCAATGATGACAGCACTCCCAAGGTCACCAGCACCACCGCCACGTAGATGCAGGAGACCATGTTACAAGGCCAACACTGTCGCGTCACGACTTGCATCTAGCTAAGTCGCGATTCTGTCACGCTCTTTTGCTTCACTTTGGGCCTTTGTGTCGATAATTCTGGATTGTATTCTTAAAGTGTCTTTACGAGAGGTCCTTGCCAGAACCGGACCGGGTTTCCATTCCAAATCCACAAAAACAACCGCCTCGCCCCGTCTTTGGAAGACAGGCGCTGTCTTCGATTCATCCAGCCACGAGCTTCCTTCCTGATTGTCACCAGAGCACCCGAATGACTCGATCGTCATCGGAGTCACGACCGAGCTAGGCCCTCGGCACATCAATACCCTTCCTCAGCAATCCGATAACCTCGCCCGTGCTGCGCCATCTCCCACCCGCCAACATGCCTCGAAACCGCCCGGCCACGACGGGCTACGAGCGCCTGGAACAGGCGGACCACTCCAGCGATGAGTCCGAAGATGACTTCATGCTCCAGAGCTCCGCGTCCTTACAGGACCCCCGTGCCCCCCGCTACAACCATACGTCACAGCCGCGGCCCCACTCTGGTATGACCTCGCCGAGAGCACATGCGAGCAGCAGCGGCACGACCCGCCCAGGAGGACCGAAACACAGCCGCGGCAGAAGGCTTAGGAGCAACTCGGGCGTGGACGTGAAAGCGATCAACGCACGGCTGGAGCGGTGGGCAGAAGAAATAGCGTCCAAGTTCAAGCGGGGCAAGAAGGGCAGGCACGGCGACGACGAGGAAGGGCGGCTTGAGATCCACCACAGCGTCTTCCAGGCGCCTGAGGGCGTGAGGCCCGCCACGGCGCAGAGCCTGGCCGTGCCGCAGGAGGGCGTCATGACGAGAGATGAGTTCGAGTACATCGTCGACACTGTGCGGCTGGCTATCGAGCAGGGCGTGCACCCGAGGATGATCACCCAGGGCAGCTCCGGGTCTTACTTCGCGCGGAATCCGGATGGAAAGGTGGTGGGCGTGTTCAAGCCCAAGGATGAGGAGCCGTACGCAGCCGGAAACCCAAAGTGGAACAAGTGGATTCACAGGAACTTGTTCCCCTGCTGCTTTGGGAGGGCATGGTACGTTTGGAGAGTTCGGTAAATCTGTGGCCGCGCTTGGACTAACACCTGACAGTCTTATTCCTAACCTGTCCTACGTGAGTGAGGCAGCAGCCTACACACTTGACTGCCAGCTCCGGACTCACATGGTGCCTTACACCGATGTCGTGTGGCTTGCATCGAAATCGTTTCATTACCCATTCTGGGATCGCTATAACTATTCGAGGAATAGGAAGACATTACCTGCAAAACCAGGTAGTTTCCAGGTCTTCCTGAAGGGGTTCAAGGACGCAAACATCTTCCTTCGAGAACACCCCTGGCCGGACCAGTACCTTTCGGGTGTCCGGACCAACGATATGCACCGAAACAGGCGCAGAAGGTGGGTGGACAATTGCCGGCCCCTTGCCGGCCGCTTAGACGACGACGATGGTGGAGAGGATGGTGCAGAGACCCCAGACCGAGTCCCTGGCCCGGACAACTTCATGTGGACAGAAAACCTGAAGCAGGCTTTCAGGGAAGAACTTGAGAAGCTGGTGATCCTGGACTACATCATGCGCAACACAGACCGAGGTCTCGACAACTGGATGATCAAGGTGGACTGGGAGACCGGGGAAGTATCGATAGCTTCTGAGCCTGTGCACATGAACATGGACACGGAGGAGCAGCCGGACGGGCCGAGGCCGGTCGATCTGAGCCAGAGGCCAGCGCAGAATCGCGCATCATATCCGTACAAAGCCCAACGACCTATGGAGGCGTCGAGTCCGACGGATCGGCCACAGGATCCAAAAATCAGTATAGGGGCCATTGACAACTCATTATCGTGGCCCTGGAAACATCCTGACGCTTGGCGAAGGTGAGTGCTGGCTCAGCCCTCTACAGGCGGAAAACTGGCTAACAGAGACAACAGCTTCCCCTTCGGCTGGCTATTTTTGCCTGTGGACCTGATTGGCAGGCCGTTCTCACAGAAGACGAGGGATCACTTCCTGCCACTTCTCACCTCGACAGCATGGTGGAGCCAAACGCAACTTGCGCTCAGGAAAATCTTTCAGATAGACCCCGATTTCCAAGAGAAGATGTTCTCTCGGCAAATAGCGGTCATGAAAGGGCAGGCGTGGAACGTGGTGGAGACGCTCAAGACGCCGGACCACGGCCCGCTGGAGCTCACCAGGCGCGCAAAGGTGTGCGTGTGGGACGACCTGGTCGAAGTCCCCGTGGCCGTACCTATGAGGGCGACATCGTCCGAGATGCGCCGGCGGACCGAGGAGGACTTCCAGAAGGCCATCGAGGAGGAGATGGACATCGGCGCGGCCAACAGCTCCGCCCCCGCCGCCGCGGACCTGCTCGGGCTCGCCACCCCTCCCGCAGACCTGCCCCACCCGGGCAGGTTCGAGCTGTCGGGCAACATCACGGACACGGCCGTGGACGAGACGCAGTCGCTGGAGGACTCGGGCCTGTTCAGCAACAACAACGAGGGCGCCACGGCGGCGTCCTCGCCGACGCGGACCAAGCACGACCAGCGGCCCAGGCCAGGGGCGACGCGGTTCGGGACTAGCTACCCCGGCCCGCAGCGGTCGCACTCGACGCTCAACGTCTACTCGAGCAACAAGCGTGAGCGGAGGTACTCGTACGCCACGGCCATGGGCCGGCGGAACAGCAGCTCCATCGCGCAGAACATGTACGGCGGCTACGACGACGACATGGAGGGCGACCTGGGGTATGCTGCCGCCGAGGGCATGGAGGGCAACCAGCGCAAGGTCATCGTGGAGAGGCTGGAGCCGGTCAAGGCGCGGAACCCTGTTTTCACTTGGTGTTAAATGGAAAAAGGAGGGGGGGGCCACGGCAGAGAGAAAAGGGCGGGTTAAACAAAAACGAAAAACAATTGCATCTGGCCGTTCTGGGTAGACTGTAAGATACGTGGGTGGGCGGCATCATTCGAGGCGTCCTTTTACACGATTTCCACGTTTGTCATATCTTGATGGGATTGGTTTAGATTGGGTTGCGAATGCCTGGGGGTTTGTTTGCTCTCCGCTAGATGGATTCTGCATGGTGGGACACCGGATGCTCGGCAAGGAGGGGGGAACCCATCGCCAAACCTTGACAGCTGGTGCAGTTAAACGTTGTCTGTTGTCGTTCCGCGGTACAACCAATACGACGAAGTGAAGCAAGCAAATGTGCCATGTTCAGGGTGACCCCGTCTGATCAATCGTCTCGGGGTGCGTGCCTATCCTATGGGCAAACGCGCACTGATGAGATGATGGTTGGTGGCATGTAGCTCCTTCAGTACCAACGACCACATGTTGTAGCTGAATATACCTCTTGGCCCCTAGCTGACTGCGTTCAAGTTGCTTTTCTTCCCAGTCTTTGGCCAGCCCTGGCCTTTGGTTCGAAGAATTTGGTGTTAGTCACCCAACCACATTTATGCACCTTTCCCCAGCTGAGTGTGATCAACCACTTCTTGTGAAGCCTAGGAAAATGGAGGGCTCCCACTTCCCTTGAACACTGTCCAATGAGTCGATACCCTGCATGCTGGCACTCCGTGCTCACAGCTGAACAGGCCAGAGCATAACCATGCACATGATTCGCCGGGTGCCCACTGCAGATGCAGGAGACCATTGGGTACCCTAGAAGAGGCAATGGGCCTCCGTGCCTCTGGCCAGCTTCATGGCCGATGCCAGCTCTTCCTTCGCCTCCTCACTTACCCACATCGTCTGCAGATCCCTTCGCTCTCGCTGTTCTTGTTTATCTCAAACTTCGCAATCTCCTGCTGCCGCCGCTTTGACGCTTCGACGTGGACCGCCTTCGTGTAGGCGTATGCAGACCAGGCGCGACCTACTGTTGACTTCGCGTCTTTCATGATGGAGGGTATCCTCATTGTCGAAGGTGCAGTAGTGAGCACAGCGCATACTATGTTCCCCGACTCTATCGTTCAAGGCCAACATATGTTGGCTCCATGGTAGGGAGCACTACTCCCCACACCGACCCTGTCCAGGGACTTTTACTTTTATGCTGCCCCACCACATGGAACTGGATAGAACACCTAAGGATAGAGGGGGGCATGGCGACTTGATCATACACTGCAATTTTGCAACCGCAATTATGGGCTGTAGCTTGTACCTCTTATCTTGCGTTTCTGGGCATGTGAGTTCGGAGCCGGTAAACACAGCATCCCGCGGCTTGGTAAAAATAAAATGACCCAAGCACCTGGGAACCCCTGACCGGGAGGATCAAGCCCCGGTGGCCCAACCCGCCTTGTACCATCCTGCCGGGCGTGCGAGGTTTACCCCCACCTCCCTCCTGATTGACGAGGCGTGTTTGTCTCTGGGTTGTTATCCCGGTGGTCAAATATCACATACATATGTATGTCTCATTCCGGTCCCTGTTGTTTGCTGCTTGGCCGCATAGGTGTCTGCATGTCTCGTGCGAGACCATAGGACGGAGGCGCGTAGTGGTTTCCCCTTGGCTGCTGATGCTGGCCCCGCTCTTGACTGAGGTTTCATTAAGAGGGACAGGCCTGCAAAGTCGCGGCTACTGTTGACCCAGACCAGGGGGCCAGTGATGAGATTTATGCGCAGTGTATGCACGCATAGCGGGACGGCGAAGTTGTGTGAAACAACCGATTGCATATGTGGGTAAGAGGTATGGGCGGGAGAGCTCTCGCATGCCGAAACATTGCAAATCCCGAGCCGGACATTTGCTACTTGATGAGCCCATCCTCAAGTGCCAGTTGTGATGGACAGATGCGCGGGACCTGAGAAGGCAACGTGCCCCGTGGATTGTGGCGTGCGCCTAGTAATCCGACGGAATGGAAACTCGGCTCTTAGTGTCCCAGTACTTCGGGTCAAGGGCGTCCAGGGGTGGCCCTGTTAGGGAGGGTGACGCCACGCCCCCGGGCTCAAGGTCGGGTACCCACTCACGGCTGACTTCAACGTCCGGCCTAACGTCCGCACAAAACGCGAGAACCGTTTTCCACGCCACGGCCCCAAGCTTTGCGACCTTCCCCTCCCTCATCATCCCATCATGTCTCCGTCAGACACGCAACGGCCCGAAATAGCGCTGTGGCTCATTCCTCGCCTGGGATTGAAGAATTGGGCCCCGACGCTCTCGTCGCAAAGGCCTCGTTTCGTGATGGGTCCCGGTGCGCCTCCGTCCGTCCGTCCGCCCGCCGTTCTCAGCGCTGCACAAGGCCTGCTTGAGATCGTCGAGAAAATGATTGACACGGCGCGGAGACGAGGCATACGGGGCAAGATGTGGGCATCCTTGCCGTGATTTTGTATACCGCTTCCGGCCCTCTGGCATCCACCACCATTTCAACGACTCGGGCTCCAGTATTCGACGACAGGGGGACCAGGCAGGTCGCAGAGTGCATAGACTAGACTTTTTTGCTTGGCCAGAGGACCCAGTGGTCTTCATTAGCCATCTTGTCGACTCGCGTTGTGTCCTATAGGTCATGGGCCCCTTTCGCTCCTCCACCACTAAGGCTTGCGGCCTTGACAATGAATTAGTGGAACGACAGGGACCGGGGCGCGCCGCTTGTAAATTGTAGTTGCAGACTGCTGCTTCTGGGTGCAGAAATCCGCATGTGGAAGGCAGATCGACAGGCCAAATTCCGGTCCTCGTTAGGATAGCCCGGCCTCCCCATGGGCCATGAGATCCTACCCGAATGGCACGCAACGGAGGCTTGTGAGGGACCTTCGTCGTTCAAAGCGGCTGTTTACCCGGCTCCGAGAATGGAGTTGTCCATCACAGCAGGCCGCCTTTGAGACCTCCTGGCTGGTGACTCCCCCCCTGAACACACGCAGTGGTCAATACCAGGGTAGGGCGAGCACTTGATTGACCGGATTGTCACCCTGCGCAGTGGGAAGGTTTGCCGTAGTAAAGTTTCACAGTCTGATTCGAAGTGGCAAATGGCCTGACGCCTGATGCCGAGGCCTAACCTGTGTGTTTTCAAGCCCTCGATGGCGCGTGCCCACTCGCTGGACCTCGATTCAACGTTTTAGCGCCTAGTTGGCGGCCATATTCAGCTGCTGTTCTCTTCACGATGCTCTTCTATCTCCGAGAAGATTACTATCAAATCTGCTTCCGGCGATTCCGAAGCCAAGGTCGTCAGGATCACCAGTCTTTGCTGTGCAGTGACAGCTCTGGACCGGGGCATCTGCGTTTGTTCGGTCGGCCTACCGTGGGACACACCTGGATCCGATAGGACAACCACCCCGCGGGCACCCAAGGTCCCCGAGTTCTGTCTGTTGACCTGCAAGGCATCGTGGGTCGCCTCCTGGTGGCGCCGTTTAGTCTGCTGTCCACGTACCACGGTACCTGCGCTAATGTTGGGCCCCTGGGTCGTGTGGACGAGCTTGCCGGGATGTATGCTTTTTGGTCACCGACTGCCAGGACAGCCAGACAGTTGACCCACAAAGGTTCTTTAGAGTGGAAGCGGCTAGGATGAAGTTGCATCAGACTAAAACTGACCCAGCCACCATCCGTGGCCCATCGCTCTCGACGGGCAAGATGGTCCTTGTAATTAATACCACGTCTAGCTGCATGGAGATAACCAGACGCAAGTCAAGCCAGCGCCGCTGCCAAAGGGTCGCGCCGGGATTGACCTTTGGTCGCTTCTCGCGTGTTGGCGCAGGAAGCAGTGTATGTGTGCCTCTCGTTATACTGGCAAGAGAACATGACTGAGCTGATTGCTGGCTCGCCCAATGCAACGTGGCATTGATCCGAGTAGACTGATGCGAGCTGGGCCCAATTTTCGAGCATCTCTTGTGCGATCTCTTGTGTGTGAAACTGGATGCCCACTGGGCATTGTCTTGACAGGATTCAATGTCCTGGTCAGTGACTTTCCTTCTGATCCACCCTGCTTCACCCTACCGTCCCTGTCCGCCTAACTTGAGAAAGGAAAGAGGTATCCACACTTGCAGTACGCTGGTCTCAATCCATTTATTGGCGTGTGCAGAATGGCAGTGGTCTCTCACCCAGATCCAATGTTTTTCCTGGCAGACTTTTGTGTACCGTCGGAGCCATCGATCGCACTGGATTGGCACTCGGACAACAGAGCAAGCTCGTAGAGCATTGATTCTTCTGAAGATATACGTTAACGTCGATTCTCAATGGAACCAGAGTACCTTTCCCATTACCTGCTGGTCATACCATGAAGAAGATGCTGAGACATACGATTTCAACAGTGATTCGCAGGAAATCGCCGTGCCGGATGCTTATCTGGAGACAGTCGAGATCCACGGCAGGCTGTTCCAGAAACATGCCCTACAGCACAAGATATATTTCGCTCCGGTTGATGAGGTAGTTCGCTCCTTCCATTTCGGAGCTCGATCATGCTTATGCTGTGGACAGGAAGAAGCACAGCGCCTCCAGCTTTTCCACCACGTGTTCCACATCCTCTTCGATAAGAGGCTTATATTCCCTGGCCCGATACCTAGCCCACGACGCATCCTCGACTGCGGGTTTGGCTCAGCGTCATGGGCGATCGAAGTTGCCGACTCCCACCCAAGGGCTGAGGTTATAGGAGTAGACATCGCATCCCAAATGAGCCCTCCCGATCTACCCCCGAACCTTTATCTCGAGGTTGACGACCTAAACCAGAGGTAGTACCCAGGTCCGAGTGGAACAGGAGAAGATTGATCTGACGAAGAGCGTAGGCTCAACTTCGATCCCTCTTACTTCGACATAGTCCACAGCCGTTGCGTAGCCGGTGGGATTGACGCAGACAGGTGGGGTGACTACACGAAAGAGTTGAATCGTGTCCTTGTGCCAGGAGGATGGTGCCAGATGGTCGAGGTCTATTTCAATGCGCAGTCTAACAACGGCACGCTGACGGACGGTGAGTCCAATCCAAGTTATGATGAGCCAATCAGTACTGAAGTTGTCCCTCGCACCTCTGATCACAACTCTTCCCCGTTCAAAGACTCTCGTATAGCAGGAGTGCTTTGAGTGAGCCCTCCAACCGTCCCCTTCGCCAGGGTCAGGCAGACTGATCCGGGTCGTCGGCGACCGACAGGCTGGCTCAGACAATGGACAGCGCCAAGATTTTTGGGAAGAGAACGCGCAGGGAAGAATTGTGCTGACACTGAAGCTAGGTCATGGCCTTCGACGCTGGTATGTTAATTATCAAGATGTTCAAGCTTGGAACAATGACTGACAATCGACAGGTCTCAGCTTTACCTGCAAAGCATCCAGCCCGAAAAGAACGGCAGGGTAGGCCTCAGGCTGGAGGAGCTGATGAGAAGCGCAGGTTTCGAAAACGTCGAAGCCCGCATGATGCAATTGCCCCTGTGCGCATGGCCGGAAGGTTTGTGTGCAACATTGCTGCTTGCTGTATTGACGGATATGTACTGACGAGAGGCTGAGCTTAGATGCACGGGAGAAAGAGGTCGGGACTGCGAATCGTGAGAACATGTCTCACCTCCTCAGCTCCCTTGCCATGTACCCCTTTACCGAGAGGCTGGGAATGTCCATCACCGAAGTCCAGGTTCTCTTGGCCCAGGCCCGCAGAGATGCTCAGGATCCGAGCTTAAAGGCGTACTTCCCTGTGTGCGTGTTGTCCGCGATTCTTGGCGATCCGATAACGAGAGTGACTGACTCCGGGTGGTTTCGACAGATACGTATGCATTGGCCAGAAGAAAAGATAGCAGCTGAAACAATCAAGAGCACCGGCCGCCCAGGTGTCCACTTTGACAGCCGGACAGTTGTTGGTTCGGGTGAACCCACCATACTTTCTGGCCAACTCGGAACATGGGCGGCATGTGTATGGATAATCGAATGGCACAGGTGGATCTGGAGCACGGGAAGACTTCTCCACCCATTTGGAGTGAGAGCAATGCCTGGATTAGGGGGGGCTACGGCTGGAGAAAGTTCATCTCAATCTAGGATAGCAGAAGATGCTGCACAGGGACGGGACCAACAGCGTCCTCCTGCCCTATTGCCTGCTTATCTGAAACCCAGCATTGCAGTTGCTGCATCAAGTCAACCAGTTTCTTAGTGGTCTTGATAGAAATTGAGAGACGGCACACTTGTATGAGACGACCGTGGTCATTAATTGTAACTCGGGGAAATGACCATAAGCAGACTTCCAAGCGTACGGTCCCTTGCCCGGCTGTCCGCTGCGAGGCCACAGGCATCATAGTGGACCGTCTGGGCAGCACTCACTGTCAAACCATCTGTGGGTACAGTCCTCTAGTGTAAATCTCTACGGGACGACTTCTTACAGAATATTCTCTCACAGGACAACCTCTCACTCAACAGCCTCCTGTGGGAAAGCCTCCCTCTGACAGCTCTTCTGTGGACAGCCTCCGACGGTGCAACCTCATACGGTATGATTACCCAGGTAGATAGAAGGTAAGCAAGTCACAGGGTCCCGCAATGGTGTTCTTTCACTTCTGAGCGTAGCCTGTGTCGCTGTGATAATGTACGCGAAGACAGCCAGAGTAGCGCACAGTACCTCGAGCCCCACGTGGGTGCAAGGGTAGCTCGCGGTGGAGCTCAACCGGCGGGAGCTGGGGTGGCTAGGGGTGGCCAGAGCTCCAAGCTCAGGTTCGAATTTTCTCCATAACAGTTGACTGCTTTGGCACTCCATTCTACAACCAGTGTTGTCAATTGGAACACCACCGCGTCATATTTATCAATCCTACGGCAACAGCTGGAACAGACAGACCTTTCAAGAAACTGCTCACCAGCGCATCTTAGGAGCCATGGCCACCAACTTCTCGAGCCGGGCCATCACCAGGCTTGCATCAACACAATTCAGACAACCTTCCTTCAGACTCGGCGCTGGCTCCAGATGCCTACAAGCGTGTCGACAGTACTCCGCCGAGGCTTCTCCGGCATCACCACCGCTCCTGGCCAAGATTAAGACTGATCTCAAGACTGCCATGAGGGCGAAAGACGCCGCACGACTCTCGGTTCTGAGGACAGTCCTGTCCGCGACGAACAACGCCGCCAAGACATCCTCCCCGATCAAGACCGACGTACAGCTCGTACAGCTGCTCAGAAAGACGGCTCGCGGCAACCAAGAAGCCGCCGAGGAGGCTCGGTCGGCTGGCAGGGAGGACCTTATCGAGAAAGAAGAGGCTCAGGTCAAGATCATTGACGAGTACATCGCGGCCAGCGGGGTGCAGTCCCTGAGTCAGGACGAGATGAGGGCTATCGTGGAGAAGGTCCTCTCAGAGGTGAAGAGTGAGGGTGTGGACGAGAAGAAGGTCTTCGGCGAGCTCTTCAAGCGATTGACGTCCACAGGTGGCCCCCTTGATGGCAAAGAAGTCGACCGGAGTGAGATTGCGAAAATCGCCAAGGAGTTGACCAAGTAAACATCTTCCTGGACACGACAACGGCCGGCAGAGGCACCCGGCACCGATGCTATACTTGAACCGGTGTATTATCTACTGTATGAGACTATCCGAGCGTAGATTGGATGTGAAAATCGCAGTATCAGGACATTCTCCCCTTTCCACCCAGCCAGACCTAACACCTACCAGGTGCGAGTCGGTCTAGACCCGCTTGCACAGGGCATCTCGGATCCGGAGTAACGGGGTCGCGCCGGCCGACCTATCACGACAGGGGCCCGAGGGGCCGAAAACGACTGCCGCCAAACGTGCACTTGGCTTCGAATGTCATGACGCTGCAGCACGTGTGTGCTGTAAGAGAGGTTTGTCCGAGTCAGCGAATCTTGATCAAGATTCAGCTGCAAGCTCGACCTGGATGAACATGATAGGCTGCCGTCCCTTAGGGCAGTTGTCAACCCGTCCATGCCTGCGCTCATGGATCGGCGCCTCCCCCTTCGCTGTATGGTTCTCCTTCCCATTCGGTTGGCTCGGATCGTCGATGCCTACGGTGTTTGAGGGCACAGTCACGGAGATTAAGGTCCAGAGCACCATCGCATGGCTGTCAGTCATGCACTCAGTTGGGAAGATTGACGTGCAACCAGGCGATCTGCAGGCCAAGCCCAACTATGATCGGCTAGGCCTACCTTGATCGTTGTTTTGTTTCTGAGCAAGTGACCACATTACAAGGTTTACATGGAGCACCACAGTATTGTGGTTCGGTTGTCGTCCTTGCTTGGAACGTCTGCCAGCGCTAGGGCGACTCCAGGAGCAGCATTTAATGAGGAGCGCGGAGCCCCTCACTCCAATTATGTTCCCCATGGGCTGACATCGTCCCACTTCCTCACTCTTGGAACGGGATGCTGCAGTTTCTTGTGCGACCCGACCTGCAATTGCTCCGGAGCTGTAGTCCCAACCCACTGCCACTGACACTGCCTACTACAACCTTTGAATATAAATCCGGCCTAAGGCGACCCTCTCCGGGCGTTTGATACTAAAGAGGCTACTTCCCACTATCAAAGGCACGAGACTGAGCACTCTACACATTACTCGACCTCGTCTTCCTCTTGTCTCGACATCGGCCACGAACAGGTCATGGCCATGGAACGAGAGTATTTCCCAGCGAGCGTCGACTTCTGGGCCTCCTCGGACCCAGAAGCTCGAGGAAGAAAACGACGAAGAGACCCAATCCACGTAACCTTCAACAGGCCTCAGCACAACCCGTCTACTGGGTCTACGCTCCGAGGCCGGTGCCGACATCGATCTCCTTCGAGGCTAGCTGTCGCATCCCGCGCGAACTCTCGTGGCATGAGAGACGCCTCGGCATCTACGTCTAAGCGGCGGCTTATCGCCGTGATTACACTACTGCCTGAGAATCACAGACGGAGCAAGAGCCCATCCAGATCGCGGCCGGGTAGAGACCCGAACATGTTGTCTGCCAAGCGGAGGCGGCAGAGGACCCAGAGCCGGAGCAGGCCGTACGATGAGAAAGAGACGTTCTCTCCGATCACGCAGCCACCTGGCACAACCATTGAGTTGGGCTTCCTCTTTGCCCAAGAAAAGAAAAAAGATGTTATTTCCGGTGCATTATGACGAGGTTGTAAAGCTGGCTGGCAGAGCCTGTGAGACAACAGCCACAGTCGACATGGGACACTACGAAGGGCTATCATAATGCTCGGGTTGACATTCAAGCCCGGCGCCCGTTCCGATAAAATGGTTGTCTGAGGGAGTACAAAAGTTTGCGAGGCCTGGAGACTTCAAGGCATGGGCCTTCCGATAACACGCTTACCGGTGAGAGCGATAAAGACATACCATCAAACCGGGGCGAGAAAAGTCAGGTGATGGTGCGTCGACAGAACAATTGACGATTAGCATACTGATTACTGGTTCAGGAGGCCGGTCAACGCTGGTGAATTGTCAGGATAATTGGAAACTCTCAGCAGACCAACACGGTGGAACCTCAACAAGCAGCGCACGTGCTAACAGCTGAAGGCAGCAGAGTGCTTGGCAAGCCCCTGGTGAAGGTCGACAAAGAGCGTGGCCTTGTTGCGGACGGGTCGCATATAAAATGTCTCGAGGCGGCAAAAGAAGCGGGGCCAGCCACTGGGCCACCCAAGGTGGTCACAAGGACAAGCGTGACCGGTCCAAGAGACAGGATTCTATGGTAGCAAATCAGTGCAGAGGATGTGTACAGTATAAGTCGACGCCACACAATCTACACCGTCGTATCTATTTTGACTCAAGCTTTTTCTATCACTTTGCAGTGGAATGAAAATGTCATTATCAGTAAGACAAGTGATTGATATGCATGTTGGCCAATGAGTCCTTGCAGTGGAGGTGACGTTCGAGAAGAACCATCTACCATTGGTCACATGGACAAGATGGAGTGGTCACTTGGCCAAGTAGTTGATATCCTCTACCTGAAGCTGCAAAAAGTAGACGGTCCAGATGTCAGCTGACGACGAAGCTTTGTTGTCTGTTGGGAACTTGAGGGCCTGTGGTGGGAAAAACACCTTGGGTATGTCGGGACTGCAGTGAGACAGACCAGGTGTGGGGTGTATCCATGAGCACGACGGCGACAACCTCGTCCATGACCTTGCCACGACATGGCGTCACGCTGGCCGTGGTCAAAGGGGAATGCAATACGCCTTGATAGTGGAGGCCCTATCTGCGACAGAGACATACGGCTGAGCCCAGACAGTGAGTAGGCGGCATTTCGGTACGGAGGTGCGCCCAATAAGTTATTACCGCCAAGGAGCAGGGGCCCCTGTTTAATCCTCAGGGTTTTAACTCCCTCCCCCTTCTAGTAGGGGGTAGTTAGGATACGGGTTAGGGCTTAACCTGAGGGTTTCCTATTGCCTACCCCCCTGACTACCCTCCTGTGGTAGGGGGGGGTAAGGGTTACTGTTACTTTGTTACCCTGTGAACGGCTTTAGAGTGGGGGCCCCTGCTCCTTGGCGGTAATGACTTATTGGGCGCACCTCCGTAGTGCACAAGGTGGAGACATCCTCCCACTCTCCAGTTTCTGAGTGGCACGTGCGCGACGTGTGGTTACTTTGGGTCTAGGCTGCTGCACGGCTGTGGGAATGGTGGGGTCCTCAAGGAAGGCTTTCCGCCCTCCGCGCGAGTCTTTGACTGCATCATGTGCCAGGCCGGGGCATTCTAGCGCGTCTCGCGATTTCCTCTTTCTTGTCTCTCAGGGCTGATGCGGACGACCATTGTAGATAGAGCTCTCGACTCATCGCATTTCCCCCCCTTTTCCCCTTTGCATCCTCCGTCTGTTGGCTTCGAAATGACTGCTCCGTCTCGGGCTCGCTGACGCATCTACCGTGCCTCTCCCGACGTAATTTCTTTCTTTTTTTTTTTTCCTCTCTACCTCTTCCTTGCTGGCGACGGCAGTCACACTCGCTTCAGGGTCCTTCTGCCTTGCGCCGCCTTGCTGCTGCAGCAAGGTACAATCGCAAGCAGCCACTACTGAGGGACTTCACTTTTAGACCGTAAGGCTCGCTTCGTTTTAGACGGCCTCGTCTGCCCCTCTCGACCTCCACTGGCCCTTTTCTCTTTATTTCCCCCGCTTGCGCTTGCGGGACTTTGGTTTGATGGGGGAATTTTGCATCGAGGTCGCTTTCCTAGATCCCCAACAAGAGACAAGACGCAGGCCTGTCGCCCGCCGTGACAAATCCTCTGTGACCCCCACGTCGAGAACCAACATACCATAAGCCCTCGACGACCACTCCGCCCTACCTTGTGATGACGGGTCCAGCCTTCGACTTCTTAATTTGATCCTCAACCCGTGCACCCAGCCTGGGAAGGTGTCACTATCACCGCCCTGGACGTCCGTTTCCAAGGCTAGGTCGAGTATCAACATGGCCTCGAGAAACCACCTCCCAAATGGTACTTCACATCTTCCTCCACCCTCCCCAAGTCTCCCTCTGAGATTCAAGAAGCATCTTGATTTCTGGACACCTTCATCAGCATGCGCCCCCTCACCATGTTTTCCAGGAAACTTGTACATCTGATCTAACTATGCGATATCATCAAGGCCAATCCACCACGCCCCAGTTGCAGTCTTGGGATGCTGCTGCTCTGCTGAACCCAAAGGCGGCCGTCTCGGTCCAGCAGGCCGGGCCTTCCTCATTGCCATCTCGGCCGCCCTCGGATGGGCCTCAATTTAATAACCATGCGCCCCAGATTTCATTTCAGTTCTCGACCCCGGACGCTACCGAAAACCTCCATTCACATCCTCCACGACCATCCATGACACCAGACGGCACAGCAACCCCTCGACAATCGACCCCGAATGGTATGAGCTCCATGATAGAACGCATGAACAACGTGCAAGATCGCAGTACCGTGCCGGTCGCGAAGCGTCGAAGGATTGGCGGCGACTCGCAGGACCACGGGTCCAGGAATGGCTTCCACGGCAATGGGGGCAGTGGAATACTATCTGGCTACGTGAAACAGAAACAACAAGAGGGCCAAGCCACTCCCTCCATCACACCACGGTCACAAAGTACTGTTGATCTAACTGGGGGTATTTAGACATCCTGCCCATCTTGGACTGTATGGTCCTGGACTTATCGCTGACGGCAAGCAGGGGACGACGATGACGAACTCGTCGAGGTCAAAGATCCGAGAGAACAGGAAGTCTGCTACGGTATGATTGGAGGAGCCTTGGTTAATTGCCACATCGTTCCCTCGCCAAAGCCAGGGTCCCGAACCTTTGCACCTGGTAGCTGGCCTCAAGTCAAGGTCGTATTGAGGAGGATAACGGGGGATAGATCCATGACTATCGAGGTATACGACCATACGAGGACGACCATCGGCAAATTGGATTCCAGGACTGCTCACGGACTCGCCCCGCTCCTCGATGCAAATATGCTCGCCCTTCGAACTGATGCCATGATCGGCATACGACGACGTCTTCCTGGAGAGGAGGCTGGTAAGCCTATATCTAAGTCATACCCTCTCCAGCTGATGGTGTACGGAAAGTTCAAATATGCGAAGACCGTTGGTTCAAATCTTGAAAGGGCAGGCTTGAACCTTCTGAGCCCAACGAGGGTCGACCAGGGCGTCCGAGTTTTCAACCCTCTGGCCAAGGAGAACCGACCTACCGCAGCCCCTAGGACCTACGCAAACCCCGCGCCCCCTCCTGTTGCGCGGACCGAAGAAGAGATCCGATCCGATGTGCTCAGCGTCTTTGATTCGTTGAAAGAAACAGAGGATCTGCCCGAGCAGGAGCCAGACGATCGCATACTGACTCCGCTTCTGAAACACCAGAAGCAAGCTCTACAATTTATGACCGGGCGAGAGGACACGTCAAACATGGTTGATGAGCTGTGGCAGAAACGGACTGACGCCCGCGGGCAGCTCACATACTACAACGTCATCACCAACGAGCAGTCCCGCCGGGCACCTGTCAAGGCCCTAGGAGGGATCCTCGCGGATATGATGGGCTTGGGGAAGACTTTGAGTATTCTGTCACTTGTCACGTCTACTATTCACGCGTCGCTGCAGTGGGTTCAGTCGGACCCCGTGGTGCACTCTGCGGAGGACAAGCGGCCACCGAAACAACTTCCAGACAGCTTCGCTCCACCGAAGCCCGAGTCTTTAGGCCTGACCAAACCGAAGAAGAACTCAAAGGCCACGCTTCTGATCTGCCCTTTGAGTACAGTAACGAACTGGGAGGAACAAATTAAACAGCATGTGCGGCCGAACTCGGTGTCTTACCACATCTATCACGGACCCCACCGGATCAAGGATTCCGAGAGACTGGCGGAATACGATCTGGTGATCACGACCTACGGCTCTGTTTCTAGTGAGCTTAATGCCCGTTTCGCTAACAAGCGGGGCCCTCACCCGCTCGAGGACATAGGATGGTTCAGAATAGTGCTTGATGAGGCCCATATGATACGAGAGCAGTCAACGCTGCAGTTCAAGGCTATATGCAGGCTTCAGGCGAACCGTCGATGGGCCGTGACTGGTACGCCAGTGCAGAACAAGCTCGAAGATCTTGCCGCTCTGCTCGCATTCCTGCGCATCAAGCCATTTGACGATCGGACCAAGTTCAATCAGTATATCGTTGCTCCCTTCAAGCTTTGCGACCCTAACATTGTCCCCAAACTTCGCATTCTCGTTGACACGATCACTTTGCGTCGTCAGAAGGACAAGATTAACCTACCGAAGCGCTACGATACGATTGTCAAATTGCAGTTCTCTAGTGACGAGCGCCGCATGTATGATGCGTTCGAGAAAGACGCTCAGGTTCGTGTGAACGTCTTGGCCGGTCAGCGCGAGCGTATGGTCGGCGGCAAGACGTACATCCATATTCTTCAGGCAATCCTGCGCCTCCGTCTCTTCTGTTCTGGCGGGAAGCACCTCCTGAACGAGGACGATTTGAGACTTCTCGAGGGCCTGACCCAAGAATCCCCCATCGACCTCGACAGCGACGATGACGACGACAAGCAGGCGCTCACGGAAAACCAAGCGTACGACATGTTCAACCTCATGAGGGACACAAATGGCGACAACTGCATAGGATGCAACCAAAAATTGGGCGCCAAGGAGGGCGCAGATATTGAATCAGAGCGCCAAGAGGAGGTCATCGGACACATGACGCCTTGCTTTCACCTGATCTGCTCTTCTTGCATCAAGGAAATCGAGGGCACCTGTGCCTGTGGGCTTGCCCTCCACGGGCTTGTCGCCCTGCGCTTGACTAGGACCAACCAGGAGCACGATGCCCGCGCTGAAGCTAGAAGCCGGGATGTCAGTGGTGGCAAGGGAATCAAGGATTATTCCGGCCCCAACACCAAGGTCAGGTATCTTATCGAGGAACTGAAGAAGTGGCGGGGTATGGGCGAGGCCAAACCAGATGAGCCACCCTACAAGTCCGTCGTCTTTTCCCAGTGGACGACGAACCTGGACTTGATCCAATTGGCCCTCGAAGCGGAGGGAATTGTTTTCGTCCGCCTGGATGGCAAGATGTCCCGAACGGCCCGAACACGAGCTATGGACAACTTCCGCGAGGATCCCAACGTCCAGGTGATCCTCGTCTCCATCACAGCGGGTGGGCTGGGCCTGAACCTCACATCCGGGAACTCAGTCTACATCATGGAGCCGCTTTTCAACCCGGCAGCAGAGGCGCAGGCTATCGACCGTGTTCACCGTCTAGGCCAGAAGCGCGAAGTTCACTGCGTGCGGCTGCTCATGGAGGCATCTTTCGAGGAGAAGATGCGCGAGCTACAGGAAAAGAAGATGAAACTCGCTTCGCTCAGCATGGACCGCGAAAAGGGCGTTGGCGGCGGCCAGCTTTCTAAGTCGGAGGCTGCTAAGCAGAGGCTGATGGACCTGCGCAGCCTTTTCAAGTAAGGCAAACGGGTCTTCCACAGGCACGCCCTTCCAGCTGGCTTCTCTCTGGGTGGCCCCCATTTCCAATGGCGCGTCACGCTTGTTCAATGTTTGCTTGACTATTCTGCTCTCCCCAATTCGCACACACTATCAATATCGACCAGGGCTCACTGGAAAGTCATTAAGAGGCGTTTCCAGTCTAATACACCTGATGGGCACACTGATGGGGGTTCTGCGGTCTACGATTTTGCATCCCTAATTTTTTTAGAGTCCAACTTTCTGGGCGGCCGACGGCGATACCAGGCCGCCCGGTCATCACGCATCATACCCTCGGTGGGTTAAGGTGGCGTTTTCGGAATGGAGACGGGGGCGTCTTGATCACACACGGTCGGGTAGAGGAGAAAGGTCTGCGTTTTCTCGGGTCAGGATCGGCCACCGCGGTTACTGCGGGGGCCGCTTTGTGTTTTGCGCAATGTTTTTATGCATCATAGAGGGTTCTCTTCACGGTGCATTCTAATATGGCAGCTGGGATACAGGGCCAGCTGAGTGCCCGGTGGTATGGGCGCTTGCAGGCAGCTAGGTGATATTGGTTGCCCTCGAGGCGGGCGACCACCCAACCAGTGCTGTCTCATGGCACGTAGTACATTTTTAGGGTACATGGTCAGGGATGAGAGATAGATACCCCACGAGATTCAATGAGATCAACCCATTTGCTGCTCACGCCTCTTGTTGATGATATCACAAGACACTTGAATCCGGCTTGGACTAGGTGACTCTCGGAGGGGAGGCTAAGACCCTGTACCAAATGGGACCCTTGTTTCCGGGAAACAACAGGAGCGCCTTGTAAGTACGCGGTCCGAAATCTGATATCGATTCTCGGGTGCGCGTCTCCCGGATAGACGGCCCCCCCCCCTCCCAAAAACCCCCGGGGGCAGGCCACCACGACCACTTGGGGCTAGATGCTCGACGATTCCCAGTATAGTCAGGTAATCAAACAGGTTGTATTCCAGTATAGTTATCATCTTAGCAAGCCCCCTATTCCTCTTTTAGTAATAGTTTTTACTTATAAATAGAATTCTCTACTTATATACTATTAGACTAGGCCTTAGTAGATACTTCTTACTCTACTATAATCTCCTTATTAGCTATAACTACTTTAGAAGAAGATTATTATATATTTTATTACTAAACTAGTATTTTATAACTAGGCTTTATTTTTTAGTCTAGTAAACCTAGTTTAGCTTACTAGCTTTTATAGCTTATAGCTAAGATAGTATAACTATAAGTCTAATAAATATATATATTAGTAGCTTTATATATAGTAATATACTACTATATATATAGGGACTAATATTTAAGCTAAATATAGTCTTTTATAGATATTATTATTATAAGAGAGAGGGATATTTAGTTTAAGGCTATAAATAAGTTAGTAAATAACCTTTTATATAGTAGTAAGATATAGTTTTATAATATATTTTAAATATCTAAAAATATCTTTAAAAACCTTCTTACTTAGCTAATAGAGTATATACTCCTTATAAATATAAGGTAGTTAATAGTAGTATACTAGTTAATAGTATTTATCTTTATTTATATATATAATAAAACTTAGTAAAACTATACCTATTATTTTTTTCTATATTAGGTAACTATTAATAAGATTATATAGAGGTATTTAAGGTACTTTAGAATTCTAATAAAGGTAGTAATATAACTAAAGCTCTAGAACTAGCTTAATAGATAGTATAAGCTATAAGAGAAGAATATATACTTTAATAGATATATTAATATTATTAATAATATATATATTATAGCTTATATATCTATAATTAAGTAAATAAAGTAGAGGGACTAAAAGAGATAAGTATTATAAAATATCTTTACTATAGTTAGAAGTAATAAATTATTTATATATATTTTAGCTAGTACTAAAAGCTTAATAAGTAATAGAATACTCCTAAATAAAGTCTTTAAGAGGGGTTTTATAATCCCCTTAAGTAGGTTTTATTTAGTAGATACTAGATTTAGTCTATAGAAGAGTATTCTAGTACTATTCCTATTAGTATAGTATTATTTATAAGACTAAAGAGAGAGAGATAAGAAGCTACTTAATATAAAGAAGTTATATAATCTCTACTATACTTAGCTTTATATTATAGTAAAGTAAGTATTTAGGTTACTAAAAAAAAGATAGAAGATAGTATAAGTTTCTATATCTAAATATAATATTAGAGAGTAGATTAGATTTATTTATATCTATATAATACTTTAAAACTTTCTATTTAGCTTAAATAATATAGAGAAAAAGGAGAATAGCTAGTAGAGCTTTAAGTAAGCTATTTTATATACCTATTATTATAAAGCTAAGCTAATAATCTACTAGATAAAACTAAAAATACTAAGAAAAGTAATAATAGTAAAGATATAGTTAGATTATTATAGAAAGAATTATTATAGTTATAGTTAAAAAAAAAGGAAAAGTATAGTAGTATTATCTATAAAAAATATTAGTAGTTTACTAGTTAAATATAAGTAAGTAGTTAGTTAGGGGTTTAAAGCTTAACTTTAGAGTATCTTATTAGTAGAGATATTAATATTTAATATTTCTTAGCTAAACTAAGATTTTTTAACTTTAGAAAAGTTTTAAAACTATTAATTAAGTCTTTTTATATATAGAAATAAAATTAGAATTAAATTTTAATTATTTATTAGAAAGATATAAGAGTTTTAGTATTTAAAGCTTAAATATATTTAGTAGTCTATGAGAGCTTTTAGTTATAATAAAAATACTAAAATTTATTATATATTAAGTAATACTCCTATATTTCTTAATAAAAGAGAGAGATAAAAATAAAATAATTATATATTAGATAGAGTAGACTATAAGCTATAAAATATATATTTTAAAATCCTAATATAATATATTTTAAGTAAGATATATATAAATATTAAATATAACTTTTAAACTAATAGGTAGCCCCTAACTATATCCCTTTTACTAGCTCTTTTACTATAGTTAATACTACTTCTTTTCTCTCTTAAATACTATATATTTTTACTTATAATACTATTTTAGTATTCTTAGCTAAATTAAATATATAATTCTATATTTCTATACTTATAAGGACCTTCTTTATTTTATATATATAAGATATTATTACTTTATTATTATATTAGCTAGACTAACTATTCTTTCTAAGATAGTAAACTTATATATCTACTAAGGTAACTATTATTATATTAAGCTAAGAAGGGTTTTTCTTCTATTTTAATTACTAGATAAGCTTATTAAGAATAACTAATAGTTTCTTATTTATTTTATCTTTAATAATATTATAGGTTTATTATTTTACTAAAAAAGAAGAAACTTAAGTTATACTAAAAAATAATAATAAATTACTAGTTTTAAAAGCTTAATTTAGATTACTAAAATCTTCCTATAAGTATATTTATATAGCTTTATTCTTCTTATTACTAGAAGCTTTTTCTTATAGTAGTAATATTAAACTATTAATTTCCTTATTAAGTATTAATTCTTATTAGAAAATATTTTAATAAAGCTTTAGGTTTCTAAGTAGTATAGATTAAAGCTATATTAAACCTTTATACTAGTACTTTATTATTAAAAAGTTCTCTTTTAAACCCTCTACTATACTAATCTTCTTATTATATATAATACTAAAATAGTTAAGAAATATAAGCTACTTTCTATACTTCTTCTTTTTAGTATTATACTTATTTTTAAGTATTAATATAGAGTAGTTTTATATAGAGTTTTCCTTCTTTAAAATATAGATAATCTTATTCTATATAGGTCTCTATTAGTAAATATTTATTAGGTTAAATAGACTTTCCTTCTTATACTCCTCTAGTAACTCTATAAACTATTATATTTATAGTTAAGTATACTTAATAAAAGTTATCTAAACTATTTAAAAGGAAGAAGAAAATAATAGTTAGCTATTTCTACTATATTATTACTTATATCTAAAAGCTTTTAGTATTAATAATATAGCTTTCTACTTTTTATAAGCTATCTAGGTTAATAATATAATAAATATATCTTTTAACTAACTTAGAGTTTAACTAATTATCTCTATAAAGAAATTAAAAGCTAACTTAAAAAGGTTACTATTATATAGTTTAGAGGGTACTCTTTTATCTTTTAAGAGTATAATATATATTAAGTATTTAGCTTCTATAAAATTATTAGAAAGAGGAAAGTTCTCCTCTATACTATTATTAGTATAGTTAATAAAGGATCTAAGCTTTATTATAATAGCTTATAAGTAGTTAGTAATATTATAGTTAGCTTACTTATAATATAACTTAATAACTTATAGTCTATAATAGTAATAATATAAAACTTCTCTTCCCTAACTAGCTATACTTAATAGGGAAGATAGTAATAGCTTTTAAGCCTAGTAAGTAACTTCCCTATTAATACCTAAATAGGTATAGTTATATATATAAGTAGCTTAGTAAGAAAGTTACTAGGCAGGGGCTTAGACTATACTAGGAATCGTCGAGTATCTGGCCCTTGTGCTTATTTGCTTATCCGGGATTGCAGACACGTGTCCGACTTGATATTGTGGTCTCTGGAGTCCCGCTTGCCAGGCAGCGTTTCCGTATTCGATCTCATCACCTGGCCGATTTCCTGGGCTGCCTGAGGTTTCCGGGATAAAGGCTCCAGTTTCGGGAGGAAAGGAGAAACCTGTACACGGAAAGAGTTCATGGAGGTGGGTGGACTGAATAAGGGTTTGGAGCATTCGTCCGAAGATAAAGCGCCCTTTCGTTGCAATGCGGTGTCTGTAGCCAAGTTATTACATGTGAAAATGGCTTCGCATAGTGTCATTGACTACTAGGATAAACGAATTCTCTCACTGATTCGCAATGGGTGGAAACCAAAAGTTGGGCCAAAATTGACCTTGTTGTTCACAATGAGAAGACTATCTGCTATGCTCTTGTGGAATGGACGGACTCGATCATCTGACGGCGCGTCGCTCAAGTTTTCCGGACAAAATAAATGCGCTCAAAACTCCACCCTTCCATGTACCCGTTTAAACCCGTGAACGCCTCTAAAACCCAATCTTTGACGAGAAAAAGTAGCCGTGCTAGAGAGAACGACAGAGAGCCTGTGCGGCATGACCCGAACGATCGTCACTGTGTCGTCGGGACGCTAGCGGTATTTGGGAACACCATCCCCGCAGCAGTCCCACTCAGTTTCTCTGCCCTCGCTGACTCGAAAAGACTTCAAATGAGATTCTTCGCACGCTCATGCGGCATCAGCGCTCGCAACAGGCATGGGGACCTTGGTTGGCTGATTGCCAGCACGGATGATCCGGTTTCCTGACGAGTCGTTGACATACGACACGTCCTTGTTCTCCATCTGGGCGCGCTTCCAGATCTCAACCTCGCAACCTCCGCGGAGGACACCGACACGCATCGTGCTGAGCAGGTTGTGGGCAGCGTTGGAGTGGAGGTAGACACCGCCGTTGAAGATGGCGGTAGCGTCCTTTCCGATGCCCGAGGAGATGAGAGCCTTGCCACCGGGGTGGTCCTTGATGAAGTCGGTCACGTCGTGGATAACACCGGCGATAGCAACAAGGCCCCTACCGTTCTTGGCCTGCTCGACATAGTCGTCCCAGTCGATGACAGGGAGCTGCTCAAGAGGCACGCCCCAGTCAAGCACAGCCCGCTTCTGGTCAAGCTTCTTCTGCTGCTGCTGGAGACGGCCCTTCTCGATCTCGTTCTGGCGGAAGGTCTTCAGGTCGGAGGCAAGGCCGAGCTGCTTCCAGACCCAGATGGACCACTTGGTGGGGTCGTACTGCCACCAGCTGATTGCGTTACGGTAGTCGGAGGGGAACTCGTGGTGGAAGTTGTGGTATCCCTCGCCGAGGGTGACGAGGGCGGTGACGACGTGGTCCCTTGGGCTGTTGCGGTCGTCGAAGGGCTGCTCTCCGAGCCAGTGGGCCAGACTGTTGACACAGAAGGTTGCCTGCTGGACGAAGAAGATACGGAGGATACCTGCGTACACATAGCCACCCCACCAGTCACCCCAGCCGAGACCGGCGACCAAGGTCGGGAACACGACGCCCATGAAGATGACGGACTTGATGAAGTTCAGGTGCTGCCAGACGACGACTGGGTCCTCGTTGAGGTCGGTGATGTCGGTTCGGCCGATTCGCTTGGGGTTCTGCTTCATGACCATCCAGCCAATGTGGCTGTACATCAGACCCTTCCTCACGGAGTAGGGGTCCTTGACGGTGTCGGTGTAACGGTGGTGGGCACGGTGGCTGTTTATTCTGGTCAGTATTTTCATCATTCAACAGAAAAGGTGCCTGGGAATTTAGCTTACTCCCTGGACCACCATCGAATAGAACCCTCGACAGCACCGGCTCCAACAGCAGCGAGGTAGATTCGGAGAGGCAAGGAAGCCTTGTAGCTGCGGTGTGCCCATAGACGGTGGTAGCCGGCCGTGATTCCGAGACCAGTGTTGAAGTAATAGACGACGGACCAGACGGCGGTCTTAAACTGGAGAGGCACCCAGTATGTGGAAATCCTGATTCCGAGGTTAGTCACTTTGTTTTTTTGTGCAACAGCGAATAGGGAGACTCACAATCCCAGCAAGGGGACGATAATGATGAAGGTGACGTTGAGCCAGTTGACGTGCTTGTACCAGTTCTTGACTGTGATGGGCTGCTCAGTGATGTGAGGCTTCTTCATGTCATAACCCTTGCCGCGAGCGGGCTTGTAGTCGCTGGTGCCATCAGGCTGGGCCTGGGCGGGGACCTGGGCCGCTGGTGCCGAGGAGGCCATGTTGGGAGAGAGGTTGTGTTGTGCGGACGGTGAAGGGTGTGGACGTCCAAGGCAAGCCTCCCTCGGTGTTGTGTGGGAATACCCAGAACACTGAGGCTCTGAAGGTATTTAAGGCTTTTGGGAAGGAAAAAAAAAGATGCGTGGGGGTTGGTGATTTGGGTCAAGAAGGAAAGAAACTGACACAACCGGCCAGCAAGCGGAATGAAGAAAAGAGGTACCGGAGGGCCTGGAGCTTTATTATTATTCCAAGATTTCAAGCAGCAAACGGTCTTGTTGGGAATTCAGGATGCGGCAGGGGCGAATGGAACCGCGGGGGAGTGGAGCTTCCCAAGTCGGACAACGGCCCAGGTCCAGTTCCCTGGAAATCCTGTACTCGTTTTGTCTGCTTCCGTTTTGTTGGTGGGTCCAAGAGATGCAGATGCTGCACAGCTTTTTTCCCCCCTCGTGCCGATATCCACCGGGACAATTTACGTACAAGTAAGTACTGTTGTACATACACCATTCACCTTGTATTGCTTACGGCAGCTGTCAAGTGGCAAGGGAACGCCGAGGTCCGGGGACAGAGAGGACGAGTGCTCTCTCGAAGTCACTCCCTGGGCAAGGCATCTGGTTGTGCATGGGTCTGATATTCACCTCCCTTGTGGCAACGGAGGAGGCAGTGCTCTCGTTCCGCTTCTCAGTCTGTCCATCTGTCTGTCTGCATTGCACATGACGGCAGCTGTTGAGGCTATCGCATGTGCCACACACCACACGCACAAGCTCGCATACGGTGGCAGACTGCCATGCACAAATCACAGATCCAGGCACATGGCAGCGTGGGCGTGTGGGCGTGGATGGGGGATGCACTGGGCGGAGACCCGCGGAAAGGACCAGCAAACTTTCACAAGACGGGCTCGAATGCAATCTTGGGGGCATACACACAAAGAGCCGAGGCTGACGACCCCCGGTGGTCGTCATTGTCATCCCGATCCAGTCATGGCGACCAAGCACAGGATGCCCGAGATTCCGACTGATATCAGGCGCGCCTGGGTTGCCGAAAAAAGCCTGTGTTACCGGTCTTGTGCCTGGCACCAAGGGACGGTAATTCCCAACAAGTTGGGTCCTGTTGGGGAAGGGCAGGGGAGGCAGGCACCAGGCCAAGACATGACGACCCCCACCCTTGCCGCTGACAGGGATCAGAGCTCAGCCCTGCCATTTAGATTCTGCTGTCTCTGCACCCCTGTCCTGCGGGCCTGGCAGCTTTTTCTCCGCAAATCCACGTCCAGTCAGTCCCGTCCTCAGGTCTTGCTTCGGCGGAACGGGACCGGATCGTGACCACCCACCTGCCACCTTACGAGACACCCTGTCAGACCCCGATAAGCCGAGCTGCTATTAGTCTGTCATGGGCGCAAGAGGATTTAAAGCCGTCCAGCCTGGGTGTGCGGGCGCCAATTGCACCTTGGCCATTTGCATCATCGCGAGAGCCGCAGCTCAACCGTTCAGACATGACGTGAAGCCAACACTGACTCTACACTAGAGAACAGACCGGGCCTCCCACTCACAGCTCGAGCCTTGCGGTATCTGGCGTTGTCTGGGTACACGGGTACCTCAGGCCTCTCCAGAACTGGACAAGACTGCATGCGGCCATGAGCTTCTTGTTCCAGCCTGTCTGCCTGTCAGGCCTGTCACAGCTTGACAGCATGGGCTCGAGCATTCTCGATCAGGATCGACAAGGCGAGCAAAAAATACCAGAACACCAAACCCACAGAGTCGATGGCTGCTGGCCCAGAACCACCAGACCACCTCGCCTTCGACAGTGTGGGTGGGTGGCGACAAAACCCCAAATGATGAAGGAACGCCAGCGTTGTAGATTGATCTGCCCCCAGATCGTGGGTCCAGAGTCACGGCGACCAGCATCGGCGGGAGGCAACTGGGCAGAACTCAGTGCTGGACCTCGGCCTGCCCAGCCCACCGTAGGATCTGGCAGTGTCAGGCACACGACTGTCATTATCTGGCATGTGTTCATGTACACCACATACGGGGTATGTAAAGAAAAAAAAAGCTTATGCGAACCACAAAATGCAACGCCCCGTCGCGGGCCTTGTCCTGACCTCATCCCTGTAAATGTAATCCACCCCCAGTCCGGCGAACGTGCTGTGTAAGTCTGCAAAGTGGATCACGGATTACTAAAGCTACCGACGCTACCGCACCTGCACGCCACAGCGACCGCTGAACTGCTAGCCACCCTAACACTCCTGCAAGCCTGCGAATTTACCCCGGCCCACTCACCTAGACAGAAAGCAGCCGTTTTCTCAACAAATCGACTGTCACATGGTCCCGTGTTTCATCTCATATCGTCGCGGGCCACGGGAACGCCAGTGCCAGACCTCGAGCTTGACACCTCCCGAGACGAGAACCGGCCACGCGCTGTCAATTCCGAACTGAGGAAAGAGCTGGCTGGCTCCCAAGCCTCCAAAAGGGATTTCCCGTGCATCCTCGCATCTTCGCCGCCTCTGAGCGTCGACTGAACGACTTGCGCGTGGTGGCCCGTGCCCTGACCCCCATGGCAGTGGGTAGGGGTTTCTACTATACGTACCTATTCAATGATTACTACATCTAGTACTTACACGCAAACCCACCTGTTCAGGCCGCCTGAGCCGAGTGTAAACTCCGGTGGCTCACGACTTGCCTGCTACTCATAATTCATATGGATATCACCAATTCATCACGGCGTTCTCCCCTAAGAGCCAAGCACGTTTCTTCTGTTGTTCCCACGTGATTTCATTACAATCGTACAGTCCATGACCGGCTGTATGCTATCAAACAAACAATGCCTAAGGTCGCCACCTCCACCCACAGAGCGACAAGGCTCCCGGTTCAAAACTGTTCAACCATCTCCACCTGCCCAGAAAATGCCCATGATAAAACGAATAAAGATGAACTTCCACCCAGCCGCCTCCTCTGCACCCAACTACAATCAAATACACACAATATGAAGGGGAAAAAATGATGTGAAATGATGAAGAACGAGAAAAAAATAAATAAAAAATCAGATGGAACTGTCATGTCTGGTCGTTTCGTCGCTGTCGTCTAATGTGGGTTTTTGGGGAAACTTCCGCGCTGTGGATTCAGAGAACCAGGTCCCCATCGATGTCGCGGGGCTTCACCGTCGCGTCCGAGGCGTCGTGGCCCGACCCGATACCCAGGAACTCGGCGGGGACTGTCCCGGAACCAGCAGACCCCGAAGACCCGTGGCGCCTCGCCGGCGTTGGCCGGCCGACCCCGAGGTCTACCAGGTGGTGCGGCGGCGGGGCCGTCATCTCGATTGCGCTGTCGACCCTTTCTTCTCTCTGCTCAACTTCCTTCGGGAGAGCCAGGACCTGGCGCGTGCTCTTGTGCGTCTGTACTTGTGCCTCACCAGGGACCAGAGCGATGGTCCCTGGGGCTTCGGGTTCTGTGTTCCCCGACCCCTCAAAAAGAGGATTTTGTTGTTGTTGTTGTTGTTGTGGCTGCGTGTTTTGTTGTGTCTCGTTCTCATGCTGAAGTTCGTTCCCCATGCTTTTTGGTGATGCATCTTTTCCCCCCTCGCCCGCCGCCCCTGTGCGGCTGATCTCATTCTCGCTCTCCAGTGGTGCCTCCTCCGCCAAGTGATTGGCAGTTGGCGGACCTGCTGTTGACAGTTCAACAGGTTCGGAGATCTCTGCTAGCGGTGCCTGCTTTTCACCATTGAGCCGCCCATTGTACGTCCCTACTGGCGCTGCAGATTCATCCTTCACGACTAACTCCGGTATGGGCGGCTTCTCTGTCATACCCACAGGCTCATACGCATCAGTGTTCCTCTCAGATACAGTGTCTTGCCCGGGGTATCTGCGAATGACCTCGTCCGGGCCGACATCGCTCTCGGTCGGAGTCCTCGTCCTTTCGAAACTGCTTTCCATTGGCCGTGACCAGGGTGGATCATACCTGCGCTCACGATAGCCCCCCAGATCGCTGGGCATCGGACTTGGTGGCGATCGGCCCCTGGTCGGATAGAAGTAGGGCTCGTGGGTGATACCAGTGGGGGAATTGACATAGGTATGACCCACGCTACTCCCGTGAGACCACTCTGGTGGTGGCTGGACGGTCCTGATAACCCGCGGTCCATCCGACTGGTACCCATCGACAACGTATTCTTGCAGTGAGTGCCCATCGTCGACAGATATCGACGGCTGCACCCGACGTGGAACGTCTGTCTCGGTCCGCTGAGGAAACATGCGCAACAAGTCGATCGCCTGCATCCGGTGCCTCGGATCGTCGGCGAGACAAATGCTGACAACAGTCCTGTACCATTCCGGGACGTCCACGTCCTCGGAAAGCCTCAGCGGGCGGCCATGTGTCTCTGGCTCGTCCTCTTGCTCCGCCAGAGCCCACAACACCATCCCCAGCTGATACAGATCGGATTTCACACCGATGTACATGGAGATGCGCTGGTTGCTCTCGATCAGCGGAGTCGCCTCTGGTGGCTCCCAGCCGACAGGACACCCTCTCCTGTTGATGTCGATTATCTTGGCGTTGTCCTCGTCGTCAACAACGATGTTGGAGAGGGTAAAGTCGCCCTGGACGAAACCGGACTCGTGGATTTCAGAGAGACCCTCCACAATCTGCCGTGCCCATCTCTCGCGCCGAAACCACGGAAGGCCATGGTCATGGTCAAAAAGGATGTCGATGAGTGCGCCTTGGTCTGCGTAGCTGATGAGAAGACCTTTGACACGCTCGCCGTAGTCATCTACAATGACACCATGGAATGTGATGACATTGCGAGAATTGGACAGCCGACTCAAAGCGTTGATCTCATAAAGAAACTCGTCGACCGTGTCTGGCCCAGGAATTTCCTTCTTGATCAGTGTCTGGCCTCTGATTCGGACCTTATACACGAAGCCGGACATGTGGGAGTCGAAATCAATGCTGCTTTCCCTTATCCGTCGACATCCGAGGTGCTGAATCATCCGGACGGTGGGGTAGTGGATTATCTCCTGCTTAGCTGTCAGCATCACGGTCACCTCTGTTTGGGGAGATGAATGACCCACATTGATATCTTCAACGACATGCACATGCAGCCTACCGTCTGTTGTCTGCAGCTTCAGATTGGTCACGGTGTCGTAAAATTGTATGTCGACCAAACTCTCTCTGATCGCCTCGTATATTTTGGCGCTCTTGTCACGTTGAAACTTGGTGTAGAGAAGGTCCATCTCGAGCGAGTTGTCTGGGGCGTTTCGGTAGTCCAGGGAGATGGTTACCCTCCGCCAGTGCACATCCTTCTCACGGTAGGTGACAAAGAACTTCTCCCTCTTGGACTTATCCCTGAAATGCATGGAAAGGTTGAGGATCCAGATCCGCTCCAGCTCCTCATGGATCATGGCATCGTACTGAGAGGTAGTCATGGACGCTGTGTCGTTGACGGACTCAGCTTCATGCGCAGGTGGCTCATCTTCTCTCATGCCCTCATCAAGGCTGATCCCACCAAGAAGGTCATGTATCTTCTCATCCACAGGACTGCTTGGTATTGAGGGCGCCGATACAGGGAATGTGCGCTCGTCAGTCCTGATGAAGTCGGGCGCACTTGTCCGGGGGTCAGCAGAGTTGAGGCCGCCCTGGGAAGCATGCAGGCGCCTGTCGACGGAGACTGCTCTCCTCTCGACAGGTGTTGGTTCGACGGGCTCGAGATTGTTACGGACTTCATCTTGCTGTCTCTTGAAAGTCTGTGTCCTTGGCAAACCAGGCACTACCTTTCGTGAGACCCTCCGAATCAGACCTGGGCGCGGCTCATCCTCACTCTGGTCCGTGGACGGATCATGCGCAATCTTCTCTGAGACTCCCATTGTGCCATTGCCTTGTCCGAAAAACCTCCGCCACATACTCTGCTGCTTGGTCTGAGGATTGACAGCTGAGGTAGGGTCCAGCTGTGCAGGATTGGCTTGAGCCATGAAAGCTGAGTAGCCAGAGGTAGTAGTTCAGGTCGGACAGCGTGGCAGGCGCGCTGGAAGATGAACAGATAGTTCTGAGAAGCAAGAGGCTATGATATCTTATTCATAAGCCCTGGACCTTCATGCAAGGCCTGGCGGGGGGTTGGCCGGCAGGCCGGCCGACGTTAGGTAGACACAACCGAGGATGGCGGCGAGACAGTCTCAGTCTGTGGATGGCTCTCTCGGGGATTTGCGTCCTGCGGCCTCCTGTGTGATTGCCTCGCGACCGCCGAGATTCGAGGCTCAAAGGCAGGGCCTCAGCAGGCTGGTGAGGACGCGGGGCTAAGGAGACCAGCTGCATCGAGCGCGCATGCGGGCATTCGTTGTGTGTGATCAGCCGGTCCCAGGTACACAAAAGTGGCCGCAATTTCTGGCCGGCGGCACAGGCAGGAGAAAAAGCAGGTGGGAGGAGAGGACGACAGAGGATATTAGTGGAGAGTTTTGCGTGACAGGCAGGTCCAGATATCCCGTGGCTGAGGCAACACTTGCGGGTCGAACCTTGCGCGGCCTTTCCTATCACAGCTTCGACAGACCGACCAAGCAACAGGCCGTCTCCAGCTGCCGTTCGGGCGAGACACACACAGTCGAGTGGTACTACTGTGTGGGGCACAGACAATATAACAAGTGATAGATAGTACTGTGTAAAAGGCTGGCTGCTGGACTCCGAGGAGGAGGCAACAAAGAGAAATAAAGTTTTGTTGCCGAGGGATAAAAGTAAGAGGGGAAAGGGACGAGAGAATGAGAGAATTAAGAAAGCGTATGCGGGCGGTGGACAAAAAGAGGATGATCGTCTTCCTTTCTGTAATTCTCTCTCTCTCTCTCTCTCTCCTGTCTCTGCGACCTTGGAGAGCGTGGTGCTCTTGTGAGCTTGGCGGTCAGGGCAGGACAAGACTGGGCATGAGGACGTGCGAGGCCGCAGTTGTGGTGCTGGCTTGTCTTTTGAGCAGTTTGTTTTCTGGGACCCTCGACCCCTGCCGGTGATAGGAGGGACGATGCGATGGGATGGAGGATGGGAAAATAGAGGAGCATGGGGCATGGAGGGGTAGCAGAGGACCAGTGGAAGCGCGGAGGTTGGGCTGGGGGGGCCAGGCTGGACCGGGGAGGCTGGCAAGCTCGGCCGTGGTGCGGGTTGGGATGCTTCGGACAGGGGAACCTTAAGAAGCAGGACCAGGGTCAGAATGGTGTGGTCGCACACGTGTTAGAGCAATACTGGGACCGTATCCTCCTCCGTCGCCAGTCAGTGCCTACCTCATGACATCGTTGCTGCTCTGCCAGACTGCCAGACTGCCGCAATATACCAATATACCTCCCGAGGTCCTTAGGCAGTCAGTCAGTCTACTGTGTACTGTTACTGTAACCGCTTGTGCCTGACACACCGACCCAAGCCACAATGGGCCGTGGCCGCCATCGTCTCTGTTCCCCGGACGAGACCCTGCCACCGTCACCCTAGACACGACCCTACCGAACCAAATCCCAGGATGGCCAGACAGCATTGACCCTGCTAGGCACCTCAACAGCGAACATCATGACCCGATCCTGCCAACCTGCGCCAATGCTGCCCGCTGGAGTACCAGACGATGGGATCTGACTTGACCTGACAGACTGACAGACTGACTGACTGACTGAGTGGCCTCCCATCGCCACCTGCGATGCTTTCGACCAGCTGGCCGTCCCGCCGCAACGGGATGAACTGATTGCACATGCAAGATGGTCGTGGTGCCTGTATGCTCCCGAAGATCCGGGCAGTATCCATCCAGAATGCATTTCCACTCTGGTATCCAGCTACCAAGACCCCACCACCCCTGCCCCGTCCGCGGGATCTACCTATATGCCAGACCACCCCTGGCATCGGGTCTTGAGCCTCACGGTCCGTCTGTCAGTCAATCAGTCGGTCTCTCACCGCTTCCCCTCGGGCCATATACTGTGTACCATTGCCATTGTCTCACCGTGTTCGACTCGAATGTCCGCTCCAACGGGGAAAACAGGGCGTCGACCAAGACCTGGTCATGTAACCCCTGTGGCATCATCATCACCACCACCACCAGCGTTGCGTGACCTCGATCTCAGTGCCTGAACAGGATGGGGCTCCAAAGACTGGGTCTCCCAAAAAGCACTACCCAGCACCTCGCAGCAGCTGCCTGGGCAGGTGATAGGCCAATGGGACAGCGCATTGATTGGGATGCAGCCCCCGACTCTAGATCCGGCGGGGGGCAGGAGCCCGCAGTCACGGTTTCGTGTGTCTCTGCCCTCTCTGTCGCCTTGGCACGCCGCGGATTTGGGAAGACCGGGGCGGATCAGCCATCAGTTCTGGCAAGCCTCAGTTCCGCCGGGGCCGAGACCGTCGTTCGCCATATGGGGGTGTCATCGAACGGGCGGCTGGGCAAAAAAATAAAATAAAACCTTCGTCACGGACTGCACGGAATCAGCCAGAGGGTTAAAACGACTCATCTGATCTGACGTCAGTTAGGCGAAAAGTGTTCATGCCGGGTCCGCAGGCGTGTGGATGCACGATGCCACTAATGTTCTGACGTGAAGATGGGAAATGTGGCTCCGTCGTCAACGGGCATATGCCCACCAGGCGGGCGCGTGTCAGCCCTGTTCCACGGAACCACAATTATTGGGCGCCGGGGCATTTTGGCGCGCCTTTTTCCAGTCAGTCTCTGTCTCCTGTCTCTGGACCGGAACAGTCTCCGTTGGATGCAAGACATTCCGCACGAGGGTGCCAGGTGCCAGCCCCTTGGGCATGAGAAGGTCTAGGCCAGCTTAGTCCAAATTCCTCCCAAAGCATAACACAGCCCGGCGTGCCAGCCTCAGCTAGGCGTGCGTGCAGGCGTGCCTCTGTCAGGGGCCATGTGCAGAGAAGGCGGGCTGACTGATCCAACATCCGTCCCGGCGGTAGCAGCACAGTAGTCAGTCAGTCGGACCCCTTGGGCATCAATGCAAAAGACCGTCATATGGCGCGGGTGGGGCTGACGAGCCGAGACTGGCTCGCAGACGACCGCCGTTCTACGCACATACAGTAAATAGTCCCGCGCGAGAGATCCAACAAGGCGCAGGCGCAGATTTGTGTGTTCCCTTTGATCGGTGCCATCATCGTCACTTCGTATTATTATCACGATTTGCCCAGGCCTGAGCAGGGTCCCCTCCCGATTGGGGTTTGTCAAGGGAGAGGCAGAGAAGCAAGCACTGAGCGCTTGCCGTCAGGTGATGGCCTCTGGCGGGCAAGACAAGACAGGCATTGCATGCCCATCTCCCGTTCCCAGACGGCGAGCGCGGCAACGCTAAGGGGGTCGACAGTGCCTTTAGGGACGACCCGCGCGATCGTCTATCATTCCCGTCCAAGGATGGCCTGTTTTAATCTACGGGCGGGGGGCACTCAAGTCAGTCGGTCAATTCTTCAACGGCTAATCTTGCCCAGCCCGTCATCTGCGTGTCTCTGCTTTACTACAAACATCTGCTTTTCCTTCCCCCCTGTGTTCAACGTGCAACGGCCAAGGCAAGCAAGCAAAGACAATCCGCCTCCGCCAACCCGTATTATTATACATGATGCACACGAGTATACAGAAGCATCCACATAAGCGAACTGTGGCCCACTATAAACCCCATGGGCAAAGCATCAACCAGCCCACCAAGTCCACATTGTGGGGTGCCTGCCTCTGGCTGGCGTGGGACCCCACCAGTCCACTCACTTGGTTCCCCAAGAGGGGCAGACCACCGAAAAAAGAGGCGGGTGAACAACGTCAACAACAACAACAACAACAAAAATGGTGGCAGTGCCCGTCGAGCAAGATGACGATCGATTCGCCAACAGCCCGCGCCGACTCGTCCGCCCCGTCGAATCCTCGCTTTGGTTGGGCACCGAAGGGCAGGTAAGAAAAGGCGCCCCGGTTGGGCCTTGCTGTAGCGGCATCGGGGGTACATACAGCACGCTCTTCATGCACCCGCCTAAAATAAACCAACATGGTACAGTAGTGCAGCAGCAGCAGCAGCAGCAGCAGCAGCCGCAGCAGCGCCGTGCGCCAACAGGACAGAAATCATGGGATGAAAGGTGGGAAGGGGGACACGAGAGCCCCGGTGCCCCGCTGTCGGCATCGTGACCCCAGCACCACAGGCAGGGTATCTGTCGTCTTTGCCTGCCCTTGTCCTGCCAATGCCCACCTGCCTCGCCTAAGCGGGCCCCACGTAAGCACGAACGAAGAGGCAGAGGCAGAGGCAGAGGCAGAGAGAGTGCTGCTGCGTGCTGCTGCATGCTGCTAGGTTGCTAGCTGCACGGCCCAACGCCGTGCGACCCCGAGAGCTGCGAACCCAATGGGCCTGGGGGAGGAACAGTCCGCCCTCCCTTTTGCATCCCCATCCCACCTGTTTTTGTGTGTGTGTGTGTGTGTGTGTGTGTGTGTGTGTGTGTGTGTGTGTGTAAAAACGGTGCGTTGCGTAATTGGGTCTCGGGTAAGGCTACAGATCGCAGAGGCCTTGTCGTCCAGTCACTCTCAGCTGGCATGCACCTCAGGATGGTTCTGGCTTAGACGGAGAGGCAGCAGAGGAGGGTGGGGGGACACAAAAATGGGCGTTGTGGTGCAGAGGGTTTCCGCCCTTTGGGCTTGTCCCCAGATCGAGCTAAGTGTCTTTGTGCCTGTCGAGCTGGACGTCACCCGTCTTTCCTTTTGATTTTTCTGCGCTATTGGTACATCGCTAGTGAAATGTTGCCCGACAGTTACCCTTGGACGTCTGCCGCTGTTGTAATATACATCTATAGTCAATGCGTAGAGGGGAGATGTTGCATTCGTCACTCGTCCCCCTTTTTTGCATCTAAAGCCTGACAGCCTGCCCGCTGTCCCCATTTGCCCAAAGCATAATCAAGTCATGCCTGAAGTTCATGCCCGCACGCCGGTAATGCTCTTCCTGTATGGTCTAGAATTATATGGTATGCCAAACTGCCTGAATAAAGTGTGCCCGGTGATGGTGTGTCGACCCACGATAACTCTAGTCGCTCTCGCTGCCCTCCTCCTTGTGGCTGTTGCCGTCATTGGAGTCTGGGCCCTTGTACTGAGAAGCCTTGTCCGTGTTGGCCTTGTCGTGATCGAGATTCGGGAAGATGAGATCGAAGATCTCGTTGTACCAGCTTGCTGGCCGTCCTTCGATGCCCTCTTTGATGTTCTGCAGTCAACGTCAGCATCTTCTGTGGATCCGAAACAGGGGTGCGACAGCCTGTCCCGATGCCAACTTACCTCAGGAAGCTCGAGCCAGTCTGACAAGTTGTCGTCTGGGAAGATGATCATCTTACAACCGGCTCTTCGTGCAGCGACCGTCTTCTCTCTCAGCCCGCCTATCCTGAGCACCTTGCCAGTGAGCGTCAGCTCGCCTGTCATGGCTACAGTAGGATCCACTGGTGTCTCAAGTGCAAGTGACAATAGAGAAGTCGCCATCGTCACGCCAGCAGATGGCCCATCCTTCTGCACCGCGCCCTCTGGGACGTGCACATGGACCTTGGCGTGGTCGAAGAAGTGATTTTGAGGGAATTTGTTAGCCATCAATGATTTCGCGAACGAGTAGGCGATCGTTGAGGACTCCTTCATCACGGTCTTCAGGTTGCCAGTGATCTGCAGCGCCCCAGTGGTCTTGGGCTTCAGGGAAGACTGCAGGATGGACTCGACGTACATGGCAGCACCTCCCATCTGCGTCCAAGCCAGACCCATTGTGACACCAGGGGGTGTGACATCGTAAAGCCGGTCGGAGGTGAATACTGGGGGTCCGACGTAGTCTTTCAGGTTCTCCTTGTTGATCGTGACCTCCACAGAATCTGGTACCTTCAGTGCCACGCGAGGTTGCTCCGTCGTCTCCTTCTCCGAGGCCGTGGCTGCTGATGCAGGATCTGTCTCGGCGGTCTTCTTCTCCTTTTCTGACTCTTCCAACGCTGCCTTACCCTCGTCGGTCAGGGCCTTCTCTTCTGGCAGCGCATCCTCACCGAGGTCCTGGACAATCTTCAGAGCAGACTTCCTGTACACCTTCTCAATCTGCTTCTTCAGGTTTCGTACACCAGATTCCCGACAGTATGATTTGATCAGCTCTTCAATGGCCTCATCAGACAACTTGACGTTGGCATCTTTCAGGCCTGCCAGCTCCTTGGCAGCTGGAGAGAGGTAACGTTCTGCGATGGCCATTTTCTCGTCTGATACGTATCCGGAGAGTCTGATCACCTCCATACGATCGAGCAGAGGCCTTGGGATGGTATCAGTCATGTTCGCCGTGCAGACAAATAGGACCTTGGACAGATCGACCGGCACATCCATGTAGTGATCCAGGAATGAGCTGTTCTGCTCTGGGTCCAAGAGCTCGAGCAGCGCTGATGAAGGGTCTCCTTGGTATCCACGACCAATCTTATCTATCTCATCGATCAAGATAAGTGGGTTCTCGGTCTGGCACTTCTTGAGAGCCTGGATGACCCGACCAGGAAGTGCACCAACGTAGGTTCTTCGGTGGCCCTTGATCTCAGCGACGTCTGTGAGACCACCAACGCTGAATCTGTAGTACTGGCGATTCAGTGCTCGAGCGATGGACTTGCCGATACTCGTCTTGCCCACACCCGGTGGGCCCACGAAGCACAGGATCTTGCCTTCAACTGTGCCACGCAACTTGCCAACTGCGATAAATTCGAGGATGCGGTCCTTGACGTCCTTGAGCCCGTAGTGATCCTCATCCAGCACTTTCATCGCGTTCTGAATCTCGAAGTTCTCAGCGCTCCTCTGGCCCCATGGGATTTGTGTTAGCCAGTCCAGATAATTCCTCGTGACGTTAAACTCAGATGCTGCTGGCTCGAGGTGTGCCAATTTGTTAATCTCGTCATCAAACACCTTCCGCACGGCCTCCGGCATCGCCAACTTGTCGGCCTTTTCCTTGAACCTTTCGACCAACTTGTCCTTTCCGTCGGATTCGATGCCCAATTCGCGGCGGATACCCTTCATCTGCTCCATGAGCCAGTACTCCCTTTGCCTCTTAGTGATCTTGCTCTCCACATCTTTTGTGATTTTGGATTGCAATTGGGCGTTCATGAGCTCTTTCTTCAGGACAACCAGTGCCTTCTGCATCCTCTCCTCAACGTTCAAGCTCGAGAGAACCTCCTGGAGTTCGGCCGAATCGCCAGCACTGACAGCAGCGGCGAAATCGGCAAGCTTGGCCGGCTCAGCCGTGACATTGCCAGTGGACTGACTCATGGAGAAGGTCGATATCTGGTCCCTGAACAGACTATTCATCTGCGCGACCTCTTTGAAAACATTGACAATCTCGTTAGTGACGGCGCGGATGACTGGGCTCTTGGGGTCGTATGGCTCGTCGGTCAGATTCTCGACATTGACCAGGCTGACCGGATACTTCCGCAAGAATGATGTCGGCTCGTATTTCTCTGCGCTACCGTCTGCCTTGGAGGCGACAGCGCTTTCTTCAAAGCTGGCCACAACATCACCCTTCTTGTCAGATGACGCATCTTCCTCGGCAGGCTTTGCTTGTGGTATCGCTTCTGGCTCTGGCTCTGGTGTCGCGTTTGCAGTTGGAGTAGGAGTAGGGGTATCGGTGGGTTCGGACTTCTTGGCCTCACTCTGTCCAGGTGGGATGAGGGTTGACAGCTTGATACGTCGGTGTGGATACAGGATGGCGGTCAAGCTGTTTTGCTCTCCATGGACGGGGAAAGCACTCGTAATCTGGGCAAACACGCCGGTATCGTACACATCGTCCGCGTTGTGTATCACGTCGTCGTCTGCGTTCTCGTCTTTGAAAAGAAAAGCGCCGACGTAAGGTTGCCCCCGCTTGATCATGTCTGTGACAGCTGCGGCCACGTTGGGATCTTTGATCGTGATCGCCTTGTAGAAACCGGGGAAGAGTGGCCTCCTGGCGATCGGTATAGCCATGACCTGAGGGTATACTTCCGGTACCGTTGGCTTCTGCAAAGCTCTTTCTGACTTGCGTCCCTTGCGACCCCCATCTCCCGAGCCATCGCTGCCGGATCCAGATCCAGCTGCACCGCCGGCGGCACTGCCTTTACCGTCTGCGGGGTCTGGTTTGCCTTCACCACCAGCAGGACCGTCGGCGCTCGACGATTTGGTCTCGCTGATGTCTTTTTGTATCTCCTCCCTCTTTTGCTTCAAGTTCGCCTCTGCCTCCTCTTCTGAAAGAGGCTCGATCGCATTGTCGAAGAACCCTCTCCCCTTCTTGTCGGAAAGTATCGCAGATGTGGAGAATGGCGATCTCGTCGCAGCGTGAGGACTTGACCTCGAGATCTGAGACGTAGGGACAAGCCTGCCGCCTAAGCGACCCGAGGCATTCGATGAGAGTCCTGCCGGAGGTGACACGACAAGTGCCCTTTGCAAGGCCCGCGAAAGATGGCCTGGCGTGGCGGGCCTGGAGACTCGTTGCCGGAGAAGCATTGCTGGTGGGATGGAAAGGCTGCGGACAGCCTCTAGCCGCGCGAATATGGGGGACTGGGAGACGAGCTTGTTCGCCAAGGGCCCGTCAAGATCACACCGAGAAGCAGAGGACAATTGGGGGAGGAAAGGATAGAGTTTTGTTATCGGCGATTGCGAGCGATGGCCGTGTGCTCGTTGGTTTGTAAGACAAAATTACTCTCTTCGTCATCACCATCGGTGGCTAACTTCGGCTGATCCCGACTCTGCCGACCTCGCACCGGTGTGCGCACGAGCCAGGTCGTGCCTCTTTGGCTACCCACCCACCTATGCCGAACCATTGAAGCTCTTGTGACAAGAGCTACTCCGGCCACTGAGAATTGTTGCTATCGTATACACTCTATTCACGCTAATAAACAGTTCTACGGGATTCCTTCCTTCAGGAAGGACTATCACGGGATCATCGAGCAGAAAAGTGCCTTTTAATTTCCTTGCAACCCCTCGAGTCCCTCCAACCTTTACCGGCCTTCGATGGCGTCAAGCCCGCGACTCGTACAACCAACGGCACTTGTTGGTGGTGAAGATTGACCTATGAGACTGTACTGTGGTAGCATTGTCCCTGACGCCTGAGTCTCCAATTAATCCAAATCCATGGCAGATCCTCCCAGGAAACGCATACGCCGTAAGCAGCTAACGCGGGATCGAGGCCGACTCCCTCGGGCCTTTTTGGTCGAGGATCCCTGCGTGCTCTATCTTATCGAGGTACAAGGTGAGGTGAGGGAAGGCTAGACCACCAAGCTCCCCAGATTCCAGCAAGCCCACCCCACAGTCGTGCCACTGCAGGGGCCCTAGCTACCAAGATCCCTATATAAAACCAACTTCTTGCAACCTCGGAAAGCACCTGGCCCCCGAACTGTGCCTGCTTACCACCCAGCAACGTCGACTTCACGCACCCAGTACGACATTTTGTTACAACGGACGGCATAGTATATCGTATAACGGGACTTGATATTGGTGGACCGGCTGCCACTTGACGAACAAATCGCTCGGGCTCTCCAGCAGGCGTGAAGATCACCTCGTGCTTCCCCTAAGTCCGGTCTATCGATTGCACCAAGTGACTCCGGCCCACCTAGTCACTTTTCTAGGTTGTATTCGGTGCTCCTATATAATATCGTATTGCGCTGTACCGAGCATTCTCGGATATACGCCTGCTGACGCCTTTTCACTTTGTCGTTGCGCGCCATTTGTGCAACCTATTTGAATCCGTTCCAACGTCCTGTCTGGGAGCGCATATATATACACATACACAACCGTTCTTCAAGATGTCTTCCCAAGATTCAAAGGACGTCACCTCGAGTGTCTCGAAGTTATCGCTCGATACGCAAAACGCCAAACAGCCTGCCAAGCCAAAGGCAAAGAAGGAGCAGGTCGCTGATTCTTGGGAAGACGAGGACCTCTCCTCTGACACCGAGACAGAGACCGAGAGGACCAGCAACCCAGCGCCCTCTGAGGGAGACCCACACGGGACCTCCGCCCCTCCACCGACTCCTGTCACCCCGAGCTACGGCCAGGCGACATTCTCCTCCACGGATCCGACGGGAGGCTACCACATCTCAACGGGGTCGTCCAGCGGCGCCCCCGCAGCCCGGCCGGAGAAGACAGACGCCGTCGCGAGGAGGATGATAGCCGGCGCGCTGGGAATGCGGGCGCCCAAGCTGACGGAGGAACAGAAGAACTATGACAAGGCTGTGCGCGAGAAAGAGCGCAAGCGCAGGGAGGAAGAAAAGGCCGCGCAGAGGCGGAGGGAGGAGGAAGCTGCGAAGGCAAAGGCTGCGATGTGGGACAGCTGAGTACCACGATTATCTCATGTATGCTGTACCTTTCCTGGTGACAGGGCCTTGGACCTGCATCACGAGACCTGTGTTGTTTGATTCGCAGGCATGACTTTCCTTGGGACTCGCCCGGCGCGGGTTCGTGGCTATAGCCCCTGACGAGGGACTATCTTGGAGTTCAGGATCGTCAAATGGAAGATGAAGGCACTTTGAATTAGTACGCATAGCATATATATGAACCCAATGCATTGTCATGTGTTTTCTGCTGCACGAGACTCAGCCGCAGGACAAATTGACGTCTCGAGAGGAATTGCACAGTTTTAAATCGATCGACGTGATTATTTCCTTTGCCCTTCAGGTGAGAATGCAGGATTCCTTTTCGCACCCCCGAGAACAACGTGCTGGCCCTTCCACAGCATCGACAGCTGCGACTCCCCGTCCTTGCCGGCATGCCGCATGCCCACCCCAAGTCCCTCCAGCCCCTCCTCCTCAGCCCTGCGGTTCCACAGCATCTGCTGGACGTGCCCCTCCCGCGTGCACGAGATGAACCCCATGGGCCACCTACTCCGCGCCAGCGAGTCTCTCACGCCCTTGGTCGCGGGCTTCTCTGTGACGAAGACGCCCAGCACGCCGTGACCCTTCCACCCGACCGGCGCGCCAACGAACGCACCCTCCAGCTCGCGAACCAGGTTCGGTGACGACTTCCGGGCGATCGCCTTGCACTGCGCCAGCACCCTAAGTGGCTCCTTGGAGGATGGAACCGTCCATGTTCCCAGCAGGTCGATGCCGTAGTCCGAGTGGCCGCCTACCCTCTTCAGGTAGAAGCCGTATTTGGAGAGGACCTGTGCGACGGTGTACTCGTAGTGGGTGCCGACGTATAGGGTAGACTTTTGGTCAAGCCCTGACCTCTCGGCGTATGCCAGGAACGAAGGCAGGTCATGGTGGTTGTTGGTTGGCGGGTCTGGGTAAATCAAAGTCGAATTGCGCCTGGAGGGCGTCCATGGTGAAGCCAATGGGCTGACTGTCCTGCCAAATCGTGTGTCTTTTACGCGTTCCAGCAGGCGGAGTTGCTGAGCGCTCAGCCCATGACGTGGGATAGCTATCATCACCGTGACATGTCTTTGTCTGGTAAATTCTGCCAAGTCTGGTTTTCCAGGTCTTAAATTTAAATTGTTGCCAAATCGATCCCAGATGCATGGTACCTACCTGCCTCGGCACCTAGGACGCGCTTAAGGAGCTAGGGCCACTCTCACTCCAACACCCCTGCCAGAGTGCGTGGGGTGAACTTTCGCACCGACAACTCGACCAGGCCCTGCCAGCAACTCTCTCTTACTCCTCGTGGGAAGCTTGCAAAGATGGGCGACCGATTGACCCAGCTTCAGGATGCTGTTGATCAGGTAAGCAACAGACCGCGCGAGATTCTGGCCAGTGTACTAAGCGCAACCCCAGCTGGCGCAACAATTCGTCGCATGCATCCATTTCCTCCATCGATACCACGATCGCGAAACCCTAGGACCCAAAGACCAGGTCAGAGAGGTGAAGCCGGAGGAGGACCGCAAAGAAAGTGAGCCTCGGCCGGACAATCCACGACCCATTTCTCCTAACCTGCTGTCTAACGATCGCTTGGAACAGTCACCCCAATCCCAGCCGAAGAGTTCAAAGCAGGCCAGGTTGAGCTCGCGCGCGACCTGGTGCTGAAGGAACAGCAGATCGAGTTCATCATATCCTCGCTGCCGGGCCTCGAGAACAACGCTGAAGCACAGGAGCGCTGCATCAAGGAGCTGGAGGAGGAGCTTCGCGTCGCGGACGCTCAGCGGCAAGATGCGATCCGCGAGATGAACGAAGTGCAGGCCCAGTTGGACCAGGTCATCCGGGGTACAAAGCGGCCCTGATTATCTGCGGGCCTCAAAGAAAGGGAAGGCATTATGAGTAGGCATGGGATTGGCGATGTTTTTGGCGTTCGAAAGGCTGGGCGTAAAATGGCGTTGAGGTCCACGGATACCCACAAGGAAGATAGCCGCTTAGAAGATCGGGCCATCTTCAGAACGGTTAAGCATATTATCTTACAAAGATCAAGTTATGGCTGTCAATGAACGACGTGAAGATGTCTTCAACTGAGCGTTTGCCACTTGCTGGCAAGCATTGAACGGCAATTCGATCTAGGGTATCAAAGTAAGCGGAGAACATCACATTACAAACAACACATGCACGATGCAAGGTTGTCAAAGGCTTCGTGCAGGACAAATTATTTACATTTTGTAGTCAAAAACTAAGTAAACTTTCATTCTTAGTCCCAATAAGATCTAATTCATGGGTATCTTTATGTCTATGTACATATCTGCTATTTCTATCTAAGCCGTCTTGAAAAACTGCGGGAAAACGGTCCTCAGCTCCTCTAGGTGACGGATCTGGTATTTTGATGCTTGCGTCTTGGGGACCGGAACACCGTCTTCGACAAGGTGTGCTGCGTTCCATCCATACTCCTGAGCCTTGACGCAATTGCTGTAATTGTCATCTGTTGTCTGTCAGCAACCGTGATCCCTGACACGTCTTTAAAGTAAGCTGTGGACGGGTGTATTGGCACTTACCAACGAAGAAGCAGTCCTCCCACTTCTCCACTCCGGCATCCTTCATTGCCTTGACATACGCATCCTTGTGCGGCTTGCATGTAAACGGGACCTTGGAGTAGTCGCAGTACGTCACGCCTTCGAACACGCCCTCGATCCCGAGGAGGCGTATGACCCTTTGGGCATGGTTGATGTAGGCATTGGTGAAGAGCCACAGCTTGACTTTGCTCCTGTCGATGTCCTCGAGCAGCTCCTTGAGCTCCGGCCGCGGCTTGATGACGCCGTCCAGGGGAAGCGCATCGTCAACTTTGGCGTTGTACTCGAGAGGATCGATCTCGTGATGCCGTACGAGACCCTCGATTGCAAGGCCATAGTTCGTATAATACTCTTGGTGCAGTCTCACTGCCTCTTCCCTGGGCAGGTTGAGGTGCTTCTGAAAGTAGGTGTCTATAAGATCTGCCATGAGGTCATGGACCTTTGCGCCTGTATATTTCTGTTAGAGCAGTGTTTCAAACTCATGGAGGTCATTCTTACTCTTCGGGTATAAGCAGTTGTCTATGTCGCTGTTGTACGTGTCAGCATATTAGTGTTCAACGTCGATTTCGAAGGGCGCTGACTTACAAGAAGAAGACCTGCTTCGGTGTCGTGACGACGTTTGCCACAGGTTCTTGGTCTTTCGATGCCATTGTGCTTGTCGTCAGTCTGGAAATATGTGCTGGGAAGCGTCTGATAATGGGTTGAGCTTTGCTAGTCGTATGTGCAGGGGAAGCGGCCAACTGTCTATTCGCGCAAACAGGCGTATTGAGAACTGAAAAGGGGCGTCTTAGATTGAGACTGAAGGTGTTTTTGTGGCGTAAATTGGGTAAAGTTGAAAAATATCTCTTAGTGAGAGTCGGACTCGTGAGATGGAATCTCATGTCATGTCTGTCCCAGCCGTTCTTATATGACGTCTACAAAGGCGAGGGTGGTTGTTGAGAGCCAGGCTAGAGGAGATTCTAGAATTGAGTCAGGCCGGCTGTCGTCAGTGTGTCACTCACTCACTGCCAGGCCGGGCTCAGCCCAAGACCCTTGAAGACAGTCCGGCTCTAGTCATCCAATAGTGAAAAAAATCAAGATGCAATAACTCAAGTCGGGCAAAAGCTGTGACACAGACAGTAGGACAGAATTGCAAGAAGTAGCCTTCAAAGGGGAGATTTTCTTGAAAGCCGAAAGCAGCCAGTTCGTCAACTAAGACCAACTGCTTGTTCAGGCAGGTAGTGCCTTCCATTCCACTCTATGACTTCCAGGTTCCCAGGAGGTACGCTACTGCGACCAGCGAGCCTTACGTAAGCGATCACCGGCCCAAAACGCGCTCGTTAGACGAGTTGCAATTTCGCTCTGTACATATCTCGCTCTGCCCCCAAGGAGGACAGACAGCTCGGCAACAGCCCGGATGTCTTCTGGCATCCATCAACATAAACCTGTCGACCCTCGATACGAGTACTAGCTGGCCCCATTGCACACGGTACTGCTTAAGCGGTGTATGAGTATCGCGGGTCCGCCTTGCTAATGCACGTCCTTTCTTGAAGCCACAAAGTAGAAATTCTGATTTTGCGCCTGCCCGAACCACCCCAAAAGCCGCTCCATCACGATGGCCCAGGGTCCAGTCAACATCCTGCCATCAAACCCAGTGCCTGTAATGGCGACCAAAACTGCAACTGCGCTATCAGAAGAGGAGGAACATCAGCTGCGAGAATGCGAACGCATCTTACGGTTTCGGGATGAGGTGCTGTCGGGCGCCCACCCGAGGATCAAAGTACCGGCGCATCTGGTTGCTGCGAAGAAGAGCAGTGATTCTCGGAGTCCCGGGTCGCTTGCCATCGCAGCACCACTTGGCCCGGCTGCGTTGATGAACAAGGTGCCTACAGGCCCAAAATCCACGACCGCAAAGGTGGCAAGCCCGGCCAGCGGGTCTCAGATTGCAAACAACTTGCGCTCGTTCAACGCGAACGCGAACACTGCTACAAACATCACCTTTGGTCATGATTTGTCCTCTGGACACACAAACAGTATCCCTGGTGTCCCGACAGGCCCCAAGGCTGCTGCGCCAGCCCAATATCGCGAGCCGTCGGGCAGCGCCCAGTTTGATCCCGTACTGCTCACAAAGTCTGACGACCTGATCAAGGCTGAGATACAGCTCCAAAGGAAGCGACTCGAGGGGGCGCTCAGCGAGCAACTTCAACAGCATCGCGCGGCCAAGAACTCGCACGCAGCAGAAGCTCTGGTTGAATTTGATCTCGCTGACGTTCTCATGAAGGCCCTGAAGCTGGTCCAGACCTCTGCTCTTCAACAGACTGATGCCAATCTAGCAGCTAATGCAAGCGGTACTGATGGTGATTCTCATGACGATGACACCTTCTACTCTAGCAAACACGACACGCCTGAATCCCACCAGACGCATCGCTTGCCCGATCGCGAAGAGTCTGTAGACGCCCAGACCCGTGAAGATTCCCACTACGAACCCCCCATGGTTATCGAAGCTAGCCCAGTGCCTGACCACCAACCTGCGGTAGCTATGCCACCATTCGCCCTGTCAAGTGCAAATGCAACTCAACCTCAGCAGCACAGAGCGCAGCAAACACTGGTGCAAGATCCTCGAAACCCTGCACAAACGACGTACTCGGGCGGATACCAGATAGGCATGGAAGTCGCGGTTACAAGGAGCGCAGCCGATGTGCCAATGGAGATCACCTCGTCGCAGGAGAGCGGGGAGGCTAGCAGCTCGAGAGACTCTGGCCAGGTTGGTGGTGACCAACAAACGGCTCGTCACCATCTCGAGTCTGTTACGCAGCAACTGATCGACCAAGGCTTTGGTCGCCGTCAGTCGCCTATTCTTCGTGCGCACAACCTGTCTCCTATTGCCCCTCAGCCTGCACATGTTTCTCCTCTGGCTACTGCCCGACAACCCCCAGTGCCCCGACCTGACGCCCCACCAGCTCAAGCGACCCCTGCGCAAGTCGTAGCGCTCAGAAACGATCGCTCCAATGGCTCGAGTCCGGAGAGTTCCCCACAGGGCGGCAAGCCAGGCAAGAAAGGCAAGAAGAAGAACAAGAGGAAGGCTGATCGCATGGCTACAAATACTGTGCCGTCACCTTACATCAAGCCGGAACCGCGGTCCCCCTCTCCTCTGACTGCGCCCCAGTTTACCAGGCCCAACAAGCGGCAGAGACAGGCGCAGCGCCCAGCACAGCCAGGCTACGATCAGTCTCGCGTTGAGGAGCCTGTGGAGGTTGTCACTCCACACGGCTATCCCTCGCGAGTCTACAGAGAAGAGAGAGTTCCTTCGGGGTATAGTAGTCCCAGCGGGCCGCGTCCTCGCCAAGATTCTCGCCACATGCTCGTGGCAGAGCCACCAAGGTATGAGAGGGACTACCACGATGGACTTCGTCCTGCCGAGGCTGTTCAATACGTACGACGTTCTCCACCCGGAGCACCAGCATATCCATACGCGCTCGGTGAGGTGCAAACCATCAGGTCGGTGTCACGCGCTGCGGTCGAGAGGCCGTACCCATATTACGATGTTCGAGACGCTCCGCGTACTGTAGTGCGACAAGTGGCGGATCGTGATCGGTCTCGCTCGCCCGTCATGGTCGAAGATCGCTCACCGGCTGTCATGGGCCCTCCGCGCTTGCCGCGCTCGAGAATTGTTCACGTGGACGAGTTTGGCCGCGAGTATCTGGATCCCGCCCCGAGACCAGAGGGCGTGGTAACCAGACGCTCCGTTGTGCCACGGCCGGTCTATGATGACCGAGAGGAATATTACGAGATGCCTAGGTCAACAACGGTGATCCGACGTTCTGTTGCACCAGCAAGTGCTTACGGTGAGCCTGAACTCATCTACGAGCGGCCTGCCCCATCAGTTCGTGCTGCTTCTGCCATGCCGGGGCCTCAGCGATATGACGAGGAAGTTGTTTACCACCGACCGGCTTCTCCCTCGGGTTATGCTACCACGCGCCGTGTGGTCACCCGTCCAGCAGAGTACGCGGTCCCCGAGTATCGGTACTACCGCGAGCGGGAATACCCACCTGCGCCCCCCGGCCAAGCCGGCGATGACTATTGCGAAGTTCGGAATGTACAAGAGCGACGACCAGCAGATGATGCCCCGCGAGAGTATCGCGTCCGGGCCACGACGGTGCGCCCTGAGGCCGCCCTGAGGCCGGAGGTGGTCAGGATGTCCAGCGTGCGGCCCGAACCCGTCCCAGGCGGCTACGGTGCGCCGATCCCACTGGACGACCGGCAGGCGATAGTGCCACCTCGCCCGTATAGCACTCGACCTCCCCCTCTACCTCCTCAGCAGCACCATCAACAGCAGCAGTATGTGCGTCCGTGGCCAGAGTACGAGGCTCGGCCCTACCCGGAGCAGATTGAGGAGATTGGTGACGATGGAGGGGTGACATACTTGGAGAGTGCTCCTAGAGAGATGTACAGATGAGGCGACCTGTGGAACAGGTGGAGCTGTTTCTTGATAGCAGAATAAAAAACCTCATGTCAACACACAGTAGTAGCCTTCGAGTCCATTTGGTCAACTACCGAGCGCAATTGCGGTAACTAGCGATGATTCGTCCGAGGCAGCGTTGTGGTCTTGTGTGTGGCTCTGAGTGAGCTGCTGGTCAGGCTTGCGCGAGAGGGTCAACCAGTAGCGATTCAGTAAGCAGTCGTCGCATACATTACTTCAGTAGCACCACTACATCTTCAAAAATGGCAAGACGTTATTGCACAGCCTCCCAATAGCATGATGCCATCCACCTGACCACTATCCCATACGAGGTTCTATAATGGGAGCCCTCCCATAGGAGATCATTCTATTCAACGTTCCTAGAAGTTCCTTCGTAGGAAAGTCCTCTCGCGAGAGGTCCTCCTACAGGGGAGCTTTCCCACTTCACGTTATCCTATGGCAGGTTGATATAACAGGAGGTTGAGCAGTGAGGAGCGCCCAAGTGCTTTGTTTCCCACGTTGCGGCCGCGTAGTGGACAGATAAATTAGCAGCGATTTGTATGATGAAGAAAAGCGCGAAGACAGGGTTTCTTCAGCAGATTCTCCAGCAGCTTAGCCCCGGCTCAAGCAAACGGACGGGCACACTCTCACATGCAAGGAGTTCGTACTCTTATCCAGCGCCCCGCCAGCTCAGATCTGATGACTGGACCTTCAGCCTTGAATCAGGAAAGTTGTTAGTGTCCGAGTCGGCCGAGGCCCGCACAAACACCATTCCTCGCATTAACAGTATTCTCCGGCCCTCAGTGCCCAGTGAATAATTTCTTTTCCTTTTCTTGTTCTGCGAAGGGACCCCCAGGGTTCCACAGGCTAGTCACTCGGGGATCGGAGTTTATTTCCAGTGGGCGCGCAGGTGTCACTTGGGCCACGACTACCGGTAGCCAGCCGAAACCAGCTCCGAACTCTAATAAATTGGTCCCCAGTCGGGAGCGGTGAGTAGTGTGGGCGGCCATGGCACAGAATAGTGGTAGATCAGATTTACAGTAGCAGATAGCCGTCCGTTGCACCAGGAGCGAGCATTAGGCCCTAGTTTGAACCCGGAATAGTGCGGGTGCGGGAAGCTTTTCTCTGTTCGCGCATGGAGACGGCCAGAGAGAGCGAGACGTATGTACCCATCAGAAATGGAGTATGGGGCAGGAGTCACTCTTTGTCGCGTTCCCCGTGCTGGGCCCGGTGGCAGGAAACGGGTTAGGCCTCTCTCCCCACATGCGGTAAACGCATCATGGTAACACTTGGGCTAAAAGTGGGCAGTCGATCAACTCCGAGCCAAGAGAAGCTCGGGGGTTTTCTGGACGGACGGACGGAGCCTACCTCGTTGTTGAAGAAAAATACTGCCCGACAGTTCGCGACATTCCGGAGCAATAGCGCTGACTATGCAGGCAGATACCTGCTTCATGGGAAGTGACCGCCTTCCCCCCTGCGTAAAGAATGGTGAGAGGGAATCAGCGAGTAAGCCAGCGCGGTTCCAAATGAAGAACAGGCGGGAGAGGGCAAGATTCTGTCGGCAGAAGATTCCATTCCTGCGAGGCGGCGGCGGCGGCGGCGGACGGGCTGACGGGTCAGAGCGAGCGAATCCGGTCGAGTGAGCGAGCTCCTCTGGCTAGTTTGTGGGAGCATGCGGGCGCGTGCGTTAGGTGGTGCGTGGTTGTTGTTGTTGTTGTGTGTGTGGGTGGGTGGGGTGGGGTGCTTTTTCTTCACGAGCTAGGCTGTCCAACGACGGCTGATTCGAGAAAGCTGAGCTTGTGCTCACGTGAAACCCGTCCAAGCCGATCGTGACCTGCGAAGGATGCACTGCTGGCAGCTGAAGGAGATTCTCGAGTCGGGCAAGGACTGTCTGAGACAGCAATCCAAATCCAGTCCAGTCCAGTCCAGTCCCAAAGTCCACTGCAATCTGGCACCAGGGAGCACGAAGAGGGCAAGGGGAACGACACAGGTCGTCGGCCTTTGACAGCAGCTAGGTCGAACGCGGGCGGTCTTGGGATAGCTCGTCGCTTTTCGGAGAGCCGAGATCCTGGCGTGTCTGGCATCTGGCGTCGCGGTCTCTGCACGGAGAAGATGGGATGAAGTCATGGCTCTTCTGCCCCAGTGGAGATTCTGGCCTGTGTGAGGAACCGTGCGTCGAAATGTGCGTGTAACCAGATTGGGAGAGCGAAGGTGCTGTATGGCTGCAATGTCTCACTCGGTGCCGAATAGTCACTTGTCACTTTTTCCACATGCTAGCCACCCCCCCTTGGCCCAGAGCAATTGGACTTGAGATTGCCGTAGAGAATCATCAGATAATCGATCCACGGATTTTGATGTTCTCGTCCTGCCCTGGCCTGTTCGGACCTCTTGGGCAGCCTCTCCAGCCGTCAGACTGCCAGGACTGCTTGTCCATGTCGAGGATGGATCGGTCGTGGGTTAGCAGGTTGGCAGGCTGGGGTGGATGGCGTTGCAGTGGCCGTGCCCCTCGCTTGCTGGCCTTGCAGGCAGTGATGGAATGGGCATGGAGTAGACCCATGCAATCGTCATTTCGTTTCCAAGCCCTGCGCCTGGCTACCCTCTCTGGGCTGTCTGGCCCTCCAGACAGGATTGGCGTCCCGCTGGGTCTGCCAACGTTTCGATTTCCAAGATGGACCCCGGCCCCGTACTGTGCAGGCAGCCTGCTGCAGCGGGCAGCCCCGCGAACTGGCGAGCTGTGGGTTCGTCGCGGCGCAGGGACTCGCTGAAGAGCGGTTTGAAGTGTGGTCAACCCACCAGCCCACGAGTCCTGTCAGTCCATCAGTGCCGACGATCAATCTATCAGTGGGCAAGGCCCTGCATCAGGTTAGACGAGGACGGAGCTGGCCTGGGCTGGCCGGGCCAATCCGGCCAAGGTTCAAGTTTCCATTCCCAGCAGGACTCGACTCGGCCGTGCTGGAGAACAGGACTGACTTGATTGACGGCAGGCTGGCTCCCCTCCCGACTGGTTCGTCCACAGTGCCAGCCCAACAAAGGGCCCACCTTGGCACATCACCTCAGTGCCAGCTGGGCACGGGGATTGGGATTGGGATTGGGACTGGGGACTGGGGTGTGCGGGTGTCAGGGTGTGCGTGTGGGTGGTCAAAGTCAAGGGGGGCATATGCAGCTTCTTTTTACGCTTTCCTACACAGACCTGCGCTGTGCTGTACTTCCCCACCAGACAGGGCTGGTAGTCTACCTAGCCCTGGGAAGATAGCAATGCTGGCCCGCGCGGACTGGCCTCTGGTTGGCGCTGAGCAGGGCCCGCGCTACCTGGCAACCAGTGGTCCGATGCTACCTGCAGGCCAGGCATTTGCCCCTCTGCCGCCGCTTCAGCCACTGCCCAGTCTAGAATCCAGGTTGACGCCCAGGGCCCAGGGCCCAGGACCTAGGTACCCGCTGGCCTGGTCTGACCAGGCGGGCGTCGTGCTGTCACGCTCACCGTCACCGTTACCGTCACTTTGGCTGCTGCTGCTGCTGGTTGCTACAGTACATGTTGCGTGCTCCCCCAGCGCGTGTTTCCTGTGGCCCTGTGGTGGTATGCCCTGTGCCCTGTGCTCCCTGTTCCCCCTCCCGCCAAAAGGTTGTGTGCTTCGCCCTGCCCGGCCCTGCGCTGCCTCGTGTCTAGTCGTGTCGTGTCGTGTTATTGTCTCGAACGTGCTGCACTCCTGTGTCCCCTCCACCCACACAACACCCCCCCGTTGCCCGTTGCTCTGTACTTAGGTACTACAGGGAGCTAGCTAGCTTTGCTTACTGCGCCTGCCTCCCTCCCGGATTCCCGTCCTGATTCCTCCTCGAGCAAGCATCCCTCCTATCTTCTCCTCCCTCCTCTTCCCACCTTTTTGGCTCCCGACCGGGTGGAAGTGGAATAGATAGAGCACACAATTGTTTTGTGGTGCTTCTCTTCTCCTTGGACCCCTTTTCCCTCTTGCTCAATTCTGTTCCTGTGGCGCGAAGGCGGCTTTATCGTCCCATCCCATCTCATCCGCCCCCTCCCACCACCCTTTTAACGCCATTCCCGACTCCGTCATTCCGTCCGGCTCAGCCCAGCCCAGTTCCAGCCCGTCACTGCCGGAACTACTCCCCCTCCCTCCCCCCCATCCTCTCTCATCATCTCTGCCCTCACCTCAGCAGCAGCAGCAGCAGCAGCAGACTCTACCTCTGTCTCTGCCACCGCCACGCCCGCCCAACCCCCAATCCTCAATCCTCAACCCCCGTCCTTGTCCTTGTCCTCGTCCCCGTCCTCGCCCTCATCCTCGACCAGCCCCCCGACCCCCGACCAGGACCTCGACCCCCGACCCTGAGTCTCGACCCGGGCTGCCGTGTGGCCTCATCATTACCCATGTGGACATCATCATGAACGCCATGAACAAGATAGCAAACATGAGAAACTGGTCAGAGCGGATGAGTCCCGCCTTTGGCATGTCTTCAAGGCCCAACCTCGGTGGCATGTCCATGCAAGGTCTCCATCCTCACCACAAGATGGCGCCTCAGGGTGCTTCCCCCATAACTCCACCCCAGATCGGCGACTCCATCATACACCATGCCTTCAACGTCCCCTTCGCCTCCGAGCTGGCCGGCCCCGACACCGAGGATATCCTGCATGCCACCACCGACGCCGTCCTGCGCTGGACACATCCTGCCGAAGCACCCGATGATGTCCCCGTCTACGAGCTCCCCGTCCACACCGACAACCTCGCCAAGCTGAGGAAGATGTGCAAGGACATCACCACCAGCCCGCTCCCCATCGAGGCCCACGTCATCTCCACGATCCCCAAGCACGTCAAGGGCCAGGTCACCACTGTCTGCCTCTCCGGCTCCCACGAGTTGGTCTGGCAGACCCGCGAGAAGATCCTGAACGACACCCCTCTGTCTCTGGTGTGTACACGCCCAGCATCATGCATTACTTCCCTGCTGTCTTACCGGGACACCCTTCGACTGACCCCAACAGCGTTGCACTACGGTCGACATTGACGGCGATATGGTGGCCGACATCAACGCCGGCTCTCTGAAGCACGTTGTGACCGAGACTATCGACAAGATCTCCGCCTTCTGCGGTGTCGACATCTTCCTCCTCGGACCAAAGCTTACTCCTATCGTCGATGGCGTGAACGGTGATGTCGAAGTTCGAAGAGATCAGCGATGGCGGGTGGCTATTTACGGCGACATTCTGTCTTCGGAACACGCAAAGACGCGCATTCTGGTCTCGATTGACCAGTGGGTATGGCTTCCTGCCAACAACCGCTTCCACGACGATCTTGACTAACTCTTGGGCAGCTGGGTCGCATCGTTGACATGTTCCATATGGACTTTACCCTGCAACAGGCAATCTGTGGTCGTAACCGGAAGAACATCAAGCTGATCGAGTCCGCTACTGGAACTGCCATCTACTTTCCCCCGCCGTACTCGAGATACTTCCGATACTGTCCAAAGAACGCATCGCCCCGGGACCCTAACGAGATCATCATCACCGGAGACAAGCCTCGGCAGATTGAGCTCGCCAAGCTCAAGCTGCATGATCTGCTGAATCGGTGCAGGCTTTATGTCAAGGATGTTCCGATGCCTCCGGAGAAGGTCGACACAATTCTCTTGACTCGGCTGGACAAGGTGCGAAAAATCGTCGAGGCCAATGGTAGCTACATCCAGTTTCCTCCCTTGGGATCGCGGTCGACCCCGGTGCGGATCCAGGCCACCGAGAATCTGCACATCGAGCGAACCGTGCGGGAGCTTATGTCTCTTGTAAGTCTTGTGGTGAAATGTGCTCTCTGGGGCTCGACTGACGAGATTGCAGGCTGGTCAGTTCTACAGCGGATTCTGGGCGGCCCAGCCCGATGGCCGGCGGTTGCCGGAGGACAACGACATCAGGCTCATGCTTGGGGACATCTGTGCCAATTCTGACGCCGAGATCTCGTTTCAGCGCCTGTCCTTCACCATCGATGGCTCCGACGATGCTGTCAAGGCAGCACTACACGTGATCTCCCAGATCAAATTTGTGACACAGACACAGTACACCATCAGGGTCAAGATTGAGCTGGCGAATGAGCACAAGGAGTTTGTCAGCGGCAAGAAGAACGGCAAGATCAACAAGATCATGGGACAGAGTATGACTGACAGCCCCGTCCATGGCGAGTATTGGAGTTTCCGCTAAGCAGAGTCACAGGCAATGTTCAAATCATGTTCGAGAACTTCGGCGAGTACAACTTCAACATCGACGTCAACGCCTCTTCCTACGACTCGATGAAGCAGGGCTTGGGCCTCGTGGAACAGGAGATGCCAGCGTCTATCTCATTCCACGTTCCTGACCAGTACCACAAGCGGATCATCGGCATTGGTGGCCAACACATCCAGCGCATCATGAAGAAGCATTCTGTCTTCGTCAAGTTCTCCAATGCTCAGGAGCGCAGTAAGTCCCTCGTACAATATTCTGGTTATGTCTAGGATGCCAAGAAGCTGACGTCCGTAGATGGTATGATCCGAGAAGATGATGACAACACGCTGGACAATGTTATCTGCCGCACCCCTGCGCGAAATGCTCAGAACCTCGAGCTCGTCAAGTCCGAGATCTTGGAGATGGTCGATCGTGTCGACTCTGAGTTCACTTCTCAAGTGGTTCCTGTCGATCGTTTGTACCACCGTCAGTTGCTCGCTCGCCTCTCGGACATTGCAATCATGGAAAAGAAGTGGAATTGCAAGATCATCTTCCCAAGCACGGAGCAGGCCAGCGACGAGGTGACCTTCACCGGTCCTCAGTGGCAGGTGCCTCTCTGTGTGGATGAGTTCCTGGTATGTACTTGATCACAAGCCTTCGTCTCATCTCCCGTATTTACTTACTGTCTCTAGGGCATGGTCCCCGACAACCACGAGCTTGTTCTGGCCCGAACGCCAGCTTTGATCAAGTACCTGGAGTCTCCTGAATTTGTCAACGAGGTTGTACAGAAGCTCAAGGCACAACACGAAGTTGACCTCACTGTTCATCAGAACGCAGCGGAGCTTACCGAAGATGGCAAACCGACAGTGACTCTGCTGTGGACCTTCACTCGAAACAACGCTGGCGGTCTACGTGATGCTATGGAGCTTCTTCACGGATGCTTCGCTACTGCGGGTGTTGAAGAGACCATCATCAAAGGATCTATGCCGAGGCCTAAGTCGGATACCTTTGAGGAATCTCTTCAGTACTTCGACTCCAAGCTTCTGCAGCACGCGCCGACGACAGTCGCTACTGACTCGCCCACGAAGACTGCCTTCGGCGACGAAGTGGCCCGCGAGCGCAGCACGATCTTCGACAAGCTTCGAAAGCCCGGGAGCATGTCGTCGATCTCGTCCTTCTTGGACCGCCGCAAGAACAGCTCTCACTCTGCCAGCAACTTCTTCAAGGGCTCGAGCAACGTGTCCAAATCATCTCTCATCTCCATAGAGTCAACTCGCAGCTTTAATGCTGAACGTAACCCCTGGAACGACAGCGGTGTAAATTTACCCGACGACGATAGCCCCTGGCCAAACCGTCCCTTCGGCAACGGCGCCGAACACAAGCCGACGCCCAACGGCATCGCCCAGCCCGGCGATGTCACCCCCCGCCACAATACCCGACAGTCCGCCGACAGCGGTCGTCCTTCCACTGCTCATTCTACGAATTCTGGATACCCCGGTCCTATTGGTGGGCCATACCATTAGATGTTTTCGTTTTTAGAAACTCTTGCGTCAAAATACCCGGCTGGATATACCCTGGCGTAAAAAAATACCCGGAATGTTGTTGCATTTTGGTCGGCCCGATTCTCCTCGGTTCTTCACTTTTTGACTTTCCAGCTACTCGACATTCACCTCGGGTTCGGCCTCGCCTGTCCACGAGCATGTGCGGCCTCAGAGGCCGTGCCATCTCGGGAGACTGGGCAAGACCTGTGACCTAGGCTCGAGAGGTCGGAGTTGGCTTCGCTACTCTGCTGTTGTTCGACTTTTTTGTTCTCGGCGTTTTTTTTGCTCGAAGGGATCCTATCATTTAGTTTTGTTTGAAGATTCCAGTATATCATGTCTTCATCGTTTTTATACACCCGCATGGGACAGTCAACAAAGGACAGATATCATGCTTGTCGTTTACCTCTTGGTTGGCCGGCAGGGATGGGTCCTGACGATGGCGGAATGCACGTTGATGATACCAGTTTCCGAGACGGGTTGTACGGGGCCGTGAAGGGCCGATGTATGAACGAAAAGGACGGGAGGTGGACTATGGGAATCGGGAGGGGTACAAGGGTCGTCGGAAGCTTAAGGGTATGGAAGTGCAAGGAAAGTCTCTTTTATGGTTTATCTATAGCGATGGCAGAAATACAGATGATACCCACTCAACTCATGTTGCAACCAACGGTAGGAAGAAGTGACTGTCAAGATCAGCTACGTGTCGCTGAAGAGTGACCCCATGAATCTCGTGAAGAAGCGGGAAGCTGAGGGTGACCAAGCGTTGTTAACCGCCATGACAACTACAAGGGCGATTGATCGAACTGCGATACTGGCTCTCACTGAGCAATTGCCCAGACACCTCTGGGCACCCTGTTTGTTTCTTCTAAAGGTTTATTCGTTTGTTCGTTTGTAATGGACTGTACATGGTCGTTGGTTCAGAGCGAACTCAGTTCAGTCTCTTGAGTTCAGACGGATAGCCTATAGATTGATAGGGTACCTACTGGAAATGCATAGGGACAAGTTATTCACATTATCACAGAAACATCTTCAAAATTCACACATCAAATGCATTTGTGGCCCGAGTGTAATAGACATGGTGCCCTATACACATCCCACGCAAGGTGGTCTATCCTACAAGGGGTCTTCATAAGGAGTTTTGTCCTGTAGGAGGTTAGCTGGTAGGAAGTTGACCCATAATCTTCAGCGATGTGAGAGGTTGTCTCATATGAGGCCAAACTAGAGGAGACTAACACGTGGTAGGGTTTCCTGTAGGATACTCTTCTATCCTACGGTGGATACTGCACAGGCGGTTCACTACGTTGATGCTGGAGCAGCATAGTAGCCACTCGGATGGCGCTCAAACAGGCGAGAAGGTAGTCAATGCAAAGGGCGAGAAGAAACCGCGATGTGAGCAATGAGAAAGGCCTAGGGAAATCAGAACATAAATGACGTGGCTAACTACCAAATGCATAATGTGATACCAATCTCGAGACATGCTAAATGCAGACTAATAGAACTCAAAATGCAAATGCCCACACGCACCCATGGATAACCACACGTAAAGGTACTCATCAATCATACCATACCACCCAGACAATTTCCAAAATCCCGAAAAGATATGCAACAGAATAGTTCGAGACCTCGAAGAAGCACGTAGGGCCCACGCCCTCGGTGTGGTGTGTCAGTCTGGTCAAGCCGCAGGCTCGGTATGCTGGCTCGCATCCCTGCTCCTCTCCCTCTGCATGGCCAGGATGATCTCGGTCAGCCTGTCGATCTTGGAGCTCAGCTCCGCGATCTTGACGTCCATATCGGTCGGCGCGTCCATGTCATCATTGGCGATGTCAGGGTCGGGTGCTGGGACGCCGATGGCCGGCGCCGAGACGGGCCTCAGCAGCTCGCCCGGGGCACGGCGCTGGTGCTGTTGCGCATACGCCGCCGACGACGCCGACGCCGGGCGCACCTTTGCTCGGGACGCCCTGCGCTGCGCGGCGGACCCGCCGCTGCCCAGGTGGCCGGGCCCTTCGAGGCCGCGGGGGCCCTTGAAGCCATTGAACTCGTCGCTGCTGACCTTGCCTTTGATGAGCTCGTAGAGCAGGATGGCGCCCACGATGGGGAGGTGGGTCGCCTTGAGCAGCACGATGCGTGCGGCGCGGAACTTGTTGTCCGAGGGGAGGCAGAGCCTCAGGGGCCGGAAGATGGCGAGGGCGAGGAGGTTGAAGGGTGGGTAGAAGTGGGTCAGGCGGTTGGAGGTGGAGGCCTCGAGGACGTAGACCGAGTAGACGTAGAGGTACTCCTCGCGGGCGTGGCTCATAACGCGGGAGAAGGAGTTGGAGAGCATACCCGTCAGGGAGCCCATGAGGAGGATGGAGGAGAGGGTGACGAAGATGAACATCAGGGGCGGGCCGAAGTAGGGGTCGATCTGGTTCATGATATCGAACCCGATATAGGAGGAGCCGTCTTTTGGTTAAGGGGGCGGTTAGTATCTGCTTGTAGCTTTTCGAGACCAGTACAGCCTAGCTTGCCAACGGAGTGCTTAGGGTGTACTTACAGAAGATCTTGGCCAAATTCATGGTCATTGCTGGAAGTGTCTGAAGGGAGAGACTGGTCAGTAACCCTGGTTTGTTGACAGAGTGCGATCGCATTTGCGGCATTACTTACGAAAGTATCTCGTGCGACAAGAGTAAAAGTCGTCAAGAACCCGAGGTACACTATAAAGACAAGAACCATGAACTTGACGAAATCCTTGCCCATCTCCTTCAGACAGGGGATCAGGGTGCCCCAGTACGGGGAGAGAGATAGCACTGAGCAGACGCGTGGCACCATGAACAGTGCCAGAAGTGCCAGAACGTCAAACGACAAGCTGATGAGGTCCTCGTCATGCTTGGAGAGACCAACAATTCCTTGCCCGGTGTTAGCATGCACTCCGGATGGAATGGGACCCTAAACTTACGCAACACAGAGAAAATAAAGCCAATGCAAATCATCGTGATATCAAACAGGTTCCATATCTGACATAGTGTAAGCAGGTCCCCCTCAAAGACGTGAACGGCCCATGAGAACTCACATCGGTGGCATAGAAGATTGAGCCAGCGTCCACGTACTCGCTCAGCTCATCGTAAGCAAAAGCCAAGAACCAAATGTAGAGCAGGATTTCGTTGATGCTAATTTTCTCTGGGTTTCTCTCAACCAGGACGGAGTAGTACAGGAAGAGGAAGATCATGAAGAAAATGACCTCGAAGGACTTCAGGTACTTGGGAACCCGGAGGCGAGAAAATGGATCAGCAGTTGCCTTATTGTAGAAACGGGGCCGTTTCTCAGAATCGACAGCCAATCCTGGTGGTACGACGTTAACCAAATTGTCCTGCGAATTCATGACTGGGGTGAAGAAAGAACGGGGAAGGGCGAGGTACTCACGATCCCAGAAGATAATGTCGCCATTCCAAATGCCAGTAACGATTTTCTGGACGACATGTTGACTGAGAAACCTCTTGGCATCCGCAACGGCAGCAATCTCGAGGGCGTTGAGCGTGACGAAGGGCTTGGTGGGATCCTCCTCCTCGACCTCTTCGTCATCCTCCGAGGACATGGTCAGCCGCGAGATGGACTGCAGCAGCTGGTACCGCTTCTTGCTACCAGTGTTGTTGAAGGTCTGCTTGGCCGAGTTCACGGTGCCGGCCAGGCTCTGGGCAAGCAGCGCGGTGTTCTCGTCGGCCTCGTGCGAGTGGCGACCGTTCTCCTCGTCACGGGCCCCTGACGTGTCCCCGATGGTGTCTTCGGGGTCTGGGATCTCGTAGAGGCAGCATTTCATCACCTCCCTCTCGGAAAGGTGGGTCAGGAAGCGCCCTGAGTGGGTATCAGGTTAGCAGTTGTGCAGACTGAGGTTATGCTCGAGGATACATGAAGGTGGAGTAGACGACTCACATGCCACGATTTCTGCAGCATTGGCCCGGGCCTCATTGACACCCTTGTCCTCTGTTGCAGCACCATAATGCCATTTCAAAGCTCTGAGGTACGTTTGTCAGTGAGATGTAGTGAGAAGAGAGTAGATCCTGCCTCGTCTTGCAAAGACATATGTAGGCCCATATGTGGAGCTGTGCGGATCGGTATGCCCCAGATGCCCCACAAGGACTTGCATACAGTGGTCCAGACCTTGCAGGAAGACCCATCAGGTCGATTGACTTACAAGAGAGCGTTGACGATGGCAGGATGTGAGCATTCCATGGAAAGATGCTCAACCAAGGTCCGCAGACCCTGGCCCGCGCTGGTTGTGCGCAGTTGTTCGAAGGTGACGGGAAGCACAACTACCGCATTAAAGTAGCTGCCAGGCGAGTTGTTAGCATTGCACAGAACTCTCTCTATACGGGCGTATCATTCAACAGGCCACACATCTCACATACATTGATAGCTTCTTGATCATGTCCCTGAAAGAGTCATCATCCTGGATATCAGGCAGCTTGCAGAAGTCAAATCGCTGGCCCATTGGCGAGGGCGAGCGTGGGGGCTCATCAGCCCCGGCTGGCTTACGCGACTTGACGCGTATAGGCATGCTGCTGACTTCCCAATTGAGATGCTGCGACTGGATCTTCCACAGAGCTCGACGCCTCGAGGACGACAGAAACAGAAACAAAAAAATAGAGGCAGCGGCTCGAGGTCGAGATAAGAATCAAGTTTCCAGACAAAGGCTTTTACCCCACAGCTACGAGCCACCACCAGCCTTGGAGGTCCCCTGGTCCCCCAGATCTCCCAGGGGCTAGATAGGGACCCTACCGGCCTAGCACCTGGCCTTGAACAAGAGGGACCCCTGCTTTCTGGCCTCGACGCGGTCTTCAGCTAGATCCCATCTTGCCTAAATTTGTCTCGCCTTCAATGCCTGCCATATGCCATCTGCCCTCCGCCGCTGTCAAACACCACTTCAGAAACGCAATTGGACGACCTAGCTGGGGCTGCATTGTCTCAGTCCTACCGTTAACCACGGCTAGTGCAACGGAGGATGAATAGGAGGGAGGATCATGAGAAATCTGCCTGCCTCGCCTGCAATATCGACTGCTCCAGCCTGCTTCCATCTCGACCCCAACCACTGGCCTGCTTGGAACAGGACCAAGCCAAGGATCCTGAAACAGATGCTGGCTACGGTCATTAACAATGCCGCAGTGCGGCGAGGAAACAGTCACGCCCCGCCAACCGACAAGTTGGGAGAAACTCAAGGCTCAGGCTCGGAAACAGAAATCTTAGGAGCGGCCAAAGGCGGCCAGCTTACCGCATATTCCGAGACCTGTCGCCTGGTCATATGTAATCATCTTCAGGTGGCCATTTATACAACCCTGCCGGATACAAAAATACACACAGTGAGTGGCCTTGCAGAGTCAAACCCGTTGGTCTTTGGCTTTCCCGGAGGAGCAGTCAGCTACATTAGCCAACAACACCAACGGTGCCCCGAAGTGTTTCTTGCATGATCCATCTGCCTTGTCAAGGCTGATAATACTCGCACTTTTTCGCACCTGAGCAAGTTGTAATTTCCAACCGGCCTCCTTGCACCAGTCCTTAATCATTGACCATGAACTACTAGCAGCACCAATGACTGACCAGTTTTCGCCAACGCTGCATCACTAACCGCGTCCTGGATTATCTGTTCCGGGCTTGTGTCCCACACGATGAACCTGCAGACCGGCCTGGCCTGTTCGAGTTGCTCGGCTGTCGTGCCGTGTGCTGGCTACACGACCTCTGCATGGCCCATGGTGCAACGTCTTACTGCCTTCGGGTGACTCTCGTCTTATAATTCGTCTCTGTACGTCGCGAAAACACAGTGCACATACGAGACCGAACGCATCACAGCCTGTCGCTGTTCAAGACCCAGTGCTATCCCCATCGTCAAACAGTAACTTGTTGGCTGTCAAGGGAGTGAGCCTCAGCCCCTATGGCGACTCATGAAGTGAACCGGCCGATATTTTTAACTCCTAACGTACAAAGAATCCGCAACGCATACCGACACACCTGTCGAGCCGGTACGTCGGGCATGTACAGGCTTTGTGCTTGGTGCAAGAGACAATGCTCACGAAGCATGTGTCACTGCCGTGCGACTCCACAGAATGTTCCTATCTAGGACTCCGGTCTACCCAGACGGGTAATCATGGCCACATGATGCAGAAGTTTGTGATGCTATGAGCATTGCCTCGGGGTGCACAGACATCCATTACAGAAACCCAAGCGTTATGGTGGTTTGTCGGTACCCCCACAGGCTGGCGTGGAGCGATTCTTCTGCTCCCAGCACACCCTAGCAGCCTGGGACATGATTAAGGTTTTCGGAAGCCATCAACATTAAGGCGACAACTAATGACCAGCAAATGCCCAGCAGCCTGGCCGCAGGTTGAGGGTCTTCCCCACCAGACTTGTCCAGCTGAGTTCTACGCAAGTAGTAGAAGAATGTCAGCCACTTTGCCCAACAAAACCCTGTCGCGCGAGTGAACGCTCCCCTCACGGCAGGCATCAATATATTCCGAAGCCTATTCACTGGATGTGACGTGTCCCGCGAGCTTAAGCAAGAAAATCGCGATGCTGTGCCGTGCGGCCTCCCAGAAAACAAAATCGGCTCGTCGACTGCCGAGGCCGCAGCAGGGCAGATTCACACCACCGGGGCACAAGACTGGCAGACTGGCACCAGTCTCGTGCGGTCGATCCTCCCCGGAGCCAATGCGGATCTCCGCTTGGAGAGGCATCCGGGCAGTGGCAAACGCTCCGGCCCCAACCTCTTTGCTGGAGGCATCCTGTTGGAGGCATCCTGTTGGAGGCCACCTCCAACTCTTATACTGGCCGAACTGGGCTCTTTGAGCGCCTCCGAGGGAGCTGACATCATAACGTCGTATCGGTCCGGGAGGCCGTTTGGCAAGTCACCGACTGCCTCGGAAACCACACAAGCCTGACAAGTATCTGGCAATTATCAGATCCCGTGCCGGCCTGCAGGTCCGTGGTGATCACGAAGGATGTGACACGCGAATCGGAGTCTATGTGAGGCACAGACCCGCAAAACCACCCGGCTCTCGTGGGTCGTTGAGTCGCTCGTGTATGCAATCTTGCCCGTGGGCTGTCCCGGATCACCAATACTATACACTCGCGTGCCACCGACAGGAAACGGCCCAGGCACTAAGACGCCAACGGTAGACGGCTTTAGCCCGTGGCGTGGCAATCGTTTGGAGGGTGCGCGGGGACACTAGTCGCAGCCTGCTCGCTATAAAAAGCAGCAGGGGACGTCTTCGCCACCTCTGCGGTCACACCCTGCGTCTCCAAGCGATCAGTGTGGCTGTGAGAACGGTTAGTAGCACATTGACAGCGAAACGTCAGGCCCTCGATTGGCTGCAGCCCTGCAGGGGAATTTGTAGGCCCGTTCGAACCATCAGACTATTTCCTTCGAACCCGACCTGCTGTCTTGCCTTTGCAGATCTACGTCAAACCGCTGCGGCGGATCGTGCACAAGCCCGAGGCTATTCCTTCCCCTTTGCTGGAGGTCTATAGCCCCTGTGAGAATACACGCATACACAATGAGAAATGCGTACGCGCTGGGAATACTCGCTCCGCTCTAGCTCACCAAGAGCGGCAGCAGGAGATGGAGTCAAGTGGAATCCATTGTCGCCGCCGGGCGCCTCGACTAGCTTCGCGACAGCCAACATGGCAGCGCGGCCAACATCACAATGCACCGTCGGCAAGCCTACTCCACCACCGCTAAGCCCCTGGGGGCATTTTTGCACAGACGGCACGACCCTTTGCACTGGGCCCTCTGATGTGTCCATTCCTGAATAGGACCGCCAGGCGACACGACAGACAATTAAGGATGTCAAGCCACTTGGGCGTTTCCGCAAGATCTACACTACTACAGTAGAGGTATCGATCGTGTGCACTATTCTTATGGCCCCCAGCTCCTGGAAACTTTTGGACCCCTGTACCACCATCGGCAGCCCTGTGCGTGTGTGCGCTTGTGTATTCGGGAGGGTGTGTGCCTGACCCTCGATGGGTATATGCAATATCCCTGCTGATGCGCCATCGCGGATCCTACCCTGTCAACGCTGCCACTCTTTTTATTCCTCACTGCCTCGCCCGCTTTCCCAGCCTGCTTACTTGTTGAACCTATTCTAACCTTTTCCCACCTTCGCTTGTCCTTTCTTGTCATTTTTCTGTTTTCCTCTCATTCTTTGACAAAGACACATCCGTTACTGTATCGATTGGTAAATCACTCGCCGGTGGCCTGTTCTGCTCAGACTCTCGCTTGGAATCCCCAGCCACCAAGATATCACTCGATGCCCGGGCAACGCATATAAACAAATCTGTGCAAAGATGCTCCAAGACATCTTCGTCAGGCTGCCGAAGCCAACAGCCCTCCTCATCATCTCTAGCCTCCTCGGGGCCACATCAGCACACATTCCTCGTCAGACACCAACAACAGTTCCGTACCAGCAACTAAACGTTGTTGCGTACCCACCAATCGCCGCTCCGACGTCACCACCGGTCGATCTACCCACACTGAACGAGCTCCTTAGAAGACAGGATACGAACACGATATGTGGCTACATAGGAGGTGATCCAAACCTGCCCGCGACCTGTTCAGCGGGGTCCCATTGTGTGTTAGACGCAGATCACAACGCCGTGGGATGTTGTCCAAACGGGGAGGAGACATGTACTTCAGGTGTCTTCACGGGCTGCGTCGACCCCAACGACGGGCCACAGACGGAAGTGAACCCATACGTGTTCACATGCACAGGAAGTAATGTGTGCTACAAGAATACTTTCGAGGGAGGCTACTCGCAGTTCGGGTGCGGCACAGCAAGTGATCTGGGAACATCTGTCTCAGCCGGCGCGGGAGGCGCGGCCGCCCCAGTCTCACTCACGAGTGAGCGCATCAGCTTCACGCAGGACCCCAGCAGCCTTGCCACACCAACAACGCTCGGCTCGGCCACACGAAGCGATTCATCCTCCGGCTCGTCCTCGTCGACGGGGTCCGCCACTGACACAACCTCTGGCGCTTCGTCCTCCACTACCACTCTCACCTTCGTACCGTCCACCACGAGCAGCAGCGACCCGAGCTCCACCGGCTCGGAGACCTCGTCGAGCAGCACAGCGGCCAACACCGCAGCCCCAGCAACAGGCAGCAGCGGCGGCGGGGTGAACCGCACAGGGGCGATCGTGGGCGGCACCATCTCGGGCGTGGCCGTGCTCGCGGGCCTCATAGCGGTAGGGATCTACCTCTGGCGGCGGCGGGCGGCAGGCAACACGCGGAGCGGGCCAGGCCCGCGGCCCGGCGACACGCAGTACGTCAGCCCCATGACGGGCGCAGGATTCGCGCCCGTGGGCGGCGGCGGCCGTGGCAGCCCGAACGGGGACGGGTCGCGTGTGGGCGGGGCGAGCGTCCGGGGCAAGACGATCACGCACGTCACGGACGGGCCCAACTCGCGCAACACGGTGTTCCACACCGGCGGTATCGGCGAGTACCAGCCGCAGCACCACGACTACCACTACCCCGGGCAGAACCCGGCCGCGTGGGCTGCGGGTGGCGCCGCGGCGGGAGCTGCTGCCGGAGGTGCTGCGGCGTATCACGGGGCGTATGCGACGCCTCACGATCAGGATGACGAGATTCCGCTGCGGTACGGGTCGCCTGAGATCGATGATTTCTCGCGCGGGTTCCACGACGCATTGAGTAGGATAGGCGAGGAGGACGAGGAGGACCTCGAGTCGCACGTCAATGGCAGCGGCATGCCTGGTACGAACAATGCCGGCGGCGCCAGCGGGGACCTGGGCGAGTCGAGGCCATTGTGGCTGCAGTCGCGACGGCTGTCCCGAAATCACATGTGGACGTGAAGGAACGTGAAGGAAACGAAACGCCTGGACGATGTTTACGAGTTGGCCTGTGGGGATATACACTTGACAGGGCCCAATGGGGGTCGTCGACCCCTTGTTCTACGGTATTCTATAGACGATATGAGCGATGTTCTCACGAAACTACTACGGTAGCATACCTATACCTATATCTATACCTAATATCCAGGATTACATGTATATAGCACTCAATATTACTGGAAATACACACAATTCTCGGCCAAGGTCGGTTACTCCCCCAACGCTGGCCTCCCTCGTCTGGCACTTGGCATTTATTCCGTTACGACGCAACTAGCCATGGGGTGAACTGTAATTTAGTAACCGTTCGATTGAGGCATGGACGTCCGCCTTTTAGCGCTGAGGCCGGCGTCTCGACCGGAAGCGCGCGCAGGGGTGTTTTTTGTAGAAACATGTCCTCCGGGATTTGTTTCCCGGCTTTGTGTTTATCATCTCACACTGATTCATTCAGCAGGGCGAGTCAGCTTGTATTGGCATGTTACCAACCGAGGTCGAATATAGAAGTGTTCCAAGAGCATGTTATCTCTCGTGAGTCTGCCAGAGCCAGCAAGGTGCATATTATTGTGGGCAGGCCATGCGGAAACGCGAGCGAAAGCGAAGTGTCAGAGACGGTTGGCAGGAGGATAATACTACCAAGAAAGCCAAAAAGCGGGACGGCCGAGCGACGTCCTGACGTCAGAAGGCCAGAATGGCCAGAATGGTTACGCGGGGCAGCTTGCTCGAGCTCCAGCGGCTAGCTAGCTGGGTGTAGCGGGGCAACCGTTCAGGCAGGGGGGCCGGGGGCTTGACTCGCTCTCGTGCCCCATTTTATGCCCATTGAATGCTGCGCATCGTGTTGGTATGGGCGGGCCAGCCTCGGTACGGCAGCTTTTTTTTTCTCTCCTTCTAGTGGCACCTGTGGATTTTTGAGGTCGATCGGGCTTACAAATGTTTAGAGCAGTAGGATCTGGGCCTATCGCCGATGGGAGCTATTGGGTATTTATTATATGTGTATATATAAGAAGCTCGATCCCAGGCGATTTGTGTTGAGCATGTGAAAGGAAGTCAGTTCATCATCGTCAACACAAGATTTACCCTAGGCAGACCTTGCTCAACTATCAACGAGAAATATCGTACCACTTATACAATTCCTCTTCTCAATACCGAAACCATGGCTCCCAAGATCCTCGTCGTCCTTACCTCCCACGACCAGATGGGCAACACTGGCAAGCCTACCGGATGGGTATGTATTTATTTCCTCTCCCAACGAGAGTGGCTATGAAGAGGAAGGAATGTTCCTGTAACAAGGACTGTTCAAAATCATGGCCGTATACATAATTGGTTCCGAACTTTTGCTAACAAGTATGATGATTAGTACCTCGTAAGCCCTCCCTCCACGGAAGAATGACCAGAACTGCTTCGTAGAAAGCCCAGGACTAACCTGAAACCCTCCCCGCCCCTCAGCCTGAGCTCGCCCACCCCTACGATGTCTTCGTGAAGGCCGGCGCCGAGCTCGAGTTCGCGTCCCCCAAGGGCGGCGTCGCCCCTCTCGACCCTGCGTCGGTCGAGATGTTCAAGGACGACAGCTCCGTCAACTTCCTCAACAACCACAAGAACCTCTGGGAGACTACCAAGCCCCTCTCCGAGTTCGCCGACGCCGCCGACAAGTTCGATGCCGTCTTCTGTGCGTACAACCCTCACCCAGTCCGGACAAAGCCCCTGCCTTGTTTGTGGAATAATACTAATACTAATACCGCTTAGACCCCGGCGGCCACGGCCCCATGTTCGACCTGGCCACCGACGCGCAGTCGATCAAGCTGATCGCCGACTTCGCCTCCAAGGGCAAGGTCGTGTCGGCCGTGTGCCACGGCCCCGCCGTCTTCGTCAACGTCAAGCTGGCCGACGGCACGCACCTGCTCAAGGACAAGGAGGTGACCGGCTTCAGCAACACCGAGGAGGACCAGGTCCAGCTCAGCAGCGTGATGCCCTTCATGCTCGAGACGGAGCTGAACAAGGCCTCGGGCGGCAAGTACGTCAAGGCCGCCGAGCCCTGGGGCGAGAAGGTCGTCGTTGCTGGCAACGTCATTACCGGCCAGAACCCGGCTTCCGCGCATGCTATTGGTGAGGCTATCGTCAAGGCTCTGAAGGCCTAAGGGGAATATAGCTGTTGGCATGAAGGGTTGAAAAGCAAAATAGTAAAATAATATGTTCATGACATGAGATTTGGCCGAGTCTTATGTAGACCCATGTCTCACATGTGTGCATGGCTTGTAAAAACGAGCATCAATGACTCTAGTTGTCACGAACCACAGCATAAAGCATGATGTACCAGGCAGATCCCATGTATCACTACTGTCGAGGCAGTCTAGCTCCAGTCTACAAGACCCGCCACCTTCTATGTAGATGCGACTCTACGTGACAAACCGTATACCGTTGCAGCAAAATACCACAAAATGCCCAAAAAAAAAAGAAAACAAAACCCACCCAGAATTTGCGCCCACCACATACAAAACCAAAATTGCAACCGCAAAGCACAGCGCAAAGCCTTAGAAAATCTCCCAAAGCGGACGAGGGAGGGCGGTGCGGATCTTCAGATCGACATCACGCACCCCGACGTAGACACACCTCCGCGCGGGGGTGCCCACGGTGACGGACCGCGAGACGAGCCCGTAGTAGTCGGAGATGGAGTGTGTCAGCCACCTCTTGAAGGAGGCGCTGCCCTCGTCGTCGCCCGACGAGTCAAAGACCATGCCGCGGTCGACGGCCGGGCCATCGCGGACCTCGCGGTGGGCCGACTTCCAGGAGGACGAGTCGTCGCCGCCGCCGCGCGCCGGGGCAGCAGCAGCACCATTGTTGTTCTTCTTGCGCCCGACAAAGACAACCTCATCGTCCGACTCGTCCGACTCATCCTCGGCAGGGGGCGCCATCCCCGCAGCGCGCTGCCGCTCAGCGAGGAACTCCCTCACAGGCTCCTCAAGCGCGCGCAGCCAGCCCTTGACCCCAGGGGTGCGCTTGACGGTATCGCGCAGCTCCCGCGGCACCCTCCCCGCGGTCCCGGCACCACCGCCGGCACCCAGGGCATACCCGCCACTCGCAGCAGCCATCTTCTTGCGGGCGGCAGTATTCTTCTTCTCCTCGGCCTGCTGGCTCAGCCCCCTGTCCCAGAACACGGCGACGTGGTAAGGGACGTGCTGGACGGGGTGCACAGGCCGGGGCTCCCAGTCGCGCGGCTCGGGGGGCTCCACGTTGGGCACGTCGGTCAGGCGCTTCATGTCGTAGCGCCTGCGCTGGCGGGAGCCTTCCTTGCCCTTGAGGAGCAGCTCGCGGCGGCGCATCGAGTCGCGGCGGGATGGCGGGCGGCGGGGCGGGAGGATGGGCCCGTCTGTTGGGGTCGCGTCTGTGGCGATGGTCACGCGCCCGGCAGCAGCAGCAGACTGTGCATTTGGGTGGTGGTGCTCGTCCAGGGGGATGCCGAGGGGCCTTCCGGTGGTGCCGGTTGCGGCGGGGGACACGCTCAGGGCCTCGAGGGCCGAGATGGTCCAGGCCTCGATGTCGATTGGGCCAGAGCCTGCGGGCGGCTGCTGCTGCTGCTGCTGGTGTGAGGCATTCTGGGGCTGGGCGTTGGAATGCGATTGCAACCCGGGCGGCGGGGGCACGGCGCTGTAGATAGCCATCGAGGGTGGAGGCCAGTGGCGGATTCGGCCTTCAGCCTCGACTTTTGGGTAGAGAAAGGGTAAAGGGTGGTACTGTCTCGGTGTCAGATCCGGTCTATAGAAATGAAGCACTCGGGCAGCTCGTTCCCGTGAGAAGAGATACAAAAGAAAAGCAATGTGCAGGTCAGAAGTGAGTGATGCCAGACCAGCTCAATGACACATGCCTACTCAGAGTGGAATAGTAGCCTACGTCGTCTATAATCCGGCCTGGCCACCCGGCCAAGCTTGAGATAAGACACGCCGCACTGCTGAGCCAATCGGAGCGATTGCGGGGGCCGCATGCGAACTCCTGTGGTGGGGGTTACAAGGCTGTTCAGGGGCTAATCCCTAGGGTTCGACCCTCTTTTAGGCTAGGTAGCTGGTCACGTCGAGGTGGACTACCTTAGAACTTATCCTTTGATTGTATTCGTTTGGGAAGATTGCTATGTAATGGACTGGAAGCCCCTGATCGCTAGGACGGTAATAGCCATGCGCATGGTAGGACGCAAGCGGGCAAGTTCACAAAGAGCAAGCAGGCTTTATACGGACAAGCCCATTAGCCATCAGGCAAGCACTACCTATCTTTCAAAAGTGTCCTCCGTTCCCTGAACACGACCTGGCAACACATGCAATCCGATCGTGATGAAGACCCGGCCACTAGAATCGAACGCCTCTCTCCCCATGCCTGTCTACTCCAAGTAGCCAAGCAGGCAGCCAGCCGAAACGGGAAAGGAATCTCTGGGGGAAAGACTGGCTCGACCTGGAAAGAAGCATTTTCCATTTCGGGTTCCATGTTTAAACCCGCTGTTTGCGTAGACCCGTCCGACATCGCCCTCCCTTCTGTCACCCCTATGTGACCAATCAACTTACATGGATCAATCCTTGTATTTCTCCTTGAGGAATCACATCATCGACCACAAAAAGGCTGATTCTGGGTTCAGTATATGACTATCTGCGTCGTGACCAGGTTCTCGGCTATGAGAGTCCAAGGAGAACGAGACAGCGGCACAATCGGCGTGAGAGGCCTGGACATGCGCCCGTCAACGTTGCTGATCGGAATTTCTCAAGCGACAGATTGAACATGCACTCAAGACATGAGATCGACCAAAGAAGAGTGCGGCATCTTGTATACTACTTGTGGACTTCGTCAGAGCCGATAATGCTAGGCGTCTCTGAGCTTCATGTAATACATCAAGATGCCATGCCAGCCACTGGTTCGTATGTCGTCCAAAGTCGTACCACTCTGACCAATCCTGGGAAGGATGAATTTATCAGGTCTTATTAAATGTTTTGTAAAGGCCCCAAAGAATCATCTACTATGACAACTCGTGAATAGAATACACCGCCCAGAAATGCCCGGCACTGCAGGTACTTCCATCCTAGGAGTATGATCAGCCCAAAGGCTCAGCAGCTGATGGATGACCTCAAGCGCTGTGAAACCAGCAGCTCCGGACCGGACTGCGGCCCTTTCCCAGCTCCACACCACTGTCAGTGTGTCTTCATATGGGGGTTCGACTCGTGGTCGACCCTCGGAAACACGCTGCTGGGACGATAAGGCTTGCTCGATGGGCTTCGTGAATGAGTGATCTAATGTGATATGCCTAAGGTGACGAAGACATTTGATCCGGTTCTCTTCAGCGTTCACTACTGCTTCCGATGCCACCAGGTTTGAGCAGCGGCTGCCTCTCAGCGGCTGCCGCAGCCTCCTGCCGATCAATGATGTCGCCCAGCTGGTCGTTGGAGACGGCGTACTGCTCTGGGTGTCCCGAGTACGTAGTCGCCGTGTTCTCGTCCAAGCCATTAGCATACACACGAGAATGGGAGCGGCGAACACCGGGTCTAGCGGTGTCGCCATCCGAACCCTCGGCGAAGATGTAGTACAGCGCCATGCAGAGCAGACTTCCTTGCATGAAGGCAGTCAACAGGTATATGCCCCATGTGCTCCATCCAGCCCAACCCAGCCTAGCGGCCAGACTCGCGGCGAACAGGAAACCACCGGGGGTCTGGATGCACATCATGGGGATGCTCAAGCTTCCGACATGCTTAAGATGGTATGTCATGGTGATTTGTGGGATGTACTGGATAGCAGCGAGGCCCGCGGCCAGCACGCCGTTGAATACAGACCAGCTAGTGAGGTGGGTAGGTAGGGCGAGGGCGAAGATGGCGGTCAGCACTACGGTGAGCAGCATGTGGACTAGGACGACAGTAGCGACCATGACCGCAGTCTGCCATTTGGGCTCCTCCTCGGCCTCCTCAAGCTCTTCCTCGGGGATGCTGGCATCGGTGAAGCGAAAGAAGACAAGGAACAAGACGAATCTGATGCCGAGAGTCAATAACACTTGAAGGTTTCGGGATGATCGAGGTTGCTTACATAAAGGCGAAGCAGACCCACTGCATGCCGAGCTGCACGATGCCCAAGACGCCGGCCATACACTGGAAGGTCTCGAGCTCCTTGCAGCACCCGGCATCCTGAATACTTTGGGGCTGTGTGAGGATGTTGGCGAATCCCGCAGTCGCCGAGGTTGTACCAAGCAGGACAAAGTAGGGAGAGATGCCCTCAGAGGTTCGGCGGGAGATGATGCGGTAGTGCTGGGGAAGGTAGGAGATGAGGAGGCCGACGACGATAATGCTAGTTCCGGTCAACAGCTGCGACCGGGCGAGGACATGGTGCTAGTAGGTTTGGAGTTTTGTGGTGCACGTACATGGAGACCACAAGGTTCACGAAGCCCGGGTCACGTAGACGTTGACACTGATCCTCGGGTGACTCCATCGCGACACAGGCTTCTGTTGCACCGCACAAGTCTCGATCCTGGGAAGCCGGCCGACGCGTAACGACCGGGCGAAGAGGAGAAGCTGTCCCGTATTGTTGCTACGGGAGCGTGCAGGGAGTAGATGGTGGTTGAAGGGTCACAGGAGGTCCTGGTCGAGAGGGCGGGGTTCCGAATATGTACTTGTTTTGTTTTGTCGCAGAGACGAGACAAAGGGACAAGACAACACAGAGACAGAGTTCCCCAGTGATGTCAGAAGGCGGAATCAGGATGCACGGCCGTTGAGGGCGCTAATGAGGAGCATGGGGCATGGGAAGATGCGAGACACGGAGCGTCCAACGCGTGCGATAGAGCCCAGAGGAAGACGCAGGGGGTTCAGGCAGTCGTGCCCGACGACGATATATCTCACACCTGGACGGGCAGCAGAACTGTTTCGGACCACAGCGCACCGTGACGTGTGCCAGAGGAAGGCGTGCAGAAGGACAAAGACCTGGTACGACAGTACTTGCACGAGATACAGCACGTACAGCACGTCGATGATGGATGATGGCAGGTGCGGGTGACTGAGGCGTAATGACCGAGGAAGGCAGGCAGCTGCGGCAGGGAAGTAGGGAGGCAGGGAGGCATGCGGGCAGGCGAGCGTGGGGCCTGACCAGGGGGGAGCTTCTAGCGCCCTGGGGCGGATTGCGACCCTGCAAGCCTACAAGCTCAACCCCAATGCCGATTGGGTTTTACATTGGCTCTGGGACCCACCCAGCTCACAGGGTGCTGGGCGCGGCAGGACCCATCCAGCTTTCCCGTCGAAGCTTGAACACTGCGCGGTACGACGGCATGAAGCTCGAATGACAGCTCACATCCGGCTTGACCTCATCGCCGCCCACTGCAAGTTTAGGCTCAATCACCAATCGGTCGGTGGAGCAGACCATGGAAGATATCATATGACTGAGTCTTGCAGCAGCGAGCCGTGAGCCGGCCGGAGAGAGCAACTAGGAACAAGTCGGTCTCACAAGATGCCGGCCGTGGCACCAGACGTCGACTTGGTGGCCTTCAACACGCATCGCCAGGGTACTCCCGGATCCGGCTCGAGTAAGCATCACTCAGCCGAAGCAGACCAGGCTGGTGTGTCGAGGTGCCCTTCAATATACAAGGGCGCTCAGTGGTAAGACTCTATCAAAAAGAAGAGCTTTGCAGTTCAAAAGCTGAACAATATTGTACAGGACTGCTGATGGAACAACAATCATCGCATCTACGTATCACAACCAAATATGCAGCTTCGTCGTGCCCTCGGACCTGCTCGAGCCGCGCGATCACCCTCTCAATCTTCGCCCTCAGAAGACGCTCAATCTCCCAGAGACGACCAATGTCTTCGCACCAGCTCCTTACTTCGCCCTTGAGGCGCCCGAAACTCACCACATGCTCGTCGCTTGCCGTGATCACCCAATCCAGATATTCCGGGCTCTTCCAACCACACTAACCCCCGGCGATGACCACTATGAATCCCGCCACCAGCCGGACGAGGCCAGCTCCCTGTTCTCATACCGCCTGATCTCCCCCCAGACAGAGGCCTACCTCCCCGTGCACTCGCTCTCATGGCCGTCGCCCTACGCCGCCACCAGCTCGTCCTTCTTCGTCGGCAGCAACAACCTCATCGCCCAGTTCAACCTCCATCGGATAGGCGATGGCCCGCAGCAGGTCGTCCACACCATCCCGTCCAGGCGCCACATTTCCAAGGGCAACGGCGTCGGCATGCGCGGCATGGTGTCCGCGCTGTCCATGCAGAACGACGAGAACTACGTGCCCACGGGCTTGCTCGCCGCCGGCACCTGGACGCGGTGGGTAGGGCTGTACGACTTTGCCCGAGGGGGCGAGCGGGTCGCTACTTGGAGCGTCGCCGAGGCGGCTGCGTCCGCGGTTGTGCATGATGACCCGTCGGGTTCGCCGCAGCGTGCGGCTAGCAGAGGAGGCATAGGCGGCGCCGGCATCATCCAGACGGCCTGGTCGCCCGACGGGCGGTACCTCCTCGTGAACGAGCGGCAGTCCACGGGCATCCTGATCTACGACGTCCGCGTGACGAATAAGGTCCTCGGATTCCTGGCCGGCCGCGACGCCCTGACGCACCAGAAGCTGGACCTCACCGTGTACCCCGACTCGGAGGGGAGGGGCGGCTTCGAGGTCTGGGCGGGCACGACCGACGGCACGGTCAAGGTGTGGCAGGGCGTCGGCAACGACGAGGGGTGCCTCTGGCCCTCGTGGGACTTCTCGACTGTTGGTGAGCCCGACGCTGGGGAGGGGCTGCCGCGGTCTCCGGTGGGCAGCGTCGCTCTTCACAAGTATGGGTCTGTTGTTGCAACATGCACGGGGGGCTGGAGGGTCACTGCTGATTATTCTTCCTCGTCCTCAAGCGTCAGTTCTTCTTCCGACGACGAATCGGATAGCTCTACATCGACTAGTTCCTCATCTAGTCTGCAACGGCTCGTTGGGCGGTTTCCTGTCAACCGTACCTTTGACAAATCTCATCTTAAGATCTGGAGCATACGCGCAAATTCGCATGATGAGGCCAGCCCCAGGGAAATGGCCACTCCGGAGAAGGAGAGCGCTCATGCGGATACCCAAACGGGCATGTCTTACCGGGACGCCTCACAGATGGACTCCTATTATATGGACATGGAGCCAACAGGTTGAACCCTTGATGATGATAAAATTAGTCAAATTAGTGACTGGAGTTCCTCTGTCTGAACTTGCGCAGATGATACCTTGTCTTGTGATCGGCTTCGAATTATTTTGGCCATGAGACTGCAACTATGGGACAGTATTTGTTCTAGAGCAAGTGAAGTCCTCGGGGGCCGTGCTGGCTACCTGGAAAATGCGAATTGGATAGCGATCCACGTCCTCTCATTCACCGGCGCCGCTCCTCCGATGGCGCTCGAGCTCAAGGTTTGTTCCAAATCTCATCCACAACCCGACTGACGCGCTCCATCACCCGCGGCCCAACCAATGGTCCAAACCGGCGCATCCTCTCACTCCGAGTCATCGTGACGAACGCGGCGAGCCCGTGCTGCTCTCCCGCCGTGCCCGTATCCGTCTTGGGCACCTTCAGCTGCCCAGCCACCATCTGCGCCGCGTAGGCATTGAAGCCCGCCCTCCTAAGCCACAGTTCCCAGAGTGTCTCGTCTTCCATCAGGCATGCCTGGAGACTAGGGTCGGATAGGGCATACCGACACACAAGAGACGCAACCCACCTCGACAGTGTGTCGTCACCGCCGCCGATGTAGTGCACCACGGCCCTGCACCACAGCCCGCTCGCAAAGCCCTGGAAACTTGTGAGTGCTGCCGTATCCGAGGTCGACATCTCCCGGAAGGTATCGTCAGGGCCGCCCTCGCCCCCGACGAGGATGATCAGCCGGTCGTACCGTGGAGCAATCTTCTCAATCCTCTCTTGGACGCTGTTTTTCGATGCTTGTGGTCGCGGCTTCTGGCGAACTTTGATCATGGATGTTGTGACGACCCCAGTTGATGGAGAAAGAGTGATTTCTGCATCGAAAGCAAGAGGCGGGACTACCTCCGTGCGGGAGACTGAACCTGGGCTCCAAATTGAGGTGTTGTGTTTGTTGTAGTCGCGCTCCATCAAAGTGAGGCCTGGAAGGAGGCGCTCAAGGCCTCTAATCAGGTGCCGAGGGGCGGTCAGAGAAATGATGATTGCCAACGGAGTGGATGGGGCCTTGATAGATGGGTATTGCGCCTGAGGAGGTGGCTTCGAGCACGATGCAGTGTCCGCTCCCGCTGGCTTTCCGCGTTCACCCGATTCATCAGTCTTCTTGTACGGCGCTGCAGGAGCTGGAAGCGTCGGAGTTGCATGGTCCGCGGTAGGAAAGTATTTGCTGACGGTCCACTTCTTTCTCGGCGCATGGAGCTCCATGAAGTTGGTCAGGAGTTTCGTAGATGCTCCCGGAGAGCCCCCTACAAGCAGCTGACCACTGTCACCCGTGTATGTTGATGAAGTCCGTGGCTTCTTCGACTTTATACCGTCTTCCGCGTCAAGTACCCTCTTTTTGGTCACTTCAAGGGAAGTCGTGGTGCTCTGCTTCGGCTTCTCCATATAGATCTCGATCTCATCATCCTCCGTCATTTGCTCGAGTATTGCCAGTCTCGTTCGTTTCTGGACGAATTCGAGGCTAGTGGGGACCCCGTTACTATCGAGGGGTATGATGAATGATTCGATCAGAGCGTCGCCAGCATCTATTGTTTCTTCCGTGGAGACTCTGCTTGCTTCGGGGCCGATTGGTCGCCATATCAATTTGCTTTCGGTGGCGCTGTCCCGAGGCCATCTTGGGAGCTTGAATAGACTTTCGCACCCGCATTGTATGTACTTGAAAATCGCCTCTGCGTTTGTTCCCAGTCGTTTCCACTCTGGTTCAGGAACGGAGAAGTCCACGGTTGGCACCGGGATGCGAGCTGTTGCATCAGCTGCGTGGAGTTGCTCTTGCTCGATCGTCTTCATTGTCAAGTCCGCCGCATTCGCCAACTCTTCTTCAAAATGATCATCCGAGAAGTTCTCAAGAAACTCGGCAGCCAGCCCTTCTAAATCCATCTGCTGGGTCACAAAGCTTTCAAAAGCTTCGTGTCCAGGTAGGGACAGCTCTTCAAGCGGAGACAAGGACAGTATCGGTGGCTCAATTTTTTGGTCGTCGAGAAGGCTCTGTGTTGAAACTTCCCGAGAATTCGTTTTCCAAAATTCCTTTTTGTCATCTTCTGAAATCTCCGTGTCCAGGAATTTGTCGAGGATTGGTGATGTGGGCTCGCTCCACACGTCCCCATACTCTTCAAATATTTGCTCTTCCGCAGCTCTCAGATCATCAGCAAATATGGAAGAGCTTGGATCAGAGGGTATGGGGATCAGGTAAGCATCATCTGGAGCAATAGACTGGTCCTGGGTAAATTGCGGGCTGATTGGCAACTCGAGCTTTTCTAAACCTGGGTTCTGTCGTACTCCTTGTCAGTCAAACATGTATAACAGAGTCCTTTACTTGTGATGCCGACATTAGGAGAGCCCGGCATGTAGGGACGAGAATGATGTGGCTGACGAGGCATGATTCCGTACCTTCACCCATTTCGTCCCTTTCACCTCTTCCACTAGAGCATTCCATTGTTCCTCCTCGTCGTATTCGTCTTTCACAACGTCAGCGAGGAATTGCAAAGCGCTCTTTGTGATCCTCAGTTTCTCGTTCTCGAGCTTTCTCAGCAGTTCGTTGGCTTCTAAAAGAGCCGATCCAGGTAGCTGCATGCCCTCGCCAGTGACAAGATCCAGCGGCAGTCGGTGATCCCCAATACGAACGTCTTGCCTGATTGCTAAGTCTTTGAGAAACTCCTTCATGTTGCACTCGTCGTCTGCTCCAAGAATCGGTAATTCGAGCTTCAAATGCCTGGTACTTCTAGAGTCCATCAGCCGCTGTGTCAGCGACTTGACTTCGCCATCCGTGAGCTCGCGGAGGGCCTCATCCCGAAAATTCTGTGCTGACTGTGGAATCTCCAAGTTGCTTTCAAGGTTGGGCCCAAGGACTTCTAGGCTCGGAAGGGAGTTGTCGTTGGTGAATCCGTTCTCGGTGATCGACGGTAGAGTGCTTTGGGCAAGTGGGGCGAGCAGGTGGGAGATGGAGAAGGAATTAAGGCGGTAGTCCTTGATCAGATCCTGCTCAAAAGCATACCACAAGACCTCATCATGGACGCGAGCATGGTCCTCTCCGTCCACGTAAGGCGAGGCGGGTGTCACAAGGTCATGATAGTATCCCTCTGGATCCATGATTGATGCTGATGACTTGATGGATCACAATTGGCTTTTGTTCAGGGTATTGTATACCAACAGGGTAGTCCACATATTAATATCAGTGACGTAGAAGGAATGAGGAGGGCAGAGTCTGGTAGAAGGGGATATGGAGTCGCAATTTTGCTGTCGGAGGGACTTCACAAGATGCCTGCTCTGCAAATGGGAGGTGCGCCACATCACGCTGTACCTGCCCCTAGCATGCCTTTAGTACCTAGGTACATGCGTGACTGCCATGCCCCTCCTGGCTATGGATTTTGACTGAAGCTGATAGACCCCAGAATGATGTTCATAATGCAGAGAAAAATCACAAAAGTGCGCAGAGCCGCTCTGCCTCGCTGTCTAATTCCACGCATACTTTTCGTTGGCAACCCAGTCCACTGCCGTCGTCGGCTCGTCTCCATACCACATCAGGCTCGCGATGCTGTCCTTCTCCCTGTCGATAAAACCATACTCGATTCCGCTCTTGTCCACCGCCCGCCTCAACAGCTCCGAAGGGTTCCACATCTGGATGTCGAAGGATCGCCACTCGGTAGCCTCGGCCTGCGCGACCCTGATGATGGCGCTGAAGCCCTCCGCGACATAGTCTTCCGGGCTGTTCTCGTCCTCGACCACGAACCGCAGGATGTGGAACGTATTCCCCTCGATCTTGTCCAGACCACCATAGTAGCCCCTCGTCCACACCGCCCAGATCCTCTTGCCAGGCTCACCGAACAGGGCGCCCCTGGCCTCGGGGATCTTGTGGAAGATGTGCTTCGTCATAAAGTCCTCGCGCATCAAGTGCCAGAGGATCTGGTCGAGCTCCGGCACCAGCGCCGCGCATACCTTCTTGTCGCTCGAGGGGAGCGCCTTCGCCTGCTGCTGCATCTTCCCCCGCAGGAGGTTCTCGTCCAGGTGGCACAGCATGGCGAGGTCGTGGTAGCCTAACAGCTTCACGTCTGACGGCCGAGCCTCGGCCCCCGCCGCAGCCGGCTTGAAAGAAAGGTGGGTGCTCTCGAATGCTTCCCATCCCGTCTTAGCGTAGAAGGTCTTGCCGATGTCAGAGTACAGCACCGAGAACAGCGATCGTGCGTTTCCGTTCTGCTCGCTCTGGCCCACCTTCCCTTCTGACCACTCCGCCAGGATCGGGCCCAACTCCTTCATCATCCGTGATGCATAGCCTTTACCGCGGTACTCTGGGTTGGTGAAGACAGAGGCCACCCCGTGGGCAATACCGTCTTGCACGACCGGCCCGTCTGCGCCGATCCGGCTGACGAGGGCCCGCTTGCGCAGCGATTCACAGCTTGCGTAGATGGGCCTGTTATCCGGGGGAGCGTTCTTGTCCGTCAGGATCCAGTGTGTAACTCCTCCATTCTTGGCTAGAGGCACCGTCATGAGGAACTCCTCGCGTGCGAGATATTCCTCAATCCTCAGTGCAGGGCCCCACATGGGATGGTGGAGTCCCCAGACATGTTGCAGCTCAGCCTTGGTCGACTGTGTGAGCACCAGATCCGGGTGCTCTGCAGAGGGTAGTCCATTGGCGGAGGAGCCCATATTGGTGGTCAATCCGCCTTGCTGTGACGAGGAGAAAATGGCAATCGTGTTTTCTTTGTCTGGTCTTCGACCTCACTTCGTTCCCCCAAACGGTTGAACGATAGCAAACGGTTGTCTTAGTTACGTTCTGTGAACGGGCTAGAAGTTTAGTATATCTGGCACCGAGCCCGCGTGTAACAAGTTCCCTGGCCGAGCCGAGTCATTCGGTCTGGCTTGGAGGCTAAGTAGATAAGAAACTAAACGAGGAAACCTCACCAACTCGGCCGAGCGACGTTGGGCGGGGACGGGCGGTCTATTTGTGTCTTGGATACTGCCGTTTGTATCCTGGACCTACGAGACAAAGGACCAGGCCACGGGATGCAATGGTAGGGATTCGGAGGCTTAGAGTCAAGCTGGTCGAGGAACGTGCCGGACTCTGATGTGAGATCTCAGTCCGGCTGTGGATCCCTGCATCTGGCAGGAGTCCACATTCCTTCCCAACCCCATACAAGGAAGGTCACCCCGTAGCGGAGAGGTCTGCAGTACCCAGGTTCAAGCTTTCCCTTGTTCCATTGTTTCCCCAGATTCCGCGAGGGCCCGGAACAAGGTCACGCAGGCAGGCGATTCAGGCCAGACGCAGGAACAGAGCTGTTAGGTGCAAGAAGCTGATCATGCGCGTCCTTCGCAGGGCAGTTTCGAAACGTAAGTTTACGTCAAAATTAGCATCTCGAGCCTCCAGGAACTTGGCGGGCCGGTCGTCCTTGAGCTTGCCGTTGCACCACACGAGGAGCAAGCCGGGGCGATAGCTCGAGCCCGGTCAGACAGACGCCAGCGCCAAGCAAGGAACGACGCCGCATGCCAGCATGCCTAAGCCGCTGGTTTCCGGCCTGGGGGGCGTGGAGATACGGGGCGGCGGGCACGCGGGCAGACAGCAAAAAGCTCGCTATCAGCGGAGTGCAGGGTTCTCGACGATCGCGAGTTCCATTCCTGCGTCAGACGGCTGCGGGGAGTCGTTGTGGGATTGGACAGGACGGGCACGACCACACATCCAGGTGGATCCAGAAGTTCACGAGTATCCGGCAACCGCCAATTGTATAAACCTTACTGTCTTGGTACCTAGGTATGTAGATAACATCACCGAGCTCGGTTCTCATTGTACACGTCCCGGTAGCGTTCACCATATTATGCCTTTCAGGGCAATGGACTGGTCGCACGGAGGACCAAGCCAGTAGGCCCGTACACTCTCTCCTTATCTTATCAGCCCAAATGGCTGCTATATGTTCCACAGCACTCAATCGAAGCTTCGCTGCTCCTCCCACACAATTCCTTAGGCAACCATAGCTTTAAATCAACAATTCTTCACGGACAATTTGAGCCTCTTTTGCCATAGGTCATGAGCACCGTCTCAGTTTGCGAGTTTTAAATAGCTTTGACAGGTAATTTGCTCTCCGTCCAGTCTTTGCCGGTTCCATTGTTGAAGGGGCGTTGGGACCCAGAGATCGAGGCAGGTGCTAGATACGTGGGGATGCCGCTCGCATGGTTGCCGTCATTAGCGCCCCGAACGTTTTCTGTCGTGGTAGGAGCAATTGAGGTGGATTCGTCCATCCTTCAGAAAGAGCCAGTGAGTTGGCAGCTCGGGTGGAGCTTCTCCTTCTCAATATCCCAACGCTGTACTGCAACCGTCGATGCAAGGCCAGGACCCGATATCAGCTTCGCACATCTAGGCAGATAAGTGTCCACCGGAAGACCTGCGTAGGTGGAACCTGTAAGTTTGGTGTCAAAATATTGATAGTAGGAATTTGGGGTTCTATGGTCGCATAGTCAGACCTCATCAACTCGGTGTTGTTTTTGCCGGTAGGCTCTATCCTGTTGCCCACACAAATGTAGCAATTCCCCGGAGCTAGAACCTCCCCTGAGCATCAGGCCCCGAATCCATACCTGTTCGCCATCCGACTATACACATGCCAATATTTTATACATTCTGGCCTTGGTACCCAAAATCACCTATATCATCTGTTGATTCCATCGCTACAATTGTCTACTGGTGAATGGCGCAAACCATCCAATCCACTCACTGCTCAATACCAGTTGACCACAGGCAAGGCTCTGGTTGACGTCAAACTTCAGGAAAGTCTGTTACAGGTCGAAAAAGGAAGATTCGTAACAAAAAGTACAAGTCGAAGATCAGGGCACAGGAACTCCGTATCATTGCAATAGTATGGCATCATCAATGGCCGATAGATTGCTCAATGAAGCACAAGAATAGCTGGCTGGCCCATCGCCCCTGCCCACAATTGGAACGGTCTTGCTATGGCCACACTTGGTTAGGCGTTCCTGGAATGGGTGGCTGAGCACAGACCACCTGGCAGGTCCCGAACCCGAGATTCTTCAGGTACCACAGTAGTCGGGTGCTTTCCTTTCTTCCTACCTGGTTTCATTGACTGGAGAGCTTCGCCTTTCTTGTGTTCCTCCCCGTGGCAAGCACAGCTCCAGGCCCACCCCGTTTATTTATGAGACATCCTTGCGACTGGGTCCCAGCTCCCGAGCCACCAGGCACGGCAAACAACCGAGGGTCCACCTTCTCTATGTCTGTCCTGGCGTGGACTTGCACGTCGTCACGACGTCGCGCCTCTGTGAATTGGCAGGGAAAGGATACGATGGGTCGAAAGCTTATCACGCAGCGCCACGATTGCGACAGGCCGGGGTCATCATCTCATCTTAGACGCGGTGGTCTCTGATTTCCTCTGGCTGCTGGTAGTCGTAAGGCTCGTGGGGCTCTTGCACGATCCCATTTCCGGGGCGGCGCAAGGCCTCGTAAGCTGGTCCCGGCTGATTGGCTGCAACCCCTGGACAGACCTGAGATGCTTGCGCAGCGCCAGAGCCATCACGTTTGAGCGACGTCGATGCGTTGCGATGGTCCCTCTTTTTCCCTCAAGTCTTGAAGGAGTCTAAAAACCTCTTGTGTTCTCTGTTTCCCCTAGTTTTGTTCCTGTCTATTCTTGAAGGGCAGTCATCCTGCTCGCCCTGTTTTTATTTGCAGACTTTACGCGTTGATGCCGAACATCCCCGTCACGGAGAGCCCGCCTTGCACTCCCAGCACCGCGGCACTGGGCTGAGCCTCAAAAAAGACACGGGCCTAAGTGGGCCATTCCGCTTTCCCCCCACCATCCGAAGCGTCTTGACACTTGACCCACCCCTGTCTCCTCACGTTCTTTTATTATATCGAGTGACCCTGGGCCTCGCAAGCCTCAGCCCTCTCTTTATTGCTTTCACTTGTTTATTCATTCGCTTACTCTCTTGCTTCCCCAGAGCAACTAACAGCAATTTTCATCTCATCCATTGGGTCTGTGCTGCTTGCTTATTCTACGTTTTGTTACTGTCTCGCTCTTACAACGCCATGCGTGGCCTCCACACGGCCGGTGTCTTACTGACACCGGCTCTGGCAGGAGCTATTTCTCTTGAGGGTGAGGGTGAGCCGAAATTGATATCCATTGGGAATTTAAATGATAATTGTCATGACTGACGTGAATTTAGACTCAATTCCTCGAGCCTTTATCAACGTGCATCTGCCTGAACCTGTCGACTCGACCCCTAGCCCGGACCTGGTTTTCCGATTCGACATCAATGAGTCTCAAGATGCCTGTGGATATGGGAATGTTACTATCAACGGCCAGAAATTATCAGAAGACGGTCATGGCTCCCTGATCATGGACGGCGAACGCGTGGTTGACGCCTCTTGGAACTTCACCTGCGTGACCTGGAACGACAAACCCCAGGAGCAATTGCTGAGCCTGAATATCGAAAATGTCGATGGTCAGGCTGTCGAGGACGTTGGATTCACCCTAAGATTCCAGCAGGTCGCCCCTGTCTGGATCTCGGATGTCGAAGGGGGTGCTTCCATGACCCGTGTTCACTCAAACCGCCAGGGCCAACCAGAACCCCATGACGACAACGAGGAGATGGATCTTGATTCCGAGTTGGCCGAGTTGGACCACCTGAGGTGGCAAATGGCTGAGCTAGCTCACTTACTCCACGAAAAGGAGCACCGTCTCGCCGAAGCCTTTGGATGGGAGAGGCCTCACTGGCCAGGGCCCCGTATTCACGAATGTGACAGCTTGAAGTGTGTCATTGAGTCAATTGCTCACACCGTCAAAGGTGCAGCCTCGTCCATCTATGGAGGCGGTGGTAGACACGGGCCTCATGGCCCTCATGGCCCAGGACCTCATCGTCCTGGCCCAGGCGGTCACCACGGCCATCATCAGCCAGGGCACGGAAATCACACCGACAACGGGACTCATCCTTACCCACCTCCGCACGGAAAGAAACCGAAATTCCCTCACCCACCCCCTTTCTGCAAGTGTGCGCCTCCTCCGCCGCACCACGGTCACCACCTACCTCCACCACCGCATCACGGTGAACACGAGCGTCCGGCGCCACCTCATGGCTTTTACCCACCGCCGCCACCACCCCCACACGGCGACTTCCCTCCACCGCCGCCTCCTGGATTCGGTCCTCCTCCACCACCTCCTCCGCACGGTGGTTTCTGGGAGAGCCTGTTTGGCTTTGTGCACCCCCATGGACCACCACCCCCGATGCCTTGGGAACGGCCGCACTGGGAGCACCCAACTCCGAACGACCACCACGGCCACGGACACGGACACGGTCACGAGGACGGACCGCCACACATGAGCCACGATGATGAGCCCGGCCATGCTGATGAACATCGCGAGAAGGAGCCTGGCCATCAACATCCCAAGGAGCCTGAGCACCTGATGTCTGATGATCGCAAGCATTCCGATGATTTCAAGCCACCTGCGGCGAAGGGCGAGGAGCAAGAGACAGGTAGTAAAAACGACTCCGAGCGTCCTGAAAACTCCAGACCTTCTCGCCCTGACGAGCACCCTCACGCCGACATGCCCTGGGAGACTGAGCTCCGCCGGCATCACGACAACAGGCCCCCGCCGCCTGACGGGCCCCATGATCGCGAAGAATTCAAGGGTCATGATGAATTCCACGGCCACTTCCCACCTCCTCCTGGGCCACCTCCACCTGGCCCTCCCCCTCCAGGCCCCCCACCGCCGCCCGGACCGCCTGGACATCACCATGGACCACCTCACGGTCCGGCTTTCATCCACATCGCCTCAGGAATTGCCTCGCTGGTCCTGGTTGTTGTATTTGGCAGCGTCTTGTACCAGCGCCACGTTCGCAAGTCCATCAGGCCACCCCGACTCCGCCGCAACTCGAAGGCCGCGTGGTACAAGAGGCTCTGCTTCGGACCCAACTACTCTGAGCTTTCTGAAGACGAGGAGAAGGAAGCCATGCTCCGGAACTGTGGTGACTCCGACTCCGACGATGAGGACGACAGCGCCGTCGTCGCCAGGGACATATCCCAGTTCAGGACGGCGGCCGACGTGGTTGGCGAGATGGTTGCTGCCGAGGACGCACGCATGGTGGCACACTCCCGCCAGCCGTCCTTCTCGCCGGCACCAGCACCAGCGTCGGTGCCAATGATGCAGCAACAACAGCACCACATGCAGCAGCAGCCCATGCACCCTTACATACCCTCCCACCTCATGCCAACGAACAACATCCCGATGCCCATGACCATGCCCTCAGGGCAACTAAGCCCGGACCCGGCCACCATGGCCGCAATGGCAGCTATGTTCCCAGACCTGGCTGCTGACTATGACATGGACCTGGGTGACCACGCCCATCACCACCATGGCGGCGTTGTTGGCGCGGGAATGGTCCCCGGCGGCGAGGAGCTCCCCGCGTACCAGGAGGCGGACAGGCGGAGCGAGAGCGACGAATCTGAGATCGCGTCCAGCATGGTGACGGACGGGTACAGGCCGGGTTGCTCTGGGTCGTCGTACACTCCTAGTGAGTCCGGTTCGCAGGGAGCCAGTGACATTCTTGGCGACAAGAAGAACTAAGTACACAAATATGTGTACACGTGTATAATCAGATAGAGATGGGCAGGAGAGGAAGGGGAAGACATAACTACGAGATACCCGACGGTCTATTTAATTTCTTTGCATCTACACCATATTAGCTCCATCCAAGTCCCTTATCTTCTTGGATCACATGTCATCGCCCTTCCATATGTCCGAGTTACACATTTTGTATATTATGTACTATAGCTGATTTTTGCCTGCGAAGCGAGTTGTTTGGTCTGCTCAGATCAGTTGATCTCGCAGCGTCTAAGATTTAATGTCCCGGGGAGCATGGGATGTCTAGCCCCTTCTATGCACTTTGCGTACCTGACCTCTGCCTAGCTTGACCCGTTCTCCTTTTACTTCAGCTCAAGCTCGGACACAGTTTGCCCCGCCAAAGCATCGCAGAAAATTGGGTGCATACGCAGGCGCAATATCGTATTCGCATGCCCTGTGCTGTCTCTGTGAGCATCAAATTCGCCAGCCTCGAACAATGTCATGTTACCCTCATCAACCGATTCAGTTGACCGCCCGAAGTGGAAGGACATGAGCGGGAAAACGAGGTTAAACTCGGCTACTTATCGGGTCCTATCGGATGGACGCCCCACACAAAGCCCCACCCTCCATGACGCTCTAAGCACCTACCAAATCACCTCGACGGAAGCTGTTCTGCGCCGCATGCTCCTTGTCAGTGCCACTGTGCAACCTCTCCATGCGGTGTACTTGATGAATGCTCAGGAGCAGAGAATGCAGTATCTGTATCCTAGAACCACACTTCATCTATCACACATCATCGTAGCCCAATGTACAAAGCCTAGCAGCACCACGGCAAGCCTCCTAGCAAAGGTTACACACAGGTAGCTAAGCTCCAATTGCTCCAAACTTACTTCTCCACGGATCTTCCCGGCCATAGCATTGGACATGCAATACTCGGTGATCAACAGTATTTCTGGAGATCCAGACGTCAGATTTGCCACCATGCTGGCTGCTCCCATCACAGCAGAGAGGGCTTGGAGCCTTACCTATGGCAAGACAACTTTGGCCCAAATGACGGCCCGGTATTAATTGTAACACTGTGAAACGAACTCTTATCATGTCTAGAGGATATCAAAGTAGGCAGTTAGACAGGCCACATGCAACAAAACCTCGAACGATATGTAGCATGACAGGGATCCATCGCACGACAGCCTTCGATAGTCCGGGCAGCTCCATCCTCTCCAGCTTTCTCCCCGCATATCAGTGCCACATAGGGGAAATCAATCCAGCCATTACGACAACGATGGGTCCCCGGAATTGGAAATATGTCGCGTGTCTAACGTCAAGCTGGTCTACCGGTCCCCACTTCCCCAACAAAATCGTACCGGTATGGTTGATTATATATCACCCCCAGTCCATCCCGCCTCTCCAGGCACCTCGGGCCAGACCACTTAGATCTCGTCTCTTGCATACCGCCTGAATATCTGCCCGTAAATATATTTATTCCTTGCAAACACAAGCTCCCTACATAGATATTGTACAAAGAAGAGCGTAGAGGATCAGGGCCGGACGTTCAACACGCTCGACCATCACCGCAACTCCCATATCTTGCACATTGAGCTCTCTGTCACACAACACAACAACATCATGGATCACGCCAGGAATAACATGCACCGCGGTGCCACCCGTGCATTCCCGTAAGTACAACCGCGTGCATCCTTCTCTACACTACTCCTCCTCCCTTTACAAGCTACGTTTTGCCTCTCTACCTCACCCGCACCCAGGAAAAACGAAGGAAAACATAGAAAAGCAAAACAATAAACTAACGACCCTCTCACAGTTCCCGCCACCCCCGCCTCGCCCTCTTCGCCCTGACAGCAGCCGGCGTGGGCCTGGCCATCAAGTACAACGCGGACAACCTGGCCAAGAATGAGAGGGCACAGAGGTCCACAAGCCACCCCAACTACTATGTCTCGGTCGACAGGTCTGGAGGTGGCATCTAGAGAAGACGCTCCTTAGGGGAGCACAGAGAGAAGATCCTAAGAAACATATGAACTCCAAGAAAGAAAAACGTGCGGAGAGCATCAAACAGGGATAAAATACGCCCCGTCTGCAGGGTGCGTACGGCGCAAAGGATATTATACCTTCCTCACTGGCAGCGGCGCCTGTCCACGAGTGTAGCAGCATAAGCCGGAAAGAAGGGCTGGCTGGTCGGCGTTTATATACGAGCCGAAGACACACAATTGTTTAAGAGGCCAAAACAACATGCACATGTTATTTACATACACAAACGATCCTTAAGGCGTTTGGTCTGGCTCCTTGGAAGGCAATGGATACGGCTATTCTTCAATCGAAGCAAGATTCACAAATAGCATATCGCAAATTCCACTGCATATCACAGATTCCAGATAACAAGACAAACCACATGCATTACTCACGTATCCTCGTTTCTCTTGCGTCCCAAAATGCCGGGGTCTTCTCTCAAATGCCATACCAAGACGGACAAAAATCATACACGACGAGCTCAACTCGAACCAGAAATGAAGCAAGCCCAATCCCAAGATGCCGAAATTATGAGAGGGGAAGAAGGAAACGATCACAAGCAATACACAACGCCATCTCACTAATATCACCCCTGGCCATGCCGAACAACAACCAGTTCTATGCACACCGATGATGTCTCGAAAGAAACCAAACAAGAACAAGCCAGTAGTAGCATGCGGGTCGCCTGGATGAGAGAAAAGGGAAATATAGCGCAAGAAACACATCGTAGAACGCCAATTCGTATGCAAGCCCTGCTGCGCGGACCCCACATCTCACGATCAACATCGCCCGTCACCGATTACCGCTCAATAGGAACTCCCCTTGCGCGTGAAACTCGGTCGCCGCTGCTCCGCGTCGGGCTCAGCACCGCCGTCGGACCCGGAGTCCTCACGGCCCTGCCTCGTCTCGGGCTCCTTTCCCTTCCCCTTGTAGTCGCCGCCAAACGTCGACTCGACGGGCGACCTCAGAATGACGCTGTTGCGGTTGGACTTGCTCCCACCCCGCCGGCTCCCAGGCCGCGACCCGCTGGCCTTGCCGACCGAGTTGGCCTTGGAGCCCCTCCCGCTGTTCCGTGCGCCACCGGTCGCCGCGCCGTTCCTGCCCGCGGTCTCGAAAATCGTGTAGGGCGTCCTGAACCCGTCCCCTTCCCCGTCCCAGACGATCGAGCCGCCTTCGCTGGCCGAGTTGCGGGCGGTAGACGGCATTGCGCTTGACCGCTGCAGTCCCCTCATTTCCTTCACCATATCCGAGAAGCCCTCTTCTAGTGTTTTCATCCTCGCCAGCACCAACCTGCTCATCCGGTCTCGGTCGTTGTCACGCTCTCGCTGCGCTTTGTCGGTGACGCGCGCAGCCCCAGGCGTGATCATCCCGGTCGCCATGGCCATCTGCGTGACGAAGCTGGACGGAACGCCCCCGAAGGCGTCGTCTGCCCCAACGCCAGCGAGATCTGACTGGACGTCGAGCAGGTCAGAGGAAGACATGCGACGCGTCTTGGGTGGTCGGCGCGGTTGCGGGTCAGCGGTCATTCCAGTGAAACGACTGATGAGGGGAGCCGTGTGCATATTGTCACGGGGTGGCATAATCGGCCTTGGGCGAGTAGAGGCAAGATTGGCAGGACGCCGCGGTGACTTGTGTCCGGGAGGATTCTCTGCGCCGGGTGTTGGACGGCCGCTTAAAGGCCGAGAACGAGGCTTACTAGGTGGGCCGGAAGAGGAATCATCGTCGTTAGGCGGCAGACGGCCGCTCTTGGGTGGGTTGAAGAGAATCGTGTTCGAGGACAAAGTACGGTTATGCATGCCAGCCCGTTTCGGTGGAGGCGGAGCCAGCTGGTGTGCAGGCGACCGGTTCGACGAACCGAGGGAGGTCGAGATGATGCGGTTGTTGAACCGAGTAGCAATGGGAGTTGTGAAATAGTCGTCTTCGTCCACCCGCGATCTGGTGATACTCCGTCGACTGGGAGCAGTCGCGGCCTCATCCTCGTCTTCATCGTTGGTAACAAGCTCGTCATCCGCATCTTGATCCTTCAATATTCTGCGCTCCACGTGGTCCCTCCGGTCGACTGCGTCCATGGGCCCGTCCACAGTCGACATGAGTTCTGCCGGGTCGCTCATAATCGACCTGACTTCGGAAAGATTTCGAAGTCTAACTGGAGTTCTCTCTTTGCTTCCGTTAAGCCTCCGTTGCCAATCCTGTTGCACGCGGCTCTCGATAGTCGAAATGTTGTTTGGCGACTCAGGTATGGTCTCATTCCGATCCATCCAATTCCTCACGGCGTTTTGAGTCCTCTTGCGCTCGTGCATTCTCTGCGTACGGAGCGAGGCGAAGTCAGGCGTCCTTCGGAAAACCTCCTCCAAGGCACGGTCCTGTTGAAACCCGGCAACCGAACCCTCTCGGATGCGGATGGTTGGGCTAAACAGCGAGGACCTTCCCACGGGATTCATGGACAGTGCCCTGGCCCGGCTCCGTTCTGGGTGCTCGACAAAGTCTGTCGGCTCGAACATCGAAGGGGAGAGGATGTATTTCTCGTAGAGGAATATGCCAAACAACAGTGGGAAGTGTGTGATCTTGATGATGGTTCGGTTCAACCACACGAAGTGGCGCAGAGGCATGAAGTACCGGAAGGGCATCAGCATCCACGCGAAGATGTTGCCGGGCGCAACATAAGAGAAGAGAGACTGGTCCTTCACCATGGCGATTGTATTGATGGCGAAGAGGAATCTAGCGTATTCCGTTAGCTGTGGATACCTACTCCTTGGTCTTTGGTAGCGGCTTACTGATGCTCTTCCTTTGCGTTCGAAGCAATCGACATGAACGAGTTGGTCAAGACAGTGATGAGGATGGTGCTATCAACCTGGTCAGCGGCTATCAGAGAATTGGGGTCCGGGCAGGACTCACACTACCACAAAGTGACAAATAATTAGGAATAGTACCATGAGCGTCCTGTCAATCCAAGTGTACGTAGGCCAGCTAGATGGTTAATGTCAGCGTAAGGGTCCAAGACTGATTATGCGCTTTGAGCAGAGCTCAGGTTAAGTGTCTTGCAGAAAAGGTAGACTCACACGTCCCAAGCCGCCGGAGTGAAACCCATTAGGATCTGGAATATCTTGTATGCCACCTCGGCGGCATCTGCTTTGGTGTTTGTGAGGAAGAAAACGAAGAAGCCGCTGCACGAGATGAAAATCAACACGAAGACTGCAGCCAGATCTACGCTCATGATCCTCATTGCCAAAAGAATCTGAGAAAAATAGGGGTAGTGATCGAGGACCGAGAATATCCGCGGCAGCAGCAGGACTGCATTCGCGGCCAGCACATCGTAGGCATCGACGCCGTGATGCGAGTCGACCAGGAACACCGTATATATGCGCATGCAGTAGTATATAATCAACAGCAGGAGGATTCCCAAGTCGAAGATATTCCAGAAGCTCATGATGTATAACGAGAAACCCTGCTCGGTGAAACCGACCAGCTCATCCATCATGAAGCCAGCGCTCCAGAACCAGAACACCAGCTCGAGGCTGGTGATGCGGTCGGATCTCTCGACAAGAACTGCCAAAAAGAGACAGATCAAGATAGCCAGAGAGCATGTAGAGAAGAACTGCCTGTATCGCGGCACTCGCAATCTGGAAAGCTTAAGCAAAGACGCGTTGCGCGGGTCATACAGAGAGACGGTCCGCCTGGCTGGGATGAGATCCATGCCGGCGGGTTTTGGAGGCTGCAGCCCCTTCTGGAATCGAAGAAGTGGTGTACGCTCATTGTCTCGCCGCTGCGGACTGCGCCCTCTGTAGGAAGTGATGGACTCCCTCAGGTTTTGTCTGTGGAGGTTGTCCGCAGAGGAGTAGAAACTGATGGCGCCATTCCATATGGCTTCAAGCTGTTGCACGACAAGCGGGTGGGCCAGGAAGTGCTTGGCAGAAGCACGTATGGCAACCTCGAGGGTTGAGGTCCTCGCTGCAGCCTGTTTTGGCTTTCCATCCCGAGGGGTGAGGGGCGTCTGTATACCAGGCGCACCGGGCATGCCCTGCATGGGGTAGAAATCATAAGACAGAGCATCGATAAGCTCCCTGGTGGAGTAGTCCTTGAGAAGCTTGATGGCCAGGAGCTCGCAGACCTTGGCCCTAGTGCTACAGGTTCCCGCGTTGCCGGGGTTGAGCTGTCCCTCCTTGGCAAACTGCAGGCAATTTGCCATGAGGGCATATATGGTAGCCCTGGAGAAATGTTGGGTGCGGATCTGCTGCTGCATGGGCTTGACCAGGAATTGTGAGACCTGGGGCGACCTCAGCTGGTCCCAAGTCAGGGCTGTCTCAGTCCTAGACTGGACTATCATCCGGATCGTGTGGGTGATATTGTAGACGGGCAGGGAGTCGAGGTGAGACTCGGAGAAAAGAGGCAGCACGGCGCCCCTCGCGGGAGGACGCCTGCCACCGCGATCCTCGTCATTTGGGGAGACATCGTTATCGTTGGCGTCGTCCTCGTCCTCTTCGTCTTCGTCGTCGTCGTCAGCTTCTGTGAAATCGGCGGTGGCATGTCTTGTTCGAAAGTAGGGTCGGCGCTCGTCCTCGGTGTCATCGCCCGCACCACGGCGACTGCTGCTTCTGATAGACTGCAGCAGGTTCGTGAATGGCAGCATCCTCCTCCTGGCGGGCATATTTTGGCCCGCTCTGTCCATCAGTCCTCCATGAAAGGATCGTATGCCCCAAAACACGGTGGAGAGTCGAAGGTAGGCTGCCTCGTAATACTGCGACAGGGAAATTCCGCAGCTCGGCCAAGTTTTGGGGGCTGTTGGTCGCAGGGGGATCTCGTGGGACCACAAGCTGCTGTCCAAGCTCCAAGCTCCAAGCTCCACGATGCAGCCTCGGGTGGCACGCCGGTCACGCAAAGCCTATGTTTTTGTTTGGGGACGAGGTTGCTAGAACAGCATCGTGCCTGCCAGCAGCGGGAGTAATGGGCGGGAGGAGAAAGATTGTTGACAGAAAGGAATGCGCGCGCAAGCGCGACCGCCCAGGACCGGGAGGCAGTCGTAGTGATTCCCAGGTTGTGCCAGGGAAATGTCGCCCAGGGCCAGGGCCAGGCCAGGACGATAGTGCAAAGCCACTGAACCCACCCAATGGGCCAATGGGCCAATGGGCCAATGTGCAGCGATAGGCCTCGCACTGTAGCATCGGGGAGTGCAACCCCCTAGCTCCACACCGCCAGGCGGGATGCATCATGTATGCATCACATGCACCGTTATCACCAGTAGATTAGTCTCGACCGTTAGCCGCATGCGGAGTCACGAAACATTGTCGGCCGGTCGAGATGAGGTGAAGCCCGCCTCTGGCATGACAGGACTGCTGCGACTGCTGCTACTGATGACACCTGCATGCTGTCTCCCGCACCTCGAAACCACGGCAATTGCTGGTTGGACCGCATCCTCCTCTGTGCGAGCCCATTGTACGCAGTAATAAGCATTGCCGAAGTCGAGCCACCTTGGGGGCTTCGTGATGCGAGGTGCGAGCGGGGCCGCAGCCGGAGCATTCTGGTCTACTGTATACTGTATGACAAGATCCAAACCTGGGCACTCCCGTAGTTGCCTGTCCAATAGTCATGCCACTGGACGTTATCCTTGAATTTAATCCTACCTTGAATTGTTATCCCACAGTGCTGGGCACTAGCATCGCACCAGCAACCTGCGACAGAGGCTCCCATTTGCAACCGCGACGCCAAGTGTTACCCAGCAGCAATCAGAGGCTTCAATGCTGAGACTAAGTACTAGTAGTCTCACTGTAGTTCGCATAGGCGGTGAACAGATGTCTGGTGTGGTGTGTAGACGAGAGTGTTTGTGTGTGTGTGTGTGTGTGATGCGTGCAGGTGTGCATACTAGAGGCCAAACCGTGGGGGGCACAGACGGTCAGCTCATGCGCATGTGAGGATGGTTGGTTACCGGACCATTCAGCCCGGCCCATCACCCAAAGCCCAACATGGATTTGCTATAAGCACCAGTATGAGGGAGAAAAAAAAAAAAAGCAGGCCAAGACCCAATGGTGTAGCTCTTGATCTTATACGCTGAAGACCTTCGTTCCAATTGGCAAGTGTAACGCTGTCTTTTATGGCCACCAATAGCTCCGGATCCGAAGCTCTGGGCCGCCGGGTCGGAGCGTGAGCCGCAATCGCACCTACACCTATGTCATCAGATCTCGGTTGTCCCGTGTGCTTGCATCCCGCACACGGCCACACTCAGCACCTGCCAACCCGGGTTATTCGATGCTCTTATTACAGCATGAACAGCACTCGTAGTGGTACTGTCTGTACGCGCATCGAACGATCAATCACACCTTACCCATGCGTCAAGGTCAGGCATCTTACTTTACTGCCACATGCTGGTCTTAATGAGTGTCCCTAAGTCCAAATGCCAGACCCGGGCACGGTCACAATCCTGGTGAATGCAAGGTACCGCGTCAGTGGTATGACGATGGTGGCAGCAAAATTTCACATTTCTCGTGACTCACATGACCTTGGATCGACACGTCGATTTCGGTAGCAACAACACAAAAAAAAAACAAATACTGCTGTAATTGTTCCACGGCGCTGGTTTGGTTCGAATCCCGATCTGGGCTAGCTGCCCCAGGATCTCGAGTCTCGAGTGTCTACAAGCAGGGATGCGCGATTCATTCCGGCCCCTCCACCTACGCGTCATCCAACCACAGCCCACAACTCGGGTCCAACTCCCTATCGATAAGCCTCTAAGGGCAGAAAATTTTAGTGACTTAGACCAAAAGCTTGGTGGGGAGAAGTTGGGGTCCATTCAACAGCCTTCTGACATCCCACTAGGTTCTTGCCTCTTGCAATTTGTCTTGTCCGTATTTTCTTCTTCTTTTTCTCCTCCCCTCAACCCACCAGTTGAGGTTCTTGACGCCATTCTGCTATACTCAATAGCACCCTGCGGGTGAGACGAGGCTGCCATTGGCTCTACTATGGTCGTGCATTGAGCTAATCGAGCCCTCGTGTCTCAGGAACCACCATCCACTACTCGAGCGAGCCTTGCCGAGCTTGCTGCCATCTTTGGCACCGACTCGTTCAGCTCCTCAAATCGCCTGAGCGTCTAGGGAGACAATTCTCGACACCCCTTCTTCCTATTGACCATGGCTTCCAAGGCCTTCCCGCCAGCCTCGGCCCGCCTCACCGGGCAGAATGAGGACCTATTCTGCTTGGAGCTCGAGGATGGCTCCGCCTACCAGGGCTACAGCTTCGGTGCTCCCAAGAGCATCGCCGGTGAGCTGGTCTTCCAGACCGGCATGGTCGGCTATCCTGAGTCCGTCACCGACCCTTCCTACCGCGGCCAAATCCTCGTCATCACATTCCCCCTAGTTGGTAACTATGGTGTCCCCTCGCGGGAAACCATGGACGAGCTACTCCGCGACCTGCCCGCCCACTTCGAGTCGTCCCAGATCCACATTGCCGGTCTTGTCACCGCCTCCTACTCAGGCGAGGACTACTCTCATTTCCTGGCAACTTCTTCCCTCGGAACATGGCTGAAAGAGCAGGGCATACCGGCGATGCACGGTGTTGACACCCGAGCACTGACCAAGCACATCCGTGAGAAGGGCAGCATGCTGGGCCGCATGCTGCTGCAAAAGCCACAAGGGGCCAATGACCTCCCCAATGGCACCAACGGTCAGGCAAACGGCATCCCACAGGCCATGAAGGACTGGAAGCCGTACTTTGACACCGTTGATTGGGTCAACCCCAATGAGAAAAACCTCGTAGCAGAGGGTGAGTGAAAGTGAAATGGGCCGCGTGTCGACTTTCTGCTCACTTCTCCTTAGTGTCTATCAAGGCGCCAAAACTGTATACGCCTCCCGCAGACATTGCTGTGAAGCACCCGTCTGGTCGGACCATCCGAATCCTCTGTCTTGACGTTGGTATGAAATACAACCAGCTTCGGTGCTTCCTCAAACGGGGTGTAGAGGTCCTCGTATGCCCCTGGGACCACGACATCGTAGCGCAGGCGGGTGAGGAGTACGACGGTCTGTTCATCTCCAACGGACCGGGTGACCCTTCGGTTCTCGATGTTACCGTAAAGAACATTGCTGCAGCCATGGCAAAGAACCGCACCCCAGTATTCGGTATCTGCCTGGGTCACCAGCTGCTCGCCAGGGCTGCTGGAGCCGGTACGACCAAGCTCAAGTTTGGTAACAGAGGTCACAACATTCCTTGCACAAGCATGGTCACTGGAAAGTGCCACATCACATCTCAGAACCACGGTTTCGCCGTCGACAGCAAGTCTCTCCCCTCAGACTGGCAGGAGCTTTTCGTAAATGCCAACGATGGAACCAACGAGGGTATTGCACACGTCAACAAGCCATACTTCAGTGTTCAGTTCCACCCGGAGAGCACTCCCGGCCCACGGGACACCGAGTTCCTGTTCGATGTCTTCATTCAGACCATCACCAACTGCGCTTCGGACAGCAGCCTTCTTTCAAAGCCTGTCAGCTTCCCCGGAGGCACGGCGGCGCAGAACGAGGCAGCCCACCCTCGTGTCAAGCCCAAGAAGGTCCTCGTGCTTGGCAGTGGTGGTCTCAGCATCGGCCAGGCCGGTGAGTTCGACTACTCTGGTAGTCAGGCCATCAAGGCCTTGAAGGAGGAGGGCATCTACACTGTGCTCATCAACCCCAACATTGCCACCATCCAGACGTCCAAGGGTCTGGCGGACAAGGTCTACTTCCTTCCAGTGAACGCCGAGTTTGTTCGGAAGGTCATCCAATACGAGCGGCCCGATGCCATTTACGTCACCTTCGGTGGCCAGACTGCTCTGCAAGTTGGTATCCAGCTCAAGGATGAGTTCGAGGAACTTGGAGTCAAGGTCCTTGGTACACCGATCGACACCATTATCACAACCGAGGACCGTGAGCTGTTTGCTCGCAGTATGGAGTCTATCGGTGAGAAGTGTGCCAAGTCTGCCTCAGCAAGCAACATCGATGAGGCCATGAACGCGGTCAAGGATATCGGTTTCCCCGTTATCGTGAGAGCCGCCTATGCCCTTGGTGGATTGGGCAGTGGCTTTGCCAACAACGAAGCCGAGCTCCTTGACCTCTGCAACAAGGCCTTCGCTGCCAGCCCTCAAGTGCTCATCGAGCGCAGTATGAAGGGCTGGAAGGAGATCGAGTACGAAGTCGTCCGGGATGCCCAGGACAACTGCATCACTGTCTGTAACATGGAGAACTTTGACCCCTTGGGTATTCACACCGGTGACTCGATTGTGGTTGCTCCTTCCCAGACCCTGTCTGACGAGGACTACAACATGCTTCGCACCACTGCCGTCAACGTCATCCGTCACCTCGGTGTGGTTGGAGAGTGCAACATCCAGTACGCGCTCAACCCGTTCTCAAAGGAGTACTGCATCATTGAAGTCAACGCAAGACTTTCGAGATCTTCGGCCCTCGCCTCCAAAGCCACTGGGTACCCTCTCGCATTTATCGCCGCCAAGCTGGGTCTGAACATCCCCTTGAAGGACATTACAAACACTGTGACCCGGTCCACTTGCGCTTGCTTCGAGCCCTCTCTCGATTACGTCGTCGTGAAGATGCCTCGATGGGACCTCAAGAAGTTCACTCGTGTGTCGACGCAGCTGGGCTCTTCCATGAAGAGTGTTGGTGAAGTCATGAGCATCGGCAGGAGCTTCGAAGAAGCGATCCAGAAGGCCATCCGTGCGATCGACTTCCAGAACCTGGGCTTTAACGAGACCTCGAACGCTCTCATGTCGATTGATGATGAGCTGCAGACACCATCGGATCAGCGTCTGTTTGCCATTGCCAACGCGATGCATGCTGGCTACACTGTCGACAAGATCTGGGAGCTGACCAAGATTGACAAGTGGTTCCTTCACAAGCTCAAGGGCCTGAGCAACTTCAGCAAAGAGATGGCACAGTACAACACTGGCGACATCGCTCAAAACCCGAACGTCCTGCTACAGGCCAAGAGACTCGGGTTCTCGGACCGTCAGCTTGCCAAGTTCTGGAACTCGAACGAGTTGGCCGTGCGTCGATTGAGGGACGAGGCTGGCATCATGCCCTTCGTCAAGCAGATTGACACCGTGGCCGCCGAGTTCCCGGCTATGACTAACTATCTGTACCTGACCTACAACGCCACACAACACGATGTCAACTTTGACGAACACGGTGTTATGGTCCTTGGCTCTGGTGTGTACAGAATTGGTTCGTCCGTCGAGTTCGACTGGTGCTCCGTCCGGGCTATTCGCACACTTCGAGAGGCTGGCTTCAAGACCATGATGGTGAACTACAACCCAGAAACTGTGAGCACCGATTACGATGAAGCCGACAAGCTCTATTTCGAGAACATCACTATCGAGACTGTCCTTGATATCTACCAGCTGGAATCTGCAAAGGGTATCCTTGGCGCTATGGGTGGTCAGACCCCCAACAACATCGCCCTGCAGCTTCACCGAGCGGGAGCCAAGATGCTGGGAACATCTCCAGAAATGATCGACTCAGCAGAGAACCGATACAAGTTCTCTCGTATGCTTGACCGCATTGGTGTTGATCAGCCCACTTGGAAGGAGTTGACCAGCTTCGACAAGGCCAAGGAATTCTGCAACATTGTCTCCTACCCTGTGCTGGTCAGACCTTCTTACGTGTTGTCCGGCGCCGCTATGAACACAGTTTATTCCGAGGCAGATCTGGAGAACTACCTGAAGCAGGCAACGGATGTGTCACCTGAACACCCTGTCGTCATCACCAAGTACATCGAGAATGCCAAGGAGATTGAGATGGACGCTGTCGCCCATGACGGTGAGCTTGTTGGCCACTTCATCTCCGAGCACGTCGAAAATGCCGGTGTTCACTCGGGTGATGCAACTCTTATCCTGCCACCCCAAGATCTGGAGAAGACCACTATCGAGCGCATCGAAGAAGCGACTCGCAAGATTGCGGTTGCGCTGAACGTGACTGGACCCATGAACATTCAGTTCATTGCCAAGGACAACGACATCAAGGTCATCGAATGCAACGTTCGAGCTTCTCGTTCGTTCCCCTTCGTCTCCAAGGTCATGGGTGTCGACCTCATCGAGATGGCCACCAAGGCCATCATGGAGGTGCCTTTCGAGCCATACCCTGTGGTTGAGAGGCCTGCCGATGCCGTTGGTGTGAAGGTCCCGCAGTTCAGTTTCTCTCGTCTGTCTGGAGCCGACCCTGTTTTGGGAGTTGAGATGGCCTCGACCGGTGAAGTCGCCTGTTTCGGTGTCGACAAGTATGAGGCATACTTGAAGGGTCTGATGTCCACTGGTTTCAAGATCCCCAAGAACAACATCCTGCTCTCGCTTGGATCCTACAAGGACAAGATGGAGATGCTTCCGTCCATCAAGAAGCTGCAGGAACTTGGGTACAAGCTCTTCGCCACAGCAGGTACCGCCGACTTCCTGCAGAACCATGACATTCCTGTCCAATTCTTGGAGGCACTGCAGGAGGATGATCAGAAATCCGAATTCTCGCTCACGCAGCATTTGGCAAACAACATGATCGACCTGTACATCAACCTGCCCTCCAACAACAAGTACCGCCGCCCAGCCAACTACATGAGCAAGGGTTACAGGACACGAAGAATGGCCGTCGATTACCAGATTCCCTTGGTCACGAACGTGAAGAACGCGAAGATCCTCGTCGAGGCCATTGCCAAGCACATGGCTCTCGACGTCAGCATCGTGGACTACCAGACCAGCCATCGCACTGTTCTGCTCCCTGGCCTGGTCAACATTGCCGCCTTCGTGCCTGGCATTGTCTCGGAGAAGAGCCGCGACTTGGAGGCCGTGACCAAGGCCTCCCTCGCTGCAGGTTTCACCATGATTCGGACTATGGCCGTGGGTCGGGAGGGCGCAATCACAGATGCGCGCTCTTTGGCCGCCGCCCAGCAGAATGGGAAGTCTGGTATCTACTGTGACTTCAACGTGTCGGTCGCTGCCACCTCATCAAACGCCAACCAGATCAGCCACGTTGCTGGAGATGTGGGTGCCTTGTTCATTCCATTCAACCACCTGTCCGACAATATCAGCAAGGTTGCCGCCGTCACTGCCCATTTCGATGCTTGGCCATCTCACAAGCCAATTTTGACAGATGCCAAGCTCACCGACCTGGCATCGATCCTGCTTTTGGCCAGCCTCCACAACCGAAAGATCCACGTCACGTCTGTCACGACCAAGGATGACATCAAGCTCATCGGGCTCAGCAAGCAGAAGGGACTCAAGGTTACATGTGATGTTTCCATCTACTCGCTGTACCTGTCGCAGAAGGACTACCCTCAATGTGACTTCCTGCCGACTCTCGAGGATCAACGCGCCCTGTGGGAGCATCTGAGCGACATCGATATCTTCTCCATTGGCAGTCTGCCTTACCAATTGGCTGCTGCCGCTGGTGCTGAGGTCGATGCCACGGTTGGAATCGCTGATGCTCTTCCTCTGCTTCTCACATCTGTCAGCGAGGGCAAGCTCACCATCGATGACATCAAGAAGCGTCTGCATGACAACCCAGTTGAGATCTTCGAGCTGCACGACCAAGCCGGCACTTTTGTGGAGGTCGAGATCGAGCGTCCTTCTACAGTCTCCACCACCGCTGGCTGGTCTCCAATTGCTGGACGTGTCGTGAGGGGAGCTGTTCAGCGCATCACATTCCAGGACAAGCTTGTCTGTCTTGATGGACAGATCCTCGATGGACCGGCTATTGGAAAGGACATGTCAAGACATGGCGCCTTGCCACCACCCATGTCGCCGCTGATGAAGCCAACCTCGCAAGCTGTGGAGACCCCACGGGCGGCGGATCGCCGCTCCTCAGTGATCGGCTCAGCGCGGCCAATTGTCAAGCCTCGCGGCTTGGACAATGCGCTGGGTCAGTCTTTCAAGAACTCAGTCTTCGAGGACTTCGGCCCTTCGCTGCCTCTCCAATCCTCCCATGACAGCCCTCTGCAGGCGCTGCTGGCCCAGACGCACTCGTTCAAGATGTCTCACGTCCTGTCGGTGACCCAGTACACTCGTGCTGACCTTCATCTCCTGTTCACCGTTGCACAAGAGATGCGGACAGGGGTTCAGCGTGAAGGTGTCCTGAATGTGCTCAAGGGCCGTCTGCTCTGCACGATGTTCTACGAGCCATCGACCCGCACGTCAGCGTCGTTCGACGCGGCGATGCAGCGTCTTGGTGGACGGACTATCGCTATCTCCACGTCAACGTCTTCCGTCAAGAAGGGCGAGACCCTGCAGGACACACTGCGGACTCTTGCTTGCTACGGAGATGCCGTCGTTCTGAGGCACCCTGAAGAGAGCTCGGTCCAGGTTGCAAGGAAGTTCTCGCCGGTGCCAGTCATCAACGGTGGCAACGGATCCAAGGAGCACCCCACACAGGCCTTCCTAGACCTCTTCACCATCCGTGAGGAGCTGGGTACCGTGCAGGGCCTGACCATCACCTTCGTCGGAGACCTGCTCTACGGCCGCCCTGTGCACTCGCTCGTCTACCTGCTCCAGCACTACCAGGTCAAGGTGCAGCTCGTCTGCCCCAAGAGCCTGTCACTGCCGCCGCAGGTTTACGAGCAGCTCGTCAAGTCAGGTCAGCTCCTGACCGTGTCGGAGACCCTGACCCCCGAGATCTTGGCCCGCAGCGACGTCCTGTACTGCACGCGTGTGCAGCAGGAGCGCTTCCCTAGCAAGGAGGAGTACGAGGCGGTCCGCGGCGCGTATCGCATCGACAACGCCACGCTGAAGCATGCCAAGAGCAGCATGATTGTCATGCACCCGCTGCCCCGGAACGAAGAAATCGCGGAGGAGGTGGACTTTGACCCCCGGGCGGCCTACTTCAGACAGGTAAGTCTCTCCCCCCATCCGGACAAAGCTTGTATTTGCTGACTCTTTGGTACAGATGAAGTATGGTCTCTACACCCGCATGGCTCTCTTGGCTCTTGTTATGTCTTGAGAATCTTGTGCTGCTGTGTATTTAGACTGACTTGCTTTTTTGCGTGTTACGAAAATTTCTGGACGGGTAAATCTGGTACCAACAGGATGGTGCAAAGAAAGAGAAAAGCATCTGAGAGTTCGAAATGGTTTCCACTCTTTTCTTTTCTCTTCGCGTTTTCTTTTTATAAATTAGACCCGTAAAAGGTCACAGACCAACGTATACAAAGGCATCAAGTAGACGTAAATGGGGCTCGCGCTCCGACTTTTGGTTAGGTTTATGAGTGAATACGCTGGGCGTATACGTTAGTTATGTATGTATGTACGTTTTGTATACGTTGTATGTACGTTAGGTGTTTGGGTGGCGTGTGTTTTGCGTTTGGGGTGTTTTGTTTGGGTTTGGGCTGGGTTTGTGTATATAGCGTGTTCTGTGCTTTCAATGATACCCCTCCAGTTTCTTCTCGCTCTTCTGTTCCATTGTTTGCTGTGTCTGAATTTCTCCTCGAAGCTAAAACAAATCGAAAAGTCGACAAGCCATAGCCTGGTCGATCACCCACACCAACAGTTCAGCTGCGTGTAGTTCAAGAAAAACAGACTGCGTTTGAGCTTTTGGTGGGGGTACGCGACGATGCAGTGGCTGTGAGCGTCGGGACACAATTGCGCTGCCCCCCATCTGGAGCTCAGCCCTCAGCCCCAGTTCGCAGGATAGCTGCACATGCATGCAGTGCAACCCGGGCAAACAGGTCGGATAATGGCACATCATGGAAAGCAGTGGTCGTCAAGCATTTCTACCCCCTTCCACAAGCCATCTTAGCCGGCCGCTAATCTGCAATGCGTTGATGGGTCGACAAATCAGATTGTTCGCCTAGAACTTCTGCTCAGGGGGCTGGATGCCTCTTGGAGGGTGGTAGCCTATGTATACAGGCGCGCGTTGACGTGCAACGTGCACAGCGCAGGTAGAAAAAGAGTGCTCATGTGTCCTGGATTTCCAACGAGGCTGGCAGTTTCGTGACCTGATCTCCCTCCGCATTATTTCTGCCTGTTCTTATGCTGTTTACGAATCGGCGTTCTCACCAGCGTTCCACCTTGTGATTCTCTGCTTCATCTACAACAACGGGCACGGCTCCGCCAGTAAGATGGATCCCTTCACGGCGTTCGGGCTGGCTGCAACTGTTATCTCCTTCATTTCTTTCGCATCTGACCTCATCAACACCACTGTCGACTTGTATCGGAGTGCCTCCGGAGCAACGGCCGATCTAGTTGCACTTGAAAAGGTCTATGTGGACCTCCGGGGCCTGGGTAGCAGATTGGAACATACCTGCCAGCAGCCGATTGCTCAGAACAATGCAACAGTTGACCGAAGTGTCGAGAGGACGATGCTTGCCATCAAAGGCCTCGCCGAGATGTGTAAGCAGGATTACGATGAGCTCTTACGAGTCACCGACTGTTTGCGGCCCCAGGAGGATGGCGACACCAAAAGCAAATGGGAAGCTTTTCGTAGGGCCATGGATAAGTTGTTGAGAGAGGGCGACATCAAGAAGATAGAGGATCGTCTTCATCAGAGACGTACGACGTTGACGCTCCATATCTGCTCCATTTCTGGGTATTGTCTTCGCCGCACTCCTACGAGATTCACTACTAAACAAACATTTAAAACTGACGAGTCAGTAGTTTCTACTATAATGGGAAGTCGAGGTTGGAAAACCAGAGCTTCGATTTGCAAATCGACCAGAATACAGGGATCGAGGACGTGAAGACCTCGTTGACACGATGTGAGCAGATGCTTGCAGATGTTCAAAACGGCAAGGGCCATAAGTTGACACAACTGAGCGACCACGAGTTCCTCGGTCACCTTTTCAAAACATTGCATACTATCCAGGATCTTCAAAGCAAGATGCAGCGTTTTATCCAGTCCCTGCGGTATGAAGCTCGCCCTCGTAGACATGAGGCTATTTCTGAAGCCCATGAAGAAACATTTCGATGGGTTCTCAGCGACAACGGAAGCGAGGACCAAGGCAGAAGTGCATTTGCCCAGTGGCTCGAGTCAAAAGACGGCATTTTCTGGGTTGCAGGGAAGCCAGCTTCCGGAAAGTCTACATTCATGAAGTTCGTTGCCGGTGCTGCACAGACACATGAGCTTCTGAGTCGTTGGGCAGCACAAACCATTCTTGTCGCGCATTATTTCTGGAGTTCTGGAACGACGATCCAAAAGTCACAAGAAGGACTTCTACGATCATTGCTCTACGACATATTCCAGCAATGTCCAGACCTTATCCCTCTGACGTGTGAAGGACGGTGGCGGCAATTGGACGACCCGAATGCGCCGGGTGGGATTTGGTCATTGGCCAGCCTGATAGATACGTTGAGAAAGGTCACTATGGAGACGTCCCGCAGAAGAATTAACTTTTGTTTGTTTATTGACGGCTTGGACGAATTTGAAGGAAGCCACGAGGATCAATATGAACTGGTCTGTCTCATCTCTGCCCAACTAGCATTTACTCTTTCCTTGTCCTTAAGGTTTCGCGATCACTGACCCTTCTCTAATCTTGGGCAGTGCAAAATGCTATGTGAGATGTCACAGTTTCAACACATCAAGCTGTGTGTATCAAGCAGGCCATGGAACATATTCGAGGATGCATTTGGCGCAGGTCCGAAGCTGTACATCCATGATTTGATGCGGAACGACATACGAAATTATGTTTCCTGTCGTCTTCGCGAACATCCGCGGTGGATCGATTCGCCATATTCAGACCAAACCGACGATCAGCGGCTGATCGACCAGATTGTAGAGCGCTCCGACGGGGTTTTCCTCTGGGTGGTCTTGGTGACGAAACTGCTGCGCAAGGGATTGACGAACCGAGATCGCTTCACAGACTTGTGTAGGAGGCTGGAAAGTTTCCCGCAGGAGCTCGGTCCTTTATTCAGGCACATACTGGATTCTGTGGAGCCCATATACCATGCGAAGACGTCTGCCATGCTCCAAATTGCGCTTACCGCCGAGAAGCCGCTACATATGCTTATGTACGACTTCCATGACCTGGAGCATGACGATGAGTATTACTATCTGAAAAGACGTGTCGAGCCACTTACTGAGGACGATATTTCTGACGTCAAGAGTCGTATACCCTACTATTTGGGTAATAGGACACGGGGCTTACTTGAAGTCTCAAACTCCGGGGAGGTCACCTTCCTCCATCGGACCGTGAAGGATTATCTTACCGAGCACGCCCTCTCGATTTTCCAGGAGACGCAACTCCCAAGGGGCTCTTCACGTGCATTCAGTCCACACCTGAGCATTCTGCGCGCCTACGCGGCATGGGTCAAATGTACGGCTCCAGATCTAGTATGGCGACACGACTTCGCAGATTACTCCAGCAACAAAGCCACGGACGGCATCACGCCAAGCATCCTCGAGCTGACAACGGATTTGATACCATACGCCGTGTATCTAGACCCACTGAGCCGGTGGGACCCCCGCATAGGTGAAGTCCTCGATGACATAGAAAACAGCGTCGCAGGCCTGATATCTCGGACTAGGTCCTCTGCTGGCTCCTCACGCGGCGAGGCGTGGAACGAGAATCTGATGCGGCATGAGCATAGAATTGGTGTCGACAGAATCACATTCCAGGGAGACTATGCATGGAATAGTGCGCTGTTCTTCCGGGAGAGTCTCACCCAAGCAGGTGTCACCAACTACGTTGCCGCCAAGGATCTGAAAGAGCCTATGATCTGGGTGCCACAGACCAACAAGAGATGCTTGGGCGACAATCAGCATCGACACACTGATCTAACTCGGCCTTACCACTTGGGAATTCTTCTGAATATTTTAGGGTGGTTATGGAAAGTATACTTGATCATTTTGAGACGTTTTTTGTTTCTGTTATGCCCATTCTTGTACAGCCTGAGCTCATTTCTCGTTGAACGGCTTCCGCACTTTCTCACTCGCTCATTTATGATCCCGCTCATGTCAGCTTTGGTGAAATTTGTGTACGAGAATGACTGCTAGAGTGGCAGACTTTAGGATTTCTTGCCTGTATGCTAGCTTACAAATTGCGAAGCGAAACTCACTGCTTTTATCGATAGAACACACTTACTATCGATCTGGTTCAACAATGAACAAGGACTTTACTGATCCTTTTGTATTTCTCGCCTAAATTGTCACTCCTCCCCCATTTTTTGTTTTGTCTTTCCTAATTTGAGACACCGTGCAAGATACAACCAATCTAGAAACTTCGGGCTCTCGCACAGTAGAAAGCGCGATTAAAGGGTCGAAATAGAAATAGATTAATCCAAGGCTTTCCATACTTCAGCTTCCTTCTCACCACTACCCTGAATTTTCATGTAGCAGGGTGGTAGGCTAGATACACTTGCAGAGCTCCTTCGACTACTTGTGCCACCGTCAGAACCAAGGCAACTGTGGCGACGACGAGACCAGCAACCCAGAAGGTATACCACTGAGGCCCGTTGCGGCGGTCGTGCCACCACTGCGACATAGTACTCGGTGTCGTCTCATCATATGCTTGCTTCAGAACAACTAATCTGTCCCGCCAAAACTTAAATCTTTCGATGCGACGTTTACTGGTAGGAAGGCTCCCACATCGGCTCAGATGTTCATCAACGCAACATACATACTCAATTTCGTGGCTCTTATAGAGGCTTTTCAGCCACTGTCGTTTATTGCGTTTTGAACGCCCTGATTCGCTGAAATCGGTTTGTGGGAAAAGGAGAGCGATCGTCATGATTGTCTCCTCGGCTAGTCCTGCTGGTAACAGAGTTCTTGTCGTATGTCAGCATAAATACGTCCCCTTTTACGAGATCAACAACTGCTGGTACGTACTGTTCGCCTTGTTGCTTCAGGTAACTGACGTGATGGAAAACTAGGATCGCTGTGTCGTCATCGACGAGGAGCAGATGGTCCGCAAGGTTGTCAGTGAACCTGATTGTGATGCCTCCGACCTTGCTCAAGCTCCAGGCATCAAAATTCTTGGGGAGCCTGAGGTGCTCGAAGGTCAGTACTGGCGGCTCGTTGAAGTGCTCTGCGATTCGACTTCTCAATGTTCCCGAACCCCACTGAAGGTGGCGGCGTGAGTTGAGTTCATTCGGAAGAGTCCCAACATTGATAACGACAATGATTCTGGCAGCGAAATCTATCATGTGGTGATAATCTTGTTCGGACAATGGTTTCTCTCCGGCCTTCCGTAAAACGTTCGACTGAGTGATTATGTGCTCTCTCGGCTTATCCTCTCGAAACATGTTGAAGAGATCAGTAATATCACCTGAGTAGTGAGCAAAGTTGAGTCTACCCTGCGCAAAATCTCTCCACTGTGCATGGCAGTACTTCTCGTAGGCCTGCTCGCTCGAGTCTGTAGCATGCCAATCACCACACGCAAGCTGTCGAAGACAATTACCTATTCCTCCAACGCTTCGGTGTAGTAATTCGATTTCCTCCAGTTTATGGCTTGACATGGTGTGATTTAGAGAGTCCGTGGAATGCGACTAGTCAATTGCGCGTCCTGACATGGTTGGTGTTGACATCACCTGCGCACTTTTTAAAGATGATCCAAGATGGTCTAGCCCCCGATTTATCAACATTTTGAAGTTACACAACGTCTAGAGCAGGCGAATCTGCCTTGGGCACCACCTTGGCACCTCGAAGCAAATCCTGAAGGCGTGGGCGCGTGTCATTGGCAGAGTGCGCAAGCCCTGTATGCGGTAATGCGGCACCGTAGCCTCACTTTATCAACATGCTGACAACGGCTGACGCTCCCATTGATTCGACTCTCAGTCAAGAAGGTGGCATTCAAGGGTGATCCCGAAACCTTGAATAGTTCCATTGGACACACGATTCCAATCTCCATGACAATACGCATCTCGGCGGCGTCCACGTTGTCCACGTTGACCCTGAAGCGGCGCGAGATCTGCGCCGACGAAGAGCAAATGGACAACAAGTACAACGAGTCTCGGGACCTTGAGAAGTCCCAATCATCTGATTCCATTGGACATGTTCCAAGGCGAAGCAAGAAGAGCACCGCAAAGGATGAAACAAAAGCCAAAGACCAGCAGGACTTATCGCCAAGCATACCAGATGCAATGCAGAGCCTAACGTTGCACTCAAAACACCATGATCCGGTAACAGATTGCAAGTGTCCACGTCGACACGCCATCTCATTGCCTAACACGCCGACTATTAGCTTGTTTAATTCACCGCAGGTCATAGATTCTCAGCCAAGAAAACCCTCGTCGAATGCTACCCGGGTAGTACCACCTAAAGACAATACGCATCGAATCTCCGAGCAAAAGAACCAGGAGGAACCTGCGGCTGTCAAAAGTCAGCCTGAACTCTTTATCAGTCCTGAGCCTGTTCAGAACTATAGCGAGAGCCTCAGCGGGAGTGCGTTACATTCATCTACCATCGGAAGCCTAAGACCATTTCGCCGCAGAAAACCTCAGCCGTGGCCAGACCCTCAGCTTTCACTGGGACAAATGATTGAAACAAGTCATAAAAAGATCAAGGGAAATGTATGGGCTGCGGATGGTCGGGCTTTGGATCTGTACCAGGAGCAAATCCGCCCTCGAATCGAACAATTACTACACAACATCGAGCCACCCCAATGTGCACCGCTGATTCTCACACTGTACATGATTGGGAAGAGGGAAACAACCGCCTCTCCGATCATCATGATCATTTGTCGCGATCGAAAGGTTCGGAAGGACGCAGAGGCCATCATACGAGGAAGCGACGTTTTGCAGCGATTCCCTCAAATCGGACTGGGCAACAGCGTGACTGGACTAGAAACAGACTCGCCATCGTTTCCTGTGACCGGAAGAGTCTCCATAAACTCCATGGAAGCCCAAAGGCCCTTAATCATCGAAATATATACCCCTCAGGAGCCTCTTATTGGACGTCAACTGAAGTTCGTCGAGAGAGCAGAAAGCGGGGGATGTGTCCGAATCGCTACGGGTGGAGCCTTTGTCCGGATCCAAGAACACATATACCAAATGACAGCCATTCACACTGGTCAAAGGGTCATTGACCTTGATTCTATCGCACTGGTCCACCTCAATTCAGATGACGGTCACTACGACGGCCAAGTTCAAACCGCCGATGCAAGTGATCTTGAAGCATCACAGCTTGACTCGGACTCTGACGAGTGTGAATATGATGGACAGTCCGAAACCGAAGGTGAGAGTGATCTTGGAGAAAACCATACAAAGGGTATGTCACTTGAGGGAGTGACCGCCACTGAAATGGAGATTGAGTTCCAGTCGCCGTTCAAGGCGAATGGTGACACCGAAACAATTTCGGAGCAACATGACCAGCAAGATGCCGAGGACGCGCAAATTTCCTCCCATCGCAGCAAGGTCGACTACTACCTGGTGCGGCTTCCAGCAGAGGAGGCTTCGAAGGCAACCAATACGATCGAAAATCCTCAGGACCGTCACTCACTCCATGTCACAGACTATGGTGCGCCACCAGACTTGCCCACCGAAGTAATTGTGGTCACATCGTCCCACGGACATGAGCTTCCGACCGGAACGATCCTGCCTGGTAGCCGGCGAGTCAAGATGCACGGTTTCCACGGCTTCCAAAACCTGCTTATGGCATGCCTCTCGAGCCCAATCCAATTGGGTGACTCGGGGTCAGCTGTTGTGGATGCCAGGACAGGATGCCTCTACGGCCATGTCATCTTTGGTTCGTCACCGGACACAATAGTGCATATTGTGCCATCTACTGATACCTTCGCCAATATTTTTGAACTATACGGAGAGCCTCCATCTCTGAATCTTACCGCCTTGACCTCCCAAGAGCGAAATCTTCCGGCGCTTCACCAAGAACAGAATTGTCTAAGTGCAACTGACGAACGGGAACCACCGCCACAATCACAGATGTTATCAGAGGATAAGTCCTCGCCCGAGCTCGAGCCGGGGAAATATGAAATTGAAGCTGGCGGATCTAAAGGTATATCAAATCTCATATCCATGATGATGACCTTGTAACCGAAGCGCAGATCTGACAATTGGGTGGTGCAACATCGTTGACAAGTTGACGTTTAGAAAGCGAAGTCATCCTTTCAAAAAATTGCCATGTTGGAGAGGTGAAAAACTATAAGATCAGACAGTGTAGCACAAGGTCAATTTACTCACATTCTGATAGGTATTCCAAGTAACGTGGTCTGAGCCCGCGTTGTCCAAAGACCGATCCGATGGGAAACCTTCCACAGCGTTCCTTGACCAGCTTCCGACAGGCTTCAGACGATTTATACTTATCAGAAAGGAAACGTATCATGCAACATGCATGTAAGATATTTGAAGGCTATTGTTACCTTGTGATCCAACACTGACATCCGCAGACCGATCCTTAACTATGGCAAGTTGGGATGCGAAGATAGCCAACTAAAGCCACGGAACCACGGAATCGTTTACGATAAAGGGAATCAGCCAGCGCTTATACAGGGAGAACCAGAGCTTGGATTTTCCTCTATCTGTTTCGAGTCTTCGTCGAGTCAACGCGTGAACAAATACGCCAGAGTGGACTACAGCAAACTTGTGCACGTCGAGTATGATGTGAAGGTCAAGTTCATTGGTACAATAGCGCCTGAGCACTGGCCGCGAGTTACGAATGCTGTCTTTAGCTGTTGGAGTAGGCAGGCAGTGCCCGAAGAAGCCATTCTGCTTCGAGCAAATGCAGCCCCCACAACCTCACACTTCGTGTATCCGGGCTCAGCCTTACGCAAAGGCACAGGCGGACCAAGTCGACATGACCATTCATTTGGGTTCCAATCAATAACGGAAATCGGCAATGTTTTTTATCCCAACGACGAGCATCGAATGGGAAGCAGACTGTCCACGGAAGGCAGATTGTCCACGGGAAGCAGATTTTCCACAGAAAGCAGATTTTCCACGGGAAGCAGTCTATCCGGGAGAAGCAGTGTGTCCACGGGAAGCAGTCTTTCCACGGGAACCAGGTTGTCCACGATCGCCCCACAAACGAACAGAACTGACGAAGTTGATGTCAGGAGGCACGAGCAATAAGCGTAGGCTACATTCCGATAAAATCATGAGACAGGGCGTTGGTGGACATATTATCAGGCAGCAAGGTGCGGAAGTCTGCACCTGTTGCGGAGTTAGGAGAACTCTCCGTGTCAGCGTTGGTGCGATGGTTTTGTGGAACTGCCTGGGCGGTTGAAGTAAGAGCCAAGGGGAGTATGGGATGTGCCATGGGGTTTCAGTTTAGCTATGTTGCTTGACTGCTGCTGATAGATAAAATGTGCGGGTCTTGTAATTATCTCTAGGTTGATAGAATCTTCAGAGTAGATAGGACCTGAACCGGTCCAGACCGTGGTCTCGAATATCGCAATGGGACCTATGGCCTTAACACAGATTCCCTTCAATGCCCCTGAATCCACCCATTCTTTGTCAAGCAAACCACAATGCCTGCGTAACGTCGTAGAGAACCTGAGCATGTGAGTTAAGGCGGCTGATAGTCAATTGGTATTTAGTCATTTACAATGCTGTTAATCTGATGCAACTTGTCCGAACCTCAACGGCCCAACAGGAACGGCGGCACCGACCCCGAAAAGCTCGACCGAGGACGGCACCCCTCACAGAAACTCTGACACACATCCTTGCATCGTCACAGCACTAGCTGTTACGATGAGGGGCGGGAATCCTGGATTTCCCAGCACTAGGCAAGACTGGCCAGTCCGAAAGTTTGGCCCAGCTTCCGGCTAAGCGGCGCCTGTCCAGTGAGGTCCCGGCAGTGCGGCACAACTGATTGAGAGCTTGCGTGGAGAACCAAGCACAGCCTCAGAAAACAAGTCGGACCCGGGACGTGACGTCAGCGCCCAGGCTCACGATGATGCAGCACTGATGATGAGGCCCGTCTGAGGGTGCTGATTGTGCTCAAGATGGGTGTGTTGTATTCTAGAGTTCATTTTGATCGTTCTAGACATCTCACCCTGCGTGGCATACATCAATTGAGCTGTGGCACGCTATTCTGGTAGCCCATCATCACCCCAGACCCAGAGAAGCCCAGGCCATGTGCCACTGACGTTGTGATCGTCCCGATCTAGCCGAGCCGCAAATCTTGGCAAAAGCTTGGCCTTCTAGTCCCTCCTGCAGGTCTGGTCCGTGGCCGTGGTCTCGGTGGGCCCCCGAGGTCAGTCGTTGCGGCAAGAAGGTTGCCATCCTTATCCCACTGCTGTCTTGGCTTATATCACTGCTTCCCACAGCGGAACTGTAAAAAGTATTCGGCTATTACGGCTCTCATTATGTCGGACCAAAACACTGTTCAAAATACTGTCCTCCAGAACATTGGATCTGTGGGTGACGCGGCATACCAGACCTTCGTAGAGTTCCCTTACAGAGCCGTCACTACTCAGCGCCTAGCAGACCTCCCGGCCAAGGACGAACCGGAAATGGGAAGTGTTCCTCAAAATACGGAACGCCATGTGCAGAAGGACGAGCTCACAAGCCCGGTCAGCGACGAACTGCTGAAGCTGCTTACCTCCCCGGAGAGTGTTTCGACTCTACTTGCACAGGATCCGTCCTTGAGTCCTGGAGAGGCGTGGAAGAAGCTCTATGATCACCATGTCGGCAAGCTAGGCGAGCATCATACAATTAATGACTCCGGGAAACGCTTGGCTTCTGAGGAAGCCCTCCGCAAGGCGGCAGGGGCGGGGCACTGGGGTCCGACTCAACCAAGTGAGCTGTTTTTGAGGGTGAGTGCTCGATAGTTGGCGTTTGGTGATAAATTGGTCAATCCACGATACTGACAGACATAGATCTACCACGATGCTATAAGCACATTGCACGATGACCCTAGAAAGGCAATGGTCAGCCCCTCGCTTATGGGAAGCTGTGGCGTGGTTCCGTTAACTGTCATATCTACGTGAGTGGTTCAAGTACTGATCGCTCTTGTTCTTGTTATGTGATCTAATATCGTCTCAGAGTTCCGGATATCGTGAGACACATGTCGAACTGTATTGTGCGAGCCGAGAGGGAGTTCTTCCTTGCTACGAACTTCTGGCAGAACAGTGATGCGTCCAAATTCATTACGGATGCAATAAAAGAGCTCTCCCGTCGGGCGGGAGAGAGAGGCACCAAGATTATTGCGAAGATAATATATGACAGAGGAAGCCCGAAGCAGCTGGTTGAACCACACTACGTCGTTCCAGTGAAAGAATATACTGGACCAAAGGTCGGCTTACCGGCGCCGGAAGAGATCCCCAACATCGACCTGCAGGTCATGAACTACCATCATCCCCTGCTCGGGACATTTCATGCTAAGTACATGATCGTCGACAGGAAAATGGCAGTGATACAGAGCAACAACATTCAGAGCAACGACAACTTGGAGATGATGACCCATCTCGAGGGCCCGATCGTCGATTCGATGTACGACATGGCGTTGCTCTCTTGGCACAAGCGCCTTGAGCCCCCACTGCCGAGCTACAATGCTCCAGCGGCTAAAAGTGGTATCTCGTGCTTTACAGACTCACACGCCGGGGTCTTCGGACCCAATGGTTCGATTCGCGGACACCATGCCGTCGTGGATTCTGAGAAGATGAAGCCGCGTGAGGCATACGCTTACACTCGGACTGTGCCACAGCCGGGTAAGGTGGACGGGGAGACAATCGAGGCCGAGAGCAACGATAGGAGCCGCTCAGACGCCGTGACGGGGCCCAGCACAACTTCCAGTGTTGTTCCAGATGGCCATAACCTATCAGAACCGGTGACACAACCGAGCGGCGACGGCAATATATCAGACCTGGATCTTTACAATGGGTCGGACCCGAAGACATCAGCTTTTCTCAGCGACGGCCAACAAGCAAACAAGGAAGCGCCAGTGCCGCCGTCGACCGCCGAGAACTTACCGGAATCCACGACTGACAACTCACACTGGGACCTGGACATCGCCGGCGAGGTCCTGAGAGTACAAGCAGCGGTATCAGCCAAGGATGGCGAGACGACAATGCAAGCCGTAAACCGCCACCTTAACAACACCATCAATGCCGGGTTCCCACCCGACGCCCCCGAGTGCTCCCCAGAAGACAACATGACACCGTACATTCCCCACCCAACCCACGAGCCCTTCCCTATGGCCCTGGTGAACCGGGCCCCCTACGGCCCGCCAAACCACAAGTCCGTCGTGACGCCCCAGAACGCAGCCTGGCTGTCCGCGCTCCGCAACGCCAAGAAGAACGTCTTCATCCAGTCGCCCACGCTCAACGCGGCGCCCCTAGTCCCAGCAATCGCCGCGGCGTGCGAGCGCGGCGTTGACGTGTACTGCTACATCTGCCTCGGTTACAACGACGCGGGGGAGCTGCTGCCAATGCAGGGCGGGCACAATGACATGGTGGCACACCAGCTGCTCACGTCGCTTTCTCCCCAGGGGAGGCAGCACCTGCACTACTTCTGGTACGTGGCCAAGGATCAGACGAAGCCTATCATCCAGGAGAAGAAGAAGCGCAGCTGTCACATCAAGCTCATGATCGCCGACGAGCATATTGGAATAATGGGAAATGGGAACCAGGACACGCAGAGCTGGTACCACAGCCAGGAGATCAATGTGATGTTGGACAGCCCAGCCGTATGCCGGGCTTGGATTGATGGATTGCGCAGGAACCAAAACACGCATTTGTATGGTGCGCTGGACAGGGAGGCTGGAGTGTGGATGGATAAGGACGGCAAGCAGGCTGAGGGTGCTATTGGGGTTGACCCGGGGAAGTTCTCATGGGCCAGAGGTGTGGTGGGTGCTGTGAAGAGGCTTCAGGGCACTGGTGGGTTCTAAGTATGGGGCTTGTTGCTTTCTGGGTACACAATGTGTTGACCGAACAGGAAACATGAGTGCAAATTTTTGTGCTTGATTTTAATTGGGGATGTGGCTGCTCTGAGTATATAGTAAGAGGCTTGTAATTGTGTTAATCAGCGCTTGTGAATACACGATCACCCACACAATCTATACTTGAATAACCTCCCGCAGTACCTACTCCCGAAAGATGCCGTCTTCATAGTCCTTGACCTTGGTGACCAGAATCCCTACTTCAGACACACTGAGAGTAGTACTGGTTTGTAGCCGAGCAGGTGCTTCCTGACGCGCAGCAAGTAGCACCGGTCCATCCAGTCCCGCCACACTGTCCGTACTTAGCAGCACAGGAGCCACCTGATGCAGCGCTGGTGGTCGTTGATGCGGCGGAGGAGGTCTTCGTCGACGTAGCGAGCGTAGTGGACGAGGTGGCTGCCTTTGATGTGGTCTGGGGGCTTCCGCCGCCCGAGGCACCGCACGTAAAGGGGTCGGGGCCGGGAATCGTGTAGGTGGATGAAGAAGTCCTTGCAGGCGTTAGTTTTCTCCAGATCATAAACAGTAGATGAGTTGTCAGGCGTGTCTTCTTACATGGAATAAATGTTGATCAGCAGCCCGGGGTCAGTGGCCTTACAAGAATGTCAGTGATTGGGTTTCTTGGAGCAATTTAGATGTATGCGAACCTTGTAGATTCCGGGGATGCTGTACGTCGCCGGCGTGGAAGCTCCTGTGCCTCCTACAACATTTATCTGAGCACACCTGAAAGAGATGCTGTCAGTATCTGAATCGATAGTAGCCCATGGCACCCAAGGGGACTTACTCCATATAGAGCTGAGCCCCGCCAGACGACCCAGCGGCGTGCAGCGCGATCATCTCCGCTCTTAACAAGTATTGCCCTGGGGCGATGCAGGAGGGAATAGTGATTGCGTGGATACCACCATTGTTGATGACCTTAGATGTGCCCCATGTGCCTGCATTGTAACCGTCCTGCTGGATCTTGAACCTACAGGGAGCGAAACGTCAGCACGACTGGGACAACTCGTTGCTTGCATCTCTCGAAACTAAAAGACTTACCATCCACCACCAACACCCGTATCCGTCAAAGCGTTATCAACCTTCTTCATATAGGCCAGCGTAGGTCCCAAGTGCGAGGCGTCCATAACATCGTTCGACCCCGAGGTCAACGTGTGCCTCCAGATAGCATTCACCGTGGATCCAGCTTGCACCGTGATGACCTGGCTGGCCGAGGCTGGATCGTTGGGTGGTCCGTTGCAGGCAAGACTGTTTGAGGTGACATCTTGGATAGGTCCGTCGTAGGTCGGAGTCCTGATACCGTAGCTGACTGGATTCGTCGTGCCACCGGCCCCGAGTTGGACAAAGATGGTATGTGCCGACGCAACAGAGGCGCTGAAAAGGAGGGAAGAGACCTTCATCTTGCTTGTCACTGGTGATCTCCTGCCGATGTCTGGCCAAGAATTTACTGGTTGCAGGACCGGTGTGATATCGAGATGCTCCTGACCATACCAGAATATTCAAGTGCACAGGAGCATCCACCTATAAGTATATATAGCTGCCATGAAGTCGAGGCCCAAGCGCGACATGCCCTTCATCTCCCACGAACATCACGCGGCGGTCCGGGCCAGTATCTTCAATGTCGCAGTCAGATTAATTTATCCAGCATGAGCCATGCCCTCACAGCACGGTGGTGTGTCCGCGCTACCGGAGAATCTCGCGAGTAGGGGCCAAAAGGGGCACCGGAAAGAAACTCGCTTCCTAATCGGAAGGTCTCCCCCCGTCGCTAGTTCTTGGCGAGGGTGTACAACGTTGAGTCCCCACGCGGCCGGGTCGCAGCCAACGGCGGACCATGCTTGGGCCTAGATCCCCGGAGAAGCTTGATTGACTGGTTGTCTGGGCAAGGGAGTGCGGTCAAACTCGAGGCTCGTGCAGATGCTTGATGTGATCACCTGCGGTTATACTGAGCGCTAGGCCGGCTCCCTTCCCGACGTTCAGCGTGAAGCAATCGTGATCGTGAAAAAGGAAAAACAGGTTATGTGTATGATTTCCAATGCCTTGAACGGGTTCTCAGACACTCCGAGAAGGGACATCTTCCTATCATCGCTTGATCAGGCATTTTCCGTTCTTGATCAGTCCAAATATGGTAGCGAAAGACGATTGGGATTGGCCAAGATTCCATGGTGAGTAATGTCTAACCCGGGACGTGACATGAACTACAGGCAAGGATGTAAGATAAGGGGTTTGACAGTGCTCTAAGCAATAGTGTTTTCTTCTCTGATTTTTGCACAAGATTTATTGTGATCATGCTTGACGGGTTGCCAATGCTGGGCTAAAACGTAAGGCAGCTAGCTCTCTGGCAGATCAAAACGACGCAATTGATCGTAATTGAGACTCCATGGTCAAGACTCTCATTCGTGAAGGGATGTCGCTTGATGCGTTCTGAAATACTGACTGAAGAGTGGCTTTCACAGAGCCTGTGATGTTAGGAAATTTCAACGAGGGAACCATGACCATTCTGACCCTGCAGACCCATTTGCGAAGCTGACCTGCCAAGTGGTGGGTGGCTGACAGCTGGCTTATGGTGTCGACGGTGTGGTGACAGACAGAGATGAAGACGGCAAAGTTCTGAGAATTGATATTTCCCAATTGAGAGAAACATCAAAGATGAGAGACGCAATATGAAGACCCGCAGCAAGATATCAGCTGCCCAAGCTAGGATAGCGAAGGGTTTGTGGGCAAGAGACGAGCACTGCTCGTTTGGCCTGCTAAATCAATTTATGGAAAGATACCTGGGTACTGGTGACGCGCTTGAGCGCGTTGCGGGGAAACCTGTGGGGCTGCATGGCAGTCAAGCCAGGCCCCGGGAGCTCCCCCACGCCGCCCGAGCTTAAGCACTTTATCTCCGTGATCTGCATCACAAGCCTTGACTACAATCTTCAGACGGTCATGGACTCTCCAACGTCACCAGATTGAAGCATTTCTTTCCATGGCCACCTAACACTCCTTTCCCTCACCCCAGCCCGCCGACTGCCAAGACTCCCTCACAGCTGGACAATGGCGTATATTGCACCCATCCACCGGCCCAGCAGCATACGCCATGCTTTGCGGGCGAGGATCTTCGACGATGAAGAGAGCTTGGTGATAGCGTAAGCATCTGGCGCATCCTGGCCGCCCACCCCGACGATTGCTAACCCACGCGCAGAAAGACGAACCGGCTCGAGATATACGGCCTCGTCGAGAACCAGCTGATCCTCCGACACTCCAACGTCATCAATGGTACCATCTCCATGCTCCAGAAACTGTCGCCAAAAGACAACGCAACGGACCTGCTCTTCGTCGGCACCGATAGGTTCCAACACTTCACCCTCGCTTGGAACCCAGACATAAGACAACTAGAAACAATACAATTCAACCAAGATGTCGGCGAGAGGTTCATGCGCGACTCTCAGAGCCAGGACAAATGCGTGGTGGATCCGACAGGCCGGTTCATGGCCCTGCACCTATGGGAGGGAGTCTTGACCGTGGCGCGTCTGCAGTCAAGAGGGCGAAACCTGAATCAAATCGACTGGATGGAGCAGCCACGTCTTTCGGAGCTCTTCATCAAGTCCAGCACCTTCCTCTACTCCGAGACGGGACATCCCAAGATCGCCTTCCTCTACCAGTCACAGGCCGACGCTCCCGATGCAAAACTCGCCACGTACCGCTTCACCTCCGACGACAAGGATACAAAGGCATCCAATTTCGACCCTCTGAAAGATCGAGAGATCTCGAAAGACGTGGCTGACCCGGGAGCCGCCATGTTAATACCAGTGCCAAAGGTGGAACAAGAGAAGAGGCACAACTTCCGGCTTACCGAAACCAACAATGCGAAGGCGTATCTTGGAGGTGTTCTTGTTGTTGGTGAGACTCGCATCACTTACATAGACGACACTACCCAAGCAGAGGTCACAGAGCCGTTGAAGGAAGCCTCGATATTCGTCGCTTGGGCCCCGTACGATGAGAGGCACTACTTGGTGGCGGACGAGTACGGCAGGATGTATCTGCTTACCATCCTCACCAAGGACAATACTGTCGAGGTTGACCGGTTGCAGATGACAGTCATCGGCAAAACATCTCGAGCGAGTTGCCTAGTTTACATGGACAACTTCCTCTTTGTCGGCTCGCATTACGGAGACTCTCAATTGTGGCGGGTTGATTTTGAACAGGACTCGGGTCGCTTCCTCCAGCTGGCTCAAGTGTTCCCCAACAACGCGCCAATACTCGACTTTGCCATCATGGATATGGGTAACCGCGAAGGCGACAGTCAACTAGGGAATGCCTACTCCTCAGGCCAGGCTCGTGTCGTCACGGGAAGTGGTGTCCACAAGGATGGAAGTCTGCGTAGTGTGCGAAGTGGCGTCGGACTCGAAGACATCGGAATCCTCGGCGAACTCGAGGACGTCAGGGGTTTATTCTCTCTGCGATCTAGTGGCTCCGACAAGGTTGACACACTGGCCGTCTCGTTTATAACGGAAACGCGTGTGTTCAGGTTCGACTCGACCGGAGACGTCGAAGAGGTGGAAAGCTTAGAAGGCCTGACCCTCGACGACCACACACTCCTCGCGGCCGATCTCGACAACGGAAGGCGATTGCAGGTGACTACCAGCGCCGCGCTGCTCTACGACCGAGGCAGTGGAATGAAACTCGCATCGTGGGATCCGTCGACCCACGGCTCGACAATCACAGCCGCCTCAGCAAATTCGAAATGGCTGTTAATATGCGTGGACGGAAAATCACTGATTTCTCTCAATGTGGAAAAGGACCTCGCCGTGTCAGGACAAAGTCATAATAGTGACCAAGACCAAGTGGCCTGTGTTCATGCGTCGCCTCACCTGATTGATGTTGGTGTCATTGGCTTCTTCACATCAGGCAACTTCTCACTGGTGGACTTGGCCACATTAGAACCACAAAAGGGCGAATCACTCCGCAGGTCGGAAGACAATGCCTCGATTCCTCGAGACATTGCCTTGGTTCAAGTTTTGCCGCGCAAAGTGGGGGGCCCGACGCTCTTTGTGGCGATGGAAGACGGCAACGTTGTCACGTATAACGTAGCCGCAGACCTCTCACTCAGTGGGCGTAAGAGTGTGATTCTAGGCACACGACAAGCCAGATTCCATTTGCTAGCTCAGTCTGACGATGTCACAAATATCTTCGCGACCACGGAGAACCCGAGTCTCATCTACGGATCAGAAGGCAGAATTGTGTACTCGGCGGTGACAGCCGAGGATGCGACCTATGTCTGTTCCTTTGACACAGATGCCTATCCTAATTCAGTGGTTGTGGCGACCGATTCCACCATCAGAATTTCCAAGATAGACACGGAGCGTAGGACGCACGTCAAGTCGCTGGAAATGGGTGAGACAGTACGCCGCATCGCATATTCTCCGAGAGAACAGGTATTTGGACTCGGGTGTATCAAGCGCGAGCTCAAGAGCGGAGAAGAAATAGTGACAAGCTCCTTTAAGCTCGTTGACGAGGTTGTGTTCGGGAACGTCGGCACACCATTCCTGTTGGATCAGGCGGCTGGCGAGATAGTCGAATGCGTCATCCGGGCCACGCTTCCAGATTCATACGGAAACCCAGCCGAGAGGTTTCTGGTGGGCACGGGCTTCCTACCCGCAGAGGATGTCCCATCACCAACGGACAATAACAAGGGCCGGCTTTTAGTGCTGGGTGTCGATAGCGATAGGAATCCCTATCTGCTCCTCAGCCACAAATTCAAGGGCGCTTGCCGATGTCTGGCGGTAATGGACGACATGATTGTGGTCTCGCTGACCAAGACCGTGATGGTGGGCAGGTACTCCGAGGAGTCTTCCACATCGGGCAGACTCGAGCGAGTGGCATCGCACAGGCCATCGACATATCCTGTGGACCTTGCTGTACACGGAAATATCATCGCGGTTGCAGACTTGATGAAGTCGATTAGTCTGCTTGAGTTTGTCCCCGCGAAAGATGGCAACACTGCGATGCTGACAGAGCGCGCTCGCCACTATCAATCTGCTTGGGCCACGGCTGTTTGCCACATCGAAGACCAATCGTGGCTGGAAGCGGATGCTCAAGGGAATCTAATGGTACTGAGGAGGAATCCAGAAGGCCCGACCCTGGATGATCAGAGGCGAATGGAGACCGTCAGCGAGATGAACCTGGGTGAAATGGTGAATTGCATTAGGAAGATAGCAGTTGAGACCAGCTCAAGTGCCATGATTGTGCCGCAGGCCTTCCTTGGAACGGTAAGTCACCATGACATCAGGACCAATGTGACTCATGATATTGACATTTTTACAGGTCGAGGGTTCTATTTATATGTTTGGAACGGTAGCATCGCACGCCCAGGATCTCCTCATGAGGTTCCAGTCCAGGCTTGCGGACAGGATACGAACACCGGGTGATATCCCGCTTGACAAATACAGGTCTTTCAGGAACGCGGAGCGAGAGGGTGAGGGTCCTTTTCGGTTCCTTGACGGAGAGGTGCTTGAGAGATTCCTGGATATGGACGAGGAGACGCAACAGGAGGTCTGCAATGGGCTTGGACCCAGTGTAGAGGATGTGCGGAATATTGTAGAGGAGCTGAAGCGTATGCATTAGATTCTAGGGGTCTTTCACTGGCTGTAGCCTACTGCCTCATGTATTGTAGATATGGTAGAAAAGATACCATGACTGTCACGTCTAGTAATTTTCCAAATCGCACTGCCTTCATGAGAAATGAATTCCATTGTTGCTTTCAGCTATAAGTCAGGTCGTACCCTAACCCCCTTTGCACTGATGGCTGAGGGGGGGGTCAATGGGTGGCTCGAACCCGTCAGCCTCGGGTCTTACCGGATGATTGAGTGGGTCCACTTGGCCGTGGCCGTCAGCCCAATCAGATGCAGACCGATTCCAATTGGCAAGGCCTGTTTTCTCAGGCACTCGAATTTCTTAGCTGTCGCCCGGGGCCTTTCAAGCTTTCGCGAAAAGAGCTCATCGTCGTCGACGTCAATCCACAACCCAACCACCCCCACACCTCCCTTCTCCTCACGGTTATCGTCGTCGCCATGGCCTCGCTCACGACCGCCGCCCGCGCCCTCGCGCGCTCTTCCGCAGCCGCCCCACGAACAGCCGTCCGATGCATGTCCGCGACCGCCGTCCGCCCGTCCGACAGCACCTACGAGAGCCCGTTCCGCGGCTCGCAGTCCACCACCAAGGTCCCCGACTTCAGCCACTACGCCGCCAAGAATGGCTCCAACAAGAACCTCATGTACCAGTACTTCATGGTCGGCGCCCTGGGCACGATCACCGCCGCCGGAGCCAAGTCCACGGTTCAAGGTGAGCCGACACGAGCAACTTCCGGGAGCAGAGAATGCTGGGTGGTGACGACACGAGGGTTAATCAACATTGGCTGGAAGGAACGTTGGATGCGATATGAATCCCGAGGCTAACGGACGCGACGTGCAGAATTCCTGAAGAACATGTCCGCATCTGCTGACGTCCTGGCCATGGCCAAGGTCGAGGTTGACCTTGCATCAATCCCAGAGGGCAAGAACGTGAGTGCACCAGGTGCGATGTCTACTTTTGGGGGAGACCAAATATCTGACGCGTGAGGCGCCGTACAGGTCATCATCAAGTGGCGAGGCAAGCCCGTCTTCATCCGACACCGTACCGAGGCCGAGATTGCAGAGGCAAACAAGGTCAACGTCGCGTCCCTACGTGACCCTCAGCAGGATGACGACCGTGTGAAGAAGCCTGAGTGGCTGGTCATGCTGGGTAAGCATACTACCCGCCCGATTCCCCTATGGCCCTTCGACGGGAGCCAGTCCCGGGGGCTGGCACCAGTGACATCACATGGGCATCAGGCACGAGCTTGGACTAACACGTAAAAGGTGTCTGCACACATCTGGGTTGTGTGCCAATCGGCGAAGCTGGTGACTTCGGCGGTTGGTTCTGCCCTTGCCACGGTTCCCACTACGACATCTCCGGACGTATACGCAAGGGCCCTGCTCCCCTCAACCTCGAGATCCCCGAATACGACTTCCCCGAGGAGGACAAGCTTGTCATCGGTTAAAAGGCTCGTAAAGAGCGGGTGTATGAGTATGGACGAGACGGTCGGTGACGGTCGCCGCCGCCACCCCGTGAGATCAAGCGGGCGGAGGCGACGTTGTCACTCTTTTATAGACGGCAACAGACAGCGAAGGAGACCGGGAGAGGAAGAGATACATCGGGGCGGGCATTTTCTAGACTGGCTCGCTGCAATGCCATTGTACAAAAGCATTCGAGCAGAGAAAATCCATACAAGACCTTTTCTATGTTAGCCGCCGCCCGGCAATCGATCGTGTGTGATGTCATGTCCTTTCGATCAAACCACGACCGGAACAGTTTGACTACACTGATAGATGATAGATGCCCGATGTTGATAAGACTTCGAGAAGCTATATGGAGTGGAACCAAATTTTGACCAGCTGACATTTCAGGGTTTAGAGTTTCTGTTGGCGCCTTCTGGTAGGGTTCGTTTCAGAAAGTGCCGGTGACAGTTTTCTCTCGCCGGCGGCTACTCCTTAAAGAAGATCCCGACCCAAGCTTTCCAGCGGCCGCAATCGACCTCGCTTCAGGGCAGCCAAGCACACACACCAGCATTGGCGCCCTAGGCAAGATCGTCGACTCGGCACGGCAAGCCGACGCCACCAAGCTTCTTCAGCAAAGAGCCCAGCCAACCCGCTGGGTCATGGCCGCCTCTGGCCACCGTTTGAGCGCCGATTCCTGTTCATGCAGTGGGATGACGGCGGGTTTCTGAGGCATGTCATCCTGCATGACAGGACAGCCCACGCATGATTTTGTCACCATGTGGAAATAAAGTTCATTCTGGCAGGTTGGCAGGGCTAGAACGACAGATGCTGCCGCAACTCTGTCATAGTCCCGGCGCGCTGGGTGTGGCTTGATTTGCATTTTATTTATGCTTCTGGTGGGCGTTTGGCTACTTCTCCTCCGAACCGGATTTTGGACTTTCTTGGCCGATGCGTGTCGGGGAAGGCAGACTAAACTGCCTGCTGCAGACTGCCATTGCCAAGGCGACCTCGCTATCGGGCGTTTGACCCAGCGTCGCTTGCAGGGTGCTAAAGACGCCCAGGCTGCGCTCTAGAGATGTATTTTGGTCTACACTGGTGGCTGAGGATAAGAATCGTCTATATATATGTACGCAAGCGCCAAGTCGAAACCATCAGTGATGTTAGTTGACGTTATTTTGGACGGTGAGAATGGACCAAAGGGCGCTGCCAAGCTGACACGAAAATACACGTATGGGTTTGGGGTGGTTAGTGTGTCTTCGGATATGCCAGACCGCCTTGCTTGGGAAAGCGCATTTTGACAAGTGGGGGGTCCGCATGAAAAGATCTTGGTTGTAGGCCCGTAGAGCAAGATCTGTGGATTGGACATTGGGAGTGAGTCTATGAGCATTAGGAAAAGGTCACGAGCAAGACACGCGATGTGAGCTTTGGTCGGTTCGGATTCTAACCAGCCCACTCGTGACATTTTCCTCCTTGCAGCAGACTCATTTCTTCTCCACGATGGTCCCATTCCATCCCATATCGCGTACGAGATCGCTAGCATTGATGATTTGCAAAACAGACGTTCCGGCGATCACAACGCAGTGTTCATGGGTTCACATGACTAGCCATGACCTTGACTCTATCAAAGGCACCCTGGGCGATGGGGCCGAAATCCGAAGCAGGCAAGTGGAGATGTCACCCTTGAGAGGAGGTGGGCAAAAGCTGCGAGGCACTGCTTGTCAGAAGAATAGCCCGAACGTTGCGAAATAGCCACTGCGTTGGAACAAGCGCCTACGAAAGGGGGCGTGGCCGCAAGCTGGCCAGCCCTGCCCGCGTGGGAGAATTGAGGCTCAAAGAGGCTTTCTGGGGTACCCCTGCATAGCCAAGACGTCGCTTAATCAGCCGCTTGACCTCAAGTGCCTACCGACCCCTGGCCAAGATGAGACGCCGTGTGCACGATCTACGTCTGATGTCTGGACCTCGGACGAGAATGCATTTTTCCTCTTGTCCCAGCCAATTCACCCGGACCGGACGAACACCTACCCAGCAGGCACACACGCCCACCTGCCGCCGTTGTGGCGATTGATTTGCGCCCACCCCCTTCGAGAGCGGCCGAGCAAAATGCCACGATGGAGGCGTGGCTGACTTGCGCGCCTATGCGTGACGTACGTACGACGCGACGACCCGCGCCTGCTCTCGCTCGTAAATCAGTCGCATAACCGGCCTGTCGTGATCGGCACACATGTCGGCCGAAAGACCAGGCAGGTCTCGTTGCGGTGCCTTGAACCCCGCGGGTTTGAGCTCATCGACATCAAGGCTCAGAAAGCTGGGGTGGTGGTGCGCACTGAACGTTCCAGTGTGCCGAGAATGAAACGGCGCGGTGAGGTTCTCGCGGACCCGCCATCACGTTGAATGTCCTCGCTTCAAACTGCCATGCGTCGAGGACGACAAGGAACAAACCCGCCTGTCGAATCTCAAACTCTAATGAGAGAGTTTGCTCCCGCAACTCTGTCTCCGGACCTGTCCCTGGCCCTGGCAGCTTTTGGCAGCCCTGGGCGCCTTCGCTCAGGCTTGGCGGTAGATCTCTGTGCCCTCTAGCCGAACCACCCCCTGTCTGCAGCTACCTTGCAGGGGCCCCATACTGGCCCCTCTGGTGATGGTTTCATTCCGGCCCTCAGTCTTGCCGGCGATGGTGAGGATTCGTCCAAGGGGCTCGTTGTGGGCTCGTCATTGGCGTCTGGTCTCCTGCCGCTAGGTGGAATTCAGGCCCGTGATGCCACAACGCCAGGCAGGGTCCTGCGTCTGATGGTAGTCCGATGCCATGGGACGGGAGCCCTGGCTGCGATCATGTCCCGTCTTCTTCTTCTTCTTTTCCGATTCCTATATATCCTCTGAGAAGTCTCGAGGCTAACATTCTTTTTCGTCCCGTCTTGTTCATCCCACATTCACACTCTCTTGAGGCTTCATTCTTTAGTTCTGCGAACATTTACAGCTTGACGCTCTTTAAATAATTCAACAGGCCGGACCTTTTCTCCATTCGAAAAAATACCCTCTTTTTACGTTCGCCGTCGCTAAAAATGAAGTACCAAGCTACTATTGTCGCCCTCGCGGGCCTGGTTGCTGCTCGGGAGTTGCCCTACTCGCGTATGGCTAAGCGTGAGGTTCCTCAGGAGCACTCCCACGAGGCTATCCTCCGCAATGTCAACACCAACCTCAAGCTGGACAACCCTCTTGAGATCCAGGATGCCGTCTTCTCCCTCCTCGGAAACGCTGCCGCTGCCAACGGTGCCCCTAACGTCGACAACCTTGACTGCCTGCAGCAGATCGTCGCCGACCAGGCTTTTACCAACGCGAAGGCGGCTGGCGACGTTGACGGACAGGCCAACGCCATCATGTTCCGCGCCCTCGAGCGCAACACCGGCAAGGTCGGCCTGGCCTCTGTGCTCTGCAACGAGACGGCGCAGAACCCTGAGATCGCTGCCATCACCCAGCACCAGGACCCAGCCTCTGCTGAGGCCTCGGGCAACAAGCAGATCGCTCTGGATGTCGCAACCCAGCTCGCTTCTATCGGTGCCGACCCCAACCTGGCCATCCAGACCGGCACCTTCGCGCCTGGTGACGTGAACGACAACACCGGCGCTGGTAACACCTGTGACGACGCGGACGATGCTGTTGGATGCATCATCTCCCAGAACCTGCTTGTTGCTGATGTCACCGAGGACGAGATCGCGGCCGCAGTCGGTGGTGGTGGTGCCGCCGCCGGTGGTGCCGCCGGTGGTGCCGCCTCCAAGGGTGACGCGGGCGCAGCCGCTTCGAACTCTACAGCAGATGCTGCAAGTGGTATGTTCATCCTTACACTTCTCGACATTGAGTACTAAAATATACTGACTCCCTCTAGGCTGCACGAGACGTCGTGCACGCCGCCAAGCTCAAGGCAACAACGTACAAACTTTCACTGGCAACCTGGGAGGAGCCGCCCCTGCTGTCGTTGACTCCGGTGATGCCAAGCGTCCTTTCTCCGTGAACGGTGCCACCTTTGTGAACGAGGGCGCCGCTATCCAGCGCAGCTGCGCCGTCCAGCACAATGCCTGCGCCAACGCCGCCAACTCGGGCCAGGGTGACTTCAGCGTCTCCGACTGCGGTACTCAAGGTATGTCATGTTGCCATCCCATGTCAACCTACCAAAACCTACATGGCCGGTTTACTAACTACTTGTTACCAACAACAGAGGACGAGTGCAACGCTGCCGCCAGCGCCAAGAAGCTCCGCAGGACCGCCCGCAAGCTCCGCGTCCGCCAGGCCAACCTGGACTTCGGCTCCTGCAGCAACCCGGCCATCGAGTTCGCCGCGGGTCTCGACGGCCGCAAGGAGGAGTCGTTCGCGCCCGCCGACTCGGCCGACTTCAACCACGGCAGCGCCCTCAACATCAAGGTCATCTCCGGCTTCATCTGCGGCCAGCTGCAGAGCAAGTGCAAGGCGTCGGCCGACACCGTCAGCACCTGCAATGACGCGGCCAGCGCCGCCGACGCCGAGACCGGCCAGGCTGCTGCTGATGCTTTCAACTCTGCCCTGGGCGTCTCTGCCTAAACGGCTTTGCTCTGGGGCTGGGCTGGGGTGGGTTGGGCTGGGCTAACGATTTCCTTTTTTTCTGGAGGTGTGGACGAGACGTTTCCATTGTTTCTTCGGTTTCATGATGTGTACACTACTTTCTACGAGGACAAGCCTGTGTGATGATGTCTTTTGCTCTTCGCCGGTATTTGCGGTTGGTGAGCAAGGCGCGACGGACAGATAGGAAAATGTGGAAATGACTTTACGCCCCAGACTATTCTACCGTGTGAATCTGCTTAGTCCATCTGTTTGTCCGAACCCACCGCTATGATCTGTGCCAGTTCACAGAAGTGAGACATTGCAACCTTGTCTTGCATGTGATGACCCCTGCGCCGTTGAAAGGTTCCTTTGTCACCTGCCACCCTGAGACGACTGTTACCCCATGAATCAATCAGACGTACATTACTTTTCAAAACAACTTAATAGTATATAGCTTTTCAATCAAATGTACGGGCCGTGCTCCGGACTTTTCTACGGCCAGTTTTCCTGATATCATTGATCCAGCGATCAATCAACAGCAAGTAGCGACTATCGCGGCGGACCGTTCAGAGTGGCGGATTAAGCTGCAATTTTGCTCACTCCTACACCATAGGGGTACTGTTTTGAGCGCGAGATAACTTATTGCTTGACAAAGTGCCCTCAGATACTGCCAGTGAATCTGCCAACTTTCAGAGCACTCTGAGTATCAGAACAAAGGAAAGTCACACAGGATTGAGACACAGTCTCGATATGTCCTTGCGTCGGAGAGCATGTAGTGTCTATCATTCCGCGCCAAACTGGCAGTTCCGCCTTAGGCATACGCAGGCACTCCAATAGGTCTCCCGGTGAGCCCAAAAATGTGAAGCTTTAGTTAGCTCTCTATAGGGTTCATGGCGTTTGCGCCATCATGGCAAGGCACCCAAATGCCTGTGTTTGAGAGGAACTGTTACAGATCTGCTACGGAAGAAGCTCGCGATCACCAACGGCCTTAATAGCTTTTCTCCTCTGGTCACGTTGATAATCATGATGCCATATTCGTCCAACGTGGCGCTCCCTTCCGAGCCAGAAGGTTGGGATCCTGTCGAAGTTCTGGAGCTTGAGAACCCAGTCACGAAGAGATGGTCGTGTCCAACCATGACCCTGAGGAATCGGCGCTGCGAGAATGTTGTGGGCCAGGAACGCAGCATAAAGGTGAAGAACATGATCAACGAGATGGCCATCAAAGACGCCGCGGTGATTGTAAGAGACGAGAACCGAGAGTTGACAAACTTGGCCGAGACTATGCTCTGTCTTTTGCACCGCCGGGCTGCCGACAGCGATGAGAAGATCAAGAATATCGTCGCGCTCTGGAAAAACTACATCAAGACTTCGATGCGCTCTCAAGCCCAGGCATCAGCACTCAGATACATCCCACAGGCTTCAGCAATTGCGTATCAGCCAAGCGTGGCTGCAACTGGGTTGAGGCACACGAACATCCGACCTTGGCCTACGGTGCTCGATGCCTCTCCCATGTCATCACCTCAAAGCCTAGCACCGCCTCCAACGCGACCACCTCCTGCTTCCAACTACGGCACCACCTTCGACACCGACATTCTCGCGCACCTCACGGGCGAATTCAACCGGCTGACGCTGGAGAATCAAACCCTCAAGCAGACAAACCAAAAGCTGCTGGCCAAGAACGCGCGGCTGGTCGACAGGGAGAAAGCAGCTACCACAGAGCACCGCCGCACGAAAGGCGAGCTTAAAATGGTTGGAGACGCGCGCAGCGTCCTCTCCGAACAGGTGGGCGAGCTCTACCAGGAGATCAATCAGCTGCGGACGTGGGAGGACGAGCACTTGGAGAGGAGCACGGCGCTGGAGGACTCGGCGCAGCCGAGCCGCCGGACACGCCGCAGGCGTAAGAAGAAGGCGGCGGCGGCGTTTGTGGTGCCGAAGAAGGAGGAGGAGGAGGATTGAGGTGTGCGATGAGATTTGATGTCTGGCGGGTTTGTTCATCCTCCTGGCTGTTGTGCATTCAGGGATGATCATGATCATTGCACGGTGATCTCACATATTAGGTGTGGTTTTTGTTTACGGATATGATCTTAGCACAGCATGCTGCATCTGGTCTTGATCCAGACATATCACGCTGGACGGAAGATTTGTTTGGATATCAGAACCCTGGGCAGCTGAGGCTCGCAGGTAATTTGGCATTTCACCGTAGCCACTCCTTGAAAGTGCTGGCCACGGGCATTGGACACTTTGTCAAAGCGACGATTGGGATTTCAAAAATTATTGGCGAGATCTTTGATGATGTTACTGCAGATCTGTGGCAGGAGCAAGGGATAATCGAGGTTGCAGAGGCTGAAAGTAACGGTCAACCCCATGTATTTCCGACAGGTGTCGTGGACATGACATCACAAACCTCGGCGAGGGGTCGACAAACTCACCTACTCTTCTTGCCTCAATTTGAAGTAGCTGACACGGAATCTGTTCGGCTTGGCCAGAAAGAAGTTGATTCATTTGAACAATCCGACTTGCTGCCGATTTCGTCCATTTTCCATTGCAGCGACAACACACAACATGATGCCGTTCGTCCCCGTGCTGGCATTGGCGGCCACACAGGTTTTCGGAAGTGCGGTGACGAAGCTGGCAGACGATGCACAGCACGTACTGTCTGATCTCGAGATCAATTCTGCCAAAGAAGTTACCGCAGTCAGAGATGAGTGCGTCTTGCACTGCACATCATTTTCCTCCGCATTATGCTTACCTTTGTTCAGGTTGAAGAAGGCTGAGATCATCCCCACTGGTCGGTCCTCAGCAGCTATATAATTCCATAATCTGATCACTGAAATCGCTGTCTCAAGTCATCGATGAATTCGTACCATCCCTCCTTGTCGGCATAGACTGGCCTTCGAGCAAACATGCTGAGCTAGGGAACACCATCAAGCCCAAGAAGCTGCAGGACGAGCCAACCATCACCCTCACCCGGCCCGAGTCCGAAACGGACACTTGCAGCTCCATCGCCAACGTCACGTACACCGTGACACTGACCGACCCGGACGCACCGTCTCGCGATGACCCGAAATGGTCCGAGATGTGCCACTGGATCGCGACCGGCCTCGTTGTCTCCGATGACGACCAAGACAACTTCTGTTCCTCATCGATGACGCTGTCCCTGACGGATCTGGAGGAAGTCATGCCTTACAAACCACCGGGACCGCCTGAGAAGACAGGCAAGCACCGATATGTCTTGATTGTATTTGTACCCGCCAACGGGACGACGGACCCTATTCACCCGAAGAAGCCTGAGGATCGGCAGCACTGGGGTTATGATTTTGATGGTGAAAGCGTCGGTGTGCGCAAATGGTCTCGAGAGAACGGTCTGGTGCCAGTGGGTATGTTCGTCTTGCTTGCCTCCTCCATCTTCTGTTTGTTTGTTTGTTTGTTTGTGGCACACATCTTGGACCACTTTGCCTCATCGGATTGTGATGCTGACTCTAGCAGCTGCAAACTTCATCTACTCTAAGAATAAGAAGCAGTGATGCCTTTGTTGGTCGTTGGATCTGCCGAATAAGGTATTATCAACTTCCACTCACCACTACGACATCCTTCGCAGCCTTTCACATGTTGAAGAATTTGTGACTCAACGGAACGAGTTTTGTTTAGTGTCCGCCACGCGGCAACAGTATATCTATAGTACACCAGGGGGGGGGGGTGCTCACTGCGCAGACTTCTATAGCGTAGTTTCTTGTATCAGGGTTTCTTTAAATACGGCATCTCTGTGAGAAGCATTCTGGTATAACTACATTAAATTGACAGGTGGAGAGAACGGTCCAGATGACCTAGAGAAGGCTAGCAATTTCTGCCATTTACTGACTCAGAGTGAATGACTAGACTGGAAAACGCTTCCCGCGACTAGTGGAGAATGTCTTGAGCTTCGTATGGATCTATGACCTTTCCCACTCGCCTGGGGGACGTTTTGTGACTGCCCAAATGACCGCTGTGTCGGGTTCTGCTAAATCGCAGTCCTCAAGTATCAGCATACTTGCTTTTGTGTTCCTCTACCAGTGCCAGGGGCTTGTTAAACAGACTTGTTTTATCTGCATACTGCCCAGAACTGTCATGAAAATCCACAAGAGCCTTCTCTTCTAGAGTACTCTGTCATTCCGGCAGCCATTCAACCTGTCGTGTCACTAATCTCCTCCTATAGGCTCTTGAAAGCTCCCTGTGACTCGGGCTCCAGACCTCCCAAGCCAGTCTTGATGAAGGCTTCGAGATCTCGAACAGATGGGTGCGTTGTCTTGGCGGAGATCTGGGTCCAATCCACGCTCTTCTGGAATGCTGCAGCATAGATGAAACCGAGGGTGAGGCTGAACCAGTGCTTGGCGGCAGGAGAAGTGGTAATTTCTGGAAACTGTCGAAACTCGACAATTCCATAGGCGTTGATGACGTGTTGAAAGTGCCACACGCGATGGCTATCGTTGTCTATGTCATGAGAAGGCTTGCCGTCGTGAAGGCTGCCCTCCATTCTGCTGTCGTAAATATCGAATAAAGGCTTCAATCCTTCGGCTTGGAAAAGGCCATAGGCTTGCCTCAAATCTGGAAAGTTTTCGGCAATACAATCAAACAGCATGTTCGGCATGGTGTCGGGGTCGCTCTTCCTCCCAGCAGGAATGATGTTGTTGATCGGTATGGCAAAATAAGAAATCGCCTTCAAGATCTTATTCAAATAGCCATGTACCTCCGGGCTCTCCCTTCCCTTGATCGCGACCGAAGGTAAAACATGCGACCCCAAGTGCCACCATGCTTACCGGTGATCTTCGCAAAGACATTGGAATGTCTAGCATCGAGAGGCAACGACGCCTGGAGATCCAGGAATTCGACCGCGCAAAGACAAATCAAAACTTCCAGCATTGGAATTAGGCACTTGAGGCTTTTGCACTTTGCTGGAGGAAGCCGAAGTCTCGCCACCCCGTCATCATCTCACCGACAGCCTGATCTCGACGCCCGAAAAGCTGCAAGAGCTGGCTGGATCGGCCGAAACCCCTCGAGTCATCAACACAACTTGCACCACCACGCGCGGCATAGCAGATGACTCTCACCTCCAAGCAAACGGCAAATCTGAGGAGGTCCAGGTTGGTGAGGTCAGCTGGCGTGAGCTTACGGAGATCACGAGAAAGACGGAGTGCGAGGATTTCTTGTTTGTCTTGCTCGATGGCAAGATTCTCCATACCGTCATGGTCAAAGCACTCGAGGCAGACACCAAGGCGGCACAGCAACAGCATCGCGGAAAGACTGAGGATGACCAACCAGACATGAGTCCCAGCGAAGTGCAAATGGTCTAATCAAGAAGGATTTTGGTCGCTTTTCAAGGTATGATGATCAGTTCACCGTACGATAGATGGCTCTCAGTACCAAGGAGTTCTGTCGAAGACTGAACATCAAACAACTTTGGTCCACCTCGGAGGTCTGCTTGAGAAGCTCATATACTCACTTATGAGAACATCAGATCAAATGAATAGATTCGCTATACAGGAAATGGCGCACCCCGTTTACTGCCATTGATCAATATATGTCCTCCCGCTGCTCGCCTTTTACTCCGATGCGCAACTATCATGGGTTGAACCCCTCCACATGCTTCGCCCCCTCTACTCCAGAAAACCATCCCACCCGTCGCTCAATGAAACACTCAGTCTGGGGCTTAAGTTTCCCCTCGGCCAGGCTGAAGTCATCCACCGTCCCGATGCGCAGAATGCTCATCCCAGGAAATCCGGACGACACGCGATACATCAGAGTCCCGCACGTGGAACAGAAGTAGTTGGTCATCTTGTTGCCCGAGGAGACCGTCTTGGCCTGGCCCCAGCTGCTGAGATTCTCCTGGCCGCGCAGGTGCCTGAGGTACTTGTCGTCGACGGTGAAGTTGGATGCGAACATGGACGCTGTCACCTTGCGGCAGTCTGCGCAGTTACACACGAATGTGTTGATCAGGCCTGGGCCTTGGGTTGGCTGTGGATGGCGTCAGTGGCTGTTTGCAGTGCATGCAAGTGTGTGCATGGGTTGGGGATGTCAGAGAGCTGGGGGGGGGGGGATTGGACTCACGAATGCTAGCTGCACAGCACCGCAGAAACAGGTTGCTGTTGCCTCTTCATCCGTTGACCAGCCGTCTTCAGCGACAGTGATTGGGAAATTGGCATTGATGCTGTCGGTCGCCATTGTTGAATTGGCTGGCTGGATGTCAATGTGTGAGGAGATACGAATGAAGAGGTGTGTGCTTATGGATGAGGGAACTTCTTCAATGTTGGTAGAGCAAACACTCTTTATATACTTGGTCAGATCCTGAAGATATCGGAGGTAGCAAAGCAACTCCGGTGTCTAGAATGAAGACAAATCATTCAGTCTTGATCGATTACGAAAATCGACACATGCCATGGCGGTTTCAAAGGTGCAGGTTGGGCACATCTATTTCCCCGAATCCTACCCGCAAGCCTAATGTTGCCCTGAGTAAGCACACCAATACTTGTTCCGCATCAGTTTGCTATCGCATTCGAACAAGACAACCGCACGACACAATCCCACTTCCACCCGCTAGGCAACTGTAGACAGGAACAAGGTGATGTCATGGTCATGGCCCCGGAAGATAGCTACATAGGTACCCAAATGCATGCAACCTTTGGAAGGCCTGCCTTAGGTCTCGCTTCCTTCTGGAGAGCCAGAGACGCATCGCGTCAAATGTCCCTAGTTGCTGAGATAGGCCTACATCTAGCTCATGATCGCTCCTTAATTGACCAATCCCCTGGTATATCACAGGAGGGTCTGCTTCTATGGCCTATCTCACCGTATCATTTAAGGATCTAAACTCGCTAGTCGATGCCCCTCTTTCAGAGTATGTCACGATCGATCCAGACCAATATGTACTACCGGCATCTAAGACTGGAATTTCATGAAATTCGTTGATACCTAGGTATAGACACACAAAGATGTAGATATCAAGAAGATCGAGTGCAGCAGATGTTACGCAGTATTTCAGGTTCTGAGAACGGTGATACACTTGCAGCCATTTGGCCACACAGGGACCACCTGAAGGTTGCCGGGGTCTGGACATGCTGATGGGTTATCGCCAGCCAACTTCTCTTGGCCAGGCTAAATACTCACACAATTGCACATGTGATCTTGTTTTGAGACAGACTTCGAAAATCGAGTGGAAAATGTCAGAATATCTGCAGTCTCCAGCTTACAAACAAGCCCTGCATCCCATGCCAGAGAGGCTTTCCAGTCTGTAGTGCAGCTAATTAGTAAGCATAAGAGATCCTATCCCAGCCACGGTGTGTCCTCTCACGCCCTTGCTCGGGGCAAAGCCGATGCTGCTGTGGGATTAATATTCAACCTCGGTCTTCACCCGATTTTGACGAGCCTACTTCTTTTATCTCCTCAGGCGGAAAGTGGCGATAGATGCTCCCGATCGACAAACGCTGCCGGAGTGGTTGCGCCTCTTCGGAATCCTAGTTGCCCTCCAGCTGTTGGCGTCTCTCCTGCTGTACAGCTTCACTCCCTAGACCTATGCAACCAGCGGCATTCTAACGCTGTGGCGAAAACATGAAGGCCCTGTCACTGGCCAGACCACTCGCCCTGCGGGCAGTACCCCGCAGCAGCAGACGCACCGTATCCAGCGTCTCGGGCCCCCAAAAGCTGGCGATAATCGACGACTACCTCGACACCTCAGCCCCGCACTTCTCCCGCATCCCCGCCACCCGCCTGCAGATAGACACGTTCAGGGACACCATCGTGCCCAGTGACGAGGCCGCAACTACCAGACTAGTCAAGCGCCTCGAGCCGTACGACCTCATATCTAGCGTCCGCGAGCGCACCGCATTTCCGGGCCATCTGCTCCGCAGGCTTCCGAACCTGAAGCTGCTCCTCGCGACAGGCACACAATTCGAGGAATTCGACCTTGCAGCCGCAAAGGACCTCGGAATCACCGTTGTCGCGGCCCCAGGGCGCGGGCGCACCGATGACCGCGGTGGCGCCAAGAAACCGGACATCCGAAGCGGAGGGGCACACCCGACCACGCAGCACGCGTGGGCCCTCCTGCTAGCCCTGGCACGCAACGTCGCCGCCGACGACGCTGCCATCAAGGCCTCCGGCAGCGCAACCGGGACCCAGAGGAGCAACGCGGCTCCGGCAGTGTGGCAGAGCAGCCTCGCCACAGGCCTGACGGGCCTCACCCTCGGCGTCGTGGGGCTCGGCCGGCTCGGCGCGGCGGTGGCGCGCATCGGGCACCTGGCGTGGGGCATGCGCGTGACGTGCTGGAGCGAGAACCTGACGCAGGCGAGGGCGGACCAGATGGCAGTGCAGGTGGGACTTTCGCCGGACGAGGGACCCGGCGGCACCAAGACGTTCAGGGCGGTCAGCAAGGAGGAGCTGTTCGCCGGTGCCGACGCCGTGAGCCTGCACTACGTGCTGAGCGGGCGGTCGCGGGGACTCGTCGGGGCAAGGGAGCTGGCGGTGATGAAATCTTCGGCGCTGCTGGTTAATACGTCTCGGGGTCCGCTGATTGACCAGGCTGCGCTGTTGGATGTGCTGGAGAGGGGAGGGATCCGTGGGGTTGCGATGGATGTGTTTGATGTTGAGCCGCTGCCGCATGATAGTCCTTGGAGGAGGGCGGATTACTGGGGCACGGATGGGAGATCTAAGGTCCTGACGACGCCGCATATGGGCTACGTCAATGAGGATCTGATGAATGCGTGGTATGCTGAGACTGCTGAGAATGTGGAGCGGTGGCTTGACGGGCGTGAACTTCTTCATCGCATCGCTTGAGAGGTAGGGTGTAGGATCGAATCGCAACGCATTCCAAGCTGTCTAGCATTGCAGCTTTGGAGAGCCTTTTTGAAGTCCGCATCCTGCGAGAACTGCATAAAAACTGATGAAACATCTTACTGCTGATCGAGCCCCAAAGACAGCCTGAGACTGCTGGCTCAAAGAGGCTCTCTCCCGAAGTCCGAAGTGGGAGTAGGTCCACGGTGGATATCAGAGCACCTGGCCAATCATCTTACATGCATTGAGGCCCTGCTGAACCCCCCACCCCAGGTCCCCCACACGCTCGGCCAGGGCGTCACAATGGAGCAAAGAGGGTCCCACAGGCTGTGGAACGCGAGGGCCAAAAAGAAGATGGAAAAAGAAAACAAAAAACATGCAACAGCAGGGATTCGCTGGTCGTCACCGACCCAACTACTAATCTGCCTCTCACAAGCTTGATTACAGGAGAGCGAACGGGATCCGATATTTTCTTGTGGATATGGTCGCATGTGCTGGTTTGTGCATTGCGGTGATCTAAATTGCCAAATTGACTCTGCGAGGTGGGTGCTTGACCCAGGGCCACTTACCCAGTGTGGACATGTGAGGCAACTTGGCCATACCTTGCCTCATTGCAGCTGTGAGTAGATCAACTCGAAGTATGTATATGGAGGTCAGAAAGTGTCTTTGTTTGAAACTTCAGAATCCGAGTCTGAGGTTTCAGCGGGCTCTGTCTCCGCGTCCACTTCTTCCTCTTCCGGGGAGCCGCCAAGTGCCTCGGCACGCAGCATCCGCTGCTCGAGGTCCCTGACCGTATCGAAACTCGTCGTCTGCGAAGTCATCAGGTAGAGCACGTTGCCCAGGACCCTCGAATGCACGTTGGACCCCGCGATATCTTTGGCACCCTTCAGGAGCTCAGCCTGCAGGGCACGAGAGGCGTTTGATTTGTAACCTGTTGCACATGTAAGCCATGTTTGAAACCGTACTCTTTCGAGGACAAGTGGACGTACCAGAGCCTGCGGCATCCTTGACATGGATCGCCAGCACGCTTCCCATAGCCCAGAGACCCTCCACTTGGTCTGTCCTAGTAGACAGCTCCTTGACAAAGTCACGACTCCAGACACTCCACACATATGGCACGTACCCGCCATCATACTTTTGAACCCCGGGAAGCATGGGGTCAACCGCCCAATCTTGTCGGAATCTCCTCCATGCGCCGCCGTTCGACATACGCTTCATCATTTCCAGACTCTCAATGGCCACCTGGCAGCCGACGGCGTGGGCAGTGTAACTGTGCCCATGAAGCAGGGCATCGCTCTTGTCGTCACTCTCAAAACAGCGGAATATGGACTCAGAGGCGGCAGTAGCAGCAAGAGGTATGAGCCCCCCTGTAAGCAGCTTAGCGTGTACGGTTATGTCCGGCTGCACGCCGAGGAACCTGGCAGAGCTTGGGCCCCCGAGGCGGTATAGACCAGTGAAGACCTCGTCGAAGACGACAGGGAGACCACTCCAGGTCTTGGTGTCCTCAGGATCCTGGGCAGGGCAAGATTCGGAGAAGAGCTTGGGTTCGCTCCGGACCACGTCCACGAGAGCCTTCTGAAAGAGCGGGTCGGCCAGCATCATGCCGCCGGCTCCGAGCACGACCGGTTCGAGCATGAGCGCACCAAACTTGTAGCCTTGATCTCGGAGGCCTTCGAGGGCGCGAGAGATGTAGCGGGTGTAGTCCTGGTACAACTCTGTTTCCGCACGCGCTTCCAAGTCGAATATTTCACCTAGTTCAGAGAACTCTGTCTGGGCCGCTGAACTCCCTTCAGCGCGGAACTCGGTCGGCACGTCGATATTCCATTTTCCATCGGTCATTTTGACTGTCGGAAAGTCAAACCAGTAGCCTTTGCCTTTGTACCACTCGATCTTCTCGTTGTAGGTCCCGGGCTCAGAGCAGTCCATTGCACCAATGGTGTCGCCGTGGTAACTTCCCTTTAGACCAAGAATGCTCAACTCGTCTCTAGGCCCCCAGCCATACCGTAGTCGGGCTGCACGGAGGGCCATCTTGACAGCCACCTCGGTACCAGTAGAACCATTGTCGGAGTAGAAGACACGAGAAAGACGCGGGTTTGCAAGAGTGCGGAGCAGGAGTTTTGCAAGCTTCAGGGCTGGTTCATGGATTGCCTCGGCAAACATGACGTGTCCGTAGCGGCCGGCAGCATACGCCGCGGCAAGCGTCAGTTGGGGGTTGGCGTGGCCGAGACCTTGAGTCCACCAGGAAGCAGAGCCATCAAATGAAGGACGAAGGCAGGGTGTCGATTTCGCCATGCAGTCGAATTCCGCGTGACGCCTGCTTGTATCCCATCTGCGTTCCCCGGGTAGCCTGCGTTCGAAGTCTCTGGGAGGCTCAGGAGTGGCGGAAAAAGTCTGGAAGTAGTCACCATACGCAGAATCGATGGCGGTGATCTTGTCAGTTGACAGCAGCTTCTGTTGGGTGAATGGGTACCATATCGTCTTTTGAGCATCATCTGCCATGTTATCGAGGTTTTCGAGACGCTTCTTATGGTTCTTGTCTAGTCTCTGCAACACGACCTTGATGGAGTTGGACCTAGACTGCGAGTGGTAATAACTATGCATCAACCTCTTTTCCTTCCAAGGGACGTCATGACGCTCATGCGGCGGGGGCACGGCGGCACAAGGGATTTCGCGATCCCGGAAGTACGATGTGAGGTACTCGTGGTTCCGATATTGCTCGTTCTTGAGCAGTAGCACAGTCTCGACATCATAGCCTCGTAGGCGGAGGGATTCATATGCACTGATAGTTGCCGAGATGCCCCCGAGTTTGTGGTCACCAACCAGAATAGCAGGCAGCCTCAAGGGCCGGTACAGGTCGGCCTGTGAGGTGCCAGACGGGCCTGGAGAATGCACGCCGCCAGCGGTCTCGCAAAATAGCCAGCTGCAGGGCGCGTGGTATCGCGGTTCCAGGGCGGTAGCATGCTTGGAGACATGAGAATGGATGGCAGCAAGCAAGTCCTGGTCGGAAATGGCACCCTTTGAGGACGGCAGGTGAGTAATCAGAGCACCTAGCACATAAAGGTGACGAGCAAAAAAAAAACAAAAAGGGGGTGTGCCCTTGACTTACGCGCTCGGAATTGGTAGCGGCGATATGAGGGCTGACCGGATCGTCGTACTGGACAATTGTGTGGCTGTCGAACCAGTGTGTCTTCGGCTTCGTTATTGGATAGGAGAGGAACTTCGAAAACACATTACTGACGTACTGTGAATCGGAGTCGCCCTTGGGGCCCGTGGACACGGGCTTGAGATAATGCACGCCCTCTTTGGGCCGCCTGTTGTGAGCAGCGAGGCAGAGGATGGTTGACAAAACCGTTTTGCCGACGTCAGTGTTGGCGCCCCAGATCTGCAGAACGCGCAGTGACGGGAATAGCAGCCCGCCAACTGGCGTGGAGCGTACCGCCATGAATGCGGATGCAAGTCTGCCTCAATTGAGGTGAGAGTGCAGCATCGAAAGGCCTCAATGTGGACGGCAGGGAAAGGGAATCAGGCCCTTGAGCTTGCTCATCTCAACTTCGAGCTCTTCGATGCCCCACCCTGGGCATGTAATCCCGCCTGGAGCCGTGGAGGGGGTAGCCGAACTAGGGTCAGGGTTCACAATTCGGGCGAGCGGTGACTTCAACCGGCCTCGGTACATGGGGCCATGTACCTACCAAGGTACACTACTGAGTCCATTCTATTAAGATTTGTTGAGGTGCAGAACGCAAGGGTGCAGATGCAGATCCAAGGCCAAGCTCCCCTAGCATTTATTCACCTCGGGATACAGAGGCTAAGCTGCGGTAGGGGCTTTGAAGACCTCGGGTTTCGACGCTGAGGAGTGAGCGAATTTGAGTTATCAAGTCGCGAACACACCCAATACGACCCCAGCCAGATGACACACGAGGAGCAGCCTCTGGCCATCATCTCAAACCGAGACATCGGCGACCATGCCACTCCAAGGCTCACACACAGCCCTTGAGTCGACGTTCTCCTCCTTGATCTCGCGCCGACGCTCTAGGTCACTGCTCCGCAGGCTTACGACAGTCCCACCCGGGACGGTCGACTTCTCATCCAACGACTACCTGTCCCTCTCAACCAACCCTGGGCTCCGTCAGGAATTCCTCAACCTTCTGAGGCAGGAGGGATTTAGCTGCACCGGGCAGGACGATGAGCACTCAACGGCTCCGCCGCCGCCCCAGCTCGGGTCGCGCGGGTCCCGCCTCCTAGACGGCAACCACCCCTTCGCGGACTCACTCGAGGCACTCATCGCCGCGCACCACAACTCACCCAGCGCCCTGCTCTTCACCTCGGGCTTTGACGCCAACGTGGGGCTCTTTTCGTGCGCCCCGCAGCCTGGTGACTTCATCGTCTATGATGAGCTCATCCACGCCAGCGTCCATGATGGCATGAGGCTGTCGCGCGTGCCGGCCGCCAAGCGGATCCCGTTCAGGCACAACTGTGTCAATGGGCTCCGGGAGGTACTGGGAGAGCTGGCCAGAAGGGAGCATGGGGTACGCGAAGGAGATACCCATGTCTTTGTTGCTGTGGAAGCTGTCTACAGCATGGACGGGGACTTGGCGCCGCTGCGGGAGATGGTAGATGCCGTCCATGAGGTGCTCCCCCGGGGTAATGGCTATGTCATTGTGGACGAGGCGCATGCCACTGGTATTTTCGGCCAGCGTGGTAGGGGCTTGTGTTGCGAACTGGGCGTCGAAAACAAAGTCTTTGCTCGGGTGGTGACGTTTGGCAAGGCTCTCGGGAGTCAAGGTGGTGAGCACGCCCTTTTCTCTATGCTTCGACTTTTTGGCGGTCTCAAAAGATCTCAATTTTGCTACGAACAGTACTGACTAGCTGGACTTGGGGACTTTAGCGGTCGTTCTATGCTCAAAGATTGCTCGGGAATATCTCATCAACTATGCCCGGACCCTGATATACACGACGGCCATGTCATCCCCCTCTCTTGCCAGCATCAGAGCTTCGTACGACTTCATGATTTCAGGCAGGACAGAGGCTCTGCTAAGGCGTCTCAAGCATCTCATCCGTCTCACACACCATCTACTCTCAGGCGTCGTATCGAGCTTGCCCGAGAACCAATCGGCTCCTGCGATACTCGCTTTGAGACCGCTCGACGAGAGCGTGTCTCCAATCATCCCCGTATTTACGCCGCACCCACGCAGCCTAGCCAGTCACTGCCAGGCGCGTGGCTTGATGGTACGCCCGATAGTAGCACCCACAGTACCGCAAGGGACTGAACGGGTGAGAGTATGTCTACATGCCGGAAACACACAGCAGGAGGTCGAAAGACTAGTAGCGGCAATTGGTGAGTGGGTCGCTATAAAGCTGGACGAAAAGCATCGATCGCAACCTCGGCCCCAGGAAGATACAGGTCTGGATGGCGCCTTAGAGAAAGCAAGACTCTGAACTTGGATGCAAAGAAATGATTTTTCTTTTGCGTCTATCTGGATATGATCTACTTTCATGCACGTATACATCTGCCAGTCTCCCTCTCCTACACCTCCGGCTGCGGCTTGGGGCTCTTCTCGAAGCTCTTCATAGGGACGAGGCCCCACCGCTTGAACATCTCGCCATCCTCATCCCAGCCATTGCACTCAGTAGTAAGCATCTTCTCTCCGGTGAAGATGGCGTTGGCACCAGCCATGAAGCACAGGGCCTGCTTCTCCTCGCTCATAGTCTTCCTGCCCGCGGCGATACGGATGATGGTGCTGGGCATCAGGATGCGGGCCGTGGAAATGGTGCGCAGAATGGCCGTGAACTCGATGGGGGCCTTCTCACCCAGCGGCGTACCCTTGATGGGCACGAGGGCGTTGACGGGGAAACTCTCCGGGTGCGATGGCAACGTCGAGACGGTGTGCAGGAGCCCGATGTGGTCCTCAGTCTTCTCGCCCAGACCCAGGATGCCTCCCGAGCAGACATTGAGGCCGGCGTCGCGCACATGCGACAGCGTCTTGAGCCGCTCGTCGTAGGTACGTGTGGTGATAACCGAACTAGTATGTGTCAATCCTCTGGTTAAGATCCTAAATTGATGCGTCTTGAAACATTCCAAGACGTGAAAGACGGGGATTTATGGCATGAAAAGTGATGCTTACGGATAAAATTCGCGGCTCGTGTCAACGTTGTGGTTGTAAGCAGTCAAGCCAGCCTCCTTGAGCTCCTTGGCCTGCTGGTCGTCAATCATGCCCAGCGTCACGCAGACTTCCATATCCAGGGCGCGCACGCCCTCGACCATGGCCTTGATGTTCTTGAGCGAGTTCTTGCGCCCGCGCATGTCGCGCCACGCGGCGCCCATGCAGAACCGCGTGCTGCCGTTGGCCTTTGCCGTGCGCGCTGCCTCGAGGACCGCCTCGACGGGCTCGACGCGCTGTGCCTTCACGCCAGTCTGGTAGCGCGTCGACTGGGCGCAGTAGCTGCAGTCCTCGCTGCAGCCGCCCGTCTTGATGTTCATCAGCGTGCACAGCTGCACCTCGGCCGGGTTGTGGAACCGGCGATGAACAGTTCCCTGGTCAGAGAAGGCAAGTCAGCTTCATGTGGAGCTTGTATGAGTAAATCCGAGACGACGTGCCGCTTGGAAAGCCAGGTCCATCAATGGGTGGTTGTAGATGGCAGAGATCTCCTCCTTTGTCCAGTCATTGCGAAGGCCATTGGCCTTGACGGCCTGCTTGAGGATGTCACTCGTCGGGCGCTCCGTGACGACGGAGTCCGTCGTAGGACCTTGGGGTCGGGGAGGAGGTGGTGGCACATGTGCGTTCTGGATGACACGGTCTTCGACTACTGTCGACATACGGCGGCCGGGTACACCAGCAGCATTGTGGATCCGGGCCGCTCCTTTCGGCCGGCGGGAGAGCAGAGAAGCTACGGCGAGCCGTTGTCCTGGTGCTTGAGCTCGTGACAGCGTCAGGCGAAGAGCTGATCCGGCAGGAGACAACATCTTGTCGACTAGTGCTTGGATAGAGAATGAGAGAAGAACTACGAGTATGTCACATCTGGCAGCATGTCACCCAATCCACACGAGAAAAGCGCTCAGTCCGCTGTCACAGTCGCTCGGGTGAGTCGAGGGACCCCCGCACCTGTGTGAGCACCTGCATGTGGTGTGTGGCCCCTAGGGAAGGGGCCCTGCCTCAGCGACCAGACTTCTTCGCGTTCGCTCCGGGCGGCCCAGGTACCTCGCCAGGCGTGTCTCAACCGCTGGAAACCGAGGTAACCAGAACCTTAACCCCCCTTGGCAGGAGATCTCGCATACAATCATCTCACTCGCGATGCGGGAGCTAAGTGGAAATGGCTGGCTCCCCATTGGCCGGTTCCACCCTGAGTCAAACTGTTGGGGAGCGGCTCTGCGGGCGCGCACCGCCGTGGTTTGATGGGTCAGGCCCATCGATGACACTACCCTAGGGTAGACCACTGTCCTGTATGGAGTCACGTTTATCCAGCGCCATTTTACCGCAGCCCAGTACTGACACTTCAGCAGCGGGTGCGTCATTGGCATGCAGGACCACTACTGCTACGAGGTTCCGCTCCAGTTTTCTTGGCCAAATTAAGGCACCTTCTGGGACGCAAGGAAAAGTCGACAAAGACACAATGATATTATTATCCCACAATGCATGCCGGGGCTTAGTCTCTTTGAGCGAAACAACAACCAACCGGACAGACAAAGATAGTCCCAAATTAATAACAACATTGTCGGGAGAAATGATACTGACAACATGCTATTATATATGTTCGCCATGCGCAGCAGCAAGGCGGTTCATAGCCCACATGGATCGATCGACTCATCGACAGTTTACGACCACAACCACAACCAGGCCACTCTTCTAAGCCAACCGCCCATTTCGAGTTCATCATGGCTCTCAAACAAATGGAACTCGAATCCCTCCTGGTTGAGGTCGAGAACCCAGACTTCATCCCCTGCCCGAGGATATCGCTCTCGCTTGACGCGACCCACCTCGGTGCGTGTGGGATCTGCCATGAAAGCCAGCTACTCCTGAGGTCGCAGAATAAGGGGCTGGATGACAGTACCGTGGCTATATTACCCTGTGGGCATATAGCGGGATACACATGCCTTAAGCGTTGGTTTGAAGCCCAGCAGTGTTGTCCGTTCTGCCGCCTCCCCATGAACTATCAGCTTTGTACACACTCGTCTCGCCTCATAAAGCCACTAACCAGAGAAAACCTCTTTAGTACGCCCGATACGCTCGCTGTCGGGGGAATGGTTCCCCCGCAGTGCTTCGAATGCTCTATTGAGACCGATGCAAGCGTCCACAAGTACCTGCTTGGGGCAATGCTTGACCAATTCAAAAAGCTGAGGGCTGAGTACAACGAGGAGACCCACGAGGGCAAGAGGATTGACCTCAAGACTCAGCTCGGTCATATCAAGAAGAGGATAGACAAGGCTGTTGATGAGTTAGCTGCCTATCCGGCCCGCGCTCGCATAAGGTGGTGAGTGATGATGCACGAATTTGTCACCAGTTAGTTTATTTTGTGTGGGCAGACAAAGGCCAGGTAAGTCACGTAGAAAACAGTTTGTTTAATCAAAAAAGTGTCAAGCTCCGATCAACCAATAATACCCGTTTAACATCCGTGAATTCTTGCTGGAGACGCTTGTGCGTACTCGGCGGCGGGAGCTTCAAAATAGCAACACATTACGTGGCTATGTGAAGATCTTATGCATTTTGAGATCGGTCTGCACCGCATCAATTTGGAATCCCCTTAAATTCTACTGGTCAAGCTGCCCATTTGCATCATTTTAAAAATGGTGTCAATTCCCGATCGACTGGCAGAAAGGAGTGGTTGGGCGCACTTGAGCGGACGTAACGCTTTGTACATCGCAGAGAGCAGTTCAATATCCGTTGAAGCCTTCCTCGTTGCTACGTTGCCGTAATGCGTAGTGATGCCATCAGAAGCTTGCATCAAATCAAAGGCGTGGATAGCTACTGCTGATGTTCACGAATTTACAGCGAGCGAGCATAATGTTTGACGTTGATTGGCAGTTGATCCTCAAGAAGCTTCAGAAGCATCATCTCTACAGTTGGATTGCTTGCTCCACTGATACATAGTGAGAGATTTGTCCCTTCATTCGGGAACAGACGATACAGTTGATTTAGAATCTGGATCAGATACTGTCGATATCACAATCCGGCTAATGGCAGAGTGCTGCAAGACGGCGAGTCCACGGCACTATTTTGAAGCATTCAACGGATCAGACAGTCATCACCGCACGCTGAAGCCCGCATCAGACGAAATTTATCATATTCTGAGCTCAGATTGTACGAGAGTGGTTTTCTGAACCGAAGGTTGGGAGTCCTTTAAGGATCCATGTAGTGAATATCTTTTTACCGCTACCGCAACAAAGGATGCCCACCAAACACGAGATTCCGCTTCTATCAGTCTTCCGCATCTGGCCGATCATGAAATTTGGGTTCATTGTCTCAGATGCAGGATGCAACCCGTTCATGCGCCCAAGACCATTTCTTTGAAGGTGTCGGTATTCAGGTGCTAAGAATAGAAATTTACCTACCACTTAGCTAACGCGTGCTAGCATTCCGGATTTTGCATCCAAACTGCCTGACAGTGTCCCGACAGCTTGTGTGGAGCTTTGCTGACCTCCCGACCGTCCATCATTGACAGCCCATATTGATCACCATGAACGAAGAGCCCACGGTGGGGAAGAGGCCCATTGCACTCAGAGTCCGTGCAACGATAGACAAATGCGTCCCAATAATCGAATCATTACAGCCACAGTTTCAAGAATTTGCAGATGTCTCCGGTTTGGTAGGATTGGCGCTGCACGGCCTTTCGAGGTATCACTGGTGGTTTACATCGGAGGAGCACAGAAGGCTCATCCACGTTATGCGCCTCGAAGACGACTACTCACGAAATGTTACTTTGATTGGACAATTGATAAGAAGATATGCCGCAAGTCCTGACCTCGCTCTCAGACAAAAGAAATTCCTAAATCGGATGGACTATGTGCTTGGCTGGTGTCTGAGGGATGCTCTCGAGCTCTACGAGGAGTCCGAGAGGGAACTGGTACGGGAGGGGGTCAAGATATATATGGGGGAAAGTGAAGGATACGGCGAACATGAGAGGATGAACGCATCATTGTGGGACTTTCAGCAGAGATTCCACTGGAGACAGCTCGACTCGAGTAGGGGTTCCAACAAGGCCATCATATACCCCCCTACTGGCTTCGACACCGGTGGATCATCCTTTCAGCCCAGGAATTTCGTCGTGAATAATCAAAACTGCGGGGTTCTGTCTGCGGAGGAACAAGTGACATTGAAACAACTCCTCAACACCCTCAGCCAGCCGGATACACTGAGGGACTTACTTAAAAGCGATCCAAAGAGTCCCGACGACATCAGAGGTTACAAATACATCCCGCCCCCTGTTCCGCCTCCCAAAGCACCTCCAAAAGCACCTCAAACCGAGATCCCCGGAATCCTAAAAAGGGGCACTCGCGAAAAGGTGATCAAAACTGTACACTGGCCAGATTCTAAGAAGCTCGACTTGCCGTCCCCGGACGGGAGTGAGAGCCCTCCGCCATCAGGTGACACCGAAGAAGACAAGACGCCTCCCAAAGTGCCTGGAACAGCCCCTCCACGTAACCCTGATGTCAGTCCCAAGGTTCAAAATGGCCGTCCACCTTCGACACCGTTCGACGTTGAGAGTGAGGACTCAAGCTCGTCATCCGACGGCGAAACACCGTCCTCCAAACCTCCTACGGCCCAGGCCGACGGCGCCAACTCCATGAGCCCCGAATCTGCAAAAGACGAAGAGGTTCCCGACACAGCCAAGGGAGGGCTGAAAAGACCCGGAGGTCAAGGTATTAGGACTTCCACAACTACATCGTGGTCTTCGACCCCGCCATCTGGGGTCTCATCCAACACCACCGAGGCATCCTCCGACACGGAGGGTGACGATGACGACGAGGAAGAAGGAGAAAATGGCAAAGACAAAGCGCCTCCAGGGTACGGCAAGCATAGCGTCAACTTGACCCAGTACATCGGGAAAAGCCTCAAGTATGTCCACAGGGCACTACGGAGCGCCGTGGACAGAGAGCCAGCCGAGATCAGGAAACAGGTCGCACTCTGCATACGCGCCTACCTCGGCTCCAGCCACGACGAGTACGCCACGGCACTGTCGGCCCCGCTGATAGACCAGCCCAGGGGCATGCGCGACCGCCAGCGCGAGCGCGAGCGCGATACCGAGGACTCCCTCAGCCCCCTGGACCCCTCGCTGGAGCCGATCCTCCGCCGGCGAGACATTGACGCCGTCTTCGACGTCAAGACCACGGCCCTGCTGCACTGGGCCGGCGTCACGCGCGCCAGACAGAAAGAGAGAGAAGACGGCCGGGGGCGGCTCCGGGCCTTCCTCAAGTTCGCCGAGAGGGAAGGAAAAGTCCCCTTATCCCCGAGCAGCATCCGCGCCAGCACGGGGCTCCGGCGGGGCCTGTTTGAGGAGCTCGGCGCGCCGGATCCGCCGCGACCGCTGAAGAGGAGGAAGAAGGAGGCGGAGCAGCGGCCACCAGATCCCGATAACTACCGCGAGACGACGCTCGCGGACCTGGAGGACATGCAGCCGCGGCTGGACATGTCGTTGGTCGCGTTCCTGTTCAACCAGGACGCGCTGAGGTTGTTTGGGGGGCTTGTGGGCGAGCACCCGCAGCCGAGGGACCTGAAGCGGATGAACAAGTTGCTTCGTGAACTTGTAAGTGGATTTTTTGGTGAGGGTGTTGAAGAGATACCAACCGCCCTCTCGTATATACCCATGACTGGGAAGCTGAACACAAACAATATCACAGGAGGTATACATCGAGGTATGCAAACACCGCCGCAGCCTAATCGTGGGCCACCTCAAAAAGACACACGACTTCCCAACCGCAGTGGGCGCGCAGTTCGGGGACCTGCAGTATGCGCTCCTAGACGCCGAGGAGGCCCAGCTGTCCGCGGCGCGCCGGAGTTTCGAATTCGTCGCGGGCCAGTCGAAGCGCGTCATGACGTACCCGGGGAAGCGCGTGAGGAGGGAGTTCAGCGGTATGCTGAGTCCCGAGGACCGCGAGAAGCTCGAGTACCAGGGCGAGATCGGCGAGTACGGCGCCGGGGCGCTGCTGGCCGAGCTGGAGGCGGCCGACGGCTGGCTCGCCTGGTCCCAACAGGTGGTTGTGGACTGGCTGAGGGGCTGGAGGCCCGCGCGGGTGGAGACGGACATGTTGTATGTGGGCGAGGATGCGGAAGCGGACGTGCGGCGGTATAAGTGGGAGATCAACCAGAAGCGGCATGCCATAGGCCTTAAGCCTCTCGATAAGAGACCACTCGACGAGGTGTACAACAGGCAACAGGTGCATATCGAAAGGCTTGATGCACTTTGGAGGTTGACAAGTACAAGTCCAGCCGGCACAGGGTCAATGAACATTGATCAACCGGAGGGCAATTGAGAGTAGTTTATGCCGCAGCACATGGGTTTAGTATTAGAAACTACTACTGTACGGGTATTATAATGCTCTTGCGGGCCTTGGCCGACAGTGAATAGCCCTTGGGCACTGCGCCCTGAGATGGGTGAGAAAACGCTGCCTCCTCCCCGATGAGATAGTAAACCGATATCCAAGATTTCCCAATGATCCCAACGCCTCGCTGTGATGACAATAAGACTCGCTAGTCGCAAAAATTGCAGATTCCGCTCGCTGGCACGCAATGCTAGTAGGGCATGTATGCATGCATGTACAACGTCAGACCCCAGGCCGTGGCGCTGTTGGTGATACGTTGTCCAAGATAGACCCTGGTGATACCAAGGACAGAGGCTCCCACGCCTTGTACTACTGTGGCGCACCCAATTCCACTGACCGCTCCTCGGGCGGCGTGTCGAGTGGTGTCAACTGGAAGCCCAGGCCGAACATGGCATCGCCGCCACCGGGTCGCACCGGGACACTGACGGACCTCGAGTGGCCGGCGTCCAGCTTCACTCTTTGCCGGCTGATCTCCCTCTCCCGTAAGGCCATCTCGCCGGCCCTCCTCATGTCGTCCAGGGCGTCCTCGATGATCGACTTCTCAAATAGCGGCAGGATGCGATAGCCCAGGTGCTCCATGATGTTGCGTTCTGTGGCATTGATCTGGTCGCATGTCCACTGGTTGTTGCCCCAGTCCGACGCGTAGTATTGTGTTGGCTCCTGGCAGTCCTCGGTAAATTTGAAGGCGATGACAAGTGCTGTCAGGATGATGAGCTCCGGCTTGACCAAGTCGATGTGCGTGACGAGGCTAGAGGCAGCGGAGATGGTGTGTCGCTTGCTGGATGGGGCCGACCCCAGAGGCAAATCCATGCGCCATTTGCGGGAGAACTTCGAGTCGAGCGAGTCGAGGATGCAAACGGCCAACGCGATCGTTTCGAGAGGGAGAGCGGCGCGCGTAATGATGGCTTGCACGTGGGAGATAGATGGCGATGCGATCGATGCTGATGGTGGGTGAAGGTTGACGAGGTGTACTGCAGGTCCTGTAAGGCGGTCTTGATTAGTCATGCGCATCCACGATAGACGCAACACACACGCCGCCCAAATGACTGAACACATACCTAACAGATTGGAGTCGGCGAACTCGTCGTTGTCAACCCCAAGAACGGGACTTGGGGAAGCCGAATTCCTCGATGACGGAGGAGGGGTAGGGAGGTTTGATAGCGGCTTATAAGTACGGGAAAAGTACTCGAAATCGAAATCATCCTCCTCGGCATCACGAGGCGTGTCAACCTTTGCGCTGTACGGAGCCATTGCTGCTGCGTGTGTATGCATTCCCCCACTTGAGTAAAGTCTACCAAAAGCTACGGAAACGAACGTGGTCGTGTGAGTTTTGATGGGTGTTTTCGAGAAAGGATATGCCAGAACCAGAGCCAGACCAACAAGCCCGCTCTGTAGGCCCTCGTCCCCTTTTATTAAAGAGAGGCGAAGCTGAGGTAGGGGTCAGGAATTCACCGCCAAGTGCGATTCTCAGGCAATATGTGGATACTGCGGTGAGTGGGGAATCGCTGTCCAGTGTATCCACAATTGGAATACGATGTGCGTGCCCTGTACCGGCCCTGGGGAGCTGCACAAGAACGGATCTACCGTACCGCCTCTCAGCCCTGGGGACACCTTGTGGCACGGTTCCTGCAGCTCTCCGACAAGCTGACGGCTTGACAGCGTGACACTGCACGTCTCAAGCCACAAAAAGAAGCCGTAGAAGTTTCCGGTGGCTGCACAGCTGAGGATGTTCTTCCCGGCCGGGTCGTAAAGGCGGCGAGTAAAAGGGGGCAAATGTCGACAAGCGATTGAATCTCGGGTGGTGGGTGGCTTGGGGAAAGGGTCGAGATCGCAAGAGAGGGTCTCTGCAACTCTTCTCCACGGCTGTGCCTTGCCGAGGTGCAGGTTGCGATTCAAGAAAGGATTTGCACGAGGCCCCTGCGAGTATCACGCGACAAAGAGTGCGAGTCTGTTGTAGTGTGTGTAAGTGCAAGCCTGCAGCAGACCTGCGAAGTTGGGTCAGACGGTGGGCGGAGGGCGAGTAAAGAACGAATTGCGCGGGGCCAAAGAGCGATGGGAACGACAGATGGAGCACATGCGTCAATTGGAAGTGGACGGCAGTCGCGGCCGACTTAATAAATAAATGAATCGACTGCTGGATGTGTGGTGGTTCGAGTCTGTTCCCCAGGTCTGCCGTAGCAGGGCCCAGACGGGCCATGACAACCGCGGCCGGTCAGGGGTGAGGGGGGTTTGGGAACGGCTTCCAAGGTCGGGCAAAGGTAAAAGGCACCGAATGGCAGGCCAACGGGGCCACTGGGCAGCAGCAGTCGGGATCCCCAAGCTTGGCGCGATGACGGAGGCTCCTGAAATCTGCAGGGTGGCAGCGGTGCAGTGGCATTGATGGAGAAATAATCCGAGCTCTGCTCAATAATGACGGTGCCGCACCGCATAGTATGTCACATCAAGATGGCGATATCAGACGGCACCAAGCCAGACATGGGATGGAGAAGGGCTCCCCTGGCCACCGCCTATGCCGCCCTGAGGCAAGCAACAAGGCAAGAAGAGGCCTGGCTCGAGGGACCGCCGGGGTCTCGGACTGGTTCTGGAACCCCCCCCTGCTGTTGTTTCTTTCATGGTGCCTTGTGTGCTTTGTGTCGTTGCTGTCGTCGCAAGCAAAAAAGTCACAAGCTCCAGGGGCTGCAGCTTAGGTCGAGGGCGTTTCTGCTGCCCAGGCTATCGGCTCGACCACCCCAGCGGCGGCGGCAGACTAACAAGGGAGAGACGAGACTTGATCTTCAGCCCAGACGGACGGATGCTGGGCCAAGCTGGAGCGGTGGGAGCGGTGCTGAACAAAGGACATGCCAAGTTGGGCGTGCCACGGACCAGAATTTCGGTTGCAGTGTACTATGTCTCCAATGCGTCGACTAGTCCACGGGGGGAAATGGATGGTGCCGGTAATACTATGCTACTATGTGTTAGACCATGTCGCTAAGGGCTCTCGTTCTGGCGGTTGAATTGATTGTAAATTGCACCAGTCTGGCGGGCTGAACGGCTGGACTCGCGAACAGACCCGAGCCAGCCAGATCTGATCTGATCTGGTCGGGTTGTGCTGGCAGCGCCAGGTCTGGTTCTTCGATAGTCGCACAAAGAACGAGAGAGGAAGCTGAAGGGGGTAGAGGTGGGGGGGAGGGCAATGCTCTGAGAAGTACAAGCAGGCTCCTGTGTTGTTTGGAAACCAAACCCAAGAGAGCAGTTTCAAGCCGAATCGGAGACCAGGCCAAGTAACGATTATCCATCTGACCACCAACCACGATGCAGGCCGCAGGCTGCAGCTGTCTGCAGACAGACAGAGGCCCGACGGACCTGGCAGTTGACCTAGTCTGGAGTCTGGAGTATGGAGTATGGAGACTGGAGTATGGAGACTCGAGAGGCAATGGTCATTTGGTGGTTGCATGTCACATGCATTCCTTACGGATACGCTGCTTGCTGTCTGCCTGTGTGCAGTGCTCTCGTGGGTGCTCTCGTGGAAGTGGAAGGTACCTGGGGTAGGTACCTGGGCAGGGAGGGCGTGCAGCTGCGGGAGCACTTGCCTGTAACCCACCGAGGAGGGCAGCAAGGTTTCCCGCTACCCACCGTGTCACCCACCCACTAGGCCCCTACGGAGCAGCTCGCTCCAGGGATTGCGTGTGCACAACCAGATTTTGGGTGGGTGCATCTGGCTGGGTGCAACGCGGGGACTGGCGACGCTCCCAAACAATCATGCCATACATGACAATAACTATGGGGAGCTATACAACCTCAATTTCGTGGCGAGGCTTGGGCTTGGGACGACACCGGAACAAGGCCGTAACAGCCATGCATTTTCTTGTCATGTTTGTTTGCGGCCGCCTTGCCGCCCTCGGAACTTGAGCGCGTGTTCCTGGTGCCCGCCCGTCATCCGTCATGCCGAGAGAAACGGTCTTCCCTGCTCGTATTCTCTCTTGGACTCTGACACTCAGGGACTCTGGAAACCTCGGACGCTTTCTTTTTCTTTTTTTGTGGTGCAGGCATACATACGAAGCTAATCGCGTCCCCTGTCGATCGCTGCTTCCCGTTTCCTGGTGTAATCCTGGATTGTCAACACAACAGCAGCAACAACACAGCATGGCATTTCGGCACCGTCATCGGCAATCAGAATTTGCTCCGTCAATTCTGGACCCCCTCAGCCCCTTTAACCCCTGTCGATGAGCCCTTTTCTGGTCGACCTACTGTAAACTCCGAGGTCTGTTCCTGAGCAACGCCCGCCTACGCGTGAATTAAATGCTGCCCTTCGCGTCCGTTCCCTGCGCTACTCGCGAGAAAAACAGGGCCACCGGCCATGTGGGGCCCCTTTCAAGCAACGGGATCATCCAGGCCTCCGGGTCTTGACTATGCCGGCTTGCATCGTCTTGACTGTGTGTTGTCCCTCGTATGTTCCTATTTTTGGCAGACGTGGATCCCCCGGGCCCTGGGGGCATGCGATCATCATCACGATCTCCAGGACTGCTGGGGCTCAACTGTGCCTTGCAGCAATTGTCCACTCCCGACGCGCTTGCTCGCATCCATGGATCCCAGGGCTTGCAAGGGACCCATCATACCGGTCCATGATCTACGGTATGCCTGGAGGCAACCCTGAAGGCCAGCCCAGCCAGCCCAGCCCAGCCCGGTGCAGATCTGCATTTGCAGGTTTCCCCCCGAGGACCCTGGGGTTCCCTTTCGTCAGTGTCTTTGGCGTTTTTCGTTGACAGTCCTTGGCAAGCAAAGCAGCACGTCACCCAATGTCATGCGATGGAGTCCCCTACACAAAGTCCTGCTTCCTTTGGCAGGTCAGGTCCAGAACATTATGCATGCACCAACTTCTCATAGCATCACAGCTCACCATCAGGTCACCTCTTGCGTCAGTTCTTCATGAAAACTCGACAGCCCGGACCGAGGCAAGATGCCAGCAATTCTGCTCCGGGAGGCATGGCAACAAAGGTAAAGTTCAGTTCGGTTTTTTTGGTCCGAGGAATCGCCTCCCGCAGAGGAACCGCAGTGCATGCGGTGTGTCGCATTGCAGCATGCGGCCCGCTGTGAACACCCGACACTTCTCCCGCTGCAGAGTACAGTACTGACTGGCCCGGGAAAAGCCATTTAAGCCTTTTGGGATAGTAGGTACATTTGCTATTGTGCGCCGGGCCGTGCGATGCGGCCACTCGACCCCTCCTGCTCTCAGGCCATCTAGGAGCCTCAGAGCGCCAAGTCGATAGTCCGCCCCCAGTAGTCGGGTACGGTGATATCCGTTACCTAACGACATGGCTCGCCTTGGGAGGCGTGCTGGATGCAAGTATGAGAACATGGACAACCACACGCACCACACACACATATACAACCGCATGCCCAGGGTGTTTATTCGTGGACTACATCACACAAGACACGCAAGACCGGGCAGAGTCTGTTCGCAAATATTTGCTACGGCCCCCGACGATCCCGTTCAAGTGCTTGCCAGTCGGTTACCTCCGGGCGCCCATCAGGTCGGACTTCGTGTCGTGGACAGTCGCAGTCGCCTTGGTGGGCTAGTCATCTCAGGCTGCAGGAGCTGAAGAAGCACGTCCAAACTCTGCATGCCTGGTCTGCTTACTACGGGTTTCACGATGCGTTCTGGATCCTTCCGTGCATTGTTCTATTGACATTCTCCCTTGTGTCAGCTCTCTTTACCGCCCCTCCCCCCATTAGACATCCCGCCTTCGGAGACGCCAACGCGCCGTCGTGGTGGTCTCCCACTATGGCTGTGCGTCTGAGCGGATTTCTATTCCGAGCGTAAATCACGAGTCAGCCCGGGCGAGCGGGAGCAAAGGCAGTATGCTCTATTTCGTACATTTTGCGCTGGCGACTCGCTTTACTGACTAAGAGCTGTTGATAGCAATCGGTCGTGTTACGCATGCTTGACTCTGTCGAGGCCAGCATTTGATCCACCCATCGTCAAGTAAAATGTACGCTGCATGACTGCTCTGAGGAATCAATTGAACACCCGATCCGCCGGTAACACGGCACCCTGTGACGGCCGGACTGTTGAAAAAGTTGGCAGCCAATTGACTACGCACGACGCACCTGGTCAATGCTCGAGGAAAAGATGCTGCTCCCGGGCTCGTGGAATAGAAGTTGGCGACAATGATCGAAGCAAAAAGAGAGCAAAATGAATGTCCTCGGATACGGGGAATCGAACCCCGAGCTGGTGAGTGAGAGTCACCGATGTTAACCATTACACCATATCCGACTACGGTGTGAGGACCTGTTGATATTTTCTTCGATTTTCGTGGGCTACATAAACCGGGGGCAGGGTTGCTTGGCTGGGTGGATCCGGGCCATGACCCGCCCACGCTGAACCAAACAAGGTCGTCCAATACCTCTCACTGGGCTCTTAACCACCTAGCCATCACTACCGGCCTTAGACGCCCTGGACGCCTTGGATTTGGTACTAGATCTCGAACGTCGGACCGACCATCTTGACATCGTGACAGCCTGCTTTCGCGCCATATATGCTAAATACGGCCAGTGCTTCTCATCCTCTTCCAGCGATGCCGACTGTTGGTATTGGCTGTTTCCCACTGGGGAGACGTCCAGCTCGAACACGGGTTGTACGGAGTACACGGGCGACGCAATCATGTTATCGAGCTCGTGAATGACAGGCTGGATGGTCTTGCTAGGCAAGGTCTTCTGCTCGAACATGCTCGCGACTTGCTGATTCAGCGGCGTGAACGGTGTGTCCACGGTCGGCGACGCCTGAATCGGACTAGGCAAGCTCACCTGGCTCGATCGCCGACTGAGGCCTGGCGGCGAGAGCAAGGGCGACGACGGTGACAATGGCGATACGGCATGCGCAGACGTGGGTGGGTCAAGTGTCGCCGATCGCGCCCGTTGCGAGATCTCCGGAATCAACGCCTGGAGACCAACGAGCGGAGGTAAAGGGCTCGTAGTGATCCTCGGTCGCCGAGCACTACTGTTGAACCGAGAAAGCGGGAGCTCCGGCGGGCCTCTCGCCCATATGTTCTGATCCTCGCGTCCATGGGCAGCATCCTGCACATCTTTTGCCTGCCCTGGAGCGCAGTGGTACGGTAATTCTGCATACTGTTCTGTCTGCACTGCTGCCGGTTGGTTCGGTTGCGGGTAGGGTGATGGCCCAGACGCCAGGGCCCGCAGATCCGAAGGCCTATACGTCAGGTTGGAGTGATTCCCAGGGGAGCCTTCGTCGAGAGCCCTTGGACGAGCGCTAAGTCCCCCATTCATCATCTCTCCAGGCCATGATCCAACGGATTGCTCGTAGAATGTAAGTGTCTCTGACTTCCCATCGTCGTGATCGTTGAAAAATGGCAACAGCACAGCTCCAGTCGGTGACGATGATGTGAGGGCAACGCCAATCTGCGCGCTCTCGGGTGTGTCGACAGCAGGTGTCGTCAGATACGTGCAGGGTACCGCTTGCAAATTTCTCCTCGGTCTCTGCAGCATTGATTGTATCAGGGTGACGTTCTCGAACTCGCTATGCTGCTGTTGCCACCACGACCCCGTTGCATCATGTCTCCTCCTGTCGTCTTCGGTGATGTCTGTTGAACCGCAAACGAGGAATCTTTCCAGCTGGTCGAGGGCAGCCAGTACGGCGCTGTGCTGTGCGGTCAGGGCCACTGTCCAGGAAAACAACTCATCGGGAGACAGCCACGGTCTCGCGGCCGCGGCGAACCCTGACGCTGACGAGGAAAGGCTTCTGCTCCTTTTCCTCAGATTTTTCAGTCGTATTATTGACACCCGGGATGGCTCGGAGGGCGGCCACCGATGTCGTTCCAAAAACGGGCCCAGCTCGTAGATGCTGCGCGTCGCGGACGTGATTGCACCATTAATGTGGCTCAGGAGCGGGCGAGCATCGGTCTCCTCGAAAGCCTGGAGGTTATCGTTTCTCAATGAAATGAGATATTGTGTATCATTCCGCAGGATCAATAAGAGATTAAAACAGGCCTGAGCCTCATCAGAGATTGAGGTCCGGGGCTCGGATCTGGCCTCATGCTCGGAGGAGGCACGGGGGGATTGCGGCTGGCGGTCGCTTGAGGGCGGAAATGTGCTGGCCCTCCCCAGCATCTTGGGGTAAACTCTCTCAAGCGTGCCCTTTACAATGCAATTCCAACAATCTCCCTCGCCCATCCTTTGAAACGCAAGAAGAATGTCTGATCTTTTCAGCTCTTTCTTGTCGCCACCGATGTGACAAGAGGAAAACAGTCAGCATGGAGCGGGGCAGGCGCCGCTTATTGAGACATCCCCCCGGTGGTGAGACTTCAAGGGCCGGATGCCAACTTTTTTTTTAATCTGTCATCTGTCTTTCGATGCTCGTCGCTTGGCCGAGCCCGAGGAAAGCCACGCCCTCTCACAAGCCGACCTTTTTGATCCCAAGAAAATAAGGGCGAATCATTTCTCCTTTGGTGTGCGGGCTTGCATGGAGGGGCTTCGGCCGCAGGACGTAGGTAGGCCATATATTGCGGCCATGCACGCGGGCAGGCGGGCATGTTATTGGTCGCTTGGCATGCAAAGCCAGCAGCAAAACGGATGGAGCAAAGTCAGCGCAAACGAGCCCGGCATGTCCTGCAGGTCAGCACGCAAGCAAGCCAGGCAAGGGAGGGAGGGAGAAACGCGCGCAAAGAACAACACCACCACTACCACCGAGCAATCAATAACGGGGCTGCACTGCGCTTGTCTCGCAGCGTGCGGCCCACTCAGGACATGGATCCTCCTGCAGGCTCTAACCTGTAGGCGCAGTGGCTCCCCAAAACCAGAAGGCTAGCGATTCACCTGGCGGGCTGCTCATATGACACACACTGGGGTGGCTCGGCTGCCTGTCTTGACGCTTTTCCATGTTGCAGCACATGCCGTGGCCGATTATCTCATCGCCGTCACCGCTTTCTCATCGGGTTGGGCACCAAGTTTCCTGCTTCCCACGCGGTCCCGTGGCCCCGGTTCCTTGCGGGGCTCAAGGGATGCATTCCTTCGAAGGAAGCCCGGGAACAAGTGGATATCACGGCAGGCTTCAGTCAGAAAGTCGGACCCGAGACGGCGGTCTACGAACGCGAGGATCAAACTTCTGTGGACCCTCGATCCTAAAAGTTTGGGACCTTTTTTTTTTGGTCTTTCTTCGTCTCGATCTCCATTTGCTTCATCTCTTACATTGTATTTCGTTTCTGGAGGAAGGGGGGTCTTCCCCGCCACACCGGTCCCATTAACGGGTTGCACACGATGCACTTCGGGAGGGATTGTCATTTCCGGCTGACACATTGACGCTCCTGGCCTGTCGCTTACTTTATCCAATCCCGGGCACACCACACACAACATCCCTTCTCCCGAAACCTAACCAGAAGTCGCATATGAAATCTGCCGGCTGGGAGAAGACGGGACAGCCGAGGCTTGTCCGCTTGAGTGTCTCGTCTTGTAGCACTTCTGTCTGTTGCTTGCGCTTCTCTGTACCGATATGTTCTCTTAGGTTGGGCAGAAATACCGTGCTCCTGGTGCCAGCCTGTACGGCCAACACAGATAAATGGCGAGGTGATCACTGGCAGGGCAAAGTATCTCGAGAGGAGCGTCCCGAGACAATACCCTCGTGGCCTCCCTTCTTTCCTCCCATGGCCTTTTGAAATTACATTCTGTTGGTGACATTTGGCAACGCTGCGAACCGCGTGTCCGGACCCATGTACGTCCACGGTCGACCAACGACCTAGCTTGGGCACCATGAGGTAGGTCCCTTGCATTAGCTCCAGCGCCTGGCTCAGTGGCTCGGTGCTCTGCCTTCAATGTTATGGACGTGAGGTCGTACTTGTCTTCAATATACTGCAAGATCAGGTAGCCCAGGACCTGTAGTCCGCCCGCCAGCTGCTTGTCCGACCTGGGCGCCATCAGGAACTGGTCCACAGCTGAGACAGCAGGAGCCTGCTGGGCGGTGCGGCCGTGAGGGCATGGGATTCGGAACTAAGGCACCTCCACCTCTCCGGAGGAGAAGAGGGTTGAGTGATTCATGTATGCTGGGTTCGCCCGTGTTTCCTGTGCCTTCGGAATGAGACAGAGGCCGCCGGCACTCAGTCTATCGCTTGACATAGGCGCCAGGCTCGCTGATGAGGTAGCAGTGAATCTCGTCTAAAGTGTTAGATGTGCAACTATCGGAACTTGAATCCTGGAATAGGCTTGGGCCAAAAACTGGTAGACCAGAGAAACCGGACTGCTTACTGAGATCGGCATAGGATTCAAGAAGCTTGTAGGGCCGGAAGGGAAGATGGAGTGAGCGGTAGACGTGGGACAGCTGGAGCCGATTTTAGATTCGTTTGCACAACTGCACTTCGGAATGATCCAAGATCTCCCTGAGTTGTATTCCCAAGAGCCTTCTTTACCACAGACTGCGACGTGACTGGGTCTCCAGTAATGCCGACAGCAGAATGTGTTATCGAAGTCGAGGCTACGCGCGTCTTTACGTGCCCAGACTTTCGAAAGAGTCATCTGATGCCTTCACGAAAGACCTGGCAGAGCACTGCATCGGGAATTGAGGAGACAGAACAACTCACGCCAAGTGATTGAAGATGGTGATTTGATATCAAGCCACGGGACTAAAGCGTAAAGGGGCTGCAAAGAGAATGCCAGGTCTAGCGTAAGATGCAAGATGCAAGCATTATGCAAGTCCTGGCTGAAAGTTCAGCGTGGACTTCAGCTAAATGTTTGCTCACCCACCCCAACCATCCATCTCCCCCACACACCGGCAAGGTTGCGATCTGCGATGTTGAACACACATGCAGGAGAGCGTTGGTCTTTGCCGAGGTGACCGTTGTTGTTAGCCTTGGCTCGCCGGAAGTACCTGGCAGATTCGTCGTCACACGTCGTGCCGGGCTGGGATTCGAGGGCCGGTACTGCCTGGAGGCGTACACAAATACTTAATTAGAAGACGTGAGCCAGGGAGGTGGAATGAGGGAGAATTCTTGTGGTCCTGAACAGAAGACACATGGGCAAAGATTTTGCATTTTCGCTCATTCCTTGATTTGGTCACAATGGGATCTCGACGGATATCTGCATTTGATGAAGTAATTTGACCACGAAAGCCATGAGTAATCAATTTATTGGGTCAGTCTAGAGATCAATGGTATTTCTGGAAGCCTGAATCTGCGAGGATTAAGTTCTAAGCCAGCGGTATGTCGGTATCACATTAATGAGGGAGCATAGGGGCTTCCAGTCGAGACGACTCGAGCGTCATGCTCTCCTTCGAATCGGACATTACATTAAGGTAGAAAGAATATGGCAGAAGCCGCTCTTTCTCGTAGCGGTTGCGTTTCCAATCCCCCATACATATAAAATGTATGTGGTGCCTTCATACAATGGTGAGCGCTCAAGACCCAGCGCTCTAAAAAAAAAAAAGCCTATTACAATAAAATGTCGATACAGTTCGCCTGTCTACAGGCACGTGGCCTCAGCTTTGTGCCGCACAGACGAGGCTCTCTTTCTCGTAAGTTTAACGAATAAATCAATACGAATATTTCTTGTCATCTCTAAATAGAGATTTCACTTGAAGTCAAATTCTTTTCACGCCGTGCTAGCCTCTCAAATTGGCCGACCCTCCTGTTATCTGCTCTTCCTATCCCTTCATCACACCCTACAAGATAAACCTAAAACAGCCGAAGATGACTTCAGCTGTGACCGCCAATAGATATTCGGATCCTGCTGACGGCAATGACCCACTTTTCAGTCGAGCGCTGGCGACACAGTGACTGGTTTCCTAATAAGACTTAATGATCAAATAGCAACCACTTCCTCCTTGCTTGTGTGAACACCGCTTAGTTGTGAAGATCACTCAGGATATCCAACTCAATACTCCACTTGGATTGAACAGACTTGGCTTTTCTCTATTAATGAGATCGGAGATTCGCACCCGCACAAACAGACGGTACACCCGTAAAAGTATAGCCCCATATACACGTCGCCCATAAATCCTATAGGATAACCTCCCATAGGATGACCTCTTATGGTATAATGTCCTATGAGATAACTGTTTGGCCGGGAACCTAACTATTATGATTTCTGAGTTACCTAATACGGGTGTACCCTTTGTTTTTGCGGATGCGAGTCCCCCATCTCATACTAATAGACTCTCGATATTTTATAGTATAATTTCTTTCTTTCTGGCCTGTAGTATGGCTCGTTACAAAATCTATAGACCGAGTCAACTTCAATTCTTTCTTGGTGTGCCTTTTTGTGAGCACTTTGATGTAAATACTTTGTAGTCCGTTACCGACGAAGAGGACTTCACGTTTAAAACCGCTCTAATATAACATTACTACCAAAAACCCAGCTCACCTACCGAGAAAAATCTTGCTAAGGGTGATCTACGCTTCTGCAAGATCTGTCAGCCCCCCCCGCCTTTTTGGAAAGAGAGCACGCCTCAAGTGCTAGTAGCTTCATAAGGTCCCTTACACGATCAAGATCTTTCAGAGAGTTCTACGAGGGGTGGTTCGTAACCCATCATGGAGAATTTGAGGTATAATCTGTTGTCATGTCTGCAAATTTGAAGCTTTGGAGGTAGTAACCATAATGCTTGATTGTAATAAAAGCCTGTGCGGGCAAGCAACCAACAGATCTGTTGAGAAAACCGCTCAGCCTTATCACGAGACATGTATAGCATGTTTACATGATGATTTTATGGTAAAATAGCACCCATCATACTAACCATAATTAAGCCCCAGATTGTTTTCTTTTTGGGCCTTTGTACCAGAATGGTCACGCACAATCCGTCATCCACCTTCTCAACCTGCGCGGCAAGCCTTCCACAAGCCTGTCGCTCCTCCGGTGGCCAGACCATTTGCCTCGCCCCAGAGCTCCTAACCTAAAAAAGGAACATGTTCCGTGCTCAAGTTTGCCCCACCGATTACACCACGTACTTGTCGTTGCCTCCCATGTGCTGAACGATGGCTGCCGCCGCCCCGATCCAGAGAGGCAGCTAGAGCCTTCAGTTCCTGACCGGCTATCTCGGTTTGAACCTTCAGAAGTACAAAGCCGGGCATAAGAAGATCCGAATGCTCATCATCCCTTGTTGCCAAGAACCGCGGACAGACCTCCGTAGCGATGTCTTTCATGATGAGCTGAGTCTTATCGTCTGGCTTCGACTTGATTCCATTCTGAGCACCTGCTGTAGGGTTCCTGTCTTTGGGCGATGGCGAGGGAAACGGTCTCCAACCGACCAGGCTCGGAACATTGAGCTGAACCTCCAATTCAGCTTCGATCCTGGCCTTCAGAACCTGAAGGGTCATCCACAGCTTGGACGCCTTTTGACACCACTGGCGCAGCTCGTTCTCCAAATCCTGGGTATCGGCTGCTGAAGTCACAAGGAAACCGATTTGTTCGAAGATCTTGCCGCAAGCAATGTCCGCTCGCTTCATACCATACACTCCCTGTTCCTTCCTGTTAATGTTCAACAAGACACTGCGCACCCATTCAGCCTCCAGCGACTCGAGTTGATCGATGATCTCTCCTACCTCCATGCCGTCTTGTGTGAGATATACTGGCTGGAAGATATAAGCACATGACACTTTGGAAATAAGACGAAGTACAGCCGCCACTCGCATCTGTATCGCCGATTCCGAGTTGCTGCGCGGCAGGGGAATAGCAGCGAGCGCATGATATTGGGTGAATTTCTGCCATTTACCCCCAACCGACTCAAGAGACTCGAGCTGCAGCTGGCCGAAGAAACGATGTACCAGACGGAATGCATCGTCGAATAGACCTCTCAGCTGCCTCCTGCTTCGACAGACTTAGCAATGCGCTCTTTGTGTCGTGCGTAGGAATGGTGCACTTACTGTTCGTTCAGAGCCGAATCACTCGCTGGCTGCAATGGAAAAGCCCGCTGTTTAAAGGCTTGCAGTTCTTGGCTCACTGCATCATACCGCTTGTTGACTTCCGCCCGTTCCACGCGGGCATTCTGCTGTTCCTTCTCCGCCTGCTTTGCAGACTCCTGAAGTTTCGCGATGGTCCCATTCAGAAAGGAGATCCGGGATTCTTGTTTCTTCACACTGGACATGGCCTTTTGAAAACCCTCGTTGGTGCTTTCCAGCTTGTCTTTCAGCGCCACGACTTCTTCCACCGCCAGTCGCAGCTTTTTCTCGGTCTCGCATGCCTGACTTTGGAATCTTTCGAGGTCAGCATCTTTCTGGCTGCACTTTTGGTCCACTTCCTGCTTGTCGTTCATAACCTTCTGAATTGCTGCAAGGTTACTCGTTTCCGCAATCCTGCTCTTTTCTAGCGCTATTTCAAGCTCCTCGTTCCTCGCCCTCAAATCGTCCATCTCAGAGACAAGGCTGGTGATTTGTTGACACCCTTGATCCCCGGAAAGATGACTGAGGATCCTGACAAACTCTTCTACGGGATGCAGAGCTTGGCCGTTCGTCTCTGGCTGGTCGATGGGCATTGGCTTGGCCATCTTGGGTAGATGAAGTGTTAAAATGGGCAAGTGTAATGATAAAAACGCATGCTTTCTCAACAAAGGATCAAACTCCACAGTGGATTTGATTGATTACTTGACTAGTAGCTCGAGGTGCTGCTTCCGACAGTCTTGCTAGCCCAGTATTCGACTCCTTTTGTGCTTTTTGGGACACATTGAATTGCGATCGAGCAGCTGAGCCTCAATAACTTTCACATGTGCAAGTCTACAAAATGAATCCAATAGCTGCCCTCCACGTTCTGACTTGCACATATGCTAGTGCACGATCGGCGGGGGCTCGCCTCAAACTCACCTTGGCGCACGAAACGGTGCTGGTGGGCCTCACGCAGATACGGGTCAATCCGGAATCACCCAAGATGAGTGGTCGTTCAAGGAAATGCAAGCTATCTCTGTGTCGCACTGATCATGCCTGGCAGCCGTTCGCATTCATGCATGAACAAGCTTAGCCACCACTGGCACTGTTCCGATTCTTGATGAAATCGGACGAACTCACCGGATCAAGCAGGCTGCGGTAAAAGGAGAGATAATTACTAGATTTGGACCAGTCACAGCCAAGAGCAAGTCGTCTTGCATATTTGCAGCGGCATAGCGAGATACCTGTCATTTGATTCGTTGACAATGGCGAATAATATGCGGTTGGGATTCATGGCTCAAATAGGACAGGGGCTTTGGAAAATATTCAAATGGACGGAGGATGTGGGGATGGCTGCATGCTTGTTCGCTTGCGCGACGTTGTCGCACAAGCACATTTGAAGGCTCGTTCGGGCCGGCATACCTCAGGAGCTGGCATGTTCCGGCACAAATATTTACATGGTAGTTCTTAGTCAAATGATCTCTACAATTCTTCAAAGGGTAAGGGAATGCTTGTATTCTACCAATCTATCTAAGCGGTTCAGAGCAGGATTATCTAGGTGGTTTCACTCATAATCCGTACATATCTGAAGGCGCATGTGGTAATCAGTAAATTCTTCAAATCTAACCTTTTTGTTGTCGTTCTCTTTTCATTTTCTCTTTTTTCCCAAAGAAAACAAACACTACACACTATGGCACAGCATTTAACTTTACATTGCTGAGCACGCCTAAGTAATCCATTAAAAGCTTACATAAAACGGTTTCTCTTCTACTCATAGACTGAACCGGAGTCACTCTTGAATGTATTCTATAAAGTTCAAGATTTGACGATGCTTCTCCTACCGCTTGTCTTGAGTCTATCACTGTAGCATATGATGTCAGGTCTTTGAGCTCACCATCTCATTATTTTTTTGCGTCACGGAAATTCACATTTAGCAGCAAGTAATGTGCGCAATCTGTTATAATTAACTTATGAAAAAAGGAACACTTCTGCGCTTGCCATGCCTAAGCAATATTTGCTGACATCAAGCGCCGGTCACAGGACGAAAATACGACATGACACTAGTTATTGACACGTGCCACGGTGTACGAAATCACCGAGATTCGACCACCAACCATGCGACACGCAATTTTATAGAAAAGGCTGTTCTTGAGATCAGGGTAACGAGCCGGAGAAATACCTGTCTTATGCCTGGCACACCAGTATTCCCTGAGTTTCTTCTGGATAACATTGGAATATAAGAGTTGCCCTATTCTCTTCACACAACTACACAACCTGGTGCTTGTGGCTCTTCCGAACAGGATAGGTCCGAGCTTGAGGAATTTTTCAATTCTCAACTTTGACGGACGCTTCGACACCTGACCCGCTCTTATTACGTTGTGTTTCATCCAGCGGACCGCCGTTGCAAGGGATTTTTGCAAAGCTTGAAGGGCTCATGCGAAGCCATCACGGACTGACAAATGATTACTCCTGCACGCGTTCTTATAAACAGCGAGGTATTCTTTGCTTAGTTTTTGCCCCTGTGAAGTACGGGAATGAGTGTTTACAACTGCACGAAAGGACCGCACATAACTTCGTATGTATACGGATTGAAACGAAACCACCAAAAGCAAAGTACAGAAAGCTTGATATTGTCGTATTAATACGCAGCTCGCTTCCACTGGGGCCGGCTCGATGCTGTCACGCGTATTGTTTGTGGATTGAGCAAACTCTAAAAAGTGGTTCTCTTTCACTCTGTTCATTTGCCAAGACACCCGTCACAACCTTATCCATCGTACCTAGGTAGTTTACGGTCGGACATACAAAGTGGCCCTTTTCGGATCTCAAGCCTCGCACGAATTAGGAGCCACGCCCCAAACTCTTGGCTTTGAAAATGCACTGATTTTCGAAAAGACAGGATCGCGATGAGGTTTCCATTGGTTCTAGTTCAGTAAAAGGTGTTTAGTAAACTTTCAAAGGCACATTGCAACAGGATGCACGCTTCAAAAGAGGGTTGGCAAACCGGAGATAGATGATACCGCAAGATACTATCTCCCGACTTGCCCAAACTCAGCTCTGATGAACACCGCGCGCCGAAATCCGCGACCAGCATAAGAACCTTGGAATCTTTGGTTTCCTCACCAGAAACCATGGTTGTTTATCAACCTTCGCATCAATCACGGAAAACACCAGACTGGACCACAGGCCTAAGACCATCGACAAATAGGAGAGGTCAGATACGAAACCATCGCCGAGCTTTTTTTTTTAATTCGAGATGTCTGGTGTAATTGTGGAATTGGTGGTTCTGGGCCTCAAGGAGGGCGTCGACGTGAGAACGGATGGACCACACAAGACTATCTTGGAGGAGAATTTTGCTGAAACGAACCGTCGGCCCGGCTGCCATGCCATCTACATGGGCATACCAGAAGAGCAGCCTGGAATTTTGTACTTAATTGCCGGTGAGTGCAAACAATGCTAGCCAGCTTTCGCATTCCACACCAGATGTGCTGACCGGCCCATAGAGTGGGAGTCTATGCAGGCTCATAAAGACTGGCAGACTCATCCCGACTACCCCAACTTCATGGCGAAGACCTTCTCGATCTGCGATCCCTCTACATTACACGTCATGCATTTTTACCTCATCCCCCAGGGACCCATCACTTCCCGCGCCTCGCCCTTCAACGCCCCTGTCACGGAAGTGAATTGGATCTACTATCCGGAATCGGTCGACGTCGAGGCGCACCGGGCCACGTACGGGGCTTACAGGGCCGAAGGGGCCAAACTGACGCCTGTACAAGGCATGCAGGGTGGGTGGGTTGTTGAAGAGATGGAGCTGCCAGGCGCTGGTGGGAAGAAGTCGAGGCTATTCATGGAATACAGTGGGCGAGCCAGCACTACGGAACATGCAGAAGCAGCCAAGGAACTCATGAAGGAGGGTGGCGCGAGGAGCGCTCTTTTGAAAGAGTCTAAATCCGAGTTCACGGTGCATGTGGCATTTCAATGGACATCATCCTCGCAGTGGCAGGTGTCCTAGTTTCGACACTATGAATGGGTTGAACAGCAAATAGAACACGGAGACATCATTTTGCATTGAAGCTGGACGGCGACGTAGTTACATGTGCCGAGGTCCGTACTCACTCAGTGCCAGAATTCTCGAGAACGTTGCCATACGATCTAGAAGCTGAATTTATACGAAGGTCAGACTTATTGCCTGAGGCGCGCAAGACACCCCAACGTCTTCCACAGCATAGCACTGTACTGCACTCTGCCCAAATTCAGTAGAGCCTTCACGTACCTAGGTACTCCTTCTTAAACCAAGCGAGATGTTTTGGAAAGTTTCGTCACGGGATAAATGTTACGACTGTATTCCCCTAAGACCAAGACATGAGCCAGGCATCTATCAAACTTATGGCTGCTCCACTCTGGGGATGGCTTTTGCGTTGGAAGATGCCAAATGTACTAAGTTGCTTCTCATATGCATCCAACTGCTTTAATTACGCTATTTTGATGAGACTTCACCACTAGCTGGAAGCTAGGGGTCCCTATAATCTGCTCTCATCGAGGCCCTGCTGATGTCCCACGTTCACATCCCAATGGGCGTCTCGACAGATAGATTTAGGTGGGTGTTGCAATTTGTGTACCCCTTGGTTAGCGGGAATCGCCTGTACCGATACAAGGCAATACGTATCTGCGTCGATGATGTCCCACTCCCCGCGCCGGTTTCTAAGAGTTGTTCTACCAAACGTCCTGAGACTGGGTTGACCGCCAGAGGGATCGGACTGAGTTCGCATGGTCGAAATTCCGAGTCGAATTCCGAGTCGAATCAGCAGTTTTCTAAATGTTGCGGAGGCCTGAAAGGCCTCAATAAATTTGGGAGCACCGGGGATACCCATGACAAGGAGACCAGCCGTGATCTCGCCAACGCCCCATAGTCCGACACCCGGTAACCAAAAGTACTCGTCTTGGGAGTCGAGTAGCTGCAAAAGGTAGACAAAGCGAACTAGTCCGGCGGCAGTGGCACTGTGAGTGCATTAACAAAGTCAGCATTATACTAATACGAGAACACTCATGTGCGGGCGCATACTGACAAGATTCCAATGGCAAATAGCAGCGATATACCTATCTTCTTTGACTTGGGCAAGTGCAGCTTCCATATGGTCCATTGAGGAAGCAAGAGAATAGCAATATCAGACGCCAAATTAATGAGACTGGAGGCGAAGTTGACGACATTGTTGGCCGCAATGTCGATCGAGCAGCTACCCCCTTCAAAGAACGGATCCCAAATCTTTTGTCGTGGCCAACATCGAAACATTTCAACGAGGATTCCAGAGACGTAGTAGATGATATTCCCCCATATCAATCCGTGGAATATCCAGTACATTTTGTTCTTCTGACCCAAAGGCACGAATAGGCGCAACCAATCAAGTAGAATGGCAAGTTTGACAAACATTATAGACATTCCATAGTTGATCGATGCAAGGTGAATTAGCTGTTGAAGTTATTAGTATGATTCTGTGCCATAGTTTTGGTGGATCGATATTTGTTCGGTTCCATACCCATAAGATTCGAGACATATCTCTCAACCTGATATCCCATTGATGAACATTGATACCTGGCCAGATACAACACTCATAGACGGGGTACATATATCCGGCAAGGATGCCCTAAGACTCGTCAGAATGTCTCAGTGGAATATATGCGCAAAAGGACGCAGCCTTACAAATCCTATTACGAGGAAGATGTCCTCAATATGAAATCTCCCAATTTGGTATCTGGAAGCCAAGCGCAGTACCACGGCCCAGGTGGAGAGAATGGCACAAAAGATGACCACAAAGTACCCCACGCCGTGATTACGATTCTCAATCCCAAAGTTTGACTCGGTGCCTTCGGGAGGCGCGATTGCTGGGCCGTTGAGGTCCGTAAAATATGTCTCAGACATCTCGGCTGGTCTGAAGGATTGTGAAAAGGAGAGAAGGTCTTGACTAGCGTAGAAGATGGGGCAGACTCTCATGATACAATACCATGACGGCCACCAACAGGCTACCAACGGGCCTTGGCCAGCTCCAACAGCTCCCTCTTGACGCTTGCGACCTTCCCTTTCAGTATTGTGCGGTAGTACAGGCTGTCAATTCCGTGGTTGTTGGCGCACGTTGCCGTTGTCTGGAACGGAAATACACCATGCAAGAGTTTCCCAGCCACATCCGTAAGTTGGAACCATGGAAGCTCATCCTCCTCATGCAGCAAGGATCAAACGAGATTCACCACTACGCAACCAACCTCGCCCACGATCCATAATGTTGCACCTCATCATGCATGCCGCCACTTAGAATAATTAGAAAACTGATGTATGCGTTGGCATCTATGGTGGCTGACACCTCGTGCGGGCTGTGCTGCTTCTTTACATACAGCAGCAGTGGGAAGATAGCAGGTATTTCAAGAAGAAAACTAAACTCAGATAGTCCTGACTCCCTGAAAAGTCATGCAATTGCAAGCAATCGAGACAATTCACTGATCTACAGTCATGCCAGTATGATTTGAGTCAGCATTTGCCCAATCAAACGTACAAAAAAGTACAAGGTAGGTTGCAGCTGCGCCGCTTATTAACATGGAGTTGTGTTCGGACGAGGTCGGCAGGTCGGGTAAAGATTGATTGAATTAGGCATACCAACACATCCTGTCTTTTCGCACAGTACGAAATGACGTGGAAAATACAGTGCAGAAGCAGGCGAGACGTCAGCAAACGGTTCGGGAAGGATTCCACCAACGGATAATCGTCTCGTGTTGGTTGGTCCTGTGTGATTCCGTCCATTTAGGGTCAGACTCGACTTTTGAGCAACACCTGATGTTTCTGCGCCACCTGGGCATTGAGAGCATTCATTCATGTCCAACACTCCTCACGTACTTAGGGAACATTTGAATTCTTCCAGTGACTTATCTCAGGCCAAGACTGACTGGGACCCAGCACTCCGATCGATCTGGTGTGACAGAGGCTTAGGTAGGCTCCCTGCACCGACGACTCCCGGATCTCAGCTACTAATCATTCAGCCTGCGTAAGCACGGCACGTCGTTTGAGTCCTTGGACGCGTTCACTATGGACGAGTCAAAGCGCGCAGAGCCAAAATTGCTCCGAAAGCTTGGTAATAAGTTCGTCCAAGCCCTGCTGCCCATTTGAACCAAATCACTAAATCTGATCTGACACATGCAGTGAGCTATATCAGCTGGCTATGTACCTCTTGGACCAGTATCGAGGGACCTCCGTCTCAGGGCGTTACACGATCCCGAAAAGTCTCTCGGAATCTGGTGCTGAGTCAAGAAACAAGCTGGTTCAGGCTGTCGAAAACGCCATTGCCAGGACTGTCCTGAGACATGCTGTTTTACAAGTTGCAATTGCAGATGCGGAGTCTCAAAGCCCAAAGTTCGTTCAGCTGGAAACTCTCAACCTGAGAAACCACGTCACGTGGCATTACAGGGACTCTGGTCCGGATGCAGTCTTCGAGAACGACTTGCAGGATCTTCTTGCAAATCAGGTCGACGCCACTTACCCTGAAATTGACAGACGGCCAGGATGGATGATTGTGGTCGTACATTTCCAAGCGACAAGCACCTTGGAGATAATTTTTACTTACAACCACCCTCATTGCGACGGAATTAGCGGCAAAATCTTCCATTCAGACCTTCTGAAAGAACTCAATCGCATTGGCACAGACGCAGAGGATGGCACCGGCGACGGGTCAGTAATCAGGTTACCAGAGTCAGCTCTTGTACTGCCACCGACGGTGGAGGGAATCTGCAAACTGCCTCTAACGATCCCTTTTGTTCTCAAGACGGCGTGGAAAGAATGGGGACCGAAATTGTTCGATTCAACATTGGCAAGATGGGCGCCAGTACCTCCCCGCTCAAGCCCTTTCAAAACACAGGTTCGCGCCTTTGTGGTCGAGGCTGAGCCGCTGCAGAAAATTCTACTTGCTTGCCGACAGCACAAGGCCACGCTCACCGGGCTTCTCCACATCCTCACGCTCGCCTCCTTGGCCTCACAGCTTACGCAAGAGGCTGCACCTGCATTTCTAGGGGGTACTACCGTTGACATGCGGCGATACATCGACCTGAAAAATTTCGGGAAAGCCTACCCAGGATTTGAGCCCAAGAACACCATGGGAAACTATGTGACTTTCACATCTCACGAATTTGAGCGTGGGCTCATCAGTCAATTTCGATCCCTGAACTCACACCCAACAATTACCCTCGACAGCCCAAAAACGGAGGCAGCAGTGTTGTCTCCTGCGCTCACAGAGCTGATCTGGTCAACCGCTGCCAGGGTGCGAAGAGAACTGGAGAGCAGAGTTGAGACGGGACTTAAGAACGACATGGTCGGGATGTTGAAACTCGTGAGTGACTTTCGAGAAGAGATGGCTAGAGCAGCTCGTCGGCCCAGGCAGTTTTCGTGGTGGGTGACGGGACTCGGCGTCCTAGACCCCGTCTCGTCCAACGGGAGCGACAGCGCCTCACCGTCGGCGGCAACTGGTGACAATGAAAACATTTGGGTGATTCGAAGGGCACAGTTTGCCCTGAGCACAGAGACGACCGCGGCTGCGCTCAACATCTCGCCCATGACCGTCGCCGGGGAGAGATTGGTAGTTGGTGCAAGCTGGCAAGATTGCCTCTTCGATGTGTCTCTTGGGGAGCGTGTCATGGCAGATCTGGAGGCCTGGTTGGGCCAAATAGCTTAGCAGTTCCTCAAGCATCAGCACCTGGGCATGAGTCCCCGCAGTCTATTATTCTCAAACGGTATATTCAATGCAGAAATCACTCAGAGTCTGGAACAACTTTGGAGTGATAATTCTTCCAATGGGACTGGCTTTCACAAAGAACCACATAGAGATGTGCTGGTTTGAGAAAGGCTTCATGGTCTAGACCAAAAATCACCCAGTAGGAACAGTCTTTTGGCTTTTAGATTGAGAATTCAGCAAAAAAATAATACTTACCGTTGTATTTCCAACAAGACATCCTTTTCTCAAAATGTCTTGTACAACAACTTGGTGTGGAACAGGCCGTGACAAGCGAGTAGCCACCCTTGAGTTTGGCAATGTGAACACAAGTCTTGATATTGGACATTGGGACTGCCCAAACACTTTCAAAATGCAATGCTCTTAGGTGATTCTGAAACTTCAATCATTGCACCAGAGGTGCTTTGGTAGTGGTGTTCCTCCCACAGCTGCCGTGTGACTCAACCACCGACAGCCTGCCTGTGTCTGCCTAGCCCCCAACCCCACCCTGCGAGCCAGTCACCCACCACTGCACCCAGTGCCCAGGTGTCATTCGAGTTGACCTTATCAAGCATTTGAAAGAATGATCCAACAGCGAAGTAGCTCAATTGGACTGGCATCAGTCAATAGATTTGGATTCTATCACACTGGTCCTCGGACCCTTCGCTTTTGCAGGTCTGAGGTTCGAGCCCATGTCATTGATTTCATCATTCATCATTACTTGTTTCTGCCCAGGTGTCTTTCTCTTTTCCCCTTCCCTCTTAACTACCTAGACATTTTCAAATAAAAAGTTCTACTCCATGTAAAAGCCTTCAAACACAGAAGATCAAAATGAGTCTCAAAACAAACATATTTCCAAAATGAGACTATTTCAAGATCTCTCCAACCACAGAATAACACAGTTCAGATAGACTCTGATCCTTAAGAATATTCAAAACAGAGACCTCGACCCGTAGTTGTTTCATGAACCAGTATCTAACCTCAACGGCAATGAGAGAGTCCACGCCGAGACGGAAAGCCGGCTTACTGGGATCCAAGTCTGCCTCGGGGAGAGAAAGCGACTTGGCCAATTTCTGTATCAGGCCGCGCGTGATAATCTCCGCCGCTTCTTCTTCCGACGCCGCAGCGCAGACTTGGGAGTGGTAGTCCACCTCGTCTTCTGACCTCAACCTATTGCCACCAGCTGCGTCAGCTGAGCTGTCATACGTAGCGCCGAGACGGTGTAGGTTGCGGAACATTGGCTTGGACATCCAGGCCACCGTGCTCTGGTCGCCCTTCTCCCACAGCTGCTTGGGGCTATCGACTACATGGATAACTTGGGCTGCACCGGGCTGATTGTAGTCGTACGCCTGGTCGCAGACAGAGTCCAGTAGGCCGAGGAATTGATCCTGCGTCACACCTGTGAAGCCGGCCCGCAGGGCCGACTGGACGAAGAAGTGATTCGAGTTGGCGAGGCCAGCCTCGAGAATCAGACCCAGGTCTACGGTGATGCCGCGCAGACCCTTCTGGATTCGGTGCCGAGCCAGAGAGGCCTGGTACGTGTTCCCGGCCGCATAGTTGCTCTGTCCTCCGTTGCCGTTGACGCCGGCGAAGGAAGACAGGAAGATGCAGAAGTCGAGGTCCTGGGGGAGGAGCTCGTGCAGGTTCAAAGAACCGTGGTACTTGGGTTCCAGCGGCTCTTTCCATACCTTGGCTGTCATGTTGTCCATGAGTTCGTCCTGTCAGATGGTCAGCATTGTGATACTCATAAGCCAAGTGTAAAGGATAGATTGACTCACATGAAGTACCATGGCACCTTGAATACACCCTCTGATCGGGGGAAGTTTGTTTGTGCACTCTCGCAATGTTGTCTCCAGGGCGTCTCGATGAGCAATATTGCAAGCTGGAGCAAGAATTGTAGCGCCGGACTTTTCAACCTCCTTGATGAATTCCTGGGCCTCTTTGTTTCCTTGAACACCGGATCGTGACAGGCAAATGAAGTTCCTAGCTCCACGGCTTATCATCCAGTTTACTATTTCTCGCGAGAGGCCGCCCAGACCGCCAGCGAGAACATAAGATGCGTCGGCTCTGAATCTATAGGCGGGCTGCAGCATTGGCCGGTAAGCAACTTCTGCAGGCTGAGACCAGTCAATCACAGTCTTTCCAATATTCTTTCCGCTCTGTAGGTATCGCATGGCATCTTCGAATTTGGCTGCTGGATAGACATGTAGTGGCCGCGGCTCGTGCACCTCGTCGGGGTATTTGGACCACAGGTCCATCACGTCTGTCATGACCTCCTTCATGGTCTCCTGGGCATTCTCAACGACCACGTACATATCCACAGCCGAGAAAGTAGCGTTCCGCTCGAAAGGCTCCATGGTCAGGCCTGTCTTTTGGAGGATATCGGCCTTACCGATCTCAACGAAGCGTCCGAACGTCTTGATGCACTTCCAGCTCTGTTGCAGGAGCTCCCCTCCGAGCGAGTTTAGGACAACGTCCACGCCGCGGCCGCCAGTCGCGTGCATGATGTCGTCAACAAATGAAGTATCGCGACTGTAGAAGATGTTCTCCGGCGGGATCCCCATATCCACCAAGAGCTTGCGCTTTGTCTCGCTGCTTACTGTGACGTAGATGTCCTTTATACCACGCTTTTTGGCAACCATAATAGCGGCCTGGCCCACACCACCAGCAGCTGAGTGAATCAGAACGGATTCACCGGGGCGAATTCGGGCGATATAGTCTAGAGAGAAGACCACTGTACTGTAGATCACGGGAATCGCTGCGGCGACGGTAAAGGACATCCCATCTAGCATCGCTTGTGTAAGCAACTCAGACACTTGAACAAACGTGCTAAAGGCGCCAGTCATCGAGACAAACATGACGCGGTCACCAGGCTTCGTGTATTTGCAGTTGGGGCCTGTGCGAGTGATGATGCCAGCGCCATCGTAGCCAAAACCGTGAGACGGAATCTGGCCCAGGGCGATCATAACATCTTTGAAATTCATGCTTGATGCCATGACTTGAATCTCAACCTCGCCGTCCCCTAATGGCGCCCCAACGCCAGCTACTTCCTTGAAGTAGAGCGTGTCGAGGAGGCCAGGGTTCTTTATGGATAGGCTGATATGCTTCTCCACTTCGGGGCCGATGTTACAGGTCTGCATCTTGGGGATGTGAGTCCGTGAGGTGATCACGTCGTTCAGACGGCCGTTAGGCGCCACTCTGGGAATCTGAAGGACGCCACCAACTTCAGCGAGCTCTGATTCACCCCAAGATTGGTCGTCGTCTTCATTGGCGCGTCGTAAGACGGAGGTGATCAGATTGGAGCTATGGCCAGTATTTTCAGGCGACTGGAGGCTCACAACTATGACACCCTGGTCGCCGCGCTCAGTGCATACTGTTCTGGCCCAGCCAAGGGAAATATCTGCCTCTGGGCGTCGAGCTTGAGGTCCTCCACCACTTGTGACCCATACCATACGCCGCGAGCCCATAGCACAATGCTTGATGGCCGACATTTGGTCCTCATCGGGATCATGTAGGATGCTGTCGTTGGCTTCAAGCAACGCAATCGTATTGGCTCCCGTGAGATCAGCGTCCTTGATTGACTCAAGATTGGTGACGGTCACGGGGTGGTCTGTCAACTGATTCTTTATGGCTTCTGCCAACTTCGTCTGTAATTCTGAGCCGTCGCGTTTGACAATGTAAGTCGTTCTCTGGGGAAGCTCTTCTTTAGTTGAATCTGCGGTGACAGCTGTGGCGACCAAAGTGGAAAGTCGGTGGTAGGGTAGCTTATCATGATCCTTGAGTTGAAGATCCGCCCCGGAGAAACCCGCCTCCTTCAAGGCATCGTGCCACTGTGAATCAGTGAGGAGAGGGCCTTGGTTGGGGAAGACCCAGTCCGAGGAGCCACTCAATGCACGCAACCACCAGCCTGAAAGCAGGCCGAATATAAAGTTCTCGCGCGCACTTTGAGGGTTTGTAATTTCCACCATGACAAACTTGCCGCCTGGCTTTAACAGGCGACGGACGGAACGAAGTGACTGGGCCAAGTCGCTGGTCGCGTGCAGCACGTTGCCAGCGATGACGACATCGTAGGAACCTTCCTCGAAGCCTTGAGGAATAGGGTCCTCCTCAAGATCCAACTTCTTGTATTTCATCACATTGGCATAGTTGGCGAATCGTTCCTGAGCTTTTTCAAAGAAGCCGGGCGAGATATCTGTATACATGTACTCGGCAATCCTAAAGGTAGGGCGGAATTAGATCAAGTCACAATTAAAGGAGTCTCGAGGGCGTAAATTACCGTGGGGTCTTCTTGCCGTCTCCTTGGTAGTAAGTCAGGTACGGCAAGACTCCAGCTGCTGAGCTGCCGGTGCCGGCTCCGACTTCGAGGATCCTCAGGTAGGGGTTAATATGGGCCAAAAGCTCAACATATGCTCCAACGCGGTCACAGTGAATCTGGAACACCTCGGCCGAATAATATTCTGTTCAGAAGATAAGGTATCAGTCAACCAATCTCAATGCTTGTGTCCAGCTTTTGACCACTTACCCTGCATCAATGTACCCTCGAAAAGGATTTGTAACGCGTTCGCCTTGCCCGTAAGTATTTCGTGCAAGTTTTGACCGACTCTTCTCACAAGGCCCTCGGTAGGTTCTGCGGGATCCGCCAACAACAACTCTTCGACATCAAGATCTGCGCGGTTGCCAGATTCACGGTGAGACCTTCCGGCGTACTGGCGTTTCATCCACTGAATATATTGTGCAAGGTGGTCACTTGGATACGTGAAACCTTCCTTTTCGAGGCGTTGAAGGGTTTTCTCCACGTAATAATTCACAATTGCATCGACTCGGTCGAGGCAGTCCTTATCGGGGAGAGCGAAGTCCCTGAAGGTGTGGTTCATTAGGAAATTGAAAGTCTCCTCATTGGCCATCAGTGAGAGGTCAGGTTGGTACGCAAGCCGATAGCATGCTGCCAGTGGCTCTGCATCTGCATCATGATCCAGACTCGTAATGGCCGTGCCACGCTCGCCGCGGATGATGACCATGGGTTCCCGCGTCTCTGCATGCAACGCCACGGTATCGCACTCGCACTCTCGGAACCCACGCATGGTCTCGGTCGTAGCCGCCTGGAGCTTCATGCTCCCTTTTGTTTCAAACAATTTGTTCGAGATCCACATCTCACGGCAATGTGTGAACATCATGGCAGGAATAGAGCGGAGACCACCGGCTGAGACAGAGACCATCTGGAGATGGCACAAGGCGTCGAGAGTCGTTGGGTGAATGACACACGGGTCCTCGTTTGCAAATTCCATCTTTTCAGCGTAATCTCTAGTTGTCAAAGAAGCCGTGGCTCGCCCATCATTATTGTAGGAAATATCGCTTAGACGGGCGAAATAAGGCCCGTAGTCCATTCCGTGTGCACGGATGTTGCCGTACATCTGATCCGGATACGTCTTGTATTTGCAAGTATCAATGATCCGGTCGTGTTCCATGCGGAGGCGATCAAATTCGCGCTGCTGGCGTCGATGAGTAGCCTCGTCACCGGAGCCGATGGTCTCAACCTCGACTTTGATACTTCCATGCGCAGCCTCCAGCCACTCATCTGCTGCTCCTATGGTGAATACGCGCCAGTCATACCATTTTTGTAGAGTATTGTTGATATTGTCGCGGCGCTGGCGCATATGGAGCTGTGCTTCGTTCCCACGCTCCGATGTGTCGACAGAGATGGAGCGAAGGAAGCGCACATCAGCTACGCGGTAGCCAACGATGCGTTGCTGCTTGTCCTGGTTCTGGTTCTGCTGTTGACTCTCAGTCATCTGCCGAGCGGCTTCTATAGCCATGACGATGATCCCTGCGCCAGGATACACCGAAGATCCGTTGACAGTGTGGTCCACGATCCAGGGGTTCTCGGCGTAACGGATGAGGTGCCGCCAGCTTGCCTCGTGGGGGTTCCAGTCCCGGGCGGGCAAGCCGAGAAGCGCATGCCGCCTGTGTGGGCGGAAAGCGAAGCCTTTCGAGAGCCGGCTTTCGGCCCAATCCAACCTGGCACGGCTGAACGGGTATGAGGGCAAATCAACTATAGTTGTCGGCCCGATGGGCGCGCCTTTAATGTCGATTGTGTTGAAACAAGACCTGTTTACCCTTGCCAAGTCGATATTGACCCCGGCGCACCAGAGCTGGCCTAGGGCACCCAGAAGACAGGACACGTCGTCCTTTTTAGCATCCAAAGTATTAATGTACTGATATTTCTCTTTGCTGAGAGCCTTCAGCGTGTCTTGAGTAGGGCGCCTCAGTGCCGCTTGAGGGCCAATTTCGACGAAAAAGTGCGAGTTGTTGCGGGCGGGTTTCACGGCGCTAGACTCTTGCACGACACTTCCTATCGCATCAGAGAAGTGAACAGGGCTGACAAGATTTCGCACCCAGTATGAAGGCGCTCTGAGCTCTTTCTTATCAGTCAACCGTCCAGCCATCACAGAAGAGAAAAAGGAGGTAGCGTTTTCCTTGTCTTTGGGCAGGCTGCCCACAAGTGTCTTGGAGAGCATCTGCCCATACTCATCGGCAACCTCGGACATGACCCTGGAATTGTGGTAAGCGACTTGTACGGCTAGCTTTCGTACAAAAAGCTCATCCTTCTCGAGCCGTTGGTATATTATGTCCAGGGCATCAGTCTGACCGCTGATGGTGACATTGATGGGAGAGTTGACACAAGCGACAGACACACGGTCCGCAACCCCCTCTTCCTCGAGATAGGCCTGCGCCTTCACGGCATCCAGACCAACCGACATCATACCGCTCTTTGGACGCTGGGAATTTGACGCCAATTTCTCTGAGACAACGCCCCGGAAGTAAGCGATAGCCCAGGCCTCTTCGCGGCTCAATGCTCCAGCGCAATATGCAGCAGCGATCTCGCCGCTCGAATGGCCAGTTACACTTGTGGGGACAATATCCCAGCTCTTCATGAGATCGACCAGGGCCACTTGGAGGGCAGTCGTCAGGGGCTGGGCAAGAGCCGGCTGTCCGATTTTGCTGCCCGTATCCGCGGTTAGCTCCAGCTGCCGCATCAGGCTCCATTCGCAACCAAGCTCCTGGCGTAAATAGGCATCTGCTGTCTCCATAACATGGCGGAATGGCTCAAATTGGAGCAGCTCTAGGCCCATGCGAGCCCATTGCGCGCCTTGTCCCGTGAAGAGGAAATGCAGCAAAGGTGCTATATGGCCAGCACGCACAGCGGGCGCAAGGGTCTCGCCTACTACCAGGTCAAGCACACTAGACCGATCGACCACACCAAAAGTACGCCAGGAATGATGTGTGCGATTATTCGACAGCGTGTGCAAGACGTCGTTCAAGTCGTGGGTGCGGCCAGTATCTGTTTTCAGGTACTCAGACAGGGTGCTTGCAACTCGGGCTGTGCCATCTTCATCGGCAGCCGATAGTGGCAGGATGCCCTTTCTGGTCGTCTTATCCGCATCTTGGTCATCTAGTGAGAGACTCGAGGCTGAAGAGGATAACAATTCCGTTGTCAAGGGCGAAGATGCACGCGTCGGCTCATGGCTGTCATCTGGTGTACCTGTGGATGAGCTGGTGGATGACGGCTGGTCTTGTATGGAAACTTCTTCGAGCTTGTCGTCAAGTTGCTGGATTCTTTCGCGTGTCGAACCATTTTGTGAAAGATCTACTGACTTGTGGAGACCATTCAACCTATGTGGGAGGCTTTGCTCTTAATCCGTATACATCCCGAAGGCGTACGGTCCCTTCACACAGTAGTAAACGCTCAAAGACCCAGCGTTAAAAAAAAAAAAACACAATGTCGATAATAGTATAGAAGTCTCTGCCTAGGTACATAGCCTCAGCCTTGTGCTACATAGACAAGGCTAGGAAGTATCGCTCCTAATAGCGCTGTAGACTAGATTTGCTCGTTAATATATAGCCTAGTAGCTAGCAGACAGCGAATTAGTTATACAGCAAGACTAGGAATAGTCTCTTAGAATAGTCCCTATATAAGCAGTCCTATAAAGGAAATTCTAGCTAAAAACATAATCCTCCACTACTAATATATATATATATATATATAATCCTAAGAACCTCTAAAACATAGCTTAAAGAAAAAAGACCCTTACTAGGTAAGCCTGTATAACCAGAATACCTATCTAAGTACACAGCTAACTAAGAATAGAAGCTAAAATAGACTACTTTAAAGATAACTATATAGAAGTAATCTATAAGGATATTTAGAATACCTTATAGGAAATAAGGGAGAGAATATATAAAGAAATATTAAAAAAGGAAGAATATAATAACTTTATACTATTCTATATCTATACCTTTATTATTGAAGACAAGAATCTCCTTAAAAGAATTATAAGATACTTGGGAAACAGAGGAAGAGGGAAATTTAAGGAGCCTATAGGAGATTAATATAAGCAGAAGTACTAAGAACTCAGAGAGTTTGTATATAGGCTCTAGGGGGAAGAGTCTGACGGCTAAGCAGATAGCAGACAGACAGACAGTTAAGAAGAAAATATAGTGTGGCCGAAGCCTCAACCCATATAGACGCAGATAATTGCAAGCATCGTCTAAGATCACATGGCCGTTGGATCCTCCGTAGCCAAAAGAGCTCACTGAAGCCCTTCGTAGTCCGGTCGAGGGCCAAGGCACTGCTTTCGCTGGAAATGCCAGTCGCAGCTTTTCCTGGTCGATAGCCGGATTTGCTCTCTCGAAATTGCAAATCGGTGGTATTATCGCCTTTTCAAGCGCCAAGACAGTCTTGATGATGCCGGCAAGTCCACTTGCACCCTCGAGATGACCGATGTTGCTCTAGAAGATTGTGAGTAGACCATTAGTTACATTTTTTGCGTTTTCCAAGAGAGTAGGCACCTACTTTCACGGACCCAACATAAAGTGGTTTGCCACTAGTATCTCGATCCTTGCTAAACGCCGTGCCGATGGATGTGGCTTCGATGGGGTCACCAGTCGGCGTTCCGGTACCGTGAGCCTCGACGTATTCAGTGGTAGCAAGATCGAGTCCTGCTGCGATATATGTATCTCTTATGAGCTTGATCTGCGCCTCGGAACTCGGTTGCGTGATACTGGGTGTACGGCCGTCTTGGTTCACGCCCGTTGCCCGTATCACTGCGCGAATCACGTTGCCGTCTCTGAGTGCAGTACGCAGCGGCTTCACTAGCACGGCTCCGAACCCCTCGCCACGTGCATAACCGTTCGCCTTAAAGTCAAAACTGTAACAGCGCCCGTCCGGGCTGAGGAACCCCGCGTCGTCCAATGGGATGGTCAGCGACTCTGGCGTTAAATATGTGTTGCCTGCCGCCACCAGCGACATCTCACTCTCGCCGTGTAAGACACTCTGGCAGGCAAGGTGGAAGGCTGAAAGACCTGCAGAGCACGCCGTATCAACAGTGATACTCGGGCCTCTCAGATCATATGCGTGGCTAATACGATTTGCCAACACTAATCAATTCCAGTCAGCTCCAGTTATTGCAAAAACTCTCCGAGAACTGATGCTCTCTCGTGTGTCCCGAAAGTGACTTACTGCTACTTCCTGAGCCAGTGGCGTGGTACCGACTCATAGCCTCGATGTCGCGAGCAATGAATGCGTCGTAGTCTTTGCCAAAGCACGCGACAAAAACTGCCGTATTAGATCCAACTAGCGATGGCAGAGTAACTCCAGCATTCTCGAAGCAGTGGTATGAGCTCTCTAGGAGCCCACGCTGTTGCGGATCTAATACTGATGCCTCGGCAGCGGACATATTAAAGAACGAAGCATCGAAGGCACGTGGGTCTTCCGCCATGAAATGGGCGTCAGTAACGCGAAACTATTAACCCCTGTGTTAGTATGGCATTCGTAGAATTCAATTACTGGAACGCTCCCAGATACTGACACTGTCCAGTCGATTCGGATCTGGATGATAAAAAGCTAAGGTCATGTCAGTAGGCAGCCCATGACAAATCTTGCGAAGTGCTCACCATCCACGTTGAAACGGTCAGCTGGGACTCTCGATGCAGCTGAGCGGCCTTCCCGTAGCATTTCCCAGAATGCGTCTGGTGTGGTGGCATCTTGTGGGAATTTGACACTTAGGCCGATGATGGCCAGCGCGTCCACCGGATCCCTTTCAGTAGTCATAGCGAGAACAGAGAGATGTCTGGTTGATAGCTGCGAAAGACAGTCCGGTAATTGAAATGGACAGACGTGGGAGCTTGAGAGCGGACAAGAGAATAAAGGCACAGTCTGAGAGCTTCTGTATCGTCTGGTAGGTACTGGGGAGAGGCGGGCTATTCACACAGCTATTCTTCATCAACATACAAGTCGTAGACGACAAGGACGGGGCTCGTTTGCTATAAAATAGAAAGATGGCGCAGAGTCGAGCATTCTCTCACACCTCACGGGTGATCACTGTATCAATGTCCCCAGACCAGCCGGTATATTCCTGACATAACGTATACTTGCATAATGACTGGTTTAGATGTCGATAGTGCTATTTTTCGACCCCTTTAATTCACAAACTGACCCCGTTATGCGTGCTTCATTCTGAGAATATCATGGTCCGTCCTAATTGCATATCTTTTTGTGGGTCCAAGTATACCTTGAGTGCGGTGTGAATCACGCGGTGGATCCCTCATGAAGTCTAAAGTTCGGCTGACACTATTCGGCCTATACAGACTGCCCGACAAGTGTGATCCCAAATGGATTGACAAGAAGTCGGGAAAACCACACGGGGATGGATATCCCACCCAGGTTTCAGACTGAGTAATTGCCGACTCCACCGAGGAATTATCGATTTGCGAGAATCTTGCTATTATGATTGAGTCAAGCCTGGCCAGGGAAGCCGTACTCAGTGCGACCTAGAAACTATTCCAAATCTGTAAGGCTAACTGACACTTGAGTCGCGAGGCTGGTCTACACCGCATGTTACCCTTAGCTGGAGACCAATAACCCCGGCTTCATTCAGACACCTGCCAAGATTCTCTACTAGTCAGTGATAGTGCGATTGTTCTCTTGCACTCAGCGAACATCAACAACCGTATCTCTGCTGTATCTAGAGTGGCTGCTTGGTTGCCAGCAGCGAGTGGGTAGTGCAAGCATTTCAGCTTTATATGTTATGTTTCGGGTATCACCACATCACTGCCAGAACTATTTTGGATCAAAAACAAACAAGATGGGCGCAGTCCTCTCACTCATTTCACTACTTCGTGCTTCGATTGCACATCACTTGGCGAGAACTGGAAAGCGGCCTACTACCGCTGGAGCTGCTGTGTACAGCCCTCTGTTCCTGAACCTCGTCTATGACGGGCTTGTGTTAGGCCTGTACTGTACCTACGTCTGGCGCTGTTCATCAAGAGTCTTGCAAAATTTGTACAACACTCTTGTTGCAGAAACACAGAATCCCCATCAAGAGAATGAGTTATTAGGGGGCTCAGACAGCCCGACCGCCAGCAAGAGAATTCTGGACGTCGGCGTGGGTACAGGTTATTTCTTAGCCTCAACGCCCCTACCCGAAAACACCTCAGTCACTCTCTTTGACCTCAACCCGGCATGTCTTGAGGCGGCATCTCTAAGATGCAAAGAATCACATACTGGGCTCCAAGATCTCAGGGTCAAAACAGTTTGTGGTGATTTCCTCGCACCTGCGGATGATCCAAACTCTATTCACCAGAAATTGGTGGACGACCGGCAACAACCGGACCGCTTCGACGTTATCATGACTTCTTTCCTACTTCACTGTGTCCCTGGTCCGCCTCAGCGCAAGGCGGGGGCACTGGCATCTCTCGCGAGACTTGTCGAGCCCAAGTCTGGGGTACTGGCCGGAGCGACTATTTTGGGTGATCGCGCTGAAGGTGTGCAGCACAATGTCCCTGGGCGCTTCATAATGTTTTGGCACAACGCATTAGGCATGTTTGATAACCGGGAAGACGATGTCATGAGTTTTGTTGGCGCCTTGCGTACCCAATTCCACGACGTCAAATGGGAGATCGTTGGAACGGTTCTTCTTTTCCAAGCCCGGCTTCCAAAAGGAGACCAAGACAATTGACTTATAGTCACTCAATTTATTGGCTTACGAAATTTGATAGACCATCGTTTGGTCAACAACTCTATTCTGTAACGCCAGGCTATGACATAGCGACAGTCTTATGCCTTGCTAGTATCAGGCATCAATCTGTCAATCCGTCCCCTTGAGTCGACGACAAAATAAACTTCATGAAAACACCTCCTCTACATATCTCCCATCCCATGGCGATCCACTATTCGGTGCCAGCATCTGCCTCCACCGCTGAAGGTCTATCATGCCATTCGACGAGTCTTCCTTTTCTGGCCCTGGGTCCTGAAATAGAGGCCCTAGGAGCTTCCACACCTCATCTGCTACCTTCTTTCCAGCACAGACACGTATGATAGCCCCTCGAGTCTTCCACAGATCCACAATTAGATCTTTCTCAGCCATCACTGCATCTATCACATACTTTGGCGACTCTCCCTGAGATTCGCGACTATAAGCTCGCCGCACACTGACCACGCCTGCCTTCTCGGCCGCATCCAACTCCTCAGCGTACATCTCGTCTATACTGCGACCTCTGCAGCCGTAGAAGAGGTAGTTTGGGAATTTATGTCTAGCGGGTTCTTCCACAATGCCATTGTGCCCATTATCAACTCGCAGAGCTAGATCTTGAATGACTGCACGGAAAGGGGCCAGTCCCGAACCCACTGCGATCATAACGAGCGGGGGCGTGCCCCCATTTCCTGTCTGTTTGGTTCGAAAAGCGGGATTGCTGTTGATCTTAGCGTATATAATGTGCCCCTTTTCGATATTAGCGAGATAATTCGACGCGATGCCGCCTGGAAGTGTTGAGATTGTAAGTGTCCCATAGCTGGGTTTGGTGGCAGGTGCGGACGAGATAGAGTATGTGCGAGGCCTGGTGGGAGCTGCAATCTGCAGGATGGTAGGTAGTGTGAAGCAAGAGGCGGGAAACAGCCCCAGTAGACCTAAGAGGCTGAGGCGAGGTGCGCCATCAGCCGTCAGTTTATCGAGCTGAGACTTCAAAATCTCGTCACTTGATGCGGCTGCGAGTATCCGTATGTGTTTGGTCGTCAATATGGCCGGAAGTTCCACGTAGGCCCCGAGAAGTTCCGTGACACTGAGCCTTGTGCCATCCTGGATTCCAAGAGCACGTCCCGATCCTATGGTTATCTGAGTATCCCAGGACATACCCAGGCGATCCAGAAGCGCATAAACGAATTTTGGATCATTTTGAGGAAGTACCAGCAGGTGATCGCCAGTCTCATAGTCCACACCTGCATTCGTCAGAAAGCGGAACTCCAGGTGGTGCTTGGCCGGAATGTCCATGTCGGTCGTGTTCTGCGAAAGACGTTCTCGCCCTGTCACGACTGCAGGGAAATATCCAGGTCTCACTTGAACACGAGTAGGATGGTTCATAGAGATGGAAAGTCCACTACAAGGCATGGCGTCCCCCTCATCTTCAATTGGTTTCATGTTGTACTCATGATAGAGAGCGGGGAATAGGCTGGTCTGGCACCAGTACGCAAAATGTGAGAACACATCACCTGCTGCCGCATCTGAAGCCCCCATAGACACCAAAGGCTTAGCTCCGGAGTCAGCCATCAACTGGTGCAGTAGCACAGGAACTCTCTGATAGGTGTCTTTCCAATCTGAATGACCGCAACCAAAGACTGCATATCTCAGCTCTGCCAGAGGCTTAGATTGCGCAGCCATCTTCTCCAGCCAAGCTACCATGTCGACTGAATTGGAGGCCGGCGACCCGTTATAAGACGCGGCGATCATGATGATGGGAGTCTCTCCAGATAACTGGCCAACCCCAGAGTCCAATATGTCCACCACGTGGGGGGCGAAGCCTTTTGAGATACATTGAGAGGCCAGTACAGACGCTAAAGCTTCGCTGGTACCTGTGTTCGAACCATGAAGGATCATGATGGGCTGGCCCTTGGGGGCCCCGTTTACGGTACGCTGAGAGTTTGGAAGCCGCACCTGTTTCTCGTGATTCGATCCAAGAGTTCCCTGATATGTCTCGGCCGTGGCACTCAGATCAGTCGCTTTAAGCCCATGGCGAAGCTTGACCTGCATGTAGAATCCGTCTGGCTTGACAGACAGGTCTGATCTCAGCTTGAGTTCATAAGAGGGATCGTCCTTTTTCAAATCAAAATACTGCAACAGCTTGGCCAGAATCTGTGAATAAGTATTGTTAATAAGCTTGGCGTAATCCTCTCGTTTGCCATATACTCACAATCAGGGACTCTTGCCACACAAACGTTCGCCCTATGCACCCACGGAGCCCATTTCCAAACGGTTTGAAAGCGTATTCACTGAGCTTGGCGAATTCTTCCCGAATCATACGCTCAGGTCTGAATTCATGGGAGTCAGGACCGTAATGAACTGTGTCTCTCTGGATAACCTCCAGGGCCGGAGCCAGTACGTCGCCCTTGCGATACTGGTATTTGCCCCCCAGAACGCCGTCATCGTACGGCGTCACAAAGAATGTCGGAGCCGTGGGCACGAGGCGGAGTGATTCGCGCATCACGGCTTCCAAATACGGTAGCTTTTGAACGTGGTTCACATTCAAGGCATCGGAACCGACCACGTCATCGACCTCCTGCTGTGCCTTGGCCAGTTTGTCAGGGTAATGACAGAGATAATAGCAGATAGTCGTCAGCATGGCCGAGGTGGTCTCGTGGCCCGCTGACAAGAAGGTGAGCATATTATGAATAATGTGCTCATCACTAAGCTGGGCACCGGTCTTGGGGTCGCGCCCAAAGACGAGCGCTGACAGCACGTCTTTCCGAGAAGCGGCCTCGCCTCTCCGTCTGCGTTCATCTATCATGTTCTGACAGACTTCAAACAGATACTGAGTTGACTTTTTGAATTTCTTGTCGGCACGAAACCGGAAGAATCGAGCAAAGTCCGGCAGCGTTGAACGCTTAGCTGCCTCTGCCAAGACAGCATCCACATTCTGCACAAAGGGGTGGAGACTGTCATTGCGGTAGAAGCTGTTGAATCGAAAATCGAGACACGTCAGAGCTACAGTGTCTAGAGTCAGGCGAGTGAAATCGGATCCCAGGTCCAATCGCGTCCCTTCCGGGCAACGAGCCCTACACACCCAACCAAGTCAGAGTACTGTGCCTGTGAGGCAACGATATATCAAGCTTACCATTTCAGACACAATTGATCTGCAACATCTCTCATGTCATCGAACATATCCCGGATCCTGAACGTTCCAAAAAGGGGGAGAAGCAAACGATGAGCCACGGCCCATGCCTCGTTGCCGTGAAATGCCGTGAACAGTCCATCTCCGGTGACGGGCCGCAGTCGCTCGAGGCCCATTGCCACAAACTTGTAGAACTTCGTCTCATCACAAAGCTCACGGCACAGTTCGGGGGTTCCAACGACTATAAATCGATCGCCCAAGACCGACAGCGAAAAGAGCGGCCGGTATCGCCATGCTAAAGATATGACGGAACCCACGAGCGCGTTTATGTCTAATTGCAGAGCATTTCCCAAAATAGGAAGGGCTTTTACCAGACTTTCTTTAGTGACCATATCATTGATAGAGAGAATTAGGACCAAGACTTACGTTTTGGGCCAGGAATAGGTTCTAGCTTGTTGTCCCCGTTTTCTTCCTTGCTCTTCTTCGGCACATACAGATAGCATAGTGACGCTGCTATAGCCAACGAGATTATAAGCCAAGCTGATGGAAAACTCAACTGCTTCAGTAAAGCTGCCTCCATTTTGCCACCCAAAATCGACAAAATCTGAACTAGTCTTCCGTAATTGTAAAAGAAACTCGCACGAAGACTCAATCCTCATCTAGTAATCTTCCACATGTAGAAAGGCAGTTTTCTCAGAGCAGTCTGGAAGTATCCAAGTGCCTTCGAAACTACTCCACGCATACTGTCAAGGGTGTGTCTGTCTACTGAGTATTGCTGTCTCCGGGGGTCCCAACCGGCGCTATGTACTTTCAAACTCTATAAGCCAGAGTGCTCAGACATTGTTTCCCAAATCAGTGCTGTCGAGGTGGGACGGGGTCCTCCGGAGAATTTTGGACCCTGCCAAGACGCATGTTCTTCTGACCGCCTCTCCAGGAGGCAAGACGCTAGACAAGTACTTCATGATTACGAATGTTCTCGCGGCCTTTTTGCCTAATGTATCACATCCGAGCTTCGTTTTCCGGTGCCGTGAAAGTGTCGGTGGCATACACGAGTAAAAATCCTAGCATAGTCAAAACTCAATTAACAATACACCGCATGATTTTGGTAAGGCCCACATTGGTACATAGCATGACTATCCAACACCGCACTATAGTATCGCTTGTTTCGGAGGCTGGTGCTGAATCGTTGCACAGATATCTAGCAAAAGGTGCAACTCCATGATTCATATCATCGTCTCTCTAAATGCATATGCTAAAAGCGAATCATTACGTTAAATGGCGAGTCGCTCGATCCATATACTCTTCTGGACTGGTTACTCGATGAATACAACCAGATTTCGTGGATATTTGAGCCAATTCACACATAGCTTGCAAACATTCTCAAGATCAGCTTCAAATCCCAAGTCATTTTTGAGCAACACGGCAGTCGCCATCAGTAATCATGTGGCCCTCGGCGACTCTGGCAACTCCAGAGACGGTAGCGATCGTTATCATCCTATCCGTATCCGGGGCCATTCTCTATCAACTTGCTTTGCCCAAACCTCTCCCCGGAATACCATACAACAAAGATGCGGCTCGGAGCATACTGGGCGATTTACCCGAGGTGGCCAAGTTTCAAAAAGAGACACGACTTTTCTGGATCTGGCTTACACAGCTTGCAGAGCGGCTGCAAGCCCCGATTGCTCAGGTCTTCCTACGGCCCCTGGGCAAGCCTTATGTGATCGTCACCGACTACCGCGAGGCACACGATATTCTCGTGCACCGATCAAAAGAATTCGACCGTGCCGACTTCTTCAGAGATACCATGGGTCCACTTACTCCGGATGCTCATATTTTGTTCAAGACAGACGACAATTTCAGACTGCATCGCAAGGTTATTGGAGACCTGATGAGTCCTGCGTTCCTGCAGAACGTTGCCGCACCCTCACTGTATACCAACCTCTGCAAGCATATACATCTGTGGAATGCCAAGTCCCGCCTGGCGCAAGGTCACCCATTTGAGGCGATCGACGACATTTACTACAGCGCTTTCGACGCCGTCACCTCCTTCACTTTCAGTGATAATTTTACCCACAATGCCACCAAGTCACGCGTGAGCCTTTACAAATCCATGTCAACTGACAAGGTCCCATCTCATGGTGGTAAAGATGAAGCTGTCATTTTCCCCAAATCCCCAATCGTGGATGAATTCGTAGAGGCATTTCGTGAGCTGGCGCTCGTGTACGAGGAGGTTTTGGCTTCCATGTGGCCCAGACTCCAGTGGTTCTTCATTCTGCGACGACCGATAGTTCGTCATGCAGTCGAAGTAAAAGAATCAGTTTTCCACCGAGAAATTGAGGAAGGAATTCAGCGGCTAGACGGTGGAAAGAATGAATCACGGGTTAAATCAGCCATGGATCATATGCTGTTCCGAGAAGCTACAATTGCTTCGAAGGAGGGGCGTCGGCCAGATTTCCATCGCCGCACGATATATGATGAGGTGAGTACTCTACACGCTCCATACGCAGAACGCTTAGTTTTAGTACTCATCATCATTGTAGCTTATCACGTTCATTTCGGCTGGGCACGACACAAGCTCAACAACGCTATGCTGGGGCATTAAACTCTTGGCAGACAACCCGTACGCGCAAGAGAAGATTAGGCACCAGTTGTTCACATCTCTTCACAAAGCTCGGGCCGAGAAGCGCTGGCCAAACGAGCGCGAGATTCTTCGTACCCCTATGCCGTACCTGGACGCTCTAGTTGAGGAAATGCTGCGGCTGGCGCAGCCGGTGCCTGGACTCGTACGCCAAGCCACCGTGGACACGCAGATCCTCGGCCGCCATATTCCGAAAGGGACTGAAGTCTTCATGCCTGTCAACGGGCCTGGCTTTTTCAAACCGGCGTTCCCCATCAATGATTCACTGAGGACAGCGCAGTGTCTCGAAGCGAAGTCACGTATCCGCACTTGGCCGGAAGACGGCGGCATGGCTGACTTCAGGCCAGAGCGGTGGCTGGTGGCCGCGCCTGCAGACAGTTCAGTGCCGCCAGAAGCCACCTTTGATGGCTGCGTTTTCGACCAGACCGCAGGCCCTATGATGGCTTTCAGCCTGGGTCCCAGAGGCTGCTTTGGCCGGCGACTGGCATATGTCACGCTCAAAATTCTCACGACCCTCATCATGTGGAACTTCGAGCTTCTCCCCTGCGGTGAAAAGCTGTCGTCATACAAAGCCCACGATATGCTCACAAATCGGCCAGACTTCTGCTACGTGCGTCTCAAATCAGTCGATGATACCGATTAGGCTACAAAATGTGTCTCTTGCGGTTATTGCATTGAATTTTGCGACCCAGACTTTGAGGTAGACTAAATGAAGCTTTGTTCAAAACTCAAACGCATCTTCTACCATTGAATGAGTGAGATACTACCTGTATAATTGTGGATACCATGCAGACTCCCAACTATATAGTACTTTGACTTTCGAATAGCTATAATTTAAACTTTGGATTCTGTAGGTATTCATCAAGCTCTATGTAACTGCTACCTAGGTGCACATGTGGTTAATACACCACCCTCTTCGTACGTATAAATGGGGCCTTTGGTCTCCTTGTAAGCCCATCGCGTGCATCATAACTGGCGAGCATATCTGGCACGGGCAAGAACTCGAAATGCCAGATCAATAGAGTCAGAGAGTTCCGGAACTCAAACAACCCCATCCGGCGGCCAAAGCAAGCACGCTGACCTATGCCAAAGGCCAAGAAGGGGCCTGCATTGGGGTCGTATGCCATCATCGCCTCGCCAGTCTTTGGGTCGCGGCTCTCGACTAGCCAGCGCTCAGGCCGAAATTTGGGCTTATCCTCATCTTCCCAGTCCCCCGTCCGCGAACCCTGGGGAGTCTGGTAGCGCAGCTCTGGATCAATGTCCAGCGTCGGGGTCATGAGACTCGGGCCGAGCGTGTGGGCGAACACCGTTGTCCCCTTGGGGATGTGCACCCCCAGGATCTCTGTGTCCACCTCTGCGTCGCGTGCCAGGAATGGGATTGGTGTGCCAAGTCGGAGACATTCATTCATCACAGCATCCAGGTACGGGATCTGTGTATGGGTGATCTCGCTGACCGACGGCTCGCGCTTTTCAGCAAATGCCTGTTTGTGGCTTGAGTGCAGCACAGAACGGAGTTTCTTCTGTACATCCTGGTGGTTTGTGAGATACTTCAGGGCCCATATGAGAGTGCTGGAACTGCTTTCTTGGCCAGCCATAGTGAATCCAAAGACCTATTTCATTGTCAATATGCGTTCATACATTGCCAATGATGGGCTTCTTACCTCTTCCAAAGTCATGGGGTTGATATAACTTGGGTCCCTGCCCTCCTTCTTCGCGAAACTCCTCACTCGGTTGACGATCAGATCAACAGCATTTCGAAGCCAGGTGTCGTCCTCACCGTTCTCACGGAGACGATCCACGGCCTTTCCGATCTGACTGGCGACTAAGCCATCGCGTCTGGCCCAAGCATTGCGAATTTTCGGTGTTTTGCTCAGCCACCACCATGTGAATGTTGGGAACACACTTGACTGCAGAGTCTCTGCCATATGCACCATTGTCAAAATGGCGTTCATGTCCTCGTGAATCGGTGCTGGCGGGAAGTCCATTGGAGCATCATCGCCGAGCCTTTCAGCCTTTTTGCGTAGACTCAGGATGTCTTTGTTAGATAAAGCTTCGAGCCACTCGATTTGCGAGACCACCGCTCGTTCCGGGTAGGCGTCGCCGTATGTGAAGGCTAATACCGCGTCCAGAGCCAGATAGTCAACATCCAGGTCGATTCGAAACGGGCGGCCCTCTGCTATCCGCGTCTTCGCCTCCCACAGATCAATGATGTTGTGCACTGCTGTGTAAATGTGCGGCGCCGCAACGTTGTGCAAGAAAGCAGGAACCATCAAGTCAGCAAGGAGGCTGCGCTGATTCTGCCACTCCTTGCCAGACTTCTTCAGGATATGGTGATGCTCGCCGGCACCGCCAAGTATGTCACGGAACAGGCTGGAACGGTCGAAGGTGCTCTTGCGGCTGAGCATCATAGCCTGTACTTCTCCAAAGTCGGAAAGCAAAACGAATGGTTTCCCAAATGGGCGCGGGAAGAGCTGCAGGAGCGGCTTCCGGTGCTTCTCGGCCTGCCTTCGGAACCAGTCCATCGGCTCGCTGGTCGTCGCGACATGGCGCGCGAAGTCAGGCATATCGCCAAAAATTGACTTGTCTGCGCCATCATTGCACGCGATACCGGGTATGGGCTTTGGCAACAGTTTGAGACGAACGTAGTAAAGTGCGAAGCCAGCCACAGCAGTCAGGGCGAGCCATGTTGATAGGCTTTCTTGAGGTAAATTTAGTAGAAATGAGGCCATGATAGTGATGATGCTGCGCTCAATTGTGGTGGAATCATACTGTCTGCAGCAACCGTCTCCTTTCGCCAACGACGCTGAAGTACAACATTTGTACGACAGCGGCCGAAGCGGCAGATATGCAATTAAAAGGACAGGTGCACTATGTGTGCCTATGAAGGAATTCCTTACTTGTGGGTATGTAAGTTGCTAAATGAAGAAGTCACCTTTAGACTACTTGAACATATCGAGAATTGCATGTGGACTTCTTGTGCAAAGCAGACAAGTATAGCCCCAAGCGGGGTCTTTATGAAGTTGAAAAGTACTTGGAGGACTTGGCTGCGGGTCTACATCATTCATTATGCCATCACCTACACAGTACATTATGCAAATGCGGAGAATCACTGTTCACGACTTGGGTTGTGGGTCAACTACCTACTTATGCAATTGGAGGCCATGTTTCAATAGGACCCAGATAACCGGCCTTTCACTAATCAGTATCCATGCAAGAGTCTCGACCTATTCTACGTCCAGGGAAGCAATTAAGTTTTGCTGCCGCAGAAATCGAAAGATAGAATGAATCGCCCACATGAAAAATAGGGGTCCTAGTGCTTGGCATTATGAGCAAGTAAGTTTCTTGGTCCATTACTACCTAGTATTACCTACCACATAGGCGTTCGAACATGGGGATTCCTCACGAGTCAAGTTACGACAATGCGAAGTCAAAATAGAGTTTACTCACCGCCGCAAGCAGTGTATTCTCCGAGTAAAGACGTGGGTCAGCATCAGCTTTACAGACACAGAAGTAGCATCGCTAGATATCGTCGGATAGAGTAAAAGTCACTCACTAGTGACTGTCTCCAAATATTGCTCAAGAAGGAGGCCGTTCGATATCCAAGGCAGATAATCGTCATAATTGTCTATGTTTTGGTACAGAAAACAATGGGTAGCACTGAGCAAAAGCCACTGATTTTGGCCATTGCTGGCGCCGCGGTTGGGCATTTTGTTCCTGCTCTTCAGATCTGTCAACACCTTGTTTCCAAGGGCTACGATGTCAGCATACTTCAAGCATCATACTTTAAGGACTCGATTGAATCTATCGGAGCCACATTCATTCCACTTGATGAGGAGTGTGATTTCTGCCAGTACGACATCGCCCTGAAGGGCAGCCCCAATGGGCGTTTTCCCGAGCGTCTTACTCTGGCCCCAGGGCTCGAGACGCTAGCCTTCGACCTGGAGCATGTCTTCATGCCATATATTCCGTCACAAGCTCGCTCCATCTCGCGTGCGTTAGAGCAGACCCGGCTCCGCGATCCATCCCGCAAAGTCGTCATTCTAGCCGAGAACTCAATGCTGGGTATTGTACCTCTCAGGCTGGTCTCTGATGAAAAGCGCCGGGAGGTGCCCCCTGTTCTTGGATTGAACGTTGTTCCTTTGACATTTGAGAGCATCGACGTTGGTCCGTTCGGCACGGGACTGCCGCCAGACTCCACGCCATCTGGCCGCGCCCGGAATAAAGTCTTGCACGGCCTCGTTCGCAATTTCGCGCTCAAGGGTGCCCTCCGCGCCCTACGAAAATATCTTATTGAAGCCGGCGCCGACCCTGAGTATATTCCTGGACAGGGTGAGCTGGGCTTCAATATAACCTATGACCCTCGGGTCTATGACAAAGTCTTTCAGATGTGCCTGCCTGAGGTCGAGTTCCCACGGTCCGACCTGCCAGGGCACATACAGTTTGTAGGTGGACTACCGCGCAAGCCGATCCCCGCCGATTACCAGTACCCTTCTTGGTGGAGTGATATCGTGGCCAATGCGAAGCTGCCCACAGAGGAGCGTAAGAAGTTGGTTGTGGTGGCACAGGGCACATTCGCCAACGACTTCAACGACTTGATCCTGCCAACGATTCAAGGCCTCGGGACGCGCCCCGGATTCCTCACTGTGGCCATTCTGGGCAAGAAGGGAGCGGCGCTCCAGGCAGATCTCCCCTCCAACGCGAGAGTCGCCGACTATCTGCCATACGACGCTGTGCTGCCTTATGCTGACGTGTTCGTCCAAGCTGGCAGCTATGGCGGTTTCCAGCACGGGCTAGTCAATGCTGTTCCTGCTGTTCTCGCTGGTGTGACGGAGGACAAGCCTGAAATCGCGGCTAGGGCTGAGTGGGCCGAAGTCGGTCTCAGTTTGAAAACGGGCTATCCTACTCCGGACCAAGTCGCGCAGGGTGTTGACGAGGTCTTGGGAAACCCCAAGTTTAAGGCTAGATGTCTGGAGTTGAGCAAGCTTATGAAGGCGGCCGATCCTCTGGACGCGATCGAAAATGAGTTGTTGTTGATGGCAGCGTCCTCGTAGTACCAAGTGAGAGTAGTCTATCTCCACAAGAATTGAGACTGGCTGAGCTTGGTCAGTAATTGAATACCCACCTGTTCATGCGAGTAAATAGTTGTGAGGAAATTTTCGATGTGAACTCGGCATCTTATGAAGTGACCATAGCCAAATCGCAATATGGCAGGGGTATGATTTCAGAATCGAACAGAGCACGGCTAGTTCAAGCTGATATGCGTGGAGACATTTATTGAGGGCGTGCAAAGATCTATTATGGCTGCACACTTCGAAGTTCTTTGGCCGAAGGGTGTAATATAACGCCGCAGCAAAGTCTTTTGCCCTTGAGCTTGATGATCTTGCTTCAAAGCATGTTGACTAGGCAGGCGCATGGACCAAATCATACCAGGCTGGTGGGCATGACTAGAACGCAAAATGAAACTTAATCTCTCTCCAATCTCCAGGTAACGACGCAGGGCTACTGAGAATTTGAGTGGGGACCCTATGCTTCCGTCCCGATGCTCTATAAAGGCAACGCTGTCCGCGGGCCGAAACTCTGTATTCTCTACTAATGACCGTTTAGGAACCACGCTGAGCCTATGCCATTTTAGACTCTTTTGACGTCTGTTTACAACGACCACGCTTTGAGCTTAATCACCCATTCTTTCGTTATTAAGATATGCTAGTAATGCAAATACACATTCCTGCAGATGCATCCGAAGCGGTTTTTACCATGATGGCGGCATTCCCGTTATTGTGGTTGCTCTGGATACTATGGAGGTTTCATCTCAGCGCAGCTCTTTATTCTCGACATCCAAGCTCGCTACCATACTCCTTACCATGTAGGTCTATCTCATTTAGCCAGGAAAGGATCCAGGTAGATCAAGCTGACATACGAAACAGACCTGGGTCATTTACGGGGAATGATGAGAAATCCGCAGGATGTGTTTGCAAACGGAATGTATGTCCAAAGTTTTATCTCCCGTATTCTGCAAATCAACCCGTAACATTTCTTCTAAAAAAGAAAAAACTCCACAAAAAGACCTAGGTGCTAACTAAAGCCCCCTTGGAGCAAACAACTGGGTTCCCGCGAAATTTTCACTGTGACTGTGATGGGAGAAGAACTCTACATAGCAGCATCAGCAGATGATGTGAACTCCATCTACAAGGACACCAAAAATCTCGACTTCGACGCCGTCATTGTGGATCTTTTGCGCGAATTTGGCGTCTCGAAGGATACTCTCGACAAGCTGTTCGACGCTCAATTGTCAGGCGGGCGGAGCTGGATGGACCGCCAGCACGACGTATACCGAGCGCAGATGCACCCTGGCTTGCGCGGTGATGCTCTAGCTGACGCGATCCTGGAACAAGTCGACAAAACGATGCATTGGGACCGTATCTTCGCGCCGATAGCCTCAGAAACTGCTCCGGACAATGCATCCAAGACGGGGAGCCTTTGGAAGTGGTGCGCTCATGTACTTGTCGAGACCTCAATGCAAGCGTTCTTCGGACCCTCGTTTCTTCAGCTCTCACCTAGTTTTGTGGCCGACTACCTCAGATTTGACGAGGATTATTGGCGCCTCAAAGCAAAGTCCCCAAAGGCAGCGGACGTTACAAAGCAGAACTGCGTATCGGCCCTGCTGCGATGGTTAGACCTTCCAGAGCTGGAGAGAAGAGATGCTTGCTGGATGGTTGCCAAAGTTGAGCAGGACTTTGCAGATATTGGAATATACGACAAGGCACAATTGGCTGCGCTGCTATTCATCAACATCGAAGTGTACGTTGCCTTTTCCTCTTACTGAGCCTCCCCCATCTGCTTTCTCTTAAAAGTTGTCGTCCAAGTTTCGGCATCTCTAAGTGGTCATCAGCACAGAATCAACGGCAATGCGTACAAGAGTTGCTTTTGGCTGTTGGCCCACATTCTTCACGACCCAAACCTCCTCAACGACATCAGAGCCGAGATCGATCAGGCATTTTCGGGCCAAGACGAGACCTCGAGCAGCCCAAATATGGCACACTTACTCGAGCATTGCCCGCTGCTCAACTCGGCCTACGATGAGGTCCTGCGATACACGAACAACGCGATGGGCGTTCGCTTAGTGGTGAACGAGACCAAGATCGGGAGCAAGACGCTCCGCTCGGGCCGCAAGCTTCTAATGCCCTACCGCCAGATGCACCTGGATGGGAGTGTCTGGGGCCCAGGGGCGGCAAGCTTCGATCCCGGCCGGTTCGTGCGCGACAAGAGCCTGTCGCGGAGCCCGAGCTTCCGGCCCTTCGGCGGTGGCAATGGGTATTGTCCGGGCCGCTTCCTGGCCCGTCGAGAGGTGTTTATGTTTGTTGCTACTGTACTCAGGCGCTTCCAGCTTGATCTGGTGCCAGCCAGCGATGGAGGCAAGCCAAAATTTCCAGAATTGGACGAGACGACTCCGACTGGCGGCATATTGTCACCAGCGGCCGGAGACGACGTTGTCATTCGAGTTCAATCTCGCGCGATATGATTTGCTCAATGAGCAACACCAACCTTTCCTTGACAAGAACAAACTGCGGATTTGCATCGTTTGACGACGCGGTTGTCATCCCCAAGTGTTTTGTCAACAGCGTGAGAACAGGGCAACACATTGCCGAGCAGGCATACTCGTGCAAATTGGTTTCACTACCGAGACAGGAAAAGGGGGATGATTCTCTCGTACTGCCTGTTTCAATCTCGCAAGGGAGGAATCCGTTAGCCACTTCGATACTCAAAAAGAAGTCCAGATCATGCAACGGCTAAGTTACCGGAGTCTACCTACTGTGTAGATAAGCCCAATTCGTCGGCATCGTCCTCGGCCTAGTTGCCGGGGAAGGATGCGAGGATCAGAACTTACCGCCTTTGGCAGGTCAACAGGCTGGTCTAGCGGGCTCCTGAGCCTATCACACATTCCAATTCAGTGTGCGGAGTGAAGGTTGACCCGCAACAAATGCACTGGTCACACTTGCATATATAGGTTATATCTAAGCACCCCCTTAGTAGTGGATATACTAGTAGACTACCTATAGATAGCTAAGACCTTAATATATATTTTCCTACTTAAGAACTAGCTTTAGCTACTAACTAAAGTATTATAGGTAAAAATTTTTTAATATAGTCTATATAGGGTTAGCTAGATTAACTACTAATATAATTATTTTATAGCTAAATAGAAAACCTAAGAATACTAGTATCCTCTCTTAAATATATCTACTAACCTCCCTTCTTATACCTTCCTACTATAATTACTATAACTTTAACTACTAAATAATAGCTCTACTAACTATATAGGTATAGCTATATTAAGTATATAGCTATATTATAAAGGTATTTAAGAAGAATAAAAGTAGTAAGCTACCTAATAAAACTCTCTAGTCCCTTCTATACCTACTAGTTATATATACCTTATATATAAACCCCTAATAATAAAAGAAGACCTAGAAGTTTAGTATTAAAAGTTTAACTAGTACTACTATACTAAACTTTAAAGCTATACTATACTAACTTACTAGGAAGTAGATAGAGATCTTATATAACTAGTACTTTAATAGCTTTAGTCTCTAGGATAGCTATATTAAAGTATCTACCTATAATCTAGGTCTCCTTAAAGACTACTATATAAATTATACCTAGTAAGTATAAATTAGCTCTAGAATAATACTATACCTACTAAACTACCTCTAGTAAATAATAAGGCTATAAGTATATATAGAATAAAAAGGGTCTACTAATAAACCTAGCTAGCTAAAATATATAAGTTAATAGCTTCTTTAATATAATTACCTCTTAGCTAGCTATAGATACCCTACTATTAATTAGCTAGCTTACCTTCTACTATAAGTAATATAGTAGATAGTAAATAGAAAGGCTTAAGGTCTATATATAGAATACTATTATAGCCTTAGATTAACTCTACTAATACTTATAAGTTATATTAGTTAATCTATTTAAGAGTATAGTAGAGGTATTACTAGTAGAAGAGGTTACTACTAAGAGTAGTAACTATAATATAATTAAAGTAGTAGAGCTAGCTAAATATCTATTATATAAGTAATCTTATATTAGTAAAAAGGTAGTTAAAAGAGTATTTAGTAAGATATACTACTAAAGTAAGTATAGTATAAAAGCTAAGAAATATAGTTAGTTATCCTAATAAAAGCTAGGGTTAGTATAACTATAATTAGAGTTCTATAGCTATTTTAAAAGTAAGGATAAATAGAATAAGTTAGGGTATCTATAGATTAATTAGGATAATATAGAGGAGTAGCTAAAGGAGTACTTACTATTTCTTAGGTCCTTAATATATAGTAAGAAATCTACTAACCTAACTAAGTAGTTTAGTACTAGAATTAAAGGTTATTTATAAGGTATAATAGTTAGTATAGAGAATTATATCCTACCTAGATACTATAGCTTCTATAGTTAAAAGCTAATAGGCTAGCTTATAATAGATATATAGTATAAATAGGGGATATAATAGGGGGTATAAGGGGTTAGTAAGAGTTATAATAACTTTCTAGATAAAGTACTCTATCCTAAGACTAGTATTCTCTTAATCTAGTAGGATATAAGTTATATAAGGGAAGATATATAGACTATTATTTAGGAAAGTTAGAAGATAAGTAGTAATATATAGCCTAGGGATAAAAAGAGTTAATATATATAGGGGTAGTAAATAGAAAATAGAAATATATAAAGTAAATAGTAGAATAAATAAAAGTAATATATTAGGATAGGGTTCTAGAAGTAGAAGGTATAGAAAGTATAATAGTTTTAATTATAAGTACTTACTTTAGGAGAGAGAAAACTTAATATAACTTATACTAGTTAGATCTATATAAAAGCTATTATCCTTAATAGTAGCTAGAGTAAACCTTAGAGATATAGGTTATAGGCTTTTTATTATATAAGTATATTAAGTTTATCTCTTTATTTTATTTATAATATATATAAAGAAAGGTTTATTATATAAAAGTATAACCCCTTTATTATTACCTTATAGTAGAGTAAGGGTAACTATTTAGTATTTTACTACTAAAATAGCTAGATATTATAGCTTAAGTAGACTAGAGATATATAGTTATTATATTATACCTATATATACCCCTTATTATTATCTAAAGGTTTAGTAGGGGTAGCTATTTAGTATTTTACCTTTAAAACTACTAGATATTATAGCCTAGATAAACTAGGAATATATAGCTAGCCTAAGTAAGTAGATAAGTAGTTATAAGATATATTATAGTTAGTTTATAAAAGGAGTATAGGTTTTATAGGTATATATAACCTTATATAGCTTCTACTATAGTAAAGTAAAACTATTAATCTAAGCTATTATTAAATATTATAGGTAGGCTAGTGTTTTAATACCTATAATAGTAGTAGAATACTAAAGAGTAAGTTATAAACTTTTAGGTACTTTATACTCTCTTTAGCTAGAATTTAGAAGATTAAACTCTACTAAAATATACTATATTATATAGGACTTTAGGTACCTAGTAGGTAACTAATTAACCCTATAGTATATTTAGTAGCTTACTTAAAACTATTAAATATATATTTAGTTAGTAATTAAATATTACCTTAGTATATTTAGTAGCTTACTTAAGGCTACTAAATATATATTTAGTTAGTAACTAAATATCTTTATAATAAGTTTAGCTACTAGCTAAACTACTTATAGGTACTTAGTTAGTAACTAAATATTACCTTAGTATATTTAGTAGCTTACTTAAGGCTATTAAATATATATTTAGTTAGTAACTAAATATCTTTATAGTAAGTTTAGCTACTAGCTAAACTACCTATAGGTACTTAGTTAGTAACTAAATAATCCTTTAGTATATATATTAATAACTTACCTATAGCTAATAACTATATATTTTATTACCCCCTTTATATATTCTCTAATATTATCTTACCTATTAGTATACTTTAGTAGGCTTTAGTATAAGTTTAGTTAAGCTAGAAAATTAATTTATATAGGGAATTAAAAAAATTAACTTATAAGTGATTTTTTAATAATATATAATATTATAGTTATCTTATAATAATAAAAGCTATTTAATCTAAAAGAGCTTATAATAGTAATTAAGCTAATATACTTTTTATAATAGTATCTATTATATAGTACTAGAAAAATATATATAAGTTACTATCTTACTAATTAGATATAGAAGTACTTATTTATAAAGAGTTACCTTAAACTAATTTAAAGAGTTACCTTAGACTTCCTTTTCTATATTTATAAAATTAACTATATAGCCTACTAGTAATATTTAATAGTAATAAGACTTATATTATTAGAAAGAGGAAAGAAAGGGCTATTAACTTATCTATATTATATTATAGTATAGTAGCTATAGTAGGGGTAGTTAGTAAATTAGTGTTTTTAAATAACTTTTAAATTAAAAATATACTATCTTATACTTATTTCTTACTAAGTAGTTATATTAAAGTTAGTTATTTTAGAAAACCTTCCTAAAATCTACTATACTAAAATAAAAATAGTATTATTTAATAGAGTATAATAAGATAAGTAAAACTATATTATTAGTTTTTTAATATAATATATAGTTATAGAGGAAATTAGTTATAAGTTACTATCTAAGTTAGAGAGTTACCCTAGACTTTAAAGAAGTTACCTTAGACTTTAAAGGAGTTACTCTAGACTTAGAAGGAGTTACCCTAGACTTAGAAGGAGTTACTCTAGACTTTTAATATTTTTAGCTATAACTTTTCCTATAGAGACCTAGTAATAATATATCTAATACTATTATAAAGAGTAAATTAAAGTAATTAAAACCCTATTCTTATATTTCTTATACCTTTTCTTTTTACTAAGAAAATTAAGTCTAAGTTACTATATATAATTAAAAGAGTTATTTTAGACTTTAAGTTCCCTTATACTAGTATAATAATAATAATAAGAATAGCTTTATAGTATATTATAGAAGTTTAATAACTATAAGACCTATATTATTTAATAAAGCTTATTAAAGTATATATTTTAATATATTTTATATTTAGTATATTACTTATTACTAGTATATATTAAGTATTAAGTTAGTAGTAGCTATATAGGTAGGTATTATAAGTAATAATATAGTTAGGGAGGGTTAGATTTAGTATTAGTATACTTGTTTTAGTAGGGTAGGATTAAAATTTTATCTAAGTTTCTTTTATATATATATACTAGGAGATAAGTTTAGTAGTTATAAGTTGATTTTTTAGTTTTACTATATAAATAAATTTTCTAGGTAGGGTGTTTATATATTAGAGCCTACTAGAGTATATTAGTAAGTAAGGTAATATTAGAGGGACTATAAAAGGGGGTAAAAAAAAAGTTAGAGTCTACTTTAACTTTAATTAAGCTAGGGGCTTAGGTAGCCCTAGTACTTATAATCTATACTAGCTATACTATTATAGTATTTATAGCTAGTAGTAGTTAGTAGCTAATATACTACTAACTATACTATAGGAATTATTTAGTTCTTAACTAAATATATAATTAGTAGCTATTATACTATTAATTAGGTATATATCTAGTAGCTATTATACTACTAAGTGTGTTATAGGATTTTAATTAAATATACTAAGTATACTATAGGATTTTAAACTAAATATACTAAGTATACTATAGAACTATTTAGTTCTAAACTAAATATACTAAGTATACTATAGGATTCTAAATTAAATATACTAAGTATACTATAGGACTATTTAGTTTTAAACTAAATATATTAAGTATACTATAGGATTCTAAACTGAATATACTAAGTATACTGTAGGACTATTTAGTTCTAAACTAAATATACTAAGTATACTATAGGATTCTAAACTAAATATACTAAGTATACTATAAGACTATTTAGTTTTAAACTAAATATACTAAGTATACTATAGGATTCTAAACTAAATATACTAAGTATATTATAGGACTATTTAGTTTTAAACTAAATATACTAAGTATATTATAGGGGTATTTAGTTTTAAACTAAATGTACTAAGTGTACTATGGGATTCTAAACTAAATATACTAAGTATACTATAAGATTGTTTAGTTTTAAACTAAATATATTAAGTGTGTTATAGGGGTGTTTAGCTTTATACTAAATATACTAAGTATATTATAGGATTCTAAACTAAATATACTAAGTATATTATAGGACTATTTAGTTTTAAACTAAATGTACTAAGTATATTATAGAGGTATTTAGCTTTATACTAAATATATAATTAGTAGCTACTATACTATTAACTAGGTATATAACTAGTAGTTATTATACTACTATATATACTATAAGTATCTAAGTAAATATACTAAATATAGTATAGTTTTAATTAAATATATTAAAGTAAAGACTTAGGTAGGGATATTTAGTAGAGCTAAGTACCTTATTCCTAGGTTATATAGGCTAAGGATAAAGTAACTAAGTTAGAAATAACTAAGTTAGAAATAACTAAGTTAGAAATAACTAAGTTAGAAGTAATTAAGTTAGAAATAATAAAGTTAAAAATAACTAAGTTTAATAGATAAAATTAAAAATAACTAAGTCTAAAGGATAAAGTTAAAAATAACTAAGTTTATCTTAAGTATATATACTAGGAGATAAATTTAGTATATATAAGTTAATTTTTTTAATTCCCTATATAAAATAAATTTTCTAGCTTAGCTAAACTTATACTAAAGCCTACTATAGTATACTAGTAGGTAAGATAATATTAGAGGGATTATAAAAGGGTATATAAAAACTATAAGTTAGTAGGTAATATCTAACTTTCTAGTAGTTTCTAGTATTTAGGGGGGGTTATTTAGTAGAGCTAAGTATTTTATTCTTAGGTATAAATTCTTACTAAAAAGTAATCCTTTCTCTATTTTATTTTAGGCCTTATAGCTTAATTTATTCTTATATAGTATATCCTTTAACCCTTATAGGTCCCCTTTAGGGTATAAAGAGGTTAATATAGGCCTAGTTCTTCTTAAATGTAAGGTTAAAGGGTTTCTAGGGGATTACTTAGTACTATAGTTAGATAAAAAGTTAGATCTAGGGAGCTCTTAATAGCTAGATAAAACCCTTAAAACTAGGGGGGGCTAATTAGTAGAGCTAAGTACCTTATTCTTAGGTATAAATTTCTACTAAAAAAGTAATTCTTTTTTTACTTTATTTTAAGCTCTAGCTTAATTTATCCTTATATAGTATATCCTTTAACCCTTATAGATCCCCTTTAGAGTATAAAGCGGTTAATATAGGCCTAGTTCTCCTTAAATATAAGGTTAAAGGGTCTTTAGGGGATTACTTAGAAAGTAGTTATAAGAAGTTAGATCTAGAGAGCTCTTAGTAGCTAGATAAAACCCTTAAAACTATCTATAATATATAGTCTTTAGGTTATAGTAGTCTAAAGGTACTATCTTATATCTTTATAGTTTTAGTTATATATCCTTCTAAATAGGCTAAAAGGTAAGTAGTTTTTACTTATAATTAGTATATAACTAGAATAAATATTATAAGTAAGTCTACTCTAGTAGCTCTTATTAGTAGTATACCTAATAGTATAAGTAGATCTATCTACTTAGTACTTAAGGATAAACTTCTAGATAGTCTAGCTTTACTATAAGGCTAAATAGTAAGTAATAGGAGACCTTACCTTTTTAATAAATACTAAATAGCTATAATCTTAGAGTATAAGCTTCTCTTAAAATACCTATATAATACTCTACCTACCCCTCTAGGAGCTTAATACCTATACTTATCAACAGTATTTTAAGGAATAAATATATAATATCTAGGTAATACTCTACCTACCTCTCTAAGGGCTTAATATCTATACTTACTAATAATTTATAAGAGTAAGTTTAAGATACTTAGATAGTATTATATAGTAGTACTCTATCTACCCCTTTAAGGGCCTAGTACTTATAATTATTATTAGTCCTTACACCTAATATACTACTCTTAAGTTATAAGTATAGACTTAAGGTACTAGTAGATTTATCCTATTAGTACCTTAGTTAGGCCTCTTACTAGTTATAGCCTTAGGGTTAGCTAGAAGAGGTAATACTATTAAATATAGTATAGCTCTAAATAGCCTATAAGGTAAGAGTAAACTTAGGATACCTAGGTAGTACTCTACCTACCTCTCTAGGGGTTTAATACCTATACTTACTAATAGTTCCTAGGAATATATATTATAGTATTAATATATAAGACCTTATAAATAAAACTATAAATATCTTAATTATTAGTTATTATTACTTTAAAAGTATTAATAGGGTAAATTACTTTAGTAATATTTAATACTTATTTAAATTATATAGTATTATACTAGTAATAGTTTATTTAAGTTTCTACTCTATTAATATAATAGCTAGGTATTAGCTAGCTATAGTTATAATAGGTAATATTAGGTTAGGGTTTAATCTTTAAGAAAGAACTTATTTATTTATATAATAAATATAAAAGTTAAGGGTATTTAAACTATACTATTAGATATTTAGTTCTAAACTAAACCCTTTAAGTAAACTAGTAGGTAAATAAATTTAATAGGGCTTAGAAAGGGTTATACTACTAGTAGTACTTTCTTATTAAAATAAAACTAGGTTTCTATATATTAAGTTATCTTAAGTATAGGTAATAGAGGGCTTTTTTTTTAAATTATACTTATTAACTTATTAGAATATAAGAGGGCTTATATATATTTATACTTAGAGTAAAATTCTTACTATATCTATATAATCTACTATAAAAGCTCTTACTAATTATATTTTCTTAGGGTAGTTATACCTAAGTAGGAATACTAGGGGTATTTTAACCTAGATACTATTATTCCTACTATAACTATTCTATTATTTAACTTATATAGTTTCTTATAAATACTATTAAGCTTTTATCTTTTATAATACTAGTTAGATTAGTAGATAAAATAATATATTATCTTAATATTTAGTATAAATTTAGGGTACTAACCTTTTCTCTACTTTATTCTCTTATCCCTACTATTAAATATACTTAAGATTATCCTTATATAGTATATCCTATAATCCTTAAGTCCCCTTTAAGGTATAAAGTAATTAATATAGGCTTAACCCTCCTTAAATATAAGGTAGAGTAAACACTAATTAGGTATAACTCCTTAATAAAAGGTTTTTAGGAGGTTAGTAGTACTTAAATAATAAGCTAGTATCTTATTTATAGTAGGAAGCCTAGTTAAAGTAGAACTAAATAGCCTATTAATTAAATTATAGGAAATACTAGGGGTATTTTAATTCTAAGTACTAGTATTCCTATTTAACCCTATAAACTTATACCTTTTTAGTACTCTATTAGGTACCTTATATTTAGAGCCTAGTTTAAAGTAAAGAGCTATAGCTATATATAAACCTTACTATTAAAGTTATCTAAGTCTATTACCTTAAGACTAGTTAAGTTTTCTTAGCTATACTTATAAATATAGTTAGTATAGGCTATTTATAAGAATATAATATTATATTAGCTATAGTAGGTAAACCCCTTTCCTTAATATCTCTTTTAGAATTTAAGCTAACTATTATTCTTATTATATATATAATAGTATATAGCTAATCCTCTAAGCCCTAGCTTAAAGGAGATAAGGCTAAATAACCTTTATAAACTTATACTATAGGTACCCTTTAACTTTAGTTATTAGGTACCTATTATTAAGGGTTTAGTTTAAAGTAAAGAGCTATAGCTATACTTAAACCTATATTATTAAAGTTATCTAAGATTCTTATATAGCTCTACTTTAGGGATTATTTAGGGATACTAGCTTTTTATTTTACTTAGAATACCTTGTTTAGGGTTTAAGTAGATAAGAGGCTAGTGAGAAAGAAAGAAGGAAGAAAAAAAGTTAAGATAAAATTAGGAGAAGTACTTAAAGATAGTAATATTTATTTTAGGGGGGATATTAGACTATACTATAAGTAGTATTATACTATTTACTATTATAGCTAAATAACTTATAAGGTATATTAAGGAAACTCTTTATATTATAGACTAGGTTATCTATTATAGGTAGATCTTATATTTTTACTAGGTTTACTATATATAATCTAGCCTTTAGAAACCCTTTATAATATTAAAAGTACTAACCTAACTTCTCCTTTTTAGATTCTTCTTTTATTTTAAGTATATAAGCTTCTATATACTCTTTTTTTTTTTATTAGTAGTAAGTCCTACTTATAGAGCTCCTATAAATAATAAGCTAGGTAAGGTTTATAAGCTAGACTTACTACTAAAAGGCTAAATAGAGTTTATATAAGACTAGGGTTAATATAAGGCTTATATAAGCTATTCTATCTAGGGGTATTATTTAGTTCTATCTAAGGGTATTATTTTTTTTCTTAGGGAGAGCTATTTAGTAGAGCTAAGTACCTTATTTCTAAGGGTAGAAGGTAGAAGTATTCTATAAGAATATAGAAAGGTATATTTACTTTAGGTTTCTTTTTAGTTTATTATAATACTAATAGTACCTTATACTTTTAAAGCTATTATAATAACTCTAAGGAAAAGAAAATAATAACTTTAAGGAAAAAAAAATAATAACTCTAAGGAGAAGATAATAATAACTTTAAGGAGAAGATAATAATAACTTTAAGGAAAAGAAAATAATAACTCTAAGGAGAAGAAAATAATAACTTTAAGGAAAAGAAAATAATAACTCTAAGGAAAAGAAAATAACTAATAATAACTTTAAGGAGAAGATAATAACTAATAATAACTTTAAGGAGAAGATAATAATAACTCTAAGGAAAAGAAAATAACTATAATAAAAGCTATTAAGAATATAATATATATTACCTAGAGAAGATAATAATAACTCTAAGGAAAAGAAAATAACTAATAATAACTCTAAGGAAAAGAAAATAACTAATAATAACTCTAAGAAGAAGATAATAATAACTCTAAGGAAAAGAAAATAACTATAATAAGGGCTACTAAGAATATAATATATATTACTTAGAGATAAAGTAAAAGGGAAACCTAGATTATTTCCCTTCTAACCTTTAGATTAATATTCTACTAGCCTCTAAATAATAATAATATTTCAGTAATTTATACTAGCTTTACTTAGGTAAATAAGCTACTAAAGTAAGTTAATCCTAGTTAGAGATAGAGCTTTCTCTTTAAAGAGCTATAGCTTAAAGGGGGGGGAGCTACTATAAAATTCCCCCCTAATAGGTCCTTATAAACCTTAAAAGAGTCTAGTAGTTTATACTAGCCCTATATAAGTAGATAGACTACTAAAGTAAGCTAGTCCTAGCTAAGGATAGAGCTCTTTCTTTAGAAAGCTAGGGCTTAGAGAGGGTATAGGTTAAAGTAAAGTACTTATATACTTTACCTTAAGAAGAATTTATATCCCTAATCTATAATCTTAAAGTATACTATAAGCACTTAACTATTATATATATACTTAAGGATATAATTTAATAATACTTTTAATAATATACTACCTTATAGCCTTCTCTAGTAGCTACTATATTCTCTAGAAAGATTACTAAATTCTAAGTAATACTCTTACTATAGTAATCTACTAATATAAGAATATATTACTTAATACTTAAACTTAACTATTATATAAGTAATTAAGGATACTCTTAGTTATCTTAAGTCTTTCTTATAAATTAATATTCTAGTATTTTATAGTAACTCTATATAAGTAGGTAGGTTAAGGATAAGCTCTAGAGAGGGCTAAGGACTTAGAAGAGGGGGTCTAACTATCCTCCTACACTAAAGAGTACTAGTATAGATCCCTTTCCTAATACTCTTCACTAACCTATAAAGAAACTAGTAAATAAGAGTATTAAAACTAAGATAGTACTTCCTAATATAGTACCTACTTAACTAAGTAAAATAGACTAGAGGCTATATTTAACTCCCTAAAGACTAGGGACTATATTTAGCTCTTATAGAGAAGTAGTAAAGCACTTAGTATACTAGAAGCTACTATAATAAGTTCTTAAGAACCTTAATCTTATAGAGGAGTAGTAGAGGGCTAAGTATATTAGTAAGTAAAATATTAGGATAAAATCTCTATACCTTAATTTATAGATAAATAAATAAAACTTAAAACTATTTAATAATAACCTTTCTAACTTAAAGCCTTAAGTCTTTATAATTCTATCTTAAGTAATATTAAGTAAGATTAAGTAAAGAAAAAACTAATACCCCTATATATTAGCTTAAATAGGTATTATCTTTTTATACCTTTATCCTCTTATTAATTAGCTTCTAATAGTATTTACTATATACATCTATTAATATAAAACCCCTTATTATAGTCCTCTCCTTATCTATCTCCTCTATAATCTTCTCTATACCTTAGTTAAACTATTACTTATAATAAAGTAGCTTATAGTAGATATTATTCTAGATCTAGAAGAACCCTTTCTTCCCTTAGTTCTTCTATAAATTATATTTCTCCTTAAGAAGGTTAATTAGTAGGAAACTATCTATACTATAGTGTTAAAGGGAGAGGATATCTTAAATAGTCCTAATATAGGCTTATAGTAGTATAAACCTATAGTTTTAGGCCTTTATAAAGGTAATTATCTCTAGTATCCTATATATAGGTTAGTTAAAGGTCTAGAGTACCTTTTAACTTAGTAGGGTTATTTTAGGTATAGTAGATAGTATTAGAGGTAAAGAGCTTACTAGTAGTATATAGTATATAGGCTTTAGATCTCTAGTAGTAGGGTTCTTAGTAGTAGTAGGATTAGAAAGAGGTAGCTAGTATTAAGCTTTATCTTATATCTCCTCTTCTAATAGTATAAAAGGGAAGGTATAGGGTTATACCTAAGGCTAGTATTAGTACTAGCCTAGTAAGGGTATACCTTATATAGGAAACTTATAGCTATAAGTATAGCTTATATTACTAGTATCTATAATAGAAGAGATAATAGTAGAGGTATTATATATATACTTTATACTAGCTATACTTTTTATCTTCTCTACTTATAACCTTATAAGGTTTATTAATATTAATATCTATAAGCTTAGCTAGTTAAAGGTAGCCTTACTCTTAACTAATATACTATTAAGCTACTTATAAACCTTAGGGAGTACTGCCTTTATATAGTTAAACCTATTATTTATCTTAGAATAACTATACCTCTCCTAGACCTATTAATATATAAAAGTCTTATATAAGTATATTAAAATAGAGTCTTAAATAGATATAACTAAAAGGTTTACTTATATTATAAATAGAGCCTACTCTATAGATTAGAATAAAGAGTCTTTAAAGATAGGATAGTTTAAAAACTTAACTTAAATAAGTACTATATCCTAGAGAAAGATATTATAAAGCTACTATATTAGCTTAATAAATAATTTTATTATTATATTTTTCTAAACTAAAATATAATAATAATAGTTATACTCCTTTTAAGCTTAAATTTAATTATTAAGCTTAGGCTAGACTTAGTCCTAGAGGTATTATAGGGGGTTAATATACTACTAGAGGAGATAGTATAATCTACTATAGTTAGAGTTATACCCTATAATACTCTTTATAAAGAGATATAATAGTTAAAGGGTATATACTATTTTAATATTATTATTATTCTAGCCTCTAATATAGATAATCTAGTTATATACTACTCTATTTACCTTCTACCTCTATATACTAGCTATCTATAGTAGGTAGATAAGCTTAGAGGCTATAATATTAAGGTTAGAATAGAACCTTTTAATATACTTAAGGTAGGTAGTATAAAAGATAGCTACTTTTAGTTTATTATTAGACTACTATAAAAATAGCTTAATATTATACTAGTACTCTAGTACTTATAGATTAGGGAATTTCTCCTTCCTCTTCTTAGCCTACTAATACTAAAAGAGAGAGTTAGCTAGCTAGCTAATTATATAGGTAAATAAGTCTTTATTTCTAAGGGTACTATTAACCCTCTTAAAGCCCTACTAATTAGCCTTAAAGTAGGTAGTCTATATAATAAATACCTATATCTTCTCAGCTAGTATATATTAATAAAAAACCTTATTAAGCTTAATCTAAGTATAGTTATCCTACTAAAATAATATAGTATCTACTATTAGAAAGTTAACCTTAGTATAAAAGCTAATAGTAATATTAACTAGTATCTTCTCTACTTATACCTTATATATAAAGGCTAGTATTTAATCTTATATATAGATATTCTTTATAGAGTTAGTAAGGTAGTCTATCTAAGTAGTCTAGTTTTTTTTATTAAACCTTTTTAAAAGGGTATTCTAGAGGGTAGTTAGAGCTATCCTATAAAGATATAGTACTTAGTTCTTTTTAATAAAAAGCTATTTATTATAGAGGATAATAAGTATAGAGGAGTAGTTCTAGATAGTACTTATTTTAGCCTAGAGCTTTAAGGTTCTCTTAAGTAGGAGTAATTTACTAAGGAGGAGGTTATTAGGGTCTTTCTATCTTAGTATCTATATTTTTACTAAGTTACTATTACTCTCTTTACCTTTACTCTCCTTCTTCTCTTTATCCTTATTCTCTCTCTTCTATTCCCTTTTAATACCTCCTATAATAATAGTATTATAATTACTTATATTTTATCTTAGCTATTTAAGTATTTATTATAGTAGATTTTAGCTAGTCTAGGTCTTTTACTTTAAACTATTATTACTTTTAGTTATATCCTAGGAGAAGCTTATTAGCTTATTTATAAGGAGATTATACTTTACTTTTATCTACTATTTTTATTTTACCTTAATATACTTACTAGTCTTTAGTACTTAAAGGATAACTACCTCTACTAGGAAAGCTATAAGCTTTCCTTAGTTAATAAGATCTCCTAGTTATATATTAGCTTTTATATAAAAGGTAGAGATCTTATAGTTATATAGAATAGGTAGGAAATACTTTTCTTTATATTATACTTAAAGGGGAAGAGGAAAGAGAAATAAGTATTAAGGAAGGAAGAATAATATTTATTAGAAGGTAGATTAAATTATATTTTACTTACTCTTTATTTCTACTAAGGTCTCTTATATATATATAATATATTCTCTAGCTATTCTTACTTATAATCTAAGAGAATAAGGTTTAAGGTATATTTATATATTATCTTTATCCTTTTAATATTCTTTATAGTAATATCTAATATTTAATCTATTATTTATAGGCTATCTATATAGTATTACTATACTTATAGTATAGCTTTCTTCTTAGCTAGTATAGTAATAGAGGAGTAGTAGTAGTAGTAGTAGTTATTATTATTCTAGGGAAGAAGAAAATAAGCTATATTAGAGGGTATATATATCTTATATACCTAAAAGGTAGTATATTTATAGGCCTACCTAGGCTAGCTAGGGCTAGCCTGTCTACTAGGTATATATAGTGCCTAAGGTACTATAGCTGCTTATATAATATAGCTAGTAACCCTAACGCGGCCCCTACCCTGCCCCTTCCCCTCCCGGGCCTAGCGGGCTTAGCACCTGTCCACTACCCCAACTATAGACTGTCCACCGGGCCATAGGTGCTCAGATATACATCGGTTCTCCTCTGAAAATAGAGACTTACGCCTCCTTCAACCTTCTGAGATACCTTATAAACAAATATCTACTTTTCTCCTTAATGGTGCAGCATATCAAACGTCGGAAATCCCACCCAGCATGAAAGTTCCCCATCGACCCATTGAACAGAATCTGTCCACCAACGTCACCAGCAAGACAATGGGTGGAGGTCCAGACTCAAAAGATCTATTCGGTGTACGCGCTGATGTGCTTATCCCAGGGCGTGGAGAGCCCATTCCCGATGGCGGAATCATCATTTCCGTCTCAGAAGGGGTCATCGTCTGGGTAGGGCCGTACGACGATGTCCCCTCCAAGTACAGTGAGGTCTCCTTCACCAAGCACGTTGCAGTCATGCCCGGTCTCTGTAAGCATCACTTTTCACCTGTTACGGATCCCCGTCTTTCATGTTTTATAATGTTCTAGAATACAACACTTTAGGACCCATAGCAGGACTAACGTCACCATCAGGGGATGTCCACACGCACTACATGGGAGCGAACGTTGTGGGCGGATTGAACGACTCAGTGAAGACCTTCATGCCTGGCACTCAGTTCCAGGTGGGTGCAGTGACCGTGGATGACCTTCGGGCCACTCTCATGGCGGGGTTCACTTCGGTACGAGAACTGGGCGGAATGGCAGGCTACCTCCAGCCTTTGATCGACAACGGCGCCATCGTGGGGCCCACCGTTTACTCCGCCCTGAGTGTTCTCAGCGTCACCGGTGGCCACGGTGACAATCACGACTGCCCCCTGTCGCTCTGCCGAGGCGACAATGATGGTAGCAACGGGCTCGCTCTTTGTGATGGTGTGGACGAGTGTATCAAGATGACTAGATCGGTGATCCGGAATGGAGCCAAAGTGATCAAAGTGTGTAGCACCGGTGGTGTCTTGAGTCTCAATGACCAACCCGAGGACACGCAATTCTCGCCCGCGGAACTTGAGGCCATCGTTCAGGAGGCAGCAAGGAGCGGCAGAGTGGTGGCTTCTCACGCAATCGGAAAACCAGGCATCGTGAACGCCCTACATGCTGGAGTAAAAAGCATTGAGCATGGGATGTACCTGGACAAGGAAGTCGCGGATCTGATGCTCGAGAAAGGCGCCATCCTGGTCCCCACGCGCCACATCGTTGAAAGCCTCTCCGCGGGATCTCAGGACCTGCCACCGATACTTCTCAAGAAGCTCAACCGGATAACCCAGCTCAGCAGGGATAGTTTCAAGCTTGCCGTGGCCGAGGGCGTCCGCATCGCGCTCGGTACAGACACTTTGAGCAGCGACCGCAAGAACCCCCTTGCCCACGGCCGGAACGCCAAGGAGCTGCACTGGATGAAGGTCGCTGGCATGACGCCGTTGCAGGCTATAGAAGCTGCCACCGCCACGCCGCCAGAGACCCTGGGCCGTCAGGGCCCCAAGGCAGGACAACTGAAGGAGGGCTTTGACGCAGATTTTATCGTGGTTTCCAAGAACCCGCTCGATGATGTCGATGTGCTCACGGATCCAAGCAATATAACACATGTGTGGAAAGGCGGAAAGCTGTTCAAATCCACTTAGATACGTAAAAGGGGGGGGGTCTGGCTGCGAGTCCAGGCAGGGTCATGGAACTTCAGAATAGAACCCATCATCAATCACTTCTGTACACCAAAGCTGGTTATACCGCGATCGAGTTGGCCGAGACCCAATCAACAAGTATAGACGTAGATTGTACCAAGCTACGGGTCAAGATGATGGGTACCTAGGTACTTGGCAACAGCTCACCGACAATAAATTAGTATACATCGTGTTACAGACCTTTCCTTGACTTCGGTGGTTCTATCCCACTCGGTCTCAAGTAGTGAAAGTATTGCTATTTAGGACAAACTCTAAGGTCACCGAGACGGGCGTCGAACTGTTCTGTCGTCCAAGAGGAGCACCAGCTACGCGTAATTCACCAAGGCACTCCCCAAATACTGTGAAAGTCAAAATTGCTATGAGACACACATTTTCATAGCCGAGCACAAACGCCCAATCAAAAGCCCAGCACGTTGAATACTAGATCCTCATTGTGAAGGTTCCTCGGTGTGGTTCATGCGCTTGATTACATACATATAAGCTGACCCGCGCGATGGACATTCGAGCATCATACCATCCCTGACTCGATTTAGCTGCGGCCGACACGCGCATGCAGCCGCTTCGTTGTCGTGTGATCACATGTCCCAAGTCAGCACCGGCAGCCCAGTTCGTCTGGCGTGACTTGGCTGCAAAGTCACTCTGCGGTCACTCTGTGCTAGACGGGGGTTATTCTCCAGTTCTTTAACTGGTTGAGATTTACGGAAACTGATTCCACTCGTTCCTCCTATCTAAGATGTTGGCTTGATAGTGTTTTATAAACAATACCGTTACTCTAAGTTTAGCGTTGTCCTAGACAGTACCCCTTCATCAGCTTTGTCTCCATGGAAAAACAACCCTTCTGGGCTACTGGACATGTAAATATTGAACGGTATTGATCGTAAGCCAATTCTTTTGAGACATGGAAACCGCACTGCTGCCAGCTCAACCCCGATCACTGGGTGGCTAGCTCCACGTACTCGTGTACACAGGGGCCACTTTAGACGCCCTAGTAATCAAAAATTAAGTAATTCAAACCACGATATTCTCGTGTCCGAATACAGAGTGTAAATCTGGCATTCAGTCCTCTGGTCTAAATATTACCCTAGGGTACTCATTGGGCTCACAATGTGTGCCCTAGGTGAAGACATCAAGCACGGACTGCATGATTTGCTGACCGATGCAATTCTCGAATGAAAACCTATTGTACCAATGATCTCCTATGTCAGTTTTATGCTCAAAATTGGTTCCACTCAGCACAGCCCAGGAGGAATGTCATGAATTCCAAGGTTTGTAGCCCAACTGGGCAGACGCTCCAACCGAATTTCCTTGATCTTCAATTCGGTGTGCACTTTCAAGACTTGATTGATGGTTTGGTTCCTAAATCCACCATACATTTAAAAGCTATGTGGTGCCTTCATACAGTGCCCCCAAGACTTGATTAGAAAACGCCCAGATGTCCCATAGTAGCGCAAAGTTCCATTTATAAAAATAATGTATTCTCCAGATCATGTCAAGGAAAATACCGGTAAAGCTTGGTGGGGAGATCGAACTCGATTTCGACTCTGGTAGGACTCAACGCAGGACCAAGCTAGTGCCATTCCTCGTAGCGCTCGGCTGGTTAATTCGGTTGAAACCGGTCCGTCAGGCGGTCAAATGCTTCTCGAATGGCCAGCTTATGGGCCGAGCTATGAATGGTTGCAGTTTTCGTCGACTGTCACACACGTACGACCGGGACGCCCCTCCGCCAGGGGTGGTCAGGAGGTACATGCTTTCCAGGTGTGCCTGACGAGCGCGGGTAGGGTTGCGAGCTGGTCAAGTTGAGACATGTTGATTCCTCATTCTTCTCCTTCGCTTATCTTCCTCGTCCATCTTATGTTTGTGATGAGATCGTGGCGTAGATACTCTCGATCTCTGCTTGAAGGGCGTATATCGACTTCCTTGTCGTAAGGCTGTGACTGAATCCATGCTCTGGCTTCTCGCATGTGTAAGTAGAAGTACCATAGCCTATACTTCCATCAGGCGGGCTGGTGGCACCACGGTGTATCGAGGCGTTGTCGAAGTTGGGTAACACCACAGCTGTGATGTACTGATGGACGAGCGTGTACATCAGCCCTGGGGCTTTCCAAGCGTTTGTGCGAGTACGTACTGGGTATCTCATACGGCTGGCGGGGTTGGTTCGGCAGCGATGGTGGCTGATTTCACGGTCCACCAGAATCGATCCAGGCGTGCTCGATGTGATCACACGAGTGGTGCGCAGAGACACTGGCAATGACCCTCCAGCCAATTGAGAGGGAGATTCACTACCTAGGCTGCCTTTCTACTTCATGCATGTCATAAAATACCAGATTACCTTTTTCAATGAAACGAGAAACTCTGCTGCGCAGTTGTGTCACGTTCTTCCACATTTCGTGTCAGTCATGCACCATTCCGACCTCGGACCCTGTCAACAGCAGCTTATCAACTGCGCCTAGACTTATTCAGCTCCCCTAGATGGCTGAGATACTTCTCGTTCTTCCCCTACATGAAGGCCTCAAACGTGAAAAGCCTTGGTATGTCCGCAGAGATTCGCACATTCGACGACTTTGTTGTTGTCTTGGTGGCCAAGTGGCTTACCAAGAAGCTAGCATGTTTCTTTCCATACTCCTGGCATCGTTGCTTATTCAGAACCCACGACGGATTGCACGGATGGCACGTGTGTAAATTTGGTCTCGCAATTATGAATCATTTGCTCAGTATGTAATCTGTCTAGTTTCTGTTTGCTTCGTTCTGACAATCGGAGAAGAGTGGGTTTTCAGGCAGCAAGTCAATGGGAGCGATTTAGCATTGTCGTGCCAGAGGAAACACTTTAGCACTATCAGAAAAGTCGAATATTTGTCCGCTGTGATTCTTCTGCAGGGCTCGAAAACGAATTGTGGGTCGACCATGTTGACTTCGACGACGTTGTTGCCCAAGTTGAAAGGTCAAGGATCAGTATGAGGCTGTCGAGCTCTTTGCTTTTCATCTCAGTTCTTGGGCTGTCTGGAACAGCGCTTACCACATTGAAGAAGATCTCATCGGATAAAGAAAGGAGGTCACCGACTGCATTGAGATGAGATGCGACTAGAGCCCACTACTGACTTGTGGTCCAAACTTTCAAATGTGACATGGCATCTGGCCCTAACATGCAACGTATCTAGCTGTTCTGATGGAATATAGGCACTGGCATCTACATGCAATATGCCATCAGTATCAGCTTCGCCACATGATGGGATGCGTGACCGCTACTTAGACAGTGCGGTATATCTACGCAATCATGGGGACGCAAGCGTTTGCTACATCTCCTCTAAACTTTCCGAAGTCGGCACCTACATAGAATTATCAACTGGTCTCTCACACTTGCTTGCTAATCTTCAAGCTACCAACATTCACTCAGCGTAACATTCGAGGTTCAGGGTCCCTGTATAAGCCACGTTTTATATGATAGTCACGGTTGCTCAAAAGCTACGTCGGCCCATAACGAGAATGTTCAGTTACTAGCTAATACGTCCATCTTCTAAATTGCCTTGGCGAAGCGATTCATGGACGATGGCTCAATAACACCAGAAATTTCTACCTTCGGGTGCTATGCCAGAGCTGGAGCGCTTTCGACAGAGATTTCTGCTTTGCCACCGTGTGAAAATTCTGTCGGGTGGCTGAGAAGTGACACAATTCAAAAAATGTCTTCCGGACTGCCCGGCGTGGCTAATCCTTTCCTCGTGGTGTGGAAGATTAATTCGCACCCTAGACGTGAATATCACCGGTGAAGTCCAAACATCCGCATGTCAGCAATATGTAGGTCCTAAATCCGACCGATCCAGGGATAGAGACTGAGCCAATGAAAACTTATTCGCGTTGACTTATGCACGAGACTTTTGGCGCCGAGCACTATTCCCGAAGGGAAAATCTCACCCCCTGGAGGCAATCGGCCCTGCTTCTTTGTCATCCTTACATGCGGGTGATTAAGCATTTTCCTGATATCATTATTATGATACATGGACATGATTCACTAGTACAACACGAGAAAAATTTGTTGTTCCAGCCCAGAGCTCTGTGTTTGGAGTAATCATTGGACTGTGGTGGGCTATGTAGAGGTCGTCGCCGCATGAGACTTCTCTAAAATTTGCTCATCAATAAGCACCACTTTGCAAGATCCATTTTCTGATTTCAACTCGACTTGGATGTGTCACCTGTCGGTAAGGAATGTTCTGTGAGCAGAATTTAACGTTACATACATTTTCGCCGCCTAACGGCCGTCGAGCTTTTGTCATATTCATGAGTTATGATGCCCCTAGCTCTTATCAACGCGAGTGGCTATACACGCCACGTTCTCACCCACCCATCCTGCGATTATTCTGGACCGCGGAGGTGAACGCACAAATATTTGGAATAGGTAACAAATTACTAACTTCAGCATTCAAAGGATAAACAAACACCGGTCAGTTTACCGTTGGAGCCCCTTCTCCGCAATGATACGTCAACATGCGGTCAGATCTCAGTTATATGGATCAGTCACCGGGCCGGTGAAAGGACAATGGGCGTAAGCACAAACGAGCGAGGCTGCTTGACACGTCGGCAAGCCGACATGTGCCCAAATCCCGATCCGGTTTGTGAGGCGCTGAGGACGAAGTGCTTCGAGCTTGAGAGAAAGTAGATGCCCACAAGGATGAGGTTTCCTGCGTTCTTTCTCTTCTTCTCATGAGTTATGAAGACATATTTTCCGCGTTACAGAAGGCTCTCTTGGCAGGTCCGTTGGACCTTTTCAAAGCCATGCAATTTCTGGCTCGGGTTCTGTCCACTCATGTGGGCTGATTGGCACGGAGCAGTATTAGATTGCATGTAAGGTCGGAAATGTAGGATTGTGGCATGGATCGGGAAAATGGGACAGGGAGCGGATGCAAATTAATGGCATAGTCCAACAAATGCTAAACGGTTGCTATGAATCGTAGATCCTGAATGGCCTGGGCCGTCACATGAGATGTGGCCGTCAGCACTCTTTTGCAGATTATTACCAATTGTGGAAGATGCGAGCACTGCTGCTATATATCAACTGCAGAGCAATCACACAAGCCAAGCCAGAGCCCCCAATCCAGCTATAGGGAGATGGTCAGCTTGTTGGGGGGCATTATCCCTCGTGGCACTGTCGTAACAGTTCTCAGTTGGGTCTGACTCTGGACGAAGGCTACGACATAGGAGTTCCGAACGTTATCCAATCGAGCACCAACGGAGGCAGGCCAAATCTTTGTGTGCGCTAGGCACAAAGGGCTGGAGGCTGTGCGTGTAGGTCGGGATAGCGTAGCGAAGGAGGCGCATCAGCAAGCGCCCTCGGGTTTGGGAAGGCCCAGGTGTGGGCATGAACAGACGGTCTTTTTGGCCCCATGGGAGGATTTCTGAGATATTTGTCATCTTGAAACAGCCAGCCACTTGTTGTCGCCGATGCGGCCACAAAGGGTAGCCCAGACATGACAACGCGTGGCTGCGCGACGGAGATAGGACACATTTTCATTGTCAGTGGGTGGTGGTGTGCATCCCCTGCTGCAGGCATATGCCGTTTTCTGACGGTGTGCAACGGTGGATTGGCGCAGGAATCACGCCTTCTCAATGTATGCTAGCAGAGAGTGTGTGCTTGGTACAACTCGACGGGGGGAGGGGCCCAAACCGAGGGGTTTACGATACGGCAGGAGCTGCATACGGCAGGCGAACCACGTCCGGGTTCTTCGGAGGATTGTGACACCCGACAAAAGGACTAGGGCGGATCTCGAAAGGATTCGGGTGTCGTGTTCAGTGTCACACTAGCCTCCCGCCGCTTTGTGAACCAGCAGCGCCTTAACACGCGTCGCACAAAGATCGAGGCAGTGAGCTTCAAGAGGCCGAGGCGTTTGATTACCAAATCTAGCATCTTGATGGTCACCTGAGCAGAGGACCTTTCGCAGTGATTACTAAAGGCAGTAAGGCGAGAACAATGCTGTAGATGGTGTCTAGTCAGCTACCCGGTAAATCGAGTCCACTTGGTGCAGCATGGAGGCATGGCAACATGGACACACAGCTGGTCGACAGACGAAAGAAAGTATGATCGGGTTTTGTACCACCCCAGACAGCCGCCACCCCGCCCCGCCGCGTCAAAGGTGTTTGCTGACAAACATGAGAGGTGGGTAGGCGCACGGTACAAGCCTAGACGGTGAGGGAATGTATGAAGGCTACATTACGGCCGAGGATCTCGACGGCGTCGGGCATGCCGCAAATGACCCGAGGTGATCGGTCCTGCAGCAACTTGTGAAGCAGCCGTAGAGCCACCTGCCTATTCAGACATCTCGCTTCCTCAGCCGCCCACTCAGAGAGGAGAATGGGCGGCTGCAGAGTGGAGGGCGAGAGGCTGAAAGCTGAGAGCAACAAATGGGAGGGTTTTTGTCTGTGACTGAGACTTGGATGGAAGAACATTTGAGAAGGTGACATGCGATTTGCGACTGCTAGTGAGACCGACACGGAGACGGAAAGGGAATGGCGCTGCCAAACCAACTGAACAAACGGTGTTTGTCAATTACGTAATCGACTTTTCCCCACCCCTGGGCTGCCTGGCTCCCAGCCAGCCACCTTGGCATCCGTAGCCGGTCGTTTAAAAACTCCATTTTGCGCTCCCCCCTCTTCCCACCGCAAGAACCCATCTTACATAAACACCACTCCCCGACCGGTCTCCCGCTGACTTAGCAGCCTTGCAAGGACCGGCACATCCAGTCAAAGTGTCGAGACTCAGGGTGCCGTGCCAAAGTGACACCCAGCCAGCCTGTCGTCCTTCGGAGGTGAGTCGTCCAGTGGCCTGCGGCTGTCAGTCCCCGTCATCAGTCATCACCACTCCCACCCAATCCCAGCCGTCGTCGCCCTTCGGCACGCTTCGCATCCTGTCTGCCTGTGCAGGCACGCAGGGCACTTCTGCGAGCATTGGCAAGCATGAGCAAGCATGGGCACTGGCTGCTAACACCTGTTTGAATCATCAGTCTTTCCTGCGCCACGCGCCCCCGTCGTGCGTCTTGGGCGAGCCAGGGAGAACACGCGTCAATTATCCGTCGTACATGAAGCGGCCCCAGTCACCACTGAACCAGTCGCCAGTCACCACCACACCACCCAACAAGCGGCTGAGACTGCCACCAACTGTCCAAACTGCCTGCTTGCAACCGAAACTGTCAGCTTGTCGAAACTCACGCGTAGCCACCACGCGAGGCAGAGAATAGTCACCTCTTGCATCCATCATCACTTACTTCACCCAGTCGCCCGTCTACTGTGCCCCAATTCCCGGCCTTATCGGCAATACCATCGTCCGCAGGCCACGCCCTCTTGGCCTCTCATTTCATTTTAGTCATCAACGCTGCTCGCACCGTCTCGGACTTCCTGGCCCAACCTGTCACAGTTCGTCTTGTCGCCGCCTGGCACAGTACTTATTTTGACTTCTCGGCGCGCTTATTACGTTCGTCACGGTTCTGGTCCTGGTCCTGGTCCTGATCCTAGCCTTGAGTGCTTGGTCTTGGTCTCGGCCCCCGTTTCGTCTGCCTGCCTGTTATTGGTATTCGTTTTGCTGCTCCTGCTGCTGCTGCTGCTGAGTCAGAGTGAGCCTGCCAGCTGAGCGAAGCACAAGACTGCATCTCGACTTTGGCAGCAAGTCCAGTGCCGCAAGATGCAGGCTGCCAACAACAAAGCTGGTGAGTACTTTTCATGTATTCGTGTGTCCTCCTCACCTCCTCATCTTACCCCCTACCTTTCGGCAATGTCCCGTTTCGTCCAGTGCGGTCCTCCTGTGCGTGGTCCAAGTTGGTTGCCTGCCTCGAGACCGGGCCCCAAGTGCCTATGCTCCCAGCCCAGCCCAGTTCAGTGCACCCACCACCGAGCAACCCGACCTGCACCTCGCACTCCGCTGGCACCTGCTCGGGTTTCCTCAGCTCCACCAGCTGGGGTTCGATCCAGGTCATGCCATCCTCTGTTCCTCTGCACTCAATTTCGTGGTGTCAAGTGGGCCCATGGACATGAAGCTGCGACTTCTGCAGTCTCTCTCTCACTCACTCCCTATTCAGTGAGAGAGGCAGAGAGAGACAGAATCCAAGCTGCTGTGAGCAGACCGCGTCCGAGCGACTCGAGAGGACTCAGTCCACTTATACATACCAAGCAAGCACTTCTTACATAATTGCCATTCACCCGTCCAGCATTCCTGCGCGCGACAAGCCCCGGACCCGGGACACGGTACTTTGTCAATACCGTGCCTCCACGTCTTGCTTCTCCGCCAACGCCGACAATAAGTAATCACAGCTCATCCTTCACTATTTTGCCCCGGTCATCTCGTCCCGGCCTTATATCTGCAGTGGACTCTGCTGCAGATCAGATCGGAGCCGATCTGATACTGCTACTGCTACTTCCCCAAGCCTGCTGCATCAGAGTCAGCCTCATCTTCTCTCGCCTTGTTTGTTGAATGTACTCGCCATCACAAGCCCGTCTCCGTCAACATCCGTTTACATCCCACCCGGCTTACCTCATCACCACTTCAAACAATCCCCCTCTTTTATATTACCTCAGCTGCCTCTCAGAACCCCTTCATTTCATCGCCTCGTGGTGCACTTATTGCGGTTAGGTCAGGCGGCAAGCGTCCGACCGTTTTCCTGAAACGGTAATACTCGAACCCCCGTGCTGTGCTGTGCTTGACAATCCTCGCTCCTCGGGACACCTGATCAATGCGAAGTCCTTCTAAGACGCCTCTTGTTCTCGCTGCCTCGTGTGCTTCGCTCCATCAATTATAGCAGTCACTGCTCAGGATGACCACACTGAGTCACTATGAGCACGCACGGGATATGCTGGAATAAGCAACCCGCTTGCCTCACATAGACAACTGCCCTATAAGACGCTGCAGCCATGACGCTGACACAGATGCAATAGCAGAGACACGAGGACAGCCGGACGGATCGTCGCCTTCAAACAGCACCGCAAAATCATCGGTCGCTGCCGCCAATTCACATCCAAAGCTAGTCCCGCGGCCCCAGCCGGCGCCGGTCTCGTCGGTTACTCAGCCGCTGGCGCATGGTTTCAGCGACGCGACAACTCCAACCACTGCTGCCCCCGTCTTCGATCCTGAATCGTCCATTCATCCAACACTGAGGAGTCCTGGCTACGTTCCCACGGCCAATATGATGCCAAGCGGTGCTCAACCTCCTCCCGAGCACCCCGGCCCGGTTCACATGCCTCCAAACTCGTCCGCCCCACTCGATGCCGAGGACCCCAATGCAGATGGACGGAAGGCCAAGCGAGAGCTATCGCAATCCAAGCGCGCTGCCCAAAATAGGGCTGCCCAGGTAAGGCGCATGACAACCCACTCCCTTCTATGAAATGGTAGCAGCCATACGATATCTGTGCCGCCGATGTTGCATGCTAGATATTCTTCCGGCCTGTGCGTGTGAAGTTGGATGGGCTAACACCAGGCCTGTAGCGAGCATTCCGTCAACGCAAGGAAGGTTATATCAAGAAATTGGAGCAGCAGGTTCGCGAGTTTGATCAAATGGATCAAGCTCACAAACAATGCCAAGCAGAAAACTACGCTCTGAGAGAGTACATCGTACACTTGCAGTCTCGGCTCATGGAAGCTCAGGTTGAACTTCCTCAGCCGCCTCCAAACGTCAACCTGTCTGTGCCCCCGAGTCATGGCATTCATGAGCAACCAGTGCCTGTTCATCCACAGGAGGATGCCCCGATGACCGACCCCACGCCGAACACTGGGTCCGCTACGGGAACCTCGTCACTAGACGAGGTTGCACAGGCAGTGCAGAGCCTGAGCAGGTCCGAAGCCGCTTACAAGACAGAGCCAACAGCGGCTGAGTCGCAGGCTGCAGAGGACGCGCGTACGGCCGAGGAGATATCAAGACAACTGCAGGAAGCGGAGCAAGTGCCGGCAGCTACCATGTAGGGCATGGTGTATGCTGGCAGCTATGGCTACCACGTGGAGGAGCGCAAAGGTTATCAGCCGTGCAAGGAGCTGCCCTAAGTGCCGTGAGGCGCGCTTGCTCACTAGGGCCGGGGGTTGGTGTTTGCGGACTGGCAACATGGTCTTAGAAGCATGCCCGTTATTCTTTGCTTACAAGGGCTTGTGGTGTTTACGGTGTTCAGACGTGATGGGCAGAGTTGTCGACTTTTACTTGGAAGGCGGGGGCCGGGGATCACGGGCATCGGAGAAGAAGCAGATCTCCTATTCTTTGATAGCGGCTTGAGGATGAATATGCTAGCGTCTACCTGCTGGTAGAATGGCAGAAATTGTATTTGTTGAACACATCCGTCTCTGTGTCATAAGGTATCGGCTTGTCTGGTTACAAAAAGGTGGATTTTCCATCCGGGCTTGGGAGGCTGCCATCTGGGTCCCCATGGGCGGTGGGCGGACAGCCAGTCAAGACCAGTTCACATAGGTGGATGCTCAACCATGCCGCCTCTCACCAGAAGACATTGCCATCATACGCCTGGTGATATCTCCTCAACGCTAGAATAAGGCGGGCCCTGGGGGGTGAGGGGGGTGGATGACCTGCTGGCAGAGAATCGAGAAAATAATCTGCTCCTGTGCCATCATTATACAAGTGTGTCGGAGTACGACGAGACTTCGCTTTTATTCTCAACTCCGATAACATGTGGAACGCACGTGGAGAAAGAGCTTAAACAGGTCTGAGGAGCAACATGTGCATCTATCCGTCCATATGTGAGTAGGAGTGGGTGAGTGGGCGGTGTCAGGCTTGTCTGGCGATCACGAAGGGGATGGGCACGCAGGCCCGGACAAGAAAGAGGGACATAGATGTGCAACAACCACTATAATCGTCATTCCGACGGGCAAACTTCAACAACAAGCGTCCCAGCAGACGCCCGGCTAGCTCAATCGGTAGAGCGTGAGACTCTTAATGAGCCTCGTGTTCTGAAAAGAGAAAAATTATCTCAAGGTTGTGGGGTAAGAGAAAATTCAGAACATGATACCTGGTTCTCGGAACTTGCCCACTAACATCCGACTCAGTTCGACCCCCACGTCGGGCTCAATTCCCGTCGCACTTCGATCCAATCTTTTTGCCATCTTTTTCACCTTTTTGTTTGACTTGGAGTGAGTCTGGTATAAATTCGGATGTTGACTGGCTAGCTTTGTACACCAATCGTGAACAAATCTGAGGCTGACTGGAGTGTCTAAGCATACGGCTGTAAGTGGGAACAAATCTTGCTTGTCGGCCAAGATAAGGGGGCAGTCATGTGCCATGCAAGAGCGTCACACAGCCTGGTTTGACACGAAGAAAAGAAGGCGACACCACGAGATGGACGCCATTAGTATCGTCGATGGTAAGTAAGGCTTGTCTCATGTCCATTAAATCTCTATGCGCTGCTTTTCCCTTCCCTTCTCCGTAAGTAATACATGCCCTCTACAAGAAGCAGGCCACGGCCAATGTCTAGCGTTTTCTCACCAGTGAGCCTGACCTCAGGCCGGCCATCAGCGAGTTATCAAAGTACTGTTGTCTCCCAGTATGTCCTCAAGGCCTCTTTCCCATCGGGTTCACGCAAACGGCCTACGAAAACGCGTTGCCGAGGTCATGGTCCTGTAGTTGAAACGTAAGCCACACCGCCATTTGGTCACGTACGCAGAGAAAAGTCGTGAGGAATCTCTTGCTTACCTTGAACCACTCGGATCCCTTCTCGAGGTACTCCTCCCTCGTGACCCTCGCCCGCTTCCACTCGTCGCTGCCAGCCCAGCCCGCCGCGCCTTTCCAGGCGTCGAGCACAGCGTCATTGGCCCTCCTGACGCGGATGTCCGAGTCAGCGGGGAGCAGGGCCTGCAGGCCGGACCTCAGCCTCTCGTCAAAGTTCTCGAAGAGCGTTGCGCCGCCTGTGAGGAAGATGTCCTTGAGGAAGTCGTTCCTGTCGATGCCGGGGATGGCTGTCAGCCGCTGCGTCAGGATGTCCCCCGCGATCTCGACGATGCCGGCTTGGTCGACACCCGCGATGGCGCCAGGCTGGAACACGACCTCTGGCACGCGTATGCGCTCGACGTTCAGGTGAAGCTGATTCCGCTCCGCCTGGGTCCCCTCGTCCGGCCGCGGTCCATAGCGCCAGGCGTGGAGCATGGACTTTGTCCAGTTGTTCTGCGCCTCGATAGTGTGCTCGTAGGTGAAGAGTGGGTCGTACTTGAGGAGGTCCTCCTCGAGGTTCTTGATGGTGACGTCTAGGTTCTCCTCCTCGTCCTCATCATCACTGTCCCCTTTGTTGGCGCCAACAGCGACGTTGCGGTACACACCCCAGTCCGCATCGTCCGCACCAAAATCATCATCATCTCCACCTCTCCGGCGTTTGCGCCCTGTGGCCGCTGCTGGGTTATCCGAAGCGAGGTTGGCCAGCGTCTTCATGCGCATCTGACTTGCGAGGGACTTGCGGTTTCCTAGGTCCTGCTTGAGCCGGTCGCGGGCCTTGATCTTGCCGAGCGTCTCGAGGCGGGCTTGTCGTCGCTCATCCAACCAGGCTTCCAAGTCATTCGTCCGCTTCTCCTCGTCTAGGCGGGCCACCTCCGCAACACGGGCCTTTTCGGCCTCCTTTTCAGCCTTGGCGCGGGCCCTCGCCTCGTGATTCGATTTGAGAAGCTTCTGGTGGCGCTTTTCTTTGAGTCCAGCATCGTCGAGTTGATCGTCGGGGACATCGAGCAGGTGGTACGAAGGCGGTTCGACTTGCTCTTCCTCGACTTCGCCGCCAAGATCCTTTTGCCGGGCTCGCTTGATGGAGCTCTCGAGCTCCTTGACTATCTTTGCAAGCTGGTTCTCGTCCTTCACCTCGGCATCGTCCAATATACGTTTTGTCTCTTTCTTGTTCGCGTCGACTAGTTGTCGTTGAACATCCTTGTAGTACTCCAGATCCGACTCCTTCTTGAGCAGTCGCTCCAGCCGCATCTTGGCGGCCTGTGCCTGTAGTCGACGGCCACTCTCCTTCTTGCGCTCTGCGATCTTTGCCAACTCCTCTTCCGATTTCTGAATGATGACTTCCTCCGTGTACGGGTATTGTATAATTCTTTCACGGTCTTCGAGTCCACTCCAGTCCAGGTATGTTGCCAACTCGCTGTCGTAATCCTTGGAGAGGTAGCAGTGGTCCCGCACCATGAATTCGGCCTGAGAGAGGTTCATCTTGCCGGGGAAGTGGTCGTACTTGAGGCGCAGCAGCTTCATCAAGTATTCGGCAGCGTGGTAGCCGCCCCAGTTCAGGCGGATGGCCTGAGCGAGCATTGGCTTTTGGCTGTAAACCGGTATCAAGTGTGTGGAACTGTAAGAGGACGACACGACAAGGCCGGTCTTGCCCCCGTTGTGTCTGTAGGAAAATAGAGAGTCGATTCCGTAAGTCAGGCTCGGGGCGCCGTAGCATTCGAAGATGATCTCGGTCATAGCTGTCTCTTCGTCAGTGACACATCCTATGCGCAGCATCTCCTGACCATAGAGACCTACACTTCCTCGAGTATGGCAGGTTGGCGACAGCCTCGGTCATAACGATAGGCATGTCAATGCTACCCTCAACGCCGTTCATCCCGAGCTTGATAAACAAGTAGTCGAGCACATGTTCCATGACATCCCAGTTACTGACCACTCCCGTGCCTTGCTCAAAAGCATTCCGTATGTGACCTCTTGCAGTGGTGTCCGAATAACAATCCATGCCGGCAAACGAGAATGTTTTCCCCAGTTTCCGGTCGCGGTATTTGGCCATTATGGGCGGTATGGCGAACCGCGGGGTGTCTTCGAAATTCCATCCTGCGCGGACTGAGGAGGAGCCTGTTCCCAATGTCAGTGTCATTATAGCCTCGGGGCAGGTCGCGCAAACGGGGTGGATGCTCGGGGTGGTGGCGTACCATTATCTATTACGATTGCAGCGGTGCCCTCTGGCTGTTGCAATGCCTTCTCGCGGCCATCGGGCTGAGGTGGTATGATCTTCTCGAACTTGAGGTCCTTGACGGGGTAGGTCGTCGGTGGTGGGAGGCCTTCCTTGGGCCCTCTCGTCGCAGGGAGCGGTTCGTAGATCGCGGAGGGCGCCATTGCGACGTAGACGGATTGTGGAGGCTTGTGGTCCACAGCAGGATTCAAAGGGTATCACGACAAAAAGAGAAAGAGAATTGGAACATTTCGGAGAAATAATGGGAATGACTGGGACCTGTTGGAAGCTCTAAAGCGAAGTGACGGAACAATTCGGTGGTGAGCGAGAGCTGGAAGCTGTGACCCCTGCCTGCCGGCGCGGCAAGCCTGGGCGCGTCCTCACCACAGCTAAGGGTCGGTGGTTTGGACTTCTGTGAGGCTGATTGTGGGGGCGACAAGCTGCAGCTTTGGAGTGGGGACTTGGCTTCAGTGTAAGTCCCCAGGCAGTCGAAACCTAACCCTAACAACGTCAGTTTCACTCCAGTACAGACGTCGTCGTCATCCACCAGTGTGAATGCTCATAGCAACTTGTTCGTGTCTGCTATGTACTCAAGCTGAGGTTCTAAACAGTAGCAGATCTCAATTGCACTTATCCATGCTTCATCAAAAGTAGCAAAGCCAACGCAAGCTGCCCTCATTGGAGCAGCATTCTCCTGGGACTGTCTCAGCTTTGATAGTACAAGAACAGGCATGAGGTCTTTTGTCCTTCTTTGATGTTGTGATCAGGCAGGAGAGCCTTTTTTCTTCAGGGAAAAAACCAATTAACTTTTTGACGCCAGTGTGCCGGTCTATACTTGATTCCAGCCATCAGATGCTGTTATCCTAAAAGAGGCTTGCCCTACAAGAATTTATCATGTGAATCGTTGGTATCTAGGAGGTTGTCACATAGGAGGCTGTCACATAGGAGGTGGGTCTCCAGGAGGTCATCACATAGGAGTCTGTTATATAGGAGGTTGGTCTCCAAGAGGTTGTTATATAGGAGGCTATCACATAGGAGGTGGGTCTCTAGGAGGTTGTCATCTAGGAGGTTATCATATAGGAGGCTGTCACATAGGAGGCTAGTCTCTAGGAGGTTGTCATCTAGGAGGTTATCATATAGGAGGCTGTTATATAGGAGGTTATTATATAGGAGGCTGTTATATAGAAGGTTGGTCTCCAAGAGGTTATTATATAGGAGGCTGTTATATGGGAGGTTGGTCTCTAGAAGGTTATTATATAGAAGGTTATTATCTAGGAGGTCATTATATTGGAGGTTATCACATAATCAAATTCTCTCAGCCATCACCGGAGCATTTCACTCGGGAAGATTTTTTAGCAATGTAAAAGAATACTGTGGTTATAAGGCAAACAAAATGGCACTGCTACAGGGCTTCTAACAGAAACCCATCTGTCAGCTCTGCCTGAAATTGTCACCCCACCCCACCAATTTGTGTACATTTCACTCGTCTTGAAAATCCGAACGCTCAAATCGGTTCATTTTGGATTCCTTTGTGGCTCCAAAATGGGTGGCACCCAATTGTGTTTGCATCTTCCCGTCCTATGTGCAACTCAAGCCCTTCCGCAGACGAGACCAGACGAACCAGGACAGTGGATGCGGACGGAGCAGCCTCACCAGAATTTCGGCTGTAACCAACAAGGTCAAAACTCTTGTCAAATTCTCGAATTCGATAGGACTCGCTTCTGAGAACGTTAACAAACTCTGTTCTTGCCGTGTGAAGATTTGGAGCCCCGGTGAACGGAAGGTGCGCATCAGGGGGTGGGTTGGACACACACGAGGAAAGACCAGCCCCCTGGTTGTCCTTCATCAACTCGAGCTTTAAGGCTTCGCAGTTCCTGACACCCTCCATCTCCATTCCGTCAAGCTCAGAACTCACCCAACCTCTGTACAATCCATCAGCACTGTGCTTGACCTGCCGCCAAGCGCCGAAGACTATTTGACTCTCAGTCCGCCACTTCGAGACATCGCTGCCTCAAGGCCCCTGTTCAACGTCAAGCCCTCGAGCACTTCGACCTCTCATCAGCCAGCAAGATGCTTTCAACCATCACGCTGGGTCTGCGTGCCCTTCAGGTACACCAGCTCCGTACTCCAGCCTTCACACCTCCGAGAGTACTGACACTTTGCAGATTATCCTGGCAATGGCCCTACTCGGTCTCTCTATCAGCATCCTAGCCGAGAAGACCTGGGACACACGCGCCTACGACACCACTTACCCCAGTACCGTGTCGCGGCTTCGGGAGGATTCTGAAGGTCTAAAGAGAACACTCCGCTACGGTATCTTCTTGGCGTCATATGGAATCTTGGTCTCAGCCATCGGCACTGTCTCTCTCTTCGTTGACAGCGTACCCACCATCGTTCCTCTCGTCGGAGACGGCCTCGGCATCTTGTTCTACCTGGCTGGGGGCATCGCTTGGGTGGTCCATTCCGGCAGGCTCTGGATCGCTTGCAATGCCTTGAAAATCGCTTTGGACCGGCCGGGGAATGGGATCAATGTAAACCGAGTTGCGAGCGCCTGCAGGCGGTACGAGGCCGAGCATGGTCTCGTATGGGCCCTGTTCGCGATCACTGTCGGCCTCGCCATTTGCGACTACTTCCGGCGACGAGACCAGGAGAAAAGCCTTCCTTTGTGACATCCTCCTATGAGACAACCTACTATGGACAACCTTCTATGAGATAGCTTCCTATAGGATACCCCTTAGATCTATATAACAACCTTCTATAGGATAACCTCCTGTGGGTAAACCTCCTGTAGGTAAACCTCCTTTGGGAAACCTTCTATGGGATAACTTCCTATAGGATACCCCGTATATAACAACCTTCTACAGGATAACCTCCTATGAAACCTTCCTGTAGGATAATCTCCTTTGGGAAACCTTCTATGGGATACCTTCCTATAGGATACCCCGTATATAACAACCTTCTACAGGATAACCTCCTAACCCTTCTGTAGGATAATCACCTATGTGCTAACCTTCCCTCTCTCAAACAGAGCTCATCAACCCCCAAACATCCCATGGCAGGTAATTAAATATATAGGAAGTATTGAAAGCATAGGGAATCTGCTGGAAATGGGGTTTCATATTACAGTTGAGACGGTGGTACAGTAAATGTGTATGTGATTTCGGAGTCGAAGTTGTCTAGATCCTTACGTAATATTGCATCCGCACCTGAGAACATCATCAACCTCGACTTCTTCATTTATCCTTCTCCAACATGACCTTCCAAGGGTAGGAAAAGCCAATCCAGGCCTTGAATCACACCCACAATGAAAGCTCTCAGCTTTCTTAGGTTAGCAACTCGACCATTCCTACTCCAGAAGCAGCCCACGGTCGCCACCCGGTCATTCTCCAAGACATCAATCGCCATGGCAGCAACCCCGGCCCCCAAGTTCGCCGAGGGCTCAGACGAGCCACGCCTGACGAAGGAGCTGGAAGGGCTCCTGGGCAATAGGTGGGCCCTCACGGCAGATGGACAGGGCATCGAGCGGTCCTTCAAGTTCAAGACGTTCGCCAAGACATGGGTACGCGCCGACCTGACCTGCAACCAACAACCAGCCACCAACAGCCAGAGTCAGGGTGAAAATCTAACATGACAGACTGACTGATATCTCCCAGGACTTCATGACGGCCGTGTCGCTGCAGTGCAAGATCAAGAACCATCACCCGGAGTGGTCGAATGTGCGTTTGTTCATGCGGCATCCGCTCCTCCAAATCACAGGCTGGGTCTTTCTGGCTAACGCGAGGGGGGAGTACAGGTCTACAACACCACGTTCATCCGCTGGACGACGCACAGCCCGCCGGGCCTGTCGGCCAAGGACACGGAGCTGGCGGCCATCTGCGACGGGTACGCGCAGAGCTTCGGGGAGGTCAAGGAGGAGCCCTCGTCCGAGGGACAGAGTTGTCAGCTGAAGGGGCTCGCGGACCATGTCGCATCTACGTCGGGGGACTGCTGCGTTCCGCCGAAGAAGTCGGGTTGAGCTGGGGATGTGGCTGGCGCAGTTTGGTACTTTAGAGGGGGATTTGTAGCATCACAAGTTCATGGCATTTGGAGTTTGAGTCTTCGATCATAAGTATTACTAGTATTATTCTAAACTGCGCCGAGCGAGAGGCGGCGGGCAAACTGCTATATACAGACGGAACTAAAGCTCCTTGAGGACGCCACCCTCTCTAACAAGCTCGCGGTCATATATCTTGCCTCGCGACGGAGGCAGTCGTTTCTGGCTGAGTCGTGCGATGTTCTAGATCCTCGTTTCCAGTGCGTCATATAACGTGTTCAACACGTCCATCTTTGTGGCTTTCATGCGGTGTATGCCAAAACTCTACCCAACCGTAGAATCGACATTGGTCTGTGCGTGACAGAATGAAGCCTCCCACTTTGTGAAACGCTTACTGGGCCTTCTTGGCCCGGATGGCAGCAAGCTTCCTCTCCCTGCGGGCCTTGCTCGCGACCTCGCCGGCCTCGGTGTCCAGGAAGTAGTCCCACCAGCGGAAGCTGGAGGCGTAATTGCCGATGAACTTCTCGTGGTGCATGTCGTGGTGGTCGGCGCCGGCCCAGACGGGGAAGAAGTGGCGCAGGCTCCAGGGGAAGTCGTAGCCCGAGTGCGCGTCGATGGCCTGGAAGAGACGCAGGACGATCCACACGTACATGGTGATCAGGTGCAGGTCGCCGGTCACGCAGGCCCAGAGGATTGGGGGTCCGATGCTGCCAATGGCGAGGAGCATGACCTCAATCGGGGAGGCGTACTCGGCGGCGAGACCGAAGGGCGCAGAGTAGGTATGGTGCAGCTTGTGGATGTTCTTGTAGAGCGGGCCGTAATGCAGGGCACGGTGGAACCAGTAGTGCCATGCATCCTCCATGACGAAGAAGACGGCGATCTGGTAGGCCATCTTGAACATGCTGGGGAAGGGCACGCCGTAGTCCATCCCGAAGTAGGTGGCAATTGGGTGGAAGAGCCAGATCTGAGGGAGTTCGACGGTGACGTGGGAGAGGAAGACGAGCGCAGCGCAGTCGAACTGCTCCTTCCATGTTGGCAGTTTTTGCTGTGAGCGCGGGTCAGTCACGTCAGGCCCTTTCTCAGAGGAGCCAAGCTGTCAGAGCACACTCACGTTCTGGATCTTGTACTTGTTGAAGGCAGGGATAGCGTCAATGATGATCCATGGCAGACAGCGGCCAAAGTAGACAATCTCGTGCATCATGAAGGACATGATGCCGGTGGCGAGGGTGTCATTCTGCATGTAGAGATACCACGAGGCCCAGAGGCGCTCGGCCACGTTGAGCTGGACGTGGATCTTGGACACCTCCTCGAAAACCGAGAAGTAGTCGGCTGGTGTTGTCGAGTTCAACCCACTGGCGACCGTGGAGTTGATGGCCGAGAGCGTCTCGCTCCTAAGAAGCCGGATGTTAGTCTTGTGCGCGTTTTCGGAGTTTCGCCATTGTAGGGATGGAGATCTGATCTGTCGGTCTGTACGTACACGACGGTAGCCATGGTGGAATTGTTCTCCTCAGAGGAGTGAGCGACCTGAAAGAAAACAGATACGGGCAGGGTCGGTTCAGGCCAAGAAGGACACACTGGTCGTGTTCGAGGAGCAGAAGGTGTTTTGACTGTCCTCAACAATCCTGAACTTTGTAGAGGCGAGAAAGGTAGTGTACAGGTTCTGCCAGGGGCGTTTTATTATCTGGGCCTCGAGGGACCCCTGCAGCTGGCAACGGAGCTTGCGCTGGCCGGGGATGGGGGTCAGCCAATAGGTGCCCCACCCAATCTCAGAATGAGCAGATGGCCAAAAGCTCGATTCCGTCTTCCGGCCCAGCACTAGCCCCAGGAACACCCATCCACGGGCATCCTTGGGCTGCTTCTGGCGTCCTTGTCGCCCCCAGCACAGCCTGGCACCTGCAGATCGGGGTCAATCTTGGGCCCATGATTGGCAGCGGCAAATTTTGACTCCCTCCCACTCGCTCCCCCAAGAGGGTTGTTTCATGCCACCACCTTTCGATGAGCCGCTCAATTTGGGTTCGCGCCGGTTCGAAATCTGCTTGCTCTGCTGCTAGACGTGCTAGACTGGAGCTGCAGCTGGCGGGCGGTGAGGGTTCCGGCTCGCACGAGGGCCCATGCAATCGAATGTTTCTCTTGGTTGTTCCTCAGTCAGCCAGTCCTGCCAGTCCGACCCAGCGGATTGGATTTGACAAGCAGACGAGTTCGCATTCATCTCCACCTAGACCAGATCGAGACAGACACACCACACGACTGTCCTGGTCCTGCCCTGCGGGAAAAGAAGACCAACCAAAGCAAAAACAAATGCCCTTTGTCCTCTTTCTGAGAGACTTGTGGCTTGTTCCCACGCTCTTTCCCAGCCAACCAGACCAAGGCAGTGGCCACCCTCCAGAGCAGGCCTGCTGTGTGAGGCTCTGCGGGCGTCCTTAGGGGTTGATGACGTCTGCTCTGAAAGCTTGCCAGCTGTTTTGCCAACGCCAGACCACGTCGCGCTCCGGCCCACATTACACAAGCCAGACACAGAAAAAGCCCAACAAACCCCCTCATTCTATGGACCTGCGGCGATCTCCCCGTTGTCTTTTTCTTTATTGATGTCCATGTCAGGTTGTGTGGTTTCTTTCTAAGCAAGCTTCGGGTGGTCTATGCGGTTTGTTGACTGTTGACTGCGTCAAAGCTCCCGATTAAGAGGAGCAGTTCACGTACCACAGTCCGGTTGAGGCCAGAAGGAGATCCACCAGATTGGGCGACAACAGGGAGGTCTCTCTGCAGTAGCCCACTCCACTTTTTCCTTCCATCCTTCTTCTCTGCCCTTCTCGGTTGTGCTGTCTTCCGAGGGCCAATCTTGCGTGGCCTGATCGGACCTATCGCCACCCTCCGCGCGTAGCCGGACCCAAAGCCCGCCTGCCCGCCCAATCCATCTACCGTCAGCCTCACACCCCTACGAAAGCACGCACGGAGCACGGGAGCAGGAGCACGGAGCACATCCCGGTGATGCCTTACGGGTACTGTTGAGGTCAAGATGTCGATTGTGACCGAGTAAGTCTGCCTACAAGTTGAGCCCAAACCCCGTCCGGGCTCATCACAAATCCCGGGTCATCCCGCCACATGGACATGTCCCTCACTGCTGCCAAGGAGCTCCCATGCTTCCCATGTGTCTTGCACATACCCTTTTCGGCGAACCTGTCTCTGACATAACCACAGCCAAGTTCGGCGCGTCGACGCCCAGATAGACCGTATTCTTTTGAATCCGCTGGTAGATTCAGAAGATGCTGTTGAGGAGCAGGAGCCAGAAGATGGTGGCCCCGAGATCGGCGCCCGCAGCGCAGTCGCGGCTGACCTCTCATCCCCGAGGGTGAACGAGCTACTGCGCATCGTGAAACGGCTGTCGACAACATCCGCTACTATTCTGCCTGCTGCGAGCATAACCGGTCTTCTTCACCAGTCTGGCCTCGCTGCAGCCGCTGAGCGTTCGGACGTCGTGGAGGCTAAGAGCCAATATGAGTACGAGGTTGAGTGGCTGCTTGTCAGCAAGGCCACCACGCAGACCTATGGCTTGATTCTGAACACCTTCCTGGACCAGATCATCCCCCTGAGCCAAGACATCTGGTATTGGGACCAGGTTCTAGGCTCATACACCTACAGCAGCCTCTATGCTGTTCAGACGTCGCCTATGCGCTGGTGGGTGTGGGGCAAGGACATCTACCAGGAGAGCAAAATCCGTTCGACCTTCTCGCGGCGCACAAGCTTGTTCAGCAGATCCCCACAGTCGAACAACGACGGTCTGGCCCAGAGATGGGCCCGGTTTTATTCCATCGTCCGAGAGACTGTGGTGGACCGGTCCCTCAAAGATGTACAACGGAAAATGTTCTCTACGGTATCCTTGTGCCGATCAGAAGCCAAGGAGAAGCAGATGCAGCTCAAGAGACTGCGCGAGATGACCGCGACAGGATTGGGTGTCTTGGTAGACGAGGGTCTCAACTTTGAGATTGACGATGAAAAGAGCGACGTCCGCGACCACAGCGCCGAGTTTAGGGGAGTCGTGGAGCGAAGCGTCGCCCTGATGGACCTGGTACTGCGAGATGCATCAAACCTGGAAAACCGCGTGTCAGAATTCGAGGACAAGGTTTTCGCCGGAATCGAGGAGGATCCCGATCTGTCGATCCACGCTGATGAGATGGTCAATAAGCCTGCCATCGTCGCGCGGAGACTGCTGTCTATCCTGGAGGAACGTATTCCTGGACACATTGCAGAGACGAACAAGGTCGTGGCAGCCAATGGACGTCCTTCCCGGCTTGTCAGGTACTGGCTCCCCATGGGTCTTCTCCTGGTATCCTCTTCCACGCTCCTCCGCTTCCTGGTCAACCGCAAAGCCGATATCATCGACTGGATTCGTGACCTCGGCGTGACAACACGAGACTTTTGGTTCAACTGGGTGGTCGAGCCCGTTCGCAAGATTATCGGCACGGTTCGACGCGATTCCCAATCTGAGATTGCTATCATGAGCCGCGACAGCTTGAAGGCCGACCGCGAGAGCTTGGAGCGGATGGTCGTGGACTTTGCTACGGACAAGCCCAGCCTCGCCGAGTCCTCCTCTCCCCTGACCGAGACACAGATTGCCGAGATCCGCGACAAGGTCAAGGAGGGTGACGTTACACCCGTCCTCAAGGCCTATGAGAGAGACCTGCGCAAGCCCTTTGTCGGGGCCGTCAAGGGCGATCTGGTCCGGAGTCTCCTGATCCAGGTCCAGAAGACCAAGGTCGATTTGGAAGTTGCCATCAGCGGGATCGACGCGCTGCTCAAGTCGCAGGAGCTCGTCTTCGGGCTCGTGGGCCTGACGCCCGGCATCCTCGTCTCCTTCACGGTGCTCTCGTACCTGCGTGGCGTGCTCCTCAGCAATCGCAGGGGTATCCGACAGCAGGGCGAGCGGGTGGGCCGGTGCGTGAGGACGCTGCGCAACATCGACCGCATCTTCACTGAGGCGACCCCCGTCAACGGCATCCTGGGTTACAAGGACCACGGCCTGCTAGTTACTGAGGTGCACATACTGCGGAACCTGGTGCGAAGTGGGAGGCTCATGCCTCGTGAGGTTGAGAGCGAATTCCTCGAGGACCTCGAGGACGTGGCAAACGGCAAGGGAATCCAGATTCAGGTCAGGGCGTTGGACAGGATCCGCTGGGCTTATGCCAGGTGGCTGCGCGCCAACTAAACACAACGCTGAAGAGCAAGCTACTATTGTTACCCTTAGTGGGTTGAGGATGTATTGGTTGCTCAGGGGTTGTCATGAGAATACGTAGTGTACGGTCACAATACATAACAATGAAATACCTACTTGGCAATTCTTTGAGGTCTGCTAGATACTGCTGCCGGAAAACGACTACAACAACTACTTCTCCTTAAGCATAACTAACTATCTGATCATTGTAGAGGAAGTCGTTTCCACGGCGATGAACTTGCAAAGTCAGGCGCTTGCTGCTGGGGTCTGCTTGTTAAGGATGCTAGCATGTGATGTCCGTTTTCGCTTTGTCCTCAAGGACATAAGTACTGTGGGCTTTCGGCTAGCGATAATGGTCAATACAAACTTTGCGATCATAGCAAGTCTCGTCATGGGAACCAGGCTCGCAAGGCCCGCCGGCCAAAAAGTCGAACGCGTGGCGTCAGTGGCTTGGATGGTTGGCCTCGGTAGAGGGGTACAACCCAAAAGGCCGACCCTGACATCACGAGGCACAGGAAGGGTAACCATGGCTGCCTTGGCTTTTCGACAACTGGCCCGGGAAATTGGTTCGGTACCTATCCTGTGCTGGGTAGCCCTGGGAAGTCCTGGAAGGAGATCAATCTGGACCAGACCCGAGTGTCGGGTAAACAGCAGAGTGCATTCAGTATTACTTACTGGTAAAGGAGTTTGGGTGAGCAAGCGGCACAGTAGGTAAGCGCAGGCGTGGACAAGGTCGCTACCCCTGTGGCCAATGCCCATAAGCCAGCCAGATGGAGAATGGAGAATGGAGATTCTGGAGACTCACCCCCCCAAAGGCTAACACGTAACTCCAACTGACACGGTTCAACCGCAACCCAACGCATCCACCCATCTTCGTGCACTCCGAGCGAACATCCACCAAACCCTTGGAACCTGGCATCTGCCTCATCGACCGCCTTCTTCGCTTCCGCCCTGAGGTTCCTTCCAACCTTCTTCTCCTGCACAACATCTGCGAGCCGCGAACCTTGTCCCACACAGTACTTACCCCCCTCTCCTAACTCCCTACCAATATCTCTCTCTGTCTCTTGCTGACGCCGTTTCGGCTGCTAGCGAACCCGACAAGGCAAAAGGGACGCCAAGCCAGAACCAGGTCCATCCATCCCACCAGGGCCTGCCCACTGCTAGACTGTCCTAATCCTGGACCCATCATCATCCCTCCTTGCCCAAACCGCCAAACAGCCAAGTGCCCTGCCTGCCTGCCCTTCTTTCCATCCGTCGCTCACTTCCTCCTGCACCAAACCGACCGACACTCCCTAGAAACACGGCATCCCAAGCGGTGCTCTGACCTCCTTCAACATGGCAAGCAACAGGAATTATGACTTTTTGGTATGTGACCCCGGGTCTTGGTCCACCGCAGTCCAGAAAGAGACACGTCCACGTTCTGTCCCACCCACATGTCACCGAACGCGATAAGCGCAACAGCGACATGCCGACATGCCCTTCTCTCCCTTCGGCCACGAAACACTTTCAACAGACAGACAGAACAAAATTCTTTCCGCGAGGCAGCCCGATCCTCGATTCCACAGCCAAACCATCACATCTCCAAAAACCAACCCTCGCTCCAGCAACCTCGACTGACCTTACTACCCCTGACAGATCAAGCTGCTGCTCATCGGCGACTCCGGCGTGGGCAAGTCCTGCTGTCTGCTGCGGTTCAGCGAGGACTCGTTCACGCCATCCTTCATCACTACCATCGGCATCGACTTCAAGATCAGGACGATCGAGCTCGATGGCAAGCGGGTCAAGCTGCAGATCTGGGACACGGCCGGCCAGGAGCGCTTCCGCACCATCACGACCGCCTACTACCGCGGTGCCATGGGCATCCTGCTGGTCTACGATGTTACCGACGAGAGGTCCTTCAACAGTACGTGCACGAAGTTGAGCAAGGGGTGGGATGCACCAGGGTGTTGCATGCACTGTCACCCGGTGGAAGCGGCAGTCCAGGCCCGCAGACCAAATACAAAAGAAGGGGAAGAGCAAATGCTAACCTTGTGGAATCTCTGTCACAGACATCCGGACCTGGTTCGCAAACGTGGAGCAGCACGCCACCGAGGGTGTCAACAAGATCCTGATCGGCAACAAGTGCGACTGGGAGGAGAAGCGCGCCGTGTCCACCGAGCAGGGCCAGGCCCTCGCCGACGAGCTGGGCATCCCCTTCCTCGAGGTCTCGGCCAAGAGCAACATCAACATCGACAAGGCCTTCTACAGCCTCGCCTCCGACATCAAGAAGCGCATCATCGACACCTCCAAGAACGACGCCTCGGCCGGCAGCGCGGGCGTCAACGTGGCTGGCGGCTCCGAGAGCTCCGGGAGCAAGTGCTGCTAGAGAAAGGCCGCGCGGCGCATGGTGTGTGTTGATGGACTCACGGGGGTCGAGAGGGCGTGGGAGAGCTGAGTCGAGAGGTATGGTTATTTGCTGCCCAGCATTTGGGTCAGCAACCTGGCAAGATGGCGGCCATCCAGCAGTGAGGCATTGCGGGATCTCAAGAGGTCGACGGGCCGATCTGCGTTGTTCGGCGCAAGTATGCCTAAAGGAACGGAAACGGGGTGCGCACCAAGTACAGCAGAGATCAGTCATCACGAACCCTTGGAGCCGGGGGGTTTAGGAGACGGACAACAGACAGAGGGACGCTTTCTGCGAAGCGTCTGCGAGCACGCACCACTTTTGACGGAATGCAGTCAGTGATCGATCCGCCCAGGGCTAGAACAGGGTGCCCCAGGCAGCAGAGCGTTTAGAGAGAGAAGGGAAAGGGAAAAGAGTCGCGAGCGAGCTAAGAAGAGACCACCTCTTCCCTGGCACCCCTTTCTTTTTATTTTATTTCCTGCGGAGGCAAATGGAAGTGTCAATATTTGGAAGCAAACGGAGTTAGTGGCTATATCTGGGTTGCAAATACATTTTGTTCCAAAAGAAGAATACTGATCGGCGAGGTGTGTGCGTGCTTGCTGGCTGTCGTTGTTGGATTAGGATAGGCTCCCATGGGACAACTTCTCATGTGGAAACCTCCTATGGGACGGTCTCCTGCGGAACAATCATTTCAAGGGCTTGGGAAGAAGGGGTGAGGGGTCAAGACTCGCTTCTGTCTCATTTCTATGATATATCTGGGGAACCTGGTCCCATTTCATGCAAGTGTGGTTTGCACCAACCAATATACCAGACCACCGCATAGACGTCAAGCCCATGCCCACCAAGATGTCCTACTACGTCGGAGAACACAAGCCGCTATATCCAGTCCATATATACAGGTATACACCCTAATTACTCACATGATAGCAACAGCATCGATCACAACGCTCCTATTGAGCAAAGCGTCGTACACAACCCGCTTGTGCCAGCACCTAACGAACCGCCTCGCAATAGCCGGCTGCGTAAAGGTCAGTACAAACCGCCTGAAGCGTTCGTTGCGGTCCACGTCCGGGCTCCCATCGGCATCCTTGCGCGGTGGCGGCGAGGGTGCAACGACCGCCCCACCGGCCCCGTGCGAGGCGTCGCCCACGTAGTCGCCCTCGTCGCCGCCCAGCTCCAGGGGCACGGGCACGGGCTCCGCCTTGACGGTGATCTTGTAGTGCTCCGAGATGAACCTGGGCTTGACGGGCATGATGCCCTCGGACAGGTTGGCCAGGACCCAGGGGGCGCTGCGCTCGCGCCCGTCGTCCCGGAGCGTCAGCCACAGCTCGTCGGTCGTCAGGCCGCCCTGGCCCTCGCCGTGCTGCCCGTCCGGCGACGTCAGCTTCAGCAGCACCCTGGCCGGGGTGGGCGCCTCGGGGCGCAGCGTCGGCAGGATGTCTGCGATGTTGGACTTGGCCGCGAGCTCCCGGACCAGCTTCGTGTTCCACATGCGCACGTCGATGTGCGGCTTGATGTGCGGCGAGAAGAGCGTGAAGGACCGGACGGCAGCCCTCTCCTCGTCGGTCAGGAAGGGCTGCGGTGACGCGGGCGCCCGGTCTAGGGAGCCTTTGGCGACCTCTCGGCCCGAGTCGCGTGGCGCATGGAGGAGTCTGCGGCTCAGCTCATGGAGGCGCCGCACCTCGTGCACATAAGCTAGCGCCGAAGGCCGGGAGTAAAACATGAGGTAGTACTGGCCCAAGGGCTCGTAGCTGATCGAGTCGTGGGCCTGGATGACCTTGACCAGTCCGCCGGCCCAGCCTTCCACGTGTTTGCCCTCGGGTGCGATGCGGTAGAAGTCTGTGTCCATGAGCGAGGGGCTTGTTCCGGAAATCACAACCACGGTCGAGTGGGATCCATAATCGCCAGGTTTGGGCCAGACCATTTGCGCCTGCTCCTCCTCGGCTACCCAGTTGCGGACTTCGTTTCGCAAGGAGACCATGACAGAATCCTCGGGTGGGTGTAGCATCTCATGTGTGTCGCGCGATGGCTCCAGTTCACTCTGTGCCTTCTCCGGCCCGGCGTGATCAGGGAAAAGCTGGCGGAAGATTGACAGCCCATGTCTGGCGTTCATATCAGCTTGACGTTTGGCGTTAACCTCATATTGCGGAGCTGTTTCCAGCATATTCTGCCGCTCTGCATCGACCAGTTTCTCTCTTCTCGCCGCCATGGTAGCTTTCACTTTTGAAGACAGCTGTGCATGGCCTGTTCCTCTCGTCGTTCGGTCTCGGTCCCCGAAAAGCTTCTCGAAAATTGTGCGATTATCCGGAGCCGGAGATGGAACCGGATCAACGACCTTATCGCTCCCGTCGTCCGCTACGCTACTCTTGTCTCGGATGGTCAGAGGATCCTGCGTATCAACCTGAGGCCGATCTTCCGCTGTCTTCGGATCCGCGTCAATAGTCATTTCGCTCTGTTCTAGACCTATAGACTCGGGCCTGCTTGGTCTCGCGTCAGAGATCGGCCGTGGTTGAATTGTCTGTTTCTTCGTCTTGTCCTCTATCTGCAACTCGCTGATTTGGCTTTCTAAAGACTTCGGGGCCTCTCGAGGAAACTGTGGGCCCTTCAGTGTCTTATCCGGAGTCGGCCCCCAGGAAGGCACAAGACGAAATCTCGGTCGTGAGGTCATCTCAAGCTTCAACGGGGGCGTAGCGAGGAGTGGTCCCGCTAAAGACTTGGCCTTCATTAGAACAGGATCCTCGGTGAACGATCTCTGGGACGACTCTGCCGGGCCAATGTCTGCTGCAGCCACAGCAAGTGCATCAGAATACTGTGCTAGATCAGTTGGCCTCGCCTGTGATACTTGTAGTGTCCGAGCATCTGGAACACTGGGCAGCCTCGGATTGAACAGAGGTGTTATATCGGAAGCTACCAATTTGTACTGGCGAGTAACGGCTGCTTCAACCTTGGGCGGCATTTCCGTCCGCGAATCAAGCTCGACTTTACGACTTGCTGTACCCTGTGGCTGATCAGTCCTCAGACGGTGCCTGTCGGGCGTGGGCGCCCGCGGTCGACGAGCTATCGTGCCTCGGGGCCTCTTAGCTGTGGCATCTTTCCCTGCCGCCGTGGATATTGATGCCTCGTGAGACGGCTCTTCAACAAGCAAATTGTCTTTGGCCGCGCTTTTATGCTTCCTTTTCTTCGCTTGTCCGCTTTGTCGGGGCTGGCGCTCCCCGGTCACCTTGCCGGGCGCATCGTCCTTGGCCCAGAGCCTTCGGTGGTACGCGGCTTTGCCCCAATCGCGAGCGGTACGCTTACTCTTACGAGGCATCATCTTGCGAAAGTAGTAAGGCCCTGACTGCTTGACCGGTTGTGTGGTCTTGTTAATTGTCCTGTTCTTGAGCCTTTGCGGGCTGGGATTCGTCACAGTAACACGTCGTTCTTCCGCGCTATGGGGTGGGTCGTCGCTTTTCGGGGACTTGCGGCTTTGGGTTCTGGCGTTCGCCGCAGCAATGTGTCCTTCGTACCCAATGCGATTTCCAAAAGCGTTCTTGCCCTGCAGACTTAGTTGAATGTGCCTGTGCATCGGCCGGCCCGTCCATTTCTCATGAACAGTTGACCAATCATCACCGTATACTCCGATCTTGTGCATACGGAACCTTGGTTTATCGGCTTGCGCGACTCTGCCATGCTCTCTTTGCGGTTCTGCTATGGGTGGCTCATCGTTGACATGGTCTTTGCGTCGTCTGGTGGTCGTACAGAAGAAGAGAGGGGTGGATGTCGCGCGGCGCAGTCCAGGTGCAGGTGCTGTGGTCCTCCATCGTGACAACGGAGACTGCGGCAATGGCAGTCGCCTCCCACGCAGCATCAATGCAACGAGCTGCTATATCCGACTCATTCGTGTCGAGGAGAGCGAATTCGCTGACATTTGGGCCGTCTGATCAGTCGGACGTCGGCCTATGAGCGGATCTTGTAGGTGTGCGCCGAAGGTTCGTGGAAGGAAAGCTATGAATGAGCTTTGGCCGCGAAAAGTTTCCAAGCTTGCCGGCGCGGCAGGTTGCCGGGGTACTTAGGTACGTGCTGTACGTAGGTACATCGTAAGTGGGACATGGGCACCTCCGTCTAAGTCCGCATGGGTCTTATCCCCTAAATTGTCACCACCACACCTTCAAAAGGTTATGTAATGTCATACTGTAGTTCCTGTGGTCTGCTTGCCTCTAGCTCTCAAGTTTTCTCAAGGAGGCTATCTCTTAGGAGTATAAGAGGTCGTCCTAAAGGAGCCTGTCCCATAAGAGGGTCATAGGAGGGTATCCCAGAGGTCATCCTACAGGAGGATAGGAGGCTGTCAGGAGGGTATTCCAGAGGAGGTTAGCCCACAGGAAGATATTAGACTGCCCCTTAGGAAACCCTCCCGTAGGAGAGTGTCTGTCCCACAGGAGAGTATCCCACAGGAGGGTGTCCCACAGGAGGGTGTCCCACAGGAGTTTTTCCTACAGGAGGTTGTGTGACTATTTGAGGTCATTACGAGCGGCGAGCGACTTAGTCTAACACGCCGTCAAGTACTATGTGAAAAATATGAAAACGCCATCGCCGTGCCTCAGACAAGAGGTTATCCCATGGCAAGTTCTTCTGTACTGGTCTAGGGTTGGGGTTCTTTTTATCTGGGGGGGGGGGCACCCGCGCAGAATAAAAATACGTCAAACCGCATTACCATCCATCCCAAGTAGTTCGTGCCTTCCTTGCACCATACCACTGCCACTATGAAATTCGTCGAGGTCAGAATAAGACCTGTGCCGTCGCCCTCGGATAAGAGTGGCGGCGGCGACAAAGCGCCGCTCAAGGGCGCATCGCGAATTTACGTCAACAAAGAGGTTCTTCTCGAGCTTACAGGCACGGCCCTGGAGAACGGGAAACCATGCTATGTCGAGAAGATTTTGGAGAATGGGCAGGCGACTACACGAGAGGCCTCGCTGTGGGCCGCGGCAGACCCAAGAGTAAGCCGGGGCATCGTCCAGATGAGCAAGCCATTTCAAGACGCATGCGACTTCAAGCTTGGCGACCAGGTCAAAGTCATCTACACCGACGGAAAGGCGATACCTGATGCTGAAGAAGTCGTGCTGGAAGACGTGACACCTGGACAGCCTGCCATCGAGAAAGAGGACCTCGTCTTCTGGCAGTGGAGCCTCAAGATGATGGGCCTAGACGATGTGTTTCCCGGATTTCTGGTCAAACGCGTGCCTGGAGGGGCGACCTTCAGAAATTTCAAGGTCACGAGTGTCAACGGGTCGATAAGTGGCAATGCTCGATTCGTCGCCGCTTCGACCAAGATCCGAATTAGTATCGGAGAAGAATCGGAGACCGCGGCACCGGTTGCAAGACCAGCAGTCCTCAAGCTGGACATGATTCCGGGCCTCGAAGCCCAAGTTCGTGAGCTGAACAAGAAGCTCCGCCGGTGGTACAAGTCTCATGGGCCAGACTCTGGCCGTCGGTCATGTGGCCTTGTCCTGGATGGAGGCAGTGGAACTGGCAAGACGATGCTCGTTGAAAAGATTTGCGAAACTGGCTGGGGAACTGTCCACCGCATTCAACCACACGACAAGCTCTCATCCATTTCTCAAACACTTCAAGCCGCGAGAGAGAACCAACCGAGTATCGTCGTGATGGATGAGTTTGAATCGATTATCAACGATGACCGCAGCAATAGGAGCGCTGTTATCCGAACCCTGAAAGAGTTTCTGGACAAATTGGCCCTACCACGAGAATTTGAGCGTCCAAAGGTCCTCGTCCTCGCAACCTGCATGGACTATGCAACCAATGTACCGAGAGAGCTTAGAGAAGTTCCATTATTTGACTCGCATTTGAATCTTCCGCTTCCAGATCCACCCCGGAGGAAAGCAATCCTGTCGACTTTCTGTCCTAATACAGGGGACAGCATCTTGAACAACGTGGGCGAGAAGACGCATGCCTACAACGGAAAAGATCTGAAATCCCTTTCCGAACGGGTCTATGAGATGCTAGACGAAAAGCTGGGAGACATTGAGGACGCTGGAATTACAGCCTCTCCAGACGACCACATTATCACCGAAGAAATGTTCACGGAAGCAATGAAGATTGTGCCTCCATCTGCAATGCATGACATCAATCTCAAGCCCCCACCAGTCCACTGGGACGACATCGGCGGCCAGGACGAGGTCAAGCAGACGCTCCAACGGGCCTTGGCGATGTCCAAATCGTCCAGGGAAGAGCTCCTCAGCTACATGTCCAACCCGCCCAAGGGCGTCCTCCTCTACGGCCCTCCTGGCTGCTCGAAGACGATGGCGGCACAGGCGCTCGCGACCGAGAGCGATCTTAACTTCTTCGCCGTCAAGGGCGCAGAGCTGCTCAACATGTACGTCGGCGAGTCGGAGCGGCAGGTGCGACAACTGTTCCAACGGGCACGAGAGGCAGCCCCGAGTATTATTTTCCTGGACGAGATGGACTCGATCGGGGGACAACGATCCGGCTTCGGGTCCAGCAAATCTGGCGGCAGCGGTGGAGGGAGCAACGGCCTGAACGTGCTATCGACACTCCTAAACGAGATGCAAGGCTTCGAATCGCTACAAGACGTCCTCATACTCGCGGCCACCAACAGGCCACAGGCCATGGATCCGGCGCTGCTGCGCCCCGGGCGCTTCGATAAGCTCATCTTCGTAGGACCTCCCGACGAGGCGGCTAGGGCAGCTATCTTCCGCAAGTGGCTCGCGACGAGGAGGAATGCCGAGGATATCGACGTTGGGGAGCTGGCGAAGGAGAGCGAGGGCTGCTCGGGCGCTGAGACTGTGGCTATTTGTGATGCGGCAGGCAATACGGCCTACTGGAGGGATGGTGGCAAAGGCCCTGGTGTGACGATGGATGACTTCCGGGCACACTTGCAGAGGCCACGAATGATCACAACTGACATGTTACAGGCCTATGAAACATGGAGGGATAGCTTCCTGAAGGATGCTCAGTCATAGGTAGAAGAATACACCGCTGATACCACACCCTGTATCCCGTTGTCTCGTGACGGGTTATACCACGTGTAATTATAGGTGTATGATGGCGGGTTGTTCTATAGGAGACTATGCCAGGGGAGGTTAGAAAGGAGGATAATAGAAAGTAAGAGCCTAGGAAACAGGATGGCAGGGAATAGGAGGGCAGGAAACACGAGGGCAGAGACTAGGAGTATGAGGATCAGGAGCATCAGAAGTATGAGGATAAGAAGTACAAGAGTATGAAGTAAGAAGGTAAGGAATAGGAGTAATGAAAATAGAGACAGGAAGTGGGAGGGTAGGAGGTAAGAAAAGTAAATAGGAAGATTAGAAATAAAATAAGAAGGAAGGTAGGAAGGTAAGAAGTAGGAGGTTAAGATGACAGAGCCGAATCGGTAGAGTATAAGAGGAAGAGAGATAGTAGAAAAGGTTTCAGAGGTACAGGAGTAGGTAGGCGTGTTGCTTAGAATACGGGGTCTACAGGTTCCGTATAGCAGATCATTACGCAGGACATGGACCGTCATGCGGTTCCCTGTAATTTGTCCACTTGCCGTATAGAACAACATGAAACTGAGCTGTGCTAGAGGATGCGAAGCAGTCACGCGTTTGACAAATTGCCACAACATGGCTTTTATTTCATGGAGAGGGTTATGGTGGACTTCCATGCATCTCAATGTGTAATCACTTCCTTTTCCGTAATTTTGCTTTGCCCATGGATGATGAATGATATCTGGGGTCGTCTCCAAAAGCTGACCGTGACATGCCATCAATTTACAGGCTCATACCATTCTCCTGGTCTGTTGAATCATTCCAACGGAATAATGCGTCCAAGAGGCAAGACTATACTCGGAGCCCTCGCTCATGTGAAGGCGTGTTGGCTTCCAAAGCGCCCTCCGGCCCCGAATGTTGCTCACTCTGGGATCCTTCTCTATGGCTCCTTCAAATTGTCGGTAGCTAGAGTTCGTTAGCTGTCTGAGAATTTTGTTCGTCTTATGAATGAGTTGCCACAGACCTTCAAGGTGGAACAAGACGTTGGACTGGTAGTTCTTGAACATTTGAGCAACAAGTTCGATGTTCATGTTCTGGATATTGATATCCTTTTGGGTAATTAGCACACTGCAAACACCACTTCAGAAGAGTCAAACCTACTTGAAGAGTCTTGTTCATGACCATCACTGCTTCGTTCAATTTCTCCTACCAGGAGTGGTCAGCTGTCACCTGCTTCTTACGCATAGACGCAGTCACCAAACACGGGAGGCTACCTACCACATTCGTGATGACTCGGGACAGCAGGAGGTTCTGCTGGTGCTCATGAGGGCTCTCCTGAATACACGTCAGTGGACATCTAGACTCATTGTAAATGTAGACATACCATGTCGGCGAGGTGGTGATGACGGTGTAGATGCGGTCAATATTGACTTTCCGGGAGAGGGTTGTTCAGGGTTTGGCGCGGTTGCAGACGCGCTGAGAAGAAGTTGGGGTCGCTTGAGAGACAGTGTCTAATGGCTGTGCTTATTGGGAAGGTCATCCCTGTAAGGCTCACTAGCCGCAGTTTACACTTAGCTCTAGGAGCTGCCACTGACAAACGGCGACAATTCCAACAACACAGCCCAACTCTCGAGATACTCATCGCCAACCGAACCACTCAATAGAGCTTCTCACTCAGTTTTGTTCCTTCGCCCGCCGACCAAAGAACACCCGAGAGCCACGCGCAAGATGAACAGCGACGAAGCAAAAGCGGCCAAGGAGGCCGAGCAGGCGGCACACTACGCCCTGATCGAACAGCTCGACATCCACTCCATCCACAAGTCCTTCCGCAACCCCTCGTGGCGGCCCAACCAGCGGCGCAACAAGAACATCAAGACCATCCTGGGCGACGCCTCCAGGAGGGAAGCCTCCATGGCCGTGACGCCGATGGAGAACGGCTCCGGCGCCGTGACGCCGAACAACCGCGACGGCGACGAGAAGGACGACGGCCTCTCTACAAGCGGGACCTCGACCCCAGCCAACGACGCATCGTCGACACCCGGCGGTGCGGGTGGAACCCCCTCGTCATCGCAGCCCAACCTCGCACAGGCGTCGCGCAGCCTTTCGAAGCTAGTGCTGGAGAAGAGCCTACGCCCCGCCGGGGCCGGCATGACGGCCGGCGGGCTGAGCGGTGGCGGCGCGGGCGCGCCCAGTGCGACATACACCAACATCGAGAGCGCGCCGAGCCTGGCGCCGCAGAAGCGGTACTGCGACGTCACGGGCCTCCCCGCGCCATACCAGGACCCCAAGACGAGGCTGCGGTACCATGACAAGGAGGTCTTCGCCATGATCAGGGGTTTGCCGCAAGGTTATGCCGAGCAGTACCTGGAGGCGCGTGGCGCGCATACGGTTCTGAAGTGAGGACTTGCTCAGTTGACTTGTGGTGCTGGACTGGCGACTACGTTTACATGCATGGGATTGGGCGGGATAAGGGTGATATTGAGGCTACAGATATGGGATGGCGGCGAATGGCGTTCAAGGATGAAGCAAGGCACGACACGCGCGATATCGGGCGTCAACAAGGAGGTGTTCATTGGTGCATAACTCGGTCGAATCGCTGGCATGCATATGAAGGCATCTACAGAATACAGAGAAAGAGAGGGTTGGGGAAGTATGTACGACCGTCAAAGTCAAGCCCCGACTACGCACCCGAAGTCTCTCGACGACGGGATGACAGTTGACGCTCCGGCTTAATCGCGATCGATTGTTCTTTGCCTTAATTTCCAAAAGGAAAAACCGACAGATCACCGAGAACTCGTGGGAGACAGGACTCAGTTACCAAGCAAAAGAGCTTGGCCGTCGGGGCAGTGGATTGTGCAGGAGTAGAGGGTAGATATCAAGGAGAGTTTTGTCGGGCCCGCGGGTTAGACACGACCTTTTACCTTGCAATTGGGAGCAGTGTTATTCTGGGCCGGCGGGATTACTTCAGCCTCCAAGTCTTGTACCACCAGCATCGGTTTCCAAGAGCCAGGCAGTTGTGCTTTGTTTACACTGCAATGCGAGAAACAACGTGCAGGAAGCTAGAATTAGAGACCAGAAAATTTGTATGATAGCTCGAAAGTGGCTCGTGCGTGCTTACGTCATGTTCAAGGTACAACAGTGCCCTCAGCTCAAAAGCTGGGCACTTGGGTAGCTACCTGGGTACTTAGCTATAGCTCCTCTGATCAATCACTCAAGCTGCTGTCGATACAGCTTTGTCCTTCTCTAACATCTCCAAATAATGGGGAACCACATCGTCAAGAATGGTCTCGATGTTTGACATCTCAAAGCCGAAAGTCTTTCTGAACTCCTCCATGGCGAAGCCAATTCTCGGCTTTGTAGGGTAATCACCCTCCCCAGCTAGGATTCCCCTTTTCACCTCCTCAGGCCACTTCCTCGCAATGATCGGGAAGATCTCGTTCCACTCGAACCTGGACGAGAACACGTATGTGGCGATCTGCTTGTTGGGCCCGGAGCTTGGCGTCTTGACAGCGTCCAGGTCCAGGCTCTTGTGCGCCGTCTTGACGAAGTCGTCAATGGTCAAGCCGCCGCACAGCGTAGGTGGGCCGGGCTTCCCGTCCGGCGAGCGGCCCTCGCCCGTTATCAGAGGTAGGATCACCGAGTTGCTGGTCGAGGTGACGTCCTTCACGCTTGTCGCCAGGGGCACCTTTCCGAAGATGTAACACGGCGCCAGGTTGACCAGGTCGAAGTTGACGCTGCCCTCCGCGACGGCCTTCTCCATCCACTCGAGCGACCGCTTGAGGGCGGTCGTCTTAGCCGCACAATATGCGACCAGAGGGCTGATAAATGGTGGCCCGAAGTCGTCGTTGATCTTCTCACCGACGAAGATCTCCTCGGGTGGGATATAGTCGCCTCCGACGAGCTCAGGCCCGGCAAAGGCGCCGACTGATGAGAGGATGATCACCCTCTTCACTGTGCCAGCCTTCTTGGCGCTCTCAAGGGCCTGGAGGGTGCACTTCACGGCCGGGATAATGACATCCTTCTCCACGTCTCCATCTGCGAACGGCATTGGGGTGGCACAGTGGATGACTATATCGGTGCCGGCCGTGGCTTCATCTAGACACCCCTCTGTGGTAAGGTCGGGCACGATGAAGTACTTGCATGCTGAGTCCTTCCCGAGGGAGGCGATGGGGGCTGCTTCCCGGACGTACTTGGCCTTGGACTCGCTGCGAACAGCTATGTTCACCTCGTAGCCGGCCTTGAGGATGTCGATGAGGATCGCAGATCCGAGAAAGCCGGTGGCGCCGGTGAGGAGGACTTTGCCTTGAGCCATTTTGTCACGATAGAAGATGAACTAGTGAGACTCTTGGTGTTGAGAGCACAAACAGATGGAGGCAGCGGACAACGGGGACACAGCATATCTTGTTACATCGCCCGCTTTATATCTTGCCGGCGCTTGCGAGCCATGAACCTCGGACTTGTCTAAATCTGTGCTCTCTATCCGCAAGAACCCAGTCTGGCGTCGGCGTCTAAGCATTGCCGTGATAGTTAGACCCAAGAGACTACTCGCCTAGCATCTCGCATGGTTCAAAGTGTCACGATACCCGTCCAACCAAAGACCCTGGATTTACGGGGCAGCGTGTGGAATCCTCTAGCGCTGAGTAAGGTACAGGGTCGACCAGTGGGCAATTAGTCCTGACAGCCATGTAGGAGCGCCAGCTGGCATGAGCGGAGCACGATCATGGCAGTGTAAGGAAGAATAAAAGTGCTGCCTAAAAGGAGTGTAGTCTATTTCGTAAAAGCAGCGGTCCTGTCTGTTCTGCTACGGGGTTCCTGGGCAAGGGTAGTTCTAAGTCCTGCTAGGGAAATGCTTAGGTACAGACTGTGCTCTATGGCCGTTCCTGATTAGCTTCCGCACCCGGCAGAGCGACAGGAGGATCGGCCTGTGCCACAAGGGCCAGCCCCCTTGGGGGAGCACAGGAGAAGCTTACCCTGCCTTGGCTTAGGTGTGCCGTACCTAGCTAACGTGGGTAGCTCTTCAGAGATCTGACCGGCAGGTAAAGTGCAGGCACCCCTGTTTCAGTCGCAACGAGACACTTTTCAACAATCCCGGCCGGCCGTTTTGCGACAGCTGCTTGGACGCATTTAGTTGCTGTAGAATTGGGCCAACTCTTGCCGACCTCTCCGTTTTTGTCCTTCTGGAAACCAAACAACCCACTCGAATTCTCCCAACCAAGGCGCCTATTTCCTTTCTACTAGATACGTTTCAAGATGCCCTCCATGTGGCTGTCAGACTCCCAGAGTACGCTACCATGCAACTTCCCCAAAGCTGTCTGCTGCCCCTCGACGCGTCGCATGCACCCGCGCACGCGACTTGACCAGGGGCTGAGGAAATGGGCAATGAAAGACTGACTTTGTGGTTTTCTCTGCAACAGAAATAGGAGTGGCCTTCTGCTCCGGCGGTACGATTCTACTTGACCCAGGGGATGACGGATGATTCGTGGTTTCGTCGCAGCGACTGACTGCAGGATAGGTGGCTTCTTCCTGATAGGAGGAGTAATGCTCTTCTTTGATCGGGCCATGTGAGTTGTCGCAAAGCTATTTTGACTCCTCTTTCGCGGGGCTGTTTCTTTGTACTGACCTTTGGGATCCTGCCAGGCTTGCCATGGGGAATGTATGCGATCCCCCCACCCCCTGATACCCGGTCTCGCAGCGACGAATTCGAGAAACTGTTTTATCTAACCTCATGATGCGCCGGCGAACAGATCCTCTTCCTCATCGGACTCACCATAATAATCGGGCCGCAGAAGACGTTGCTCTTCTTCGCGAGGAAGCAAAAGGCAAAGGGCACGGCGGCGTTCTTTGGCGGGCTGGCGCTCATATTGCTGCGGTGGCCCCTGATCGGATTCTGCGTCGAGCTGTACGGCATCATGGTGCTATTCGGGGACTTCTTCGGCACGATCGCCGCCTTCGCGAGGAGTGCACCCATCGTGGGGCCGTATATTGGGCTCATCATAGATCGGCTCGGGATGGGTGGCAGGAGAAACGCGGAGCTGCCGGTCTGAGTTCGGCTCGGCGGTGTGGTGTATTAACTCTGTACGAATTGGGACGTCGATAAGACCACAGCCCGGCCAGGCTGATTGGGATAATGGCAGAAACAACATTTATGGTACCGGCTCATAGACATAGTTTGGCGTTCAAAGTGGAAGAATACCCGTCTTGTATCTTGCGCATCTGCGCCGTCTGTACGCTACTGTCTCCAAAGAAAGAACCATCACGGCATCACAATTATTGCTGTCAAGAAGCGATATGTACGGCGTTGCCTCGGATATGCAGAAAATCAAGGACGGTTTTCGCTGCTCAAAATTCGGCGTTCCCACGTGGTCCGCGCTGTTCTATAGACTGAACGCACTGCCACGTGTTCTAGGTGTGGGTGGCTCCCCCTTCCTCATATCCACTTCGAGCCTCTCCGTTTGCATCCCTATCCCTCACGTGTTGCATTTCCCTTAGTAGCCCTGGCCGACGAGGTAGTCCTTCAGCGCCTCAACGGTCTGTGTGGTGTTTCCTGCCTGTTGGGCCTCGCCGTGGTGTGCGACCAGGATGGCCTGCTTCGACGTGGAGACGGCGATGCCGGTTCGTCCCTGGACGTGGTTGTTGCTCAAGTCAGTGCACTGCTCGCTTCGTTCCTTGCACACGGAGGTTCCGAGGGGCGTGAGATTCCTACCTGGCGGGCGTAGATGTTGCCGTCGTCGATACGGGTGACGACGAATCGCTCGCCGGCAACGTGGATGCCCTCAGCGTGTGCCTTGTCGACAGCGGCGGACTCGCCCTTGGCGATGTCGGCGAGGTTCTTCATCTCCTCGGCGCTAAGCTATTTGCCGCACTATGTCAGCTAGGCCATGCCCTCGTGCATTATGTCGGGATCGCTGCGAAGGGGTCTCGAGCTTGGGTGGCGGGCATAACATGGCCTCATTCCAGGAAATGGCGGGGTAATTCCGTACCGTGAAGCCGGAGGTAGTGGCCCAGGCACTGTCGCCGGCAGCGCTGATGATAGCGCCCTTGTCCACATGACCGGAGCCGACGAGGCTGCAGATGATATTAGTATGCGAGGCCGGCCACGACTTTTTGCGAGTCTTGTGGTGAGGCGCTGTCTTTACCTGGAGTCGACATAAGCTGTGACAGAGTTAGCTTCACCACCGCCGCGCCAAGGTGGGGGTTGAAAAGGGGAGGGTTGAGGGCGAGTCAAGGAGGAATCACTGCTGCCATACCTTGCCACGACATCTTGTTGGAGTTTTGGGTTGTGTGGTAATAGGTACGAAAAATTAGGACAGATGCAGTGCAGGGAAAGGGAACACGGTTTCAAAGGTTGGTGGCGGAAGCCGGAAGCTGTAGTCTGGTTATGATGTGGTTGTTTTGGAGTTCCAGAATGTCCCGCTGCCCGAATTGCTTGGTTTTTTGGCACCCATGCCACCTTAAGTAAGCGGGTCTCACCCAATCCACTTCCAATTTCTGGTGAATGGCCGTGCTACGTGATCAACACCTACAACTAGCTCCCTGACAACACACCCTTCGTTGGGACGACTAATCGTGACAGCTGTCGAACATGCTACCTTACTGACACCTGAACGGGGTGGTGCTGCCGAGTGCAATGCCATCGACCATGCCTCTCGTGAGAGCCTTTCCGTTCTCCGAGCGCGTCATCAGACGCGCTGCAGCTTTTCGTTGAAGCTGTACAGTACGAGAAGCCGAACCCTCGTGGAAAAGGGCGCCGTCGACCGCAGGTCACCGACACCGATATTGTCAGACCGCTCTCGATGGGTCATGTCGTAGACGGCCGTGGATCGACCAGTCGAAGCGGTAAAGACAACGGGGCCACAGTGCTGCCGTCACGTCATCTAATACCGTGCACTGGGTTCTTTCAATCATCAAGCCCCAAGGTCGAAAGCCTGGTCACAGCGACTTGGCAGCCGAAATCTTCAAGCTTCGGGTCACCTCGGCCTGTTGCGATCTGGAGTCGCGACTCATTTTAAATGCCGGATATTCGTCGACGTCTGTTACGGATCTCCCCTATTTGACCAACTCGCACATATACCCCTTTGAATCATGTCCTGTGCCAACCCTCAGTCTCTCCTGAGAAACCAATATCGCATCTTGCAATGCGACCCTCTGCAATCAGGAGGCTCGACTCAGTTTCAGCGGCGGACAAGGCGTCGAGACAATGCGAACCAAAGTCGAGCCCGTCACCATGACAATTGCAACTGCACCACCCACTTCAGGAGGTGACCCTCTCCCGGAGGCAGACAAGGTCGTGAGAACGGAACCGCATCCGGGATGGGCACCTCAGATCTCGGGGGAAAGCGCCCCAGTTTTGTGATACATGCAGCTGGACGAACTGCTCATCGGGATCTGGACCTTTTCATTTGTGCAAACCCAAATTCACAAGTCGGGCAGGCAGCCCGAACACTTACCAGGCCCATTCTCCTTTGGGACAGATCCACGAACCTTGAAACGTACCTGGCATCTCATATCGGCCGCAGATCACGCCGCGTAGAGTGATCTGCCAGAGGGAAACTCCTTGCTTCGAAAATTCGCACATCTGCCTAGACCAGCGATCCGATGGTGCGGTAGATCACCTGGAGGATTGGTCTCGACTGTTGAAGACGCATCAGATCATCAGTCCGAGCTCCCACGGCGTGTCCCGACAGCTTGACGACATCCCGAAGCCATTTCGAGACGATGCTGATATATCCCACGAATTGTTGCGCGCGCACAACGCGCGGAGCTTCTCTAATGCTGGGTCCTGACGCAGCCCACACCCGTGCCCTCCCCTGAGGGCCCTTCAGCCCAACGGAGACTTACGCATTGCCGAAGTGGCTTTGCTTGAAGCTTTGACATCAGGGCAACGGTTATCTCGTTCTCTTGGCTTTTACGATGTGTTCAATCTGCCTGGTTACCGAAATTCAACACTCCTACGTTGCCTGCCCAGCAGCGCGGCTCCTCCGAGAAGGTTGGTTTCCAACATTTGTTGCAACCTTTCATCCGACTTCAGTCCTTCCATTTGTCTTCTCGAAGTTCACCTCTTCTGGGATGGGTGTTCCTGTCCAAGTCAGAAGTTTCAGCCACTGCCTCGCACGATTTGCATTGATGAGACATTATAAGCTATGCTATTTCCGGTAGGGTGAAACGATGCTCTTGGCGGACGGTAGACTTCAGACTTTACCTGGTGATTTGGTCTTAGGAGCCATCTCCTGTCATAAATCACACAGCTTGGGCCACAGGGCAGCCCCGGGCGATTCTGAGACGATGATCTGGCTGTCACGGGTGAATAATCGCCTAAGCATGGGCACGTCTGAGCGCCGACAGGCTGCTCCACGACCAACGACCCTCTGGAGGCCACTATACAACACTTCACCTATAGTCGCGGTGAAAACGCTACTTGCACATGCCTCTGCCAGTCGTAGGCGAGTGTAACGCTGCTAGCCTTGCAGCGGCGGTGGGAATCGCCCGCCCACCCCGCCCACCATCTTCAGCATCGAGGTGCACCTAATTCGCAGGCTGATTATAGCACTGATTACAGCAATCTCGCAGACTAGCCCTGGCACAAGTGGCATCCAATTTGCTGGCACGCATTCGGGCGACCAATTGGTTGGCAGATACCACCGGCTCATTATTGCAACCCTGAAGCCTCATTGCTGTCACATCCACTCATGTCGCCTTGACGGCCCCAGCCGGACGGCACCTTCAAGACCCCAAGGTCAGCTTGGCCCCTGCCTTCGCGGACGAGCTGAGCAAGTTGATGAATGAAGCCGATTTCTCAGGCCTTCATCGAGATGCCAATGGCGCGCGGCGAATGACTGAGGCATCACACACCACAACTTTAATTAGCCATGGCAATCGGCGGACGTCATCGCAGTAGAGGTCGGCGGCACATCCCAGCACTTCATTAAACAGACTTGAGCGGACTTGGTGGCAGTCAGGCTGAGGCTCGCTCGGCGGGCCGTCAACGCGGAGTGGCAGCCATCGTCTTGACTCGAACTTCCGAAACAGTAATCTTTCAACAAAGCAGTCAGCGGGTGCAACGCTCGCCTTGCTGCGCTTCAAAAACACCTCTCTACCGCATTAGTGTAATAGCTCAGAGCATGGGTCGCATCCTCCGCCCGCCGGTCTGTTCCACCCAGGACCCTGACTTCGTCCGGGGGACCCCGTACGCCCTGCAAGGACATACCCATGTCGATGATCTCTCTGGAAATAAACCCTCCCTCCAATCTCAAACGCACCATAGAGGATGGGGGCCTTGGGAACACAAGCAGATTCCTCGCGGGGAATCTATTTGCTCCATGTCTGGCAGCATCCATACGATCAGCAAGTTGGGATGTCTGGCATATGTAAGTGAGTTGCTTTTTCCACTCCAGTCACGAGCTTCTCCAGCACCGACATTCTGCTCTTTTCTCGCGAAGTCCTTGGCAGCCCGTCGGCAGGTATTCTGCTCGTCCAAACAAGCCTCGCCCGTCCTTATTCATGTTATCATTGCCTAGCGCATTTTATAGGGACCACTTACATGCAGGTCGCGTGTTGTCATTCATCTTCTCGAAACCAGTCCCCACATTACACCGAGGCCCTCCTCCCCATCTGCGGTGACCGGGAATTTGGCCATCTTGATTGAGTCCTCAGTCCCGTATTGCATAGTACATTGTACCAAGAATACGGGGATCGACAATCGTCCAAAGTGGTCCCAGCTCCGGAAAGCTCCAGTCTGGCCAGCCCGTGCTGGGTCATCAGATGGGGCATGGGCAGCAGGAAGGAAGTGGGCTACAGATGCACGGCCGAGACGCAGCAAGTGTATCAGGCCCTCCCCTGCAGTCATTAAACTTGTTCCCTACCGGCAGATTTCCTCAAAATGCTGGCACATCCCCAAACAAACTTCATGCCGCGTACAACTTCCATTCCTTCGACCGCCCGTTGCCTCGAATTCCGTCACCATCACAACACCCCGTGCCGCCGGCAACCATGGCCTCAGCACGACCCAGCACGTCTGGGAGCATGACAGCCACGGGGTCGTCACGGAGCAAACTGGATAAAAGGGTGTCAAAAGATGACATGTTTTTCAGGACGGCGCGACAAAAACAAGGTCTCGACAAAAGGATATCCAGAGACGACATGTACATACGGAGTCGCATGGCCGAGATGTCTCATTACCACGTGCCTGTACGGGGGTCGGCGCTGACCCCAGAGCACAGCCCAAATTTCCCAGTAATACAGGAGGTGTCGATACCGATCAGGGTGCAGACTCCAGAGTCTATAACCTCAGGAGAGATACCAATAGGAATGGCATTGGGAAGCCCTCCGTTGCGACCGGACCCCTCGCCGTCAAGATGGCAGGCTCAGTTTCCCCCAGCATCACCTCAGCCTACCAGTTCCTCGGAGCCCTCATCCGCTGGCGCGGCTCCTGTTAATTCCCTGCAAAGGAAGAAGACAGGGAAGAGGAAGTTGTTTGGGCTGTTTGGGGGGAAGAAGAGGGATGAATCGCAGGGTCTGGCGCAAAGCGATGCCGGAAAATCGACCATCACACTCGCTCGGACTGTTGAAGTGTCATCGTCTTCAGTGAACGTGTCTGCAAAGCCAACACCGACAAGGAGCAACACACAGGCGGAGCGAAAAGTACCGAAACACAAGCCGATCATGATCCGGTCGAACACGATGCCTCACAACGCTGACGAGCCACCTACCCAACCGAAAAGTGCTGGACTGCCTGGCCGACCGGGGAACACATATCGGCAGCCGCCAGCGAACCTTCCTCCTATTCCGTCTTTCCTTGATGTAAATATTCCCGATACCAAGTTGGAGCGATATAGTGTCATGTTTAGCGATGTCCTCGGACACCCACACCCGCACCCACACCCTCCACCGAAGCAGGAGCATTCTGCATCATTGTTGTCGAGGCGACAAGCTACGCTGCAGAGGCTGAAGACCATCGACGACAAGGTCGAGGCAGAGGAAATGGAGAAGGAACGTTCGAGGCAGCGAAGGGCCACCTCACCGCAACCAACCGCGACGCCGCAGTTGAGGCTATTCCCTATGCCATCAGAAGGTCGTGTCACTCCTGCTATGGACACTCCCACCAGTCGTTCTCGGCCACTGAGGTCGAATACTTCACCAGGGAGACTACCATCACCTACACAGGCAACTTTCGATACAAAGCCATCCAACACAGCAACGACGCACCACGGCCCTACATTGGTTGTGCCTAACCCCTTTGACTCGCCGCCACAATCGAGGAAGCAGCCGAAGCGTGAACTTGAGCCTATCTACCCCACAGACACAACTTTCCAGTTCGGCCCGGACAAGTCTGGTCTCATTCTCGACTCACCAACCGAGATAGACTCTCCTAGCGAGGAAATCATCATCTCCCAGCCATTCAAGCCCACGCTCCACGAGCCACAGTGGCAGATGGTCTCGCCCCAATCAGTGTCAGCATCTTCGACGACCAGCGGACGACGTGGCCGTTCACCCTCGGCAGCCTCATCCGCCACAACGCACACGCACGTCACCAAGCCATCCAGCGAGCTGGACGACACCGAGGCCGCGTTGCAGAGCGCTGTCGAGGTGAGCATCGCGCGGCAGATCAGCATCTCACGCCAGCAGCGCCAGCTCCTGCGGCCGCTGCAGACGAGGCGAGGCCCCGGCGCCGGAGGGGAGCGCGGTGGGGAGCGCAGCGCGAGCGTCAGCCCGCTCGGCGTGAAGATTGTCAAGTCGCCGACCCCGAGCCGCCGGCTGGGGGGAGAGGAAGAGATCAAGGAGACCAAGAGCAGCACGCCGACTCTGATCCACCCGAGGGAGGCACCCGTCAACCCGGCGCACCTGGCGCAGAACCGGAAGAGCTCGTGGGCGGTCGTCGAGGAGGGATGATGGAATTCCTGTCCCCCTGTCCTCCACTTTTGTTTCTCAACTTACGGGCTCGGAGGTAGACGACATCTATATCGCATCTCGGGCTGGGTAGGGATTTCAGCAGGCGCACAGGCGGTGCTTTGTTCACGACTTCTGGAAGCGAAAGAACGGAGTTTTCGACTATTTTGACACAGCGGATATGACTCTTCTTCCAATTCTCTTTTCTTTTTCTTCATGTTCTTTTCTTCTCATTTCCTATGTGCAAATTTCTTTTCTGACATTTACTTCACCGTCCCCCACGGGACTTGAAATCCAAGATGCGAGCGCGAGCGCGAGCGAATCCCATCCTCTCTCTCTCTCGCCTTGGCAGAGACTCTTTTCTTCATCTTAATCGCTCCACCCTGTACATATCTTGGTCAGGGACGAGCCTCGACGGTTCCCAGACCGTGTTTGTGTGTGAGTGTGTGTGTGTGCTTGCGATGCAACGTTGCTTCTTCCATTCATCGATACCTCGGCTCTTGGGGAAGTTTTTACGACAGCCACTTTTCAAAAGGGACACAGGGAGGGGTGCAGGAGGCAAGCGGACGGGCGGGCGGAAGTTTTACTTTTTAGGCGGCACAATGGGACAGGATGGGACCGGGCTCCGGTATTCTGGCAAACCACCACTGGGATGTGGTCGAACTGGGATGGTTGTGGGGTTGGGTTTGGAGGCTAGGTGTAGGGGCTTGGGGACATAGTGTATATCGATATGTCGCCATGCCCGTCTATAGGCAGTTTCACAAGAACCCGGAAGCCATTCAGGATGAACGCCAAAAGGATCGCCTTTCTCTCTTTGTGACATAATTCCTCCGATGCGCGAGACAAGCCTTTTCACATGCAAAGAAAGCACTTTCTTCTGTCATGGGGAGGTCTTCTAAAACATGATGGGCTGCAAGCGTGACTCGGAAAGGTAGCATTGTCCAGCGGAGGTTTACGCAGCCGCCGTTACGAAAAAGTGTGATAAGAGGTAGTAGTGTTCAATGGTCCGCTATATCATTTGCTTGATCGCTCACCCGTCACGTCACACGAGCTCGGTGGCATTTAGGGCTGTGACAGCGTCGGTGAGTTTCGCGTCGGGGCAGGCAATCTGCCGCCGCTGCTGGTGTCACCTGTCTTGTCAACCCTCGCCGTTGTTGACTGCGACCGTTTCAGCCAGTAGCGCCCGAAGGGGACCCTGCCCCCGCGTGGCTTGATTCACCACCGACAGGAACGGCCACCTCGGCGAAACGTGGCGGTACCTAGGGACCGCGTCACACACTGCTCGTTTCCAGGAACGTCTCGAGGGGTGGTAAATCATAGGAAGATTTGATTATATAGGGGTCGACCAGCGGGCAACAACGACCAGGATTCCTAACGCCACGTATGTTCTGCTGGTCAACGCGAGGACGGTTGCTCTCTCAAAACGAAGTAGCCTCCACTACCCAGGATGGACCAGACCCAGCTGTCGAGGTAGACTGCGATAAAGACAGGAACTGCGATGCGATGCAGCGATTACATGACGAGACTGCACACCCACAGGTCAGTAGCTGCTCTTAGCGAAAGGAGGTGGGTCGAGGTCTTTGAGCCACCGCGCTCATTCTCTCGCAAACTTACCAGCACGAATTCTGCTTCTTTGCTTGTTCTGGGGGAAATGTCAGCATGGTCTGATACCTGGACCATTTCGGCGAAGAACTCACGGTAAAACATCTTGGACTGGGAACTCAGTCCATCACTCTTCTGAACAAGATCATCGATCTTCTCGCCTCGCTGCAGCACGCTCTCTATGGTCTTGTGAAGCACAATCTTGGTCTCGTCCAGCTCCTTCTGGATCTTCATGATGTTGTCGGCTTCGTGTGGGTCCTGGCATATTGTCAGTATTTGGGCGGGCAGACTCCTTCCAGCGTGTTTCCACTTACTTGATACTTCTCGAGATACCCTTTCAGTTGTGGCATCGGAGGCTTGGGCGATCCCGTTGCCCATGAGGACCGTGGGTTTGCCTCGAGGAACTCATCGACAACCTTCGAGAGCAGCTGGTGAGCCACAAGGGCTGGATAGTCGTGATCGGAAATGATGATTCCGCAAACGCCTTCGGATCGACCATATGCGTGGAATGTGAAGTCTGCGGCCCTGTCAGTCTCCTGTCCTCCAGGTACGGCATCTCGCTAGCCTGTGTCTTTTCATGCGAAGCTCCTTTCCCAACGGCACTAGTCGTCGGGCCCACGGTGATCTGTCCCCGACCAAGGCCCCCGGAAATTTTGACAGCAGATCGACGTGATAATCCAAACAGCAGGCAACCCGGAATCTGCTCCGTCCTAATTCGCCCGATTAAACCGGGAGTATTCGAAGAAATCGACTCAGTCTCCATGCATCCTTCCAAACGTACTCTGGCTCATCAGCCTGCTGAACCAGTCCTGGGCGCCATCCTATGAGCGATGATCCAGGAGGAATTTCCCATGGTTGCTGGATATAGTCCATGTCGTCCATGTCGCCCATGTTGCACGCCTCCGACATCAGGCCAAGCCTCTTTGCGTTTCCATACCATCTTCCAGCGGCATTCGATTGAGGGACCTCCCAATAGAGAACCGAATTGCGCTTGCTGCCTGCTGACTTTCGATGTGCATCTGGATGTGGGTGTCCTGTCGGAGTTTGCTGGTCTTCCGGGGGCCTCATGACGACAACGTCGGATTCCCGGAGTATTCCCACTTGGACTCGGGGCATTTGTATATTCTCGCATCTATATTTCGGGTTGTAGGGATTCGTGCCAGAGGAAATACCGCTCTCTCTCGTGCGCAGTTGAACGTACCTTGCTCTTCGACGTCCTGTCGTTCTGCAGACTGTCAGTGCTGTCCACGTAATACAGTGCACAATGATCACTTACGACCGGGCTTTGTCCTCTCTGCCACTGTCTTGGCAAATACCGTCATGAATTCCTCCTCGCAGTCAGCAGGAGGTCCTTGACCTGTGGTGGGATGATGCGCATACTCCATAGTTTTGCCTCGTGAAGCGAGAGTAGGCGCTGAGCTCCTTCTCAGCCACGAGTTCGTGAGAGGGCGTGCCCTCGTTCCGGATGACCTGTACCCAGAAACCACGGTCAGCAACTGCGCCGTGGGACGGAGGGTTTATCGGCGGCAGCGGGCCTGGATACGTACGCCGATGTAAAGCAGCTTCATGGTGACAGTGTGCTGGTGTTGTCGTACGAGTCGGGTTCAATGACCTGTTGGTGCGATCTAGGGTCGGATTCTGGGCCGATTTGTCGCTTCGTCAAAGGGGGTTCGGCAGGTCGTTTGTAGGTTTGAGGTTCGTTGATTGGAAAGAAAGGCTGAAACTTGGGAGAGCGCGGAAAGGATCCCACTGTAGAGTACCACTTTGGTCGCTACCCAAAATCGGCCGTTTCCTGGTCCGTCCTGGCCGCCACTTGTCAAATGGGCGGCACACTGCGTCACATGCGCTGCCCGAGTGTCCGATAGCCCAGGCCGCCGCCCCAATCCAGGCGCTAGTCAAGTACCTAGGTATCTATTTCGACCTAAGCATTGCGGTAAGGAGGTCGCTAAACACCCCTGGGGGAATTAGTGGGTCCAGGTACCGCAGTAGAGTGCAATGTGCATGTACATGTAAGCATCACAGACGGCCAGTATGAGCCATACCGAGTCGATACGCCGCCGCCCAGCCCGCAATAGGCTCATCTAGAGAGAGCCTCACGGCAGCAGACTGAGGGGCCAACAGCCATATTTATTCGGCTCGGCTTCCTGGCCTGAAAAAGATTGTGCAACGAGTCTTTCATTCAAATTCATTAGAGACACACAGCACTTTTCTGCAGCCCATCATGGCCCCCTCCGCCGTGACCGACGCAGAGTCGCAATGGCTCGCCCAAGTGGCTTCCATGAAGGCTGCGATAGCCGAACTCAAGCTGCCCAGCCACTCACTCAACGGCGACACGACAGCCAGCAGTGCCGGTGAAGATGACGATGACTTCGACCTGAGCTCTGTCAGCGGCGAGACCCATGATGTATGGGATTTCATCTCCGACTCCGAGCTGGACGAGCTTGGTCTCGACAGCGGCGACTTGATGGACGGGACAGATGGAGTCGACCAAGAGCCTCCATATGGGCCCCGGTGGTTTCTCGAGAGATGTTCAGCTGTCTCGACACATAGAGACGGGCTCCCTGCAGAGACCCTTCAGTTGCAAATATTGGAAGCTCTGAAGTCGAACCAGAGGGAAGACGAACTCCAGTCCCTCCTGACCGACCTGGTCGGGTTCGATGATCTCGAGTTCGTCATTGAGCTCATCTCTCACAGGGAGGAGATCATCGTTGCCATGAACCAGGCCGAGCAGAACCAGGCCGAGGACCAGCCCGTGGGGCGTCTTCTGTCAAGGGCCGAGAGAGAGTCAAGACTCCGAAAGCAGGACTTGCTCCATAAAACCGCGGCACTTGGCCCAGCCACGGCCAAAGAACCGCAGTACCCTCACGTTTACAAGAGCTTTTCTGCTGGCAACTCCTTGAACCATGCTGGCAAGAGGTACGCACTTCCAGTTGGCAGCGAACGGCTTCAGTTCGACAAGTATGAAGAGTACGCGATCCCCGCAGGCAAGCCTGGGACCTTGTGGCCAGGTCAGAAGCTCGTCACGATACAAGAGCTAGATGGGCTCTGTCGGAATACTTTCAGGGGCTACAAGACGCTCAATCGAATGCAGAGTCTTGTCTATCCTGTGGCCTACAAGTCGAGCGAGAATATGCTCATTTGCGCTCCAACTGGTGCTGTAAGTTATGCGTATTCTTCGCATGTGAATAAGTTGCGGTGACTGACAGGCAATCAACAGGGTAAAACGGACGCTGCGATGCTGACCATCCTGCAAACCGTCAGACAATATTTGACCCCTGACCCTTTCGAAGATCATGCTGCAACAGACTTTGCCGTCGATGCAGATGACTTCAAGATTGTCTATGTGGCCCCCATGAAAGCGCTAGCTGCTGAAATTACTGAAAAGTTTAACAAGCGTCTGTCATGGCTCGGGATTCGCTGTCGCGAGTACACTGGTGATATGCACCTGACCAAAGCCGAGGTCGTGGCCACCCAAATCATAGTCACCACACCTGAGAAATGGGATGTTGTCACGAGAAAGGGCACCGGAGATACGGAGCTTGTGCAAAAGGTCAGACTCCTGATCATCGACGAAGTACACATGCTGCACGATGAGCGTGGCGCTGTCCTGGAATCCCTCGTTGCTCGTACCGAGAGACAAGTCGAGAGCACACAGTCTCTGATCCGGATTGTTGGTCTCAGTGCGACGCTTCCTAATTACATAGATGTATCCGACTTCCTCAAGGTCAACCGATACGCCGGGTTGTTCTATTTCGACGCCTCCTTCCGTCCAGTACCTCTAGAGCAGCACTTCATCGGTGTCAAAGGGAAAGCCGGTTCCAGACAGTCCAGAGATAATATCGATACGGTGGCATTTGAGAAAGTGAGAGAGATGCTGGAACGTGGCCACCAAGTGATGGTATTCGTCCACTCACGGAAGGATACCGTTGCAACAGCAAAGATGCTTTACGAGAAGGCAGTCGACGATGTCTGCGTTGACCTGTTCGACCCATCTGACCATCCTAAGTACGATGCTGCGGTCAGGGATATGAAGTCTTGCAGGGCAAAGGAACTCCGAGATCTGCTACCCAAGGGCTTGGGTGTGCACCACGCAGGCATGGCAAGATCAGATCGAAACTTGATGGAAAGGCTCTTCTCCGAAGGCGTCCTTAAGGTACTCTGCTGTACAGCCACCCTTGCCTGGGGTGTCAACTTACCGGCTGCTGCTGTGGTCATCAAAGGCACCCAGGTGTACAGCGCTCAGGATGGTAAATTTGTCGATCTGGGAATTCTCGATGTGCTCCAGATATTTGGGCGTGCTGGTCGTCCACAATTTGAGGACACCGGTATTGGTATGATCTGTACAACTCAGGACAAGCTTGCTCATTACCTCACCGCTGTCACGGATCAACTCCCCATCGAGTCGAAGTTCTCGGCGAAGCTCGTGGACAACCTGAACGCAGAAATCGCTCTGGGTACAGTGACGTCTATACCAGAAGCAGTCCAGTGGATAGGATACTCTTATCTCTTTGTCCGCATGAGGAGAAACCCGATGGCATACGGCATTGACTGGAATGAATTCCAGGATGACCCTTCGCTGGTTCAACGCCGTCGGCAGCTGGCCATACAAGCTGCTAAAACTCTTCAACAATGCCAGATGATCATATACAACGAGACAACAGAAGAGCTTCGCAGCAAGGACATTGGCCGTATTGCCAGTCAATACTACATTCTGCACACCAGTATACAGATATTCAACACAATGATGCAGCCATTCGCCACGGAAGCGGATATCCTGAAGATGATCGCAATGAGTGGCGAGTTTGACAACATCCAGTCAAGAGACAACGAGAGCAAGGAGCTGTCGCGCATGAGGGAGAACGAGCATATCGTGCCCTGCGACGTGGATGGTGGCATCGACCAGGCCCAAACCAAAACCAATATCCTACTGCAAGCTTTCATTTCAAAGGCACAGCCAGAGGACTTCGCTCTGACCAATGATCTCAACTATGTCGCTCAGCAGGCGGGTCGAATCTGTCGTGCATTGTTCATGATCGCCCTCAACAGGAGATGGGGTCATGAGTGTCTGGTTCTGTTGACATTGGCGAAGTCTATCGAAAAACGGGTTTGGCCCTTCCAGCATCCTCTTCACCAGTTCGAGCTTTCCAAACCCATACTCAACCAATTAGATGCCAAGGAGTCTCTCACCATCGAAGCCATGCGCGACATGGAGCCTGCCGAGATCGGCGGCCTCGTGCATAACCATGGAGCCGGTACCAAGATCGCAAAGATCCTGAACAATTTCCCGACCGTCAGCGTGGAGGCAGAAATAGCGCCTCTGAACCGCGACGTCTTGAGGGTCAAGCTCTATATCTATCCTGACTTCAGGTGGAACGACCATGTACACGGGACCTCAGAGTCGTACTACGTCTGGGTCGAGAATTCGGAAACCTCGGAGATCTACCACCATGAGTTCTTCATCCTGAATCGTAGGAAGCTTCATGAGGACCATGAAATGAACTTCACGATTCCTCTCTCTGACCCACTGCCCAACCAAATATACGTGCGGGCTGTCTCGGATCGGTGGCTCGGAGCAGAAACAGTCACGCCAGTGTCGTTCCAGCATCTTATCAGACCAGACACGGAGAGCGTGTACACTGACCTGCTCAACCTTCAGCCCCTCCCGATCTCCGCCCTCAAGAACCCCGGGCTTGAAGCGATATACTCGGAACGCTTCCAGTACTTCAACCCCATGCAGACTCAGATCTTCCACACCCTATACAACACCCCTGCCAACGTCCTCTTGGGCTCGCCAACAGGCAGTGGCAAGACCGTGGCGGCAGAACTGGCGATGTGGTGGGCGTTCCGTGAAAAGCCAGGCTCCAAGGTTGTCTACATTGCACCTATGAAAGCCCTGGTTCGAGAGCGTGTCAAGGACTGGGGAGCTCGGCTTGCGGGACCGCTTGGGTTGAAGCTGGTCGAGCTTACTGGTGATAACACACCGGATACCAGAACCATCAAAGACGCCGATGTCATCATCACCACGCCTGAAAAATGGGATGGTATATCTCGTAGTTGGCAGACAAGAGGTTATGTCCGCCAAGTCAGTCTGGTTATCATCGACGAGATCCATCTTCTAGCTGGTGATCGTGGTCCTATTCTCGAGATCATTGTCTCTCGTATGAACTACATCGCATCGTCAACTAAGGGCTCGGTCAGGCTCCTCGGAATGTCGACTGCTTGTGCCAACGCCACCGACCTAGGTAATTGGCTGGGTGTGAAGGAGGGTCTCTTCAACTTCAGGCATTCCGTCCGCCCCGTTCCTCTGGAGCTTTACATTGACGGGTTCCCCGAGGTCAGAGGGTTCTGCCCACTCATGCAGTCCATGAACAGACCAACTTTCTTGGCTGTAAAGAACCACAGCCCCGACAAGCCGGTCATTGTATTCGTGCCTTCGCGAAGACAGACACGACTCACTGCCAAGGACCTAATCAACCTCTGCGGTATGGAAGACAACCCAAGGCGATTCTTGAAGATGGAAGAGGAAGACCTTCAGCTCAACCTTGCTAGGGTCAAGGACGAGGCACTGAAGGAGGCCATCAGCTTCGGGATTGGGCTTCACCACGCTGGTCTCGTCGAGTCGGATCGACAACTCGCTGAGGAGTTGTTCTTGAACAACAAAATTCAGATCCTCATCGCGACCAGCACTCTTGCATGGGGCGTGAACCTGCCTGCTCACCTAGTCGTTGTAAAGGGCACTCAATTCTACGATGCTAAGATTGAGGGCTACAGAGACATGGATCTCACAGACGTGCTACAAATGCTCGGCCGAGCCGGGCGACCCCAGTTTGACAATTCAGGTGTGGCTCGAATCTTCACCAAGGAGGCTTCCAAAGACTTCTACAAGCACTTCCTGCACACTGGCTTCCCTGTCGAGTCCTCACTGCACACCGTGCTGGATAACCATCTTTGCGCCGAGGTTTCTGCGGAAACCGTCATCAGCAAGCAAGATGCGCTTGACTATCTTACGTGGACATTCTTCTTCCGGCGTCTACACAAGAACCCATCCTACTACGGGCTTGAGATCGCGGCAGACGAGCACAATAGCATAGCCGCCCAGCAGCTTGCAAACGACTTCATGATCGAGATGGTCGACAAGTCCCTTAACGAACTTGCACAGTCCAAGTGTGTGGAGGTATATCCAAATGGAGATGTTGACCCGACACCAATGGGCAAGATCATGAGCTACTACTACCTCTCACACAAGACCATCCGCTACCTGGTCAAGCACGCCAAACCACAGGCCTCATTCCTCGACGTCCTGACCTGGATGTGCAACGCCACAGAGTACGACGAGCTGCCCGTCAGACACAACGAGGACCTCATCAACGCGGAATTGTCCCGCAACCTGACGTTCCCCGGCACCTCGTTCGGGCTGCCCATGTGGGACCCGCACGTCAAGTCATTCCTCCTGCTCCAGGCGCACATGTCCCGCATCAGCCTACCTATCACGGATTACGTGGGCGACCAGACCAGTGTCCTGGACCAGGCCATCCGTATCATCCAGGCGTCCATCGACGTGCTCACAGAGTCAGGATACCTGTCTAGCGTGCTGCAGATGATCAACGTCTTGCAGTCCGTCAAGTCGGCACGCTGGCCCACGGAGCCACCGCTGTCGATCCTGCCGAGCGTGGACGCCGAGAAGACCAAGAACACGACCACGCTGCAGCAGCTCAGCGCCATGAGCGAGAAGGACGTGACCAAACTGGCCCGGGACCTGCACGTGCCGCAGGGCGCCCAGAAGCGCTTCCTCAGGGCGGCCTCGATCCTGCCCAACGTCAAGGTCGCCGTCGAGGACGTCACGGTGCAGTCGCTGAACGTAGTCCTGAGGCGGCAGAACGCGCTGGTCGAGCGCGACACCCGCATCTACGCGCCCCGGTTCCCCAAGCCGCAGAACGAGGGCTGGTTCGTGGTCGTTGGTGACGTGGCCAAGGACGAGGTGTACGCCATCAAGCGCGTGGGGTGGTCGCAGGCTGGCGGGGGCAAGCAGGCTGGGGTTGGGTCTCGGCCGTCTGCGAGGACGAGCATTAAGGTCCCTGAGGCGCTGCAGGCTGGAGGGGCTAGCAAGCTGGATGTTTTGGTGGTTAGTGATGGGTATATTGGGATGCGGTATGAGGTGCTTGGGGTGCAGATCCCTGCGAAGCCTACGGTGGATGATGATGTGGCTCGGTCTAAGGAGCTGGCTTCTTCCTCTTAGACAACTGTGTGCGCGAATCTACGTGATGGTTTAGAATGCAGTAGATTGCATTGGCATATACAAGCATGGCGATTATCGGCCAATTGAAAGGATATCCTCCCACTGCACGACTTTGGTCAATTCTTTACTGTCTATGCAAATGTTCCTCGCCCCTCACCGCACTGCATTGAGACCAGGAGACCAGATCGTGCATTGTGTACACCGATATGCAATATTTTTCTCGTCAAGATCAAGCATTTCATCTGGCATCTTTCATGGCTCCTTAATAAATGGCTGTCATGAAATGCATTATTCACATCATCAAAGGTATCTACAGCGCCAAGTACGCCTCGTATGCCATATATACAAAACCCCGGGCTCAGAAGAACGCCATGTCCTCCTCCTTCCACCCCATCTTCGTAAAACACTCCCGCACAACCCTCTCCAGTGGCGGCGGCCCACAGAACAACAGCATCTCATCCCCGGCCCCGCTCGGTGGCCCAGCCTCCCTCTCGAACAGCTCGGCGCCCATGAACCCCCTCCCGCCCTCCCAGCCGTCGTGCGGATCCGAGAGCGTGTGAAAGATCCTGCACTTTTCAGTCCCGGCCCCAGCGGCCAGCGCGTCCATCTCAGCCCGGCACAGGATGTCCACCTCGGTCCTATTTCCATCCAGCACGACGCACCGGGGCATCGACTCGGGCGGGTCGCGCATCACGGCGCGCAGGACGGCGAAGACTGGTGTGACGCCGCTGCCGCCGCAGACCATGACAAATCTTTTTATTTGTCTTGTCTTTCCCGAGACGGAGAACCGGCCCTTGCCCAGGTACTCGAACCGCCCCACGGGGCCCTTGAACTCGACCCAGTGGCCCATGGGGATCGAGTCGAGCGCCGTTGTCATCAACCCCCCCGGGAGGTTCCCGTTGGCGCGGTAGATCTTGATCAGGACTTCTAGCTTGCCCTTTTCGGACCAGGGGTCTGAGTATGGTGTGTAAGCGCGGATGATGGCCTCGCGGCTGACGGGGTCGCGCAGGCGCATCATCAGGTGCTGGCCGGTGGGCAGCCCTACGGATTGGCCTGGGTGCTCTAGTGTGAAGGTGAAGATCTTGGTGTCTGGGCTGACGGGCGTCTTGCTGGCAAGCAGTGCCTTGGTCCACTTCTTGGGCTGGAGGAAGACGGGCCGGGGTTCGGAGGAGGCTATTGACCCTGGTGCTGCGGGCAGGCCGCCTGCTGCGAGGATCTTCTTGGACTCTGGGGAGAGGGTGCCGATGTGGTAGGATGGCATCATTGCTTTTGCGTTCTCGCTGTCTGTTTGGGGGTGGGTTTGTTAGCGTTGGCGCTTTATATATATGCTGAATAGGGGAAACATGAGATATTGAGACTTACGAATGGCCATGAACTCCTCAATGACGTCCTGCCCTGCCGCACCGATGATAGAAGCTGCGCCTCCCGGGTGGCCCCCGAGGAACTTTGTGCCGTCGTAGACTTCGCCGTCCAGCACGAACCAGGGCTCCTCTTCACCCTCATGTGCCTTCAGCTCCTCCAAGCTGATCTCCCTCTTGACGTCCTTGTTCACCATGACAATCTCCTTCACAGGCTCCACCACCGCCACGGTCTTCTCCTCACCGGGTGCCTTCTCGCCCCAGTACCCATTCGTCAGATCCCCGCCCTCCTTCTTGACCCGGTCCATCCACCCGTCCCTGTTCAGGATGGGTATCGTGGGGTGCTCGAACCGCAGCTCGCCCGTCTCCCTGTCGTGGTGCACCACGACCCTGAACCACGGGTTGTTCATCATCCCCAGCACGCTCCAGTACAGGTCGCGCGGCTGCACCATCATGGACTCGTCCATGGCGCGCACCATGACGTCGCTCGTGTCGCGGCCCTCCTCGGGCAGCAGGTCCGCCACGGCTATGTCCAGCGACCAGAAGCACCAGCAGAAGCACGTCTCGCGCCAAGACACGTCCAGCCGCCCGCCGAACAGCGTCTCCCCCTCGGGCGCGGCCCGGTACTCGTCCTCCGGGTACGACATGTCGGCGAGCCGCCACGTCCGGCCCTTGTCCAGCGTCACCTCCACGCGCGTGACCCGCCTCCCGCCGCCCGCGTACGCGTACCCCTGGAACTTGAACGTCTGCTTCTCGTCGGATGATGATGATGATGATGAGTCAACAGCGAGCCGCTCCTCGTGCGCGGGCCTCGCCACGGCGCTGTTGGTGTTGAGGTCGTAGATGGCGTAGCGCTCGTCCTTCCACACCTCGGGCAGGTCGGCGCTCTCCTCGGGGCTGACCGTCGTGGGGAGCACCCTGTTGTCGTAGATGTGGTACCAGTTGTCCGAGGGCGCCTCGGTGACGATGATCTTCTTCAGCCACTTGACGCTTCGCCCGCCGATCTGGCCCGGGATCACGATCCGCAGCGGCTTCCCGTGGTCCGGCGCCAGCGCCTCGCCGTTCATCCCGTGCGCCACCATGATCCCGCGGTTCGGGTCCGCCGCCCAGTTCAGCTTGATGCTCGTCCCATAGTACCCGTTGGGCAGCTTGTCGGCGCCCTCGAAGCAGACGTACCGGGCCCTCTTGCCGCCTCGAACGATGGGCCGGGCCCGCGCCAGGAGCACGTCCAGGGGCACGCCTGTCCACAGAGCCGTCGACACGCCTGCGGCGCCCCATGAGAAACCCTTTGTCTTGCGCACCACGTTCTGCTCCTTGCGGCGGTTCCCCGCGCACACCAGGGTGATGGGGTAGGTCACCTGCTCAAAATCGGCGAGAAGGTCCCGCAGCGTGAGGGTTAGCGGGTTCTCCACGAGGCCCTCGACTGTAAAACTCCAGTCTAGCACCTCCTCGTCGTGCACCTGCGGCACGGCGCCGTGGTTCCGCACGTAGTGCAGGTCCTTGGTCGTGATGAACCCTTCGTTCCAGAGGTCCGTCAGCGGCGGCTCGACGTTGAAGGGGTGCACCCCCGTGAGCCGCAGGAGGCGTGGGTCCCGCGGGACATGCTTGTCTGGTGTCTTGAGGTCCTCGGGGAGCACGCTCTGGCTTGGTCTGGACTCGGGTGGGAGGGGGTACGATCGGTGGTGGTGGTCTGCGCTGGTGATAAGTGCGGATTCTCCTATCTGGAAGTCGGTCACGCTCTCTGTCCGGGAGCCGGGGTCCTTATCGGTGGCGGGCGGACTGGGAGGGAGGCCGAGTTTTTGTGTGATATGTTGAAGTGGTTCTGGCATGGTTGATGTGATACTGTTGGCAGTCATGGCCGCCATTGTGGGAGAGACTATACAGGGCTGGCCTGCGGGATGCAAGACATGTATATGCTGTGCTAGTTACCGGATCTGGTAGGTTGGACAAGATGGGCAGGGCCAAAAAGCAAGGAGAAATTGCTTTTCAGGAATATTGTGAGAGACAGGAGCGGAATTCCACCGTCAGGCCATGAATCAGTCGAGGCAGAAAATAGCAGCAGGTTTGATTCTAGCAGAATAAGCAGAGAGGAGCAGCGGTGCCAACCATAGGTTTGGTGAAATAGGACCAAAACTGGGGAAGATTTGGGCGCGTGCCTATAGACACATGTCTAGAGGTCATCAAAAATGGGCAGACCCATTGGGTGCACGACAGGAAACTGGCCATCCGCCCGTCCTGACCAAGTTGTAGCACCACCGCGGGCTCTTGGAAATGTTGTCATGCCCCCCCGTGCTCGCAACTTTGCAAAGCCGGCTTTGGACCGAGAACGAGACAGCGACACACAGCGACAGAGTGGGCGGGATGGATAGGGGTGACCCCAAGTCCGAGGTGCTTAGGAAACAGAATTGACCAACGGCGTGGTCGTCTCCCGGTGCCTTGGTGCTGACGTTGAGATCTCCTTGTGTCGCGCGAGGAGATGCACCCGTCAATCATCCATATCATCCCACTCCCGCCTCATCATCACCTTGTAAGCCATGCCTCCGCGGACTTACACTCATCAGCCCTATGTCTTTTATCTGGGGCCAAGGGGGCCTCTCTTTTTTTTCTGGGCTTGTGTTGGCTGTTATCAGCAGTGGTGCGGGTTTCCCGTTTTGCGATACGGGAGGCCGTGTGTGGCCTGGCCAAATCAAGGTGGCCTGATAAGGGGCTCCATGAGGATTGGCGGAGATGCTCGGATCGCCCTTGGACGCCCGGGAGGCTAGGCTGCCCAGTTTCAACCGCGGAAAAAGCGTCGTCGGCAGGGATCAGCTAAGAGCCTCAAGCCCCAGCGAAGCCCACTCTGGACGTCCAGTGCGTTCCGGATTGCCCTCGTCGTTCCTGATTCCGGGTGGGGGTACAGGGAGGACGTGGGTTATACTACAGTGTCAGTAGTGTCACGAGTACTAACGCAGTGGATGTGGAGGAAACGGACCAACGGTGTAAAAGGTATTAATGAGCCCGTCTTCTCCGAACAAGGCCGAGGCAACGAAACCCAGATCATCACTCAACTTTTAGCCACGATTTCCACAATAAACCACAACGTGCGTGGCGTATCGTATGGTATTTCCGTACCTGTAATATCTGCCAAGTGTCATCCAAGCCTCGGTCACGAGACCCGTCCGCACATGTCTACAGTTCTAGGTCTATGGACAGTGCAGCTCTATACCCCTTCCAGCCCCCAGCCCCAGATTTTTTAATTCCCGTCTCATTTCCCCCAACCTCATACCCCCCCGTACTCCAAATCCTACAAGAAGCACCTGTTTTTTTCCCACAGCTATATAGCCAAGCACATAATCTCCTTACTGGGGAAGCACAGCCCGTCCGGCAGCACGAGCCGCGGCGAGAGCACCAGAGAGGCCGAACTGAGAGCCGACTCCCTTGATACGGTGGGTGGCGTTGAGGTTCTTGACCACGACCATCTGGAAGCAGGTGGCACTGCCCTGGCGGGAGGCGATGGTGGACCAGGCCAGGAAGAGCTCCCAGATGCGGTACCAGCGCTGGCCGTACTTGGCGTTGATGACCTCGCTGTTGCCAAGCCAGTTGCGGTACCACCTCCAGAGGGTGCCAGAGTAGTGGACGCCGACGGTGTCGATGCTGCGGGTTGTGTGTTAGCGACACTCGGTCTTTGGTAATGTGGGTCTTGGATTTTCCTGGGGGGGAACCTCACCTCTTGATCTCCCAGCCGGCGGCCTCGAGGCAACCGACGTAGTTGGACAGCGGGGTGGAGGCATCGGCACCGGGGAAGATGTACTTGTTGAGCATCAGGCCCCAGATGAAGTCCTCGTACTGCCAGGCCTTGCGCAGGCCCGAGAGCTGGACGTACATGGCGCCGTCGTCCTCGAGCATGTCGTAGCACTGGCGGAAGAAGGTGGTGAGCCTGCGGATGCCGACGTGCTCGCCCATCTCGATCTGCGAGATCTTGTTGAACTTGCGCTGGGGGATGTCACGGTAGTCCGAGACCAGCAGCTTGCTCTGGCTCTCAGGGATGCCGGCGCGGCGGAGCGCATCGTTGCCCCAGGCGGCCTGGTTGCGGGCCAGAGTCGCGCCAGTCACGTGTGCGCCGTAGTTTAGGGAGGCGAAGCGGGCCAGGGTGCCCCAGCCGCAGCCAATGTCCAGCATCGACTCGCCGGCCTTGAGGCCGAGCTTCTCGCAGACGATGGCCATCTTGTTGTCCTGCATCTCCTCGAGGGTCTCCTCGCGGGTGATGTCGCCGAAGATACCGCTGGTGTAGACCATGCGCGGGCCGAGGAACCAGGCGTAGTGGTCGTTGCCGCGGTCGTAGTTGGGGCGGACCTGCTCCTCGTCCTGGTCACGCGAGTGGAAGAGCACATCGCGGAAGAAGGTGAAGATGATGAACTTGAACAGGGGCCAGGTGAAGGCGAAGTTGGCCCAGTCGTGGCGGTACTCCATGACCTCGAGGCAGTCGCCGTTGAAGTCGACGTCGCCGTCAAAGTACATCTCGTAGAAGGTCTTCATGGGGATCTTGTTGCGGCCGCTCCACCGCTGGCGGTCCTCGTCCTTCTTGAAGGTGATGTAGTGCTCAACGGGGCGACCGGGCAGCTTGACCTTGTCATTGATGCGCGGCGAGTAGGTAGAAGCCACGGTCCAGATAGCAATCAGGATGGGGAAGAGCAGGACGAGGAAGAAGAAGACGAAGGTCTTGAAGCCGCCGCCAAAGAAGCGGGTGACGAAGATGGGCCCGCCCAGCAGCAGCCCGATGAGGACGTAGTTGGACCACGTCTCACCCCCAGGGCCTTCAGCCGGCAGGGGAGCATTGGCGATGGTAGGGACCTTGAGACAGTGTTAGCATTGATGAGATGGAAGTCGATTGATGTGATTGGCATCAACCGACGCGTTGCAGAGAGCCCAATGGTGCTCGGTGAAGCTTACATTGGTGACCTCGACACCACAGTCCACGCCGGTGCCGAACTTTTGCGGCGCAGGCGGGGGAGTCGCGATGAAGGTGATGTCACCCTCGAGCTCCTCGCCGGGAGCTTTCTGCGAAGACATGTTGTGGTTGTTTGGGGGGGATGGGAGGACGATGATGCAGGATGTCCTCGCGGGCTCTCGAGCTGGTGAGCTTAAATGTGAGGGCGACAAGGCGGTGAGCTGTCCTTGCGACGTTTTCACAGACAGCGCGGCAGAGTGGACACAGTCGCAACGAGAGGGGACCAAGGGACCAAGCTATGCCGGCAACGATATGCTGGCTCCACAATAATGCTGCTCAACAGGCCGGTTCGGGCGCGAATTTTGCAGATTGTGTGGCATTTACGGAGTAGCTGGATTTCCCTACACGCGCGGCAGCAAATTCGGTCCATACACGGCAGCCACGCTGCCCGGTCGGCTGGGAGAAGGCTGGGACACGCCGCCGTTGCAGGGTTTAGACATGGAACCCTCTCCCACAATCACGCGTTGTGGCGGGCGGCCTTGGCCCCTCATTTTGATTCAGCGACAGGGAATATGGGGTTTCTGGCATACCCTGAAAAGCCCAAGACCTTTCTCGTTGATATCACCTCTCACTACCATATCAATCTGTTATTAGTGAACGAAGCTCATTCATCAGCCTGTCCTCTGGACTCTGATCTCAGGCCAACAACGCTGGGGTCCTACATGGGGTGCCCCACACAATATATCCATCCCTGCACCTTTGCGCATGAAACACATGCCTATGTCGAATGCCAAACATTCAGACATGACCGAGGCTTCCGATTCGACCAGATCAGAGCCAAGCCCCCATTTGCCAATTACACACTCTGTTGTCCTACAAATGATTCTTCACAGGATTGAACAGGCCACATAACACGATGCGACGACATCCACCTGCCACCCCAACAGCCTAGCCCGTAAGGCTGGGTACCATGGTGTGAGTTACCTTCATCCCCGTAGTACAGAGTAGCCATGACCTGTTGAAGTGTATTTCCGGCTCGCACACTGTTTTCCACGTGGGGCACGAGTCTTTCTCCAAATGACTATCGAACGTGCGCCACCACCTTTCTTACTGATAAAAATACTCGGGCGGTCGGAGCTTGCTCACCATGGCAAGCTTGAGAGACACGACACAGTCTTTAGGCCAAGGAGACAATTGCTGCGTCAGCAAGGTCACCCAAGTCCCCAGGCCCGACTCGGTGGGGCGGTTACCACGCATCATCGATGGGACCTTACGCTGGGTTGTACTGTGTAATATCCCGCACCGGTAACAAAGAGGTGGGGGAAGAGGTTAGGTCTAAGCCATATGAATAGCTGCATGTTGGTTTGTGGAACCGGGCGCTGGCCTGTCCCAGTGTCAGTTCCTGGATCTGCCAGGCCAGTTATCTTGTTGTTATCGTATTAGCATCCTCATAGTATTGGATTGCACTTCCCGGCAGGCTCACTACGTGCCACAAAGTGGCGGGCAAACATTTACTGGGGTTATTTCTGGGGGCTTATAAAATGTCACACCTTTGAGGCTGTGCGAGTGCAAGAAAGAGAGAGCAGCCTTCGCCTTCGTTGGCGAAGTTCACATCCTCGTGTCCTCCGTCCCCAACCTCCGTGTGACGACTTGACAGAAAATAATGTGGCATTCGGCGAGATTTGCTTCCTTTGAGTCTCTGTCGCCATCCTTCGGCCTGGGAGCCCCTGACGGCTGGCATCTGTTATACTTGTTTTTATTGTTCCCTTCTTGTATTTTAAGTACGGCTCAAAGGCTTAAGGGATGATTCATGTGAAGACAAATCCTAGGCAATGCTGGTTCTATAGTTGCAATCGAAGACTACCACGTGATCCTTACCGCTGTAATAACTTAGCTTAAGGATGTTATCAAACCTGTCATCACCGGATCTTACTTGAACATTAGGTAAATTATGAGACGAAAGGAAGACGAGTAGTACTATAATTCAACCCAAATGATTAGCCCCACTTTAACAACCTTGGAAGCGTAGGGTTTCCCGTCGTACACCGAGGGTCGGCACAACTACTCAACCCCTGCTTTGCACCTTTACTCCAAGCTTTTCTGGTTCTAAATGCCGAAATGTCTCGATTATTATCGTGAATCATACGTGCGGTCGATGCATGAAAATTTTCATTCTTGAAAATGGCCACGGCCAGAACATGCGGAGAGCCTAATGCTTAATTCCTGCGGCCTTCTCACTCTGGGCTACTCCTGCCGACCCTATTGTTCGCCCATGTCACCTCGAGCATCCCATTCGGCCATCATGGCTTGTCCAACCGGTTGTTCCAGCTACTGTAAATCTCCCAGCTGGCCATGAACCTGACCTCTTAAGCCAAAGCAACCTTGGCGCCTCCAGGTACAAGCTCTGTGAAAACTCGGTCGGGGTCATACTTGTCCCGAATGTCCTTGAGCCTCTGCAGGTTCTCTGCCCCATAGGCGGGGAATGTCTCGGGAATCTGCGACTTCTGTATGTCACTGAGGTACATGAACGGAAGCGGTCCGAGCCCGGCAGCAGAAAGATTCTCTCGGATTTTGGCGTTGGCCTCGGCGTGGACCCCCAGCACACGCTCGTCGTCCTCGGGATTCGACCACAGAGGGCTCTCCACATACCAAATTGCCGGGCTGTCATCGCTTCCTAGATCCATTGCGTTTTCAGGAGCCCTAGTAACAATAGGCGTGATCGGAAGCATGCTGAATGCGGTTGAAAACCCCTCGACGTCGGCCAAAGAGGCGATGGACTCATAGTAAGTGTCGAACGCGATTCTTGCAGCCTCAGCACTGGCTGCGCTAGTCAACCAGTGGAAGATAGCTCGCGTACCCAGAGGAGGGGCATAGTTGAACTCATTAGACCATGCGCCCATAGTCGTTCGCGTGATGTTTCCTCTTGTGATAGGCAGCACGGGCGCGGTGAAGTTCTCCAGTCCAAGGGGCACATCTCCCTCACCGCTGTACCAAAGGTATCCATCGAAAGAGATGTCGTTGCTGCGGGACGGCACCCAACGAGTCTGGCCCTCGAAGGATGCCTTGGGGGTTTCTGCGCCGTGAAGTGCAAATTGCTCCACACTCTTGATGTATTGCTCTGACACGCCGGTTCCCCAAGAGACTGTTCCTATCAGCGCAGAAGAAATTGGAACAGTATTCAGGAGGGCCTGCGTGACGACACAGTAGTTGTTGCCGCCTCCAACCAAAGCCCAGAACAGGTCAGGATTCTCGTCGGCATTAGCTGTTACTAGAGTTCCATTGGCGAGAACGCACTGAAGCGACAAAAGTATGTCAGCCAGTTGGTCTCCTCATTTAGACAACTGGATGGTGTAACTTACGTCGAGAGATCTGGCAATGTTGGACATGCCGTATTCGTAGGCCATGAAACCGAAAGGCCCTCCTCCCAGAATCGCACCAACGACTCCCCCGTTACCTGAGCGAATCCCATTGGCGGTGACATTGTAGTCGTCAAGATATGCGTACAACGGAGGCCATGTCACACCGGCTCCGATCGTGACGGTCTGGCGGTCATCTGAGATAGCCATGGTGCTGAGGTTCGTCATAGCCATCATAATACCTTCCGACCCGATGTTCGCAGCGTTGTCGATTGGCATTGCACCTCCGCAGCGGATGGCAAATTCCACTTGATGCTCCTGAAAAGTACGGAGCGCGAATTGCACATCTTCAGTGCTCTGAGGAGCGAAGATGCACGACGGTCCTAGGTGTGTAGTCGAGGTCCAAGAGTCTGCGCAATTTCAAATCAGTTCAGTTGAATCTGGCTTAAGATAGACCTATTCTTACATTCGTTCTCGAACTTATATCGTGGCGAACCCGGGTAAAAGGTCTTGTCGGGATGGCCAGAGGCCAACGCATTGCAACCGTCGTCAACGGCAGCGCATCTTGCATTTGCAAGAAACAAGGTGAGTCCGAGGACAGTGATTCTCAAAGACTTTTGCATGTTGAGCGAGCGTGGTTGATTCTGTGGTCATGATAATCTTCCAATCTGGGATAAGAACATCGAATCCTGTGATACAAGCTTCGATATTTATATATCCGCTGCATGAGTCCAAGACAACGAATGGCAAGGCCACCAGTTCTCGGGATTTTGTTCATCGCGTATATCGTATTTCGAGCGGCCCCTTTCCTTCAAACCGATAATAATTGAAGGTTGGAGAATCCCAACCGATCAAATTACATCTCAAAGCTTGTGCGGAGATGTTTCTTGGCGCCTTCTTGCATATTTGTAGTCGTTCGTTCGAACCAATGACTCGGACAGCAAAACCCAAATACGAATACGGAAGCGCATTAGTCCAGGGTAACTAATATCTAAGTCGCAAGACTATACCAACTCTCCCGGCCAAAGATAGAGAAGTCGATTTCTGTCTTTCGCATTGCGCACACAATAGAACTCCCCTTGATAGTCGCTTGCGTCAGTGTTGTCGTGACCGGGTTCTTCAAATGGTGGGAATTGGGAGCCAAAAGAGGTCATTGAAGGGAGAGGTAAGCAATGGGACTCGGCTTGGACCGTGAGAATGATGGAGAAATTGAACGGCTCGTGGATGCCAACGTTAAGACTCAACTGACGGACTGAGGATTTCAAAGACCTTTTCTACGCTGCCAAGCCTTCAAGTATCCCCATCAGCGGTGCTGTCGGCGATCTTTACTTAATCCTCTCCAGAGGCTTCGCCGGATCGTGAGGAATGCCTGAAGTCCTAAATTGCTAAGCGCGTGGATCTTTTCGAACTTAATTATACGTCCATGATGTTGGCATGGATCTACGGCGAGAGCAAGAATGGGGAAGGTGGCGGAGGGCCAAGCAGCTAGCAGGCCCATACTGGTGGAATATATCCAGAGGGCCGGACACGAACCCGCGACCGAGACCGAGACCAATCTTTTACTTGGAAATCTAGAATCGCCTCGACATTGTCAGCTGCACGGTGATCTCTGACTGTCCGGTGACCGCCCCGATGACTCCGATGTTCAATTTAATGTAGGTCAGCGACCTCAGGCCAGAACGTGAATTCCGTCAGGGGTCTGTAGATCGAGTCTCCGTCACAGGCATTCCTACCTCAGGGGAAACGTACCGTGGTTCCATCGGAACTACATCAGCGCGTTGATTACAGATTGTCCGCCACAATTTTATGACCCAATATGATGGTTCTATATCACTTCCCCTGTGGAAGGTTCACTGCGCTTGCTGACCTTTCGCCCTGCTCATCATCAACCGCCAGAGACACACTTCTGTATTCATAATGCGCTTCCTTCATTCTCTCGTTGGTATTTGCGGCTTTGCCTCCGCAGTAAGCGCTTGGGAACTGAATCCTGACGAGATCATAAAGCATACCGGTGATCCTGTCGGGATAGAGGAGGTCCACGATGGAGGTGAGCTTCGCAATAGAATGTAGGATTGAATCAAGGCTTACAATAATCTAGTCACAATGTACATCAGTCGCGCATCTCAGATCGAGAACACCACGACAGCTGTGCTGTACTTGACAGACGCGTTTGGACTCCCCCTTCTGGAGAATAAACTGTGAGCTTCCTATCCAGACGTTGAGCCTGAAAGTCTCTTATTCAAGACTAAAACATTCCAAGTCTGGCCGACAGCTTCGCCAGGGCTGGATTCACAACCGTCATGCCCGACATCTTTTCTGGCAGTCCCGCGCCTCACGATATAACCTTCGACGCAGAAGAGTTCCTCGCAAACCACACGACTAATGTGACCGACCCTATCATTGATACAACCATTCGTTATATGCGTGATCAACTCCAATTCGACCGAATCGCGGTTACTGGATACTGTTTTGGTGGCCGATATGCTTTTCGTTTCCTCGCCGAGGGACGAGGATGTGACATTGGTTTCGCGGCACATCCCAGTTTCCTGACTGACGACGAGGTTTCTGGTATCACCGGGCCCGCAAGTATCGCCGCAGCCGGTAAGTGCTACACATGTCGCCTGAGGATCAAAAACCTTCGCGTTGACCTTTCTCTTTGTCCTCTTCCCCTCGGTTCAGCTCGGATACTAACGAGTTTCACCTGCGTAGAGATTGATACCCTGTTCGAGCCAGCCCGCCGATTCGAGGTTGAGGGTATGCTGAATCAGACTGCGTATCCATACCAGGTTGCTCTTTATTCCGGCACCTTTCACGGATTCGGAACGAGGGCCAACATCAGTTTACCAGAGCAGCGGTTTGGTAAGGAAGGGGCTTTCTTTCAGGCCATCCGCTGGTTTAAAGCTTGGTAGTCGATAGAGCAACTGGCGTGTACTTAAGGTAGAAGAACATTCGGAAGTGGATGAATTTAAAGGTCGCGGAGCCACACGAGTATATCGCTGCTCACTAGCGGCGCGCGGGACTTCCTTGGGGCGAGCCCTCTGCCAATATGTTCTATCATGAAGCATCAGCATCAATGAAATGACTGTCCTGGGCATTTGACCTTACCGGGTCCAAATCCATGCAATGAAAGTCTGCGCTGAGGCGTGGAAATGGCTTGACCTGCCCCTATTGCTCCATCAGGGATAGTACCTGCCATGAATATGACACTGTGCTGGTGGTAAAGGCATCAAGGCGTTGGATCTCAAGGCAGAGCCTGAGAGGCTGCAGCTGTGGGCCGGGCGGCCTCGGGGTGCCTGGCCGTGCCAATGTCGATGCGAAGTTTTGTCGAGCTCTGATACGTCGCTTGATATTAGAGGTCATTTGCTCATGTCTTTCTAATACACCATAGTGAGTCCAGTATAATCATACCGCTGAGACGCCTTCTGCGGTGAGCCTGAAGGATGGTGACTGAGGCTAGGACCGAGGCAATAGTGCCGAATACAATCGAGCAAGTGATTTCCGGTGACAAAGTCATGATGATTCGAAGCAGTGCTCACTTAATGACAAGCAAATATTCGTGTTATACGTCAAGGGCGTGGCGCCGCAGATCTAGATGTCAGACATGTGTTTAGTCCACTCATGTAGCGGAGGATACATCGAAGGTTTTATATCATTCAAGAAGAAGTAGTACACAATGTTTTGAGTGCCAGGAGGCTATCTGGGTACTTGCCTTGTTGGGGCAGAGATGACCACAACGTCAAATGGTACAACTTAAAAAGTCTTTGTTTGCGCTGTCGATCTCTAACTATGTCTTCAGACCCATACCTACTTAGGTACATACAATCACAAGCCGAAGGGGTTTCACTTTCGCTGTGTAGCCCACATGCAATATCAATGGATTGCCCAGGCTTCAGGAAGGTAAGGCGCAGCGACGAAATAGCCAGCCAAATAAATGGATACCCTCACTATGAACATTTGTTCGTTGTGAGAAATAGGGTACGTTCAGCTCCTCATCGCGGGAACATGCATTATGGCGTCTTGGGTCCTCCAAAGTACACTCAGGGCTGAAAGACAGGGAAACCCACATACCAGCATATAATCAAGAGCCTGGGGTAGATTCAGTGAGCCTTCGAGGCCAAACAAATGCCAGGCCGTCCACTCGGTATGCCAACGATCGACCCGGCTGTGAGTCCCGCCAGAGACATTTATGATTGCGAGCCACATGAAAAGCCTGGACCAGTGAGAATCCAAGAATATAGAAAGTGGCTGAAGATTAATTTGATTGCCAAGCTCCATATGTATCACGTATCTTGTTTAAGGCTGTGCAAAGACCCCAAGACGGGAAGGCATCTGCACACCTGCCGCTCGGTAAAGCTACCAACAGCTGCCACACGAATATGTTGAGCACAGACGGAGGCTCTGTCTGACAATTATCGGTTAGCCTTATGTCATTTGGTCTTCTGTCACATTTCTACCGGTGTTCGATCCCCGTCCTCCCAGGTGGATCACCCAAGCCAACAGGCCGAGCCAGGGTAGAAAACCTGCCTTGCTAGGCACGAAGTCCTAGCTGTCCAGCGAAGATTTGCGCCTTTAATTGCGGCGTGGCATAACAAGACGTTTCATCCATCTCAGCCAGCCTGGACCGTGCTGTCAAGCGTAGAAGAGTAAGACGGCGATACCGAGGGCGAGACTCCAGGCTGGCCAGGGCGGTCAGACGCCCGACTTGTGTAGCCTTCAGAGCCGATGCCGAGAGGCCCTGTCGGCTCAGGTTTGAGCCCGCGGGGCTTCGCTTCCGCCAACTACCCCGGAAGATTCTGTACATCGGCAGAGGATATGCTGCAGCTGGACGGCAGGGACGCAGGTAAAAAAGTGAAACGAAACGGGGAGCGATGTACCGAGCCAACGCCCAAACTTGAACTGAAAGAAAATGGGGGTCCAAAGAGTTTTCGTTTCCATCTACATCTGATCAAGATCGGACAATCGCACCACCCGCAAAATCGGAGGGTGCATCCGTGCAAGGCCATCTGAGTAGAGAAGACCCAGAACAACGTGGAAATTCAAGTACTTAGGTAAACACTGAATCGGTTATCTTATATAAGGTCGTCATTTAGGAGGTTATCCTGTAGTGGTAGTCCCGTAGGAGGTATCCTGTAGGTGGTTGTACTGTAGGAGATTGTCCTACAGGAGATTATCCTGCAGGAGGTCATCCTATAGGGCTCGAGTGCACCCTCCGTTTTCACGGGTGGGAATCTCCGATTTCCTGATCAAAACACGTGAAAGCCATAGGTGACCATATGATTGAAACTTCCGTGATGATACGCCTTATGGCAGAGTGGCTCAGTCAGCAGTAGACTCCCCGGACCGCGAAGTCGGGCGGGAGGGTGAGTCCCATAGGCTGCACAAGGATGGATGGGCAGTTCTCTCTGGACTCAGAACTGAAAGGTGGGTGGCGTCTCCCAAATCGTATTTTCGGTCAGCTTGACGGTCTCTCGTGAGGATACTCCGTGTGAACAAGCACCAGGAGCCAAGAGTCAGTCACGTTGTTGACCCAAATATAAACTCGTAGTAGTTACTCCTGATCCTCTCCACGCCCTCCCTCAACCCCCACCCTTTAATCTCACAGACCTTGCGGTACATCTCCTCGAGCATGTCGTCCATCTGCTGCCCAGCGGTGTGCAAGTCGCTCTCGACCAATATCCTGTCGTCGGGGCATGCACGGATAACATCGTCCGCAAGGTGTTTTTTCCTGTCGCGCTCATGGCCTCCAGTAGAGTAGTTGACGCACAGGCTGAAGGAGAAGAAGATGTTGGCCGGGCAGCTGCGGTCATTCGTGTACTGCTTCAGTACGTCGACAGTGCCGGTGTAGGAGTGCAAACAGATCCGGGGCGGGTATGGTTTGGATTTGTACTGCTTTTTTGTCTTGACCTTTGTGCCGTTGCTCTCGTCGTCACTCTCGTCCTCGGAGGACGAGGAAAAGTCCTCGTTGACGCCCTTGGCTATCCTTTTCCTCTCCCTGTTCGTCACGACTGCTTTCTCGTGGCCTTTCCAGGTGGACTTGATGGTGTTGTACAGCACGCCATGCGCCTGGACGCCGTGGACACTTACAGGCCGGCCAATCTGGCCAGCGAGGTTTAATTGAGCCTTCATGATCCGTATTTGATGGTCCATGTTGACCCGGTATGGCGATAGCCGCTCGCCGTTGCGTCGCCCTTCTGTCATGCTGGCTTCCGGGTCCGACGTGAAGACCCCGGGGCTAGGCAGACGAAATGCTTTGTCGATGCCGACCTCCCCTACAAGGGCAAGTGGATGTGCTTCTAGGTACTCCCGTGTTTGTGACAGCAGCTCTGACAGTGGCTGGGGCGTGGGGAGCTGGTCTATGAAGCCATCATCGTCTTTGCTGCTCGGTGAAGGAACGAGGACTGCATTGTAGTGCCGCAGTTTCTCGCTGGTCAGATCTTTTGATTCCGGATCGTAGGTGGCTTGGTCTCGTGTCAAAGTGTCGTCGTATAGCTGATGAGAGAACCAGGGGTGCCAACCAAAAGCCGGTATGATTTTGTCAGGGATGTGGGTGAGATCCTGCCCGTCGGGGGTGGAACTAGAGGCGATGGCTTGGCGACTGGCGAGGCCGTGCTCGTCAGCCACCTGTGCAACCAGGTGCTGGTCCTGGGACCGGGTGGCCATGACGGTCAAGACGCGGGCTCTCATGGAGGTCGGGATGGCCGGGATGGAATCCATTGTGTCTGTGGGATGGCAGTGGGCGTCGAAAATGCCAAGTTCCCAAGGGAATGGCTCCCTCTCGCCCTCCTCGTTGAGTTGGTCGCCCATGGTGGGTTGACTGTGTTGTCACATCCACCGTTACCGTAACCCGGTTACACCTTCAAGAAGGTGTACGAGCCCCTGTAGGGCTGGTTCACCTCTGGTTGGTTATTCTAGAGACCTTCTAATCCTTAGGAGGTCGTCCTATAGTAGCTTAGGAGGCTGTCCTACCAGAGCTGCCCTATAGGAGGCTTGGAGACACCTACCTAGGTGCCGTAGTCGCGTCGCGGACACCGGGGCAGACGTTGTTGGCTGATGGTTGCGATGGATGACCTTGATAGGAATGGTACAATTCAGTCGTCCCAACGAGCGTCACTGAAGGAAGGAGGGGCATCAGTTGCCCAGACCTTAGACGCGAGCCTCGTGGTTATTGTTGACGTCTACCCAGAATATCAAATGCAGGCAGGTAGATCTTGCCTAAAGATATGTGGTATGATGTAAGAGGCAGATGCGGCTCACGACGGTGGGTTTGGGAGATGACGCTAGTGTGATTGATTGCCCATCAGACGAAGCCGGGAGCCGGCAGTCGCTCCTGTATTTGATATTGACGAGTGAGGGGAAGAGTCTACCGTGCTGTCACCATTTGAGGGGTCCTGCGCGTCTGCGGGCAGCATCTGTGAGTCAATTCAGTGGACCCACTGCTTGAAGAATCGCGATTGAGCAGAATCCGATTCTCATTCGCCTGACCGTTTCCTCCAATTCAGGGTCCAATCTAGTGTACAACCACGACCCGAGCACCCGGGCTGCGGCGTGTCACAAATGCCAAGACGGTCAGGAGAATCTAACAAACCAGCCGGCCTCATCTGAACGTTATACGTATACACAGTATGTACCTAGGTACCTACCTAGTGGACGAGTACCACAGTAGTGAGTGGTCCAGTAGGCCCAGACCCACGCAGCGTGACGCTTGGGCTGGTCCGATGCTGCAGGTCATGCACGTCGGCCGGAATCTGAGAGTAAGTTTGTGGTTTGGTAGTGTGTGTGAGAACGTGGGAAAGAATGGCCTTGGTGATGGTGCCATGGTGCAGCCGGCTCTCGCCGTTATTGGGTGGCGATCTGCTGATGGTGGTGGTGGCCTGGCAATTCGAGGTGCTCTACTGTGTACCACCTACGACCGACCGAGGTGATTTGTCGCAGATCGCCCGGCATGCTCTATGCGACCCCAGATGCATGCCTGTAGTGCTGCAAGCCGGGCAGCCCGCCAGGCCCGAGCCAGCCAATTGCGGTCGTCCGCCCAGGTGGTGGGGTCTTCCGCTGGCTTTCACATGTTTGCAACCCGTGTCAGTGCGACGCTATCTCCCCCAGCTCCCACCCATGCCTTAGAGCAAGATCCTGGGGAACCCTGCCTCCCGTGCTCAGACCTCGACGCTACCCTTACTGCCCCTACCCTCTCTTATCTAGCTTCCTCCTCAGTCGTCCCTCCTCTCTGCCCAAGACGACCAAGAAGGGGTGTCAAGAGCTGACACAGGTCATCGTGCTGCACCGTCCCGAGTCATCATCTGCCACCTCTTCCCCCCCATGCCTTCGCACTACTAGACGGCATCTTCCCTCTAGTCAGGGCCACAGAAACAAACATCTCACAGAGAACGACGCCATCACACCACGAGAGCCGCAGACCACGAGAGCTTGAACGCCATTTCTTCCCGCCATGTGAAACAACATACCTAGTCTACACCAACACAAGCCACACGCCCTCTACGAGCCGCCCACGATGGCCATCATCAACCCCGTCTACGCACTCATAGTGCCCTTCCTCTTTGTGTTCACCATCCCCCTAGCCGTCTTCGCCGGCATCACAACCACCCTCGCCTTCTCCGTCCTGATGTTCCGGGTGGCAGTGGTCTATGTCGACATAGCAGTCAACATGGTACCGCAGTACCTCACCGGCCGGCGCGTCTACCCCTTCCCAAGAGGCTACGCCAGCGCCCTCCTCTCAACCTCCGAGGCCGCTTCAAATATACCACCCTCACCGGTCGGCAGCGGCACAAACTCGCCCCCGACGAGCAGACAGGTAGTGCGGCACCACCGGAGGCGGCGGACCAGCGGTGCCAGCCTGCACTCGGTGGGGTCCATCACGCCCGTCGACGACCACCCGAACGGGGTCCTCGGGGGCATGACCGGCGGGAGCAAGCGCAACTCGTTCATGATGATGGCGCCGTCCATCGGCATCGACCGCGACTTCGAGGGGGTAGGCGGCTGGCGCCTGGGCGGCAGGAACCCGGACGACGACGACGACGCCTGGACGCACATCAACTCGCGCCTCGAGCTGCCCCTCGACTACCAGCGGAAGCACCACCAGCGGTCGCCCTCGGGCGGCGGCGCGACCACACCCGGCGGGGGCGACTTCCTGGTCATGAAGAGCCCCACCTCGGCGAGGTCGCAAGAGAGGTCGCCCGACAAGGATGGCAAGAGGGGTAGGGCCAAGAAGGATAAGGACGGAAGTGCCGGTGGTACGAAGATTACCAGTGGCCCCGTTGTCATGTCGCCGAATAGTTCGCGGGTGAGGACACCTACGAATACAATGCCGCCCCCATTGACGACGGTGGCTGAGGGAGACGGGTACTTTTCACGGCTGCCCAGGGGTTAAAATGGAGTTCTTCCCATCTGGGCATTTAAGGGCAAGGATTATTTTATCTCCATCTATCTGGTATTTTCCAAAATCTCAAGCGTGCAAAATCTTCGGCGTTGGGCAAAAGGAAATGGGAGGCATGGGAAGGTATTGGAAGGCATTGGGGGTTAATGGAGGGCATGGACACGGTCGTACCATTGCCTGGATGGTACTCATGCGTCACGCAATGCATTGTAAACAAATTTGGCGCGTGACCAAGTTCTCGGGGAATAGTGCTTCAATTCAAAACAGCGTACAGACGCTGTATGTGGTATCATGATCGAACAAAGCCTCGACGTGGGATTCTCGTCGTACTTTGAATACTCTGCTCAACGAAAAGACAAATATTCCAACCCAGCCAAAGTGGTAGCCACCACTCCATCCAGAACGCCTAACCTGGCCACAAACCCCGCTAAATGAACGTTGATCCAACCAATAAGCCTCGTCAAGATGATGAAAACAGTGACCGCCTTTCGAGGCAGTAATGCTCCATCTCCTTCGCTCAAACCCCCTCCCTGTCCGGCCTACCCTCGTTCTCGTCGGAATTCTTTCCCGCGGTGAACCTGGAGGCAGTGGAAGCGGCGCCAGAGCCGGCATGTCGACGACGTCCTTCTGCTTCCCACTGTCGATGTTGCTCGGGATTTGAAAAGAAGCATGCATGTGCCTCCTCCTGTAACCAAATACGGCGGTTCCACCGTCGTTATCCTTCTCATGACACTGGCAGGGCCCTCGGAGAAGGTCTTCTTCTCAACTCCCAAGCGCATCCAAAGCCCCTCACAACGTCTGCCAGAAATAATTTGCATAGAAGAACCTCGAGAACTTCTTGTCCAGGTTGACAACATGCACATCCCCTTTCCGATCATTCCTCACCACAGCGCGCGTGAACTCCCCATCCCTCTCGTCCCGCTCCACATCGATCCCCAGGCTGCGGTACACCCTCAGGCGCAGCAGGACCTCGTCCTCGACGGCGTCGCGCTCGGAACCCGGCCCGCCCTCGACGCCCTGCAGCTCCAGCTCCTGCAGCCGCGCGTTCAGGTCCGCCAGCTGGCCGGCGAGCCGCTCCGTCTCCATCTCGAGGTCGGACGCCGCCTTTGCCGTGCGGAACTTTTGCGTGTCCAGCCGCGAGATCTCGGACGCGTGTTCCGCGGGGGAGTGCGCTGACACGAGCTCCGCGTGCTGCGCTTGTAGGGTGGAGAGCTGCCGCGCGAGTTTCTTGAGGGCGCTGTCGGCCTCCTGCCGCTGCAGGTCGCGCGCTTGTTGCAGGGTTGAGAGGGAGTCATTTATGCGGGCTACGGCGATTTTGTCTGGGCCGATGTTGAAGTTTTGGATTGTGTGGTGGATGAGCTGGTGAGGGAGGGGTGTTTTGTTAGTGATTCTGAGGCGGTGTTGTTTTGGGCAGCGAGGGTGGTGGCATCGGTCTTACCGTTGCTGGATCCTCTTCGAGAAGCATCTTGACTGATTTGATTGGGCTGGTGTTTATATTGTACCGGTGGTATTGAGTTGTCAGAGGAGCGGGATGGTTTGGTGGTGTTTGTAGTGTTGTGTTGATGTGTTGGGTGCTTTGTGTCATGTACAGATGTCGTAGAAGTCGAATATTCGGGAAACGAGTACAGAGTTGGAGATGCTTGCAGGGGTGTTCCGTTTCTAAACAAACCTTGGGGTCACAGCTCATCACCCGGACAATGGGCGGTGCTTATCTTATCGGGGCAGGTAGGGACCCCTGCTGACCGTCGTCATCGGGCGCCCGAGCTTCTGGCCACTGCAGGGGAAGGCAGAACTCCGCCGAATGGAGGCCTGACCAAATAGTGTAGATTGCCCTCCGACTCCGACAACGCGTGCCTTTACCTAGACGAACACTCTTCGACGAGAACCTACAAACACATAAATCCCGCCAAATAATCGAGAGAATTTGCTCTTTTCCTTTCGATACGCAGTGAAACTTTTGTCAAATTCAGACCGGACTGTCCAAGTGCACATCCACCATGGGCTCAAATTTGCCGTGTAAGTCAGGAGATCGAAATGTTCCCGTGGCGTCCTACACTGCCTATTCCCATACTGACAACCAGCCCAGTCGCCGTCGACGCCGAGTCGCCGCTCAACCCAGCAGAGCTTCAGGTCCTGCGGGCACAATATGAGAAGGAGGGAGAACTGGTCGGCGTCCAGACAAAGTTCAACTACGCATGGGTAAGCCCAAAGCCACACCACCGACGAAGCCGCACCCCCCACCAACTCAGGGTTCCTTCGAGAATCAAGCCACGACCAGAGACTGACTGACACCTCTTTCACACACACACAGGGCCTGGTAAAATCCAACCGCCGCGACGACCAGCAGCTCGGCGTCATGCTCCTCTCCGAGATCTTCCGCACCTCGCCCGAGCGCCGCCGCGAGTGCCTCTTCTACCTGGCCCTGGGCAACTTCAAGCTGGGCAACTACGCCGAGGCCCGCCGCTACAACGACCTGCTGCTGCAGAAGGAGCCCGCAAACATGCAGGCCAACGACCTGAGCGCCCTGATAGACGACAAGGTGGCCAAGGAGGGCCTGATGGGCGTCGCGATCGTTAGTGGCCTCGCGGTCGCTGCCGGAGTCGTCGGCGGGGTGCTGTTTAGGAACCTGGGGAGGAAGCGGTAAAAAGTGAAATGGGGGGCGGAAAGGTGTACATGTGAGATTAGTTTGGGTGTGAGATAGGAATATGTGGTCGTGCCGGCTGATGAGGAAGTAATGAGGGTGATTTGGTCACCCGAAAGGGGGGTCGTCACGCATATGGCCTACCTTCGACACGAATTGCGGCTGAGGCGAGAAGGAAATACCAGGAGGCCTGCATTTCTATTACTTTGCTGTCGTGGTTGCCGAGGAAGCCCTCTGTAACAGTCAGAGTACCCTCTCAACGCTACTCAGAAATCATCATCTCGAGCAACCGTGGACTGCAGGCTGCAGCATCTTTTGGGCTGGGGAACTGCTAACATTCGGTAACTATGTTAAGCATGTATTTTAGCCGACCAGGAGCTTTTGCTTTGTTAGGTTTCGCAGATATAATATCTTACAAGCTTGACTGTTTCTCTCGAGGTGACGGAAGCGTTTCGCCTACAAGTAAGTATATGGAGTGGTACTGTTGACTTTGTGTGTTATTATCGGTCGCTCTCGTAGGCAGTGCTATCTATCCCCACAACCAACATCCGTGAAGAGAATTAGAACATCAGAGGAAAGGTAAAGCAAGCAGTGTAAAAGGACCTAGGCATGAGACCTACCACGGATTCCCAGAGTCTGCAATTACAAAATGGGCCTCACTTTCCCCCTGAGTGTGGCGAAGTCAAGCACCAAATGCGTCAAATCCAGAGTATAGGCGTACTCACCTTCAATGCAAGGGAAAGTGAGCACGACTCTCTTTGCCTAGTGCCGATGTCGCAGAACGCCTCTTAATCATGAAGCAGTCTAGTCCCGTATGTCTCCTGCAAGCCTCACAAGCCTCGAAAGGAGGTCGGCCGGCTCCGATTCTTTAGGTGAGATAAACGACCAGAGAGGTGTCAGACGTGCATGAAATAAGCGAGTCAGGGGGCTACTATGTTCGATATGGAAGTAGCCGTGTTGACTTTCGAATTGGAAAGTCTGTGGATAGGCCCGATCAAGCAATCGAGGAGCATACCCTCCAGGAGTCCAGGGGGCATCGAGGTATCCAAACTCGTCGCTTTAGGGTGAGGCATGCGAAAATTTCCAGCAATTCTCCCATTCAGATGCTCAGCGTGAGGCGCTCACCCGCTCAGGATTTCTCACCCAAGAAGGAGTGGCTGTCAAGTGCCCAACTGTGGCGCGGCGCTGTATTTACTTCTGCTTCAGTGGGAACACCGGGTGGCATTTCGCTCACCGTTCTAGCGTGAACACCTACGAGAACTGAAGGCTTCCCAGCTGTTGTGAATATGGAAGATCCTGCCTGCTTGGTCAACTGGCGTCTTGGGGGCTGTAATCGTCGAACTCGTGAACCATATTACGCCTGTGTTTTGACTCATCCTACGTTGCAGCCTGGGAGTTGCGCCTGCCTCATCGGTCATGGGAAGCCGAGGTCGACTTCAGGTGGCATATTCGTCGTCATCATCATCGGAGGCGTGGATGGGGGCCACGGGGGCATATAGAAGATTTTGTATTTGTATAAAGCAGACGGATGCCCAGGGATTTGTGCCTTCGTCCATAGTTAGCATACTGTCATAAAAAGTCATTTCGAACACAATTATTTGACGAATCTTCTGGACTCAACTCTCATTTTCACAATCATCAGTATTGTATTATTGACCTGGTAATTTCTTGACTGAAGATCTAGGCTGAAGAACAGTCTCTCAGCAGGAGACACTCCGACGGGCATACATGCCTACTGCACACCCGACAACACAGTGTCAGGCAACACGAAATATCGTTCAAGAGAACTGTAACTCCTTCAATTCGTCAATGGTATATCAGTGATGGCTAGCAGACAGAAGGCAGTACTCTCAGCGCCGTCTTGTATATCTCGTTCGTCAAATCATCGAGGTAACCCCCTTCATCTATCATCCTCCAAAAGGCACAGAACGCCAACGCTTGCCAGCCATAATTTTCCCACAAACAAGCAGAGTATATCATACAGTGCTGGATTTCCCCGAGACGGAAGCAATATCCGACATGGCAAGACAATTGCTCGCATGAAAACTTGAAAGTGTCCAGTTGCGCAGGCAAAAATGCCCCTTGGGTGTTTATGATCAATCAATCCCCCGCACCCTGACAGCCGAAAGTCACAAAATTACCTCCCACTATCCCACATCTCATCATCATCTCGCAGGTGGTCCCTTAGCTTCGAGATCCCATCGTTTCCCGGGCGACCGAAGGCTTCGGTAAGCCTCTTCTCCCGGATACTCCTTAGACCACCACCATCCGACCTCTTTCTGGTCTTGTCCTCTTTCCTCCTTCTGATAATATCGGAGGCCTTCATCTCCTCCCTAAGCGCCCCGTCCGAGGCTGTCGCAGGTCGCCTCCAGTCCGACGACCCGAACGAGCCGCTCATGCTTCTCCCGTAGAGGGTCCCGAGCGCCGACAGCCGCTTCAGGCCTCGTCGGGGCGCGCGCATGTCGTCGTAGGTATCCCGGTGATCGACTGCTTTGGCCCCGCCAGTGATAGTGGTCGTGACGGTGCCGCCGGTGGAATACACGCTGAAGCTGCTTTCGCTCCGCTGCCCCGGTCGGAAGCCCCCGAGGCTGCCAATCGTGGACCTTCTGTCCCCGGGGTCATCGCTGTCGGTACTGCTCGCTGAGGGTGTGTAGGACCCGTCGAGATGCTCTGCTTGATTTTGGTGTTCTTCCTTTGGTTCCCAGACGTTGCTCGTGGAGGGCCTCTGAAGGCCCCGCATCAGGAGCCTTCCGAATGTGCTCATGTATAGTTCCTCGGGATCACTCCGCACGTGGCGCAGCGTTGGGGATAGATCATGGTCTGTCCCAAATCTGAGTCTGGTGTCCTTTGGGCTTGATGCCACGGCAGCAGAACCGGAACCGTTCGATGACACTGAGTCGTTTCTGTTGTTTTGTGTCGGGGCACCGGAGTACTCATCCTCTTCTCCTAAAGCTTCCAAGCCCGGCAATGCCGCGCCCGAAATTCCATAGCCAGTCTTAAACAGCAGCTCCTCCTCGCCTTCAGCAGTAGGTCGGGTCTTTTTCTCCGGTGTTGTGAATGAGTCGTCGTCGGATGAGACATAATCATCGATATTGAAATTCTTGGACCGGCTCGTAACCGGAGACCAGTCACTACCATGCTGGCCGTTGTTGGCAGTCATGAAGCTTTCCGCACTCTTGGAGTCGAGGGACGTATTTGCCGTGTGTCTGGAATGAGGTCTACCGCTAGCCGCGGAAAACACATTCGAATGGCCGGTTGTGTCAGACCTAGACGTCTCTGAGAGAGACCAGTTCCGTATGCTGCCGGATTGAATAGTGCTTTGTTCGTCGGCCTCAAGTGGAGAAGACAAGAAGCCCAGGCTTTGGGACCTGTGGTATCTTATTTGATCCTCGCTGTCATTGGATCTTGAGTGTCGATGTGAAACTGGATAGATAGGTCAGTGTGTTTCGCACAAACGAGCTGACAACCTGCCACTTACATGAAGATTGAGGTCTCCCGAGCGCTGTGTCAGTTTCACCATAGGCGGTATTGGGGTCGACATGTGCCTCAATGAGCTTTGAATTTGGATAGCCGAGTGGTGTCAAATCGGTGGAGGGATAGCGACTTGGTATGGAGGAGGCGAGAGAAGATCTAAGGGTCTGGTAACTCTGCCTCCCTGGTGATCTAGGAGGGGAGGTGTGGCCCAGACTCTGATTTGACGTCCGCTGAGTGCTCGGTACTTCGGAGGAAATGATATCGTCAGATGCCAAAACTTCAGCAATTCTGCCGTCGGCGACATGATCCATGTGCGAAGGTGATATATTCCCTCGCGCGGTCGTGACCTGGAAGTTTTGAGGGGACCGTGGGCGTGAGAAGTTGTGTGTCGTCGGTGAGAGGTTCTTTTGCCGAGTTGTCGTGTCTTTCCCTGACCCTACACCCGAAGACGCAAAGTCTCTCGCTTCAACATCGTCCGCCAATCTGGGAGATGTTGCGACAGATCTCGAGGATACTGGGGACACCATGCCGGTGGGTACGTAAGTGTTCAGGGAGAGTCGCCGTGTGTTGCGGCTCGAAAATGAGTGTACCTCGAGAGGCTCTGACGCCGATTCCTCCTTCAATGGAGGGCCCAAGGCAGGCAGGCTGAAGTCCCGAGGAGCAGTCATCCGAGGGAACACGCTGGTAGAACTGAGAGACTTCGTGCGGTTGCTCATTTGCCGGGGATCTGGCGTGGGACTGAGGTTCCCGTCTCTGTGTCGAGTGATGTTGCGATCCGCGACATCCTCTCCGTAGTCTCTTGCTCCAGCCGCTTGTACTCGGCTTCGAAAATCGGTTGGACGTATCTCATCTTGAGCATCGAGGATATCCTTGGACTTGATGCTGCCGAGGCTGGATCTGGAGCCGTTGGTTCTGCGCAGTCTCACAAGAGAGTTGAGGTCATTCTCGCTCTCCCCGCTATGGGCTGTGTTCTGATACGCATTAGACACGGAGGACAAAGAACTAGGCTTCCTGAAGGAGACCGGTGGTTTCCTTGGCTCTCTCTTCGGACGAGTTGGAAACTGGGACCAATCTCGGCTCAGGCTGCGGATGCTGGATGCGGTTCGCGGTCGGTCTTCCACGACAAGACTCGGATGACGGGGAACAAATGGAGCCGGTGCTGAGGCAGAATCCCATGCCTCAGACTGATCCTGCGAGTCCACAGTGTGAGATGCCAGGTCTGGCTCTTGCTGTAATGTAATAGAAATCGCCGGAACGTCTGGCTCAGATCGGCGTATGTCCCCATTTTCTGTGCAGCCTGTACAGTGAGCGCTCCATCCACGACACTGAAGACAATAGACCGAGGGATGACTGACCTTGCGAAGATGACTCTAGCGAGGGCTGCGTATCATTTCCCTTGAGCCTGGCCTTACTTGATCTCCTGGTGAAGATCTTGAACAGACCCATGGTCACAGACACAGGCCATGTACGCGGCCTGAATGCGGCCCGTAAATCTCAAAGCTTCAGGAGCTCGAGTCGGTATCGAAAGCGAAGCTCAATCCAGGCCGTGAGAAGCAATGTCTCTGGGGAATTCCTTCGAGTGACTAACGAGTTGAGAATGACAGGCTGAGCGCGTAAGGTCTGGCTCCGAGGTGACCGTAAAATTGTGGTAGGGCAAGGGAACGCAGAAAATGTTGGCACAAAAGTTGTTTAAATCGCTGAAAGAAAAAGCAAGCCAACGGAATGAATTTATCGCGAGATCGAGGCTACCTGCTCCTCAGCGTATTTTGTCTGGGAAGTACCAGCTCCATGGAACACGGTGAACTAATGACGGACAATTTTATGAACCATCATGCCAAACGGATACTGAGCTCAAAATAGGAATTTCAATTTGACGTGGACAGGGAGATATCAGTTGCTTAGAGGGTACGAAGAGTCCAAGTTTGGTCGAGTGTAGGACTAGAAGGGGAAAAGGGTCCCAAGGTGACCACTTGGGTGGGAAAGGTAGGCTAGAACAAACGGAACAGCTCCCAGTAGCACAAACAAGCACCATTGGCGCGGCCCGGTGATATATACGATGAGAAAAGACGACCTGGATGCCCCAGCTGGTGTGGAAGGGGTCTCTTTGTCCAACCGTACCTGCAGGGGCAGGATTTATGTTTGACAGCTTTTGCAGGGTCTGATTCGTAAGTGAGCCGGAGGGAAACAGGCTGGACCGAGGACCGGGATGGAACCATCACCAGCCTAGGGGGATGGTATAGGTCAAAGTGCAGCTATCTCGGTAGAGGGTCAGCGCACGCACGCAACCGAGATCTCCCAGGTGATCGAGAACAACCAGGGGTGTTCGCTGCTAGACACCCAGATCCAATCCAGACTTGGCCATTTAGAAGCCCCCAAGAGGGAGCGTTTGCGCACCGGTAAAACGGCATTTGAACTGCACGGCCGCCTGGTGAAAATCAAGAGGCGCGAAGCCGCAGGTTAGGTGGAGGCAGGGAGGTCATTGGGAACATGTTGCCGGGAGTGGTAGTGGGACAGGGGCCGAGGCGCCTCATTGCAGATCCAGGAACAAGGATCCGGGGCGAGAAAGTGACATGTTGGTTGGGGTCGGAGGAGGAGGAGGAGGCTCACCCACCCACCCACACACTGCCGAGAACAGGGGGCCGAGGGGCCATGAGATCAGACTGGCATTAGTGTGTTACTGGAGGAATCGCTTCTGTCTCTCGGCCTTCCTGAATGCGCAAAGTAGCAAAAGCTAAAGGTAATTGCCCCACTGCAGGACTCCGAGATTGTTGACAGAAGATATTTTTGCATCGATTCCTTGCTGTTTGCCAGGCTGACTCGCACCGGCTCGTCGTTGCCAGGTGCCGCTTGTTTAGGCTCTGCAGCAGAGCACGCGGGAAAGCCAACGGCGATCCGGGAAGAGGTGGCGGATGGGCCTGTGATGAGATGTGATGTCCCCATATGTCCGTGCCCACTAAAGCCCCGATGGCCCTCTGGCAGTTGTGGGCCACTGGAGCCCCGTCCAGACTGCCAGAGCCCCCAGAAGGCCCCCGGTGAGACCTCTCAAGGCTGGATGATGGACGGTGACGAAACGCGAATGGGGGCTCCTGATCGCCCTCGGCCTGCAGTTGCGTGATGCAGAGGCGAGGTAGCAAGGTGTAACCCGACACGATATTGGTCGCGCGAATGCCTCCAGCCGGAGGAGCGCTGCGTTGCATTTCACTGCCTCGGACCTTCCATCGCTTCCTTTGCTGCTGCACAGCATTTGCGAAGACCCGCCGATGTGACAGGACCGGCTTGGAAGGGGATGGCGAAAATGTCGCTGGTGGGCAACACAACCCCTTCGGCGACTTGAAGTTGGTTGCACGGCAGGAGGACTTGCGGGCGGGCAGCCTGCAGGGTAAGCTGCACAATCCACCAGGAGGCCAAGGCAGCATCTTAGTCGCATCCGCCCGACGGCAGCGGACCTGCAGTAGCCCTGCCTGTCTCAGTGGGGCGCGAAGTCGCAAGAGGGCAGGGCAGAAGGGTTGACTTGAAGAGTTCCCACCCTGGTAAAGATAGCCGTGCCGTGTCGAGCAGGAGACGGCGAACAGATTGGTTGTTCATTCGTCATGTTGCTTGAGGCATGAACCACATCTGTAGGGCAGCGTGTCTGGTGTGTCGGCCACATCAGCCACGGGTAAAAGCAGCCCAATCCAGCCACCAGGGGGCCATCATTGTAGAAAGATCCGGGCAATATTAATTTCAAGGTGTCACCAGTGTTTGTGCCGGTGTTATGCGGCGTCAGGCTCAGCCTCATGACCTGGGATATTCGAGGTTGAATATGGCTGATGCAGACAAAAGAACGCCAATCACAATAGCAGTATCCAACTGTAAGGGCGCCCGTGTTGGCGTTTGCAACTCTTTCAAAAACCCTGGAATTATGAGCTGTCATAAAAGGCCTCCCCTGGAGAATTACGAAAAGTACAAGCTCATTACCTTGCAATCGATTCCAAATGCAGACAGGAAAATTTCTTTCTGGACTAGGCAACTGCTCTTTTGTCTCTGGGCAGCAGGGAAGGAGGGACGGATGCTGATATTGATGCCGTCTCGCTCCTTCTGTGAAAACCCCTTGACCACTCACTCTTGAATGCACGAATTGGTAATTGGTGCATGTGTTAGTGCAAATGAAGAGAGCAACTGACTGATGTGCCCGTTGACTGCCTTCTCGTCGACTCACCGTAAACAAATCTCAACCTGACCCGTCGTTCGCACCTTATTCACAGCGAGGGAAGGAGGTTCTCGTTCAATATCGCGTCGCTAGGCCATACTTTCCTGATTGAGAAAGGCCAGGGCAGTCCACATCCCTGCGCTACCACCGATCTGGTAAGGCTTTGATCGTCGGAGATCGAGTCTCGATTGACGATTGTCGATTGACGATTGACGCAAGGGCTGGCCTGGGGCAGAACCCTGGAAAAGCTTCCATCCCTACAACACAATCCGTCGCCCGCGAACCAGGCTGCCAGGCCTGCGTCTCTTGTCTTGCTTCTTCTCCAGTGCAGGGACAGGGGAGCTGCTTAAGTGGTGAACGTGATGAGCAAGGAAGGACACGGCCCACTCCACACGAGCACCCGCGTGCCGGCCAGGCCTTGGCCAGACACCAGAAAGACAGCTCAAGCTGGCTGGGGCATCTCGCAACGTGCCGATTCGCGCGATATCGAGGGAACCCTGCCTCCACACCCGTTGTCTCTAAACCGCTGCTAGACTCCCCACCGAGCAGAACCGTGGTACACATATCGACGGACAGCGGCACTCTGATCAGACTTCATGCATGGAGATGAAACTGACAATGCGACCAGACTTTCCCACCAAGCCAACCTTATTCTGCACATACCAGCGAGCCAGCCTCTTGCCTCCCAGGCTCTCTGTACACATCTCGTGTCCCAACACGCCCCGTCATGAGCGTGGCTGACGTACAAGATGCACAAGATGCCCACCACACCAGCAACCCGGTAACGAGTAGCAGGGCTGTGGCTGCCTGGGCTGACTGCTGGGCTGTAAAGGACCAAGCACAAGCGAGAGGACGAGGAGAAGAAACTTTCCGGTCACGGCCATCGAATCTTCTGCGGTGATTCGACAACCAGATACCTGACATCGCACAGCTAGGCCAGCCATGTTGAGATAGGAAGTACAGCGCGCCCGCCACAGCTGTAGTCCAGGTATGGCGGCCGTCAAGAAAGCCGTCCAATCTGTCAGCTCCAGACTACCCGAGATGAGAGACGAAAAGCAGATTACAGCCAAGCTGAAAGACGCGAAGATATGCATTCCCGTCAATACAAATCTCTGAGGTATCAACCGCGCTTGTCATCGTCAATCATACCTAATCGCGCACCCAGGCACACGGGATGGTAGTCTTTCTCATCTTGTCGTTCTACCACGTATACAAACGCTCGTCTGTCCCCAAGTGCAGTGCTTTTCATGCTCTGCCCCAACCACCCAGACAACGTTGGGAAATTAACCAGGAGCCCGGGAGACACTTCCTGCAAACCTTGATTTTCTCTGCCACGTGGGCTCACGTTAGAAGCCCGGGCGCGCGTGAACTATCCAGCAGCACAGTCCACCTGTTTCTCACCAGCCGCTTCCCGAAGGCCCGGCTTGAGCGCACCACGACATGCTCGCACCAGCGCAGCTTACTCTGAGCCCACTATCGCAAGCGCGATCTAGCTGTGGCGGCCGTAATCCAATTGGGTGTCTATCTGCGTCGACTAGTCATGGGCAAACTTCGCTTCCGTTTGCACTGATGTCGCCGCCGTCCGAGCTCAACCACATTTTTGTCGATCCTCGAAACATGTGATGGCATCGAGCTACTCTTAGCGCCCGTGGACACGGATGGGCAGGCGTTTCAGGGCCTTGTCCCCTCGACTTGGGATGAACTTCGTCGCTACATCGTGTCGGAAAGCTCGTCAGCATCCGTGTCGCCTAGGTCACCAAGCGGGAAGGCTCCAGGGCGATACGACCACAGCGTCGTATTCTCGCAGGCGACTCGCGACCAGATCGAGTTTCGGTAGCGAGCCCGGATCTTGATCAGCTTGGGCAGAAACGCTCGGGATGAACATCCGACAAGTGCGTCGCAGTGCCAGGGAGGCTCACCAACAAGCTCCTGGCGCACGATGGGAACTGTGCACTGCGAAGTAGATCTTCGTTTACCATCAAAATGTAACGGCTTCCACCAAGCCGTCTCGCCTAGTTAAGTATCCGCTCGGGTCCCCCGAGCCGTTCGGGACTGACAATCAATCACCCACGGAAATGTTCTGGATGAACCTTTCAGGACTTTGAGCACTGTCTTCCCCGTCACCTTTTTATGCTTTCACTGTCCCAGTGACTGAGCGAAAGTGGCGTGTCGTCCATCCGAGCACTGTGTGATACTACCTTGACCGTCAAGCCGATTTGCTGGTCCTCGTACTCGGGATGTCAGTTCTAGATTTGTTGGAAAGCACGATCCTGTGCTGACTGCCAGGAACAAAGGCATAATGGGCTTACACAGCCGTACACAGCCGAACATCGGCATAGGCCCCGACATGACAGTCACTCCAGAGTATGAGTCGACTATTGATTGTCTAGTGTGAGCCACTGTGATGGGCTCCTTCCGCAAGTGCAGAGTAGGCCTGGAATGCCTTCAAGGCTTCCACTGACAAGCGTACTGTAAACAAACAACATAGCTGGAATGCAATGTGCCCTTCAGTGAGCCTTCCTTGTCGTCATTCTCAGCCTAGAAGTTCCATTGACTACAATACCTTCATATTAACCATATACCCCTAAATCAACAACTCATACCACCAAATGCACCTCTCAGGAGCCCTATACTTGGGGCGGAATTCCAAGCCGAAGAAGAAAGCTGACAAGACAACACTCAAGCCCAACTCCGGAGAATCAAGCCATGTGACGGTCACGGAACAGAGCAACGCATCTGATGGATCAGCTCAACCACCAGCATCCCACCATGGCCATGTGGCACCAAGCTACAGACCACCTGATGACAGTGGGCCTCCGCCACGGAGACATAGCAGCACTGCCCAAACCTCGGAACCGTTCGTGCCCGTGAGAAATGCAGCACTCCCTTACCCGAAATCGTACCTTCCCCATAACTGGGGTCATTACATACCTAACAATGCGTCCCAATAGACATCCCTAAACGGAATACTAGAGGATGAGGGCAAGCCTTCTCCCCGGCGAGAATCCGCACCCTTTTCAAAGCCCACGAACCCGTCCTCCCGCAGGAATTCCAGCCCGAGGGTAACATTAGTGGTGATGGGTCGCGGCCGCAGCCACAGTATCGGCGAACTGTCCGGAGTACCTTCTGACGTCGTCAGGACCGGTTCGGCCTCCCCGCGCCGGTCGAGCCTGTTCTTCCCCGATCCGGCGCTCGCGGATGATGAGGACGACGTGACTGGGCGGTAGCGGCATGTGTCATATTTCACGGGGAGGGTCTGCCGCTGAGCAAGGCGCCAGACCCGGGGGCAGGGAGGCCGGACATTTGAGCGTCTTTTCCATGTGGAGGCATCAGGTACACGGGTTGGAGGCTAACTGATTGTTGAGGTCAGCTCGAGAGAGCGCCATTCTAAACTTACCGTATCTGACCGAGATACGTCTGCTCAAATTAGGTCTTGCTTATTCTTCGTGAAGCGTCGCTAAATCCGCTCAATGATAAAGCTAAGAGCACCGAGAAAAGCAGATACAGGAGTTCGCGCCACAGCCACGGGATGGAAAAAGCATAGTTTGACGGAATCAGAAGTCCGAGTGGATGCCCTCACTGGTCTGCATTCCCAGACACGGCAGGCAATACACACTTTTACCATGTGGTGTGGGAAGAAGCAAAAGCGCAGAGTACGATGGCCTACGTGATGAGGTAAGGTGTACAGTTGGTGACATGCAGAAAGGATAGTAGAAGCAGTCAGTGGCTGCCACTCTCGAGCAGACTTCAATGATTAATTGACCTGGAGTCAAACCCGCGTGTCAAATATGGTAATTTTAGAAGGGTGCTCATCTGCCCCTGCAATTTCACAGAAGATGCTTTCTTTTTTGCATTACCAAGTCCAATAACGCCGAAGATGCTCTAATGAACTTAGACCTACAGCCTGCATGTTAGACTGCATGTACCGCCAGCGCCGCATGCACGTTGCTCGTCTCCGCGCCTCATTGATGGAAAGCCTAACACGCCTCATCCCAGAACTCGCATGCCGATTTGACCACGGGACAGTTATCGGCGCGAACACACCAGCCAACCAACCAACCGCCGCTCCCAGAGGGAAAAGGAAAGGAAAAAGACAAAGGTTTAAAAAAAAAGAAGCAAGACTAGATCGACCAACAAAACAAACTTTTTTTTTGCTTCCCCTAATCCACACTACCAGCAAGCGCCACGGCGCTGAACCGCAGGTCCTCGCCCGCCCTGTCGAGGAACTTGAGCGGGCCCAGCGCGAGCGCCTTCTCGCTCAGCACGTCCTCGTTGGCGTCGAGCTTGCCCTTCTCGAGGGGTCCCTTGCGCCGGCCGTCGAGCTCCCACAGCGTGCCGTCGGAGGTCTTGACGAAGCAGACGTAGTGCAGGTCGACGTCGTCGGTGGCCTCGGGCGCGGCCGTGTCGCCCTGGCTGGCGGCCGAGTGGTGCGCCGAGGCGAGCGACCGCGACGTCTCGAGGAGGCGGGCGCGCTGGTCCGGCGGGAGGGGGACGGCCTCCTTGAGGAGCTTGTCTAGGTCTGAGTCGGGTTCTGGTCGTTTGGTGTCAGTCAGTAAGTTCAGTATTTGAGAGGAGAGAGAGAGAGAGAGAGAGAGGCCCAGAAGGAAAGGCGGGAGAGACACTACTTACGGACGAACTCCCTCGCGGGACCATTGGCGGTGGCGTGCAGCAGGCCCATGAGCCCGCACGCGTTGCGGATGGTCTGGCGGAACCACACGACGGGCTCGTCGGCGCCCTTGCCGGTGTACTCGGGCAGGGTGGCGTCCTCGGCGAGGCGGTAGCTCTCGTACGCGGCCGAGACGGGGAAGACGAGCAGCAGGGCGAGGGCGGGCCGCGGCACGAAGCCCAGCATGTCGGCGTCGTGAAGGCTGTAGACGTCGTGCACGCCCAGCTCCTTGGACAGGCCCAGCTTGTGGAGCAGGTCGCTCATGAGCTGCGGGTTGGCCTCGAGGGGGATGAAGGCGACACGGCCCACGTCGCCTGCTGGTGTTGTCTCTGCCATGTTGGGTACTTTGGGAGAATGTCTTTGTGTCTGTCTGCCTTGTTACTCGCGACGGCTCGTGATACGTTGGTTTATTTACTGTTGTGAGATGTCACTCAGACAGCCAAATGTTTGTGACGGGGGAGCAGGAGCTCCAAGCTCTGGTGGGGTTGCGGGATGATCTCATACCACTTACACTGAGCCCCACCAATCCAGGCAGGCGCGTCTCGTGCGCGTCGGCACTCACCTACCGGCATCCAGGAGGCAAGAAGTCGTGAGCTGCGGCTTAGAAGTCCGTGGAGTTCTTGACTTGCTCTCAACTTTCAGACAAGCAACAGTCCGACACTTTTACAAGGCTAGGTCAGGGTATCATGAATTGTGATTCTTATAGGCAAAATCTAGATATACGTATATGATACAATGCAGGTTTGCGCCCGCACTTTTTCAGTCGTGACCATCTACTCAGGTCTTGTTTATATGACAGACATGGCCTCATACACACTCGTCTCCTGACTCCAACTCGACCAAGCGAGGGGACATGACCTCAAGGGGTAGCGCCATGCGTAGGTGGGATCTTCTCGTCGTTGCCCAAACCGTTAAGAAGGGGCTCCTCATGGCCCTCCCGTGTCCAGTCACCAACTGTCTCCTGTTGTGCCTGGCGTTGTGCCTCGCGTTTGCCCTGGGTGTCTTCCTCTTCGTAGTCCAGCACAGTTCTAGCAGACTTTGCTTTCTTGGCAGCCTCCTGCCGCATCTTCCGCAACCGTTCCTTTCTGAGTTCGGGCGAGTAGTCGAGGTTGGCCAGGTATTCGTCGATCTTCTCCTCCACCAACGCCTTCACGTGGAAGGCAAGCGCCTGGCTCTGGAAGACGCCGACGTAGCGGTAACTCAGCCAGAGGTACAGCACCAGGCCTTTGTGCAGGGCCTCCAAGTGTTTCAGGTATTCGACTCTGCCTGCTGGGTAGTTCTTGCGGTCATAGTCAAGTATTTCAAGGTTCATCTCCTTGAGGTCAAGCAGGTGGCCGCTCTTGTTGTGCGCCACACATCGCGCTAAGGCCTGCACCATCTCCTTCATGCCATGATCCTTCAGCGTTATTGGCGAGTTGAGGAACATCAACCGGTCGTGGATCCTAAGCGGGACGGACTGTATGTGATTGGCAATGGCGATGTTGTCTCTAAAATTGCACATGTGATACTGCGGCGGGAGCCGAGCGACATCGCGTAGACGAAGGAGTATGAAGGAGAACGGTGTTGCTGGTGGGAAGTAGGACGCAAATTGCTCGATGACGAAGGCTGGTGGGAAAAGCCCCGCCGTCTGCAGGGGCTCGGCTTCTTTTTCGAAAGAGCCGTGAACGACTTCGAGATCGTCATCTTCCAAAGTGGTCACGATACCCGCTTGTCCCATCTTTGGAGCAGGTGCCTTTGGCGCAAAAGAAAGATCTCCGCTTGATACTGGCGACGTCGGCTTGGCATCAGGGGCTTCAGCTGCCTGCGCTACAGTCCTGTATCTTCCTGCGCGACCTCCAATCTGCTTGAGCTCCGGTAGTGTCAGCGTTCGAACTTTGACGCCGTCATGCTTGGCGACCGCCTCGAAAACCACTCGCTTGATTTCCAAATTGAGGCCCATGCCAATAGCATCGCTTGCAGCCAGGTAGTCGTAGTCATTGTTGGGGTCGTTGAACAGGGCAGCCTGCTGAGCTCTGCTTTCAGGAGGCAAAGCTCCGTAGACAATGGCACACTTCTTGCCGGTTGCCTGTTCAATGCCTGCCTTGAGTGTGTGGAGGTTGACTCTCGAGAAGGACACGACCGCGTCGCCTTTCTGCAAGTTTTCGAAACTGCCTTTGAGACTTTCCTTCGCAGGTTGCAAGCCGCTCAGACGCTTATATCGGTGGACAACGACCTCGTCTCCGATCTTGGCGCATATGTCCTTGATGAGAGGCACCGTCCGCTCTTCGCCACAGAGATGAAGCTCTTTAGCCTGGACGCCAAGCAGTGCTTGTGTCCAAGCCCACCCTCGATATTCATCTCCAATCATCTGGATCTCATCGATCACGGCAACGTCAACACGTTGGTTGAGTGGCGTCATCTCGACCGTACAGCTTGCGAAGTAGCTTTCATCGCCCTCGGGAATCCTCTGCTCCTCTCCGGTGATCAAAGCGCAGCGCTTGCCCTTTGCCCGGAACCTTGAGAAGACCTCATGGGCCAGGAGTCGCAATGGCCCGGCATAGACACCAGTCTTGGCCTCCTCCAACGCTTTCAGAGCATGGTATGTCTTTCCCGAATTCGTTGGACCGACATGCAGATGTATCTTTCGCTGCATACTCCTCGTGGCCGGGAACCATTCGTGCGGATAGCGGAAGTCGGCAATCTTTTCGTGACAAGCGAGGGCATCTTCTGACAGGTGTTGCCTCACGAGAAAACTGGTGAACGAGTACTTGAGCTCAGTATGGAGACCTTGGATATCACCGTTGACGAACGCATTTCGCCAGCTCCAGAAAAAAGGGTTCTCCTGTCTCGAAGTACGTCCTTCAAAAGCGGCCAAATCGAGAGATTTCTTGATCACGGCTTTGAAGAGATTCGCCTCTCTTGCCAGGTCTCTCAGCGTCGCTATTCCGAGACCCTTTAGGTCTCTGATTTCACTCGACCGTAGCAAAAAGTCAAAACGTGCATTGACCAGTCGCTTGAATTTATCGTATCGTGGCCTGTCTTCTCGCCGACGAGACCGGCCAGCATTGGATGTGGAGTCATCGCGATCTTGTTGTGATTCGAGGTCTGAGCGAAGCTCTCGGATTTGCTCCCAACGACTCGAGAAGGCAGCTTTTGGCTATAAAGTGTCAGCGGTAAGGTCGTTTCAAAAGAGATATTTCCATCTCACATCATCTCCATCCCTTCCAGCCGGGGCACTCCGCCATCGTCTCGCAGCAGGGAGAGGGACCGCAGACAGCAACGGAAGGAGGGCAGGCGATCTTCGTTCAAGTGCCCATGCGGTTCTCCAAATGGACTTCATGACCGTGTTCTGGGGAGACCACCGAACACATAGTGCTCCCAGAGAAGAAAAAGAAAAGTGACAACCTCGCGGCGTAAGTCAATGATGCCTCGGCGGTCGCCAGGCTGAGATTAATGTGAGCTCTGGTCTCGAGGCTTTGTCCTCAGAACTTTTTTGGATTTTGCCGCCTGCCACTGACACCCCGGTTGGCCACTGCCTGCCGCTAATCATGCTGCGATTACCTGTTGTCGTCATTGCACGGAGCGCTACTGCTGCAGCCTTGACCCCTGTTGCGCATGGCCTAATGACCGCCTCAGCATATGAACCAGGGCGGGCGCTTCAGTGGGCAGTAGCATTGACGAACAGCAACAGTCGTCCTTGAATTGCGACAACCCAGTCCCACCTTATCCTCTCTCTAAAAGATTCACCTTCGACACAAACGCTGTATAGCATCACTCTCCTGGAATCGCAACGACATCCACAATGGCTTCTTCATCGACTCCTGCGACGCCGCTCCTCTAGTAAGGAACCCTCCCTTGGCCTGGTGATGGCTTCAGACCATATGGGAGTACTAACGAGGCCCAAAACACAGCTCGTGCATCGCCCACAACACCACCATCCTCTCCGAATGCACGACCTCAGCCGCCTCGCAGACCTCCTCCCTCGCGTCTCTGATCCTCCCCAAGATCAACCATGACACGCCGCAGAAGCTGACCTACACGCACGGCAACCACCACATCCACTACATCGCAGAGTCCCCCTCAGAGCACGGCTCGTCCCCGGCCGCAGGCGGGCTCACCTTCCTGGTGGTGGCGGAGTCGTCGCTGGGCCGCCGGATCCCCTTTGGATACCTGTTCGAGATCCGCAAGCGCTTCTTTGCCCAGTTCCCGGAGGAGTCGACGCAGTTCGACGACCTGCCCAACTATGGCGCGGGTTCCTTCAACTCGGAGCTCAAGACCCTCATGGTCGAGTACGGCGCCACGAGCGGGGGGCGCGACGATGCCATCTCCACGGCCCAGCGCGAGATCGACGACGTCCGCGGCATCATGACGCGCAACATCGAGGGCCTGCTCGAGCGCGGCGAGCGCATCGATCTCCTTGTTGACAAGACGGACCGCCTCGGCGGGTCTGCAAGGGAGTTCCGCGTGCGCAGCAGGGGTCTCAAGAGGGAGATGTGGTGGAAGAATGTCAAGCTGATGGCGCTGTTGGTTCTTGTGCTGGTCTTGATCGTGGTGGCCATCATCATCGCTGTCAAGGTCTGATCTCGATGGGGTTCGGTCTGCCACGTGTGGCTGATCCGCCCGCTGTTTCAATACTGTTCATTTTGTGGTTTTGGTCTGGGCTTTTTGGTTTCTTGAAGCAGGTATGGCGTTATGGAATGGTTGCATCCATTAAGGATGGAAAAGGAACTCTCTTTCTTCTACTCGGGTATTACTTCTACTCTTAAGCACTTGATTGCCTCCAAGGCAGATTGACGTCCCGGCACAACCGCATTCACTTTGTAGATACCCGCACTCAAAACCGGCCTCCTAGAGCAGGAATTTGAGTCTCGATCCCAAATCCTCACAATTCTCATTGCATGCATTGTGTCCTTCTTGAAAACCATGGAAGTTGAATCTCTCACCCAGTCCCGGCGTGTGCCCACACTCACTCCCTCCCGTAAAACCATAGGCTCCCTTGACTAGCCCTCACAAAATAACTTGTGCGCTGTCCTGCCCCATCATCAAAGCTTCGAAGAATGCGTGGCCTTTATCTGCCCCTCCTGGTACACGTAGCCCTGCGCCACTGGACTCATCGCCAAGACCGGTGCCGGTGTACCGCCGAAGGCCGGCGGTGGCCTCATGAGCCTCTCGGTGAAGAAGACGGGATGCCGGCTTGCCGAATCATGATGGGCTGCTCGCTGGGCGTGTCTCTCCCAAGCGGCCTGAAAAGGTGCCATGAGCTGTGGAGGTATGTTTCCAGGCGGTGGCGGTCTGGGTTGGGACATTACTCTGGTTCGGACGCCGTCCGCGGGCGGGTGGGTAGGTGAGTGAGTTGGGTGGCTAGAGGCAGATGCACACGCCAGGCGGAGGGCGCTTCTTGTCCTTGTGTTGAGTATGTTCAGAAGATTTCTGTGAGTTTATGGATGCTCATGCGATCTGTGTATTTGCTCCCAGGATATATTCGCAGTATCGAAATAGAAAGTCAACTGTGTATGTTTGTGAGAGATCGCTCAACGCCTTGGTCACTTGAGTGTTGCCGTCCTAGTAGCCCCGCAATCGATGGGCCGCGGTAACGGTATCGTCATCCAGGGCCTACTGCCGAGCAGTGTGGTCAATGGCATTTCGATTGCGAAATTGTTGCAAACGCGACCGTATGCTCCAATCAGCCTGATAATCCACTCCAAGTGGTTCAGTTCACTTGTTTGGCGTCAAAGATGCGTCCAGGCTCCAGGACAACTGGAATGATTCGGGCATGACTGCAGCATGGCCAAGTTGAACGAGATAGGCTCTCGCATCGCTCATAACATCATTGTCTATATACCCAATTATTGCACGGCTTTGTGCCCGAGTTTGGCCTTCCTGAGCTTGGCCGTCTTGCCAGCATCTTTCTCCTTCTCTTTTTCCTTGGCCTTTCCCTTTTTGATAGTCTCGACCAACGCCTCGATCTCTTCTGCCCTCTGTTTCCTCTCCTGCTCGGCCTTCTCACTCTTCTCCTTCTCCTCACGCGCCTTCTTCTCCTGCCCCCTCTTCTGCGCCGCCAACTTCTCGACTGTCTCTACCAGCTTATCACTCGACTCCCACAGCTTCTTCGCAACCTCTTCGTCCTTGATGTCCGTCCTGGCGCAGTCCACCTCGATGCATTCCTTGAATATCTTGCCGCCCGGATCCCTGATGACGCTGCCGTCGAAGGCCCCAAAGAGTAGAGACTGTGCGGCCATGAAGGGACTCTTGAGGAATATCCACGTCAGGAAGTAAGATAGGAGGTAGATAAACAGTCCCCACAAAGAGCCTCTTGTCATCCACCTCCTCATACCTGGCGTCCTGGCAAACCCAGGGTCCACAAAGACCACCTTCGCGTTCATGGGCAAGCCGTCCGGCCTCTTGTACGTGTCCAGGTGCTTCTGGAAGGCCTGGCCGAACGTCATGAGCGCCAGCTTGCTGCTCGCGTACGCGGCGGCCGGCGTCCACCCCTTCTTGTCGAGCGCGTGGGCCTGGGCGTCCCGCAGCGGCGGCGAACGTATATAGCTCGAGCACGTGGCAAGGATGATGCGGACGTCGCGGTCGAAGGGCTGGGCCTTGATGGCCGGGCTGAGGATGGCCAGCAGGTGGTAGTTTGCGAGGTAGTTGATCATCCAGGTGAGCTCGATGCCCTCGGGGGTCTCCTGGCGCTTCCCGCCCGGCGGCGTGAGCGTCGCGGCGCAGCAGATGACCATGTCGAGGCGGCGCGGGGGCGCGTTGTCGATCCACTTGGTCGCGAACTGGCGCACGCTGTGCAGGTCGGCCAGGTCGACCTGCTCGGCGTAGATGAGCTGGTTGTTCGTCCGGGACCGCAGGTCGTCGATGTACTCGACCAGGAAGGGGTCCGACGGCGGCTGCTGCGTGAGCAGGCACAGCTGGGCGCCCCTCTGGGCCAGCTCCAGCGCCAGCGCGGCGCCCACGCCCGACGTGCCGCCCGTCATGATTACCACGCGGCCGTGCATGTTGCGCTCGGTGAGGTTCAGGGCGCCGTTGAAGTAGCGCTTGGTGATGGCCAGGGCGCCCAGGGCTCCGGTGACCCCGGCGAGCTTCCACGGGTCCGGGAACCACTCCGGCAGGCCATAGTTGTAGACGTGGACGATGAACGGGAACGGCATGTTCGGCGTTGCGGGTGAGAGGTGAAGGGGAGGTTGTGGTCACTGACTACCGCCGTGTCATGTCGTGCGTGACGACTGGAGCTTCGAGGGTGGGAATGGTCGAGGTCGGTGGTGTGGAATAGGGGCTTGAGAAAGTGAACAGCTCTGCACAATGAGGCTGATGGGAAACACGAATTCCATGTGCCTGTTGCGTCAGGGGCCCAAATTTGGAGGCCCCACTGGACAAGGGCCCTGCACCTGGACCCAGAGCTTCGGTTCCTGCCGCGGGTGGCGGGACTTGGACTAGCGGCTGCTAGACCTTGGCGCCTGTAGCCTCCAACTTCATCAACTTCTTGGTCGAATTATTCAGCTAGTTTGCTTTCTCCCTTTTACCATACACGCCGAGTCTCTGAACAAATATCCCGGCGCTCGAAAACAAAAGAAAGGGGCTTCCTGTCAGAAAACCAGCCAACCACTGCTCTGTCAAGATGTCGGCAGATGAAAGGGATGACTTCGATGACTTGGACGACGTGCCACTCCATCACAGGAAGCCCTTCGGCTCAGGACTGAGGCGCAATGAGATCAAGTTCGTTCCCGCCTCGAACGGAGACCCAGAGGTGGCGAAGCAGCAAAAAAGCAAGTCAGACGGGCAGTCGATCAGTGATTTCTACCTCAACATGGTCCTGAAAAAGCCGGCGTCCACGGCAGCCACCATGGAGAAGGAGACAGCCAAAGCCCCATTATGCGACATATGCAGCATGCCCGTTTCTACCGCTACAGGTGACACTACAAATAGCGGGACTGCCACCAACAGCAAGAACAGAAAACCAGCCGGCCCCCACGAGGCCTCAATAGCTCACCAGGTCTGCCTCGCGCACTCACACCCACCGTCGGCGCTTGACCGCTCGCGCATGGGCCTGACGGTGCTCGCTGCGCAGGGATGGGATCCGGACTCCAGGGCTGGTCTAGGTCTTGAGGGCCAGGGCTCTCAGTTTCCCGTCAAGGTGAAGCCCAAAGAGGATCGGCTTGGGGTAGGCGTCGTGGTGCCTAAGGAAAGTGGCCCCGCGAAGAAGGCGCGCGAGAAGCCCAAGCTTTTAGACGCGAAGAAGGTGCGCAAGATGGCCGCTGAAGACCGCAAGCGTGCTGATAAGCTGCAACGAGAGATATTTGGGAGGGTCGACCTGGAGAAGTACTTGGGACCTGGCGCATAGGCCGGTCGGGTGTTCGTTCTTTCTGGACAGGAGGGAGAAGTAACTTAGAGTGGCTTTTGTGGGACAGGTTCTGAGGCAGCAGAGACAAAGAAGGGCGCGGGATGATTTCAACGGTTTCCGGAGGAGCAACATTAGACGGATGGATTGATATTAAGATACCCCTATTAGCAAATTACAGGATCTATACGAGGTCGTGTGCTACACAAGTAGCAACAAGGCATTTCATTGCCTTACAAACATAACCATGTTCCAATCCTCTTGCCCTTCCCTTTCCAGCCATCCTCCTCAGGCTCCATATCTTCCTTCGTATATACATCCGTTACCAAGTCCATCTCATGCGCCTTCCTGAACTTGGTCTTCTTGACCAGCTTCCAGACGATGATCATCAGCGCGAAGACCGGCAGCTCGATATAATAACTGACAAAGTCGACGGGGCTGAAGCCGCCCTTAAAGCTACTCCATCCCTGCACAAGGACAAGAAAGCTGTTGAGCACGACCGCGATGACGGGGCCCCAGGGATAAGTCCAGTTTTTGAAGGGCAGGAGGTGCTCCTTCCCCTGGGCCCTCAGGCCGGCACGGAAGCGCAGCGAGGCGATGCCGATGGAGATCCACGAGAGCTGGTTTGAGACGCCGACTATGTTCTGTAGCCAGGTCCAGAGCTGGCCCGCGCCGATGAAGGACGCGCCGAACAGCAGGCCTGAGATGAGGCTCGTGGTCAGCACGGCGACCCAGGGGACCTGGAACCTGGTAAGAGACGTGAAGACGGCTGGGGCGTGGCCGTTTGCGCCGAGGGTGAATAGGAGCCTGGACCCGGCGAAGAGGGCGTGGTTTCCGGCGGAGATGACGCTGGTGAGGATGACTGCGTTGACGAAGGAGCCGGCGACCTTGGACCCGGCCATTGTGAAAGCGATGGTGAAGGGGGAAGTGTGCGTGGACTTTGTGTTGAGGTCCGGGTAGTTGTAAGGGACATTCAAGCCGATCATCAGAGCCGACAGGATGTAGAAGAGCAGGATGCGCCAGAAGACGTTCCTCACAACGCGTGGCAGCACGCGGGCAGGGTCGCGCGTCTCACCAGCCGTGATGGCGATGGACTCAGTGCCTCCATAGGCGAAAGACGCCGTCACAAAGACCGATGCGAACCCGCCGATGCCGCCGACAAATGGTGCGTCCCCGATGTGCCAGTTCCGACCGCCGATATAGTCGTGAGCCGTGTTGCCTCCAACATTGACGGCTATGCTCAGAATTATAAAGATAATGACAGTAACGACCTTGAGCAGGCTGAGCCAGTACTCGAGCTCGCCGTAGGCCCTAACGTTGATAATGTTGGCCAGCACGAGGATCACCCACACAATCAAGCCCAGCGCATACCAGGGGAACGAATCGGTCCAATACTGCAGGAGAAGCTGCAGCGCAACCAGGTCCGCGGCCGTCGACACGGCGTCATTGAACCAGTAGTTCCAGGTGAGCGCGAACCCGAACGCATCGTCGACATAACGGCCTGCGAACGTGCAGAAGGAGCCGGCAACGGGCACGAAGGCGGCCATCTCGCCCAGGCACAGCATGGTCGTGAAGACGATGGCCCCGATGATGGCGTAGCAGATGAGAAGCGAGGCAGGGCCGCCCGTGGCCAGTGCCTTGCCGGTGCCCAGGAAGAGACCCGTGCCAATGGTGCCGCCAATGGCGATCATCTGCACCTGCCGCGCCGAGAGGGCTCGGCGAAGCTTGTCCTCGTTGACATGGCCGCGGTGGTCACTGAGCGAGGCGGGCGACGCCTCGTGGTCGTAGGGACCTTTTTCCTGGTCCGACATATTAAATGTCAGCAGGCGGAGGAGCGCAGTGGTGGTGGAGGAGGAGGAGGAGGAGGAGGAGGAGGGGTGAGGCGGCACAGAGGCTACCAGGGCGACGACAAGCGCCGCTTGTTGGAGGAGGCCCTCATGGTTATGGGGTCTCTTTTAAGCCGCCACTGCGTAGGATGATGTTAAAGTCTCTGCTCGAGCACGCCATAGCACACAGAGCCAATTACTGCGGCGCCTGACTAGGAATTGGGTGATCGAGTGGTATATCTAGAAGGTGTTTAAGCTGCGCTAGCCGTTAAGGGCTAGGGCTAGGTTGAATTGGGGAATTCCATGACCAATTTAACATGGTGCCTGACATGTCGCGTGCGATTCTCACAACACAAACCCGCCAACTTCGGCTCAACAACCGAAACGATTCGACAAGTGTTATCCTTCGAAGAGGTTCAGTTGCGCATGCCACGAGACAAGGTCTGTCTACGAGCATATCATTTCATGCAGTAGTGACTGGTCCCAAAAAGGAAGTTGTCTGCTCCCGCAAATATTCAGGGAAGGAGAGGTCACCTACAAATGGCAAACACCCTGAGAGTTGTGTCTATGCAGCTATCTCGCAAACCTGATCCATACGTGGGGTACACCATTTACTTACTGACTGGTGTGTTCAACAAATCTACAGATTTTCCACATCAGCGACTGTGTTGCGCATCATGACGACGGCCAAAATATTGACTGGGCGTGATGGGCACACTTCCGGGAGCATCTGGTGATTCTGCGACTTCTGAGTTATCGACACACAAACGAGGACCAGGTTCAATATTTTCTTCTTACTACCCAAGTCGTTCAACCCTGAACAGAAATTTTGGGTAGCCGATGGCTTCGCTAAGCTTGGCTTCAAACCACAGAAATCTGAAGTTCCACGATGTCGATAACAATGCATTACATTTGCTCCACGCACGCTATGCTCCCTTGCCCTTACTCCGGCTTACTTGCAACTTTCACAAACTTGCTTCCCTTAGCAATATCACCACTCAAAACTTCCAAACTCTTGTTGCCCATGATCTCCAACACGGAAATCTCCGACCCACACTCACTGGCAAGATAGTTCCTGATCTCCATGGCCACCAGCGAGTCCACGCCATACGCGTGAATCGGCTTGCCAACGTCGATATCCGGCTCCGCAATCCGCATCGTGCGGCTCAGTCTCTTCACCAGCGCATCGCAGATCACCTCCGCCGCCGCCTCCGGGCTCTCGGCGAACTTGAGCGCGTTCGTTACTGACACGGCGCCGTCCTGGTCCGCCGCGCCATCGGCAGCGCCGCCTGACTCGTCACTCGCCGACCGCAGCTGCCGGAACAGTGGCGACTTGATGAAGGTCGGCTCGGGCAGCCCACGCTCCTTGAACACGGACAGCGGCGCCAGGCCCACGCCGATCTGGGGCTGGCCCTTGGAGCCCGCACGCTCGGCGTCGAGGTGGAACTCGACCAGGCTGAGGAACTCGTCCTCGCGGATACCGTCGTGCGCAAAGAAGAACAGCGGGTTCTTGTTGAGGGTCTCCTGGTTCTCAGCCACAAAGCCCACGCTCAGGATGTTGCACAGGTCAATGCACGTCGCCGCCAGGCCCTGCGAGCGCCTGTGGATGGCGAGCGCGTCCTGGAACGTGTTGCCCGCTGCGTAGTTGGACTGCCCGCGGTTGCCGACCAGCCCAGCCACGCTGCCCAGCATCACGAAGAAGTCCATGTCCCTGGGCAGGTGCTTGTGCAGGTTCCACGTGCCCTGCACCTTGGGGCCCAGGCACTCCTCCCACTGCGCGTGCGACATGAACTCGAAGGCCGAGTCGCGCAGTTGCATCGCGCCCTGGATCACGCCTGCGATGCGCGGGAAGCCTAGGCTGGTTATCTCGGCCAGGGCTGCCACTAGCTGCGCCTCGTCGCCGACGTTGCACTTGAGCGCAGTCGCCCGCACGCCCAGGGCTGTCAGCTCGTCGAGCAGCTCGCGAGTCGTCGGGGCGTCGGCGCCGCCGCGGGAGAGGAACACCAGGTTCTTTGCACCCTGCGCCGGGGCGGCCATCCACTTGGCGATGGACCGTCCAAGACCACCTGCGCCGCCGGGCAGCAGGTAGGTTGCGTCAGGTCGCAGGCGCGTGGGCGCAGGCGGCTTGGGAGTGACCTTGACTAGGTCCTCAGGGTGCGCAGTGAGGACGAGCTTGCCTATGTGCTTACCCTGCTGCAGGATGCGAAAGGCGTCTTCCATCTCGGAAAAGGGGTGGATGTTGAGCGGCTTGCAGGCGTGGAGCTTGCCGGAGGCGTGCAGGTCGATGACGGAGTGCATCATCTGGGAGGTCAGAGGGCGCGCCATGGTGGCTATCTGGGCGAGGTCGACCGCGGTGAATGTGGCACAGCGGCTGAATGGCAGCATGTCGATCTTGCTGTTGGCCATGATGTCCCGTTTACCAATCTCGATAAACCGGCCGAACATGGCTATACAGTTGAAGGATGCCCGCAGTGCTTCTCCCGAGAGGGAGTTTACGATCACATCAACGCCCTTGCCCTCAGTCATCCGCATAATGCCGTCTGCGAAGGACAGATCACGACTACTAAAGATGCAGTCCTCAGAAAGCCCGTACTCATCCACCAGCAGCTTTCTCTTCTCGTGCGAGGACACGGTCGCGTAGACCTTGGCGCCTATGTGTTTGGCCAGCTGAATCACGGCCTGGCCTGTACCACCAGCTGCGGCGTGGACGAGGATGGACTCGCCGGGTCTCAGACGGGCCACCTCATAGAGACAGAAGTATGCCGTCACGAAGACGACTGGGATACTGGCGGCCTCTTCGAGCGACATGCTGTCAGGTATCTTGACCAGAAGGTCCTGAGGCACCCTCGTGCGGTTCTGGAGACAGTTGTTGTCACCGTTCCAGACCAAGACGACACGGTCGCCGACCTTTACATCCGTCACCTCGGAACCGACGTGAGTGACAACACCGGCGCCCTCATAACCGAGGATGTTGTTCACCAGCTCTCCCATAGCCACCATGACGTCGCGGAAGTTCAGACCCGCCGCCTTCACGTCTACCTGGACCTCGTTGCCCTTCAGAGGTTGCTCAGCACCCGGCCAGTCGATGAAATGCAGTTTGTCCAGACGTCCCGGCGCCGAAGTGTAGAGCTTCAAGCTGCGGTCTGGGTCAGCACCAAACTCCTGCAGCTGAGGCTGGAGCACGGTGGTCCTCTTTGCGATGAAGTCGTTGACAGGGGGAGCAGCCACGATGCGGGCCGTCTGGATGAAGCCGCCGTCAGCACCACCGACTGCGTTGACAAGGTAGTCTGCGTGGCGATCTGGCGAAAATGAGGATCCGGCAAAATGATGTTTGAAGATCTTGACTACGCTGGAAACAACGAGTGAGGCTTCGCCAGAGGCAAGGTGCAGGATCAGAAGATCCGAGCCATCCAGGTCTCTCTCCCAGCGCACGGTGCGAAGCAGGCCTGATATCAGTCCCATGTGTGGGTTCTCGTATGGATCAAGCGTGAGCCACAGCAAACCTCCAGCGGTGCACAGCAGCTGGCGCAGCAGATCAAACTCGCCCTCGCTGAAGGACGATGCTAGGAACGGCGCGGTCGTCTCCATTGCCACAATACAAGCTGTGTTCTTCAAGTTGTGCTGGGCCAGGTCGGCGAAACGAACGATGCTCACTGGCTTTTCTGTCACCTTCCCAAGAGCAGAAGCCGTAGCCTCAGCCAGGGCGACATCCTCGGGCGTCGTGTGCGCGATCACGAACACCCGGCTGATGGCATCGTCCTCGTCGAGCTGCTTACTGGCGTCTTGCTCCTCCGGCCGCGTAGCCACAATCATGCTCTGCACGTGCTGCTCATCGCTCAGCGAGTCTTTCAGCTCCAGGACATTCTCGGCGAAGCCGGCATTGCGCAGCACTTTCTCCCACCCTTTCCCGTCCAGCAGTGGGCCCCAGGGGCGGAAGTCCTCCTTGCCTGCCCACCAGCCAGCAAGCATGCCGAACACGAGCGGGGACTCGAGACACCAGAGCTCGGTGGTCTCCTGCAGGAAGACCTTTCCGCCTGGCTTCAGCAGGCTGTTGACGCGGGTCATGGTCTGGGTGATGTCCGAGGTCGCGTGGAGACAGTTGGCCGCAATGATGAGGTCGTACGAGGCCAGGTCGAAGCCCTGCTCCTCGACGTCCCTGTCGATATCCAATGTCTTGAACTCGATCACGCCGCCAGCCTTCCACTTGCCGAACTTGGTGGCAGCGGTCTCGAAGAAGCTCGGACTGATATCTGTGTACGTGTACTTGAGCAGGCGCGAGTCTCCGATGATCCGGGAGCCGTTCGGGCAGACGGCCTCGAGGACACTGGTCGTCGTGCCACCCGTTCCGGCACCGATCTCGAGCACCTTGAGGTCGGCTCCGCGCTTGTGGCTCAGCGTCCCTGCGTATGCTCCAATCAGGGTGTGGATCTTCTGGGTTCCTATGGCGACTCGGTAGACACGCTCAAGCATGTCATCCATGCCGAATAGCAGGTGCAGCCCGTCGACGTCTCCGCGAAGGATTGGTGCGATGTTGCGCCCCATCCGACAGATCATGACAGCCTCTGGGTGACCTGATGCCTCATACTCAGCAAGGAACTTGTCGCGCGCCGCAGCGTCTTCCACAATGGCCGCCCATGAGGCGTCCTGGCGAATCACCTTGTTGTTCCTGTAGTGATCGACGATGAGGTGCAGCCAGCCTAGATACTTCTGCATGTGTTCTGGCAGCGCCTTCTCGTCCTCAAGCGGCCGGGCCTCAAGGTCCTTGACAGCCTCGATGATCCAGATGGCGCACGCCAGCTGCACGTCCCAGAGCGTCTTCACATTTGCCTCCTCGAGCTCCGGCGTCTCCAGAGGCTTCAGGGCAGAGCGTATGCAGGCCTCTGCCTCGCCGCTGGCCTCCAGGATATCCACGTCCGGCTTCCAGTCCAGGTTGAAGCAGATCTCCCGCACATCGCTAGCTGAGTCGCTCGCAGTGGTGCTCTCCTGCAACGGCACGGTCTCGATGCCGCGCATCACAATCCTCGCGGGTCTGCCAGCCTCAGCGTTGGTGCTCCAGGCTGTGATGTCCGCCTCGGCCCTCTTGTGGCCGACACGGCCGGCGATGGCGTGCACGGTGAGCTCCGAGCCGGGCTGGGCCTCGATTTCGGCGCTGACCCAGACGCTGCGCATAGCGACGGGCACCATGGGCTCCGTCAGGCGGCCTGTGGAGGCCTGCAGGGCGAAGACGAAGGAGTGCAGGATGCTGTCGAATACGGGCGGGTGGATGACGGAGGCGGCGAGAGCGCGCGCCGGCATGGCTGTGGCCAGGTCGGGGATGCGGACGGTGGCGAGCGCCTGGCCGCGGGTCTTGTCGTCGCCGTTGGAGTGCACGCTGGTGATGTTGCGGAACATGGGCCCGAAGCCGAGGCCGATGCGCTCGAGCTCGGCGTACTTGCTGGCTAGGGCCTCGGTCTGGGGCGCGGTGCAGGCCTGCGTCACGGTGGACAGCAGCTCGCTGTACTTCTGGCGGCGGGCCCTCTCCTCGCGGCCGCCGTCGATGACGCCAGTCGTGATCGAGGCGTCGGTCTCGGCGGAGATCTGGCCACGGCTGTGCTCCAGCCAGGAGTCGTCATGAGCGCTGAAGGAGGTGACCTTCCACTCCCACCACAGGCTGCTGTCGGACTGACGCGACTCGGTGACCCGCCTCATGGAGAACATGGTCTCGGTGTGCTCGTCCTCGCTGACCTGCAGCGCCCGCGAGATGCTCACGTCGCGCAGGTTGAAGCCGATCGGCACCTCGCCCTTGTCGCTGTAGAGCTGGCGCACTGCCTCGATCGCCATCACCAGGTACGTCACTCCCGCGACGACGATGCTGTCCGTGACCTTGTGGTCCCGCAGCCAGGGGACCTCGGGCACGCGGAGGTGGTTGCGCCACCTCGGGGCCTCCGGATCCCAGTCTCGTACAGGGGCACCCAGGACGTCGTGCCGGGCGTGCTTGCGGAAGCGCCAGGCCCGGCTGCTGCGGGATTCCAACCACGAGTATGTCTCCTTTGCGTGGTGGAAGGGGTAGGGCGGCAGGTCCACCAGCATGGCGTCCTTGCTGCTGCTGCCGTTGACCTTGGTGAGGTCGATGGGCAAGCCTGCTGCGGCGAGGGCACCGACTGCCTGCAGCGTTGTGACACTGGCGTTCTTTCCACGGGTCAATATAGAGACATAGCGCAGGGCCTTGTAGTTCGCATCGTCGAGCACGGCGTCTCGAGCAGCAGCCTGCAGGGCGCCATGCGGGCCAACCTCGACAAGGTGCGACACGGGCAGCTCGGCACCGCCGCCGACCTTGAGCTGCTTCTTTGCGACGTTGGAGGCACACAGAGCCACGAGCGCCTGCGAGAACCGGACCGGTGATACCAAGTTCTGCACCCAGTAGTCGGCCTTGGTCATCTCGCTGGTGGCTATCAGGCCGCCGGTGACGGATGACACGACCTGCACATCGTCCGTCTTCTTGTCCGCAGCACGCAGTTCGCCCATCAGTGAGCGGTACTCGTCGGACACGGGGACCATGTGGCGCGAGTGGTACGCCCTGGCAACACGCAGCTTCCTCGCGAACAGCTTCTTGCTGCTGGCGACCTCGACCAAGGCGTCAACCTTGGCCTCGTCTCCCGAGATGGTCAGGCTGTGCGGCGAGTTGTAGCAGGCGATGACCAGCTCACCCTCGGCGCCGAGCTTCTCGTTGACCTGGGCCATGAGTGGCGCAACCTCGTCAGCGGTGCACCCGATGGCCATCATGGCACCGCGGACGTTGTCAGCCGCCGGCTTCGCGCTGACAACACCACGGTAGTACGCCACCTTCCACGCCGACTCGCGATCCAGGGCGCCCGCCGCATAGGCGGCCCCGATCTCACCGCTCGAGTGCCCAATCACCCGCTTGGGCGCCAGGTTCCAGCTGGCCAGCAGGTCGACCAGGGCCATCTGCAGCACGGTGCACAGCGTCTGCGAGTACAGCGGCTGGTCGATCTTGGTGGTCTGCGCGTCGCGCTGCGTGAGCTCCTCCAGCACGCTGAACCCGCTGCCCAGCGTGTTGGAGATGAATTTGTCGGCCTCGGCGACGCTTGCCCGGAACACGTCGAAGGCAAGCAGCTCGCGGCCCATGGCGAACCACTGTGCGCCCTGGCCGGTGAAGATGAAGCCCGCCGCGGGCTTGGTGGCCTTGCCTGGGCGCACGGCACTGCTGCTAGTGATGGGGTCGGTGAGTGCGGTGAGGAGGGACTCAGCTGAGTCGGCAGTGACGGCGAGGCGCCAGGACAGGCGTGACCGCCGCTCTGAGAGTGTTGTGGCGAGGCTGGAGAGGTAAGTGTCGTCCACCGTCTGCTTCTGCAGGTGCTCTGCGAGGCTGGCCAGGACCCGCGGGATACCGTCTTGTTCGTTGGCAGAGAACAAGAAGATCCTGTGGCGAGCCGCAGCATGCGAATCCCCGTTCGTCAGGGGACTCTCGAGTGCGGGCTTGCTCGATTTTGTCTTGTGTAAATGTCTGCTCTCGCCCAGACCCAGCTGGTCGAGATAGCTTTTCGCATCGTCCAGCACCAAGTGGGCGTTGGTGCCTCCGAACCCGAAACTGTTGATACTTGCCCGTCGCACTCCCGAGGGTCCTGCCTCGAATGGCGTTGGGGCCAGAGGCAGCTTGAGGCCCCATCTGTCGATGGGTATCCTGGGGTTGATCTTCTCAAAGTTGGTGTTTGGCGGTATCACGCCATTTTCCAGCACCAACACTGTCTTGATCACCTGGGCCATACCAGACGCCGCCTCCAGGTGGCCAATATTCGCCTTGACAGTACCTATATACAGCGGCGGCCTCTCTGCCGCTTTCGGGCCCCCGCGCTGGAACACAGCCGCGATGGCGCCGGCCTCAGTTGGGTCACCCGCCGGCGTACCTGTGAAGTGGCCCTCCAGAAAGCCGGTGTGGTCCATGTCCAGGTCGTTGCGCGCGTATACGTCACGCATGAGTCGCTCCTGAGCCGCCTTGCTTGGCAGTGTAATGCCGCCGGTGCCGCGACCGTCTGAGTTGACGCCCGTGCCGCGGATCACCGCCCGGATCACGTTACCATCACGGATGGCTGCCGCCACCGGTTTGAGGATCAGCGTACCCACGCCCTCACCGCGTCCGTAGCCGTTGGCGCGCGAGTCGAGAGAGTAGCACTTTCCGTCGGGAGACACCATTCCGAGGCCGCTGGCCCGGAACATGAACTCGGGCGACTCAATTATGTTGACGCCTGTGATTATGGACTATTGGGAGTGGATCAGCAAGTTGCCCTGTTATGATATCCCCAGGAATTTTACCGCCGTGGTCGCTCAAGTGGGCGTCACAATGAAGAGGCGGATTTTGGGTTTTGGGACGCAACTTACCATATCGCTGAGCCCGGCCCGCAGGTCCTGGGCTCCTGTGTGCAACGCTACGATACTACTCGAGCATGCTGTGTCGAGTGTGAAGCTGGCGCCCCTCAGGTCGTAGAACCAGCTTATCCGCGCTGCGAGGATGGCTGCGCTTGTGCCGATGGGTTTGTATTTTTGAGACACGTCCGGGTCCTCTTGTAGTATGGACCGCACGTCGTCTGTGAACTGACCCGCGAATACGCTGGTGTTGCTGCCTTTCATGTCCTCTAGCCGGAGGCCTGCGCTCTCCATTGCCTCGTAGACATTTTCCACTGCAAATTTGTGGTGAGCTATTTTGCCACGATTTTACATCCTTTGTTGTGCAGAAGTCTTGTAGGAAATGCGTTGCTAGGTTTTGGGGAAACACCTACTGACTACCCGCTGTTGGAGATCCATCGTCTCCGTCTCTGTGCGGGTGATGTTGAAGAAGGCGGCGTCGAACTGCTTGCCGTTCTGCTCGCCATCGCGCAGGAAATGGCCTCCCTTTACGATATTACTCCCTGCGCGCTCTTGAGACGGGTGATAATGTGCTTCTTGGTTCCATCTTGTTGCTGGGACTTCTGACCAGGCGGACTTGCCATCCATCAACAAATCCCATAGTTTTGAGGGGTTAGTGGCGTCGCCAGGAAAGCGACAGGCCATGCCAATGATGGCGACATCGTTCTCTAAACTGGGAATAGGATCGGTGGACCCCATGGTGACGTCTTGGAAGTGATGCTCTTTACGCAAAGGGTTGAGAAAGTGAGGGATGGAGGGAGGCTAGGTGGTTGAGCACCGAATGTCGATAATCACCAAGTCATCTAAGGTCCAACGCGAGCGGTCTACACCTTGTTCTAAAATCATAGGGCACTATATCAACATAAACTCATGATGGCCATCTCTGCCAGTGGGAGATAATGAGATGACTCAGCAGCAAATAGCTCTCTCACATGTCCTATACCCTCCGAAGGTATCGCTGCTCCGTGTCATAAAATCGACCCATGTCTACTGAATTTCACCGAAGATTCGGCAGCGTTGCGTGGTCTGCTGAGGTGGTGAAACCCACAAAATCGAGCGAGTCATTGTCGCATCTCCGCCTCGTCAGCCTTGTTTAGGCTTAGGCGCCTGGGGCTCACCAAGTCGGGCCCATCTTACCTGACTCTGGGGAAGCGGGACCCCAGAATGGACTCGGTCCGACTACAAGCAGTTTGAGCTTAACTACCACTAATACCCCACAAGTCGACTTATAGAAAGACCCCTGAGGACTTCCCCTTGCTAGTGGGTGGTGTGGGGATCGTAATGATCGTATCCACCGGCCTCAAGCGAGGAACGTGGAAGCTTGTCATAATGCTTGCTAGTTTCTCGAAGTCGATTGGATGAACTGGAAGGCTTTTCGTGGTCCAAAACAGGAGACGTGAGAGTACGACCTGGGCGCTCCGTTTCCGCGGGATAAACCTAACTCCGCGCAGCTAGGCGGTATCTCAAAAACATGGCAGGGCTCCCTAGATAGTCAACGGAGGTTGATCGAGGCTGCGCAAGACGTACAGTGGATCATAACAACATGCGGCATTTTTAAGGGCCCTCTTGCTGCGTGTGGCTCCGTGAACCTGTTGTGTGTGGTTGGTTTACTATAGTATTTTCACCGGAGAACAATTTCACCCACCAAAAAGGCTTTCATAGTCAACACCTCGGTGAAACTTTCCAACCATAGTCCGAAAGCCCGAAACAGTAACTGAGTCTCTCATCAAGATCGTACTTAGCAATCTGTAAACATGCCTATACGGATTCTATGTCTGCATGGCAGAGGCTCTAATACCGAGGTGGGCAATCTTGATCTAACTTGATCAAATGTAGCCAAAAACCAGAAACAACTGACTGATGCTTTGTCACCCTTGTAGATCTTCCGAATGCAAACGGCAGGCATACGGAGCCAGCTAGAGCCGGAATACGAATTTGAATTCGTGGAGGGCAGGTGGCCTCATTTGGAGGGGAACTGGTCACTGCACACAGTCGACTTCTCGAAGTCAAATGTAAGTGTTTTAAGGCTAAGGTCTGGCTGCTGGGTCACAGAGGGCCATTTTACCCCCTCTGGCGGCCTTTTCTCGTCAAATTCCTTACTTCAGTCTGGCCTTGAAGAAAGTGGTTGCTTAAGATTTCCGTGCTAATGTACGTTTCAAGCTCTATGGATTCTACAATATGTTAGACATCGAGGACATTCTGGCCACCGAGAACGAGCTGCGTCAAGTAATAGAGGAGCATGGTCCATTCGACGGGTTATTGGGATACTCGTAAGTCGGTGAAAACTCTCTGTTAATATCAGGGACAGCACCAACACCATCAATGATCTTGTCCCAGGCACTAAGACTAATTCCTTGAAATAGCCAAGGTGGATCAATGGCGGCTCAAATCGCCATTCGCCTCCTCATGGAGAATCCATACGCCACACCTCAGGAATTACCGATCAAGTTCCTGATTCTAATCAACAGCGCCGTGCCGCCGTTCATCATGCCATTGGAGGGGGAACAAGTCACACATATACCGATTGAGGAGGCGCCAAAGCTACAGATGCTATTCGACGTCTTCAAAGCGAATCCAGCTGATCACCTGGAGAAAGCGCGGCCAGCGACGCTCTCTAATGGTCGACAGGTACGTACAGAGTGACTTAAGTTCGCTAGCGGTACAATGCCGACTGACGGTGATAAAAGGCTCTTGTAAACAGCACGCACTACATGACGTTCTTTGACAAGGCGTGGGATGGCCATATTCTTTCCATGCCTTCGTTGCACATTACCGGCATTGGAGATGCCCCAGAATACGGCCAGCAACTCTTTGACATTGCCGATCCAAGTCAATCGGAGCGAATTGGGCATGTGTTCGGGCACGACTTTCCACGAGGGCTTGACATGAATAAGACTATTGCCAGGGCGATCAGGGCGATGGCGGCGAAAGCTTTGTAGAGTGATGGACACAGGGATTTCTCCTGGCGAATTTGTATCTATGTAATTCCGCCATAACCAATACACATCCATCCTAGAACACCTCATCCATGTTTGATCTCCAAGCTGGCCTTCATTATTCCTGGAAGTCTGCGGCCAAGAGCGCAAACTCAGCAACCGTTGCCCCATCACCATCATCCATCCAGCATCCCGTGATCTCGAGTTTCGCATATGTGCCGCTCCAAATTGCGCCATTGAGCTCAATGTTGGTAATGTTGCCTACATATTTCACCACAGGCGAGTCAGGGATCCACGGCTTCGTGATGCCAACATCCTGGTCCGCAAGCACAACGGCAGGCTCGAAGTTCGAGCTATTCGAAACTGAAACCTTGATATGCTTTGGCGGACGCATGGCAAAATCCAGTTGAATAGCCCCTAGCGGCCGCGGCGCCTGGGAAGATCCAACGTCCACCACAAGAGCGGCTGTAACGTCACTTGCATCGGGCTGCCAAAAGGTGCCCACGTATCCATCCGTAGCTGCGGACGCTAGCTCGCCATGCGCCGAGCTTGCGCCGTGGCACTGCAAGATGTTGCCCGGCACAGAAACCTCGGTGTCGTACACCCGGTTCTCTACAACCGCAGTGTCGCCAACCCGCAAGAATACCGTTCGCGCGTTTGAGTCGTCGACGTCCCGACCAACAGTAACGGGCATGGCCTCCTCACCATACTGGTCCGGCACCAAGCCGTCGAAGTAGGATGCATTGCGCCGTGTGATCGAGGTATGCGTGCGATTCATGCGGAAGCTGACGACGGCGCCGTTGTAGAACTGGATGGGTGGCTTGAAGTCGCGGAGCTGGGGAGGCAGAGACGGGTTGATCAGCAGGTTCCGGTGCGTGACGCGCAGGCCGAGGAAGCCCGCCGTGAATGTCTGCAGGAGGCCGCCGTGGCCAGTGAGGAACGGGAAAGCAGGGTTGATTCCGTTCCCTGTCAGTGGATCTGGGATTCCGGGCTCGTCGTCTGCCTGTTCGGAATATTGGTACCAAGGGCCACGGATGTAAGGCTGGAATGATTTGACTAGGTATGTCCAGAACGCGCACCCTGAAGTGGCTAGGGAGTTGGCTACGATGGCATATACGCTCCATGTCATGGCTGGGCCGTTCGGATCCGTGCGGACCGCGTAGAAGTCCATCGCCGTCCGGTACTTGGCGAGCGAGAAATTCCGCTTGTAGTCGTAGGGATAGTGAGACAGGATAATGTCTGCCTGCTTGGGAAAAACGTCGTTCGTCATGCCCTTAAACTCGAGAACGACGTCGTCCTCCGAAGTGGGTATAGAGATGTTCTCGATCTGATCGAGCCAGTTCGGCTCGAGTGGGATGCCTCGTTCGTGACGAGCGTCCGAGGCAAGTTGTAGCAGAGTGCTGACTGCAGTCCCAGTGAAGGAACCGTCTGCGATCCACATATAGTATTCGTCGGCATCAGCCATCACGTCGATGCCCCAACGACCAGTGTCCTCTCGTCGTGTTAGAACGCGAGGATCGCTCAGGCCCAAGGCCACGCCGTCAATCACGTCTGCCGGCCCGTGCTGGTCAAACCAGTCCTTGTCGCCGCTCGTGTTCCGGCCCATGGTCATGCTCAGTGCAATATCGGCGTTCAGGTGATACTGGTACATAATGCAGGGTGCAGACATGTTGTAGCACTGCCCATGTCGACCGCTTGTCCACGCGTAGAGCATGCTTCCCTCCTTCAGCTCATGCCTTTCAGTGTTCCTGCGGGATTGCTCTGCGCGGTTGATGCGATACACCGAAAATTGTCTCGCCAATTTGGGATGCACTCCCTGAATGGCGGGAGCCACGAAGAGATCGGCGTCCCAGAAAATCTTGCCTCCATACGTTTGGGAGACCAGACCGCCTACGGCAAGAGAGTTGCACGCAATGCAAGTGGTCGGATTCTCATCACGCGTTGAACTCCAGGGGATGAGGCTGGTGTAAAGATAGTAGGCGGAGGAGATGGCTGTGATCTGCAAAGCTTGTACTATATCGTCGCCTGCTGGGAGCGATCCGGTCACCGGATCTCTGAAATCAGCCACGAAGTCTGCCCTCATGAGTCCGCCCAGTTCGGCGCTGTGCTCCGCGCGTAAAGTATTATATCCACGGCTGATAGCAGATGACACGACGTCTGAAACTACTGTCTCTGTTTCCGACCCATAATGCTCCGATGAGGCAATACCTGCGTACTTGTAGACCGTTGCGGTCTGTAGCCCGGGCCGAAATCGATACCGCTGGTTCGAGGAGACAGACCCTGGACCTTCGGCAGATGAATTGGCTGCACCGACATTTGGTAGGTCGTTGAAGGCGGAAACAAAGTCGCTTGAGTACTCGTCCTCATCCTTCGAGGAAAACAACTCGCTCCCAATCGTGGATGATAGCACATACGCCACGGCATGGTCAACTCCATCTGGTGAAACAACAGAAGCAATTTGGCTGCTGGAAGGATTCACCTCCGTCTTGACACTTGTCGTGCGTAAAGCTGACTGGCTATCCAGTGTGTCAAGAATATGTACGTCGTCGAGGCCCTGCTCACTGAAGACAACCAGTTTCACGGCTGCCAGACGTCGCTCGGTCAGTGACGCGAAGGACTCATAAGATATTTGCAATTTCCGGCCCTCTTCACACTTTAGAGGAGTCCAGATATAGGACCATGTGAGTATCCCCGTCTTGCTTGTCGGACGTCTCGAATTAGCGCCATATTCGACCTCATGGGAGAGCTGGTATGTACATGCTCACTTACAAAGACAGCGTGGACTCGAATTCACTGATCTCGGATACGTCTACATCCCCATTGAGGACACTACCGCATGCTTCAACGAGCAAATCGGTGAAGTGAGGCACACCGGAAATGAAACTCTCGCCTAGCTCACCGGGCTCAAGCGTGCTTGGCTTACTGCCCCAGAATCCCGTGACCGTGGCGAACGTTCTTCGAGGATTGCTATAAGATGGCCATCCTTCTGAATCATTTCGGCGGCTACGCTCATAGAAAGGTCCCAGAGAGCCTTGTGCGAGGCCATAATATCTGTTCACAACACAGCAAGTGATTTATCAGTATCTATCCACAGCACGATAGCCGTGATATTGAGAAGTCATACCCGTTCGACTGCGGTAACCACGCGGTAAATACCCCTGGTAGCGGCTTCGTAGATTTCAAAGTCCACGTAGTATCGTCCCAGGATACCCAGTCTGCATTGATATCGAAAGATGAGCTAGCGCTTGGTGCTCCCTTTGCTACGCCTAAGGAGCACACACTGGCTAAGACTAATGCTGGGAGGTTCATGACGGGCATTCGAGATCTGACGAACCTGGCATTGGTCTCAGAGCGTGAATATCCCGTCTACAGGATGAACTCTGTGTGTCAAAGGCGGCGTGCTCCGTGAGACTTACACTAGAGGCGGGTGGTTTGGCTGGAGATAACCCACAATTCAAGGTTGGGCCCCACAAGACCTGAAGCGCGACTAGCAGATCTGGACCCGCCCCATGGGGAGCCGACGACAGGGTCAGTGACTCGTAAGGCCCCCACGGGAACCAGGTGATTGAAAGAAAATTCGCTCACTCTGCCTCCAGGGATCAGTTTAGCCTGGCAGGGAGACCGTCTCTGGAAAGCGTCAAATTTTCGTGTTGTGGGCAGCTTTGCATGTAGCGCCCTGATCGAGCGCGCGGGTACTTTATGAAGGAAAGCGGGAAAGCTGAAATGAACGTTACACATGGCGTGAAACATGGCGTCGAGTGTCGCATATTGCGTGCACTTTATGTTTATCTCGACCTCGGTGTGGCAAGATTTGGACCAAGCTGAGAGGTAGTCTAGCCAAAGCATCAAAGTTCCAAGAACAGAGCTTTGTCACCTCAGGGATCCGAGCCCAGAGTACACAAGCCTCTGGAAATTCGAGTTCTCAAGAATTAATATGGCTTGTACACACAATAGTGCATCTCCCAACGTCCTCGCTGCGTATAATCAAATTCCAATTCGCAGTTCAAAATTGAGTTCAGGAGGCGCTTCAAACTTGTGGACGCGTGATATCTGTGCACATTCACACGTCTCTTCGATAACAAGGTGTTCTTTGATAGAAACAATAGTTCTAGCCTAATCTTACACCTCTTGATGTCTCCTCCTGATCCTCATCTTTGCGCTCATTGGCGGAACGTGATTTGTTCCAAACCACATATTTTCTTGTCTTTTCTCTTGGAACTCAAAGTCGTATTTCTCCAAGATCTCCGCCATCAACACCTTCAACATTCCAGCAGCAAAGAATCGCCCAGGACAGCTGTTCAAGCCAGCCCCAAAGGACAAATAGTCAGCGGACGTGGTCGCCCATGCCTGCCTTGCCCCCTTCAAATTATCGCCAGAATCCTGTGCGTCCTTCCTTCTGTTGTAGAAACGGAACGGGTTGAAAGCCTCCGCGTCAGATCCGTAGATTTCCTTATCGTAGTGGATCGAGTACGCTGGGATGCCGACTTGATAGCCCCGGGGCACGTAGATGCCGGAAGGCGTCGTGACACCGTCCTTTCCCACGATGCGCAGGGGGCCCAAGCTCAAAATGGTGTTTATACGCTGGCTCTCCCGGAAGCAGCTATCCATCTTCTCGAGTTTGGCCAGTGAACGCTTGTTCCATCCTTCGTCCTCGCTGTGGGCGGCGCGGACGTCGCTGATTTCTTGGCGGAGTTCGGCAACGTACTTTGAACCTTGCTCGTTGCCGGAACCGACGATGTCAAGGACCATGTGCATGATCGCGAAGACATTGGTGTGCAGTGCGAAGGCGTTGAGGAGCAAGATCCGCGCTGAGAGGACTTCTGGGTCCAAGAGGTACGGGTCGCCATGGGTTTCTCCGTAGGTAATGAGCCAGTTCAAAAAGTCATTTCTGCCTGCTTCTCCCTTGCCTCTAGCTTCCAACCTTCTGTGGACCTCGCCCATGGTGAGCTTGAACCACTTTCTCTCGTAATAGCGGGATGGCAGGGTCACCAAAGGTGCCAGAAGACGACGCAGCGGGTTCGGAATCAGCCAGAGCATATTCGCTCCCAGCGGTATGACTTGCGCATACCTAAAGCCGGTGTGAAGAACTTCTTCATTCCGGCAGTACGATTCTCCAATGAAGATTCGATTGATTGCCTGGCCAATTATGAGCCTCAGCGTGTCGTAAACTCCCACCTCCTTCCACTCGTTGCTAACACCCCAGCGTTTCTCCAGTGCGAGGTCCAGCTCCTCTGAAAGGTCTGGGATTAGGTTGCCGATCTCACGGGTAAGCTTGGTTTGTATGATGTGGATGGGCACATTGTTGTGGTCTCGCGTGGGATAGACGGTGCCCAGGTTCCACTGGAAATGGTTGGTGGTCTGCTCGTGCATGCTCACGACAGAGTCGGGCTGCTCGACAAGCCATTTTCTTTGGGAAGAGGGCAGCAGGATCAACTTGTCTTGGCCTGGGCCCAGGATGGGGACGCGAACGGTCTCATCTTTGTGCTGTGTGTGGTGCAAGTAGAGCGTCTTCTTTAGATCCAACGTGTTCCGGTAGAGTGCCCGAAGATAGGGTAGCCATTCGCCGGGCGGGCTATTGAGAAACTTTAACTTGGCAACTGAACGAGGAGTCGGAAAGATCACATAATTGTAGACTAGGTATACAACCAAGACGGCCGCCAGCATGAGTACCTTTGGCGGTACGGGCCATTCTGCGCTTTGCATTGTGGCCATGAGGTCGACTTGATCCGCTGATATCTGGCAAGAAACGCAAATAATTGACAGGCATGAGAGCAAAAGATGAATATAATACTTTATAACTCTATACTTGCTGATTTACGGCAACGGGAGCCGCATGCCCGAGTCCGAAAGGGTGAAAGATGTTCCTGCTACCCTTTCCTCCCCAGCCATAACGACCCCTCAGCTGTATTGTGACAAAATCCCTGCTCGAGTCGTACGTATTCAGGAGGGGGAACCACTGTGCCCAGTTCTTACTGATGCTGCCACGTATGGAAATGAAGGCCGGCTTCTAAAGCTTGATCGTGATCTACAAGATCTAAGCTGACTCGTGTAAGGACATGTACCATGCCAGCCAGTGTGGGAGTGATCCACCTAAAGTGGTCCTCGAGTTTGGGGACCACTAGTCAGCTGATGATTAGAATCGTAAACGCATTTGACAAAAGTTTCCGTTTAACGGCCCGAATTGCACTCAGCGGTGTATTGAAGTCTTGACTCAAGATAGTCGTCAGTCTGTTTTCAAACCTGGAATTCCAAAGGGAGCTTACGATCAGCCGCGCTGAAACTCCGTGGAGATCACCCCGAACAGGGGATGCATCCCTGCCCAGCCATCGGGCAACATATTGTTCGCGTCGTACCACATGCTAAACCTGACCTTCCTCCGAGGGCACAAAATGTCATGCCGTACGATTTGACTGGAAAGAGGTTCCCGGCCTGCTCTCGTCCACGCGATGGGAAGATAGGCCACCATCTGAAGGTACGTGCTGCAGGTCGAGATAGGAGCTTTGGAGGTTGGTGCGTTGGGTTATTCGGCTTGGGCATCGGTGTCCCTGGTATCAGATATACCGATGAAGGGATTGATGCTTCAGTGTGTGATTAGACATCTAGACCCGTCGTCAACATTATTTCAAGTTGTGGTAGCTGTAATCATTTCATACCAGCTTTGCGCGGGCCGCTACACGGCCGCAATATCTCTTACCCTCTGGTGACATTTCCAAGGTTTCCTATAGAACAACACACTGTGGAACAGCCTTCTATGGCATAAACTACTAGAGACTAATCTCCTATGTGGTAACGAGTTCTAGGACAGACTCCTATGAACACACTAGAGGCAGGTAAGCTATATGACATTCTACTGCCTTTTTTTCTTCTTCAAAATGTGGCTGTGCTATAGTAGTATTGTATATGAGAGTGTGGATTAGTGGCTTCAAGTAGTTGGGGTAAGTATTATTAATAAATATTTCATGGCTTACTGAGGAGGTTCTGTTGATTCTAAATTCTAGCGTATGTAATTATCTCCTCTCTAGTGGGCGGTCTTCTCATGCTTTATAACGCCTGCTCTAAATGTTGGTTGTTCTGTGACTCAAGTAAATAGTGTTGAATTTGGTTGGCCTTTCTATATAGACACTTGAAGGTCGGAACGCCGACTAACATAACCTGTAAGGGATTGAATAAGTTGGATATTACAAATACTACGCTCTATCTAAGTCGCACAGATACTACGTGAAGCCCAGTCAACTGATCTGCTAATGATTCATTCTTTCCCCAACAATGCATTGGACTTCTTGCCTTCCCCTAGCACCTATACCAATATCATTTCGTCCAGTAATGTTGTCATCGTCTGAATATTCAGCTCTCCATCCATTATCCCAGGAAAAAAAAGCGTCCCAACCAGTCTGGAGTGTCCCCTACCGCCAAGACATGGGCGAAGTACAACAGGGAAGGAAACACTAGACACAAGTGCCACGAAATTGCCAGGTTGAGCACCTGCCGGGGCAAATGAAGACCTCCAGGACTGTTCAGTATTCATCGGCCTCGCAGCGAACCGCACTTAGCACATCCTTTTTGGAGGATTCCCGTCACCAAGTTGAAATTGTGTCGGAAATATTTGTCTTTCGAAGTGACACCCTCGAGCCATGCTTCCCCTTGACTCTTGCCTTCGCACCATTTCAGAACACGCGACCATAGACTCAGCTCACTCTCAAGAAGTGTCTCTCCCGTCAGCACGACCATCAAGTCGGTGAGCTGCTCCTGTGCCCGCAGTTGCTCGTCTTCGGTCATCCCAGAAAATGCGTCATACAGCATCGAGATGAACAACCCGAGTTCAATTTGTGGATGAGCAGCTTTCGTAGTGAATCCTGCCCCTGGAAAGCCCATTACCTTGATGCGACAGCTAATACTCTGCTGAATATATCGGTTGGCCTTGGCTAAGGCTAAGACGGCCCATGTGGGATTCGAATGAAGAACCTTATGAGGTAGGCACAGTGGGGCCTTGTCGACGTTTGCGTGCATCGGCGCAAGGTGAGAAGAGTTGTGGGCCAAGCACTTGAGACCAGCCCATAGACGTGAAGACTTGCCCTCTTTACGGAAGTCCCATCGTGCAATCAGAGAGGTGAACCGATGCTGTTCACAGGTGATGACAACGTTTCCACCTTCTCCTCCCACGATATCTCATCAATCATCACAACGATAAGTGGGTCGACTCCTCACCCAGCTGACACGACGGAAAGCGCTAGTGAGGTGGCAGCAGTGGTTTCCAATTTTAACGCGCCACCGCTCACCTAGGTTCTCATGTGGGATGGGAAATACTGCAAAATTTACGGGGAGTATGTGCCCGATGGATTCAGGCGATGGGGTTATGTCCTGTGGGACGAGCGTCGGTGGAGTAGTAGAGAGGGCTCGCTGGGACTCCTCATCAGGCTATGGGCCTCGTCGTCTCAACTCAAAATGGCCAGGGAGGATTGGGCATGGTTGAGAGGTCGACATCCGCTACTTGTTAATGATGAGTAGGTTGACTTTTAATGCCCTTGCTAATTCATAAAATTTGCTGAGTTCCAAGCTTACCAAATGAATTATCTGCAGATGGGCAATGACCCCGGGTCGGGTCATCAGCTTTGATTTCTTTTTCGGCTACTTCAGCCTTGATGAGTTGATGGAGAAAAAGGATTCTGAATGAGATCCAGGCAGTATCAGTGTGAAATACTCGAGACATAATATTTACCAGGCCGAGGTGATCCATATGACTGAGCTGATATCTAACGCTCGTAGCAGCCGTGCTAGACGCGTGGGGGCCGGGCACAGTACTCCTGTCCTGACTGCCTGTCCATGGAATTAGCTGCACTTCAGCTCGACTTTATCGTGGTGCCCATGGTTGAGCCCACGGGTAGATCCGGGTGCATCAATGAATGAACAGCGTACCTACGTAGGTTTGAATGATGGTGCTTAGGTTGCAGAAGTGCAACAGAGCCTGCTTCTCTATGACGATGATCGATCTGCACACTCCCAGCATGGAAAGGCATCCTTTCAAAAGCAGGCTTTCTTGGCAATGCAACCATTTCATCCCTAGCCTGTGTATTGACCCCGAGTCCTTGGCTTGGTGGCCTGGTGACCCAGTCCACAGTGCAGCCAGTTGGGAAAGGAGCATGGACCTCCAGTGGGGTGTGGAACATTTGACATCGGACACCATACAGCGATTCCTGACGAGCTGACGGGTGCATGTGTGGGCTGAAGCACGCAGAAAAGGGTAAATGATGACACAGCCACCGGTGCCAGCATGCGCACAAGAGGAACCTCATTTTGCAATTTTCCCTTTCACAATCGTCTGAACTGCAGATACGGGTGAAACCTGCAATCTTGCGAAGTAGTCCCATTGTTGATTCCTATCTCATTTTGAGCTGATAACCCTTTTATTCACTTTCACAACCACAGAACAGCTGGTGAATGCGGCTGGATCGAACCCGTTTCCAGATCCGAGTCTGAGTAAGCCGGCGGAATTTCAAATCGGACATCAGTAGCTTCTAAGATGTGCTCACGGGTTTCCATGTCGGCTGATAGACATCACGGTCCAACCGAAAAAGACAACTACGCAAGAGATTTTCAAAGCATGAAGAACTTCCAGTCATGCTCAGAGCTTTAGATACCGAATATTAGGTCAGTTGTGTTGACATCATCCACTTTTGCCATGTGAAACCACTTTCAACTCTCAATTGTCTCAGTCTTCTGAGGATACTCATATACTCACAAGACTGAGAGAACTGAGTATTCAGAGTGTTTTCACATAACAAAGCGGCCAGTCACAACTTGTTCGCTTATCGTCAACGTTGACAGAAATATACAATGGAAATGAGTGGAAACGAGACGCCTGAATAAAGAATCCACCACGTGTCACCAAGAACAACTTTGAATTTCGCCGTGTGATAATCGTCGTTTCGCAACCACCGTGAAAGTATCATGCCTCAGCTTCACGTCGTATGCGCCTCTGAAGATTTCCTCAAGCATTCCTTCCAGCTTTGATGGGTTGATGTTCCTGGTGGAGATCACCGTCTCCTCCCGACGCTGTCGCCTGTGACGACTTGATGGGTACCAGCCAGACTCGTACCAAATGGTCCTGCGGGGCGAATTAGCATTGATATGTCGATGGATGATGACTTCGCCTTACACGTAGGACGACATTGTACCGAGATTGAATCAGAGATGGGGATCGGGGAACTCCGTCACGTATTCGTTACCAATGTTCTCAGAGAATACATATATCACGGTGCTCTCAGGGAAAAGAGATATACCCGTATTTACAAAGAATAGAGGTATATCTTTAGTCCCTGAGGTCTCACGTATATCTGTATTCTCAGAGAACCTTGGTATGAGAATACGTTCAAGAGACGCGACGTTCTGTCGTCAAGCCGTGGAGAATCTTGGGAAACCTGAGCCAGCCTGGAAACACCGGGCAGGTGGGCCGCCTGGGTAGTCCACCCTTTTGAGCATCCCACCGCCACCCTGTGCTTTTGCTGATTCCCGGGCGGGTAAGATGCAGGCAGGTCAGATAGGAAGAGGGTGTGAAACCCGACCAGCCGCATGTACTAACCTCGCGCAGTGGTACCCTGCAGAGTCGGTCAGCAAGACAGCCACTCACATTACGCGAAGACTGTCAGAGGGCTGCATCCAATGTTGTTGGCCACTTTCATGGGGGCTGGTGTGGTAGTACAGAGCCAATGCCAGTATAGCAGACGAATAGGGGACTGTGGATTAGTCAGCTATATTATATACTTAGACCTTATCTATAGCCCTCTATAGCTTAATATACTATATAACTATACTACTACTTAACTATACCCTAAAGTAACTCCTATAAATAGTAGCTATAACTCTATACTATAAAGAGAGTATTATAATTAATATATAATTACTTTATAAGAATAATTTTAACTTAGCTAATATCCTTAAGGTTTTAAAAATATACTCTATTAGAAAAAGCTTTATTATAATACCTCTATTACTTTATATCTATTATACTAATTATTTATAATTATAATTAATAATACTTAAACCTTTATATTATAAAGAAAATATATCTATTTAAAACTTCTTTAATAATAGCTTAACTAACTACTATATCTATCTAGGAAAGTATAATATTATAGTACTACTAACTATTATATCTATTTAAGAAATTATAAAGTATAACTAACTATTATTACTTTATACTTTTAAGTTATTTAACTAAATAACTTTATAAATAATAAATAACTTTAAGCAAACTAAGTATAAATTTTCTTTATAAATAAGTAATCTTAGTAGTTACTTCTTATAATACTACTTTAATTTTAAATAATTTATTATTATAAATACTATAAGTTTCCCTAGCTACTTTATACCTACTTAGAAAGTTAAAGCTAATTTCTCTTTTTACTTTATTCCTTCCTATACTTACTAGCTATACTTTATAGTTTATTTATTTTATTTCCTTATATTACTATATATAGATTAAAAATATTATAGTTTTTATCTAGCTTATTAATAAGATTTACCTATAGATTAAAGGATAATATTAATACTTTTATTAAATTCTTAGTAGAAAGTATTAGTTAATTAGTAGGTAATTTAACTAGTTAAAATTTTAGAACTATTTTTAATAGCTTTAGTAATAATAATCCCTATTTACCCTTTTTTAATAATAAAGAATATACCTTTTAGTCTACTTATTTACTTAATAATAATATATTAAGGGTAGACTTAATAGATTTATATATAAATATAACTATAAAAGTTAAAAATACTATTAAGATAATAAAGCTTATTAGCTTCTCTAATAATAATTATTTTAAAAACTATATCTACTATATTAAAGCTACTACTAAGTAGTTTTAAACTAATAATATAAAAGCTTTATAAATAGTATAAAATACTAACTTAAAGGTAGATAATATTAAGAGTATAATAAATATACTAATCTTTAACTTAGGTATTAATAATAATACTACTAAAAACCTAGTAGATTTATATTTTTAGATTAATAAAACTAAATTATATAATAAACTCTAGCTAAAATACTCTAAAGAATAGCCTTTAAAACTATCTACTTACCTACTAGATAGCCTAGGTAATAATACTAGTTAGCTAAGCCTTTACTACTATAGCTTTAAGTTCTTAGATAATAATAGTACTTTTTACTAACCTTTATATTACCTTTCTTATAAATCTAAGAATAATATTAACTCTATTAGTTATAAACCTCTTAAAAACCTAGTAACTAGCTACTATACTATTTTCTTCTCTACTAATATAAATATAACTTTCTTTTCTTAAACTAAGCTTTAAAAAAAGAAAGTAGATATCTTTAACCTTAAATATAATAACTTAAATAATATTAGTATAGTTACTATTAGTAAAGATTTTATTTTTATAGATATCTAGAGTTTCCTTAATTAACTAGATTCCTTCTAAGATAGAAATAATACTAGTAATATTAAAGCTAATATTATAAGAATATTCTTAACCTTACTATAAGAAATAGTAGTATATTAATAGAATAATAAGCTTACTAGCTAAGCTTACTATAATCTTTATACTAAGAGCTATACTAAGGTTACTATTATTTTAACTAAATACTTTATAATAAAACTAAGCTATACTACTTATAAATTTAATAAGTCTTATTTTACTCTATATAATATTATAGAAGATAAATTTATTCTTTATAAGTTTATTTAAAAGAACCTTTAATATACTTAAGTTATAAGTACTATTAACTATAAGAATATTAATTAGAAGAGAGTAATTAATAAGATCTAAAATAAGATAGATAAGTAAATTTAAACTTATTTTAAGCTACCTATAAGTATATAGTTTTTAATAAATATATAAAAGATATAGAAGCTACTAAGAGTATTTTAGTTAATATTACTAATAGATATTATCCTAAGTACTTTTAATAAGGTAATACTTAATAGACTAATTATTTACTAGTATATAAGTATAATTTATAAAGCTTTACCTATAATAAACTATTATACTATTATTATAATAATTAGGATAATTAAAGTTATTAAAATAATTACTATAACTAAGACTACTATTTTTTTACTATAATTACTTTTAACCTTTTTATTATAACTCTTCTTAACCTTTCTACTACTTTAATAATTATAGTAAATCTTAAAATAACTATAATTATTATCTTAATAATTATAAGTATAATAACTAAGACTATTATTTTTATAAGCTATATTAGAATAATAAGAAGGAGAAATATAAGGGCTCTAAGTATAAGTAGAATTACCTATTAAGCCCTAATAATAAGAAGTATACCTATTATATAACTTCTAATACTAAGGTATCTAATATTAATAAGTACTATACTTCTTTACTACCTAAATCTTCTAAGTAAATATACTAGATTAACTCTCCTACTAATTATTCTAAGTCCCCTTAATTATTATACTTTAATTCTAATAATAACTATATCTATATTATCTTTAATAAACCTAATACTTAATATTATATTTATAAATATATATTTATATTTTATAATAAGTTATTTAAGTATTTTAAGGATATTTATACTATTATAAATATAAAATAAGATAGAAACCTATATTATAATCTAAAACTATCTACTATATAATATCTATTCTAGTTAAATACTTTAAGAATAATATTATAAATAAAGCTTTACCTAAAAATATAGACTCTACTATTATAGAAAAATATATTTATTTATAGATTACTATATAAGCTATTAAAAATAGCTTAAATATAAAGTTATACTTTAACTCTAAAGCTTTATAAGAGTTAATAAATTATAACTTCCTAAAAACTTTAATAATATTACTATTATTAAGTTTAAATTCTATACTATTAGAGATATTAACCTAAACCCTATTATTATCTTAAAACTTACTAAGTAGTTTTTTAATTTATAATAAGTAAGCTAATAGAACTTTAAAAATACTTTAATAAACTACTAAAATATAAGTAGTAAATAATCTCTCTACTAATATACTATTTAGTAATATATAAATTTATCCTTATTAAACTTTAATTAACTATAATAATTATATAATTACCTATTTAGTAAGCTATAACTTTAAAGTCCTTTTATAGTTATTAAAAGGTATTTAATCTAGTAGTATATAAGATTATAATAGATTATAAATATACTCTAGCTTCTAGTAAGACTATATATATTACTATATACTATATAGATTTACCTAAAGGTTATTTCTTTATATTTACCTCTACCTATTCTTTAACTATAAATACCTTAGTAGACTCTAAAAGCTTATATATTATAATTCTCTATAATATTACTAACTAACCTATTAAGGTTAATTATTATCTTTATATTAATACTATCTATAAATATAAGGATTATACTTACTTTACTACTTCCTTAAAGAGAGCTATAAAGGTACTAGGAATAGTAATAGTAATTAGTATAATAATACTTATAACTCTACTAACTATTAACCTTATTATTAGTAATATAAAGCTTAATCTTACTTTATAGGTAGTTTTACTTAAAGATTAAATAGTAATAAATATTAAATTTAAACTTATACTAGATTTAGTTAAAGTCTCTAAAAGTAAGAACCTTAATACTTAATCTCTAAATAACTATTTTAATATAAAATCTTCTAATATACCCTTATAGATATAATTTACTATATTATTAATAATAAGGTAATAGTAATAGATCTTAACTTAGATTAACTTTTATCTAAGTTTAATTAAGTTAATATAGATTATATAATACCTCTTTATAAATTAATAGAACTTAAAATACCTAGTAATATCCTAATATTATTATAAAGAATAATATCTATATCTATACTATTAACTTTAAAAGATATAGTATTTTTAAAAAGTTATATTTAAGTTTCTTAATATATAGAAATATAAAACCCTATTAATATACTTAAGGACTAGATAATAAAAGTTTCTCTACTAGATAATAATATACTAAGCTAAATTATCCTTATTATCTAATAACTTAAAGAGATAAGAAATTTATTAATTAAGTTTATAATAGCCTTTAATAAAGAGAATAAATAAACTTTACTAATAATATATATCTTTTTTTAATACTAGTCTTTATAATATAGTAAAATATTTATAAAGTAGAGAAGGGATATATAATAGTAGACTTTTAGCTACTAAATAAGTAGGTAGTTCCTAATAACTACTTATTACTACTTTAAAAGGATATTATTAATTCTCTTTATAGTAAAATATATATTATAGTTATTAATATTACTACTTTCTTCTTTTAGTTTCTAATTTACCCTATTTATTAAGATTAATTTATAATTATAAGTTATTATAGTCTAGAGTAGTCTTAAGTTACTTTAATAGATTTTTAGAACTCCCTAGTATATATATAATATTTTATAGATTACTTACTATATAAGTTTTATAACTTTTACTAAGCCTTTATTAATAACTTAATTATTTTCTTTAATATCTTTAAAGAGTATATTAAGTATTTTAAATAAATACTAGCTTTATTTAACTATTATAGAGTTTTCCTTTCCCTAACTAAGTCTTATATAGAATACCCCTTTATAAAGCTACTTAGATTCTATATTAATACTTTTAGTTAAACTATAACTAAGAAGTATACTAAAGCTTTCTATAAAATAAAGTTTTCTACCCTACTTAAAAACCTTAAGACCTATCTTAATACTATAAGTTTTCTTTATATAATAATTCTATATTATATATAGCTATCTAAGATACTTTAATACTATAAGGTTATACTATTAACTAAAGACTATAAAATTAATTAACTTATTAATAATAATAAGAGTAAGTATTAGGCTTATATATATTATACTTACTATAATTCTATATTAGAAGAGATTAAAAGCTTTAAGGATCTTTAAAAGTATATCTATAAGGAATTTTAAATCTATTATATAAACCTATATAAATAGTTATTTCTTTAGATAGATAGCTACCTTTAGTATAAATTTAGAGTAATAATATTTTAACTTAAATTTAACTTTATATAGAAACTAGGTAAATATATTTCTACTTATACTATTTTTCTTATTACTTTTCTAAGTTATTACTTAACTAAAGCTAAAACTAACTATAAACTTTTAAAATAAAAGATTACTTACCTTATCTAGCTATAAAATACTTATATATTCTTATTTTCTCTAACTACTATAAGCTTATAGTTATTTTTACTAATTATAATACTATTTAAAGTATTATTAATAGTACTTATCTTAGTATTATATCTATAGATTATACTAATTAATAGCTAATTAATATATTTATTTACCTTATAAAGTATTAGTTTAATATTTACTACTTTACTAATTACCTTAACTTTATACTAAATACTTTATCTTAACTAGCTATTAAGAGTAATAAGACTACTTATTAATAGGATAATCTAAATACCTTAGATATAACTTTAAATAATCTTTAAAAGTACTTATAATAATAGTAATAATAATAATTTAATCTTATATCTTTTTAAAGTAGTTATATTAAATATTATATATATCTACTTTACTTAGGGGTATTAAAATAATATTATTTATATTAGAATTATTAAGAGCTTAGTTATATCTAACTTAACTAGATATAAACTAGTTACTTACTAGTATAATAAAGATATTATCTCTACTTTAAAGCCTAGCTACTATTTTATCTTATATAACTAGCTTCTATATAATATTAATTAGAAAAATACTAAATAATTAGTTATATTATATCTACTAATAATAGAGTTTCTATATAATACTTATAATAATAAGTACTACTTTAGTAGAGTAAATAATATATACTTTAGATAAAGTATACTAGTAAAAAGTATTACTTAATAATTACTACTTATACTATTATTATTAGTATAGTACTTAAAAGAAAAATAATTAATAACTAATTAATAACTTATAACTAATTTAAGCTCTATAAGAACTAATATATATAATATTACTAGACTTTATTATTAGACTCTCTAAGATTTTATTAATTAGTATACTATAATAGTTAAAGGGATTTAAAACCTTTAATTTACTAATACTAGTTATATATAAAACTTCTAAATATATATTACTAATTCCTAATTATATAACCTACTTAGCTAAGTAATAAAGTATAATATTAAATTAATAGCTATTACTAAATAACTAATTCTACTTTTAATCTATTATCTTAAACTAAAATACTAAGTTTACTTTTTACTTCTAAATAGGTATATAGAAGAGCTTTAGAACTTAATTACTTATAACTATAACTTATTACCTATAATTTAATAGTACTTTAAATAAAAACTAAAATATAAAGGTAGTAATCTACTATTATACTACTAAATACCCTAATAAACTATAAATAGATATTTTATCTACTTTATAGTAGAACTTAAATAAAGCTTATTAATACTTAATTAATACTAGTCTTTATAAGTTTCTATTTAGGTTTAAGATTTCTTCCTATTTAAATACCTAATTAATATTACTTAAAAGCTATTAAATATTTAATTTATATAAGAATATATATAATAAAATATATAACTAGCTATAAATATTATAGCTTTAAAATCTAAGAGACTTTATAATACTAAATACTAATAAGAGAAATTTAAAGTTAGTAATAAAGTTTAGCTTTATATAAGTAAAGCCTATAAACCTCTATTCTATTAAAATATTAAAACTTAACCTTTATATAAAGAACTATTTACTATAATATAAAAAGTCTTTATACTTATTTATAAGTTAAACTTTAAAACTAGTAATTATAATACTAATATATAAGTTTACTTTATAGTTAGTATCTAATACTTAAGTTAATATACTACTTATAATAATCTTTAAGTAATTTCTATTTAAATCTAGTCTAATATACTATAAAAAGTTAGATAATTTTACTAAAGAGGACTTATATAAAGTAAAATATATTCTTAATAAGAAAATTAAGTACTATAATAGAAGTAACTCTCTATAATACCTAGTCTATTAAAAAAGTTAGTTTATTTAATATAATTACTAGAAGATATTAGCTAAACTAGCTAACTATATAAAATTAGTAAAAATATATAAAGCTATTTATTTTAAACTTACTATAAGAACTATTAATAAGATAATTTTAGCTTTAAAAAAGTAAGGTAGACTAAGAAAGGATTTCTAGTCTAGACTATTACTAACTAAACTATTACTAGAAACTTATTAATTATAATAACTTAGTAATTAGAAGTAATAAGGATATTATAATACTTTTTTATACCCTAGTACTTATAGTAGATAAATAAGGGACTATAGATTAATTAGCTATATTATATACTTAGACCTTATCTATAGCTCTCTATAGCTTAATATACTATATAACTATACTACTACTTAACTATACCCTAGAGTGACTCCCACAGCCAGCCGGGTATACAATATTCAAGGCAACCCAAATCTGCCATCCGACGTGGACCAAAGAAATGAAGCTTGCCGCCCCAAGGACACTCACTCGGGCGTTGGCCCCCCACCCCTTGAGGTCAGCGCCTCCTTGTGTTGGCGCGATATCACCCACGCTGCGCAGCTGCTGCCTTGGTCATTCAATCAGGGGCAGTTGCCTTACCGCAGATGCATGAGAGTGATGTCGCTTACGAGAGTCAACGCACCTCAAGAATATTGTACGTGGCCTATTTCAAGGAAGCCCCCCCCCCTCCGACACCCTTCCCCTGTGACCCCTCGATCGACCCACCAGGACTGAGGAGAGACCTAAGTAGGTGGCTTCCCCATGGTGCTCCGGTGACCGAATGGTCGGTTGTGCTGCGCGGGGGATGCACTAGTGGATTATCTGGTGCAAGCCACCTGTTCGCAGGCGATGGATCGTTACCGTAGCTCTCAGCCTTTGCAATAGACCAAAAAAATGCCAGTGGGCTGATGAAGACCTTCTTGTTACTGCATTTTCTAAATTCATCCACGGATGGGAGGTGCGGCTCGGCTTTATGCAGCCGAGAAGAGAAATCGTTTGTATAGGATATCATTCATATAGGTTTACACATCTCACCCTGATTGAATGAACTGTCAGTGCTGAACATCGAGAATCCCTGAGTTCTTTCGTGCACTGGTCTGTTAATTTTCAACGCTACGTCCCTATACCCGAGGCACGTTTTGTGCCATAGTCCATAATTATGCGCAAGGTAATTGATCCCTGCAAGCCCCTTTCATGCTTTTGTACGACTACGAGGCACGGTGTGCCATCTTGAGTACTCACATGACTGCAGGGTCCATCATCGGTTCAGCAGCCTCAGACTGGGAAGGCAAACACCGATCCCTTTAGTGATTCGAAGCAATTTTTGAACCCGGAAAGTCCAAGCAGTGGCCGCCGAGTTTCCTTTTCTATACCCGAGGACAGCCCATGTCATAGTCCCAAGGGCGGACCGTCCATGAGCGACAATCCCTTCACGGATTCTCCGACATATCATTCTCCGCAAATTACCATAAATCGAATCCCATCTTATTCAACGGCGTCTAGCTCTACCCGGACCCTCCCCCTGAGGTCTCAGCTGCAAAGTTGCTTTCGTCCCTCGGAATATGGTACAAGTATGCGACTTGATTTCATGCGAAACGGTTCATTGATGCCAATATCCGAGAGCAGAATGATTTAGAACATAAACGCTTTCTAGATTCCCAGACCTTGTCTTCTCTGTTCAAACATATGCCAATGTGCTAACAATTTCGAAGGAGTAATAAAAACCTTCCTTCCCAGGAGTGCTGTCGATGATCTGATCGACAGGCAAAGCGTCGAAGATTACTGGGAAGCCCTCGAACAAAGACCGACCAAGGAGCCGTTATCTGATGTGTTGGACTATGTATTTGGTACACGGAATGCCCGATTCGTCTTTGTCATCATCGTCTTGATGGGGGAGCCTTCATTGCTCGGTCACCTTATGCAAGATCGTGTGTGCGACGACGATTTACCCCTTTCTCACGTCGAGGTACAGGGTGCAGACTCCCAATTTGGGAGGAAGAACAAAGACGGTACGATTGTGCCTGTAGACTGTTTCACGACATGGTCAGCCGCCCAGGTCAACTATTTCGGCCAGTTGCAAAGGCAGGTCAAGGCTGCGGTTCTGGAGAACTGGCCGATCCAGCTTCGAGTCGCTGAAGTTCCCAGTCACAGTATCTTGCCTTTGATGAAATGTAAAAGTATCCATTACGGAAATTCAGAGGTCTTTCGAGTGGAAGTCCATCATGCGCATCATCGATTTAAAGATAGCACAAAGGTATACTCATCAACCTCTTTTCAATCCTTCTCATACGGGCTAACGCGAAAAAGCCGGCAACTGACAGAGAGAACACACCCTTTGCTTTGAAGGTCCTAGAGGCGAAGGATGAGGTCGCCTTTAAACTGGAAGTCAAAGCACTAATGAAGATCAGGCGCAATCAGCACCTGGTCACTGCAGTAACAGCTTTTAAATATCAGGACAAGTATCACCTGCTGTTTAATTGGGCTGAAGGGGGAACACTGGCAGAGTTCTGGAAGAAGCGAACTCCAAGGCTGACACACGACTCGATTTGCTGGCTCGCCCAACAATGTCACGGTCTGGCAGATGGTTTGTGTGGGATTCACAATGCCCAGATATCGGTTCAAGAACTGGCAGATGTTGATCCTCAGCACGAAACACTCAACATAGAGGCGGATGCAGAGTTGGAGGGCCACCGTGACGACAAGATCCATGGAAGGCATGGCGATATAAAACCGGATAATATCCTTTGGTTCAGCGACGAGGAGAATGAGTACAAGTGCGGCGTGCTCAAAATCACCGATTTTGGCGTAACTGCCTTCCACAATGCAAAAACGACAAAGCAACCGGCCAAAGCCGTACCAAGGACGATTACATACGCGGCACCGGAAATTGAGGTTTCGCACGAGGAAGATGAGCCGCTGGTGTCACGCCCATTCGATGTGTGGTCACTTGGATGTGTCTATCTGGAGTTCATAACTTGGATACTTTTGGGTAGCGAAGGAGTGCTCGAGTTTGAGCAACGCAGAATGGACGAGAAGGTCACCCGGAAGAGGTTCCAAGAGGACAGCTTCTACTCCATACACAGAGGTGGACGCTTCAATCCTTGGTCAAGAGATTACGGCACCGTCAAGACGAGCGTAGTCTATGTGAGTGCTGAAGTCTACCAATGTTTTAAGCGTTGAAACTTACTCTTTGTAACCAGTGGACGGACACATTGAGACAGCACGAACACTGTACTCCATTTCTCAAAGATTTCCTGGATTATATTCAAACGAGGATGCTCGTTGTCAAGACGAAAAGAGAAACCAGCGCCATTGTCCGGGCACAATTGCGTCGCATGCTGGACACCTGCCAGCATGATCGTCAATACGCCGTATCCCAGGCTTCGATACAAACTGGACCCCAGAACAGGGATTCTGTACAGCTTGCAGGGTCGAAATGGAAAAGGGCGGTGAGATTTCTGTGTGGCTAAGGCTGATGATACTCTACATATTCCCAGACCCAAGGGCCGCGAACGGACATCCTCTTCCTAGTAGAACTACCTCATCGCATCTAATGCTTCCCCAGATTGCTCATAGTGGTTCCTCCCATTGTCTATGATCTCCTGAAGCTCGGCCTTGAGGATTTGTCAGTACTCAGGGTCTACATCGTTGTCATAGACCCAAGTGACATTAAGTGCACTTACCTGGGTGAGCAGCCTGGTGACACGGATAATGCGTTGCTCTTGAACCACCTTCACTCAAGTTAGTGACTAGACTCACGAAGTTCATTTGTTCTCGGGCAATCTCAAAGTCACACAAATATGGGAGGTTAGACGTACTTTGACCGGCTCCCAGCCTTCCTTGCCAAGGATTCGATCAAGGTCTCTCTCCATTGGGTCGTCGGAGAGGTATCGCAGTGGCAATGTCTGCTCGAACCATTCCTTCGGCATCGTGTGGTTGTGGGATGATCTCCAAAACTGAGCCTTTTTGAAAAGGTTTCCAATCATTGAGCCCGAATCAGATACGGTCCCAGATGAGCGAGCTTGGGTCATGGTGTCTGCTTCAGATGGAGGCTTTCTTATAATTCGAGGATATTAGAGTCCAGATGAGAAATGCGTTTCGTGCACACCCACATGCTTTCCATGTAGATAAAATCCCCAGGCAACCGTGGCGCGCTTACTACTTTGAAAAGGCACCGGCTAAGGCAGACTCACTTCTGACCGCCACGTATCAGGAGCTGCATATGCAGGAATGTGGTGGGTGGTATGCCACTCATACTATCTCTTGCCTGCATATGTCTAGTCCCCCACTCCAATGGTTTTCTCCACTCTGGTCCTGCAATTCTTCTCGGGGGGCGGAGTCGGATGACCACTTGGCACATAATTGTGCACATCATCAATCTTAGACTAACGCAGCCTTCTCCCGACCTCGAGTCTCGCAGGCTTGTGGGTGTCACGGCAGATGCTGCGATATAAACTGAGTTCAGGAAGTCAGCACTACCGTTTCCCCTCAACGAGGCGCAATGGTGAGGCAGCTTCGCTCACCGAAAACTTAAGTGCTCTAGTGATATCGTCCCCCAACTGTGTTCAAGTCTCTCTCTGGCGCCACCCTCATTGAGTATAATCGGCTTGCGTCCAGTGATTTCTCTCTTTACTGTTGCAGGTCTCACGTAGTAGCTTTGCCTTCGTTTCAAAATATGGAGTGGATTCAAGACGATTTCCTCCTCGGGAAAGAGGACTTAGGGGTTCTGAGTTTCCCAACTGAGCCCAAGCAGAGCACCATTGTTGTCATTCCTGGGGGCCTTGACGTAAGTATTCACCATCAACAACCTGGAATCTTGCATTAGCTCACTGTTTCGAAGGAGGTCAGTTCAACAACAAAGATATACCCCGACCTTGTATCGCCGGGCCAATGGCACGAATGTCTGGATTCAATCCATGAGGTGAGTCACAACATCTCACATACATATATTTTGTAATGCTGGTACCGTCTATGAGGCATTTATACTGGTGGTTTTAATTAACGATGCCAAGCGAAGCGAAAGGTCTCCGCAGAGAAACGTCACAATATTGTGAGTAGTTCTTCAATTTGGATCGATAGCATAGTACTTCACAGACTTCCACACATCCTATTAGACCTTCCCGTGTTCCTGGACAATTGAGTCTTTATCATACTTGAGATAAATCACTCATCTCTCAGTGAGAGGATACTCAACCAAAGATCCGAACAAGTTGCGTGAGGATGGCCAGGCCAATTATTGTATGAGAAACTGACAGCACGGTATCAAAACAGGTTCGGCGGCAGGACGACAAGCAGACTTGGAGGTAACGAAGTATCCAAATTGCCTTTCGGACGAAATCTTTGCCCAAGAATCGTCTCCACCTTTCAAGTTCACCGATCAATTGCCAGAGTGATCAACCGCAATACCACTGCCGCTTGTTGTGTAACATCCACACGAGACCCGGATACCGGCGGAGAATTACAAAGTAAGTAATTATGATCGCACTGACAACCCAATTGCTAACATACGGACCCGCACGACAGTCTACAACTGCCGTTCATCTGCTGAATGGAAAGAGGACATGGCACTGTCCGTGACATACTCACATGACAACAAGTCAACCAAGGCGGTTTTCTACGGCTGTACCGAGTCCACCCGGGACGCGATACTTCGACGCCTGAAGAAGTGCAACTACGTCGTCTATCACCCTCTTGCAATCCCCGCACTATTTTGTGACATCGAGCGAAAGCGACAATTTGAACTAGTGGGACCGATCACCAAGAAGCTGAGCGACCGAGCGCTGAAAATCGCCAAGCCACAGCGCCCTGGCGGCCCCTCCTTGAGATTCACTCGTAGTAATTCTACGGCATCGACGCAGGGAGCGGGGAATGAGGAGGAATCCGAAGATCTCATGGCATTGTGGCTCGAGGCTAGTGACCTAAAGAGGGGTTTACAGAGCTGGAAGCATGAGCTTGGAAAGTTAATCGCCCATTCCGACGAACTCGCACAAGATAGACTGCACAGACGCTCTGAAGGCTCCAAAGACCCCGAACAGCGACTTTTTATGGATGCTGGAAAGCGAATCCGACAACGCTTATTGGAGTTGGAAGGAGAATATGATCAGAAGATCAGACAATGCACCGATATTATAGACGGTATGGTGCTAGCTGCACAACTGGTCCGTGGCTCATTTCCCTTCATTAATTGACATTGCCCAGCCTAGGCGGCCAATCTGATTGAAACAACTCGGACTGATCACAAGACTTGCAGGAATGGAACAATATTGGACACGAGGATACGCAGACCAATCTCAGCATATCGAATACGAACATAGATATCGCCAAAGCTACTCAAGCTGATTCCCGACAGATGAGATCGATATCCGTGCTGACGATGGTGTTCCTACCAGCTACTTTTGTTGCCGTGAGTCTCGAGTCTTGGGCTCCCTGGCATAGAAGCCTTTTTTGACTAATTTACACTATCTAGACGGTCTTTTCAATGACCTTTTTCAACTGGAGCCCTGATCAAGGCGAGAAGATCCTGTCTCCGTGGTTCTGGATTTACGTAGTGATTACTGTTGCCTTCACTCTCGTGACTATGTGTATTTGGCTCATTTTTAATCGAAGGATCTCTAAAGCCAGGAAGCATGACCTGGAGAGCGGGTCAATAATCTCGGGCACAACTATTCATGCCTCTGAACAGACTGATATGGGGGAAAAGGAGACTGTGGCTAACCCCCTCCGAAGACTGATGACCCATACATCAAGCTGGGGAAAAGGGCACCTCAATAGAGGTGCGCAAGTGGAGCCGGCTCAAGCATGCTCATGATCAAAGGATGGACTTGTAGGATGAAGCCCAAAGCCGGTATTGGAACTGGCAAGTCGAGAATGACTAATACAAATCGGTCTGCTTGTTTTATTTTACAGCGCCATTGATTTACAGCTGAAATTCTTTGATTTCTTCAAAACCTATGGCATCGCATGAAGCGTATGCAGAAGACTTAGATACAAAATAGCATAGCGGGGAGTACAGCATGACGGCAGGCGAGGACGGGAAGCAAATGATATGAATTCTGGGGCTTCTAGGTCCAACACACCAAAGATATTGAAATTCACCCTCTCCAGGTATAGAATATGTGAAAATCCTCAAGTTTCCGGTCATTTGAAAAATACATAAGCTATGGCTACCAGCTTTACTGGGTCCGGGATACACCATCTTGCAAACGGAAATTTGCAAAGAAGACCCGTGAAACATGCTGTCAGAAGGCATAAGACCTACTCAGGGTCGACATGAGAGGAGTCACAACCCTAGCGCCAAACAGTAAGTTGACCATCGCATGATCATTAAAGCTAAACAGGATCGACAAATCGCTGTTCGCCCTTCTACTAGTGGGCTAAAATTAAGTACTAGCTGCCTTCTAAAAAGAAGCAAAGATATTATTATACCTAGTGACTTAGCTTATAATCGTAAGCTTGCCTATATAACTGGTTTCGTTTCTATTCCGTATACAGCCGAAGCCATAACCAAAAAAGAAAAAAGTGCGGTGACGCGGGATCGAACCGCGGACCTTCAGATTTGATACCGAAGTTAAGACTTCAGTCTGACGCTCTCCCAACTCTATGTTCAGGTTAGTACAATGTGTTTTTGTGTGTTGATTCAATGTTGTTACTTACGAGCCATCCCCGCAGTTGTTGTTTTCAGATCCAAAAAGCTTTATTATATAATCCTAATGAAACATCAATGAGATCCCCTCGGTGATATTTGATGGCTAGCATGTCTAACTCGACACATCAATGTCTTAGGCTATACCTCTGTTTATCTTACCCTTGAAATGTGATCTTCTAACACTTTGTCCTTAATACCTTAGAAATTAGTATAGATGTTTATATAAGGTGTAGACACAGTGCTTCTTGACGTGCATATTCTTCCTAATCTTCTAGATACTTAAGTGTTCTTCTTAAATTTACATAGAGTAAGACTTAATTAAAGAGATCGGAAATTCGCACAGTAAAAAACGGAAGGTACACAGGTACGTTCTTTACTTCTACGCTATAGCTAATTAGAGCGCTCTATTCAACTAACCACACCACCCACCTATAGTGTTTTTTACACCTAAACCAGGTGGAAAGCCCCTATTAGGGCCCTGGGAGCTATTTATCTAGACCTTCTGGCCTCTAAGTAGAGTAAAGGGGGTCCCCTGCTACGCAGCCCCCCCCCTTGCTTACAGTGCTACGCGCCTCCGGCTCACCCCCCCCCCTGCGTGGCCTACGGCCGTGCTCCTGGTAATAGGGGTTTAGGTTTCAAAAGTAAGCTAATCAGCTTACAACTTTTCTAACCCATAGTGCAAGTAACTTCTTATTCACACATACACGTTCATAGACTATTCTAGATGAATAGTATATATATAACCTTCGGTATAATAAGACCCTCTAGTATCTTAACTAGGAGGACTCCTATAGCTAGAAGAATAAGTGAGAAGCTGTCTAACGGGATAAGTATTTAGAGGTAGGGCTTACGAAGCTAGTACTCGTTAGCTTCCGAAGTGACGTTCTATAGTCGTCGCTGCTAGTGAGGAAAGAAGTAGTAAAATACTAGGGTAGAAGAAATAATAGGGGTAAGTAGAAGCGATAATAGTAGTATATGTATAGTGATAGATATGTGTAGTTAATGACTGTGTATTGTTGTTTTGTATGGTGAATGGGTGGTGCAAAAAAACGATGGCGCACAGGGGGTGCACTCGTACCTGTGTACCTTCCGTTTTTTGCTGTGCGAATTTCCGATCTCTAATTAAACAATAGAACCATTCCTTACACTGAGAACGAGAATGTACTTAGAAGGGAAACGGACTGGCGGACTGTGGAAATCAGCAGAGTATTGTTTCGGTTGCAGCCGTGGCGGGTTTTGAGAAGCTTATAATGTTGTTTACTCGTCACGCCATATGTTCTGGCTGGCCTCAGAGTTTTCTAGGGGACAAAAATGTAGAAATTGTACGAGAACTCTTGATCTGGACCAGGCTATCATTGCGATCATGCCCAGAGCACGTAATGTTTCTCAGCAAACTCGTGGGGATGGCTGCCAGCAATTAAGGCGGGTGATCGGCAGTCATCTCACCGAACTAAGGTGTCTGATATTTGCTCTGCAATCAGAGCTTCACACCTAGTGTGAGAAAATGTTCTGGAGTGATGAGGGGCCTACATATACTTAGGTATCTGGAAAGCTCTATGGTCTAGTGACCAGCAACAAGACTGGGGGTGACCGAAGAGCTCATTTTCACCGGCAAGAATTCAGCTTACGAGATTCCGGTATCTTGACGAATTCGCAAATCCGAACAGAAAACGATAAGATGTCATATGCAGGGTGGGCATCTGGTCAAGACCAATGCTTATGGCGCTGCAACTGCTTCAGTAAGCATCGAGGCTCGGGTAGAACTAGGAGATGTTCGAGACTTGATGACTTTATCATTGACTGATACCACCTCAGCACATTCTCACCCATAGCAAAAGATCTCTCTCTCACTATGCGACAGGCCATCACGGCAGGCTCGGACCTGTGCTTGAGTTAAGTCGTCCTACCACATCATCTCGGGCAGATTGTCGCCCCGAAATTAGAGCCACGCCCTAGAACCTCATTCTGCTTGTCGTTGCATTATGCCAGAGGGCCCTAATTATAAGTGTCTTCTCGAGTCTCAAATGATCAGGGATGTAACCAGTAGGGCGCAGGCGAGTGGACGGAGCAGATGAGCGTTCAGATATGACTCACAACAACACGAAACCACCGGCCATCACATCAACCAGCAACTACTCAGTCGTCCTAGACACCTCACAGAGAGGAGACAGCCTCCCCATGTCTCAGCTCCCGTGCCCCCACACCACCATCACCGCCACCCACAGTCTTCCTCCAGGGCAGGCCGCCCCCCGGCCATCGATGCCCACAGTGTGAGCAAAGGTGCATCAAGGTTCGTCCGGCCGTAGCAGCCCCGCACGCATCTTCCGGTACATGAGAGAGCAGATTCCGCAGAGACGATTGGTGCCTTAGCTAGTCAGTCTCGTCCAGCCCCTTCCGCGGTAGTTCTCACGGGAGACTTGGGGACAGGTGTGAGTGCGTTTGGTGGTAAGGTTCGGCCTAGATGTAATCACTATCTCGAGACGAAAAGTACCCAGCAAAATTGTCAGTGAACAGAGAAGGTATATCTGGTCAGCTCGAGACCAAGAAGCCTCCGCTCTGAGATTTGGGGGTTGGAGGAGTGTGCCTTCCCCTCCGTCCGTGATGTGTGACAATACTTGCGCTTCTCTCTCACTTGTTCAGATTGCCTTGATCCATGATTAATGGGCGAGATTTAAAATTTGAATTTGAATTGACCGTAAGCTAGGAAGGAATTCGCATCTTGAACGCGTAGAAGCTTTTCTTTCGTCCAACGTTTTGAGGGGGCTGCCTCATACAAGACAGCCGTCATACTATCTCCAAGAAACGGAAGACATCATCCATGAATAGCAGTATATGACCGACTTCTTCATATTATTTACAAATTAGAGCTTTCGCTTCTGTCGAAAGCATCCGGGGGATCCGTGACGGCTGGGCTGCCCATTTGAGACTGTGCCAGGAGCCAGAAAGGTTGGGCCCAGCCACCTTCACCGTGCCTCGAGCATTCGATTCCGATACCAATTTTGATTGTTGTTTTGAGCAGCTGCTACATCACCCTCACGTCTGTGTTCTGGAAAAATTATCCCAGCGCCAACCTGGTGGAGCATTCGTTCCCCAGCTCAGGTCAGGTATGGGATGCTACAGCTACCAGATAAGATGCGCCGACATGACCAACCCACGTGCAGCGCCAAGTCCAACAACATAGAACAAAGTAGCAAATCATTAACTTGCAAGTGGACACCATCCGCGCTGGACACCTTTAGAGGTTTAGCATAAGCTCAAGGGGTGGGAAAACAGAGCGCTCAGGATCCCGGCCAGCACAGTATTGGCAAATATCCCATCCCACGCTGTAGCATCGCAGTCATCCCACCCACATCCCTGCGAGGCTTGGCGCGGCGCTGGTCCCAGCTGTTCGGGAACCCCTAACGGTAGGAATAGCCGCATCCGGAAATCCTTTTTTTTTCACCCCTTGTCTCATGACGCTAGCCAATGTGCTTTGGCCCATACCTGCTGGTGTGGAAACCTTCGCTAAAAAGCTGCTCGCTTGCCTGGACGATCTCCTCCTGCGATGGTCGACTATTGCTGCTCAGTTGCGCGGCCCGGCACAAGTGGGTGTCGTCCCACAACATGCGGCAGCAAAACCTGGCAGTCGAGCCAATTGCTCCACGGGGAGGCCAGGAGGGCGGCCTTGGTGTCTGGAGAAACTTACTCATGGGCTACCTGCGGGCGAGTATCTCCGGAGGCTGGTGGTGCATAGGATAGACACATGGATGTTTTCTTCGGCCGTAGAATCGTGCAGCCGCGTGTGATCCGTGGATGGAACGGAGAGCCGTCGTACAGTCGTTGCGTCGCACCGACACTTTTTTGCTCGGCTTTCGGAACTGCGATATCGGCAGCCGCCAGCCGTTGTCAATTGACTGGTCATGCTCGGTCTGCTGTTCCTTTTCAAGTTTCTGTGCACATGATGCCAAAGTGTTGGCTATGGATACGAAAAGACGAAATCCTTGGCTTCAGTCCTTCAGGAAGTTGCATTCAAGGCCTGGAATTTAGCATCGCCAAAGTCAGGCGTTTGTTATGTAAACTGTGGAGACTCGAACTGAGAGTTACAGTTTTGGCCAGTCACCGTGAGAGCTGGCGCGTGTAAGTCGAGCTCGCACATGCAAGGGCCGTCACCGGCGGAACTAAACGCCCAAAATTGGCACAGTAATAGTTCTCTAGCTCCGACTGTTTGAAATCCAATGCTCACGTAATTCATTGATTATGCCACGCACCCTGCGACCTCCTGATGCCACACGCAATTGCGCAACGACTTAGCTCCTGGCGGCCGCGGCCGTTCCAGGTTTGCCAGTGAGAAGCACAGTCGATGCAATTTCTGTTGGTAATTGCATCACAGACATCAGGCCAACGTTGGTGCCAACATGGAAGGATCAACGGCGGGCTGGGCTGGCTGGACCACAAGACGCCATCTTGCGTATCAGGGGATCAGGGGACCGCCAGTATATGCGCCAACCGCCCGAATCTTCTTTGTTGACACGTGCCCCGTGCCTTGGATTATGGAAGCCAAGTTGAGTGGCTCCTTTGGAAATCTGACAGCCCGACAGCCTCGCAGATGCCGGGCCTGTCAGTTGAAAAGGCCTAGACTTGTCGTCCTGGGCAAAGGGCAAGGAGGGGCGTTGATCCCTGCCCTGTCGAGTCTTTCAATGTTGGGGTTGGTGACCCGCCAGCCGATGATCCACTGGCGCAGATGCAGGGATCGCTCTTTGTGAGTTGGAGGAACGAGAACCTTGGTCTCTTGACCGTGCACGCCTTTTCGGCGAACGGCAGGGCGTCGACCTCTTTTTTGTCCCTGGTTGCATGGCTAGACGTACGGACATCCGCATCCGATTCGCACTGCAATCAGAGCATTGGCAGGCTCTATGTTGGACGGCGGTCACGATGATATTGACAAACTATTGGTGCTTGACACGTCACAGTCAAGACAAATAAATTTGAGAATGGACGAGATCTGGATCTGATTCAGATCTGGTCTTGGTACAGTAAAAGAATATTACTGTACCCGTCGTCAGACACGCTCCGATGACTCCCACCACCCGGGCCGGGTCTTGGAGCTTGGCAATGGTGCAAGACGAATGGGATGCACACCGCAGGCTAGTCACCTCCAGCTATCATCCATATCCGGGTCGGCAGACGCCCTTCAACCCGCAACAAGTGATCGATCCTCTGCTGCCACACCTCCTTGCTCCTCAGGGCGGGCATGGATGCCAACCTGCCGCACCTGTGGTTCGACCAGCCTGACCAGGTGGCTGGACTAATAAATAAGCTACCAACGCCCTCCACATAACATGCTCCCCCAGACAGCCAGGACAGTGCGGAGTGGTCCACCGCCTAGCTGATTTCATCCATACCAGACCAGGCCTGCCCAATCTGCCCCTCCGTCTCGCGTCCCCTTACCGTACACGATTTCTGGACGCTTTACTACGTCGGAATGACTCAGATAATCTGAACTTTCTTTCATTTCCAATCCAGTCCAGAGTCGTCACCATATGTCAGCTACTCTCAAAACCTCTCCTCCCCTTGTTTCATGCGCAATTGCGTCCTGCACCCGGCCAGTCGTATAAAGCTCGCCGTCAGCCGTTGTTGCCACTTGAAGATGGTGCCTGCTGTCCCTGTCATTGGCAGTTTCTCAAGAAAGGCTTCCCAAGAGACTGTTCCACTTTCACCTTGAATTATCAACGGCGACCTATCAGGTCACGTCGCCCGTGAGGTCCACATCACCACCGTTTGAAGAGGCCTTGCTACTTCTGAGCTGCGTTCGCGCACGTTGGCTCAGTAATCATTTATCCCCACACGCATCTACACAAAGCGTACTTCTGTTGACATAATCTTTCTCGCCTTCCACATGCCTGCGAGGACGAGCATGTCGACCAGCCCTAGCGAGGCCAGCTCCTCCCTGTCGGCCCATGCCAGGAAGATCGGCTTTCCCAAGTCCGACATTCAGATCCACCTCAAGAACCACTTCAAGACCAAGACATACACATCGTCTTCTGTTGTGTCCGGGGATGTCACCATCAGCACCCAGAGGGACGTGCGGTTCGACAGCATCGAGATCATCCTGCTCGGCTCTGCAAAGACCAAGACAGATGGCTATAGTGCCCCTCATGAGTCCACATACACCTTCTTGAAACTGATCATGCCCATCCCGGAGTCGGTGTATCCAGTACCGCGGGTACTCGAAGGCTCGAGGACCCTGAGCGTCCCCTTCCATTTCGTTCTGCCCAACTTCCTTACCATCGGCGCCTGCACACACAAGGTCGAGTCTGACCACGTCAAGGGCCAGCACCTGTGTCTGCCACCATCAATGGGCTCTTGGGCGAGAGGAAATTGGGAGAAGGACGACCTCTCCCCCCAGATGGCGGACATCGAGTACACCATTAGGGCCCGGGTCTGGAAGCAGCCGGAGCTGCAGGCGCGGCCCATCAAGATCATGGAATCTGTCAAGTCGATCCAGGTCCTCCCTACTTTCCCCGAAGACGCCCCGCTGAGCATCACCAAGAACGACCGCCTGTACTGCATGAGCAAGACCAAATCCATCCGCAAGAACCTGCTCTCGACGAAGCTCGGCAAGCTCACCGTGTCCGCGGAGCAGCCCAGGGCCATAATGCTCCGACCAGACGGACAACTCTCGACCGGCACCACCGCCCAGATCGACCTCAAGTTCGAGCCCGCATGCGCAGGCACGGCGCCGCCCAAGGTCACAGCAGTCTCGTCCAAGATCACGGCCCATACCTACTTCTCAGCCGGGCCCATCAGCTCCCCGCCCAACATGGGCGACTTCACCAAGCCGGGCATCTCAGACCGCCGCGGCGTCTACTCGACATCCGTCAACCTCCCCACGACGGCACCGTCCCCCGAGACCCAGACATGGACCGCGCAACAGGCCCGCCGTGACTCGGGCTACTTCACCGACACGGCGCCCGAGAACACGGCATCAGAGGGCGAGGAAGACGACGACAGACAGCGCAGCCAGCAACGCCGGCGCCGCACGTCAACCACCATCGCAAACCTGGTGCGGCCGTCGAAGCAGCAGCCGCAGCAGAGCCAGTCCCCACCACGTCCCTCCTCCTCCCCCGTCTACCACACCTCCACGACGCACGTACCCATCGCGCGCCTGCCCACGAGCAAGAAGTTCTTCGTGCCGACGTTCCACTCGTGCATCACCTCGCGCGTCTACACGCTGCACGTGTCGCTGCAGGTGGCCGGGTCGGCGGGGAGCGGCAACACGACGCTGTCGCTGGACCTGCCGCTGCAGATCGGGGTGGAGCCCCTGTCGCCCGCGGGCGGCGGCGGCAGTATGCGGCTGAGGGGCGAGGCAGCGATGGGGGAGGAGGCGCTGCCCAGCTTCGAGGACGCCGTCGAGGAGGCCGCCGTGGATGAGTTCTTCCGGCCGCGGGTGCTGAGCGTGCCCGAGGTGGCGTTCATGGAGACCAGTGTGCTGCCTGGGTATGGGGTTAGGTGATTGGGCCTTGGACTTGGCTTGACCTTTTCGTGTTTCCCTTGTTGGTCTTTTATCGGTGGGTTTTCATTTCATGGCTTTGGTGGTTTGGATTGGTCCAGATTGCTTCCATCCTTTACGGTTCTTTTCGGGATCCTTGTGTGTTCAAACTTTTGATACCCTTGTGCTCGGGTGTGTTGGCCCCACGGATTTCAACCCGGTGGCTGCCGGACAGAAAGAAGCATTGGCGTTGTTGTGTCTTCCTCATTATTCCTGCACGCTGCAGTGCGATGATATCTATGTTTATTTTTCTCAAGGTACTCAACGGCTACCCGGCGCAAGGTGCTGCCCGGTTCGGTAAAATGCAGATTGTACTATTGATTAGTCAAAGAAAATACATACATCTTAATCCTCAAAGTACCGTGCAGTATTGACCGTATCGCGGACGGAATACCCAAGCAGATGTAACACTTGCTACGTGAGACCAACGTCGATATTGATCAGCGCCAGCGGCGGGGACAGACCGACCGGAGCATGCGTTGTGGCCGCATTACGGGCACTTTCTGAAACCAGGCGCGTATGCTGTCTGACAGGACTTTGTTTCTGCGTATGTGGGTACCTTTCGTGTGCACCTCGTTGATCACTGATCACCGTGGGAGATCGGTCTCTGCGCATTACCTGGGATTTGTGACATTCAGTCTGCGTTGCAGCCCTGTGGCTGGGTCCGCTGTAGCAAGAACGCCTGGTATTTATTGGGACTCAACACGCGGCCTCTGGCGTCGGAACGGTCTTTATATAGAGTTGAGGACCCAGGCCTAGTGTTACAAATGCCAACCAATTGTTACAAACTAACTGGGTGGGAAAGACCTTTTTTTTGAGGGAAATATGTATGACGGCTTTGGAGGGGATAGAGACCTGCATGGGTTAGCCCGGCGAGATCCCCCCACTGATATCCGGTCTTGGCTGGCGGATGCTTGTGGGTTGATTGATTTGACTGGGCTGAGGTGATTGCCTGTGCATCCTTGAGTTGATCGGTGATCTTCCATACAAGTCTTGGTTGAACAAACGGAAAGTTCCAGGTGTACTGTCGAGTTATCATGGTCCGTCAGTGGGCTCCAGGGCTCCGGTGAGGGCCAGAGACACCAGGTTACGTCGTGAAGGGATTCCCCAGTAGGGCTGGACCATATGTACGTCACCTTGACAGTGGCTGTAGATCTCAAGTGCTCCGTAGCACACCCGCCTGTCCCGGAGCGGTAGATGGCCGGGCTGTGGACATCTCGAGTGTGGGGACTGGACACGGAAACACTGACCTACAGTTTCCCCTTAGTGGAACATTATCTGTACACTTGTGCGCCGTCATTATTGCAACTTTTGTTGGGCAAGAGGAGCATATCGAGGATAACACAGGCCACACAAAAGCCGCGTGCTAGCATCGAGACCAATTCTCGGGCCGCAGATACTGCGTCCGTGTGCACTGCATGGCCCTTTAGTCTCAAGTCTATCTATGCCAGTGTAGTATCTGGATTAAATGGGCCTATGAGAGGGCGCTCGAGGTTCCCAGACAAGGCGACACGCAATCGCGGTGTGTCCGAGCCACACATGCCACTTACTCGTGGGCGTGCCAAGAAGCCGGCGCTCGTAATCGATATGCTTTCTGCTGGAAGTGTTTGTTGTCGATAGGGGTCGACGACACCAGCAGGTGTTTTCAGGAGCTGCGACAGGTCTCAGGACATCTAGTCATTTGCTCATTGCCACACAGAAGAACCTGCATACACACACCACACTGCACTATAAACAGAAGCGCGGGGAGAAGGGAAGAGAAGAGGAAGGAAAAGGGGGTCCCGCGGCAGTGAGTGAAATGTGAAATGAGCGTGGGGGAGGGGCGGGTCTGGGCCCAATGTCACGGTGGTCTCTGCTGCACGCTGCCGACGGAGTCGGAGTCACTCGCACTGCGGGCCGTGCTGTCATATATACAGGTTGTATATATCAATTGATAGTCAGGATCGATCTCAGACCCTCTTCTCTTCGTCCCAATGTGCCGCATCATGTCTCCCGCATGATTGGAGCGGCATTGAGAGCTGTTGGGAGGAGCATGAGGACTGTGCACGACTTAGAAGAGAGATGGCATCTAGATACGGTTAGGAGAGACAGGCGAATTAGAGGGCATTGTTGGCTGTATTATTAAGGTTGAGGCCGCTGCGACGGTCCCCACAATGCGACCATGCACTGCAGGTTGCAGGCCTGGTTGCAGAGGAGACCCGCTCTTATCGACTTATACGACCCATATCCCGCCAATCGGGGGCTCATGGGCCGGGATCACAGGCCAAGCAGGTGCTACAGTGGTAGAGCTGGGGGAGGTGTGCATCTCGGGGTCTTCCACCCTTTTCCCCCCCTTCCCACCCGTCCTCGCTTACGACAAATACCGCGGTCAAAGGGGGGTCTGGCCCAGCGGGATTGATTGATCGATGAAGTGACTGATTGATTGAACGATTAATTGACGGACTGATCTGCTTCCTGAGTGGCTGACTGCTTGCCTGCTTGCCTGTCTGGCCATTTGCCTGGCTTGGCTTGTTCTGACTGTCTGATCGATCTTTCTTTTCCTCCTTCCTCTACAAACCTTCTCGAACCTGCCACCCAACCAGCCCGAACCCAAAAATCAATTTGACCCAGTTGCAGTCAGCAGCACCAACAGCAAAACAGTCCCCTGTTCGGATCCCAGCCGACGACGCGCCAGCCGACTGTTTCGGTCAGATTTTAAGGTCTTCTTCACTGACAGACTTTCGGACTCAGCACATATCAGCACCTCAGCTCCAAGGCATCCCCATCCGCTGCAGATCAGCATCAGCAATCAGCAATCAGCAATCAGCAATCAGCGACACCAACCCACGCCCAACTGACCCGGCTACGCACCCTTCAGCCACGTACTCGCAGGACCTCTGGTCCAATTACACTCGTTCAGACCAAAACTTCTTCATGCGCGCCTCTGCCTGCTGAGGTTGAGGTCATCTACCCGCCCGGTCGCAGCAGTGACACCACGCTCACCTCTCGGACACGCCTTCCTGACCCTCTGTCGATCAGTCCATTTCCGGGTCACCAACATCACTCAGCACCACCTCCCGCCTCTATTTTCGGTCATACGGCATATCACCGCTTTCGTCTGCCATATACTTCTTTGCTGTCGAGCCAATGCGCATTTCGGAGTAATTCCTCGCCGAATCGATAACCTCGACACCCACCTATCCGTGCTTTTGCTCGCGATTTGCCGTGTTTGGACCTGCCTGCCTTTTAGATACAATCTGCCTCTCGCTCCCGCTCTGAGACACGCCACTTGCCTTTCCTCACCGCCCCACCCTAACGTCTTCTTGTCGTCCCGGGCTCTGCGAGAGCATAGCATCGTAGCCGGCCGACATCCCTGGGAGGCACCATAGCTACGATGCCAGCGACAGCGACGCGAGGGCTGCTGAGAGCGCTCCTCTTGGCTCTCCTGTGGTGTCGGATCGAAGCCTTCTACATTCCCGGTGGGTTGAGCCATCCCAAGTGCAGCGCCCGCCTTACCGTGGTCCATCTGTGCTAACTTGTAGCTTCTCAATAGGCTGGTCCATAAAGTCATACAGCCAAAATGAGAACATCCCATTAATGGTCAACAAAGCATACTCGGACAACACACAACTGCAATATGCCTACTATGATCTCCCCTTCGTCTGCCCTCCTACTGGCCACCACCGCCCCGGTGCAGGGCTGCTCAGCGGCCAGAGCATATCTCTCAACCTTGGCGAGGTTCTGCGCGGCGACCGCATCGTCATTTCCGACCTCGAGCTATCAATGATGAAGGACAACGAATGCAACATGCTGTGCAACAGAGAGGTCACCAGACGCGACGTCAAGTGGGCGCGAGAGCTCGTCCGGGACGGGTACGTGGTCGAGTGGATCGTGGATAACCTGCCTGGGGCAACGAGCTTCGTGACTGTCGACAAGACTCGCAAGTACTACGCTGCTGGGTTCAAGCTTGGTTTCACAGACACGTCTTCCGGCAGGCCGCGTTACTTCTTGAACAACCACCACACCATCGTTGTGCGGTATCGCAGCGCGCCAGGCAAGGCCGGCGAGAAGGGAGAAAAGGTCATTGTTGGCTTCGAGGTCTACCCCAAGAGCATTGGGTCTGCCAACCGGAGGAACAAGGACGGGTGCCCCGCAGACCTACAGAACATCGAGCAAAGCTTTGAGCTGTATATGGCCCCGAACAAGACAGTCTCCGAAGCTGCCAACCAGCTGTACTCCCAGTCGTCATACCAACCCGCGATCGACGAGGAGGACCTCGACGACGATGCGAGAATGACCATCCCCTACACGTACTCGGTCTATTTCCGCGAGGATAACACGATTGAATGGAACAAGCGATGGGACCTCTATTTTGTCAACCAGGAGGAAGGCTCTCGGATTCACTGGCTGGCCATCGTCAACTCGTTCATTATTTGCGGCCTTCTCACAGGCATTGTGCTGATTATCATGGCCAAGACGATCAGGACCGAGATCAAGGGTTACAAGGATGCTCGCGCTGAGGAGGGCAAGCTCAAGCTGAAAAGGGGCGGCGGGCAGCGGTCGCCAAGGCTGTCTGAGAAAAAGTCACTTGGCTTGCTCGATCAAGGCGGCGATGACAACGACGCAGATGCATCTTCCGAGGACGAGGCCCTGGAAGACGTCACAGGCTGGAAATTGCTGCACGCTGACGTCTTCCGGACTCCGGACTATGGCTGGATCCTGGCTCCTTTGGTCGGTTCTGGTGTTCAGCTTCTGTTCATGGCTGTCGGACTTGTGCTGCTGAGTGCTCTGGGCATTCTGAACCCGAGTCTTCGGGGCGGATTCATCAGTTTCGGCATTGGCCTGTTCGTATTTGCTGGTCTTTTTTCTGGCTATTACTCGGCTCGTGTGTACAAGACTTTTGATGGACAGGACTTCATGCGCAACAGCATGGTGACGGCCCTGCTCTTCCCCGGCCTGGCTTTCGGGCTCATTTTCATCCTGAATCTTTTCGTCTGGGCCCAGGCCTCGAGCACTGCAATCCCATTCGGGACCTTGGTCGGCCTGCTGCTCTTGTGGCTCTTTATCCAGCTTCCTCTGGTCTACGTTGGGTCTCGATATGGCTACAACCGTGGCGGAGCGTGGGAACACCCCACGAAGACGAGCCTGATTCCGCGCCAGATCCCTCGGCAGGCATGGTACATCAAGCGCACACGATCCGTGCTGCTCGCAGGCCTCATCCCATTTGCAGTCATCTTTATCGAACTGCTCTTTGTCTTCCAGTCTGTTTGGCAAGACAAGTCTGGCTACTACTACGTGTTTGGGTTCCTCTCGGTCGTGTCGCTCATATTGATCGTGACGGTCGCTGAGACCACTGTCGTCACCGTCTACGTGCAGTTGTGCAACGAAAACTACAACTGGTGGTGGCAGTCATTCCTCGTCGGCGGGGCGAGCTCCATATGGGTGTTTGTGTACTGCATTTGGTACTACTTTGTCAAGCTGCACATTACGGGCTTCGTGAGCTCGATGCTGTTCTTCACGTACAGCTTCATGGCTTGTATGGTGTACGGGCTCCTCACGGGCACGGTCGGCTTCTTAAGTGCCTATGCCTTCGTGAGGAGGATATATGGGTGAGTGTGCTCAAGACCACTGGACTCTTGACTTGTGCGCTAACTTTTGAAACAGCGCAATCAAGGCTGATTGAGGGTGCCGAACATTCCTTCGCGGTGTGATATCCATCGCTTCAGTTTTCTCACCCCCACTATGGGAAACGCCTGACACGAGCATTGCGAAAAGAAAGAAGAAAACATCGAACCTGACTGATAATGAGTGTGCTTAACTGCATCAGACCCGGCGTTCATAGTGCAAGGGGTTCCATTGGGCGCGAAACTGTTTCTAGGACTGGCGTTTTTCATTGTGTTTTCACGGGATGATCTCGGTGCCTTTGCTCAATTGCCTCGCCTCTCCTGACGGCTTCTGACGGCTTTCGACGACCTCGACCGCCGGCTGGCAGGCAAGCAAGGTATGACGCGCGTTGGCGATTCGATATGATTGAAACCGCTGAGGAAAGCCGGATAGCATTTCTTGCCGGTAGGAACGGGGTTTCAACCGTGTGCGAGGTTGGAGATTCATAGACATTGTTCTGGTTTTTTAATAGTCGATACTGGGAGGCGTGGTTATGATGTATAAAGTTGGAATACCTCTTATATACTTTCTAGTCTTTAATGACTCTTATTACCTACCTTTCTAACGAATGAGATGATTTGCAGCAGGGTGCCCTTCTGTGATGGATCCGCCTGACAAGTACTCCTGTTGAGAAAGAAGATTACACAGGAAATCAGGAACTGTAATACGTTCACATGAGCACTAAAAAAACACACTACCATGACAGCAGGAATAAGTTGCTGAGCAAAATTGACAGTGAAGTCTGACCGTGTCTAGGTAGTTTAAGATACATTGGACGGCATCGACGGCATCCGAAACAGTAGATGAAGAGGGGTCAAAAGATAGATAACACACTTGTAGAAAATATCTATAAGTGCCAACATGCATACAACCTCAACAGCACTTCATCAGCCACATCCTTTTTGGCGGCTTATCATGGATTAAGACGAGGTACTGGCAATGGGACAGCCAGGGTGTCTGCAGTCCAAACAAAGCTTCAGACTGTCCTCGTTCCTCATCTTCGAAAGAGTCCCAGGAGCCATGCAGAGATAGTCCTCGGGCGCGTCGATTATGTAAGTTGGGCAGATAACGATCATATACATCTCTACCTCAGGCTGTCAGTATGCAATTCATTCGAGTTGCAGCAACGTGGATTTCATACGGATCATTGACACAACCATCTCAAACAATTGGTTCAAGCTCGATTACCGAAGCCGCCAACAGAATGTGGAGTGCGCACTTGCCAGTCACAGAAATGTTTCTAGGTTGACAGCCTTTTTCATCAGCTTTTACTCTCCCACCTTGGAGCATTCTATATATATAAATGCGATCTTCCCGTGTCCATCTATCAACATCCCCGTTACCTCTTTGCTCCCCAATCTAATCATGCCACGAAATGTAAAGCATAATCCCCGCCCCCAAGGCGATGGCCGCGAACTGGCTCAGCATCTTGCCCAGCTCCTCGCGCCTATTCTTCCCCGTCTCCAGCAGCTCAGGGATCACGGCAACGGTGCCGACATACAGGAATGTGCCGGCGGTAAAGGGGAGCAGCAGGTCACCATAGGAGAGGCTGGTGCCCCATATGCCTCCGTTCAACGGCAAGGGGCCTTCAGTCTGGGATGATCCGGAGCCGCCAAACTCCTGCACGGCGATGCCGATGCAGGTACCGAGCAGGGCGCCGACGGCGGTGATGAACTGCGCCCCCATGGCGGCCTTCTTGCTGAAGCCTGACTGAACGAGCAGTGCGAAGTCACCGACCTCGTGGGGGATCTCGTGGAAGAAGACGGCCATTGTCGTGGTCGCGCCGACGGTTGGGGAGGCGTAGAACGATGCTGACATGGCCAGCCCATCGGTGATGTTGTGCGTGAAGTCGGCTATCATGTTGAGGATGCCGCCGAGCTTGACGCTCTGGTTGAGCTCCTTCTCAGGCGCTGCTGCCGTTTCCTTCTCGGGTGCGGCCGTGCCGTTTGACTTCTTCTTCCGGGACTTGGCCCCGGCGGCATCGGCGCCCTCGAACGCGGTGGACTTTGCGCTAGCGCTGCCGTTCTCGTGTGTGTGCGAGTGACTGTGGCCGTGGCCGTGGTCATGCCCGCCGTCGCCGCCCGTTGCGATGCGGAGGCCCTTGTCCATCGCGACGAAGGTCATGAAGCCGACCAGGATGGCGACGCCGAGCAGTAGGTTTCGGTTTGGTTCGACCAGGACGAAACGGGCCTTCTCCAGGTCGTCCTCACCTAGGAAGATCTCGGGCAGCAGGTGGAACAGCGTGTCGCCCATCAGGCCGCCGACGGCGAATGCCACCATGATGGAGAGTGAGGAGGGGTCGATGTTTGGCGGGCATAGCGCGAGGAGGAAGTTGGGCGGGCCGGATATGTAGAGGGTGGCCAGCAGGGCATTGACGGCGGGCGAGCTGCTTGGGAAGAGGATGGAGAAGAGCCTGGCGACCTGGGAGGTCTTGCCTGAGAGGCGGGCGAGCTTCTGGGCGGTGAGCGTGTGGACGACGGGGCACTCCTGTAGGGCAGAGATTGTCAGCTTGCCAGTGTCGCCATGCAGAGAGGTTGCGGCCACATACTTGAAGCTGGTCCTCGATCTCTTCCAGGCTCAATGGCGGGCCCAACGTCACGTCGTCCAGGGTGGCATCCTTGCCGGTCTCAGCCCGGACGAAAGCTATGGCGACGCACAGGACGAGGCCCAGGGTCAGCCTGCCCCAATTGACCCGGAGTGAAGGCATGGTGGGGTCGGAATTGTAGGCCCTGTCGTGTGTGGTGAACGGACGGGAAGAAGTAGTTCAGACTGGTGGGACGGTGAGGAGAGGAGTAAGTCCAGCTGGGCACGCGACAGGCGGACAAGAGAAAACAGCTGTCTGCATCCCTCCACTCCACTCAAGGGAGATGACGGTCTTGGTAGTCGAGAGTAGTCAGCCATCCTCCGTAAGAAATGAGCGGGTCGGCGCCAACAGGCGGCGCCCGAGGTCGGCAAGTTTGTCCTGTTATTGGACTTTGCAGTAGTGCACTCCGTACTACCTAAGTGCGGTCGTTAAGGTTGGCTCCCACTTTAACCTTGTTGGACCCTTGTAACCAATGCACCAGTGCCCCCACAAGAGCTCCCCACAGCTCCCCGACCCCGAGGCCCCGGTACCCAGGACTCCCTGGACGAGGTGCAGCCTGGGTGGACTTGGAGAACTGATACCGATCAACCTTGATAAGATCCTCATGGCCACATCTGCCCGTCCAGATATACACGTATAAAGTTACGCGTATTCATCTGCAATCTTTCACTTGTCAGTAGCATTTAACATTTATTTACCAATGCACATGGCAGATCATGGGACGAATTGTATATCCCACTCCCACCTCCCTACCCGTGACCTAGAACAAAGCTGTGCCAACGAATACGGGACGGCATGCAAGCACCCTTGCTCAACGACGAGCAAGGAGTTACTTCGACACTCCAAATCGGGTCAAGGTCTCGCTCCTGCTCAAGCTACCAACCGCGTCCCGGGCCAATCCTTCGAGCTGAGCCCCTGAGACCAGCTGCGCAACTCTCAACAATGTAAATAACGAAGCAATTCAAGCAATAGATACCTAGATCCTGTCCTTCTCGTCCCGTACGAGCCCTTAGGAGCAGCTAGCAGCCAGCCATGAGCAACAGCTCCTCCGCAGCGGCCTGCTGGCCAACCGCCGACGCGAGCTTTGGCCCCGTCGTCCAGGACTGCAGGGGAGACTTCGACTTCACCATCACCTTCGAGCAGTACCTGTTTGCCATACTCCCCGCATCTCTGCTGATCGTCGCCGGGCCACTGCGCCTGAGGTACCTGAGGCGGTCGCCCTCCGTTGTCGTGGACGGCGACAGCCTTTTCAAGCTCACCAAGCTCGCCGCTGTGGCTGTCTTCTCCGTCCTGCAACTCGCCCTCCTGGCCTTATGGGCGGCCCAGCCTGCCGCCCTCCTCGGCCGCGTCAGGACCGTGTCCGTCGCGGCATCCTGCGTGTCCTTCGTCGCGAGCCTCGTCTTCTGTGTCCTCTCGTACGCCGAGCACGCGAGGTCGCTTAGGCCCTCGTCTATCCTTAATGCGTACCTGCTTGTCTCCCTGCTGCTGGATGGCGCGATCTTGCGCACCTTCTGGATGTCTGATCTCGCCACCTCCGTCAGGGCCGTGTTCACCGCTTCGTTTGCTTTGAAGGCGTGCCTCTTGGTGCTCGAGGCCAAGGAGAAGGCCGGCCTTATCGTGAGAGGTGGTGGTAGGAACCCGGAGGTCACTAGCGGTCTCTACAGCCGCGGCTTACTCTCATGGCTGAATCCACTTTTGCTGGATGGTTTCCGGCGGCTCCTGAAGCCGGCCGATCTCTATGCCCTTGATACTTCGATGAAGGCTGATGCATTGAATGTCGAGTTTTGGAAGGCCTGGGATACTGGTGAGTGACGCCGTCCACCAAAACGTGAGGTCGAGACTGACCACCCAACAGTTAAACCCAACAGCAGCAACAGGCTCTTGAGGTCATGCGCCAGTACCCTGAAGTGGCCCCTGCTAGGCGTGGTCTTTCCAAGGCTCATCCAGCTCGCTTTCATCATCTGTCAGCCGCTGGTGCTCAACCGGTTCCTGGAGTTTTTAGAGCAGCCAGATGAGAGCATCAACCATGGCTACGGCCTGATCGGGGCATACGGGCTAGTCTATATAGGAATTGCCCTGTCTGGCGCCTTCTACTCTCATCAGGCTACGCGGACGGTCACCATGCTTCGCGGCATCCTGGTGTCGGCCATATTCTCCCGTTCGATCGACCTCAGCACCACAGCCATTGACAATGGTGCGGCCGTCACACTCATGAGCACTGATGTGAGCCCGGCGACCTTCCACACGTGTTTACTACCGTGAATCTGACCAAGAGCAGGTTGATGCGATTATCCGCGCGACAAAAGAATTACTCGAGATGTGGGCCAACGTCCTCCAGATCGTGATTGCAACGTATCTGCTCAGTCGGCAGATCGGCGTGGCATTCATGGGCCCCATTATCGTCTGCGCTTTTGCCCTGATCGCTACATTTCTCTGCGGGCCTCCCTCTAAGAAATTTATGATGGCTTGGATAAAGAAGGTGCAGGACCGCGTTGGTAAGCGAGACGTGTTTTGGACTAGCGAATGTCAATATTGCTTGATCTAGGCTAAGTCATGTGCAGGTATTACTTCTACCATGCTGGGTCATATGAAGAGCATCAAAATGTCTGGCCTGGGTCAGAAGCTAGGCGACACCATTGCCAAGCTGCGGAAAGACGAGATTGATGCGGCAGCCCCCTTCAGGAGGATGAGCGCACTGACTTCTGCGCTTGCCCAGGTCCCGCTGCTCATCTCCCCTGTCGTGGCATTTGCTTTCTTCGCGATTGGGGCGATCAGCTCGGGAGAATCACTTCAGACCACGAGAATGTTTTCTTCTCTTTCGCTTATGATCCTCCTCGGACAGCCACTGTTCTGGATGTTCGAGGCAGTCTTGGACATTATGGCGGCGGTCGGGTGCTTCACAAGGATCGAAAAGTTCCTCTCCGCGACTTCGAGAACTTATGGAACATCGGATGCAACGATGACTTCATCTCAACTCCATCATATCGGCCCGGGCGGCTCTACAACACAGCTCAACCCCCACATCCCAGAAATCATAGAACTTGAGAATATGGTTCCAAGCCAGCACGCTGCATTGGAGCTGAATGGCGTTCAGGTCGAGAATGCCTGCTTCAAATGGTCATCCGAAGGTGCTGTGGTCTTACAAGATGTCAGCTTCACGGTCAAATCCCAAGAATTTGCAGTTGTTGTCGGTTCTGTGGCTAGCGGCAAGACGACGCTGCTCAAAGGCCTCCTCGGCGAAGTCCCACATATCACCGGTAAAATTAACATCGAGAGACATAGACTTTCTTGGTGTGAGCAGACCCCGTGGCTGATCAATGGCACGGTCCGTAAGAACATAATTGGCTTCTCCCGTTACGACGAAGAGCTCTATCGACTTGTCACACAGGCCTGTGACCTCGATAAAGATTTTACCAGTCTCAAAGACGGGGACTTGACTGTCATTGGTTCGAATGGAATTGCATTGAGCGGCGGCCAGAAACAGCGAGTCGCACTTGCGAGGGCTGTTTATTCCAGGCCACAGTTGGCGATTTTCGACGATCCTTTCAGTGGCCTCGACAATCACACTACGCGCATTGTATTCGACCGAATATTTCGCAAGGACACTGGCTTGTTGAGGCTGTGGGGGACGACAGTAATCCTCGCGAGCCAATCTATCAACCTGCTGCCATATTCCGACCGCGTCATCGTTGTGAAGGACGGTGTTGTCGCAGAGCAAGGTGACTTCGTATCTTTGAACAGAGCTGGCAGTTATGCGTCTCTGGACAGGCACTATGTTCCAGATGCTGGAAGCAGTGATGACGCTGAACCAGGTGAGACGCCGGCTGACCCAAGGCGGGATCATGAAGCCAGACCCAGGACTCCAAAGCCAGACCAGGCCCAACCAGAAGACAAGCGAAGACAGCGAGGTGACTCGACAGTGTACGGCTTCTTTCTCAAGGCCGTCGGGATACCATTTACCGCTGGGCTGCTGGTTTCGGAGATCGCGTGGGCGTTCCTCTCTACCTTCTCGACCGTCTGGCTGAACTTCTGGTCCGAAGCGAATTCCGAGCAACCCAACCAGCGCATCAGTTATTACCTTGGGATCTACACGGCAATACAGGTTTTGGGTGTTGTCAGCTTCGGCCTCATGGCTATGTTTGGGATGCTCTTTGTGGCCTCCAGAACGGGCCTGCGGCTACACCAAGTCCTGCTGGACGCCGTGGTCAGAGCTCCGCTCTCCCTTTTCAGCGGGACAGACATTGGAGAGATCACGACGAGATTCTCTCAGGACATTGGCATCATCGACAGGTCGCTTCCCCTGGCGCTCCTGGTGACAGTGGCGAACTTTCTAAGCACTATCGGGGTCGCCGCCTTGATTGCCTCTTCTACGGGCTACATCGCAATCAGCTTTCCCTTCCTGGCCGCCGTGTTTGTGTACATCCAGAGGGGCTATCTACGTACGTCGCGACAGCTCCGGCTGCTAGACTTGGAGCAGAAGGCTCCCGTGTACACCCAGTTCCTCGAAACACTCTCCGGCCTGCCCACGATCCGCGCGTTCGGGTGGGCCAAGCCCGCGCTGGACCTGAACCACGAGCTGGTGGACAGGTCGCAGCAGCCGTTCTACCTCCTACTCATGGTGCAGCAGTGGCTGACACTGGTCCTCAACCTGGTCACGGCGGCGCTCGCGGTGCTGATCGTGGGCCTCGCCGTCAGACTCCGCGGCTCGGTGTCGGTCGGGCTGGCCGCCGTGTCGCTGATCCAGCTGATCACGCTCGCCGAGAACCTGAAGATCCTCATCCAGTTCTGGACGTCGCTCGAGACGTCAATCGGCGCCGTGGCGAGGATCAAGAACTTCAGCGAGGAGACGCCCGACGAGAGGCTACCCGGCGAGGACCGAGAGCCCCCGGCGGACTGGCCCGCGCGCGGAGCGATCGATATCAGAGACCTCTCGGCGAGCTACGGCGAGGACCTCGAGCAGAGGGCCCTCGACGGCGTGACGCTGAGCGTTCGGCCCGGCGAGAAAGTCGGCATCTGCGGGCGTACGGGGAGCGGCAAGTCGAGCCTGCTGCTGTCGCTTCTGCGTCTGTTGCCCAGCACGCGCGGCTCCGTCCTCGTCGACGGGGTGGATCTGGCGACTCTCCCGCGCGACACGGTCCGCTCGTGCCTGATCGCAGTGTCGCAGGACCTCTTCTTCCTCCCAGGCACCACGCGGCAGAACCTCGATCCGTACCGCGACTACGATGGTGATGACGGCACCGTCCGCGCGGATGATCACCGTCTCGAGGCGGCTCTACGGCGCGTGGGGCTCTGGGACGCCGTTGCCGAGGCGGGCGGGCTGGACGCAGAGTTCGACGAGACGAAGCTCAGCCAGGGGCAGCGTCAGCTGTTCTCATTAGCTCGGGCTCTTCTGCGGCGCAGGGGAGATGAGGGGATCGTGCTCCTCGACGAGGCGACTAGCAGCGTTGACGCCGAGACAGACATGCTTGTGCAAAGGGTCGTGCGGGAGGACTTTTCCGGCCACACGGTCGTATCGGTTGCGCACCGCCTCGAGACCATTGTGGACTTTGACAAGGTCGTGATCCTAGAGAAGGGTTGCGTCGCTGAGGAGGGCTGCCCGCAGGAGCTGCTTGCCCGCCCAGCGGGTAGCCGGTTCAGGGAGCTTTGGGATGCGAGTCGGCGGGCTGCAAGGAATGATTGAAGGAATATACGGGGGGACTTGCATAACTTTTAATCTATTTCCGCAAATGCAGACTGCTTCTATCTGTTAGATGCAACATTGAGCGAAGGCCTCACTCATGGCGGCGGCAGTTCAGAGGCCGTGAATTGAGCTGGTTCTGGGGATATCTTGATCAACGCTTTCATTAAACTCTGCGTTCTGCGAATGAATCAAGAGATGGACAGGTGGGATCTGAAAGTCGCAATTCCTTCAAAGCATATTCTGTGGGATGACAAGGCCAAGCTTCTAGAAACGTCAGCGAGAGACAAGTTCAGAAAGCCAACCGTTCAGCCGGTCGGACAAGCTTTCCGCCCAGCGCCTTGGTGTCTCTGAAGCTGTTGCTTGGCGGTTGCTTGTTCGATGCTTAGCTACGGTCAGACGCCTAGAGCTGTTGGTTCTGGTGCGGCGCGTGCCGCTGAAGAAGAGACGACACGCATGGCTCGTCCATGTCAGCTCTTGGTCTTCCGCAATCAATCGTTGGGTGGGTTTCACAGGTTTCTGTTTCCAGCTTTGCTGTGTGATGTACGTGAGGAAGCACAACACAGCGAGTGCCAGCTCGACTCAGCTCAGCACAGGTCAATCTCACCTTACGAGCTCACGGCGGGTACAGTCAGGTCCCCACACGGCCTGGGCCTGGCTGGAACGTGGACCCTCCCAAGCATTTTTGACAGCGCAGTTCTGCATGATGCAAGTCGGTGAGAGGAGGCGCCGTCTGTACATTGCCGGTCGAGCATCCAGGGCCTCCCAACCCCGGCCCTGTTCCGCCTTCTCCCACATCTCCCGCCTGGCCCCATGTTTTCTCTTCTCTCCCACGTTTTCGATTCGGGCGGGCAATATGGGCAATCAATCAGGGTCGCAGGGTCGCAACTTGGTTCAAGCCAGCGACGTAATCGTGGCAGGGGCACAGTGGGCATAAACAGGCCCTCCCCCTGCGTGGTCGATGCGAGCAGCCAACTGAAACAGCCGCCAAGGCCCCAGTGAATTCCTGCTTTTTGGGCTGCCACCAATGCACCTGTGGAATTTCCACGATGGGAGGTCGGGCTTGGCGATGGCCGTCGTCACACAGGACACAGGGACTACGTTAGGGAGGTAGGTAGTGTACAACACTGCGCTGCAGTCCAGCCCCCAAAAATAATAGGAGACACCGCATCAAACAGTGAGTGAGTGAGGGAGCCGGATGGCCCAGTCACGGAAAGGGTCTGGTATTTTGGGCTCAGTAGCGTTCAATCTTTCGTCTATGATTGCTTCTCACGTCCTGACTGTTCTGTTCCTTGATTTTGTGTCACACCCAATCCTTTCTGAGTGACTGACACACCTTCCCTCCTTTCTTCAAGACCTGCTGTTGCTGCTGCTCTTCTTGTTGTTGGCTTTCTGCTGTTGCTGCATGCTATTGTGGCTGAGAGCGAGCGTGTTTTGTGTACTTCGCTGAGGCCTCGCTTCATCTCCCTCGCTCCACACGACACTGGCCATCCCCATATTGTCCCCAGAATTCGCACCGCCTGCCTGGCTTGGCCCAACTTGGCCTGCCTGTCTGCTTGCCTGTCCGATTCAATTGATTGACTGAGGTGCCGACTGGCTGCCCACGTGCTATCCTCGTCCTCATTAAACAGTGGGCTTCCTCCCACCGGCCGATTCCTATTAAATCGCATCTCATCAACCCCGGATTCGACCCGTCCCACGAGAGAAGGGAGGAAGAGCACGAGCCCGACACACAAAAAAGAAACAATGTCCCTGCGAGCTCCAAAGCCACGCCAGTCGTCATCCTCGCGGAGCAACAACATGGCCGCCGCAGAGAAGTCCAGCTCGCGCGACCCAGCGCTGCCGCGGCACGAGCCCGTCCAGCACAGGCACGACGACGGCAACGGCTGGTCGACCCTGACGCCCCACATCAAGGCCGCTGGCGAGAGCGGCCGGAGGGGCTTCGGCACCGAGTTCTTCGGCATCGCCTTCCGGTCCTCGTGCAAGGCCTCCCGCTACGTCAACGTCCTGTGGCCCGTCGTCCCCGCCGCCATCGCCGTCAACTTCGCCCTGCCCGACCAGCACCTCGCCATCTTCATCCTCGCCTACATCGCCATGGTCCCCTGTGCCAACCTCGTCGGCTTCGCGGGCCAGGAGCTCGGCCGCAAGATGCCCCTCGTCGCTGGTGTCATCATTGAGACTACTTTTGGTTCTATCGTGGAGATTATCCTGTTCCTGGTACTCCTTATCAGGGAGAAGAACGAGGAAATCATCAAAGCTGCCATTCTGGGTTCCATCCTTGCCAATCTGCTGCTCTGCCTGGGGCTCTGCTTCTGGGCAGCTGGAATGCGCCGCGACGAGTCCCACTTCAGCGAAGCTATCACTGAGGCTGGCTGTGGTCTACTTCTTACTGCTGGTCTTGGTCTTGCTGTGCCTACTGTTTTCACGCTGGCCTTCCAAAATGTGAGTTCATGTAGCTACTGTATCTCCCTCATCACATGAGCTCCTTGGCAACATATGAAATTGTCATATAAGACGCACTCTCCGTATTCACCAACATGCTAACATCCTGGTATCAAGACCGAAGGCCAGACCGCCGAGGCCCTCGCCGACACCGTGCTGCAGGTCTCCCGCTCCACAGCTGTCATGCTGATCATCGCCTACTTCGTCTACGTCTGGTTCATGGGCCACACGGTAAGCCATGAATTTACTCCTCCTCCTTGGGTAGATATGGACACCTACTGACTGCGACTGGGCATCTATAGCACCACGGTATCTACGAAGCCGTGTTCGAGTACGACGAGGAGCGCGACCACGATGCCCACAAAGACGCCCACAAGGCGAAGCTCACCCTGACCGAGTGCATTGTTGCGCTTTTGATATCGTACGTATTGTCTAGCCTCCCTCCACCCTTCAAATGTTCACCCTCCGGGGTTGACCCCGTGCGTTCTCGTTTGGCTCCCCTTGTGGAAGGGAAAGGACAGGGGTCCTAACAAGTTTGTCATCACACATAGGATTGCGCTGGTGGCACTCATAGCCGTAATCTTGGTCCACGAGATCCACTATATCGTCGAGGATCACGGCATCTCAGACCCCTTCATGGGCCTGATCCTGGTACCCCTCGTGGAGAAGGCCGCCGAACACATCACGGCTATCGACGAGGCCTGGGATAACCAGATGAACCTGGCGCTGTCGCACGTCCTCGGCGCCACGCTGCAGACTGCCTTGTTCAATGGGCCTTTTATCGTCATCGTCGGCTGGGGCATGAAGTTCCCTATGGGCCTTGATTTCGACGTGTTTAACCTGGTCATGCTGATCCTCGCCATCATCACGGTGGGCAACTTCCTCCGCGACCAGAAGAGCAACTATCTCGAGGGCTTCCTCATGATCATTGTCTATGTCATCATTGCGGTTGCGGCGTTCTACAACCCCACGTTGCCCGAGAGCGGTGGGGCTGCTGGCGAGGCCACCACCGAGGGCTCGACCTCGACGACTCATGAGCGGTCTCTTTACGGGCTATAGCGCATGTTTCACGGGGTGTGGAAATTAGAAGGAGAGGGTGGTTCGAATTTCTTGTTCCCATTCTGGCGTTCTCGAGGGGATACACACGAGATGTTTGGTTTACTATTGGAAACGGCTGAGTACATGCATAGCGAGCGAAGCGAGAGGCAAAGATCTGAATCGGCCAGGCACAAATTCTTCAGGGGGCGTTCACTTTGAGAGACAAAACCTTCTAATAATTCAATCACATGAAACTAGACGTTGTCAATTAAACATGCTGTAAAGGTCCCGTCATGCGTCTGACGTATGTAATTCATCTCGACCACGCCAATTAAGTCAGAATTTACGCATATTTCAAGACACTCTATTCGAGCAATTTGGAGGGCGAGGAATACACACGAATTTTAGGCTTCTAAGTAGAGTGAAGAATGGACTCCAGACCGGATCCCGTTTTAGCAGACTGACATCCCCCACGTCCTGTCTTTTCGTTGGCCCAAGGGCCACCTTTGACGTACCGGAATATCCAACACTGACGCACTTTTTCCGCAGAAAAGCGATTCTATTCTACATCCAGCCATGCCGGTGAAAGAGAGAAAATGACTGCCTTTGGCGGAGTCAACTCTGACACTACCTCTGTCTCTTGCCCTCTGAGACTTAGCTTTCCATAACCCTGCCTCCTCATACACACAGCAATACCTTGGTTCCCGGCTCACACAACCTCCTCTCATATCCCAGGTCTTCTTACTTGCTAGACATTTTCATTTACATTGCGTTTCATCCATCTTAACCCCCGCCTAGACTACTCACTGCTTGAAATCTCGTAGTTCTTCCCGCTCGCAAAGAACCCTGGGAAAGCCGGTTCTCTATCTCCTGTGCCAACCATGAGTTTGGATATTAGCTAAATCTTCCGGTTTAAGACGTAGCGTGTGAGGTATCTCTTCAATTCTTAGGAACACATTTGAAGTAGGTATTTGCTCATGCCTTTACCTTCCGTTGTATGACACGGTCTCCCAATTGGAATACAAAACTTACTACTTCTGAGTTTCATGGAAAGGCTGGCAGTTTTTCGTATAAATGTCCCTCTATGTTAGTGTCAGTACAGTTTTTCCCGTGGTATGTGTCTATGCCCGTTTTCCATTGTTGCATTTGCTATCTCTGAGCGTGCACATCATCAACATTTGTCCCGCGGCTGATCCTCCAACACTGAACCTGATGCGGCAAATCCTCCAGAGCACTGAGGAATTTGTCCAAATCTCATGTTGGCATATCGGTATGCCGCGAAGAGCCACTGATATGTCCCGACTGTATTAAAACATGACCCACAGTACACTGGATTACTTCTTGTGGGCTGAGCTGGTAATCTGGACGCAATGTTGTCGATGTAAATGCGTCTTTCGGAAGGCCGAGTAATGTATAAATCATATCGCGGCGATCCTTAGCTTTGCTTTTCGCAAACTTTTGTATCAGTGTGCGAAGGTCTTGGGATTCTGGCCCTGTTGACCACCACGATCTCTTGCGCCGACTGCCGGGTAGAATTTGAAGCCTTGACCGCACATTCTCGTTGCAGAGCCAGAAGAGCCCCAGTGACTCTGTATTCATAACGAACCAGCCGGAGTCGACGCTTTGGCGACCGCAGACAAGCGTAGCTGTTTTGGCCAGCGCTGCCTCTTGCACTACCCACATCCTAGAGAACCATTCTCTTTCTAATAATTGTAGGCAATAGCGTTTTTGGTGCTTGATCGATTCATGGACTCTTGTGGCGATGATTCGCCTTTCATCAAGCCCCGACGGGAGTTGGCGTCGTCGCAGTCTGCGTTCGTTGCGCCAGTCAGCCCGTGAGCTTTTAACTTTACTTTTTCCACACATCAGGTTTTTGTATGCGATGAAGGAAGCCGTCTATGTCCTCGTTACTAACGCCTAGCCATATGATAACGTTGCGGGCGTTTTGATAGATGCGACACATCTGTCCAACTTGAGGATTTCGCTCCTGAAACAGTCAAGAGTTAACACAACGAGAACCGCTCACAGCGCCTCAGTATTCGCGAGATCTGAATCTCATATGCAGCTAGTGGCTTCGGCCAAAGAGTCTAATACCTTAAAAAGCAAAAACACCTTACATCAACATGACTTTGATCAATGCAAATAGCATTAATCCAGAGTATTCGGTCTTCTTCGGGCTGTCGCAGGTTCGACAGCGCTTCAAACAGATTTTCGGTAACCATGAATTGGCAGCCGTCCACCCTAGTCTTCTCCGCAGATTCTTTGTTGGCCCATACGTAGGAAAGTACTTCGTAAGGGACACCCTCGGCGTTGTTGAGATATGTCGTCTCAGAGATGTCACACTCAATGGGACCGTTCACTCCTTTGAGTATCCGAACAAGGCGTATGGCATCTGTCCCGAGGTCCAGGCGCGTGTATTTGTAGGGCGAGCCCATGATAGTCAAGTCGCCAGTGACGGTGGATATCCGCGTCAGGAGGCCACCCCGTTGTAAGGTTTCGTAAAAGCCTAATCACTGTGATGCAGTGGGCGTGCGAGGATCTGCCCGGATCGTTTTCCTTGTGCTTTGATTGCGGACGGTCACTCTGTTTCGACCGCATCTACCGCTGCCCTAGGACAGTTGAAGATGGTTGAGGAGTGTTGGAGGCCTTGTCTGGGTGTTTTGAGGTTTGTCAGACTCCAGCCCACGTGACATGTTCAAGCAGCCCATAATCCACAGCCCCATGTGGCAGCGCAGCTCGGCTCAAGATTGTGTAAGAAGCATAGGCGGCCACAGTTCCGGCTACTGCATTTGGGATAATACATAAGGACGGTGAGGGCTTCCTCGTGTCATCGATAGGTATGGACAGCCGGGCGACCAAGATAAACCTGAAGTGAGAAGTCAAATTTAATCGCGTCTTTGTACAGCACGGACCGAGGAGTGTCCTGAAACGCTGAAAAGCGAAGTTTCTTTGTGGGTTTCATTTTCGAATGATATCATAAAGAAAGAAAAGCTGCTCAGTGAATCCCTTAGTGCTATACTATTAAGTACTCTGTGTTCTTTGATAAAGTGTGCTGTGAACTAGTCTGCCAGGATATGTAGAAGAAGTGGTTTAGTTTCTAATTACCCATATAGATAAAATATATGTAGAAGAAAGTTCTAATACACATACTCCCCGGATAAAAGAAGAGAGCGGATATTCGCACAGGAAAAAACGGATGGTACACAGGAACGTTGTTTCCCCCCCTGCGCTGTAGCTAATTAGAGCGCTCTATTCAACCAACTACACTACCCACCTACTGTGTTTTTTAAGTTATACCTATACCAACTAGGGCCCCTTCTGCCTGTAACCTTCGGTATGACGAGACCCTCTAGTGCCTTGATAAGGAGGACTCCTGTAGTAGGAAGAACTAGTGAGAAGTAGTCTGACGGGATAAGTAGTTGGAGGTAGGGCTTACGAAGCCAGCTACTGCTGTTGTTAGCTTCTGAAGCGCTCTAGTAGATAAGGAAAGAAGTAGTAAAATACTAGGGTAGAAGAAACGATAGGGGTAAGTAGAAGCGACGATAGTGGTATGTGTGTAGTGATAGATATGTGTAGTTAATGACTGTGTATTGTTGTTTTGTATGGTGAATGTGTAGTGTAAAAAAACGTTGGTGTACCGGGGGTGTACTTGTTCCTGTGTACTATCCGTTTTTTCCTGTGCGAATATCCGCTCTCTAAAAGAAAAGCACTATGACAATGGAGAATCTAGGCATACTGTGGCGATAATTTGTTAGTTTAGTGAGCGGTGTGCATCTGCATCAGAGTATATCATATAGCTTTTTTGACGGCGAATATCCACTGCGGGGATGGCTCGTAAGTAATTACTCTCAGGTGTTGCAGTTGAGAATGAATGTTAACTAACCCTCTTCAGAGTTGGGAGAGCGTCAGACTGAAGTCTTAACTCCAGTACAAAATCTGAAGGTCCGCGGTTCGATCCCGCGTCACCGCACATGTTTTTTTTCCTTTTTTCCCTTACAGGAAAACTCTTAATTCATTATTCTTATGTGTTACATTATTCTGATACACTTAGAATAGGGGTATACTATTAAAAATTAGTAATCTACATTGATAATTACTATTGTAAAAGTTGACTTTTATATAAGCTATTAGTAATAGACTATAATAACTGTTGTGACGAGGGGACCGGGTGTAAAAGCAAGCTAATGAAATGGAAGTAGCTAAAAAGCAGCCTGATGAATCCTTGAAATCTCAGCACTGAGCATGCGAGCTGCCCGAGTGAGCATGCTGTTAGGGCCATGGGCTCAGCGCACGCAGGACCTAGCCAGTAGGTCCCTGCACTCTGCTTAGCTAATCAGCCCAAATGGTTGCCCATATTTTCCACATTGCTAGATCACAGCTCCTTCTATACTATTCCTTAGGCAACTATAGCTTTAAATCAACGCTTCTTCAACGACTATTTGAGCCCTTTTTGCCATTAGGTCTTGAGGACTGTCTCACATGCCTGGTGAGTCGTGATATGCATACCAGCCCAGAAGAATCCTAGTAGCTCAAGTGCTACCTAGCCATTGCAAGTACTCCGAGCTCATGTGTGTGTACATTTTGTGAGGCTGTACGACCGTGAAAGCCCTTCAGCGAAGTATAATTGTCGAAGAGACAAAGTGTCATGGACTGGGAGTTGCCACTTTAGATCTCAGACTTGTGAGTCGTGAGAGCAACTTGAGAATCCTTGCGTCCACCCTGCCACGTCTCGCCACCGATCCCGGCCCTTTGGGGCCTCCGGCTATCTTCTGCAGCACAATTGTGAAGTTATTTGCCATCTGAGAGATTATCAAGAGCCCGAGGCTCATGCTTTGTCTGGAATCAAGCTCATATTCCCCTAGTGCCATGGTCTCGGACGGTACACATATTACTTCATTGCTGGGTGTGTCTGGTGGCTCAGCTCGGACGTCATCTCCCAACGGGGGTAGATGCTGGGAGCCAATTGCTGTCTTCCCGTTGGCATAAGTGACATCTCTCTTTCTGATATTGGTGTACGTGACAGCTGCCGCGTGAAGGAGGTCGATGATCTTGGTGTATATCTTCAACAGAGTCTCGTCTAGCTCACCCGATATGAGATCCGAGCTGTGAACATCAAACGCGCAGTCATGCGTGCGCTGGGAGAAGTCAATCATCTGCGCGCTGGTGATGATGATTGTGTCGAACGAGGGCTCGGTCATGCTGTCAATGTGTCTCCAAGCCCTTGCGGCCTCCTCAGCCCAACTGCATCCCGTCTTCGGCCATGTTCTTGAAGCCGCCATGATCGAATGTGTGCCTGTAACCTTATTGTCCCTCGCTAGGTTCAATGGATAGATTGGACTCGGAGCGGCTTTGGACTCAATTGCCTACCCAGGCAGGAAGCACAGACATGCTCACGCTCGAGCGAGACGCCTGAAGGAAAATTGGGCATGTTAAGAGGTGTGGCAGCATAAAAGAGGTCACAAGTATATAACTTGCCTCCGCGCGATTACCTTATCTGGAGATGTCCTCAGCATACATGCTCTGATTATCTGTGATCGACATGCCACACTGATGACAGCATGAAATGTTAAGTACCCGAGACGAGCAGCCATGAAGGTATGCAAGAAAGCAATATTCAAATTTGCCACCTCGTTTCCTGCATAAGGGAATATTCTACTAGACGGCGAAAAGAAATCATGAGGTTGTTAAAGAGTTAAGACGCTTATTAGCTCTGGTATCCTATGGAATGTGTAAGCAGGTTTGTAGTTGAATCTGATCACCAATATAGGTAGTGTACTTCAAGTACCTGGGTTAGGATGGGTGACCCGACACAAATACTTCGGGTGAGCAAATGTGTAGGATAATATAATCTAGTTGTCTGACTACTTTTGCGACGTCTTTAAAACGCGCAATCAAGACTACTACAATAGACTGCGCATGCAGTGTTTTGATCCAAACTTTCCCAGTTCTTCGGAAAAGCAAGACCCATACCTAGGTATCGACGTTCTGCGCCAACAGTCACCTATCGACAATTACCAGAATAATTACGAAAGCCCGGTTCAAGTTTGAATAGCGTATATAGAATTTGACTCTCATGCTCGGTAATGGCCGCATGAGGGCACTCCAGTTGCCAGCACAGGGCACCATCTCTGGCGCGGTTATCATCTTATTGAAGCCGCCGGAGCGAAGCTGCGAGTTCGTGGTTACCGAGCGGGATCATGACGTGAGGTGGGACACCAAACTTGACTTGAGATCGTTTTCTGCACACCTCATACGCAGAATCATCATTGGCGAGGCCTCTATCCCCTTCAGCAGTGATTTGACTGCGATGCAGGCATTCTTGGCTTGTATTCGGGCTAGGCCCTGCCGATTGGCGATGTCGAGTGTGCTGGAAAGACACAGGGTTTTGAGAGGAAATGTATGCTCGATCTTGAAAAGCCTTGGATGCTAGTAAATCAGCGAAGGTGAGACAGAACCATACTTCTCTCATGTTTGGAACCAGAAGATAAGCTTTAAATCCTTCCTGTTTGGGCTATGACTATAAATATCTGACCGTGCTGATTAAATGTTCCCACCAGCTTAACCCGCACTATCCGCGGAAACCACGAGCACCGCCTCGATGAGGGAAACAAAACATCCAGGGTGGGTCTTCGTGCCTAAGAAGACCAGGCGATTATCGATTGAGCTAAAAAAGTCATTCCAATCCGAAGACGTTCGCTCCAACGAGTTCAAGCCGATGGCCGCGATCATATCCATGTTGTAAGTCTGTTTCTGGCTCCACGCGGTTGTGGAGACATCGGCCGGAAGGAACTCGTAGCAGATGATCCTCGACCCGTCCTTCATGGCCGGCACCACAGCCTTCAAAATTTTCCTGGCGTACTTGTCTGACCAATTGTGTAGTATGTAGCGGAACAAGTAGATATCGGCGCCACGGACAGGCTGTTGGACAAAAAAGTCGTGTGGCATGAACGACACGCGGCTACAAAGTGTCTGGGGGAGGAGCTTGGTACCCTGAGAGATCGTCATTAATAAGTCTTGCACAACGAAACGGAGGTTCTGCGTTGCATTGGCGATTGCAATAGATACCGCTCCGTGACCCCCACCGATGTCCACCACGGTGGCCCCATCGTGATCGAGCCGGGTCCAGTCGTAACCTCGGATAAGATGATCATTCGAGAAACGCCCTCCATGCGACATCCACTGCATTGCGGAACCGAAGCGACGGGCTCGCTCAGGGTTGTCTTCGAGTTCAAGATAGAAAGGTCGACTGGTGTCGAATGCCACGCTGAAACCAGTCTCGTTCGGCTCACCGGATCCTGGATATTTCTTCATTGCCTCAATCATCTTTGCTGCGGCTGGCTGTTCCCCCGCAAGTATCTTCAGTTAGCCATTTTGGAGTGTTTTCAGACGTGTGTATACTGGAATGGTCTCTGCTGGCTTTGCTCACAAACATCTCCTCGAGCAGGAACCCGCACGTGTCCATAGACCCTGATTCTTCGTTCAAGAGTCGCGAGGCAGCAGAGTGTCGCACTAGGCCTTCCTTCGTCTCGATAAAGATCCGGTTCATCATAGCAACACGAACCATGCGACGGAGCATGACCACGTCTTTGATACCACATGCAGCTGCGAGCTCGGAATAGGATATATGGCCGTCAAGCGGGACGTGTTGCGGAACATCATAGTGGTATATGAACCGAAGATTGGCCAGGTCAGTAAACTCCAGCCACTTGAGTCAAAAACGCCGTGGTATAACTCGAGGTGAATCATCCAAAATAAATGAATTCATACGGTGTTCAGCGAATCCAGGAGAAGGTCTCGCGGGCCTTGCGCAAGTCGTTTCAAATCTTGAGCAAGATCGACGACGGCGTTGCGAGCTTCCTCGACTTCAATAGGCAGATCGGTAAAAGTCTCATGGTCGAAAGACGTTGGAGGAATCGCATTTGCCATGCTATACCTATTCAAGACTTTTGCCTGCTCCAGGATCCTCCCTGCAACAACGGTAAGGGGAGACTTGTTCATGGCTGCAGCGGAAGGCGATAAATGGTCGGTTGACTTTCGGTTGACTTTCAAGCAGACCACCGTCGGCAGCCAGCCAAGCTGTCCATTTATACATAGATGGCTTTCGTAGCCTCAAGTGATATATCAAAAGATTCATTGAAAAAAAGGCACTACAAATGTCAATGGTGCTACTGCCTTCGGCTACATCTCGGCACTTTAATTTGTGGCTTGAGACATATCCATTGACGGCGGGTAGCACAGGAGATCCAGGAGCTACGGCAGCCGTAGACTTTACGCTCTTCCTGCCCGATAGAAGAGCCAAAGTGCTACAGTGGTACATACTGTATGACGTGTCTTATGAATACGCACTCCTTTGGACGTACGAGCAGAAAATGTCAAGAAGGGTGGGAGGTTTGAGGCTAAGGCAGCAAGCCCTTGTTCATAGCTATTATGGGTGGGGTATGCCATGTGTGGTGACTTGATTCTTGTACGAGTATGTCATAGGTGGTGGGGGATCATTTCGTCTCAGACCCAGGCAGATACAAAAGTATAGTTCAAAAAGGAAGTTTTTGAATAGTACAATGGTACCCTGAAAGAAACACCCTATGGATACATTAGCTTCCGTGGGCCTTGAGTTCATACACTCAACGATACAAATCGCTAGCATCACCAGCAACCCGAATGGCGGGCCCGTGTACCCACTTCTGATAATAGTGCTGTTATGAGAGAGCCCTGCCATTGAACTACCAGGCTCTAAGACACTCATACAGACCAAAATGCTACTCTTGAACGTAGTATCTACGTATGTATTCTACCCCACAGAAACTAGTATGCAGCCAGGCACGTGAAGAACACAGGGATATACCGGTACCATCCAACCTGGTAGGCATCGTAAGATTCGGCAGTAATGGTCGGAATCGCGGTCGCGATGATATACAGGATTCAAGTTGCAGGAGGTGTCGTAGAGAGGTACCTCTCAGTAAGAAGTCAGGGGAGAAAGAACAAGAATGAACGACAAGTCGCAGAAAACAGGACCTTAGAGACTCATTTGTTACATTCAGAGCGACAAACGGTATAGAGACCCGCAGGAGACCTAGATGAATGATGTTGAAAGCCGAGAAACATCAGGAGCTTCTGTTGGCACGCTTTTCTCTGCTTCAGCTTTGGGCTCGCCTTGAAAGCCCTTAGCATCCTCAACAACCTTTTCCATGTGCGGAAAACCTTGCTAATGGCCATGCTTTGTTGTGTAGGTTCTTGGTTAAGCTGGAGTCATGACGGCGAGTGATACTGTCTGGGAACAGGTGAGTGGGAGTCTGGGACAGTCAAGATTCAACCAATTGACAATGACAAGGCCCTGTCAAACCTACAGAAACCCAAGCAGACTGAAGTTCTGTCTTAGCAACAACGAACTGAATACACATTACTGTGAATGGCTGGCTTTTGGGTGAGATTCTGGATAATCGCATTTAGACGGATGATAACCCACCCCGGGCCCTCCCATGTCAGCTCCCGAGGTGGCTTGGACACTACCTTTCAATCCCACGCCACTGTACTAGACAAACACTAAAAAATGAGAAGGGATAATATCATGTGCTACTTGTGCTGACTGAGACCAACTCACCACGCACAGGAGGCCGGTCTTGGCTTGTTGTGTATCCACCGCCACCGGCTTGTTTTCGGGCCCTTTCTCGACACCCGAATGGCCTAGTACCTAGTTAAGCGGTGCTCCCTCCAATCTCTATTCAAGGATAAGTTGGGTTGATGAGCAGCGCGAAAATAAGGGCATTGGTACCTGTGGCAATGCTTTGTCTGCTCAGTCAGCCGTAAGCACCTGCATATAGGCCCTTCGGGCAATCCCTCCATAGCATGCAATGAAGAAACCACATTCCAACGCCACTACTTCTTACCGTCGTAAGCCCAGCCAACAGTAACAATCATTCATCTGCATGATCCCGATTCGTACCCCCCATCTTCAATACCTCATGCAGCACGAACCATGCAGAGATGCCCATATGAGTAAGAGTCAATCCAAGGCTTCTGCCTGTGGGTTACACCGAAGGCGTCATGATGCTGGGCACGATGGCCGCCCTGCCTAGGGGATCAAACAATTTGACTTCCCAGGTTCCTTACGTATATGAACCAAGTCAAATACTGAGTTTCGAGCTGCTTTAACACCAAAAGCCAGTGCACATGTGTTGAGCCGTCTCGATGATTACAACAGCAGAGGTCAAGTTCCGCGCGTCGTGCGATCTTTGCCTCATCACCAAGGTCAAGTGCAGCCAGACCAAACCATCATGTGAAAAATGTATCCGGCAGGGGCTTGCGTGCGAGTACAGCCAATACCGACGAATTGGAAGGCCGCCGTCCTTCCAACGGAAACGTGCGGCCGTTGCTGAGGCCGAGGCTAGACATCAACACCATCATGGCGCGAGGTCATCGTCCATACAGACACCCGACACGGCGCAGCGTCCGCTGCCGCCATCCACCAAACTTGGACACACCAGTCAGCGCTCGACCGAGGACCACCGGACTTCTCTTTCAGACAATAATGGAACAGCACCTGGGTGTAAAGTAGGCGTAGTACCGGCTTCAGAATTTGTTGACGCGTTCAGCGTTGGAAAAGATCAAGTCGGCGATGATATGGATTGGTTCCAATTCGATCTGGGTGATATGGCCGATTCCTCAACGTCTGAGCCCGATGAATCGGTTACGTTCCATCAGATTCAGAGCAGGCAGAGTTCGGCGAGTGCGACATCGCTCCAAAGCTCTTCACATTCACTGTCCAACAGTTTTGATTGGCCTTCAGCCAGGCATATACATCCATCTCCTATATACTTCGATACGCCCGAACAGCACAACTTCAAGTTGTTTCAATCGTCCGCGGATCGTTTCTACGCCGGCAGTAGTGGCTGTGTCGAGCCACCTACGAGCAACCCATCCATATTATCTTCGGCCCCAAGCATCGGTCCGCTCTTCTTCGAGCCGTCAACAGCGACGCCTTCTAGGTCCAGCGATGAGCCAAATGTCTGTCGTGCTCAGGAGTTGCGCTGCATGCTCCGATGCCAGACTTACTTGACCAGGCAGCTCGGCGAATTCAGCGAGTGCCAGGACAACAACTCCGGCCTCGCTTTTGACAGGCTTCTCGTGCAAGAAGCTCGGGTCCGAGAGTTACTGCATAAGACGCTCGGCTGTGGATTCTGTATGGACAGATCACGCTGTGGTCAGACTCTGATCATTGTGGTCATGGTCGTGACCAACCTCCACGACCTCTTCGAGCGTGGCTGCGGCGCTGCGGGTGGTGCGATCGGGACCCACCTCACTGATGACGCCCGATACATGGCCTCGTACACAGAAAACAGTCCCCAAACCACTGGCGATATACTGGCTGACAGGCAGGGATCGGTATGGCGATCTGACGCCAAGCATGGCCCGCTCGTGGTTGGCAATATCCGGCTCGATGAAAGCGTCAAGAGCGCTTTCTCGCAAATACTTCTCCAGATGTACCTGAACCAGCAACATTTCCATGTTCAGCAGCTCGGAAGGGCTCTCAAGAGCGTCGAAGGGACGGATGTAAATTGCAAGGTTGCGTATGAGTTGCTAGAAAACGTGACGGAGAGACTAGACACCTTCAGGGGTTTCCTGTCACTCATCGACCCATCAGAGACACTCAGCGTCCATAGAATAATTTCATAGAATCACTTTGGATCGATCCATTGAGCCTTGGGAAACAACCCCGCCATCAAGGATATGGTCCTCAACCCATCCAACCGATATGCTACTTCAGTCAGCCTTCGTGAAGGGTCAACGTGTCAGGACTTAGATCAGGACTCACAACTGTCTTGAGGCGTCCGTGAATACTTCATGGTCTGGCGCGACCTTCTCCTTGTAAAAGGGATCTTCTTTGAAATCGAGGAAGCACTGAATATCTGGAAAACGGATCTGCGTGATCATGTCGTACTTGACGCTTTGGACAAACTGTGAATCTACGACCTTTTCAACCAGAGACCTAGTGGACTCGGTGAAATGAGTCTTATTTAAAGCTTCTTGTCAGTAGTCCATCCTGGAGAAAGTAGACATTTTCCGGGCTTGGCCGGGCATCGGTGGGGCCTTGCCTACCATTGTGTATCCTGTTATTCCATGTCGCGCCAGGGCCTCTCGAACCAATGGAGCGTGTCTTTCGCTCATATATCTGTGGAACTCTTCCTCCCCCATCGCCGGGTTCCTGAAGGCGCAGACCGTCCATACCAGCATTGTGGTCTGAGCCGGGGCTGAGTATCGCGAGACCAGGGTAGATAATGGCTCACGAGGGGAGGCTTTTCTGTCCAAAGCAGTTTTTTATCTTCTCGGGAGCTTTTCATCGGTGGCATTCAAACTCCGGGAATTTATATCAGGACTTTCTTTCACTAGAACAGGGACCAGATACCACATATCCCGGATACTTGTTCACTTCACTTCGACTCCGGTCCCATGATCGATATTCAGCACAAAATCAGGCCTGGTCTTATGGAACTGCTGATTTGAGAATCCTATAGTGCCAGAATGGGCCGAGAACTCTGTCCACTCGGCACCTAGGTCGGGTCCTTTCGAGATGAGCCGCCTTGGGGAAACCAGCCGGTCAGCTGGGTAGCGGCGCATGCAAGCCACAAGTATGACCAAGTGTGTCGTTCCGTATCTGGATGCCTTCTTTGATCCCTGTTACCTCGGGTATATATGGCCAATGATGTGCTACCCAGGTAGAGTAGGTGGAATGTAGCCGCGGTGAATATGAATACTTCACAGCTTATCATGGGTTGCTTACTGTACTCACGTGGATTGAGTAGTACTGTTCCGGGGATGCCTCAGGAGTATCAAGTGTCCCTTTCACGCACTTTAGTCAGCAAATTACAATATCATGGCCAAAATCTTTACATATAAGTACTCATTCCTTGGGTTTCAGCACTATCATAACAAGGCTTGATCACCTCGAAATAATTACATCTATACGGTACTTTAAGCTCTGCCGTAGCCCAATATGCATACGCCGCCTTCTATGGTGGTTTTCGGGTCCCTGGGTCAAGTCTTGAAGCAAGACCAAATTCAGCAACTCAAGCGTGCCTTAAAGAGAGACAAGTCACTGTTCCAACCCATCACAGCTGCCCTCTTGGGCCTCGACTCGGTATGGGATAGCCTGCTTGAGAATGATTCGGACCTCTCCGTCTTGGAAGGAACGGGCAGGTTGATTTCCAGGACTTTCGCGAGGTTTGTGGCTGATGATTTTGGAACGGAAGTCTACGACGGGGAGGGTTTCAACCTTGCTCGGCATACCGACCAGTGGAGCAAGAACAACATGGTTGCAATGCCCATGACGATTTTGAACCACATCGTGCAATATCAAGACTACTTACAATATTCTGGTCTATCTCACGAGTCACTCCTAGAGAGCGTCTCGAGAAGCGGTGCTGGCATCCAGGGATTCTGTGCGGGTCTTTTGAGCGCCATCGCCGTTGCAGGGGCCAGTACGATCGCAGAAGTCATGGTTTCGGCGGCCAAATCGATCCATCTGGCGTTCTCGGTTGGTGCTTATGTCGATGCAGATATGGCGCGATCGGGGAAAATATATAGAAGTGTCGCTGTCAGGTGGAGATCGCCGGGCAATTTGGCCAGCGTGCAGGAGATACTGGACAAGTATCCTGACGTGAGTACTACTTTACATCATGTATCAATTTGTTGCGTCTCTTTTCTATCCCCTCCGCTCCGGCGAAGGTAGCGAATCACGACTGATCGTAATCTGAAGTCATACCTCGCCATCACTCGAGATGATCACGACATGACTATCACGGCACGAGCGACATCACTGCTAGAGCTCCAACACGACTTGACACTCCATGGAGCCTCCTTCCTCGATATTGGGTTGACTGGCCGTTACCACTCGTCGGTTCATAAATATGCCCCTCAAAAGATTGTGGCTGCATCTCGTGAGCTCCTAGATGCTCGTTCCGGGCACCAGACGCTGGTGCTGACCAACGCGGACAGCAAACTAATCAGACATGGCAGTGACGGCGTCCTCATGCTACTGAAGTCTATCTTGGTGGATCATGCCAACTGGCACCAGACCGTCCTGACAGCAACTTCGGGGCTGAGTGGCCTTGACAAAAAGCCGTCTGTCATTGTGTTTGGCTCAGACGCGATCACCAAGTCGGATTTCCGAGCCTTCTCGGTCGTCAAATGGAGCTTGAAAGGAAGCTCTGGCTCATCTAGACCAGGCCCTTCAACCAAGGGCCCCTCTGATCCCGCGACTGTGCGCTCCTCCGGGCCCAGCCCTGAAACTGGCAGCAAGGAAAGCTACACATCCGGGCATGGCAACAGCCCCTATCCACCAGATTCTATTGCGGTGGTTGGAATGGCGTGTAAATTCCCTGGTGCAGAATCGATTGACGAGTTTTGGAGACTATTGGTCAATGGAGAGTCCATGCTCTCAAAGATCCCGCCGAACAGGTTCGGCGACAAAGGGGAGGAAAACGATCCCGGAAGCTGGAGGACGCCGGCTGGCTTAAAGTTCTGGGGCAACTTTGTGGATGAAGTCGACGCGTTTGACCACAAGTTCTTCAAGAAGTCGGCGCGGGAGGCTGCCTCGATGGACCCTCAGCAGCGGCTCCTCTTGCAGGTAGCATACCAAGCGCTGGCATCTTCTCACTATTTCTCGGTACCCGCATCGACTCGTGAAACAGATATTGGCGTGTACATCGGGTCCTGCTCTTCCGACTACGACAGCATCGTGGGCAGCCACATGCCCACTGCTTATGCAACAACAGGCACCCTCCGTGCGTTCCTAAGCGGCAGAATTTCTCACCACTTCGGCCTCACCGGTCCGTCGCTCGTTTTCGACACGGCGTGTTCATCCTCCGCTGTTGCTATACACACGGCGTGCAAGGCGCTACAGACGGGTGAATGTGCCCAGGCCCTGGCAGGCGGCGTCACGCTCATCACGAGCCCATATCTCTACGAGAACCTAGCCACGGCGCACTTCTTGAGCCCTAGTGGCGCAACAAAGCCATTTGATGCTGCGGCGGACGGGTATTGCCGCGGTGAGGGGATCGGGCTCGTGGTGCTCAAGAAGTTGTCTGTCGCCCTCGGAGACGGCGATACGGTTTTGGGCGTCATCGCCGGGTCCGCCGTCAATCAGAATGCCAACAATGTGTCCATAACCGTGCCACACTCGCCGTCACAGAGCACGTTGTATCAGCGCGTGCTGAGGCAGGCGGGGGTGCGGCCCGAGACTGTAACATTTGTCGAGGCGCATGGCACTGGCACGCCAGTCGGCGATCCCATCGAGATGGAGAGTCTCCGTCAGGTCTTCGGTGGCACTAAACGAAACGGCTCCAGTGTCCCACTATTTGTTTCGTCTGTCAAGGGAAACATCGGCCATCTAGAAGGGGCCTCGGGGGTGGCTGGTCTGATCAAGGCGCTGCTTCAGATGGAGCACCGAACAGCGTGCCAGCAGGCCTCCTTCTCGAAGCTTAACCCGAGGATCCCTTGTCTCGAACAGGACCACCTCTGTGTTCCGACGTCCAACCGAGCGTTGAAACGGCCAGGGGAGGGCGGCATTTTGACTGCCTGCGTTAATAATTATGGCGCTGCTGGTAGCAACGCGGCACTGATACTCATGGGGCCGCCTCCAAAGGTGAACAAGTTGAACTACCAGCTAGAGGCCTCTGACGACGTGAAGTTTCCAATTCGAATCACGGCAGCTTCGATGACGAGCCTCATCCGGTACTGTAATACTCTTCACGTTCACCTCAAGAACCTGCTGGCAACGGTCACGAGTAGCACCAGTGGCCAGCTTCTCGCCAACGTGGCTTTCAGCCTCTCGTTACAACAGAACCCAGAATTGGCCCATGCGTTGACTCTGACCGCTTCAAGAGATATCAATAACCTCCGCCATAGCCTTAGTGTAGCGCTTGACGCTCATGAACAGGCTGGCGAGGTCAACGGGGAGCAGCCTATTGGAACCCTCCCCGTCGTCCTGTGCTTCGGCGGGCAGGTCGGGCAGCACGTCGGCCTGAGCAAGCAGCTGTGGTCACAGTGCGATCTTCTGCGTGCCCACCTGGATGCATGCGATGCTCACCTGAAGTCTCTGGGCCACCCGTCCATCTACCCCTCCATATTTGAGATGTCGCCCATAGAGGACGTGGTGGTGCTCCAGACCGCCATCTTCGCGTCGCAGTACGCATGTGCCCGGGCCTGGCTGGACACTGGGCTGGAGGTGGACTGCGTGATCGGCCACAGCCTCGGCCAGCTCGCCGCTTTGTGCGTCTCAGGAATATTGTCTCTGCGGGACGGATTGAGGCTGGTGGCCGGCCGAGCGGCGCTGATGAAGACACACTGGGGTCCAGAGCCAGGAAGCATGATGGCGGTCGAGGCGGAAAAGCAAGTCTTGCTACACATCTTGTCTGATCTGACGGAGGCAGATCCAAGCCATAGATTCGAAGTCGCCTGCTACAACGGCCCTACCAGTCAAGTTGTCGTTGGCGACAAGACATCCATAGACGCCCTGGCATCAGAACTTGAAGGAAGCGGTCTGAGACACAGGCGACTCCAAGTCAGCCACGGCTTCCACTCGCGGTTCACGGATCCGCTCATGCCGTACCTCGAGACGCTTGCGGAAGAGCTGGTGCTGGGTCAAGCCACCATCCCTCTCGAGACGTGCACCGAGGACGAGAGCTGGGGCAAGCGGCCCACGGCAAGACTCATTGCTGCACATACGCGCGATCCCGTGTTCTTTGGCCAGGCTGCAGAGCGGATCCGCGACAGATTGGGTGCATGCACGTTCGTAGAAGCGGGCGGAGACTCGGGCATCATGGGCATGATGCGTCGTGCGGTCGACCAGAACAGGACAGGCACCAGGTCTGTCGCGCCATCAGGGCCAGGCGCAGGCGGGGACGACAGTTTCGTGGCCATGGAATTGCGAGGACAAGCTGCGGTTGGAAAGCTCGCGGAGGTGACGGTGAAGCTTTGGGACAGCGGATACCGCGCACTGGGATTCTGGCCGTTCCATCGCAGACACGCCGGCGACGGATACGAGGTGATGAGGCTACCGCCTTACCAATTCGAAAAGACGAAGCACTGGCTGGGTCGGCCGCCAGGCGCCGGTCAACCCGAACCGCCCCGGGCACTCATCCAGCCCAGCGTCAAGGCAAAGGCGGATGATGCAGAAGGTGGGCATTTGCGTGTTGACGCCCTCGCACCAGCACCGGCAGCTTTACCACTACCTGTGATGTCTAACACCCAGGCTATTTTCTTGGATCTCTGCGCGATTCTGGAGAACATCGCCGGGATTCCCAGCAAAGAGGTGCGCGGCAACCTGTCCTTTGACGACCTGGGCGTGGACTCGCTCATGATGATCGAGGTCATTGGCGAGACCTCTTCGCTCTACAAAGTCCATCTGCCAATCCAGGACCTCGAGCAGCTGACGAACCTCAACTCTCTGGTGGGATATTTGGATGGGCGGGGTTGTAGAGGTGGTAATACTGTGAGCGGAGAGACAAGAAGCTCGCCAATATCCTTCACATCAGTGATAGAGGAAGACACCCCGCCCAGCTCAAGCATAACGTCCTTCACTGCGTGGGAGGATGGTATCCCAGAGAAAACCACGGGCCCCGAGGGGCAATCCAGAATTAATGGCGCAAGCGATGGGAAGCAGCAGCCACAAGGACGGGCACAAGCCTGCACTATCGTGAGCCCATACCCGAGCACGGCCAACACTGGGAGCGCGCAGAAGACATTCAATGACCATAGAATGGACGTGGACCTATACAACGAGCAAACCAAGTTCAAAGGCTTCTGGGAGAGTGTATATCCAGACCAGGCTCGGCTCGTGCAAGCATACATCGTCGAGGCATTTTGTCATATGGGCGTCGACCTGGCAAATCTTGCCGCCGGGGAGCAATTGCCCCTTTTCCAGGCCAAGGTGCTCACCAAACATGCGAGCCTGATGAAGCGACTCCACAAAATCCTGCTCGACGACGGTTTGATTTCTGCATGCGCTTCAACGCAGGAATCGCGCGTTGACCTGCCCGAGTCTTCTTTCACTCGGACGTCGAAGCCTATCGACCCTACACCAGCCGCCACGCTGCTCCAGCACATGCTGGACAAATTCCCCCAGCACTCTGCCGAGACAATGTTGATGGACGTCACGGGCTCTGTCCTGGCGGACTGCTTGACTGGCCAGGCAGACCCACTGCGCCTTTTGTTCGCAAACAAGGCCAACCGCGCAGTCATGGCCGACGTCTATGAGAAGGCACCAATGTGCCAGGCGACGACCCGTTGTCTCGCCAACTTCCTGTCCAGCATCTTCAAGCCAGATCTCAGCAGCAGTAATGGCGACAGTAGTAGTACCAGGGTCATTCGGATCCTTGAGGTCGGCGGTGGCACCGGCGGCACAGCAAAGTATCTCGTAGACCACCTTATCCGTCAAGGGATTAACTTCGTATACCGCTTCACGGATATCTCGTCGTCACTCGTGGCGCAGGCCAGGAACGGCATCTTTGCTGACAAGCACAATGTCATGGAATTCGCGACGCTGGACTGCGACACGGCCCCTCCGCCCGAGCTATGCGGCAAGTTCGACGTCGTGGTGGCGACCAACTGCATCCACGCAACGAGGAACGCCGTCTCGACCGCGGCCAACATGGCGTCCATGCTGCGTCCGGACGGCGTCTTCTGCCTGGTCGAGTTCACCCGGGGCTTGTACTGGTTCGACCTGGTCTACGGGCTCCTGGAGGGCTGGTGGGCATTCGACGACGGGCGCAAGCACGCGTTGGCCGACCAGTGGTTCTGGGAGCGTAGCCTCAAGGCCGCGGGCTTCGGGCACGTGGCCTGGACAGACGGTGCCAGCGCCGAGGCTCAGACGATGCGCGTCATTGCTGGTTTCCTCACGGCGCCGGAGGACGACTCGTTTAGACCTCTGCCCAGGGGCCTTGTGAAGAAGGCGGGGCTGCCCGTCGAGACATTCACGTGGAAGCGCGTGGGCAGTCTTGAGCTGAAGGCGGATGTTTACTATCCCAAGACTTCCGACGAGCCCGGGAGGACGAGAACAGTGGGTAAGTTGGATCTTTCGCTGCACTTGCTCGGAGTCTCGATGTACTAATTCGCACAGCCCTCATGATCCACGGCGGCGGCCATCTCCTCTTCAGCCGGCGGGACATTCCAATGAAGCATGTCCGCATGCTCCTGCAGCGTGGATTTCTCCCAGTCAGTGTGGACTACCGGCTGTGTCCCGAGGTGAGCCTTTTCGACGGGCCAGTGACGGACTGCCGTGACGCCCTGCGATGGGTCCGCGAGACTCTGCCGTCACTGCCTCTGTCCTGGCCCAATGTGCGCGTCCTGCCAGACGGTAAGGTTCTGGCGCTGGGCTGGTCTAGTGGAGGGCAGCTGGCCATGACTCTAGGTTTCACAGCAGAGCCTGCTGGGATCAAGCCACCCGATGTGATTTTGCCGTTTTATTCGCCAAGTGACCTGGAGGCCGAGTGTGCGTATTCCCCCTTCACCTGTTGCTTTATGAGTTGCTGGCTTCGGCTGATGATGCTCTTTTATTTTGATTACAGTCTGGGACAAACCCATATATCCAGCGGCGGCTGAAGAGCCACCTCAGAAGACATGGGGCTTGCTCGACTGCGTGTGCGACGGACCTGTAAGTGCAGACCAGCAAGACACCTATCGCAGTGCGAAAGAAACCTCAACCCCTGACCCGGTCGTGCAGATCCTAGAGTACACCCCGATCAGCAACAAGCGCACCACCGGCCTCTCGCTGACCCTTAAAGACGACCGCGCGCGGCTCATTCTGCACATGAACTGGGCGGCACAGTCGGTGGCGGTGCTGGTGCGTGGCCTGCCTTCCAAGGCCGCCGCGGCCTCGATGACGGACACGGACTGGGCGAGCCTCGAGCGGCCCGCGCCCGAGGATGTGCGCCGGTGTAGCCCGTACTGGCACATCGTGCACGGCGACTACACGACGCCCACGTTTATGGTGCACGGCAATGTGGACGACTGGATCCCGTATCAGATGACCCAGCGCACGGTGGCGGCGTTGCGGGCGCGCGGTGTGCCTTGCGGTGTCCTGATTCCCGACCAGTGCGGCCACGCGTTTGATTTATTTCCCAGTGAGGACCGCCTGGGCCTTGGCTGGGCTGCTATCGATGCTGCGTACGATTTCGCATGCGAGCAGCTGAGCCTTGGTCTTGCGAGGGGTGCATGATATGAATATTCTATCTCGCTCTGATCCGGACGGGGTTCCATAGCGTCTAGTATTGAGCAATACGCTTTGCTACTTAGGTACATCGACAAGGCTTTAGCCTTGTACTGTATACAGACACACTGTATCACTTTGTTACTGCTATCGATCTTTTATTTTTTTAGTTTCTTGGTGCTGGGTCTTCGAGCACTTACTATTGTATGAAGGGACCGTGTACGTTTTCGGATGTAGACGGATTGAGAACGAAACCACCTATTGGGCTGAGGCAGGGCGGATAGAGGCGCGGCGTTCAAGCTGCAAGCTGCGAGCAGCGATGGCTGTAATGATAGCACCTCGCAATCCCAATAGCTAAAATAGTTCCCTCAACATCTTATTAGACCCTAAACGCGGGGCTTTATGGTCAAGCTACGTCACACCGATACGATATTACTGTTGGCAGTTGGCGCCCCAAGTCCTTACTCAAAGTGAGGACTGGGATCATGTGGCTAGGATTGAGGGGAGCTGAATGTGTGCTTGGAGAAGCAAGGCTGTGAACCCCTTAATATACTCAAAGCAGCTACTATGCAACTTTCATATGGGAAGAGGATGGCTCGCAGCTGTGATATGTTAAAAACATGCATCCTCTAGCAAATTTTACCGCGTGCTCTCTGGTGTGCCGGGACCCTAAGTCTCTAATACCACGCACCCAGGCAGGACGGCGTCTGGCACGAAGATTCGAACATCCAGCCGTGAAGCCGACCTGGAGACTTCCAGCTTCTTTCTTGTAATCATATCACTATGTTGTAGCCCTATACAAGGGCGGCAGTCTCGCCTTATTGCATGCCGATCTCAAGTGAAAGGTACCGATGCTGCAGTTACATGCATCTTCCCCGCTTCGGTGATTACATGGGAGGCGCCGCCGAAATCAGGACAGCAACAATAGTCAAGACTCGCCGCAACACCTCGACGACTAACAAGCAATCCGACGGGAGACTTTGACATGATGAAGCAAACGCTCTTTTCGCTCGCCTTAGCTGGGCTAATAATGGCCACTCTAGGACAGAACACAACAAGTCTAACCCTAGACGGTCAGTAATTAACTGGTGGTGCCAGGTGTCAGCATGGACAGGACTCTGTCGTGGATGGGTCTTTTGCTCTTTTTTGTCTGACCAAGCTTGCAATCAACTCAGAACTCTGGGACCAGTACGTTGGACCGGTTAGCACCTCGCCAGTCAACAGTACCGTCGATCCGACTCCCGTTCCGTCCGAGTCACTCACTCCTCCGCCGCCGTTATACTACCCGCCCCTTCCATTTCCCGGTGGGGCTCAGGTTCCTCTACAGGTTCGCAATGAAAGCTGGAAGTTCCCGCAGAGCTTTTTGCGCGGAATATCAGGCTCAGCGTTCCAGATCGAAGGTGCCGTGAAGGCTGACGGACGAGGGCCGAGTATTTGGGACGTGCTCACTCACATCCCCGGATATGTGGTGAACAACGACACGGCAGACATAGCGAACAATAACTACTTCCTGTACAAACAAGGCAAGACTTTTTGTTCTAAATACTGATATCCGTGAGCTAATCCTAGCACCAGATATCGCCCGCATCGCCGCGCTCGGCGTCAACACATATGCCTTCTCTATCTCCTGGTCACGAATTTTCCCCTTTGGCTCGGGGAACATCAACGAAGCAGGTCTCGAGCACTACGATGACTTGATCGAAACATGTCTTCAGTACGGAATCACTCCAGTGGTGACTCTTTACCATTGGGACCTCCCACTCAACCTTCAACTCACCTACGGCGGGTGGCTCAACGACCAGATCACAACTGACTTCAGCGAGTACGCTCGCGTGGCCTTCACGCGGTGGTCCAGCAAGGTCCACTACTGGGTCACATTAAACGAGCCCGCCGTCTTCTGCAATTACCCGCTTCCAGAGGGTCACTTCAACGACAGCGCGACCGCCGCCATCCCGCCCGACCAGCGGTTCTACGCCTGCGCCCGCAATGCCCTCCTAGCCCACTCGTCAGCCTACCACATCGGCAAGGGCATCGACTCCTCCCTCAGTATCTCATTCAAGAACAATGGCGCGTACAAGATCCCTGTTGATGATACCGCAGAGACCGCGGCGGCTGTCCAACGGGCGTGGGACTTCAACGACGGCCTGTGGGCGACCCCGATATTTCTCACCGGCGACTTTCCTGAAAGCGCCAAGGAGCACGTTTCGGAGTTCCTGCCAGCGTTCACGGAGGAGGAGAAGACGCAGATCAACGGTACCAGCGATATATTCATGATCGATGCCTATGGCGGCGGAGGTTTTATCACGGCCCCCGGGGATGGCGGCTTGCAGGCGTGCATCGGCAATTCTTCGCACCCTGACTATCCTAGTTGCTACAAGGGCTCTCCAACCTATCCAGGAGCCGACTACTGGCCTACCGGTCCTGCTGTCGACCCCTGCGCAAGTTGGCTGTCGTATAGTACAGATTGGGTCCCAACCATGCTGAAGAATTATCAGGAGATGTTCAAACCAGCTGTGAGTTCTATTCTCTGACGCTTGGAAAAAGGCTACCGGAATTTCTTCACTTATTGACCTTACTGTTCAAGGGCGGCATTGTTGTATCAGAGTTTGGCATGCCTGAACCGTACGAGAGCTTGCGGACAAATCTCCAGTCCATAGTCATCGATCCTCTTCGTTCTAGGTACTACAAAGAGTACCTGCAATCAATTTTGATGGCAATGTCCGAAGGTGTCAATGTGGTTGGGACGCTGGCTTGGAGTATCCTTGATAACTTTGGTAAGCCAAATCCGCAAATGAATTCTACTTTACCAGTCTACCTATGTACATTTCAAGTCGACAGACTTGTTACTGACCCAGCTTCTTCCTTCTACTTGTATACTATCTTCGAAAGATTTTGCATCCTAACTTCATATAGAATGGGACCACGGCTACTCATGCCGCTTTGGTGTGCAGGTAAGTTGAGCGCTGCTTCTCCCCAAAATACTTAGTCAATTTGCAGTCGCCTGCTCACATCGTACAGTATGTCAATTTTACGACGCAGGAAAGGTACTTCAAGGCGAGTGCCTTTGAATATGTGAACCAGTTCAGGATATACCAGGAAGAATGAGAGCCTACAACATCTGGGAATCAGCTATCTTCTTGCTCTATCTATCTAGAGCGAGGTAGACACCTACTCAAATATTACCAAACATCACCATCATAATCATTGCAAATTGTAAACTTGCTCTGCTATTGAGATGCTATAAAATAATTATTGAATCATGTGGCATCTATGCAGAAGCCACTCAGACCATCTACCTACACACGACATGACTTGTTCGAGTATTTCATATCGAAACTATTGTCATCTACAATAGGGACCGCCCAAAAACCTGGGAGGTCCTCAAACCGCCCCAGAAGAAAAGCCTTAATGAGTTACTATCTCTATGCCGGTATAAGCCAAGGTACCTAGGTAGTTGCCTAATCTCCAAGTCGGATTGTGGATCTGGATTATGGACGCGCCCTTGGCGACGGACCACCGATGTAACCTGATGTCATTAGCCATGGGATAAGAAGCAATAGTACGGCCATGGCGTTCAGTAGTTGCACGGAAAGAAACCTTTGCTCGCCTTAATTAAAGGCAGTCCTCAAAGATGTCACACTCCCCACCTCATCATCCTTCGAGTGCCTTTCGTTTGCACACAGTCTAAGGGTCCTGAAAGCTGCACACATTCACCATGAGGCTACTATCTTCGCTCCTAGGCCTGATCGGCGCCAGCACAGCAGTTTTACAGCCAAACTACACATCACCAGCGGGCGTCGAAATCTACAACCCATCAACATTCTTCAACACTACGGGACCATGGAGCTTGATGTCTAAGGCTGGGAATACGCTGTACATAGCCGGTACGTATGCTACTCTTCGATTCCTTGGGCAAACACCCACTGATGTATGAGTTGTTCGAAGGCATGAGGGGTATCTATCGGTCCAATAGCACTCTTGCTCCCACAGGCCAAGCGCGTATTCAGGTAGCCTACGATAACATGATCGCTCTCGCGGAATTGGCTGGCACGGATCGCTTCTCTTGCACGCGACTGGTCGTGTACACCACGGATATGTATCGGTATCGCCCGCTGTGTAACCAAGTCCAGATTGCCTTGTGGGGCGATGATCCGAACAGGTATCCACCGAGGACTATCGTGGAGGTTGATAGGCTGAACGAAGACGATATTGTAGAGGTTGAGGGTACCTTCTGGATTCCATAGGCCGCCCTCCCCATGTAGCGCCTTAGTCAGTTATAAGAGCAAGCTTAGAATCCAGGTAGGGTTGGTTGTATGGTTCTTAAATACCTGTTTACTTAGTGTATTTCAAGTTTATTGCAGGCTTCATTATGCCAAGCGATGCCGTTATGCATACCTTGGAATGTGCTCCTTCTAAATGAGATCGGAGATTTACAACCACCAAAATGTAAGGCATTTCCGCACGGGCTCTGTAGGATAACCTTCTACAATACCACCCCTTACAGGATAAACCCCGGTAGAAAAAGCTCCTACAGGATGATTTCCTGGGAATAAACTCATTCAAGATGACCTATGAAATGCTGGTCTAGTGTAATTCTCTGATTGTCGAGTTTTCCTAGGTATTCTCCAGCTCTTATTAGCTACATCTACTTAGTCAGACTTGTACGGGTGCACCCTCTGCTTTTTACTCATACGGCCGCGAATCTCCGATCTCTTCTAAGGTGGTCGCGACTCTCCCTTCGTTGTTTCCGTATAGGTCAGAAATATATAGAGATCGGATATTCGCAGGGCAAAAAACGGATGGTACAGGGCAACGTGTACCCCCTGTGCGCCAACGTTTTTTTCACCACCTATTCGCCATACAAAGTAACAATGCACAGTCATTAACTGCACATCGTCGCTTCTGCTTGCACCTATCGTTTCTTCTACTCTGGTGTTTTGCTACTTTGTTCCTCGTCTGCTGGGTCGTTCCTTGACCGATTTGTCTGCCACTACGCCTTGAGGTGGGTATAGTCAGGGACCTGCACCATCGCTGCAACACCAGAAGATTCAATTCTAACTAATAAAGATATATTTTCGATGGCAAAACAATCGATCGTGAGAGTATTTAGTTGGTATCGGATATAGTAGGTAGTTGGCGAGGGAGTGTTGTTTGGAGGGTGAAGGAGGATTGGCAGGTCTGCAAGTATAGGGCATAAAACGCACCTGGTGTGGGTGGTGCGTGGGTGCGGAGAGGTTAAATAGGGCGCTCTGATTGGTCGGTGGGTACCTGTTGCCCTGTACCATCCGTTTTCTGCCCTGCGAATATCCGATCTCAATATATATATATGATTGCAGTAGAGCGTCTAACGCCTCAAGGTGAGCGCCCACCTGTAAGATCTGCGGAGAAAGTGATCTAATAAGCCCGTGCCGTTTGTATTTCCATGTTAGTCTAATTAATTGGTGGTGTTCAATTTGTGTGGGATGCCACTGGGCTACCATTTATATATACGGTAGATTAAATTAATAGGGAGGAGGAAGACTGGATCGTACAGAAGACTCAAGCATCAAAATGGAAACGCTCGACCCGGAAATCTACGGGGTTTATGATTGCACAAAGCACAATGACTTCATCTCAGCCACCACAATTTGCCCATGTCTTCGACGCAGCTGGAGACGTCTAAACTGCGAATTTCGAGCGATTTGGCCACCTGCTCCTCTGAAAGGCCAGGGGTAAGCTGCAGACCATGTCAGAGATCTTGAAGCCTTCTTCGTTGTTAATCAAGGCAGATCGATGTGGAACTGTGTAATTACAGATGAAGGGCCGCTAAACAAAGATCGCACGTGCGTATATATTGCTCGATTCGATAAAGCAAATCACTTGAAATGGGACTCAAGCTCCTTCAGGTCTATCCAATACGGGCCCAGTAGCACCACCATGGACCACCACCAAAGCATCAAGAAATCGAAAAAGGCAAAATCGTTGTCTTTGCTTCTCTTCACCAGTTCAAGGAGACCTTCCCGCTCGAAGCAAAGCTGGATTCCTATGTGAACAGACGGCAGATAATCGAGTGGGTCCAGCTCGGTGACGTTCGTCATGTGGGTAAGATTATCGAACGCAGACAGTGTGCAGTCTTGGAAAGGAGCGGCAATCGCAGCTAAGACCGGTATTCTATGTCAGTTGGGGCTCTGTCGTTGATCAACGATGTAGTTTCTTACGAGGATGCTCTTCGAATTCTATGATAAATTCAATGGTATCGGTGACACTTTCAATGCGTGGTGTGGAGAAAAGCGCGGCCAAATGCTCCGTGAAATTGTCTTTGGTCGAGCTGAATGTTTCATTACGCGGTGTGTACAAGAGGCTGGTGACATGCTTGGTGACATTCCCCTTCACCCAGCTGACATACTCATCCGTGCGGTTCATATGCTGATATGTTTCCATTCTGTTGGTCATGGACTCAAGAAGATTCAAGGCGTTCATATTGGGTTGTTGGTGGTATGATTGGCCGAGGGGTGAATATTCAATGTTACTAAAAGTGGTATTGGCGCATACGTGGTCGAGACCTTCGAACTTCTGCTTTCAGCATGTAGCGAAACGATGAGAACAATGAGTCGAAGGGCTTAAAAGCACTACATGAGATGGCGTCACAGGCTGATGTGAAAGCGATAAAAACCGGTTCTAAGGGCCTGGGCTGTGTAACCTGAAATACTTAAGTAGGCAGCGCACTGGCCAAACTATTCCAAAATAAGTTTGATTATTCGACAAGTCTCTCTAAAACTCACAAAATCAAATCAAGTCACAATTCCACTCCCCTATTCAACCAATACTTTCCCCATCAGATCCGAATCAACATCCTCGTCCGCAAGTATGGTATTTCTAATCCAACAACCACGCCTGACTGTGCCTCCTTGACGAAAACAAGGCGATCCATAGCCTCGTTCCCATAGTACAACCAATCTACCGTAGTCCAACGCAGACAGTCCTTCTGGGCACTGAATCCAACGCCCGGGATATCAGATTGGGTGTTATTCGCAGCAGGCTCGGTCGGCCACCAGATCCGCCAGTCCTCGCGGATAACCTGCTTCCCATCGTTAGTCGTAGCCCTCTCCGATACATCACCCGGGAATATCCTAAAGTTCCCACCGAGACCTGGCCCGGGAAGGAACTGTCCCACCGAGGCAGCCCATATCTCCCGCACCGCAGCCAAGATGTCAGAGCCGTTCCTCTCAACGACGGCAAGTTTCAACGAGTCAACATCCTGCTTAATCGTGACATGAAAGCAAGCCTGGTCCCTTGCCTCGACACTGTGCTCACACGGCCCATCAAATCTACCAACGTATCCCCTTTGGCCAGCCTCATCCCTCGCAGCCTCGTCCACAGCTGCGACGACGGCGCTGAGTGTCGCGTCGTAGATAGGACCGTAAGCCTGCGCCTCCCCGGCCGTCAGTACCACCACTGCGATCCCGTAGTCATCCACCAAGCCCACCTGCGCGTTGTAACCGTGTGCGGCGCCGTTCTTAGCGTAGATGGGGACCGTATGCGGATGACCCGGCGTCAGCGTGCCGGCGTCCGGGATGAATATCTCCCAGGGCGTGCCGACGAATGTGTGACTTGAGCCTGCCGCGCTACGGGGCTTGAGCCAGGAGTTCATGGTTGTGAGAGGCATGAGAGATGCATTGCGGGAGAGGATTGCGTGGAAGAAGGTGGAGAGGTCCGAGATTGTCGAGACAAGGCCGCCTCCGCTGTCAGGTGTTCAAGTCAATGATAATTCCCGTGAGTTCGTGACGAGTGACAGACAAATAAGAAGATGAGAGCTATCATGACTACCTAGGGATCAGAAACACTCACGGTGCACTATCGCCATAATCACTTCCCCAGCTGTTTTGCACTGGGGGAATCACAGCTCGGTCATCAACTCCAGGGCTGACTGTCGTACTCATCATGCCTAGACGATCTGTCACATAGTACCTGAGCTGCTCCATGTAATTCATTCCGGTAGCAGCCTCTACAGCGAAGATCAAGAGGGTGAAGGCGATGTTGGAGTAGACCGGGCGACTCATAGGCGGAGAAACTGGCCTAAGCTGAAGCATCCCTTGTAGGAACTCTGTGAAATTTTGTCAGTACTAGTACGCCAGTCTTCTCAGGCCATCAATTCCGTGCTGAGAAGAAACGTGGACTCACGCTGCCTTGTACATGCCGAGTTCAATTCCACGATGCCACATGGGCCATAGTCGCCGCTGTTTAGGGCCGGGAACCCAAGTGCCTCGAAGTAATCTTTCAGGTAGTAGAACTCTGAGAATCCGTAATTGGGCGGTATACCGCTCAATTGGCTGGCCAGTGCTCCAAGGGAGATGTTCTCCCACCTAATGGGGCTGTCACTGCTCACCAACTCGGGCAGATACTTGGTGATGCTATCATCCAAGCTTAGACCGCTTGCAAGCACGATGGCATCGGTAAGAAGCTTGGATACCGACCCGATAAGGTATTGTGAGTCGTTATCGAGCTCCTTTGTGCCATTAATGTTGGCGGCTGAGAGGTGATGGTAAACCCAGAGTGGTGTAGCAGGGTTGCCCTGCGCCAGGGAGATTACCGCGACTGAGAAGGAAACGTTCTCTGTTGGAAAACCTGCTTGAATAGTGCCGTTCAGAGCGCGGTTGAAATTGTCGCTCAAATTCCTAATTGCGGATAGGAAGGCCGGCGACGAGGACAGGGAAACGGGCCGAGGAACCACAGGACCATCGGGTCGACAGATTAGCCCTGCTGATACAAGAGACATAGAAAGGTTGAGAAAGAGCAGGATCTTCATTTTGACTGATCTGAACATAGGGTTAATAGATCGCAGAAGTGAAGCATGTTATCGTGAGAGATTCCAGAGCCATGTGGATGTGCATGTCGGCAAGTAGCTTATTTATGCTCATCTCGCTGTGTATATCAGACAATAATCCCGAGGTCCTCAGAGGGATAGTCTTTCGAAGGAACGCCATTGCATCATATGTGCTGCGCCTTGTTTACAATACGATGGAAGCGAGCCTTTGGGGCCGGCAGCGATCAGCCTGAGTGTCACGATGTCTTTAGGACTTGTTGATGTATTGAAGAGCGTGCAATCAAAACGTAGAGAACATGACTAGCCGGGTACTTCTGCCGCCGTCTCGACAAATCAAAAGAACGCCTACCTATGCAGATCCCACAGGCAGTACAAGCCGCCTCCATTAGCCCTCCTACAGAATGCGAGGAATACGGAGGCGGCACACTAACAGACGCGGCGCCTTGGCAGCCTCAGTGCATCGCCTCCTCCGTGCGACGAGGCAGTAACGGTCCCTCCGTCGATATTCCGAGTAGCACGTGCTCTCACCATTGTCATGCACTTGTTGCTGGCAGCAAGGCAGGACTGCTGGCTCATGCATGCCTACTAGGTGATCCAACTTGCTGTTTGCCAGACTGAGCACCACTCAAGATGACCACTGGCAATGTGTCCACATGACTAAGGTTTGACAAGGTTGGACACATCATTGATACCCACACCACTCACCTACAATGTCAGTATTGGTAATTGTCATGGGTTTGTAATATCTAAAAGGCTTCTACCAGCAGCCATATTCCAAAGAGCTACAGACAGTCATGTACTTTACAGGACAGTGGAGCAAGTATCACAGAAAGCACTGTTGACATCTTCCTCTAGCACATGGCAAAATCAACAGAGAAACCAAAAAAAGAACAGTGCGGTGACGCGGGATCGAACCGCGGACCTTCAGATGTTTATACCGAAGTTAGGACTTCAGTCTGACGCTCTCCCAACTCTGAAGACGGTTAGTTGATTGGATATTTTCCAAATTTTAAGACGATCGAATTACTTACGAGCCATCCCCGCATTGGATGTTGCTTCTTTTTTCTTTGAGAACTATAATGTAACGTCTTTTCCTGTGACCACAGAATGAACGTAGAACAGATGGTCCAACTCGGACCACATCTACAGCGTCTACAGGAAAGACAAGGACATCATGTGCAAGGTCACCAGCGGGACCTTGTGCATGACCACCTACTATGCCCTTCGGGTATCTGCTATGCGGCCATGGCATCTCTCTCAAAACTTCCTAGAAGACACCCTCCTACGGAACAATGTGCTATAGAGGAACATTCAACAAAAGAAAGTCATAGAGATAGAAATTAGTGTAGTCATGGGAACTCCGCTATGGCATATCGTCATCTTTGAAAGTGTGGCATATGGCAATGGCTTATGTGATAGGCTTCAGCAGGTGCTGTCAACCCCAGAATCAGCACATCCTACCAGCTTTGACGAACAGGTTGCCATTGACAGAGTTCCCGTTCCGTAGTCGCTCATTACAACTAGATGCGTCATTCTTGGCAGAATATCTAGGATTTATTTACCTAGGCCATGTCACGTCTTGGGGATGAGGCTATGCCGTCACCATACTTGCAAAATGAGACGTTAGACACCTGGGCAGATAGCTTTTCAAGGCATTACAGACTCCTCTTTCATTTCAAATCATTGACCTTTGAGACAAAGTTGAAGGCTATGGTAACTTATTTTTGAATGCGAACTTTCCAAAGCCACGTACCTGTCCATTCATGACCGTCGGTCTATCTGCCAGTCTGGCAGAGATCGGGTATCGCAACGAACTTGACTGTAACTGATAGATCTGGAATTTTGAAGCCTTGCTTGGCCTTCTCATAAGCCATACAAGTTGTCCCAAACTCAGGCCGTGTCTCTGCTCAAACTTATACCACCGGATGGCCAGTGAAGCTACTGGCCGTACCTAAGCAGCAGGTAGGGTTTTCCATGCTGCTGCAATCTCCCACTATTGACTACTAGTAGATGCGGTTCAGAAGTCTTTCAATTCTATATCTAGCATGCCGCATATTTGCATGCAGGCCTAAAGAATGCTAAGCTTGCAAGATAATTCTTGTCAAACCACCCGGAACCCCTCTTCTAAGCCTTGCACTTCCCAAGAAGGCCCTCCCAAGGCTTCAATGTAACCGTCCCAGTGACCGCCCTCCCCTCAGCCTTGCCCTTACCATACGTCGTAGCCGCCCAAAAGTCCACCTCGTAGCCCGCGGGCAGGCTCCAGCTCTGCTCCTCACCAGAGAAGTTGAGCAGAACGACCCACTTCTCGCCCACAGTAGTGCTGCTCGTCCGCGCGTAGGCGTACACCGCCTCATTGTCCTCGGCCGAGAGGTCCTCGAACCCGCCGTAGACAAAGACATCCTTGTGCTCCTTGCGGTCCGCCAGCGCCCGCTGCCACCACTGCCAGGGCGAGAGCTCCGTGTCGGACTTGAAGTCCACCTGGGCGGCGGCGTTGGTCCCCGTCTTGTAGTCGTCCATCACGCGCATCCAGGGCTTGACACCTGCGTCGCAGAAGCCTGCGTTTGGTGTGGTGTCCCATTGCATTGGTGTGCGGGCGTGGTCTCTTGCTTTTCTGTCGAGATTTGTTAGTTGGGTCGAGGTCAGGGGCTGCAATCGGGGTAGATGAGTACTCACGTGTCGATGATCTTACGCCCCAATGCAATCTTCTCTGGGTCGTCCTTGTAGATTGCGTTGACCTTCTCCCAGTAGTTGATAGTCTCGATGTCCTTGAACTCCTCAATGGGCCAGTCCTTGGGACAGTTGCGCATCCCGATCTCCTCGCCTTGGTAGACGAACACGGTGCCGCCGAGCGTCGTCTGCATGAGCGCCAGCAGCCGCGCCGACTTGGCCCTGTGCTCGTCGCTGTCGCTCGCGTACCGCGAGATGGACCGCGGGTTGTCGTGGTTCTCGATAAAGACCGAGTTCCACCCGTCCTTCTCGATCATCACGTTCTGCCAGCGCGAAATAATACCCCTCATCTCCTTCACCGTCCACGGCCGCAGCGTCATCCTGACGTCGTACTTGTCGATGTCCACCACGTCAAAGATGAAGATCATGTTCAGCTCGCCCGCGTTCGCCCCGACCGTCCGCAGGATCTCGTTGTCGTCGCTGACGCCCGGCATCTCTCCGACGGTCATGGTGTCGTACTTGCTCAGCACGGTATCGTGCATCTCCCGGAGGAACTCGTGCAGCCGCGGCCCGTTGACGGTGTACTTCCACGCCGGCTGGTACTTGTGGCCGGGGCCCAGCACCTCGTCAGCGTCTGGGTAACCTGGCACCTTTGAGATCATGTTGATCACGTCCATGCGGAAGCCGCACGCGCCGCGATCGAGCCAGAACCGCATCACGTCCCACACGGCCTCCCGCACCTCGGGGTTCTCCCAGTTGAGGTCCGGCTGCTCGGGCGTGAAGAGGCTCAGGTAGAACTCGCCCGTCTTCTCGTCCCACGTCCATGCTGAGTTGGCCTCGCCCAGGATCTGCGCCCAGTTGTTGGGCGGGATGGGTTTCCCCTCACTGTCGTACCCCTTGGGCGGCTGCCAGTGATACCACGCGCGCTTGGGGCTGTCCTTGCTGCTGCGGCTCTCCAAGAACCAGGCGTTCTCGTCCGAGGTGTGGTTCGCTACAAGGTCCATCATGAGCCGCATGCCGCGCTTCTTGAGCTCCGCGATGAGCTCGTCCACGTCCTCGAGCGACCCGTACCGCGGGTCGATCTGCTTGTAGTCGGCGATGTCGTAGCCCATGTCGGCCTGGGGTGACTTGTAGATCGGGCTGGTCCATAGCACGTCCACGCCCAGCGACTTGAGGTAGTCCAGCCGCGAGGTGATGCCCTTGACTGTGCCCCACCCGGGCAGCTTGGCCCCTTGCGAGGACTGGAAGGACGACGGGTATACCTGGTAGACGACCGACTCCTTCCACCACTTGGGCGTGGAGTAGGAGTTGGACTGGGATGAGGCCATGGTGGGCTAGCTGGTGAACAGGTGGAAAGAGAGAGCGAGGTGCGTGAGGTGTGAGTTGCTTCAAGTCAACATTGGGGAATCATCTGCGCAGGAGGCAGATGGACCTTCAGCTTTGATATAGCGGTGCTGAGTGGTAGCAATGATTCAACTACATCGTGAGGTGTGCCGGGGCAGACACAACGGCGCTTCCTGAGTCGTCCGTCGTCGGCCCGGCAGCCTCTCCGATACTTTCGCCGAAAAATAGCCCGCAGTAGTGTCGGGAGAGGTCGCCTCTCCTGCGGGCTAGCTGCCGATCCCCCATGACTCGGTCCACCTAATGCGGAGTAGTATGGGGAAGGTTTAGTAAATATTACGGTTGACATCATCCCCATCCGGAGGGCCGTCGCCGAGGCACCGCTAGAGGCCATCCAGGTTTAAATCTGTGTGGGACAGCGACAAGCGATGCTCGTGCGTCACGGTATAATCAACACTCCATAGACATTTGTATGTTAGGGGCCATGTTCTGTACATCCAAAAAGGGAGCGGTAGAGCCAATTTTTCATTGTTTGATGTCTCTTCATCAAGTCGCATAGGGGAATCAATGACGAAGGGCAAGCTCTGGTTTCCCTCCCAAGACCAAAGAAGCAGCTTCAACGCCTCCAGTGCCCCCCCTGAAATCCGGTCCTGCCAATCCCTATATATGATACAAATGCAAACAGTCGCTCGCAAATACCTACGTCTTTTAATGTGTGGACTCATTTGTCTTCTTGGCAAACAGTGTGAGCTCAAAACGCCTGAGCCGGAATGACAGGGCTTGCAGTGTCAGATTCCTCCAAGCCATAATCGGGACTTTTTGTTTTGTTTCGGACCCCAAGCCAAGCTGCGCTATCTTGTCTTCACCAAGTCTATGCAGACGCGACCAAAGCTCTTCGGTGCCTAGAAGAAAAGCGTTCCGAGACCCGTAAGTCGCGCAAGGCGCCCGAGAAAGAGACAGAGACTCCGTCATATCTCCGTTGATCTCTCCTCATCGTGGCATCAAGTTGGTGTTTGAGCAGATTCCCAGCCATATTCAAAAAACACCAGAGCGAGACATTTCACGGCCCATCGTCTTGTCCTGGCGAGCCTTGCCCAACGGAGTTCTGGACGGTAGCTCCGAGTCTGATGTTGATGCTCTTAACTCCTGTGGTGCCAGAATTCGGTGCTGCATTGAAAGACTTTTTCTTGGGAATCGTTGCCGCGGCACCACTAGCGTTTCGTACTGCAGACGTGCTGTTGCGCCGCTTGTTCTGCTGCATCATCTTTCCCAACTCATCGTCGTCCTCTTCCTCTCGTCGACGCTTCTCACTAAGTCGCTCGGGCGGGGTCGAGCTCAACGATGGCGGTGCAGTATCTGCACTGTTCGGGGTCAGAGGCTCCTCTTCCGACTTTTCGCCTTTACCCTCCTTGCTGATCTCTGAGTCGGTCTGTGCCATGACCACGTCGCCGCCGTTCTCGTCTGACTCTTCGTCTGAGTGATAGTCGACGAGGGCGCTGAGCGGCCCAGGGCCAGGGCTGGGCCCTGCGACCAAAGAGCCCCTGGCAGCCAGCTTTGTGTGATTCTCGTCCTCGTCGTCGGACGTGTTCCAATACTCCTCTTCCATCGGATCCACACTTATCTGCTCCATCATGCGTCCGTTCACATGAGTTGGTCGCCGACCCATCTCGTCCTCAGATTCCATAAAGTACGTGTCCATGTTGCCCGCAAAGCCTCTGCCCTGCTCGTAAAGGCGGACGAGATCGCTGAAGGTTTCAAGATAGCCGAGCGCCGTAATCTTTTCTCTATAGTTCTCAACTAGATGCTTGACGAGGTCTTTGATGTTCTCCTTGCGGATGTACTCAAATATATCCAAGCATGCAGAACTCAGGAGATTGTCGCGTGGTAGAGTGAGCAAGAGGACGTCCAGGATTGGCCCGAGGACTTGCTTCTCAGCAACAAGCTTGACATAGAACTCATCGGAGACGTGGTTCACCAGATGTCGGAAAAATCGGATTGCCACTGACTCTGTATTAGCTTGAATTCTTGAAAACATCCTTGGGCGGGACACTTACCTAGCTGCAAATGCTTTTCCTTACAAGATAACAACTGGGCGAATCGTGACGCAATATTGTGGTCTCTGATGAACTTCTTGCAAAGATTGTGGTGTTGCCGGGCAAAGAAGCAGAGAATGTCGTTGAGATAGCTGAAAATGCCGTCATTGTGCACCGAGAACTTCAGTTCCGTCTTGCCTTCCAGGTCAAGGAGTGGCTTGAACAGCCGCGCTGCTGATCGTCCGTAAAAGTCCTCCAGAATGGTCTGCTGCTGGCCTTCCAGGCTGTTGATCTGGTTCATTGGCCGTGGCCGTGACTGTAGCTCGCCATTCACCAACTTAATCCCGCCATCTGGTGCTTGACTTGTAGGTATAGTATCAAGCAAGACCTTGAGTGCGTCAGAAATCTGAGACTTGACCCCAAGATCCACCTCGACCAGGAGCAAGTCAATGAGAGTGTCCGTCAGTGGGAGCTGCTTTGCCAGTATCTGCCGGAGGAGTGTGTGGCGGATCATGTGTGGATCATGGTCGATCATGGAAACCAGGATGTCCGTGGCGCCCACGCGCACAGAAACATCAAAGTTGCGAAGGCCAAAGTTGATGACCGCAAGCAGGCCATGACCCAACAAACTGCTGTAGAACCCCGCCCGGTTTTGAAGCTGCAGGTTCTTGGCGATGGCACAGCACTGCTGTATGAACAGGACCGCCTGCTTCTTCCTAAGCTGCTCGGCCTTCTCTTCTGGGTTGAAAATGGAGAAAAGGTCACGCAAGAAGGCGCCATTGGACTGGAGGTGCTGGACTATTTCCACCTGGTTGAAGAAGATCATCGAGTTCAAGACCGAAAAGGTGGGGTCGTCCAAGATCCGGGCCAGTACGACGTCTTTCATGTACTGCAGGCGGTATGTCTGGTGTATCCTCCGCCTGATCTGATCGTCTTCGATCCGAACCACCTCTTTGTACCTGGACTGGTCTTTTAACCATTGCCTGTGGTTCGCCTTGTGCTGTGGAAAATCGGGATCGTACTCCAGGGCACCAACAACGCCCAGGATGCATTCGTCAGACACTGCATGTTCGATAATCCCCGTGTCATTAAGCAGGAGGATTGTCTTCATGATGTTGCAAAGACGGTGCAAGTCCTGGAGGCTCTCGAGGTCCTCGGCCATCTCGACCAAGGGGATTAATTTGCCAATGTAGTCCTCGTGCATTATCAGCTTGGCCAGGGTATCGCGGCCACTTTGCGAGCTGCTGATAATTCTCATTGTAGATTCGAGGTCGGGGAGACTTCCTAGTTCGGCGGGAGGAAGCTGGATGGAGGGGGGCACGTCGATTGCCAGGTCGTCCGAGAGGCTGTCGTCAACTGAGGAGATGTGAGCTAGTCTGGTTATACATACGGGAAGCTGAGGAAAGGAAGGGGGCGGGAGGTTTGACATACCTGGGCCTGCGATGTCTCCTTGCAGTGTTCGCTGGACATCGTTGACGAATTTCCTTTTGGCGAGTGTCAGCGGTTCGCTCATGGTCCAATCCCGGTCCTGTAAAGGCTTTGGTATATTGTGCGATCACACATACCATATCTGGGCGCAGCCATCAGCTTCTTGAAAACTCAAGGCCATATCGATCTGCGTGCTCGGCTCCGTCCAGACGATGAGGGTTTCTATGGCGCCCGTTAGTGGGTGTGTGCACGAACGACATCATCGTGAGGTTGTAGCATGCCTTGTTGCTTTTGGAAGCCATCTTCCTTACAGATCCTGGTCTCCAGCAGCGTCCTCAGTGGTTCGTCTTCGGAGTCGACAATCACGCGGGGCTCTTTCCTTCCTTCTTCCTGTGGAGCAGAGCGACCGAATTAGTCTCGGTGACAGAAGCAGAGTTGGGACGGAATGAGTTGATGCAGACAGACGTGGCGATGATGGGAGGAAGTTGCGCAGACAAGACAAGACGGGCAGTACATGACACAGGCATCGCGGAATGACATTTGACACGGTCAATCAACAAGAGATAAGATCATTTCACGCCGGAGACATACATCAGCCCATGTTGCGGTACAGAAGCCGGTACCGCGGTCGAACCAGTCGTTGTCGCGGAGCTCGTAGACCTTGACGCGCCTCCTGTCGGTCGTCTGATGAGGCACGGACTGTGCCATCATCAACGGCTCTTGGTCCCTCTGGTCTGCGGCAATGCGCCCGTAGTTCGCGAGGAGGTCGGGGGCGATGTTGAGGTGCTGCTGGAGGGAGAGTTCGGTCTCGGAGGAGCTGAGGAGGGTAAGCGCCGCCACTTTGGACGAGAGTGGTCGCGCGACAACGGATGCGCGCGGGGTGGGGACGGGGGAGGCAAAAGGGCCCGGCCAGGCGACCCAGCGACCAGGCGACGCGATGCGATACGACGACGAGCGACGATTGATGTCAGCGCGCCGTTCCCGTATTGATGCTTGATCCGGATGGGGTATTTGTCGTGCGTCACTGGGAGGCTAGATCAGGGTTGGGCGAGGAAGTTGGGGGCGGTCGGTGTTGGGTCGGTGGGTGTGGGTGTGGGTGGATGGGGCGGGCGGGCTATGACACCAGTTGTCGTGCTCGTGCTCAAGAAGCCATCGGTCGGGCAGTGCGTCGGGCAGAGGCGGAGAGCGAGAGGAGAAAAAAAAAGACGGTGGGCGAGACTGTGGCGCAGATGCTGTCAACGGCAAGCAATCACAATATGTCGGCGACAGGTCGGCGTGTGCAAAGGATGTGCGATCGGTAAGCCTGTGGACCCTGCGATGGGATGGGAATTCAGTCTGGACCGGCTTGGGGTTGGGATGGTGATGCTGTGGATTGAAAAGCTCGACCTTGGCCACCCGACGGGCAGATCTTGGGTAGGCAGGCAGGCAGCGGGCGGGCAAAGGTGACAGGGTGACAGGGTACTCTCCGTAGGGTGCAGCGCGGTGGGTTGCTTGGGCGTGGGCGTGGGCGAGAGAGGACAAGTCGGGACAAGTCGAGTCTAGCCTCTCCTGTTTTAGAGGTGTGCCCGCCCAAGTCCCCCAAACGTCGTCACGCAATGAGAAACCTGAACTCCACCCTGCCTGCACCCACCCTCCCCGTGGGCGAGAGACAGAGCTCCGTCCCAACCTAAATTTGGCTGGGGGTCCCCATTGCAGGACCCACTTGCTTTTCTCCTCCTGTCCTTCTGGATGCCTTTGCCTTTTTGCCTTTGCATTCGGGATTTCCCGCGCATGTGGTGGCATGGCTTTTCGTCCCAACTTTGGTCTTGTTGAAACCTATTTATTTGATTGATAGACCTGGCTCACGCTGAACCTTCTGTCGTGAGTCCCAATGGGCCAAGCCCACTTGCAGGCGGCAATTGCCCAACCATCGCAGCCCTCAGGAAGCCTGGGACAATTTGAGTATGTTTCAGGACATCTCCCAGGACCAACCAGCGCAAAGCATGGATAATGTCTAGAGATGGATGACAGGGCAGCCAGCCGGCATATCTGCCAACCTCGTCTCCCCCCATTTGACCAGGCCGGATGCACAGCCGGTATTAATGGCCACACCATCCTTTGATCAGGTCTCGGCTCGTAGCGCCGCGTAGAAGGGCGGGTCACATTCGCCTCCTGTCAACACATTCTTGTTCTGCAGGTCAAACTAAGCAAGCCGTTTCCGATGATTAGAGTTGCCCACCAATGCAAGTTACAAGGCGCTTGACAGGCTTATCGGTCTAGCTTCTAGAACAGACGAGCCGATCAATTTGGGGTCCATCTGCATCTGGGGGTGGTGGTTCATGGGACCCCTAGTCTCTCATGCCTCTTTGCCTCGGCCCGCGTTGCAGAGGCGCTGTTGGATCGGCAACCCCCGGCCGTTAGAAGCTCCATTGGGGCGGTAGTGGAACAAGCCCACACCATGCCCATCATTCCCCAGGCCAAGCTTTTCTTCCCCCTTGGTAGCTAACCTCTGCCCAAATTAGAGACCGTCCACCGGTCTATACAGAATAGGGAGCAAGGTGAATTACCATGGGCAATATGAGAGTCCCCCCTGGTAGTGTTGCGAGTCAAGTATGATGCCTTGTCTGTAGCAGCGGCTGTGTTGGTCTGCTGGACGCGTTGCGCGAGGAATTTACCGTGGCGGCAGTCCCACGGACGAGGGATGATCTGCCACCTGGGCGAAAGGCTTTCCTGAATATCAATTTCACACTTCCTACAAACCTCTACCAAATATCCCTTCTAATGATATCAAGCCTCAATGATGGAGCTACGCGGCACATGCGACATTGGAGAGAGAGTAGTAACCGTATTACATGGCACATGCAACAATCTAGAGTGGAGATTCACAGAAGACACAAATATTGTGAGCTTAACGAGTGACGTATCCATTAAGCTGCTCTAGGCTCCTTCTCAGTGCGAATGTCCCTGAACTGCAGTCTATCTCCACGGTTGCTGTCCAAAGGTCCACCGTCTGATAAGTCAGAAGCTATATCTCGTATGCGCAGCTCTGAATTCCACAGAGCTTACTTTTGCTAAGTCATGGTCTTGCATTCCCGCCCCAGAAGTTGTTGCCATCGTAAGAAGTTGAATCAATTGTCTAGCATTCGTACGTTTCTTCTGTGTGGCTCCACTCTGCAGCGTCTACTTTGCCGTTGGCTCTTCTGGTTGCCTGGCGTTCCTCTGGGGCCCTACCACGTAGTTTTCGAAACCTTTAGGCATCTCTCCAAGAGTAGGTAGAGTCTTTCAGACATTTCGTCTTCTATGAAGATACGTAAAAGCAATTTTCAAGCCCTGAAATTATTGTTGTCCTACGCAGGTGGCAGGTAGGCATGGACTTTGTATTCCCTTTATACCGTGCGCTTCAAGACGAGTCCGTAGAGACTCGCTGTCGCTTAGATCTGTCCAGACAGCTCAAAAAAGCAGCACCAGAAAAATGTCATCGAGCTCGCTTCCAGCCGCGACTCGTGATCCAGTCCCAGTCGATCGTGGGGACTTCGTGGACTCTGACCATGAGGGTGATATTGAGGACAAGGCAGACGACTCTTTGAAGTACCTCATAGGCTATTGTCGTCTCACACATATCGGCCAGACTTTCAATCAGCGATACGAAATTGTCCACAAACTCGGACAAGGCGGCTTCTCCACCGTGTGGCTAGCCCAAGACAACGAAAGCGGGAAAGCAGTGGCTCTTAAGATCCTGTGTTCATCTGCGAAGGCTGCTCATGAGTACGAGACGCACTTGGATATCAAGCAGAGGGTAAGAGACCGCTCTCGACTTGTCTTGGCCCTGGACGGCTTTGTGATTAAAAGGACGCACGTCGACGTCGAGCTCCAATATCAGGTTCTGGTTGTTCCCTTGCGGGGCCCAAGCCTCGGAGACCTCAGGAGTACCAAGAGTCATCTTTCACACCGCATGTCCGCGGCAAAGCATCTTTTACAAGCCATCCTCGAAATTCACAATGCTGGATGGGTGCAAAGAGGTAAGCAACCCAGCCACCTGTCATATTGCACGGGTTGTTAACCTTATTCCCAGACATTATACGGCAGAACGTTGTTTACGGTCTAAACGTCGACCTTGGGAAGATGTCCACAGCAGACAAATACTAACTCATCGGCCGGCCGCGCAAGGCGCGGATTATCAAGGACGACAAATTGACCGGAGAGCTCGTGACGCCGGCCAAGTATTTTCCCCGAGTCCTCGGATCTGACGCCTACCTCTGGACTTTGGAATCCTCGTCAGGGCCGGTACACCGGTGTTCAACAAGCTCCAGTCACCGGCGGACTACCGCGCCCCGGAGCTGTTCCACAACATCGAGCCCAGCTTTGCCAGTGATATGTCGAGCTACATGGTTGTGTTCTCATACCTCTACGCGGGAACGCCGATATTTTACCGGTAGAGGTTTTGCGGGCAGGATCGGCTCTATTGTCTCACATGTTTGGGGGGCTGCCTTCGGTTTGGCAGGGCCGCTATGAACTTTACAAAAAGAAGAGGTCCCGGTGTCGTGGTATGTCCGAGGCTCACAAATACAGGATGCAGGTGCTTTCAGTACCTTCCTGGACCAGCGTCGTTCTGATGTAGGCGCAAATGAGAAGGCGCATGTACTGTCAGTGGTGCAGAAGGTCTTTCGTCCAAGACCTGAGGATCGACTCACAGCTTGAGAGCTTCTGGAAGATGGGGATTTCAATGCCGTGATGAGTATGAATGGTGTTTGAAAGGATATTGCCACTTGCAAGGAACCACTAGATACGGTCAAGATCGGTTGGGTTGGGGAGGGGGTGTTCATAGCATTTGAGTAATAATTTTCGACCTCAGGATGGAAAACCAGAGCCTATTGATTGACTAGTAATGGACCTCCTGACTCCAAAACTTCGGGGGGCCGCATCGAACTGAGTACATCGGCATCTCTGGTCACACGATAGAGCTGCCATACGACCGCGTACAATGGATGTCGTCACCTGGAACGTGGCGTTCAATGGTTCAACACGGAACAAAGTCGTTGTTTTACAGCATACCTCAATGACAGCCGGTGTCACTGCAAGAACCCTTCGAGGATCTTCGGCGCCACGACTCAGGTGGTACTTGAGAAACCTTGACGGGCTATTTAGCGACACAAATCAAATTTGATCACGGATTGACCGGAGCTGGTAAGCGGCCATTTGCGCAACAGACCTGTGCCTCTTCCCAACTCTTGAGGGGAGGAATGACTATATCACACAAGCTGGATCACCCGAAACCTACCTGCTCTAAGTATAAAAACTTAAATTCTTAGCAAGGAAATCTTCCCTAATAAAGTAAGGTACATGGGTACATTAAGAGCATTGATCCGAGAAGGGCCCGTGTATTGATAGTCAGTCGTCTTGAGCCGGCCCATGTAATAGCACCGTGGTTTTATGACAGCGCTTCAAACCCCTGTCAACGAAGCACTTTTAGGGGGGCTAAGGACCCCGGCGCAGGAGCGGGACCCGATGTCGTGCAGCTGACTGACACTTGAGGTGCAGTAGCTTGAGAGCTGCCGGCAGCGGGATGCCTGACAAGGCTTGGCCTGACCGATCACGTGTGAACATGGCTTGCACTTACACGGAAATTGCCTATCTGCTCCTCGTGGCTGTCATTATAAACTACTGGTTCTCTGTGGGACATTTGAAATGCGCAGATACACTTAAGTGATCCGTACAAAACAGAATCCGGCATATATCTGCTTGAAGGCGGGGAGTGTCCGAGCCGGGTTGTCCCACGTCTCTTAGAGCTTGGTCAGTCTGTGTTGATGAAGGTCAAAGGACGACACCTGATGTTCTAGCAGGTTGAAGGTGGACTTGATGCCCGGAGAATCAAGTGTAGTATTCATTCCAGACTTCTTGGTTGGCTTGTATTTTCTGGTTTACCTTTACAGCAGAAACGGGGCCACCTGGCTGGGGCAGCTGCAAGATTCTAGTTGCTTAAGTCCCGAGGGCACTACTGCTGGGTTACAAAAGGTATTTGGCACTGTCCAGATATGAATTCCTAGCGTGATTCCGGCTCCTCGGGCTCTCAAGTTGCCGGGACCGGTAGGTCAGCCCAGGAGGACCAGCATTAACGTAGGCTCCCCAGGCCCTTGACCTCTGCTAAATATGAGCCTCAGGTGCAAATGTGACTAGTGCATTGACGAGTGATCTTACTGGGATAGACCGCGTCCAAAATGATTGAAGCCCATGTAATGGATTTGATTTGCTTACCCGCACGGATGCTTAGACTAAGAGCCGCCGGCTCTCGCTATCACTGGCCCGCAACACTCAGTCTCGTGTCCAGGACAGGCAAAAATAATGATCCGGATGTTGTTCTCCAGAATCGCTTCAGTCTTGTCTCGTATTAAGGGCATTAGCCGTGTTAGTTCCTGTCTCGAGGCAACATCATGGCACTGCTGCATGATACTAGGCAGGACCGGTCCCGAGATCGCCCTGGACTTATATGGCGTGGACTGAGGAAGCTTGAAGAGCATCCCCCAGGGTCAGGAGCCACTGCTCCCACTTCCAAGACTATCCTACCTTCCCAGTCCGGAAAAAGTGGGCAGGACTGAAAAGTTCCATCCCCAGCACGGCGTCCAGGTCCTTGTCTCCTGCACAAACCCAGGCCTGGGGACATCCAAAACTCAGTTTCCATCAACCAAGCCCTATCCCATCAACAGCAACTTCAATCACGACCGAAGGACCCAGCATATCACTCAACCATCAAGATGGGTCTCTTCACGACCGAGGCCAAGGCTCGCAGGAAGAAAGAGCTAGAGGAGCAACACAAAAAGAAGACAGCAGAGCCTCCGCCCTACACCCACAAACCTACCCATGCCCTGAAAGACTCACTGCAGAGCGTTCCAGATGTCAACAGGGGCACAGACCAGCAGAGGCTCAAAGAAGCCCACTGGTACCGCCTGGAGAGGGAGACATCTGCCCTTGCCGGCGGCTCGGACACCAACGCCAAGAGCATACCGGCCAACTATTGGCAGGGCCGACCTCTGCCCGCCCAGTTCAAGGCTCCGACCCCGGCCAGCTTGCGCAAGCTGGCCCTGTCCAGGCCTTCTCTCAGAGGGAAGAAGGTCGCATTGCCCGAGACCTTGCCGGCAAAGAAGTCACAGAAACCTGAAGATGATGAAGGTGAGCAAGATGGTCGCCTGCATGACATGATGCACCTGCCACTAACACTCAAACAGGATATGCGTCGGGCCACGAGCTCCAAAGCTGGGCCAAGCGCTCTCGCAAACCAAAGGGCTCGGCCAATGCTTCGTCTCGTCAGCCTGTGATGGCACAACCCCAGAAAGACGAAGCGGCAGAAGCTGCCAGGGAATCCGAGCTGGAGCGTCTTAGGAATAGGGTCAAAGAGCTTGAAGCACAGCATCTTGGTAAGCAGTACGAGCACGCTGGTCTCGCAGATCGTCCAAACGTACTGACCAGAGCGCCAGCCAATAATGCCTCCAGCCCAAAGCCGCCAGCCGGCGGCGCAGGATCACAGTCGACAGCCCCGCAAATCGTCGGCCCTGTCAATGGCATCCAAGGCGGAACCAGCTCGTCCTCGCGCTGGGGGTCGCAGTCTTCTGAGAAGTCTTCTGGAAAGGAAGGCCAGAAGAAGGACGAATCTACCCCGCCGTCAACGCCACCCTCCATGGATTCTGATGGAGTGGTCCGTTACGACTGGGCTATGCACTGGGCGCGCTGCGCGGCCAGGACGGACGAGGAGAGAGACAAGCTGCCCCCGGCTGTCAACCCTCAGCAACGCATGGCACCAGAATACGCGCCGGAAGCAATAGCAGATCCCCAGCCATACGACTCATTTAGGCCCAACTTCAGCCGCAAACTTTCTGCCGTGCCCAGGTCCAGGCCCAAGCCTTCCAGCACCTCTCGCAGCCATCGAAGTGCCAGGACGAGCGAGGGACTCGCTGGCTACCTGGCTGATGGCGAGATCAGGGCGAGACATGCACCAACAGCTAGTGAGATAGATGATCTTCAGTCCTGGATTTAAGTTGGTCACAACGCCAGCCGCGCCAGCCGCGCCAGCAAGCTTTCGACTGGGACTGAGAGCTACCTTGATCAGGCCGAGACAGGAAGAAAGCGACAGCCATGGCAGAATATCTCGGAGGCACCTTCGTCATATGTCCAGGCCGGCATAGAGCGTGGCTGGCCAGGAGTGTGACGCAAAGACAGATGTGGCTCTGGGTGACCTGGTCGACGACAAGCGTCGGCGGTGCCAAAAGACACGTGGGCAAATATTCGTGATTGACTACTCGAGAACAACCTTAGACGCTGGAGACGCTAGATCGATGGTTTAGTTTTGCTGTCATCCGGGTGATGGGTTCGATGTGTTCTTTGAATAGAGAAGGGATGGCAGTGATCGAATTTCCCTGTGTACGCACAGCAGGCAAGAATAGACTTTTAATCAGCTAGCCATTTAGAGCTCCCAGCAAAAAAGGTGTAGAGGATAATGAGTCCATGGCCGTTCTGTGATGTTGTGAAGTCCAAGGCATGTGGCGTAGCAGGCTAACCTTGCACACCCCCGAGACAGGGGTCCACTGGGTTCGCTGCTGAGACCCGCGTGGAGTGCGATGGGCCGCCCAGCTAGCTACCCCACAAGCGGATCGGCAGGGACCGTAGGGCGTGCGTGCAGCAAAGACAGAACAAAGAAGCGAGCGCCCAGGGTCCCTAAGCTCCCGGCCTGACACGCACACGCCCCCCAATCTCAATGCCGTCGCCGCCGCGCAAGTGCCTCGTGGCCTCAACCCGGCCGGCACATCGAACCAGGCCTGCATCCCCGGGGCGGGAGCTTGTCTTCTCGAACATCTCGCCGTCCGTCGCACGTCTTCTTTGTCTCACCTCTTCTCTCCTCGAAGGCGAACTGCAGCTGTGTGCTACCCTTCGTTTAATGGCCGTCGCCCGCCAGATGCTCCCCCTTTTCAGCCGCAATTGACTGCGGCTTGTCTGACCTCTTTCAAGCATTCGTTCTTTGTGTGTGTGTCGTCAGTGGGCTCCTCCCAATTGTCACATGTCAGAACCATGGCGGACTTGGACTTGTCTCTTCCTGCGCGGCTGCTTGCTGCAGTAGATCAGCTTGTCTGGTCTACTTATATGGTCGCCAGGGAGTTTCCGTTTACCATCCTCCCTCTCATCCTCATCGCCTTCGTTAGTTTGGCTGTGTTGGCTGTAAGTCTGGCCCCCCCTTCTATCCCCAGGCTCCTTGCCAACTGTGGCACTCCACACGAGACGAGGCACGCTGCCCGTCACCAGCCATTGGCACCACACATTTGGCACGAGTTTTGCCCGAACAAGTCCAGATCAGACTGCTGGCCATGTTTACCTCGTTAGTATTCAAGAACTGGCTCTTTGCTAATACTGTCCCTGCCAGTTCTTCATCGGCCTCCACATCATTGCACCGAAGCCACGTGCCCCCTTACCCTCCGAAAAGACATATATCACCACCACCCCCGATGGCATCACGACCAGGCCTCTGCCCTGCTGGTTCGACAGATGGGACGCCGAGCGCAAGCTGAGCGAGTCCGCCGCGGCCAGCAAGAACGCCTTCGACGTCCCAGACACCGGCTCAGTCGAGCCCGCCGAGGTCGAGGTGTCGGTCGTGATCCCAGCCTATAACGAAGAGAAGCGCATCCTGCCCGCCCTCGAGGAGGCAGTCGAGTACCTCGACGGCAAGTTCGGCCGCCCCACCAGCGACGACCGGAAGAAGCGCATCGGCAGCCCCCCGACGACCCCACACCACCGACAATTCTTCAGGCGGACCACCAGGGCGGACGCCACCAAGGGCGAAGATGCCACCGCCGCCGCAGCCATCCCGCCCGCGGGCTACGAGATCCTCATCGTCAACGACGGCAGCCGCGACAGGACGGTCGACGTCGCGCTCGAGTTCAGCCGGCGCCACGGGCTGCACGACATCCTGCGTGTGGTCAACCTGGAGAAGAACCGCGGCAAGGGCGGCGCGGTCACGCACGGGTTCCGGCACGTGCGCGGCCAGTACGTGGTCTTCGCCGACGCGGACGGCGCCTCCAAGTTCAGCGACCTGGGCCGGCTGGTCGAGGGGTGCGAGGACGTGGTCGACGCGAGCAACCGCGGCGTCGCGATCGGGTCCCGGGGCCACCTAGTGGGCAGCGAGGCCGTGGTGAAGCGGTCGGCGATGCGCAACTTCCTCATGAAGTCGTTCCACTTTGTCCTCATGATCCTCACCCCGCCCGCGACGTCGCGCATCCGAGACACCCAGTGCGGCTTTAAGCTTTTCTCTCGTGCTGCGCTGCCGCACATTGTCCCTTACATGCACATGGAGGGCTGGATCTTCGACATCGAGATGCTCATGCTCGCCGAATCTGCGCCGCCCAGCTCCGTTTTCGCCAGTGACGGCTCTGTTATTGGTCTTGCGCCTGGCATCCGCGTCGCCGAGGTCCCTATCGACTGGCATGAGGTTGAGGGCACCAAGATGAATATTATCAAGGACAGTATTGGCATGGCTTTAGGCATGGTCATTTTGCGTGGAAGCTGGATGTTTGGTGTCTACCGGCGGCGCATTACCTGATCCGGTTGGATCTCTTATCCGTGCTACAACCTGCTTCTTTTTTTGAGCATCCTGCGATAAATAGCTCTCACTTGTGTTATATTTATTTAAAACACTAGCATTCTGAAATGGCGTTGGGTCGGATCCCTTAAAAGTTGCGATCACTTTTGGTGAGACGCGTGTCGATTGACACTGTACAATAAGAATCCGCCTAGCAGGAAGGCGATGGGGATCGCATAGACAGACCTCCCGGGGTCCATCTTCTGGATATCAATGGCATGCATGCTCTACAAATTGCTCTGAGATTGAACAGATGTGCCCATCCCAGACACCGAGAACGTGTGCTGCAAGTTGGAATGTCTCCCCACGGGTGACCAGGACAGGTCTCGAACCTCACAGCCTCTCAATTGGTAGGAGGTCGCCACGTGGAACGTTTCTGCTGAGTGGTGAGTGTTCCAACAGTTATTAAAATTATTTAGTTTGATATCTGCGTGTCTCTTTGTGCCAGAGGATGAATACCCCTTGGAAACAAGGACCAAAATACGTACGACGAAACCGCCCGACATTATTTCGTGAAGGGCGTCAGGCAAACCAAACGCTAGCGCAAATTCGCTCTGCTCGCTTTAGATGTCTACCGCATTTTCTCGTGAAAGTCTTTTCCATTTTCCTCATCCAACATGCCCGCTCGCAATGCTTTGTCACATGGACGCACATGACCTTCCCCCCTCATCTCAGGGCGTCGACTTTCCCATAAGAAAGCCCAGCAATCTTTCCGTCCCTTCGTTCATCCCTGCTTAGAGCGCCTCCCGGTACATGATAGGCAAGAAGACCACACACGCCTTCCAGAGGATGAGCACGGCGTCGAGCATAGCAAGAGGGAATTTGAGGAAGCCGAGCGGGCCGCCGCCCATGACGTCGCGGGCGTTGAGCCAGATGGCGAGGAAGGCGACGGTGAAGAAGTGGCTGATGAGGACCCAGGGCCGGTGGATCAGCCCGCCGAGCAGGCCCGTGGGCTCCTCGGTGACGCCGCGTTGGAAGTAGGCGAAGCAGCCCAGGCGCAGGGCGCGCAGCTGCCGGTTGTCGGCGGCGAACAGGCTGTACAGGGCCATAGCGAGGACGTTGATGATGGAAGACAGGTTCTTGCGGCGCCAGTGGAACTGCTTCATGGCACCCCTCACCGCCTCGGCGTCGCCCAGGTCGCGCACGGGCTCGAGCAGCTCGGACATGACCACGACGTCGTTGAAGGCGACCGTCATGCCGCCGCCGGTCAGCGGGTGCCGCATGTTCATGGCGTCGCCCAGCACCAGCACGCCGGGGTGGGACGCCTGCTGCGAGGGCGGCAGCCAGCTGTTGGGCATGCTCTTGGGGATCTTGCCGTCGGCCATGGCGGCCTCGAAGCACGGGTGCAGCTCCTTGGGGAGCGTGGGCAGCACGACGTTCTTGATGTAGCCGCGCACGCCGCCCTTCTCGGGCGACGCGGCCGGCAGGTCGATGGGCACGTCAATCAGCGCGCGCGTCTCGTGGCTGCCGATGGCGTACAGGAGCACGGGGAAGGTCTTGCCGATGACGACGTGGCCGTAGCCCGAGGGCGTGACGGGGCAGTCGATCAGCTCCAGGGCGTAGAACTTGGACTTGACCTCGGGCGTCTTGCCGACGTACTGCTTGCGGAATTTGGAGGCGTAGCCGTCGGCGATGATGGTCAGCTTGCCGAAGTAGCAGTCGGGCTTCTTCTCGCCCGTCGCCGCGTCGGTCGTCCTGCTCTCCACGCCGAGGACCTCGGGGCCGTGCTCTCCGACGATGGTGTTCTGGACGTCCGTCTCGAATACCGAGATGTTGGGATGTGCGAGACAGCTCTTGCGCAACTGCATTATGAATCTTCCGTGGTGGAAGCCCCTGCCCTCTGGCCTCTTGTATTCCTCGCCGGCCTTCTTCTTTTCCGCCAGCACAACCTCTCCATTCTCATCTGTCGCGGGGTACGGGAACACGACCTCGTCGCCGTGGAAGAGAATGTGGTATCCGTAACAAGGCACGGCGTCGATGCCCTCGAGACAGTGTCCGAGCCCCAGCTTGCGCAGCGCAGCACACCCGCCAGGCTGCAGCAGCTCGCCGACTATCCTGTCCGGCTCGTGCATCCATCTCTCGAGCAGGATAACGCTGCGGCCCTGGTTGGCGAAGGCGTAAGCAGCGGCACAGCCAAAGACGCCGGCGCCGACGACAACGACATCGGCCTCGTGGAATCGTTGGCGGCGCTCTCTTTGCAGCGAAACTGCTTCGGCTTCAAGTGTTGTCGCCATGTGTGCGGTTTTGTGTGGTTGTGTTGAACAAAAGTTACTGAGAGAGGTTTTGCCCGGTTGAAAGAGGAGGCTCGGTGCCGAGGATGGGTCAGCAAGTCGGTGCAGAGTTCGGGCCCGTAAAGGGGGTAGTCGGGGTAGTCTAAATGCCCCAAGGTTGTCCTTGCTGCAGGTCCCAACTTTGAGTGGCGATACTGCTGGTCAATGACGCCGGCCAATTGCTGCGGTGCTGTGCTGCGCAACACTTTGTTAAAAGACGCGAGGGAGACGTGACTCGGAGACCATGAACGGGTCTTGCAGCGGTGGATTAAAGTATAAGAGGAATTGATCAGATCCCAAATCCAGAAGGTGACCTGTCCGTTCCGTCCTCGCCCGTGGCTGCTGGTCGAAATATGGTGATAATCACAAGCAAAAGTGGGAGAAGACGGCCGACCGAGATCCACCGCCCACTGCACTGCGAGTCCCCAAGAGAGAAAAGGGTGGCACTTGAAGACTTGCCCCCCTGCAGCACGGCGACCAGATTCGGCTGCCCTGGACCCCTGTGGAGGGCCCTGTAAATTCTGCGCTCGATTGGCCCAGGAAGTCATGCCACGCGGCCATCGCCGCCTGTGATTGGCCAATGACAGTGGGTGGCACTTGACCGCCAAATTTCACATGCCCCGGGCCGTCGTCCGTTTTTTGTTGGGCACGTCGACGCGTGTGGCCTCATCGCAGTGCAGGTCTGGCTGCTGGGCGCGAGGGGAAGACAGGCCTGTGAAATAAAATTCGTCTTATTGGGTCAAAGGATCGGGGAAACCATACGATGCGAGGCTGACAGCATCTGACAGATTACACGCCTTGAGTCGCGAACTCTCTTCTCGTCTTTGACTCTGGCACTCCTGATGTGTCTGTCACCTCGCGGCCCCGACTCTTCCGGTCGCGTTCAAAACTTCTAGATTATCAGTTTGAGTGTTGAAGTTGGCGTGCTTGGGCACTTCATATTTATATGCATGCAGTTACGGAGTCGGGGCGTGGCAGTATAGTGGTAGTAGTATGTATGTATACACGTAGGACGTGAAGGGGATTCTAGGTGCGCCCTGAGTGTATATTCACTCCCTCAGAATCCTCCGGCATAATCATATTGCCCTTCCGTCATCATTCTTTCCATTTCGTCAGCCTGTTCGTTCTGCTCGATCTCGAACCGCTCGGAGGCCAGGGCCCTGTCCTTCATCTCGGCCCGCTTCGCAGCAAGCTGCAACCTCTCAGCCATCTCCTCTCGACTTTGCTGCTCGTCGAATTCCCGCAGCAGCTCAGCCCGCTGTCTGGCGAATTCCAGATCCTCGTCGCTGGCGTTACCTCCTCCTGGACCTTCGCCGTTCTGAGCCCGCTGCTCGGCTTCAAGCGCAGCTTGTCTCATGATCTCCATCGTGTCTTTTTGTAGGTCCTTGCGCTCCTGGGCAAGCGTCTCTCGCACGCGCAAAACCATGTCCAGGGCCGTGTCGAGCACGCGAACCGCCTTCTGAACATCATTCGTCTGGATGGACTTGGCCAACAAGCCGCGTGAGTCCTTCAGAGCTCTGAGCACAGTCTTTTTGCGGAAGAAGGGTTCCTGCCAAGCCCCTGCGATAGCCCACTTCATGCCCTTGAGATCAACTGTGTGAGTGAATGCTAGCAGGAACAGCGAGAAGGTTGGGCCGTCCCATGGGTGGGACACGCCTTTGCACTCTAGAGCTGACATGGCAAGCGATATTGCGCCCCGGAAGTGGCGCACTTCCATGCAGACACGCGCGGCGCGCGTGAAAGCTGCGGGCGGGAGGCTGAGTCCATTCGACTCAAATCGCCCGATCAGGTCCTCGACTTGACGCAAGAAATGGTTCTTATTTACTTCGCGGTCACGCGGTATTTGGCGCAGCAGACAGAAAAACACGGGAGAAACCGATGTGCTGACATCTGTACCTCTTGCTTTTGCCGCGTTGATGGTGTCGAAGGCCGTCTGCGGGTTGCCTCGGTCAATCTTGAGCTGAGCTTTGACTGCTAACCGCACATGGCCACCGTCAAGCGAGAAACCTCGAGCAAGCCCTGTTTTGTAGATGCCACAGACCGTCCGATAACGACGCAGAGCCAGAGCTTCCCGCATCTCAACCCGTATTTCTTCCGGCGTTGTGCTGCTCTTCGACACAGAAGAGACGCCCCTGCTTTTGATGCCGAGGAGGGTGATGTTCCTGCGAAACGACGCTGATCTGTTATGATTTACTTTCGTTGCCGCGATAAGCATAGTATTCTCAGTCCAATCGTCCACAAAGTTTCGGCTGAGTAGCTTCAGTCTGCGAAAGACAAGCTTCAGCTCCTCGAAGCTGAAATCCCACCTGCGCTTGCAATTGACTAGGATTGCATTGCTGAAGGCGGCATCGACCTCGAACCCGGCGTGGCTGCAGTAGTCAAGCCAGTTGACGAATAGATCAACATTGCGAATCGCGCCATATTGGTTGGCAACCACATTAACCATATACCGGCAGACTGGCACCTTCAGGTCGGTAATGTAGGCTTTCATGAACTCCTCGATCTCGCTGATTGAATGTGTCTTGGTGAACTCCTTGAGAACAGGAACAAATACGTCGTCGATGCGGTCCTTCACTTCCATGTTTTTGAAATCCGCCCATACCCCGTTCCAGTCACCGACCTTGGCTTTTGCCAATGCGAGGAGGCCCAGAATCCGAGCGTCCTTGCATGAGGATGGTTTGATCTGGTGTAATCTCGCCAGAAGTTCGTCCACGGTCTGCCATCTTTCTGCCTCCACTGCGATTTGAAGCATGGCGCGATACACACCATCCGGGAAAGGGACCAATTTGAATCCCAACCTGCCGCCGTGGATGTTCTCAAACTCGTCAAACAGCGCCGTTGTTGCTTCGAAGTCCTGGCCTCGCTGCCAATGACAATATAGGAGTTTGGTGGCCCATGTTGTCCGCACGTAGCATTCTTTTGGGCACTGATCCAACAATTGTATCAGCACCTTGGCCGGGTTCTGTTTCTGAGCAGCTTCCATGGCGTCCGTCACAAGATTACCAATATCGTACCACGTCTCGCTGGGACACCGAGGCAGCTTGTGGCGTGTTAAGCTGAACGTGTTGACGACACGGTTGAAGTCGTTTCTGTCGAAAAGACCAGTCATGAATCGCCGTGTCACCGCGGCATTCGAATCACCGCCGTAGAACTGGATGCGCCAGAAAACATCTGCAGCCTGGCCGATCATGTCAAGTTCAAAAGCCTGCTGCATCAATCTCTCAGCACTTTCCTGCCAGTTGTTCGAGCGAGGACTGGTTGAAGCCTTGTCTTTGAAGCGTGGCATGAATAAGGACAAAGCTCGCATGAGCTTCTGCTGTGCGGCAGAGCGCACCTCGTTCCCAACGCCGGGGGTCCTCATTTCGTTTAATATCGACTGTGCAGCAGCCACGGCTGATTTGATCAGAGGCTGTGGGTTGAAAGCATAGTACTGGTCCCCGGACATTGGCCCAAGCCCAACGGCACACAAGAGGATTTCCTCAGATTGATTCCGCATGCCCTCTTCTTGGCATTTCTGGCAAAGAAGCACAGCTGCATCGACAAGCATTGCCTTGTCGAGGTGCGTGAGGCCGACTCTCTGGACGGTCTTCTGCAATATGCCCACGGCATCCTCAAGACTCTGAGCATCGCCTAGAATGACTGCTTCCCTTATCCGCCTGACATTCTCATCAACACCGAGCTTGGGAAGGGTGTTGGCTCCATCTGCGACTTCCGGATGAACGGGAGGTTGCGATAACGCAGATGTGAGGTTCCTAGCCTGCATCGATTGGCCTGATTTGGGCCTCAAATAGCGACGAGGCCGACCAGCTAGGCCCCGCGATTGTTGGCTCTGGTCATTCCAGTCGCTTGTTGGGGCCGCGTCGTCCCAACCGTCGTGCGCGACGTCGTCGTGTCGAGGTCCCCAGCTCTTGTGAACTCGCCGGCGTGGCTCTCTATACGCAGCAGAAGAGAGTTCATGCTCTAGGTCCTCCAAGGCGGAGAGTTGGTCGAGCTCTTGATGGAGTGCAGACCTTGTCGCATGGTACTGCTTGACCAAGCAGAGCTTTTCTGCGTTTTCTATTACACTGCGAGCTTGATTGATGCGACGGCGGCGGTCCTCGGTGACGAGCAGGAGTGTGCACGAGGTGCCGACTACCAAGCCGCGCAGAGCTGTCAAGGCTGCCTTCTTTGGCACACGGAGAAGCAGGGAGGACATGGCCTATCGATCGACATTTCGTCTCGGTTGTCGGCTGGACAGCGGTGCGGTCGGAGAAGCAATCAGCATGCCAACAGTGACGCTTGGAGGACCCGACCTGGTGGAGGTGGAGGGCAGGACAGGGCAAAGCAGCCTCGAGTCGCAATTGTCTGTGGATGTCGGTCGGGTTTGATCTGAATGTGTTAAAAGAAGTGGACTGACGCGAGGGACAGGACCCACTAGGTCGTCGTTGACGGCTAGATTTCAATCTTTTTGCCGGCCGCAGGGGAGCTGCTGATCGCTGGTCCTGGGGCCTTGGCGTGGCCTAACAGCGGTGCTCTGTGGCTACTACGGCCAGGGACCTCAGCAAACCCAGAGAGCCAGACTGGCTGGTCAGAGAATCTTGGACCCTGAGAATTAATTCACATTTGCGCATCCTAGAACAGACACATTATTTCGCCCACGATCTCCCCCTATCTGTTTCTGATGATAGGGCCTTAGCCTGCGCGTAAATTCTCATGGCCTTCGGCGCGGCATGGCCATGGCTTAGAGCAAAAGTCAGCCCCTTCACGCGAGACACGGCGCGGTACCTCTTCATATGCGCAACCTGGTATCCGGTCTGCTACTTTGTCGAAAGCCATGTCGTGGGCACGACCAGGGTTCGAGGGCCGTCCATGTACCCGTACTTGAACGAGAACTACAATGAGACCAGGTTTGGCTATGTCTGCCTGACCTGGAAGCTCTACGCCCAGCAGAATCTGCAGAGGGGCATGATCGTGACTTTCTAGTAAGTCTACTCACAAGGTCCCGCTTGGCCTCACCAGGCCGGACGACTCTACGCCCTACACGAACCTCGGGGTGAGACTGACACCACTTGCAATACAGCAACCCGATGAAGCCCGAGTCAATGACCATCAAGCGCATCATCGGCCTCCCGGGGGATATGATCCACACCAAGGCACCCTTCCCTACACCATACATCCGCGTGCCTCCAAATCATATATGGGTGGAAGGCGACGGCACCAAGTCGCTGGATAGCAACACGTACGGGCCAATCTCAATCCGACTGGTCCAGGGGCAGGTCACTCATATCCTCTGGCCGTTCCGCAAGGCCGAGAGGGTGAAGTGGTGGGAGCACCAGCTTCCTGATCGGCTTACTGCTGCGAGATAGTGAGGTAGAACGCCCGCAAATGGAAGTGAGATGGCTTGACATCAAGATCTTTAGTTCTGTTATATCGAGTGATTTATAAAATCATGGGATAGTTTTCGTAGACTCGTTGACTTCGTCGTGCAATGCACTCCCGCGTACTAAGGAACCGTCTAAGTCGGAATATAAAAATGAGTGAGCCGGCATGACCGGATGACCCGACTTCAACAGCACTCGGGCATCATTGGGGTGCGGCGCAGGGAATTGCAAGCTGTGGATTGTTTGCGAGAATGGAAGCTCAAGCAAAATCTGGGAAATCATTTCACGTATTCATCTAGGGAAAAAGAAAAGGATTATTTGTTTGCAGAAATAAACAAGGTCGACAGAGTGCAGAGAGAGGCTAGGATAATATCCATTGTCCAGGGCTCTCGGTGCACAGGCCAAGTTATCACTAAGCCAGCTCGGCTCCGAAAATTGCTGGGCATGGACTATCGGCGGGCGTCACCAACCTGGAAATTTTGACTGATCTCATCGAGTCTCTTTCCGTGCCCTCAACAAGCCCGCCAAATACAGCTCGCGACCACCCTCTCCCGGGCTTCCCGCCTCCACTGCGGCCTCCAAATCGCCTCTTCCACATCACGGCCTGTCAATTGGGCATTTTCCACCCAGCCCCGGCACAGACACCCTCACGGCGCAAAGCTCCCCTTGCCGCTGGTGCGCGCCAACCATGCGGCGATAGCCCAGCCCTCGAGAGTCAGTTTCCGAAGGACATCGTACGCCACTGCGGCGTAATGGCCGACGAAATCGACCAATATGAGGGCCGTCAGCCCTACATTCATGTATGAGACCGAATCGTCGTCGTTGCTGTCGGCTGCCGCCACACTTGGGAAGATGCTGATAGATCTGCGCCCTTCTTCCAGTCCATGATCGCCGGTGGCCTCGGGGGAACCACTGGTGACATGCTCATGCACTCTCTTGACACGGTCAAGACACGGCAGCAAGGCGACCCTCACGTGCCCCCGAAGTACACTTCCCTCGGTTCGACGTACTACACAATCTTCCGACAAGAAGGAATAAGAAGAGGACTGTATGGCGGCTGGTTTCCGGCCCTCCTAGGGTCTTTCCCAGGCACAGTCATGTTCTTCGGCACATACGAGTTTTCAAAACGGCATATGCTTGACTACGGCGTGCAGCCACACGTTGCATATCTCACAGCTGGTACGTGCGATCCTGTAGTCAGCTTCTAGGAATCGCGGGGAGAGCTCTGCTGACAGTTTTGGAACACAGGTTTCCTCGGAGACCTTGCGGCATCCATTGTCTATGTGCCCTCCGAAGTCCTCAAGACCCGACTACAGCTCCAGGGCCGATACAAGAATCCCCACTTCAACTCCGGGTACAACTACCGCGGTACCTTAGACGCAGCGAGGACCATTGTGCGCACCGAGGGCTTCTCTGCTCTCTTCTATGGCTACCAGGCGACATTGTACCGAGATCTGCCCTTTTCGGCACTGCAGTTCATGTTCTGGGAGCAGTTCAAGGAGTGGGCACAGGAGTTCAAGGGCAGCAGGGAGATCGGGACACCACTGGAGTTCTTGACGGGCGCCTCAGCAGGTGGTCTCGCCGGCGGCCTGACATGCCCACTCGACGTTGTCAAGACGCGCCTGCAGACCCAGGTTAACCCTGCCCAGGCCGCACAGGGAGCGAAGCCAAAACAGGGCGCTCCAGTAGACCCTCATATCACACAAGCAACCGACGCCACAAGGATAAAAGAAGCGACGAAAAGACTCATCTCCACCTCGTCCCCGTCGACGCACAGGCCCAAGCCGGGGGTCGCGGCGCTGGATACCTCGTCCGTGTTCGTCGGGCTGAGGATGATATACAAAACCGAAGGAATCGGCGGGTGGTTCAGGGGTGTCGGCCCGCGTGTCGTGTGGACCAGCATCCAGAGCGGGTGCATGCTGTTCCTGTACCAGATCATCCTGCGTAAGCTCGACGTATGGATGCCGGTCGAGCAAGAGACGGCGATCTGATTGCCGTTTCTGCAGGCTTCATTTGTACGGCGAAAGAATTTTGTGTCTTCAAGAGGATTAGATACCCAGAGCACCCGTGACTACAAAAGACAGTCATGAAGCGTTGATCAGTTGGTTGTATGAATACGGAACGACGGCTTGGCATCTAGACAGGGGGAAAGGCACATAAAAGACCACTGGCCGGCGTTTGGGAGGGGCATAGATATCATCTGTTGATATATGTACATGCATGTGTGCAGGATAGAAGCATAGATTGGAAGGAGGGAACCAATAGCCTCCACTCCAAGCAGAATATGTTCCACTTCAACTATTCGTGGATGAGGGCATCAATGCAAGCAAAATCAATGTTATGTTCAGCCGAAGCACCAAAACGGGTCTCAAGACATGCTTTCGGCGGCTCTTGTCACCATACCCGGATATCTAGAAATACAACCACAAAAAGACTAGAGAAGAAATTCCGTTCATCCTGCCTGCGCCAGCTTCAATGCAATGAGCCCGTTGAACCCCCGTGTGACCTGCCATCACTTTTCTCTCAAGAATCCTGCCGGACTGTACCCGCCACGCCACCAGCAGCCGGAATTCCTCTCATCTAGCTGATGAAGCACAGGCAGCCCAGGCCCAGGTAGAAGACGAACAGAGGGTACACGGCAAGCCCGACCCGGTTCTTCACAACTCCGCTGCCGCCGAGGATACTAACGCCAGCCGCCATAGACCAGGCGACGAGCACCAGATAAACCGGGATCCGGGGAATCTGGGGCAGGTGCAGCGCAGACAAGAGGGCGGCGATGACGATCGGGAACAGCGTGTAGCCGATGATGCAGACGCTCTGGGCGAATGAGCTGGGTCCATCAATGTCAGTGACCGAACCAAACAACACCACACACGAAGCCCACACTGAAACTCCCGTAGCGGTACCGTAGCGGTAGGAAATAATAGAAGAGACTCACATATTCCCACCCAGCAGCTTAATCTGCAGCGTAACAACCGCCTCCCCAATCCAGACCATAGCAAACACCCCGCTAAACACCTCATCGCGCTGGTCCACGCCCGCATTGAAGCTGAGCAGCATGCTCAGCAGCAGACAGAAGATGAGCGGGCCCCAGAGGTCCCAGTCCCGCAGCCCGGGCGTCATGTTGTTCTGCAGCAGCGCCTCGGTGTCCATGACGCGGCCCGCGAGCCCGGCGAGCTCCTCGCGCGCGCCCGATATCCCCGCGCCGCGCAGGTTGGCGTAGGCTCCCCGCAGGCCCTCGGACGACTCGAACATGGTCCCGCCCAGCAGGTACCGCGGCCACAGCACCTCGCGCATCTTGCTCCACACCGCCAGCAGGTCGCGCCGCAGCGTGTCCCAGACGGACTCGTCGATCGTGTTTTGGGGGGCGCGCCGGTCCTCGCCGCCTATGCGGGACGTCAGGTAGTCCTGGCTTATGCCGCCGCCGCCACTGGACTGCTGCTGTGATGAGGAGCCGATGTTGCCTGTCAGTGGGGCGCGCGAGGAGGACGGTTGGAGGGGGTCATCGAAGTCGTTGAGGTCGGCTGTGCGTAGGACGTTAGTTTATGGTATGCCCGCTTGTACCTAAGGACTGGGGCGTGGGGGTTGGGCGGGGGCGCTCACCATCATCGGGATCTATCATGTCGTCGTCCTCGAGCGACGGTTGTTGGTAGTTGTCTCTCCGGCTTGCGGAAGCCATTGTTTCTGAGTGGGTTGCGTGGTGCTGTGGAAGGTGTCCCGAGGTGTGAATATGCTCGACCGAGAGAGAGTATTTGGATATCTTGTTCCCGTCGCCTGTAGTTTGCGGTGATCTGGGAAGTTTGGCGTTGCCAAATGGGGGTATATTGTAGGTTGGCCGGTCCTGTAATTGTTCGAGGTTGATGAGGGATGCGGCAGCTCTGCTGTTAGTTGTCCTGAAGCTTTGGAGTTACGCAGCCGAGCTCCCATAGCTAGGCACCCCTGATCAGATGTCTGCCAATTAGAGCACGAGCTGTAAGGTACGTACCGATTCTTGCACCTATTTGCTCGCCTTATATCCATTCTGTGCAAGAGTTATCATCCTTCTTGATTGAACGACACTTATGAGGCAGTGCTCTATTAAATTGTACATCCATCGCTGCATGGCTTCAGTTGCTCAAGTCTACTTGGAAGCCAATACACCTGCATCTATGTACGCCCCCAAGTACTAAGTGTATTCACCTAATGCACTTCCCTACGTTAATTCCTGCCAACTGCAGTTGTGCGGATGTTGTTCTGAAAGGCCATCTCCCTGTACCTATCTCAATTCTTCTCTTTTTGATTTCCATTCTCCCGGAAAGTCCACGTAATTATTTTGGTAGTGCGGTCTATCTCAACGTACATATTAAAGCCACCTTGGACCGACCCGCGTAAAACAATCTCTTGCAACCAAATAGAGGCATGAGTCAAGACTCAAAGCAGCATACACTCGTGGGGTATCTCAGAAGTACAATCACTGCGCAGCAAACGCTCCCAAGACGTGCGCTCAACGTCTGTTTACTCCCCCGCCGGTCAGCCTCTGATAAGGCGACATCATGTATGCTTGTTCAGACTTCTTGAGCGTCATACCCGGTGTTCTGTGCTAGGCAGTCCAACTCGGTGTGTCTGCCTCGACCCTGACAACGTGGTGGCCCTAGAAAGGAAATCCCGAAAGCAAAACCAGTGCGCCTCCCATTAACTTCCATCCCAAACAGCCCTGCCTTACCTACCTGATAAGCCCATCGATGGAAGGCTTGATTGATCTCCAAGATGACAGAGTTGAACTGTGATCCTGGGCCATTCTTTAGGGACCATACATAGGTCCCAGTACTTTGGAAAGCCACCGCTTCTCGCGATCAAAGGCAGCATGCCATTGTAGTATCACGGGTGATATTGCAGACTTGGGCGCAGCATTTCAAGTCTCAGTGCTCGCCTAAGAAAGGTCGTGGGGCGAGTGCTCCTGACTGTCCTGCGTGGTGTTACCAGCGGATGGCCCAGAAGAGTTCGCATTCTGGTCAGAAGACCTCGACTGCGGGTCGGTCCTCCCCGAACCCGACGCGAAGCTTCGATACATCGGGCTGTTCGCCTGCATCTGTTGCTGGCGCTGTCGGTGCGTGCCCGAGCTAGTTGACGATCCAAACGGGCTCTGCTGGGCCACCATGGCCGCCCACTTTGCGGCAGCTTGGTTTTCGGGCGGCTGGTAGGGCGAACCAGTCGCGGAAGGGTCCCACACGGGTAGCCCGTCGGGAGGCACCGCCTCGTCCCTGGGCATCCCATGAGAGAATGCGTGGAGGTTCCCATTGATCCCACACAGCCCCCAAGCAAACACACCCACTTCACGTATGGAGTGCATCAATTGGTCGCTGGGTGGTCCACCTGCATCCCTGACGTGGTCCTGGAGGGGCATGTACTGTGGCATCAGAGGTGGGCGGAAGGTGTAGAGCATCTCTGGTGGTATAAAAGGACGCACAGGCTGAGGCGCCCACGGCGCAGCGAAGAGGCCATTTTCGAAGTCCCACGGTAGGGACAGCGGTGGATGGGCGGGCGGTATGGCCGGTCGGGCCCTCCTCAGCACCACGACGAGGCCGTCGGAGGTGCAGGAGACGACAGCTTCAAGCTCAACTGCCGGCAAAGGTTGGCGGTGGTCCCGCTCTCGCGACCGTCTTTGCCCTGGACGCCGACCCTGGGCCGCATTGCGGGCTAACGCTCGCTGGCTGCGCGAGGCTCGGTTGGAGTTAGCATTTCGCGAGCCCGAGGCAGCACTCCCAGCCTGCTCATGCGCTGAACTACTGCTTGCTGAGGGCACAGACTCCATAGGCTCGTCTTCCTCCTCTTGCTTGATGCCTCCGCGAACGGTGGTGTCATCCTCGTCTAGTGCCATTCGACTGTCCAACTCAGCACCACCACCCTCTGAGTCGCTGGTGCTGCTGTGTCGATCCTCGTCACCCATTGGGTGGTCTTCTCCGTCAACTCCATCAACTCCGCCATCTCCGTCGTTCTCGAAGTCTTCTGCTTCTCTAGGGTCACGGGACCAGAAGCGGAGATAGGCGATGGAGTCATTGGCCTTCGCGCTCTCGAGACATTTCACTGCGTCCGGCAGGCATCTCTCCTGGATGCATCTGTAGAAGCTCTTATCCTTGACCTGGTCGGGGGCCAGCCCGAGCACAGAGGCCACGGCATTGGTGGCGAACATGATTGACAGATTCCGGGTGAACCGGTTGAGGATGAGTGCAGCTCGTGGCTCACGCTCGACGGGCGGCATCTTGAACTTAGGAGACAGGTGTTCCAACATGTGGTACCGGGGGTCTCTTGGGGACGAAGAAAATATCCTTCGTATCTGAGCACCCTCGATCGCTCGTCCTACTCTTTGTCAGCCTAATCACGAACGCAATTTCTCATTGACACAGGTACACACTTTCGCTCTTCTGGTCTCGACGGTATATGCTGGTGCATGCTACCAGTACGTCGTGCACGACCGTGAAGCAGCATTCGCAGCTAGCCCACTGGCCGTCCCTAGTCACAATTCTAGCATAGTGGAGACTGGCGGCCTTGTCAAGCAGAATGCCCCGGCTGTGAACTGATCTCGCAAACGGGACCTCGTCAGGATGAAAGTAGCTGAAGACTGATCTTCCGTGTACCTCTTCCGGTCGCCAGCCGAGTATGTCGGTTATAGAGTCCGAGGCAAAGAGAATGTTGCAGTCGGGGGTAAGATCTAGGATCGAGACTGTCAGGGCCAATTGCCAGCGATCCTCATTTGTTCAAAGGGGCGGGGTTTGTAGGATAGACGATACCCATACGACGCCGCAACAGAGTGTATCTATGGTAGACTTACTGTGAATTGTCATAAAAGTATGCTCCATTGAGACTAATATCTCGGCCTACCGTGCCCGGTAGCTGTCTTCGTTTTCTTCTGAGGTGGACTAGTATGGTCTTCTCATATGCCTATGTCGAGGCAACATGGGATGAGATGAGAGCCTGTTGGCGAGGTAGCTCTCGAAAACGCGCCAGTTGAGACACGGGAGCTCTAGTCTGGTCGAGCACTGACGTGAACCTGGATGATCCCGGGAGGATGGCGAACCGTTGCAGTGGGGACACCGGGACGAGCAATATGTTGAAAGCTGGGGATACCCAAAAAAGAGTCGCGCCGTTGGTAATACACGGATGATGGCTTTGTGTTCTGTCTTGTACTTTTCATTCAACGGTGCGGCGATCTGCCATCACTTGCTAACCGAGCTCTTGTAGGACACAGATGCCGCCGTGGAGCACGTCAAGTCTCACCGGCTCTGATAACCGTCTCTATTGGGTGGGGGGTATGGGGACGGCAGTCTGCAAGACTTTCTGCACAAGATGTGTGTGTCCCGGTGCTCTGTCTTGTAAAACCGCTTGCACGAGTTACAGTCGACAGGCTGTAGTCCGGGCTGTCTGTGTGGCAGCTTCAGCACTACTGAGTTACAGAGGCGCGGGTGGATGGTTGGGCAGGCAAAGAGTTAAGCAGCGCGGCAAGGGTAGTAGAGACTGAGTAGGCCCTGCAATATCAAAACAGGGTGGGAGCTTTTCCTTGATGACTCGATCGGGTGCCCAAAGGCTGTCGTAGATACTGAATGACAAGCGATTGATAGAATAGAAGGTGAAGGGAGGAAGGAGGGATGATATTTGTTCTCGAGTATCTGCTGGATCAGCCCAAAATGGCCGGCTGCTGCTGCGTGCTTCGTTTGAGTGTTTGCGCATGGGTCGAACCGAGACGGGAGGGAGTGATCCTGGTTCTTAGGTCCAGGGAAGATGCTTGAAGGGATGTGTAGGGCGGGATGGCCAACATGTCATGGTGGCGTCGAGCAGACAGAGGACTTGACGCGGTTTATATGTCTCAGGAAGCAATTCCGTCACCTCAGGACAAAGGTCCCTCATGGCCAATGTTGCTTGCATTGCTGTTTGAGCCCCGGACCCTGTTGTTGACGAGGTGACAGGGGAGCTTCTCCAGACGATGGAGGCGGGTCGACAATTGTAGCCGTGCTAGCCTGGTCAACTACCTAGCAATTTCTGGGCGTGGAGACAAGCTCCCGTGTAGCTGGCGTCGCACCCCTGGCCCGTCTCCTCCCGTGGGCGGGCCCGAGTGCCCATACAAGATCCCAGCTCTCTGGTTACTGACGCACCTTGGGGCTGGGGCCCATTACAATTTCCTGGATATGCGTACCACGTATGTGACCGCGACAGCTGCCCTGTGCAGCATTGGCCGACGAGGTCTGCTTGGCAGGTACTGTCGAGGAAGGCCTTGCCTGGGACTGTGTCCGGCTTGCAGAGGTTCGCAGAGGTTCGCAGTCTGGAAGCCTGGACAATTCGTAGCGTACCTCTTCATTCGCCCACGACGCAAACGCTCTGGACCCCTGAACTAACAGGCCGAGCGGCAGCCAACACTCGGAAAAGATGGGGGCCGGAACAACAGGGAGTTAGCTTCAACTTTAATTCGATGACACTTGAATTGAGTTCCAACGTCCATCGCCAGGGGCGTGGTTTTCTTCTGCCAGGTGCTCGGAGTTGAATGCCTTTCTTAGATGCTTCTTGCTGTCATTTGCGGTCATCTTGCTGGTACTAGATGTGGATCCTGGCGCCACCAGATCGAGTAACGAGAGGCTTGTCGAGGACCCGCGGGGTATTCGTTACACAGGGCTAAGAGGTGTCCACGGAGCGAGCGGATTTCTGTACCACAGGATCGGGTGGCCTGCAACGTATCTTTTCCCAGTGGCAAGCGGCAAGGACTGCACCTCCTTAGGCCATCCGCGGGGAATCCGGGTCTAGCTCTACAAAGGAGAGAATATTGGTACCGAGTACAGTCGGTTTCAATGTCAATCAACTGGCTCAACTGACACGTCGACTGCTGTGTCGAGTCAATCCCATTTGGCGAATATCGGAAACTGAAAATACGCGCACAATCTGTACTCTGTTTGATAGAATGTGGGCACCTCGCTTCTACTAGAAAGGAAGAGCTTGCGACAGGCTAACAGGGAGGTTCTGCCGGATGGAGCCCACGGCGTTGATGGCTATCTTGGGCAGCTTGGCAGCCCACACTTCTCCGTCGAGATGGGGACGAGGCAGCTGTCGAGGGCGCAATGACAGGGGATAGAGACCTTAGGTCCCGAAATGATCGACGGCCGGGATTATCGGCCACATACCCAAGCTTCCTGGCGGGCAAGAGGGCTAGACTTCTGTCAAGTTTCATCAGACAGTGTCGTCCAGTTCCTTCGTGGACCATGTCAAGTAACGTCAAGTCGGAGTCGCCCGAGCCTCGTCAGCCGCATTCAGCTCCAGGGCAATCGTCAACTCCGAGCGGTCCAGTACACAGAGCGCAGCACACAGGGGTGTTTGAGGATGAGGCTGCACCGTCATCGCGCATGCGGCCCAACGCACGTGTAGGGGTGGAGGGCACCACAAAACCGGTGTTGCAATTATGGTGGTGAAGGTATAGGACTAGGCAGGTCGAGACCATGTGTGAGGCTGGAAGCCTCGAGGATCGTGATTGTGGCGGAGGTGGAAGGCTCTCGGCTCAGCAGTCATCAGCCTCGCCCAAGGTTGTACGTCAGAGCAGTGACAGATCATTTGGGTAGGGGTTCCGGGGTAAATCCCCCGATGGTCGAGAATGACGGACGACGTGCGCATCGGTGACTCTTCATTCGTTGGAAATTCAGCAGACCCTGACCGGCCCCTGAGAGATCGGCCTCAAGCCACATTGTGTGGAACGACCTCGTTATAAACTGTTGCAACCCCTTCGACTTCTGAGATCTGATAACTGTGTAAGCGAGCAGGACTCTTGCTCGATCTCACAGATCGTAACGCCTGTCAGCCAAATCCCTCATCGCCTCAAAAGAGCGACGAGCATGCCCACATCCTGATAACCTAGGAACGGTCCTAAGCCCAGGGATGTAATGCATGGTTGCGTAGGAGTTGCGCGTCACAGGTGTCCGGGCTCCCGGGCTCGCAGGCTTCGACCGCCTAGATCGTACGGAACGTGCAGCTGTCAAGCTATCCTTGCGGCGTTGGTGCTTATGCTTACATAGATGGCGATGTTTAGGGCCGAAGATCTGCAGAATCTGAGCAGCAGGTTTGGCAGACAGGCTGGCTGGCAGGTATGGATCAGCCGGCCCGCGTGGCTCTCGCTCAACCGTCGCGTGGTTGGCGGTAATTGTTCCGCTGTGCCATTGTGCTTGGCACTGGCCTTTGCAATATCAGCCTTGCACCACTGCCAGATTGAGCGCGTGAAGCGTTCAGTAAATGCAGCCCTTCGGTCTGAGAGGTGGACCGGCGACGACCATCTCACACGGCAAGCTCCGTTCTCAGGCCTGCCACGTGAAATTTGATGCGGGACCTGGTATCAGCACCCAGTCAGGCAGCCGGCTCTCGCTCACTTTACAATCCTTATTCTGGCGGCACTGCCAGGAACGCCAAGGCGACGGAGGGGTGTGTCAGACTCCCCAGTCGTGCTACAGGGTTGTCACCAGGAATAGTTCGCCCTGTACCAAGTAGTTGGTGTTGTAGGGCTTTCGTCGAAGCTGTCAAGGCGCTTGGCATTGACGGCGGAGAGCACCGGAGTGGGAGTGGAGCCCTCGTCAAGCAGACGTTGTTTCGATTGCTTCCCTCAACAACAGCCAGACACGATCGATCATTAAGCGAGGGCGACAGACTCGTGTCCGCCCAAAATGACGAGTATGACCAAGGCAAGCTGCCAACTCCTTGGAACGACTCGGGGATTCACGAAGAGCCCGAGGGGCGAGCGCGGCTGTGTTAATGTGTCATAATTTGACGATGATGCCATTACAATGGTCGGACGTGAGCTTTTAGGGAATTCCGATGTAAAATTACATCTCGCCTTCCCGAGGGAGAAGGAACAATAGGCGATTAGGGGTGCCTGCTCTTGCTTTTGTTGAGATCCAGCACGAGAGCATGGATATTGCGGCCGCTCTTTTGTTTTTCCAGAACGTTGTCAAGTGGCGCAAGGAAATTTCAAATGTTAAATGCCGTCATACGAGGAGCTTTGGGAATAATTGATCAGAGGGAATATACGTATCTTGGCAAGAGTGTACTGATTCCTCTGGAAAGGCACTGCAGGACCTGTAAGGAGGAGAGATATGCTGTATTTACTTGACTTCCCTATCAGGTTAGCGTTGCGATTCAATGATTGATTGACCCAGCGCTGCGGCATCAGACCAGACCGCGAATTTCCTCTTCACTTTGGCCCATATCGCACAGTACACGACAAGTCTCGGTTCTAGATGCCCCCTTGAGCATAATTATCAAGAATTTGACGCCGCAGCAATCACAACTTCGCCAGGCGACCAAGGAAAGTGCCAATGTGAGCGACATAGCTGGGATTAACAAGACCAGGGTCTCGATATGCACCTCACGGCAGTTTTCGCACTCGCTAAGCCCTGATCCGTACTGGTCTCCGCACGTCGACCACAGCGCGCAATTCCCAACGACCGGAGTCCAGTCTCTGACGCTCCACCACACACGCGCGCGCACACACCAGCAAGACCGAAGCCGACCTGGGCCTGTCACTGCCCACGCGCCACCCCCAAGCCAAGCTGTCCTAGCGCGTGCATTGCTGTCAACTGCCCTGTAATCAACCCGCGCGTGCGAGGTAACCGAAATAGGAAGTGACCATCAAACCCTGACTGACATACATCGTGCAGCCGCTGCATCGCCAGGGTCCCAGCCTGCCAGCCCGGATTGCGCGACGCGGCAAGGCCAGCTCCAAGAGGTTCTCGTCATTCAATCAGAGGTTGGTCGGTCCCTCAACAATCAGTCAGCAAGCAACGGGGACGGCCCTTCCCCTTCCCCTGTCCCTTGCGGCGCGCACTGTCGCGTGTCACGGAAATGGCCGCCTCTGCCGCCCTGCAGGACTCCCCGGAATGGGATTTACCCAGGCTGCGCTCATCATTTGGCTTTGAGGTTCGTCGGCCACCCGAATATCTGGGAGACCCCCAGGCAGTCGTAAGTCAAAGGGCGATAGGATTCTCACCTATTCCTTGCAGGACGACTACAGACATCTGAAGAACAAGAACAAACCGGAAGATGAACAGGAAGATAAGGACACCGGTACGTAGCGTAAAACCCGTTAACCCACACTCAGCGGTCTTCATATGTGCTCACAGTTGCTGCTTAGAGTTCTTCGACGTCAAGTTCTACCCGTACGACCCAGATGGAGCAGATCCAGTTTTTGCGGCTGTGAGCAAGAAGCATGTGCGTCGATCCTATTGTCCTCACAATTGCACCTGTAACTGTTACTGATATCACCATTAGATTCTTGTTTGCCGGCTGTCGCAGACTGATCCCAACGTAAATCCTTGCGAAGTCATCAGAATCATAAGAGACGATGATGTAAATTGCTCCTGGTGGTTACGGTCGTTCCACTTTGGATTGTGAGGCTGACTTCTGATAAGGAGGAAGCAACCAACTGCTCATGCTGCTGGTCCAAAGACGTAGAGACGGAGAAACCTTTGCTCTGCGTTGCTGGATCAGATGCTAAGGTCAAGGTGTACGACATCAAGGAGGGCAAGCTATTCACAGTATGCTTCGATCCTCTAGGAAACCGCTACCTTATTTGAGACACTGACTGACTGTACACCAGACGCTTGTTGGACACGGCGGAGTAAGTCAGGGCTATGGGCTTTTGCAAGTCAACTCTTGCTGATAACTTCTCCTTAGGAGATCAACGATCTGTCTACGTCTCCCCAGAACCCTCGGATCATCGCCTCTGCCTCAGATGACACAACAATCAGGATATGGAGCTTGGATCCTGCCCATGCCAAGCAGCCGTGTTTGTGCCTCCTAGGCGGCGAGGGACACTCGTGGAGTCTTCTGAGCACAGTACGTGGGATGCACAAAATTGACAGAAAGTGTGAAACTCACCATGATAACAGGCCTTTCACAATTCTGGCCGCTACATGCTTTCGGCTGGACACGATCAAGTCGTAAACCTTGTACGTCTGCTCTAAAATTCAGTACTTTTTCAATGGAGAAATACTTACCAACATCGCTACAGTGGACTATTCCCGACCTTCCAGAACAGCATGTAGACACCCCTATCGTCGTGCACTACCCGCACTTTTCCACCTCGGATGTCCATTTTGGTCTGATCGACTGGCAAGTGGCCCATCGGCAAGCATCGCCACTCTGAACTAACACAACTATGACAGCGTCGCATTCTACGGCGACCTCATACTCTCCCGAGCGTGTCACGAAGACAAGATCGTGCTGTGGAAAATTGAGGGCTTTTGCTCAGAAGACCCCCCTCCGCCGCCATCGACAGCTCCCACAGCATATGACCAGAGCAGGACAACTCGATCTGCTTTCGCCTCCACTAATTCTCCTTCATGTCCGAGCCTTTGGGTGCGATTGTTGCAATTCGAGACACCACAATGCGGGCCACAATTCTTCCTGCGCTTCAGCTTGCTTCACATCCAGGGGCAGCACCCCGTACTCGTTTTCTGTAATACGAAGAGCGAGATTCTGATGTGGGACATCGCCCGCCTGACCGCATACCAAAGCTACATCAACCAAATCCGTGACCCTAATCGCGACCCCACAGTGAAGATCAAGCGGCCGGCATGGTTGCAACCAAATCACCACAAGACCAAGAAAGCCGTTTCCGAGAATCCAATTGACCCTGTTTACGCGGCTGCTCTCTCAATGAGGCCCGTAGGTCACCGCGACCCATTCAACGTCGAAGGTTACCTGCTGGAAGAGCAGACGCCCGAGACGGTGGAGTCCTGGCAGGCCAAGTACGATACCAGCAACCCCTTCAAGCTCATCAGGCCACACAAGATCGAAAAGTTTGGTGGGCCACGATTCTTGGGCCGGCAGGTGGCCTGGTCATCTGCAGGCGACTGGTGCGTCATTGCCGGCAGTCAGAACACTGTTATTATCATGCAGCGCTGGCCGAAAGGTGGCAGACACTCCTCGAGCCGACAGAACTCACATGTTCCATCCGATGTTCCAAGCAGGCAAGGTACTGCGGCTGTGAGCACTAGTTTCAGTGCCGGTAGAGCGAGCACTCTTTCCGCGCAGCCAGAGGCTGCCATGTGAGAGGCTGTCGTTCACCCCATTGAAGTGAGGCGCACAGGCAGGTGAATGCCTGATATCAACGAAGGACCTTTCATGACAGTTTCAAGTCTTTTGGTCCTATTCGAAAAATAGAAGCCGCCACAATCAAGCGACGGCAGAGGCAGCAAACGGTGCTTTCAATGGTGGAATCGAACCCATTTTGCTCTTCTTTGCTAGATAATATGTAGCTAGACTTTTTGGGACCAGCTCTCTATCGCATAGGCATGGATGAAAACACAGGCAATGCACCCCACTGACTCCCCTGGTAGTCGTCATCGTCGTCATCGGCGCCGTAGTCATCCTCGCTACCATTCCCACCCCGTAGCCACCTCTCGACGCAGGCATCAGCCCGCCCTCCATTCTTCACCATGCGCACGAAGAAAGCCCTCGCCCTCTCCTGCTCCACGCCCCTGATCCGGGCGGCCTCTTCCTCCTCGTCAGCCGTGCGCGGCGCCGGCGGCACGCTCAGGTCCCCAATGTACAGCGCGACCATGCCACGCAAACGCAGCAGCTCGATGCTGCGCGAGTAGGGCGCGTTCTCCATCAGGCCGTCCATGCGCGCCGCAACGTCCCGCATGGTCGACAATGCCCGCAGGCCGAGGTCCGCCTTGGCCTGGCGCAGCCGCCTCTCCCTGCCGGTGAGGTTGTCCCCGCGGTACGCGTGGCCATCTCCTGCTCGCGGCCCATCACCACCGTCGTCATCGCCGTAGTACCCCTGCATGTCCACGTCGGGCAGCACGCCGTCGTCCAGCTCGCCCTCGCTCCACGACTCGGCCTCCTCGGCCAGCCGCTCCAGCGCGAGCCTGTGTTCGGCCCACGCGTCGTAGAACTCGCAGCTGAACAGCACCGGGTGGAAGTCCAGGTCGCTCACGCTGTCCGGGTGCAGCCGGTTGTACGGGTACTGCCGCACGAGCGACTCGAGGTACTCGCGCAGCCGCGGCATGTTGGCCGTCGAGCCCCACCTCCTCTGCCTCGTGCCCTGTGTCTTCTCCTCTCTCCCCGCCGCGTCGTCCGCGCCCTCCTCGCCCTCGTCAGCTGTGACGGGATCTGCGACCGATGGCACGACGCTCCGCGACCTCACCTCCCCGTCGCGCATCAGGATCTCCGCGCCGAGGCTCCACAGCGCCCTCTTCCGCAGGTCGACGGGCCGCCCGCGCACCTCGGACCGGCGCACGAGCCCGAACGCCCGCTTCGCCCGCGGGATGTCGCCCTCCTCGAGCGCCCGCAGGATCACGTTCGTCAGGAACCCGAGCTGGCTGTCCTGCGCGTCGTGGAACGCCTGCCGCTGGCGGGCCTTCCGGGCCCTGTGCTTCGCGCCGCCGCCGCACTCGTTACTGCTGCCTGATACTGACCCGCCGCCATCGTCGTCGTCATCGTCACTTTGCTCCTCTTCTTGTTGCTGGTGAGATGGGCGGATGGGCCGGTGGGGGAAGTCTGGGATGTAGTTGGACGGCAGGAGGTCGTCTGCCGTGAGGCCTGCGGTGCGCAGCTGTTTTATTGTGCCTTCGCTGTGTGAGAGGGGGTTGATGGTGTCGTCTGGTAGGTGTCGGGATATGGAGCGTTTCCTCTTATGTGATGACATGGCGCAGGTGATAAGTTGACCCCGGGTTGGCTGTGAGAACCGTCGATGTTGCTCGCTGAGCAGAGCCGCTCACTTTCCACTCCCGTTTTCTATGAAATGTGCCAAGGCAGATGGCGCTCGCTCCAACTACTTGGATTGAAACAAAGTGCTTTCTGAATGATGCACGATAAAATTTGCAAGCAAATGCGTACCCGTTATCTTGGTCATTGTGTTCTAGGTTGCTTGGTGTTTTGTGAGGTTGAGTCGGAGAGTTGAAATTCTTGAGATGTAAGTGAGAACCTGCCCCACCTTGACCACAGACCGACCAACTTAGGTGTCGACACATGAACCTCATGCTCACTCTACACCTTTAAAGCCAGAAATCAGCACAAATTACCGGACAGGCTGGAACTATGAATTTTATGTCGCTTTTGGGTGCTTTCTCCTGTGCGCTCAGGTGAATGGGATTCCCCGCTTGTAGGTCGACTTGTCTGTCCGTATCTGAAGATTACGAAGGCATCATGGGAAGCTATTATCGTTGAATGACCATACCGTGGGGTCAATTGCCGCAATCTGCACGGGTTCCGCAGTGAACTGCTTCGGTGGCAAGGCTTGCTCATGTGGCCATCATGGATGCAAGTTTCGAGACTATATAAAAGGCATGACTTCTGGTAGGTTGGCGATTTACAACAACACCTCGTGGCAGTGGCATATGAACCACGGGATAAAACACGACTTTGACCAGATCTGGTGAGTCCTTCGTGTTTTCACAAGGTTCTACCCAGGACGGACACACGCTCTGTGCTCTTTGTTTTGTGTATATTTCGTCTTTCGCAAGAATGCGTCTTTGATGAACGGTGATTATCCGGACTGTGGTTGCCTCCATCCGAGTGGATCTAGGGGTCCGTCCCGGCACTCTTGTGGTGGCAGCTCTAGAACTGCACAAGCTGCCCTGCTACTTTACATCGTATGCCGGCGTTTTTTTAGATCAGGTCTTTCTCAGCTTAGTCTTCCTCTACTCCTTCCTGTCGAAGTACACCCATTGTCCCTCCTTGGGCTTCTCCTCGAGGCTCTCCCATCTGTTGATGGATCGTTAGCAATTGCGCCTTATACCCCATATTCCGCATAAACTTACGGCTTGGACTGCACCATCGTGTCAAGGAGCTTCAGCTCTCCTTCGGCAACCTGGATGACCTCCTCAATAAGCCCAGCGCCGATCTTGTTCTCGAGCTCCTCAACTCTGTGAAAACTAGTGTTAGCGCAAACCCAACTTGTCGGATACGTCCTGCCACTTGTCTTAAGTCAGACGTACTGGTCGATCGTCAACTTGGGCTCATCCGTCCATTCGATGCCCTCGCCCTCGAAGGGATTCCGGGAGGAGATCAGCGACTGGTCCTGCCTCTCCTCCAGGGTCCTGCTGCCCTCCTTCTCCGGGCCCTCGTCCTCCTCGCCGTCCCACTCCTTGTACCGGCCGTCGATATCATCCCCCGTCTGCCGCAGGACGAAGAAGTTGCCATCCCGCTCCACGCCCTTGGCCAGGGAACCGTCCGCCGTCTTGTGCGCCGTCTCCTTGAAGTGCTCCGGGTGCTTCTCGAGGATCTGCTTCGCCTTGACCAGCCACTCGTCGTAGCCCGATGGCTTTACCGACTCCACGAGCGACATGCGGTGTTTTGTCACGGCCTCCACGGACTGCCGGTAGAGGGAGGTCTCGGGGACGACCTTGAGCCTGTCGAGGGTGCTCGAGTACAGGTAGAGGAGGGTCGATCGGGGGGACGCATTGGCGAAGAGGCCTGTCAGGCCCGTCGGTGCGCCGGGCTCGAGGTACCGCACGGGCTTTACGCTCGCGAGCAGTCGGAGGGTCCCTCGCATCTTGGGCGGACGTTTGAAGGTTTGACTGCGATGTGATGGCCGGATTGGTGGGGGTGGACCACTCGATTCTGGAGGTTTGATGTCAATTGACTTGCGCAAAGTGCGGAGGGAGTTGCAATTGGGTGTTTGGGTCGTTTGCGTACCGGCGTTTGTGAGTGGCTCGACGTTGTCGCTATCGTTGTCGTAGATCGGGATTCCAGATCCAGGAAGCTTAAGCATCGAATGGAGCACCCGGGCTGCTAGCGAATGAACGTCACCGAGTTTCGCAGCGGTCACGTGGAGACCCGCCAGGGGTGCTCCCTGCCCAACACTAGCGGCGCCTCGACTTACAGCGGAAGGGAACCAGACAATCATCATGAGGGGACATAGGGGTTTCAATCGCAGATTTTCTTGTTATATTTTCCTGCGTCACTCAAATTCTGAGCTGCTGTTCATATTCGACATTCCGATTTCGCCGCTCTGAAACCATAGGTAATTAGCTATGGCTTGCCGCTGTTGTACCGTAATTCAGTTGTTGACATGTCGACCGGGCTTTCTCTGAATTATATATAAACACCGGGGGGACTACGATGTCTCTAATTCCATTTAGAAAATATCAGTATGCTAAATCATGGATGCGTTTTGTTGGTGTGATGTTCTTCTACTTCACTTTAGGTCCCCACTAACATGGACTTTCAGCTGCCCTGTCCAGCGCCTGCCGGATTCAAAAGTGCCCAAATCTATTACGCCGGGACGAGTTTGGATTTTCAACTATACAGTGTACGATTTTCGCAAAATTTCATCTTGACTTGAAATGGAAATATGAACAGCCCTTTCCCCAAACTCCAATAGCAGTCCTCCCGAAGGGTGCAAGGCCGGTGGCCCGTACCATCTTGCGGTCTACAAAGTTACCGTGCCTCTCGTAATTACAACACGTTTAGTGAGGTGTCGCCAGAACAGATTATTATAATGAATTCAGTTCCCATCAGGATCTACAAAGTTTTATTTGCTATATAAATCAATGAGCGGCCAAAGCTCAAATGGCATTCATTTTCATGAACTCGTAGTGTAGTCCGGTGGCATTAGTGTGGACTAGCTGGGTTCAAGATCTTGGTTAAGCGTGAATATTGCCCTAAATGTTCCAGGACTCAATCTAAATTTCTGGCTGTCTACATTTTCGAGTATCTGAATTCATGGAAACAACCAAACACAAAAAAGGAGAAGCAAGGAAAGCCCACCGGATCAAATAACTACTTTTCTCAACATCATCTCCCACTCAACAGCAAAAATGTTCAAAAAACGATACACATATTTTGAAAACGATGAAGAAGTGCGCCGAGCCTTCAGAGAACAAGGGCCATTTTCCACCAGAACTCGCTCGCAAATTCCAAATGAAGACCTGGAAGCTTTCCTGACAGCGGACTACGATAATAGCGACGTCAGCGAAAGCGCTGAGAGTGTTGAGAGCCTTAATACGGCGTCACCACTCGGAAATCCGGTTCAGAGGACTTTCGGAACTTTTGAAAATGACACAAACTTACCCAGGACGGCGCAAGATAGCCTCCACGACATCTTGCAGCTCGAGTGGCCACGACAAAGAGAGCAACTTTCAATATCGAAGATCGTGGGCCAAAATTGCGCGGGTATCGTCTGTGTCATGCTTACTTTGGTCTTGCTGGGAATAATCTACCTTGGCTTCCCAACACTCAGGCAATCTTTATTTCCGGGATAGCAGAGCACTACGTTCACGATAAATAACACACAACTGATGGTATGAATTGCTCCTTTATTTTTTCATTCTACCACTTCAATCTTCTGTTTTCTCCAACTCGACTACCTTTGACACGCTCAAGCTAAAAACTAGTTGGGCCAGGCGATCATTTCCCCTATTTGTATCTATCGTGCAGAACTGGAAAGAGACATACTTTTCATTGAGCTACGAAGGTGTCTCTCTGAAATTTGCATATCATCAAGCCCGAATGGAGTGCTTGGTAAGAAAAGTCGCAGCGGCAGAGCTGTGAGAAACCAACCGCGCCAGAGTCCCAACGAGAATTACCACCCAAGGAGAACGAGGGAGGGTGTGGTATATCGGGTGAAGCCGGCGCTGCAAACAGCTCACACATCAGATCCTTGACGAGCGAAGCCATCTCAACCGTTCTCAACGCGAAATAATGCCATGGATGAGCCATTTGGATAATCAACAAACGTCACTCTGTGAAAGCGTCTGAAAGATTTCACCCGGATTCAATGGCTTACCGCACCTTCGATACTAGCATTTCATGCGAGATGAGTTTCAGTAAATAGATCGAAGCTCGTGGAGAACATCGGCCACAACTAATTACAAATCCGTTGAAACACATTAGGAAATGAAACTTGTTCATGCAAGCAAGGTGAGGCTGGTATGCTAGATAGTGTACGGGAGAAAGGCATCAAAATCTCAATGAGCGGGCTGGACTGTATCCTCCACTGGGTTCTTCCAAGCTCTGTATGCTATCCAAGTCTGTAGTCCAGCAATAATAAGACTCAGGACCCCTAGGAGCACTGCTATGAACACACCAATGATTGTGAGATCGGATATTCGCACCCGCAAAAACGGATAGTACACCCGCTTATATACCCCTAGTACACTAACGTTTTTTTACACCACCTATTCACTATATAAAACAACAATATACAGTTATTTACTACATATATCTATCGCTATATATATACTACTATCGTCGCTTCTGCTTACCCCTATCGTTTCTTCTACCCTAGTGTTTACTACTTCTTGCCTTATCTAATAGGGTGTTCCTTAACCAATCTAAGCACTATGATCTCCTCCTAGGTCTTCTTCTCATTATCAACGAGGTCCTCTATAGTTAGGTCTACCTATAGTAGCTAGTTAATAGTCTCGCAAGCCCTTATACAGAGCTTCTTAGCTGCTAGTATAGGTGTTAAAGCTATCGCCACTAGCGAGGCTATAGCTATAGAACATCGCTTCTAAGTAGGTAGCTCTATAAGCGCTACCTGCAACTACTTATCCTGTTAGACAGTTTCTTACTAGTTCTTCCTACTACAGAAGTCCTCCTAGTCAAGGAACCAGAGGGTCTCATTATTCCACTTAAATAGTAGATTAGTAGGTCTACAGGTATAGGGCATTAGAAGCACTTAATATAGGTGGTGGAAGGATATTAAATAGAGCGCTCTGATTAGCTGCAGCAGGGTAGGCCCAGCTTGTGCGGGTGTACCATCCGTTTTTGCGGGTGCGAATATCCGATCTCATGATTGTAGCCATCATCACATGCCTGTTCTTGCTGTTACGCTCCACCCAGATGTCCCAGTTTCCGTGCGGTCTCTCGTTTTCAAGCTCTTCGTACAAACCCAGCATCCGTGACCCCCAATGTTTCCACTTCATTGCCTCCTTTTGTTCACCTCTTAACTCAATACCATTCTCATCTGTACCGTTGGTATTGTGTTTGCCCACGTGGGGATCAAAAATCTCCGTCGAGACTAGCTTTGCTATGAGCTTCCGCGTCTGGCTGTCGTCGGGAAATAGGATCTGTAATGTGTAGAGCGTTTCCAAGGCCAGTGCACGCGGGAGAACGAAACCGTCCAGTACTTCACTAGGGTCGCTGGTATGATAACGAAAAGCTGTGAGTCTTGAACTTGAGATGGGATCCAGGATGGACTCACCCTTGTTCTTTAGCCTGTTTTGACGCCAGCAGGTGTTGCCTAAGGAAGCTTGTATGGTGGAATATCTTGACGCGAACTTTTCCCTCCCAGTCACTGAGCCGCAGATGGTTTCTCAAGTCATGTGTCCCTTGGATCTCTATATTGCCAATCGACTTTAAATTGACAGCAGTCAGCTTGCGCCTGATAGTCTCACCCTTTCTCCCACCCAATTGGAGCGCCTTATGCTCTTCCTTTGGAAATGCGTCGTTGATAAATGAATCAAGGGGCTCGTCGCATTGCCAGCGGCCTATCGATCCGAGGGCCGAGTCTCCATAGTGTGGGTCCTCCCAGTCCTGGCCGATACAGTTACACATTGTTGCAATGCTGGCTGCAAGTTGGAAAGACCGCTCCATTTCTGGCTGTATTACTGACGGTCCAGCTAATTCATTGGTCAAAACTGTAGGCTTTGCACTGCATGTTAGAGATTGAAATACCTGAAACTGGTAGATTAAACTCGGCTGCCTGCGATACCTTCGTTGCATTCGCAGTAGCTTCTTTGATGGAGGTGATTGCTTGGAGTACTTCTTCCTCTGAACATGCGATGCGCTTTCTGACTTTTTCAAAATGAGCAACAAAGTTATCCAAGAATCCCTCATCGACAAGCCTCCATCGGCAAATAGGGCCAGATCCATCGCAACGTTGTAGCTCCCACAGTTTGGAGGAGATTTGGTTTCCCCTCGAAGGTGCGCCACTACTGTGTCTATGCTGTGAAGCCATCTGCCATGTGTTATTTCGTAAGCTAAGACTCGGCAGAAGGAAGATATGCCACGTTATGTAGATTGATGTCAGTTACTCCTGCTTAAAGTGTTGATCATTTCCGGCAATGTGTAGATGAGGGATCTCCACACTGGATCGACAGGAAGGCGATCTCTCAAGTGTATAAAGTCGGCAGAGCCCAAAAAGGGCCGTGAACTACTACAGCTGAGCCTTAGTTTGCCGCCATGCGTGGCTGGGGGATCGAGACCCAATCGATTCCGTCAGCACCACCACACCACACCACATCTGCAATTGAGACAGACGAGTCTAGCCTCCCAATACTCCCATCTCCACTAGCTCGGCGTTAATATGTTCTGTATCACCCCGCCGTTCCTGCTGGCCAACACAGAAGGCGCAAGCCCATTGGAAGCCAGCAAACTCATTTCAGGTTATCGGTCCGCAGCTGCAGGACAATTCGGAACACTACTTAGATCCATGGATACCCTCTTGAATTTGCATTTTTGAAGGTCTCATCAAACAATTTTCGTTCCAGGATATTTCACCTGTAATGTCTTCGCGGCTCAACAGCCAGCCTACTTTTGAGCAGATCTCCCTCCCTTCACAATTGAGTGCAGGAGCAGGCCTCGGCACCATGGCTAGAAGTAACGGGAAGGCCTCTCTTCCTCAGCTATCGAATGACACCAAGGCTCGCCAGTCTCACGAAGCAAACCCCTCAAGCTTCTGCAATGTTCAACGAGGAGTTCACGAGCTCGACAACTCTTCTCATACTGCAACGTGCAGTAAAAGCAGATGCAACAGTCCGACCGAATCTTCACCTCACAGCACACAAAGCTTGCCTTTCAGTGAATCGACTCGCGGCATTGGTGATCTCGATCCGGCCAAATCTGCATCAGAGACCCACAAGATCTCGTCGAGGACCAATGATCAGAGCACAAAAGTTGAAATAAACCAAGAGATTGAGTACTTTCTCTCTTCATTAGGCCATCCCACACCAACAGCATCGTCGAGACCGTCTGAGCCCGTGCCCAAACCAGCAGAGGTCGCTGATCCTCACCACGTCGATGACGATCCGGTCTACAACATCGGAGAGACGAAAATTTATGATCAAACGCAAAAGTCAATCCCAAAGTTGTACGAAGCCCGTTGGCAGGTCATACGCCCGCACATCTTCGACCGAGTACATAAAAGGCTGAGGCGGGGGCGGTTTGCTATGAGGTTAAACAAGCGAAAAGATCCTGCGATCATCGACTTGATGTCGGCTGGCGTCACCAAAGCGCGTTCAATGCCTGCAGTTATGGTCGTGATTCCTAGACATATCAAGGCGATGCAAGATTTCCTCGACACGGATACGACGGTGCAAAATCGCTGCAAACCCGAGGACGGTACAACAGTTGAGCTTTTAGCCCTTGCATGTAGAGGGTCGTCAACGCTGGTTGGAATGCCAAGCGATCCGCTTCGGAATGAATTGGAGCCGCAGTCAGACAGCAACTCGGAAATTCTGTACGCAAGCGACGACTACTTCAGTGAGGAATCCATTGAGAGCGATGACAGCCAAGGACGTCCTACCTTGACGACGTCGTGGGCTTGGAACTTCGATCTCGAGTCTGTTTCGGTCATTCACGATCCAAAAGACGTCGCTGGGCATCTAAACTATGGAATGGGCATACGTCTCATTATACAGGACGAATTGCGATATGTTCGCGGTACTTGTGGCGGCCTTCTTCAATTGCTGGACACAAAACAGCCCCGCGACTAGTCGGCCTCATAACTGGGCACCTCCTGGAGCAGCTGGGGCAAGACTACCAAGAGACAAGTAGCAAGACCCCAGAAAACTCTCAGGCTGCATGTGACATAGTTTCCCCACGAAGCCTGGCAACACTTCCACTGCATGATTGGGCGCTATTCGATGCAACCAGGCTAGGTTTCGAGCTGGACACGGCTTCCCAGAACAACGTCATTGTAGCCCAAGAAGCAGACTTTCCTGAAGAAAGCACCGAGGTGGTCATAAGAACCTCGAGGGGCGAGGTGACTGGCACGTTAGCGTCCTCTGCTAGCGGGATAATGCTCAACGAAGACCAAGGATTTGTTCAAGTCAGAACAATTGTGGTGAATAGAGGTAAATGTTGCAGAATTTCTCGAGTTCCCCGACATTCTCCCCAAATATCAGCGAAAATGATTAGCATTTTAGTCAACCACTCACATTGAATTAGGATCGTTACTCAAGAAAGGCGACTCCGGATCATGGGTTTTCCAGAAGGAATTTGAGAAGGTGTATGGCTACATCATTGCTACAAACGGTCACAATCATGCCTATATGATACCCATGTACGCCGCGATCGCGGAAATACAGAGCACTCTAGGCGCTGTCACTGTCTCCTTGGCGATCTCAACAGACCCACGCCCGCAGGTCCTCCCTGGGACGACGGGCAATCACATCAGAGACACAGATAGATCCATCGTTTACCCAGAAATTCGTGAGTCTGTTCAGTCGAGGTCTGACTTGGGATCCATTCCCGGGGTCTTCCCTTCGCCGTCCGATTCTGCTCAGGCGAGGTCTGCTCTGTCCAATTCGCTCAACGCCCCGGAGGACTCGCCGGCCCCCAATCCTCACCCATTTTCACGGCCCTGTCAGACCACAATAGCTTCTCCGGCTGGTTTGGTCGCTTCATCAAAAGAAGACCCCACGCAAGTAGAACGAAGTCAGGTGGAAACACAGTCTCGGCTGCTCAAAGACGCTTCAATCGCATCCCTTCCTGAGCATCCCCCACAATCAGATCTGAAACAACAACAAACGGACCAGAAGCAGGAATTGGAATCACAGGAGAGGCCCAGGAAGAGAAAGGCCACTCCAGTCACCTTATCTCAGGAGAAAATCCCAAAAGTAGACCAGAAGCAAACGTCAGGGGATCACAGCAAATCGCGAACCGAGCAGAAACAATCGAGGTCACAGGGAAGTCTCACCACGGAGACTTCTGTCGCCTGTTCTCATCAGCCGACCATACAGATGAGTGACAGCCAATTGAGATCAGAGCATAGTCTTGCCAGGACTTTCCTCATGCACGGTCCTGTCGTCAAAGCGATCCCAATCCTCCTCATGGTCGTGGAAACTCAGAAGAGAACCTTAGGTCAAGATCATCCAACCAGCCTCGCATCACAGCACGAACTCGCAGTCGCTTACATACAAAATGGGGAAACACCCAAGGCGATTAGAATTCTGGAGCATGTGGTAGAGGTGGAAGCCGAAACCCTCACTGACTCGGCCATTGACCGTCTCACATCACAACATGAGCTCGCCAGGGCATATCTGGCAAACAGTCAAGTACCAGAGGCCATCAGACTACTAGAGGACGTCGTGAAGGTGAAAAGTTTAACCCTCGGCAAGTCAGACCCGCACCTTCTTGCATCGCAGATAGTCCTCGCTGAAGCATATCTGAATGCCAATCGAGCTACTGATGCTATCAGTACACTGAAGGATGTGGTCGCGTTCTCGATTGAACCTTCGAGCGAGCATGAAAGCATCAGATCTTCGTCTCAGAAATGGTTGAACTTGGCAAAAATCGTAAAGGGTACAAATATTGAGGGACTTGCCTACCATACCACCGCAACGTGGTTTTCGGGAGCGGTATAACCTCCGTTTAGAAGGAGTAACCGCAACCCCAGTTCACCAACAGTTACGTCAGTTAAGAACCATTCCGAATTTGATTCGCCTGTCTTGTATTCGAGTCACATGGACTAAGCGTGGAGCCTTGGACTCTAGTTGTCAGCAAGTCGACGAATCTAGTCTACGGCGCCGTCGGGAGCGATGCTTCCTAGCCTTGTCTGTGCGGCACGAGGCTGAGGCCACGTGTTCAGACTTCTGCACCGTTATCGACATCATGTTTTTCTTAACGCTGGGTATTTGAGCGTTTACCACTGTGTGAAGGGACCGTACGCCTTCGGGATGTATATGGATTAAGAGCGCAACCACCCATGGGTGACTGCAGCTGCGTGTATCTCATTCGAGGCAGCCAACCGAGACTTTACAAACTTGGACAGCTGTCGCAAGAAAGGCAGATGCTCATATTGCTGACGACGGAATACACATGCATGTTAGCTTCACCTCCAGTGGTTGTCTTGCTGATAAGGTGCATCCAGATGGAGTTTGGCGACAAATCCCAATCACAGGGGCTGATGGTGTGGGGGGGGGGGGCCATATGCGCATGAAAAAGTGACCATTTTTGAATACGTGACAGCCTGATCTGCTTCCCCCTCCCCGCAATCTCCTTCTTCCCCAAAAGGTTATCCCCCGAGTATATCTATTGCCGCCCGATAACCTACGTAGCTGATACAAATTCAATTCCTTGTGCTTCGACCTTCTGCCTCAAGTCTTTGTACTCTAAAACCATCGCTTTCGAGTCCAAGTACTCGTCTTCACCTTCCACCTGGGTTCTGAAGCCACCTACGTCCTGGAACCCCGCACCCTTGTATAAACGCTCGCCCATAGGACTTGCAAGCAACGTCACGTCCCAATTCCCAGTAAGCGCCTTCTGCAAGCCCCATTCCAAGAGCGACCGCCCAGCTCCTTGACGCTGATAATCGGGGTGACACGATAGCATTCCTAGGTAGAGCTGACTTGCAGGATACTTCTCGTCGAATAATTCCTTCTTGTGCTTTTTGACATCACCGCGGTACGATGCTACCCGGGCAGGATTGGCGTCACGCCGCCCACGGTCAACGGGGCCCTTCTGCGTGGTTGCAACTTCAGCAGCAGTCTCTGTCTTGTCTACCGCAAGTCAGCACCGGGAACTCCATACACGTACTCCCCGGCATCGTAGGCTGCAATGCACGTGTGTGACCTGGATTTAAAGGTCCCACAATTGGATCAGGATCCAGCTTACCTTGGCTATTGAGGCGCCCGATAACAACTGCTCCTTGAGACTCGGTGGGAGCGACCACATGCTGAAGGCTACCACCTTGATGTGATTCGGATCCTCGATGCTTGGGCATTCGTACACCATGATGTAGTTGTTATCATCAGCCCAGTAGTCGCCCCAGCGAAGGCGGGTGAACTTGGCATAGTCTTCCGGATATTGAGCCAGGAGCGGGTAGCGGTAGGGGTAGACAGGGTCCGCAGGCGAGGCTGCCACAGCCACCCAGGCAATGGCGTTGAGATCTGCGGCCGTCGCAGGGCGGATCCTGCCAGTTGGCATGACGGATTCGAAAGTGCAGGAGGTGCTTATGAGCCAGAAGTACAGACCTGGCCACGAAGTCTGGGTCAAGCTTTGGAATCGAGGCAAAGTCATCCAATGGACGAACGTCGATCTTGGAGTTTCTACCCAGTACCTTTTGTTTGAGTTGGCTGTTGGCTGTTGCCAGTGAGTCACTTGATCGAAACACGTCCAAGGACTGGTCCAACGGATTTGTGTGATATGTGCGTTTCCTCCACTCACCCGACAGTACATCCGCCACCTCAGAGAACGGACGCTTGTACGTATAGAAACGGAAGTAGCTAACGGTCCCAAATGTTTATTGAACTAATAAAACCTATGCCATATTCCTCTTTTTAACATACACAGGCCAGCTATGAGGAACTTGCGCGAACAACATCTTACATTGCCAATCCTTCTCCGGGTGGACAAGCTTCAGGTCATAGTCACGGATTATCGTAGCCGTGACCTTCAATGCCTCAATACGAGCGAGGTGCTGCCCAGGACACGCCATGAAACCAACCCCAAATGGCATGAAGTATTTCTCAAGCCGAGCCGCACCGTCGCCCAGCCAGCGCTCGGGCTTAAACTCGTCCACGTCGTCGCCCCAGAGTCCGCGTGAGTGGTGCAGGACCCACGGGGCAACGGAAAGAGTAATTCCCTCTGGGAACCAACGCCCACCGATTTCTATGCCTCCATTGGGCGCCAGGCGCGGCAGCGGCATGGGGACGGGGGTATGAATGCGGAGTGCCTCCTTGATGCAGGCCTGGAGGTATGGCAGCTCCCACACTGCAGAAAACGGCAAGACGCGGTCGGTGTTACGGATCTGATCGACTTCTGCCCTGGCCTTCTCGAGCGTCTCCGGGTTCTTGAGGAAATGGTAGAATATAGACTGCAGCATGGAGGAAGTCGTGTCCGACCCAGCGGCGGTGATGTTCGTAGCCTGCGCCATAATCTCGCGAGTGGACACCTTGCCGGGATTCTCATCCATGTACTTCAGCCAGTGGCTCAGCATGTCGAAGTTCTCAACGGGCCGCGCCATGCGATCCTTCACAGCCGCGAACGCGGTCTCGCCAAGCCAGGAGGCTGGAGTCAGGCTCAGCCAGGTCATGATGGGGTTGATGGCGACGTAGTGCAGTTCGCGGAGGTGGGAAGACCAGGTCACCAGCTCCTGGAAGTAGAAGTTTGTGGCTATCGCGTTGTTCACGTCCTTGCCCTCCTTCAGGAACCCGAATGGCTTGCTGCAGAGCATCTCGCCAACGACGTCGAAAGCCGTGTATGTGAAGAACTTGTCTAGATCCATGGGCTCCTCACGCTGAGCATAGCGGTCCATATAGTCAAGCAGCTGGGAAATTGTGCCCGAGATGACATCCTCGGAGCGGAGGAGGTTGCTTTGCGCAAAGCCAGCGGCGAATGTCTTGGAGCGCTCTACCTTTCGCTTTGGATCCGGCTCAGACATGGGGTTTTGGAAGCGCCAGTCTGGGTAGGTGGCGAACTCGTAAAAGGTGCCTTTTCGTAACGGCTGAAGGTACAGCTTCTTGACCGCTTCTCCATGGCAGACACTGACTTCCCACTAGTAGTGACGTTAGTCCTGCTGCGGGTTCTAAAATGTTGCATCCTAGAACATTCCAAACCATGAAAGACGGGGATCCGTAAGAGGAGAATAGTGATACATACGGGTGATGTGCGCACGAAAGGGCCTTTGGAGCGCTAGGGTTAGCATCAAGTGAAACAGGGTGGTGTCAACCAGTGGCTGCCTCGAGGCTGAGAGCTACTCACCGTACTTCTCATGAAGTTCGAGGAGTTCCCGTGGCGCTCTCCCTCGACGTAATGCTTGTATGAGCCATAGTCTTGAGAATGAGGCCAAGAATGGACCAGGGATATCAGAGATCGGCGAAATGTAACGGTACCAGAGGCAGCTACCCAGGAACCAGGCAAATATCAGACCAGCAAGACTGGGCAGGTATCTGGAGACTGAGAATGCTAGGGTCTCGCTGCTGGCCGAAATGGAAAGATATGCGCCAGTGAGATTTCCATTCAGCTTGGAAACCTGATACTGTACCCAGCCTTGGAGGCTATTCCCACGGATCATGTAGTCTGGGAAAAGACCCATGTTGGCAGTCCTTTGTGTTTGAGCAACTGACTTGGCAGCGCTCTGGGCTTGGCGCCTGTTGTTGGCTACGAAATCCAAGGATGAAGTACGAGAAATGAGAATAAGAGAATCAGGTATGCTGGTGGGAAATTGACCAGGTATACCAAGTACCTAAATATGTCCGCCGCCCGGCTCCAGGGGCCCTTCTCTATTGATATTGCAGAATGAATCTGTAAACCCCGCTCCATCTTACTTCCAGCAGACAATCAATACACTGGAGCCAATCATAACGAAGGTAAAAAGTTGATCGATATGCGTGTTGAGTGCGACGTCGTCCTATCAACCCACCAGAAACCAACTGTCACACTGTCACAACGCAGGGGCCCATTACGAGAAGAGCAATTCAATCGCCTCGTAGTGGATACCTTGACATCCCCGCCCGACAATTTTACCAAAAACCCTCCCGGAAATCTACCGGGGCCACTCAGTAGTTGGAAAACAAGTGGGCCAGGGCCAGACACTACTACAGTAGACGACCTGTTGGTTACATGCCTGCAGCAGACCTCGGCCTGCAACCACCAACAGCGCCGTATAACATGCCCTTGTGGCCAACGCTAGGCCTATACACCCACTTTTGGAAGTTGCAGAGTGAGTTTCTCCAGCATTCACTCCCCTCAAACACAGTGGTGTGGGTCGGCTGAACCAGCAAGGAGATATCTGATAATTTCACATCCTGTTCGTCAACACTGGCCATCGGCAACGGCAGCAGACACATAGAACCGACCTCGTCCCTACCTTCGATACCACAGTGTAGTCATCTTGAATTCGCAATACCAGGAAAATCACCGACACCAACGAAGCTGAGATAAAAGGCTGACACATATGGGACATGGCTGGATGATCATCTCAAAACAAGGTCTGAGTGCGAGCTCACTACTGTGCCAGAGGGGAAAACTCATCGTGCTGAAGGTATTCAACGGAGTGGTGAGATCAAAGTCGATGGAACCGACGTTGAAATTGGAGTCTGGGCCGAGAATGAGTGGAAAGCTGAGCCACGGCGTCGTTGAATAAGTCCTCCAGCGGAAGAAGATATCCAAACAATTGTCGCCACAGGCACACGGCAGTGCGTAACTGTCATGTACATTCGATCTCTGATTTATGAAACAAACGTGATGACCATTTCCGTCCTGATGGACCGTGTGACTTTCTGCCTTGTGTGCACGCCCGCCAGCCCAGCCCGGCGGCTAGGCGCCACGGGCTACACCTACCCAGCGCCAACATTGACTACGACCATGGCGATGAATTGGGGAACATAGTACTTGAAGACACCGAAGATCGATTTGGCACATGCCAGATTGACACCTGGCACCGTCTGGCAAACACTCATTGAGCCGGTGCTTCGCTTAGTGACTTGAAACAGGTCTATTTGGTACACTATCAACAACGAAGAGCCATCTTTTCCCACTTTCCTCCGGCATATTTCAAAATGTTCTCTGCCTCCAACCAAGAGCAAAAACAAGTCGCAGCCGTGCATCCAGGGTTCTTCGGACCACTGCTCTCATTGAGGGGTCAGGCCGTCTGGAGAAGTATGGACATGCACGCTCATAATTACCGGGTCCTTTGAATGTAGTATAAGCACTTGACCTATGATGACACCTCTTGCGGGGAAGACTGAGGTCGCCAAGTTTTCGGCCAATTAATTGTTCAAGTGAGCTTAGAGTACGGCAGCGAGCCGCAGTTGAATCACGTTAGGCACCCTCCTCCCTGAACTTGCAAGTATTGGGCATCCGGAAGCAACCCCTGTGATCTCCTACAGTACACCATCCAATATGTCAATCTACTCCAGGCTCAACTTTTCTTCAGGCTCTTCACTCTGCAGGGAAGTAAAAGCTTAGGTGATTGAATGGCATGTACATTGTGCTACGTGAATCTCATCTTGATCGTCATGTACTAAAAAGTGTATATGTACATCATAGAAAGTTGCTAAATAAAAGAATCCTCCCACAAGAACCTCATTTACATCTTCCTGGCCGAGGCGGTGGCATTGAGCTGGCTCAGGATGACGTCCGCAGCCTTCTCAGCAACCATGTAGGTCGACACAGCGGTGAACGTGCCAGGGATACGAGGGTAGACCGAGGCGTCAACGACACGCAGGCCAGACACACCACGGACGCGGAAGCTCGAGTCCAGGACGGCGTTCTTGTCACCGTCGGCGCCGATGGGGACGGTGGACGAGGCGTGGTGGCCCCATGCGGTGTCCTTGGCGTACTGACCAACGGCCTCGTCGCCCTGGACGTCCGCACCGGGGAGAACCTCGGTGACGTTGACAAGCTGGCGCGCAAAGGCGTCACGGGCGAGGGCGACGGCCTCGGTCAGGGCGGTGACGTCGGCCTGGAAGTCGTTGTTGCCCGTGTCGAAGTAGTTGAAGGTGATCTCAGGGACGTCGAGAGGGTCGGCGGAGAGCAGCTTCACGGTGCCGGCGGTGTTGCGCGGGTGGGCCTTCAGGATGGCCCAGGTGAACCAGTCGTGCTCCTCGGTGGCGTTGAAGCTGTAGTTGGGGAAGTAGCCGCGGAAGTTGACGGGGCCACCGAAGACGAAGGCGTCCCACTCGTTGTTGGTGGCGACGGAGCTCTTGTAGTACATGGCAGCAGCGAGACCGGGGGACGAGTACAGGCCGTGGTCGCCCGCGACGGGGTTCTCCCAGCGGTCGAGGCACTCATCGGCCGCGCTCTCATCGAAAGTGCAGCCCTCCAGTGCGGTCCAGTTGTTCGGGATCTTGCCCTGAACCGTGATCTCGTAGTGGTCCTGGAGGTTGGTTCCCACACCGGGGGAGTCGACGATGACGGGGATGCCAAACTGCTTCAGCTCGTCGGCAGGGCCGATGCCGCTGAGCTTCAGGATCTGCGGGGAGTTGTAGACACCTCCAGCAATGATAACCTCACGGGAAGCCGTGGCCGAGCCAGGGGTACCGGTGGCACCGCCGCTCAGGGGGCTGGCCTTGTAGAGGTACTGGCCGTCGAGGAACTCAACTCCGGTCGCACGTGGTGGTGTGACGGACTCATCGAATGTGATCTTAGTCACATGGGCGTTCAGGCGGACATCAAGAGGGTACTTCTTGCTGCCATCCTCGTTGGTGGCGTCGCGGACTGCGACCACGAACTCGCGGGAGCCAACACGGTGAGCGTCGCCGGTTGAGAGAGGGATTTGGTAGTAGCCAGGCGTTGTGTCGCGGGTGTCAGTGTCTGCGTTGGCGTCGCCGGCGATCAAAGTTCCAAGGTTGATGACGGAGTTGGTCTCGTTGCCCAGGGCGAATGCTCCTCCGGTAAGCATGCTGAGGAGCTGCGCATCTCCAGTCACGATGCTGAGCGGCGCAACCTCGGTGGAGAGCCAACCATCATAACCGTGGCCAGGTTGTCCAGGCAGCAGATACTGGTTCTTCTCCATCCTGACGAAGTATTGACGCATGTTGTCGGCAGACCATGACGAGTCACCGGTCAGGGTTGCGATATAGTCAAAGTCTGACTGGTGAGGGTAGACGGCAATCAAGGCATTGTGTGCTGTGCATCCTCCCAGGGCACCGGTACGTGGGTACAGGGTACCCAGCAATTCGGAGCCAGCAGGTGGGTTGAGGCCGGTGTAAATGGAGCCATCGGGGGTCTTGTAGCTGGTCTTGAAGTCTCGAGCCTGGCGGGTGTCGTCGGCGTAGTGGTGGACAAAGAAATTCCAGGAGACCTCTTTCTCCTCTGACATCCTCACACTATACGCCGGGACTGTGTAGTTGTTCTCGGTGCCATGGTCGGCGCCTGCCTCAAGGAGCAAGGTCTTGTGGCCGGCGAGGGCAAGACGGGCAGCGAGGGGACCTCCGCCAGCACCAGAGCCAACAATAACATATTCGTAGCCAGTGATGTTGACGGCAGTTGCAGATGTGGCAAGTGCCGCAGTGGCACTTAGCATATGCTGAAACTTCATGCTGGGCTAGATGTGGCTTTCCTGCATGAGCGTCAGCCGGGATGTCTTCCACCTGCAGCCACGATAAAAATAAAATAGAGAAATCGGCTGGACCTACCGCGACCTCCGTGTCTATCACTTTCTGACACTGCAGCCAAATACGATAAGAGATGCTGGACAAGCCACACGGAATCCTGTACGATCCCATCGTGACACCAACTCTTTATACTACTCCTGCAGGCGACAAAATCCCCCTTTTCACATTGATCATCGTATCGTACATCAACTCTCCCCTCTTCATTTCCCCTCTCGGCGGATGGCCATGGGCGAAGCAATCCTCTGCCGGCGCTGTCGCCATATCCGGGCTGCTACCGGCCTTAGTCCGTCTCTACCCTTGCTAGGCACGGAACTATCACTGGCTCAACGGCGACGATCACCGCCAGGGATGTGCCTCACGTAGTATAGTGTCAACTAGCTTCCCCTCCACGTGCTCGCCCACCCTGGAGCATATTCGGACGTTGCAACACCTTATGAAGACCTTCAGGGGCTAGAACACCGCGCAGCTCTTATCTTCCCTCGTTTCTCAGCTGGGTGGAGGCGACATAGCCTCGTCGCATGGCTTCGTCGCATGGCATAATCCATGGCATCATCCATTTAATAATGTAACTGTCAGCTCGGAGACATGTGTTGCATTAAGTGTCCCGATGTTACCCCCCGCGGCTGCATTTGTCCTTGAAGCATCCTATTTTCCATTTTGAGCGGTTCGAGTGGATCTTTTGCGTGCCGTCTACGCGGGTTCTAGCGGGACCCCGAACGTCGGCCAAGATGGAACCTCGGCCTAGCTGATTGATGGCGACGTAAATAGTGGGGTTCATCGTCTGTTGGGAGTCCCAAGTAGAATAGTCTACTTTAATGTGGCGCTCGGCAGATTTGGCGTCTCCTCCGATATACTGAACCCCGGAGTGTGAAGGTGCCAAGGTGTGATACATGGGCTGAAAGTTCAGTCTTTGCATGTGATACTGGGGGGTCGGGAAGGTGGCTATTTTCGTATAATATTGGAAGACGTTAATGGACATTATAAATCATTCTGCAATAGTATGGGAAGTGCATCAATAAGACTCGGTGATCACCAGATCAATCAGTGCCCGGCCCCGGGCTCAGGCCTCGCCATGTTGCTCCTTGCGACCCCTACGAACTTTGTCTAGGTGCAATTGAACACGCTGCCTGACCGGTCTCGAATCTTGGGATGAACTTGCCAATCTCTCCAGAGCCATGAAGGTATGTGGGCCCGTTGGGAAATGTCCGCTTCAAGGTAGAGTCACCACGAAAATGCGGATGAGCCGCAACGAGCTTCTCCTAGGGAAGAACGGCAGCCCCGGCTCAGCTTCTGGTGGCGAACAAGGTGATAGTTCTAGGGCTTAGGATGTTGCAACGTACATGGTTGGTCTTGATTGGCTCGCTATACGACCAGCTACACACAATAGAGTCGTCTACCTTGCCCGGCTTGGGTAGGACTCCTTCACCTGGCTCGTCGTCTTTCACGTCTGACACATTACCGCTTTGTTCCTTGCTTGTCATCACACGCCGGTTCTTTCGTCTCTTCTACTGGCCTCAATCCATGTATGTGTCCACGCAGCACGTCAACCGAGTCTATGTCACAGACAAAATGCACAGTGGAACGACCCACGGCTTGTTGTCTTCCAGCCTGAAAACTTCACTCGTCTCCGTGGCCAGCCAATCAGTCGTTCTTCTGTTCTTATCTGGTTTCACTCTATGTGCATCCTCAGGCAGACTTAGCCGAGTACCGGATCTCAATGAATGGCAACTAGGGGATCTCTCTTGTTGAAGATCCGACTGGACTGAGGCAGAAGATATGTCTCAGGCAGCTGATTTAGGAGTGAGGAAGGGTTGCAGAAGATCCTATAAGCTCACCCTAACATGAATACTTTTTCACCGATATCAATTTACACGTAATGTGGATACGCGGAGCTGAAGATACAGCTCGGTCTTCACTGCCAGACTTAAATTGAGCCTCCTGAGTCAGTGACAAAACATTTTACGTGTATACACAAGCAGCACTTTACCTTAGCAATTTATGAGATCTTCTAGCGTCTCACAAGTAGAAATCCACATCAGGCCAACTTGTGAGTGTCAGGAAACAACCAGAAATATGCCCCAGAAAGTTCAGCCAGCACAACATGGTAGGTGAGAGCCAACCCTGGAGACAAAACGCAGAATGAAGCCGGTCACAAATCAGTGCAAGGCTAGTATGCCGTGGAATGGAATTTATGCGAGAGGGGGAGTCCAAGAACGAAAGTCAGAAGGTTGGAGAGGGAGATGGGTAGGCTTCGAAAACATCGAGAATGGCACAAGTCGGAACTCGCTCGCGTTCGTTACCAGGCAAGGGGGGGCTATGAGGGATTTCTTAAGATTTTTCCGTCCTTCGGTGAAGCATCAAGAGACGATTGAAAAGATAGCGCTTTCGCATTCCTGAAAAATCATGATACTTAGCATCTCTTCGTTCATGCTGTGCACCTATACTAGGCATATTGTCCGTCTCTCAGCTGTCTCATCGAATGGGTGCGTTCTCTGCGTTTCGGAGATGGCGAAATGGTCCAGAAGACTACCCTTCGCATCGAGATAAGCCCTGCGATATGCTGAAGATAGGTATGTGATATCGCCCATGTTGAGTGTTCCCACCCTTTCGTAAAACTCCCCACCGGTGTCTCGGGCCAGGAGGCAATGGAAATCGTTATAATCATGTTTTTCCTTTCGGCACGCAAAAAGAAGACCTAGTATACGATCATGTTCCTCGACTTTCTGATCCAAAGCCATATCTTCTCTGTCGTATCCGAGGTAAATGCCTTTCCAGATCTGCAAGATCGGACAAGTTCCATTGGGTAATACGTCGCAGTCGCGCGAAAATAGCTCCTCAGTATCCCTGACGGAAATGGAGGTTCCATGTCTTCTTTGATCCTCGGTAAAATTAAGTTCTTGGAAGCTTACAGGTACGACGAGGCATGTTACCTGCAGTTGCTTTGGGTCAGGTCGATAAAGTTCGCGAATAGACCTGCGTGCCGCGAACTCTTCACATGCGAGCTCGTACATCTCCAAATCGTTCCCACCATCATCCCGCATCGATAATTTCCAATCGATGTAGGACAAATGGCCTTCCTGGAACGAGTGTTTTGGCTGTAGTATTATCTCGTCTTCGAAAAAAGTGAGGAGCCCGCCCCACCCCGTCCACGACCAACTTGGAAATTCCGGCCGTCTAGTCGGAAGTTGTTCTACACTATGGCGCCACCAAAAATGGAGGCCGAAAGAGTCCTTCTTCGCATGTTTATTGGCGATCAAACCCCAAGGGAGTTGTAGCACCGGTGATTTCAAGTTGGCCGAGGCCCTTGAAAAGTAGTTGAGGACTCCGAGGATAGCATTCAATGAATCACTGGAGCGGGTGAGCTCTCTCTTGCTATACACCTCGACCTGGCCTAGAAGGTCTGTGGCGGAGAATCTGCGCCGCATGGCTTTGAAGGTGGGAATGAGATGGTGAAAGCCGGCCGTGTGATCGAAAAAGCAGGGACTGCTCAAAAGGCTCTGTAAAGACTCTGTAGCATACATCCCGTTGCATAGAAACACAACTTGACTTTTGGTGAAGATAAGTCGCCTTCTTGAAAGATAGCCTTCTTGATAGGTCCAGGCTCTTGTGGCCCATTTGCTGGCTGTCAAATGTTCGGCAGGAAAGGGCAGCTCTAGTAGAGCGACGTCCTGGACAATGACCTTTCGCAGCTGACGGGGCATGGAAACCCCGCATAGGCCCAGTTCAGTATCACCATCAGTGGCTGCAACGATAGTGAAAGCGGCGTTGGCATAGATCTGGTCCATTTTCTTAATCATGCGGCTTTTTTCTTCCTGCTTGGAATCCGAGATACACTAAACACGATGTTACCTAATGGAGTGGCTGATATCATGTACCAAAATGACTTACGTATCGATCGACCCACAGGTAGCTGTAGCCCATGGAGTTGGTAACCGATATTGCATCCCTAATAACAGCCGGCGAGGTTCGTATATCGTGGGCGGAGCTGCTACCCTCACTACCATCTTTGCCCCAAACGTAGGACAGAGCCACATATTCACAGTCATCTGGTGCTTTGATGACTCGTTGTGTTTTGGTGTCGATTACCTTGAGGCCCAAGACTCGGATGTTGGTGGTATGGGACTCGATTGCACAACATGCATTATGCTTCTCCTCACAAATTTTCATGAGGTCCCTAAACTTGCTGTAATCGACTGAGCTTGGTCTGAATTCGCTGGTCCCCAAGTCGCAGATTCTCACGATGGCAAGACCTCGCTCAAAACAATATCGTTTCGGGCTGCTTTTTTGTCCTTTCATAATACATAGACTTGCGCATTGAGACGCGCGGCCACGGTGCGAACTCCACGACATACGATAATTGGATTGGTCTGAAAGTCGCAAAGCCGTAAGAACACATCTCTTTCCATCGTAAAGGGGTTCCTTGATAGTTGAGCGAATGGCGCAGATCCTGCAAGTTGAACTTCCGAGTTCTGCTCTCGTTGCGTTCAGAGGGCGCAAATCCAGATATTTGGTTTTCACGCCATCGCCTACCAAGGTCGTGATGGATGACCAATCAACAGACCTGCAATTATTGCAAATGGATCTATCACTGTTTGGTTTCTCCGAAGGGTGAGGGGTGTCCACGTGCTCGTCTGGAAATGGCCCGTCCTCCTGTCTCAAGTGTTTCGAGGGGGGCTCGACGTCTGAATGATCCAGCGGGCGTTTTTCCATTGTGGAAATAAGCCACAAGCAATGGTTGTTGCGGAATATGTCGTCAGCCGTTTGCCTAGCTGCCCAGGTGAGACTTCCGTGGCCGAATTTCGAGGGGTTGCAGCTAATATACCCGCCGCCCTGCAAGACCTGACCGCAGCCCCCAATGCTTCGGGGCCCACTGTGGCACATCTTCAATGTGATGCAGGTGGCCTGTTGCGCACCGCCAATCAATGCTGAAGCGATTCGTTGGGCGGTAACTCGCATGCGCAGTCAGCACAGAACGGTGGTTACATAGGTCAAATGGACTGTGGACGGCAGCACAGCCCCAAATTGGCTGCACTCAGCTTCTTGCCAAGAACATATGGAGAAAAAGGGAAAGCATTGGAAGGAATAAAACGCCCAACAAATGTAATGTCATGGGATCTCATGTCGTCCTGCCTATTCTTGCATTCTGAATCCCCAATTCTCGAAAACAGATCTTTGGGCTGGATTAGTTGCCTTCTCGACGCGCACCAGCTAGCATTGGACATTATGGGTGAAACACTCCCAGATTGATAGAAAAGGACTGCAAACGCCATTTCAGAAAGACTGCATTGTTGCGCTATTACTTATTATGAACAAAATTATTGGGTTGCATAAGAACCAAGATCCCGAGTGACCCCGGACTAAGATCAATCGGTGTTGATGTTCCGACAATTCTCATGCGCCTCTGGTCCTACTTGGAACAAACCTCCAAGACACCAACGCCTGAGATAGTGTTCTCATCGTTGGCTTTAACCTTGGTTCCGTCAGCAGTACTCAACACCACATAGACCTGCCCGCTAGGAGGTAGAAGCCCCTTCGTGGCATTCCCGGCAGGTAGGCATTGGATCTGGTACTATCAAGTGGTCAAGTTAGCTTACTCCTTGAACTTCAGGGAATGCAACAGAGAGAATAGAATCGTCCACAACTTACGTCCTTGCCTCCTGAAGCGACTGCTACCGGAACGTAGTATGTGTCTAATCCTGAGTAGAACACGGCGTACACGGGCGTCTTCTCCTGCGCCAGCCCAGCCTGCATCGCGTTGGCATATGCACCGGTAAAAGTCACAGGCGACTTGCCCGCGACGTAGGCCTTCTTACTCGGCTGGACTGTCAGAGGCGGAAACGCCTTGAAAGGCAGAGCGGGCGTGCCAGGTGCGAAGGCAGTGATAAACCCAGCAGCGAGGCTGTACACCGCGTTAAAGTCCAGCGGTGTGTCAAATGGTTTGGGGAAGGGTGCCTGTCCTAGGGCATCTCGGACATAGGAAGAATGACGCGATTCGACCGTCAGGATTGAGCCCGCTGCGGTCAGGTACGCCTTATTGGCGATGGCTGCTGCTGCACCCAGATACGCAGAGACTCCGACGCCTTCGAGGACTGATGCAAGCTGCACGAAGGACTTTGCATCTGTGCTGGGAAAGGCAAAACTGGGCTCCTTGATGGAGGCGTTCCCGAGAGCATCCGCAAGAAAAGACACGTGGGTCTACAAACAGTCAGCAGAGGTCCTGTGGAGCACTATACTCTAGTTGGGGCGACTCGCCTTCTCATCAAAGTAAATCTCTTTTAGATTCTTGTAGAAATCATGAGGGAATCCTGCCTTGTGGAAGTCGCCTTCGGTGTAGTTCGCTAGGCCTTCCTGGTAGAACTTCCGCTCGAGATACTCGAGTGTCAGTGCATAGTTGAGGATCGTTACATCACCTCCTGGAGGCGGGTCAAAATTGGCGCGTGGCTGGAGAGGAGCCGACACAGAAGGAGACGAGAAGGCCGCAAGGACCATGAGGGCGGTATAGAAATGCATGGTAGTCAAACAGTTTGGTCCGCACAGTGCTGTTCAGACACTATTATTGTAGGCGATGTTTCTACTCTCCAAGCCAGCATCGTACAGGAAACGACGAGATCTTATAGAGACAAGAGAGCCACGTATATTCTACGCGCCAGACATCTTCCAGGCTCGGATGCAGCGCTTCCAGTCATCACAACTCAGCCGCGAACATCACTCCGTCATAGACACTCTCATGCCACGTGAATAACCTTGGATAATTGAAAATCGAACAGCCCGTAAGTACCCGGATGTCGCCAAATCCGCTCCGTACCAGGCCCCGCGGCAAGGGCGGCCAACGAGACAGATACATTTTAGGGTAAAAGCTGTCTGCACGGTTATGATCGTCGGAAGCATCATGATGAGCATACGATGCCACAACAATAAAAATGATGGTCTGCGTATTTCCCGTGGCGTTGAGCCAACGCCGGAAGCAATTCTATCCATCAATGGTCAAAAGTATACAGATCCTGGGCGATCGCTCCCCTTTTCACTACTAAGCGGCAGATGAGTGACGCTTTTGTGTCGGCATTCAGGCGGAGCTGATGTGGTGGTTCAATTGCAAATGTGGAGGCTACCCCAAGATCGCCGTACCAGCAACCCATCTTTTCCCCCTTCGTCTTTTATGGGGAGATGATTCAGTTGGGGCTAGAAATGGCATGCGCTCCGGCCTGGTCCTCATCCGCCGGATGTGTCGCTAGCCGAGCGGCTTAGCCTTTCATGACAAGTTCGTGTTCACCTGGGCACAGACAACCCGGTACGGGGTAGAACATCTAGTTCAGTATCGCACACCAATGGGTTTCTTTCAGATTCGGGGAAGGAACTGTCTTGTGATGTATTTGTGAGAGTGAGAATTGCATTGTGAGAATTCTTAGCAAAATCAGGCTTCTCGTAAACCGAGTAGGCAAAGCACCCCCGGGCCATTGTTCTCCTTCTCTTCCCTCTTCGGTTTTCCGTCCATCGGCCGGATCGGTTGTACAAAGCGGACAGCAATGGACACCGCGGTGCTCAACCTGAGGGGCTCAGAGTCCCCGCTCCACCTACATGATATCTAGTGGTGAACGACAGTCTTCGTTGTGTTATTTGAGCTTAAGATATTTTTGTTCTTTTTTTGAGAGAGTCTACCACAACTCGAAAGCGTGAATCATGGACTCTTGTAGAACCTCTGCAGGGAGGCATTTCGATAGGCAACCAAGCTTAGCAACATTCGAAATCCTCGAAGAAGTTCCAAGGTTACAACTATGAGTCTAGGTGTCTCCTTTTTTTCTGATTAAGAATCCGTCCCTCAAGACACTCTTTATTTGGCCACTGATGCTTGAGAGTCGAGCTTCCTGGCGACCACCCACATTCCGAGTGGGGATGAATATATGCAGTGCTTGGTCATACTGACTGATATTGATAAACATCAACACCGGATCGCGAATTAGCCCAATCGAAGACCAGCCCAGTTTCTCACGCATCAACTGGCGAAAGAAGTCAACAAGGAGAATTACAAGATTGCGCCAGCTTCCGAACACATCATAAGGGTCTTAAGCTTTTAAGACTACTTGGGCGCTGCGTATGGCTACGGCTGTATACGGAATAGAAACGGAGCCAGTTAAGACTACTTGACCTAGGTATCAGATGTTGTCAAGACATAAACCTATAAAGGAGCAAGGTTTGATTAAAGGTTTGAAACTTGTACTAGCGTGAATAAAAGCTGTTTCATTCAGCGGGAAATTATATATATGAATATAGCTAGTACAGGATGGTAGCTTTAATGGGCTTAATACATGAATTTACAGCATGTAGCCCCACAATAGCTGTAATTGACTTCCTTCCAAGACTGGATGGCACAATGGAGAGGCATTGAAGGAAACAGAATACCGAACAAGTTGAAGAAACATGCTTGCGCAGTTTATCCTCGTCTGGTATCTGTATTCTCAAGAATGCCGTCATTCAAAGACAGCTGACTAAGGGAAGGTACAAGATTGGCCTCTTCCCCAACCAATTGACATTTTGATGCACGCTTGAGTGTTATCTATGAGTCAGAACATCAAGAATAAAATACAAGAAAAAAGAGCAGCCCCTGGCCCGTAACATCCTTCGGAGGTGTCGATGCCACTATCGAGACACGTACTAGGCAGCAGCGTTTTGGCTGTCCCGCTTGATCTGGAAGTGCACCAGTTGAGACCCCGACCGTGCCCAATTAGTCGCAAAACTCCCGAACTCGCTTTGGGCTTTTGTTCTCTTCACTTTACATCGGACCCAAGAATACAGTTGACAGAGGGAACAGCACATCTAGCGTATCTCTGTGAGTCAAGATGGCAGACAAAAAGCTGAGAGTTGATCTCATCCCCTGGGATTTCACCTCCAAGGAGCACCAGCAACGAATGTACCTGCAACGGGTTGCCTGTGGCTGGAGAAGCGACGAGGTCCAACGGTGGGTTGAGCTTGGAAAGGCTGGGCAGAAGACTCTCTACTGGGTTGTGAGTAGAGTCAATCTGTCGATACAAGGCTGAAGACCAGGATTGCTAAATACGAGCCAACAGCTGCTAGCCGAGGACCTCTCGGACCGAGAGGCTCTGAGCTCCAAGCACATGGCTGAGTTTCCGCAGGTATGCAACAAGGTCTAACACGGCCTTAGCCTGATTACTACCTAAGTAGGCTTCGGCCATGTAGCTAATGATCTTCGTCTAGGAGTCAGCTCCAATCACGGACACAGCAACCACGCACTGGCATAAGCCACGCACACCTAGCAACCGCGCCTTCGTCCCCATCGGCCACATCGCCCTGGATCTCCGCCCTGAGGAAAATGCGCACCTCAAACTTACGGACGACGGTATCTTCTGGGTTGCCGGCCTCTACATCTCCTGGGCCCTCCAGAGTCACGGATTTGGGCGGGAGGCGATGCGTGTGGTCGAGCGAACTGCGTCCGCTGAGCCGCTGAGCGCGAAGTGGATCGTGCTGGACACCATGCCCAAGGATCAGCAGATGAAGTCGGCTTTCATCCAGAAGGTCTATACTGCGCAGGGGAAACCGAACCCGGCTGTGCCCACACAGGACTGGTACGAGAAACAGGGGTATGAGGCCTTTGCTAGGGACGTGGCTGCGTACAAGTGGGAGAACGCGATTACTGGGGAGACTGAGGACTTTGATTACCTATACTTGAGGAAGAAACTGACATGAAAGCGTGCCAAAGTCATCATACAGGAGGGTCTTAGGTCGTTGCAAAATGCTTCACTTCTAGGCTCACGAACATTCTCCGATGGTTCGACTCTTGGTGCACTGGGATGTTGGCCAGAATGTGGAGTACAGTATGTAATAAAGACGGTGAACTCGCTCTCGTTTACTAAAATGGTTGCCACGATGGCCCCAGCCCTCAAAACCATGTCTGAATAATTCATGCTATTCCACCTGCACTTCTGTTCTATTTTCATCTCCCTATAACACCGTGATGTCCGCAAAACCTCATCATGCTTAGGTAGGGATGCTAAGTTCAAGCAAAACTAAGGCATGGATGTAGCAACTGGCACAGCTGCAATCGTCGAAGACATAGCGAAGAGAGCATCCTGTTTAAGCTCCACAGGCGACTTCGTCCAGTTCAGATGAGTCGGCAATCGGTCCCCTTATATATGCGGAAATCAGTCATCGCCGTCACCCACATAAAGCCAATAATTTAGATGAGGACTCACGGAAGAACGAATCAATCCAGTCCCTCCGAACCTGCGTGGCATTCACACCGCCAAAGACCAGCATATAGATAGCCGGCGCAAGCCCAGCAATGAAGGCGTTCTCCGTGAAGTTCTTGTTCTGGACACCATGCTACGTCAGTAAAGGCATCTCAGCGGACTCAAAATTTGTGTTGAACACGAATACCGGATTCATATTGAGAAAATTAGAGTCTTTCACTCCCACAAAGCTTCTTGAATCGTGGCAATTGGGTTGAGCGAACCGAAATTATTACAGCCACCTACCTCGGCTTTGGCCATGCTGGTCCGATACCTCCTAGATTCCGCAGCCGTCCGAATAGTAATTATATCACCCTCAAACTTAGACGAGCTCTGGGCCCAGATCGCTTCGTCGAAATGGACGTTGTCACCAAAGTACAAGTCCTTGCGGGACAGCGAGCCATCAATCTCGATGTTGTTGTGGACATTGGAGTCCTCCAAGTTGAAAGTAGAGCTGTTGCCGGTGGTCGAGTGGTCGAGGGTGACATTGATCTCGCTCTCAAAAGGCTCGATCGATAGGTTCATCACTTCGAGCATGGCTTCCGCGAGCTGAGCCGGGTCGATGTTGCGACCGTCACGCGGGATGTAGCCCTGGTTGGCCAGGGCGTTAAGACCTGGACATGGGGAGCGGCCTTTGAGATCGTCAGCCTGGTGTGTTCAGTCTGTGGTCAATATTCCGCAGCTTACTGTCGCTTTCTGTGTGCGGTATGTATTCGTGTGGATCACTTGGGTATGCGTGACAACCTAAGATAAGGCCGCTCAGCAGTGAGCTAGCAACATAGGGTACCAGCATTCTGTGTGCTTGAAGGTTTATTTGGAGACTGGGAAAGCGGTTGATCTGCAGGGCTCAGCCGGTCGCGCTCGTTGCGAAACAGCTATGATTAGGAGATACCCACGATCTGTTGTTATGGAAACTTCCCTGGTATTTATTGCTAGCATTCAGGGGAGATTTTTTCAAAAGAATACGCGAATACGCTCCCTAAAAGCGATACGCCTATACGCTCGATGGGGCTGTGGCTTTGAAATAGGTCTTACACTTGCTCATACGCTTGGTCTACTGCTGACACGCTCAGGCGCGCGGACTACTGGCTGAATCAATGATACATTGACATCATGTGTGATTGTCGCTCGCAGTACATTCTTAATATTGCAGCCAGCTACTGCCCGATTCAGCTGAGACCAAAGCTGATACATGGAATTCTCTAGCTCCTAGCCCCAGGCCCGGCTCGCAAGGGGCCAGAGCAGGGTACTTAACCAGATAATTTTCCTCCTCTTGAAGATATCGAGCAGCCAGTAGTTCTCCTCGTCATAGTATCAATGGCACGACACGGTCATGCATTCCCTTACCCCGTTCCCTCGCGCATGATGGGGTCGCCATCGTTGCAAGCCAGCTGACCAGGTCCTCCACTTCCCGCTCAGCCGGAGACCGTCTCGCACACTGCCTCGCTTACTGACACCTATTCGTGACAAATCTCGTCCGTTTGGACCGAGATATCCACTCGGATGATCAGTCCCATGTTTTTCCTCGATGACGAGCGTCGAAGGGGGATATCTGGCTTTGGTCCAAGGGTTGGCTTCATTGGGCCCGTCAGTAAGAACCCTCCGGGGACCAGAGGACAGCAAAGGAGGCAGGCAAGACGTTCCTCCAAGCATGATTCAGAACGTTTACAGAACGGCGCTGTGCTATGGCGCCGGCGCCAGACATTCCGAGTGGCTCCCTCAGTGGACAAGACGCATCAAACTCACGCTCGTCCACCTAGAGAGACTGTCCGTACCCTCAGACTGCGCCGATGAAGCATCCCATCCACTCACTTCAGCCCCATAACCCTCAAGAACATCTCCCTCTTCTCCTCCCCCAAGATCCCCTGCGCCATCTCCCCAAGGCTCTCAACCTCACGGATGCCTGCGCCGTGCTCAAACGCCCAAGAAAGGTCCTTTCCACCTTCCTCGCTACTATCATACCGCACCTGAAAAGCCTGCCACCTCTGCGCCCTCAGCTCACCAACATGGCTATCGACAGCGTCCCGCGGCCCAGAGAAGACCATGACGCCCGGGTATCCCGGCCTTGTCAGCCCGGAGACGCTCGCGGCGTCGATGCTTGGACCGAGCGCCAGCTTGCGCTTGTTTGTGTTGAGGAGATGGTGCAGCCAGATGACTACTGTCTTGCGCGGCTGGGGCTGCTTCTTGTTGTGTTCCAGCTCTCCCTGCGCGGTCGCTGCTGCGTCTTGCTGGTATGACGTCGCCCCTGCTGATTCGTTGATGAAGTCCTGAAAGGCGAGTACGTACGCATCCAGCCCCTCCTCGCCCTCGCCAACGCCTAGTTTCCCGAACGCCGCTGACACCTGCGTCCGGGCGTCCTGGCCCTTGGCATCCTTTGCGGTGATGATATCAGGCAGACCACTGACTGGGTAGGTGTCCGGCAGTCTGAGGACGAGCAATCCCTTGCTAACGGGACCGTCGCCCTCGTCGGACGCGGGTGGTGTGTACTTCAGCTCACGGCCCTTGGGGTCAAAGGCGATGCTCTCCGGGTACATCGCCTCGAGGAGCGCTAGCTCGTTGCCCAGGCGCTCCTCTGCCTCTTCTGCTGGTGCGGGCATCCCTCTTCCATAAGTCCCCGGTCCGGTGTAGGAGAAGACCTTGCGCTGTGCCTCACCAGGTTGGTGGTTCACCGTGGTTGATGGCGATCTTTTTGTTAGTGGTAGCTCAGGGAAAGGTTATGATGTAATCAGCGGTGCTGCCCATTTGAAGTCCTCTGCCAAGTGGACCCTCGGCCGCGGTATCTTTGGTATACATCTCAATTTGGACTTTGATGTTGATCGTGCTTGTGCAGAAGCCCTGTCCTTGTTAATTGCAGCATTTGCACTGTCGTCGACTTCAAGTGCTCGTTACAGTCAAGCCCAGAAGAGAGGGCCATTATGATATCACCACGCCCAGATGTAGCGTTCCCACACCAAAACGTGCGGAATATTTCCGGCTAATGCCACATGTATACATCACAAGAACTCCAATATCCATTGTCTCAGAATACTGACTCGCACAGCACAAGACCAGATCATCAGGGGAACCGCGTGGGGGTCGAGCACGGTAGCGACTGACACGAAATAAGCTCCCGAGACGTTTGAGTGCCATTTTGACCTCGTGGGTGTGTTCTATCCGAGCTCACTCGCAAATGCGTCTATCTAATGTCCTCCGATAATGATGCATCCGGCGTGCAAGCCGGCAGTAAGTATCCAGTAAGAAAGAGTGCGCCGCTCCCAAAGACTCCGATATTCCAATTGTAAAGCCCCTTATTCCTCCCATTTCATGTTATCATTTCGTCACTCATGCGTATATGTGTGTCTTCCATCCATGCAAATTGCCTTGCAAATGCGCTTGTATCCTATGCCAAGGGTCGTGTGTGTAATCGTGTTCTCTTCTAGGCTCACCACGTTTCGGGCCCAAAACGACCGCCCTCCGGGACGGTGTTGTAAGCGCAGGCCTGCCAGTCGCAGCCTTGCTTGTACACCTCTGTGCCCCACCAGCTGAAGTTCTTTGTCCAGCCTGGGTAGATTAGGCCGAAGAAGACAACGACAATGCCGAATGCAAGCCCAGAGTCCAAAGCTGCACTCAGCGTCATCGTGTATTTGGCCCACCATGCCTGTGCCCTGTTCTTGATCAGGTAGTTGAAGAAGTAGCAGACAACGGCCCAGACCGAGAAGTTGAGGCCAGTCGCAGGCGGGATCCAGCTCAAGGAACCAAACAGTACCGGCAGGTTGATCTTGCGGACGATGCTCTTCTTCTTGTTTCGGCTGTAGAAGTATAGCGGGATCGGTGCAACGGCCCCTAGCAGGAAGCACCAGACCAGCGGTCGGTAGGTAGCGTTGGGCCCAAAGAACTCAGCAGGTCCGACGACACCCCAGAGAATGGAACCGTTGAAATGCACCCTGGCAAGCGGACACGTGAAGCCGTTGATCGCCTCAGGCGTGCAGATGCCAGGAACATTGACAAACATCCAGTTCAAGACCCCAATTTGTGTCAGGGACGAGATAATTGTCGCCACCATCTGGACCCAGAACAAGGTCCTGGGCGGGATCTTCATGTAATGACCGAGCTTCAGATCGGCCGCAAACTTGATGCCCTGCGAGGACGAGATGTAGCCGTAGGTGACGAAAACCATGTTGGCAACAGGGCGACCTGGGAAAACAGCTCCGCAGACCAGTTGGCAAATAAGATAAATGCTGCTGTGCTGATTCGTCACCGCCATGATGATGCCGATAGGGATAAAGAGGATGGTGCAAATCCCCAGCGCAAGCAGAAGCCCGTACCAAGGCAGATGGATTGGGTAGTACTCGACGACAAAGATGCCCACCACCAGCATCGTAGCGAAAGTGATTAGGTACCATGTGATTGGGGCGTCCTTGTACCGCTTCATCAGTCGATTGTGGACGTCCTCCCGGTTCATCAAGCCCTCAAGACCAGAATTTGAGTTCGACATGGACATGCTTCTGCGTTGTCGCACGCCGTTCTCATGCGGCCTTCGGCTTGTGGAATCCTCAGGTTCGTTCGCAAGCGGCTGATACGCAGTCTTTGATTCCTCCTTCGCCTCCTTCAGGGACCTGGTCCACTGCGTCCAAATATCATGCCCATGCCAGCAAGCCGTGTGAGAGAGCAATGCTGCCAGCCCAGCAAACTGAACGCCGTAGCTTAGGACATATGTGATAGGAAGGAAGACTCGGCTGTAGTTCTGGTATGCCTCCCTGTCAAACAGAAAATCCTTTGTGAGAATTTTGCTGACATCGTAGACCTTCCCAGTGTTGTCGAACACGGCTGCCGAAAGAATAGGCATGTACGAAGAGTAGAGCCAGTTGCTGTAATAGGCAATGGGTGCGATGATCCACATGACAAGGACCAGTCCACCGACGACGTTCATGGCAGCCCAGAAGGGCGTGAGCAATGGGCTCCCGATGTAAGCTATCTGAGCCCAGTCAAAAGTAACAGGGAACAGCCCGAGACCGGATGTAACGCCAAAGAGGTTTGCCACCACGACATTCTTGGGCGCGAACCATGTGAGAACATTGAAGTAACTCAAGCATGGCATCAGCAGACCCGGGAAGAAGTAGAAGAGGAATGACACCGTCCAGACGACGTAGAAGAAGTTCCACCGGCTTATGCGCCACCCGTCTGCAGGTTTATTTTCCTCCTTGTGGAGGGTCGTGAACATGGCGGCCGACATGAGCGTGCTCGGCCAGATCATGCCGCTGGGTCGAACCAAGAAGCGCCTCGTCAAGCCAGCAAACGCGTAGCCCAGGATCTGGGTCGATAGGGTCAGGAGCAGCTGGTAGACGATACTGGCATCCTGTTTGTAAAATTGCGTTTGCTCGACGATAACATCGGTGGCGAAGGCAAAGCCGAAAGAAACGTTGCTGCTAACATAGACGCAGGCATGCTCCTTCTCGTTCCACCGGCCTTGCGCCAGCCAGAGTCGTAAACGGCCAAGTCTTGTTCGCGGAGTTGAATTCAGGACAGGGTCGTCCTCATTTAAGGGCACGGCCGAGGATCCGACGCCACCAGACAGATTACCGTCTATGAATTCCTCGGGAGGGTCGTCGCGACGCTTCAGAGTCAGGTCCCAGAGCAGGCCGAGGGGATGAACAAGTAGCAACGCTATGACAGGCGTAATGGAAACACTGGGGTATCTCAATGAAAAGAACAAGTTGGTGGAAGATCCAAGAATAGAAAACAAAACGCTGAGAGTCCACATGCGAGGTGTTGATATCGACAGGGTGGTGTTGTCGTATGGAGCGACTGAGGCGCGGACTTGTGGGTAGGGAGAATTGTCGGGAGGGTCCTCGTCGCCGTCCGGTGGTATTGAAATGCCAACACTATCGTCCTCCTCATCTTCTGACCCAGAACTCTTTGTGTCCGCGAGCACGTCGCTTGCCAAAGACGACTCGGTCACTCCATAGCGACCCTCTATCCCGCCGACTACTGTGGAGCTAGCCAGCTCTTCCGACGACCGCGAGAGGCGGCCCCGTGACACAGATTTCCTCAGCGACGAGTGGGACTTGGCTGGTCTTGTAGTACGCGTATCACCACCGCGGTTGTCCCCGTCGCTGGAGCCCTCGCCTGCGTCATTGCTGCCCTCGGAGGCGGCCGGGGTATCACCCGCTGAGCCGAGGGGAACGGCTCCGTAGGATGGCGACCGGAAGCCTGGCGAGGAGCGCAGGAAGGGCGGAGCCTTGTTTAGGAGTTGCATGGGGAGCTGGTCGGAAGGTCGTGCGGCGACATTCGAGCTCTCGTTGTCAGGGTCTCCTCCAGAATGAGCAGAGTCGGTGTCTGTGCCATGTGAGAGGTCGAAAGAGGCATCTGGGGAGGCAGGAGCGGAGGATGGGTCGGTTTTGACGTTGGAAGAAGGGTGGGATGGTGGGTCGGAAACGGCAGGCAGCGGATTGTCCCGCAGCTGTGACAGAGCAGGCGTGGGGCGCTGTCTCGGTCGAGTGTGAGTGGGAGTGGGATTGGGAGTGGGAGTGGGAGTGACGGTGGGACGGTGACTTGACGACCCCGGCAGAGGGCGCAATGGGATTGGGATGGAGTGCAGCTGCTGAGGCTGGATCTGACCGGCAGCAGCGGTGGCACGGGGGTCTGAGTCTGAATCGAAGTCAAACCCAGGGGTACCCTCCGTGTGCGTCCCGCCTTGATGCGTCATACGCGACAAAAGGCAAGGCGAACAGGAAGAAACTAAAGATCTAATCTGATCCGCCGATAGGGGAGTGAGTGAGGCGATTGGGGGGGGGGGTAAGCAAGTGCCAGTGCATGCAGCGCGCAGGATGATATGCGGCCGCTGGGGGGTACCTGCAGTCTGCAGCCACGGCCGGTGGAGCTGATGGGTACCGCGCGTGGTAGAAAGTCTTGATTCTCGACACGAGAACCTTGAAAAGTACTGGAAGAAGCAAGGCCGCCGGGCGCTTAGCGCAGTATAGCAGCCGACGGACGCGATGAAACGTAACGTAATGGGATGGCCTGGACGAGACGAGGCGTGGGATGTGCACCAGCTGACAGGGTATTGCAACAGTAGCGAGGCGCAGGATTGCAGCTGTCTGATGACTTTTTGACACCGACACGGCCTGATAGTGGCAGGCAGGCGGGCAGGCAGAGCTGATCAAGCTGGTCTGGTGGTGTCGAGGCCCCTCTCAGGCAAGACTAGCAATGCTGCTAGGCCGGGGTCTGAAATGCACGAGGACGTATGCGGTCCAAAAGTGACCGATAGAGGGCGAGAAAGACGAGTAGCGAGTAATAACTTGTGACAGCCCAGAGGAGAGACACAACGTCGGACAGGCGGGGCAGTAGCGTGATAGCCAGTAATAGTAGACAGCCCAGCCACCTGGGAAAAGATACAGCTGGAGCCTAAGATGGAGCCTGGGATGGAGCTGGAGATCGGGCGATAGACAAGATACCGCCTTGCGTTCAGCACTGTGTGACTCTGGCAAGGCTGTGGCTGCTGTACAAGCTGACAAGTCGGTCCTTGGATGGAAGGGAGTCCAAGGTAAGTCAGTTGACACGACAGCAACAGCACATGCCAATTAACCGTGTGAACCTTGTTGCTGTCAATTGCTGGCGGATGTGGCGGGTGTGCTTGGAAAGAGAACCCTGCCAGCATGCCTCATGTCCGCCTCCCGTCCAGCCCGTCTCTGGCATGCAACCTTGCTGATGTGATTGATAAGATAACTTTCCCACTCACTCCGTCGTTGTGCCGGGCAAAGGGCACTCCCGTCATCCGACGTCCGATCGCCGCAGTCCTTATTGCCGTCGTCTCATTTTGATTGTATCACTCACTTATACGCCTCGGCAAATATGTGATATTATCTCACTGCGCAGGTGCAAATTGCTTGTATCGTGTGACCAGCCATATTTATCTTCACACATTCAGACAGACCCCCACGACAAGGAAAAGCCACGAGAGGGTTGCGGGTACCGGCCTGAGAAGACGAAATTTCTTCCCGCTGCAACCCTGAGTCACTCACTCGTTCTGTTTCTCGCTCAAGCGCGCCCGGCCAGATACGCAGTACAGCAGGAACAAGGTGTGGCTTGTTGCAGCCAACGCCCAACGCCCAATATCCACAACGAACGGGCAGGGGGACGAAGCGAACTACCAAGCTGCGACCTGTTTCCCGGCGCCATCCCGCCCCTCCCACCTTTGCAGGAACCTGATCTACACCACCTGCGACTTCGGAAGCCGGTCAAACACCAGCTTGACCTTCACATGTCCAGCCACCTGCGCACGTCTTGACCTGTCCTTGTCTTCCCACAACATTGCACCAATGAGTGGGGAACCCAAAGCCGTAGAAATGAACGCCGCCTTGTTCACTGCCAAGCAGCAGTTGCGCTCTGCCATGAAGCAGAGGCTGGCTGCTCTCCCAATGGAGGCCGTCAACGAGCAGAGTACGTCTAGTTCTATGTGGCCGGATAGTGCCATTGGCGGCATGCATCAACATTGCAAGTGCTGAGTAGAGTATAGGCCATATCATTCACACCAAATTGCTCAGCTTTGAGCCTTACGTTGGTGCACAGCGTATTAGTGTCTTCCTGTCGATGCCTTCCGCAGAGGTCCAGACCGATGCTATCGTCCAGCACGCTCTGGCCCTGGGGAAACAGGTATTCGTTCCTTATCTGCACAAGTCCCCTTTGCCTACAGCGGGCAGCACCACACCAACCAGGGTGATGGATATGGTCCGGCTTGACAGTCTCCAGGACTACCAGTCTCTCAAGCGTGACAAATGGGGTATCCCAAGCATAGACCCGGCCACAGTCCACTCACGGCAGAGGATATTGGGCGGTTCCGATGCACATCACTCGGACCAAGCAACTCTGGACCTGATCCTCATGCCCGGGGTCGCGTTCGACGTTGCCCCTGGCTCCAAGGAAGTCAGGCGGCTCGGGCATGGCAGGGGCTTCTATGACTTCTTCCTCGAACGGTACGCCGAGAAACTGCAGGCGTTGAACCAACAAGGACCTTCTGTATTGCTCTATGGCCTGGGCCTCAAGGAACAGTTCCTGTCCTCTGCTACGGACGAGGTTCCTGTCGGGCCGTATGATCAGCCTCTGCACGGGCTGATCTTGGGAAATGGAGACATCAAGACAGCCGTACCGGATCAAATAGACTGATCTCCCACTTTTCGGTCCTCCCCTGAACTCCAACCAGTATGCTCTGCTCCCTGGCGTCGGCTCCTAATCCTTAGGCTTTTCGGGATAGATTCTCTCGACTGTGCGCTTGTCCGCACGGATATCTCGTCGCTCAATATGTATCATTCACTCTACCCCGACAAGCTCTGGATCAGAGAGACGTTGTCGCCTTTCAACAGGATTTGACCTGTGGCAGGGTTAGCTTGAATCAAACCAGCAGTACCAAGCAGCAGGAGCAGCTGCATACCCAGGTTCTTCCTCTCCTCCTTGTCATTCGTCTTCGTGATTTGCTTGACCTCGACTGCGTCGTCGATCACCAGGTTCATGAACTCGTCGAATCCTCGGATCTTGCCTTCTATGCGGATGGCGAGCTGTGGGAACAATGCATCAATTAGCATGTTTCCTGGGTGTCTGGGCAGTGGTTGGATAGTAAGAGCCTCCGAAATGGTCAGGATTATACATACCTGCTCATACAGCCAAATCTGAACAACCGAGTGCTGCTGGAGAAGCTTGAAAATGAAGTTGATGGGCGGGAGCAGCACTCGGCGACCGCCTCCACCTGCTCTTCCGCCTCCGCGTCCCGTCATGTTTCTGGATTTTTTTTCAAGGTCGATGTGAACGAGGCTCGAGGAGTTGAGGGTAGCTCGTTCGCTATCGAGGGCCAGATGTCGAAGGCTGGAAAGCTGTCGCGTAGAGTTGGTTACCTAGCTCGTGTTGCGCGCAGCCTGTCGCGAAGTTCAGAGTTGGGCGACCAGGATGCCTGCCGCCTGACGGAAAGTGGCGCTAAAATTATTGCTGGCCCAAACACAGGTCTCGAAAGCTGGCCAGAGGTCTAAGGCTAGGATGGCCCCTGCTATCATCCGCGGCCCAGATATAGTGGGAGGTGGTGCACATGCAGCTGCAAGCAGAGAGGAACAAGGCGACAAGGACCCTCTCATCCTGATCTGACGTTGAATTTCGGAGGGGCACGCCGCCGCCTTCTTCTGGACATTTGCTACCGAAGACAACAACCACAACCATAACCCAACTCCACGACAGCGAATCTACCCTGCCTGGTCTCCTACCACGCACCTGCAAGTGGTCCAATCTTTTCGTCGTCTGTTGTTCCTCACCTGCCACCCTCTTTTTTTTCCCGAGCTCCGACGGCCCCTCAAGGAGACTGCTGGCGCCCCTCCCATCGCAAGCAGCATAGCTGCTCTAGTCGCAACCCGCCCACCTGCACATCCATCCAAGCCGACTATCTCCCCTCTTGCTGCCATCGCGTATCAGACAGGATGGCTGCCAACGGTTCCGCCGACTCGTTCGCCCCAGACACGATTCTGGCGGCCATGGCGACCATGCGTGGCGGAGAGCCGGAGAAGAAGAAGGCTGCGATGGACTACCTAACCAAGTTCCAAAAATCGGTAGGGACAATCATGCGCCATATGTTACACGCGGCCTGCCGCGACTATATCGCGCGCCGCTAACCTGTCTTGTAGAAAGATGCCTGGACGACCACCCTCACGATCCTACAGTCCAGCACCGAGGCCGAGGCCATGCTGTTCGCGGCGACAACGCTGAAGGGAAAGGTAATACTCGACTGGGCGATGCAGTACGCCGCCGATCCCGACTGACACACCTTCGGCAGATTACCTACGATCTTCTCACACAAGTGCCCGAGAGCGACCTGCCTGCCCTTCGCGACCAGATCCTCCTGCTACTAAAGAAGTTTGCAGCTGGGCCTAAACCAGTTCGGGTGCAGCTCTGTGTCTGCTTGGCCATACTGGCGATACAGTTGCGGTCCTGGAAGGATGTTCTGCCCACTGTTGTATCTGCCCTTGGAAGCGATGCGCAGAGTGCTGGAGCTATCCTCGACTTTCTCCGAGTTCTCCCAGAAGAGGTGACCGAAGGCCGTAAAATTAACCTCTCTGTACGTGGATCGCCAGACGACGACCCGATCACCCATTCCGACACTACTGTGGTATTCTGAAGGACGATTCAATCTCTAATCAACCTGGATTGCTAGGAAGATGAGCTCACCGAGAGAACCACTGAGCTCTTGGCCGACAACGCGGAGCAAGTCATCAGCATATTCATCAATTACGCCCAGTCATCAGGTGAGTCACTGCAACAAAAGCTCTGCGTCACTAATGTCATTGCTAATTATTCGCAGCCGAGGCTGCTCACAACCCCCAGCTGATGGAATGCATAACCTCGTGGCTGCGCGAGATCCCCATCGACACGATCGGAAAGTCCTCACTCCTCAACATTGTAATCAGCGCTTTGGACGATGACAACTGCTTGGAGTCCGCTGCCGAGTGCCTCGCTGCCATCTGCCGAGAAACAAGGGATGTGGACGACAACTTGGAGATGATCCAGATCCTCCTGCCCAGGATTGTTGCATTGCGGTCGAAGATGCAGAAGGCGGCCGAGGAAGAGGACACTGAGGCATTCAAGGCCTTGACACGTATCTTCGCTGAGGCCGGAGATTCATGGGTGGTCATCATCGCTCGTGAGCCAACGCATTTCCGACCTCTTGTCGAAATCATCTTGGAATGCGCCATGAAGGACAAGGACAAGGATGTGATCGAGCACACCTTCAACTTCTGGTACGAGCTCAAGCAGATGATTGTCATGGAACGGTACGTCGAGGCCAGGATGCATCTGTACGAAGTCTACGCCAAGTTGGTGGATGTTCTTTTGAAGCATCTCGAATATCCTGAATCCGAGAGTGGAAACGAGCTCGACCTCTTCGACGGTGACCGCGAGCAGGAGGAGAAGTTCCGAGAATTCCGTCATCATATGGGAGACACACTCAAGGACTGCTGTCAAGTATTGGGCGTTGCAGACTGCTTGACCAAGGTTCTCGACGCCATCAAGCTGTGGATGCAGAAGTATGCGAGTATCGCAACTGCAACGTCAGTGCCACATTGGCAAGAACTCGAGGCTCCCGTATTCGCTATGCGCGCGTTGGGACGGATGGTTGAGAAGGACGAGAGTACTGTCTTGCCACAATTGATGCCACTCCTGGTGCAGATGCCAAGCCATGAGAAGCTGCGTTTTGCTACCATCATGGTCTTTGGGCGCTACACCGAGTGGACTGCACACCACCCCGAGTTCCTGCAACCGCAGTTCAATTATATTGTTACCTCATTCGAGGCAGACTCCAAGGATGTCGTCCGGGCTGCCGCTCAGTCCATCAAGTACTTCTGTCAGGATTGCAGGAGCCTGCTGAGTGATCAGGTCGTTCATATGCAGTCATTCTACGACCAGATCCTTGATAAGCTCCCAGTGGCGAGTCAGGAGGAGATAACCGAAGGAGTCGCCAGCGTTGTCGGCGTTCAGAAGAACGAAGAGGTCTACAGGCTTCTGAAGTTATACTGCGACCCACTGGTGAATCGACTGATGGTCAAAGCCAACAATGCCTCGGATGAAGCAGGCAAATTGGCAATCGCTGGTAAGTCCATTCACGTACCCTGATCATTCGTTGCGCTAACCATCTTTCAGACCACGTGCAACTCCTCACACTATTTGTCCAAAATGTTGTTCCCGTCGTGGAATTCGGACAGGAGGATCCTGCTGTCAAGTACTGGCAGGAGGTCTTCCCAGTTCTGTCCACCGTCCTGGACAACTTCTCCGGATTCTCACCCATTTGCGAGAGAATTTGCAGATGCTGGCGCAACATGGTCATCTCGTACCGCACGGGGATAACACCTCTGCTGCCGCAGCTGGCTAACAAGCTTGCGGACGGTTTTGTAAAGACCAAGCAAGGTGCCTTCCTGTGGGCAACAGGTGCTATTCTCCGAGAATTCTCTGAGGACCGCGAGCACGTGGACGACGCCATCACCGAGAACATCTACCAATTTTTCGAGTCCCAGGCGACCAGCGTACTCAGGGTCATGAGTGACATCCCTCCGGCGGAGTTACCCGATATCATCGAGGACTTCTTCCGTTTGCTGACAGATGCGTTGCTCTACTACCCTCACAAGTTGCTGTTCTCGCAACTCCTCCCCCCCATCTTCCAAGCCGCTATCTCTTCCCTAGCACTGGAGCAGCGCGACCCACTGTCAGCGACATTACATTATCTGCGGGACATGCTCACTTATGGTGGGAGCAACCCCGCCTCAACCATGCAGCTCGGGCCTGCCTCTGATCAGATGCAAGCCATCGTAAAGCAGCTCCTCGTGGCGCACGGTGAGCCACTGGTCAAGGCGATCCTGGCAGGCATGATGATCACGTTCCCGCGGGACTGCTTCGCCGACGGCAGCGGCGTGCTCCTGGAGCTGTTCTCGCTGCTACCCTCCGAGACCACCGCGTGGGTGGAGCGCACGATCAAGATGCTTCCCGAGGGCACGGTCAGCCCCATCGAGGCGAACAAGCTGATCGCCAAGATCAAGGAGAGGCTGTCCGCGAACGACGCCGGCGGACTGAGGCAGGTAAGAGTGCTCCTGCAGGACTTTACTAACACGTACCGGCGGCGGTACGTAGCCCCGCGAGACGGGCTGGGGCAGCTGGAGGGCGCTCGCTTCCATTATGAGGGATAACTTTTCTCTCATCCGAGACGGGTCTTGTAATACAGAGGCAGGCGACGTTTTGGCTGAAGAGAGTATCAATAGAATTAGTTGGTGGCGGACTCGCCTTCGACCATTTGAGAAGGGCAACGTTGCAGGCGGGGATATGATCCCTCATATTGAATTGGGAATGGAAGAAGATCGAAGGCTAAGTTGCGTCAAGATGCGCCAACGAATGGTGGATGAGCGCGCTCATCCAATCAACTCGTAGTAGTTTGGGGTAAGGGTAGCTGGGGCAGAGGACTGGGAGGACCACACACATTGTTGGGGTCATGGGCCGGGTGATATGGACGAGGACCGTGATCCGCCGGGCGAATGTTCGTCTGTCCTGAGGCGAGGCCACGAAGACACACAGAGAGGCACGACGATAAAACAGGGAATGGGGACGTGGGGACGCGGATGGTGGATTATTGATACATTGGCGGGTGATCTCGGAGGGATCCCTCATCGATAGACAAATCGACGTAGCTACAAACCAAAACACTCTCCAACCGCCTCTCTATCCTACCGCTCGCTTTCTATGCTGTTTTCCACTTTTGCTACATTTCCACTTTCTGTTTCGACATTCGCATGGCCGAGTCGAGATCATAGCCACCTCTGCTCACACCGTACGGGGAGACAGCTTTAGGTCTTCCAGGACGCGTCGTGCCCGCCGTCGATTATTTGACGGATGGTTTCGTGGCGCCTGTCGTGGCGCCTGTCGTGGCTCTCGCAGCCCCGTTGGGACCAAAGCTTTTCTCCCGCCTGTTGTCCCGACATCTTGGACCACTCAAGCCGCAGCTGATCGTCGTCGCTCCTGCCAGAACTTTCACGAGTCCTTATGGGGTTGACCTGAAGAGGTTGACGATGCCCTTTCACTGGCCCTTAGCCCTGTTCATGGGACCCCAGTTCTCCCTGGGGTTGGTCTGGTACCTGACAAGCCTCGTCTTGTTCTTCTCCCGGCCGAGCTTCTCGTCAAAGACGACCTGCGGCTTCCCCTCCTCTGCTCCACCCTCCTCCTCCTTCTTCTCACCACCAGCAGCCTCACCAGCCGCCGTCTCGTCGCCCCCCTTCTCCTTCTCCTTCTCCTTCGCATCGAGCCCCAGCAGCCGGTACCCCGGCGACCCGGGCTTGATGTTGGCCTCCTTGACGGGCGCCTTCTGCCGGACCCACTCCCGCATGACGTGCCAGATCACGGCCCAGGGCGCGTCGGTCTTGATGCTTCCGGGCTTGCAGTGGCTGCGGGTCACGCGGTAGCCCAGCCCCTTGAGGGCGCCCTTGAACGCGTCCTCGGGCGGCGTGGCGCAGTGCACGACGCGCGCGAGCGCCTGTGGCAGGAAGTAGAAGGGGTACGGCTCTATCTCTGCCAGCAGGTCGTCTTTGGATTTCGAGGGCTTCGTCGCCGTCTCACCCTCGGCATTATCCGCAGCAGGGGCAGGGGCAGCAGCGGGGTCGGCCTCTTCCAGGTGCTCCTCGAGCGCCGTGGTCAGCATGCCCTTTATGCGCTCCGTGGTGCCGTACGTCTCCTTGCTCACGTCGGGCAGCCCGTCCAGGATGCGCCTGACAAAGTCCGGGGAGTGCAGCCGGCCGCCGTACATGGGGCCCGCCAGGTGCATCTTGGTGCCGCAGTGGGCGCAGAGCTGGTCGGCCGTGGGGCCCTGGGCCATCTGGTGCTTGTAGAAGGAGCCCGAGCCGGTCTTGTTCTGCTGCGCCTTGTTGCGGAGCAGGAACTGTGTGTTCCACGCGCCGCAGCCCACGTCGCAGTTGTACACGAGCATGGTCTTGCCGGCGGTGAACTTGACGGCCGCGGGCGAGCGCGAGACTCGGACGAACACGCGCGCGTAGAAGTCGATGGAGAGGGACAGGAGCGGCTCGATGGACAGACCGTATCGCGCGGCCGACGTCGAGATAGCGTTCAGGATCAGGCGCAGCCCGACCTCGTGCGAGAAGTGGCCCTTGACGGGGATCCCGCCGTACAGGGCGAAGGCCTTCTCCGGGTAGCCGTTGGACGCCCACACGCCCGCGTCGGTGCAGGTCACGCACAGGAGGCCGCCGTCGTCGCGGACCGCCTGCACGGCTGCGTCGAGGAACACGGCGGCGGTACCGTAGGGGTCAAGGTCCACGACGTCGTATTTCTCGTACTTGCCCTTTGCCTTGTCCTTGTCGGTGAGCGTCTGGTGCGCGGCTATCTTGGTGTACATGTGGACGATGGCGTCGCCGTGGTTGACCTGGATCTTCTCTTCTAATTTGTTGTGGCGCACGTTGAGTCTAATCGAGTCTACCGCAGAGGCGTCGAGGTCGTTGGCGGTGACTTTGGTGACGAAGGGCATCTCTTGGACATATCGTAGGGCCCGCAGGCCGGTAGCGGACAAGGCGTCTAGGATCGTGAAGGATGGCTTGGTTTCTCTCTTGTGTTGCTGAGCACTTTGGCCGTTTGCGCCTCCATTTGTGTGCTCGGTTTGACCTTCCACAGGAGCATCTCCAGCAACTGCGTCCTCGCCTTTTTGCGCCTCAGAGCCATTGCTATCCGTGGGCTGCGCGGTGGTAGGTTGGGCTTCCTGAGCAGCATTCTCGGCTTCTGCTGGCGTGGACTTGTTCTCGTCTTGCACCACAGCGTCGGCGCCTGCGGAGGAGGCCGTCGTTTCGTTAGTCGTGGATGCACCGTCGACTCTGGCAGCTTTATTCGAGCCCTCTGCATTCTTGTCTCCTTGTCGCTTCCTCTTCTTACCAGCTTGAAACTGCCTCCTTGCCTCTATTTTTGCTTTTTTCTTCTCCACCATCTCCTCCCCGTACGCCTTGATCGCAAGAACTGTCAGGTCGCGGTTGAACTGTTGGATCGGGTTGTAGAAGACGGACTGGACAGGGCCGTCCTTGTTTCTTATGTCCTTCTGGTCGGCCGCGAGCTTCGCCGATTCTGGCACGAGAATGTATGCGCCACCCTCCTGAACCGTCGTGTACCGCTTTCCAACATAGTGGACGAGCTGGCCGTTCGCCGGCGGGTCGTCGATGTCTGCTTGCGAAGCCATGGTTCGCGAGTTTGGAGGGGGAAATGCGGTCGATTTTGCCAATTGAGTCACAACCCCCGCGCGCAGCCTGGAGAAAACAGTCGGCGAGAGGCGCGAGAGCATACGGGGAATCCTCAGTAGTGCTGAGAGCCGACCTGGCTGGCGAGGTGGCTTTGCGCTTTTGCTGTTTGCTTGGGTTGGTCGCGGGGTTGAACCTGAAATTCGGGAAATTTCGTCACTCAGGGCGTTTGCCGATCCTCAAGAAATTAAGTTTTGCCGCTGGGCGGTCAGGGATAAATTTTAGCTTCTGAGCACAGGCGCCGCTGGTCCCAAGGTCCACGCTGACGGCGGGACGATCCGAGATCTGTGGGGGACGGACCCCGGCAGCTTCCAGGGGGTGGAGGCTGCTGTTCCAAGGCTGTGTTCACTTACACAGCTGTAAAGAGATCAACATGGAGTTTTCTGGTTATGAAATATGAGCATGCATCTAGTTAGAGGACTTGCATGGCATATCACAAGTGTCTTTTTCATTCAACCGGTCATTTATATCCTTCCCTCCCTTACGGTCAGCTCCCCTGGCTCATCCTCTCGTCAAAAGGTGCCTATTGTGACTCACGCGGCTACTTTCTATTGCCCTTCTCACATGAAAATGACTCCATGACATAAGGAGCATGGACATGATTGGGGCGCCACATATGGCTTGTTCTTCCGCCGAAATCTTCGTATTAATGTCTAGGCATACATGGCCCTCTCCCAGACCCCTGAACCGTAACTACACTTGGCAGAAGATCTCAGGCATAAAATCCTCACTCAGAAGCCTCCATCAAGCTCACGCACAAGGTCCATCATGCAACACAGAGTGTGCCGGGACCTCATTGTTCAAAAAAGGCACCTGTACCAAAACAGTCTGGTCATTGCTGGGGAACTCCGTATTGTGCCCTGCAATAGTGCTCATCGAGGCCAAGTCGGCCGCAATTAGGAACGAAGACGAGACCGAGCCAGGCATCGCATAAGCAACATTGGTCTCTACGGGACTGTTGGTCCCTGTAGGAGTATAAGGCGCGGTGATGCGAACAAGGCCGTTGAGGACAGCAGTCAACCTACAGCACACCATGGAACCGGTATTAGCAAATGTTCTCGGGGCTGGCCAGGCCATAATACCCTCACACTAAATATGAATTTGCCATGAGATGAGATACCAGGGGACTCCCAAAAACGTACTGTACCGTCGGGGCCCACGCCTGACCGACAATCGTCCGCGGCTCGATGATGGACAGCGCCGCCTGGGTGGTATTCCCGCTGACGATCCAGTTCGTGGCCGACCTCGCGATCACCGCCTCGGCATCCAGCTGCCAGCACTCGATGACCGAGTATCCGTCACGGGATGCCAGGGCCGTGATGTTCAGGTGCGTGGTGGTGGTGGTGGTGGTGGTGGCCGGCGACTGGTCCCGCTCGGAGAACGTGGGGACCCTCGAGAGGACGCTGGTGAGGACTGATTTGAAAAGCATCACAGCTCACTCTTTCAATTTCACTTAGCTAAAAACCCGAAGAACACAAATGAGTGTTTGGGAACGGCCGCCATTGTCGTTCTTATCGCCCCGAGGAATTCAAGTAAGCCTCACGCACGCTTCGACATTATGCTTTTCCCCAGCCAGCTAGGGCGCCAAGGAACGCGGGCGGGATACCATGCGGACATGCAGCTTGTGAGTTCAGCTTCCGAGTCCAGTCCGTCTGCGGATGAGTTGGGTAGCACGAAGGCCATGAGTAGAAGAAGCAAGGTAAAACGAAACGACGCACATTCCTCCCGGGCCCGAACAAACCTTATCTCAATGCCATCGACTCCCTGTGCTCGCGAGACCACTCTACAACAAAAGAGAAAGGGCTGCTTCACGGGCTGCAGCACGTGCGCAAAAACACGGACACCCGTGGGGGTCCCGATGCTTGTTCGCTGCGGAGATCATAATCTGGGCGTGTACAGCATGACACAGAAGCGAGGGGGGTTGTTCACTGGTTAACAAAGATCCCTTCCACAATTTAAAAACGCGGATTCAATCAAACTGTGCAATGCTGGGCTATATTTGGGCTAGAAGTAATGAAAAACAGCCCAGGGGCGAAGCCCGAGGGGGTATATCGCAGACTAGCAACAGGAAGAATACATGCTATTAGTATACGGTGAATTAGATACGTCCAGCATAGTAGACGTGAGGTGGCATCGTCAACCTTCATCTCTTTCCTCATGTTCGTAATCGTTATAAAATGGAAAAATGACAACACTTCAATCCTCCCTCCACATCTTCATCCATCCATCCCCTCATCTACCGGCTGCAGAATGCTATCGCCATAGAGGACAGCAATGTGCGAACGTATCTCGGCGCTGCGTCAGATAGTCTTCGATTCGTGAAAAAATACAATGCCCACCACTCAACATCCAGCACCGCACAGGGATTTAGTGGTTTATGCTTTCCGTTTTGGTGCTCGCGCATGCGGGTCTGAATGTGGCGATCTTGGGCGTTTCTCGTTGTCGTCTTGGCCGCCAACAATGCTCGGGCGCCGCACGGCGAGCGACGTCGACCAACACTACAGGAAGGCGACGAGGCCAGCGGCGCTCAGCAAAGCCAGGAGGCTCGCAGGGCTGGCAGCGCCTGCGCCGTTGGTGGTCGAGCCAGTCGCAGATGCAGAGCTGGAGGAGCCGCCGGCACTCGTCTTGGTCGCGCCACCACTGCCGCCCGTGACGGTGCCTGACGGCGCAGCGGCCGTCGTCGAGTTCCCGGTCTCGAAGAAGACGCCACCGGAGGGCCCAGCGGGGGCGCTGGTCGGGGCGGCGGAGGAAGCGGTCGACGAGCTGGCGGCGGAGGTGCTCGTGCTGGATGCAGAGGTGCTCGAGAAGACCTTGGTCTCGAAGTGGAGACCGCCCGCGACCGAGTACTTGGAGGCGCAGGTTGTCAGGTCCGTACCCTCGGGGCAGCACACGGTGGCGCCGGTGGTGTCGGCGGCGCAGTAGTAGCCGGCCTCGCACGAGTTCCCGGTGCCGTCTGGGCAGCAGGCCTCCTTGGCGCCGGCGTCGTAGCAGTGCATCTGGTTGTCGGTGGAAGCGCATTGCGCGAAGGAGGCGCCACACTGTCGGCATGTCAGTTTCTATGAATGAAAGGCATTGGTAGAGAGAAAGTAGACGTACGGCCTCAGAACATGTCTCAGCCATGCCACAGACCGACTGCTTCGGGTGGTAGACATCATCGGTATCGCGGCGGCCCAGTCCAAAGATCTCGCGGGCAGACAGGAAGGCCTTGGCAGGCCTGTAAGGCAACGGCTCAGCAAAGGCCTGGGAGGCGACTGCGACCACCGCTGCGATTGTGATTTTCTTCATCTTGGGAATGAGTGAATTTGTTTTGTTTCGTTTCGTCGAGGTTGGTTGATGATTGTTTTGCCTGTCACTTGGCCTGAGGGATCTCGGGGATCTCTAGAGCTTGTAAGCCGGCGGAGTGAGGGTGAAATGTGGGCGCGAGTGTTGAAAAGAGTGGACGAGCCCCAGCAAGGGAACTCAGGTCAAAACGCAGCAGCAGGTATCGTGAGTGAGTATCGATTGACTCGACGGGGAGGGCAAAAAGAGCGGAGACAGGGTCGGATGTGAGACGAGGGGTGGGACTGGGGACTGGGGTAGCGTACATATAGGAACTAAGGCCTTAGTACGGCTGGACAGGCAACCTGCGACCACAGAGTGTAGGAGGGCAATCTCCTTAATTTTACTGGCCACTTGGCCGGGCAGACCTTGTCCGGATCGTCACAAACTGACCTCCTTCCTGGACTCGGGATTGGACAAAAGAGGCAAGACCAGCATCTTGTCAAAATTAACAACCCTCAATTCGGCCGCCAGCACAAGCAGACAGGGCGCTTGACTGGACGTTCCCCAAGGTTCGAGGCCGTCGACCTCGCCTGGTCCAACAAAGCAGCCCTGCCCCGTCGCCACCTGGAGTTTCCCTGCGCCCCCCTGGGCTGGCCCCTTGGTGACGGGTGACGCCTCGGTTGGGGCCGACGCATTGCATTGCGACAAAGCAAAGAAAGACCCCCCAAAAAAGGAGCCAGCCCGTCTGTCTCGTTGTCTGGCCGGAGCGGCGGTGACGGAAGTGGGCCGCAACATCCACTCGATGGCCCTCTCCGGCTCACGGAAACAAAGCGAGGAGGATGCTCGGCGAAACCACAGTCGACGCCGTCCACCCAGGACACCACGGCGCCTAGCCTATTTGCGCCGACAACCGTAAGGATTTGTGCCTGGCTCGGGCCAAGGCCCCAGGCGCGAACCGGACCCAAGTGAAAAGAAATGAGACGAACACCCACAGGCATAGGCTCTGGCTATCTTTTGCCCCATCGGCCAGAACTAGGCCGATGGAGAGAGAGAGAGAGAGGGCGCTTGCCACTGAGCGAGTCCCCACCGGACGATTCACATCTAGGAGACATGCCTGTCAGTTGCTCAATCGCCAGGGCTGATCGGACTGAGCTGAATATAGAGTCAAGACTGCTGAAATTTGCTGAGGATTCGTCCCTGTCAATGCAACGGCCATGGTTGGCGGGCGCTGCACGGCGGCTAAAAGGCAAGAGGAAAATAGACGGGAAGGAGTCAGCGTCAGATTCGGATTCAGGAACAGGCAAGGCGCGACGGCTTTCGTCCGAGCCATTGTATCACTTGATCAGCGGGGCTGCATTCCACCCTCCTGGGTCTAAGCTATGCCTGTTTGGTGGGGACTCTGCCTCCCATTGGCTGGCCTCCGTTGGGCTGTGGGGTTTCATCCGCACAGGCCATCTCCTGCCCGATTGGGGCTTCTGGGCGTCAGCCCCCTGCGTTTGTCTTGTCAAAAAGAGTCCGAGTTGCACTCTTGATTGCGACATTGCCATATTGCGCCTCTTGGGAATCCGGGGAACCTCGCGTGTCACGGACCATTTCTTAAATTAAAGACCAACGTCTGTCATCTCTGCCATCTGCTATTGACCCTCGGATCGCGGTAGTCACAGATTGGACCACGCCATCCGCTCGGCAGCGCGTATCCATTCCCCACGTCTCCAATAGTCCCAGGGCGAACGAGCACTATTTCCCAGCTTGTCGTCCTGAGCACTCACACCAGCAAGACCCCCATTGAACTTGTGGCCATTAAGCTTTTTACAGGATATCATGTACGATATCTGATGACGTCCAAGACGGTAAAGACTAATGCACGTGTTTATTGTCCAGGCCAGGAAACGTCGAGGAAGCTTGTATTCTTCAGAACAAACAAAAGACAATCAGAGCTATCAAAAGATCTGCGCTAATGTGCGTCAGTATATCGCCATCGCCGTTTCGCCCTGTGAGACATTGAGCATCAAAATGTTATGTGCAAATGCCGGTCCCCAACTCCAGTGTCCTCTACCATGGCGTCATGCAGTCCATCATCAGGCCAATGCATCCCCACACCCTCCCTATGCCTCCAGGTGCTCCGTCCTGAACGCGACCTTGGTCTCCCCAGACTCCTGGATACCAAGACTAGCCTTGCGCGCATCACGCGCCGAGTCCCCAATCGTGCCGTGCTCATCCGTGTAGCCAATCTTGGACTCGCGGAACCCGTCGAGCTCCCTCTTGTAGACAGTGTTGAGGAAGATCGGGTAGACGAACGACACAAAGAACCCGATCAAGGGGACACACATGCCGATGTGGTACCCCTTGTGGTCCGCCAGCAGGCCCGTCAGCGAGGGGAACAGGGCGCCGCCCGACACGGCCGCGACGATCCAGGAGCTGCCGCGCTTGGTGTGCCGGCCCAGGCCGCGGATCGAGAGCGTGAAGATGGTCGGGAACACGCACGACTCGAAGAACAGGACGAGGCTGAGCATTGCGATGCCGGTCTCGCCGTATAAGCCGATCGCCAGGGCTATGAAGAGCATGATGGCGGTCATGAAGACCATCAAGACGAGGCGTGGCTTCACGATCATCATCAGCCCTGCCGCGGCGAACCGCCCGATGGCGAACAGGCCCTGCCCAATGGCATATCGGTCGCTGGCCTGCGCGGCGGTCAAACCGGCCGACTCTCGAGCGTAGTTGACTGTAAAGCTTGTTAGTGAATCGTCCGAAGCTGTGAAACATGGTCTCTGGTATGTCCTATCAAGACGGCCTCGGTATGGAGGGACTCTTGATTTACTTGCGACGCTGTTCTTCATCGCCCAAGAAAACAGGGATCCGACATACTGAAGTTTGCAGCTACTCCGACCTGGCTGCCCACGTAACAGAACTGCGCAGCCACACCGAAGAACAGCTTATATTGCTTAGACATCGGCCTGTCCTCGTAGCCTGTGAGCCCGGCAGACTGCTCGGCCTGCAGCTCCATGTCCGCATCCGTAACCTCGGGGATGGGCGAGAAGAAGAAGACAACAGCGAGCAGGAAGACGAAGGCAGCGATGCCGAGGTACGTCCACTGCACCTTGGAGATGTCATTCGGGTTGGTCTCTGTGAAGAAGACGCGCGAGGCCAACAGGGGAGCCACTATGATTCGTTAGTACCTGCAAAAATATCCAAAAGGGCAAGCCCTGAGATGCTCGCAGTTGCCCACGAGGGTAAAGACGGTTCGATCAAAGGAGATAGTCTGCACGTACTGACTGATCCAATGGCCTGGAACGATTGCGAGAGCTCGAGACGGAACTCAGAGAGACGGGGCGGTCCGCAGGTTGCAATGAACGGGTTCGCTGAGGTCTCGAGGGTCGAAAGTCCAGAGCCGACGATGAAGAGGGAACCGCAGAAGCCGCCGAAAGACCGGTACACAGCAGAAGGCCAGAACATCAGTGCGCCGACTCCGTATATGCAGAGGCCGACGATGAACGTCCATCTGTAGCCGAACTTCCTCACGATCCAGCCGGAGTAGGTCAGAGGCCCGATGAAGTAGGCTCCGAAGTAGGCACCTTGGAGACCCTGTGCGCGAGCAGTCAGTACTGGGATCGATAATAACGGACTGAGGGTCGGAGCTTACGCCAGCTTTGGCAGCCGTGATGTTCAGGGCTGTCTGGAACTTTGCGTTCAGCACGTCCAGCCTGTCAAAGTGTAAGCTTCCGCACCGAGACTCGGGCCGTGTCCGGGAGCACCTACAGGCCATAGGCAAATCCCCACAGGAAGAACAGGATCGTGACTAGAGTAATTGGGAAAATTGACTGCCTGACAGTCAAGGCAGAGGCGCCGGTCAGGCCCCGATTTGACACCGACTTCCGGTGTGCGTTGACCTCAGCATTGGAAGGTCGGCGCTGCTCGAGGATCTCCTGGGGAGTTGGTTCCTCGCGTTTTCCAAACATCTTGACGTTGTATGCCACGCCCAGCCGGAACAGGAACTGAAGAGGTGAAAACGGCGATCGGTGGCCAATCTCGAGCCTTGAGGACTTCCGGGAAAGAAGTTTAAAGGTTGGTATGAACCGTTCCTCGAAGGGTTGCAGTGCAGATAGATGATGATGATGGCGAGGCAAGAATCAAGCTCAAGGGGAGCTTCTCCCGTGCTTCTTATGTACTCCTGCAACAGGAGGCCCATCTTCGCAGTGTTGAGCTTTCTCTGACGCCGTTATTCGAACTGTACCATGTCCCAGCTCGGCGATGCCGTACAAGTGATGCCAACTACCACGGCTCCCGCCTCTCCATCCTCGATGCTACATCTCTTGGCAGCAAGACAAGCTGTCAGGCCAGCGGCGTATAGTCTGTGCTCGAAGAGCCACCGACCGCCACTAGCAATGCCAGCGTGCCCGGCCTGTTTGGGGGCTGGTCGAGCCATTCCCCCTTGAGGATAAACGCACGCAGCTCTCCGGTCACACCTCAGGCCGGCATTATCTGATGTAGGCCAGATGGTTAGTCGATCCCCCCAAACGGAACATACAGCTGGGCATCTAGCGCGCAATGCAGGTCGGTCGCCTTGCCCGGGCCACACACACATACACACACAAGAAGCTAAGCGGCACACGCTTAGCGTTTTGCGGGGGGAGCTTCTCTCATGGCATTGCCGATGGCCTCGTCCCGGGCTTTTGGGATGGGACGCTGGGTTAGCGCTGGGGGGAAGGAAGATGCGGAGGAGGGGGAGGGGGGAGAGACAGGGTAGGCTTTGGGGTAGTGCCGTGCAATTCAGCGATAGATATGACGGCAACTATTCTTCTGCTGTTCCAGGGTTGATTTCACGATAGCCGGGCAGGTGGTGATCCTGGGATCCACAAGCCTGGTAAGACGCTCTTGCCGTTCATAGCACATGATGCGGGAGGGTTTTTGACCTCGTTCTGGAAGAAAGCGAATTGTTATCAGCTCTGTGGTCATGTCAGAAGCCACCCGCTATCTGGCTTGGTCTGGAGCATCGCCTATCGTATTCTTTGTCCAGCACACGGCTCAAAACTGCCTCGACGAGATGCATTGTCCATGGTAAACATACCTAGCCCTCACTCTGAGAGACCCACCAGATGATTGCATGACAACGAAGGGTCGATAGAGCACAACTCTTTCCCAGCGCCAGAAAGCAACAACACACAGGGAATTTCGGGAGACGAGTTGGGTGGCAAGCCGGGATGCTCCAGTATGAAGTAGCTCGAGGTCCAGACCTCCACAGATCCAAGCTTTCCCCCAAGCTTTTCTCAAGCTTTCAAGGTCCTTGGGAGCCGGTCTTGGGGTCAGTCACATGGTGACCAAGCAAGTACCTAGCGGGGGAACCAATTAGATCCATTCCCAGTGGGACGTCACCTCCTCTCTCCCCTCGGACCATAGCCCACATCCCGCGCGTCATTGAGCCTCTGTCTCTCCTCTTATCTGTGCGGTCTTTTCTCTCCTTAAACTTTCACCTCCATGCGTGAAAAGGGACTGGTTTATTCCTCACAGCTCCTGCAGCTTCTTTAGTGCCCGGGGGAGTAACACCGAGCCCAGTCTCTGAGAGGCGTGCAATAGTCTGATCACGAGGTCCGCCGGCGCACTGGGAAAAGCAATCACGGTCTCTTGTTTCGGCGCTGGAAATCCCCATCTGGGCTTTGATAGCCTTCAGGGCCAGACCGCGGCGGGATTTTACAGGACCCAGCTAGGCGAAATATCGGGGTATCTGAAATGTCGGGGCGGGCTTAGGAGCCAAACGCTACGGTAGTGGGGGGCTAGCCGCATTATCATCCTAGACATCATCCGTATGTCTTCATGGGCCTTCATGGGCTCGACTGCCCTAGTGTAGGCGGTAAACGCTTCTATCCGGGCTGACAGGCCCACTCGAAGCTCCGTGTATCGCGCACACTCATCATGATAACTAGTGGACTACATGTTGGGCATCTAAGATCCACGGAAGACATGTCAACACAAGAGATCCGAAGATGAGTTGGTTCGGCAATAGTATTAATAATATGGCCTACTTCTAGGCAAATCGTTGCGACTGTAGGCCGCAACCTCTCATCCCCATAGCGTATCTGTCAATCTGCTATCATACAGCTTGCGAAGCGATCTAAACAACAAGAAGTGTGCAAGTCTCCCCCGCTGCTTCCCAGGTCGCCAACGTCAGACCGATCCGTTGTGAATGTTGCGCGGAACCAACTGAAAGACTTGTACTCTTAATAAAGAGCGCGCCCCTTCTTTTTCGACGAGGGCAGGACAGATCAAAGAACAAAATTGACAGCTTGTAGTAATCTTCCCAGCGCTGGGCAAACGTGGGCCGCATGGCCCTCCTCTTGATTACCCTGGCTCTTATGTGAGGCTGAATACAAGGGAAACATTCTGGAGGTAGTAATGCATCGATGGCCGAAGCCTAGAGTCTCGCACAGACGGCGAAACCAGAACGCATACGACACGAAAAACAAGTTTGTGGCTCTGTTGTATCGTGCAGAGTCTGTGAGCAAAGTCTCGGTCGTTCAAATCGTTGGTAATTACGAAGAGACATGAGGATCAGGCGGCGATGGAGTAGCGCCTGAACCGAAGGTTGGGGAATTTCTTGGTCTGATTTCAAATTCGGTACGGCGGGTGCGATTCGGCTTCTGAGACCCCGGGCATAGGTCGACGTGAGTAGCTGGTGGCTTCGTATTGGAATCCAAGCATTAAGACTCCGTGTCCTTTTTAGGACGTGACACCAGATCAAGAGGATTTTGAGTGTTGGACTTTTGATCTCGTTGCCCAGTGGATCTCTTCCTTAGATCTTATTTCGCCTTCTTTAGATTTGGAAACGGCAAAACCACATTGTTCCTGGCTTTGAGCTCCTAGTTCTCCTCGCCCTCAAGCTTAGCGAGCCACTTGTTCATCTGGGAGTACTTTTCCAGGAATGTCTTCTCGAGCTTTTCGCAAGCGGCGTAGACATTATCTGTGGGCTTCCAGTAGGTCTTGCAATTGGTGAAGATTTGGTTCATGTCGGCCAGGAACTCCTCGTCGCTGTTGTAGAGGCCTTGGTCCATCTTGTTTTTCATGGTATTGAGATCCATGGGCTTGGTGACCTTCTCAAAGTAATCAGGGACATTATCAACGACAGCGTCAACGGGCTCCTTGAATGGGCCAACCAAACGAGTCCAAAACCCTATACACAATTAGTATTCACAGCTCAGGAGTTGTGGGGTACCGAAAATCATCGAAGCGGCTGGGCGAGATTGTTTTCTGTCCCTTTCCGATATTACGGTGTAGAGAACTTGGGTCCAGACTTACCAGGACCCGACAGCATCCTAGTCAGGAGATCTGAGCAGAAGTATAACTTCTGAGCGGTGGTGAAGTCTTGATCGCCATTCGCAGCACCGTTAGAGCGGCGCCGAGGTGCAGGCTTCGGCGTAGGCAACGAGGTCTTTGGCTTGCGGATGGCTGTCTTCGGAGCTGGTGGTGCGTGCAGCACGGGTTCGGACCGGCGGGGCTTCTTGGCTGGATACAGAGACTCCGGCTCCTCGTCTCCATCTTGGTCGACATAGTGGACTTGCTTCCGAGGGGGCTGCGCCGGCTTCGCGTGGTCGGAGTCCCCACCTAGCTGGACCAGCGGGGACGTGTCTGAAGGGACCATAGCTACCACCAACTCGCTGAGCACGTCTTGGGGCAGCGACTTGGCGAATTCAGCCTTGGTGTCGGAGGTGCGCATATACTCTGCCGCCCATCCGAGGAGCAGTTTCCTGATGGAGCATCCCTCTGGGGTGTCCTTCCACACTTGCACCAAGAGCGGAGTCGAAGGAATCGTCCCAGTGGCTCGCCGCACCTCAACCATGGCGTCGAGCGTGTGGTCACAGAGGCCGTCTATGCGAAGCTCATACCCCAGCTTCCAGACCCCGATAAGGATCTCGTATGACGGCAAGGTGTTGTCATCAGGTATGACGGCACCAGTGTAAAGGAAGTTTTGGACAAAGCCGAAGACCTCGACGGGGCAATTGGGCAGTCGCTCGATGTACTCAACGCTGTCACTGTGGCCGATCTTCTCGAGGTAGTAGGCCGACTTGGAACAGAGAAAGTTCTTCTGCAAACCGAACGGAATCTCGTCTTTGCCAATCAGAATTATCACCAGCTCTGGGTGAGGTTCCAACCATGAAAAACTGAGGGGCTTGGGCTGTGTGGCCGGCTCTGCTGGCTTCGGAGCGGCTGGGGTGGCGGCACCGGCCTGAGTGGCTGATGATGTGACTGGAGCCTCTGGAACAGCTCCAGCATCAGGAACTGGCGGACGCTCCGCAGTGGGCACATCCATCATGAGGCCTGGGAAGTGATGGTGAATGAATGTGCTGCTTGTGTTGATATTAGCAATCTCTTTTGCCAAACACAGTGGAGTAATGAGCCCGTTCGACCGAGACGGGGAACAATGGGACGTGAGGCGTTTGATAGAGTGCACTCGTATGTGTGGAAGCAAGGAATTTATCTGAGTTGCTCATAATGTTTTGCAGCCATTGATTGAGGGAGGGTTTTGCAAGTGAGTGAGGGAGGGAAGGAGGGATGGACTGACCAGTTGTGGCTTCCCTGCCAGCTCTGATGAGAATGTCGCACTCAGGATGAGATTTTTGATGGCAGATGAAGGGGTTTGATGAGTTAGATGGATTTCTTTGTCAAAGGATGGACTGGGATGTAAGAACGAAGGAATTTCAAGATGTCAAGCTGTCGAGCTGTTGGTTTTGATGATAAAACCAGTCAATGTCTGCCCATTTGAGGCGAATCTTGGTGTGTCCAGGTTGGGTGAGGTGAGAGTTGAGTGAGATGACTAAAATGCAGTGACTGCTCTTGAGCTTGGTGTGGGTGCATGGGGCCCGTGCCCCGCCTGCCCTTTCAAGCCACTGTTCCGGAAGAACGAGAGTTAGCCCCCCCCTAGGAAAATTAATGATTACTATATATACTACCTAAATTTTAGTGTAAACTAAGGAAACTTATAATTCCTTATCTAATATTACTAATATCCTCTATATACCTAATTAAAGTTATTATAATAGCTAGCTATTACCTATTAAGCTTAGAATTATAGTATTTAGAGTTCTATTTATACTCTAACCTATTACTACTAAATAAGTAGCTATAGACTAAGTTCTAAATTAGTTATATAATAGTTTAGAGATATTATAAGAGAGTTACTACTATTTAAATAGTTACTCTAAGTATACTATTACTATTACTATTAAATATAGTTAAGCTAGAGTAGTAGGCTATAAAGGTTTATTAGTCTATTTACCTAGAATAATACTATATAGCCTAATTAATATATAGATTATATAGGATAGGAGCTTACTAATCTTTTATTTATTAAGCTAGACTTATATCTAGATAAAATATAGTATTTCCTTACTAAGTAGTTCTAAATTAATATTACTATAAAGATAATAGATAATACTCTATAAACCTACTAGTAGAGTAATAAATAGATATATATACTAGTATACTAGTAGGATAAGGTACTTTATAGGTAGTACCTCTAGTAGGTTAATTAACTAAGTTATACTATTAATATATTTATTTTCTATAATAAATTAGGTCTTAATAAGTAAGATAGTATAAGAAGGACTAGCTAGGTACCTATTAGGTATACTCTATAGGTTAAAAGTCTTTTAAAGTAAGGGGCTTAGTATTATATCCTCTTAGTAATTATAGTTAATAGTTTACTTACTATTATAGTATATAAGAGCTATATAATAAAAGAGTTCTTTCTATAGTAGCTATAAGAGAGTATATTGCTAAAGATAAACCTGTATTTAAGCTTAAGGTTGATTCTTATAATAGATAATACTTCTTAGTATTATTCTAATAAGATCTATAAGGTGATTAGTAGGGTAAGTGTAAAGGTTAAGTATCTACTATTATATTTATTTAATTTTAATCTAATTAAGGTATATTTTAGTAATTTAAAATACTATTTATATTATTAGTATTAGTATAAATAGTTAGATTATAGTTTAGATAATAATTTTACTTAGTTTCTATTTTCTTATACCTAGGAGGTTAGGTTAAGAGTTAAGGTTATTTAGGGATATTTCTACTATATATAAGTACTATAAGAAAGAGTAAAATAAGGTGGATATAATAGTATTAGTTAGAAGTTATAAGGATAAAAATTAAGAGAGTTTTTATTAAGTATTTATAGATATATAGAATAATATTTATTATAAGTTAGGCTAGTAGCTAGGGGTTAATATAGATAAATTAGTATTTTACTATAGGTAAATATATCTAATTACTTAAATATACTATATTTCCTTAAATAAGTAGACTTTTCCTCCCTTAAACTTCTTCCTATATTAACTATATCTTTTTATATATCTAATTATTACTTTCTTTACTTAGAATATTCTTTAAGGATTTATTAAATAAATCCTCTATTCTTATAGACTATAAGGGGTATAATAGTAGGCTTTTAATTTTTTAATTAAGTATTTAACCTAATTATATAGTTTAGTATTAGAAGAAGCTAACTAGTTAATTAGGTAACCTTTATAGGTTCTAAGGGATATATACTCTTAATATTTATCTAGTAGTTAGTAGGCTAACTATCTAATAATTTTTATAGTAGTAGAAAGTCTTCCTCTTCCTTATTACTATTAAAAAATATAGTAAAGTCTTCCTTCTTCTTTAGGTACTACTTAATAAGTATTCTAACTAGTATTATTTTCTCTAGACTTTACTTAGTAAACTATATATCCTCCTTCTTATAGAGACTATGAAGGTTAACTTCTTCCTGCTTTATTATATTTAGAAGTTGTTTAAGCTACTCTTTCTCTAGTAAGCCTTAAAAGTACTTCTAAAGTACTTCTATAATAAACTCTTAATATAGGGCTTTCCTATCCCTATCTACCTATAGTAGTGATAATAATAGTATTACTAGAAGTTTCTACCTTTATAGTAAGCTCCCTGGTATTCTTATTATTACTAGTACTAGTATTAGTAGTACTAGAAGCCTATTAAAATTATAAGAAGAAGTAGGTACTAGTAGTAATACTAGTAGTCCTATAGAGGCTATTTAGCTATACCTAGTCCTAGATAAGTTAATATTAAATAATAGGTTAATGATTATATTAATATTACCTTCTCTCTACTTCTACTACTTCCACTACTTCTTCCTAAGAGGAATAAGACTAACACTATTATTACTAGGCTCCTTCTCTTTATTAGCTTCTTCCTAAGCTTTCTAGTAGTTAAATAAGACTTCTAGTAAGCCTTTTAGTATAACTTTATTTATAGTAATTATATTAGACTAGATCCTTATATTACTATTAGATAAACTAATATATATATTATTATTTTTAATCTAATACTACTATTATAAAGAGTTCCTTTTATCCTTATAGTAATAATTAGCTTTATAATAAGTATCTTATTTATAGTTTTATAACTCTATTAGCTTTTAATATTATAACTATAAAGGTTTTATTTTATTATCTATCTTAGTATACTAATAACTAGTAATAAAGTTATTCTAAGGGGTTCTAGGGGCTAGGCTTCTACTAAGTATTTTAATACTTATTACTTATCTAGTTATTAGGAAATTATCCTTTAGGGTAGCTACTAGCTAAGTAAGAGGGGACTACTAAAAGATTTTAATTACTAAGTACTTAACTAGGTAAGTTATATATAATCTAGGTATTTTCTATATTAGTAGTAGTAGAGTAACTTTATAGGTATATATAAACTTAATAAAGAATAGTTCCTTAAACTTAGAGAGTATATCTAAGAGGTTCTTATAGTTAAGTTCTTCTAATATCCTATTCTAACCTTTCCTAAATATTTTTAACTAATAAATAATAAACCTTTAACTAATAACCTAACTAGCTTTAATAAATACCCTTTTTAGGTTAATCTTAGTACTTAATATATCTTTAAATATATTATTAACTTAGTTTATTATTAATATTTTAAATTTATTTATAATACTTAAGATATCTAGCTTTAGATACTTATTATTAAGTAGTATAGTATACTATATAGGATTTAGGTATTAAGTAGGCTTTTAATTAAGGATTTTAATAATTAAAGTTAGATATACTTTACTAAGGGGTGCCTACTATAGGTAGCTTCTAACTAACTTAATATTATTACTAGTATTATCTACTAGGGGTACTATATTAGTAGTAGGTTTATTAGCTTCTAGTTAGTATATATTCTTCTTTTTCTTTATACTAGGTATATTCTTATTATTATTAACTTTAGTAGTGTTTTCTTATACTTGCTAAGCTATATATTCTACTATAGTAGCCTTATCCTAAGTAGTCTTTAAGGGTATTTATAAGTACTTCTAGGTAGTTTACTAGGACTTAGCTATCTTAGCTATTAGCTTCTAGGTATATAACTACTTAGATAGTATACTATTATTATTAATAAATTATATAATTTAGCTTTTAGAGTAGGTTTTATATAGTGAGTATTAGGTAGTCTAGGCTTAATAGGTTAGTTAGAATATATTATTTATAAAGTTATATAGGCTAATAATATTTTATATTAGGGTAAGTAGGTTATATACTCTTTTATAGGATAGGTTTAAATTAACTATATAGTATAGTATTATAATTACCTGTTTAGGTAGTTAGTATATTAATAATAATAATATTGTTAAAGTGGTTGTTCTAGTGGGAATTATGAGTTTCCTGACTGTATAGTAAAATTTAGGTAGTATATATAGTAATTGTTAATTTTCCTGGGGGGGGGCTAACTCTTATTCTTCTGGAACAGTAGGCTATTAGACCACTGGGCAGGCGGCATCCTGAGGATGCACCACCATCATATACTTCACTTTTACTTCGCCCTACTATTTCTTCAACATTGCATCATTTTCTCAAATCTAATAATCTACTCTGTACTTATGTGATGATGAAAGTAAATTGTGCCCATAGATGATCCCTTTCGAGGTCAGATCAAGCGACACTGGAAAGTCGTTCGACAGGTGAAGGACGCTTTACGACATCCCGCAGTTCCAGATTTAGCAGTGTGCCAGTGACGAGATTGAGCGGCCCGGAGCTCAACGCCAAACAAGTTTGCCCCGTACTAGAACCCTGGAAGCTTAAAATAGTTGAAATACAATAACCGCACAATTTTGCTGCCACTGGATCGATTATAGGTGTCAAGTGTAATTGTTGGCAGCTTCAGTCGTCAGGTTCAAAGGACCCACGCAGCGAAGAGTAGCAACCTCTCAACAGGCTGCACCAATTACTAGGGGGTCGGAAAGAGTCAAATAATCAGATTTTATATAAGTTTCTTCAAGCATGTTCGTTTTGCTTCACTATGTTCTTGAAGCTGAGATGAAAATGTGCTGATGTTGACAACAGCCGCAACTTGAAGTTGGACCAGGCTGGCTGGCTCTCTTGCTCTGCACATCAAGAAACAGACTTTCTGTTCTTGAGTTTCATTTTTAGGATATGACGTTTAAGCAGGTCCAATTGATCAACCTACAAACTTCAGAACGAAAGCCCACCACAGCTGGCTCTAGGTCCTGGCAGTGACTTAGCAATCTGACTCCAGGCATGCGAAGAAAGTCTGAGACACAAGTCTCCTGAAAAGAGATATCTGGTTTCAAGTGCTACTTTTTCAGTTGGCTAAAATTTTGCCATAACATGAGGAAAATTAACATATAGCAAAAGTCGGGGAGTCTTTGGATCAGCCAAAAGAGCTGGTGATTGCTCGAAAGTCTATAGGTGCCGACGAGGCATATTATCACGCCAAAATACAAAGAACTAAAGGGAGCCAAAGGCAGTTTCATTTACAATACTGAAGACCAAATGCTCTTGCTATTTTTTTCTTCACCGATCACGTTCCCAATACCCTCGTAAAAGAATTCAGGCTCATCAAGTAAGAGGCCCTGCCCTGCCCAGAGGCTCCTCTAACCAATATCACCCGAATGGAAAGAAAGGATGGTGCCGTTGCCTGCGTATGGTGGTGCTTAAACAAAAATGGCCAGATCATGGTCTACACAAGTCAAATGCCATTGTCATAGCGCGGTAGACAACAAATCTGAGAGAACCCATCGCGAAAAAGGTGAAGAGTGGGTCCTAGACCTATTAGAAGGACAGCACAAGGCGACATATCGCGAGAAATCCAACCGCACTACCTTAGTTTTCCCTTCACTACGATTGTAGGAACTTGAGAAAGAATTGATTGGTAAGAAGACTTCGATTCAGCCTTTTACTTCTAGTACATCTAGACAGGCGCCCATGTGTGTTCGCTGAGAAGACCAGCCCGTCTTGCGTATCAGCCTAGTAACCTTCGCACAGCCCTCTGATGATCAAGCACCTCCCTCCCCGAATCCCAAACACGGATGTCGCAACGACAACCCAACCGACCTTGCCGCCTCCTCTTTCTTCTTGACGCTCGAATGTGTGCCCTGCTATGCAGATAGGATTCTCCCGCTGCCTGTACTTCCAATACCCTGAGGGGCTTTCGACCACAAGAAACAGATCGTACCTGTGACAGCCCCCTAGGCATATGCTGCTGACGACACAAAGACGCAAGGAATCGGAACCACGCCTTGGAATTCCATGCTATAAGAGACCATTATGACCCAGGAACAAAACCGGCTGGGGTCCAACCCGACAGGACAAGAACAGAAATTCTCGCCTAGATGCTTGCCAGAGAGCGTTGCATGAATATGTATGCACCACCGCTCCCAGCCACGTTGTGTCACGTTACTGCCCGTCCCCCCCCCCAAGTGCCTCCTCTACACACCCCCTACCAGCTCATCATCCTCCTCCTCACCCTCGGGTATCGTGGGTGAGCAATGCCGACAGGACTTCCGAACAGGCAAAACTCCCCAGCGGCCCGGGTTCCCAACACGTCGCCTGCAGAATATCGAGATGGGCAGATCCCCGTTTTACACAGATGGCATCGGCTAGATGTCGTGAGACGTCGGTGGGAGAAGGCGTCGTCTCCTGCGGTGTCCCAAGGTCGTCTCCCTGTCCGGGTGGAGACCCCCGTCAGGGTATCATCTTCGCTTGAAGAGCCGACCGAGACCACACGTCGCGTATCGTAGCGAGGGCTGCTTCGCGCCAGGGCTGGGTAGAAAGCGGGAAAGAAAAAGGGACGAATGGGATGTGGCCGGCGTGCAGACAGCCCAACGGGCCGATCATCGTGCTCGGTTGGGTCTTTGACGCCGTGGAACCCATCCATCGGCATGTGTTCGCCAATACTTGTTCAGATCCACCATATAACTTAGTGGTCAAGGCTGCGAGTAATTTGGGAGAAGGCCTTGGGCCTCTTACCCAACCCATGGCGTTGTATGGGCTAGACCCATACGTGATGGACAAAAGGGTCTCCGAGCACAAGTCGACTACGAGGCTGGATCGCACTGTTTGATATCCCTTGAAGACTTATCTTACCTTCTACAAAGAAAAAGAAACGAGAACCAATCACAACGTGTGAAAGTTCGTGATCCAGTCTCACAGCTTAGCGAGCTGCAAGTAACTTACGGGTATTGTCGTATCTCGACCAAGATCGTTTGATCCCCGCCCAGCGATCGCACCATGCGTTCATGTAGGTCGTCACGAAAGTATCGACGCCACTATACAGCCTCCGCTGCCAAGAGACCCCGATGCGACTCTCTGTGGGTTGGATCCCGCAACCGTGGCTGAAGTAGCCAACAAGGACACGGAATCTGCTGAGCCTCGGAGCGAAGCCTTGATAACGTTCCCTTGATGCCTCTGATGGTGCTGCCGAAATGGGTCGCATTCGCGGCCCCGGGTTCTAGGCCCACACCACGACAACTCGTCCCCGTCACCATCGTGGACTGATCGCGGGCTGTCACATCTCGAAATCGGGCGGGCGGCCACTCGCTTGCGTGCCAGGGACGCCGGTCCTTGCGGGGAACACCTGGTCCCCGCAAGATAGCCGACCCTCCTTCAAACCAACGCCATCGTGCATTTCGGCTTGCTGCTTTAGCCAGCAAGGTGCAGAGGCCTGGCTCAACGTTCCGAGGTGTGAAAGGAGGGCCGGATGTAGGTTACATCGAGGGCGGCAGAGCGGGCGTCAGTCACAACGTGTGCCTCTCTTTCAACCGATTGGCTCGAGAAATGAATGGCTCGAAGGCACCATCTACTCAGGTAGAGTGCGATCACCACGGGGTCGTTGAGAACGATCATACATCGTGAACTTAGGCGTAGAGTATGGTTCATGAGCCGCAGCCTTAGTGCCCTCTTAGTGCGCCGGGTAAAGTGAAGACGTCGGATGAGCGGGACGAAAGGTATGCTTCGCGGTAAGGATCCGCTGGGAGCCTCAAGGCGCCTAGTTCGGCAGCAGGGGGCCCGTTAGTTCCCACAAGCCTCAAATATGCAAAATGGGTTGATTGTTCCCGATGGGATCAGGGTCTCCAGCATGCCTGTATGCGCAGCAATGATCTCCGGGGTCTTTGTGGAGACCCTTACATTTGAATCTGTTTAACGACCCGAATGCGGTATGTAACAGCGTTAGTCTTATCGGGGCCGCTGTCGAGCAGTGGAATAGCGCGACAAGAGGACCCTCTCCCCGGCGAGACCGCAATTCTCCATCAATCAAAGCAGCGCATTTGTGCGCTCGTCGGTTGCTGCCGAAGATATCGTGCCACGGCCTCCGGCGGCCATGAGCGGGTCAAGCAGACGGGCAAATTCGCTACTTGAGGACCGAGCTCTCACGATAATCCAAGCGACCGGAGGAATGTTATGGGTAGGAGTATGGTCTGGCCTCAGCGAGGCGCATCCCACGACAAAGAGGACCAGGATCCTGATCCAGACCAAGGAGAAACTGCATCACCACGGCGCTCGTTGGACAGCCGTCGAGCACTGCAATCTTCCAGGCGTGCGCTGGTGATCTCTTTCTAAAGACACTCCCCTTCATGAGCCGGGCTTGTCCGAGCTAGCGGGCCGTGAGGGTGTCGCGCCCCAGGTGACAGCTCTCAATAATCAACGTCAAACAAATTGAACCGTTGATAAGGCAGTGCAACCCCCCACGCAGTTCATATCGAAGCCGTTCTGCCCTGTAAGCCAATCTAGCCACCCAGTGGCACGATTGGACGGGGACCGGCCCCCGCGTCGTCTGCGACAAGTGACCACGGGTGTGTGTTGGTGACCGTCGCGGCTGATCCAACTTGCCGCGCATAATGAAGGTGTGCTCGCTCCGCAGCCACGTCCCGCGCCAATACCGCCGAAGGAGAATTGAGCTGATGATAGGTGCTATCATCCCGCTGGAAGCGGAAATTAGACCTTGGTGCTCATCCTTTGCCAACACTGGGGCTGAATGCAGGGGGACAAGAGGTCCCAGCTAGCCGGCGAGGGCGCAGCCTGGTCGACGCAAGATCTCTGGCCAGGACAGTCCGTCGGGCTTCCGTCTGCCCACTGGCCCCGTTCCAAACCCCTGGGGGCGATCATGGTGGAGGGAGGTATTCCGGGAACACAGAATTTGCATCAAGCACGATGACTAGGGCTGACGCCATAGACCCGCCCCCCAAGAAACTGGCGATGGTCTGGCCAGACCTTGTCCAGGTTTCGCCCGGGCCTTGGAGCCGGACTCGACGATCAACTGTCCCAGGAGACAGTCATAGGCTGGTGTCTTGTCTGATTTCCTGGTAGACCTAGCCCGTCTGCTGCACACACCAGTGCCAGCTTCGGTGAGGATGGTTGGCTCCATCGTGCCACCGAGCCACCGTATTGCGTGCACCTCTTCACCGGGCCCCCAATCCAGCAGGGTTTGCAGGATCGAATCATGAAAAATAAAATCTCCGTATGGGAAAGAGGATCGGTGCATCTGCAGCCCGTGTTCGGCCGAATCTGCACGTTCCAGGAGAGAAGCAGAGATTGAATCCCCCTCTTAGACTGTGGGGTAAGGATTGTGTTCTGGATGAGGACGGGCTGGTTCGACGCTTCTTGTTGAGCTTCCGGAAGGGGAGCCAAGACACGGCTGGAGAAGATTAGGTTGACGCCAGAACAGGCGGCCGGGACAGAACGCCCTTACCCCGTGGGGCCGTGGGGAGATGGAGGGGCTGGGAGCTGGGGGCTAGCGCCTTGGAACTCGCTCGATGGGTGAAGTGGTTGCCGACGCCCGCCCGTGGGAAAATCCAAGGACAGAACCATCTGCCCTAGCACAACCAGCCTGCCAGCCTGACTGAACCAAGGCACTCCGGCTCCGACGTGCAGAGGGTGGTGGGGTGGATGTGATCACTGATCGGTCGATAGATACCGTGGAGAGATACCATGTCCCCAAAGTACACGTACTCCTTGATTCCAGAACGAGCCTACATCACTGGTGGGCGCTGGATGCTGGCAACTGACATCATGCCCTGATTCAGCCGTGACCCGGTCGTCCTTCCAAGTACCGTGCTGTCAGGACTTTGTACCCCCCGTTGTCGTCAGGCTAGAGTGGCTAGTAGACATCACTGGCCTCATCGACCTCCACACCATCGATCGGGAGGTCCATCGCTGACGAGTCACCTGTTGCTGCTGGCCTCTGGCTCGCTCGGGGCGAGCACTGTCACGATGTCCAGCCTGCCCAGCTCCACCCCCACGCAGGTGTGACACCCAGAAACATGGAGCTTGCGCGTGTGTCCTACCTCCGGGGCGCTCTCGCATGCCCTGCCTCCGCCCTGGCAGGCACACAAGCCCTCCAACCAAAGCACACACGACCTACAATACCACCCTCCCTCCCTCCCTAGGGCCATCTCCCGCACTTTCCTGCAGCGTTGTGCTCGGGGGGGGGGGGTGGAAGCTGGGGGAAGAGCGCCGGAGTCAGTGCCAACCTGGACCAGCTGTGACCATGCCCTTTACGCGGTTTCAACAACCCCCAGGGCTGCGTTTTAAGTGCGGAGGGCGCGCCCATTCTTGCCGTATCAGCTAGATCGGGGTGCCTAATGGCAGCCTCTCGAGTCGTCACGTCACAGCCGGACGCACAATGCAGCACTGATATCAATATCGTTCGAGGGGTGGGCTCGATTTCCTAATGGGCCACGGTAGAGAACCTCAACCCGGTCGACCAGTCAACCCTGCCTTGGCAGAGTAAATGTTGCCTTTTTCCACGTAATATTTAGTCGGCGCACTGTACGACGAGGGAAGAAGGAGACTGGTTACAACATGGATTTGTTATGATCATGCATCCCCTGGTAGAGCAAGGCGAGAGAAAGAAAAGTCTTCGAGGTGTGTTGTGTGTGAAACGCGGCGCCCGGTGAATCAGATCAGACCTCTCGGGCCATCGTACGCCATGGCGCTGTCAACCCCACGACAACCGGCCTCCCGCGGCCTGGATGATCCCGGCTTGCGAGCGGTGTTTCCCCAGCCGCGCACGGGGAAGAAGACGTATCGCATCGCTCCACGACCACTGGGTGCCGACAGTGCCACACCAGCCCTGTTGCTGGCCACAGCAGAAGGGCCAGAGACCATACGATGATGCGCCCGTGCCGGGGCGGAGGAGTGACTGTACCTGCGACAGTCGGCGGCCTAAAGGCCAGCCCCAAGTTGCGGTGTGCGGTAGTGTGGGAAGGGAGAAGAAGAAAATCTCTTTCTTGGTTGGGATGTACTTAAGGAGTCGAACCTCTCGTCCGCGCACCGGCGAGTCGCCCAACGGCGCCGGCTCACAGCTAGTTAGTTGGTCCCTTTGCCTTAAGACTGCAGCGGCGCCTGACGGTGTGAGCGGAGCGGATCCGTACTCTGCCTCAACAACCGCTGGCGATGGCTGCCCAAAACACTACTGCGTAGGACCTGTGACAAGAGTCAAGCAGGCTGGCCTCTCACAGCCCCCAAACACTTGTCCCCCACCCACTTGCTGCTGCGGTATTGCGCGGCATAGAGAAAGGGGGACCCCCCAGAATGGCTGCCTCTTGGACCTGTTTGGACAGCAGCTGTCTTGGCGCGCACGCAGCGAGAGTCGTCTGCGCTGTCAGATTGGCCGGCTGTGCATCATGCTTCTTATTGGCAAGTCACAGGTGAAGGTTCTTTGTTTGGTCCTCATTTCCCTTCCTCTTCTGGGGGTTGGGAAGGGGGCGGTCAAAAGTATACTACAGGAGTGACGGTGGCAGTGTCAGAAGCGTGTCTGCGAGTGTTCCGTTCGGAATTCCGTAAGCTGCAGCTAGCAGAGGTCGCCTCTCTCACCCCCGGCAATTGCGGTACCGTAGCTTTTCTCCCCGCAAAAAAATAGGTAACCGACCCCTGGCCGCCCTGCATAGGTACCGGCGATCAGGGAAGAAAAACTCTAAACAGCGCAAGACGTTCGGGATCGACAATCTGACAAGAGCCTCGCCCCGGCTCCGGTGGTGTGGGGTGGGGGGGGGGGGGACAGAGGGTAGGTCCTTCCTTCCTTCCCTCGAGCTGAGCCTGACTGTCTGCAATCCTGCGCTGACGGGACTCTTCCACCCCCCTCCACCCCCCCTCCATAAATTCCCACCCAAACTTGCCTCCCCCAGAAGGAACTCGTAAGTACGTGGCGTGATGATGAATCGCCCGGTACGGTACTATCTCACATTCCCAACACAGGCAACGCCCCTTCCCCACAGAGTGACACGGTGTAACTTTCCTGTTCCTGATCAGCTCATCTCAACCCATTTTTACCTGCTGCGGAGCCCCAGCTTTTTTCTTCCCTTCTCACTCTCTGTCCAACCCCTTCTTCTCCACGGGCCCCGACCATGATATTCTGCCTGCGACCCGTGGATATGATTAGTTGGTTTTGTAGATCTTAAGAGGTTTAGAATATGGCTTGGTACGGCGATAGGCACCCCAACCGAGTTCTCGTTTAGTGTTGGTTGATACGTGTATCGGTCCCTGAGGTAGAACACCCCGGAGGAGGCTGAGCTTTTCTTACAGCTCACCTCACTTCTGGTCGAATTCATGTAGGGCCCCAAGTGGCCCTCATGGCCATGATAGGCTGTCAGTGATCTACCCGTAGCTGTGTGTCTCACCCTCCTCTTCTCGCTCATTCCACCGCGCACGCGAAACCGGAGGGGAGGGCAGCTTCGCTGCTGGGGGCCCAGCGGGGGCGAGATAAGTAGTGAAAGTCTTTGTGTCGGATCCGTACTTCATCCCACTCTCTGGGGAGAGCACGTGGGCCTCGTTCTGGGATGATTAGAGAAGGGTGTGGCCACCGGTACGTCACAGTGGTTGCTTTCGAGCCTTGGGGCGAGCCGGGATCGAGTCATGTCACGACAGCTATCCTGCTCGGCCGTCAGCGTAGGATGGGGGTTTTGGTTCGCCGGCGCACCCACGATGGAAAAATCCTTTGATGGGCGGGAAAGTGTTATCGCGGTTCATTCTCACACTTGTAAGTCAGGCAGGCAAGTAGTGGCTTGGCTTGGCTTTGAATAGATCTGAGATTGTTTCTGGGCTTTTTTCGCCATCCTGACCAGGCTCCCCCCATGAGGACCTAGGGCCGTACTCCCCGTCCCTTTCCGCATGTTGTAACTCCCCCCGGGCCTCCCTGTATCATGTATCTATCTGATATCTGAGCGAAACAACAGACATGATCTAAAAAGGAAAGAAAAATAGAAAATGTCAAAGCATGTATCATTGGTTGTTCAGTACACAATGATCGACTCCACCATCCGTGTCCCGATCCAACCCACAAAGTCAAAGAGAAGCGAAGCTGTCTATCCACCGGGGAAACGGGTTCTCTATGCGGCTGATTATGGTCAATGTTGTAACGGATAGTCGTCCCGAACGCCTCGCAAGTTTATCCATCTATAGTAGTCCTGTTCATCATTCGTACATCGCCTGGTGCTGGTAGTCGTCCACTTCACCTCCACCTAGGAGCGATCCATGAGATCTCCACCAGCGATGCTGTTGGATGAGGAGCTGCGCCCGCTGTTGTTGAAACCCTCGGGTGCCAGAAGATCGTGCACTGCCACCTTGGGGACCTGGGGAACAGGAAGCTTCCGTTGGTTCCCGTCAGGCCTGCTCATGATGTCCGACAGCGACATGCCAGTTCTCACAGGGGCCGCGCCGCTTGTAGGCGCCGGGTTTGGGAACTGCTGCTCGGGCTGAGGCTCCAGGGGCGCAAGCGCGGGCGTGTGGTGTCCTAATGAGAGTTGTCGGAATGGTGGGAGCTCGTAAGTAGCCTGGTAGGACGGACGCAGGCGAGGCGAGTGGGCTGGCGTGGCAAGCGGCGTGTGGTCCGGGGTGGGGGACAAGGAGTCATGTGAGAAGGTGGGTGACGAGGGAGCAGTGGAGTTGGGAGAGTTGGGCCTCGACCTCTTCGCGTGCCTGTAGGCGTGCGAGTAGTGATCGTCGTGGTGCTCCTCCTGTGAGTTGGACCTTGACATGTGGTAGGCTGAAAGCGAGGGCAGGTTGCCGCGAGAGCCGTGGGAGCTGTGAGAGTAGTAAGGGTGGAACCTTGAAGAGTGGTGGCTTGCAGAAGGGGCCATCAGGTTGTCACGCTCAACCTGGTGAGCAGCCTTCGCGAGCATCGTGATGTCCATGGGCCCGCTGCCATGAGGGCTACCAGCCGGGGCTCTTCCAAATGGAGCGACAGTGTTGTGTGGCAAGACGAACTGAGAGTACGAGTGAGGCGGAGACACATTTGGCGAGGACAGTGAGGAGGGCGGAGCGGAGCGGATGTTCTTTGGAGCTGGGGGCGGCATCATGTCGCCGGGCTGCAGACCACCCATCATCTGGTGAGGCTGCTGGCCCTTGTTGCCCCGTCTCGAGTTTGGGTTGCTATGTATCCTCGAGTGCCGGGTCAGCTCGTCGGAGCGAGAGAACTTCTTGCTGCAGCCCGGGAAGGTGCAAGCGTGCGGCTTCTCGCCCGTGTGCGTCCTGATGTGTCTTGTCTGGTGCTCCAGGCGGTGGAATGCCTTATCACAGAGCGGGCACTTGTATGGCCGTGGGAGCTCGTTGCTCACCTCGGCGGGCTGGCCGGTGGGCAGAGGCCCATTTGGACGGAGGACAGAGACGGAGGCCATGTCGGCTTCGTTGTGCTGCTGGGTGGGGGACTGCGACTGGCTGGTGCTGCCGCTGTTGGTACCGCTGGTGGGTTCCTGATGTTCCGGAGCGGCGGCCGCTGAGGAATCTGGGTTCAGCAGATTTGCGAAATCTACTGCGGACTGTGACCGTTGCATGTGATCGCCCTTCTCTGGATTAACCAGACCCAACACGCCAACCGATTAGAGAGTCCTTGGTGACTGGACGTTGCGTTTCTTCGAAGCTGCTGCAAACTTTGGCAGCAGTCGGGTTGACGTAATGGGGGTGTGTGGATACTGGTTGTCGTCGACGGTGGTGGTGGTGGTGGAAGTGGTAGTGGTGACGACGAGGGATGGTCGACAGGGTTGCTGGGGTTGCTGAGTCTTGTTGTAGAGAGGTGGAAAGACTTTGGACCCGGTTGGGGCAGGTGTACTTAAGTACGTTTGGTGTGTTGTGGGAGGACCTTGAGTAGATTGGTTGTTGGAGGATTTGGAAACGGGTTGGGGAAGATCGGATCTCTCACTCTCTGGGGAAAGGGGGTTTTAGGGAGAAAAAAAGAGGCAGCGGAGGCCTTGGGGGGTGGGAGGAGGGGAGCCGAGATCTTTTTAAAAACGATCCCTGGGATGGCGCCTTTTTTCCCACCGTCAGGCCTGCGGGTCGCCCAAAGTCACAGCACGTAATGGACGGGTACAGTGCAGTGTGCAGCGCAACCCAGCCCAGCCCAGCCCAGCGCAGTGCCCGCAGGACCCGAGGTACCGATGTACCTCGCCCGCCCAGCTTTTGCGCTGCCCGGTGGCCCCCCCCAGTGGCCCCAGTGGGCTGCCCACACCCCGGTCTTGGGGGGCCACCCCTGACACACCTCCTGGGAGCGTCAGGGAGGGAGACTTGCCAATGTGTGGAGAGCGCTGAGGTTACGACCGGGGGAGGGATGTACAAGAGGCAGGGCGGCATCTAAGCACCTGGCTGTGACTGCTGCAAGCCATCGCGGGGGTACACCTAACAAGTCCGCCCAGACAGGGAGCCCCGGGGTCCGACCCTCGACGAGCCGAGTAAACCAAGTACTTTGGTACTTTCCCTCGAGCCAGGCACAGCAGGGAGTGGTAGTATCTTTTTCCTCCCAGTCTGCCCATCCTCTTGTCTCTGTCTCTGTCTCTGCCCCCTGCCCCCCATTTCAGGCGCGTGGAGGGGAACGGCCAAGTAAAGTGACCCCCAAGGCTGCCCCAGGGCTGGAGCACACCACATTCATAAGGTGAAGTGTCAGACTTGTCACTCAGTAAGCCAACAATCAAATCCCATGCCAACAGCGGCGGCGGTCAACACCATGCAGGCAGAGAGACACACAGTAGTGTAGAATGGCAAAAAGGGAACCAGGCCATCCTGCAGGCTCTCACATAATCATAACACAACATACTCCGCCTCGGCGCATTTTTGCTTTACCCTGGCAGTACTGTAACCCGCACGCACGGTAGCCTTCATGCAACGGACCGGCAAGCAGAGGCAGCCAAGCAGCACCTCCTTCGACCACGTTCTCCCGCGGTGATGCACGTACAGTACTGAAATCATGCTGCGGTACTGTCAACTTGTACAGGGACACCAGCCAAGTACATGACATGGCGCACCGATGCCATACCATCGGCTCAGAATCACCCCAGAGTCGTGACAGACACAATCTGGGGTCCCCGCCCGGCTCCAATGGCCTTGCCCCATGCCCAGCCGCAATGCCCACGCCCATGGAGACTGTCTGCCATGGCCCTCTTCCGCTAGCGGGGCGCTTATCTTGCCTGTCCCTTCGGCGTAATGCAGTACGGGGCCTGGGGGGCTTGCTTGGTGACTTCATCTCTCAGCCTGAGGGCCATCCTGTCCACGGCGATGGGGATGGCTCCGCTCGCCTCAGGTACATTATCACGGCGGACACGGGGGAAGTCCTTGAGTTGCGGGGTCCCACAGTCATGGTCCCTGCTGTGTACAGCTCTCTCAACCTCGAGACTCCAATCATGCCGGATAAGCGGTTGCTGTGGGGAGATTGCCTTCCCACAAGCATGGGAACACTTGCAAGCCACACTGGCGAGCAACAACACCATTGGCGCGAGCTTGACGAAGAACGCCAACGATACCAGAGGGAAATTGCTCAACCCTCTCACCTCACTCGGTCGTTGATCAAGGGCCGGTGTGATGGTCCTACTGAGAGGCTGGATCATTGGACACGAGCGCTCACACATCCGCATCGACATGAAGGCAGACTTAAGCCTGAAGTTTATTTCTGGCGGCTGAGACTCGCGGGATTTGCCATGATAATCTGTGGGCGAATCTCGTCCACAATGCACATCGCGACAGAGTGCGCCGAAATTGCGAGTCTTCAAGAAGTTCCCCCAAGAATTGCGACAACTAAGGCCGGAGTAGCTCTTGGCCCACTGTCCATTGTGTTTACCGACGATGCTACGGCCGATATGAGCCTTGGGCATGGGCCACTGCCGTCGGCTCGGCGCAACGACAGCATCAAGGCAGGCCAGATAGGCCTTCTACCCGCGGCTACAGGGCGCATTCGGGATTTTGCACCATAAACGATCAGATCAAACAGTTCGGGTAGCTGAAGGGTTTGCGGAGAGTGGCCCGTGGGGGCCCCAGAGACCGGGGGACGGGGTGAACGATGGGGGGTCGACCGATTTCCCCAGACTGGTGACGCATTCTCTTGGCCCTGTTATGCTATACCATTGCGTGCTATGCGCTGGAGTGACTCTTTTTCCAACTTCCCTGCCCAGGCTCTCCTGTTAGCTAATTCAAGGCCAGAGCAACGTCCCCTTCGCCCTCGGCCTTCGGTGACAAGTTCTCCCAGCGCTTGTCACCGTGTTATCAGGGGAACGCAGGAGCCGCCATCGAAAGCCTAGGCCGCCATAGCTGCGGCCGATAGGAAGGCATCCTGGGGAAACGTGGGGAGAGCTACCTCATCCCGAGAAATCCTCGTGGGGGGGCGTGCGCCTAGAAAAGATAAGGAATCTGGCCGAGTGCGCTTCCCATGGCCTAGGAGCTGAGGATGGCCCTACCTCGCTCAAATTTCGGAGCCGCCTCAAAGGCCTGAAGCTTGCTAGAATTCCAATCATGACAGCATCGACCATAGCAAAAATTTGCGTGTTTGCCTTTCAGAAGGCATGGCTGGCAACATAGCCCCACTTGCAGCCATGTCTCATGGTGGCATGCTCAACTGCACTTCTCGCCCCATCCGGAAGCAGTCCAGCCTGCGAACTTACGCACAAATCTGCCTGCCAGCTAAAACGGGGCAAATCCGCGGCAAAGCTTTGTCGGAATGGCAAACCTTCACAGGCCTCTGGTGTAAGCCGCTTCCCACTCGATGGCCCTTTAGTGGCGATGGTGCATACAACGAGGTGCCATTTCATGACTAGATCCCGTATGAAATACTTGAGTGTTCGGAATATGGCCTGAGAGTGTACGGTCAAATTCCATTCCTTGCAGACCGCGGCATACCCAGTTATTCACGAGACTTCTCAAAACCAACGAGAAGAAGAGTTGGGAAGGCATGGTTCTCGTCCTTCACATTCTTGAAATATGCTAGCCAAGCTGTCCACCTGCTCGTTGGCAGGTCTCTGGCGGTGGGCTTCCGACTTGCCTCGGCTGCATGCCCATCTTGCAATAGGGGTCAGATCCGTCACTGTCGAATCACTGGAACGAGGGGGACTCGCCCTCGGTCTCACAAAAGCTTACAAAGTCGAAACTCGGGCTTGTGAGAAATAATGACCCATCAAGGGCGGTTGCAGCCGTGTTCGTCAGCCACATGGTTCCTTGCGATAGCACATGTCAGCGTTCTACCCAGGCCGTTGGCCGTTGGCCGATGGACATGCAGGGTGTGCGACCACAAAGCTTATCACTAGAGCACGACTCTGACCAGCGAGACATGACGTCGACAGCAGTCACGCCAGTGGTCAGTGTCTGCATAGTGTTCAAAGTCTCAAGCAGTCAAAAAGTAGCGTGTGCGGGCGAGGAATGCTGGCTTGGGCATCGGTGCCAGGTGCTAGCATGTGATGGCGGCGGAAGCTCGAACGCCCAAGAAAAAAAGAAGAAAAAAATACCGCTCCCCCGTTCGACTCTTCCCCACGAGCTTGCACCTTTCGGCTGCGGGGAGCTGATCTAGGGCTGCCAAGCTGCAGGCGCTGGCCCTTGAAACCGTACCCCCCGATCCAGCCAGCGCAGCCAGTCCAGTCAGCGAGGAGCGGACTGCCTGAACAGGCAGGCCGACCCAGGCGCATCTTGACCCTCTGTCTACGAATAGCAACCTGCTGTCCCAACCCTCAGCCTTGCCCGCCAAGTGCCGCCTTGGCATCGCAATGATGATCCCATCGCAGTGATGATTGCATTGTTTGATGACACGTCTGGACAACGAGTCATTTGAGACAGGTGGTCTGGACCACATCCGAGCGTCGCCAGATTCCTGCAGTGGCAGCACGCCTCCAGGTCTTTGCAGGTCTTGTAGGTCCAAGGGTTGGAGTTACGTCAACCGTCCGCCTCCCTCGTTCCCCCAGCTTGGCAGGGACGTCAAAAATCTGCTCGTCGACTCCGTATTTCTCGGGGAATTTCTGCGAGGAAACGCTGGACCTGCTGCAGCCATGATCTGGCAGCTGCCTCATCGACTAGCCTTCCATGCCCACGGGCAGACGGGCGTCGTCCGACGAAGGGAGCCCCTGTGGTGATCCTCCGTGGGCCGGTACGCTGCGCAGGACATGTTGCTGTCAATCGCGAGGTCTCGACCGAGACCCTGCTGGGTTTGCCAGCCTGGCAGAGCCTGGCAGAGAAGGACCGTATATTTCCCCGGCTGAAATCGAGAGCAGTGAATTTATTGACCGGGGCTCCACCTTCCTGGGGCCTGGGACTGGGCCCCAGTACGGAGTCCTGACAAGCCGTAGGTGCGTAGCTACACCACAGCATAGCATCAAAGCACATGGGGCTCTTTTTGTCACTCCTTTCCCCAGTTTTCGCCCCACCAAGCTCGCGATGCGAGTCTGCCCGAGGACCTTTGGGGGCCGAATCTGGGCAGGACGAAGCGCCCTCCTCGGCCATTACCAGAACGATTGCCTCTGCGCAATCTCGCCTAGGCAAAATATTGCAATAGCAGCCTCGCACGAGCTCGACCTTGGGGAAATCGCAATCACATGTTAGCACCGACTTTTTCTCCCTAGGGCCAAGGAGTTCACCAAGTCGGGACAGCTCCGGCCCTTTCAAAAGCGCTGCTGGCTGCACGCTTCCATTGGCCCGAATGGGCCGAATTCGAGGATGGAACGTCAGGATCTATCCTCCCGCACCCTAGCGAATGAATGGCTATTTCGGCGCATGTATCTCCGTACACACATTCCTCTAACCCGTCCGGATGCTGTCCCTTGCAGCCGTCCTCAACGTGTTCCTGGCCAGCTTGGCCAAGCCATCCAGATCTGGGAGCGTTACTCGATGTCGACTTCCAAATCGAGTCGACTGCGTCTTAGAGAAAATTCGATATGGGATCTCTAGCCTTGGCCTCTTCTCAACCGGTTCCACCCGTTCCCAATCATTGATTCGGAACTTGGGCGAAACGAGCCGCAAGTTTTGACCTGCTACCTAGGGGTTTCGGTCGGAAGTCCCGGTGCGCCTAAGGAAGCATTCAGGGCTGATCGTGTCATTTCTGTTGCAGGGACGAGCCAACAGCCGCGCAAATCAACCAGAGGCAGACGATGGTGTCCCTCAGTACGGTAGCATAACCGCCATGCCCAAAGAACCATCCAGGATTGCTTGGGCTGACTTGTCAGCTTCGTCAGCAGCGTGCCGAGGGAATCGTTCATGATTTGCTGCCCGCTCTCAACAACGGACAACAAATCTGCCCCTGCCCCGGACACCGGTACAGCCCCAAGGGAGAGCAATGAGCGCCCGCAACCCGCACCCTTCATTTGACACTGTGGCTTCGGATTTCTTCCGACGGCCCATGAGGTGTTCGGTGGGAAATGCCTCCCAAATCCGACCTGGGGATAACGACACGCCAACACGCCAAGCGACCGTATGCTTATCGCTGCTCAGCCTCTGGCCAAGTCACACTTTGGTGTCCTGATAGTAGACTCTGACAATAGCGCATAAATTGTCTTTTGCTCGGCATATCCGTTAGTTTCCATGGCGTCTTCCAATGGTACCGACTGCAGCACACACGGTACTGAAGAGGCAGCGCCGGGGCGCAACCACAGACCGTACCCCGAACTTTTACCCCATGTTGGAACGGCGGTTCCTCACATCGGGATCTCCATCCCTGGGAATGATAACATGCTATGAATCCCTAGGTTCGGCCGCGATTCCGTTAGATTCTTCTTCCTTCCTTCCCCTTTAGGCTGAGCTTCCCCTTATCTGAGCGGCAGTGCACACTACCTTAGGAAAAGGTCCGGGATCAGACAATACGGAGTACGCACACGGGTCTCGAATCTCCTGAGGAGGCTTCGCGACCCCAGATTCTGCCCAGGGTCGATCATCAGGGGGCTCCAACTTGCGGGGTGGGAATGTTACATCCCCAAGTCAGGGTCGCTGATAGCGGAATTACAGGTCCACCGGAGTACTTGTCGTCGGCTGTCTGTCGTATCAACGGGCCACCTCGTCCTACCAAGTGCTTGCACTCGTGCTGAGTGGCTTCAGTAGGCGGGACCTGATGACAGTGGCTTACAGGCTCGCCTCGCATTTTCGAGCCACCAGCTGTCAGCTGACATGGCAATAGTGCGATAGGAGAATTTTCCGAGCGCGTCTCGAGGGGGCCCTTTCTTGTGGTCCCCTAGATGCAGCGACCTCATCAGCGACGGCCAGTCTGCTTGCGAGCAAGGGCCAAAAGGGACCCCCACGACCCACGCACCGCCTTGACCACGCAATCTCGCTGCAGCTGTCCGCCCACGAACATGTCCTCTGAAACCCCGTACCCTCTGCCCTCGGCTAACGTCGTGGCTGTGGGGGAAGCCCCGGAGACACGAGAAACAGCCATCGTTGGGAAATTTGGATGTTACGAGGCAGACCGGCGAGTAACACAGTGTGTGGTGCAATGCGCCTCTCTCCCCAAACATACGCGGGGGCGGACGTCGTTGCAGCAATTGTTCCGTGAATCCAGGGGAAAGTGAGATGTGACTTCTGCGACAGAGAAGGGGCGTAGAGGCGTATCCGTACACCGTAAAAGCCGAGCTGTGGAAATCAGATGCAACGGCGAACGAAGACGGCTCTTTTCAGTGGACCACGGCTGCTGGCCTCGCATCGTACCCACCGACCTGAAGCTTGCATTGTAGATGGCCCCAGTGATTTGTTTGGGGAGGAACCTGCAGCAGCATCGGGGCTTTGAAACTTGCCATCAAAACGCAGGGTATCAACAATATTTGTGGTGAAATTTATTTTCTATGATGACGAATTCAGCGAAGTGCCAGATATGTTCATGTACCTATGTACCCCACACGTTCTAGCATGTGCAGGCGAGAATGTGGGGGAGGCGCGTCTAAAATGTCCATTTCCAGGAACACGCGCCTTCCCGCCGCGAGCAACTTCCAAATGCTCAACAGCTCGCAGTGCCGGGAGCTACGTTGAATGAGACAAAAGTTTCGACAAATATCGAACAAAAAGAGGCCCTGAGGTTTAGACCTTCGCCTGCCCTTGTTTGTTTCCCGGAGTCAACACGGTGGCATGTGCCATGGAGTACCACGAGCGGCATGGGCACGACGTCTGCAGTTTTGACCTGCCCTCAACGCGTACGTAAATCGAAGCATTGTCAGCTGTTTTTTGCCGCCCACGGTTGTGACAGATCCAACACTGACACCATGCTCAGACCGCCTGCCGACCGTCTCCGCTGCACAGGCTCTTGAGGACCTGGGTGCCAATGTTTCGAGATTCGTATCGACCAATCTCCCCGACTTGGACAATGCCTTAGCAGCCAGTGCTGCTGCGAGCAGCTCCGCCGGCGAGGAGGGGGCCGGTGCAGGTGGCATACACAAGGGCCACCTCACCGAGATCTGGGGGCCCCCCGGGGTGGGGAAGACTGCCTTTGGGATCCAGGCCGCCGCGGATGTCCTACGGGGTGGCAAGGGCGTCGTCTGGGTAGGTCAGTAAGCCGCCTGCCATCTCCTCACCACCAGGCTCGAGGCTAATGCTGAAGCTGCAGACTGCTTCTATCCCGTCTCCCGCGACCGATTGATAGAGGTCTGCCGAGCCAGGTCAGCTGGCGGTGAGGATGCTGCATCAGACCATCTCGACGGATTCGTCCATTACTCCTGTCCTAGTCTTGCGCACTTCATCGCCCTTCTGTGCCGGCCCGCACGGTCCTGCATTCCGCCAGGAACTGCTCTCATTGTCATCGATTCGCTGTCTGCACTGCTAAACCATGCATTCCCAAGACTGCCAGCCCAGAAAGCTGTGCCAAAGGCCGGCGGCAAGGGCGAGTAACACCGTATTGGTTGTCCTCAGGGCTATGCTAACTGTACTAGGTCCCTCCATTGCCTCCAAGCGCCTGCAGATGCTTCAATACGTAGCCAGTGCCCTACAGAAGCTAGCTGCGACTCGTGATGTTGCAGTAGTCATCCTCTCTCAATGCGCAACAAGGATGCAGGCGGAGAGAGGTGCGACTTTGATACCTGCCATCAATGCTAATGTCTGGGAACAAGGCATTGCCACGAGAGTGGCGCTGCTCAGGGACTGGATGTGGGACGATGGGCACCCATACGGTGCTCGGCTTGCTGCAGTCCAGAAAGTGAATGGCAAGACAGCTGCAGATGGTCTAGACACGCTCTTTGCTTTCAGTATCGACTCGGTAGGTCGCGCCGTTCCTTGCCTTGTCCGGTACCTGCTGCATACTGATGGCTCCAGACGGGTTTGGTTCCGGCGCATTTTGACGGACATGCTGCATCTTCCACACTCTCTGGTCCCAAACGAAAGCTAGGCGGGACGGGCTTCGAGGTCGTCGATAGCGAAGATGAGGACTACGGCTGGCAAGAGAAGGACTCTAGCCTGTTGCCAGGGATGCCTCCCCAGTGGCAGGGTAGTGAAGACCTCATACTTGGCCAAACACACCACGAGACTGAAGAGGACAGCCACGTCGAAGACTCCGAGTTGGAGAACGGTAATCTCTCTGACGAGGACGAATGAACCGCCTCAAATCGGCCTTGATGTTCCACCCGAAAGACCACCGCGACAAAATCCAAAAAGTCACCTCCGTGAGGACGGGCATGGGCCACACCCGTACAATTTCACGATGGCTCTACCACAGTAAGGCCGAATCGTCGTCCCCAGGCGGCCCCGCTGATACAATCTTAAAATGCTGGGGTAAAATATCGCGGGTCGGCCGAACATCGGTACGATAGGCGTTTCTGTGGATCCAGTCGTACCGGATTACAATATCGGCCAATTCCGCTCGCCTTCCCGCCAAAATGCTCGGCCCTTGTGCAATGACAAATGGGCCCGAAGAGTGGTTTTCAACTTGGCCGCTGTCGACAGTGCGACAATCCTTTGGTCCATTCTGACCAAGTACTCTCCTGAACCACTCAAGCTGACTACCGACGGCGCACAACATGCCTGCAACATAGTGTGACCGTCGAGAAGAGAACAGGCTTCCTGAGCTTCTGGAAACGGGACCTGCATATGTGTGCAGGGCTATAGTTGCGCGAGGCCTTTAACGGGGGTGATCTGCGCTCCCTTGCATATCAGCCGTCGAGTCTCCATCGAGGCCTGCCGAAAGATATCACGACTCAGTATTGGCCTCTTTGGGAAGTGGACATGTCTTTCCTGCGCTTTCATGACCCGTGTTCAGCAATAGTTGCTTATTAGCGACATGTCTGGTTCGCGGATTGGTGGGTTACTCTGGGGACACTTGAAGCCTGCCGCTGGCAGACGACCACAGAGGTGAAGCCAGCCGTAAAAGTTGAGTCCATCACCTCTGGAACGCGCATGCGCAGTCCACGTTTCCATACTACTGTGTGGTACAACAAAGTCGAAATTGTACATCCTCCTGGTGCGTGGGTCGCGGTCTGCTGCACGTCGGCCACAAGCCGAAGCTGGCTTGACCAGGGCTGGGAGGGTGTGCGAAGAGATTGATATGTTGACACCGTGGTGTACAGCACCCACCTTGGTTCGCCCTGTTGCAGATGCGGGAGACTGGAAAAGGACAGCACGCGAAAGAGCCGGATCTCATGGGTTGCATTTGTTCCGCGATGTGGACGCTGCAAGTTATCAGAAGCATCTGATATCTGAGGAGTCTGGCACCACTTTCCCCTCCTAGTGGCATGGTTAGACAGCGGATCTACCCGGCCTCAACCAAGGACCCGACTGCGGCAAGGATCAGCACCACACATTTTCTTTCGTCAAGCTTGCGACTGACAACCTTTGCATCGCTGATAGTAACACCTCGATGGCTATAGCTTGCATCGTAATGCAAGCAAGCAAACTTTCCCGCTCTCCCGTCCAGCCACTCTCTACCCCTCGATCGGCTGCATCGGACGCTACCAGGTCGTGGAGGGGCGGGCCCTGTACTCTGCACACTCGCTCCAAACTGAATGTGGTTCATCGAAAGCCTAGGATCATATTCAGCCGATTCGCAAGCATGTGATCGAACTTTTCAGCGCCTTCGAATATACCATGGCAACGTTTTCTTGATAAGACACAAAATGGTGTCTTCATACTGTTTCTGTGGCTCGCACCCGCTTGCGGTATGTGTACTGAGATATATAATATATACCTCTCACGCAATGTCGGTCGGCACCGCAAAGTTGTGGAGCCCGCATGCTGCAAAGCCTCTTATATCCAAGGCAGAGATGCCCTCTGGGGTGATCTCGGGACTGAGGATGGCCTGACGTCCCCGCATTGGCGGGGTGTACATTGCGCCAGATGGTGCCCCAGATTCTGCTATGCAACCTCCCTGGCCACCGCCGGCACTGTGCGAGGGACGTTGGCCCAGATGTATACGAGACATCACATCGGCGAGACAGCCACCATCTCGCTGCGTACATACCGGGTCTCCAAGCGGGTGATCTGCAAGAGTCGACTGCGGCGGTTAGTGGGGGGCAGATGAGAGGTCTGGAACCTGCCGGCGCATGGCCATCAGTCGTCACAGCAGTACAAAACAGGACGTGCTCGGTGTGTGCATCCTTGTACCGGTCTGCTGGGGGACAATCAAGGAGAGCATATCGGGGCCCAGGCCGTCCCGTGGTGTGTACCCGTCCGCCGATTCGAGCTCGCTACCGCTCCTCCTCCTGAGCAAGTCGAGAACTAGAATTTGGTTCACATGGAAACACTTAGGTCACCCTGGTGCATACGGCCCTTTTTCCTTATCGGCGGACCCTGGATCTGCGCAAAATTTCACATGTGGATTCGCATTGCATTGAGGAGAGGTCTGGGGGCTCGGCTTGGTTGGAAACTTAGACCTGCTCTCGGGTCTAGTGGTCGGGGATGTGAGTGGTCTTTGCGTACTCTGAGTGTGAAGTATAACGTGGGGAAGCACGGCGGGATGACGCGAGAGCTTACGAAATCTGAGAACAAGGTTTAGTGGGCTTAGGGGGTGTAGGCCTTGCATGTGCCTGTGTTCGTTCCTGTCGAGTGTCTAGCAGCTTCACGATACGGTGACGTGGTGTTGAATATCCTCACTCGTGAGAAGGTGCCAGCTACTACTACTGCCTTTACATAACAGTCTGATGCAGAAATATCAGCACTAGCATGTGTCTGTGACTGCCCATCAAACTGGTACTGGGGTAGCAGTCTTGCGCGCGGTGCAGACAGTGAGGCGCCTCAGAGTGACCGCGTGGGAATGATGAAGTCTGTATGCTCGGCCCCTGCCCTCGGACCCCGGGGAGAAACAAGAGTTTATATCCTATATAATGCGGAATTAAAGGCAGATACAATATATCCATCTCGCTATACATAAGATATACATGACAGTGGAGCGGACCATCAATACACAAACAACAAGACGTTCCCCTCCCTCAACCTTCGATGGACCCGGCCCAAGCGGGAGGGGCAGCACAGTAACTTTAGGGGCACAACACTGCCAGAGCCGCGCTCACATGGTTCAAGGAATGTTTTGCCTTTCCATACCTTCCATCACGTTCGACAATGGTTATGACACATTTCTCAGGAGTGTGTCACGGACCTCGCCTTTGCTCCTGCGCAGCCGAGATGTCTTCCTGGCAGTGCAATGAAAACCTACCCCTGGTATTTCTTGATGGACAGACATGTACGGACCACGTACACCCATTTCCTTCCTTCGAAAAGTTGTGGCATGAAATGGAAGCACTGCGCACGCTTTTCCCTGTCATTGTTGACAGGCAGACTGGCTGGTGTGAATATCAACTTCCTCTCAGTCTTGGGTTTCGCACCCCTTCAGTACGAGAGTCTACAACTCTATGGACTTCCTCGCTCGTTCAGTGTTGATCCTCTGTCGGGCTTCAATGACCGGATACGCCGGGCGCATATCCCCAGTTCCCCTCCATCCCGCGCCAAGGAGGCATGAGCGGAGGATGCTTCTAACTCTCCCTCGGACTCTGCGGCTACCCACAGCTATTGGCGAGAGCCCGTTTTGCTCTTGGTAAGAGTCCCCGAAGAAGAGGGCAGGCCAGTCCAGAGTAAGGGCCCCGGGCGAGAACGTCTTCCTGGGACAGTGGAGGCCACTCCCGTGTGTGTGGGTATATAGCTTCCAGAACCAAACATTTGAGCACGCCGGCCTCGCGGACACGGCGACGAGACTAAGTCTCGGGGGAGCTTGTCGTAGGCATATATACCCCATCGGTATAAACAGGCTGAGGGGATGAGCCCCTGACGACGGTTCCCATGGCAGGTCTCCTTTTGTTGGGACCTGCGGGAAGAGGTGGCAGCACTCAATCGACCGTTTCGTTCGTCTGGGCAGCGTTGTGTGCGCTCCCTATTCGTGCTGTGACTGATATCTCGTCTATCTGGTCGTCTGTGGCGAGGGCGCATTCCCCTAGGATCATGCACGCCACCGCGCTTCATAAGGAAGAGATCGATCAGCCTGAACCGACGCCTCACTTTCCTCCGACGAGCCGCCCTTCAGAAGTCGACCGACTGGATGTTTGACACCCATGGAGGAGCGGCTATCCAACTTAAACAACAGTGTCGACTCAGAGCCGTGGATGAGGCGTCTTGACATGTCACCTGCGAATTCCCTCTCCTGCGGCTGAAGATTTTAAAAATTTGTTTGCTTTTGATCAATGCGACCCATCTATTAAATAACCAATCTATTCCCCCTCGTAGCCTCACATTTGCTTGCTGCACGGCTCCGAGTCCGCCTCGTATGTGTGTGCCCCCCTCCAAACGCCGTTCAACCCATGGACGAGATCATCATCACCCAAATCTCGTGCGTCGTCCCTTATAATATGTCGTCCCTCGGACTGCCTGCGCCCTACCACCCTCAACGCAGTCCCGTCCGCGAAACACACCCTCACCACCAACTCGTATTGCTTAGTTGCCCAGGTAGCTCCGGATCGCGCCTTGCAGCTTGGTCGCGCCCTCTCCCAGCACCTGGGTCAGGTTCTCCAGGTCGTCGCCGGCGGTGATGCCGAATTTCCGCACAAAGTCCTTGGCGGCGCTCTCCAGGTCGCCGTAGTCCTCGCCGTTGTCCTCCTCCTCGGGTCGACCGAAGTAGGCGTTGGAGGAGATGGCGGTGGCGCCCTCGAAGCCTTGCAGGCGGGTCTTGGCCTCGGCCTGCGCGTTGGGGTCGTACTGGCCCTTGCCGAAGAACTCGTCGGAGGAAATGCCCTTCTGGTTGCCGAACTTGCTTCGCGCGTAGTTCTCGCCGTCATCTGTGTTCGCATCAGTGGACTGCCCAGCAGCTATGGGAGCGAGCAGAGAACATACCGTTGGAGGAGGAAGCCTTGATAGGCCCAACAGACCCGAAGCCGCGGGCTGCTTCTTTCTTTGGCTGCGCCGCAGCCTTGTTGCCCCCGATTTGACCGAAACCCAGACGGCCCATGCCCATGCCTAGTCGCTCCATCTCCGAGGCGGACTTCTCACGTGTGTGGGACGCCGCACCGTAGCCTCCGCGTGGCGGGCTGACAGGGGTGGGCGAGACGATGCTGCTGGAGTCGTTCTTGTTCGCCTTCTTGGCCTCGGCCTCCTCCTCGTCAGGGTTGTAGCCCAGTTTCTCGATGCGCTCCGCCTCCTCCCTTGCCTTCTTCTCCGCCTCGTCGAAGTCGATCTCAGCAGTGGTGACCTTCTTCGCGCCGAGCTTGGAGCCCACCTTCTTTGCGCCCAGCACGTTCGTCTTCCGGGCGCCGGTTGTGCCCTTCTTCAGTGCCGCGGAGTGTGTTATACGGCTGGCGGCAGGCTTGGATTCGGTGGAGTCGGTTCGGGAAAGGGGCGAGGCAGTGCGTGCGATATCCTTTCCGGCACCGTTGGAGTCACCAGCCTTGAGGAAGGGAGACGGGGTGCGACCAATGGCAGACGGGGTGCCAGTTCGGGAGACGGGAGGGGTGGGCTTCTTGATGGCGGGCTTGTCCCAGGAAGAAAAGAAGTCGTCATCAGGCTCGCCGGCAGGAGTGGAGGTTCCATCGTCAACCTCGCCATCAATGACAACCTCGCCAGGATACCTAAGGGGGTTGTCAGTCAGGCTGTACGGCAAATACACGTGGGGCGCGCTCCCAACATACTCTTGGGCGTCCCTAGCTGCCCGCTTCTTGAGCTCCTCCTTGTACTTGGTTGCGGCGTTTGACTGGTACTTGGTCTTGGGGTCCTTGCTGTTCAGGGCGGCGGTCCCGCCGTTCTGCTGGAAGAACTTGGTGGCGGACTCGTTGCCGCCAACCTTCATGACGCGGAGCTGATCCCATTGCCATTCTACCCCGTTATCAGCGGCGATGCCTGATGTGTGCGGTTCGCAGAGGAGACTTACGGTCGAGGTTGGTGGACCGAACAAAGGAGATATGGACACCGAGGTTTCGATGGTTCGAGGAACAGTCAAGGCAGAGGTAGATGCCGAAAGGTACGGATGTCCATGTTGGGTTCTTCTGTCCACAATCGAAGCAGATCTGTGTGGGAGGCACAAGTCAGCATTGGCCGGCGGGAGAACGTAGAAGACTCATATTGGCCGGAGCGGCGATAAGCTTCCTGAAATAAGCCCAGGGCGCATTGCATATGACAGCACGAACCTTGTTGGCTGGCTTTGTCTTCAACTTCTCGAAGATCTTCAGCGACTGCTGCTTGGACGCAAGCGCGCTCATTTTGGCGAGGGAGGACGGTCGGCGCTGAAAGAAGGGATACCGAGCTTTCTGAGGGAGTCCGGGGATAGAGACTGGATGCTTGGTTTCTGTGCTTCCCGGAGGCGACGGGCGGTAGTCGAGCAAGTGGGCGGACGGCGGGATGCTGCGAGATGGATTAAGGGGTTGAAAGGGACAGCGCGACGAATTAATTGCAGTGAAGCCCAATACTACCGACTAGGCGCAAGGTCGGTCCCGCACGGCGCCAGCGGCCAGCGGCCAACTCTTTGCTGTGTGGTGGCTTATTGAGTAAGGTCTAGCCATCTTTGGACTAGCGCATCGGGCCCCACTGCTCTCGCCTTCCAAGGTCGACCCAGCATTCAAGCTCCAGATTCTTGGGCTATAGTGGGACATCTGATGAACCCACCTCGGTCTCTCACAAGTGAAAAGCTACAAACTCATTACTGCGTTCACATATTTTCACACGCAGTACCTGTCTTCCATTGCCCCTGAGCAATGGAAGCTTCACAGCAGCCAGGATGAAGACAATCGCAACCGCGTCAATCTTGCGACCGGCCACCCTCGCCAGCAGCTGTCACCCGGCGCTGCTCCCCCTCGCCGCTCGGAGGACTTATGCAACGTCGGGAGGCTCTTCGACCACGAAACGGCGCTCGGTGACCCCCTTCAACGACGATGGCCACGTGCCGTGGACCCAGCTTTCAGGAGCGGAAAAGACAGCGAGGGCAGCGCAGCAGTCCTTCAACTTCGGCTTCATCTTGGTCGGCGTCGGCCTGACCGGCGTCGTCGGCTACTTCCTCTTCACGGACGTCTTCTCCACCGAGAGCAAGACCACTTATTTCAACCGCGCCGTCGACCGCATCCGGAAGGACCACCGGTGCCTCGAACTCCTCGGGGACGGCAAGAAGATCAGGGCGCACGGCGAGGAGACGCACAACAGGTGGGCGAGGTCGCGGCCCATCGCCTCGACGGAGAGGACCGACCCTCAGGGGAACCATCACCTCCTGATGCACTTCTATGTGAGTTCCGATCTTTTCCGGTCCTGTCATAATTTCTAGGATTTTTTACTGACTATCGTAAAAGCTGGAGGGCCCGCTCAATAAGGGCTCCGCGCATATACACCTCATCAGATATGCCGGGCAAAGTGAGCACCAGTACAAGTATTTCTATGTGGACGTGAAAGGACACCAGAGGATATACCTCGAGAATGCCGATACCAAATCGCGTGAGGAAGGCGGAAGGGGGACCAAGCTCTTTGGCATCAAATGGAGTTGATGCGGAATTCGGGACCCTGAGCGTGCTTATGACCTGTGCCCAGGACTATCAGCATTAGAAATGCCCTGCCGTCAACCGTCGTGTTACTGTAAATAGTGTAAAATATGGTCAAATCGGAAGGGTTGCTCCATGCGAATGTACATGTTGTGAACGAGACTACTGCACAACTCCTCGTACACGTCACGTGTATTGTCGGTTCGTTGAAGAACATTGTATATTCAAAACGGTCATACTCATTTTCTCATTCTCTTAACGCCCTGTATCGTCTAATACGACAACAAAGACATCTTGCAATGCGAACTCTTATAGTGCTCATCCCAGCTTAGATGGCCCACGCATCCCTCATCATAACGAAACGCGATGCAATATTCAGATACACGACAAGAAAAATAAAATCAAGAGTTATTCATTTACAGCTTCGATGAAACCTTGACCAGCTGACTTCCCCTCTGCAGCGACGCGGCAGCATCGTTCACAAACTCATCCACGATCTCCTTGGCGCTCTTCTTCTCGTTGACGACAGCGGCGCACTGGCCCATGAGGAAGGGCCGGAACTGGTCCATGAGCTCGTCGACATCAACGTCGTCCACAGTGGCGCCGCCGACGTCGAGGCCCTTGGGTGGCTCCTTCATTTCGCCGTTCATGACGCTGTCCAGGTCCTTCTCGTAGGGCAGGACGCCCTTGGCGGTCAGCTCCCTGATCTCGTCCTGGCGCTGGGTCTCCCAGTTGACGATGTAAGCGTTCTTGCGGACGCGCAGGGGCCGGCCCGTGAAGATGAGGGTGCGGATGGTGTCGTCGAACCCTGCGGTGGCGACGGCCTCCTTGTGGGACTCCGGGGCGCCGGCCTCCTCGGCCAGGATGAAGCGGGTGCCGACCCAGACGCCGCTGGCGCCCATCATGAGCGAGGCGGCCAGCAGGTTGCCGTTGTGGATGCCGCCGGCGGCGACGACCTGGACGGGCTGGCCGGTCAGGGGGCTCTTGTGGCCCTTGACGGCCTCGACGACGGCGGGGATCAGGATGGTGGTAGCGACGTCGCCGGTGTGGCCGCCGCCCTCACCGCCCTGGGCGCAGATGATGTCGACGCCCAGCTCGAGGCACTTCTTGACGTGCTTGGGGTGGCCGATCATGTTCATGTACAGGATGCCGTTCTTGTGCAGGCGCTCGACGACGTGCTTGGGCGGGACGCCGACAGCGGAGACGAACAGCTTGGCGCCGCTCTCGATGACGATGTCGATCAGCTGGTCCAGCTTGCCCTTGGTGTAGTCGTAGTTGGTCTTGCGGGCGTTGCCGCCGACCTGGGGGAGCAGCAGGTCGACGCCGAAGGGGGCGGACTTGTCGGTCAGATAGGACTTGAGCTCGTCGATCTGGTCCTTCAGCATCTCAGGGGTGTAGCCGACACCGCCGATGACGCCCATGCCGCCGGCGTTGGTGACAGCAGCGGCCAACTTGGGCCCTGCGGCAACGTTCATGCCGGCGAGCAGGACGGGGTGGTTGATCTTGAGAAGATCGGTGATGGGGGTGCGGATTTTCTCTACATTTCGAGGACAGTTGTCAGTTCATGGCGAATTAGCGGTATGGGGAGGGGAGGAAACGCACGTGGTGAAGCCATCTTGACGATATCTGTATTTGCGCTTGTTGTTATGTACAAACTGTGGTTAACGGGAGACTGAATCCAGCAGGCAGGGCGACAAGGGAAATTGAGGAGGAAGAAAAAAAGATTAGAAGTTCAAAAAGTGTCCTTTGGAACTATGAGGCACGTTCCCGGGAGGGAGAAGGGGGAGGCGGCGCGGGCGCATCGTGCGAACACACATGTTTGGCGATTCGAGTGTGGAGAAAGATCTGGGGTCTCATGAGCCGAGGCACAGGCTCGGTCGTCTGACGATTGGGAGCCCGGCACATCGGTGCGTCGGGGCAATCCCACGTTGTCAGGGTCTCGCAAGCATCCTCGCCGTGCAGATGTGCCGAGGCAATCTGTTAGTGATGCACCTGCAACACTTGGCTTTTTGGCTTTTTGGCTTTATGAATCGTTGATCCGTTCCGTTCTGTTAGTCTTCAATTAGATCAGTAATCCTGGAGATTCGAGACTTTCCCCAGATGGAGACGGAGACTTATTAAAAGATAGAAAGGCACAGGTAGGAACATCTTCTTCCCCTTGACCCAGGCGTTCGGGCCCCGCTAATACCCGGTGTGCTGTGCGGCAAGTGCCCCATTGTATTCCGCCCGCTTGGCCCAACCTGGGCTGGCCTAGGCTGGTTGCTGCTGCTGCTGCTGCTGCTGCTTGGAGCCTCCAAGGGCGGGACGGCGGGACTCAGGCCTGACAGTCTAATTGACTGGCTCTGAGTCGAGTCTCTCTTCGGGGGCCGGCCAGGCCTGTTGTCAACACGATTCACCCAATCATGACTCGATCCTCTCGGGAAACGGGCCATCTGAGAGGCGATTTTTAGACCTAATTCTCATCAACCTCCCTTGGCCTGGTGAATATGAGAGCCTTCTCATCTTCTTTCTCAGCACGTTCCTTATCTTCCAGAACATGTAGCAATGTCGTTAGAGCAGCGCCCTCAAGGTCTGCATCAGCTCAGGCCCGACTCCCTTCCTCCGCCGTAGTCAGCGCCAGCGGGAAAAAATCCTTCTCATCCTCGACCCCGAGGCCAAAATCATTCACCCGGTATACTTTGCCTGCACAGATCCGCATAGACCGCGCCAGCGACATGACTGTCGACAAGAGGCCTCACAAGGCCTACATCGCCTTGGGGAGCAACCTCGGCGACCGCATCGCCGAGATCGAGAGGGCATGCCGTGAGATGGACGCCAGGGGCATCAGGGTCAAGCGGACGAGCAGCTTGTGGGAGACAGAGCCCATGTATGTCACAGACCAGGACCGGTTTGTCAATGGAGCCTGCGAGGTTGGTAAATCCCTAGGCAGATATTGGCCAATAGACTTACACGGAACAGGTCGAGACAACCCTGGAGCCCCTTGACCTTCTGGACCAGCTCCAGGACATTGAGAACTCAATGGGGCGCAAGAAGGTGATCGATAAGGGGCCGAGGAATATCGACCTAGATATCCTCCTGTACGAGGACCAGGTCGTCGATCACGAGAGACTCAAGATCCCACATGTCGGCATCCCGGAGAGGGAATTCGTGCTCCGCCCTCTGGCAGAGTGAGTGGTCCCCTTTTCTGCTCGTGACTTGGACTCACAACGTACAGACTCATCCCTACCAAGGCATTATACCCTCAAAACCCCTGGAAGTTCACCCAAGACTACCTGAATGAGCTCCCACCATCATCGCCGCCTCTGACGACGCTCACGCCCCTGTCGCCCTCTCAGCCACCTATACAGGCCTATAAGTCGTCTCGCAAGACCCACGTCATGGCCATCCTCAACATGACACCCGACTCCTTCTCCGACGGCGGCCTGCACCCGGCCTCAACACAGCCAAGTCTCGCTGACACCATCCGATCCTTCGTCGCATCCGGAGCAACCATGATCGACGTCGGCGGCCAGTCCACGGCGCCAAACCGCCCCGAGGTCACCGCCGCCGAGGAGCTCGCCCGCGTCCTGCCCGCCATCAAGCTGATCCGCTCCATCCCGGAGGCGAGGGACGTCCTCATCAGCGTGGACACGTACCGCGCATCCGTGGCCGCGGCGGCATCCGAGGCCGGTGCCGACATCATCAACGACGTATCGGCCGGTGCCATGGACCCGGACATGCTGCCGACTGTGGCGAGGCTGGGCAAGACGGTGTGCCTCATGCACATGCGCGGGACGCCGGCCACGATGAGCAAGCTGAACGACTACAGCACCAGCAACGGCAGCAGCGGATCCAGCTCCGGCAGCGAGAGCGACGGGCCCATCACCGCCGCCACCACCCCCGAGGAACTAACACCGCTCACGGGCGACGGGCTGATCCCGGCCATCGCGCGGGAGCTGCTGGAGCGCGTCGAGGCGGCGGAGGCGGCGGGCGTGCGCAGGTGGCGCATCATCCTCGACCCGGGGCTTGGCTTCGCCAAGCTGGGCGAGCAGAACCTGTCCATCCTGCGGCACCTGCACGAGCTGCGGTCCTGGCCCGGGCTGAGGGGCCTCCCCTGGCTGGTGGGCTCGAGCAGGAAGAGCTTCGTCGGCAAGTTCACGGGCGTGTCGAGGCCCGCGGACCGCGTCTGGGGCACCGCGGCCACGGTCGCGGCCGCCGTCGAGGGCGGCGCCGACGTCGTCAGGGTGCACGATGTCAAGGAGATGGGCCAGGTCGTCAGGATGTCTGATGCCATCTGGAGATACTAGGAAGGGGGACCTCACAGCACCTGTGGGCAAGAATAAAAACTAGGATCACGGAGACTGGGGGAGTGTGGGAGAGGTCGACTCGAAAGGGTAGGGGTCAAGGGCCGGGCGGCTCTGCACCCCCGACCCTCCAACTGTGCTTGGTGGCTTGAGATCCTCACACCCTTCAAAACACAGACCGGCCCGATGAATGGGTGGTGGACCAAAGTCCAGAGATCGTGGTGCCATCTATAGGAAAAAAAGAGAACAATCAGAAAACAAAAAAAAATATGACAATGATTCCCGCCTTGCATGTGGCCCGATCGGATGCATCTCCCTTAATTTCCGAACAAATCAAATCTGCGGTTGCCGTCCGTCGACAGTTGAAGACCAAGAAGTAGGCTGCCTGCCCGCCTACTGCTGCTCCTGCATACAGGGTAAGAGACTGCGCAGTCCCTATCCGCAGCAGCAAGGACGGCTAATCACAGCGCTTGCTTACTCGCTTGCTTCCCTTGCACACCCCCCGGATCGCCTCAGTGTTATGCAGATCGAGCTCTCTCCGATGGGGCCTCGAGCATCAAGCGGGAATGGCGTGGTGTGTGTGTGGTTTTCGCGCCCGGATGTGGCACCCATGCGAGAAGCTTCTTTACCGACCCAGCCTACAATTGTGGGTGGACAATATCGGCGGCCGCTCCAACACGCGCGCGTCGTTTCTACGATGGAACCTTATCGTCGACAGACATCAATAAAAAGGCTGGGCACGCGAAGTGTTGCCCTCGCCAGGGCGAAGCATGTGCTCGCTGCCTCCTCTCTCTCCTGATCCGGACCGGAATTTGACGAGAGAGGCGCGCAGCGCGACGCATGCAACCGGGACAACCCGTATGTATGTATATGTGTGTATATGCGTGTACGTTTGTCTCATTCTTCACTGACTCTACTGCGTCTGGATCTGGATCTATATCCGCCATCGCGAGAAACACGCAATATTGATTCCCTCTCTTCCTACCGACCCCCCCTGGCCAGTTGCTCTACCTGCTGCTCGTGCCTGCACTGCACCGCCACGCGATGCACCTGGGCCGGCTTCGGCAGGCGGACACTGCATTTCCGGACATCCTCGATATTGTATGCACGATGCTGCCGGCGCAGGAGGAGGCATGGGTTGGGTGATGGGATGGTGGCAGGCAAGAGGAGGCAGAGCAGAAGCTATTGCATTCCCATCCCTTGACGTCCCATCCCCAATTTTTGCCCCCGTCCCCCAGTCCCGTCGCGTGACCGGCAACAATGACGCAGCCGGTGAAGCCTCGAGCTCTTCACCGGGCGCAAGCAAGCGTTGGGGGGAAGCACTGGCACGTATACCGCCGGCACTAGGAAGAAATTGTTTCGGAAAATTCACATTGGGGTTCTCTATTCCCCTAACACGAGAAATCCTTGGAAGGGCGCGCGGAGGACGAGGTCCGCATCACACGCTTTTTGCGCAGGGGCAAGAACGGCGAAGAAAGGCAATGTTGCGCCGTGATGTACTGGTCCTCGCTCGCTTGTGGGGCGTGCAGAGGGGGCGACTCACAGCCACGACACTTGAGCGTCAAGAAGGTCGACCCGAATGTCGATCGTGAGAAGAGAGAGAAGAGAGAGAGAGGGCTTTTGTCGGTACCGGCTGCAGAGTACACTCTACCGGCAAGTTAGGATCGGATTCAGTCCTTTGGCAGGCAGATACTCAATAAAGAAAACAGTATGATCACCTTGGAACGAGGCATAATGGTCATAATAATGATCGATGCGTCCTGGCACACCGCCGGGTTTGGGCGATTATGTGCCTCTACCAACGGTTCGCTCGGAGCAGTGTCGTTCCCACGCCGTGTCAAACCGCCAACAGGAGATGGCAACGAATCCGGTAGCACGCCAAACCAGACAGACATTGACAGTTCTATTGATCTGTGAGACCAGCAGGACGTTGCTGACGCCACGGGTAGAGATCCAGATCTGGATCTGCCTCAACAGTAATAGGGCGGCCTTTGCCAGCCCTTCTCGCACGAACTATCCTCTCCGTCAATCTTGCCTCACTGATCAATTTCTCGTACTCGGCCAGTCTTCCGGCTTCAACTGCGGCTTGAGCCGTATGCCCAGTGGTCAGGACAATGGTCTCGATCTTACCCCAGTCGCCGACCCAGTCAATCATATCAATCTCATCGTCGGGGCCGTGTGAGTGCGCTGTGAGCGCCTTTTCCCACGCCCCACAGCCCGTCAAGTCTAGATATTCCAGCCCGTATAGACTCTTGCTCAGCTTCCGCAAGACCAGGATCGCCTCGGACCAGTCGTCATCCAGCGTGTGGCTGTAGGGGTTCCGACCTCCGTACTGGAACGCCTGGCCCTGGGCACTAACCACCTTGGCAAATGTGGCGTTCGGCGTGAGGGATGGAATTGGCCAGTAGGCGAGACTGAGATGCGTCAGGGTCGGAAGGTGTGATGAGAAGGCAAGGAGTTGTTTCCAGGAGCAGAGTGTGCTGGTTTCTGGGCTCGCGGCAAGCGAGAGGTGAGTCAGGTTTACGAGAAGGGGCCGGGGGACAGCTGTCGACTCCGGGGCGTCCCACGAGTCCAGCAGCGGACCATCGCCGTCAGAATTTGACGGGAATAGGAAAGATGCGAGCTCGCGAAGCTTGATGGACCTTTCGGTTGATAAGGTCAGGTCCAGATGAGTGATGCCCTCATTCAGAGAACTGGGACTCGGCGGAGGCTTCGTCACGTCTCCATTGCCATCGTCGTCCTCAGGAGCCTGAGGGAGAAGTATGATCTTCAAGTCCAATAATGACAGGCCAGGCTCGTACATCGTGTTGACGTAATGCATAAGAGCCACTCGAATCCGGTCGGGGAGGTTGTAAATGTAGTAGAGGTTGTAAGACCTCTGATACTCCCAATCGAGCGCCATATTGCGCAGGGCGATGTCCATCAAACTCCGCTCTCCTGGCCGGTAAAGACCAGGAAGCAGTCGATGTTGGTACGCCTCAGCATGATGGCCGTTGGATTCGAGGCTCGGAGCATGCCGTGACAACGATAACCAGCTGCGCGGTGGTGGCGGACCGGCTGGAAGCCTCCGGCCCTGAGCATCAAAGCGAGGAGCAAAACGAGGCCGCCTTCTTGGGGGTGGTCCCGGTGCTTCCGGGACGCCAGGTAATAGGATCTGACGGATTTGTGGCGGCACACTGGGGCCGGCGATGTTTGCGACACTGGCTGAGGTCTGCTGGTCACTGCTGTCCAGCCTCGTGCGCCGGAGTGACGCTAGGAGCTGATTTACACTGGGACGATGGTGATCTACAAGCCATGAGCGCCACAAAGTCAGCGTGCATGAGATACAATATAGACAGCCAGAGATGCGAGAAAAGCGGCGTTGGAGCAGGTAGAACAACGGGCATGTGCATCAAATCGGCGGGTTTTGGGTAGGTACCAGTGCTCGAGTCCAAGGCCCAGGTGGGTCTCCCCAACTGGAGCACTTGAGCGGACTGAGGAAGAGGCACGGTAGGGACTGGGCGGCAGTTGAACACTCACCATCATTGCGAGTCGCTGACGTCGAGCTACTTGCGAGAGATGCCGGAGCTGTGGACTGTGGTTTGGAGAATCTGTTGGTGTGTCTTTTCTTGGGCATGACCGCACGAGGCCGGGCGCTGTCCTCGCTGTACCACACGAATTCAGGAGGCGAGATACCGAGCAACAGAGCGTGGTCCTCCTCACTTGCCGGTTCCCGTGACAAGTCAGGTGAGGGTGAGGCCGAGAGCAGGCTCGGGGAACGCAGCCAATGTAACAGGGTGCGCCCAGCGAGAGGGGGAAGGGTGTGGGAGGAGCAGTCTGGTCCTGGCCCGGTGTTGCGAGAGGAGCAGGCGAGATGAAGAACTTAGAAGTAGAATGACAACGAGTTCCTAGGCGGGTACTGGCAGGGGCAGGTCTGAGTCAAACCCAGGCGCGTACCAAACAGGTAGTAGACCTGTGACTGTATAATGTATCTGACCAGGGATCAGTCACGCCGTCAAGTTTGCCCCTCCTAGAAACTGACCGGCCAAGCCGACAAGTGCAATAGGACACCGGATGCAATGGATGGTGGATGGGATCGGATGTGATGGAAGGGCATAGAATGGCCCGGGACGGAACCGAGCTGCTTGTCGTCAAATGTCAAGCCTTGAACATTAAGCTGGCGAGGATGGCGAGGATGACGAGGATCGCGAAGATTACAAGGATGGTTGTGGTTGGGTGGGTGATGACTGGATGACTGGATCGGTCAGTGACTGGTCTGATTCGCTGCGGCCCAGGCAAGCGAGCGGTCAATTGTCCAAGCTGCAGCCTAGAGATGCTTGGCCCATGCGCTGCGGCCCTGGTGCTCGCAGCCTGCTCTAAGTGTGAGAGAGCACTGTAAATGCCTTAGTTACACCAACACACCAAACCAACTACCACCACCCCGACCAAACCTCCCCCCTCCCCCAAAAACAGAGGCAGAACAAAGGCTGATGTAAATAGCCCCCATCCCGGATGCAGAAGGATGTGCAGATGATGCAGGGTCCAGGGACTTTGGTAATTCCTGACCAGCTCGCTGAAACTTTGACACTCCGTTACCATAATGAATCCATGCACCGGGGGTAGGTAGTACTCTAGTGTGGGAAGAAGAAAGGGGGGGGGATAAAGTAGAAGGGTGGGGCATGAAGGGGGGTGGTCGATGCTTGCTCGTCACATCACAGCCATTGCCCTCCTGGCCAATGGTCGACAAGACCGTTGACGTCCAGATATTTCGAGGCGTATGGCTCCCAGGAAGTCCGGGCCAGGCTCACAAGATCCGCCGTCTGTGCTCAGCATGTCAAGCTTCTGCCGTGAACGAGAATGAGGGATGGTAGCATTAACCGTCGGCGATTTCCGCGATGCAACGGCCGTTTCCACTGTAGGCGTGTGTACGTCTATCAGGCTGCTTGCTCGAGACCTTCCAGAGGGGTCCTGCCAGCAAGTGTTAGCAAGCTCTTGCGGGTCGTTTCGATCGCAGCTCCTGTCGTGTTGTGGGAGCTAAGGTGTGATGAGGCAGCCTCAGAGCAGCCTCCTCTCCAGCTCCAGGAAGGGGGGCCAGGTGCGTGGGAGAGAAACGAGTAAGATACTCAGAGCTTTTCAGTGGTAGGGTGTAACTCCGGACGAGCCACCCGGGAGCACAAAGACAAAGGCCCTGTCACTCGAAGGCCACCCCTTCTCCTGCCCCCATGCATATAGGAACTCTAGAGTTATCCCTGAGTGTTGCTCTTTTGCCTCCTGCCTGCCTCCGTCTGTTTGCCTTCCTCTCGCGCCTTCGCCCCCATGCGGGGAGTGGTTCGACCTCCTGCGGCTGTAATGGCACACCAGGGGGGAGGATGGGATCTTGCGTACCGTGTTTGGCCCTTGGGCGTACTCAGGTCCGTGACATGATGCCTGACCTGGTCACGCTTCTCGTCACGTTGACGATCAAGTGCTTGCCAGCACGCCGCCTTTTCTCATGTACCCATCCGTCACTTTGGTGACACGGCTGGGGCCACTCTGCTGTGAACTATCGATCCCCTCTCAGCATGGACTTGGTTGGTCGATAGCGAATCCGTTTGTAACACAGGCTCCAGCTGTGTCCGTCATTTTGGTCGGAGTATTCCTCCCTGGCCCTGGTCCCGCGCCCGTCGATGTCGGTCTGCCCAGCTCGTTGGCGTCCTGCCCATCACCCATCTGCCGGCCGCAGACAAAGCCATTGTGGACGAGCGGGTGGAAGAGGCTTGCGGGGGCCCCGGAGAAGGGCCCGTAGCAAACCTTTTCGGCACCTGCGAGGACGCAAATCACACTGGGAATCACGCGTCTTCGCACAAGAGTGCTGCTTCAGCAAAGCACATTCCAATTCTGGTCGGCGCCCTGAGACACTGTCTCGCAAGGTATGAGCGTCCTGTAGTTCATAATCCATGCTCTGGGTTGCACACTGCTTGATGAATGCTGAGGTATCCAGGTATCCTGGCCCATGCCACGCCGGGCCGGCAGTAGATCTTTATGGCCCATGCCAATGCGACCATCAGTGAGACTACTCCAGACTACTCCATCTGCTGCTACACATTGAGCAATCTTGGTCGTGTGGGTGATCCAGGCTTGGGGCCAGATGCAGAGCGCCGGCTCCAAACTTTAGGGCCCGTAACACGTTACAACGAACGAGTGGAGAAGTTAGGTCGTTAACGGCGGCCAACATCAGCTGCCGCAGCGTTGATGATGGGCGCGGAATCGAGCCCCTTAGATACCATGCTATCTCCCGGCGTCACCACGGGACTACCGTATGGTCTGAAACAATTGGTGGCTGCCTGCCCCCGCCGAATAAGTGAATGAGCACCTTTGGGAGTCTCGGCAAAGACGAAGTCGAAGAGAAAGACCCCCTACCCCTCCTTGTTGTAGTTCCGGAGGAGACCCAGTTCTGGCGCGGAGAGTATGAGTGGGCGCCCTGTGCCGGTTAGGGAGGCGGCTCATTCCGCACTTGGTGCCAGGCCACCGCATGAGTGAAGCCGGCGGCAGTCCAAGGTCCAGCTGGTGAAGCTCATCGTGACAAAGCAGGCGGGCGTATCGTGACAGTAAAGCAGAATATCGCGCCCGATTTGGAAACGGTTAGCGAACTAGTGCGGAAACAAGCAGAACCGATCTAGACGAATCCAGGAGCGTGGGCGATGTTGGGACGGCTTCATTCCTCATCATCCGTCTTGAGCAAAGGCCCGTTCGGCAGACAGTTCGAGCCCACGATTACAACACTAGGTTGATCTATGCAAGAGTTTCCATAAGATATTGACGCTTATACGTATTTGTCCTTCCGCCTTTAGACATCGGCGCAAAACAGTGGTTAACGTCGAGAGCTGCACGGACTGGGATGAGCATCCGTGTTCCCTTGATTGTATTCTATTTGTGTCGAAGTCTGTGTCTCTGTAAGCGTAATAAGAACCTGTGGTATTGGAAGCAATACGCTTACTAACGGTGAAAAAAAAATTCAATGGCCTCGGTGTTAACCCACGATGTTATCACATAGGCAGCCGCCGTGGAAGAATTCATAGGACGAGCTCCAGCTCTAGAAGTCTAACCTAAACCACAGCGACGAGTATAATATGCGTCGTCATTCTCCACCGGTGACGGAAGAGCACGGAAGTCTCATTTTTGAGCGTCTGTCGAGGACCATGTTGACTTATGGCTTATCTGTTGGCCAAACTGATCTCAAATCTAGATGATTAAGGGACTGGATTCACGCATGGCTGCCAAGACGATGACCTGCGTTCACTGGATGTGTAACGATGACACGTAACTCTCAACACCGCTTAAAACAAAGGGGTAGGAGCAACACAAAACCCCTAGCAGAGACTTCCCGGCAGTCGAGTGGTGTTGAGTGGGATAACATTACCAATGTACGGCATGGCTTTCCATAGATGTCCACATATCGCCCGCATCGAGCTTCCCCAGTGAATGTTTCTGCCTAACCAATCCTGTTCGATCCTTCGCTTGTTCACAGGATGCGAAAGATTGGCCCTCATTGGCAATTGTGATGGGATATGATGTTGCAATTGCTGGTTTTGCAGAAGGACATCTCAAGAAGAAATAATTGGATGCCCTGAGCGAAAAGCACTGGAAGTGGATGGCCTGGATAAGCGGCTAGAATGCTGCCAATGCCACCTCCTGCCTAGCAAGAGTGGCTACCGGGGGTGCGGAGTCGCCGCCAGACACGAAAAACAGCTGCTTCAGGCGGTCGGTAAGACTCTCATTGCGACCGTGACGTCTTGTGTGATACTCTCTCATTTTTCTCCATGAAGTGCGCCTCAGTTCCCGGACTGTTCAAGACAGGGCCATGGCATGCTCTGAGGTGCTAAATCTGCGGCTGAGAAACGCGGAAGTCATCTAAATGCCCACTCCAAAGCTGGATGTCGGAATCCAGAATGTTCGGTCGGGTGACAGAAGCAAGCTGGTTCTGGTTGGATGGGAAAGCGCCTTGAGTAAATACACACGCTGAAGGTGAAAACATGGGTGAATGTTCATTATACTGCGCAAAGAGCAAGTTCTTTGGTGCAGCACAGGATCGAAAAATCGGCGGTATGCTGCTGGCAAGCCAGATTATTGTCAAGTCAACGAATGTTCTTGGACACGGGGGCTATGAGGGGCTATCCGCCACGAAAAGCGCGCCTTCTGGAATCAAAGCCGATCATGGCCGCATCTCCTCCGTCACGGCTTCGGGGACAAGCGCCGTCAGGCCAGGCAGCTGAACTGCGCCAGGGGCGCTGGGGCGGCGAAGCTGCGAAACCTGAAACCAGCCGCGCTGTCAACATACGTCAATTCATCCTGTGCGATCCGCTATGTCTCTAGTGTTCCGGGCTCTGCTGTGATCGAGGGGTTTGGAATTGAGTCGAAAGTGGCTTGGGGATAGATGCTCGGTACCTGGCGGCGGGCTGGCTTGTGTACCCGTAGCTCCTTGCAGAAAGCCAGGCTATCATAATAGCTTTGTTCTGGTACATCCTGTACGACAGACCGGGCTTTGCGAAATGACGACTCCTCGAAACAAAATGCCTCTTATCGTGGGTGGACGGTCAGGTCGACGTCCACATGCTGCAACGAATCGAGCGTGCGTTTGGCCACTGCAGACACGGAGACGGCGCGGGCCAGGGGATGCAGGCTCTACACTCCTTGGTTTGTTTCCAATGTCTTTCCGAGTAACACATTTCAGACACGTGCGGTGCCATTTGACGAGCAGCGGTCGAACACGCCCTGATAAAGGTCAAGTTGCCCAGCCGTTGGCTCGCCCTGCTTGCCGAGGAAGGCACGCAGGTCCGTTGCCCTTGTTCTGGCAGATATCGAGCTCGTCATCGCAATTCCATCTCTCCAGTCGCAAGATCTGGTCATCTCACGTGGGGTGGTCTTTTCACGCCCGGCGCTCTCGTGGGTCCATTGCGTCGGGGCTGCATGGCGTCAGGTGCTGCTCCGAGGTCTCTGCAATCAAGGCACAGGCTGGACGGGCAACCGGAGACCCGGCAAACAAGAGATCGTGTTGGAAACTGACGAGGAAGTGTTGCTCCACAGCCAAATTGCTTTCAGGCCACAGGCCCAGCATACTGCATTGTCAGACCGATGCTGCCCGACGCCGGTCTGCCTGGTACCCCCAGCCAATTGTGTGAAGGTAGACGAGGCGAATCGGTGAATGCTGCCAGCGTGCCTGCTCAGTGTAGGATCTTGACCGGTTGAAAAAGTGATGCTATCTGCAACGTCCTGGCACAAGCGAACTAGAACTCGGGAGCGACGTTTTCCTTGGACGAGGGGATTTAGGTCGACGATACGTTGGTCCAATTGACATCGTCCATGGAAGGTGGGTACCGTACCCTGAGGCAACTAGCTTTCTCGGGAAGTATCGAGGTGGGACTACCGCATTCTGGGTAGGTTCAGCCACGGCGATCTACCAATATAGGCAGGCGGGGCCCAGGTACCCCGGAGTACTTCGACTTGGCCCCGCCTGCCATCCGAGGTCTTGCCCAATGTACCTTGAACCTGGGTTGGCCTGTCACTTTCGCCCTCAGAGGACGTATACACGATACACATTATTTGCATGTATTTTCTTGCCTTTCAGGCGTCGACACCACTACCACTGGAGCGCGCAAGACGCTTCAAGCAGGCCACGCTGAACTGGGAAAGGATCATGCATGCTATCGCCGGCAGGACCCTGGCAGCGCAGCTTTCCTCGAGCTGGCAACGTACCTGGACCCTGTTCAGTATCGAATCAAGCACCTCGTCCTTGCTGTCCACCTTCCGATGTGGACCGATTCCTGCATCGCAGCCCGAATTCCTATCGTCCTGCCCCATGCTTTTTGGGCTCTGAGCGTTCCCCGTGCCTTTTTCTTCTACTTGTTGATCGGGAAACAGTTCTCGAGCCAGTTCTCGCTGTCTTCTTGCAACGCCAGCCTCGTTTCCGTCACAGCGTGCTTCGATCCCGTGCGACGCTTCCAGGTGTCGGCTGCCACCAAGCTTCGGTATGTTGGATGCGTTCATGCACCATTGACTTGCTTTCTGCAGGACAACAACAGCAGCCGTGGACAGCAGTAGCCTCATCTATCGGTGAAATCTCTAGCAGCCGCCATCAACAAGGCAGAAGGCCTTGAAGCAGGCTGGCGCTGGTGAGCTGTCACATCACACAAGATCTAGAGTCTCACGGGGCAAGGTGTGGAAAATCATGGGGCTCGAAACATCTTTGGCCCCAAGGAGACCATGCCATATGGAGGTTCTGCCATATGGAGGCCCTGCTCCTTGCGGGACCTGGGACTTTCCTTGGCGGCAAGGCTTGCAGCTTGTCAGCATGGCTCTGGGTGATACCGCCGCGAGGAAGTGGATCAAGATATGCATCAACTCATTTAAGCCATGATGCCTGGCAACAGCCCCGTCCATTGGACTTGTCCTGCCACGCCTGCCAGGCCAGGGTCATATATCATATGCCCTGTTGGCACTTGAAGTTACGGCCCGATCCGGCTTTACTTTTTCCATCGTGACTGTCCACGACATGGAGCGTCACGCGGATGCACAGAGGTCGATATGGCCGAGCGGATGGGGGCCTGCTTTCGCCCAACTGTGACTCGAACCCGAGCATGAAATCCATGAACGTACTCGACTATACAGTGACCAACCCGGAGACAGACGCCTCGGAACATGAGCAGACAACACATCACCAGGTCCTGGCTCGCAGAATCCTGTTCAATATGTCATCAGCACTGCGCGTCTACGACCAGGCTGGTCCTTCTCGTAAACCATCCTTCTATGCTGAGTGCGAGTGTGTGATTGATAGAGAATAAACGGCCGAAAGTGCCTTCAGGTAAGGGAGACGCAATTGCCAAGTCCCCGTGGGTGTGATGGTGACGGGGTTTCGGGGGTCGAACCGCGTCAGATTGGGTGGCTGGACAAGTGCAGGCCGAATCAAAAGCAAACGGACAGGTGCGCAAACGACCCGTTCGATGATTCGATCACTTGCTCCCACTAGCCTGCAGATCCAACAGCATCATTTTTATATTAAGAATCGCGCGTGGCTAGGAAACACGAGAATGGTTGCAGCGCCCGCCGTTGAGGTCCTTGGATAGCCCCAAGGCTAGACACGGGCAGGGCGAGACGCTGCACCCCAGCAACGGCACAGCTCACGTCTGCCGAGTCCCTGCTTCCTAGTCCTAGTCTCGCCGCATATACCGACGACGAAAGCTCAGCCCGCAGCTGAAATTTCTCGCCAGACCCGGCTAGAGCCTCACGCTTAGGAGCAGCCAGCAAGTTTGCCGCAAAGGCAGACATGGCCCCGATCTGCCCTTGTTAGTGAGGTGGAATTCAGACGCCTCGGGTAATGGCTGCTGTGATTGGCCCGCGGAGCACTCTCATGCAGGTCATCGAGCGAGCAACATGGGCCATCCCTTGAGGTTGTTCGTTCGTGTGGATGACCCCCATCCAGAATCCCTCGCAGTGCTTCACCACTGGAGAGGACGCACTGGCCCCGGCTCACCCTGTCATTGATTGCCTGCGTGCTGGGGTCCGGGCAGTTGTCATCTTACTGGCGCAGCGCCTAGAGTCCTGGGGCAGGATGGTTCCCGAGGTCCGTTTCATCGGCAGTGCTGGCGCCAACGTTAACAAGGGCAGTAAGCGACCGGCGCAGGCAAACGGTGCGCTAGGCGACGCATCCTCGCCTGCCTCGCTCGGGAAACATCGCATTCCATTGACTGGGACATGCTAGACTTTTATCATCTTAGCCGGCCCCGATTTTTAGGGCGGGCTCTAGGCAAGCCGCTCACGTGCAAGCCAAAGAAGTGCCCGGGTTGGTTACGCAGAGACACTGATCCCACTGGCGTGGAGTACATTGACACAGCATCAAGTTTCATGATCGGCCGTTGCCGAACCTGTCAAGCCAGGAAAAGCACCGAGCCGGAATATGGGATGACCTCGGGGCCGAAAGCCAAAGACCCTCGTGTGAAGCCTTCGCGCTGGTCCATCTCGCCTCAGGCTCTGCCGGTGGGTGGTTAGCTGTCAACTCCACGCCTGACGCAAGCGAGAGACGGCATCAGCTGCGCCCAGTCCCGTCCTTGCATCCTATCGTCGCTGCGGCCCATTTCCCACCAGGCGTCACTGGTCTCGTTCAGAGGACGATCGCTCGGTAAGTGCAGTCATGCTCAGAGACGGACTAGTAACGGGGAGCAGGCCAGACCATACCACGCCAGGCCGTTACGACAATAGACCCTCCCAAGGCCAGGCACGGTCAATCTAACTCGCGGAGACCAGCCTGTGCTCGTGCAAAGACTGTCAGTTTCGCTGCAGCTATCCGTCGCTAGACCAACCTCTGGCCGGGCAGATCTTTACCCTATCAGAAGGAGAGCCCGTGGCGTGTGGTAGAGAACATGTCTCAACGGTAGGGTAGGTGCATCTCTGATGCATGGAAGCAGAATGTTTCGAAAACACCGTCTCAGTCCCAGCAGGGGTGCGACTGGCAATTGTGCTGTGCCATCGGTACCAGTTGTTACTCGGCGGCCAGCCCACAGCCCGGGGCGCCTCAGGTACAGTCCCATTATCCTCTATGAGCACAGGGAGGGTGGGTGATATTATCTCGTCCCCGGCTCAAATGCCCACGCAAACGGTCGCTTGCCGTACCTTTTACCTCAGAGGCTGTCGCCCCAGGCTACGGCCACCGCGAGACTGGCCTGCTGCAAGCCCTTGGGACGTGAGGCTATGGTCCAGCAATCCACTCGTGCTTGGCCTGGCTCCTTGTGAAGGGGGAAGACAATAAAGAGCCTCCTGGGGCGAAGACGGACGCGAGTGGGCCGTTTGATTGCAAAGTTGGCTCCAGAGAGCAGGCCTGCCTGGGTAATGGACGGGCGGCTCCTTGCTTGATTGTCACGCACGGAACCTGGTACGAGTTGAGGCTTGGAGTCGTCCGCTGGAAAAGGCTTTGACCCTGCTACATGGCCGCGGTGACAATACATTGGCTGACCGAAGGTACTCAACTCTCAGTACCGGCTTCACTGACTGCGAAGCATCAGTGTCAACGCAGCAACCTGGAGCTGTACCCCCCCGCACCTCTTTCCCTCTCTCTCTGGCGCGCACGCACACACACTCTCTGCCTGTCTGTTCTGCCTGTCTGTCTCTCAATCTGCTCGTTTGGCCGGGCTGGGATGGTACAACCACAAGGTCCACGGCTGGCCCTTCATCCTTCGCTGCCCAAATTCACCTTGCCAAAATCGGACTCGCAGAGAAATAAGAATCGACCTCAACGAGGCTCGAGCTCACCCATCTCCACAAAATTGTCCCCTCGTGCGCTGTTGGCGTTGTCTTGAAGTCTGCACAACCGATCTGCCTCGAGTTTAAGAAGGCACGCGGTTCTCGCCCCCCCGTCGCAAGCAGGCACCAAACATCTCGAGTCCTCCCAGGTCATTTCCAACACCCCCCAGCTTCTCTCTCACCCGGAACACATCCTCGACTGTCTGCGTGTGTGTAGTCACCAGGGCACCCTCCTACCTGATCCTGTATCACTTGTACTCCTTCTTTTGAGCCTCTCACTACCAGCCTCCGAGCCTGTGCGAGCCTGTCAAGCCACTGTGCCAGGGTAACAGGAGGCCAACTGAGATAGGTGCTTCACCTTGCGTTGCCTCACATCACACCTCACCAACCACCGGCCGCACCCCGTTCTGACTTGTCGGCTCGCCCAAGCTGGCCGACCGTCCATCCACCATCCATCACCTTTACAAGCTAACCAGATTATACCCAACATATTGGATCGCCCTAATATCGACCCAAACGCGCTACATCAGATCTTGTACACGTCGAGAGTGATACTGATTACGGCTTCCCTGTTGTGGTGGACACACGATTCTGCAGCAAGCATCATTAATTACTCCTGGGCAGGTAACTGTTGACCAACTTTACCTGTCGGCCTCAGAGATTAAGCTGAGATTAGGGTGCAATAGCGACTTTCGCAACCAGCCCTCACCCCGAAACAGGTGACAAAACTGGGAACTGCGACACACATCAGTCTGCCCACTTAGGCCAACCAGAACGGCATTTCTGGGGGTTTCCAACCTGAACCACCTGCAAAACCAGGGTAGGAGCCTGCCAACCAACGCAGCAGCCGCCCACCCAACTCCAAGCACGGCAGCGACGAAGGGGCCACCCGAATCGATCAAATCCAGGGAAATCACTGCACCGGAACAAGCATCGACTCCCCACGCCCTGCTGCTGCTCGCCCTGCCGCTCCCGGACAAGCTCCTGCCTGTTTCTTTTGATCGGCTGTGTCGAAAAGAGACTGTGCTGCAGGCCATCCAGTGCCTTCCAACCGAAATTCCTGCTACTATACGCATCAGCCCTCAAGCACGTTCACCAACAGGCTTCAGTGTGAAGGCAATCTTGGAAGTAAGCGATCCCCAACCTTTAATCATATCACCTTGTTAGAAGCAGGACGTACCACTTGCGGTCTTGCTGCCGTTCCGGTAGCTGGGAGCGGCCGCAGGGTGAGTGTCGATGTCGAAATTGGTGAAGGGGCAGGACAGCAGTGATTAATGTTTGAGAACTTGATGCCTTTTGCGGTTCAAGCCTGTTGTCGCCTAGGTCTTTCGGCGTGCGATTCAACCATGGAGAAAGCATGGCGTCTCGTAGCCGGGAATTTGCGAATCCGGAGCATTTTGCTTGTTCTGACCAGAAGCCCATTTGCTGGAGAGGCCGCACTCAGTTGCAACGTTCTTTGGAAGCAACTGCGAGATAGAAGCTAACGCTGGTTTAGGACCCACTCCGACATACATGTTAGTGCTGTTTCTTCACCGTTTTCATCGACGTGCATGCTGCCCTCGTTTCTTTTTCCCCATGTCTCGGACTCGAACCTCGACGAGGGTAAATCCCGAGCGGCGGGCGAGCCCAGCGTTTTTAGACGCCGGTATGGAGTTATTGAGCTGAGGAAGCGCGGCGCGATACGACACGGCTCAGCCCATCCTCTTCGATGCGACGGACGAAGTGCGGCGCCATCTCCAGAAAAGTCGTGTTTATGTTGGCAGCGGTTTCCACGCTCACGAAATCTCCTCAACATCTATCCGGCCTGCCGAGCCAGACTCTTCCGCTGCCCCTCTCAGTCACTGCCGGGCACCGACGAGTTCCATTGTGCTCTGCGCACACACAAAATAGTCAATATCCAGGCGTGCCCGCTCCTATCTGCCTCCTTTCGACCCCACACTGCCCTGCCAGGCGGCATGAGGGAATTATTTGTTGAGATCCGGGAAAGTTTGTGATATCAACTGGAAGAGACGCTGACGCGTCGCATTCAATCAGGACAGCTGAGACTTCCGACAACATTGAGTGCGAGTGCCATTCGGTCATTAGGAATGACAAGGGCAGAAATACCTCTTAAGGTCGGTCAGCACGTTGCTAGCAGACGAGCACATTGCCCAAGACTTCGCCTGCGTTGCCGTGCCGCTCTTGTGCATTGGCTCATGCGGCCCAGATATCATCTGACAGGAGGAGGAGACTTCCCGCTGTCCAGCTAGGCCCTGGTTGGCGAAGGGGTGCAGACTTCCAAATTATGGAGGCTCTGTCTCTTCCGACCCACGTCAAGCCACCCCTGGAGGCACTAAGATGCCACCCTGCTGCAGCGATCCCTAGCAGAGCCATCTTAGCTAACATTGAGCCCCACGGGATGGGGGTAAGATAGGCACCCTACCAGCTCGACCCCATCGACTGCCTCCTGCGCAACGATTCCTCTCTGGATCGTGGAGAGGCACCTCGCATGACTTCACAAATTCCCAAGGTATTTACTCATTGCTGCCCCCCTCTAACAATTCCACACACCCATTGCTAGAATACCACCGCCCCACTCCCGACGCCCCCATGCATGCCCCAGAAGGCTTGCACGGTTCATTATTCAGAGCGACCCCTCCGCGCTGTTGCGGGCTTCGCCGTGCAGGATGATCCGCACGGCAAGATCTGCAACACGCCTCCGCGGTGCAAGCTCTCCAGCTGTATGGCAGACACCGTGTCGTCATCCAAGGGCATGGCTGGTCGGTCGTGGGAAAGAAGCCTTGCCAAATTGCTGCGTGAGTTGAAGAACCAACCGGTGGAGACGAGCTCATAAGGTTTCAGAAAGTGAGTCCAGTCCCCCACGAAGTATGTCAGCCCATAACACAAATTCGTGTTTCTTCTGCCTGTCTCAAAACTCGGCATTCACTTCCATTCTTTTTCCGCATGCAGAAAAGTTCGGCAGGCTTGCGACCCGAGCTCTTGCTTGAAATAGAATGTGCGAATCGGACGGCTTCTGGCTCGCAAATTCGAGGTCATCGCGGCAGAGATCGCTTGCAACATGCTACTTTTCCTGTGCAAAATGACATCTGCACCCGACCTGGTGTCTTGGCTGTGGCCTTTTTTCCTCTTTCCAATCAAAAAATGGCTAGCGGAATCGGTGGGCTTGCAGCTTTACATGCACAGTGAGACAGTGAGAGTCTCCTGTACATGGGAATAAGCCTGCGGCGCCCCGTCAGCTCATGTATCCGATACTCCTCTGCGCCACCGGGGTACGGATGTCGTTGGTTGTATCCTGCGGTAACTGTACTGCAGGGTGCAGCAGGCACACACACTCCCTCTCTCACACACACCACAGCCTAACCTCGAATTCGGGCGTCGGGCTTGTTCTGCCTTCACCCTCAAAAGCCAAAGCCTCGCATTCTTACACTGCAGACGTCGTCTTGTTACCCCCGTCTTCCCCTCTCATTCTTCCATCCTGGATTTCTTTGCCGGCTTGGCTTACTTTGGTCGTGAATTTCCTTAAGTTGGCGCTGTATAGCTAATCTGACCTGTGACGGGCGACAGGCACACGCATCACCAGCCCGGCTTCTTTCTCGCTACCGCACACCCAGACCTTCTGGCAACGACCCGGTCATGATGTCAACAAATATGTAGAGCCGCCGCGGAGCTACTCTTTCTGCCGTGCTTCATTCATGCGCCTCCTCACTCAGTCGCTTTGCCGCCGAGCCTAACACGTCTTTCTCAATCCAGCAGGATTTCGCGTCGCCCTCCTGTCCCGGGCTGGAGTACCTCGACTTGCCCAATCAATCTGATATGCGGTGAGTACATTTATCCAAATACTTCTGGGCCTGACAAACATGAGAATGGGCGACCTGACCTACCCGCGCCCCGGCCCCTTGATCATTCCACATTGGACAGTGTCCACCGCCGCCAAAGTGCTTTCCCTCACCCGTCGCCCGTCATGGTTGCGCATATGTCAACCGACAGGGGTGGGAGGATCGAAAATCCTCGGTGTGTTGAGAAGTGCCTCGCTGCCCCTGTCGATTCCTCAAAAGGCACGAAGCAGCCCGCAGATGGCCCATGAGCCAGGGAGTGCAGGCAGCCAATCCTGCCCGCCCCCCGACCCCCCCGCCCCTTCTCTGTGTTCAGTACTCACGACCTCGCGCGCGCAAGGCAAGGATAGTCTCCAGCCCTCCGTAGCGTGGAAAAATGCTACTTAGGCCGTCTAGACCCCTCCGCTTGCTACCGCATATGGTGTTCGCAGCAGACATCCCCGATCCTGTAGTCTGCTGTTACCTGTGCAACATTCTTAGCTGGCAGTACGACAACTTGTCTCACCTGGCCTGGCCTTGTGTTGCGTCCGCATGGGCAACGAGTTACAACATCCATCCTCGGTGGCAGGCTTTTTCTAGAAGACGCTAACAACGATTACTTGGCGTTGGACTGTTGGGCAGCCTTGCTGATATGTGTGCGCCAGTAGCTATAGTCACGACTCCAGTACCTCCCCTTTGACACTGGAAAGTTCAGCTCAACCGTCACCAGTCATAAATCTCTATCCTCCGGGCCACACGTCCCTCTTCAACTCAGCACCAGCCTATCCACCGGACAGCGGGGGCTCCTTCTATGCTCCAACCTCTCACGTCTTCCCACACATAGACCCGAGGTCTCGCCTTGGCTCCAGGTACGAAAGCACGCCAACTAGCTTCTTTTTTTCTGACCATACCGTCCACTCCTTGTCTCGATCCGCATTGGACATTTTGACTCACAGCCTGCGTGGGAGTAGCACCTCTACCCCGGGCATGGCACATGCCCTTCGATCCACAACATTGCCGCATCCAGCCACGCGAGATCTCTATACGCCAGCGACGCCCTCTTTTAGGAGAGCACCCGAACACACACCGAGATCTCCGTCATTCCCAGGTGCGCACCGACGCAGTCCTATGCCACCAACCCAGAGCCCTAACGTGTGTCTTACCAATCATCTAGGTACCATTAACCATCGCCAGATGGATCCCTCGTACAATCCCAAGCAGCAGCCGACCGTCCCCCCACTAATGGGGTTGACGATGCACGGCGTGCTCTATTACTCAGACGCCCCGAACACTCAGGTCAAGCCGGAGATCTCTGGCACAATTGACAAAGGCTTTTTCCTGGCCGAAGGCGAGTGGACATGTTACCGGCGAAACTACTTCTCGTGTATTTGCTCATTCAACCTCCCTCCGTCGACACACCCTCAGGCCAGCCTGCACTTCACACCAACTGGGTCCAGCCAGTCGTACCAAGTTGCTGGCTGGGCCATGTGTATCTCGGCAGTCGTGTCTGAGAACGATGCTCACACGATTGAGCTGGTGCAACACACTCCGAAGCGGGACAAAGGCCCCATCTCGCCCCCGGAAAAGACCAGGCTGAACCCCAAGCCTCCCCAGACGGCGCATCATCCGCTGGGTCACTACGCGCAGACGGAAATGGGGCTTGGAGGGTCTTCAAGGGCCTACGAGCAGTCTATGTATGGGCAGGCGCTGCCGCACACCTCCCTTCACGCGTCGCTCCCGACGGAACACACCTTCGAAAGGATCCAGTTCAAGCAGGCCACAGCAAACAACGGGAAGCGCAGGGCGGCACAGCAATACTACCACCTGGTGGTCGAGCTCTTTGCAGACATCGGCGCCCAGGGTCAGGGAAATGACCAATGGCTCAAAGTCGCGCACAGGAAGTCATCCAAGATGATCGTTCGTGGAAGATCGCCTGGACACTACCAATCCGAGCGAAGAGCGAGCACAAGCAGCGGGCCTGGTGGCTCGGCTGGCGGTATGGGCGGCTACACCGGCGCTGGCTCAACCATGATTGGGGGTGGGTATGGGGGACCGAACGCGAACATGCTTGGGGGCGGTTACGGGGCCGCTTACGACACGCGGCCGGACCATTATCGCACTCACCACGAGGCGATCCCGATGGAGCCCATACTGAACCCAGAAGAGTCCAAGGCCGTCCATGAGCCCGAGAAGTACCAGTACTACCCGACAGCTATCATCGAGCCTCAACACGATCCTCGACAACCAGTTGAGATGTTCCATCACACCCCTACCACGAGGCCGTCGGACAACCCCCTGAGAATGGGAAGTGGGTTCGATCTCACTTCGAAGCTGTACCCGGGACCTCTGTTCTCTGACAGGGCTGGGGCCTGTGGACGATACGAGGGGAAATCGACCTCGAACGGGTACTACCCGCAGATGATGCCTCCACCACAGACATCAGCAGTTGGTCTTCACTGAAGGCAGGATGACCCGAGGCTCAAAGACATCTGATATTGAAAATGCTGGCTGCACAGCACCTTGGGGGGCAGAGCTGGGCCCAATGACGCCACTTTCCTCACGGGCGATGCCACGCGTAAACGACCTGACCCGAGTTCCCTGGGCCAGAGATCCGGAACATGGACAGCGGAATATATCTAGGAAAAGGGAAACTACCTGGGAAACGAACCTTGTCATTTTTTCTTGTGTCATTTGAGAAGTCCACATCAGGGCAGGTCTGGTCCGATGGTTTTTAATGGCGTATGGGTCGGCCTGGGACACGTAGGAGCAAGGAGCCATCGGAAAGACAGGGCATCAACAGGGCTATTTCTCTTTATCAGGAACCTGGGACAGGAAATGGGCACTTGGGAAAATGGTACAGAGGGCATGGCATTTGCGAGAAATACCCGTTTGATTTACCACCCCCACCCCCACCCCCAACATCATTTCCCTCACCACCGCTCATCCGCACAGAGCACCAACATTCGCTTCCAGGCGGACACGAAGAACACGGTGACGAAGGACACGAGATGGACGAAGCTTTTGGACGAGTCGCGCACGTGGGTGGATGATAGCTACGGAAGCGGACGGCTTGATCCTGGCGATTTCTCGCCGCTCGTTTCGCCTGGCTCGGCCTGGAACGTCGGCTGAAGAGTTGTCCTTTGCATCACATCACCTCCCATCGAAGGCGCAAACCCCTTTCGACGACAGAACATCTTGGCAGGTCTCGCATGGAGGGATTCTATCTTTGTTGTACTTGTTGATTCGCTGCACTTTACACACAATTTTTCTTCTGGCAGCATGTAACGTACGAAGGACACCGAGGCCCTGATGCGAGATGCAAGATTCAAGTATGACGTTGGGCTGCTGTATTGCTTGCCGGCAAAACCATTGTTTTCAAAAGCATGATTGTGCTGCTGGAGAGATGGGCCGCGTGCATGAGAGAGACCGTGCCCGATTGTAGACGTACCCTCAAGGCCGTTGTGCCTGTGGAACTGTTGTCTGTCTACCGAAAAGCTCGGGAGCGGTGACCCGAACAGGCCCCAGTACGCCTGCCGTCCTGACAGCTGCCCGGCAGGGCACAGCATAGTGCCTTGTTGAGGCTGGCTGGGACGGAAGGTGAATACGAGTGCCACTCACTATTGGCCCTCTGCATTGAACGTTTGGTTCGCCCAAGGTCCCGTGTTCCTTGCATAGAAATCGAAGGAACAGGCGGACGGCGGTGAAGTGGGGACTATTGTTGGGGGCTGAAAAAAAGGTTCAGGGCGAATCGCATGCTAGCCACACTCACTACCAGGACGCGATTGAGAGCGCACCCCACAATCCCACCACGACATCACACACCCCCCCTGGGCTCGTTGGGACGGGGACCCGAGGGCTGCTGGCTGAGGCGGAACTGCAAGAGAGAAAGACAGAGAGATAGGCCAGACCAGGCCAGGTCAGACCAGCGATCCCATACCCGTTTCTTCCTCTCCTCCCCTCACCCAAAACTTCATTTTCCAAACGACTGGGGCAAGATGACCGAGCGGGCTCACCAATTTCGTGGCTCGGGTCCTTTTGCTTGGAGCTGCTGGACTTGGGGTAAGGGGATGATGGAAGGGGGGGCGGGCGGGCGGACCCTTGTCTGTCTGGGCGACGGCGGCTGCTGGTGCTGCTGGCTGATGGTGCTGAAAGTTCGAGGCCGAGATAAGCAACCCCCCCTCGCTCCAAGCACCCCCCTCGGTGCGGGACAAAAGGTTGCATCCTAGTGTGGGCCGCGCAGCTGCAGGCACGGCACACGCAGCGAGTCTCGTGCGCTCCGAGGGAGGGAGATCGTCACCGGCATCAAAGATTGACAAGAGAGGCATGGGTGATTTGCCTTGCCTTGCCTTGCCTTGGCTGCCCTGCCCGTGCCCGTGCTGCTGCATGTCATTGTGTCTCTCATATTATTATTTTTAGTCTTGTGTCTTTTTTTTTCTTCTGATAGAGCGCCGGCTGTTGAAGAATGAAATCTGCAAGTCGCCGAGTAATTCTTGTGCCTTTTTTATGTCTATCTATCTTTGTTTTTCAGCTGGAATAGTTTCCCACTCACACACACACATACCCCACGCGACAAAGAGACGTCGGTCGGGCTGACGTCCAAATAAGGTTGTGGCTAGTTCCCAGTCCGAGTGTCCATCGCGCTCGAGCTTCCGAAAGTTTAAAATGGAGCGAGTCGAGGGGGGACGAACGCGTCCGAGAGGGTTAAAACGGGGGGTGGAACGGGGGGCGGGTTAACGGGGGCAGGCCAGCGAACGGGAGCGTTCCGCGGCTTCTGGCTGGTGGGGATTTTCGGGGTGGGATGGGGGATTGGATGGGAAGTGCGAGCGACAAGTAGCTGCTTTCGAAACGAACGAGGAAAACGTAGGACTAGTAGGGGGCTAGCCAGCAGGAGCAGGCTAGGTAGATAGTGTAGCAGGGCAGGTAGGTGGTATGGGGCCGGGTAGGCTAGCCTGGTAGGTAGGCCAGGCAGAGTAGGCTAGGGCCGGTAGGCAATGAATGGAAGGCTCGAGGGTCTTGGCCGTGGGCAAGCACGACAAGCGAACCCTTGGCTGGCGGGCTGGGTCATGCTGGTCCACGTCTGGTCGGCCTTTTTACCACACCACCACACTGCTACCTACCTATCCTTCATCTCGCCATCGTGCTGCTTGCTGCTCGTCGCCGCCGCCTGATGCTTGCTACTTGCTGCCTCCCCCTTGGACACAAGACCTTGCATCGGCCCCAGCTTTCAGCAGCACCAGCAGCACCAGCAGCACGAGCATTAGCAACGCCTCCATCCGGCACTGCCCCACAGATCAACCTCCGTCACAAGCACGCACACATACACACCACACACACACCCACACGGCACACGGCACGCGTCTTGTGCTGGCTCTGCCTCTGGCTGCTAGCGTCTACACGCCTTGCTGGGTGCTAAACTGCGGGACGGAGCAGTGCTAAGCATCGCAATCGTGCAATCGTGCAAACTGCGCCGCGGTCGTGGCCGAAGGATCTCGGGAACATCCATCCAATCCCACCAGCATCGTCATCCTACACACGCGTCCCTGTACATGAGGGTACATTGGGGCCTGGGGGCCTGCAACACGGAGCCTACGGCGCTTGCCTCGACAGCTGACTGTCTCACTTTCACACACACACACTCACACTCACACTCTCTCTCACAGTCTGTCCGGCCATTTCTCTGGCCCGCCCTGGCCCCTGTCACTTTATCTCTCACGGATTTCATTCTACACTACACTACCTACCTTTTACAACCCTGGCAAACATACACACCGAATACAACCTCGGGTGCGGGCAGGGCAGCCACACCAGAGAGACACGGAGAGAGTGAGAGACCCCCAGACCCTCAGACCCTCAGACCCTCAGACCCTCAGACCCTCAGACCCTCAGACCCTTGGACTAGGAGACATCAAGACAAAAGTGCGCGCCCAATGCAAGTGCGGCGCTTCTTGCATGTCGCCCCGTACCCTGACCCCTACCCTTCTCTGACCGAGTCTCCCATCTCTTCTTGGACCAGCCAGCCACCCGCTCGCAGTCTCACTTGCATATGGGGCCAGGCTCTGGTTCTGCCTGTCAAGCCCTCCGCCCTCGGCCCTCGCAAGCCCCCAGGTCGATCATCGTCCTCCATCCCCGTCCGCCATGATCACTACGGTTCCCTTGTCTCCTTGCCCTCTCTTTTTTTACTTGTCAGCAGCGTCGTCGTCAGCCTAACCAGGTCTGGCGGGGTGGTGTGCCCTCTGTGTTGGTGGGGTGGAGTCTGACGTTGAAGAAATCTCGATGCCAACGTCGCACAACCTCGTCCCCCATCAGCCCTACCAAGCTGTCCTCGCCTCGCACTGCGTCGGCACTTTTTATATAATCATTCTTTTTTTGTTTTGTTTTGTTTCTTGCTGTCCACCTCGTGCTGACGTGATCTCATTTCTCACATTCCTGTCCTCTCCATGCCTGCACGCCTACCCTCCCCTCCCCTCCCCCGCGACAGCCGTCATTGTGGCTCACATGTAGATACGTGACAGACACTTCACATAGATTGTGTGACATCGGGAAGGGCGGTCTCAAATTTTCTCCCGGGTCCGACGGGCCACAGCACCACGCCCTCTCGACCCCCCAAGCTTCTGACCAGGGTTCCACGGCCCAATCTTACCTTGCTGATTCACAACACGCGGTAGTCCGCCCTCACAGTAGCCTGTCTGCCTCCTTTAGTCCATGATATACTACTATACTTCAAGACACCCACCCCCAGCGAGCCGCGCTGTAAGCGGCTAAGGGGAAACGTATAGGTTGGAAAAAAAGAAAAGGAACAGACAAGACTGCAATTTGTCTGCCTACAGCTTACCCCAAGCAGTCGTGCCAAGCCCAAGACCGGTGAGCGTCACTCTGTTCGGATGGCAGCCAGCCGGCCACTCATCTCGCGCTGCACGTCGTGGCGAACAATCTACGAGGCGGAATGGGCTCATTTCGCTCTTTTTTCTCACCTCGCCATCTTTCTCTTTCCCATGTGAAACACCCTGTTCGAGGCAATGCGCATCTTTTTAATATGGTCGATTACTAAGCCCGATATGCGGCTCATTTTATCCCCCCTCTCCCTCAGACGATGCCCCATAGGGAGCCTAGATCTGCGCCCAACGAAACCCGGCTGATCTCAGCACTACCAATGCAAGACACACACACCCCCCCTCCCCCCCAGGCCAACTGCCCATGGAATTTCAAGGTTCCGTACTGTACCTACAGCACACCGGGACCCACAGCAAAGCAAGCCCGCGGCGCCTATCTTGCTCTCGACGCTCCATCTCGGTTCCGAGCCGAGCCGCTCAGATCGATCCTCCGGGGCCATTCGGCGAGGCTTTGACTTGACTGGGGAAGGAGAGATGGGAGGGATGGGAGCAGGGGCAATCTCTGCTGCACGCGCTGCAGGCCCAATATCCCGCGGCCCCAGTCCGACCCGCGTTTGGAGGCTCGGAACAAGGTGTCTGACCAAGGTCGCGTGCAGTGACGTAGATCTTGTCACTTATCTGTCTGGCCAGGAAACTTCCTCATGGCCGAAGACATACAGAACGGACCGTTGACAGTCAGAGTCGCACCCGCCCGTGAGACTCCAGCCACGCCAGCCACGCTGCCCCGTAGTTCGTGGACGAGGGAGGGGGTCTCCGCAAGTTAGCGCTCGAGGCGGATGAAACCCAACCAGCAGGACGAACGCTCTGGGGGTCTGGGGACAAAGTCCTCCTTGGCAGGACGAGTTATACGCCCACGCTCCGAACAGGTCCCCTGCTAACCCACACTCTTACAAGTTCTGGGTACCTGCGCTGACGTGTGTGATCGCCCGACACACGGGTCCAGAGGGCCATGTCCTGGGAAAGCTGTGCGAGTGCGCCCGCATGCCTGCGTGCGTGCTTGCTTGCGCCTGTCCGTGTGAGCTGTGGTCGACATGGCTTCGACCCCTGCCCCCCTCGCACCCTCAGGCCGCCCATCAGTCTCGTGCAACACATTGATCGCGTGGTTGTGACATGTCGCTTTCATAGACCAGGCAGGCCAAGAAAAAGAGGAGAGAGCAAGCAGCTGGCCTTCTCTAGGGGGTTCGCCCCCCCTGTGGCTTTTTCACGAAATTCCCCTGCGATCCCATGTCTGTGAGTTGTCACCGGGAAGGGGGCCCTGCCTGCGCTACTTTGCCTCTTCCCTGGTCTGCCGCTGTCATGCCGCTGCCGCTGGTCGAGCTCGGATCTTGTGGGGAAAAGACCGGTACTGGGGGCGGGCGCCTGGCCACGGCAGAGAGCGAGTGTGCTGACCGTTGAGGATTCTGTGACCCGCGTATTCCTCCCTCCCCTGTCACCTTTCTGGTCTGGCGGGGGACGAGCTCGCGCGGGATCACATGATTTCGTCAAAATAGCCGTTGCAGGGGGGGCTGGGTGCTGGACGACTCCAAAGGTTCACTCACTGGGTGGAGGGGAGACGAGGTGGTGGTGGTGGTGGCTGCCTGAACTCAGGGCTTTGGGGGGTTCGAGCGGACCACCACCAGTAGCAGCACCACGCACGGTTACATACATTTTCGATGATGCCATGGTGCGTGTCCGTTTCCTTTGAGGATAGGGGAGATAGGGGAGGGAGGGAGGGGTGACCGAAAACCTCCGTGCCTCTCTCCCAGCCAAAGCACCCCACGGTCAGCACGGAAAGCGAAGCAAGCATTCCTTGGGTAAGCAGACAAATGGGGTTTCATGGGTGTGTAAGTGCGCCTCTTTGAATCCCCCGTACGGAGGTTTTCCCAGGCGTAAGCTCCGGGAGCCGGAATGGGATGACGCGCGTTGTTGTATTTTCGTTCCTTGCAGAGGCTCTCGCGCTTTTCTCGCGCCAAGGCAGCGTGGTGAGGTGATTACGAACTCTCATACAGAATCTGGGCGCTATTCTACGCCTTCAACGAGGTTCAGGGTTCGTGGCAGGTCAGAGAAGGGTGGGATGCTGCTGTCTGATGTCCCCAGGAAGCCGGGCTGGTCCCCGCCCTTAGAGCGGAAGGAGTGGGAAATAGACTAATTGGGTATACGTGATACCACCGTCTCCTGGTAAGGGTCGACCGACTGCTGCTAGTTTTCTTCGGAGGGCCGAGCTCGCCAGCTCTTTCCAGCATTCTTTCCTCCGGAGAAGCCGGGGATATGTCACGGCCCACGGGGTTTGTGGGACTTGAGGAGCGGTTGTTACACTCTCTACGGGAAGCCAATGAAATCTTCTCCGTTACGGTTTCGGGCATGACTATGCTCACTCACTTTCACTCGGTGTGCTTTGTCATGCTCCCCGCGGACTGTAACGGTCCGGGTCAGCCGGGGTTTTGTCAGTCTTGCTCATTATGATGCCGGTGTTGGTGGGATGGATGGATAGATGTTGTTTGGTTTCTTTGAGTCTCTGTTACCTGTGGTGTGTGTGTGTGTGTGTGTGTGTGGGTGTGTGGGTGTGGGTGTTTTACGTTCGTTGTTGAAGCCACGGCTGTGTGTTCGTTGTGGTTCCTCAAACAGGATGTTGACGACACTTGAAGTTTTCCTTTTTGGGTGAGATCAACAACTGACGGCTGTACAGCAAGCAGTAGGACCGAATTTAACTTGAGTTGTATCTCACCCGTGACTTTAAGTCTCTTTCATCAGAGAGAGGTGTCTTACGGTGCCTGGATGTGGTGTGTCCACGGGAGCGGTGGTGCCCCTGGAATGAGCTTTCGGTCCCCGTGATGATGCTGTTCAGCTCTGTACTCATTGTGGGTAGGGAATACTTGAGCCTCAGGCCCCAAATGAAAGTCATGGGCTCCTCGTCTGGGTTTGCGGTCTCGCTCTGCGACGGGTGCTGTGGTCGCGAGGGTTTTGGCTGGTTCAGCTACGTGTCGCCGATGAGTGAGGGTGATCTATTTGGACTGCTACACATATATGTTTGTGATGCCTCGTTCACTCCATTCGCAGGGCTGAGAGTTTCTTGGGGCCTGCTATGAAATACAAATCCAGTATATTGGGACCATCATCTTGGGTGTTGGTGATTCCTATCGTTGGTTATCCCTGGCAGCTACCCGAGGGAAGGTCATACCTGAGAGGTTCATGTCTCAAAGAAGATTCATAACTCACATGTTGTTCCGCTAAATAATTTTATTGCTGAGTATCATCAAAATACAGGTCAAAGTACTCGTAGGAAAAAGTCAATAGACATAATTCACAGTATGGCCTGTTTCTTCCTGGTACATACCTAGGGTGCCCTTTCCTTCTGGTATTGCCCTCTAGCGAGGCAGTCTTTCACTTCACGTGATACTCATGAATCTCTTGATTAGTTTTGACTGTTATAGGCTCAAAAATTCAGGAAAGACTAAATTTCCCTTGTGGTGGACCCAGATGATGGCACCATCGGCATGTTGGGTTGTGTTCGCCATTCAAGATGCAGTCCACGGGCACTTCCCAAGTTTGTGAGCCGAATGCACGTTGTGGATGTGGATGACAAGAGTCCTGATCAGGGAAGCCTTCTTTTTGGCCTTGAACAGCTTGACAACTCTCTTTCCTGGCTGTCACCATGGGAATAGCACCGGTTCAAGGGTTCTAGATCGAGAAATACAATCCCTACCCTCCATTCTCAAAACCTCTCTACTAAAGCTCCAATCCTCTTCTTCTTGAGCTGCCTCGACGTCTCAAACGGCAGCTCATACGTGTCACTTTGAGCAACAGGGCCTGTTGTTTCTGAGGCACCAGCCACTCATACCATCGGGCGTGATCACGACCTTCCTCTCCTTGAGACTTGGCCGCGGTTGGTGAAGATTGAGCGGACTATTTACGACTCCGAAACCTACAGTTTGACGGCAATGTTTGCTTACTCTTTCCAAGACACCAAGCTTCACTAGCCAGATTGTATTTAGTTCTCCCTTTCGGTGCAGCATCCTTCTCAAACAGTCCTCTTTCACCGGCTGGTCCTGCAACACGCGAATACACAGCTATGCGAAACTTGCTCGGTCCAGAACTTAGGTTGGTCTGGTCTCCATCTCAGTCTAATATCGATTCTAAGACAGAACAGAATCCCCAATGTGGCCCGCGAGACCCATCCACTCGAGGTCTGGACATTGGGAAGGCCATCAGATATTCGTCGAGATCTGACTAGAATCCGATTCAAACTTGATATCCAGGCAGCCTGATTTTCTCGTCCACATCTCAGGTCTTTGAGGGCTTTTTACATTGGTGAAACCTTCAACAGCCATATATATCGTGGTATTGGCAAAGCCATAGACATGTTCACAATGTACGTGGCGTTATCAAGGGAGCCCGTGCGGCTCAAGCCCGTGCTCAACACCCGACATTATCCAACCTCCTCATAGGAAGGTATCCTCCAAGAGGTCATTCTGCAGATCAAAAATTCACGGGGACTAATTCTGCGTCATGTCAAGCCCATTGGGGGTTAGACATTGAGTATTGCCTGGAAAGGACGCTCTATAGGTGTCGTGACTGCGTAGCGGAGCAGTTGATCAAAGCTCGGCAATAATCATCAAGGCGATGCAGACATATCCATGAGTATGTTGCCAGATGAGCACACTTCTTTTCCCTCCGCATACCTCGTCCAAGTGAGATCCACAGTCTCGGCGCCGCTTATCCACCCCTGCTCGGAAATTTTGTTCCTAGCCCTGTCGACTCTGCCTGCTGAAATCCATCGTGTCTCTTTGGAATGCGAGACGGCCGGACTAAGAGGGAAGAGCCAGGTCTGGACGACGTTCGGATCTGGCTGCAGAACTTGCAACGGGTCTGATGAGGCACAACCCAGCAATCACAAAGGCTACAGCTCTACGTGGGCCCCTAAATTCACACTTACACGCTCGAAGGCTCCTAGAGTGTACCGACGACAACTGTACACCTTGTGATGTACACATCAAGCCCACGTGCTTGGGACTGGGTTCCTGATGGGCTCATCACTTTGAGTTGACTTGTGAGGACAGGCTAGAGACAAGCCTCGAGAGCCTCACGCTAGCAGCACCCAGACAAAACCAATGGCAGTAATGGCTGCGATCTATTGTACGTCGTGAAGACATCTCGAGCATCAGTGGCTCCTAGTGGAGCCTCTCAGATTCATGCGGGATGTCCTCGGCTAGGCACGTCGACGCGTCCATGTCTGCCAACTCACACTGACAGGGCGCCGATCCAGGCATGAGTCTTGCTCCACCCATCGAGATAGACCACAGAGAGAGAGATGGATACCGGCAGCGATCCCCAGCCGGCGCGGACGACGCGTGATATACTTGCATGAACGAAGCTGCGATATCATATCAGCAACCCGCGATGGGAATGGGCGGGATGCGTTGTCGTCGAGTGGGCCCATGACTCGGCCGCGGTGCGCGCGACGCACGCACTTCGTCGTCGGCCGATATGTCGCGATCTTAGAGCCCCGCTTCTAACATGGGGGTGGGGGGATATGAGAGGGGGCCTGTATTATGCCTTCTTGTCTCTGGCGAAGTCTTTGAGGGGGAGACGATAAATAGCCTCGGGAATAAAAAGAGTCAGAATTGCAATCTTGGCCAGGATATATATATTGTGCTTATTAGTTGGGATGCGGTGTGGTTCAAGTCATGGATGGCGCAGGCGGCCTGGTCCCGGGGGAGTGGCCCAGCCGTGCTGGTGACTGAAACCAAGGGGTCTTACCGCGCAGGGTTTCCGCGGTGGGCTTGACGGGATTGGATTCTGGGGGCTGCTGTCCAGGCTGGCTACGCTACGTATCTTTCCCGCCATTGTCGCCGGAGCCTTCGAGGAATTCACTGAAATTATGCGTACTTTTGAAAAGTACGGCTGACAGGATGGCGGCCAATACAACCTCACTTTCTGGTGGGTCCCGACCTGGTTGTTGATCCGGCGGCCAGCGCGGCCAGGTAGGCGCAGATCAGTGCTATTCCTGGGCGTCGGAATGACCTCTCATCCGTTTATAATTGAAACAGAGGCCTGGAGGGGGATTCATCCTCGCTTCGCTTTTTTTCCCCTTCATCTCATTCTCAGGCCCACAGAGCCAGACAAAGCACGGAAGTAAACCAGCACACCGTCTCATTAGACATCGGCTAGACTTCGTCAGAACTATCACCTAGTATCTTGAAGTCTTCTCCTGCTGCACCTTTGTAAACTCGCAACAATGCCTATACGTCTCGGCGATGACGTCCAGGAGCTCGGGGAGACGTTCCTCGAGTACGGCCAGAAGAAGACGCGCCGTATAGTCGGTGGGTTCATGGACTTTGCCACGCAGGGCAATATCCTCGAGATCGCTTTCGGTTTGATGTAGGTTGTTCCACGACGCATTGACGTACGAGTAGACAAGCGCGGAAGAAGAAGTGGCCCACTGTCCAAGGCTTGCCCGCGACCCATAAACCCACCTGAGTGAATAGTTTCCATGCTAACAAGACCTCCAAATCAACAGCGTCGCAGCAGCCTTCACAAACGTAGTAACCAGCTTTGTGAGCGACATCCTGCTGCCGCCCCTCTCAGTCCTCCTCCCGCTCAACGCGAACCTGGACCTGAAATTCGCGGTGCTGCAGGCGGGTCCCACCTACAACGACCTCCCGCACGGCTACCGCACCATCGAGCAGGCGCAGGCCGACGGTGCCGTGATCATGGCGTACGGGGTGTTCCTCAACAAGACGCTGAATTTTATTGGTTTGGGCTCGGCGCTGTACGCCCTCGCCGGGCTGTACCAGTACCTCAGCAAGGACCCTATCATCAAGCATATGGTTAAGTGCCGGTATTGCCGGAAGAATATTAATGAGAAGGTGAGTTTGTGTTTTGTGCCTTGTTGTTGTGTGTGTGTTTGAATGTGTCTGTCTGGGCTGTCTGGCGGTGTTGGTTTACTGACACTTGTGACGGTAGGCTCTGCGCTGTGTCAACTGCACCAGTTGGTTGGATGGGCGTGAGGAGAATATGCGGATGCGATGATATCAGCGTGTCATAAGTACAGTGCAGTTGCATCAGACCAGCCGGATCAGTCTTTCTTTATTCAACAAATCAGCGAGCGAGCATTCTCTTTCTAGACAGCATGGCGGGCGTGGGGATCATTTGCTGGCAGCTTTCTTCTTTTTGGGACTGCTCTTTCTCATGTTCGTCTTGAAACGTAAAGTCCCAATGCATTTTTACTGATTTCCATACATCGTCATCATCTTCACCTCCGTCCGGTCTACCACCAAACAATCCTCAGTCCACCCATCCCTGCCCCAACCCTTCGTGACTTTTCCCATTTCAACATAGAGGTAGACATTATTGTACAACGTAGACTTCGAAAACGCAACCCCGCTTGAAAAGAAGACGTGGGAAAAAAAGCATGACATCATGTGCAGAGGCTGGAGCTGCTGGGCCCTCCAACCCCAGTATTTGAGCACAGCCAGAACGCCAGCCATGAGCAGCGCTGCGAACTCCAAAACCCCTTGCCCGGCGCCGCTCACCGTGCTTCGTCATTCATTCAGTCATCCCTGGCCCCGGCGGCACCGCCCTTGAGCAGCGAGCGGAGGCTGACAATCTCCCTCCTGAGCCTGGCGTTCTCCTTCTTGACGTAGGCCGTCTCCTCGCTCGAGTCCTTGAGCTTGGTCACGAGCTCCTCCCTGTCCTCGCGGCCCTTGCCCCGGAGGACCTTGACGATCTTATTCAGCTCAGAGTTGAACTTCTCGTACAGCAGCTCGTTCTCCGCCGTCGCCTCCTTGTACAGCTGGTCGATCGCCTTGACCTTGGCCTCGCTGGCCTTGAGCGACGCCTCCATGTCCTCCCGGATCGCCCTCTGCCGCTCGTCCAGCTCCTGCAGCACCTGCGGTATCCGCTCGTCCAGCGCTTTCATAGACGCCGACAGCTTGCGGAGGTCGCCAGTGGCGGAGCGCGGCATCGTATTGTTCACGCGCGCCATGTCGGCCGATATGCGGGACAGCTCCGACTTCAGCCCCGAGTCGACGTCCTCTATCGCCTTCTTCTCCGTCTCCAGGCGCTCCCTGAGCTTCTGCGGAGACTGCAGTTTCAGCCTCTGAGTCGAGGACCGGCCCACGGTAGGGGTCGAGCGAGAAAAGTCGTTGTTGTTTGTCGGACTAAACGCGCCAGCCATGGGTAGACGGGAAGGTTTGAGCGATGGGATGTGCGAAGAGGACAGCGTCTTAGCGTGTTTCCTACGCAGCGAAGACCCTGTCGACGGAGGTTGGGGAGTTGAGAACATGCTTTGGAATGGTTCCGTGGCGGTGTTTTCTCTCTGCCGTGGCGAACGAAGACTTTGGGATATGGGTGTAACGGGTATTTTGCTGGTGGGTGGTGGGCTTGGTTTTGGGCTTTGTTTTGGGCTTGGCTTTTGAGCTGGTTTTGATTTGATCGGGCTCGTCGGTATCTTAGACGACGGCACTGGAATGCGAGGCGGCGCCGCGTTGACCTTTTCGGAAGTCTTCTTGGTAACATTCAGGGGCATGAGTGGCGGAGCTTCGGCAACTTCAGAAGCTTGATGAGCTGGAGGAGCTGGAGGTTCTGGAGCAGCTTGAGGAGCTGGAGCGGCTTGAGGAGGCTGAGGAGCTTCAGTGGTGGTCATCTCCATGAGGTTCTTGAGGTCCGAGAGCGAGCTTCTTCGCTTCTTCTTGGGAGATTTCGGCGGCTCGAGAAGACCTTGCTCGGTCTCTGGTTCTCCTATCGTTGCCAAGCCGGAATCAAGGCGGTGTGAACTTCCTGGGCGATGTGTATTTGGTGGCCGTACGTGCATGTCATCAAACGCGCCAGCAACACGGGGCCTATCGCGTGAACCTGGCCGTCTGAGCTTGTTAGGTATTGTGGGCACACCGATATCGATCGACTTCGACCGGTTGATCGCAGACCTGCCAAGGCTCGAGCTGTCCCCGGTCGCTGGGTGTCTCCCATGCTTGCTCAGAGTCCGCCACACCGAAGGGCGGTCTCCGTCGTTCTTGCTGTTCTGCCTGAGGAGATTGTCAAAACCGAACTTGCGCCGGAGTGAAGATGTATTGGACGTTAGCGACCCAGTAGACTTGTAGCTGTGGTATGGTGAGTTCATGGACTCATAAGCCATGGTGCGCTCAAAGGAGCTGGCAAGTGCGGCCAGGGGATCCTCGAATATTCTGTCACAGTCTTCCACGAGGCGGTCGAGAAGATTGATGTAGTTATGAGCGCTGCCATCGTCGACCAGAAGCTCCGCGAATGCGACAGTCAAAGCGCCACGATCGCTGTCGTTGCTACAACCTTCAAGCAAGTCCTCAAGTAGCTTGATCAGCGCAGTAAAGGCCCTTCGATTTTGTGGCGCCATCTCATTGAAAAGATAGCGGACGAAATCTCCAAATTCGCCCGGAACTTGCTTGCTTGCTCGTTCTAGAAGCAGGTTCAAATGCTGGGAGGACATGACAGGGCCCATCTGTTCTCGCCATGCAATTCGCACGAACTTCTCGAAGGCCACAAAGACAGTTTCGGCACTGACCTCGGAAGACGACTCCAAGTCGAAGGGGCTCTCAATCAGACGGTTGTACAGATCGTTGACGACGAGCTCGTCAGCCGTTGAGCGGTTCATCAACAGCCGTCCAATGAAATGACCTTTCCGCGATTGTAGCACGGCGACATATCCAGTGAAAGTCTGCTCTAGTCGCACCAAAGGGTTATCAGGCTGACCATCTTCGCCGGCTACACCAATAGTGTCCCGGCTGCCGCGGCTTCTTATGGAGTCAACAAGGGATTCTTTGGAGCTGCCTGCTCGGGCGATCAGTGGCGGCGGGCTGAGAAGGCCGGCACGCTGCTGTTTCGGTGGGCTTGTCGAAGTAACGTCAGATGTGCTACCGCTGAGGAAACTTGAAAGCATCTTGACGGGAGAGGAGCGCAGGAAAGACATCGACTTTTGCTCTCTCGAGCTGAAGCTCAGAGTCCTCGCGATCTTGGAGTAGTAGGACACTATGGCCGGAGCCATCCGATAATTGGAAGTGTTGAACTGGGTGCTAAGCAATTGGATGACTATCTCGGGTCAGCTTGGGCGGAATGTGGGTATTGGAAGAAGGGCACTTACATCGTCTGGACAGAGTAGGCAAAAGATCCTCTAGAGCGACATCGTCGGTGTACTGCTTGCCATTCAGGCCCAGGGTAGTCATGCGCAGGCGTTTTAGGCTCCCACTCCGGACCTCGGTCACGATTTCGACTCCATAATGCCCAACTGGATGCCCCTTAGTGCCCTTCTCGTTGTCGACCACGATTCGAATAGGAGCAGGTTCCCTGCGGCCCTCAACAAGCTGGTCTGCAGCCTCCTGAAAGACTGCGGCATGCATGCCGAGATTGTTCTCGGGTAGCCTTACAGACCGGAGCGTCCAGACAGGAGTCTCACGTTCTGTTTCTGAGAAGCGACCTTCGATACGTGCTTTGACGATTTCTTCGCTCAGTTTCCCAGCCTTGCCCTCGAAATTCTCATGTAGTATGAAACAACGCGACGTTATAGCCCTGCTCCCCCCTTCACCGGCTTGCGCAGCCTTCATCTCCTGGGTGGATGTCATCCACAATAACCGACCGTCTTCTGATTCTGTAAACCGAACATCGGCCAGACTGTGCCATCCCATAAACGCAAGCTCGTAGGATCCTTGACCACCAGCCGCATTGGTCATCGACGCGAGAAGCCCAGCCGCAGATGGCTTGTCGATCTCTCGGATGAGCTCTTTCCCGGTCGGGCTGGAAGTAGACATCTTGGTGACCAAGGCGACACAATCGGAGAAAAGCAGCAGGATACCGCCTATGTCGTTGGCACCGAGTTGCGGCGAGTCTATGTTGTAAGGTGGCGCGAGCTCGGCAACATCGATGGCTGTAACTAGGCGGCCCTGTGGCTCTAGATCAAGGGGCCAACTTTCGATCATGTTTCGGAGGCGGTTCGTGACATGCGGTTTATCTATCAGTGGCTCGTCCATGGAGCAAATGTTGGTGATTATGTCCCTGGCCTTGAGCATAAGTTGCAGAGCGGGATGTGTTATGGGTATGCAGCCCACGATCTGATCGATCAGGAGGCTGTACCGAGGCAGTCGCTGCACAGGCTCGATCAAGATGGACCGTATTGTCTGCTCTCCCTTCTGGGCGACTCTCTGTCGGAAACTGGACTGCTTATCCAAGAAGTTGTTGAGCAGCTGCGGGAAGTGCTGGCTCGCCCGAATGTAATCTTGATAGCTCTCGGTGAACTTGGGAAACCACTCCACGAAGAGCCTGGCAACGGCAAGAGCACCGCTGGGATCCTTCGACCTCGAGCCTCCGACCCTGGTAACACTCCCATGAGATGATTGCAACTCCTTCGCGGCGTCTTCCTCTGTCTCGTCCATGACCCTGCGGAGCTCCTGCATGAATGCCGTGTTGAGCTGCAAGATGGAGTCGGACGACTTTGGGAAGAGCCTGTCCACATCCTCCTCGGTCGGGCTGAGGCTGCCAGGTGGGCGGCTTTTGGCGGTTTGGCGGAAGTCATCAGCGATGTGTTTGACCAGCTCGTTCAACTTGGCAACGTATCGCTCTTCTGTCTCGACAAGCTCGACCAGTTTCATGCGGAGGTCTTCCTTCTGATCCCTGGAAAACGACTTGCCCCGGTTTAGCGAGGTCGGTTTGGACGGTGCTCTCCTCAACCTGGACGTTGGCAGGAACACAGGTTCTCCCCACAGCCTGACCAGTGGCGTGTAACTGCCATACTGGCGAAGGGTCGGGTCTATTAAGTCGTCCTCGTCGTCTGGGACCTCCTCCAGCTCGGCGTTGTTGAGTGGGATGATGGAACCTGGGGGTAAGACGAGGTCTATGTCGACATTGCTGATGTGTTGGGTCTGCAATGCTGACTGCAGAGCACTTATTACCTGGCTCGTGTTATCGGACTTTGTCATATCCTGGGCGAGATTAGCTGCGTGTTGTTCGCTGAACAAGGCCGGGGCTGAGCCGGGCCGTTGACCTTTCGGGCCGGGGTACTGCTTCCTCAGGTGAGTCTTGACGGCCTCGGGCAGCTCTGTGAAGTACTTGAAGAGACCAAAGGCGAGGCCCCTCCATGTCTCGTCCCCCTGGAACTCGCGGGGCAGGTGGCTGACCACGCCATAGAAGGGAGAATTTGGGGATATCGTTATGCGCGGGTAGGACTGAAGACCAGCGGGACTGAAGACATGGACCTGGATGCGCGAGGAATTGTGGGTGTAGTTGGCGGTGGTGGACGGGCCGTGGAATATTAAGAAAGGAAGGTCCCCGAGCAAGGGGTCGTAGGCGTAGTAAAGAGTGACATTCCCTGGCGTCAGGACCAGCTCATCGGTGACTCGAACCATGGTCGCTCAACGGGCCTGTGGCATGGTCTGCCCGACTTTGCGCGGATCAGAGCAGAGACGACAAGCAACGGCGGTCGAGGTGGTCGAGGGCGCCCGAAGAAGCTTGAGAGAAGATGAGACGAGGAGCAGGCCGATCGGGAGGCCAGAGAAGTCGGTGGTGTGAAGACGGGGACCTCAACACGAAGAAGAAGAGAAAAAAAAACAAGCTCAGACGAGATGGTCCAATGGCACGGCAGCGTTGTGATGCGGCAGTCTGCAGTAGCACCAAGCCTCTGTTGTCTGTCGACACCCACGAGCAGGATACGCGACCGACCTGACTTTCTGACTGTCTCACGGCTAAAACAAGTACCAATGGGTGCACCAGGCCAAGCTGCAGCCACCAAGCCGTGCGGTGGTGGCGGCGTGAACGTGTCCGAGAGCGATGGCTCAAGGTCGAGACAAAGTAAACAATGGGATTGCGCTGCAGCGCTGAGTGGTTCGGTGCCGGCGCGGTACGATGCGGTGCGATTTGGAGCGATGCGACGGTGCGATAGCGACGATAGGCCCTGATAATGAGGGGACGGACTCTTCAGCGAGGCCCAGGAACGACGTGGACGATGAGTGGGTGGACCAGGAGCAGCCGCAAAGGATTGTATGTACGTTTTGGATACACAAGAAGGAGAAGATGCAACCCAAACACACCTGCAGCAAGGACGAAGCTGGTGACAGGGGGGTGGGGGGAAGGGGAAGCCAAAACAAGAGAGAACAAAGTTCTAGAAGTCGAGGCCGGCGTCGAGGTCGAGGACGAGGGCTCAGGACTGGGGTGGGCTGGGGGGCGGGGGACGGTAGGACGACGGAGGAGTAGGTATCTAGGCTCAGCAGGGCCCGTCGTGTGCAGGCATCTGGTAGGCACTGGTTTGTTTTTGTTCTGCACGTACGGCACGGCAAGACGGTAGATGCACACAAACACATGCAGGTGCGCGCAAGCCACTCAGTAACCTCGCAGCAGCAGCAGACTGGCAGAGCAGGCAGGCAAGCAAGCACAAAACCGGGAAGCACGGACGTGGACAACAATGATATGATGTGATGTGTGTTGTGTGTCAACTGGTGTGTGTTGGGTTTGGGCCGAGGAGAAAGTGGGCGGGCTGGCCTGGCTGGGTCTCCTCCGTGCGGGCGAGACGGGGGGTGGGAACGGCAGACGTGGGTCTCGCCTCGCAGCTCCTTGCTCGCTGCTGGTCAGTCGCTCCCTCACGGACCGGGTTGTCAGATTTCGGATCTGGGCGGAGGGAACTCTGATTGATGGGCTGGCCGATGGACTGCTCAAACGGGTCAATTAGCCCCTCGACAAGCTGCCCTTGTGCAGTCCGTCGAGGTTTACGGGTGTTCCTGCAAGCTGCATCCCTCCTTCGCTCGTCAGAATTCGAGGGCGCCCGCGAAGAGAGCGGTGAGGTTGGACCGGCTGACGGGCCTGTCAATGTAAACAAACCACCCTCTCTCGGCGCTGCTGTGCCAGGGTTGACCCCGCCACGCCTGCCACGCCCGCGAACCCAGACGCGCTCTGCCCTGAAAATCCATTTGCAGGGGTTGAATCCACGCTTGCAAGGGTTCGCGCTCTGCCATACAGTAGCGCCAGATACCCAGGTGCTTGGGTGTGCACATCCCTGCACCTCCAGGCCCATGGCCCGTCTTCAATCCCACTTGCACCAGACTACAATCCCATACTCGCCTATCGACGACACAAGAACAACCCCATCGCATTACTTGCCTTGACTCGCCATCATGCTCTCCAGTCAGTCCGTCACCGGCATCCCTCTCAACCACGCCCCGTCGGCCACCACCTACAAGCTCCTCGAGCTGCCCCCAGAGCTGCTCGCCCTCCTCGAGTCCGACAACCCGCCCGCGCTGCGCCTCGAGCCCTCGCCCACCGCCGGCCTGCTCAAGACGCCCGACAATAAAACCTGGTCCCTCCGACAGAAGAACACTTCCAACGCCCTCATCCTGCTGCAGACCTCCGGCCCCGATCAGGATGGCTCGTCGGCCGTGAGCACCATCGCAACCCTCCACGAGACTGTCGAGCTCGTCCCGGAGGCCGAATCAGCCTCCGCCCCCGTCGTGGCTGCCAAGGGGAAATGGCATGAGAAGTTTGGAAAGACTCGGTGAAGCGGCCTAATAACAACAGGGAGAGACAATATCCAACAGGACTTAGAGGAAGCACTTGAAGGGCCTCGAATGAGCTGTGGGCGACACCCACGCCAGCATTTTCGCTTGGCGCAACGGAAACGCATGCCGTGATAGACTCCAGTGGTCCCGGGAAGAAGTCCTCGCGATCTAGTAGGGGATTGGGCATCTGACAAAGAACCACTACCAGCTGCCCAATACCCCAGGGGACGCGCCCGGCTGTCCGCGGCGCAAGACCTGGAACAGGCGCAGAACGTCTGCCAGTCTCGTCAGCCTCGTGACAGGCCAGGTTGGAAGAGACAACCAGAACTCTAGGAAAAGTAACGCGATCCTGGGCGAAGCCCAAGAAGAGCGTTCGTCCTGCGTGGATTTTGACAATGCCTCGATCAGCGCCAGTTGATTGGGACGGCAGGGGAGCAGTCCCCCAAGGTGGCTCGATCATTCGCGCAGAGGTAAACGCATGGTCACAAGATGAAAGAGCCGCGCTTGGTCGAAGACCCAGGCAAGGTCAGGGTGCCAGTTCACGCCTCACCTGAATATGTATACCTCAGCAGTGCTTCCTATTTCACAGGTAACATAGCTCACTCGCGAATGGGCCGAAATGCCTGCTGGCCAATATATCAATACAATTACTACTGCAATCTTAACCGACGGCCACTGCGTCCCTTCTCTGGTCGCAGTTGCCCATCCGTCCATCCAAATGTGAAATCAAAAACTCCTGGACTCTTGAGAGATGCTCCCCAGTGCTGCCATGCGAAATAGGTTGATTAACAGGACGGAAGAAAAAGAGATCCCCAAAACTTTCCCGTGGGGTATTAGGTCTAAGTCGTCAGTCGTCGCAGATGGTAGCCCCCTCTCTCCTGGCCTGTGCGACCACGACCCCCAGACCACGCTCCCGTCACATCCACATCAGGTTCTCCCAAACATTAGGAGCCGGGTTCCCGAATGAAGCCTGTCCGCCGCCAAAAGCCGGAGACGGCCCGAGGTTGTTAAGGCCAAGCGGGCCGGCCATGCCGAGTTGTTCGTCCGCCGGGAGAAATGGGTCAGGCCCCTGATCCTGAAGCCACGGTATCGGGTCGATGTCCAAGGCGGCGGGCATGGCTCCCAAGTAGAACTGGTTTGGGGGGATCACGGCGTTCAACCACTCCCCTGCGTAGTTGTTGTTCATGGCCGGTTCCTCGTCCGCCGGCCGATCCCAAGGCCTGTTATAATCGATATCGTTAGCGTCTACGATCTGACCATTACCGACAGGTGAGGCTTCAGATTGCTCACCCTGTCTGTAATTGTCGACGAGACGTCCGACCAATGGAGGTCCAGCATCATACATCATCCTCCAGAGTCCCGCGTTTGGCTGATCTGCTGGCCCTGGATGCTGCCCGAACACAGCCTGTGGGTTGACGTACGGTTGAGCTCGAGGTCTTGGTGGTCGAGCTTGAGGCATTGGGGGTAGAACCTGAGGTCTTGGGGCTTGCTGCGGTTGTACATTTGGACGTTCAGCTTTTTGAATTGCAGGAACCGGCGGGACCACTCCGTCTGGCGTATGCAGAGCCCGAGACCGCCGGAGCATAGGGTGTGAAGGTAGCCGGGGTGCTCGATTCTCTTGGTTCCCATTTTGCAAGGGAGGCTGTATGTTGGGCAGGGGAGGTCTGAAATTGCCCCCATTTCGCAGGGGAGGAGGCGTTCTAGGTTGGGGAGGTTCGACCTCGTTGCCCCCACCAAACAAATTCCCAAAGTCCACATTCATCGCCTGCTGCAGTGCATGCCAACCGTTAGGTCCCGGCGGGGGAAAGTTGACATGAGGAATGGGAGCCGCAGCAGCTGGGCCAGGCGGAGGATTGGCAGCAGGAGCAATGCCACCAGCGTGCACAGGATGTCGCGGCGGTTGCGGCACCGGGACTTCGTGCGCATGGTGCCCTCTATCGTGGCGCCACATTCTTCCTAGACCGGCGTGCCGGTGTTGATGAGGATAATGGCCATGATGGATGTCTAATCTGAGTTAGCGAACCTAGCTATCAGAACCCACGCCACCTCTCTCACTGACTCCATGCTCTGTACAGAAAAGGTACTAACGTTGGTAGAGTGAGGTCTTCTGCTCCTCATCCTTCTTGACTTTATCAGACAATCGAAACTCGAGCAGATCAGCCTGAACCTCCGGGTGCATCTCCAGGGCCCTTTTTCTGGCTTGCTCCTCCGCCGCTCGAACCTCATCTCTGTGTCGCTTCTCTACACCAAAGCCATCGTCGAACAGAGGACAGTTGCCTGACTTCCCGCCCCGGCTGGCGTCGTTGAAATGGCTATAGTCACATGACTTGGAACAGACGTAGCACTGAATGTTCCTACACTTGGTGCAAGTCATCTTGTTGCAGCCATTCTCCTTGATGAAAGGCGCCGAGCATTTGTTGCAAGTTCTTATCAAAGCAGCCGACATTGCTTCCTCAATGTCATGCCTAGCAGAGTGGCCGTTATCCAAGGCTGCTTCGGCACATGTTTTGGGGACATGGGTCTCTTTCCTGCACGATCGGCAGCTCGTGACAGCACATTCCGGGTTGAGGCACCGGAACTCCTTGTCCTCCTCGATTGGGGGATACTCGGCGGCGAATGGGCACTGAGGACATGTTTCCAGGTTCTCGATGCCTGCCTCTCGCAGAACGGCCTCCTGCTCGATGCGGTCCAGAGCTGTCATGGAGTGTTTGTCGAGAAATACCTCCTTCTGGTCCATCGCGAAGCTGCCTGCACAGCCGTCTGTGGACATGCAGTCCAGGCGATACTTTGAAAGTCCGATTTGTGTCTCAGCCATTGTCCTTGCACAATCTCGACAGAACCAGTGCAGGGTCTCTCCATCGCAATGGACCATGCGGTTGAGAGCATATTCCACGAAACAGCACCCACAGTCGGTGACGTTGCCCTCGAGCACAGCGATTTCCAGGTTGGTCTTTTCAGCTTCTTCCCGCTTGCGTTCGGCCTCGGATTCCGCGTGCTGTTTTGCCTGAACCTCCCTCAAGGCCACGAATTCCTCCAGCGCCTCGCGTTCCCCCTGATCAACACAGGTGCGTATGCGGTCAGCAAGTGCATCCACATCGTATCTCCCCGGGATTTGGGTGACTCTGGACTTTTTCCGGTATGGTGGGCGATTGTTGCTGCTAGCAACAGTCGCAGCCACTTGGAGAAAAGCAGGGTAGAGACAATTGCCGTTTTCAGCAAATGTCCTTCTCAAGTCTTCAGCGTAGCACTCAGGGAAAGACTGTTGCATGATCATATCACTGGACAATATCAGCACAAGCGAGCCCAGGATTGTGGCTCTGCCCGTGTTTCTTGGACCACGCCTCTGACATAGGGGTGTAAGGGGGTGCAGGAGCTCACCAAGTCTTTTTGTATGAATTAGCCTTCAATTGTCGCCGTCGCTCCTCATTGTCGAACTTTGCGGCAGCGTTGCCCGGCCCGGGCGGCTCCTCCTCATCGTCTCGCTTTCTCTTGAGAAGATTTGGCTTTGGCATCCGAGGATACGGATTGCCGTTCTCCATTTGGTCGAAAATCTGGTCTATGACCCGGTTTGCATCCCATTGTGCCTCAGTGCAGACACGGGTCAGGTACTCGGGATCGATGTCAGGAAGAGCCAAGTTGACACTGATCCTGCACTGAGACTTTGTCTCGTCATCGACGTTGAGGCCGAAGCCTTGGTCGTAGTCTTGGATGTCGTCTTGGATGTCGTCTTGGTTCTGCATTGCGGCGACTGGCGGAGCTTCAGGTCTTTGGACCGAGAGCATCTTGAAAGACCTGCACAGGAGGCGGAAGGGGGGTGAGACCCTACGCTCGCCCCCGTTTGCTCGAGCGACGTTGTTTTGTTGCGGAAGCTGCTCCTGTTTCAAATCCGGTCGCTGCCTCTCGTTTCTGCAGTGACAAAGGCGAAGGTAGCCTTTACCCCTCACCATAGTCAGTGGAAATGCGACCCGTCGCTAGACTTTAAATTTGGGAAGGTACGACTGCTGAGCCGTCACTTTTTGAGGCAGACACGCCTGTGCTGGGGTGTTATGGTAATTATGACCTCAGGCAGCGGAAACGGAGCGGTAGGCAGCTTGATATTGGGACGGCCTGTTTGTTCGTTCCGGCTGGCCTCGCCCCTTGAGGCAGCACAGTTTGCTCTAGAGGCCGCAGCTACCACTCGAGGTACACGAGCAGTCGAGTCTGAGAGATGTGCCAAAGAAAGATTGAGAAGGGACAGGAAGCTCGGCTGCGACCCCATGTACGAAGATACGGGAGAAGGGAGAAGGGATTGTGTGGCACCACCAAGGACCAACATTTGAGAAAAGTAAAGTTCGTGCCACCTACCTCGCCAACTAGGACGAAAAGACAGTAATGAGAGCAGGTGAGCAGTGGCGCATCATGAGTGAAGCTCGCCCCCCGCAGCAGGCCAGAGCGGTAGCTGTCTGTGACGTTTGGTGTAATCGGGCTGGCTCTCGGACGGCGCAGATAGCTTCCTTCGGCCCTTGGTCGGCTGTCACTGGCGCAAGTAGGGCAAGGTGCCGATATTACTGGTGCGTTCCCACGACTAAAGCGTGAACTGGGTGCCTAACACGGGGACCGGGTGAGGTACCAATGCTGTGCCGTGAACTTGGTACGTACGATGCCCTGTACGATTTCCTGTGGAGGAGGGCGGACAGGACTAAGAAGATGTTGTTGTGTGGCTGGGTGAGATGATTGTACTACTAGGCTGCTGGGTCGACAGTTGCCTGAGTGGTTAGCTTTGCAGGTAGACACGCAGGTATCAATGAAAGGCTTCGGTCAAGGACATGTGAACACGGCGGGTGGGCTGAGAGGGCAAGCTTGGGTGGAAACGGCACTTTGGAGTGAGGTCAAGATGTGGTCTACAGGCGGAGGCTCCCCCTTTGCGCCGAGTGGTGGGCAGATGCGGCACCTGCTGAGCAGCTGATGGACCAATCCAACTCAGGATGTGCTTGGAGTGAAGCTGGTTGGCAGGTTGCCAACAGCCATCTAGACCTCAGATGAGCTGTCAGGCCGGCCCGGGCAGGTGTGTGTGTTTGGCTGGTTTCAATCCCGCCTTCTCACTCGCACCTCGCTCCTCACTTCTGTCCGGCCACTGGCCTGGGCCCTCAGCTGTTCCGGCCCGCACCACCCCTACCTCGTACCCGCCTGCCGACCACAGCAGATGGCCAAACGCGGAAGGCGCCGTCTCCAAATGGTAACCCCCCTTTCCTGCATCACCTTCAGTTAACACATGAATACGAGCACCTAATAAGTAAGCAACGCATCACATGAACTACCGGCACAGACAGTGTCCACGCTGTTGGAAAGTATCTAGGTACCTAGGGAGACCAACCCTTGTATTCTTTACGGCTAATTACATTATTATGTGGACGGCTTCCATCGCACAGACACATATACCCGAGCTTTGCTATGAGGTCCGTCATGTTGCCAAAGCATCAAATCACCAGACCTCCTGTGGCGTGACCTCCGATTTGGATGTGCCCCGTAGAGTAACGATCTCTTAAACCAGCTCTCATAGATTGACTCGCTACAAAGTAGCTTCTGTTAGGGAAATCCTATGAATCTTAATGCCTGTTAGACTAGCCTCCGAATAAAATAACAGGTGGGCTAGAATGACTGAGCAGGTAGGGCTCACGCCGCGAGAAGTTCTATGGTGACGTGTTGCAATTTTGGAAGATGTGGCGGAATTACTGGAACATCGTATGTACTGTCCTCTTTACTCGCTAAATTAATGAGGCATGCATGTGGATAATGAAACTTGCACTTATACACGCCCGGTATCACAAGCGCCAAGCCAGAAAAGTTCTGGGTGACCTGCAGACTGCTTCTGGTGCACGTCCACATCCTAGCCAATGAGCTATTCGTGACCTAGCTTCTTCAAGGGGGTATCTACATCACTGCTCATTCCTCATAGTCGTCGTCGGAGTCCATGTCCTCCTCCTCCTCGTCCTCTTCAGAAGAAGAAGACATCTGCTTCGTCTGCCTTGTTCTGCGTTGCGGAGCGCGTCTCTGGCCTGAGGATTTACCCGGCTGTGGCTGTGACGGCGCCGGCGGCGAAGACGCCACTCGCTCTTCCATAGCACCGCCATCTTCGATCAGCAGTCTCGCATCTCCTTCATCTCCACCATCTTCGTCATCCTCGATGGCTGGAAAGAAGCTGGATTTGTGGAAACCCCCGCGGTCTTCGGGCTCTTCCTCCTCATGTTCAAAGCCACCGGGTAAGAACCCGCCCGCCATGTCTTCATCGTCGACCGCCTCAACCTCGCGGGTTGGCGCATCCTGCTTGTTGTCCCGGCTGTGGCCAAAAGCATGGAAAGAATCCGTCAAATGTCCGTATTCACGCCGTACCCTCTCGGCAATCCGCATGCCCATCAGGAGTTTGCGCCACGCCCCGAGGACAACTTTGCGGCGCTTTTCGTCTTCCTTCCTGGCTTTCTCGGCCTCCTCCTTGGCAACCTCCTCCATGACATGGTCGTAGTGCTCCTCGGGTATGACGACGCCCTGGATCACAGGCACGGCCATTCGGTGTCCAAACTCGAAGTCCACGACCGCCTCGGCAAAATCGATCTCAAGCCGCCTGCAGACGCGTATGGCCGATCGGTACGGCACGTGTGCGGCACCTTCCGGGAGCATGTGCTCGACGAACAGGTCGATATTTCCATATTGGTTCTTCGGGATGATGCCGTTCTGGATCGGAGGGGGGATAATCCAGTCCGTCTGGTCATAACTGTAGAGCCCTTGGAGGACCTTGTGGCCTGCTGCTGCCTCCGCCTCGGCGAGCTCACGTCTCCTGTTGGTCGTCGCGGCTCTGAACGGTGCCAATTTCAGCGGCTTGGCCCCAGGCTTAGGCGCCCGGCCTTGCTTGTGCCATGTCTCCTCGCTCTTCACAGCCACTACATCCTTCCTGAGGTACACGGGCACTTCCTCGCCGTCTCCCTTCTTGCCCTTGTTCTTGAAGTACCTTACTGGCTCAGCGGTTGGCAACAATGCTTCCTCGCGTTTCAGGTGACGCTCCAAGACGAATTCCTTGGAAGATTTGAAGTACTGTAGCGTTTCCTCGCCTTCCTTGACTTCTTTCTTCACAGGTTGAGCCATCTTCAAGTCAGTGGCGTCTTCATCGTAGTCGACTTCTGTCAGAGGGTACTTCTCGCCCCCGCGTGCATACGCACGCAAGACTGACTTGAACCAGTCAAAGTGGTCGTAGCGCTTAACCTTCCCATGCTTATTGTAAACTGGAATCTTCTCCAAAGGCATCCTTGTGCCTTTTGTCCTGCCAGGAAACAATTGGCCCTTGAGGTACCTGACGGTGACGTCCTTGGCCGTGCCGTCCTGATTAAAGCCCACAACGTAGGCCATGACTTGCTTGGCTTTGTCTGCCTTGGCCCCCCGGGGACTGAAAGACTCAACGAGATCCCGGTTTGTGCCTACAACGTTCTTGACGATCACATCCACAGGAACGTACTTCTGTGTAGCAGGCGACAAGACTTCTGTCCAGTAATGCGGGAATTCCAGGTCCCTGTCGAATTTGATACTGTTCTTGGCGGGTGCCAGCGGGGGAACCTCAATAGCAGCGTCGTCTTCACTGTCCTCTTCGGTCAACCGAAGGTCGTCGTCTGACTCGTCCGAGTCCTCCTTCAGGCTTCTTCGGCCCTGACTCCGTAATGGCCGGCCTGACTGGGGCGGCTTCTTGACCTGTTTGCTCGGAGCTTTCTTTGTCGGCCGGCCCTTGCCTTTTCCAGCTTCTGCGGTTGGTGTGTCTTGATTGCCTCCCGTAGAAACATCGCCGACTTTTTCGGGCTCGGCCTCTTCAGACTTGTTGAAGCCAAAACCAACCGCTTGAAGGTTGGCAACCATCCTTGCTTCCAAGCCAAGTGCTCTCAGGAGGCACGTGAAGAGCTGCGCGCCAACATCCCGACTGCCGGTGCATTCCTGGGCGTGAAGCCTAAACCATTGCAAGCTCGAGATACGCTCGCCATACCGACTCGGGTTGATGCCTCCCTCGTTGTAGCCCTTGATCAGGTTCGCGCACCGGCGAGTCTGCATATATCCCAGCTTGCGAACTCCAGGAGCAGTAATTCGAAACCGCTTTCTCCACCAGGCCGAAAGAGACCTAATCAGTCGAAATAGTGGATCACCGTGGCTCAGGTCGACTGCGCCTTTCTCAAGTCTCTGAGCAGCACCGCCCCAGTCCCTTGCTGCTTTTTCACTGGCCTTGCCGGCCTTGCCGGCCTTGCCGCTGCTCTTGCCGCTGTTTTTACCCTTGGAAGCTTTAGTTGCGGTCTTCTTGGATGTCTCCTCATGAGAACCTAGTCCGCAGGCGCGTCTAAAGCGCTCAATCTCATCCCACATTCCCGGCGGTAGGTGGGACAGTACGATGCCCTGGGTTACGGGATCGCAGAGCCAAGCATTCCGGATTGCGTTGTGCCACATCAGAAATTGAACATGCATACAATGTGTCGCGATGCGGGCCTGGCGCTCCTTCTTCGAGGGGCCTTTCTTGCCACCGAAATCGGCATACGAAGCAGTCGGGACGTGAGACAGGGTTAATTCCAGAGCCCCCCCATTGGGGTCGTCGGCCTGAGGTGCCAAAGTCGGGTGGTGATAGGAGACATCTTCGAATTCAATGTCCTCATCATCGTCTTCGTCCTCCTTCGCAGGGTCCGCTTCAATTTTCTGGCGCTTCACTCCTGGCACGTCCTCAAAGTCGGCGTCGGAGAGCGATGATAGGGAGCTGCTGTCATCGTCGTCACTAAGTTCGATGACCTGTTTGCGCGCCTTGCCCTCGGACTTGGGGGATATGGTTGAATCAAGGTCGTCGAACAAAGTCGGCTTCCTTGGGGGTGCGATGGCCTTAGCAGTTGCTTTGCCTTTCCCTTTTGGCTCTTTCTTCTGAGGCGAGTCCTCACGCAATCTCTTGCGTGGGACGTGAGGCGGCATTGTGCAAACGTCTTGTCCGATGCGTTTCAGTCAAGGCATCTTGCACTCCAACCTACATAAAACTCAGGTGAACACTGACGTGCCTGCGGAGATTTGATGTTCAAGGTTACTCAGGCCCGGAGGACGACGTCATAGACAGAGTCGCGAAGGGTCCATCATGGACACGGGTACTACTAGCCCAAGGCGTCGCGAAACACGAATGCACGTGTCTGACAGGGACTCTGACAAAGGCGAGTTTGGGGGTTAGCTCGTAGGAGGACCCCCTTCCAACCCTGGAAGCTTCCAACTACAGGGTCTGGACTCCGTCTTTGGACGGACTTGAAGTAGCCCTGATGTCCTCAAGTTTCTCACTCAGGCTTGCCTCATTTCACGCAGTCACTTCTGAACCGTGTGTTAGCCACTGGGTTCGAATAGCATGCGGCGATCATCGAGCCAACTAATCAGCGAAGCTGCCCCAAGTTACGAAATATGTAAGTCTTCGGCATCAGGAGATACGCCATTCGGGTCGATATAGAATACCCATTCTTCATATGAAATATACGTTCCATCTCATCCGTAGTTCGAGAATCTCGAGCGTGGGGACATCCACGTGGGAGCTTACACGCATAACCTCCTGAGTCGCCCAGGATTGTACCTCAGGGTAGTCCCATCTCCACTTCAAAACCACAGCATGCACGACGTCGGGCGCCTCATCATCTCCGCATCAGCCAATACTCCCACTTGCCGACGCAATCAGTCTCCGGTTTTTTCCAAAGGGTTCAACTAGGCTACCCTGTAGAGGGCTAATATCCTCTGACAGGTGTCAGGTTCTTGGGTTTTTCCAGAGCAACGGGTCGCGTCTCAAAAGCGTAGAGAGGCCCGAACAATGGGGGCTGAGATTTCGAGCAGAAGACCACAGGAGTGGGCTCACTCTCAACTCGGGCCACACGGAGCACGTGGTGGCGGAGACACCGCCGTTTCCACAGCCCTGCAGCCCTGCTGGGCATCCTGCGAACCACAGATCTCGGCCACCAATGTGATGAACGCAGGCGTATCTTCGGGGCCGGGTCGACACCCTTCTGCCTGGGGTTTGTCCAGACACAGAACAGCATACCGCTGCCTACCCAACCGAAGGATCTCCTTGATCCATCCAGTGGTGCTGGTACCGAGCTCTGGAGGAGATCCGCTGTGGGTTTACGGTGACTCTGGTCGCTGTGCTGACTCGTACTACACCGAAGAAGCGGGCTCTGGAGATTGAGAGCAGACCAACAAGGACGACGAGTAAGGTGGGCATCGTCAGCACCAAGCTCGGTAAGGAAATTTTGGGGCTTGGGGACGTCCGAAACGAGATGATCTGCCTCGTTTTACGATGTGAAGTAGGTGCTTCCGGCAATGTGCCTCAGGAGACATTGTCGCGGGTGCGGCAGGAACGTGCCGGGCCCTGGAGGAGAAAGTCTTTTCTGCGGATATGTACGGCAAGTGCTGTAATCAAGACAGGCTGAGACCCGAAGTCCTGGGTCGGTTCTGCTATTGCTCCTAGACTCGGAACATTACGTCTCGAGCTCTTTCCTGTTGGCTTGTATCGGTCAACCTTTTGAAAGTTGCGATCTGTGATACACGGATTGGAACGAGAGAGATGCATGTGGCCAGGAACATATCGGTGATATCCGTACCTCCCGCGGTCGAGGTGACCATCTCGACCGAGGGACAGGTATCACTCGCGCTGTCATACTTCCTCACAGCGTTCGCGACTTTCATGGTCGCCCTGCGCTTCTGGTCACGGAAATTAAGCCGCTTCGGAATTGCCTTGGACGATTGGCTCACTCTGGTTACGCTTGTCTTATTATACTTTGTTCTGGCCTTAAGTGTGGTCTTGGTATACGAAGGGGGCGTGGGAAAGCCCATGTCTCAGGCCTTGAGGGAGCAGCCAACGGCTCCCGTTACATCCCTAAAAGTGAGTCGAATTTGAATGCTATAATTCAAGGCAAGTTCCGACTAGGTGCTGATGGTCACAGCTTTTATATGCGCTCGAGTGGGCGTACCTCTTCGCGTCTCCGCTAATGAAGCTATCGGTGCTTGCGTATTACTGGAGAATTTTCCCGACAAAGACGATGAAGAAATATATCTGGATACTAACAGTCGTATGTGGTATCTGGTTCGTTGGGGTTCTGATCGGTAATCTCGTCGAGTGCCAGCCCATATCTTTCTTCTGGAACAAATTGTCAGCACCGGGCACAGGCATCTGCCACTTTCGAGTGGAGGTCTACCTGATTATCGTCGCAGCACCGAACATAGTCATCGACACCCTGACTATTATCCTCCCGGTGTATGAAATCTGGCACCTCCAGTTGGAGCGATGGAAAAGGATTGCTGTCTCGGGGATCTTTGTGGTCGGAGGGATGTAAGTCAAGCTCCCCCGGAAGTGCGTCATATGTTGGTTTCTCCACTGACAGCTCTCTGCACGGAATAGGGTAGTTATCGCAAGCATTGTTCGCTTGGTTCTACTGATTGGTTTCTATTTCAAACACAGCGCCGACCTGACTAACAACCTGGTGCTACCTTGGTTCGTGACTCTCGCGGAAATAGGTGTGGGCATTGTTGGCGCATGTCTACCGTGTCTTATGGTAAGTGTCTCTCCCCTCTTGTCTCCTCCGTCCTCGCCGTGACAGTTTGCACTAGTCCTGAGAGACTTTCTCAAGATTGTTGCTGGGATGCTCTCCTCCTAGTGTGCTTTACCCGGGCCAGGAACTGTCACTCCCGGCGAGATTTGCAAGAGACCAGTCAATGCACAATTGAGGTTATTTGGGGCGGCCTTGAACATACGCGCGAGATGGCTGACCAAGGTACACAGCCCCTTTACCGTCGTTTCTGGCACAAAGCATCGGGAAGTAAGACTTCCGGCTACGGCGGCGACTATGGCGGCCAGTCGTCTCTGAGGTCACACGTGCGATCTCATATGCGGTCCCACACGAATCACGGGCGGACCATGGGACCCAATACCGTCATAGCCGGCCATTCACCAGGGAAGAAGCACCTATCCGGTTCGCATGATGCCGGCCACCCGTTCGAGAGATTGTCCACGCGAGGCACCACACCCGAAGACGATGTTCCTCTCCAGGGCATACATATCCGACACGAAATAACCATTCAACGCTCGACCGCATCATGGTACGAAGAGGACAAGATGTGAGAACTTGGAAGTTTCTCGTCTTTCGATAAGAGCTTTGGGGGAGAATGCAGCTCCCAAATGGACGTACCTGCGATCCTCGGCGACTTTCACCACCTCCGTGTCTTCTGTATCCAAATGAATAGCCTCAGCGAATGGTCTATGCCAAATCATGGAGGTAATCGGGACCATTTAGAAAGAGAGACCGCGGCCAGAACTTCTTACAATCATCGACTTACCAAACGTTCACCACCGCCACCAAGGAAAGTCATGGTGTTAGGCAAAAAGCGATCCAGCTCGACACAGGGTCGGCTAGAGCCCTTCGTCGAAGTGATCTTGGAGTCATGCTCCAGGTCATTCCACATTCAGAGAGCCAATCGCTCTGGCAGTGCAGTTCTGATTGTAGTGTGCGAGGAAGCGCATCGTGGAGAACGTCTGCCAATCAGCCGAGATACAATCAAGTGGCGGCCGATGCATAAAAGGGACCATGTTGGGGTCTCTATTCACTGACGAATGATTGAATGACAGGGTTTGGTGCGGGAGTTCGCCGGTGAATTATGAACATATCAATAGACAGATAATTGTACAGATAATTAAATGCTTTGCGAATGAAAGTTACCCAAGATGAGCAAAGTGAAGTGGTCCGCGGCTCAAACTACCCAAGCTAACGTTCCGAGGGTGGCCAACCAGACAGCCCACCTGCACTTGTTGCATTCCCACCATCAGCCCTACAGCTTACGAATACTCCCCCAACCAGGACCCTGAAGATCCTAGAAAGGCCTGGAAGTCGGCACTCAGCGGGGAAGCCCCATGTCAACGCCCAGCCGCAGCGTCACAGCCTCGCAACCCCCTTATTGCCTAACCAGCCTTGTCTTCCCTCCCACGACCTTCACACTTGGCCACCTCCCTGCCTGACCAGAGGTTCCGAGCCGAGCCGCGCCGTATTGGTCATCCAACTGACGTGGGCACGTCTGCCTCCCACCCACCTCGAATCCCTATTTAAGAGACGCACGACGACAGCCCTCGCCGGCCCGCCCGCCGCCGCCATGGCAAACCGATCACCAACCTCCGAGGGCCAGGAAACCTCCTACGTGAACATGACCGACGTCGACCGCTCCCAATACGCCGACGCCACCCTCATCGGCTCGCACTGCGAGGCCGAGTACTGCAACCAGCTCGACTTCCTCCCCTTCTACTGCCAGTCATGCGAGAAGACCTTCTGCCTCGACCACCGCACCGAGTCGGCCCACAAGTGCGCCAAGGAGGGCGCCTGGGCGGAGCGCAAGCGGCTCGCGCAGCTGGCGAAGCCCAGCGCCGGCGAGGGCAAGCAGCTGCGCGACCACGTGTCGCAGAAGGACTGCGCGTCGCCCGACTGCAAGACCACCATCGGCACGAGCCTCGTCCCCGGCGTCCACTGCCAGGGCTGCAACCGCGACTACTGCCTCAAGCACCGGCTCAAGGAGGAGCACGACTGCGACAACCTGGTGCCCCTCGGCGCGCGGCCGGGCTCGCAGGCCGCCGACAAGGCCAAGTCGGCGCTGCAGAAGCTGAGGCTGTGGGGCGCCGGCAAGCGCGAGGCCATGGAGCGCGCGCTTCCTAAGCCGAAGCCCACGTCCGCGTCGCAGCGCATGGTCGCCGTCAACAACCTCAAGAAGACCGCCAAGGGCGACGAGAAGCTGGCGCCCGAGAAGAGGGTGTACCTGTTCGTGGAGGCCGCAGCCGAGTCGACGGTGGCGAAGATACCCAAAGGCCAGTTCTTCTACTCCAAGGACTGGGTCGTGGGACGGGTCCTGGACGCTGCCGCGACGAGCCTGCAGATCGAGAACAAAAACAACCGGTCCAAAGATGAGAAGGACACGCTGAGGGTGTTCCACGTTGAAGGTGGACGGGTGTTGGATTACAATGAGAAGGTGGGGGCTGCGCTTGTCTCGGGCAACACGATTGTAATTATGCGCAATATTGGTCCGCTGGTACCTGATTTGATTGAGATGTAAAGTCATTGGCAGACCGGACGGTTTCATAGCGTTGGCGTTGGGTTTTGATCGGATATCAGGAGAAAGGCATTGAGCATGTCCGTGAGCCATTTTTGCCGGACAGGACCGAATACATAATAAGATTGTGTGAATTCTTCGTCTACTTGATATTGTAATACATGCGCTAGAGGAGAAGAAGTTGTGGTGTACTTGGCGGTTAAGCACATCTCGTACCTTGAGGGAGCAGCGTGTCTGATCTTGAAGCCACCAATATCTACAGTTCCTTTTCTTTCGGCTTTGTGGACAAGGCCTTCTCCCTGCCCATTGTGGGCGCCGCGCCCACGGCATCGTGCCCACCCATGGTTGCGAAGCCCTTGTGGAATACCCACTCGACAGCGTTCTCCACAGGCTGATCAAAGAGGGTCGGGAGGAAGGGAACGACAGCAAGGCCCAAGCCGATCGGACCCCACGTCCTTATCGTCTTGTTCTTGACATCCTTGAGCGCTCTCCCGCTGTACCTGACTACACTGTGGATCGTGAAGGCTGGGAGACCCATACTCGCTACGCTCTGGAAGATCGCTCGCTGTGCCATGACCGTCTTGTAGTTCTCGAGCGGAGGTACCGACTTGGGCTTAGCATCGGCAGCGCCGACTGCATCTAGGCCCGTGAGCTTCTGTTGGCTCTCTGACAACTCTGCTTGTGGATTCAGTGTCCGCTGGTTGTGCAGGTATGCTTTATACCCTTCATACGACACGTCGCCCAGAATGTAGGCCCAACTGACTCCGTATGCGCCACGGACCAGCCATGGATGTGCGACCGGTCGAAATGATTCTCCTATGTCAGATGTGTCTAGAAGCTTGAAGTTAGTTATAAATTGCTAACCAGTCCAGAAGAGGCGACTTCAAAAGCACCACTAGCTGAAATCGCGCATCGCATGCCCCGAGGTGGCTGATAGATTGGGTGGAGACGTACACGCGACGTAGCGATGGGCAGAAAGCAGTATTGTCCGAACTCGTGCAGCATATCCGGCAAATCGTACGTTGGACTCTGTCGATTCTGGCGCGCTTCAAGCGATAAAATCGATGTCAGCCGTCCAATTCCTGAGAAGCCAAGAGGCAAGCAGCAAGGAGAGGCGGGGCTTACTAGCCGTCCACAATCTCGTCATACCAATTTTCGTCTTTGTCTTGCCTGTCGACTATCTTCTGCAGTGCAGGCGGCAGCTTCTCGCGGTTTGGAAGCTTGTCTGGGTCGAATGGGGCAGCTTGTGGAGCATTGCTCTTCTTGCCTGGCTCTGCAGCTGAGGCGTCCTCCTTAGGCGGCGCCTTGGAATCTTTGTCTGAGCCTTTTCCCCACCACATTGTGAGTGACAGTGGGTTGGATTAGCAAACGGTAATGCTGGATCTGCTCAGAAGTCTTGCTTGGCGATGTTGGAATTGCTTGGGTTGGTGGCGCCTGAGGATGCAACAATTCAATTCGCATGCGACGATGAATGGAACATGACGTCGCCTTCTCCATGCTTCCACGGTTCCACCCCGGAGAGCTCGGGTGGGACTGCTGCGCGCTTAGATCTTGTCTCTCCACAGGTGCCCAGGTGCCCAGGTACCCAGGTACCCGATCTCTGGCGGCTATTCACCCGCCGTTCTTGCCTGAGGCAGCCGCAAATTCAGCAGCCGCAGGGAGCTTGTGCCATTGAGCCGTTGCGTCGTTTCTCAACACCGAGCACGAATAGCTTCCCTCGACCACACCTCACACACCCCCGATCGACCCATCGCGAAGTCCGGCCTCAATCCCATATTCAAGATGGTTCAATACTACAACGTCTTCGGCGCCCGTGTCGGCTCCCACTACGTCAGTGCCCGCGCCTCCCCCTCCGATTTCCTCCGACCTCGCGGCGGCAGCAGCCATTTCATCCCCGAACCCAATTGACGGTGTCGCAACTAACTGTGGTGTATTACAGCTTGCCATGGGTGTCCTGGGCGCCCTCTTCGGCGGTAGCAAGCTCGCTCTCGGTGGCGGCAGCAAGGCCGCGACCCAGACCCCTCCCATCAACGCATCCAGCAACGAAGAGGCCGACTTCATCAAGTACTTGAGCCCATTGACTCGAACATCCATCTCTCAGCCACTGACCAGCTTGTAGGCAATTCATGGACCAAGCAGAGGCGGACTCGAAGGCGAAAGACAAGCACTAGACTGCAGCGGACATTTGACGATGGAACTAGTGAATCTCAGATGCCGGTTTCTGGGTCCAACTGTACACTTATAGACGGGACAGGTACTAGGCAATTGAAAGAGATATCCGTGCCAGAATTCTGTCTCAGCTTCTTTACGGAGGTTGCGCAATCGCTCTATTTATGAAAGCTCAGGGTCGTGGTCCCGGTGTACCCAACACGGCAAGGCAGACGATTCGAAATAAATCTCGATTACGAGCTGTACACCAGTTGCATTATCCCAAGGCTACCATGGCACAGCTCTGAACTGTCCTTCTTCAAACTCCCAGAACGTGCCCGCCGGGACTTCGCCTCTGCCAGCTTGCAGCAGCCTCACGAATGCTTCCGCCGAGTCCAGGGGATCTTTGGCTCCCATGAAGTTGTTGAAGCCGGTCCTGGTGTGTCCCGGGCTGACGACCCAGAAGCAGATCCTTTCTTCCTCTCCGACATTCGATTCGTCTAGCAATTGCAGCAGCAATGTCAACATGTTCAAGCCTGCCTTTGCAATATTGTAATCCACGGACCTCGGTGGTGGAAGCTAATATCATTCAGCCTAGTGCCATTGAAAGTGGATGTGTGATTCTTACCTTCCTGCTAGCTGTTCTCTCTAGGCTTCCTCGAGCGCTTGAATTCATGATCACCCTTGGAAAATCGCTCTTCCGCAGTACGGGCAGAAATGCCCTGGTGACCATCGCAGGTGATGTGACGGCGTTGTTGAAAACAGTATTGAGATTGGCTCGAACGTCTTGCAGGTCTTGTGACTTTGGATGACTGACCGCGGCAGCGTTGTTGATTAGGACTGCACAAGTCATCAGTCTCCAGCACAGTCGGTGAGCACGGGTGTGGACTGACCGTCTAGCTTTCCATATTTATCAGCGATAGTCTTGACGGCTGCGAGGATGCTGTCATCGTCCTCAATGTCGATCCGGACAACGTCGAATGAGGCCTTGGGATGTATTCGGCGAAGGTCCTGTGCAGCCTCCTGCCCTGCTTCCAGAGACCGGCAGCCAAGGATGAAAGTTGCGTCGAGGATCTTGCCCGCTGCTGCTTGCACAATGGCGAGCCCAATACCACGGTTGGCTCCTGTTACGAAGATGATAGTCATGTTGCCAAATGTTTTTAAGCAAATGGATACATTGAGAACAGCGTCCCTGAGATGTCCTTTTAATAGGTTATACAAATGGTGGCTCATATAAAATGAGTTCCAGACAGTTTGAGGTTCAAAAACATTGTTTCTCGGACATAATAGCTCGCGTCTAACATTCAAATTTACTAGACTTAAATCCGTTCTCAGTCAAGTCTCATCGTCAAAACAAAGGACTGTGGGTGGTGAGGTTCATGTCCGGTCTCACGCGGCGCCGTTCCTTCCACCAAAGTTATCTCCGGGGCCGAGTCTGCTCGGCCCCTGCCAGCTGACAATGCCGGACCTCTAAACTCCAACCTCCTGTTTAGACAGCCAGCGATCAGCTTAACTTTCAGCCACTCATTTGGTTCTGGACGTGTAAGCTAGCTTTACGAGAAATGACGTCCATTACTGTTTCAGACCTTGAGGTTGCTGCTACACCAGCCCAGGTGTGTCTCCTCATAGGCAAACAGTCAGACTGCCGAGGATGCAATGTCTAACACCACCAAAAGCTAGTCAAGTTCAGACCGGCCGGCCGGCTTACAACACCACTGTCTGTCTAGTATAAACCGCACCAGGGGAGATAAACCCGACCAAGGCACCCAATCGCTGACCACAGGCCCGCAGCAATGCTACATTGGTCTCGGGACCAAACGCAGCCTCACCCAAGGACGGCGACCCGGTCATCTCACTCTACCAGCCAACCTCAGGAACCGCCTTCGACCTGCGCTGCCGGCACTCCCTCCTGCTCTCCACGTCCGAGACGTCCCGCAACCCGCTCTTCCACCAGGCCTGCATCTACATCCCCGAGCACGACGAGCTGTACGTCACCTCGGGCCTGCTGCAGACCACCAGCAGCAGCGCGCTGCCCGTCGTGCTCATCTCGCGGGTGAACCTGCGCCGGAGGGGAAGAGGGTCCCAGAGCAGTGGCGGAGACGAGAATGATGACGATGACCCGGTCGGCGGCAGCGACGACGACGTCACCGCCGTAGAGTGGCAGAAACTCAGGCCCCCGCAGAGCATGACCATGCCGGCCGGCGGGGCGCGGTACGGCGCCGCCGGCGGCATGGTCTTCTGCTCGCAGGGCAGCCTGGGCGAGGAGAGCAACGGGGGACTGTACTTCATGCCGAGGGGCAAGCCGCCCGAGGCGCTGGTCGCGGGCTTCTACGGGCGAAGGTTCAACTCGCCCCACGACGTCGCCGTGTCCGCGCGGGACGGTGCGCTGTGGTTCACGGACCCGTGCGACGGGTTCGACCAGGGTTTCCGCCCCCGGCCGCTGCTCCCCTGCAGGGTGTACCGGTTCCACCCGGAGTCTGATGACCTGAGGGTTGTGGCGGATGGGCTGGTCAGGCCTCGCGGGATTGCGTTTAGTGAGGATGAGAATACGGTTTATGTCACTGATGCGGGTGTGGTCGAGGGCGAGGGTGATGTGGGACCCCCACGGTAAGTCTACGCCCAAACTTCTTGGGTGGCTTGCAGGTTTGTGACTGACGTGATGATAGGGAATCGGCTATCTATGCATTTGATGTGGTGGTGAGGGCTGGGGCACCCTTCCTCGCCAACAAGCGCGTCTTTGCCGTGCCCACTACAGGCATACCGGCCAGCGTGAAATGTGACGGGAACGGATTTGTGTACGCTGGATGTTCTGGCGGCATAGAGATTTGGAACTCGGGTGGTATGCTGCAGGCTGTTGTCGAGATACCTGGTGAGTCCAATGCACATTTACTCAGATAACATGCCTCCATATCCTCTGGCACAGTTGGTCTGTGGTGAGATATTGTGTCGTCGGCTGCTCTTCCCTTCCCGGGAACTCCTTTCATACGACCTGGAATGTTTGTTGTGTACGAGTTTCACGATAGGCTGACATACTCCTGGTATAAACAGGTGGTGTCACTAGTTTCTGCTTTGGTCGCCAAGATGAGACACGACGAGAGCTGTTCGTGTGCGCGGAACAGAGGCTATGGAGGCTACGGTTCGGCTGCCGGGCAAAGTCTATACTGCCGATCGAACGAGCCGGATGGTTTGAATGGAGCGAGAGGACCGCATTCGTGACAGCAATGCAGCGATTTCCTTCTTGACTGCATCGTGTTCGGAATAGTGTGCGCCGCGGGCGCGGGCATTGAATCCGGGGCAAACTAGATGCTCTGATCCCCCACGGACAACCGTTATTTCAGCCCTTCATGAGACGCATTGAAGAGACGCGCTGCACAAAGGAAGTCTGGGCGTCAGAGCGTCTTCCGGGGAAAGACAGGCTACTATCGTTGTCCGTGATGCTCATGTAGATCTCCAAGATAGACTTTGGCACTAATAATATCACCTAGCATGCTTCATGCAACCTTGGTACAGTTGCGAGTCTGTGTGTCCGACTAGTGGTATTCTTAAATGTCAGCAATGTGTACTCACTGACATAAACAAAAGACACCTTCAAGTTTCGTGGCTCTCGCTACATTGACGTTTCAAATGTTGAAGGGCTTCAATCCGCATCTATCCCAGTGCTTGCCCATTTGCTCTTCCTTGTATTGAGCTAGTCCTCAACCTTGAAAAGTTTCACTACCGTGCCTGAACCGTTGCTTTCCCTTCCACGGGCGATGTTAGTCTGGAAGAAGACATATCCTGCCCACGAGCCATGAGACTTTGACACAAGCTTGGCTTGTAGAATGAAGATTAACGTGCGAGCTGTGTCTCAGGATTGAGTGACATGATGCATAGACTATTGAGACTATTAACATTCTTTGAGTTCCTCTGTTGAGTCAAACAATAGTGAGTGTCCTAGGAGGACAAGGCAAAATGTACCTTTCACGAAAAACACATTAAGTCATCCATGCAGGGCTTTCAACATGACATGATACACACACTGTATTTCGAAAGCAAGTGCAATTGTCCTTCTGATATTTCTAAACCGAAATTTGATATTTTCAGCTTTGGCGATACGCAAGTAGTATTCTTTTTAAACACTATGTGTTACCTCGGTCCAAGATGGAGAGTGTGACATGATATTTCTTTCTCATGCCCAGCTGGCTGTTGCTCTTGTCTCTTGTTGTAGTCAATATCGTGTCTCGGGCTAATTGTATTACGAAAGTTCTATCCCTTGCCCAAGACAATCACATAAGCTGCAATAACTCAGTGGTTCATTTTGGGCTGTGTATAATATTCTTGTGGACTGGGTGTTGTGTGTACTAGCCCGCGTGAGTATTGATACAGTGCCCAAGTGCTGTCTTGGTAGTCCCAGAACCAGTCATAACGAATTTCTGTCCATTGCCAAGATGGCTGACGGCATCAAAGACTCTGCTACGAATGCCTGTCGGCATTTTGTCTTTTTGAGGCTTTTTTAATTCAGAGATTTTGTTTCAATTCAGTGCATGTTGTCAGAGCTTTACCGGCGGCAATGTCGACGCGTCGGAACAAACCCTATCTGGGAGCTGTGATCCTGGAGCTTGGATTACCTCTCTTCGTACCGAGGCTGGGGAGCCATATTGTGGAGCTCAAGGGCTCAGTCGTCTACTTTATGCCAGTGTAATTCTATAGTGCCAAGGCTTCTGCTGCATCTATTGCATGTCCGCGATTCGTACTTCTCAAAACCTTTCACGTAAACAATAGATTGTGCATGTAAGTACGAAACCGAGGTCAGTCTGGCTGTCAAAATGCGAGGTGAGGTCATATCGACGTCACTTAGACAAGCTCAGGTATGCCCAAGTAAATGCGACTTGATCACATAATATGCCCAGACTTTCAGGCTTTCAGGCCGAATGTTCGATCAGGGCAGGAAAAGTCCCCGTCGCCTTCGCCGGGGGAGGGGGGCTGGCTCGCTGGCTGTCAGGTACGGATGGAGCAAGGTCTCTTCCGTCCCCACGCAAGGGGGGAAGCGGGGGAGTCCTATCGATCGGCGCAGAGCCTCAAGGAAGAACAGACTTACACACACACAAGAAGCAGGAAAATGGAAAGCAAGCAGGCTAGCCAGTCAGACCCCCCCGGACAGCCGTCACTGTTTCATGATTCCCGGGGGCGGGCACCAGACCTTGGTCGTTCGCGGGTTTCATGTTTGCGCGGGCCAGCTCAGATCCGACCGTGCCATTGCTCGCGGTATTGCTGCATCGGGCAAGAATGTTCTAACCCGCATAGCATAATTCACCAGAGAGCCTGGGCTCCGTGATGCGCGCAGGGCCCCTCGAGTGGATAGGTGGGTGTGGTGGATGTTTGCGCATGAGCGAACGGGGGAGAAATGGTTCGCGTACAAGGGAGAGGAATTTGTCATGATGCCTCCTCACCACAGGATCCCATCCCCGTGATGCACCAAGTCCACGTAATCGCCTATGCCTTTGATGAGCAGCTGGAGAAACGAAACTGTGGCCCTGGCTGGGTAAGGCAGACAGACGGGAAGGCCTGCGACTGGGACAGGACGGATGTGGTCGGTCTACAGTACAAGAAATTATCCCCCTGCACTTAACAAAGACGGGGACAGGAAAAGTGATCGATCACGCGCAGACCGGAAAATACTTTCTGACTTCGGTGTCCTGTCTCATCGTGAGGGAGGGAAGGGGACCAAGCCGGCTGCTCGCGTCGAAGGTGTGCGTCGCCAGAAAGAAGCCAAGCCAGGCAAAAATGCGCCTGGGAGCTTAATTCCGGCCCTGAGCAATCGGGACAGGCCGGCCATGATAATGACACAAAAAAGCATCACGCACGGCAGCCCGGGGAGCGTCGAGTCTATCGCCGCGTTTGCGCCCGGGTGAATCCTGTTGGCTGATAGCACAGTTAAGCCCTTGCTCGCCCTGCCTGACCTTGCCCTATCCTGTCCTGCCCTGCTTTTGCTACGCCAATTGCCTTTTGCCATGTTGCAACACAGAAACCCACGATCACAGACAGGCTAGACTAGAGCCGTTGATACCGTGATGCTCGCTGGCACCAAGCACAGACGTTGGGGGGACAGGATACGGGATTTTGCAAGGGGGGGCCGCATACACAACAATGGTCTCTCGAGATTGTCCGAATACCTAACTGTCCAGCAGCAGCAACAACGTCTGTGTGTTGCTTCCCGCACGAGCCGGCGTTGCCCAATGTGGGTATCGCGGCCAAGGGCGACACATGAATCTGCCAGGGTGCGGTGCGTGCGGTGACGTCCGGATGGTCCCCTCTCTTCCTCGTGGCATTGACTTCATGTGTCCAGGGCATGTCAGTCGAAGGGGAGGGGGCTCCACCTAGGATTCAATGGATGGCGGGGCAAAAGTACAGGCTTCCTAGGGGACTATTGGAAGGAATGGACTATTTGGTGGTTCGAGAACAACAATACTTAATTACTCGCTTCAGATTTTGTCAAAGTGCTTCTCCTAAATTTTTAAATTTTTTAAAAATTTATTTGTGACCTGTCAGAATCACAGACATGACGCCAACGTGGGGTGAATAAAAACACAATTCAAAAAAGTACGAGCAAGCAACCCCATTTTAGGACAGGCACCACTGGCACCAAAAAAAAAAGCATGGTTGACGTGTGGGCCCTTGGGCTCCGGATCGCGGGCGACATCGATGCACAGGGGACCGGGAGCTGGTCCCCGCCGACGGCACAGGGGGGCAGCTGGGAGTTGCATCCCAGCTGGGGCCCCGGCAGCCCGATGGGCCAGACTCGGGGACTAGGGGTTGGTTAGTGGATGGGTGGATTGCGCCCAATTGGAATTTTAATCTATTCCAGACGGCATCGAACGCCCTGTGAGATGACGAGGAAAACTTCCATGCAGCAAATCGTGTGCTGCGCATGGCGACGGGGATCAGACCGGACCCGCCCTGCATATTCGACGACAGGCATTCGGGTTGGGAACCTGAGTCGGGTGTCGTCGTCCCCGTGTGGAAAAGGGTTCTCGCATGGTTTAGTGTGTAGTCTGTACGATACCTGACGAGACAATAGTTAGGCGGAGGATCCGCGCACTGCTAAAGTACCTCAGAGTCAATTATCCCCCACGCCAGCCTGCAGGGCCCGAACACGATAACCGCATTCTCGTGTGGTCGACCGGTCGGTCGGTTCGGTGTAGCGACGGGAACATGTTGGCCCCCAAAGCAGCTTGCATGCATGCCCGCAGGCTGGCTGGCTGTGCTGCAGGTGGGACACATGACAACGTCGTCATCAGCTGCAGGAGGCAGGATCAAAAGCTGGGCGCCCTTTGATTAATCACAAGAAAAGAAAATGGGCAATATAGAATGCAAAAGAAAAGAGAAGCCCGCCAGTCAGTCAGTTAGTCCCCGCCAGAAGCGACGAGACGCGCGCGCCAACCCGCCGTAGCTCCGCGCATAAATAATACGACGACGGCTTCCGCGAATGATCGGCCGGGCCCGCCGTTCGTTCGTCCATCCCACCTCCCGAGTGTGTGTGTGGCAGCAGACCACCAATGCAGACAACGGGAACCGGATTGGACACCAGGGTTCTTGTCCCAGCATGAGTCGTGGTGTCCTCTTTTCGGTCGGCCGTTTGGTAAGGCTGGAAGGGCTGGAAGGGCTGAAGGGGCTGAGAGCGGCACCGAGGCAGACACACACGCGCCCACTTGTCGTCCTGGTTCCCGTTCTGCATTCGTATTCCGAGCCATGCGAGTAGTGTTCCCTGCGGGCCGTCGACGGTGGTACGAGAAAAGGCAGGCCACATGCAATGCGGTGCAAGTATAGCAGCAGCTGGCTTTGCGGGCGTCTTTTGTCGCTGCCGGCCCCGTACCTGCATTCTGATATGCATATTCTAGGCCCTGATTTTTTTTTTCTCCTGTCGCCGTCGTGCTGCAGCAGCGCTGCAACGCTAGTCCTGTCTGCAGTGGAACCGGCTGCACGTACGTACAGTAGCTTGGAAGTTTCGGCCTTCTAGCTTGAGGGGCAGATGACATGCAATTACTACATGCTTGTAAGTGCTTGTGCAATTTCTTTTTTTCTTCCTTCTCCGCTGCGGCCTGCCATAAGCTGACGTTTGTGAAAGTAGACTCCAGGTCGTGGCTGAGACGTGGTTGAGTAGAATTTCGCGGTTGTCACATGGCTAGGCGAACGTGCTAGGCGAGTAGTAGAACATGGCATGCCTGGCGGCATATGTTTGCACTTAGAGGCCGAGGTTGAGACACAGAGCCGCCTCATTGACTTCTTGGTCCCTACTGGGTGAGCTCCGCTTCGGGCAACTAATTGGCAGGCAGGGTTCAGTGAAGAATACCGCGACGCACCGATCTCTGGTTAACTTTTCCCCTGGTGCTTAGCTCTACCAGAGCTGTCGTCACAAGCTGGGCCAAGCCAGCAGTTCGCTTGGTTTTGGCGAGCCCACCTTCGTTTCATACTGTCAAAGGCTATCACTGATAAGATTCCGCGATCGCACGTTGATGTGGCAGGCTCTGTGGCAGGAACCAGCTTCCCTTCCGCTAGTGGTCGGACCCGGTCCCTGAACAACAGTGGCAGAATAATGTAAAAGAGCGACACAATCCGGTGCTCACAAGCAGGCGAAGGCCCCCCAATCGCGTATCGGGGTCCTTCGCGGGCAGCTCCTGGTGCGTGACCGATCGTGTTGGCAGGTCCCCTTGTCTTCCCGTTGTCCCGCTCGCTCGTTCGAGGCTAGCTGCACCATTCACAGGGTGGTAGGAGGGCATGAACGCGATGGTGCGTCCAAGAGGTGTGGTGAGCTGGTGATTGGACATTGGCATGGGGGCCTTTGTTTCGAAGATGGTGAGGCGTGGCTGCGTGGGCGTTGTCCGATGGAACAGCGGCCATCCGAGGTAAGAGGCCGAGACAGACAGGCGGACTGATGTGTGCTCGAGTGATCGAGTGCGTGATGACTGACAGACCGACGCCTGCGATCACGGCGTCCGGCGGGTCCTGCCTGCGCCCTGTGTGTGAGCTGTCTGATGTAATAACTCGCATGATGGCAATTAGGGTCCCATTACCAGCCTGTTGGGATGCGACTGGTGGGTTAACCCCGAGGTTTTGGTAAATGTTTATATTCATTCCACTCTTTCCCACACAAATCGGACATGCCCTCGTACGGTATCTGGCCGGCTTGGGGATGCACCTCAAAATATCGCTCTCTGATACACACTCTCGGCTTGAGACGAGCGGTACCTGACAGCAGCCAGATCTTGTGTAATTTTAGCCCAATAGCAGAGCTGTCGTGGATCACCTCCAATTGGTTTCCACGTCAGTACCACGGTAGCGGCACAATAGACCAACGGAATGCACAGACCGTCCAGATGATCAATGATCAGCGACCCCCTGGCACATGCACAGCACCTGTTGCCGTTTCGACCAGAAATCGAGGGAGCCCCTGCAGAATCGGGTGGTGTGGGCCAGCCATGCCAGGCCGGGCCAGGCCAATTCCATTGCAGCATCGTGCGAAACTCTTTGCTCATCACATAGCGTACATAGCTACCAAGGCCATTAGCATCTAGTGTACCTGGTGGACAAAAGTGATAGATGACAGCAGAGGGCCATTGGCGGATCTTGTCTGCGCCAGTGACCTCAACGGACAGTGATCCCGGACCAACCACCTGGGGAGCTTGGACTGGCTGGCTGGCTGTCTCGTGGGAGTTGGGACCAGCTGGGTGGGGAGCGGGCCGGATTGAAGGATTCGGTTTCTGTTACCCACCCCACCGTAGGCCCCGGCCCAATTCTTGGGTCTCGGGAATTCTTCACCAGTGCGGCATCGTAACATGACCCAAGGGAATGCGACGGGAGATTGCAACTGCCAGGTCAGGTGTTGCGGGCGTCATCGCTATTATACTTTTGGGACCTTGGACGGGTGGAAGAGGACTCTAGAGAGGCGCCGTTGCAACGAGGGCCAGCCTGTGTCTGCGTCTGTGTGGCCGCCACAACAGCCCACCGACCGTGCCGGCCCCCGTCCTGGAAATAGAAGCAGGAGAGGCAGTGAGGCAGGCGGTGCGGTTGTGCTACCACCTGACACTGGCATGGTGTCTGTAATACCAACAGCCTCCAGACTGCCGCGCCAGAGCCTAGAGTCTCAAACACCAGATGAGAGGTCGTGACCCGGACGGGCAGGACAGAGGCGACCGTCGCAGACCAGGCCCAGCAGAGGCTTGAGACCACCAGAGGCCCTAGACGGGACAGCACTAGAGCGGCAGAAGAGGGCGGCGGGCACGGCCGTGGCCGTGATGACATTCCAATACCGGCAGCAAACCCACCCCCATCACGACATGCGCTTGCCCGCTTGTTATTCTCCGCCGGGGCCTTTCCCAGCCTGGTGTCATTCCGCCCGGGTCGCTGGTTCGAGATGGAGAGGCTGGATATTGGAATTCCGGGTTGCAGTGGGGCGCTGTGACGAGTAGTGTGCTGTGTAGTCCCGGCTGCTGCGGCCTGCGTGGTGCCAGGGCTGCGTGCTGCGCGTGCTTGCATAGCAGCTGTCAGGTACCGAGCAGGGCGCCGCTGGTGGCTGCTGCCCAGGCGGGCCGGGCGATTCTCGAGTTGGGGCAGACCAGAGGGGACCGGAGCACATCACAGGCCATCACAGGCCCGCTTGTCTTGGATGACCCCTGCCTGCCACCACCTGCAAGATTTCCATCCCATCACGGCCTGCCGGTTGAGGGGCCGAGAAGACAAGACAGAAGGATACTGAAGACAGAAAGGTGATAGCCTCAGATAGGCCCTGGCTTGCTGGCGCTGCTGGCTGAATAGAGTATATTGGCTGGCTTGATCCGGTGCGATGGTGGCAGCAGCAGCAGCAGCAGCAGAAAGTTGCGAGTCTCGCACGCAACCAACCACCTTGGAAGATACCACAGTACAAGCTGCCTCCCAACTGGGCCCTGGCCCATGCGGCCCCTGCCCCCATCCACCCACTACCTAGGTACCTACTAGCACCCTTGCTCCCCTCCTCTCTCCTTCCCTACCCCTCCCTCCACATCGTTGGCGCGGCCGCAGCGACTCACTGACTCTGCTGCAGATCGGCCTGGTCCATTTCATCTGTCTGGCTGGCTGGTGGTTGCTTGCTGCCGCTGCAGGCTGTACAGCGCCAAAGTCACAAAGTCACAAAGTCACCCAGTACTCCGTAGTCACCTTAGGGCGAAGGAAGCCGACAGTCTCACTGGCCTGGGTTGGTCTGTCTGGTCTGGTATGGCCTCCCATGCACAAAACTGGGCGCCAATCTCTCTCTTCTTGCTCTTTCTTCCTATTTTGTGTGTGTCTCTCTCTTGTGTCTGTCCTACGACTGACTACCTTGCAGCCCCCTTTTCCCCCTGCTGCTCGTGCTCTGGTCCTGATTCTGGTTCTGGTTTCTGCTCTGTCGTATTTCCTGTCCCATCCGATCTTGTACATACATACACACAGCAGGAACCCCATCGTCGCTCCGTCGCTTCGTCGTCTGGGCCGCCTGGCCGTACCGTCTGCCGACCCCCCCGCGCCCATTCCTAAACTATACTTTGCATTGCGCACCCCGTCTTGTCGGATCCTGTCGGCAAAACACAACCCAACCTAACCCAACCCAATCTCGACACACGCGCGCAACGCACACACACACTCTTATTGCCTACTTACCTGACGGGCACCCAAAGTAGTAGACCCTGTTCACCCTGTTCAGGACCTGACCTGCCAGTGCCTACCTGCCAGTACTGCACCTACCTGCACATGCCCTTCGAGGGACCCGCGACACATTGAACTTGCCTTGCCTGCCTCTGCGTGCTGCGCCCCCCTCGCTCACTAAAATTTCCTCGCCTTCTTTTTTCTCGCTTGTCCCCCCCCCCTCCAATACTTTTAAACTCGTCTCCGCCGCTTCGTCACTCGCTCCTTCTCCTCCACCCGCCCGCCTACTCACTGCCACGCCCACTTCCAACCGCAGAACCGCCGATAGCACGGGCCAACGGCGACTCAGTGGGCTCCTCTGACTAACGCGAAGGAGCCGCCGGACAAAGAGGGAGGATCGCATGCCACCATCCTGAATAAAGAAGAAGGCCCCCGACGAGCCCTACCCAAGCCTCATATTCCTCACCACCCGAGGGATTTGAGAAGAAGTCGCTTTGATCTCTTGGTTTTCTACGCCGTCCTGGTCATCGCAACCCTCGGCGCCATCTGCGACTAGAACGACCGACTAGAACAGAACCCACGCATATCCTCCCAGTTCGATACTGGACCTACCTGCTGGGCACGGGCTTTTTCCCCATGACTCTTGCTCTTCTCTACCTGAAGTGACGACATCGCTTTCTTTTTTGGGATCACTCGAAGTCCGCCCAAATTATCCGAACACCAATATCCACCGCCCGATCTTGTTCCCCTCAATCCCGGGGCTGTCCACTGCAGTGTCTTGGATTGCCACCCGACCCGACCGACCGCTGCATAAGTCCTCTCCGCCGCGCTGCTGCTGTCGCCAGGCCTCAACTCGTCGGGCCCCCCTCTATTTGCACCCAACAGGCGCCTGCACCACCGAACTTACCGTCGCACTGACTCACAGCCTCCCGACGGCAAGAGCGTGTGAGCGGACCTGGCGTAACGTCCACTTTTGCTACCCTCAAGATTCATTGGCTCGAGGACCCGTCTTGCCAGTAAAAGACAGTCAAGAGGAGTGAAAGCCAACAGAACGTGGGACGGTCTTCTGTGACTGCACCCGCTCTGAGATACACTCAATCGATCCGGTCACGGAAAGAGGGATATTACGGCGACACCATGAAGGTTCGTACACCCAGACAAGCGATTGCATCTTCCTTTCTCGTATCGTTCTCTGCGCATTTTGAGTCGCCTTGACACTACTACGCCGACGGTCGTCTGGAAATGCTTCACGATATATCGGCGTTGCTCTTCACCCTCGCGCTGCATCACTGCTCGTCACTAAGACTACGCTTCACTCTTGTCGTGCTTCTGCATTTCCGGACCCGAGTCGCATGGCTCGGTCATTCAGGAACGTGCCACTCATGTCGCCGAATAAACAAACTGACATTTTGCGCGCCCTCAAGGCCCTTCGCAGGTCGATCAAGGGAGAGGAGAAGGCGAAGGCCCATGTCTCGATCGGTCCCAAATCCGCTGTCGCGATCGTTCCTCCAAAAAAGGTACGTTCATTGCATTGTAGCCACAAAAGACCCTTGTGTGGCCCTCGACGGCCGTCGCCGACCTGCCTCTGCACTGCACCTGCGCATTCTTGAGCCTTGGGACAATGAGTGAGAGCGGGCCTTGCGAGTGGGTCGTTGGCGTTCGAGTCTCTTCTCCAACCAGCCCCCGCTTTGCGCCCGATTCGCGGCACATTTGCTCCTGGGCCTCGGTGGAGAACCAAATGAAATTACTGACCCCGTTGGTCCTGACAGGTAATTCGAGCGCTTTATGATTACGAAGCCCGGTCCAGTCAAGAACTGAGCTTTTCGCGCGGTGACTTCTTCCATGTTATTGGCCGAGAAAACGACCCCGACTGGTACGAAGCCTGCAATCCCGCCTTACCTGACGCCCGTGGTCTTGTTCCAGTGAGCTTCTTCAAGGCTCTCGGCCGCACAGAACGTGATAGCGCAAGCTCGGACACGAGTCGACCATCGCCTGGCGCCACCAACAACCCCGACCACGATTCCGGGTATGCCGAGACATCTGCCTCGAGCGTAACACCCACTCAAACGCAAAGCCAGAGAAGCTCCAAGATGTCTGCTGCAGGGAAGAATGGGGCCATGGTGTACGGCATAGTGATGTATGACTTCCAGGCCGAACGCGCGGATGAGCTGGAGGCAAAGGCTGGGGAGGCCATCATCGTGATCGCACAATCAAATCCCGAGTGGTTCGTGGCGAAACCAATAGGGCGACTGGGCGGTCCCGGCCTTATCCCAGTCTCCTTTATCGAGATCCGCGATATGGCAACAAACACGCCAGTTCCAAACCCTCAAGATGCAATTAGGAGAGCGGGAATACCGAGGGTTGAGGAATGGAAGAAAATGGCTGCCGAGTACAAGAACAGCAGCATCACGTTGGGCAAGTTCGAGGCAGGAGGACCTCAAGGCCAGCAACAAGCTATGGAACAGGGCATGGAGCGCATGAGCCTTCAGCAGGGTGCTGGTCGCATGAGCCAAGGCGGTGCACAGCAGCCCCAAAGCAACGTGAGTCCTGATACACTGCGCCTCCATCGCAGCAAGTCATTGCTAACCTCGCAACAATCATTAGCGAAACACACAGAGCCAACAACCCCCCATGGCTCAACCCCAGGTCGCAAGCCCTGGGTCACAGTTACACGCTCCTATCTCCGCACGCATCCCTCGCTACTGCTTTGCCGAAGACAAATACTGGTTTGTGATCGAGGCCGCGCTAGAGGATGGTCGACACTGGGAGCTGTCGCGATACTACGAAGACTTTTACGACTTCCAGATTGCACTTTTGACGGAATTCCCGGCGGAGGCAGGAAACACTGGCACTCAGAAGCGGACACTGCCTTACATGCCAGGCCCTGTCAACTACGTCACCGATGCTATTACCGAGGGCAGACTCCACAATCTGGATGCGTATGTGAAGAATCTCCTGAGCCAGCCACCATACATCTCCAGGTGCAACCTGGTCAAACAGTTCTTCGCGCCCAGGGAGGGAGACTACGAGATTGACCCGACTTCGACGGGCGAGGAAGACTACCGACTATCAGGAGGCTCCCACCAGTCCTCACAGGGTGACGGAATATCACAGCAGTCATCCAAGAACAACCTCAATGGAAATGGGTACGGAGCACCGGGCTCACGAGGACCCAACGGCGTCCCACGACAGTCGTCATCCCTGTCCCAACCGTCTCAGACTTCGCTTTCTCCTGGCCTGAACCAGCAAGCAGCAGCGATGAAAATCAAGCTTAGCTTCAACGGAGATCTCATTGCCATTCGGGTACCGACCGATATCCAATTCCGAGACCTTTACGAGAAGATCCGTGACAGGCTCAAGATCCCGGCAGGAGACCCTATTGATATTGCCTACAAGGATGAGAGCACACAGGACAAGATCCCGATGATCAGCAACAATGACTTGGACGTTGCGTTGGAGCGCAACGAGAAGCTGCTGATATATGTGGACCAAGTCTGAAGCGCTCCGCAAACACTTCCAAACCCTCGATAATCCGACCCGATTTTGAGGAAGGCTCTGCACCCGGACTCCATGGTCGCTTAGCACCTCGACATGGTGTTTTGACAGATACTCTCATGCAACCAAACTATTCGCTTATATTGCGGATCCGGAATGCTATCCGGAATAAGTGTCCACGGGGAGGTGCGACAAGTGTTTTGTCATTTCTGCTGTACCACAAACTCTGGACGGGTATATTGCTTAGTAGCTGGGATCCCAGTGCACCCACGGTCGTTAAAAACTGTCGGCAAACTTTTTTTCGCACACCTGCGACCAAATGCCCAAGGGAACCCAGCATTCGGTCTCTTATTCACCGTTACATAAAATCTGTCACCTTATGTCGACGATGCGCAAGCAACTCATGATGATGGAATATGTCTATATGGGAGCTTTTCCAGTTGGTGGAAAAGCAACGGCGTTCAGGGCTGGCTCTGTCTTTGGTCAACCTTTTTTCTTCGATTCTATGAGATATCTAGGCCCTCGGTCCTTCATTTTTTTTGTTGTTTCTTTTGCTCGGTTTTCTCACGCTCAGTCCCTTATTATTACCCACTTTGATTTTTTCGATGCTCCAGCGGTGGCCACATGGGCGTGATTGGAGGAAGCAGGGAGACAGGTGCTCGTTTGGAGGGGACAGAAGATACCAGTTGGTCGGTCTACGAGGCTCACGCTTCACCGTGAACAAAATTGGATCGGGGGGTATGTGTGTTTGGGAGGCAAGCAGGAGGGGTTGCAGTGCTGTTGCGTGGACCGACCGACAGATGCTTAAGCTCGACTTGCAAATATGCGGATGGCAAGGGGAGGAAGGTCAACAACATTGATTCTGGTTCTGAGGAGCCCGGTTCGTGGCGCTGGAGACCGTAGTAGCCCCCCCGCGAGAAAGCTTTAGTCGTTGAGAAGGAAATGAACAGAGAGAGTGATGGACAGAAGACCACAAAAACAACTTTTGCTCGTGTCCAAGTAATCACATGTGAAACATCAAATCCCAAAGTATGAGCAAGATCGAGATCGAGATTTGGTGAACTAACCTGCGCGGAGAGATCGTACGAATTGTTTACTACGTTTGTAGAATATCGGACGCGCTCATTCCTATATGCTGGTGAGACGAAGCCAATCATGTTAGTACAACGTTGTCTTAACTCGTGTCCAACATTCCAGTCACCTGTGCTCCCGTCAAGAGAGCTAGCTAGAGCTTTGATCGTAAATATTGTGAATTCATGTTTATTTTCAAGTCATGCCTCTCTCTTCCTGCTGGCGGAGCAACAACCAAAATAAATGCCCCCCGACAAATCTCCATTTGCCTACCTGCCTGCCAGCCTGTGTCAGATAAAGGATCCCCCCCGCCCATTCCCGAAGACGTTGGTTGGCTTGGTGTAGTTCGTCATAAGTGAAGAGCAACGAGGCTTGATGAAAACCAGGTGGTGTAATATGTACAGTGATTGAATGGATATCTTGTTTTGGACTGGGCTGCGTGGTGGTGATCAAGCGCTGGTAGTAAGTCACACCTAGTCCAGCACAGCCGTCTCTGTCTGCTGTTCTCGCTTCTTGCCCTCAAGGTTTTGTGGCCCTCTTTCCCCTAAGCCGCCGTGGACAAATGGGCCCGAACATATGTACGTCGGGAGTCGGTCCGTATCCACATGTGTGTGTATGGTGTCTGTCGTGAGCAACTGCCCCCCACCCCAAGTCTTTCCGAAAGCAGATAAAACGCACATCAAAACGCTTTCAATCGCATGCCAAAGGTCCCTCAGACGACAACGTGCGTGGCCATATGCTCCACAGCCTCCTTAATAGTCCGCAGCATGCGCTGGTTGATGCAGAAGGGGCAGCGCATAGGCCGGTCCGTCGTCGAGATGGGCCCGTTGGATGGTATGGGCGTCAAGTTAAGATCGTCCGCACCACCGCCGCCACCACCGCCCACAGAGTACCGCGGCTGTGCCAGCACCGAGGACGACGAGCCGCCCACAGGCGTCCCGTTCGGGGTCCCGCCGCCCCCGTTCCCGCCGGAACCACCACCGCCCACTCCAACGCCAACGGGCTGCGCGACCCCGTTCCTAACCGGCGTCGCGAGCGCCGCGCCGGCGGCCTGCTGCGCGTACGACTGGCTGGCGCCCATCCCTGAGAGTGGCGGGGGCGGGGGAGGCGGTTGCTGTTGTTGTGTGTGCTGTGACACCGGCGGTGGAGCCTGCAGGCCCCTTTCCGCCATCTCGCGCTCCTCCCTCGCGGCTGCTGCCTCTGCCTCCGCGTCGGCCTCCTCCTGCTGCAGGGCGTGCAGGGCGTTCTGCAGGACGATCTCCGGGTCCTCCTCGGCGTAGGCGTCGCCGGGCCCTCCCGCGCCGTGGTGATGGTGGGCGCCGCCGGCACTGCCCGGCGGAGGAGGGTGGTGGTGGCCCAAGCCGGCGTTGCCGTTACCCCCGGGGTTGGTGTCGAGCACCCCTCCGTGGTTAGGCTGGCCGTTGTGGTTGAGCCCCGGGTTCTCGAGCCTGCGGACGGCCTCGTCCCTGACGCGGGCGCAGGTGGCCAGCGAGGGCTCGACGCCGACGATGCGCTGGACCGAGTCGCGGATGGCGGCGGGGCTGGTGTCTGGCCCGACGGACATGAAGCGCGGGATGGCGTCGACGAGGTAGGGGATGTCGTCCTGGGGCGGGGGCGCGGTGCCATGCCTGCGCTGGCGGCGGATCAGCAGCCCGTAGCGCTTCTTGAAGCGGTGGATCCAGCCCGGGCTGAACTCTGGTGGCTGCTCGTCCTTGTAGCGCGGCAGCTGCTGGAAGATGGACTTTGCCTTGTCGGCCAGCTCCTCGTTGGTGGGCTGGCGCCCGCTGCTGACCATGCTGTGGTGCCACATGAGCACCAGCTTCTCGACGTCGGGCCAGTTGCCGAAGCGCAGGCGCGACCCGGACAGCTGGGGGTCGCCGTCGAGGCGGGCATACTTGGGCGACAGCGAGTGCGAGACGGTGGACTGGCTGATGGTGTTGCCATACTGGCTGGCGAACCACTCGATGCAGGCCTTGTGCGAAGGGCGCACCGTCTGCGAGTTGGCCCAGCGCCGCAGCGCCCGCCGCTGGTCCAGCGACAGCGAGTGACGCTCCTTTTGTGACGACGGCGTGGCGGTCAGGGCATCCGAGGGCGAGGCGTCCATGGCGCTCGACACAGACGACGTGGCCGGCGCCGTGGCCGTGGCCGTGGCCGTCGGAGCCGACATGGTTCCAGTTTTTTTTTATGTAGTCGAATACGGCCCTTGTGGTTTACATACGATGCTTAAATGCGTTGTCGAGGCGTCTCGAGGCGAGGCCGTCCTTGCGACATGCAATCGATGCAACGGATGCAATTTGCGATGAAGTGGAGACAAAGCAAAATGGCTTAAAGAGGTGGTTGGCCTTGCTACAATCGGGCAGGCTTGCCCAACTGCGGGGTTGGCGAGTCAAAAGGGGCGGGCACAAGCTTGACCCCAAGGTTTACATAAGCGACTTGCTGGCAGAAGCGTGTGCTCGAGTGCCCCTGGCTGGCATACACCACGAGGACTCGAGGGCAGATAGACAAGGAAGGCAGACAAAGTAAGCCTCGAATCCAAAATGTTCACCGTCAAGAGGCATGGGAAGTGACTTATTGGAAAGAATATTTTCATTTGGGGAATTAAAAATACAAACGACCACAACGCCTTCGCATGAACGCCCTTCCCTTGGGCAAGACATCATCGTGCCGCCCAGGAATCTACTTGCCCTTATTTACCCCCTGAACATCAAAATGGTATCTCGAAATGAGGACCCTAGCCACCCAGCTGATTTCCAAACACACGCACACAGAACGCCTTCCATCAAAATTCAACAACCAAGTGCAGAATTATCAATGCCGTTGCTCCCACTTCCGCTCTCCCGCAACAGCCTCCAGCTCAGCCGGGCATATCGACGGTTAGGCGGAACTGGAAAAGGAGGTCAGGACGTCGAGTTCGGAACTCCACTGGCATGATTGGATATCGAGGCACAATCCGCAATGTCGACAGCCGTGCTTGCCAACTCAGTCGCACACGCTCTGCGCAGCGCCTTCTTCGTTGGTCACCCGTCTGGACTGCACGGCGCGTCAAGATCGGCCGGGGTTCGGTCAAACGTGGGCTGGTTGGTAGATGGGCAGATAGGTGATGCTAGTTTTGGGACGGGAAATGCGGCAAGAGATGAAATGCGACCACGGCAACAAAGTGTATGCCATGCGTGCCACGCTATGCAGGCTGCACCATGAGACACTTGGGTAACAATGAACAGAACGAAAGATAAAGCCAGAATCATATCTGGCCTTTGATGTCAACCCGGCGGAATGCCTGGGCTCTTGCTGCATCGAAGTGGCCTTTGGCTTTGCCCGGCTGGAAGTAGACGACCGAATCACGTTCCTCGAGGAGACCCCCAGCATCGTGTTCGAGAAGGAACTTGACCGCATCGCCGTCGGCATCAAAGCCGAGCTCCTCGGTGATGAAACGAAGAGGAACATCTGTCTTGTAACTGTGCCGAGAAAAGTAGGTCAGCATTGTGCGCTCAAAGCCGGCTGGAGGACGGAGGGTGGCAACTTACGCTTTGCACATGTTGCACAGTGCAGCAAGGCGCTCACGACCGACAAACATGTCCATAAGGTACGCGCCCATCTTGATGTGAGTAGGGTCAACGTAAAGCTGGAAGAAACGATGATAGTTGCCTAGGGCCAGGGCCGAACGAACATCCAGCGCATGCTTGATGGCGGGCTCCGATTTCTCTGCTGTGGTTAGATCCGCCAGGGCATCATTAAGGTCCGAGCGGTTGGCGGTGTGGATGAAATACAAAATACGGTACGCTTTGAACTCATCGGGATGGCCCTTCAGGCCCAGCTTGTACAGTGCCATCAGCTGGGTCTGGCACTGATTATACTCACCAAGGTCGGCCATCTCCAATGCGATCCGGGCATGAATCTCGTAGACCTCGACAGTGAAGTCGTTCTTGATCCGTTGCACGGTAAGGTCTTGACGCAAGGACTTGAACTGGTTGCAGATGTAGTTGTAATCCCTGTCCTTTTTCCACTTCTTCTTGAGGAGATCCAGGGTCTGGTGCAACACTCTCTCTGGGCGGACGGCTTCAGGTTTTGGTGGGGCGGTCAAACGCAAATAGCCCTTCTCCAGTTTCTCGCATGTTCCGATTACGGGTCCGGCAGGAGGTTCAGGCGTGGGAGATCTCTGGGGTGACGGCTGGGGAGCACCAAAGCGCTCGGCACGTTTTTGTCGCTTCTCGTTGGCCTTTGTGTACTTACTCTTGGCCAACGGCAGGTCCATGATTTGACGCCGATCATCGGCGGCATAGCTGATACGATTCTCGAGTTTACGTTCCCGTGGGGCAAGGGTGACCGGGCTGCTGTCATAGTCTCTGTCCCCCTCGAATGACTTTCGCTTCCTGGCCGAGCCGGGACTGCTGCCTGGGGCAGGTTTTTGTAACTCTAGCAACTTGTTGCGCTCTTGCACGACCAATTCCTGGGGCAGAGGCATGTTGTCCCAGTCCACGGTGTTCAGTTTGCCCGAGTCGGTGGCGCCAGAAATGACTTCTCTCAACTTCTGTTCCATTTCGGTCCTTGAAACCGAGGGATTCAAGCTCTCGGGTTTGAACGAGCGCTGGACATAAAGGCGAACTGACATGGGCCACTCGATCTTCTTCTTGGCGGGCTCGGGTTGATTAGCTGGGGGCGGAGGGGGCACCTGTGATGCACCGTACGGAGATGGTGGAACAGGAGCACCAGGATAGACTGGTGGAGGGACGGAATATGGCTGACTGAAGTTCTGACGAACTTGGACCTGGGTGTATGCAGCTGTCACAAAAGTTAGCGACCTCGTCAAAGACTACCGAAGGTTGATGGTCACTTACGGTTTGGGTAGGCATAGGGTCCAGGAGGCGGAGGGGGGACCGCTCCCTGGGTGCCGGGCGCTGCTGCCCAGCCCATCATGTTGGCTGACATGTTCGGCGACGCGTCAATTTCGTGGGGCCGGGGATAGATTCGCAAAGATGACAAATAAGGGCTGTTAAGATCAGTAAGTGCTCGTCCAAAGGTGCGGACGTCGTCGCTCGTTGGTAGTGGTGATGGCGACGATGATGTGGTTGAGTTGTGATGGCGACGAAGGCGGATGTTGTCTCAAATGAGAAGTCGAGGAAAGCGGTGGGAGGCGAGGGAGGGACGGGGGCGGGCAGGAAAGTGCATTTGTGAGATTTGGCCTGCCGTGCACGGCGCTAGTGGGACGGGGTGGCTTACCTAATTAAAAACAATTTGCCGTTTCTCTCCCCGTTTGGGCTCTAAGCCGGCTAGGTGCATCTAGCCTGACATCATCTGATTGCTGGATACCGCACGTCTTGTTTGTCTGGACAAAGCCAGGACGGCCAGGTAGCCTTTCAGTGTCCCTCTCTTCATTTCACATTTGGGATCGTCTCCCAGAACAGATATGACGAATGTTTTTAAAGCAGCTAGACCTCACAACAGCCCTCCGGCCAGCCTATCTCCCAGACGAAGTTCTTCTCTTTGTCCAAGATAACGTGGGGTTGTACGAGGGGTTAGTTGATGCATCCATGTGCCATCCATCATTGGCTTGCGCCGCCCCTGCTTTTGCTGCCCATCAGACTCCGTCTCCTCGACGCTGCTGTTGTCTTTGATCGCTGTCGAGTGGTGATATGTAGACGCTAACCGTCGCACATCGCTGCAGGAAGTACAAGCTACAGAACCACCAGAATGGACAGGTCTATTTGACGTCGCATCGCATCTGCTATGTAGATAAGGCCGATCCCCGGAAGAACTCGGTCGCCTTGGACCTCAAGGACGTCGAGCGATATGAATACTACGTAAGGACAAGCCCGCATGCCATGACAGGAGCTGTCCGGTCACCTTGCTGAGAACATGTGCTACAGGCTGGCTTTCTCAAATCCTCGGCCAAGGTCACCTTGATCCCCAAGCCTAGAAAACGCTCCTCGTTGCAATCTAGATCATCCCCAGCTACAGGGACTGGCTCCCCAAGGGACAACACCTCCTCTCCAGTCCCGCGATCAGACAGCCCTCTGAGGCCAGCACCTGTCGATCCGTCCCCTGCGAGCTCGGCAACATGGGTCTGCACCATCTGCAGTTTCTCGAATCCGGTGCCTTCAAACTTCGACCCAGCCACGGCCAGTGCTCTGACTCCTCTCCCGCCTTGCCTGGCATGTGGGATCAAGCCGGCGTTGACACACGTGCTAAAGGCAGCCATAAACAATGCGACGAGCAGGCAGGCGGTAGTGTCGCCCTTGCCGATGCGTCCTCGGGGCGCGTCGGCAGGAAATGGGCTAGTCGCAGGGAACGAATCGCCTGCGGCGCGCGACAGCCCTCCCAAGACATCTGACCCGGACGCCTCCTTTCAGTGTCCTCGGTGCACCTTCCTGAACCACCCGTCTCTACTGTCATGTGAGATGTGCGGCGGACCACTGATCTCGCACGACGTTCCGACAGAGTTGAGCCAGCCGGCTCAGCCGTCACAGCCCCAGGACAGGACTGATTCCCCAGGCCCTATCCTCAGCTATGGCGCACTGCCTGGTATGGAGAACCCTGAGAGCATCAAGCTCTCCTTCCGGGCCGGCGGCGACAAGATTCTGTACGAACGGCTCAAGGGCGCCATCACTCAGCGCAAGTGGCTCCTTCAAGGCGCACCCCGTGTCCCTAATCAGAATCCGCTCGCAGTGGACGGCAACTCTGGTGATGGGTCCACGCGCGAGCAAGTTAGGAAGAAGACGGTAGGCATTGCCGGACTCGAGCAGCGCGGGCTCGACATGCGGAAGAACAACGAGCTCGTCATCGGCACTGCTTTTGAGGATCTAGAGGCTTTGATGGCATCTGCCAAGGAGATCGTCGCCCTAGCCGAGAGCTTCTCCAAGCAGGGCAACGGGGGCCCTGGCTCGTCCGAGGCGAACGCGCTGCTGGCCGAGTCAGCAAGTCAGCTGGGTTTGGTGACGACGAAAGACATCGTCGGCGGCGGGAGCAGCAATGAGTCGCTGTATCTGTCTGAGCTGGCGCGAAACCTGGCAGAATTCTTGACGGACGATGCGAGGGGCGTGCTTAGGAAAGCGGGAGGCATCATCAGCCTGGTGGACCTATGGGCCGTGTTCAACCGGGCCCGGGGCGGGGTGGAGCTGGTCAGCCCCATGGACTTTGAGAAGGCGGCGCGGCTGTGGGAGAAGCTGAAGCTGCCCGTACGACTGAGGACCTTCAAGAGCGGCGTCATGGTGGTGCAGAGCATGGATAGGACGGACGAGATGACCATCAAGACCCTGCTCGCTTGGATGCGGGACCTACACGACATCCCGCCCGAGAGAGAGGTTCCTTGGGATTGGCAGGAGTTTGGCCGGGGCGTCACGGCGCGGGACGCGGCGGACAGGTTTGGCTGGAGCATCGGCGTTGCCGAGGAAGAGCTGGAGATGGCGGAGGAGCGAGGAGTGCTCTGTCGCGAGGAGGGAATCGAGGGTCTCAAGTTTTGGGAGAACTTCATCGATACTGGGGAGGGTCGCCTGCGAAAACGCACGGAGGCACAGGAAGCGGAGGCGAAGATTTACAAGGCGTTAAGGGAGAGCGGATTTTTGTGAATTAAGCAGCATGAAAGATAGATGGCCATGAACAAGACCGATCAACTCGGCCGCTCAAATATCATAAATCCGCAGGCGCCCTGGCCGAGGGCCCCTGATGCATTTCCATGTCTATCGTCATCTAATCTATCGTCTAGTGGTCTATACTTGCACAGATCATGTAGATGAGATCATCTGTCCATGGGTATCGAAGGGAAAGGAATTGAAACAAACAAATCCATGCCTGAACGCCATGCCGAAAGTTCATGCGCCTATTGTGCAAATATGAGGAAGCATCATCACGCACACTATCAACAATCCTCCACACAACAGAATGCCTAGTATGTGTCTACACTCTTTCGAGTGCACGGGGAAGAAGAAAGACTCAGAGCTTCTCCATGAGGCTACGGCGCACCTTGGAGTTTACGACGCCGCCAATACCATACGCAGGAATAATCCGGCACAGCCTGGCGACGACGCTGATGCCCCAGTTCTTGTAGACCTGAGCCCACCGCTCGCCAGGGCTCGGCAGGCCGGACCTCTCGCACCGGGGCCTGTTGTACAGGTCCAGACCCAGCAGGTGCACAGGCGTGGAGAAGATCTGGACGAACGCGGGCGCCACGAACTGCACGACGGTCTGGCCGCTGACCTGCCTCGAGAGGGACTCGCCCAGCGCGGCGTGGACGGTCGGCCCCAGCATCATGGGCATGTTGAAGCTGGCGAAGATGGTCAGGCAGTCGCGCATGGTGAACAGCGCGTACGAGGCGGCGGGGACGGCGCGGGCGGCCATGCCCGAGGGGCCGAACATGCGCGCGTACACCTGGTCCTTGTAGACGCCCAGCCCGATGTTGGAGGCGGACGACAGGGCGAACTTGGCCGTGCCCGAGGTGACGAGCGTGGCGGGCTTGTTCTTGGTGGTCGAGTAGACCGTGTCCACCGTGTTGGCGGAGAGGTAGGTGCCGCCGTAGGCCATGAAGATGAGGGCGACGGGCTTGGAGAGGAGCATGGCGTGCGGGCGCAGGACGAGCTGCCGCAGCGAGGACTTGACCGAGTCGAGGAGCGTGGCGCGGCCGGACGCGTTCTCCATTATGGATCTGCACATGGGACAAAGACAACACCCTCGTCAGTGGCCTGATCTTTCGGCGATAGGGGGGAATTCATGAAGGGGGAACGGGGAGTTTCGGGGAAACAGTGGGGGTGTTCAGTCCGTGACTTACCGGTCGATGATGGAGATCAGGGGCGCAACGAGACCGGCGGCGCAGGACGCGCTCGCGATGTCTGCTGCCCACCTGAGTGCGAGGTTTTTCGTGTTCCACTTGTTCTTCTCGACCGCGGGTGCCACGTCTTTCCTCTCGAGCTGCTGAGGCTTCTTGGTCGCGAGCGAGATGTGCTGCGGTGCCTCGAGCCTCATCTGGCCGGCCGGTTCGCCCGGCTTGCCGCCATTGTCTCGGTCAGCCATGGTGTCGATCTTCTGGGGGCTTCAGGAATGTGGGCAAAGTCCCGTTCCCAGGCGTCTTCCTGCTACAGACGAAAGCTGAGCAGCATCCAAAGACACGGCAAGGTGAGAAAACGAGAGGGGTTTGCTTTCTCTGCAGAGGAACGAGGAAAAAGCAAGAGAAAGGAACTGCTTGTGCTTCACTTGACGTGCTCTGTCTTCTCGTCCATGCTGCGCCAGGTCTTCCCCAGGGAATTCAGGAAAGGGTGGTTTGGGGCAGATGAATTATACGAAAAGCAGACGGGTCAAGGAAGAAGGCCGAGGGTAGCCAGCTCTTGCAGGGTGAATGACTAGTTTCCGCGAAGACAAAAGTACGGATGGCCTCATCGTCAGTCGGTCGAGCTGTGCCCGACTCCCTTGTGAAATTTCGAATACCCTGCGCTGTTGGTGTCACTTGCGGCCGCCCGAGATCGGCCGGCGATAAGACCCCAAGTGGTCCACCTGGGCAGTAGTCCCGGCGCCCTTGTGGCCCTGACAGGCACCCTGAGAATGCGGGCGGCCCACTGCGGTCTGGAGAGAGGATGGATCTTCAGGGTGCAGCCAGAACTTCCCAGTCAGCCCGTTTTGCTCGTCAGCCATTCGCTCGTGTGCGCCTTCCTGCATGGCCGCCAATTCCACAATTCAAGTGATAAACAGATGGAGGCCGAGTCTAACCCGTGGGGGACTTGCTTGTGTGCCTGGGGCTTTACTTAATGCATTGACTTTCAGCTTTCTTCCTTACTCAAACTTACCCAACAGCTAAATAAGCTCTGGCGGGCATTTGCTAAGCCGAGCTCTGCGCAATGACACTTTTCCTCCCGTTGCGCAACGGTTATTTGTAGGGCCAATGACATGTCACATATGACCGTGAACGGGGTGTGTGGATGCCCATTTCGGTATGAGTCAATTGTCGGTCGAATCCACGCAATTACTGTTTTCACGAGGTATCACATAACAAATTTCGAGAATGGTTTCTCAGAAAGGCAACTCCTTAGACTCCATTCGCCGTCGCTAGTCGTGCATGGTATCGATCGAGACGCGCAAAACAAAAACGTCGTGGTGTCCTCACTTCAGGACTGCCCAGTGGGCCACTTCCTTTCTTTTCTCTCCGTTCTCCTCCCAAGCCTAGACACTGGCCAGGAGCTCCTCTGCCTTCGCCAGCGTGCCGCTGGTCATCTCGTCCACCGCCTCCCAGTCGTTGGCAGCGGCAGCAGCCCAGAGCTCACGCAGCAGGTCCCGCTTCTCCTCCTCGGCCATGACGGCGTCGAGGGAGAAGTCCCACAGGTTGGGCAGGACGACGCCCGCCGCGCCCGCCGAGGCGTTGGTGAGCTCCGGGAAGAGCTTCGAGAGGTAGCCCTCGGGGCTACAGGCCTTCTGTTGTTGCGAAAAAGTTTTCGCGTTAGCAATCGTATTCGGTGGGACCAACAGAGGGCGGAAGTATGTTGATGTGGGTATCAGGGCAAGTGCCCATGCCAGGCGTGAATGTGGATTGTTTACTTACCTCGTCAAACTCTCCTACGTCCTTGCCGGGAAAGGCAGCAAGGTCGACGGCCTTGCCGAGCGCGAACATGACGCCGACGGCGCCGACGAAGGGACGCAGCTCGGCGGCGGTGGCGAACCTGGTGCCCTCCACCTCCTTGGCCTTGGCCGCCAGCTCGGCCTGCACCTTGGTCCAGCGCTCGCGGAAGACGCCGAACTTGTCGTTGTACTCGCTCTTGGCGAGCACGAGGGCCTCGAGCTCCTCGCCCAGGCCGGCGAGGCCCTCCGTGCCGCTGACGCCCGGCACCTTGGCTGGGGCAGAAGCAGGCGCAGCGGGGGTGGCAGCAGCAGCGGCGGCAGTGCTGGCGGGGGTCTCGATGGTCTCCTTGGTGTTCTCCTCGATGTTGTTGTAGGTCACAACACGGGGGCCGAGACAGGTGGTGCGTCCCTTGCTGGCGAGCTTCTTGTCGTTGGGGTCGGCGTTTGGGATCGGCCAGTTGACTGGGTGCCTGTTAATCACCCTGCTACGGCACGCCCAATTGATGTGTTCTGGAGCATCCCGAAACGTGATGGATGGGGCAGGGGAGCATGAGAGAAGAAGAGATTGACTTACAGTCGTTGCGCTGAACGACGCGCGCAGGAGGGGGTGGGTCCATGGTGTTTGTTTTGGCCCTGAGGTCTCGACCGATTTGCAGGTGGATGTGAGGAAAGTCGGTGATTCCGTATTGGTACCGGCGCTCGAGGTTGTCGAGGGCAGGGTGGGCAGCAGAAGGGAAGACAATGCGATCAGTGATCGCAGGAATGGTGCGAGGGTTCTGGGGTGGCTGGCTGCCTTGGTTTGCAGGTCCAGCAAGATCACCAAGAGTGATGGTGCGATCAGAGGACGCTGAGGAGGAGGAAAGAAGAGGAAGATTTCCCTGTGTGATAGTGCGGTTGCTACTATCACTGCTCGAAGGGGAGGCTGGGCGAGTATCATCAACTTGCTGCTCTCCAGACTGCACAATTGTGTCTCGAGGGTCGATTGTCTCGATCAACAAAGATGCTGGCGGCGAGCTGGGAGGGGAGTTGGTGGAAGACGAGGGGGACGCCATTTTGAAAGTCAATATCTCTCTTATCGAAGAAAGAGGGGTGCTTAGTCGGCAGCGCTGGAATTCGAGGCGCGTGATTCGCCGATGAGGTTGACGATGCTCTGTCCTTGGCGTTGAGGTTTGCAGGCAGCTGCAAACTCAGACGGGGGTGGCCAAAGACACAGCTGCACCAGGCCCCTTCCACCCAGTCTCGCTCACAGCCAGCTTGCCCCCCAAGGACACTGGACGAATCACCGCTGCAAGCTCTATGTATTTATTGTCAGTATTCCCAACATTGTGCCTCAGGCTGTAGGATTACTTTGTATGCCAGGCAAGCCTAATACACTATAAAGAGAATATTGCTTCGAGAGGAGAAGTATCTCTATGCACAGGGAAGGAGTATAGTAATAAATACATGGCTTGATGTACTTTCGATCATTGACAATTGAGGAGCACATCATGACATACCAAAAGTGAGCTACTCACACCGCGACAGGCCCAACCGTCACGAGCTCCCTCCGTTTCCGCTCCATCTCTTGTTCCTCCTGGGCCACTTGCCTCTGCTTCTTCCGCCTGCTAGTCTGCAAGTCCGCAAATCTGCCCCTGGCACCGTGCTTGATCTTGGTGATCATGTCGGCGGCCTTGCCCTTGGTGATGCCATCCGCCGTGAGCTTGTCACCCTCGGCCCTGACCTTGTTCAGGAACTTGAGCTGGCCCTCGGTCGGCGGACCGTCCCGCCATCGCTGCTTGCGCGATATCATGACGTGCAGGAAGTGCCTCTGCGCGTAGTTGTCGGCGCCATGCACGGCGTCGGTGAAGCTCGCTGCCTTCAGGAGCTCGTGCGGCGGCGCATAGGGTGCCTTGGACATGCCGGCGGGTAGGGCGCGGACGAGGAAGGCTCTCCAGAAGACGGTGTCCACGTCTCGGGGGTCATCCTTCACTATTCTCAGATAGGACCCGGAGTTGCTGGTCAGTACGAACTTGTCTGGCCCTACTTGCACCCAGGCGTACTGGCTGATGGCGTGGATGTGCCTCTCGCCAGAGGTATCGGAGATCAGGTCGAATACGGAGTCATACTCTGTAAATGTGATCTTCTGGGGAACGCCCGACGATACTGTAGGGGCCGCATTATCGTAAGCTTGATCTTGTCTGCTCCTCTCGGCCTCTTTCCGCTCTTTTGTGCTCTTCATGTCATCAACAGTCGCGCCGTCAACCAGCTCGCCGGGATCCAGACCGAACAGCGTCGGAACCGTAACAATTCCCGTCTCGAGACTCGCAACCATGTCCATGACGTGGCAATTCTCCTTCCCCTTGTGCAGTCTCATGCCTCGGCCTATCATCTGGACGAGGAGGTTGCGTGACCGCGTGGGCCGAGCGAGGATCACACAGTCGATGTTGGGAATATCCGTGCCTTCAGTAAAGACGCCGCAATTCAGAAGCACGGGGAATTCGCCTTGTTTGAAAGCATCGAGGATCTCACCCCGCTTGACCTTGTGTGTGTCGCCGGTGACGAATCGAGCATCCAGGCCGTACTGTCTGAATTTCTGGGTGAGCCCAGCGACGTGAGCCAGATCCACGCAGAACACCAAAGTCGACTTGCGGTCGCCTGCCTTGGCAAGCCAGCTCCTGACAGTGACATCGTTGACCTGGTCCGTGTTGACGGCGCTTGAGAGCTCAGATGTGACAAAGTCCCCGCCGCCGGCTTGCTTCTTCACCTTTGAGATGTCGGCGGTGGACTTGACGGTAGTGAACATGACGCCGGACAGCCACTTCTCGTCTATCATGTCAACATAGTCCTTGTGGTAGACGATCTCGTCGATCGCGGAACCAAGCCTCAGCCCATCGAATCGAGAGAAAGTTGCGGACACGCCGACCAGGTTTGGCGAGTCCGTCTTCTTGGTCGAGAGCCCGAAGTGCTCGAGAACCTTCATGTAGCCTGGGGCCACGATGTGGTGAGCCTCATCGACAAGTATGAGCTTGAAGTTCTTTGGGTTGTATTTCTCGAGCCTTTCTTCCCTCTGGAGACTCATCACACTGGCAATAGTGATGTCGGCCACTCCACTGGCATGAGACTTGGCCATGTCGATCTCGACAGTCTTGTCCGGGTATGCGCCGACGCAGTGTCTAGCAGCTTGCTCCACGAGTTCCCGCCGGTGGGCCAGAATAAGCGTCTGGGTGGCTCTTTCTGAAGGAGGCTCAATGTGTTGAATGAGTTGTGTGAAGATTACCTGATATATAGTTAGCCATTTGACCAAATACGGTAAATGAGACGAATAGTGAGCCTGTTAGAGACAGAAAGTGACAGCGTTCCTCAACTAAAGTATTGCAGGACACTCACAGTTTTGCCTCCTCCAGTGGCAAGTGATATGCCGACCCTCTTGTGCCCATTCTTGAGAGCCGATACGACCGACTGTATGCATTCCAGCTGGTAATCTCGAAGCTGCAATGCCTGAGTCGCATGACTTCTCGAGCACCTGGATGAGATTCTCGGACCACGAAGGACAACCCGAGGGGCAGCGCGGAGCATCCTCCGTGGCCGGGGTATTATGAACAGTGTTGTTGAAGCCCTGAAGCCTCTCAACACTGGTTGCAGCATGATGTGCTCAGCCTTGCCGGTTGATGGACGTCAGGGAAAAGCTATAAGGCTGAGGAGATGACCAGCCGAATGGACAAGGCGGCTGCATCATGCCCCCACAAAGTCCAGGGGTACACCCCTGATCCCAGATTCAGGTGCGGGTCGCGCTAAAGCATCTACCCCTGCAATTGAAGTCTAAGCTCTGTAAAACTTTCCCTCAACACCACCAGGTGAGAGGGAATGGAGGCAACTTTTTCCTTGAAATTTTGTGATGTTACCCGACCAGATGCTGAGAGTCGGGCGATTATCGGTATGTGCTTGGATCGACCATCGATAGCGTGATCTCAGTCGCGCGCCACTTATTGATGGACTCGCAAACACAAAATGTCGTTTTCTGGGCACATGAGAGACCATGCCGAAATGGATGCTCTTCAGCTCAACGGCGGAAAGTCGCGCAGCTCCAGAAGTGGCGAAGGTCACGAGCGGAGCACCTCAAAACGGAAGAAACGCCACAAGAAGGACCGTGCTCGTGCACACAGAAGCACCCGTACGGACGACCATGACCACCGTGAACCAGAGGATCATGCTGCCGAGATGGGTGGACACTCTGACGGTCGAAGCCAGGAGCTGGGCAAATCTTCAGATCGCCAGGACGAACGCACCAGTATGGAGGTGGACCGAGACACTGGTTCGGACGGTGGCGCTGCTCTGAACAGCAAACCTGACTCACCTCGCGGACGTCAGCCCTCAGAAATTTCCGACGGCCCTGGGAAGGGAGACACTGCTGTCCATGAAGATGAATCAGAGGAGTTCGACCGAAGAGACACTTCTGACAGTGAAGAACTCTTGCCTGCACATCATCAGCCTCCTCCATCCCACCAAGTCTCACCCGAGGAAAGTGAGTACTCGCCAGATGAAGCTCAGAGTAGCGACTCTCCAGGGAGCCAACCGACGCATGAGCCGATGTTGACAGACGACGACTCGGGACAACAAGCGAGGCCGAGGAAGCGGAAGTCACCAGAAGATGCACAGACCGATACCGGTTTCCGACCGTTGAAGAAAGCCAAGACTTCCTTCAACCGCGCCTATTTGGATTTGCTCAATGAGGACATCGAGCACGCAGTGGCCCAGTACATCCCCCTCGGCCGCGAGACCAAGGATGAGAGGATCGGCCTGCCATCATCGCAGATCGGCATGGTATCTTGGACTCCCCTGGAAAAGGAGCGATTCTTCGAGGCACTTGGTCGCCTCGGCCGGGACAATTCGCCAGGGATTGCTCGTCGTATCGGCACAAAGAGCGACTTGGAGGTCAGGCAGTATTTGAGGCTACTCCAGGATGGGCTTGACCAGCGACGGCGGTTGAATGAACTCGACCCCCTGGAGCTGGCAGACTTCCCAGCGGCGGTCGAGATCAGCCACGAGTGCTGTGAGGCATTGGATGAAGCGGCCGATAGCCTTGCCCTGAGACAGGAGAGCCATGAGCAGACTAATGAGCAACACAAGCATGGGGAAGAATGGCTGATCACGCAGGAAAAGTGCAAGGATGCTATTCATGGCGACGCAATGGATGGTCCGCTGATCCCAGAAACTGGACTGAACGTACAGAGCTGGCTGAAATTATCAGAGCGTCTTTTCATGAACGGTGCTTCAGAAGACAGCAACTGGCAGTCGGTGGACGGCAACTTCCCTTCAATAAAGCGCGACACGCTGGAAGACTTCTACTCCATCGTGCTGACGCTGACCAGGCGACTGGTGTCGGCAGCACTCTACATTACGAACACACGCATACGGTCTGAGAGCGGCTATAAGCCAGAGATTCTGGGCGAAGTGCGCACGAAAGACGTCCGTGCCGCAGCCTTGTCCTTGGGATTGACAACGGAGAAGCAGCCCGTGTTGGCCATAGCCGCCAGGCGCCTGGGATTGCACGTCTACGACCAGCCACCGAAACCAAGTGAGAAGGAGGACGAGGAGACCATGATGCCATACGACGCCGTTGAGCATGCCCTGGGGCTGGATGTGCGCCGTAATATCAGCAATATCAGGCACAAGATGCAGCGGATAGAGCTGTCTTCAGATGAGGAATATACCTCGCACACTGCAGCGGTGCACAGCGACATGGATATGGATACGGACTCGGTGGGCTCAGACGAGAATTACCCATCAGACGGTGACGATGAAGAAGAAACCGAGGATGTCATGGCCGACGCAGACGAGATCATGCTGTACTCGGCAGTCGACCAACCGCAGACGAAGAGAGACCGCGAGACGCTCTTCCGCAGGATCAAGGCCGAAAGGCAGCAGGAGGCGTACGCCGACACCGTGGACGCCCAGGCGACGTACCAGGAGGAGAAGCGGATGTGGGAGGTGCTGGGGCGGTCGCCCCCGCGGCCTCTGGTGGATCCTGGGCTGCCTCCGGCCGGGCGGCGGATGAAGGTGTCGGTAGGCGCTGGGTATTCGGTGGGAAAGGACTGGAGGGCCCATACGAAGGTGGCGAGCGAGTGGGAATCCCGCTCCGGGCTGCATGGGTGAGAGATTACGACGCCGGCCCAAGGCAGACATCAAATCTCGGATGTGGCTTGGTATACGCGTATCACCATCTTGGTGACGGTTGTACTGCTTTATGTGTAAGGTTGTCTCCGGGCCAGAATAGACTCTTGAATAGCCGGATGATCAGTATCGTCATGAGCATGACGAGAATTCACTTGAGAACATAGAGTAGCACATTAATATGAAAAGTGCATTCAACAATATGAGTGGTTTCAACATAGACAACATTTTGGAACACCCCCCCCCCCTGGCGAAGTAATGGGGTAACCCCCGGAGATTGAGGGTTATCTAAGGTTAGAAGCATGCACGCTAAATACGCACCCGAGGCACTGGGAACAAAGAGAGGGTGGAGCACCAACTTCTCGATGTGGCTGTGCATCTGAATAGGCACGCCACCTGGCTGCAGCGTAAATGGGAGTAGCCGCGGCCCCGTCCGGGGGGGTCCAGGTGCAGCTTCGGTAACATGAGGTGAGACGTTGCGAGTTTGACGCAAACCAAATTGCAGAAAGCTTACAGCGCGCAACAGCTATACGGCTGCCTCTCCTTCCCCGTCGCTCCCTTTCTTGCTTCTGTTGTTTCTTTTTGTCTGATTCTCGGACTCAGACTCTCACATTCATTCATTCTTTCTTCTGTCGATCAACCACCGCTGCCACGTCACCCCTGTGATACAACATAGCTCCCCAGTCCGCAATAGCTGGAACCAAGGAGGCGCACTTTGCTTCGTAACAGATCATCAACCAGAAAACTACACCCCCGCGCCACTCATTTGCCAGCCCAATATCCGTACAGCACCGTATCTGGACCTAGCACACTAAAACGCCGGGCCGGGAGCTAGTGCTTCGCCACACACCCAACACAGGACCAACCAAGCCAAGCCTGTCACCTGCTTGCCTGCTGCACCTGCGAGCCATCCATCAGTCGCCCGCGCATCCGAAATCCCTCCCTCGGAAACTTAACTTCCTCCCTTTCCTCCAACAAAACCATCTCCAAACACCATCGCCAAGAACTCGCCCACCAAGTAGCACTCGCTGTTGTTTCTTTCTCACCTATAACGCCCACTCACTCCCAAGGACATACACACATACCACTCTCACCAACAACCAACAATGTCCAAGCCAACAGACGCCCCACCAGCCTACTACGCAGGCGGCCAAGGGCCCGAGGCGCCCAAGCCCACCTACGACGGCCAGCAGCAGCAGTACGCAGGCGGCTACCCACCACAGCAGGGCGGAGGCTACTACCCACCCCAGGACGGCGGCTACTACCAGCAGCAGAACATGGGCTACGGACCCGGGCCCCAGGGACCCTACGGCGGTCCACCCGGCCCCTACGGTCCCCAGGGCCCGTACGACCCCAACATGCCGCCGCAGGGCCAGTACCCTCCCGGCGCGTACTACGGCCCGCCGGGCCAGTACCAGGACAACCGCGGCAACCAGAGGGGGCCGGGAATGCTGGAGGGTATCATGGCCGCGCTGTGCTGCTGCTGCTGCCTGGATATCCTGATCTAAGCAGAGGATCACGTGTGTATACGTGGTTTACCCGTATGCGACACGATGCGATACGATGCGATGCGCCGTGGACACTCGATAGACAGCACCGCCACCAGGACGGACCGGGCGACATTGGACACAGCGGAGCATTGGGTGGACAAACAGCGCTGCAGACCACGACAGAAAAGTGTTCGACCATGGAACGGTCATGGCGCCGCCAATTGCCGGTTGACGACGAAACCCGAGACACGGTGACGAGCCGGCCGCGGATTGTCTGATCCACGAGATGTGGCGCACACCCGCGCGTGGGACGGGAAACTTGTCCCGACTACATTGTATCGATGGGCCGCATGTTCTTTTTTGGGGGGGATTCTGCAGCAATCATTATTTCAAACATCGGCTGGGATTGTTCGTGTGTATAAGAGCAAAGCCGTCCCGGCTGGGTAGAAGCGTGAAATGGGTGGGCAGAGGGACTGGTTGGGGGGGCGTTTGCATTCTCGTACGGCGTTCATGGCTGGCGCAAGTGAAATCGGGATTTGTTCTTTGGAGGATGTCAAGGGAGGGACAGGGCACGACGAGGGGGCCTTGGAGGGACATCATTTTCTCTAATTCTACCTTACCGTCCGGCACGTTCTTAACGATTCTGCACTTGCTTCTTTCTTGCGTATCTTTCACCCCTGCAGAGATAGATAGGAATGGGAACAGCGAGAACATTGTATCGTTTGAAATCACCTTGAATCCGCGTGAACGTGCAAAGCGAGAAGCTGTTCCGCAAGTCACTCGGCGCGCCATGCTTCAGCAATGGCTAACCGAAGGTCACGCACGACAGCCACAACACGACAACAGGAAACATTTGTAGTTAAAGTAAAATAGGTTGGTGGGGAGGAAGATATACGCATACCCCCAGTCCTGTCTTGTGCTCATTTCTAATGCCTATGAAAATGCACTCTCTGCAACGCTATATATATATGCAACGCAATGCAATGCACTGCCAGGCCCCGTGCCATGCTGTCTGTCTCTCTGTAATGCGCCGTGATCCGATAGCTTACACCTTCTTCTTTCCAACCCCCATAAAACCGTAACCTTGGGAACTCCTTTGAGGTGTGCATAAACCAAAGGTTGGAAAAAAAAACGCCATCGCCTTATGCAAGAACGTAATAAAATACAAGAAAGAAGAAAAATCACAGCTGGATCAGGTCGAGCTCGGAGAAGTCGGGTGGCGCGCGCCCGTAGACGGCGCGGCACTTGGAGTCGAGCGCCGTGCCCTCGTTGCTGATCCAGATGTGCTCGCTGTAGTCGTTTGTGCGGCGCACCTCGTCGTCCGACACGCCGAGGTCGTCGCGGGGGATCCAGACCACCGGCCGCCGCGCGCGCACCGCCGAGTGCGTAAAGGCCTTCTGGACGAGCTGGTTACGCTCCTCGGGCGTCAGGTCCTCGATTTCGTCGGCGAACCCGCCGTACAGCGCCTCGCCGATCGCCCGCTGCGCCTCGAGCTCCTTGCCCCGCCGCTGCCGCCGGTACTCGGCCGCCGTCTTGAGGTTCTCCTCGGCTTTCCCCAGCGTGGCGTTGCGCATCGTGTTCCCGCTCTGCACCGCCCAGGTGCCGGCGTGCTTAAGTGTCGACACGGGGTTGTAGAACTTGGTCCGCAGGCTGCCTCCTCCCGAAGACAGGTTCTTGCGGTGGGTTTTCGCTGCTGAGTCCTGGTGGAGCCGCGGGCTGCGCGCCAGGTCCGGCTGCCCATCGAGATCCTGCATCTCGATATCCTTGTCATCTTCGTATGTTTTGATGCTTCGCAGAGTAGTCGTCTCGTCGTCATCAGTGAGAATTCCCAGACGTCGGTCTTGTGCTTTCTGGAATGCCTGGTCCCTCAAAACGGCCTCGTCTTCAAAGGTGATGGGGAGGTATCGCAGTAAAGGGCCGAATTCGCGGTTCAAGAATATTTGGTACAGCGCTGTGAATACCAAGGCGACAACCATGATTATAGCCTGTGGGTAGCAAGTTGCGGATTGAATCAAGAATAGACCGAGCAGACAAATTTCCATGACATAAAGCCCTGTAAAGGTCTGATTGAGAGCTCTGGGGTATAGAACTCCGCCTGTGTCTGTCCTGAAGCGAGTAACATAAAGCATGTTGTACCGATGGGCAAACCAAAGCATGGCGAAGTTGAGGATCGCGAAGACTGTCATGAGTGGTGCGATAACAGAGAAAATGATGGCAATACACGCGAAGTTGGTGTACACTGGGAAGAATGAACCCCAGCTGACTTGGGGTAGCGTTATCTGGCGCTTGAACTTCGCTCTCACGGTGTTGTCGAAAAGCTTGGAGAGAAAATACCACATAGCCTGCGGTCCGATTAGCTTTCATTTCACAGCGTTGCGAGTAAGAAACAGCCGACTTACCAAGCCCGCGACCTGCAGGAGAGTTCCGGAGCTCACAGAGGCACCCTGGAGGACGAGGTACGAGAAAAAGTAATTAGACGACTCTGGCAGGTTCTGGGCGAGGATTGTCGGAAGTTCCTCCACGTGGGAAGCAACGGCTATCAGCGTCTTGATGGCTGAAGACGAAATGCTAACGACGAGGAAGACTTGCACAAAGAGGACTGTGGCTGTTGTTAGCAACGAAAAGTCTGCTTTCCATACAGTGGGCATACTCACAGAAGAAGTAGTAAGTTTGCACCCATTCCGTCTTTGATGACCCAGTCTTGACGCCTTGGAACTCTGCGACAAAATTGAGGATCATAGGCACAAGCGCCAGGAGGATAGCCAAGACAACGGGTGGCAAGACACCTGCTGCTAGTTGGACGAAATCGTGGACCTTCTCATTCTCCCTGAGGAAGCTCAGCCACTGGTACTGTGCAATGAGATCATCAATGGAAGCGAGACTAGCGGAGAAGGCAACAGGAATCGTCCACAGGATGACCATTCCGAAAATAAATGCACCAGCAAGGAGGGTCCGTGACCACCCCATCCACCAGCTCATTGCCATGTTGTCCCAGATAACATCTTCAGGTGAGATTTCGACCATCCTTGGGGCCATGGTCTTGGGCACGTGGTGAATCGCGCTCTGACAGGCCATGTGAGCTGCCACCTGGTTGTTGAATTGGATGAAGGCAGAGGGCATGACGGGAAAACGCTCGCTATGCTTCTGGTCTTCCTCAATTTCCACATTCCAGCGAGCAAGCTCCTTCCGGCACCAATAGATTGTGTCGACTTTTTTGTTCAGGAAGGGCAGTCCCGGCAGCCAGCCCGGCGTCCATTCGAAGATGGCGAGTCGGTGATGAGGACGATCCTTAGGCTTGATCCATTTCTCCCACTCGGCGCCTTCTCTCTCCTTGTAGTCCTCGTCCTGTCCGGGATTGACAAAAGGAGGATATTCGTGCTTCACCTCTTCGTCGCCCATAAAAGGGATGTGCTGCTTGATTTTGGTCCAAAGCGATCTTTTGTCGGTAAACGGGTACTCGTTGTCCTCAGCGCCTTGAGGGACCGGTGAGGCGTAGCCTCCAGAAGGCGGCTTCCAGAACTGATACCACCGTGTCTCTTCGTGGTCATACATATCCTCGACATTCTCCAATTTCCGGACTGTGTTACCAAAGTGCTTGGGTTGAAGCTCTTGTTGCATGGACTGCTTGCCGTAAGGCTCGGACGGGGTCTGACTGCGTTCTGTGGCGAATGATTCCTTGGGTTCATCGACCATTATTTGCACACGCCTGTCTGTTGGCGAGTTGCGATCTGCTCGTGCTTGTGCCATCGCTGACGGCCCGGGCTCCTGAGGGACGAAGTGGAAACCGCCACTTCTTTCCAGCTCGTGATCGACACCCTGGCCAATAGCCGAAATGCCGCCCACTATGCCAGCACCAGCTCGACCGATAGCGTTCGCGCCGCCCTTTAAACCTTGCCCAACTTTCAAGATTCCACCACCTATGTCGGCGAAAGGGTTCAGCATCTGTCCATTCTTGTTGTGAGGCTCGATCTCGTTAGTTTCGGGGCCTTCCTTAGCAACCTGCTCCGGATTATGGGGCGTTTCCTCGTGGTCTCCGTAGCTGATTCCTTGTTCTGCCTCGGCTCTGCGCCTGGCCAGCTCGTCCTCTTCCTTCTGCCTTTGCAGTCTCTCGGCCTTTGTGGGCTTGTTCGTCCTGAGCTGCTTCCGCCTCTTCTTCTCTTCCTGATCACGCTTCTTTAGCTGATTCTTCTTGCACTGACGGATCAGATCGCTCTCTGCAGACTCGAGTTGCAGGTGTATCTCCTCTCTCTTTTTTATCTTCTCAAGGAGTGGGGAAAAGTCGCGTGTCTACACACGGATGAGTTAGCCATGACACAGGAACTGGAGTGGACAATGCTTACCAGCCAGATGTTCCTAATTCCGCCTGGGAAAACGTCGAACAGTCCCCGCAATGCCTCTTCAGATAACCACTTCTCCGGGATAGACGAGACGAGCACGGTGTTGGCGGAGGCCCTCAGCCGATGTTCGGCGCTCGTTAGCCAGTCCTGCCGGACCTTGATGTAGACCCTCATCTCGAAGAAGATGACAGCACAGACCCAAACAATGACCAGCAGTGCCAACATAAGGTGTGCCCAGCGACGATCGGCATTCTCCGGCCTGACATTGGCCCACGACAGTGTGGCGAGCCCAACAACAGTAGTGTTGCTGCGAGGGTCCTCGTCGGTCTCGTTGGTCCATAGGTTGTTCCCGTAGCCGCCTATAAAGTTGACAGGCAACAGGATGGGCAGGATGACGCAGGCCAGAGGAATGAACATGAACAGGAGGGTCTTGAGGTACCTCAAGAAGAAGTAGGCGTCCAGGCCACATTTCTTGATAATCTCTCTGTCGCTAAAGGTCATGATGGTCTTGATGAGGTGCCATGGCGTGACGGGCGGAGGGTCGCTGCGGGGAAGAAGGTCAGTAAATGCGTAGATCCTGGAAGCGGGTGTGAAATAGTCAACTTACGTCCGCTCTCTCTCGGGCACCAAGAACGATTTTGGCTTGTATATTCTTGCAATCTTGTTCCTCAAAATCAAGAACAAGGAGACCTGTGCAAACGCAACAGCAAGAGCGACGCCCACGGAGGCGAGGAATGTCTCGAGGCCCTGGCCGGCAACATCTTTGGCAGTCGAGACATCAGGGTCGGTAGCATTGATGTTGAGAGGGTCCGCCATTTTCCAGGACGGGGTTAAAGCTGCACCCAGCAATCTAGGAAACAATAGGACTTTCTTCAGGATCTAAGGGCGGTGATAGTGGAGGTTGATGGTCGGGATGGAAAATCGTAGGTATGGTCACGCGAGTAGCAACATTGTCGAGGAACAGCGGTCGATAGGTGGCGGTGGAGGTGGATCGTTGGCGAGTATTTTAGGGATGGGTCACCAGGACGTTGTCTTCACACAATGTTGCAAGCACCCTCAAAAGAAGAACAAAGGGCAAATGCGTATTTGTCGTGTGTCGTGTGTCGTGTGTCGTGCCGGACCGTGTTCTCGCTTGGACTGCAGAGGGTTGAGCGCGGTTTCGAAGGTGGGAAATTGTGTACAGGAATAGGTCCAAGGACAATGGGATGGCGTATGGGGGAGAAGGAGACGGTCTGCCCTGCTCTAGCGCCAACTATAGCAGGGAAGCTATGACGGGAGGGAGGCAGGGGAGGGACCAGTCCCAAAGGGAGAGCAGGGCGCGGGTGAGCTAGTCATAAAGCTGGGTTGAAGATGAGTTGATAGCGATTGTCGTCAAAAAAGGTGAAACAAAACTGGATTGGCGTCTACCTTTGGGCAGCCCGGGGCTTAGCCACAGCGTGGAGGGAGGCTCGCTGGGCTTGGTGGGAGGCCGCGATTGGGCGCATGCAGGGTCGGCCGGGGTGGTTCCAGGGACAAGGCCTGGGATCCGTGACATCAGTGGCTCAGGTCCCTTGCCCCCTTTGAGACGGTCAGAATGGCTGCAGCAGGTCGATCTAGGCCTCTCAAATTTGTGCAGCAGGCGCTGATTGGGCCAGGCGGCTACAACGTTAATGACGGCGGGCCCACCGCCAATCGAGCCCGAGAGCTCGTCCGGCTGGTCCTGTCCAACCATTCCCCCGCCAGCTGCATGTCTCTGCTCTGTCTGCGACACGCCCACCTGCCAGCCCTGGCCACAACGTGAGGAACCAGTCCAGACCAGCCAACCGTCCAGACCTCAGGGACCTCTGCACACGCGGCTGCAGCCCGCCCCTCCATTATCTATTATCTGTCTGGACTTAAGCGATTGCCCCAACAGCCCCAGGCGACAGGCGCAGCAGCACATATCCTGTGCCACTCAAGAGCATGTCACAGACCACAAGGGTGGAGATAAGGTTCTGAGATGAGATGGATCCGAGATGGACATGAGGGGGATGAATAAGCTCCGTTGCTCCGTCACTCACGCTTTCTGCACGACCGGCCACAGCGAAAGGGGTTCGCATCTGCCATGCATGATGAAAGGCAGCGCGCCGTGCCGCCCACGTGCACTGCCCATGTTCATAGTTCTCTCTCTCGATTGCATATCGTATCGCACGAGTCTTATCCGTATTCACCCTCGTATTTACACGCGCGCTTATGGATTCGAGGTTGGGTTGGATTTTAGTGATGGTTCGGTCAGTGTTTTAGTGTGAGGATCTACTGCAGATGGACAGTCACATCATCATCGTCGTCATCATTATCATCTCACTACACAATTGAGATGCATTGCGTGGAATTTAAGGTGAATCATCCCATTCTCAAGAGACAACTGACCCGAGACAGGCACCCGAGACATGTTTTTGTTTCTCGCAGGACAAATGGTCGCGCAATGCGACCGGGTCCCCCGCAGGCCCTCAGGCCGTCAGTCTGCCCGCCTCTTCCCACTCCTTGCAGCAGTGCGGCAGAAACGGCAGACACGGCATCCTCACCGCGCCAGGTGCAGCGGAGGTGGAGATGAGTTGCCCCATTGATATACGATGCAGTAGCACATATAGCGCGTGGCACAGCGACTAGGCTGGAGATCGACGTCGTGGCAGTCCACACAGCACACCTTGGTACGGCGGGGCGTGTTGCCGAATGAAACTCGTAACGGGTCACACACAGATAGAGCATAGCTGGCAGTGGTCCAGAGGGATAGTCGAAAGCATGATGCTTGCTAATGACTTAATCAGGCAATGTGGCCTGGACGGTGGTGGTTGTGCTTCGGCCTGTCAGTCCTGTCTATGAGTCGCTGATGCAGCACGGAGAGATGCAATCTTAATCATGTGTGCAGTGTGACCACACAAACCGGAATGGCGACCCGGATGGGTTGGTGTCAGCGTCTGAGGGTGCAGGCCTTGCAGAGCCCAAAGATCGGGTGCCGGCGACACCGGTCATGTGGGCCCGCGTGGCCATCTATCCTCGGCCGCTGCGGCCCTGTCGCCCTGTTTGCCGAAAGGTGTCTAGCCTCCCAGACTGTCGGGCTGTATGTATGCTGTATGCTGTATGCTGTATGTTGCGTGGTGCTGTGTGCCGTACTATTACATGTGCCGCTATAGTAGACCGAGGCTATGTGGCTAAGTATACGTGTAATTCAGCCACCTGGGGGGCGAGGTCGCGCTGTCATGTCATGCAGATGCGGCGAGGTCAGCTGGCCTATCGGCCAAAAGTACATACATTGTGCTGTATGCACACCGATACCTCTTCTTATTGTTGTACAGAGTTGCGAGACAGTACAGTCGATTACGTGCAGCCACGGCAGATGATAACAACAGCCAGTCCCGGGTGACCAGGCTGGGCACATTGACAGCGGGCCGATGCTTGGGACCCCCAAGGCCACCAGAAGTGTGGCCTTCTCTGGGTGTTTCTGATGCTGCTGCAAAAGAAAAGGGCCGAGGCGGTACAACAGTTTCTCCAGCTTCTGTTGCAACAGACGATGGATGACTGGCCCAATCTGGCATACATTGATCGCTAGCACGAGTATATAGCCTTGCACATCGGACCATGAGCCGTGAACCGTGGGGCCAGTCCTACTAGTATCAACTCTGTCGGCTCTTCTTTTTCTACCTCTGCCCCAAAGAACAAGCCGACAGCTGTCGGGGGGCCCAGAAGGCGCGCGTCCTCTTCCTTTCACCTGAGTTGAGCCCCTGCTGCGGCCCGCCCAGCTTTTGCGCTGTCCACCTTGCCCACCGAGGGGCACATGGAACACCGAGGAGGGGCCCCCAAAAAGCCACTCCCCGCACCCCTTCACAGGGCGGTCGGCCCCGAGATGTAGCTGCCGAGATATTACGCAACGCCCTGCCAGCGCCTGCTGGGCATGACGTCCGATTCCACTTCCACTTGTACTTACTTACTCTCGTCTCTCTCTCTTTGCCTGCTATTCCCGGCGCTGCGAGGTGCATTTCAGTGCCGTTCGAGTCAATTGGGGAGATGCGAGAGAGGAACCAGCAGGGTACAAGGGCGCAAGGCGTCTCTTGCAGAACCCTGCCCATACCCCAGTGCAGATGCAGATGTCCTTCCCGAACGCCCACAGATCTGGGTGTGCAGTGTGCTGGGTGTGTGGAGAGAGGAATGATATGACGGACAGCCGGCCACGTTGGTGTCGGCTGCTCGTTTCTTCTTATTATTAGGCCCGGCAGTCCACGTCCTCTTTGGGATCATGTCCGGTCAATCTGATCAACCTGCTCGCTGATTTAACCGCCCCCCAATCCTGAGAGGCTACTCTTTAATTGTCCTCCCTGTCCTTTCCTGTGACCTCTGGCCCGTGACCAGGGGGAGATAGATAATAGGCCATATTGTGTTCTGTGTTATATCCGCCGCTCTACTTTACTCCTCCTGTCTGTCTGTCTGCCTGCCCTCCCCCACGGCCCACTCTTCCTCTCTGGACCTGGACGGGCACGCCCCCTTCCCGCTCCTACGCCACATAAGATCTAGGATCTCCCAGATCGCCCAGCCTTTTGGGTTCTCTCTATGCGCCTATCGAGTGGCTTATCTCATTCCCATACCCTCTGGGCGAGCCGTCTTACTTTTCTACCTGTCTCCCGCCCTCTTCTCTATTCCCTCTCGTTCGCTTCGGACACCAGCAGGATGGGTTCCTATAGTATGGGAGACAAATTCGACCTCAAAATAGCCGTTTTCGGCGCTGGTAGGTTTTGGTCATCCCCCACCCAGGATGTGACGGACGCATCAGTTCCGTCATATACTGCTCCCATGCACGCCTTTTAGGCACACTGGACATACACTTACTGACACTGGTCTTGACTATAGGTATGGGTGGTCTGGGCTGCGCACTAGCCCTTGCAAAGAAAGGTTTTCAGGACATAACCGTTTATGAGAATGCGTCAAATCTGGGATTTGTCGGGGCCGGGATCCAGCTGGCCCCCAACATGAACCGCATCCTCGACCGGCTGGGGTGCTGGAAGGAGATCTACGCAGAGGCGACCAATGTCAAGGAGACAAGTATAAGGCGTGAGTGTGCATGGGCATGGCCGGGATTGTAATTCCGGATCTGGCGGGGTTCGACTTGCTGACGAGAGACGTGAATCCTTGCAGAGGGCAGCACAGATCAGGAACTAGCCCACGTCGAGATGCCCGACGTCGAGGAGAAATACGGGTACCCACACTGCACGGGGCACAGGTCATCACTAGCCGGCGGCATGTATAACGGCTGCAAGAAGGAGCCCGCCATCCGCTTCAAGTTCTCGTCACGCATCGAGAGAATCGACTCGTTCGGGCCGCGGCCCACGTTTACGGTCCAGCCGCGCGAGGGGGAGCCCTACCAGGTCGAGGCGGACATCATCCTGGCGGCCGACGGCATCAAGTCGACGACGCGGCGGGACATCCTGACGCACCTGGGCGAGGAGTTTGGCGAGGCCGACACGGGCCAGGCGGCGTACCGCATCATGCTGAAGCGCGAGGACATGGAGCACGACCCGGAGATGATGGCCCTGCTGGAGAGCGACTGCGTGGTGCGGTGGATCGGCGAGAAGCGCCACATCATCGCCTACCCCGTCGCCAACAAGACCATCTACAACCTTTCCAGCGCCCAGCCCGACGACAACTTCGCCAAGGGCATCTCGGCCACCTACACCACAAAGGGCTCCAAGCCCGAGATGGTCAAGGTCTTCGAGGACTTCTGCCCCCTCGTCCACCGCATGCTGGACCTCGTCCCCGACGGCGAGGTCTGCGAGTGGAAGCTGCGCCAGCACCGGCCCCTGTCGACCTGGAGCCTCGGGTCCGTGGCGCTGCTGGGCGACGCCTGCCACCCGACGCTGCCCCACCTGTCGCAGGGCGCCGCCATGGCCATCGAGGACGGCGCCGTGCTGGCCGAGGTGCTCGGCCGCCTGCCCGACACGCGGCCCCGCACCGTCTCGCGCGCCCTCAAGGCCTACGAGGTCCTGCGCAAGGACCGCTGCACCACCCTCGTCGACATGGCCGCCTACTCCGGGAGGCAGCTGCACCTGGGCGAGGGCGCCGCCCGCGAGGAGCGCGACCGCCAGTTCCGCGAGCACCGTGACAAGAAGGGCGCCGTCCCGGACAAGTGGGCCAGCCCGGACGTCCAGAAGATGATCTACGGCCACGACTGCGTGGCGGACGCGAACGACAAGTTTGATGAGATTTTCGCGGGGCTACCTGATGTCAACGGCGTGAACGGTGTCAATGGTGTTAACGGCGTTAATGGTTCAAATAGTGCCCTCTGATGGGCCCATCTCATGTCATGCTATTCTGCTTTTGTTGTTGATTATTCCCCCTTTTGCGCAATCTGTGTATCTAGACTACCTAGGAGAGTGCTGCTCTTTCCCCAAGCGATGCCACCACAGGCAGGGATGAATGACGATTTCTCTCAAATTATCCCAAAAACTGATTGCCCGCTTGACATACGTTTTGAAAAAAGGCTTTGGACTCAGCCCGCGGAATTGTGTTGTGGCTGATACAAAATCCCACTGCCGACCATCCGGACTTCCCGCACGCACCCGTCAGCCCGTTCAAAGAGTCATGGAGTCAAAGATGAAAAGATAAAAAATCCGATACTTTTACGCTGTCATTACGCTACCAGAATAGGAAAGCTTCGCGGTCTCAAGTTCTGCCCCCCGAAGACTCCACCAGCTAGCCAGGTAGTTGACAGAAACAAGCCTAAGATTGATCTCCCGGAGCTCCATCTCTCTTTGGCCCTGGCGTATAAGTCGGAGGGAGAGTCAGAGAGGGCAGGCAGGCAGCTGAGCAGACGGGCAGTAAGACTCGTGTGGTGTCGTTGTAACCTGTCAAACCGTCCGGGGCAGCGACCGGGGCCCTGGCCGCATCGGGGGGTCGGATCGATACCACCTAACCTTACAACTCAGCTCCAACATCGGGCGACCGACGGCTGCACGTAACGGCAGGTATGCAGAGCGAGAGAGGGAGAAGAGACGGGGATCGGGCTTTGGACCTATGAACGGATAGGAATTACCGATCCATCTGCTCGCCCACCGCACTGATGTTCAGCTGGTCATGGCTATTTGCTTTTCCAGGGCTGCCAGCCAGCTGGCAGGTTTTCTCTTGACTGTTTTGAAGTGCCGGCAGACCAAGCCAAGACGCTCGCCAGCCCGGTAGGCCAGCGCGCGGCTCCCGATTCGATCTATACGATCGCCGTGCGCGCGCGGCCGCAGAGGCCCAGATAATTGGCACATGCCCAGGTTACTTCGCTCGATATCGATCAACGACTGAGGGTTAGATGCAAGTCATAATTCCAGATATGGACACCGGGCAGGTTTCTTGGGTATAGCAGAGAGAGATAAAGACCGTTCTCGCATTCTATTAACTAAAGTACTATGCAACCATGCCACATTAACAAGACTGGGTATTCTTTTATAGCACCACCGCCAGTGCGCAAGTGGTGTCTATTCGCGTGCGCGTGTCCACGCCAAGCAGAGAAAATCAAAAGGTAAAATCCATCACTCGATATCCATCAGCCTAGACGCTCTCCTCCGGCGTCCGCGCATCCCTGTCCTTCTCAAGGACGCCCTCACCAGAGCCGGCGTGCGAGGAGACGCCGCCCCTGGTGGCGTAGTCGTCCTCCTCGGCGAGCTCCTCGAGGGTCTTGCGCTTGGTCTCCTTGATCATGAGGGTCGAGAAGACGCCGCACAGCATGAAGAGCGCAAATATCTCGAGCACGTGGTTGAGCCACGGGTTGGCGTTGTCCTTGGTGGCACCCCTCGTGCGCAGGGGAGCGATGGCGCCCTGGCCGATGATGGAGCCGATCTTGCCCGACGCGGCCGAGATGCCGTGCGAGGTGGACCGGTACCGGGTCGGGAAGCACTCGCCGGGCACGATGAAGGTGGTCGAGTTGGGGCCGAAGTTGAAGAAGAACTGCGCCAGCACGTAGATCGCCAGCAAGCCGTTCTGGCCCAGCTTCTCGTAGGCGAAGCCCATCACGATGAAGAGGATTGTGAGGATGATGAAGCCGCCCAGCTGGATCGGCTTGCGGCCCAGCGTGTCGACGGTTGCGACGGTGACCCAGTATCCGGGGACGGCGCCGGCCAGGACGATGATCAGGTTGCCGATGGCGGTGTTGTAAAGGACCTCACTGCTCGTCGTTAGCAAGGCAATTCTTGTGAAAGGGCTTATAACCATGGAGCCTTGGGTGGAAGTTGCACGAGGGCGGCACTTACTAAGTGGTCTTGGCACCATTGGTCGAGTAGCCGATAGCCTGGAGAATCGTGGCATTGTTCAAGGAGAGACCGTAATAGGCAACATCGAGGAAGAACCAAGAAAGCGCACAACTAGACATGGTCAGTCGCGAGTAGGATGACAAGGTACGGTACAGAGTTCTTACCCAGCAAGGAGCATTCCATTCTTTGGGACAGCGTAGTGGCGCATGAAGTCCTTGAAACTGGCCTTCTCGACCTTCATGTTCTCCGCGGCGTTCTTCTGGGCAGCCATGCGGGCGACCTCGTCGACAGATGCCTCGCCCCTCTTGCCACTGACGTAGAGCTTGGTGTCCTCGTCGGCCTTCTCTACGTCCATCTTGACGTCGAAAGTGTATCGGGGGGTCCTATATGACATGCCAGGTTAGCATTCAACCATGTATTGTGACTGATAAGAAAGGTTGGACTTACTCGGGAATCGTAAGACGGAAGTAGAGAGCGACGCAGCCGGGGACAGCGCCGAATCCGATGAGGACTCGCCACATCTTGTCAACAGCGACGGCGCAATCACCAGTGCAGTTCGCCGGCTTGGAAGACGTCTCCAGAACGTCCTTGAAACCAAGGGTGACGAACAGCATCACAAAGGCGGCGGCGAGCTGGCCAATTCCTTGCATAGCGAAGACAGCGCCCATCATGGCTCCTCTCCATTTCGTGGTCGCAAACTCGGAACTGTTATATAAAGTTAGCTACCGGTTGATCAAGTAACGAGTCCTGTTAAGGACCGACGGCAGGGTGAGCGTGAATTGAACCCGGAAACTACTTACGTGATGATGGAAGACAAGGGATAGTCACCACCGATGCCGATTCCCATGAGCACTCGCCAGAAGATGATGAGGCCGATGCTGCGCGGAGATGTGTAAGCTAAAAGTTGAACGAGGTTCTATAGTCCCCGAATGTATTTGAGAACATACACGTCCATAGAGGGAGAGCCACTGGTGAGCGCCTGGGCAACAGTCGCAAAGATGATAATCATGAGCTCCAGACCATACATCTTCTTGCGGCCGACCTAGAGAGCAGATTGTCAGCACTAGACGTGACGGACGGCTGAACGTAGCATTGGACATACGATATCAGCAAGAGTACCGAAGCCGAACTGGCCTATGACAGTACCAGCACTGGTGGCCAGCTTGATGGCCGTGTCGGAACTGACAGGCATCTTGCCTACTCCTGGGTAGTAGACAATGCCCAGCATGAGGGTCAGGAGGGAAGCAGCGAAGATATCATAGCTAGAGAAAATGTTTGTTAAATTTCTCTTCGTGTGTCACTTAGCAAAGGAGGAGGTCATACGAGTCTGTGAAGAAACCAACGCCGGCGACCAGAATAGCCCTCACATGGTACCAACCGAAAGGGGCCTTGTCGATCTCAGCGAGGGCAAGACGACGACGCTCGTTGGGATCTTGGACACTGTAGCACCTAAATGTCAGCCATCAAGAAAGCACCAGAACCCAGGTTCTCTGTGGAAACCTGGGGGATCAGGCTGGACTGACTGGAGGAAATCGTTGTGGAAGTTGTGGTAGGCGGCGTTTCCACCCGACGTCTTGTCGACAGCTCGGGGCTGCGTGGACTCGGCCATTGTGAATGAAAGCCCGTGTCTAAACTCGCTTTCTTTGTGTCGATAAGCAGCAACTGCTGGGGTTCTGGTAGAGATCGAGAGCCGAATTGAGATGCAGATGAGACGGTTGATCTACAAGATGCTCTCGGGAAAGATAAAAAAGGACAGCCTTATGGGTTGAAAGGGTAAAGACAGAGAGGGCGTGCACGGCGTGCTGACCGCAGCTGATGTGGACAAGGTTGGGAGTTTAATATTCAGACATGCGGGTCCCTAGTGAAAGGTACGTATCTGCACGCAACGAGGAACATTCCATCCCTTGTCATATACGTACCACCTCCGTAGCCCCGGGTCTAGTCTGCCTAGGCTACCAGACATGCTGGTAGAAATGAGACTACCCATTCACTACCTTGCCACGATACCACGACCGGATACCGAAGGCTGATCATCTGCCCTTGCAGGCGCCTACTCACAAGCTGGAGAATTGGAAGTAACCGGCTGATCACGTACGATTCACATTGTATTCCACCAGGTGAATCGCGCTGGCTTTCATAGTGAAGTCTGTTCGCACGACTGGAAACCCTAAACGTGAGGCACATGTATCTTCGGAAAAATCCCTGGTTCACAAAAAGGCTGATACAGGTCCATGCTCTGCAGTTCGGCCCAGCCTCGGGCTGAAGGGAAGGGATGCCTGTTGGAAAATAGCACGGGTTGGGTCAGGCTCTAGAAGCTTTCGGTCGGTTGTCGCAATGGGGAAGGACTGGAAAGACCAATCCTCACTGGTGCCCTGGGTCAGTAGCTCGAGATTGATACGCTTTGCGCTCGGTGTCTCTGACAGGCCGTGGGACCGTCCGGGTCCAGTGATTGGCGGGTGTTAGACATTGAGCAACATCCGAGATGTTCCAGCCAGATCCTTCCATCCATTAGAATATCGACGTCTTGCTGTTACACCAGGATCCTGCCTTATCCCAGCGATGCATACACAAAGACGATTCGCCTCGTACCATGCCTGTTGTTGCAGTGAAGCCGCGTCTGTCATTCGTACCTCGTCACCGGTCAGGACGAGCCGTCAAGGCTGACAGAGACGCCTTTTGTCAATCATCTCGTGTCGCCATCGAGTATCCAGCCTGTGGGGGTGGAAATGCTGTGCATGGATGGCTTCCAATCATTCAGGACATGTGCCCCCCATGGAATAACGCCCAACAGACAAAACCAGATGTTCGTGGGTGGACAATTACTGGACAAGCGTCTGGACCCCGTCACGCCCCGTTCAATATGACGGGGTCCTGATGGAGGAGCAGGGAGGCCTTAACCATATGCGCCAAGCACAGCGGCGTCGATGAACCCTCCGTTGGTTCAGCCCAAAGGACGTTGGGGCGTCGTCAAGCTTCAAGAGAACCGGAGAGACGAGGCTCAAAGAAGGCATACGCCGTTGCACGAACTGGCAGGGGTTCCCGTCTGAGCCAGCCTCCCCCACGAATTGGCATGTGTAAGTGGCCCACGTTCTTCCTTCCACAGCTGCTATTGGTCAATGCAAGGGGCCCTTCCAGCCCGATGATAGGACGGCAGAAGCCCCCACTATTTGTCCCGACGACATGCCTCTCTCAGCTCTAACTGCGGCGATTTGATATTTTTCAAGTCTCGAGTCGGCACGAAATTAGGAGGGTGTTCAGGCCGGTCTTTAATCCTGCAAAGGATCAACTGCCAAGACGCATCGTGGCCCCCATTCTATTCCATCGGTATTAGTCGCACGCGCCCAGCGGTAAGCTGCCGGCTTGGTCATGGAAACAAGCATCAACAAGCAACGACAAGACATTTTTCCAAGACTACCAAGACATTGGCAACAATGATCCGAATGTTCTGACGTGGTGTTCCAAGAACATTAGGCCCATAGATTTGCAGAGCCGCAGGTGGAAATGCAAAAGCATGACACGGACGCTGCAGCGACCACGAGGCAGCTGCAGGACTCCAATCTTAGAATACCACCCCGTCTTCTCCACCATAGCCGTCTCGTAACTGCAGCGGGATGGATCTTCGAGACGGGGGTCGCTGCTATATCCCCACGGTTCAGAGCAGAGTCTGCTCGACCAACCGGAATCACGGATCGTGTCACGTTTCTCCCGTGGTCCCAGACTGCCGGATCGAGCCAGTCGCCCAAGGGTACCCTCTCTCGTGAGCTGCCCCACGCACTAGTTCATGCTTCGGCGATCACAGATCTTGTGTACGTCCCAAAGTTTGTGGCTTCATTGCCTCTATAGCGTGGTACCTCGGTCTGTCATGTCACCTGTCATGGTCTGCCAGTACGACCAGGTGTACCATGATATTTTGAAGACCAGCTACCGGGCCGCCCGACCCTCTCGTGACAGGGTGAAGCGATGGTACTACTTCCCCGAAGGAGCCTCACGCTGCGGCCAATCAAGCGACAGACCATAATTTTCGCGCTCTGGGTTCGGTCCCCAATCCGGTCGACAAATACACGCAGAGCCGCGCAGATCAGCCTGAGCTGAAGCCAGCGCGGAGCGCCGCCGATATCTGTGGCACTGGCGTTAATGCGTTGCGATGAATTTATGCCCGCGCCTCCCTCACAGCTCAGTTCGATGTCCCCAGTCGGGTTGGGCACGAAGTTCCAGGGTAGCCGCGGTCTCCGAAGCATGCAAAAGCTCTCTTGACTGAAATTCGCGGTTATACCTCCACCACCTTCCCATCGTCGTCGTCATCATCATCGTCCAACTCCACAACACGTGGTGCCTCCTCCTCGACTTCATTGTCCAGCATTAGCACCTGGACTAATCGCTCGCAGGCCAGCTTCACGCCGTCCTCTTTGACGCGCAGGTGTGTCTCTCGGACGATAGGGTAGACCTTGATCTCTCTCATCTTGTCTCGCCCTTCTCGAGTTGTAGTGAACAGCATCAAAGTCTCGACGTGTGTCTGGATGATGCTGGTATCGCGCTCACGCTCCTTGTCCGGTGGCAGCAATGACAACTCCGGTAGCATTGCCATCATATCGTCCTCATCGTATTCCTCACTGCCCATGATCGGTAGCAGAATGTACGGGAAGATGTGAATCTCATCCTCAGAGAAGAACAGAGGGTGTGAGGGCACATCAAAAGCAACGTTCTTGATGGTACTCGCCACTCCTTTCCGCCTGATATCAGACTTGTGCTCGGTGAAAACCTTGAGTTTTGTCAACGGGATCACAGAATCATACTCCTGCCGCTTGACGAAATACTGCCTGACTTCTTGGTGCTTGGCGAGGTCAGCAAAAAGATACGCAAGGTAGTCATAATCGGCATCCTTGTTATAGGATCCGTCGGCGCCCTTGACGAAGAGGTCGACGAGCTGATTTAGAACCAGGTCGTCTGATCCCAGCCCTTCAGGCGCCTTCTGCTTCCGGTTGACAATATTTTTCAGCCCATCCCACTTGGCCAAATTCGCTAGCAGCATTGCCAAAAGGTTTGCATTAGGCTCTGCAGGGTTCTAGACATTTTCTTGCATTAGTACGTGGAGCCCATGAAGTGATCGCCTCAGCCGCTGCATCTACCGCCTCGAGTTCCCGCAGCTGAGCAGGCTGAATAAGTAGCGTACCGTTATTCGCGAGAAGATGACATCGAGGAACTTTTCATCTGTAGCCAAGAAGTCGAGGACCTCGGCGTCCGCAGCAATATTTACTAATATCGTTATGGCATGTTGGGCGATTTGCTGGCAATCAGTCAGTATACCAACTTCTTCGAGGCCCCACAGACCATGTCACATACTGGACGGTCCTGGATCAGAACCTTAAGGTTCTTTACTGGGACCAATTGGTTGATCTTGAAAATAGACGGTTGTGCTGTTGAGTACCCAACGAGATTCTCCACGGCAACTGCCCTAATCTGTGGGTTCGGGCTGGCGATGAAGCCGACAAGCTGTAGGAGGAATTAGCGTAGATCTACTGCTGATTCACGGGACGTGTCACACCTCCTCAAGCTCGGTAGGCATTTTCAAGCAACAAAGGCGTGGAAATTTTTGATTTGTGTACCTAGAAAAGCTTTGAAAAGAACTTGCCCACTTACAACTTTTGGAGTTGGCAAGGGATGAACTACATGTGATGGCGGGGCAGGCAGCAAAAGGTCAAGCTTGCTCTCCCAGTACGCTTAGTGGGGGGGCGGCTTGGACATGGTGTTTATCGATAAGGAGATAGTGGCAGAACTCAATCAGGAAAGGAAGTCGGTCAAGTTTTTTCTCGATTCTTTACCAGATTCCCTTGAGAAACATTCAACCCTGCGGCTTCAGAAGTCTGACAATCCTATGACACCATCCAGACTTTGAGAATTTTATGAAACCGCAGTACGCCTCATTCGAAATGCCTAAAGCCACGACGCCTGTGGGCGAGCGCCAAGGGCGTCGCCACAACCCTCTTGAAGCCGACATCCTCGGAGGCAGCGGTATTCTGAGGTCTGGAAAGACAGGAAAGAAAACAAAAGAAGAGAAGGAAGAGGATCACTTTGTCAACTCGAAACAATCAGCGCGAATTTTACAGCTGGGCCGAGAGCTCGCCGACGAGGACGACGACCAGAACAAGCCCGCCGCGGAGTCGCGAAAGAGCGCATTCGACGTCGATTCCCGATTTGCGCAAGAAGACGACAAGGACGAGAGCAGGTTCGAGGACGAGGAAGCATGGGGAGAGGAAGAGGAGATCGAGCTCGAGGGAGCCGAGATCGCGCCCGAGGACCTGGCCATGTTCAACAAGTTCCTCACGGCTGATGAGGATCCGCTGTTGAAGCATGGTTGGGACCGGAAACCTGCCGACGGCGAGGAGCAACAAGCAGGAACAAATTTGGCGGATTTGATCATGGAGAAGATCCAGGCCTTCGAAGCCGGTGGAGGAAACCAGGATGACATGGGCGGCATGGAGGACTTCCCCGAGGAGGATCTGCACCCCAAGGTCATTGAGGTCTATGCGAAGTGCGTCTTTTGTCCGTTTGAAAGAATACCATCAAAAGCCATCATACTAATAGTTTCGTAGGTGTGGCATGATCCTGAGCCGTTGGAAGAGCGGGCCCCTCCCGAAACCAATGAAGATTCTGCCGACTGTCCCTGACTGGGAGAGGATTGTCGAGGTCGCCCAACCCGAGAACTGGACTCCAAACGCGATTTATGGTCTGACCCGGATCTTCGCCTCTTCGAAGCCCGCTGTGGTCCAGCGGTGGCTCGAGATAGTGGTGCTACCTCGGGTACGGGACGAGATCTACGAGACGAAGAAACTGTGAGTGCACCTTGCAAGACGCATTTGATTCAAACCCAGTTTGCCAATTGCTGACAATTAATGCCGCAGAAACGTTCATCTGTACAACTCGCTGAAGAAGAGTTTGTACAAACCATCTGCCTTCTTCAAGGGCATCTTGTTTCCCCTCGTCGGTTCGGGAACATGCACATTGCGCGAAGCCCACATCGTTTCCTCCGTCATGGCCCGCGTCTCCATTCCTATTCTACACTCCGCAGCAGGACTGAAGGGGCTTTGCGACTTGGCGGCCCAGCAGGCATCGAACGGCGAGAATGCTGCCGCCACAAACGTCTTCATCAAGGTTTTGCTCGACAAGGGACTGGCCCTGCCGTACCAGGTCATCGACGCGCTGGTGTTCTTCTTCCTGCGATTCAGGTCGGTCGACCCTGCAGCTGTGAAGGAGGCCGAGGCTATGGAGAGGCCATCAGAAGCCAAGATTGGGCGGCAACTGCCCGTCTTATGGCATCAGTGTCTCCTCAGTTTCGCTCAGAGGTATCGCAATGATATCAACGAGGACCAAAGAGAGGTACGTGAAGCGTATTTTTCGTGGCATTCACCCAGGATGCGTATCCCATAACCTCCACCTTTTTCAACTTTGGACCGCCACTCGAGTACCCGGTCAGACATGGAGATTTGATCTTTTTTTCCATTCAAATACTGACATGTGACTCCCTAGGCCCTACTCGATTTGCTGCTCACCCACGGTCACTCTGCCATCGGACCCGAGATCAGGAGGGAGCTGGTTGCAGGTCGTGGCAGAGGTGTCCCAGTCGAGCCACAGGGACAGGCTTTTGATGGAGACGACACCATGCAGATTGATTAATCCTGACAGAGGAGCTATCTAAATTTCAACGATGGATGAATACCCGCACGGCATCTGGCATTTACCAGATTTCAAGGCATGGAAAATGAGTAGTAGGGGAATGGCGTAGCGGAGTTCAGGTGGGCATTGCGTTCATGTTTCTTTCTGCAATGTCGAGGACTGAGAGGCCATTTTCGTCGCACCGACAGGCCGATCTTCTTCTATCTAGTGGCAGGTTGCCAAATGAATATAAGCATCTGGACGTTGTTCCACATTTTGCGATTTGCGGCGTCTTTCAGGCTTCATACCACCCGTGGGAACCAGGATCTACTCAGCAACAGCCTTTTCAGGTTTGAAGCACCTTGGTTTGAGATACAATTATGCAACCAGTTTCGCCATCAAATATGCATTACGGTTCTCTTGACTGCCGTAGGAAACCACTTGGGCTGGCACTGCAATGCGAGACTGGTGCTTGCTTAGCCTGGTCTCGTCCTGCGCGGAAATCTAGAAACCTGAAAATTTGGAATTCTATTCATATGAAAGCATCTGAATGTTTGTCAATGCTCATTGAGGTCTGCCTGGAATCCAGTTGGTACAGGCTTACACTGAATTTGATGGTTCAGGGGCAACTGCGCCACACTGAGTCGTTGTGGCTGAAAATCAATTTATTCCCTGTCGGGTCGCGTCTTCCAGTCGCGTCTTGGCTGCAACTCGACACGCCGGTAGACTACCAACGTACAACTTAGGACCGGCCACCGTACCGAGGCGCCGCATCACAAAGGCATTCATGTGCCTTATCTCTTGTTGTCTTGGCCTTTTGAGCGACAACTCCTTGCTGGAATGACCCTCTGAACCTGGCCTTTCTACATCCCAACGAATCTGCATCTTCCTAGGGCCAGCCACCCTTGAGCCTTCGACTCAGGAAACGGGGCTCATAAGATCACGTGTGGCTTGACCTCGTGTATTTTTTTTATTTAACACATCCTCACCCTCAATCATGCCACCAAAAGCTGCGCCCAGCAGGAAACGTGGCCGCCCGCGCAAAGACGAGGACGACACCTCGTCCAAGAAGCCCAGGCTGACTGGTAGGCAAGCTGCCACCAGATCGCGAGATACACCGAATCGTGATGAGAATCAGCAGAATGGAAAGACTAAGGGCAAAAACGATGTTTACGACTTTCATGACCCGGATGAACCACCAGCCGATCGGACTCCATCAAAGGCCAAGCCCCAGCTGAAGGGCATCCTCACTCCTAGTAGGAGGCAACGTGGCCAGGCCCCCAAGAGCGTTGCGTTTGACAAGCCCAAGAATGGTGATGTCTACTTCGAGGACAAATCGGCCAAGCAAGTGAAATCGAATCGCAAATCCACCACGAAACCTCGGAAGGAACCTGAAAATGAACCGGTTGTGGAAGCCGAAGACAGCTCGGAAACGGCAGAGGATGATGAGGTTTGCGCGCTCTGCAACAAACCAGATTCTAAGACCGGGAACCAGATATTGTTCTGCGACGGCTGTGATCTAGCTGTGCATCAGAAGTGCTATGGCGTGCCTAGGATCCCACGAGGAGATTGGCTGTGCAAAGACTGCTCCCAAGCTCAATCTAGCACAACAGAAAACGGGTTGAAGGCCAAAGATCAGCAGACATCAGAAGCAACTGTCGAAGCCGCGCCCGAGATCCCGAACTTTGAGCGGCATCTGAGCTCCCTGAAACGTGTCCTATTGGATCGCTGCACCGGGAGACGTCGAATGAGGCTGCGGGATCAGGACGAGGCATATGAGAAGACGTTCCAGCTCGTTCAGCAGACCGTCTTAGCGGGCGAGGGGAATTCTATGCTAGTCATTGGCGCCAGAGGTTGTGGCAAAACGACGATGGTTGAGTCAGTCCTGTCTGACATTGGCCTGGAGCACCGCGACCAGTTCCACGTCGTGCGTCTCAATGGATTCATCCACACGGACGACAAGCTGGCGCTGAAGGACATATGGCGGCAGCTAGGCAAGGAGATGGAAGTGGAGGACGATCTCATCGGCAAGACGAACAACTATGCAGACACGCTTGCATCGCTGCTCGCACTTCTGTCTCATCCTTCCGAGATTGCGGAATCCAACGAAGGGGTCACCTCCAAATCCGTGGTCTTCATCATGGATGAGTTCGATCTCTTCGCTACACACGCACGGCAGACATTACTGTACAATCTTTTCGACATAGCCCAGGCGAGGAAAGCACCTATTGCTGTATTAGGCCTTACCAACAGGATCGATGTGGTGGAGAGCCTCGAGAAGCGGGTAAAGAGTCGATTCAGCCATCGCTACGTTTACCTGTCACTACCAAAGACGTTGTCATCATACTGGGCAGTGTGCAAACAGGGCCTCATGGTGGATGACGAGGATGCCAAGGCAGAAGGGCTGCCGGTCACGCTGCAAGGCTTTACCAAATTTCAGGAATACTGGACGAAGAAGATTGAGACGCTGTATCAGGATCAGGGGCTCAAGGACCTCCTCGAGTACCACTACTACAGCACCAAATCGGTGCCAGCCTTCCTCAACAGCTGCGTGCTCCCTTTGGCAGCACTCACCCCATCAAACCTCTCCTTGCGAATTACGCCTGAGTTCGGCCCGTCCGTCGACCCGCCTGACTCCAAGCTCTACCTGCTGGAGTCCCTCTCAGATCTCGATTTGTCCCTCCTAATTTCCGCGGCCCGTCTCGACATTGTCGCTCACACCGACACAGTGAATTTCGCAATGGCCTACGACGAGTACACGACGTTGATAGGAAGACAGAGAGTGCAGAGTGCCACCTCGGGCATGTTGGCACTTGGTGGAGGAGTGCGTGTCTGGGGGCGAGGCGTCGCCGAGATATGCTGGGAACGACTTGTATCACTAGGACTGCTCCTGCCAACCGGCCTGGGCGGCCGGATGTGCAAGGTCGACGTGACCCTGGAGGAGATTCCTACTGCTGTGAAGCTGAATGCTATCCTCTCCAGGTGGTGCAAGGAATTGTAACGACGACCAGTCATACTTACACCATCCCACCGCAGCCCTGAGTCCGCATATCACCGGGTTGCTCTGGCCTGTTTCCACTCTTTGTGGCTTGATCACCTCCAAGCCACACTTGTTGAGTGCCTCTTGCCCTTTGAAGATCTTTCCCTGGACTTGTTCTAGGGCTAGGATAGCCTGTGGATACCTTTAGGTATCAAGCAATACAACCATACTCGGGATCGAGACTCCCGTCAGATGTCCCGTTATTTTGCCTGATATATTTAGTGTTCCTACGTCACCGCAGAGTGAAGCATGCCAATTGGAAATCCGGAGGAAGCGCCGCCCTCATGGCCAGGGCGATAGACGAGGATCGAGATATGAGGCCATCAGTGTACGCGACCCCCCTACTACACACCGCCGAACACCGTGCCAGCTCAGCAAACCTCCGGGCGGACAAGGGGAGGACTGAAAGCCCAGGCTCGGTAATTCCCTTGCTGAGGGCACCATGCGCGCATTAAGCAAGCAAAGCACCACCAAAGAATTGGGGCCCCCGTAGCACACTGTCCTGCGCCCTTACGACACCGCCGCTTTGACGTCGTGGGCCACTCTCTGCTCACTTCCTTGCGCGCATCACCGGCCATCGTCATTTCCCCTTTGCGCCGCCGGGCCCCCATGCCGGCCCAGGTCCCCCTCCGCCCGCCCTATCTATCCTCACGCCCCTCCCCCCGGACGGGCGGCGAGTCACGATCCTTTTTATCGCCCTCTCTCTCTTTGGCCCCTCCGCCCCCCTCCCAAAGCGTTCGTTCACTGTGTATTTCTTAAAAAACCAGGCAGCGAGATTTGGCGGGAGGGGGCGCCGGGGATTTCCGCGTGTGTATGTGTTTGTACGTGTGTTTTTATGTTCGAGTCTTGGGCCTCGAACCCGACCAGGGACCCGCAGGGGTTCTGAGTCGCAAACAGGCGACGACTACGACGGACTCTCCCAAGCGCCCAAGAGGCTAGCTTGTCTGCCATGTGTCCCACCGCGTCCCGACGCGGGTGCTACACAGTATACACCACCTGACGCTTGCTGATCTCCTTTTTTCTTTTTCTTACGTGCTGCTTGCTTGTCCAGCCGGATTGTGGGGAGCGCGCGGCACTGGTGACATGGATGTGTGAAGACTATGTAGATGTGTATATGTGTGTATAGATGGGATTAGAGTTATGTGGTAAAATTGCGGATCCTCTCCCTTGGTGTGAATATTGGGACTTCATGACGTGACGCTGCCGAGGCCTGATGGGAACATCCAGCAGACTCGGTGTGTTTCTGGCCGATGCGTATGCGGAATTCGCTGTTTTGTGCTAGACATGAATAGACACACTCGAAGGCATAGGCGCATACCGGTCCATGATTTTACTCATAGAGTTCAAGATCTTCAGCAAGCTTTAGGGCAGACATCGAGACACTTCGCACTCGCTCCTGAAGTCTGCGCAATACAATAGGTGCAATACGAATACGTAAGGCTGAGGAGATAATGAAGATCTTACATCCCACGCACGACCAGCTGAATGAGGAGGCAGCCGTAATGATTTGCACACAAGTATACTGTTTCTCAAGCATCTCTAGCGGGAGAAGCGTCGCCGTCGTCATTCATTTCCCAAAGACGTGCCGGCCCCCCTTCTTCTCTCACCCTCCACATATGCAGGTCACGGCGATTCGAATCATCGCCGAACTCCTTCTCAGCCGCCAACACTCCCCTGTGCGAATCCCACGTGGCAATGCCACATGGCCCCCATCGCCACTCCATCCGCCTGAATCAGACCCTGTAATACCTCGCTGACAATCCGAAGCAGAGGAAGAAGATCGTCAGTTTCCCCCGCCGCGCCGCACACACACATGCACACAAGGTTATGAGGAATGTTCAGCTTGCCCCCACTCTGGCAGCCAGCCCCCCGGGCCGTGGCGCCCAAACCCAAGGGCGGCCCTCACGCACAAACCTGCCTCGTATATACGGCCATTGGCATGGGGTCGAAAAGGGCGTCGCGCAGCCTCCCCACCTGGCGTGGCACGCAAGCATGAATGACGGAGGAGCTGATGGGACAGACCGTCAAAGGGGTGTGGACGACGGGCCCCTTGTCGATGGGGAGGGATAACCTGGGCGCTGTCACGCTCCACAGGTTTACGGGCACGAATGCCCATTCCGTCCAAGGCGGGAAGAAGTCCGGAGAGGGGGATGGGTGGATGGATGGCATGGTCGGTGCGGGAGATATCTGCACCACCTCGTATGGGCAGACCACATAGGAATCACCAGAGCGCGTGTAGACATCTCGACCCTCAAGCGGCCGGTACCTAGCCCCCGCTCCCCCTTTCCCCCCTTCCGAAGGATCACCGGCACCTTTATTACCCTTTGGGATCGGGTGCCTGTCTGACGTCGTCACCTCACCCCCACCCAACCCCTCAGTCATTGTCCGCGTCGCCGCAGCAAATGATCAAAGAGACCGCCAGCGCGGCAGCAGCCATGAAGAAACCCTTGTCCGCGTCGCTGGCCTGCCGGCGGCCGCCCCTGCTAACGCTCACATGGCTGTGGCCGCGATGCGAGACGGGCTTGGGCCGGTGGTCGTAGACCTCCTCCTCGTCAGAGCTGTCTGCGTCGTGGTGGTGTGCGCGCGGGACCGTCTGCACGGCGTACTCCTCGCGGACGGCCAGGGCCATGCCGCCGCGGCGCTGCTTCTCATCATCATCATCATCCTCGACCGGCCCTAGCAGCTTCTGGCGGCGGCGGTGGCTGTGCCGGTGTGACCGCTCGTGGTTCCGCTGGGAGTGACTGCGGTGCGAAGGGTCGCGGTGGTGGCTCTGGTGAGAGGAGTGGTGGTGGTGGTGATGCTGGGACTGCGGGCTGGGGCGCCGCCGCGACGAGGCTGTGCTGGCTGCGACGTAGCTCCCGCCGCTGTCGCTGTCGCCGTCCTTCTCTGAGTAGGCGGCTGAGTGGCCGTCGTCTGAGCTGGACTCGTACCGGGGCTTCTTCCTCGGGTTGCGCCGGGCGCTGCCTGGGCCGTAGCGGTCGCTCATCATGGACTTGTATCCGGCTTGGCCGCTGGTCGGAAATATTGAGGCTTTCGACTCGATTTTCAAATCACGCTCTTGTCGGACCCGTCATCGGGCGCGTCTGAACCATTAAGGTCTAGTAGGTGTCCCAATAAGGCTGCCGGAGCCTTGCGTGAAGGGCGGAGGCGATGGGTGCGTACGCATGGCCCTTGGGTGCCGTTGGAGAGCGGAGATAATCCTGGTTCGGCGGTGGCATAACTTGTTTCGTGTTCATCAAGCTCGCCCCCTCCCTCAGCTGTGCGTATGATGTAGCAAAACCCTGCTTGATGCTCCTCCTGCCTCACACCGAATTGCTGATCAGGCCGCCTTGCAGCTGGAATAATTAAAGAGGCAAGTCAGAATCCCGGCAGGCCGTAGCAATGTGGCTTCCCACGGGGGCGGGCCCCGTCCCCTGGTCTCGAAGCCTTGCAACCGAGCGAGAGCCTTGCAGTCCAAGGCTGGCTGGTGGGCGTGTAAGTGCCCAAAGCGGAATGTGGAGGAGTTGCGGTATAAGGCTTGGTAGGTGCCCGATGGTGGCCCAATGTGTTACCCTCCCAGAGCTGGCAGAGCAAGGGAAAGACGGGACGACGGGCAAGGTGAGACGGCGAAGGTGAAGCTATACTCCGGAGACAGGCCTCGCCTACCTTGTCCCGTGAGGAGAAAGGCGGACGGAGCGCAGCATCTTGGTCCCAGTCACTTGACATAGGCGCGCCCGTCGAAAGCTTGTGGCCCTCCAGCGCCGGCACTTCGCAGACAGATATGAGCGGCAGACATTCCCATATGGGTTTGATATCCTGCTGATAGGCTCCGGAGGCTTCGTAAGCGTCGGGGTTTGGATCTTGGTCTTCGAATCGGGCTCATCCCACCCCAGCAAGATCGTTGTCTGCCGGAAACCTTCGTGAGCCCAGGGCAACGATGCTGGACCGGAAGTGCCCCACAATTCGCACCAGAAACAGGCCTGACAGGTTCTTGCGAGACATGCCATCCAGGCAGAATGGGACAGTGGCTGCTGCATCAGCTTTTACTCAAAAGTCCATGATCCATGGGCGACCCTCAAGTCTGTGCCTCCACGCACTGTCTTCTGGACTCGAGAGCACTGTACGGTACGGTACGTAGGGAAGCAGTGATATCGACCACGGCCCGCCGCTATAGTGTAGTAGTAGAGAGAGGTCTGCATCCTGCCGTGTGCCTGCCCCTCGAGGCCGGCTCCTGGTCGGCCGCAAGCCACTGCCCCCCTTTGGACGTGGATTGTGTCCCACTTATAAGAGCGTCTGCTCATACGATGATCCCACCTGGCATCATATATTGGCAAAGACTTCGGGGCTCTGGTCTCAGCTCTTGGTGAAGCGGATATAGATGCGCTAATTGCCAGCTCGGACGGTGGCCGAAAAAGTGCACCGTCTTGACTCTGGACCACGGAACGGTGCCATTGCCAGTGCCCTCAGGGTGGGACACAGGTCAAGCGCTTCCCTTCTCATTCTCAGGGCCTACCGGGCCTCGTCGACACCGGCTGCCCGTCGGTACAGGATCTAGCTGTTGTCATGGGTGCGATCTGTGGCATCCCGACGTGGCCAGCAGCAGTTTTCGATCGGCCAGCCCCGTCCGCGGAAACCCGCGCGATGCAATGGAGCAGAATTGGCGGTTCAGACTGGACTGGCCGGGGCTCAGAAGTCCAGAACCGATCAAGGGATGCCCATGATATCGGTCAAACTCTGACGGTCGAGACGCCGTGGCCGACAAAGACAGACAGGCAGCTTCCGGCCCTAGTGTGGGAACGGTAGACCCTCATCTAGCCGAACTACAGCAGCTGGGCACTGGGCTGGGCCGAGCGAGAGACTTGCAGGCTGCAGTGCAGAAGCGGTTTGAGTGCCAAGATGTCGGATGAGGGCGCTTCGTCGGCTGACTCGCGCTTCCAGCAGCTGCCCACAAAGGCATGACTAAGTCTGGGCCATCTGGGAGCGAGCCATTCTGGTAGACGGGCCCCCCTGTCATGTGCACAGTAATGCGATCCTCGGTTAAGCCAGAGGTCGAGGCCATCGTTGTCCAGACCGCAGGCAGAAGAGAACTGGGCCCCACGCGAATGATTTTGTGGTCGCCCAGGGGTCTGTGCGCAACTGGCGTCGCGAGATCCACCCAGGCCTTCAGGCCGAGTGCAACCTTCAGTCGGCGAGTTCAGTCGAGCCAACACTCACAAGGCACACACACACGCGCGCGCTCACACGGCTAACGGGATGCATAGCCGAGCTCACGACGACCAGCCCCGGCAGTAACCGCGGCTCCGACTTACCCAAAGCCGTCTACATTTCACTCACGAGCCGGCCGACAGACGTCAGCCTCGCTTACAGCCTTCCCACTGCCCACTGCCCACATATTCACCACTTTGCAGCCGCTGGCACACAAAAGGGGAGCGGGACACGGATCTGGGTGGACAACACCAACCACCAGACACCAGATATGAGACACACATTCCACAAGAACGGTCATTAGCTGCGCAGCCCGGCACGGTAGACGGTGTGACCGTCACACGCAGCACACGTGCAAGGAAACGAACACGGTGGGCTGGCAGCCCACGTTTTTGATATTGGCCTGCGACACCTCCTGGGCAACCCTGGTACCAAGCCAAGGCTGTGCCTGATCACATCGCACGACACCTCATTTCTTGATACCCCCCCCCCCCAAAACGGAAAAAGAAAATCCCTCTCGCACCGTGCAGGTTGGTGTACAACAGTAGCAGCAGTAAACACACTCCCTGCCAGCCGGCTACACATGCCACAAGGCAGAAAGAAAGAAAGAGAGAAAAAAAAACCCTGCGCCTGCCGTGCGACCTCGCGTCCACACACCGGCTCGCGGATGTGAGCCGGCAAAGCACGCTGCGGCTGGGGATGCGCGTGCGCGTTGTGCATGCGCGTTTTCTGTGTGTCTTATTAGGCTGCGGGCAATAATAACGTAGCGGAGGGCAGGCAGGCAGCAGACAGCCGCTCGCTCTCGCCGTGTGGAGTCTCGGGAGGGAGGCTGGCGTGTTGCATTTCCAGGTGTGAAGTTCTCTTGCATGCGGTCAACAGGCAGGCAAGCAAGCATCACCCGTGGGCGGAAGTTCCAAAAGCGGCAAGCCGTGGGCTGGCTGGCGGCAGTCTGTCTAATAAGTGTAGTCGGGCTCTTTGTTGGGGACCGGGATGGATGGACGGGCGTATATGCACATACTTACGCATTGGGAGCAGGAGCGGAAACGGGGTGTGGGCTTGGGGGGAGGGGTGGGCTGGACCGCTACCGTAGACCATGCGAGCCATGTTTGTGCCATGTGGGATTATCAAGAGTTGAAGGGAGTGGCCGCAAGGCTGCAGCAAGCAGGCAAGCCAGACAAGAGGCAAGTCGAGATACGCTTTGGCCGATCGGCTGGTGGGTTCCGAGAAAACCTTCGCGTGAGTGTTCTGGGCCTGACACCCCCTTCCCGCCCGGGGTCCTCCTCATCCAGTGCCGGACCGACCAGATTCATCATGCGGCCCGCTTCGTCTGGGCCAAAGAAAAGCAATGGGCTGAACTGCGCTGTGTCTCATCATCAGCTTGCTTGGATTGATCTAATCTTGGTCCCAACCTCCCCCCCCCCCGGGATTTCCGGGCGAGGACGTGCGACTACTCTGCTCTCTCTCCCTTTCGCGGGCCCCCGTTGCACCATATGCGCCAATACTGCTGCGACGCGTCCGATGCAGCAGCATGTGCTGGTTTGTGCCACCTCAAACCATGTGCGGTGAGGAAGGGGATCTGCATAAGCAATCATGTACTGGCGAGGCGTTTTTCCCGTTCTGCCCCGGCCGGGTGTGCTCCTTGTGTGACAACTAAGAGCCGCTGTCGGCACCTGGTTTTTTGGTTGGTTTTTTTTTTCGCGGCATGGCAGACAAGACCCAGGGCAAGCAGGGCCTGCATGCACGCAGTCACCACTGCAACGCAGTCTATGTTACGTCTTATTTTCTGGCAAGCGACGGAGAGTCGGCATCCGTCCAGACTGCGTCGTTATCACCCGCAGCACCCGCAACATCCGGGGTTCATGTCAGCACCAATTACTCCTGCTGCAACCGTCGAGAAGAGAGAAACGTGCAGTTGAACACCGCTCTTCTTGGCCAACGCGGTCGGTGGCGAAAGGTGACCCGGCGTCCCATATGCGGACTGACCCCGCGATGATAGTATGTAGCTTGGGCCGAATGGCGTTTCTCGGGCCAGGCCAAACCCTGCTGGCGATGCCGTCAACAAAACTCCCGGGGAGTATTGGGAGGGATAGGCTGCACGCCACAGTGCCCCGGAGCCCTTGCTCCCCTTGCTCCCCTTCCCCAACGAGCCAGCATTTCAAAGCATCATCCCAGGCTAAAACAACCGAGTGTCAAGAGACAGCTTAGCCAGGCAGCTGCCAGGCTGATAGCTCTTAGATATGCAGGTCTGATTCGCAGCGCACCCTGGGCGATACAGAAGGGCAATATTATCTCACGATATGGGGTTCATGCCCTTGCCCGCCCGGGGGGGGGGGGGAGGGCCAGTGAGCTGGTCGGACGGGAGACATGGGCAGTGGTCCGGCGTTCCGGGATTTGATCGGCTCTCGACTATCAGCGCGCCGTCGAATGTGACAGTGCCTCTCTGCAAAGGGACATGGCAGGCTGGCAGGCAGGGCAGGGCAAGGGGGGAATACCTTAGTCCCAACCAACCACCCACAGATACGAAGTCCCGCACATATTTGACGGGTCTGATTACTGATTACTCTCCATCCCCCTACACTACAGTGCACTACATGCATATAGTAAACCAGTCTAGTGCGCCGTCATCGTTGTTAGTGAGGGAAGGGGAAAGGAGACGGAGGCCCGGACGACACGGGAGCTCGGCCGGCCGCTACCACTTGCCACGTGAGATGCCAGAAAAGGACTGTTTGTGTCCACCGCCAAGTACACCGGCGCCCAAGCCACGAACGCGGAAAGGATTTGAGGGCCAGGCCAGGCCCGGTTGTCTCCCTTAATTAATTGCGCAGTAGCGGGACAGACACAGTTAGAAACACCCATCTCGTGGCAGGCAGGCAGGCAGGCAGAAGCAAGAAGGAATACTAATTACCAAAAACAAAAAAAGGGAAGGTGAAACAGCGGAACGTGGCTCGAATCTACCACGTGGCAGCCCCACTTGCCATGCTTCCTTCGCGCACGTTCCTCGTGCTGCCCTCCTCTTTTTCATTCTTTTTTTTCCCCGAGTCAGTGGAGATTGGGTAATCGAAGGGGGAGAGATCTGCCACTGCTCAAGCCAGACCCGAGCCTGCAGTGCAGCCTACCGCTTATTGATACATGTGTAGCAGAGGGGGGATGAGGGAACTGGTGCTTATGTTGCAAGCGGAGAAGGGGGGAGTTGGGGGGGGGGTGTGTGTCGGTCTTCTTAAAAAGGTATCTTAATTGCCCTGTCAGCGCTAGCCCTGCACAGTACCTTTCTCGCCCTGGCCCGGCATAAGCATACTGTATACTGCGTACCGTGCACCTTCTTCGCGAGTGCGAGGATTGATTTTTTGAGAAAGGTAGGGGGATGGGGATGGGATGGGGGGAGCGGCTGAAAGCGCGGAACACGCCGTCCGCCCTTGTTGGAGAGTGGTCGAGATTTGATGCGAAAAGGGTATTGATCCTTCGAGGAACACGTGTCGATCCCGTTTCGGCCATCGTATATCTCCCCTGTTTGCGACCACTTGTGAAAAGCTCCGCACTGACGCGAAACCCACGAGCCCCCCCTCCTCCTCCCCGCCCGGAGTTGTGGCTGGCTGTAAACCCGGCAGCGGCGTCGGTGAGTTGGCCGTCGGTCACGGATTGTTGTTGTCTATTTCGAACAATAGGGAGAGGGTCCGTCGGAAGGCCCTGGAGGAGACCACATGGAGTTCAGACAGGGTGTGGCGTGGTCCTTTTTTTTCCTTCTCCGCATGATCTGCTGTGGGCGTCATTGTTTTCGGGGTTCTGTCGCCTCACTCTGCCAGGTCGTCCCTCTCCCTGGACAACAGCCTCGTGAGGCTTACTTTTTGCCTCCTGGCTCCTGTTTGATGCTGTCGTGTCCCCGACGCTCCGGGCAGTGGCCCAGGCCTGCACCGCGCCCGGGGTCCCTCAGCTGAAGCCTGAGGGCGCGTTCATCTCTTTGAGTGGATGCCCGTCAGATTCAAGGTTCAATCTTGGCAGAGGCGGTGGGCGGGAAGCTCCAGTGTACCGCACGCGGTTGTACAGCTGTACAGTATCACAGTATGATTTGTCTAGATAGATAGATGCCTTTTGCTTGGGCCGTCTTAATGCCGGCTAAAGATGTGGTATTGGCCGGGCGCGCTGTCAGCCCTGCAACACATATAACGCCTTCTATAGCAAGTGATGAGCAAGTGGCTGTGCCTAGCGAGGAACGAGCGAGATCGGGCCCCAATATCTGACGCTGGACGCATTTTGTATACGCGTGTGTGTGTCTGCATGTACAAGTGCATGCTGGGCTTACAAATCGCATGTATTCGTGCGGCGTCAAAGTTTATCACGGATCTCTGTCCACCATGGCCTCTCCATGCGACTCAAGCCACACATCTTCCAACAAGGGCGGTCCCGTTCAGGATTCAGGATCAGTCAGGATCAGATCGATGTCATTATTAGTGGGTTCGCTCACGGGTCTCTCGGGACTTAAAAGAGCCACGTGGGAAAAGGAGATTGAGATGCCAATATATCGGTTCCGCTACTAGGTTGCTGCGCCGGAAGGGCCTTGCCTGGCTGAGGTGGCAGTTCCATTACAGATTACCTCCGGTCGTTTGAACAGGCCCCTCCCCTGGCTTGACGCAGTGTCAAACTGGACTAGAGGGTGAAACACGATCCTGTTCATTCGTGTGAGGGCTGAGAATTCAGTTGCGCTCAATTTCCCACGCCGACAATCCGGACGGGCGCAAAAAAGGCCAGATGATGATGCCCGGCAGCCCGGGGCTGTGAATCTGATTTTAAGTTGGATGCTAGTCCGGATGGATAAGTTGATTCCCCTTGTGTTTCCAGATTTAGTGTTCGCGATATGAGGTGCACAGTGTCTGCCCCGCTGCTAGTCCTTACAGAGGTTATGAGACGGCAAAACATAGACAGACATCATATCCACGTAAAACTCTTTTTTCACTTGGCAGTGAAAATACAATAGTCACCCAACCCAGGCCGCCAAGCTGACAGGGCATCATATCTACGGAGTACACAAGAGCAGTCCCTTTTTTCCAGCAGATACGGGGTCGCCGACTGTGGGTCCCCGGGTTGCAACTCCAGATTCGGGGTATCTCACCATGACAATCTGATGACAGCTTGGGTCCTTCGGCCCTACGCAGCCGGAGGACGGGGCAACAACCATGCTGCGGACGCGATATGTCGTCAGTTTTTTCTTCTTCTCGGCGGCGCCCTCGTCTCCTGCACCCTGTTCGTGCCCGATGCTCCTTGCAAATCTCGTCACGAGTGCATGTGCATACAAACTACTACTACTACGTGCACACCGCGGCGGACCAGGGCCCAGGGCTGCACGGAGGAACATGGCATCACCGAGAGGCGAAAGAGTGAGAGCCCACAGGGCTGGCACGCGAAAACTTTATAACCTGGCAGTGCTAATTATATCGCCATATGGGGAAGGAGCCAAGTTGTGGTTGACGCCACCACCAGATCTGTCGGATATCCCCAGATCCATGCCACTGTACGTATTTCGGCTGTCAGTTTCGTAGGGCTCTCGCTTTCGCCTTCTTGTCTCCGCCCGTGCCGTGATGTGCAGAGGCGCGATATGCGCAATGATGCCAGTGAAATTTCTCTGGTCGGTGGCAACCGTAGCATCGACACATGGTAGACTATCTGCACCAAACACACGATGCGTACCCATCTAGTCCGATAATTTGGCTAGTTGTGTCAGATGTTGCGCGTACCGTGACAATACGAACTACACACTAGCATGCGTACCACATCTGTGCCACACCTTGTTTCCCAACCTGGGGTCCTGACCGGCTTACACAGCCTGTCTGTCTCTTGGGCAAATGAAGCCCGGTACGCTCTGTAACCATCCAAGACATAAACTTTCCTAGCGAGCCCTTGATATTGCGCGTGGGTTGGTTTTTCGAAACCGGACAATTAGACACAAAAAATGACATGTACGCTACGCAGAATAAAAAAAAAAAAATTAAAAACACACCCCCTTTCCCCATATCCAAGGATCCGGGGTGGCCTGCCACATCATCAGCCCGGCGTCACCAGGTCCCGTCAGTGTAAAGGGCGAGTCAGCGCGTGCCCCCGAGACCTGCGTCATCGCCAGTTCGCACATCACTCCAGAAGAACTCCGGACGCAAGAGATAGGGAAGGGGACCCACGGCCGGCCGGCGCGAACGACGGTCGGGTGGTTCGTGTCCCGTGGTCGTGCGCCCCTGGGCCCCAGTTTCTCGAAGGAATGATGGCCCTTCCAGCCGCCCTTCTAGAAGGACCCCTTGGAACATTTTCACTGGAGCTTACTTCCATGTCAGACAGAAGGGGGGGGGTGGCCTAGCACATGAACGGTTTGTTTGTCGCCATCTCGTACACACACACACGTGAGTAGGATCTTCCGATCTGGTCTGCCTTGGAGGTGGCTGGTGAAGCGGGTCTTCGCGCGTCCCGTGTCGAGATTTCGACACGGTGCCAGATGCCCTGGCACGGTCCAGAGTTCATCCATCCCCACCTCCCTGGTCTGTCCGTGAACGAGTGGCCAGAGAGCCCACAAGGAGGACACAGTGCGGACACGCCCCCTTCATGCGCGTAAGGCATACGCGTTGCTATAGCTGTTTGCTTGCTTGCTTGCATGCTTGCTGCTAGGGGCCGCTGTTTCGGTCAAGTCCTGCTCTGCTGAGCCTGTGGGCTCTCGTCGGTCAACGCGACGGGAGAAAAAGCAGATTTGATGGGTTGATGGGGAGATGGGAGATCGCCTTTGCACTGCCTTTGCCCTACCCGATGCAAGGAACAGCGTCTAATGCTGCCCCTCCCCCAAGGAATTCCAGAACGCTGTCGCCGAAATCCGCTCCCCTTGGAACACAGGCGTTCGTTCATCAGTCGTTCGTGCGCTCTGCCGCCCGGTTGTGCGCGGTGCGCACAGAGGAGACCTGGACTTGCTGGGGCGGCTGACTTTGCTGCTGGCTGGCCTGGTCCGGGCTTGGGGACGGCCCATGCAGGGACGATGCCAACGGGTTCACCGCTACTGCGGCTCTTTTTTGGAGTGAACCTGCCGCTGATCTGCGGACAGGTGCGCATCCACACGTGGTCTTCCGGTTGATGCTGGCCTTGTGTCACCTCCAGGCTCGCATCTGCCGTTCCCTCTGATGGGTTTGGAATCCAGGGACCAGTAGGCCCGACGTCAAGGGGGTTGGATACACCGTACTGTGTATCTCCGTACCCTGGGAGGAAGAGTCCAGCGAGGGTCTGTGTGACCGCTTGCGGCTGGGCTCACTACACACGGTGCAGCACGCGCCTCTTTGGCGCGCGCACTCCACGATACTGCCGAGTTGGTTGCCACAGTAGACTAGCTCTACAGTCCATATACCCATAGTTACCGGATTTCCCGCAACCCAGTGCCAGCGTCGCCTCCCGTGCAGAGCAGAGCAGGGTCCAGACATGCCCGCCGCGGTTTGGTATATCGACCGGACATAACGCGGAGCCTTTCTTTATTCCCATCCGCCGTCTAGTGCTGCTTGGTCGCGCGGTATTTGCACTCACTGGCACACCGCTCCAAGGGTCCATTTCCGGCTAGATTGCCATGGAGCAGCAAAGAAAAAAAAATGCTACTGCAGATACTGGGACGTGCTGCCAGGCGTGCTCTGCAATTTTCCAACAGCCGCCCTGCACGCCTCACGAGGGAAAAAATAGAACCGCCACCAGGTCATTTCCCATCCCACCGCCTGGGCATGTAAGAAAAGAGCTCTGCATGCCGGAGCTGACCGGTTCGTGACTAAGCCGAGAGGATCTGAATCAAGGATATACCGAACATCGGGCTCAGCAAGATTACGGCAGCACGGGGGACAAGCTGCATTATTCAGGCAGTTAGCTATGCCCGAGATCCGGCTGCGATTCCTCGATTGTCACCCGCGCGCCGGGCAGCAAGTATCATCTTGAACGGGACCAAGATGTCTGCCCGAGGCAAACGCAACAGTATTTGCCGGGGCGGCGCGCCGCGTTAGGGGAGTCAGAAGCCTGACAGCAGGCAACTAACATGACTTGGAGGACAGGAGGTGGGGCAGCGTCATGCGAAGTGCGCCACGCCAAGCCCAGGGCCATGTGTTGGAGCGTTTTGCTGAAACCGGAGGATAAAAAATAGGGGATGAGACGGGCGGCCACAGGACGGAGTTCGGATTGACGATGATTGGGGCGGCAGCATCAGCCGCAACCACGGCTGCCACGACGACGGCGGGAAGAAGCAAAAGGAAATTGAAGAAAAATAAAAAATAAAAATTCGACGAACAGTACAAGAAAAAAAAAGGAGACGAAACGTTTGTCCCGCCCACGCAGGCCACGCACATTAACAGACAGTATCGCGTGCAGCTGCAGGGGCTAGGCCCTCACAGCCAACGAGCTCGCACAAGCAAATCCGTGTCGCGGCTTGCCTCGTGGAAGAGATCCCTGAGGCCATGTGCAGATCCTGCCGACCCTGTCGTGCTGCCACCTACCCACCACACCCATCCACGACTGAAAGGTGACAACCCCCCGTCCCTAGGCATGCGGACGAGGCACACATGCATACTGTGGTTTTTTGCACGGGGGGACGAGTTTTCCTTCACTGTGGTTAGCGCAGCAGGCAGCTGCACTAGTTAGCCTGCCTTGTTCACCAACCCCCCCCTCGCCAAATACCGCCTCCCGCATCATGCCATTGGCGAAGGGCGCAACCGGCAACCACATGGCGCACCCGGCAGGATGCCCACGCCCCCTCTGAGCATAGGCCGGGCCCGGGTATCGTTTGTACACTTTGGGCCAGCCCTGGCACAGTGGTCTGCCTGACCTGCCCCGGCGCAGCAATAATTGTGAGAGAGGGCGTATGCATGTTTAACTCCGGCGTTGTCGCCGGCAGCTGAACAAAAACACTGCATTCAGACGCCTGTTTCAGAAGCTCCCCGAGATGGGACCAAGAGGCTGGCCGTCCGGGCTTTGTTCACGAGAGATCTGCGCGCGCCGTTTTTTCTTCTTCCGTCATTAATCACTTGTCCTTGCAAGGAGGCTGCACCCATCCAGATGAGGTTCGGTTACTCGCATGCAACCCGTCGCGCGTGGCTTTCGCCTCCCGACGGCCCCCAATGCTCCGTTGACCGGAAAACGACTTCCAGGTTGTTGCTGCTGACCAAGAAGGCCGGGCAGGGCGGAGCTGGGCATGACTGTGCATCATGCTGTTGAGGTTGCTATGGTCGTAGCTGTTGACATGTGCGAAGTCGCCGGCCGCTGATCTTTGTCTGCTTCTGGGCAGTGGTGATCGGCGAGAGGGCAGGGCGGAGAATGTTACTTCACTTACATACAGACTCACTGGCAGCTTGGTCATGGGCCCCATGTGGCAAAGAGCAGGTGAGGGCGTTTCGGGAGGATGCGTGCTCCAATGAACCTCGTCCCGCCAGCTCCCGCCCTACGATGTGATGTGCTTGCACAGACGCGTCTCGACCAGTTGGCTCTTCACTTCCCTTATTTTTGTTTCAGCCCGCCAACGAGAATCCCACGTGGTCTCAGAGCCGGGGGGTTGGGAGGTGGGGTGGAGGAGGAGGGATGGTCTCGCCTGTTGTTGGTTGTTGGCGGTGCTGCCCGCCCCGTCAGCGCAGCCTGCAACAAACTGCAGCAGCTGGCAGTTGCACCAGGTGTGCTTTTGCGGCTGTGAGACGGGACGCAGGGAAAACCAGCGGCCAACCAGCCGACAAAGCCCGGGTTGACGGGTCGCCGCCCCCTCGACCGTTCGACCCGTGGGGGAGCTGAAGACCGTCGCGGTCCAATGGGCTGGCGGGCTTGAGACGTGTTTATTTTGGAGGCCGATAAAAATAACGATTTGGAAGAGGCCGTGTTTCTGTTTTGTTTGCGGCAAGGCGTCTTTGCTGTGCTGGATGTCTCAGGTTCTCTCCTTGACGATCGGGACCCGAGGGAAATAGAAGATGACTGCGTGACTGGACCCTAGGAAGGAATGAATGGACAAGGTACCCTCCCTACCTACCCGGGCAGTCTGGCAGTCTGGCGTGCCCTGGGTGCCACCAGCTCGTGGGTTGGGGGATCTCGTTACTCCGCCCATCCGCTGCCCTCCGAAAGAAAGGCGTCCAAAACGCGGGAGGTGGTGATGGGTGGCATGCTTTCCCTTCTGGGCCATGCCGTGGCTGGTCGAGGCCTGGTCGTGGCCCAAAGCGTACTTGACGGGTACGCTGGGGGCCTTTGTCCAGCAGCAGCTTGATCGTCTTCATTCACCCGCCCATCCGTCATTGATCAGGTCAGTCAGCCATTCAATCAACACCGTGCCCAGCACCCAGCAATACCAGTGTTTCCCAACGTGCCAACTTCTTGGTCTGTGGAATCTCCGTCTCATCGCCAGTTCGTCTTGACTGGACTATGTCCTTTTGCCTCGTCTACCTGGATCTATCTGGTTGACATGCTGCAAGTCTTAGCAAAAAGAGCTGTGCCGAGGGCCGATCTCGTGCCTCTGTAGGAGCCTAGCCGGGGGCTGCCTGGGCGGTAGCGACCCTGCTGGCCCGAACGGGTTTAGAAGGGTGACAGCCTGGGGGGGCGCAGGGGGGTGGTTGTTTCTCGCCCCCCTCCCCCTCTGTCCATCTCTCGCTCATTCTTGCAGCAGTCTGCAGAGCAAAGAACTGCTGGTCTGGTCTGACTGTCTGGCTGGCCGGCCTGCGACCGTGTCGTACTTGGTTAGATGTCGCAGCTGCCCTGGTGCGAGTACAGGCCGTGCGTGCGACACTGTCCGACCTGTACTCCGTACAGTACAGCAGATACCCCGCCGTATGGCCCCATGTGCCATGCGATGCGGCGCCCTGATGCAATGACGCCCATGTCCTGGTCCTCCTTTTTTCTGTGCCCTCCCTTGGGTGGCAGAGTGGCACTGGGTGGGACCGGCAGCTCGCTTTTTTATTTTTCTCTGCGCCCACAGGCCCATCCACACACCCATCCACACCATCAGCCATACCCACCCCCCCTTCCATCACATTGCCCATCCTCCGCAGCTTCTAGCACATGGCTCCCGGGAGTCTCCCCTGTCGTGCCAATTTTTGTTCTCCATACTGTACACACAGTACGTAGGTACGTAGCGCATTGTACCTGCCCAACCCCGCGGCCCACCGTCTGCCTCCTGCCTGTGCTGTCTTGGACGGCGGACGCTTTCTTGATCGCATGCTGCTTCTTTTTGTCCTTGTCTGCATTTGAGCTTGGGCATGGCATGGTGTTGTGAGCCTGTGTGAGACGCTCTCCTGCCTCTCTCTACCTCTTTCTGTCTGCCTGTTCCCGCGTGGCCGCCTCGTCACTTGTCACCCCCCGTCCCGTCACCCGCCTGCACTACTCGCTCGTCACTTGTCATTTTTCCTGCCATTGTCGTTGTCTCCAATCTTCAATTACTACTCAGCCCGTTGCTACCGTACGCAACCCTCGATTTCACCCACCGTCCAGCCCAGACCAGCCCAGTCTGCAGTCTGCTGCCATCCCGCTCCCATCCGCCGGACGCTGTTTTCGGTTTAATTGCCTGGCATTCGACCAGTCTTGAGCAACAGAAGACGCAGAGAAAACAAGACAGACCTTGGGTGCGTAAACTGCCTCGCTTTGCTTTGCCTCCCTCTCCACGCCACACACGCACACCATCCTTCGCGTTGTTGCTTCTGTCCCGTCGCCCCTGGGCTCATCATTCAGTCTCGTCATTCCACGCCCGTTTAACCCATTCAGTCCTCACCACCACCTCTGCCATTGCCACCAGCTCCCGCTTCTTCACCGTTCACTTCTCGCATTCCACATCTCTTTGTCTGCAACTTCCCTCCCCCCCTTCCACATCCCAGTCGGTTGCCCTGGCCTGGCTGTGCGTACCCTGCTGTGTCCAGCTGTCCCTGTGGTTCGACTTTTTTCATATTCCTTCTATCGGCCTGGGATAGTGGCCCAAAGCCCACAGCACTTGCAGCAAGCAGCAGCACAGCACGGCACGGCTCTCCCAGCACAGTGCAGTGCAGCGCGGTAGTAGCATAGGTACGTTCTTTCTCTCGTCGCCCACGCCCTCCCTCCCTCCCTCTCGCCTGGCCCATTCCTTGGCCGGTTCCCACCCTGCCAATGGAGCTTGCAAAGTGAGCGTTTGGGTCGATTGGAAAAAGGTTCCTCTTTTTCCCACCCCTTCTCTCCGTCACTCAATCAACACCACCCCCTCGTCGAGCACCAGTCGGACAGACCAGACAAGAGGAGCCCACAAGGAACCACAAGAACCACAGGGTGCAGAGCGCGAGAAGTGGTTGATGCTCACGGCCCAGCCTGGCACCGCCAAATGACCCCCAATCTGTGGCATCCATCATCCTCGCTGCCCTGACCCTGCCTGCGGCCTTGTTCTCATCATCCTTACCACCTGAGTCCGTTCGTTTCGTTCGTACTGTACTGTCCTGGCCTGCGCTCTCTCACCCATTATTACCCATTACCCAAGCACCAAAGCACCAAAGCACCACGCACCAGCGAGTCCCAGCTCCATTTTCCACGCCGGGACCACCAAGACCAAGACAAGACAAGACCCAGGCCCAACCCGCTCTTACTAACTTCCTTTCTGCCTTTGTTAGATGGCTGCCGGCGTATCATCTCCTGCCCGCCCAAGCCCAGTCTACCTTCACGATCCATTGTCCCACACAAACAATAATTCCTCCAACTTCAACTCTGCCTCATCTCAACACTCTGTTTCCACCTCATCTTCCCCCAGCTTGACCTCCCTCACCTGCCCACCTCCAGCGGCACCAACATCATCACAACACTCGCTGCTGTCCTCCTCTCCCAGCAACAAAGACAGCCTGCGTCGTCCTCCTCCAAGCATCAGTCCTAACAGCACCGCCGCCAGCACCCCAACGACGCTTGCATCCTCTCCTCTCTCATCCTCATCGCCCTTCGAGCCTGCTCCAGACTCCGTCGTGCTCACGCGATCCCGACCTCAGCAGTCCCCCGTCAACTCTGCCCGAGGAGACCCCAGGCTTCAGAAACAGGGCGGCTTTTTCGCATTCGCAGCCTCTGCCATTGACCGCACACAGAGTGCAATTGCAACCATTTCTGACCAGACGGTCCGCCACCAGCGATCCCTCAGTCGGCTCTCGATCACGGGCGACTCTACTGCACACCACCTCAGCGCCGAGCCCTCGCCCGACAGGATCTCGAGATACCGCCCCGCCTCCACCCTGTCGTCGGCGTCGTCCTCGAACCTGCTGAGCACTCAGCCAGGGTCCAAGTCTCCCAGCGCCCAGTCCTTTTCGGCGCAGGACCCCCCTTACTCGCGACCCTATTCTCAGACCGATCCTTCTCATCCCCCGCCAATTCTCCTTCCGAGAATTGACAACAAGATGCATCAAACATCTTCGAGACTATTGCGCATGACGGATGACGACAGGCCGTTCACCAAGGTGAGTTCCCTTTGATCTGATTCGTTTTTACCCGCCGGCACATGCGGCCTGGAATAGCCCAGTAATCAAGCAACGGCACTGCTGCTGTACCGCGCGGGGCAGCGGCACTCCCCGTCCTGCGCTATTCGGCGACTGACAGTAGCCTGCAGGACTTCAAGGATCTCTTTGCAACACTGATCGTCAGTCTGCTGCCGCTTTCAGCCCATCGCGTGCGCTTGACCAAGGTCGAGCACACCTTCCTGTCAGAAGATGCCATCAACAACCTCGGTTCCCTCAAGTTCTCTCAATCCAACCGCATGCCCGACCCCAAAGATCCTTCCCGAATCGTGACCACGACGACGACCACCACATTCTCCATGGCGAAAGACATGGCTCGCTCGATATGCCAGTGATTCCTGGAAGCACGTTTCATTGAGTCTGCCGATGGCAAGTATCAGCAGGTATACACTATGAAGGGCTCCGTCTGGCAGTTGACACCCAAGGGCATCTCTATATTGGATCGCTTCTGCTCGAGGAACGGTATTCAGCAAAAGCAGGTGGCAGAGCTGATTGGCAACTCATTACCCCAGCTCGTCATCCTGGAAAGAGAAGGACAGACGGACAAGCTGACTACTGACCGTGGCACAATTGAGGTCCTGTTCCGTAGGTTTGTTGGCATCGGGGGCTTCAACATCAAGAGCAACGTGAACTCTGCCGATTCGGATTCCCTCAGCGATTACCGTGATGGTCTGACTGGCGTCAAGATGGCCGCGGAGCGGAAAGTAGGAGGCAAGACTTTTAAGAACACTTTTACCGGCAAGGCAGCTACCGATTGGCTGATGGACTGTTCGACCACCGTGGACCGACGGGAAACTATTGAGGTCGCCGGCTTGTTTGTCGAGTACGAGCTCATGGAGGCTATCCAGCAGGACCGGGCCTACATGTCGCAATATCCTGGCAGCCACCTGTTCCAGCCCACAAAGCACGCCATCTACCAGCTCACCCCGAGAGCAATCGATCTGGTCAATGGCACGCTGTCCCGAGGGAGGAGCTCCGAGGGCGAGGTTGCATCCAGTGGCATCAGGCCGGGCATCGCCCGCGACTCCAACACCCAGAGGCTGGACAAGATCTTGGGCGATCCTGCTCTACGACTGCTGTTCCGCGAGAACCTGCGGGAGACGCACTGCGAAGAGAATCTGTCATTCTACATCGATGTGGACGAGTTTGTGCGCAGCTGCAAGCAGGCCATTCGCCAAGCCCAGAAGAACCCAACATCGACCTCCATGGATGGTATCAAGGAGATCATGGCCCAGGCGTACGGCATCTACAACGCGTTCCTCGCCCCCGGCTCGCCGTGTGAGCTTAACATCGACCATCAGCTGCGCAGCAACCTTGCCACCCGCATGACTAAGGCAGTGGGACAAGATGTTGCCATGATTGATACCCTGCACGAGGTGACGGCTCTTTTCGAGGATGCGCAGAATGCTGTGTTCAAGCTTATGGCTAGTGTAAGTTGCAGCATCGCAATTCCTTTCTGCACATGCGACACCGATGCTAACAGTTATCATAGGATTCCGTGCCGAAATTCCTGCGGAGCCCAAAATACGAGCACGTCTTGAAGAACTACGACTTCGACACGATAACGCATCCCGTCGGCAAAGATTCTGCAGCGCCTGGCCGGTTGCTCGAGCGAAGCCAAAGCCGATCCAACCGCAAGTGAGGAACGACAGAGTTCGAGCACTCATTTTCTCTCCGAAGATCAGCCCGACCCTTTTCGCAACTACGGCAATGCGGCGCAAGCAGCAAGAAATTCTTCACTACCCGCACTCGGCCCGCACCATACTGTCTTGCCAACAGCACACCGGAGACTGCTTGGCTCCGATCTTGGCTCCGTGGCTCGCTGGGTCTGACAGCACGGCATCGATCCGCCGCATATCGAAGCGACTTACCACGGACTACAGGCTAGATTGGCTTGTGACCAGTGTCGCGCATATGTATTCTGTCTCTCGTTCCTGGTGTGGACCTTGAACGATGAGATGATCGACAAGACTTGTCGCACGATAGGGCAGCCTCGGTACCAGCGAGTCCCTCGGTCACATTCGCCTAGTTGATCTCCGCTTTTATTACCCACCGCCTCGCACACAATTCGGGTGCCTCTATACCTCGGTGGCCCGCCGCATGTCCGCGGAAGCTCTGGGTCAAGAAGCTTTTCATCTTTTTTCTTGCGTGGTCAGGAAGTCAAGGCGTTGGGCTCCTTATTTTCGGCATAGACATGGCCCAGGCAGTCCATATGAAGAAAGGGGGATGATGGGTGCTCGGTCTTCACGACGGGATCTTCCTTCAGGAGCATCCAAGACTAGCGTTTGGATGGAGCGCATTGGGTGACCGATCCGCTGTGTCATCATTGCATTTTGTTTTATTTCTCGGTGGAATGGAGGATGGGGGAAAGGGGAAAGGATTGTGCGAGTCCCTGGTTCAGAGTGGTCAGGAACTCTAATTCTCTATGGGATAGGATCTATGATGTAAAAGGCAATGGGCCGGTACAATGAAGCCCGTCGAACAGCTCGGTGTCAGGGGGGCGGACCGTATAACCGAGGGGCTTTTTACTATATGATCTGGCCCTGAGCTATTTCGGCACAAGAGTGTACATAACGACGGACCATTATACGATACCAGTCGATGAGATCGACCGCTTCTTAGATGACCATTAACACACTACGAAAAAGGATCGCCGTTTTGGGCCTTGCCCACGATTTGAACCGGTGTTTCTTGTTGAACGATGGTGAAATTGATGGAATGCGTGATGGATTTGGATGGGCTGTCGCGTGCTGTGCTGCACCCGGGCAGGCTGACTGGAATGTGCCGCACCGGAAGCATTTCTCGACACCAACAACACGGCTTGTTTGTTGTTCATACCAGCAATGTGTTATTAGACAACCACCGACAGCGGGTTTAATTGCAGATTCATGTGACGGGACCGTTGACGGGTGTTGGACTGGCCGTCCGCTTTCATATAAGACTGCCTTGCCTCTTGCGTGCTGTTGATGTCGCACCTTTATTCTCAGCATCGCAATTGTTTGGTCTCGACCGCAGTCTCACTCGTTCGACTTGACGTTTCATCACACTCTTTATAATATTCTACGTTGCCACTTTTACGTTGGAAAAGGAGAAACCTCTTCCGGGCCTCCTAGTCGTCGTCTCTCGTTCCGCCACCGACATCATCATCAGACACGGAAAAGAAAGAACCCAAGACACGCACAACATTTGGAAAGTAGGAAGAAGAACAACAACACGCAAGACAAGATGCAGATGCGAAACCTCCTCACACTCCTGGCGGCCTCTGGGGCTGCCGCCCAGTCCACGGGCCTCCCGCCGGCGCCGCTGCCCGGGAACGGCACTATCACCACCACCATCGTGGTGCCCTCGTTCGTGACCTACTGCCCGAAGCCCACCGTCATCACCTGGAAGGACCAGTGCTACACGGCCAAGAAGCCCGGGCCCATCACCATCACCAACTGCCCGTGCACCATCACGACCGTAAGTTTGACATCCACCCCGTACAAAACACTCACATGCCTGCCTACCTATACGGCAAACACATGTATATACGTTCACACACATGCTAACAATACCATCCCAGACGGTCCCCAAGCCAACCTGGGGCCCGCCCCCGCCAGGCCCACCTGCGCCTCCTCCCAAGGGCCCGGACTACCCTCCCCCTCCCCCTCCTCCCCAGGGAGACAAGAGCCCACCTCCTCCCCCGGCTCCCCCAGTGCAGCCCCCGGTTGCCCCCGTGGCCCCCGTGCCCGCCCCGCCCCAGGCCCCGGCGACCGGCACCTGGGCGCCCGCCCCGGCCAAGCCTACCTACGTCACGGCCGGCGCTGGCGGCCTCACCGTCCCTGGCCTCCTGGCTGGTGTGCTTGCTGGCGTTGCCGCCCTGTGAGCATGAGATCTGTGGGGATGCTTGGAGACATGGGACATTTTTGGTGGTTGGGAAAGGAAGTAGTAGGGTGAATATGGCATGTTTTTGGTGTTGATTCTGCACACACACACAAACACGAGGAGCATTCATCTATTGTGTGTTTTCTTCAAACGGTTTCGGGACGGTTTCTGTAAATCGGTTCTTCCCTCAACCCACCAACCTAGGGTTTCGGGTCAACTTCTTTCTAATACTTGGGTCTTTTTTATTTTTGCGTGGGCATGGAAAGAGTGGGGGAAGAGTTGGTCACTGAGGGAGCCATTGGTCTCTGCTTGGATTTGCTGGCTGCTTCTACCTGTTCTTTCCATGTCTACTACTAACGAAGTCGACGTTAATATGGCTTTCGGGATGAAAAGATAAAAACATGCGATCGGGGGTCATACAGGGGAGACTGGACGAGTTGAGATGAGTGGCAACAAATGAAGCATGAACAAACATCATTATTTTTTATTTCACCTTATGCCTTGTGACTCTTGCCCCTGCTCTCTTCCATCTAACGGCTCTATTGTTCTGGCACAGAGGGCAACATATCAATGACACTGCATCACTCTGAACGGTCCCTGTTCTGGGGGTTATAGACTATCACACTGTCCACAATGACACAAAGTGGAAAAGGTATGTATTCCGATGGGGTATCCTGAGGGTGGTATCTCAAACTCCAGAACTCCAACCACAAGGAACTCGACAAACTCAGTAAATCGCCGCAAGCGGCACTAAAAGACGCCAAATAAAGACCACATACCAGAGGCTGTCCCATCACCGAGGCAACGTGATATGAGCCCGAGACAGAAGCCCCGGCCGCAATCAGATAACGAAAGGCGCGTTGGAGTCGCGGATCCGACACGCCGATCTCGTCTGGCACGTAGCTAGCCACAGCCAGAGAAGTAGCTATCATCATCCGCCACCAAATAGCGCCGGGGTGCCCGATAACGAAGAAGACCGCAAACGGCGACCTTGTCTTCTCATTCCAGCTCCGCAGTGAAAGGCGAGTCCAGCCTCGCCCCCATTCCAGAGCGGCCGCCGGGCCTCAGCACCGTGGGGTGAGAGCGGCCCACCTCGCCGTCGCCCTTCTTGACCACCTTCGCAAGCCCCTCGGACCCAACAAGCTCGGCAAAGACCAGCGGCGCGCGCGGTGGCGCGGGCGGCTCGTCGCCGTCGGCGTCCGAGTACGGGTTCAGCGACGGGTACTCGGGGTGGTCGTCACCACTACTGCTGGTTGCTGCCGTCGGCGCGGACCCGGAAGAGGAAAATGACCCTGAGCTCCGATATGATGAAGTGCGCACGCCGGTGCTGCTGGTCGTCGTGGCGCCGGGCATGGGCTGTGTCACATGCGCGGTAGCTGAGCCCACGGACGTGTTCCTGACGCGCAGGGGCTGGGGGTAGAGCGCCCTGTCGCTGTCGTGGTGGTAGGCTGGCGGGGGAGGCTGGGAGTAGCGGTGCGGCGGCAGTGGGGGCCGCATAGAAGGGGGTAGGGCGTGGGCTGCTGGATGATGCGCCCAGGCTGCTGGGTGATGTTGTTGTTGGTCGAGTCTGGTGGGTGAGATGGTGGATTGCGAGTGCGATCTGTAATGGGTGATGGGCGGCGTTGCGCTGTGACGCTGCTGCTCGCCTATATTTGGGCTGGGATATCGCATGGACGGTGGGCGTCCGGGCTGATATCCTTGGACGAACGGACTCCCGAGCTGCGGAGGCGGGCTCCTCCTCGTCTCGGAACGGGGAGTCTCCCGGCCGCTGTGGCGTGGAGGCTGCTGGTTCTGCGACGCTTGCGACGACGACGGGAACAGGGCTGGCTTCTCGTCTGCCGCGCTCAGGGGTGACTGGCCGGTGCGGATGCTGTCCTTATCCACAGATGATGCTGTTTTCGTTGCATGCCTTGCCTTCTCGACGAGGTGGTCCACCAGTGTGGCGTGGGATTTCTTGAGGTTCTTCTTGACGAAGCCGGTCATGAGGATGTTGCACCGCAGGTCAACATCCTCGCGGATGTACAGCCCCACCGCCGGCGCGCCGATGCCCAGCTCCACGGGCCCGGCCGGCTCACCCGGCAGCGTGCCGCCCAGCGTCCACTTTTCCCTGATGTCGACGTTGAGCGGGGCGCGGCAGTGCGTCTGGATGCCGTCGGGCAGGTCGTGGAACGCGCACGTGTAGCTGATGTCCCCGCTGGCGAGCCCGCCGGGCAGGTACGTGATGCGGTCCGTCAGCGAGTACCAGATGCACTTGAGCTCGTCCTCGGGGGCGTCGGCGGGGGGCTTGATGGGGTGTCTCTCCTTGACCAGGGGGTTCAGGTCGATCATCTCCAGGTGGTTGTGGAGGAAGCTGATGACCACCTCGCGCGGTATGTCCGCCGGCAGCGGGCTGATTGTGGTGAACACTGATCTCTTAGACATGGCGGACTATTCCAGTGTGTGCTATCGATGAGACTCAAACCACAACGAGGAGCAGTCGAGGAAAACTATTGCTGCCCGTTGTTTTTCTTTGTGAGAGTTGGGCCCCGACGTCCGCGCCGTCGACAACCAACGGGATGAGGCTTAGCGGCAATGGTCAACCAATCCTCCCTCACTAGACAGGTGCCTTTCTGTAATACACCAACGGCGTCAACTGATCTGTTGCGTCAGGAGAAGTACGGGCGCAGCTAGGAAGAGCACATGAGCAGAGAGAGGTGAGAGTGAGTGGCAGTAGCCACTGGTAATAGTGATAAGTGACTGAGACAGCTGCGTCCGTGACTTGAGTTCAACGTGAGACAATACAGCAATGAGTGACGAGTGTATAGACGCCCTACAAGGAGAAGGCGTTCCGAACTCAAAGTCAAAGTTGCAGGTCAAAGTATGAGATTGCCAAAAGCTTGTTGCTTTCGGGACATATGAGCAAAACTTACCCAGTCCTACTAGTAGCCTACCGTGGCGGCAAACTCTCTTGCCGATCGCGTCAACGCCATCCGGATGTTGGAGAAGCCAGGTGCCCGCGCCACGAAGGGACATATGAGGATGAGGGGTTGAGCGCAGGCTGTGCAAACCGAAAATAGTGACGCTGACAGCTGCGCTAAGGCGGGAAGGATGCGCTCGGTAGCAGGGTGAATCGAAACCAGACGTCAGCCGCAGCAAGGCGTGCAGGCTTGCTTGTTTTCTTGGTCGGGAGACTGCGCTTCCGGGAGAGTTGGCCCTGGCTGGCCGGCCGGCCAATTTTTATACAGCAATGTTTACAAGCCCTCTGCTATTTGAGGCACAGACCTGCTTATCCCCGTTACAATCAATCCGTGAGCCGGCCTGCACGTCAGGTCGAGTTGAAGATAAATAACAACATCCAAACAATCGATACTGTGTTACACGGCTCGTAGACAGACAGTGAGCTGGAGACTAAACCAAGGCGGGTGGGTAGATGGTGTGAAGAGTAATGGTATCATTTCTTCTATGGAGAAATCCCCTGGCCGATACCACCATAGATGCCAATTTTTGCAATCCCTCAGAACGCCGTTTCATGCCCGCTATTTTCCTGTTCCATACTGTCTTGCCACTACTATTTCCCCTCACATCCCCCCCAGTCTTGAACCGTCATCATCCCCTTCAAGATAATCCTGAACGGCCAGGGAGCCCGATGTCTTCCAGCTCAGCCGATCCCAAGTCGAGAACCTGGCCCCAGCACCGACGTATTCGGTGTCATCGTGCTGAACGTTGCCGGTCGACGTCCCGTCTTTATCGTAGGCAAGCAACGGGCATCATTGTTTAAACCCGTATTATTTGTGGCCATCTGCACCCTATTTAGATAGACGTTGGGGCCGCATCTTTCCTCCAACCCTTGGACCTCATGTTGTTCTCAATCTGCTTCCAGATGCTCTCGACAACCTCCCTGTCGCGGAACCGGCTGGCCTCGGCACCGGGCAGGCCCGGGTCCCTCCACTTGTCAACTGTGAAGCACTGGACGCGGTGGCCCCAGTTGCGGACGTTATCCGGGACCTGGTCGCCGCGCCAGCCGACGTGGACGCCCAGGACGTGCCGGAAGAGCTCGTTGGGGTTGCTCCACTTGTAGTTCTTAAACTGCCACGGCTGGCCCGTGGTGAAGACGGCGACGACGCGGTTCCAGTACTCGGGCTTGAAGTTCTCGGGGCCCTCGACCAGGATGAAGCGCATGGCGCGGTTGGGGTCGATGTCGCGCATCACGCGCATGATGTTGAGCATGGTCGCCGTCGACCCGCTCTCGGGCAGCTCGTACCGGCCCGTCTCGAGGAAGGCGCGCACGTTGGAGATGCGCAGCAGCGACGACGCCGAGGGCGACAGCAGGATGATGGGGTCCGGCCGCCTCGCCGGCTTCTGGTTGAGCGGGAGCGCCCCGCCCGGCCCTCCTCCTGCCACCGCCGACGACGACGGGTGCTGCGGCTGGCCGGGCTTCCTGGACGTGAAGAGCGTGGCGTGCTTGCGGACGCCCGAGAAGTCGATGGGCTTGACGCCCCTCAGCACCGTGTTGCGGTCGCCCATCTTGCGCTCCCCGGCGTAGATCTGCTGCAGCCTCGGGTCGAGCGACCCCTTGCCCGCCCGCGACCCGGCCGCAGCTGCCTGCTGGGACGAGCTCTTGAGGGCCTCGGCGCCCGCAGCCGGCGCGGCGTCCCCGGGGAGCTTCTTGATGTACTCGCTCTCGCCACCGCCCTCGAGCCAGGTGATGAGGTCGACGCGCTCGACAAAGGCGAGCTTGTGCACGGTGGCGCCCAGCCCCTTGGCAGCCAGCTCCTCGTTCAGCGCCGTCGCGGCCGCATTGTAGTCCGGGATGGCGAGGTCCCGGTTCACCCAGGCGAAGTAGATGGAGCGCAGGTCTATCGTGGTCGACTCATCTGGTTGGAACCGCGTTGGCGAATCAATCGGGAGGGCGGTCGAGTCTGCGAATCGGATCTCGGTGGCTTGTGAAAGAGGTGCCTCGTCGGCCGAGTCGCCGGCAACGGGCGTGACGGGCTGGCCTGATGCGATTGCCTGTCGAAACAGGAGGAGAGGGTCCTGCGCTGCAGCAGCCATGGTCGCGGTCGGGTCTGCTCGAGGACGCTCGCCCGAGTATGTCCGATTGGGTCGCGAGGGGGGTGCGAAGCTGAAGATGGCTGTAGTAAATGCTGCGACAAAAGATAGAGCTCAGGATTAAGGTTGATGCTGGAGGCAGGCTGTAGCTGAATGGCTAACTAGCGTTTGGGTCTCGGCACGGCCAGCCCCTGTCGCTTGCTCGGCAGCAGGGGAGGTAAGTGACAGGGGTATTGTCTGTTGAAGGTCTGGCTCAATTACCCCATTACCCCATATGGGACAAGCAAGGTATCTTGCGTTTGCTGGTCTTATTGTTCCACGTGGCCTACCAGATCAATCGAACTTTCAAAGACAATACGAATTCAATTCGAATTTTCCCTTTCTTTTTGCCCCTCGCAGCATTCTGCCTTTTGCCTCTGTCATACCCAAGGCCAGTATTCACAACCGGGACTTTATCTGAAGAGATAACGCTTTTGATGCATGACCACTGGAGCACCCAGAAACAATGAAGCTGAAGGCCGAGAGCAATATGAAATTCATGAGAATGGCGCAGAGAGTTTTTTTGAGGCAGATTATCGAAATTGTCGTGGCTACAGCTCACGATTGGCTCAAGCTGAGGTGTGCCCGCAACATGAGATAATCAAGCCGATGAACTTTTGATTTTGGAACACTTTCCAGCTTTAAGCTGTAGTTGTTGATGTATGACATTTAAGGCAAGGAGGAGGGGTCTATTTCTCCAGGCAATTGCCATTGTCTGGAAGTGGTTTGATCAGGCGCTTTCCATCATGTCCTCCTCAACAATTCCAGACCCGTCATCTGTGGATGTGTGCTTTGCTCTTCCGTGAAACTACATGGTAAAAGTATTAGCTGGAGCTGAGATTTCCAACAGAAGGCCGTTTCTTATCACTCACCACGCAGACTCCCCTTCCTTTGAGCTTATGCATCGGGTTGGCCGGGCACATGGGGCTGGAGGGAAGGTGTTCCGGCATGTCGAATTCGAAGTAGGAGATGCCCTTCACAGGGTCTCTTCTGACCAAGGCCTTCGGTTCATCCCACCACTCCCTCCTCTCGGAGTTGACACCTTTGCGATAGGAGAATACCCTTGGTGCTGCCCGAGCAGAGCTTGTGGAGGATGATAACGAAGTGTCCGTAGGGATGGCGTGTTTAATTTCGAAGAAGTGGTTTCTTGCTCGGCCATCCGCGGAGGGTTTGAGAGGCGGTGTCGTGACCGACATAGCTTCCTGATGATGTCCTGCGTAAGCCACGTACCATTAAGAAGTGTGTTCGGCTGACGTACATTGGCTGGATATGAACTTATGGTACCGCTTGCTGATTGCTCATACTGGTCAGTTTGTATCTGTCACTTGTGGCAATGATAATCTTGCCTCTGAGCGTTTTGTAATCACCGACGCCGCCAGCTGGATTGTCCGCAAATCTCGATGTAAGCCATTCTTGATCGCCGTGGCTCGAGGCGCTTGTATGCCTTGTGGGAGGTGATCCGTTGTCTTTGTGACTTTGAGAGCCTTTGCTGAACCATCTGCGCAGGCCCCTGAGCGGACCATGGGATTCATTCTCTTCCTTCTCCTCCGGTGGTGTAGAAGGTTGCGGAGGCTCGGTTGGTTCTTGGGTGAAGTAACTTGGTGCCGGCTCAATTATTTCATCTTTCTTGGGTTCTGGGAGGACTTCCGCAGAGTCCTCAACCTGTTGCCTTCAGATATTCTAATTTTTCCACAAGCAAACTTGTAGGAAAGGAAGTCTTACCTTTGACCGTTGAAACAGATTCCAGGCAGACTTTGACTTTGTTGCTTTTGCTTTCATCTGGAGAGCCGACAAAAAGCCAGAATCCCCGCTTGATCTTTTGCGGGCATGTCTGGACTGCTCATTCAAAGATCCCATGTCGACAGAACTCATCTGCCGGTCCACTGGCCGCTGCAAGGCTTGAACCTGGGCAGCCTCCGAAAGCCATGGGCTCTGTGGAAGCGTCCTGGGAGGGCTGAAAGATCCAGAGTTCTGCTTCCGCGGGTTTTCTTGCTGGATGACCAGGATAGGGTGTGACTTAAATGTCTTCGGGGAGCCTTCGCGCAGCTCGTGTTCGTGAGATGGCGCTGGGACCCCACTTGCCCTCGATGTCCACCTGAACATTTTACCCGCTGAGCCGTTCGAGGCCGTGATGTGGTTCTTCGAGCTGGTCCGATGGGGGGACGGTCTCTCCGCCCAATATCCTTCCGGAAACCATACCCATTCAAATCCTTCTCTTGCTGGCCGGGGAGGATCCTGGCCGGCTGAGGTTCTGGAATTGCGCGCGGATTCCCGAGTACTTGGGCTCCAGAAACCCTGCGGCGACAAGGAGGGGGAATTGCGGCTCATTTAGCATAGGAGACCAGTGGTTGAGCCTTGGCTGGAGACAGTTGGCGCTTCGAAAGATTGTCTGGTCGAGAACGGTCGGGTGCTTGCCAATGCTGTGTGTTCTGAGTTTGTGTGTCCATGAAGGAGTGTTCAGTACCAATCGTGAGTAAAGACAACCAATTCGTTCAGGTAATATCGCAAGCTGCTGACCTATGTATTGAGAGGTAATTTTACACAAGGGGTGTGAGATATTGTTGGAGACGTCAAGGTACGGTAGGTGATGTAGGTAGCAGCATTGAAGAATTGAGATGAGGGATTGAGGTCGAGGCGATAATGTGCTGGAAACATGGAGTGAGTCTTCCGTGAACGTTTTGGCTGGTACTTCTGTTTCTTTCATTATCTTGATGTCATTCCTAAAGGGTTCAGGGCGCTCAGTAATCAGAAGGTACATCCAGCGGAGGAAGGAAGCAACCAACTGGACAACAAACTTAAGAGACTCAACCGCAAACGGGAACACGGCCAGTCTAATAGAGCCCAGGTTGGCAGGTACAAACTCGACAGGGTCTCAATTAGAGGTTATACTCTGAGAACAGACAATGAACCCTTATGATGGAATTCATCAAGGCGTGAATTCGGTTGCTGTCTGTGCATCACTCGCAGCGCAGGCTTCTCCATGGTGCATGTCAGGTCAATCAGTCTCTTGTTGATTCTTCTGTATTCACAAGTATGGATCCCCTCTCTATCCTGATGCTATACCTCCGTAACGGTATCAAATCATTGCTGTGCCGCCATCCATAAATACGCCAGAGCGCCGCATTCTCGCCCAGAAAACCCCCCTCTCTAAATGCCGAACAACGACTTCATCCGCTCGTATGTAAAGAAGCTGACCGCGCTCATGGGCACGATCTTTACGTATCCTATCGTGAGACCGACAAAGAAACCCCGGAACCCAGCCTCCCTCATGATCAGCGCCGCCGTCTCGGCGATGCGCAGCCGGTGGCCGTCGCCCACAGCTCCGGCGACCTGCATCCGCCGCCGCACGACCTCAAGTGGATATGAGCACGTCTGCGAGACCAGGCCCGCAACGCCTCCAGCCAAAAGCTCAGCCCAGGATTGTAGCAGCGGCGGTTTACCCTCGGGCGCGTTCTTGCGCTGCGGCAGTGTCGTCCACTTCGCGATCATCTTGTGGCGCAACAAGTCGCCCATTGTGTCGTGGGTGAGGAATGACACACCGGCGTAGGGGAGCATTCCGAGGATTGTGGGAGAGAAGCCTCGGTAGAAATTGATCATTCCTCTCTGCGGTACAACGGTAGCCTCCACGTTGGAGACCGCCGCCGTGGCTAGTCTAACGGGAGCCGGACCCTGTGCAGCAGCAGCAGATGAAGCGCCCGGGTGTTCATTATAGATTTGTCTGCAGATGGAAGATAACGACGACCGGTCGTGCTGTTTCGTCTCGAAGGCCAGTCGCACCCGTATCACCTCCAGTGGATATGTGAAGAACACGGAGGTTGCTCCGGCGAGAGAACCGCTCAGGAGCCGCCTCAGGGGAGTCTCGTGGTCTTTGGACGGGATGACGGCCGATCGTATTTGCTCGTAGGCAAGGAACTTGATTCCAGCGTACGGGAACACTCTTAGCAATGTGGCAGAGTGGCCCCTGAATAGTCCTGCGGAGCCCTGCTGGCGGTATATCTCGTTCATAGCGGCGGCTGTACCAACCCAGGACCCCGAGTACTTGACGAACTGTGGATTCCTTGCCTGGAAGAGGATTTTGACCCGGTCAAGCGGCGCGACGACGGTTTTTGCCTGTTGACCAGCAGATTAGCGACGAGTCCAGTCATTCTCCTAGGAAAAATCACATAGAATTCCCATTGTACTCACAGCGCATCCTGCAAGACCGCCTGCCGTGCCCGAGCGCCATAGGTAGTCCAGGCTCTGCTTGTCGACCTTCCTCGGTACTACCGCCTCGTCGTCTGTGGGGCACACGGCGACATTTCCCTCGCGCAGGCGACGGCCTTGCCGGTCGCCATCCTTTCGTGATTCGTGTTGTGGAAGCGCCGGCATTGAGGCATCCTCCCTCAGGGCCGATGGCATTCCCCCACCAGCGGTCAGCGCCGTTGCGAGTGTGCGTGAAGTATTTAGGTTGTGGGGTTGTCACAGCGAAGATATGGTCATTTCGACAGGTTCGGCGAACAATTTGGGAGTCCGGGGTAAGCCGAGGATAAAGCAGCGAAGGGTCGGGGGAGGAAAAGGGCGAATTTCTTTATGTAGCGTGCCCGGGTAGGTAAGATGCGGGCGGATCGTGAACAAGGCACGGGTCCAGATCGCGGCTATGTTCGCACGGGCAAGAGATGGGCAGGGGACGTCATTAACCCCAAAGTCCGGAGACGCCTCTAACCAGGGGCCATTTTGTAAGCGGCCCGCCCTTTTAAAGCCGCCTGGCTGAGCGACACAACGGCCGTACGGGCGGCCTAGGCTTTACTGGCACTGCTAACCGAGAATAGCCGACTCGGAATCGACTTCTGGGTTCAGGTGCAACCCAGAAAGTCGGGAAACCGATATGCGAGCACACACAATTGCATGTAAGCTAAGCCCGAACCCACTCCCCTGTCTTTGCTCTTCTCGTCTACTGTGTAATTCACGATGAGGAATTTGAGTTTGATTCGGGTTTCCAGACGCCAATTTACTAAAAATGTCATTTGATTAACAGCCCAACGACGAAATCTAATGGCAACTTGAATCAAGTTTGATCACATAAGGGACCATCATTGGGAGGAAACAGCGGCAATGTCACAGTCCATCTTGTTCCGCAATGAGAATCCCAGCGTCATTCTCATCGATGGGCCCAAGTCCATTGAGGATGCTCAAATTTTGATTACTGTGGGAGAAACTCAGAGGGGCAAGACACGGAGGCTCATATCCTCTAAACCGCCCGAGGAGCCCTTCAAGACCCCAGAACCCAAGCAACCCGCACTTAACCCGAGCATGGGAGCTGCTCTGGCAGAGTTGACAGCTGCAGCAGCCATTGAGGATGCTCTGAAGGTCTTGCACGATGTGTACTCGGGACCTTGGTGCTTGCCCCGAATTCATGCTGCGCAGAGGGAGGACGTGAAGGACAACGAGCAAGATAAGAAAAGGAAGGCCGAGGAGGTTGATGTCCCAGAGAATGCTCCCAGTGATCTAGTGATTCCTGAAGAGTCCGTCTACCTCCATGGCACAATATCCTCGGAACGATCTCGCTTCCTAAAGGATGCTCCGAAGTTCGACCTCATAGTCATGGACCCTCCATGGCCAAACCGCTCCGTGCGGCGAAAGCAAGGCAGCTACAATACGGCCAATGACCTCGACGAAATGCGCGAGACTCTGTCACTGATACCCATCGCATCTCATCTGGCGACTGAGGGTCTTGTTGCCGTCTGGATCACCAACAAAGCAAGCGTGCTGGAACTACTAACATCACCTAGAGGCTTGTTCGCCGAGTGGGGGCTTGAGCTTGTGGCCGAATGGACGTGGCTCAAGGTCACAACCGCTGGTGAGCCGATTGTGAGTATAGACTCGACGTGGAGGAAGCCCTGGGAGCGGCTCCTGATTGCGAAAAGGCGAGGGGTCGAGTTGGCAAAATTGCCCGGCCAGGGCAGAGTAATTGTTTCTGTACCTGATCTTCATTCGCGCAAACCCAATATGCGCCCTCTGTTCGAGGATATCTTGCCTCATGGGTATAAGGCCCTCGAGGTCTTCGCCAGGAACCTCACGGCGGGTTGGTGGAGCTGGGGAGACGAGGTCCTCAAGTTCCAGCAGCCAGAATACTGGGTAGAGCCGTAGCCTTTCCAACATTGCCTTCAACCGTCTGCGCCACCATATGATGTGATCTTGTTAGACAGTGATGCCCGTATCGTACAACCTTATACACGCCTGTTTCCCTCCCTCCTTCTTTTACTCCTGTAATCATGATGATGGGCGTTTTACATCCTCCCCCGCGGCAGACACAGCCGTCTCAACCTCCCCAGCCTCATCAGCATCCTCGACCTCGACCCACGACGCGCCCAGCGGCTGGCCAGGCTTCCACTTCCTCCTGCCAGCAAGCAACCTCTGCGCCGCCGTCCTCAGCCTGTCCCTCTCCTGGCTCTGCTCGATCTCGTCCCGGAGCAGTGGCGTGCCCCTCGCGCTGCGGTACTGCCTGTCGACGCCCTTCTGGTGCTCGCCCTCGACGGCGTCGAATATGAGCTTGTCCCAGGGGCTAAGGTCCTCGGGCGCCTCGGGCCACACGAAGGGGCGCGCCAGCTCCGCGATCATCATCTTCTGGCTGCGCGGCCGGTACCACTTGCCGCCCTGGGTGTTGCCGTACTGCTTCTGCCTGGGCCGCATCTGGTTCACGAAGGACCGCACCGACCGCACCTCCACGTTGTACACGTTCCACAGGTAGTCCCGGAAGTCGAGCTTGTTGAAGGACAGCGGCACGTTGAAGGTCGCCATCGTCGGCGGCTGGCCTTCCTTGGGGCGGACGAAGGCTACGACGTGGTTTGGTCTGTTAAGAATCGAAGCGGAAATCCCATAATGTCAGCTGAATTCGGGCCAATTGGCGCTGGAACGTGTTGCATGGAATTACATAGCCATAAGGGTGTCGCGATCATGATGCGAGTAGCGCAGATTGGATTCAACTCACAGGAAGACTGCCTTCTCACCGAGGCGGAAGGGCGCCCGCCGCGCGAGGGCTTCCGCAGCCCCTACAGCTGCTGTTGTACTCATTTTGGGCAGTGATTGGGCTGACAAGGGCAGGTGTCGCTGGTCAACCGCAAGTTGCGACGGCCGGATCGCTCGAGCGCATGATCGAACCGAGAGGTCAACTCTCCAGACTTTTTGGCCCGGCGCACGGACCTCCCGAGCAGCTCTCCTGATGGAGCCGCTGTCGGCTCCGAAGTGGGAAGAAGTGGGACTCGCGGCTGTAGCCGGTCACTTATACAGGCACTTATACAGGATCAATCCACAACCAACTTCGAAGCTGGAATCATAGGAGGCGCTCTTTGGTCATGAACATTTTACTTTTTTGGTTTTTGGAAGGTTGCCCGAAGAAGACACCACAGCTGATCCTATCCTAGCTACAGGGCAACACATACGGCAAAGGCCCTCTCCCTTACTATAAAGCTCACACAAATTGGGTCCAGTGCGTCTGTTGCCTCAATTGTCGCCATTACAATTATGGCGACAAGCCACTCGGGGTATTTAGACATCAAGTCCATCAACCACGGTGCCCTTGGTCCAGGTCCAGCAGATCTTACGAGCAACCTCGTTGGCAGACTCCTCGGAGACCATCACGCTGACAAGATACAAGGCTGCATCTATGCCAGCGCTGACTCCCCCAGACGTGATGACACGGAGACCACCGAGGCGCATGGCGGCGCGACGGGTGATGGACTCGCGACGCGAGTTGGAGCTCTTGAGGGACATGCTTCCCTTTCTGCACGGGCTGAGTCAGCGCTCGATCCTGGTATACGGTGCAATGTAACCATAGAAGAAAAACTACTCACCGAGCATTGGAGGGTCGTCGGCCGTCGGGCCTGGTGCTGCGGACGTAGGGGTTCTCGTCCTCGTCGCCCAGCTCGAAGCGCAGGTTGTTGACGACGTAACGTGCGTCCTCCACAACATCGGTGCGCTCACCAAGGTCTCTCTGGACGGCAATACTGCAGATGTTCTCGAAGGTGACGATGTAGTCGGGGTGGGTAGTGGCAGAAAGACCGGCTAGGATTCCCTGCTGGGCGAGCATAAGAGATCCAGTGCAGACGGAGAGGATGGTGCGCCTGCGGATTGAAGCTCAATATCAGCCAAATGTATCATTCTGGATGAAAGGATGTCATAGTAGGATAAATGCTTACTCTCGCTCGGGGCTCTGCTTCTGGATCTCGCTGTAGGCCGAGATGAGGCCGAGAGGCTCGGCCTTGGCCTTGATGATGGGCTCTGCATTTCCGCCCAGGATGACGAGAATGTCAAAGTCCTCAATGCGCTCATGGGCCTCCTTGAAGGAGATCTGGGAGCCGACAATGACACCAGCAGCAGAGAGAGCCTTAGGCTCGTCTGAAGCAACGGTGATGTCGAAGGCTTTGGTGGCTGGAGATGGAGTCACAGTTCAGCGGACTGTCCGGAGGGCAGACACCTGAGGACGGAGAGATCAGGGGCGGGGCTGAGTGCTTACAAGAGTCGTTAATGTCGTGGAGGGCAGTGGTCAGGACCTCGAGGGGGCCAGCAAAGTCCAGGAAGTCGAACTTGTCGTGCAGGGCGAAGAGCACATCAACTGGCTCGTTGTCGGCCACTGCACTCGTCTTGGAGGCCATCTTGGGCAACTTGGGTGATGAGGAATGGGATGGAAGAGGTTGATCACGTTTTCTATGTCAGGGACAGGCGAGCCGAATGAGCAGCAGGAGACAATCCAAGGATGATCTCAATGTGGTCAATTGGAATGTTGACGGCGATGCAAAGCAAGGTAGGTGATGATGGTGGTTGTCCTGGCGACAAGAGAGACGATTCAATGGTGATAGAGATCAGAGATCTGAATAGAGGAAATGGTTCAATTCGTGCGTGAGCTGGATGAAGTGTCCGTTTTGCGTCCCGACCCCTCCTTCTTGAACGTGACCAGCTCTCCCTCTTAAAGGAGTGCGCCTCTAGACCAAACCTGCAGCTGGACCAAGCAATGCTGGGCATACCAGGCATGCCAGGCATGAGGGCATGGCCTGACCAGTGGAGGGGCACGCAGCAGGCCATCTTAGTGGTACGATCTCCTGGGACCCCTACCTAGCACCCGTGCGCCGACATGCCTCCCGTGGGGCTGCCTCAAGCTGCAAATGCGGGAGTGGGACCTGAAGAGTGTGGGGTAAGCTGGGCCTAGCAAGGATCACCGATCAATGCTTGTGGCTCGTCTGTCAAGTCAGTCAGTCAGCCACTGGCCTGGTGGGCTAGGGTGGGTCTGACGGCCATTCCCTGGCCTGCTGCTCCCGACGTCGTCTGACTTCTCAGATCGAGACTATCGCACCACCCATCGGCCACCGTCAGAGGGCAGCCCACTGCACAGTCATACCGCGCTTAAGCACTCTTTTCGCCGACATTTAGTCGCGGGTGGATATTCGTCGGAGACCTCAACGCGTCCTGGATGAGCAAAGTGTCGTGGGGAGCCTCGCGCTTAGATCCACTCCTCAACTCACTCACCCGTCCGAACACCCGACACGAGGTCACTTGATGAGGCTCGCCCTGCCTCGCTGTCGACGACTTGTACGAGCATGATCGTGTCACCGTGACGGCACTGCAAACATGTCTTCCGCGTAGGCAACCCCTGCTTCAATATTTTTGTCCTTTTCATTCCATGCCGCCGCTTCTGGTCCCCCATTTGCGTGTGTCTTGATCCTCAACGACAAGCCTAATCTTGCTGCACTGCACTGCACGTTGCCAAGTGGATTCTGCAGGGGGTTTCCTTCAACGTCGGCATGTCATGCCCACGGGCATCATCCTCCCATAGCAGCCCAGGAGCTGTTACAAAGACAGCAGAGCTCCCAGAAATGATTTTTGCAGCTGTGCACGCCTTTGCAATCACAATCTACGGAGGCTTCCTTCTATGCAATGCAGGCAGACATCCGAAATTTGATATTGCCTCGCTTATGACGTGTGTTCGAGCCGGCCACGCCGGCTACCTTGACTCCACGATTCACGGACCTGCAGCAGCGGGAGGAGCGGACTTTTCATCTTTCACACTCGCTTTCATGACGCTCCTTCTGACTTCATCGCAGGTCAACCAAGGACGTCACCAAGGCCATTAATGCATTCCTACCCAACGGTGGCCTGCCTCTTCCGGATGATCTGACTCAAGTAATCGACGCCTACCTCGAGAAGCACGATGAGGAGGGGGCCTCAGAGCGCCTTCAGGAGGAGCTCCTGTCAATATGGGAGAAAACGGTCAAGGAGAATGTGGGCTGCTACGCCCCTTGGCTTGCCATCCTGCGCAGGCTCTTGCCTGTGCTGAGGAATCCCACTTATCTTGTACAATGGTGGGATCAAATGACAGAACCGATCCTCGACCATATGGCGCAGGACAAGAACCTAGCAAAAGAAGCCTGGGCAAACACTTTAGCAGTGCTGACCCACGATGACGGCTCCGATGCTGCAGATGGCCATGGCGCGAATCAAATTGCTATAAGGCTGCTGAAGACCTGGATGCAGAGCTTCCAGTTCTCTACTGGCGATAGCAACTCCTCGGGAAATCTCAAGGCGACTCTGATACGTAATGGCTTGCTCAGCTATGGCAAGAAAAGGCCCAAGGTTCGTATTTGTCAATTTCAATCATCCCCAGCCTAAGACCTCCATTCCGGCGACCGTTGTACTATCATGCTCTGGTCCAGGCCCGTAGCGTTTCGTTCCATTGACGTGACACCGCAATTCGAGCCTGGTTCGTGTGATGCCATCTACATCGGGTGCTTGAACACGTCGGTCGCCGGTGGGGCTATTGATATTTCGGGTATGTGAACGTCTAGAATCATTGGCTGATCCAGTGCAGGGCATACTGACTGCGTTGAATTCCTTCGTGGTTCAGAAAGAGTACCGTGCCCAGGCTTTGACTCTTCTCTGTGAGTTTGTTCAGAGCGAGCCGCCTCATCTCCACGTCGTCCTGGAGACGCCGCTCTTCGACAACATCCTCAAGAGCCTGCAGAGCGATACGTCGACCACCGTTGTCACGTTAGCTATCACTGCGTTGACGATGTTGTTACCAAATGTGCCCAGTTCCTTGGTGCCTTATCTCCCAAAGTTGTTCAACATCTACGCTCGCCTGTTGTTCTGGGATAGAGAGAGGTCTCTGGCAGCCGACAACACAGAAATAGAGGGCGATGATGAGAAGAACCAGGCCACTGACTGGGAAGTCTGTGCCTTTTCGCCAGATGCCGACAACATGTCAATACCGAATCTTTTGAGCTACTTCACAATTCTCTATGGCTTGTACCCCCTCAATTTTGTGGATTACATCAGGAAGCCACAGCGATACTTGCGACATGCGAATATGCCTAATGCCGACGACATCGAGGTCCAGCCTTCAGAGATCCGCCAGAAATCGGAAAGATTCAGACAGTACCACATACTGCACCCGAACTTTTACAACTTGACCTTGGAGACTGAGAAGACCGACTTCAGCAGATGGATCAAGAGTGAGTCGTCGGAGGTGGTTACGGAATGTACTGCACTATGCCTGGCCACAGAGCTTGGGGTTGGTGCCGAAATGGGACCTGCGCAGGAGCTAGGGCTCTCGGAGATGGATGACAACACCAGAAGCGGAACGGACCAGCCATTCCTTACCGGCCAGGCCATTCTGGCAAGAACATCGTCTCGGGATCTGGCGAGCGCCTGGAGAAATTCAGGCGCAGGGTCAGTTTCGGAAGATCCTCGAACGGCGGCGGGTACAATACGGCGCGCGTCCCAATCGAGTCACGCCCCTTCTCTCAGGGAGGCATTCCAGACTCGCACCCGCGATGGGCCAGGCGATAGCCCTACATTGCCGCCTTCGCTGGGCCTGTCAGCCTCACACACCAATCTGCAGGACATGATCACTTCGAACAAGGCTATCAAGACCGGCTTACATCAATCACTAGCTAATGACAGTGTGCCCTCACTGGCCTTGAGTCACCAGGAGTCGATGCCTGATAAAACATCGAGCAAGCAGTCTGCACCGGCGGCCGCTCTCGCTGCTCCCCCATCAACCGACAGTGATAGTGAAATCCAACGGCTCTACAAGCAGATGCTTCTCTTGAGCAACGATCTCAGCTTTGAACGTTACATGAAACAACAGCATATGATCCATATTGGAGAACTGAAGAGACGACAACTCAAGGAAGCTGCGACTGAAGCGGAAACACAGAACCTCGTCATGATCAATCGAAATCTGCGGAACCGGATAGAAGAGGCAAAGCGGTCGGAATTGCGGGCGAAGAAGGAGTCTGAGAATCGGCGCAACATCGCCAAGAAATGGGAGACCGATCTGTCCGCGAAGCTCAAGCTCCTGAGAGAGGAGCAGAAGAAATGGAGCAGCGAAGGTGCTGGTCTCAAGCGAGAGCTAGAAGCCAAGACCGAGGAGTGCGAGAAGTTGACGAGAATGGTCTGTGAGTACGAAACCACGGATCTCAACTCCAAACAAAACCAACAGGCGATCAACGATCACGTCGAAGAGATTGTGCGGCTCAAAGCAGAAGTGAGTCGGCTCATCGAGGTGGAACAAACGTACCAGGCCAAAGAAAAAGAGGCATCAGAGCGCCTGGCCGAGGCCGCCAATTCGATCGGCCGAGCTGAAGTTTTGAACATGAAGCTGGAGGCGCGGGATGCTGAGGTTGTAGAGGTGAGGAAATTATACGAGACCCAAATTTCCGACCTCAACACCCAACTTCAAGATGCCCTGAAGCACGGTGCCAGGCGAACCCGGCGAGAAGAGGACCCCGACAAGGCCATCGAGAGTGCACTGGCAGCAAGCCGAGCCAAAATGGCAGATCTGCAGAGAAGACATAACATGTTGGTGAGCAAATGCACATCTCTGCAGTCGTCATTGCTCGAAAAGGCATCTAGTAGCTCCAGGTCGCCGGCCTTCTCCAGCACGCCCAGGATGGGCGTCCCTTCAGACTCGTCAGACGCAGAGCTTTCGGCGATTGTTCAAAGCGGAGACCCACCGAGCCCGGTGAGAAGGAAGACACGTCGCGGACGAGGCTTCTCGGACCCTGAACTCTTTGTCGAGGGGGCTAAGTACAACGTTACACCACCCTTGGATACGATAACGGGCTCGTCGTTTGGCACATTGTTGCACCGCCCTTCGACGCCATCTGGAAGCGCGGATACGGTCCAAGGAGGGGACAGAAGCCCTACGGACAGGTTTCACGGAAGAGGCAAGTTACTCTGTTCTCAGGGTATGACAATTGATCGAATCCAGAGTGCTAACTTCTTGGCTTTACTACAGGTGGCGTACAGAACACTGGTCGAAAGGACAAGCGCGACAAGAAATCGTCGGGAATCAGAGGAATCCGAGGTTTTGTCTGAGCCGCGAAGTTGACAGGACATTGGGCCAGATCAGTATTGTTATCTTTCACGTAGACAGAAACCAATGACCGCCTCTGCGAACCACGAAGACTTTCTTCACTTGGCTCGAGGCAATCGATGCCAGGCAAGATGGCTGGCTTGGCATTGACTGAGAAAATAGAATTAACGGCACTTGTCAGCAGAGCTGACAAGTTCGGACGAAAGCCAGAAATGACACCCTGAGACTCGTCAAGTAAAACGCAACTTCTGACACTTGTAAGAAGATCTACATGCAGTTGAGTGGTGTTGGCCACTGGAGTTGCTTGCCCATGGCTTCCGCGCGTCAGCCTTGGCGGCCCGAGAAAGAAACCACTCAATTGCCGTGAGACAGGACTTCAGAACTCAAAAAGACGAAATGAAGTGGAAGGGTGCCAGAATGGTTCCGGCACAACCGACGACGTCGACGATAGTCCCGAGAGCGCCGGGTGTTAAAGCGTGGACGTCGCGTGCTAATAAAAGTACATGGTTCTGCTTAATATTAGTAAAAGCGGTGGTTGGTGAAGGATGTTATTTCCTTGGAAGGAGCGGTTGGAGGAGCAACTCCTGGTAGTTCCAGGTGCAAACTACAGGGTAGTTCGCAACCACATCCCGCCCAACCCCAACCCCACCACCTGCCATCTCCCACCTCCCACCTCGCCCTCGCGGTCCCAATCCCAGAGGGAAAGGTACTTCTGTTTGCGAGTACATGACTGCCCTCCTCCAGGTAGATAGGTTTAAGCGACCGACTGCGCTCGACTCTTCCTTGCGTCTCTCCCCCCTGCCACCACCGTGCATCATTTCTCACCCAACACTCGAACCGGGTACCTGGGCGGCGAATGCACTCTGGTTCATAGACGCTCCGCTCCTTCTATTCTCGGCTGCGTCGATCTGACCATACGTAAACTGCGCACCACCTGCCCTACGTCTATGTCTGCGCCTGCCGTCTCCCTCAGCCTCTCCAATATACCTCACACTTACAGCCCAAGTCGACCCAACTCGTCTCTCGATTCACCTCCGTCGTGAACGAATATCTCCGGTGCTCCTTACTTCCGCGATTAGCGACCGACGCGCCATACGAATAGGCACCGACTCATTATCAAGCCGGAACAAATTATCAATCTGATCACAACAACCCACCCGGCCAACATTGTTGGCGCTGACTGTTCCAGCGACGGCAGTCCGAGCTGCCGCCACTTGAGTTGTGAGGGCCTTTGGGTCCAAGAAAGTCTACCCAACGCCCTTAGACAGGAGATCTCATATAGACTATTGTCCAAAGGTCGAACCTAACGGGTCCTTGTGCGAAACGTCGAGTGCGAACCACCGCCTATGATTTGCACCAAAAATACGGCAAGGCAATGCGAAACACTCAAGCGAATCACCTACCTTGATCGAACCAGCACCGTCGGACTATAAACGTTGCGAGCGTCGTGCGCTTATAGACTCGGTCCTGAACAAGCTCGACTCGAGACCATCGAGTTGCATTCGCGTCCGCGATGGCTCCCCTGTCATTATCGGCGCGCCTTCCGGCTGCACTTGTCGACTACGTCTCGCCGCGCAAAGTACAGCCTCAACTGGAAGATATACAGCGCCGGGCGATCCCAGAAATTTCAGGGCGCCTACACTCTCTGCCCCGCTTTGCCTCTCGAACGGTCAAGACGGCATTAGATGCACCGAGTCGCGTACTGATTGCGCAACGAGACACCACAACATCCACGATCCCTGGCGCGTACCCAGGCATAAACGATGGGCCCGACGCAGGCGAGGTTGTCGGCATTACACTCGGCGCCGTGGGCGGCTTCCTGCTGCTCCTTTGGCTTGTATATACCTGCCTGTCCATTGGCAACCGCCAAGACACGTTAAGTTCCTACGGAACAGCGAGTGTCGTCACGCGTAAGTCGCGCCGGCGCCACTCAAAACACCACCACCGGTCACCGTCGCGTCGCCGCGAGACGGTCGAGGTCCGGACCAGCCGTACGGTCCCTTCGGTCGTCGAACCGCCGCCCGAGAGGATCGTGATGGAGGAGACGATACGCAGGTCCACCGGCCCGCCGCCCGGGCCCCCGCCACCCCCGATGGCCGCGCCACCGCCGCCGAGGTTCGTGCCGGTCGATGACGACGATGAGGACGAGGTGGTTGTGATCGAGGAGCACAGCCCGCCGCCGAGGAGGCACAAGACCAAGAGCCACCGGAGGCGGAGCTCGAGCGCGAGGAGGGAGAGCGGGTTCCGCGAGGTCGACCCGGACCGGTTCGGCGGAGGCGACGCGCCTCTGAGAGACGTGAGGAGGTCGAGCAGACACGGGCGGTAGTTAAGTGTCGACTGCTGGCATGACTGGAATGAGAAACGGCAGGATAATAATAATCTAGGAATGGGGAGTTGGCATGGTTAGGGAAGAGGTGGAATGGTCTTGTTCAATGTTTACGAGATTATGGGTTGGGACCGGGTTTACGAAACAAGCAGGATTGGGCCGATGATACCAAAGGGGAATTGCGGTGAGCGTGGGGAGACACTTGTACGAGCACGAGCACGAGGCACACGGAGAGGCAGGGGCAAGGATGCTCATCGTTGGAGTTGGGAGCATTAAAGCGAGGATCGCGTTGCTTGTGACGCGAGAGAGGGAGAGAGAGCAGAGCGCTCGCGGACAAGGAACGCTCACGATGGCATTTCCCCGGGCGGATTCTACTGACCATGATCCTTGCCCTCTGCATATGGAGCGATTGAGTTTTGACGTTGGCGGTGCCAGATCACCGTTGCTTTGCTTTGGTTTTTGTTTTACGCTTTGAAATACCACTTCGTGTTTTTTTCTCCCTTCTGGTAGACAGAAATATATATACACAATTTTGGCATGAAGATGTCTCAGATCACACACTAGCCCAGCGATCCGGGCATGTTGCATTTCATGCTGCGAGATGACCGAAAACCTTGAGCATGGGAGTAGACAAATATGCGGCGACGTCGTATATGTCGGACCAACTCGTCATCAGCACGGAGCTGGGTTTTATAATTGGTGCCTCGATAGATATTTGTGGGAGATGGGACGGAAGATCAGGCCCATGACTTACATCAACAAGTCGTACAGTATATATTTGATGTCCCAGTTTGAGATCGAATGCTCGCAAAGAATGTCCCACATCGAACTACGGTGCCTGGGTGCAAGGCACACCACCTGTTATGTAGCTAGGGGTCTAGCTCCAACCAAACCCACACGGCACAGGGAAGGAGCTTTCTATCTCTTGGGCTGCTGCAGATCCCCTCTGCTGGGGCTGGGGGGTTTGCGAGGACGCCCTGCGCTTTTTCACATGCCTGGGGAAGTGGAATTTGGGGCCTGAGCTCGCTCCCGGTGTGTCAGTGGGCCATGACATCACACTAGTCAGAGCAACAGCCGCATTACGGGGCACAATAGCACCACCACCTATCCGGCGCTGCACTCATGCTCCTGCGGCAGTGGCTGCGATGCGCTTTGAAGCTTTTTCCATGTGATACGGAGTAGGAGTACAGTAGCCTGTGTTCTGTCTGTCTGTGTAATTCAAAGTCGGGATTGGCTTTCCCTTCCCCATCTGATTCGAACACTGACTGACCATCGAGTCGCGGACCTCTCTATCTACAAAGACACCCTCTGCTCTCCAGAGAATTGGCTACGCCCTCTCCAAAGCTGAGGATCATCGTATGTGAAAGTGTGTAATGATAATGGAGAATCCTGGTATGCCTCCCTGTCCCTGTTCCTGTTCCCGAGCGCAAACCACTGCGAACCCCAAGGACTTCTAGTCTCCTTGCCATCATCTTTGTCTAACGTGTGGGCGATATCCGCGCCCGGGGCGACCACCAGAACAGGAAATAAGACAAGTGGTGCGCTCGCTTTGCCAGGGGACGCCCGACGAGCAGCGCCGGACCATCGACCGCTACTTCACCCCCGACGCCGAGTTCGTCCACCCGTTCTGCATCGCGCCGCGCTTCAGCGAGGGCGACCTGCGCCTGCCCGGCCTGCGCCGGCTCAGCTCTCGCGATGCGCTCAGGGGTATCTTCCAGTGGTATCGGATGTTGTCGCCCAAGATTGTTATTGATATTGACACGGCGTGTAAGTTATCAACACATCTTTTCTTAATTGGCCATAAGATGTCGAGGCGCATTTTTCTGATATGAACCTGCGGGGGTTTGCGGCATTACAGTACATGACAAGGACAGGGACAAGATGTACCTTGACATGCGGCAGATCTTCTCCATCTGGCTCGCCCCGGGGTATCACGCCCACGTGCGGCTGGTCACCGTCCTAGACCTGGTCCCCTGCGACCTGGGCGCGCACCGCAACGGCGAGCCGCAGGTGATCGGGGAGAAGGAGACGGCCGACGGCGGCGAGAAGGGGTCTGCTGCCACCTTTGCCGAGGTTGCCGCCGGTGGCCGCCGAGGCCAGCAGCAGAACAAGGTCTGGAGGATATCCCGCCAGGAGGACCTGTACCAGGTCAACGAGTTCCTCAAGTTCACGGGGCCGTACTGGTTCTGCTTCTGGAGGCCCTTCTGGTTCGCCTTCCAGCTGCTCGCGACCGCCATCTCCGTGTTTCTGAGCCTGTTCGTCGCGCTCTCGCCCTGGGCGTTCCAGCAGGACCCCGCGGCCGGCGGCGTCGAGGCGAGGGTCGAGCAGGTGGAGATGTATCGCGACGATGACGACAAGGACGAGGTGAGAAAGCCGGACAAGAAGGCGGACGGGAAGAAGGCTGCTGCGTCCTCCTCCTCGCCGTCGCATAATGGTGGGCACCACTCGGCGACGTCTGGGGAAGAAAGTGGCAGTGGCGGTGGTGGGACCAAGGGCGGTAGCAATACGAACGGGAACGGTCAACAGGGGCGCAACAGTAAGACACAGTCTACCCCTCCGCGCAAGTCCTGGAAGGGAGGCAAGAAGGACGGCCGTTAGAAGGCGGCGCCCGGCCCGAACCTCCACCAGCTGCGCGGCTCGCGGTCTGAGCTGGCGCTCACGCCTCTGCGCTGTGCGGCTTGCGTTGTCGACGACGAGGGCTGACGTTGCGTCGTTTCGTCACAGTTCGTCCGCTGCCGCTGCCGCTGTACTCGATGGTCTGGAATTGAAATCTGGGGAGCCCCTGCGGGATGGGAATGGGGGGACCGGTCATTATCGAGCACGATAGAGCAACAGAAAAAGATGGGACGGAGAAGAGGGATTCAACGCTTTCTCGTTCCTGTCTATGTCCTTGATTCTTGTACCTATTTGAGCCAAAATCAGTGCGTCCTCCCAACAGTACTGCGAATGCCGTAGGCCTCAGCTTCCTTACCGGGTATCAATATAAAATTGTCATGAACAAACATTTCCATCGGCTGTCTTGATATATATACTACATCCCAAAGAAAGAAACGAAACCTCAAAAATGCCTGCCTGTCCTATCTTCTTATAAGCGAGTTCGCATCCCACAGCAGAACCCTCTCGTCCCAACCCGCAGAAGCAACCCACCCGCCTGCCCCAAACAGGCACCAGTCGACCCCCGTCGCAAACTCGGTATGCCGGTTCATCAGCCCGAGCTGCACGCCCGGGCGAACAGGCGCCCCGCCCAGGTCGCCCGCCGGGCCCGGGTCCGCGGGCGGCGCCATGGTGGACCCGTCGGTCCACACGCGCACCGACATGTCGTAGCTGGCGCTGACGAGGACGTCGCTCGCGTGCGGTGACCACGCGAGCCGCCGCACCGCGTACCCGTGGCCCTCGAGCACGGCCACGGGCCCCGCGTAGGGCGCGCGCAGGTCGAACGTGCGGATCGCGCGGTCCACCCCCGCCGTCGCGATCACACCCGTCGGGCTGTACTTGTTCCAGTCGTGCGTGAGGACCTCGGCGGGCTGGCCTGGCCCGGGCGGGGCCATCCCTGGGGGGACACCGCCGGCGAGCCGCGCCGCGGGCGTCTGGTGGACTGGGATGTCGTGGACCAGGTGGTATTTTGCTGAGGGCGGGGTGCGCAGGTCGAAGACGCGGAGGCGCGAGTCTGAGGATACTGCGGAGATGAGGGCTGGGTTGTGCGGGGAGAAGGAGACGCTGTAGGTGCAGCTGCCTATCGGGAGGGTCTTGAGGGATTGTGGGCGGGTTGGGGACCACTGGAAGGGCAGCGAGTGTCAGCCAGGCTTGCTGGGGAGAGATAGAAAAGAGTTGGCCGAAGGTTGCTGGTAGAGGGGGAACTGACTATCTTGATGGTTCCGTCCCATGAGCTTGAGACGAAGGTGTCTTTTGTGGTCTGGTTCCAGAACACCGAGAATGTCTCCCTCTTGTGCTCATGGTAATTCATTACTGGGTAGGTATCGACGCCGAGGTCGAACAGCTTGATGGAGCCATCGCCGCAGGCGGCGAGCACTTGGTTCTCGTTGATTTCGGACCATGCCAGATCGTAGAGTGCGTCGTTCGTGTCGAAGCTGAGGTCTTGTCAGTCCTATGAGGGGCAAACAGAAGGCAATGCCTATATGAGATGGGTGGTGCAACGCACGTCTTCTCAACTTGGATTCCAGCAGCGGTCAGACCGAGCGCAAAGAGGCGTCCGTTGCCCACGATGCCAAAGTTGGCGGCCGAGGCCACAGCCACTCGGTTGTCATAATAAGGAGAGTATTTGACGGCGTATGGATTGAAGCCCCTTGTTCGGAACTCAAGCATAGCAGCCATATTGGGTGGTATGTGTTGTGCCGGCCATGCGACAGGCTGGGTGGCTTGCGGAGAGACAACTTTCTTTCTCACATGGATAATCAACTATCTGAGAAACCAAGGTGATGTCAATTGCTGCGTGCCTCGGCTGTCCCACGCTACTTTGCCGATCTCGGCCCGGGCACATGTCTGGGGAACGGAGATCCATCTACAGTGTACCGTCGTAGATGTTCAAGCAATTGGTATAGGGTATATACAAAATGCTAATCAGATTGATATTGTTCTATTGGTGCAATGCCAGATCGTCAAAGTTGGCACGCCTGATGATGGGCTGGAGTCTGGCCTACCACGCCTATTTGACTAACTTACACCAACCATGAACCCCTGTAAAGCACCCTCAGCGGCACGTGCCGCCGTGGCGACTTCGCGAACCCATCAACTCAGGCTGTTCACGTCTCATCACGTACGCGCGCCCTTCGTGCGACAACCAAGTAATCGCCGGCATACTCTGATGCTTGAGGGCAGAACGACCGTCACTACAAAACTTTCGCCCAGATCAAGCCTCACCGTGTAGCTGCAGGCTTCGAGGCCAGTCGTTGCTCCACAATGAACCATGGAGTCGTTCATCAAGAGAAAGCGGAAGGCGACCCCTGCGGATGACGAGACGAGCATCCCAGATGGTCACCTAGAAGTCGCAGACGACGAGCCCACAGAGGTGAAGCTTGCTATTCTCTCATCTCTCCACTCGAACTTCTCGCAAGAGGCTCTCCTCGACATTTTACTTGAGCACGATGGCTCCGTCGCCGCGGCTTCTGAAACACTTTCTTTGCCAAGCACCAGCATTTCGTCCATCTCATCGTCATCAGCATCGAACAAAGCTACAAGCTCAGTAGTATCACAGACATCTCTGAGGAACTTCGCCGCGCCTAAAACTTCGGATGGAGCCCCAGCACCCAAGAAGACCAAGCTTTTGTCCCGGAAAGGCGCCACACTGCATCTCTTTGATCCTGACGATATAGCAGAGCACACGCCTTGTTCCATAATCCACAACTTTCTTCCATCTGACCTCGCCAATGGTCTCCTGGCAGAAATGCTTGAGGAGTCCAAGACCTTCGAAAAGATAACGTTCAAGCTTTTCGACACTGTCGTCTCAAGCCCACATACCTCCTCATTCTACGTCGACAGCCATGACGAGATGCGCAAACAGAAAATAGAGGTAAGATGAATTCCTACGTCTCTGTTTCACGGTGCCTGCTGACTTGAGGTCAACACAGTATCTCTACAACGGCGCACGCCTCACCGACGTACGCAAAATCACGCCGTATCTAGACAGGGTCAAGCCCTTAGTCCAGAAGGCCGTGAACTCCGAGATCCAGAAAAGGATCCGGACGCGCTGCCCGGGGGGCGTCAAACTCAAGCACCAGTCCCCACACCCCTGGACCCCAAACGCAGCATTTGTCAACTGCTACAACGGGCCCGGCGAGTCGGTAGGCTGGCACTCCGACCAGCTGACCTACCTAGGCCCCCGCGCGGTGATCGGGTCGCTCTCGCTCGGGGTCTCGCGGGAGTTCCGCGTGCGGCGCGTCGTCCCCCAGGGAGATGAAGGAGACAGCAACAAGAGCAGCAACGCCAAGGCAGTCGACGCCGGCGACGCCGGCGGCCAGATCGCGATCCACCTCCCGCACAACTCGCTGCTGGTGATGCACGCCGAGATGCAGGAGGAGTGGAAGCACAGCATCGCCCCCGCGCAGGCCATCGACCCGCACCCGGTCGCGGGCAACAGGCGCATCAACGTCACCTACCGCGACTACAAGGCCAGCCTGCACCCCAGCCTGACGCCCAAGTGCAGGTGTGGGGTCCCGACCGTGCTGCGCGTGGTGCAGAAGAAGAGGGAGAACTGGGGCAGGTACTTCTGGATGTGCCACGCTGGGAACGTCCCGGGGAAGGACGGGTGTACTTTCTTCCAGTGGGCTGAGTTTGACGATGATGGGAATCCTGTGTGGCGGGGCAAGGGGCCCGTTGGCGCTGGGGGTTCGACTGAGCAGGCGGCCGGCTGAAGTATTCAGTCCTATTTCTGATATTTTCAAATCTTCGCAGACTTCGTTCGATCTCAGTGTGTGGACGGACGGGGAATCATCGAGGCATCGCCTATATCAGTCTGATATCCATCTCTTGACGAATGAGTGACGCCACAAGTTCACAGGCGCAGCATCATTCAGACAAAATGTTCCGTCAAGGAGAAAAGCCCAAGTATTTCACGGTGCAAGTCGAAGGAATCACGAATAGTACCGTGCTGGCCAAAAAGGACCAGCAAGTATATATTATTAACCAACAGTTGTGCAAGTGACGACATGCCTACAAAGCTCTCACATCCCAAAACCCCAACAAGACATAACAACAACCAAACCAAAAGCCACCATCCTATCCCAAGACGCCTTCCACCAGTCACGCCCACCAATTCCCAAACCCCCACCGACCAGACCCCTTCCTCCCCTTCACACCCGCCTTAGTCGGTATCCCCCTCTTCGCAGCAAGGCTCTGCTGCTCCTCACTATCACCGCCACCGAAGCTTATATTCGTCCTGTCCGCAAGGCTGAGCCCCGAGCACCGCCGGATCTTGGCCCAGATCCTCGAGGCCGCCTGGTCCGCGTCACCATCACCAGCATGACCACTACGGTAGTTCTGTCCACTTCCTCGACGACTGCCGCGATGATTCTCATCAGCACTGGTAGCAGCAGGATGTGTTGGCACCGTAGGTGCAGGGCGCATCGGCATCGGCACCCGGCTACGCCTCGACGCGACGCTCGGGTAGTTCTGCGGCAGCGGCGGGCCTAAGTACGTCGTCTTGCGTGGCGTGGGCCTTCTGCTGAGCTTCGTATGCAGCAGTTCGTCGGCGGCGTCCACGCCCTAGTGGGCCGCGATGATGCCCAGGAGGCGGTGGTTGTTGGGGGGCGCTGGTGCCGGTGGTGGGGGTGACCACGGCGACGTGGCGTTGTGCCTGTTCACGGCTGCCGTGTACGCGGAGCGGATCTTTGTCTGCGATCGGCTGACACCGCTGCTATTGTTTGCGTCGTCGTCGATGTTGGTCTTGATGATGCTGGGCATGAAGGCCGAGTGCTGGTAGACGAGGCTGACGGTTAGGTACTCGCACTGCGCGCTGCCCAGCTGGTCCTCGAGGTCCTCGATTAGGTCGTCCGAGTTGGACCGGACGTGGCCTCGGATCCGGGAGTAGTTGGCTAGGTTCAGCTCGACGTTCACGAGGACCAGGATTGCGCACCCGGGCGAGAGAGTGGTTGGTGCGGAAAAGTTCTCGATCACCTCCAGCACGGCGCTGTTGGCGGTGGGCTCGACGTCGACCTTGATATCACAAAGACTTCCGTAACCTTTGGTTGCCATGATCTCGACGGCGACCCAGAAGTTGTGATTGCCGTGGTCCACAACTCGAGTATCAGGAGTCACCCGCACATCAGGCATGACAAGAGAGAAAGCGGCTGGATCACCGACCGATGGTTGAGAAGAGAACGGATCGTCCGGGTAACCACAAGGTAGGGTCTGCGAAGTCCTCGATCTCTGCATGATGTCGCCCAGGAGACCAGGAAAAGGACAGTACGCTGGTGAAATATTATGGCGAGGGCTGAGAAAGTTGAATTGATCCCGAAACCCAACGGCGGACCTGGCGAGGCCTTTGCCCCTGAGCTTTGGTAGCCCGCGTGAAGAGCAGGAACCAATCGATTGCAAGTCCTCTGTGTCGACATTGTAGTATTGGTTCGAAGGCAGTCTCTGTCCTTTGCGGATAGGCTGATGATCAATAACCCTTTGCTCTGGTACTCTGTCAACAAGTGTGCCTCACATTGGGACTGAAGGGACCAACCTTTTCGCAAATATGCTTCGCGACCCAGAGGCACCGGGCTTTCATCGACGTCGCCTAGATCAGAAAACACCTGGCTGGTCCTGCTGCCCCGAACCTTGGGCAATGTCAGCTGCCGCTCGTCCTCGATGGACTCAGGGGCGCTGCCGCGACTCTCAGTTGTGACCTGGCTGCATTTCCGGCAGGGACGATCGTCGGTATTATCACAGGAGGTGCTGTCCGAGCGCTTGACGATGCGAAGAGGCTGGATATACCTCAGTTCGGGCGACGTAACGGATTTTTCGGCATCGTGAAGCTCCAGTTGCGGCGAGTCTGGCGCTTGGGTTTCCATGCTGGTGCGGGAGCTTCGATCGCTGATCCGTCGTTGGTTCCACTGCGTGGCGCTTGGCCTGAACGCTGGGTTTCGCCCAGAGCTTGCAATTCAAGGTCTGGCCAAGAGTCAGTGCGGGTGACGACAGGCGCTGCTCTGCGGAATCGTCGTGTGGCTCGGGGTTGGCGTGATGTGGACCGAATCGGCGGAGGCAGCTTGATGAGGATGTAAACGACAAGTGCCACAAGTACGACTGGAACAACAATGTAAAGCACGTTGGTACGCATGTATGCACTCATAGTCGAAAGGGATGCAGCTGTCTTGATAACAGGCGAGATAATCCGATGGGGACGTAACAGCGATCATTGGGTATCAATTCTAAGCATTGCTGATCTTTTGTCAAGAAAAAGGAACTCCCGGAGTGCTGTGTTGACTCCTCTATGCTCCGTGATGCGCGCTTTCCTCATGACTGCTAAATCACACGCTCAAGGAACGGGGGAAGGAACAACAGCCAGGGGATCAGCTCTGGCTGATTCGCCCAGGGTTTTGTAAAGATTGTCCTTCACTGTCTCGACTTCGCTCTCTTCCATGCTAAGGAACCGAATCTATTGAAATGTCAGTTAGAGAAGCACTCATGTCGTCTTTGGGTTGTTGGTGCCTCACAGTATCATCACTGCTGGCATCGCCATACAGCACAGGCTCGGACAATGATGCCTGGATATTTCTCTGGACCCTCTCCTCCCATACACCTTCCCAATTCCACTCGCCTGGCTTCCTGACGGCAGCGTCACCCTCAGGGATGGCGGTATGGCCACGATACGCAGCCCAAGCATGCCACGCACCGGGGTTTCCGGCCGCCTCGAGCGGGATCGAGTCCAGCATTGCCTGGTCGTCAAAGGTGCTGCGGATGTAACTCAGCACCTCGCCAGTCGAGATGTCCCTCTTGTGCACGTCCGCAAATGACTGCTTGCTACCGGTGCTGCCACCTGTTCCAGTATTGCCTGCAGCACCCCGGCCCGCGCTTGGCGGCGTCGCGGCGATCTTGGAGTTGGGCGTGCTCGAGTTGCTGTCACCGCCGGTGGCGAGCGCCCTGGAAGACCTCGGAGTCTCCGGAGGGTACTGCCCAGGTGCCGGCCTGCCCCTGCTGCCGCGGCCGAACCAGTCCGGGAACCCGTGTCGCAGGCTGAACCCTCCTGGAGGGAGACGCTCCTCGTCCGTTGCGCTGACCGTGCCGCCCTCCTGAATGTCGGTCGTGTACATGTAAGTGGTGAGTGGCGTGATCAGGGGATGGAACATGTCGGTCGAGAACGTCACGAGCGGCGGCAGTGCCGGGTACGTATCTGGGAACGAGATGTAGAATCGGAGGATCGCAGTAGCATAGGGCCCTTAGTGTTTGTCAATATGGCTCTGACCTTTCCAAGCCTTTCTTAGACTGCCTGCATACCTTTGCGAATGAACATGACGCCTGACCACAGCGAAGGGTCACCTGGCGTCAAACTGACGAACACGCCCTGGGGGCACGACTGCTTGAGTCCAGCACTGCAGACGAGAGGGCCAGGTCAGCGATCACATGTCCAAGTGCTTCAAGATGGTATTTGGGCGTGTACGCACAACTCTGAGAGGAGATTCTGCCGCCGTAAAGACGGCAACATTGCCATCTTCAGCGACGCCATTTTGGTTGTATGTCATATCATGTTGAGCATGAATATGATGTGTGCTGAAACGAATGGAGCGTACGGTATGCCGTCAGTCAGGCGGTTATGTAAGACATACCAAGTTGTTTTTGTTGGCAGGGTTATTCGGGGTTAGCTATCGCCTGACCCTCCCCCACCACCCCACCAGCCTGCAGTCTCTCATAATCGACCCGTTTAGAAACCTCATCTGAACCTCCCATGGGATATTTCCTACGGGATACCCTCCTACGGGATACCCTCCTACAGGATCCTCTCCTACGGGATACCCTCCTTTCCTCCTATAGGATAGCCTCCTATCCTCCTATTGGACAACCTACTACGGGATAACCTCCTATGTGCCATCTCTTGGTTTTACGTGACATTTTATTGCGTGCCTGCCATTAAATAATTATAAAATCCCACACTTTTGCGTCCTCAGGAAACCATAGATGATCGCTTTCCTCCCCCCATTCAACCCAATCGTCGGGTTTGCGCATCGACAGATACCTGAGCGGATCGCCCTGCGTGGAGTCGAAGACACCCACCCGCTGAAACTTGACTTTTTCAGCACACAAGCAACAGGATGGCACTTCTCTCTGCTCAATCAAAGGCAATGGCGTCAAGACCAATCCAAGGAGAGTCGCCTCAACTGCCGGTCGATTACCAGGCATTTCCCGATTACCAGGCATTTCCCGCAGCGGGAAACAGAAGAACCGTTCGCCATGGAAGTCCTCCGTATCAGGAATGAACTTACCGAAGTGTTGCCCATCATTGTGCTGTACAGGCTTGCGCTGCAGCTCGATCAGATGCCCACTCACATGGGCGCAACCGTGTTTCAGCGCTCCTGTTGGGTCACTGCTCGCAAGCTCAATGCCGACATCCAAGACCTCGGCGTACTCGCCATAAAGTTGGTATTGCGCTACTGGCGTCTTCAGGAAAGGGGCATCTAAAGAAGCCCAGCTCCATGAGGGCGCTCGGTACACTTTCGGCCGGACAGCTGGGACAAAGTCTTCATCAGACCCGTATTTGGGACCAGCAGACCATAAGAGATCGTTGATGAAGTTTCGCCGCCACAGCCCAGCCAGGTACTCGTCGTCAACGATCTTTGCAAAATCTTTGACCACTCCGGAAATAGCGACAAATTTGTCGCTCGGGTTGGTGAGCGAACACCTGGCGTATGACTCCAATATGTCGTTCCATACCTGATAGGAGTCTTCGTATTGTCTGCTAACCCAGGGATATTCATCGTCAGCCATGCGACTGGCCCACGAATCAAGCGCCCTGGCCTTCTTCACAGCTCTTTCGAATGCCTTGATAGGGACTACATCGACCGCCTTGGATTCTTTGATATCACATATCAACTCCGGCGGCACTCCATCCGGGAGTGATTCGCATGCATGCAATTCTCGACACTCCCAGAAGAGCTGATCTTCGCAGAAGTACAGGCTCCTCGGAGCCAGGATACGTTCTTGAACGACCCATGCCCTTCGGCTCAGTGGCGCTTGCCTTACGTTGCTTTCCCATATGTCCGATCTGACCATCAAGCACTTCATGATACCCTCATCCTCCGTGCTGATCGTGATCGGACATGTACCCACCATGTCAGGGTCACGAACCCTGAAGAGGCCACCGTGAGCATCTGGGGCTGCCATTGCGCCAATAGTGAGGAATGCGTTCCTGTAGACCCGGTTCATTGTTGGTGCTTCCCGTCGCCAATCTTCTGCTGAGCCCTGAATGATACATAAAGAGTCGATCCAAATATACCGGAAACCAAGCTGACGGGCCACAGACATCGCATCTCTGAAATTGGGCGCGAGTGATGAGATAGACACTCCCTTCTTAAACTTCCGCTTGTTTTCCCTTCTCATCACCATAAAAGGCTTTCGACCCCAACAGTGGCTGAGAGCCAAGTAAGAGGTCTCTTGCCTCCGAGGCAGATGTGCTGAATTCACGACGCGGATGCGGCCCTTGTCGTACCTTATAAGATCGACCAGTCTTGTGGGCAGCCAATGTGATGATGGTTGCGGGTCTCGACAGTTTTCATGTTTGGAGCACTCATCGATCCATCTTGCAACTGTAGCCCAGCAGGACGGATGATTCGTACGTCTGGCCAGTATCCGAGGATCGGGTGGGAATACTGTTCGAGAACGTCAGCTCCAATGTACCACATGGCTGCCGCAACTTATTACCTCCTCCCTCCCAATCACTTCCTCCCAGCCTCTGAGTTCTCAAGATCCTACTTCCTACCCTCCTACCCTCCTAACCTTAGGGAGTCTTCTATATGAGTTTCACTTGAAAGTTCACGTACCATTAGGGTTCAGAATAGCAAATTGTCCAGCGCCCGAGATGTGCCTCCCGCCAACGTCATCGTACTCCTCGCAGTCCCACAGGTCTTCTCCGTGTTCAAAAGAAACAGTCGCTAGTATTTCCTCCTGCTCATCTTCCTCGAAATACTTGGTCTTGCCCAGCAAGATCTTATAGTCTATTCCGTCAAACTCCGGTCGCCTAGTCTTTTCTTTCTGCTCCTCGTTCAAGCTTTCCCAGACCCGAGAGCAAAGGTAACACTTCGACGAAGAGGCGGATCGCGTAAAGGTCTCGTGGTTATGGTGAAGAACAGTGTTGTATACGCCGACGCCAGTGAGGACTGTGGACGAAATGGACTGCTCGCACAGCGCACAGAGACCCATGGTTCTCAAGTTCTCGTGTTTGCATCATACAATACTCGCGACATGGAAGATGGCTTCAAAAATAATACAAAAAAGATGGACACGCCAGATATACAAGGGAATGAAGTCGTTCTCATCATCCAGCTGTTCCGCGCTGCGCCGCGAGGTTGCATCCGCCCAGGCGCTGAGCATCTCCACCACGGCGCTTACACGCGCAGTGGGTCGCTCAAACAGGCCGCGATGTTCCACTCTTGCTGAAACATCACGGACAGGCGGGTTGTGCCGCAACAATGCAGTGATATTTTCCAGAAGGAAAATCAAAATCATTATTACAGGTAATTTTATAGATCATTTCATAGGCGGGAATTCCGCAGAGTAAGACCCTATAAGAGGGGAATCCTAAGAGGGTGATTCATGCGAGATTATTCCCTGAGATTATCCCGAGGGAGGATATTCCACAGGAATGTATTCCATTCGGGATTACTCAATTCGAGGTTGCTCTGTAGGAGGTTATCCTGTGTGTGATTTTCCCATAGGAACTTACATGTAGAAGGCCGTCCATAGGACCCAATTACAGGGAAGTAATAGGAGGGCACGGGTGGCACCTTATAGGAGGATATCCCAGAGGAGGTTTCCCAGAGGAGGTTGTTCCATAGGAGATGATCATATAGGAGCTTATCCCATCAGAGGTCCATCCTACAAGGATTTGAGCAGCGAGCACTGTCCAAGTGGTCCAGCCTAGTTGCTACCTGCGTGGCAGACCAAGAGCAAACCTCGCATGGAATCCAGATCGGGACGCGGGTCATGGAGTAGGAATGAGGTCGAGTCAAGTGATATTTCAACAATACTACTCCAGATTCTGGTCACCATCTAGCAGAAAGGCCGTCACCCAAGGTGTAGCCTGTTGCAACATACCGAAGCGGTCGAAAGACAGCTGATGTTGCACCTTTGGTGACTGGGTTGATGTTCTCAGAGAATGAGGCTGAGCAGGGAGGTGGCGCGCTCCATGCTGGCAATCTTTTCGGTATAGTCGCACATTGCTACCAGTGCCAACCTCTGAGTTATACCAAGATTTCTGCTGCACAGTTTCGAGACAAAGATCTTAGCGACGAGTGATGGGTCCTATATTTTTATATCACTGATGCTCGGGTATGTTGAACCGTCTCGTACAGATTCATATATCGTTTCCTGCGACTCCCAGGTCGGCCTTCCACTGAGACGACCCCTAGATGGCCTCGTTATCGCGTTGGCTGAGGCCGCCTAACTCATCTCTGCTTCAAGTCCCGGAGTCGCTGAGTGGGACCACTTGGTCGTACGAACTCTTGTATGTGTGTGAGACAGGCTCGATAACTTATAACATGAGCAGACATACTATACTACAGCCGCTCTAATGCTGGATAATGCGCTGCGATTTGATCCCATCAGGGCCTCATTCGAGCCTGTGACCCGCTCATTTCTCAGCGAGCCTGTTCTCGACCTCATCCACCTGCTGGGCCCGAATTGCCTCTATTTCTTCCTGCTTCGAGTTATACGCAGCGCTGACTTGATTCATGGGGTTCTCTGGCGCCTTCTTCCACATCTTGTTCATGTCCTCAATCATGTGGTGTCGATACTTCTTCTTCTCCTCCCACACTCCTTCTGCTTTCCACTTCTCAACAAGGTCTGCCTCCCACTTCGCTCTGGCTGCTTTAACACGTCTTTCTGGATGACGATCAATCTTGGCCTTGTTATCACCGGTCGTAATATCGAGCACGGCCAGGGCATCGTTCAGGCCAGAAGCGTTCAGCGTCGCCAGCTTGCCATCGCCACCATCTTCAAACCCTCCAAGGGCGGAGTCAATACCACCAACCCTGGTCTTCTTCTGAGCCGACTTGGCATTCTTAGGCGCCGATCTCCCCGGGGTATTCTTCTCCTCCTCAGCGAGCAGCGCATCACGCTCGGCCTTCTTTCGCGCGGCCTCCGCCTTCTTGGCTGCCTCTTCCTCTCTGCAACAAGACACAGTCAGCAATCAGAAACTGCAACATCGGGTAATCCATGTGGCGCAACGTGGACAGGTCACGGGATGCTCATGCAGGTTGGATTGGGGTTCCTCATGGCCGGGTCGGAAAAGGCAGTCTGGGTCGGTGTGTGTGGGGGAGAGCGGGATGTGAGGCGAGGGCAGGCAGGTCAGACCAGCGACCCGAAGGTGTGGTAATGTTTGGGATATGTGATACGTCTCTTTTGGGTGTAAGACGGCGACAACCAACCGACAGGCCACTCGCCTTCTTCTTTCGGGCTGGATAATAGAAGCCACAAGGAAAGAAAAGGGAGGGAGGGACGGGCCGACCACCGCCCCTTCTCGTTGGTTTGGACGGAAAGGGACGGGTGGGTTGGTGGTGCGGACGGAAAGCGACAGGACGGAACAAGAAGGACTGAGACAAGCTGAATATGGTGATAACTCACTTTTTGGCGTTGGCCTTCTTCGACCCCTTGGACCACTCGGCGTCCTCCACCGCGGCCTTCTTCGAGTCCTCAGCCGCCTTCTTGTTGGCCGCGGCCTCGGCCTTCCTGGCCTGCCCAGCAGCCTTCTTGCTGTTCTCGCCAGCACCGCCGCCCTTCTTGGCCATTTTTATGGGGTGTGTGTATATATGCGCGCGTATAAGTAGGTAGGTATATGCGTGTGTTGGCCCCGGGGGGGGGGGTTGGTTTGGTGGGCTCGGTGTAGGACAGGCCCCCTACTCGCGTCCGGATGACTGGACTGGGATCTGCGGCTTCTCGCTCTGAAAAGGGACTTATTCGCGTGAAAGTGCTGCTGTGGCACCGGTTGGCGTCGGCAATACTATTTTTCTTCAGCGTTATTTGGGTTGCAGTGCGTGGGATAGTATTGTGTGGGCTAGAAAAGTTTGGATCAGAGTGAGGCTGCGAGTCCATGCATGAGCAATGCCTTTTATCGACGTCAGCGGGGTTATTTTCTCACGCGTGCACCGGCGCCGAATAGCGGAGGTTAGGTGCGGCCTAATGCCAAGAGTTGTGCCAAATGGTGGGTTCTATCTCTCTATTCTAGTGCAACAGCTCGCGGAAGACCGAGTATTCACGGTCCAAAGCTACCGAAATTGGCTGAAATCGACATTGACCGGCATCCTCTACAATACACATGTTCTGTTGTCATACTATGACACTCGGTTGTTGTCTCGGACTCGGAGGGTAGGTCATACAAAATAGTCTATTTTCTGACGCGCACCGGTTTCCGGGAATGGAGCTCATGGTGTACATCGGTACCGGCTCTGCGGCTCCATCAAGAGGCGGAGTTGGAGGGGACGTTGCTCCTATGCACGACCCGTATGGTGCGCGACAGGGGCCACTTTCCAAAAACCCCAAAATCCACTATACCTATACACCCATATTAATAGTTAGATACCTCTAATCTTATCTATTTAGTAAATATATAATAGATTAAGTAATATATATATCCGTTAACCCCTTACTTTAAATAAGTAAAAATAGATACTATTATATAAGCCTAATCTCTCCTTTCCCCCTTTTTAGATTACTATAGATCTATATACATCTATATATCCCTTATTACTTCTTTTTAAGTTAATATAGCACTACCTATACTACTACCTAGGCTTATAGCTAATTATCTAACTACTTATAAACTATATACTAAGATAAAGGCTATATACCTATATTAGTAATTCTACCCTAACTATAATCTTCCCTTACCTAATATTATTAACCTAATTATACCTCTATAACCTTACTATCTAACTATTATAGCTATATAGACTACTATATTAATAATAACTAATATATAAAGCTAATCTATACTTACTCTTATAATTCTAAACCCTAATTCTATTAGATTACTTATATCTAGTACTAAAATAGCTATTTAAAACTACTACTAAAGTAAAAAGGAGATATATAAGCCTAAATAAATACTCTTAGCCTAGATTAGTATTACCCTCTACTCTAGAGAGTATATAATAAGACTAGTTAGTAGGTTAAATATTTATAATTATATATAAATAATTAGATATAGTAAATATTAGACCCTACTACTAGAACTTACCTAACTATATTCTTTATATAGGGTTTTAATTAATATAATACTCTAATATCTTTATATTATACCTAATCTACTTAAAAAAGACTAGAGGGTTATTTAATAAGTTATAACTAATAATAGTCTAAGTATAATAGAGCTTACTATAGATATAGAGTCTATAATAACCCTTTATATACTTATAACTATACTTAGAGTAAAGAAGACTAAGGATAATAATAAGGAAAGATACCTAATTATACTACTTTAAGACTAGTATATTAAGTTTAAGGATAAGTTAACTATAAATAAAAAGGGAAAGAAATATATAGTTAAAACTTAACCTATATAAATTAGAACTATAAAGGAGATAGAAGAATAACCTTTAACTATCTTTATTAAGGAGGAAAGATAGGTTAAGCTAGAGACTATAAATAATAAAGGGTCTACTAATATTAAGATTATAAAATAATATAATATTTAAAATAGCTTAATACTAGTTAAGATAGAAGATACCTTAAATATAAATAATTAGAAGAAATTAACTATTAAGGAGGAAGAAGTAGTAAGTTATTATATTTATAATCTTTATAATATACTAATAACTCTCTCTAGGGGTAATTAAAGAAGTAAAAGTATATATAATCCTTATTATCTCTATAGGTTCCTTTTATAATAAATATATATAAGGTTACTTAATTATAGAATCTAGGATATAATATTATTAATAGAGTATCTAGTAAGGATAGATTATAGTAATTAGGAGTTAAGAATAGCCTTAGAGTATAGGATAAAGATAGATTATATAATCTTACTAATATATAGTAGTAAATAAGTCTAGCTATATAATATTAATATCTATTTTTATATCTAATTCTATATTAAGTTAATTAATATTAACTCCCTTTTTAGATAGCTATATATAAAGATATATAGGCTACTAGTTATTAATCTTAATAAACTAAGCTTTAGCTCTATATAATTATTAATATACTCTTATAATTAAACTTTTAATATCTTATACTAATATATAAATAGTATACCTTAAGTCTTAGGTATAAGTTAATCTAATATCCCTCTAACTAACTATATAATATTATTATAAATTAAGACTATTTCTATTAGAAGATAAGTATCTAAGTTAATATTATCTTATTTAATAATATTTAATAGTTCTTAGAGTATAGATTTAGGTATAGAGTATTTATAATTTTTAACCTTATCTATATTAAGTAGATAATAGAGAATCTATAGTTTTCTGTATAATATATAAATAACTATTTTATTTTTAAATAGGATAAGTATTCTGAGCTATATAAACTAAGTAAACTTATACTAAATATATAGTAAATATATATAAAGTAATATAATATAGTATATAAGGTTATACTTATCTTATAAGCTAATACTTTAAGTTATTTAAAGTATATCTATAATTATTAGTATAATATATATATTTAATATATATTAGACTTATATATACTAACTAACTTAGTATACTCTTTATATAGCTTTCCTACTAGTGTTTAATCTTAATATTATATATACTTTTCTTATATAACTAATATTTATAAAAGGTTAGGTTTAATTAAGGGTTATTAGGTTATTCTATCTGATTATTAGTTATATTTATAATTAATAATAATTAAATAGGCTGAATTAGAAGTTATTAATTACTAAATATTGTTGATTAGTAATATTATAGCTATAGGATTATATGTGGATGTTAAGGTTTCTATATAAGGTTAGAATTTTATAATAAGTAATAATATATACTAGTAATAAGACTAGTCTCCTTACTATAGTTTATATATATTAGTAGAGGTATATACTAATATTATTTAACTATTTTAATATACTATATAAGTATAACCTAAGCTATAGTAGTAGAAATACTATAGTAAAACTATATAATAAATCTTAAATATATATTAATTCTAGTATAATACTTAATTTATATATAGATAGCTTTATATATCTATTAATAGACTATATAAAGTTAGGGCTAAAGTATATCTAACTACCTTAATATCTATATACTTTTAAATAATAATATTTAAGGCTATCTAGGTAGAATATTAGGTAAATATTAGTAAGGATATTCTATGGATATTAACTATATATTATTAAAGATATATATATAGTATATTTCTTCTAATACTAACTATAAGGTTTTCTTTATACTATTTAGCCTTAAAGAACTACTATAGATAACTGTATATATATTTAGATTCTTCTAGATTATATTAATAAATAATATTTAGTTATTTTTAAATATATTTAATACCTTTTAGTATAATAACCTGATTTTTCTTTATAGTTAGGTATTAAAGGATTTATATATCTAATAATCCTAATTTAAAGTAGAGTATTATAATTTACTATTGTAATTTAGGAGAGTTAACTATTTAACCTTATAGAAGCTTAATTAAATACTTCTTTAGATAAGTATATAGTGTAGACTTTTATATAGAGATATTATAGAGTTCTTTTAGGTCTGAAAGTATAGTAGATATAGGTGTTTAGTCTTGAATCTTTATTATAATCTATAGATAATATGGATTAAGGTTAATTAATGGTTGTGGTATTGTTAATAATAGTGTATAAAGTAAGAGGATAAAAGGAGAGGAGGGTGGAAAAGAGGGGGAAGCAGGGAAAGGCGGGAAAGCTATGTACTGATATGTATAGGGATGATTAGTTATATATATAATGAATAAGACCTATTAAATACCTTATTAAATAAGATTTATTAAATACCTTATTAAATAGAATAAATAAGATCTATTAAATACCTTATTAAATAGAATAAATAAAACCTATTAAATACCTTATTAAATAGAATAAATAAAACCTATTAAATACTTTATTAAATAGAATAAATAAGATCTATTAAATACCTTATTAAATAAAGTATATAAGACTTATTAAATAAAATAAATATTAAACTTAAAGAGTAATATATAATATATATTATATATTATTTATTACTATTTATCTTTATATATATATATTAAAGTTGATTACCTTTGATTACTATTAAAAATATCTAATAATCTAAGACTATTATATAAAGAAGTATAATAAAGCCCTTACTAACCCTCTACTACCTCTCTAAATATATCTAACCCTATTAGATCCTATCTATATATAGCTTCTTATATAAAGCCCTATAAACTTCTAAAAACTATCCTTTAGGTATTATAGGAAATACCTTAAAAACACTAAAAATACCTATCTATACCTATATAGTAATAGCTAAGTCTAATTAATACTAATTAGTAGTTTATACTATTGTTAAATTTATCCTTGCCCTGATTATTATAGTTATTATCCTGACTATTAAAGTTCTAACTCTTCTAACCCTAATTATAACCGTATATACTGTGATTAGTTAGAACTATATTAATCTTAGTACTTAAGGCTTAAAGGGTTAAATTAGAGGTATAGGTTATTTAATTAGTACTATAGGCCTCTATTCTATACTAATAAGTATTATAGGTAGGTGTAAAGGCCTATATAGACTTATAGAAAGCTAGAGAAGCCCTATAGAGTAGTAGAGTATTAATTACTAATACCTAAGTAAATATAGTTATAGATAAACTACTAGGGTAAGGAATATACTTAATTAAACTATATTAGATACTATTTAAAGCTATAAAAGTCTACTTATACTTAATATACTTAGACTATAGCTGAGAGGGTAGTAGAGACTTAATTAAACACTTATTAGTAACTAAATAAAATCTATCACTAGTACCTTTATCTTTATTAGAATTATTAGAATTATTATCTAAGATCTTAACTATAGGAACTCTAGACTATAGCTTATTATTTATATATATATTAGTATATATTCTTAAACCTCTATAAAGGGCTATATAGTAATATACTCTTATAAGTATAGCCTTTAGTAGCTAATTTAGCCTAATAATTAGTATATATACTTTTAAAGTAGTTAGGACTAGAGAGGTAGACTCTAAATAGCTATAAAGACTTCTAGTAGGTTAAGTATATAGTCTATATAGTAGTGGGCGGCTTTATAAAGATATGTGTAGTAATACTTAAGAACTACTACTAGTATATAGGGTTAAACTTATAGTATTTATACTAGCTAACTAGGCTAGTATATGTAAGGTATAGTAGATACTGGATCTCCTGTAATAATATTAGTATATATCTATAAAGAGTTAAATATAGCTATATACTTACTATATTACCTATTCTAGTCTAGATAATATAATTAATATTATTATAGTACTAATATAGAACCTTATTTAGGTAGAAAGAGGTAATCTATATATTTAAACTATTAAGATTAATCTTATCTAGTATTATAGGAAGGTATATACCCTTGAATAACTAGTTCTGAATATTTAAAGGGTTTCTCTAGTAGATATAGAGTTTATTAAAGGTAGTCTATATCTCCTTAGCCTTCTTAAACTCTGCTTTATCCTATAGAGTTACTATAGTAGTTTTATTATTGTGGTTTGTGGGTGATAAGGTGTGATTAGACTTATTTAAGATGGTAGAGCTCTGATTATTAGTGATCTCCTTTATACTGTTTAGGATATTCTTTATAAACTTCTATTCTATAGTGTTTTTAGCCTTCTTAAGTATATAAATCTTTTTCTTAGGTATATTGTCTAATATAGGGTTAGAGCTACTTATATACCTAGTACTATAGGTATTAGGCTTCTTAGGTTTCTTCTTTACTATTATTAATTACTATATAGGTTTATATATTACTAGTTATAGATATATACTACTATATAAATCTATATAGGTTTATATAGACCTATAGTAACTATAGAAATCTTAGTTAGTATATATCCCTAGAGTAATATTACTATAGCTAATTAAAAATAGTATAATATACTAGGTACTAAAACTACTAAACTAGTACTAATTTTAATAAAAAAAGTATATACCTATATATACTTAAGTAAAATAGATTAATTCTAAATAGTTATATAGGCTAAATAGGGTTATTTAGGGGTATTTAAGATATACTGTTTTAGTTATTATTAAAGGAAAGGAAGGGAAGAATTAGGTAGGTAGCTATAGCTGTTTAAATCTAGTAGTAGGTAGGGTATACTAGTATTTCTAGTACTCTGATTAGCTAGCTCTCTATATAGACTTTATAATAACTCTATAGAGGTTTTTAATTATATATATCTTGATTATTCTAGTAGATGACCTTAGGGGTCTGATTAGGGTGGTGTAGTTCTAAGGGATTTTAGGGTTTTTGGAAAGTGGCCCCTGTCGCGCACTATAACCCGTGAACCAGTAAAAGGGTTAGGACTCGTCAACTCGGTGAGCGCCTTCGAGCAGCAGTAGGCCAGATATATTGCGGTCTCGTGAAGTGCATATGCAATGCACTGCAACGGCGTCACATTCTGGCCATTTGTACTGGATTGGTACCAGGCTTGCCTCGCATCTTGACTTCTCAGCCTCCGTCGACTAGCGCAAGATATGTGGCCATTTGAACAACGCCGGCTTGCTGCATAGAGCTCGACACGGCGGTGAGGCTGCTAGCTTCTGATGAGCTGGTCCTTGAGAATAAAATAAACTTTCCAGGCGTGCCTAGACGAATGCCAGGAAGTGGGCGGTATATCGGAGATGATGTTCTTATTCGTCGGAACCCAGCGAGTCGCCGATCCGCCGTACACGTACGGCTACATCGCATCGGGCACTCGAGCTCCATCCCTGATGGCTGTCAGTGATGGAGTTCCGTGCCAGTCGATGCTCTGCCACAACTTGTACTGAGCTGTATGTCCGAGGTACCCAATGTTTAAGGACAGCAGCCTTGACGAATTCCAATAGGAAGTGACCGTATGCAATGCCAAGTAGGTTAGAGCATCTAGACTTTTGGCGTCCGATGCGATGGATTGGGTCACATAGGATGTAAGAAGACAGCCCCGGCTCTGCTTGGACATGATACCTGAGGGACTCCACAACAGGGCTGAATGAATCGTCAATGAGAAGCCACTTGGCAGCGGCTTGCTGGGGTCTCGATCTGCCTCCCGAAGGGTTCACAAGTGCTGATGCGACCTGACGCAGATGGACCGAATCCATCGTCACCCGTAGTGTAGGAGCAGGGGTTGCGGATCCCGGTGAAGTGATGACGGCTCTGGCACATACTGGATAGTCGGTGTGTTTTACTATTGCACGGAACCGTTGTGAGGGTTGCATTCTCCGATCACCATCACAGGTATTTCTGGCGAAGGCTGTCCGGAGAGGGCAACTCACCGTAGGCAATTTCAGATGTTGTGGCGTTCTCGGGGCGGCTGACCGAGCTTGCCAGCCAGTACGATGCTGCCCCGTGCGGACAGCCTTATGCCTTGATATGATACGTCGAAGCCGGTGAGAGATAGCTTCCTTTGAATTGTATATTGGCACTCTTAAAGCGTGAAGCATGGTGAGACAAGGTTGAGGGTCGGGCAGGACATTCGGATTGAAGGCCCGTAGCAGTTTGGTCGAGGACTTCCAAAGACTTCCGGGTACAGCTCAGTGGCACGAGAATCTCAAGAAGCATGGACAGCGGCACAGGAGTCTCAAAGAGGTACTCCGTAGAGGCGCGGCGTTATCACCGGTCACCAACTTCTTGTGTCGCCATGGCTTGATGCACACGATTGTGGCGAGCAAGCAAGGCTCAGAACGCCCCAGATCGTCTCTCAAGCAGCTTTTGGTATATGTGCACGGCAAATATTAGAGAGTCGGGAATCCCAATCCGCGCATTGTCGACAACCCTTTCCATGGCGTCGAGATTGATATATGTGACCGCAGTGTGCCTTCGGGTAAAAGGTGAGATGAAGTCGTTGATTTCACCCGGCGGTGCCATCGTGAAGAGGGCGAAAGGACACAGTTCTTGGGGGCGGAATGACTGAAACTGGCCTAACGTGGTCCCCATCTTGTCCTACCTCGACTTTCGACGTCGTGTGAGGAATCCAGGCTTCGCGGGTTGCCATGCCGGGCAACGAATGAAATGTTGTCCTACCAAGTACCAGCAGATGATTGGCGAAGATCATGGATGTAGAACATGAGATCAAGCAGAAATCTCGACCTTATGAAGGCCATCAAGAAGAGCGTGTTCAAGCGGTTTGGCTATGTATCTGCATCGGTTTGGTCTGGTTCATTGCTTCAGTGCCCGAACGTACGTTGCTGTAGGGTGTATTACTGCAGAGCCAAACTGTTCGGGATCGTCCAACGGCCTGCATGTGGCTCTTGAGGAGGTGTTGTCAACGTTGACACGCAGGACACACAGGTGGCTGTCATAGATGATCGGAGCGCTCGGCATAACAGCGAGACAATGCTTGCCCAAATGACATGATTAGCTGGAGGATTGGGATGGCGCGCAACTCATTGACAAAGAAGTTCGGCTCATCCTATCCGCGGATTTTCTCCAGTCCGGAGGCAATACTGACGGGTCAAGAGATCGCCCGTACAAAACCGGGATTTCACAAGTGCCATCGGGTGGTTGTGCATAGTTGGTCTCATCAAAATGCCTCTCCCCAGCATTTGGGCCTCCACTGAATCGAGGACCAGCATCACAGTCCGGCAGTCTGAAGAAGTCGTTTACTCGATCAGCTTCGCTGAAGTTGCGAGGATAGGACTCAAAATTCTGAGCTGAGTCTTGGTCTTTGGCTCGACGCTGTTGAAGCTAACGGCCAAGAGGGGTGTAAAGCAGTGGTGGCTCTGATAGACTGCCACGAGGTTGTCCTGTGAAGGAGCTTAGCAGCCAATTCGAAATTTCTGGACACGGCTGACCGCAGGGTCCCTAGCCATCGGGACCTGGACCTCTCCTACGCAGTGTTCTAGTGTAGCACACACGTTGGATGTTTTGACCAGGAAAAGCGATTGCAAGAGACGGGGAGCAGCATCGGTAATCTGACCGTGATACAGGCATGGAGACGATTTGGTGCAACCCACAGTCTACTGCTCTGTTGAGCCCGGGGGCCCAGGGCATTCTGATGGCTTGACCATGGACTGAGACAATTTGCGGATTACGGCCATGTACAGGAAGGCAGAGGGCCTCGTGACCATTTCTGTGACCTGGACCGCCACGCCAAGACGATGACAGCAGATTGTGCGAGCTCCCTTGGCTTGGGTGACGTTACCTGGAGTCTCGTAGTCCTCGGCTCATGGAAAAAGGCCGCCTCAAAGGCAGTTGCATTGGCACTGAGTGCGACCTGTATCCCAAGATATGCAGTATTTGGGCGAATGTCTCCCCGAAGCGTCCCATGAATCATCGGCTGTGTTGCCCACAAGATTCACCATGGCTGGCTGCAAAGGTCGACGGGGCCCTCCGAAAGAGCCATACCACGGCTCACGCGCAGCTGGACGAGGCAAACTGCATCCCGAGGTGTGGACATGAGCTTTCTTGAGGATGATCATGATGCAGGCGGCTGGGATTGGGGGAACAGCAGCGGATGCGATGGAGAACAACAATGGTTTTTACGCCCGTACCGCGTGGGAATGACATAAATGACATGTCGTTTTTCGGAACGAGGCTGCGGCGATCCGAACTTGTCATTTCCAAAGCGCCGGGCGGCATGAGAAGGAGATATTCAGATAGCCGCGAGATGCGTGGCGTGAACACGACATTAAGGCCCGACCTTGGGGGGTCGTAGGACAAGATTCGCCATGACAGGTAATTATTGGTAAGATTTGCGCTCCGGCTCAACAGAAAGTTGCCTGAATGCGGCCCATGATGATGCAGGCGGTGCAAGCCGATCAGGGACCCCTCCGGGTACGGTAGCCACCAGGCCGGCTCCATATTGACCGGCCGTATGGGTCATGACGGATGGATGCACAACTCTGGTACTGGATGGTGTGGTGAAGAATGTGTACCCTCGTACGACAGCGTGAGCCCCCGTGGTCGAGCGGAGGGTGGCAAGCTCCGTGGGAGGCCTTGAGAAGAAAGAAGTATGCTGCTCTGTGCCGCGCAGTTGCTTTGGACGGTGCTGGTTGCTTTTTCTTCTCTCTGATGGTGTGGACGTTGATGTGGTGATTGGCGATGTGTGCCTCGCCCTGGAGACCGGTCAGAACGGTGTTTGGTTCTCTCGAGACGGTGGACCAGATATGCATGCGAGTTCACGGGAAGGCACGAAGGGTACTTGACCGGAACAAGTGCTGCATCGGTTGCATCCGCTTGTATGCGAATGTGTTTGCCATCCTACATCCAATCTGCATTTCTGAGAGATGGTGTCGATGCTGCTGCTTGCTTGCTTCTGTGTCTGCTTCTGCTGTCTGCTTGTGCTTCTGTTTCTTCTTCTCCTTCCTCCTCCTCCTCCTGCTTGGGCGAAGCTGCGGTTCGGGAGCCACGGTCCTCTATTCTCGAAGCAGAAGGTCGTGGCTTCCAGAAGCATCATCTCAGTGGAGATGACGGTGACAGATGTATCGCACAGGTGCATTGTGAGATCTGCACCGTCGCACACTGCATACCTTCCTGCGTGCTTTATCTACAAGTCCTACTTAGCCGTATGTATTGCATCCCACTGGCAAAATGGCTGATGAGCTGTAGGTTTGTGGCTTGGCGCGTGTACCGGCAGGTTCGGATGGCTGGGCAATTTGAGGTGTGTCGAGGCACGCCCACACGTACACGCACACTACTGGCGCGTATATACACTGCAAGGCCATATAATTAATGAGTGATGATAAGAGGCTTGGGATGCCACGTTCCTGAGGTGGCATTCGGCTCTTGTGTCTGCCCACTTCGGAAACCCCAAGTGCGTCTACTGTGGTAGCCATAGCGTAGCAGCCTGTCGAACTGGCTTGGCTGGGCATCCAAGATCATATGTCCAGTACTGTGTAGGACTTGGCTAGCTTGTATGGTGAAACCCAATCCTGGACATCGGAACGGCTCCCCGATACCGGCAGTCCTGATGGTACGGGTTGCCGAAGTGTATTGTATTGCAATGCAAGCGCAGGCCCCGGTGCAATGGATTATTTTTGGTGTTCGTGTCGTGCGAAAAACCTTGTGCTATAGCCGTGCAAGGCGTGGTGATGCCCGTAGCACTCTACTCCGCACTCACTAACAGTACTTGTCGTGTGACAAGCTCGAGCCGGCTGCCATCCCCGGTGGTGGTGCGTGGTAGGTAGGCCGGTTGGTAGGCAGCTCACACGTACCTCGCGCGAGTGCTCCGTACTCCGTACAGTACTCCGTACTTTGAGTGGCCTCCCCTACCCTTTCAGCCCTCTCCGCTCCGCTTCCCCAAGGGGGCCCATTTCCCATGTCAGTTTGCTGCAGAACATTCTTGGCCCCACAGGCGGACCAGGACCAGATGGGTCAAGAAATGGCCTTCGCTTCGAACTGTGTGCCTGAATCTGGCAGTCTGGATGCGACCATGGGCCGTGGACCCGGTCTTTTGTGGCGGCAGGGCGGGTACCTGGCAGAGAGGTATGATGCGATACAGAGCTGAGAGGCTCGCCCGCCCCGGGGGCCCTGACTGCCAGAGTCCGGAATCTGACTGAGCCCTATTGCCTGGGTATGCTCCGTACTATGGGCTCTTTGTGGCGCTCTCATGCAGGTGATTTGGTGCACTGTAGATCGCGTTCATCAATCCACCGCACGCTACGGATGGAGCACCCAAGACCGTCCGCGTGTGGACCGCAGCGTACGGACCGGCGCACTAGGAAAGCAAGCAACTGGCCCCTCCCATGTCGACATGGTTGCATTGGGCATGAGGTGACAGGTAACGGAGGCCACCAGCACCAGCGCAAGCACCAGCACCAGGAACCGCCGTGACGTTGAAACTTTTTGAGGCACGAATCTAATTTGGCCACCCTCTCTGGATCCCTGCCCGCCTCCCAGCTCCCCGCGGATCTTCTGGAGAAAGGAAAGGGGGTTGGTGGCCAAGCTGGCGTGTTGTTTTGTCCTGCATGGCCTGCTCTTGCGATTGATCTTCTCCTTGATTGCTGCTTGCTGTGGCTGACTGGTTGACTGACTGTCATGGAACCGTCATCTTAACAGCATGTGCAGGTCGGCCCTGCAGGGCGAGATGAGTGGAGGGGTTCTCTCCTCTGGCCCCTCTGGAGCAGACATGCGTGACATGATACGATGCGATACGATACGGGCAAAGGCAAAAAAGAAAAAAAGGCGTGCAGCAGATACCGTGAGTGCGACTTGAAACAGGAGACGGGACCCAGGAAGGGTGATCCGAGCCCTCCCCCCCCAGCGTGGCCCCCTCACCGAGATGTTGACAGGCTCCTTCGTCCGATTGGGTGGGCCCAAAGGCTGGCCCAGCAGCCCAGCAGCCCAGCGGACCCTACTGGCCGCAAAGGGCAAGAGGCACTGGAGGAGGCTTGGAGGCAATGTGGGAGGCAATGGGGGGCACAGGAAAAGCACGGGCGCTCCTGGGCGAGAGCACGAGCACGAGCGCGAAGGGGACCCACCCCCTTTTAGGGAAGTAGGGAAGTAGGGAAGGGGGCATTCCAGGGCAGTTCGCGCGCCACCTCTGCCCAGCCCAGGTCCCCCAGGTATTCAGGTATTCAGGTACCCAGGTACTCAGGTACTCGAGCAGTCCCTGGCCGCCACGACTGGTCGTGTCCCTGCCCCTCGCCCTCCCCCAGACCGCCGTACCTTGCACGATGCAACAGTGGGCAGGCGACAGGCGACTTCCGTAGGGCGGGCTGCAGCTGCAGCTGCCAGACCTAGCGTGGGCGGGGAACCTCCCAGACGTCCCGGCCATTCGGCTCTTTCCCTGACGAAAACGTGGCCAACGGCTGCTCTCTGCCGTGTGGAGATCCCGTTACCTGCATATCCCCAGCCTATTCCTACGCCAGCTGCCATTTAATTCAAAATCTGCGCCAGGGTTCGCAGGGTACGGAGGGTACGGTAGCACTCACCCGCCCACGCTGCCACCAGAGCAGAGCTGGCCGGGGCTGCTTGGGCTGGACTGGGCTGGGCCCCTCGTGCTCTCGGCTGGGGAAACCTTCAACGGCCAAGTTAAGTTGTCACTATTGGAAAAGGCTGGCAAAAAGTCGACCCTCACCTGGCTGCACCACAACAACTGCCGTGCCTACGTTGCCCTACTAATGTATGTATGTAATGTAATATTGCAGAGGAAATCATTGATACGCGCGTGCAGTGCCACATACGCAGTTGGGAGTGGGGGCACACGGAGACCTCGGGTTCGGTTTACGTGTATTCACAGGATTTACTTGCTCATATACCTAATAGATAGGTACGTGGGCTGCCAGGATACCGCATACACAGCACATGCAAACAAATACCATATAGTACTGTACGCGGTAGTCAAGCCAGAGAGACCAACACTCGGTCGTGCAGCGCCGTGGAGCGGCAGAGCGGTGGAGAGGAGCTCAGCCATTGGCCAATTGGCCGCCCACGCGGCCAGCGATAATAATAACATCAGGGCGGGCTGGGAGCTCTCCCTGTCCGGGGGCCTCGGCCCTCAGCCTCCAGCTGCAAGTCATACACGCGCCTACATGGTACATGATACGTTTCTCCATCTTGACTCTCAGCCTGGTTCCCCAGACTTGAAACTGGCTCTGTCAGTGGCACCTCGGGCCTCAGATCTCACAGACTCGGACCGGCCAACGTCTCGGAATTAGACTTTGAGAGAGGGCGCCTGGCTTAGGTTTCCACAGTCGCCATCGTGACCGCAAAAAGCTAGGAGTAGGTCTGTTCCGTGCCTCCAGCCTGGAAGTTGGCCGGACGCACTCTGGGCTCGCTCCCACAGCCAAACTTTGGAGCCTTTGGTCAGTCGTACGATACGATTGCATGCGGCAACCGTGTGCCGTGCTTCTGCTACGTGTGTGGCAGAAGCAAGCTTTCGCCAGACTGCGAGTTGATCTGGCATCGAGCAACCCAGGCACCACATGACATGATGCGGCCGGTCAACCTAACCGAGGGGGTACAGTCCAGGGATGATGAATGCAAAGCTGGGTCGGCTCTGTCCCGCCGCAAATTGGGCATGGGCGGTGACCTCTGGCGGCCGTGGCTGGCCCCCAAATGCAACGAGCAAATCGTAATCCGTCCTTCTGTCGACGTTGAGGTGGCGCTGTACGGGCATGGATGGTATGGCAATGGTACGTACTTTCATTCGTACACCTACACGTGGTAAAAGTACATGACAGGGCACACATCGAACGCATCGCATCGCATCGCATTGCATCGATCGAGCCAGGTTGCCAAGTTGCCAGGTTGCCAGGTTGGCCGTCGTCCCGCAAATAATAGAACAGAAGGGCAAAAAGGAAAAAAAAAATACCTACCCACGAAACCAAAAGCCAGCCTTATCGCCCTGGCCGCCGTGGGCATAACGTTGGGCCCTGAAAATCAGCTCGGGGAACCACAGCCAAACCTTATGGGGCCCTTCTTCCTTCCAAGGTAGACAAGGTTCACAAGGATTCAAGGTTCAAGGTGACCGACCAGGTGTGGGCTGGCTGGGCTGGACGGTGACCAGAGGGCAGCAGCAAGGCGGTACCTGCCAAGTACCTACCTACCTTCCCATCCCACTCCCATCCCACCCCAAGCGCTGTTGCGCCCTCGGCTTCTCTTCCGGGCTCCGGCAGTCGCCTGACAAACCTGACAAAGACCCTCGCTGAGCCAACCAGGTGGCATGGAGGGCGCTGTACGGGGAGGGCGCTTGTCTCGAGTGGTGACAGGGGTCTTCCATGGCCCAGGGACAAGTTTCGAGCCCTGATTGACTGATTCTGAATTGCCTTTCCAACACCGCCATTTGTGCCCTCCTGTGACGCTGGCTCCTGTTGGGGATTTGGGGGTCTCCTTTTCGTCCTCCCAACCTGTCAACGACCTTGCCCTCCACCTGCATGGGCACAGCTTGACATCATTCCGGCCCGTGATGCTTCAGTCCACGCCCACGCCGGCGCTCCGCGAAACTGAGGCTGCCTGACCGCTCATCAATCCCAACTCGCCAACTCCATCCCAGGCGCTGTCGGCCGGCGACGATCAGAGAGAGGCTCCAGTTCCCAACGAGAAAAACATCTGCCTGAGACGGGACACGCAACCAATCGAGCAAGCAGCAACCCTCGTCTCGGGCGAGACGTGGTCCGCAACGGGCTGGACGGCCGTTGCTGTCATGCTCACATTGGGTCTGCACGCGCGCGGAGCCACCCTGAAATCTAACTGTGGGAGGATCAAAAAAGATTGAGACACGAATCCTCATCTCCGCCCGAGCCATATGGCTGCGTGCAGGGACCAGCCCCCAAAGAATCCTTCGACGCGTTCCACAGCTTCCATTGCTTCCATTTTGTTTCCAGCCTGGGGCCGCTCCACCACGACAAGAATCTCCACAGAGCCCACACACGTGAATTGCCCTGCCAGACAGCCCACCAGCCCACACCCTGTCCCAGGATGCCTCTCGCTTCGCTCTGTCCTGCCCGGGCTGCCCTGCCTGGCCTGCGCTGCACTCGCCGCCGGGGCTTCTCCGGGCGGGTCCTGCTCACCTGGTCCCCTGCCCGAGCTCACAGGCACTGTGGCCTTTCCTGACAGCCTCCTGGGCCCAACGGCTTCTCCGATTCCCCAGAAATCAGAGCCCTCATCATCGTGACGGGGCGCCTAGCAAGCCCACAACTTCGTAAATTTGGGAGTCTGGATGACGCCAATAACGCCAATGCGGGCACGATGCGGCTCATCAATATCTGACGTCGATTCTCGTCCTCGCCGGGGTTGCCGCAGCCTCACCTTCTCGTCCTACCGCCGTGGCTGTGCTGAGGCCCGCGTGTGCTGTACGCCCTCGCAATCTTGCCAGGTGGGTGCTCAGACTCGGAGCACCCTGCCGAGCGACGGGCACGGAGGCAGCTGGACAACAGGCCAGATTCTGACAGGGACACCAGGCAGCTGCCCGACCAGCCACCGCATACGTGTGTTATCCGCCTCGGTGAAGGTTTCCGAGGCTGACAAGATTCTCCGACCCGGTTTTTATGTACCACGGGCCTTGATAGATCAACTACGGGCCTGTCGGACGAAGTTGTGACCGCCTCGGCGGATCCTGTTTCGCCCGTTGTAGTGTAGGGGCTGCCAAGCTTCTATTGGCCACCTCGTGATGGTTCAACGCTGTCGCAGCCGGCTAAGTAAGCCGGAATACAGATGCGACTCTGTAACTCCCAGACAACGTCCATGTCTGATTTAGTGACGACGGGCGGCGAAAGGCCTCCCCACGGCCACCGGCCGCGACCTGCATAGGCCGGTACAAAGCCACAAACGGCCGGACCTCTCAGCCGAGGGGACAACCTTCCTGCTTTGAGACAATGCCGAGCCCACGAGTCCCACGGCTGAGCTTGATTGAGCAAGACCTGTCAAAGAGCCATACTAGGTTCTGAGCTTACCGTCCAGGTTTCCGCCCGCAGGCGCAACTTTTCACAGCACTGGGGCGCACCTGCGGTCAGGCAGGTCAGGTGCAGCTTTTCGGATACAATTTCCATCAAGTCGGCGTCATCGTACCACCTCAAACTCTCGTCGGAACGGCTGTCTACTGCTGCGTCGTGCGCCCGTGAAATCACACTGATAGCCAGTGATCTTCATAATGGACAGTAGCAGGCCGGGAACATCACGCCACGAACTGCGCACGGCACGGCACGCGATTCGACGAGAGCGCTGCCCGGCTGACGTGAGCAGAACCCAGGGGATACTGCAGCGAACCAGATCCCTCAGTCTCTCCAGGTGTACAACCTAACCTCGCGGCTCACCGCGCACTACGGCGGGCATGGAGGACGGCTCGGCATCAGGTGCAAACGACGCCAGTGCCTCTGGCATCGCACTGCAGACGTGGGCGGCAATATGCAGCTAAGATACACGAGTACCTGCCGCGTTATCGTCGTGCTTGTGCAAAAGGATCAGATCGGCTCGATATGTCTATCCGATATGCATGGTGTTGTCTCCACCGGTCACGGAGGATCACAGAGGATACCACATGTACTCCAATCTGCACATCGGTCACCCTGGTCCGGGCAGAGTATGCCCATCGAGAGTGTTCTGGCATCGAGTTGCTGGGCTCGGTGAAGTGAGCCGGGGCCCTGGTTAAAGTTCGGCATGCAAAACGTGGACAGGGCTGAGGCGGTCGTTCCGACAAGGTCGATGCCCCGTGTTCCGACGACCCCCTTCAGTCCAATCTAATGAAGCATACCGCACCATTGGAACGATACCTCCGATAGCCTTTTTTGTCCGTTTCTTCAATAAGCTCCGTCGATGATGGGCAAGATTCCGCTTGGCCAGACTCGCATAGCGCATTAAACATCGCGTTGGCTCACCGCTCTACAACTGAGGAGCCGACAAGGACTTGACCGAGATGCAAATGGGTACGGGCTCAGGTCAGCTTCGTTCGCTCACCTTGCTCCCTCCCCTGTCCAAGTCTGAGCCTGGTCTCAGTGCAGTGGTCATCTAACAAGGTCCACTTTTAACTCGTAAGGCCAGGGCCCACCTCACCTGTCAGACTCATCACCTCAACGGGGCGATGGTTTCTACAACCCGGGGCCAACGAGCACAGGGTTTTATTACCGGAAGGATCGAGAGATGAGCCTCATGCCGCCCACTGGGTAGGGGAAGGATACTGTGTGGCCGTCTCGCCGCCACGACATACACAGTACTGCACGTACAGAGAAGCTGTACGTGCTTTTCTTGGTCCTGGGTTCCGGACTGCCTGCTTGTGGGCATCCGTTCATATCCGTATGTCGCAGAATCCCAGTTTGGCAGAGGCATCACCATTTCAAGGTGTCATGCCAACGCCTTGTAGTACAAACCCGACTAGCGCGATGCTGTCAACCTGCAGCCCCCATCCTACGTATCCGCATCTGTACCTGCGCCCACCTATCGATCTCCTTTGAGCCAATGTTCGGGTCGATCGCCGCGCAGTTGTTATCCTCGTCGCAACGGTGCCTGGTTCCGTTCAGTGGCAGGACAATACCTGCGAGGCTATCACCGCCAGTCCACGTCACCAGCCAAGTCAGTCAGTCTGACTGAATGGCCTTGAACCCTTGCAAGTCTGCGGCTCCCGTTTGCTGGCGCTGGCCAAGAGGGGACGGGATTGACTCCACGCCTCGCCCGCCCGGTCGTGGCCAGCCGTGGTTGCCGTGTCATGTCAGCATGCGCGCCTATCCCCAACTAGGTGTGCTGCCGTGGACCGTTGGACAGTCTCACCGGTCCGTGACTTTTATGGTCAGAAGTAAAGACAGAAAAATGAAGCAGCAACTCGTTGATGGGCTGACAATGCGGACTAATGGAATCGGAGTGGATCGGAAACTTATTTTGCATGGCAGAGTATTCCAATCAGGACAATTGCGCCCACAGTAGCAGCGCTAGAAGCTGCCTCGTGATGAATGGGCATCTCGCAGCTCGAGGGTTGGGTAGCCACGGCCCGGCTCTTCTCCATACTGGCATGCATCAAACCGTCCCGTGATGCCTGGCGGCGGTGAATGTCACGGCCGGTACTTTGGAGGTACCTCCTCCTGGGGCCCTGTCAACGTCACCTTGGTAGCGTTATGCAGCGAAAGGGATGATGACGGACTGGGTATCCCAGCAGCCTGCATCACGTTTTGGACAGGGGAGAGGGTTCTTGGGGATCCAGATCCTCTTGATTAGAAACGACATGGGCCCACCCATCCCAAAAGTCAATCCAAAGTCCAGTCCCACCATAGGGCAGCAAACGCAAATTTTCCCTGAGAACGGCACGGCGCAACGCACGCACGCACGTACTTTGCGCGCCAGCGTCCGTCTCCAATGTCCGACCTTTCGCTCCCGCGCCCCCCCGCGGAGGAGGTCATGGAGCTCTAGGCGACGCCCATGTGCGACCATCCTGGACCCGGCCTTGGTGCTGGACTGGTACCGTCCTCCTAATGGCAAAGCAGCAGTCTGCCCGTCTTGTCTGTCGGCAGGGAACAAGCTCATGAGCTGAACAGGTACGAAACCACGGCTATGGGAATGGTCCCACCCTATCCACACTGCTTTTTCGGCCCTTGTCGCTCACAGTCCCTCTCACCGTGTCCACGCCATGTCCCAGCCTTCCCTGTCAATGTCCATCATCCCGGAGCGTTCCCCCATCGCCAACCTGCCGGCTCCCTGGCTGTGCCAGGCCTCGCAAATGTAAAGCCTGTTCCCCGGGAGGATGATCGCTCGCCGCGTTGTCCGTCATGCTGAGCCCTCTCAGTCACCGCCTGTTTCATTTCCTTCTGTAATATTTCCCGAAAAAATAAAGTGTTTCTTGCTACGTATCCCTGTCCTGTTCGTCGGGTCTGACGGTACGATGTACTATGTACCGCCGCCCGGCCTCCCTCCCCTTGTGTCATACATATCTCGACCCTCTCCCTCCGCATACTTATTACGCTGCCTCTTTCTCTCGTCTTGCGTTATCACTGTTTCTATGACCCCCCTTCCATAATTCTTGTGTGTCCGAAGTTCGAAAACCACCATACAGCGTCCTGAATCCCGCTGTTCTGTGTTGGCATTGCATCACCCCGTGCCAGTGTTGGAGCATTTAGAATCACCCACAACCGCTTCCTATTGCATAGACCCGCGGCTCCACAGCCACCACATCTCACTTATCCCACGACCCGTGTTCGTGATTGATCCTGTCCGTTACACCGGACTCGCCCTGTTTATCACGGACGAGGCGGACTAGCACCTTTTCCCGAGCTCTGAGAAACATTATATGTTCAGTCACTCAGAAGCATCCACTGCCAACGGCTCCTTCCTCGATATCTCAAGCTAGACGCCACCCTTGAGAATAACATCCTGACGGATGACCCACAACCAATAACCCCGAAAGCGCAGTGAGAAGTGCAAAGATGGCCTCAATGCGTCGAAACGTCCCAGGCCGACGGGCCATGAAGCCCAAGCCTGCTTTTCCCTCTAAACAAATGCTCGTCCTCGGTACGTTCTATGCCTAGCCTGCGCCCGTCTCCAACTGTGGAGGTGCGCGCAGTTCTGCTCGCTCTCCTTTACTGACAAGGGGGAAACAGCCATGTGCCGGATTTGTGAGCCCATAGCTTTCATGTCGATATTTCCGTACATCTACTACATGGTACGGGATTTCGGCGTCAACGAGAAGGACATCTCATTTTACGCCGGAATGGTGACCTCGGCTTTCACCTTCGCCGAGTTCTCGACGGGTATGCTCTGGGGACGACTGAGCGACAAAATTGGACGCAAGCCCGTCCTTCTTACCGGCCTGGCCGGCACGGCTATCAGCGTCCTGGTCTTCGGATTCGCACCCAACATCTGGGTGGCACTCATCGCGAGGGCTCTGGGCGGTCTGTTGAACGGGTAAGTTCAGCCCAGCGCGCCCTGTGCTATGGAGAGGTGACTGACTCGCTCTGAAGCAACATTGGAGTCCTGCAAACGACCGTGGCCGAGCTTGTCACTGTCAAGGAACATCAGCGTAAGTTGGCAATAAATCTTAAATCTGGTATTATGAACGGACTCCAAACTGATATCGAGCAGCCCGTGCGTATACGATCATGCCGCTGGTCTGGTGCCTAGGATCTATCGCTGGACCGATGATTGGCGGGAACCTCGCCCGGCCCTGCATAAACATGCCATCCATCTTCGCGACGGGAACGATCTGGGAGAAATACCCGTACCTGCTACCGAACCTCTTCAGCGCGGCCACCTGTGTCTTTGGCGTCATCATTGGAATCCTATTCCTCGAAGAGACGCACGCCGACAAGAAGAGCCGCCACGATCCGGGACTTGCCCTTGGCAAGTGCATTACGCGACGCTTCACACGGAAGCGCGAGGTCACGAAGGACGACGATGCTTCTGAGACTTCTTCGCTGCTCAGCAGCCATGAAGGCCTGCCCGACTACCGAACGACAGAGAACTCGCCCCTGCTCTCCTCGACACCGGCGGCAGATATGGAGGCGCAACCTCTGCTCGACGCGGACGATGTCGACAACCGCCTGCGATCGTCAACCGAGAGGACGGAGAAGGCTAGCATTCCCGCCAGGGAGGCTTTCACGAGGCCGGTCATCATGAACATCATTTCTTACGGAATTCTGGCATTGTAGGTGATCTCGGAGCACCTTGGGAGGTGTTCTCTGCGAGCTAACAATATTTTCTAGCCACACCATGGCCTTCGACCAGCTTTTCCCCGTTTTCCTCAGCTCGCCGACCCCGAAGGAAGCGCAGCCGATCTCTCTGCCGTTCAAGTTCGTGGATGGCTTCGATATGGACCAGAAAACGATCGGCATGATCCTGTCGGTGCAGGGGATCTACCAGCTCTTCGCCACCGTCTTCCTCTTCCCGTTCGTCGTCAAGCGCATCGGCACTCTCCACCTCTTCCGACTCCTCGCCATGACCTACTTCTTCCTGTACTTCTTCACACCGTACCTCGTCCTCCTGCCTGACAACCTGCGCATGGTGGGCGTCTACATCGCAGTGGTCTGGCGCTGCACATTTTCATCCATGGCCTACCCCAGCAACGCCATCCTACTCACCAATTCGGCGCCGACGCTGCAGACGCTGGGAACGATCAACGGAGTGGCGGCCTCGACGGCGAGTCTGTGCCGCGCCTTCGGACCCACGATCACCGGCGCCCTGTACGCTGTGGGCCTCTCGACCGGATACTCGGGCCTCGCGTGGTGGTGCAACGGGCTTGTGACTATCGCAGGCGCCCTGTTCAGCTTCCAGATCACGGAGCCCAAGGGCCGCATGGACGCCGAGAAGGTCGACGAGGACGAGGAGGCTGCCAACGAGGCGGCTACTGTGGCAGCAGCCAGCGAGCTGCAGCCTGAGGTCGTTCCCGGCCGGCTCAGCATCGACATGGTGCGCCGCGCCAGCCAGGCCGACCTGTGAGCAGAGTAGCGTTGCCTGCTCCGCCCCACTCCACCAAACCAACATACAACACATCCTCCCTCTGTCACCGGCAGGGAGGAATTTGCAAGGCGAACCGGAATACCGCCCACGACGACTGGTCAGGAGGTGCAGAGCCCCTGCGAGACTAATGCCGACTCACGAATTCTCTACTTTTTCGACACTCTGATTTTACTTTTGCCCTCCTATTGCTTGGGGCGAAACGGTTTGCGTTTTAATGGAGCGGTAGACTGGAGCCACGGGGTTTCTTTCCGCCCCATGGTGTTTTTCTCTCAACACATTTGCTCCTTTTTTCCCGATCATTTCTCACTTTTTTGATGGTTTATTTTCCTTCCCAGAAGGATGGAGCAATGGAGCAACAACAAGACGGTTCGCCGGGTCCGATCCCCAGATGACCATTTCAGATTCCCCATCGCCGGCTTTGCTTTTTCTTCCCCATCCAACTGCTTTAGCCGGACCCGCACACCACCCCCTGTCAGACACACCACCACCAAGAGAAAGAGGACCCGAACCTCATCTTTATTTCTCTTCTTCTGACCAGCGAGAGCGCGAGACCTAAGAGGCGTTTTCTTTTCCGGACAACGCACAACCACAAAAAAATTCGGACGGGTTTTCATTTTTCGGATGGGTCAAGAAGGGATTTTGTTCGGGCAAAGAGAAAAATTTTGGGGGCAACATTGGGAAAAGCAGGGATATCACTTTTTTTTTTCGAGACGATGTATTTGTTCGGAACCCTTTTCTTTTTCTTGTTTTGCACCTTTTTCACAACCTTTTCCGTTTTTGTATTTTCGAGCACGGCGCCCAGGGGGAAAAAACAACACACACAGACATCACAGCCAGACAACATGGGACATTGGCTAGGGTGCAAAGGAGGGATGGATTGGGAACCAGTAATCAGGGTCTTTGTTCTTTTCCTCTTCGTTTCTTTTCTTTTGGAGGGGAGGGAAATTCGGTACGGGGGTATTGGGAATTCGGGTTCGGGATGGGAAAGGCAAACATGGGACGGGGAGAAGAGGGACTTGACACCTTTGCTACGTGGACAGTAGCAAACAGCAGCAGCAGACAGATTTCTTTTCTTTTTTTTGGCATCGGATATGGACAGGTTTCATTTCCTCCATTTTCAATTTTGGCTTTTGCTTTCACCATCTCCACCATCCCCTCCAACACCTACCTCATGGCAAACGCATACTGGGTTGATTGTTTTTCCACACACCGAAGTCTGCATGTCGTTGTTACCGTTTTTCCATAGAAGTCATTGTTCATGATACCAGGGCCCCCAACACAAGGAGGATCTCCCAAGCATTATTTTTAAACCTGCCAATGATATTGCATACCTCTTGACATAAACTTTTTTCGTCTTTGCCTCTTCGCTTGTGCATACTATGTCTGTCTGTCCGCCTGTCTTTCTATACAAGTATCGCATTATGCATAACAGCGGGCGCGGGCCTTTTTCTGAGCCGGGCCGACTCAGCGTGACATTCCGCCGGCGACATTTTTATGTTTGAGGAATGGACTTGAAGCTGCGCCGCGCCCCAGCAGGAGAAAACACACGGGCCCTTCGGATGCGCGCCTGCTAGGGAGGTGGCATTGGGTTTTCTTTTCCTATACTATACCACAGCAGGGGACCTGGCCTCCACCCCCCGGCTCTCTTGCGTGGTGGTCTGGGGCCTGTTGAGTTGGGAGCTAGGCCCAGCGCAGGGGTGAGAAGCCGACAAGCTTTTGTGTTGAAACGCGATCGCGGCTGTTGGTGTTATTCCTCCGGCCGGGTTGGGCGTTTGGGTTGGGTCCTCGGAGAAGGGCAGCAGCACCTACACTTGGTCCTTCTTTTTCGGAAAATGGATGACGGTGATTTTGGGGGCCGGAATGGTGAGATGAGGCGAGGCAAGGCGAGGCGAGGTGAGATGAGGCAAAGGGGCTAGAGAGACAGATACAGATTGAGTGCTTAGGTTTGTGGCGGTCGGTCGCAAGATCGGATCCGAGTTTACATTAACACCCCCCCTGCCAGATGCAAGCCTGATATTTCCCGAAGGATTATAACTCCGGCGCACGTCGTGTCGTCATGGGCCCTGCTCTTGGTCCCCTGCGTTGCTGGGCTGCTGGGCTGCTGGGGGAGAAAGCAAGTCATAAAGCATCGTGTGGATGTATGTATGTATGTATGTATGTACATGTAAGGTAAGTATCGTGTACTGTCACTATTACGGTAGCGTTCATCCGTCCCTCGTCCCCCTGACGAAGGGGGGTCGCCGCACGTCTAGACCGCCGTGGGGCAGACCGGACAGCACAATGGACGATCTTTATGCAGCGGCAGTGACGGGAGGGAGTCGGCTCTTGGGTGAAGGTTGTTGATGATCGTCTTTGTTTCTAAACATGGGCACTGCATCGGTGGTAAGGCATGGCATGGCATGGCATGGCATGGGTATGGGTGGTGGTGGTGTGGTGTAATGAGACCCAGTTCCAATGCCCCCAATGCTCCGGCGGTGGGCTGGTGGGCTGGTGGACTGGTCCAGACCGAACCTTGTTCGCGCAGGCGAGACGTCCCGGATGCGTGGGCGTGGGTTCGGGGAACCGGTGAGTTGACGACGCCTGGGCATTATATATGGGGGACATGTCGAATATCATATGCCGACATAGGTAGCTTGATATGTACAGGTGAGGTGACGTTGGAAAGTGCGGAATACCGTAACATCTACATGTGACTAGGTTTGCTTGTAAGTCGATAGTCTGGCTAGACTACATAGTACTGCTGGGTACGCTGGCCGTACAAGCGGGCTTGCGCAATGTACTACCGTGTAGAAGAGGCGCCCCTAGCCTGCATCCAGTTAGGTGCGTGCCTACCAGGGCAAGCTGGGTAGAGCAGGGGAAAGGGAGAGAGCTCCACGGAGCTGGAGGGCTGAGCTGGAGGAGGCTAATAGGGTGCAACACTGCAAGGTGAGTAGCGGTCGGTTCCCACCAGGAAGCAGGGCAGGAAGAGGGGAAGTCCTCACCGGCGACCAAGTCCCCCTCCCTCGTCTGCCCACCTCCGTCTACTGTGAATCGACTTGGAACTGACCGACTCTCCAGCCCTAGCAGTGCTGCATGCGTAGTCAAATGTAATGTGCACGCCTGGTGCGAGAAGCTGAGCAGGCGAAGTGTGTGTGAGTGTGTGTGTGTCCCAGGCGGACGGGGTGCAAAACGAGGCAAGCGAGGCAAGATTGGGGGGCCAATGAGGTATAAGCCATTTGCTTATCTTGGTATCTTGATTGTCGGATATCCTGATAGTGATGGAGGAAGGCCAGAAAAAGAGGGCTCAATTGGGGCCCCCCTGATGAGGCAAAGGCTGATGACATGGGGGTTGTTTCCCCTCTTTTGGGGCCCCTTGTTCCCTTTGTGCATTGCATGCAAATCATCTAGGCTACTCGAGGGGCCGAGGCGAAAAGAAGAAGGATGTTGCCCATCTGTCCATCTCGCATTTGTCCTCGCGGCTAGCCGTGTGTCGATATGGTCGCCATCTGCTGGCGTCCCGTGTTAGAGGCCCCAAGTCCAGGGCAACCGACTACACTAGAAGCAAGTGCGTGCGCGCCAAACTTCAACAACCCAGATCAGATCCCAAGCATCTACCTATCTTATCTTATCTTAGATGGGTTGAAGAAAAAAAACTTGAATCCTACGACATACTATTGCTATTGAAGTAGGTGCTGTATCTTGCTGTAGTTTAGTCAAGGGCCAAGTCCAAATTGATCCACTGTTGGCCTATCTGCCCTCTCCTCTATCTGGCTGGCTGCTCTCTGGTACTACTGCTCTGGTACTGCTCTGTCTGGCCTTGCGCAACCGCCCGTCGCCCGCCGCGAATCCGCTCGACGACGAACAAGCAACCCTCCCACTGTGTAACCTCTGTGCCCGCCCAACCCTCCTCACGGGTCTCGAGCTGTTGCGGCCCATCGGAACCCTTCCAGAATTTCCAGAAGCTGATTCCGTCGAGTCGTTGGCTTCAGTTCGTCTCGCCTGTTCCTGCTCGTCTCCGCCTGAACCCGCCCGGGGCAACTCTCAGTCAATTCCTGATGAGACAAGACGCCACAAGCTTATCGCCGGGTTAACATCTGGGCGCCTGAACCAACCTAAACGGTCCCTGGATTCGAGCTGCAGATGATGGCCCCTTCAGCCTTGATTGTGTCCGCTTGAGAATCAATTCGTCACCTACCACCGACCACCGCCCACCCATCCGCCCATCACCAGCCACCCAAAGAGAGCAAGCCAGGCCAGCCCAGTCCACCACACACGACTGCTCCCTTGCCACCCCGTCCACCAGACACAGACCATACACACACGCACACACATTGATTGTTACTACCACTCCGGACGACGCGACCTCAGACGAGACGAGACGAGACGAGGCGACCTATAGAACACCGGCAGACTGTCGGTCTGTCTTCCTTCGGGCTGCATCCAGCCGGCCAGTCCCTCATTACGTAACCCATCATCGAATTCGATTTCGACATCAACCTCGCCCAACTTCCAAAGCCCGACCCTGAGCCCGGGTCCGATTCTCAGGTCGAAAAAAAAGCCCGGTGGTGACTGACAGGGAATGGACACCGGCCGAAAGAGGAGGATCAAGAATTAGCTTTTGAGTCGAGAGCCATCTGCCCGCCGACCCCCCCAAGCAGACCAAGCAGACCAAGCAGCAGCTTTAAGCACGCAGCAGCAGCTACGTCCACGGCTTATCACCCGGGGAACCCTCCCGCCTCGCGCCGGAAGAAGATGCCGGAGAACTCCCTGCCTTCTCCGCAGATGCATCCAGCCAAGCGGTTGAGGCAGTCCTCGCCCGAGCGGCGCTCCGACAAGGACTCGCCCCCGTCCCTCAACGTCGCGACCTCGGGCCCCTCCCCGGCCACCAGCGAGCAGCACGGCGACGGGCCGCCCCTCAGCGCCGGCCTGGCCAGCGCCGGCGGCGGTTCCAAGCAGGATGGCAGCCTCGCCGGCAGCGCCAAGGTCGGCCAGAGCAGCAACTTCCGGAACGTGAGTGCCTGCAACCGCTGCCGACTCCGCAAGAACAGGTGCGACCAGAAGCTGCCGAGCTGTGCGAGCTGCGAGAAGGCCAATGTCGCGTGTGTTGGGTACGACCCCATAACAAAGAAGGAAATACCTCGCAGGTGAGTGGTCCAGGAGCTTAGCTCGTCTCCCTCTTATGCTGGGGAGCACCGAGGTTGACCTTGTGTGAATTAGCTATGTTTTCTACCTCGAGACGAGGGTGGACCAGCTCGAGGCGTTACTACGCGCAAATAACATCCCCTTCCCTCCAGCCAACGACCTGGAGCATTGCTCACGGATGGGCGTCGAATCCGCATCCGTGAGGTCCCCAACCGAGGCTGCGGCGCCCGCACCTTCGGACACCATGGACAGCATCACCGCGGCGGGCAGTGCCGGGGAGAGAAGTGACGAGGCCAGGCTGCAGAGGCTGGTGTCCAAGTCCGATATCACGCACGGCAAGGAAGGCACAGCGAATCCGCGGTATCTCGGATCCACGTCCGGTGTCTCTTTTGCACGCGTCGTGTTTGCCGCCGTACAGTCGTCAGTCAACGACAACAAGTCCACTTCTGACAAGGCCGGGGTGCGCCCATATAAGCCCGCAGGAGGAAACGCGAACTCCGGGATCGGTACAACGATGCGGGATTCCTTCTTTGGCCTGCACACAAAACCAACGATCCACCCTGCACCATTCCCGGACAGGGAGGTCGGGATGGCATTGGTCAACCTTTACTTCGAGCACGCGAACCCACAGATACCTATCCTGCACAAGGTTGAGTTCATGAGGCTGTTCGAACAGGCTTACGACGCGGACAACCCCCAGCGTGGGCCCAAGGAGCTATACATGTTGAACATGGTCTTCGCCATCGGCGGTGGAATCATAATGGGGGCCATGGCCAAGAACGAGACGCAAAATAGCCAGGCCAAACCCGGCGAGGGCAAGATGTCCTCGAGGCAAGCGCAGCCCGAGGAGTACCACGCCAGCGCTATCGTCCACCTGGAGGCCTGTCTAAACAACAGCGGAGGTGGCCTGGAGGAGTTGCAAGCCGTGTTGCTCCTGGCAAACTTCGCACTGCTCAGGCCCGTCCCACCAGGCTTGTGGTACATTGTCGGTGTTGCTGTCAGGCTTGCGGTCGACCTTGGTCTGCATTATGAGGACGGCAAGGACGTTGACGCTGGCCTGAAGGAGGTATCGGGGCCACAATACGAGATACAGCAACGCGAGCGGGGCAGGAGGGAGTTCATTCGGGATGTTAGAAGGCGTCTCTGGTGGGCTACCTACTCCTTTGACCGCTTAGTGAGTATTTGCGTCGGAAGACCGTTTGGTATCTCGGACCAGGTCATCACGACCGAGTTCCCGTCCATTTTGGAGGACGTATATGTCACTCCCGAAGGCTTCAAGGAGCCCCCTCCAGATCTCGCCGCCCAGCCCACATACAAACTCGTCGCACACCACTACTTCCGCCTGCGTCTGCTTCAGTCAGAAATCCTGCAGGTCCTCCAGTACCAACAGGCCCAAGCTGCAAGGGCATCAGGACAAAACGTCAAGAACCCCTATATGCACACCAGCCTGCCCTCCCCTTTCCTCTCAAAGTACGAATCCTTCCGAGCATGGAGAATAGATATCGACAAAAGGTTATACCACTGGAAAGAGTCCGCGCCAACAAAGCAGCGGACAGGCGTCGGTTTCTCCACCGAGTTCCTCGATCTCAACTACTGGCAGGCCGTAGTCATGCTGTACAGACAGAGTCTCAGTGTGCCTGCAATGTTTGAGGGCGAGTACAACACGTCCATGGAAGTCAACAGCCCCAACGTCCACAATGCCGAGCTCAGGGAAGACGAGGACAGAATATACCTGAAGGTTGCCGAGGCTGGCCAGAAGATCATGCGGCTGTACAGGCAATTACATATTGCCGGTGTCATCAACTACACTTACCTGGCTACACACCACATCTTCATGGCGGGTATATCGTACCTGTACGCGATATGGCACTCGCCAATCGTGCGAAGCCGTCTGGTGAGTATCTTATCTGAAATATGTATAGTCAAGCCCTGACTGACAATATGACACAGACAATGGATGAAGTCGATTTCACCATTCTTGCTGCAACATCAGTCTTTACAGACCTCAGCGAAAAGTGTCCCCCAGCCGAGGCTTGTCGCGACGCAATAGACCGAACGGCGCGGGCGACCATCAGAATGGCCAACTCTACCGGTGGGTTTGGCCCCCAAGTCCTTCCCCGCAAAAGGGCAGGATCAAGAGACAGCATGGACCAGCGTGACTGGGCGGGCAGGAGCGACACGGCCTCGAGCAAAGGTCAAAGGCATCCTCACCACCAGGGAGGCAACGAACGCAACGTCATGGCGGCTTCGCAGTTCGGCCTACCGGGGATCACAGACGCCTATGCCAACGCGTCATCAAGTTCCCACCTGCCGCCAATACAATCTGCGCTGCAGCGCATGAACTCACTCCCCAACCTCAAGGCAGAATCAGACGGGTTCTCGATGATGCGGTCCGTGCCGGGCCAGCCACGTAGCAGCATCACCGCACCCGAGGCCGGAAACAGCCCCGACACGTCCGCGATAGACCCGTCATTGCTCCCGTCCCCAACAGCAGTGCGCACACCGCCCGGCGTAGGGTCGCCATCGTCCAACACAACCGGCTCCGCAGCCCGGCGGCCTAACATGCCCCAGCTGCCACCAGCCACCACTGCCGCACAAATGGCAGCGTTCCTCGCCCAATCGCAGGCGCCTCACCAACACCAACAACAGCAGCAGCAGCAGCAGCACCAACAGCAGCAGGGAGGTGGCTTCTCGCTTGGCGAACTTCAGGGCATGGACTTCCTCAACCAGGTCACGGGCAACGGCAACGGCAACCTGCCCGACGGCGTCGAGGAGAACCAGAACGGGGACTTTGGGTTCGGGCTCGGCTGGGAAGGCCTGCACCACGACTTTAGCGACGGGCAGCAGTATGACCTGTTTGACGGGTTCTTCTTTGGCGGCCAGCAGGGCGGTGCTGGGTCGAACGGTGTGCTGTGATTCTTGATGTGACCAGTGCTGGTGACGAGCCAGGGAAAAAATGTACCAAAGAAAGAGAAAGGAAAGAGAACGGAACAAAACGAGAACAATAACAACGACTGGAGCAAGTTGGGCACGGCCCAAGGTTTTCGGAAGGGATTAGGAAAGGAAGGAAGGAAGGGGGTCCGAGGGGCGCAGCGTGTAATGATGATATCCCCCCCTTTCGCGTGTGCGCGGCAGAGCTGGCACACGCGCGTGTTTTTCTTATCCCCGACCCAAATGTTCATCAGACAGACAGACTACCAGGTCTCTCAGTGTGTATATGGGAAAGTTTCGGAAGGGGTGGTGGGAAGGCGGAGGATGGCCGTTGTGCTTTTTTTATTTTTAATTTCCCTTCCACCCTTTCCTTCTGTCTCTCTCTCTCTCTTTCGTTTTCCTCCCTTGCGCCCTCTCTGCCCAAATTTATACCCTCCTGCCCTCTGTGGTGGACGAACTTCTTGGGCGTTTTCTTGTTTTCTCATTTTCGTATTGCATCCATCATCTTATCTATCCGCCTCGAATCATCATCATATCATCATCATCATCACTACCGTTCCACACATCATATTTACTTTTTTTTTTTATCAGCGAAGATATCTTGGTCAGACGTTGAAACGGATGAGGACATGAAAGCAGAAAATAACCTTTTTGTTTCTTTGGTGTTGGCTGCACACATAAGGGGAGTCGGGAAAAGCGAGGGCGCGCTTGGGAAGGAAGAGAGGAAATCCTCGACTAGATGGGGTCTGGGAACTGATGAATGCGCACACACACACACACGTTGAGGTGATCAGCAAGCAGAGTGAAATACTTGGCCACTGGGTCAATTACTCACTCACACATACACACACACACACACATAGCTAGCTGCTGAAACAAGGGGACGAGGGGTCCGTTACTGTTGGTTGTTGTAGTTGTGGACAACGTGAAAATCGTGATTACGAGCATTCTATAAGAGAGCGCCGCCAAGTTTCCTCTTTCCGTCCCCAACAACCCTAGATTCGTGATACAGTGAAAGATGTCCCGGCCAACAACGTCTCGAAATATAGAAAAAAGAAGAGGAGATTTGTTGATTTTTGAGTTTATGTCCCTATACCCCGGCCAGAAAGAAGCCCTGGCAAAGGCAACCTAACGCCGGTAAGATGCAAGAAAGGTTGTGTGTGCCGAGACACTCCAGCAGCGCTTGAACACACATGTGGCTGTCTTTTTATAATAACACACACTCCAACCCAAAGGTATCTCGTGATGATCATGACCCGAAAGCACTCCTGCCTTGTGAATCTGCTCTCCAAGTCGTGTTCTTTGTTTGTACAAAACGTCCAAGACGCCCAAGACGCCCCGACACCAGCTTGGATTTCTTTGTTTTCTTTTCTCTCTCGTTTCCCCGTCTCACATATGACTTAGAAGGCTGCGCGCTCCCTCCGATTCGGACGGTCGTCCATCTTGCGGTTAGACATCTGGGAGAACGGGTCGCTGTTGTCCCTGCCACCACGGCCACCACCGCGGCCGCCAAAGCCGCGGCCGCCGCCCCTGCCGCCGAAACCACCGCGGCCACGGTCGTCCCTGTCCTCGCGTATCTCCTCGACCGTGATGCCGTCCATCCGCCGCAGGACGGGGACGGCGTTCATCAGCCGGGGCGAGACGGGGGGTGGCTCGCGGCGGCCGCCCTGGGTCGTCACCCAGTGGTTCACCGCATCGACCTGGTCCTGGGTGGTGCTCTTGGAGCTGATGATGTACTTCTCGTACGCCTCCCTCATGACGCCGAAGCGCACGCGGCGCATGGCGTTGGTGACCTCGGTGAAGTTCTGGGGCTCCTCGCCCCGCTGTGCGTTGCGGGTGTCGAACGAGGCGCACTCGAGGCCGTCGTGGCGCTTGATGGGGAGCCCTGGCAGCGTCCTCCTCGCGTCTGGGATCTCCTCTTTCCGGATGATGATCCAGCCCTGTCCTGACTTGTTCGCACGTCCTGTCCGGCCTAGTCTGTGGATGTACTGGTCACGGGTGGGTGGTACGCCGAACTGGATGACGTGGGTGACATTCGGGAAGTCCATTCCCCTGGCGGTCACATCTGAAGAGATGAGGATGGCGGACCGGGCCTTCCTGAAGTTATCGGCGACTCTTGACCGCTGCCTCTGGTCGAGACCGGAGTGGATAGCGTACGTGGGTGGCAGAGACCTGAGGGAACGGCTGAGGAACTGGAATGTCTCGTCCATGAGCTTGACAGTAGCCGTGTTGTTGAAGAAGGCCATGACCTTGACGGGGTCAGACCCGTACTCGCCGTTCTGTGCCTTCTCGATGATTTCCAACATGGTGGGGACGAAGTGCTCGTAGCCCTCCACAGGGACGATGTTCTGCGGCACCTTCTCGTGCGTGGGAGCCTCATCTTTCTTGATGGTCTGCACGAACTGGAACTTGTTGGCATCGACGTAGACGCGCGCAATCTGCACGACGTCCTTGGGGATGGTGGCCGAGAACAGCATGGTCTGGCGGGACTTTTGCCTGCGGTCGGGCAGCAGGCGCACGATCTGCTGCAGCTCCTTCTCGAAACCAACGTCCAGCATCCGGTCGGCCTCGTCCAGGACCAGGGCCTCCAGGTTCGGCGCGTCGATGCCGCTGTACTCGTCGCTCAGCAGGTCCATAAGACGGCCGGGCGTGCCGACCAGGAGGTGGCAGCCCTCGAACTTGGTCTTCCGCAGCATCATCGACTTGTTCATTCCACCGACCGCGGTCTGCACCTTGACACCGGTGTGGCGGCAGAGCTTCTGGGCCTCGGCGCCGATCTGCTCGGCGAGCTCTCTTGTGGGGGAGATGATGATGGCTCGGACGTTGGTCGCGTCGGCCCTGCCAAGGCCACGGGATGCGAGCGAGGGGTCGTTCGCGATGATCCGCTGGATCGTGGGGACAAGGAAACCAATGGTCTTGCCGGTACCGGTCCTGGCCTGGGCGACACTGTGCAACGCGGGTGTCAGTCCGAAGTTGCGACACAGCGGATCGATCATGGGATTTAGCACGTAGGGGCAAAGCTTACATGTCTTTTCCTTGAAGAGCAGGGTTTATGCTCATGGACTGGACATCTGTCATTGATTCGTAGCCCATGTCATCGACAATAGACTTGAGGATGTTGGGGTGGACGCCGAGCTGGGTGAGGTCGGCGAATCGGGTGATGAGCCCGGACTGATTGCCCCCATCTTGCGACTCGGCGGCGGCGGCTGCGCTTGAGTAATTTCTTGAGATGATCTGACGGCTGATTGAAGTTGAAAGGACTGCTGGCTTGTAGGATACGGATGGCTTGGGGGAGGCGTTAAAGATCAGACCCGAGACTGAGGAGGGAGACGCGCGCAGGCCGCGACATGTTCGGGCCTGCCGCAGCAACTGCCTCTTCAACATCTTGGGAATGAAAGGCAGGGTTGGATGGGGTATGGGATCGAAATGTGCTGGCTGGCGAACGAAAAGAACCCTTGAATACTGAGAAACAAAAAGTAGTTGAGGTTAGGAGGCCGTGGCGAGGGGTGACAATTCAGGAATCCAAACTGCACGAAAGTTTTGCGCGGATGAGAAGCACATATGGGAAAGTTCAGGTGCGGGTACAAGGGACCTGACGGAAAAAGTCGTTATCGATTACGAGGCGATAAAACCCCTGCTCTCCTCCCCACCCCTGTCAGTCTTGACGACCCACCTAAGCGACTCTTCCTCCTCCATCCCAGCAAGACATTATTCTTACCAAATTCACGTTTGCCATCACAGGACTTAGAGCTCGCAACGCCTTCTCTCTTGTGTTTGGGGGACGGGATAATTACCTGGCTGCTGCCATGCAATGGCATTTTGCATGCTTTGAAAATTCCTCTCTTTCCGGCGCGGCCACCCAGTAGTTAGTTACCAGATGAAGTTGCTGGGATCAGCTCATCTCTTATGCTGCGTATATTCGAAAATTGACGATAAAATAGAATTCTCTATCTTCGATTTCTTATACGAGACATTATGGACTTCTATATAGAACGCGTGGTTCTCCTCTTGGGGCTCGCTTTCAGTTAAGTCTCTTCCCCCTGCTGAGAACCCCAGAGCAGAATGGAGCACCTTATTCCCTGGCTCTCGACAAGCTGTTGCAGCTCCTCCCGGGTCTCTCTCCGGCCCAAGTACGAGAGCCGTGAGCTGCTCTTTCGCAGGTCAAACACGAATTCCTCCAGCAGTGGTGTCGCGGTCTCCCAGCCGCCCCCGAAGAAAGCTCTCAGGAGCGCCAAGCTGGGCTCGCCTCCCCACTTGGCAAATTTCATGGACTCCCAGAGGTCGTCGTTGATTGTCAGACGCTTCAGGCTGGCGGGCAGGGCCTCAGAGAGCCGAGGCGCGCTTTCCGGGTCGGCACCTTCTTGGTCCGTCGGGCCAAACAGTACCCCCAGAGGTATTTCGAGGTCTTCCAGGCGGGCCAGGCTGCGGAGATACCCATTGAAGGCCCCGGAAACCAAAGAGTAGGGATCAATTGGCCCAACCTGGGGATCGTATTTGATTGTGAGTTGTTTGAGTGAGTCGCGGACGTGGTCTAGTGCCATTTGCAGATAAGGAATGTCAATTGTCTTAGACGGGGGGTCTTTGCAGTGGTAGAAGAGTGACTGGAGATTAGGCGTCTGCTTCAAGAAAAACTCGATGGTACTTGGAGGGGCCGATGAGTTGCTGAACCGCAATTTGGTGAGCCTGGACGGGAGCGGTTCGTTGGGGAGTGGCCAGAAAGGTGGTAGGAGGGACCCGATCCCTATATTCCAGAACTCTCTCTTTGCATGATAAGGGACAGAATCTAGGCAGAGGGTGGTGACATTGGGAAGGTAGAAGGAGAAGAGGAAGACATCTCTGGGTATGTCTAGCTTGTACTCAAAGGTGTTTTCCGGGGCGGACACGGTGAACTGTGTCAGCCTCTCGAACCTCGTCAGTCGGGCTGCCTTCTCAGGCGCAGACATGGCATGCTTGAACATGACCGGGAACCATGGGTTGTACGGATTAAACCATGGGTGAGCTCCTGACCACGGACAAGAGCGAGTGATGAAGTCGAGGTTCACGCTGAGACTCTCCAGCCGAGTACATTGAGCCAGGAGCAAGGCGACGATGGCTCCCAGATCGGCATCATACATTACGCCCTCATACCACTTATCGGGGTTTGGAAGCTGTAGCTCTTTGATGACATCTCTGACCAGTGTGGCCAGCCTGTCATCCTCCTGGCGTTGAAGACTGAGAGGGGACTGGATGCCCTTTTCAATCCACGCTTTAGACAGCGCTACAGAGTCGTCATACTTTGGACTGAGGATCTCTACCCTTTTGATATATGAAGCGTACTCAGGGTCCCTTAAGATGCAAATTAGGAGTAAATGGACCTTTGGGGGGTTTTCGGGTGCTGCTACCACATCCCATGAGATCGCGATATGGCGGAAAAGGAACCGGCGAGTCTTTGAGTATAGACTCTTACATGACTTGCAAAGATTGAGCAAATCATGGACAGGCAGTCCAGAGGATATTGGTTCAAAGAGCTCGGCTGGGATGCGGTCCAAGGAGGTTGCCATCGTGCTTAGCTTTGCAAACGCGAAGCATGGCAACACTCGAGCAAAGCGAAGAGGAGACTGAGGTTATTCCATTCAAACTAGCCATCATGCGGGGAGGATTGCTTGGCCCTTGCCAACATTGCTGATGGTTACACAAATAAGCAGCAATGACTAATACAAGGAATATTGATAAGTATGTCGCCAAAGGCATTGCATTTGATCCCGGATATAACGCCGGGCAATAACATCAGGAAAGTTCCTGCGATTTTCTCACTAATATTGCATTGGAGCTAAAACAAATACTTGAAGGCCTGGTTTCCGTGCTTGTGAACAGAAAAGGCCTAGGCTGCATAAGTAGAGCAATGCTACATTGTTGGCTTGGTATGACCAGCCAGTAGAGCATATGGGAAGAACATATATTTGAAGCTCATTGATAAGACATTACTCGAAGCAAATACAGCAGCTACGTACTCGGTGCGCCCTATCCGTGGCTGGTGAGCTCGACTCCCCGTCTCTGGCTGGACTCTACTTAGTCTTCAGGGACGACAACACGGTGAACTGTACCATCCGAGATCTTGTGCACTGGACCCAGGGAGTGACCAACCGGAGTCTTGTATTCAAACCGCAAGTAAAGCATACACTGTTTGTCAACCTTGGTTGGGCAGAGATTCTAAGATACGTTTGGGACGAGTGCGGCAGTCTTTCACTCGAGAAAATGGCCCTTTTCTTTCTCTATGGTATTCTATTTTCGCTGGAGCAAATCCAATCGACTTAGCTAGCAAGTCTTCTAACCAACCGGCCCATATGCATCAACCAACGCCACAAATTCAAAGCTCAAAGTCGATGACGCTGGAGACAGGGTAATCTCAATCACCACCACCACCACATTCCTCCCCACCACCACCATTCCCACCACAACACCTCCTCCTCTCCGTCCTCGCCTCCCGTATCCCATCACTAATCCCCTTAACCAGCCCATCAGCCGTATAAGCAACAACGTTGGTAACGAGGTGTCCGACCCTCGCGCCGCCGTGGTTGTAAATCACACCCGACAGCCGCACGCCGCCCTTGCCCACGCCGTACCCCAGCTCCCCAGAGTGCTTGACGACCTGCTCGGCGACCTTGTACTCGCGCTCGAGGCGGCGCGCGCGGCCCAGCAGCACCAGGACGTAGGCCCACAGCATGTGCAAGGGCACCAGGAGCTGCAGCCACACGGCGTGCAGGAGTCTCTGGGCCAGGGCCCAGCCCGCCTCGCTCATGCTCATGCTCATGCCTCCGCTGCTGCTGCCGCCGAAGTAGAAGCCATAGAGTGACGAGGCTGATGATGATGTCGTTGAGGTTGAGGATGAGGTGGATGTGGATGATGGATGGCCCACTGCCCCCGGTAGCCGAGACGTCGGCGTCCTGTGCGCCTCCTCCAGCAGGGTCGGCGGCATGGCCCTGATCAGCTCCGCCCGCTCGTGCTTGTCGAGGTCGTCCGGGAGCCCGTGGACCAGCCAGGCGACGCCCTGGACGTATGCCTTGCGGTCGACCCGGCCGGCGGAGGAGTGGCCCTGTAGTGACGGCCTGCCCTCCGACAGGGAGTTGTTGACGAGCAGCTGGCCTATGTACCGGGTGTCAGCAGATCTGCTCACTGGACCTGAGTTGGAAAAGGGCAGGAAGAATGAGGCAAGGGGAGGGGAGGGGTTGGCTCTCACCCTGCAGGCCGCAGAACCTGTTGATGCCGCAGTTCTGATCTACCTCCTCATAAAGCGGCGGCTCGGCCATGCGCCTCTGTGCCTGCGCGTGTGCGGTGGCCCCGGCGGCGGCGACGCGCTTCTCGCCGCGGTTGCTGTGCTGCTGCATCTCGACGGCGGTAGTACTAGTAGTCCTGGACACGACTGTCGTGCTGCGGGCTGCTGTGGCACCTTCGTGTGAGGCGGCGGCACCCATGGTATTTGACGAGATCTCATAAAAGTACGAGGCCCAGCTCCGGATGCTCACGGAGCGGCGGATGGTGTTGAGCGGGCCCAGGCTGCTCTTGACGGCGGACGGCAGGTTGTCGAGGATGTCTGAGAGGGAGGGCGAGTGGGTGAGGAGGGAGGTTGTCTCTGGGTCTGAGGAGGAGGAGGAGGACTCGAAGGCCATGGGGTGGTGGAAGGAGCTGTGAGAGGAGCGGTAGTGCTGGTGTTGTTGGTGTTGCTGGTGCGTGGTGATGGCGGTTGCCGCTCGCTCCGGGTGGTGGTGATGATGGTGATGCTCGAAGTCACGGGCGTCCCTATCTTCGACGAGGACAGGTTGCTGTAGTTGATGCATCATGTGTTCACTTGCGCCGGGGCGCGCGGAAGGGTAACTAAATATATCGAGTACGTATTGATTTGGACGGGTTCGGACCAGAGAGTTCGTCGGCTATGCAAACAAAAGAGAACCTGCAAGGCGCCGCGTGGAAGTAACATCTATGGCTGGGAAGACGGACCCAACATGGTCACTGGCCGGTTGAGAACGGGCCCTCCTGGCTGCAGTTAGATGGTCGGAATAAACTCGAGGATAGCTCTTAGGGATGTCTTGTAGCACCAGCCAACATGTGACACGGCATAGGAAAAGATCATCAGAGGAGGGAGCGCGGAATAGAGTAGAGGAAGAGTTAGATAAGGAGAAGTGAGGACGGATTCGGAGGGGTGAGGTGAGGCAGGCGAAAACCGTTGAGATGAAGGTGCCTCACTAGCTGCTGCATTGACTGGGCAATCCCCAACCTAGACTGACTTTAGCAGGCATGTACGGAGATACGTGAGTGTGTAAGTGCAGTGCAGTGCACCTGCATGTGCGTGTGCATGTGTCCGTCAGTGGGATGTCAGACAAATGGTCAATGCAAGTTGCGTGATGACGAGGGACCGCAGAATCTCCAGGAAATGATCTGATGATTGGTGTCTGTCTACCTGTGATTGTGTCAGTCCGTGGCGGCTCCTGATTTTTTTTTTTTTCTCTCTCTTTTCCCCCTTCCTCTCCCTGTCCAGTCTTTTTTGGCATTCTGTTTTGCCTGGGTTGAACCGTGGTGTCAGATGTCTACAAGCCAGACCCCTGCCAGGTTCAAGGTCAGTTCAGTTCAGAAGCATGTGAAAATGGGGGCAGCGGGCATGGGATGGAATGCAAGCAATCCCTCTTAGGCTTATCCACCCACTGTCCTTGGCCGCCCTGTTAACTGCTGCACCCATTTAACCCCATGCTCTCTTATCTCGGCTGCGGCATCATAGCGGGGCACCATCGTATTTCGGCGGGCCGCTGGGCTGCGAGCCTCAAAGGATCCCTTGACGGGTCAAGGGGGCAGCAACGTGGGTCCGTCCTCTTCGGACGACTTCAATTCGGGCTTTTGACTTTGATGACGATACTCTTCTTGAATCTGACGATGCCTCGGGACTAGGTCACGCACCAACAACACAGGCCACCTGCACTTTAGCGCATTCTGCCTGCTCTTGCGCAAGATCGGCTTCCGTTTTCATTGTCCTCGCCAGCCACCTGCTGCTAGTCTGCGCGGTCTAGTCCTCCTGTTGACAAGCCCCAGTTGCTGTGTCCTGTGCAGACCATCCGTACAGCTTACCCAACCACCGCCCGTCTGTTGCCTAGGTGACTTTAACAACATTTAGCCAAGCAGACACGAGAGCTCAGGAATGCACCCCGACGTGGTCTGCACCCCCTTCGCCCCTGTAGTGATACATACGATAGAGACATATGATGATGACCTTATCCAAATCCGAAATGCCGCAAGAGGAACAACGAATGTCCGTAACAGAAAGAATCCATTCGCCTTTACAAACTTGTTTGTCGATCCGAAGTAGTAACCGTTGCGCCTCGCCGCTGCGAAACAGACAGAGTGGTACAATGCGTGACGTTGTCATTGTAGGCAGAGAAAAAAAAAATGCCGCCCATCCCTTTCCTCTCCATGCATGCATCCCTCACATGCAACCCGTCACTGTTTGAAGCATCGGCTGGCCGGGCCCCCTTTTACTGCGACCCCGTCGCCGATGCTGCAGCCCTCTCGGCCGCGATCTTGGCCTCCATCTTCCGCCTCGCCGCGAGGATCATCTCGTCCCGCCTCTTCTGCAGCAGCGACTGCCGCTCGTCCTTGCTATTGCTCCACCCCTTCTTACCGGCGCCGGCCCCCTCGCCAGACGCCTCGGCCTGGTCTTCTTGCTGCTGCTGCTTGACCTTGTCCTCCAGGTTGTACCTCTGGATCAGGTTCGGTTGCGCCGGCTTCTCCGACGCCTTCCGGGCGCCCGTCGCCGACGACGATGATGACGAGGCCCCGTTAGAGCCCGGTGGTGGCGGGGGTTGGAAGGTGATCGGTGGCTAGAGGGAAAAGACAGTCAGACATACATCTCTCGGAACACACCACATCTTGCGTAGCAGTACATACCGTCTCCATCCTCCCGGAGAGTATCTTCTCCGTCGTAGCCGCGACGCTGCCCCCGTTGCGCTGCAGGTCCCACAGGATGGTCCTCCGGTCCACCTGCGGGAACATCTGCTGTATCCTCTCGACCGCCGCCTCGCGCTGCCTCATCTGCGACAGCGAGTCGCGCGGCCCCTGCTGGTTGTTGCTCCCGCCCGGCGACGAGAAGAACAGGTACCGCACTATAAGGCCCGACAGCACCAGTATCACCACCAGCGACGGCAGGTTGATCTGGTCGTTGGCCATCTTGTGGACTTGCGGGGTGCCCCTTGCGACCCGCACACACCGTCGAGAATGATTCCGTACGTGGGGGAAAGAGAGGTTTCAGCCGGGACTTCTAATCGCTTCGTGTGTGCCCCTTCAAAGGAAAAGTCCCCTGGTTATATTTCGTGCACACGTGGCCCAGGTGAACCGGAGCTTGGTCCGATGTGCGGGCAGCAGCAATCGTGGGTCTCTCTGCGGGCTTTTCCCACTAGTTTGTGTATTACTAGTGGCGCGGCCAAGTGAGTATCTGCCGGTGAATGCCTTTACGAGTGGGGATGCTGAGCTCGAGGGTTCGGATTCTGGGACCGCGATGATGACCGAGATGGCGCGAGAGCCAGGACCGTCAGAACAGCTTTCGGGCCCGATAGCTTGGTGGAGATGCGTACTTAAAGCTCTGTGGGGCTCCTTCCACCCTGCCGTCATAACGGGGCAGGCAGGGTTCGGGTTTATTGCCAGCTCAACGGCTGTTCCAAAGTTGACGCAGTCTACGAGCACGTATCTCAATAAAGACTTCCACATCGAGACAATTGAGACGGTTTACAACTTCATTTATGTCCATGAGAGAGGTACTCTCTCCAATTCATTATCTTTTTTGCCAAAAAAAAACCATGTTGGCAGAAGCATTTTCAAGACCACAATCCCTTGAAGCCTGTTCGTCCAAGCCGGGGGATCCTCCGAAGACTCAATCGTAGCCCTTTACGAGATACGCCTTTGCAAATGCAGGTTACCGAAACATGAAATCATCCATCGGCCCTCATCCCTGATTTTTGAAAAGATGTCCAGTTGGACAAAACGAGTACCTTTTTAGAGCCGCATTCATTCGGCACCGAGCTGAAAGCATAGAGTAGGTACAGTACTGGAAACAATGTCGTCTGTCGCAAGTCGCCTATTGCAAGTCGCCTTTTGCAAATCGCCTAAAATTGCAGGTTGCCTATTGCAGGTCGCCTGTCACGATTCGCAAGTCGCAATTCGCCTTTCGTAAGTTACCTGTCGAGCCTCGTCCGTCGTGCTTCGCATTCAGGGCCTCGAGGAAGATCCAGGAACACCGTGAGGTCCGCATTTTGGTCCCTAAGAATGAGGGCCTGGAGGGAGTTCGGGGAAGGTCTCGAGATCCGCGTAGTAGAGGGTGAGTTCTTGCTGCAGTGGCGTCAGTGAGGGAACACAGCGCGTATGCGGAATAACTTACTCTCACTCTCGCCCAAGTCTCGGCGTTCCAGATCACGTAGTATCCTCGCTCAGCCTCTGGGCTGACCGCCACCGGCTGCATCTCCACGTCCTTGGTCAGCCAGACGCGGAGCTCCTTGTGCCAGCGCCAACCTCGCTGGTACCTGTGCGTGTGGTTAGCAAGGATGACGAACAGCCAACTCTAGAGGCGAGCTTACAGTTGCTGTGCCGCCAGCCACTGGTGCCTGTCCTGCGGGTTCGCGTAGAACATGAACAGAAGGGTCTCCTCGGTAAAGTTCGCTACTTTCTGCTCAATGGGCTGGGTGTTCCTGACAGTATAGCACTCTGGAAGGTTGAACTTTGGCAGCGGTGGCTTCGGGGGCTCGTGACTGGTGAGCGAGAAGGTCTGCTCGGTAATTCGACTGCCGCCATAGTATGTTAGTCGACAAGATCACCTGTAAGTAAGAAGATGGTAATACTCACGCGTCACTGCTCAGATCAAGACCCAGCTCCGCAGGGTTGAGACCGTGGACTAGCGCGTGGTACGAAGGGTACTTTGCCATCAGCGTCAAGAGGCCTTTTATGCCCCATTTGTCGGCTTCTGACATGCCAGCAAGCGGCTCCTGAGCTGCGGAGGCCGAAGCTTCAGTGGGCGCCTCGACGCCTTTGCCGCTTGACGCGTCGTTGCCAATAGCACCAATCGGGTTGCGGGCATCTGCAGATTGACTCGCTCCGTCCTGGAGGGGCGGTTGGGGGGCAGCGCCATCCTCACGAAAGGCAGACTTCTGTCGCGCATCTTCCTCAGTGATCGAGGATCGTCCCTCTGATGGTCGAGTACCTGCAGCCAGTTTAGTAAGACGCAAAAGTGAACACCTGAGTCTGAGATCAACCATACCGACGGGCGATCGGGCCTCAGAGGCACGGGTGTTGGCGGTGACCGCATTGAGAAGTCCGTTGCCAGAACCTCTAGCCTGTGCTGAGGAGGATGCGACTGGTCCTTGGGAACCGAGATTCATGCTCGACATGAGACTCGCAACTCGATCTTGACCAATTTCGCCGTTGCCGTTCCTGTTCAGCGGCGGAAACTCGTCACCACCACTGGGTTGAGCTTGCGGTGCCTGCTGACCGATACTAGCCTGACTACCAAATCGAAACGAGTTCTGATTGGATGGAAGTCTAGACGAAGGAGAGAAGAGGTCTTCTTGTTGCGCTTGAGGCATAGATGAAGCGGGAGTCCTGGGGCCGTTTCCTGGTCCTCCGAGGTTCCTGGCCGCTTGACCTGCCCATAGGCCCTGGTTGGAGGCACCTGCGAACGGCGCATTGTTGCTCAGTTGGGGGAATTCACTGTGATCAATGTTAGTTTTGCTTGCGGCAACTTAGTGCGTGTTTCGTCGCATATCGCAGCACGTGCGAGTTGAAAGCAAGATGGAAAGGAATAGAGGTGATGGATCTGTGTATGTGTGTGTGCTGAGTGTGCAGTGTGCAGAAACATGTTTGCGTGTCTGTGATCAGAGGGGTGGCTGTGAGGAAGTCAGTGGTACCCTTCGTCAAGTCCTCCAGCAGGAACCAGAGACCAGTCGTCGAGGTCCTGCTTCAACTTGTCGTTGTCCTTTGCGGCACTCTTCTCCTTGGCCTCAGGTTTCTTGGCGTTGCCCGAAACAATGGAAGACCACATCTTCTGAGACGGACTGGGTGGTGTTGATGTTTGTGGAGGAGCTGACAACTTGGACCTTTGCACCAACTTTGGTTTGGAAGGTTTTGGGATCGTCATGGTGCGAGGGGGGAAACAACAGCCTGGGGACCGGCCAATCACGCGACAAAGTAATGGAAAGAGCTTGGAACACTGCAGCTGCGAGTGAATGGGCCACGGTGGGGCTGACGAGGGCGAGAGGGCGCGAGGGTGCGAGGGTGTGAGGGTGCGACGATGCGAGGGTGTGGGCGAGGGCGAGGACGAGGACGAGGGTGGCACCTACGATAGGTCAAGTGGTGTGGCAGGTGTTGAGCCACTCAAGCTCTGGGCAAAAGTCGCATTCCCTCCCAGCTGCCTTGTGGGATTTTGAATGCCTCCAGAGCTCATAGGACCAACTCCTCCAAAAGCCCATCCAGATGCGTTGTTCACTGGTATTGCTGCAGACATCAGCACCACTGCGACGCACAAGCCGAGGGCCTTTGTGCCTTACCCAGCTTTCCATTTGGTAACCTGTTTCCACCAGCTCTTCCTGCATGTTGTGATTGCTGGCCGCCACCAAAGCCGCCTGGCATTCCCCTCATGGATTGAGGAACTGTACCTAACCATTTGACCTTTGTTAGCTATCTGTTTGACCATCAGTGCACATCATGTGGCATGATGGGATAGGATGCGACGTCATGCGCAGCCAGATGCAGCCTCGCCCCAGGAGCCAGAACATCTGGAGCAACATATATATGGTCCATGCTTTCCAAGGCCAACAAGAGATAGCCTGTTTGGGACCTGCCACGGGCCAGGGAGCATCGCAAGCTCAGCAGCGGGTTCAGACACCATGGGCCAGATGTCTCTCGATAGCCCGACCACGAGGGGTCGTTCCTGACAGTCTCGAGAGCATCGCAGCTGTGTCGCATGGGAGGGATGCTCCTGACTTGGGATCGGTAAGAGCCCCAGGGGTCGTTGGGCACTTGGGACAGAGGGACCGACATCGAGGGTGTGCAAGGGCAGTTTGCGGTCATCGTACCTGTCCTATTCATGGTTGCCAGCTCTTTCCTGACTGCCTCCCAAAGGCTGATATGGTAATAGAGGCCTTTGAATATCGCACTGTGATTTTATTCTCGGGGGATTCGGTTTCGATATCGCGCTGTGTCTGGCGGGCCGGTGAGGTTCGTCGAGAGGTGTCGGTAGAGTGCAGGTGAGGTTGGCTCTACCAGGACGGTCAGGACGAACTCCAGCAAAGGCGTTCCGCCGCAGACCATGCAGGTGCGTGCACGGACGCTTCAAACACCCCAGCAGGTACCCAGTGGCCCCCCACCATGGGAGAGCACCCTGGCACCTTAAGGACTTTAGATTGGGGAAACAGGGGTGCTGTTAATGCGCTAGCTGTTTGAGTGATGGCTCCGCAGATCACGTATATGCTTCATGATCAGCTGTGATACTGTCTTTCACATTGAAGCCTGCTGTTGTGCAAATGTGCTTCGCGGCAATGAATTTTCAAGTCAGAATAAGTATCACGGGCACCGTCATCCTTGAATTTGGTGGTAGTTTCCAGAAATATTCATCATCCTAGCTAGGCAATCGCTGTCAGGAGACTCTTCTGGAAATCAAAGTCCGTTACATGGCGGCCAATTAGCACCATTTTGCCCGACTCCCTATTCCCTTCATCATCTCCTGATGGAGCATCAAATATCTCAAAAAGCTCCCTGACCCCTTGTATTATCTTTGTACCCCCGTTTTGCACAACGAGACGTCCTTTTAGACGGTGAATTTCAAAGGGGTCCTTGTGATCACCGCTGTCGTTTGGCAGCACGTTCTCCCAGAGAACTGACCGGAGCCAAGCATCCACCCTACCCACCTGCTCCGAATTGAGCACCGGAAGCGGTATGGATATTGTTGATATCGTCTAGAATATATCAGTATCAATTTGCTACGGGGTATCATAGTGTACAGAAGCAATGCTGTTGAGAAAAAGTGCGTGGAGTGACTGACCGAATCCAGATGACTGTGTCCTTTGGAATTGTCTAGCTCCACGACATTCTCGTAAGCATGGAGGTCCAGCAGGAATCCCTCCAGCTGAGGGACGGCGCTCTCCTTGGTGAGATGCAGTTTTGCAAGTCCATTTATGGACCTGATCCTGTCCTGGACGGCTTGAAGCTCTTGCTCCGACACGAGGTCCGTCTTGTTGATGACGATGACGTCGGCGTGAGATATCTGGACATGAGCAGTTGTCATGACAGGACCGTGATTATCGCTCTCGTCATGGCCGTCGACCTTGCCCGCGGGATCATCGAGGCTCTTGAGAATGTTTTTGGCATCGACCAGGGTGACGATGCCATCGAGGTAGATTGTGCTGGCGAGACCTTCGTCCACCCAGAACAGGGGCGCCAAATTACCAGGATCTGCCAGACCAGTCGTCTCGAGCAAGATGTAATCAAACTTCCCTTGCTTCGCCATCAAGCTCTCAATCGCATTGACGCCGGTGTCCCTATTCCCGTTGTGAGATGGGGCTTCTCTCGTTTCTGTACTTTGGCGGGTGGCTTACTTGACCGAACAGCAGATACAGCCATTCCCAACCTCCAGCCATTCCTCTACCGACTCGCCATCTTTGTTGACAGTGAGTGACTTCTCGATATCCAACGCTAGCGGCATGTCAATATGAGTCGAACAGCACTGAGTGTTGTGAGCACATACAATCACCGAATTCTATACTGCATGTTAGTAGCTTGTTACTATATGAAGACGGTGGCATGCAACCGCGGGTGTCTCAGACCATTCATAATAACGGCGATTTTCTTGCCATGTTGTGCCGTCAATATATAGTTCAGGAGGGTTGTCTTGCCCGCTCCCAAATACCCTACAGGCGCAGTGGTCAGCCGTCGTTATGCTGACACGCCGGAGGAAAGCGCTCGGGCTATCAGAGAATACCAGTGACTATTGTTATGGGGACTTTGACAGTGATCTCCTCGTCCGCCAGAACAGTTCCAGTTTCAACCAGGTCAGGCGGTGCTTCATCATCCGAGTCCATGATGATTGTTAGACTGTGTAAAGAGGAGTGAGTAGAGGCTGTCGGGACAGGCGAGTATTGTGCAAGAGAAAATTCACCGTTGAGTGAAGAAGCATGGAAGGGATAGGCTTGTATGACCGAGTTTCCACAAACGCCCTGCTCTCGACATGCACAAATACGCAAATACCTAGCCGAGACTGACAGTGACAAAATGCCCACTGTCAGTCGCGTTATGTCACCCAACCCCACAGTGCAGCCCAGCTCCATAGCCCAGTGCTTGGCCAGCCCGCCGCGCACTATCGATAAAGCTGCGTCAGGGGCGAGGGCGCTTAGCTAAGGCGAATCAGCGCGCCAGAGCTCCCGCGTTGTCAGACTCGAGCAACTCGAAGCTCCGGAAAGGTCTGGGCCCACCCTTCGCTTGATTGAGCCGCAGGCTGTCTGCATCTGTCTTCGATCGACAACAACTTCACCATTCACATCTGTGGAGCCTCGCCTCTGACAGTTGACGACTCCCATCTCTGCTGCAGACGGTTCAGGATCGCATCCATCGCGGCGGATTTCAACTCAGGGACAGTCAGGAGAACAAAGCTTTGTTTTCCATCGACCGGCTTCTCGACGTTGGTTTCTCTTCAAGCCACCTTTCGCTTGCTCAGTCGCGTCCTCCTCTCCCAGTCGGGAGCCACGTCAAGATGGCTGCCATGTCGCCCCGTCTACCCAGCCCTCCTCCCCCGGCCGAGATCCAGATCGGACCCAAATCACCGGGGCTACCCGCAGATCAAGAATCGCAGCAGATGGAGCAGACAATCCTCAATGCGAATTCGAGGAGACGCATACACCCTGGCACTAAGAGCGCCGATATGGCCGCCGGCCCACCGCTCGTGCCCTTGAACGAGCTCGACTCTGCCTTCCAGCTCCAAGAGCACCTCGCCGCCCTTCACTACTACCACACCGCGAACAACACGCGCCCTATTACCCGAGAGATCGCTAGCCTCCTGGCGACTCCCCCACCCTCGACGGATAAAACACTATGGCTTTACGAGCTGTGTCGCTTCCTCGTCGCACAATGCAATAGCCTGATTGTCGGCTTTCTCTTCGACACTCCTCCCTGCAGCTTCAACACGTGTCCGGAGATGCGCGCTTCAGAATGGCAGTTTCTGTGCGCTGTGCATGAGCAACCCAAGTCGTGCTGCGCCATAGATTACTGCTGTCACACCCTTGACTGGGCGGCCAACGTCGTGACGAACCCGAAGCTCTTCCCGTCGCGCTTTGTGGCCTTGTCGGGCGGCGACGGCCCCGGACACGACAAGAATACCGCGCTCAAGAACTTGGTCAACGTATTCCGGCGTCTTCACCGTATCTTTGCGCACGCATGGTTCCAGCATAGGGGCGTATTCTGGTCTGTGGAGGGGCAGACCGGACTATATGTCTTCTTCAAGACAGTTTGCGACATGTTTGACACATTGCCCGCCGAGAACTACAAACTGCCACCTGAGGCGGAAGGTCTGGAGAGCGCTGCGGCTGCTGCCGAGTCTACGGACAGGGGGACCAAGAAGGAGCACGGCCAGCTGCAAACACCTACGATCCAACAGCATTCTGACGACGACAACTTTCTACCAGCGGGCAGGACTAATACTCGGCGGCACATAAGAAGTAGTCCGTCGACTGGGAGCGCTGTGACGACGGTGATGGAGGCAGATGAGGACGATAGCGCAGATGTTTCCGGGAGGCTGAGGGAAATGCGCATTTCCACACCGGAGACTGTAGTAGAGGAATCCGAGGGAACCGAAGTACCAGTCATTGTCGAACAAGGCATGATGGAGGGACTGAATGAGAAGGTCGGGGATGAGAAAGAGACAACCGGGTCTCAGGATGAGCCCACGGCGGACACGGAGAAGAACGCAGCTGCAGCTGAGCCGCAGGCTGAAGAACCTTCTGGCCCTGCGGAAAAGGAAGAGGCATCGAGCAAAGTCGATGATACGGAAAGCGCAGATGACACGGCTCAAAGCAATGGCCAGGGTGATGAAGAGAAAGAGAAAGAGGCTGCCGCGCCTGGTGAGCCCAAAGAAACCGCAGCTATCGAGAGCGCAGGCGATCTCTCAACGACCAACACGCAAGATTTTGCCACGGAGCAGGCCGACGAGTACAATGAAAAGACCCCTGCCTCAGTCGAGGAGGACACTCCTAAAGAAGCGGGTGAAAAGAAGGAGGAGGAGACCGATAAGACTGAGACTTCCCAGGAAAAGGAATCGTAGCGGGTAACTGTCTGACTCCTCGGCATCTAGAAGTCAAGGCCCGTCCCGTCGCGAGCATGTCCAACACGTGGAGCGTGCTGGAGGATTAATCTGCCTGGCCCTTAGTTCAGGCTTTCGGTGGATCGAGCAGTGCCCGCACTGCATTTGTGCAGTATATGTAATTTGTCCATACGGCCATACCCAAGATACGAGCATGCGCAGAAGAGTTCCCGTGGAAGGTTCTCTATGCCATTTCATTGTGCAACGCGAACCATCCAGTCGCAGCATATTTGCTGCAGTGTATTCATTAATACCACTATATTCGATACAACGGCGCACAACGGTGTCAGTCCGGACGTTATCAGTTCGAAATACACACGAAAAGCGATAGGCTAAGACCGACCGCAGTCGCTCATTCTATCGCCACCCGCCAACCATCGTCCTTCTAGAATAGCTGCAGAACGAATTTAAACTTTCGAGTCGTGCCCCGGTCACCGCCCGCAGCCAACCCCTAGTTGCAGCTTCGCCCTACATCCAAAGACGCCCTCGGGGCAGATCGGTGAAAGCCAATTGGACCAGGCACCCGTTTTGGGGATCATTCCGGACCATTTGGGAACGGCAGTTTGGACCCCAAGTGACATCAGCCCGTTCCAGCGAAAAGCATGAATGACTACAAACCTCTTGGTGTTCACCAGGGTGTTACCCAGACGAGAATAGGTCTTGGTGCTAGCCTTCCCCCTTGACCCGGCCCTCGGCCAGTAGAGATCGAGGTGCTTCCACGCATCAGGACAGGGAAGCGATACAGCTGACTAGATAGCGGGAAAGTTCACGACTCGGAGACGTCTGTGTTGAGTCGCGGCATTGCAACACTAACGTGGCTGATATCGTTCTCGGCCTAGCGAACAATGAGTGACAGTACACAGCAGATTACTAGATGGTCCGGATGCCTATGCTCGAAACGAACTGCTCTCTCCCCGGAAGTCTAAAGGAACCCATGGGGAACTTGGCATCGCCGTTTACCCATCTCATCTCTGGATGTATGGTCTCGGCCTCCAGCGTTCGCTCTTCGTGATATTCTAACTCTCCATCCCGTCGGAGGTGACAGCGATAGCGGCCGCTCGATAGAGCGCTTACACCGAAATACACTTCCACTTGCGTGCTTACCCAGAATCAAGCTTCCACTACTTGCTTACGAAGGGTTACACCTTCACCACCCCAGAAATGGTGATTTTATCTTACCGATCTTCAAACAACACGACCAAAAAGAGACGCGGCCGCGCACTCCGACTTACGGCATCACCAAAGGGGCGGGAAAGCACTATCCACCACCAGACACACTACCGTACCGCAACCCGGGATCCGATTGGCGCTACCACGGGTAGAAGGAAGACTAGATGGCCAGACAGCCGTCCTGACACTGCTGCAGGTAATCCTACATATGCATAAAGTCATTGGACTCGTTTTTGTCTTCTGCTTCCGGACGCGCCCAGCAAAGTTCCGCCCAGGCGGATAAGGCTCCATTGGCCAGATCAAAGGCAGATTTCCTGATCCACGAGGCCCGTCCTTCCGCGGTGTGTGTAGGTGTGTAGGTGTGTGTGTTGTCAACGGCTTTAAAACGATCTACCCGAAAATTTCGACACTGGGCACTCGCCACGCAGGTCTGGAAGGGACGGCCGGACCCACAACCACGCACGTACATCCCTCTATCCACCTGTCTACCTACATATAGTTTGTCATACTCGGATACTCAAACTCATGGGCTCGACTGCTCATCCCTGTGACTCAAGCGGTGCCCAGACGCTTGCTTATTTTATTTCACTTGACCCACCTCCCCATTCTCGACCCAAGGAGGAGAGAGAAAGAAAATAATATATAAGGAAGAAAAAGCAAAATGTCAACAGTAGTGTCCCGCGTCCAGGGGGACGCCAGCGACGTCGAGAAGAACGGCGCGGCGGAGCAGCATGGCCCGTACGAGCAGAAGTACCAGAAGCACGGGAAGCTGGTGTCGATGCTCAAGGTGGACGACGGCGAGGTCTACGAGAGCCACCCGGAGAAGCACCCCCGGTGGTACCAGCGGATCCTAGATGTGGGAGTCGAGGAGAACGGGATCAAGCCGGTGCCGCTCGAGAAGAGGACGGACGGTCGCTTCTATAACTTGTTTACCGTCATGTTCACGGCGCTCATGTGCCTGCTACCGTGAGATACACCTGCCCTTCCTATTTTACTCCTCAATATCTACCGGCTCACCGGAGTCATGACTCATCGCTAACATGCTCTACAAGGCTCCCAACCGGCATGCTAGCAACCATCTCCTTCGGCATGTCCCTCCGCGACGCTGCGCTGGTGATCCTATTCTTCTCGGTGGTGACAGTGATCCCGCCGGCCTTCCTGGGGATCGGCGGCACGCAGACGGGGCTGCGGCAGCAGGTGCAGGCGCGGTACTCTTTCGGCTTGTACCTAGCCACGATCCCCCTGCTCCTCAACGCGGCGACCATCATCGGCTTCTCGCTCGTGGCGGCCATCGTGGGCGGGCAGGCGCTGGCGGCCGTCAACCCATCCGCGGTGAGCGACAACGTGGGCATCGTGGTGGTCTGCCTCGTCAGCTTCGCGGCCTCGCTCATGGGCTACCGCGCGCTGCACGTCTTCAACGCCTGGTCCTGGATCCCCAACCTCGTCGCCATCGTCATCGCCGTCGGCTGCGGCGGGTCCAAGCTGCGCCTGCAGTCCGACGTCCCGCCCGCCACGGTGCAGCAGGTCCTGTCCTATGGCGGCCTCATCGCGGGCTACTTCCTCACCTTTGGCGGCACGGTTTCGGACTACTCCATCTACCACGACCCGCGCGCCGTGCGGAAACCCGTCGTCTTCGCGAGCTACTACCTGGGCATGTTCACCCCCTCGGTGCCGCTGCTGATCCTCGGCGCGGCCATCGGCGGCGCCACGCCCAACGTGCCCGAGTGGGCCGCGGCGTACGAGAACCTGGGCATCGGCGGCGTCGTGGCCGAGATGCTGGTCCCCGCGGGCGGCTTCGGCAAATTCATCCTGGTCCTGCTGGCCCTGAGCGTCATCGGCAACATCGCCATCTCCATGTACTCGGTGGCGCTGTGCCTGCAGATGATCGTGCCCTTCTTCGCGCGCATCCACCGGTTCTTGTTTATCGTCGCCACCTTTGCCGTCATGATCCCCTGCTCCATCGAGGCCGCGCGCGCCTGGGAGGAGTCCCTGGAGAACTTCCTCGCCCTCATCGGGTACTGGGCGGGCTGCTTCGATGCCGTGCTCATCATGGAGCTCGTCGTGTTCCGGAGGATGGACTACTCCTCGTACGACCACGCCATCTGGAACGTCGGCAGGGAGTTGCCCACGGGGATACCGGCGCTGCTGGCGAGCATCATCAGCTTCGGGCTGGTGGTCCCCGGGATGGCCGAGGCGTGGTACACGGGGCCGATTGCCGAGAAGACGGGGGATATCGGGTTCGAGTCGGCGTTTGTGGTCACGGCGTTGTGTTATTTCCCTCTTCGATGGCTCGAGATCAGGTGGAGGGGCCGGCTGTGATGGAGATGTTGTATGGAAAGGACTCTCTCCCGTTTCTGAGGCTCTGAACGATGTGATGATGATAATGACCACAACAGCAATAACACAAGTATAGACAGCATTGACGGCGGCATAGACTGCAACCCCCTGTAAGAGGGTTTTATAGAGACGCAGCCATAACACGCGACAATACCATTTTGACTTTTGTTTCTTTGTTTCGTTTTTCTTCATCCATCACTCAATCCGCCGTTCAGATCATCCATCTATCCAGCCACTGTCCTATCCATCCACACCAAACTCTCTGAAAACAAAGGCTACCGCATGATCCTCCCACAGAGCACCATGTCGTCGCCCATCTGGGTCCAAAGGACGTCCGTCAGCCTCGGGCCAGGGACGCGGCGCATGTGCGCGTCCACGGGCCTCTCGGGCGCGACGGCGACGGCGCCGGCGCCCAGCCACACGGGGGCCACCGTGACGATGACCGAGTCCACCACGTCGAGCCCCTCGTTCGCGAGCAGCAGCAGGTCGTTGATGACGGTGGCCCCGCCCTCGACCATGACGCTGTTGATGCCCTCCTCCCACAGCACGCCGAAGATGTTGTCCCACGTCAGGACCACCGGCCTCGAGGCGTCGTCGTCCCCGTCTCTCTCTTCATTTCCCCCGTCCCCATCCCCTTTCTTCCCTTCCACTACTTTCTTCCCTTTCGCATCCTCCTCGTCCTCCTCCTCTTGCGCGGCGTCCCCACCGCCACCAACCCTCCCCGCCCCCTCAACAGCAATATACCGCCCCCCAACCTCCTCAAGCACCGCCGCCCGCCCCTCATCAGGGACAACCCCCTCGGCAACAAGCACCCACGGCCCCAGGCCCCTCCCCTCCCTCGCAAGCTGCACGACCTTGCTCTCCGCCGTGACGCCCCACCGCCCCCGCGGGTCCAGCACCACGGGCCGCGGCTGGTGCCCGCCGCTCATCTCCACCTCGAGCCGGCAGTTCAGCCCCGGGTCGTCGGCGACGGCCGTCCCCACGCCGACGAGGATGGCGTCGTGCCGGCTCCTCAGGAAATGCGTCATGGATTTCGTCGCGGGGCCTGAGAGCGCGGTGCGCGCGCCTGGCGCGCTGGCGATGGCCGAGTCGAGGGATTGGGCGTAGGTTAGGGTTATGAAGGGGCGGGGTTTCCAGTCGAGGTCTTCTTCTTCCTCTTCGTCCTCGTCATCTCCCTCTTCGCCTTCTGCTGCTGCTGCTGCGTCTCCGTGGTGATGATGGCCATCCTGGCTGTGGTGCTGCTGGTGGGCATCTCCTTCCTCCTCGTGGGCTGAGGGTGCCGGTGACTCTGGGGATGAGGCCTGTTGCTGCTGTTGTAGCAGTTGTTGTTGGTGGTGGTGCGCCTGCCCTGCTGTGTGTTGGTGTTGGGGCTGCTCCTGATTCTGCTGCTGGTGTTGCTGGTATTGGTGCTGGGCCGGTGGGGCAAAGTTGTGGGTGAGCGAGTGTGACAGTGATGGTGGGGTGTGCTGCTCGTCCACGGGCGGCGGCAGGTAGGGCTCTATCTTCCTGGAGCGGAGGTACGAGAATGAGAGCTGCTCCGGGGGCGGCCGGTCCGGCCTTGTGATTTTCCAGCTGGGATGTTGTTGCTGCTGTTTTGGCTGTTCTTGTGGTTTTGGTTCTGTGATCGAGGGCTGTGAGGGCTGTGGCGGCTGTGACGCTGATGAGGATGCTGATGCTTGTGGTGCCGCCGCCGCCGCAGCAGCTGCTGTGTTGTCATGAAAGGTTGCATGTGAGGCTATGGGGTGAAGGATTGGTTGGGGTGCGTCGAATACACCACCCCGGCGAGGCATGATGGGCGATCTCCCGGCGAGCCTCTCCCACGCTCTCTCTGTGTGTCTATACCCTGCTCGGAACTTGTCCTGATACCATATATTTGCTTGTAGGTAACTGGGATGGGTTGGATAGCAATGGTTGTGATGAGCCCGTCACTCAGTCACTCTGACACCCGCGTATGGCAAAAGAGTGCAGTCGATGTTTTGAGCCCGGCGGCAGGTCACATGAACGGTCTCTCGTCTTGCTCATATACATACATGTGTGTGTGCAGGGAGGAGCAGGTGGGTGGCAGACGGTCGATACTTCACAGTCCGGAGCCTCGGCGGTGGCAGTTGGGCCTGGAGAGAAAGACCTGCGCGAGGTGAGAGAGCCAATGACAAGGGCAGGTGTGATCTTTGTTTGATGAATTGAGCGCAACTTGCTTCCAGTAAGAATACCGCGGTGGTCTTCAGTCAAGAACTTCAAATTCATGAATCAATCAATGCCTGGTCAAACTAGTGGAGAAAGGCCGCCGCGGTCGAGTGAGAATGCGCCCGGGTCAGAGATCAACCAAAGGCTCGGAGGTCGGGGTTTAACCCGCCGGTGTGTCGGGTGGAGCATTGTGCGGGCCGGCAATCCAAACGGCGAAAGCCATCCCGTCAGCCGTCCCGTCCGTGCATGATATGTCACATCACATCACCGAGTCTGCTGCGCCTGGGGTACTTTGTTATCATATTATTCTGGTTTTCCGGGCATGCTGTCATCATATAGGGCCAGTTGTCTGGGCACATGTGTGCCTGCCATGGACTATTGCCGGAGTTCTCCCTCCGTCGCTCAGATGACCAGACTCTCAATTCTGACAAACACATCCCTCTCTCATAGATATGGCCCATCTACCTCTCTGTCTGTCCTCCCTCGAAATGCAATGCTGAATAGCTCATGCTCATTCAACCTCTGGGTATCATTAAAACATCCTCAAACATCAATCCTAACCAAGTCGCCCGCTATTGCTTGCCATGCTTATCGCTCATGGTGGGTCCCCATGCACCGATGACCGCAGCTTTCTTCCTCCTCTTCAAGCGTTGGGACTGTTCTCCTTGTTTCTTCCTCTCGCAGTCCCTTGCAATGGTGTGCATATCTACTGGCTTGCTTCTATGCTAGCCTCCACGCCTTCGACCCATGCGCGCACCGCCTCTCTCAGCACGCTCTCCTTCTCCCTGCTGCGCGGGCCGCCGCTGCTGGCCCGAGCCACTCCTTCCCGCTCGCTCTTCTTCTGCGTCACGTCCCTGGCGATGTTTTCCAGAGCAGACAGGACCACAGTCTTGCACTCTCCTCGCGGTACTTCGCCCTGTTGAGGCGAACCCTTCCGCGGTTGCGGGCCATGCGTCACCTCAATCTCAGGTGGGGCACCCAGGCCAACAGTATTGGACACGGTGGTGCTCGCAGCGGCTGCGGCTAGCAGATCGGCAAAGCTCTCCCTCCTCTTGCTCGTCGACCGTGAGGAGCACTGTGAGCTGTCCTTGCTGATGTCACTGCCGTGAGCGATTACCCGCTCGACAGCCTCGATCAGGGTATCATCTAACGTGACTATTGGCTCCTCAATAAAGTCCTCCTGCAGGTGCTGCTCATAGGGCGAGATCAATGGCGTCATATTGGTCGAGCTCATCGTGTTGACAGACGAGGACAGCAGTGGGGTTGTCCTCTCGGCGCCACTCCTCGGCTTGATCAGGCGTCGATAGCGTATGCGACGGATAGAGAAGTCGGTGCTGTCTGCAATGAGGGCCGAGCTGACATCTACCCACTTCTCATCGTTGCCGTCGGCCAGCGCAGCTGGGTAAGGGGTAGGCTCAGCCCGGAGTGACGCTTTCACCTGCTCGACGAGGTCGTTCTGGGGAGGAATGGCCTGCAGAATGAAATCCGGATGGTACCGCTGCAGCCAACCCGCCACATTCATTGGCACATCTCCGTCGAAAGCGACTCGGCATGCTTGCTCGAACAACTCCAGGCCACTGAGGCCCGGTGTCGACAGGTAGCCACTGCTCGACGGCGAGCTCACGGCGGTTTCAAAGGAGGCGATAAAGTCCGGAAATGGTACATCGACATCGATGACACCGTCCTCGGGGTTGATCGTCGTCTTCACCGGCGACTCGAAAGCCCCGCTTGGATCCGGCTTCCTCTCCATCGGGATCGGTGCACGCGACCTCTGCCCGGGTCCCTGTTCAGCGTCTGGCGTCTGCGGCGATTCAGAGTCCCTCTCTTTGGGAGAGTTCCTGGTCCTGGCTTGCGACATGGGATCCAAAGCAGCGGCTTCCTCCACCATCTTCCCAAGGGAGTTCCTTCGGTTCGAGACTGGCTTCCTTGGTGACACGGGTATGCTGTCCCGACTGCCTGGCGAGTCTCTGTTTGGCGCCGTGCTAAGAGAAGATTCCCTCCGCCGCGTGTTCCACAGTCCACTGATCACGCTCCAGCGCGAGCTCGTCTGGGTGTCAGAACTACCCATGCTGTCCCCTCGCTTCAGCGAACGCTTCAGATCGTCGGCTGCCATGCTGCTGTCGGGGTGACCGTAGGCTTGCGATTCTGAATTCTGAGTCGCGAAATGCGGAACAATCGTGCTGTGCTCTTGCGTGACAGTCGCCGTTGTGGCGGCGCTGGCCTTTCGACTGTCCGTGTCACTTCCGTGGAGAGGCAGGCTCGTTCTGATAGACGCAGCATCTGACGCGCGGCGCCCATGCTGACCGTCCATGCTGAGATGGGCAAGATGAGCCGGCACAGAGACTTTTGTACTGGTAGTGTATGTGCTCGCGGTGCGGGAGTGCGAAGCATGCCTCGAGGCACCACGACGGTTGATCTTGCGACGCAAGGACTCCTCCTTCGTGAGAGGAATAATGAATGACGGCGGAGACTGTGAGAAACCCCCGAAAGAAGCTGACGTCTGCGGCCTCTGGGTCCGCATCGACGACATTTGTTGGTTGGCGGGCAAAAAAGCAGAGAGCAAGAATATAAGCCTTCGCGCGGCCACCCGATCCTGTGAGACTACAATTGTTCTCGCGGGCAGCGAGAGGTCATCGTCGCTCTTGAGCTTCTGCAGGGCGGAAAACTGCCGGCGATATCTGGAGGGGCTCAAAGCTTGCAGCCAGTCCGTGTGCACCGACAGGAATCCTGTCAGCAGGTTGAAGAAGAAGAAGCCCTGGTCTCGTCCTCCAGCCCACCGCTCCACCCACCGAGCCTCTTCACGCCAGATTCCCCATCGGTTCTGACCGGTGACGACCCTAGTGGCCCGTAGGCCCAAAACAATTCGAGCCCTAGCAGCGTCTACCTCATCTTTGACTAGCTTGTCATTTGCAAGACAGTTTGGAAGAAGAGAGATGAATTTTGTGTTTGTCTTGGGCGGCTTTTGGCTGGCGTTCGAAGGTACTCGGGAGATATGGCTGGTGACCGAGCTTGGGGCCGGGTTGGGCGACGAGATGTCCGCCTGCTTCAGCAAAGTGAAGAGCTCAGTGGCGATGGTAGACTGCAGAGACGTGAGGCTGCGCATAATGACATCCCAGTGCCGCGTGATGGCGTCGATCCGTTCTTCCGAGTCCATGTTAAAGCCTGCATCGAACGCGTCGAATCCACCGAAGCTTGGCCCAACCGTCGCCCAGCCGGACCGCCTTGCAGAGTTGTAGGATGATGGGAATGAATCCTGTTGCTCATTGTAGGAGCTCGAACCGCGGAAAGCCGATCGCGCCGCGCTGGCGGGGGCAGTTTGAGGCACGCCTGGTGGCAGGCTGATGATGAGAGCCACCGCATACATTGGTGTCCGCTTCTGCTTCAGTTGTGCCTTTTTGGCTTTCGCCTTTGCCTCGTCACTGGACTGGGGGAACGGGAATCCTGAGCTCTCCTCGGCAAAGCGTCCCTTGGGGGTGCCTGTCAGGGTATCGTCGGCAGGGATACTGACTGGGAAGAGCCGCGTGATGAGGACTCTTTTCCGATCAGAGGATCGAGGTAGTGGCGAGGAGACTGATGGCTTGAAGGGAGGCACCGCCTCGGAAGAAAAAGACTGAGACAGCTTGCTCGTCCTCGTCGCCGACCTGCCAATAGATCCCCTGCCGTCTCCAAGACCCGAGGTCGGCATGTCGTTGCGCATGTCTGAGGGGACCACATGGACTTTAGTTGAAGTCCCCTTATAAGCCAGGAACTCATTGTTTCCAAAGATGCACCCAGCGAAAGTATCGATTTCCTGCTTGTACTCTCTCAGGAGCTTCTGCGACTCGGTCTCGGCCTTGCTCTGGGTCCGGCTGTGCATGGAAGCCCTCCTATCGAATGCGCTCTGGCGCGGCTGGGGACTGCCGGGCTGGATCACGACAGGCTTGGACGACTGGCCGGTGCTCGTTTTGCGCTGTGCAGATGGGAAGCGGCGAGAGTCCTGTGGGAGGGCCTGAGACATGCCTGCCATGGTCTGAGGCCGTTCAGTGGGTGAGGGCTCCTGAGGCAGCTGTGGGCGCTGGCTGTCATACAGCAAGGAGGCCGGAGATGAGCTCGAGGTGTCCTGCATGATAATGACGCGAACGTCGCGGCCCTCAATCTCGAGGTCCCCGTCGAGATCGTAAGGGTTGGCGACCGAGGTCTGCAGAGGCAGCGCAGAGGCGCTGGACATGGGAAAGACCTGGTCATTCTGGTGCTGGTACAGAGTCTGGGCGTCTGGAAATAGGAGAGAGCGGGTGTGAATGTCCTCCTGCACCGACTCAAGCGACGAGACCTGTTTGGAGGCAGAAGGCTGGGCCTGGTTGGAGTTGCCCGGGGTATTACCCAGGTTAAACAACTTGCCCAGCATGGTGTGTTGTATGTTTGAATCCGGTAGTGTTGGAAAGTGCAGTTTTGGTAGACGATATACCTAGCTCCAGCGCCGAGAGGAAGGGGTGTGTCCTATCGCGGAGCGCACTGCGGCCGAACCATCGTTTGGCGGCAATCGATGTCAAGATGGTGGTGATACGATCTGGACATGGCCACGACCTAGATCAGGCCTGGATATTTTGAAGTTGGAACAGGCTCGTGGGGTCAGGACGGCGGTCAGAAATGAACTCAGCGGGTGGGGTGGTGGTGTCGTGGTGAGTGATGCTGCCGGTGCGGTTTCGACGTTGTTGGACAGTCTGGATCCAGACGGCGGCGGTGAGAGTCGCCGTACTAGATATAGGGATGGGCGGCCACCAGACAGCTGACCAGCTGGGCGAGGAAGGCAAGAGCAAGAGAGGTCACGATGTTTTTGGGGCCTAGCTGGGAGTGGGTGTTGTTTGTTGTATGGCGGGGTGGGGCCAGAGGTACGAGCGAGTATGTATCGTCGCAGGGAAGCAACGAGGGGCAGCAGGGGGGAACGCGGTGGGATGGCAAGGAGGGGCGAGTGGTCACGATGCTGGTTGCAGGGCGGGATTACTGCTTCTGGGGGCGTGTGCTGCGGTATAATAGCCAGGCCTGGGCTCTTTTTTCCAATTGAAGGGTGCAGAGAGGACAGCAGCGAGGTGGAGTCAGTCCACAAAAACCAGGCACATCTGTTCGCGTCGATTCGGCCGTCGGTCAAATGAGGATGTTTCGCCCACGTAATAAATGGGCGGCTGTACAGGAACTGCAGGCGCAGGGAAGGGCCAGAGGGCAATAAAGTACAGGGCGTGGATCGGAGTGGGCGGGGCACTATGTGATGTATCAGGTATGTGCAGTTCTGGCAGTCTGGATTCTGGACACAAGAGGATCGTCGCCTTGGTTGTCGCCTCGCTGTTGCTGTGGCTGTGGCTGTTGCTGTTGTTGCTGGTGCCGTTGCCGAGCCGAGCCGTGTTGTTTGCGACGGAAATGAGGATGACGATGGGGGAGACTACTTGAGCATATGCTGCGCCTCGAGCTCTTGACGGGGGTCGAGTGAGATGGGATTGCTTGGCCTGCAGCTTGGAGAGGAGCTTGGAAACTCGGAGCAGGTGGCCGTCGAGATGGCAATTCAACACTGGCGCAAGTGGCAGTTGCAGTAGGTGCAGTAGTTTACCAGAAGATTGTTGCTGTCGTCGACGACGTCGTGGTCGTAGTGTCAAAAAAAAAAAGTCAAAGCTGAGTGACTAGCCCCGTGGGGGAATTGTTTGTTGAGCACCAGAGTGTTAGACCCGAAGCCCGGACGTCGTTGTTTGCTAATGCTGGCGCTGGTACTCGTCGTGCTAATGACTTGCTCGAGGGGGACCGGGACCGGCGTGGGCTGAAGCGCGAGTAAGTCCAGACTGGAAATGCAATAAAACCGCCGGCGCTACTGGGATTTGCGACAACCGCCCACGCGTGACATCACAAAAAAAGAGTAATTGCGGGAACGAGGAGACGAGCTCGGGAACCCAGCTGTCGGAGGATGGCCGACCATGAAAACTGAAGGGCGAAATTGAGGGCGAGTCCAAGGGAGAGGTAGTTTGAACGGGAGGGAGGAAGGGAAAAGGCTGCGTGGTTGTATTTGGGATCCCAGTCCAAGTCAGTCAGTCAGTCAGTCTAGCAGAGGAACAAGCCGAGGTGGAGGGAGGGCTAAGAGGGCTAGGAGAGGTAGGAGGAGATGAGAATGAGTGAGTGGGAGGAAGGAATAACTTGGAGAAGGAAAAAAAAAGCAGCGTCGTCATAGGAATGTATTCATGACTGCTACTCGTCTACTGCCAATGCTAATGCTGCTTGCTCTGCGCTGGTGTGGTCTCTTGGTGCCAATCAGGGTGATATCGAGAGCAACATGTCCGGCTTCCATGTCCCCCTCCCGAGATGAATGCGACGGCCAGCAGGGCGGCCACCACGGCCAAGTTGCGGTGTACGACAATACCCTCGCTGCAACTGTTACTGTTACTGTTGCTTTTACCTGCTGCCGCCGCCGCACTGCAGGGAAGCTTGAAAACGTGGGAGCGCAAGGATATCCCTCCTGGCCATCCTGGCCTTCCTGGCCATATCTGCTGTGGTATTCCGCCTTCTCAGGCTTCTCTTGGGCCCCAGCCTGCCAGCCTGCCAGCCCGCCTGCCCAACTCGCGCCTTCCAAAGTAGCAGTCCTAACCGCGCCTTTACCTGTCATAGAGTAGGCCCAGCACGCTACCTGGGTACCTGCCCATCCTGTGCCGTACAGAAATCCCTCACTCATAATCTACCCTTCAGACCTCTTGGAGGCAAATGATAGACATCGCTATCTGCTCTGTCTGAAGACCCTGCTCAATACCATGCTCCGCGGAGATATAGACACTCATGTTGATCAAGGATGAGCTCAGAGTGAGTATCTAGGTACCGCATATCAATTTTGAATGCACATCAGTTTCAATCTGTCCCAGAATAGTAACTGTTTAAGCAAGCACTCCCGATTAAATGACCAATCCTGTGTAGTGCAATTCGATACACATGTTGTGGTACTGCCATGCTGGAGTAGACCCAGCACCACCCGGCATTGTGTAGGGCAGCATTCATATGCCATTGGGCTGCACCTTCCATTGCTGGGGTCGTCATGCAAGCAACCCCGCGCTACCAAGGGCCGGCTTCCCATTCCCCCACCCCCCCCCCCCTTCCTTCCTTCTGTCTGTTCACCTAGTGTCCTCCGTGCTAGCCTGCAAGGCCTGCTAGTCGAACTGGCTGACCATGGACCCCTTCCCGGAGCAAGCACCGCCAACTCCCAAACCATATCGTGAGCACGAGGACATTTCATTTCCGGAAGGCTTGTTCTTTCCGCGGTCGCAATTGAATTCTCGGGGCCTCATAAGGTTTGATCCGCCCCCGTGTCGGACTCATGGCAGACGCAATTTCATCAGCCAGCCTCGTTCTGAATGACAAAACCCCCCTTCTGCCCTCAAACAGCCCCTGTCCCACAATGATACCACCGTCCTGGTGCTTGGTGATGCACTGGTTGACGATATCCTTACAGCCGTACTAGGCTGCTATGCTGACAACTGCCCCTAGGGCCGGAGCTGATGGTGGGAGGCGATCCGTGGTGATGGGCTGTCAGCCGTCCCGACTTCTTTTCACCGGCCTCCTCTTCGAGGTTAGTCGTCCCGGAGCGGGAGGCACCTTGCTACATCTCAGACCGAACAGGGACCCAGGAGGCCAGCCCTGTCAGCCTGCCAGCTCACTGCAGGTGCTTCCTTGCTCCCACCCAGCCCACCCAGCACCCAAGTCGGCCGGCCACCGTTCACCACGGACGCGGGGATGAACTCATCTTCGGAACCAGACAACCCTAGCCATTGAGTGTTGATCAAGCCACGCTCCCGGGTCCCTACTGAGTGTAACGTAGCCATGCCACCTTGCCGTATCAATGTGGTAAAGGGCATGCATATGCCATGGCCTGTCTCGTCCTCTGACGGCACATCACATCACAGCACACACGGCGGGGATCTGAGCCACGATCGAGCTCCAACCTCCATTCCTCGATCCGAGGGCCAGGAGGTGTGGAGGCGGTGAACCGGGACAGCCGTCATAAACCATAACACCCGTCTTAATTTACCTACCAGACCACCTTCCCCGTGGTTTGAGCTGCCTGACCAGGACCGTGCTCCAGGACCGTCCTTGCTGCTACTATCAGGAACACAGGCGCGCACATGCGCACACACTCCGCCAGATAGATGGATACAACACAGCGCGCTCACCTGCCCCTGAGAGCCCTGATCGCCAGCGGCACATGGTGCGAGACAGGAGAACAAGCATGCTTCTGCGCGGGGAGCAGCACGGCGCCTCATCATGTCCAACGCTCGGGTTACACGGTCGTCGTATTCCCCAAATCTGTCCCCCAGAGGGGCTGCGCGCCAGTCCCCAGGACGGGCTGTCTCTTGGCACGCCTGGCAGCTCGCGAGATGGGTGCCGGCATGTCGGAGTGGCACTACCGCAGTTCCTCCCCTAGGGCGCGCCACAGCTGTGCCAAGGTCGAAACGGTAAATTGTAGACAGTCAAGTCAATCTTTCTCGCAGTTGTGGCCTGCCGAACCGAGGAGGAGATGGCAGCTCTTGGTCCATGGCTCCGCGTTGGCGAGCAGGGCTGCATCGCCCGGCTCGCCCCAGGCCTAATGTCGTTGGATGGCAGCTGCTTGCAGCTGCATGTTGCCGCTGTCCCAGACCGCCACTGCATCGAATCATCGGCCCAGGCCTCTGCTAGCTTGAGGGTTTCTTTGGATTTTGTTCAATTTCCCTGGTAGGCTTATCTGGCCTACTGCTTAAGCATGTGGGCTAGAACACTTGTCTTGTGTCTTGTGCACGGTTATAGTGGTGATACTGGGGGAACCCATGATGTGTCTTGTTCTGCGGCCGCCGCGGCGGAGACACACGACTGACTGACTGATTGACTGGCTGGCTGGCTGGCTGGCTGATGGACAGCGAGGCTCTCACCGCATCCTCCGACCCAGCTTGCACGCTGGCTGGCTGATGCGGACGGGGACGAATCCTCTCGCATTATCTCGGCAGTCCCGTTCCAAGGCAGGGACAACACTATGTATGGGCTTTCGTGTCGTTATCATCGGATCCCTGGGAACGCCGGTTGGGGACAGCCCTGATGCTTTCTCCATAGATACTTTCTGGAAGCCCTGGCCCGGCTGGCCCGCGACCCTCCCTAACCCTGACTGATGAGCGACGCGACCGCCTCACTTTTGGGCGGTCGGCCTCAGCGCCCAGGGGTGCGATGGGACGACGCGACACGCATCATCCATGGGCGGGATGGGACGGATGGGTCTCCTTTGCCATGTCAGAGAGTCAACGTCTTCAACGGTCCAGTCGAAATGCAAATGTCAACAAGTGTGGGCGAGCTGAGCCAAGCCTGGCGCCCCATCTACCCCGGTCCTGTCAGACAGCCGATGATCCAACCGTTCGGCGCCCGCCACAGAGTCAACAAGTGGTAGTAATTTTGACAAGAATTTAGTGATGACAGCGCCAGGTAGATTGTCCCAGGTGTTCGTGTCCACACACACATTTCGCGTCACACTGCGGAACACAGCGAACCGTTCGTCGCTGGCATCCGGCCGGCCGGCCGGTTAGACTTGTCATTCTCGAGAAAGGGGGGGACCCCCAGTTCCCTCCCCAAGACGATGGGATGACGGACGGTAGTAGGGGAGTGATAAGCGTCGCAGAGAAGAACGATTACACATGTTCATCTCACAACACTTCACACACATGTACATACATACACACACACACACATACAGTATAACACAGGACACACATCAGCACGCACGTGCGACCCGTCCCTGCAACACCCACACACACAGCATGACGTCTCACTTTTCTGACCTCCAGTGGTACCGTACCCGGCCAGGCAGACAGGCAAGTATGCACGCATGCAAGTGCTCACTCGTCTTCGGCGCCCTGCGGGTCGCGGGTGTGTCTCTCCGGTGCCCCCTTCATGGGCGTGCAAGCGCCGGCTCATGAGACAAGATTGTGTGTGGTGGACGAGATAGGAATAGACCGAAGAGGCAACCTTATGATCAGCAGCAGCAAGCGCAAGCAGCAAGCAGCAGCCACGCAGGGTCCGCATATGCAGATTGGGACTGGGATAGATACATGAACGGGGTTCTTTCGAGTGGGAACCGGTATTTCTTTTCCTCTTCTTGTCCCTGTCAATTCTTGTTTTGCCTCTTCTTGGAAAGGGGTTGAAGGGCTTGGAAGGTGGCATTTTGGGCGTCTGACAGATACCCTTACCTGGGGTAGGTAATGTGCCACAAGAGCAAGCCGGAGCAGGTTCATCTTACCCATTCCCGTCCAATCCGTCGCTGCTGCTGCTCTCACCTACCCATCCACACACACGCTCTCACGCCACACAATGACCTCCATGAACTGGGGCACACCGCGCTAGTCCCCCTGGTTGTGTGTGTGTGTGTGTGACAGAAGCTGACACTTGCATTCTGGGCTGATGGGGCGTGCGTGCGTGCTTATTTGTTGCGAACCGCTGTGCTGTGAGGAAGTAAGGAGGTAGGTGCCGCCCAACCGGACAGGATCAGGCTGGTCTGGCTGGCTGGCTAGGCTGGGTTCATGTCATTGCGGAATTTGAGCGCGCGCACGCACACACACGCCTACGCACAGTTCGTGGGCGGCGGCTCGGGCCTGCCCGCTTGTTGTCAGCTTTGTCATGCGAGGAGGCGTTGTCTTGCTCTGGGGTTCGAGTGGGGTTGCAGTACATCATGCTCTGTGACCTCCTTCAGATTGAGTTAGATAGGAGTTGAAGCTGCTCTCACCTCGTAGGAATAGGCGCGCAGGTTTGGATTTGGCGGCAGAATTACTGAGCAGCCTGCTCGAACTTTCGGCCCCATCCGTGAGACACGGCTTGAGCAGGTTGACGCCTCGTGGGGAGTGATGACTGTGAGGGCGCGCCACGCCTGGACAACTCAGCTCATTTGGTTCTGTCTGTGTCTTATATACTGAGGCCCCCAAGCCCCTCTCCTCAAATCGTTGGGCGCGGACGCCTTTCATTTTGCTTCCCTCTGACTGAGTCAACCCTCTCTTCCATCGGGCTTTGCTATATCAATGAAAGGCGCCCACGATGAGTTGTTCAGTCTTGGCTGTGGCAGTGTGTCCCAAATTCGTCGCCATCAAGATTGGACGGGGACCAATGTGAGCGGATCGGGGATTATTTTGCTTTTCTTTCTAGTTGTCGTTTGTGTCTTGCGCCGTGAGTAAGGGTGAGACTATTTTGAATTCGGACGGAAATGGGGAAACTGAAAAATACCACGAGCACTTTTACAGTCCATTAAGTGTGATGTCTGTAGGTGCCAGGTTGTTGGCGCACTGCTGAAGCCATGCGTAAGCGATTCAACAGTGGCGCATATTTCTGACTAGGCCCTAGAAGTCGCAAGATCTCCCAAGCAGGGGCGTTACCTCTGGAGAAACTGTTGAAGACTTGATCGTTATGAAGGACCACGGGTGAAGCTTTTCAATCCGGCCCTGGTATAATGAAATAATACGCCACGTGAACCTATCACATCTGGACGACGAAGACATGAGTCCTCTCGCACGAACAATGTTTGAGCTTGAGCCAATCTGTTTTGACCTTGGTGCAAGTCACTGGGTATTCATCTGCGCTGGTCATCATGTTCCAACACCTGGATACGAGGACCACGACTTACAAGGAATTCAAAAATTGTACTTACATTCAGAAGACGAGTTCCCAAGTTCCTAAATCCCATTTCATTCTCATGTTCGTCTTGGCATCATATCAATATGTGTCTAACGCACCGATATCTGGGTATCGTTCGGAAGATTATTTGCGATCCATGTAGCGTAGATCTGGCAAAATACAACGACATGCATCGCAACAGAGTTTGCCACACGTGTACGATTCAAGAGCGAATTTATTATATTTTAAAAACATTCATTATAAAAATGTGTTGCACCGCATTCCATCCTTTCACCCCAATTCGAGACGAATATGTTGGAAATGTCTAGCTAGGCTGACATTGAGAACCTGCCGCGGTTTGCTTCGTCCAAGACATGTAGCGTATCGGTCCGCCTGCCCAGCTTGGATCGGCTGATCCCCGCGAGGGTACGTAAATCATATCATCAATTTCCATCTCATCGTCTGGGTTGCTCTCGACGGACGGAGATGGTGCCGCATAGGGCGGGTCTGGGACATGAGGTGTTGCTTGGACGTGAGGCGTCACGCGGGGGCCACCAGGGGCTGCATTGTTCCCTTTCACCTCTCCCGGCAACGTGCGCCAATCCTCGTGATCCTCATCGTCACTCACGATCATGGTATCAGACTGGCCCGGAGTCTCCGCGTTGTCCGGGGTTGTGCCAGGAGTTTCAGTCACTGGGGGCGGTGGTGTAGGGCTAACAACCTGAGCGGGATTGATTCCTTGGACATTTTGGCCTGTCTGAGGACCTGGAGTAGTTTTCTGGAAACCGAGGCTCGGTGGGACACCAGGAGGTGCTGGTGGCAGTGGACCAGGAGTCGTTTGCTGGAAGCCAGGATTCACCTGGGGATTCTGGGTTGCTGGTAGTGTACCTGGAACCGTCACCGGGAAACCAATGGTCAGCTCGGCATTGTTACTTCCGGGCTGGACAGTTGGGTTGACAGATGGGTTGACAGGTTGAACAGGCTGAGCGGGCCCGTCCATCGCCCGGATCAAATCGCGAAGCCTATCCCATGTCTGCCCGAACGCAGGGAGCAGCGGGAAATACCTCCCACCCTGAACGCCAATCTCATCGATGCGCGCCCACGCGACCTCCTTGCCCTCAAAGTCTTCCGGGGGTCGTAAGGGCTGGAAGGGTCTGTTCTCATCGGCGATGAAAGTTGTATACCGCCAGAATGGCGCGTGGTCCAACAGCACCGCCTCCTGTCGTATTGTGATCAGCGGGTCGTTGCCCTGGTCGGCGTCGCGAGGTAGGGAAACCTCCTCCGCCGCCTCGCGGAAGGCGGCCTGCCTGGGCGTCTCCCCGTAGTCCAGAATCCCGCCGGGGAGGCCCCAGGTGTTCGTGTCGTTGCGGAGCTGCAATACAATGTGAGTTGCTGGGTTTCCTGGGCGCCTACCGTCGCGCCGGACTATTGCGATCCCGCTGTTTGAAGAAGCTGTTCGTTAGTGGGTCACATATATCGGGGAAAAGGACTCGCATATGGCCATTTGATAGAGGGATGAAGTCTGCTAGCAAAATTTCGACTGGGACACACTTACGCTGCACCTTGCTTCCCAAGATGAAATGTACCGCACACTCTACACGAGACATGTACAGCCCAACTTAGATTTTTCGCCATGGCTGAAACACAGAGAACCAGCCGGGTTAGGCTCTGCTCAGTGGGTGACTGTCTTCCAAGGTTGCAAACCAATTAGAGTTCAAGGTGTGATTATGGATCTATTGCCTGGAGGGAGGCCTCGCCTACACCGAGCGATGAGGTGATACTGGGTACCAACAATGGGTGGACAAGATTTCTCAGAGGAGTTTTAATTTGGGCGGAAGAACAAGTGCGCATGAGATATTCAAATGGCATTGCATTCTCTAATGACCTCAATGCAGTCGAACTGACACCGAATTTTTGTGCCGCTTCCGGACTCAGCATTGTTGTCCCGGGTGCTTTGTCATTGTAGCCACAAACCAGATTTTCGCGGGAAGAGGTATTCAGTACTATGAATGCCTTTCATTTGAACAGCCTGAGCCGGAAGTATCTGAGAACATCCAATTGTCAGCGTCTGCCACGGGTCTCGGCATTCGCTGGCAAAGAAAAAGACGCATCTCTCGCGGGGGGTCTGTAGACCCTCTGCCATAGGTATTCTCAGTCTGAAACCTTGAGTTGCCCTCTGCTAGATGTTACTCAGTTTCAATATTGGATGGGATTTAAAACCTCAGAAGTTCTTGTAGACCCCGGGTTCTGGAGTGGAATCTTGATTGAGTATGATAGGCACCCCGGCTGCCTCGCGTTTTACATGCCCAAAACAGAATACAGAGTAATAAAAAGTCGATGCAGAAGTTGCTGAGCTAATGGAAATGTTCTGTAAACCCGCATGTTCGGTAGCAGACCGATCAGATTCGCAGGGGCATCGAGTGAGGAGGTCGTCCCATTTGACGTCTTTAAAATCCCGAGGCCCCATCGATGAAGTCCCAGCGTGGGGTTCTTGGCTTCGTATTTACCGAATCGCCCGATCCCGCACCCCATACAAACCCGGTTACAGCGCTGGAAGAGGAAGGCCAGAATGCAGTGGACAGGGGATCGCAATGCGTGTTCAGGGATCTGTCGCGGTTTAATCCTACACAGAGTTGTCTAAGTTCATTTGACATGCGATGCCGCCATTAGATACGAGGAACGGCTCGCTTGGCAAACTAAGCAGTGCAACGCGCAATGTGAGTCGGAGCAACCACCGCAACCTTTTATTTAACGGTCATCTCTGCGCCTCCAGGACAACATCATGCCTTGATTTCCTGCACGATCGTCCTCAACCCCCAAGTCGTGAAGATGCGTGCGGCACACACGCTCCTCGCCCTGCTCGGCGCTTCGAGCAGCGCCTGGGCTGTCGACTTTCCTTCGCGTCGCGACCTGAAAGAGACTCCCTCTTCGCCGATCGACACCGTGCCAAGGAGATTTATCGTAAGCAGCTTTTGGATACAATCTTCATCCTTACATGCCTCATCTTTGGCCTTTCCAACAGCGACTTGTCAAGCTGGAAGTTTTGAGACAAGCGATAATGACCTACTCGCTTATTGATCATCATTTTCACCTTAAGCTTCCGTTTCGGCTCTGTGAAAGCTGACATTATGGGCTGCAGGTGGAGCTCAAGTCTCGCGCCCAGTGCACCCGGTTCTTCGACAAGGTTGCCGCCACCGCCGGGCTCAGGATCGTCAAGCAGTTTGACTCAGACCTGTTCCCCGGTGTGAGTGTCGAGTGCGACCACGATTGCACTCCAGAATCGCTGAGGGCGGCACTCGATGACCCGAGCAGTGACACCGCTGTGGCTACGGTTTACCAGTCCACACGCGTTAGGATCCTGGACACGATCAATGGCGAGTCGTTCAGTGACGATGCCGCCGCGTCCAACTACTCTGTTCATGGCATCACCGGGGTCGAGAAGCTTCATGGTGATGGTATCCTGGGTGCGGGGGCCACTGTTGCCATTGTTGACAGCGGTGTCGAGTACACTCATCCTGCCGTAAGACCTACCTGGACACATTTTGTGGGTGCTGACTGACCGATTTACGATAGCTGGGTGGCGGGATCGGCCCTGGCTTCAAGGTCCTTGGTGGTTATGATCTCGTTGGAGACGGGGATTGGCCAGTGTCTCCTCCCATGCCTGATGAGGACCCTATGGACTACTTTGGCCATGGCACGCATGTTGCTGGGATTATAGCCGGCCAAAGTGATCAGTGAGTCCCTATTCCCCTTGGCCCGGATTTTATTCGTATTGACATATACAAGATTCGTTGGTGTTGCGCCAGAGGCGAACTTGTTGTCTTTTAAAGTGTTCACCAAGGATGGATACTCTAACGAAGAAACCGTCATAGAAGGATTTCTCAAGGCTTTCGAGTCTGGTGTAAGTGATGATGCCCCCCCCCCCCCAAATTTTGGGGAATTGAAGAGACGAAATTCTGAATGCCGGTCTCATATAGGCGGACATTATCAGTGCTAGCCTTGGAGAAGGCAGCGGGTTTACCACAAATGCCTGGGCTGTTGTGGCCTCCAGAATGGTTGACCAGGGAGTGGTCGTAGTTGTGGCGGCCGGAAACGACGGTGAGGCTGGGCCGTTCGACGCCAGTAACGGTGCGTCGGGCGCACACGTGGTAGGTTCTCGTCGATGTTCTTGTCTCTTCTCATGCCCAGGAGCCTGAGGCCCAGCTCTTTATACGGAACAAGTTTGAAAATCATCGTGACGAACGCTGATTAGGTCTTCTATAGTTGACCATCGCCTCGTCTGAACCAGGCCAATTCCCAGCCCAATCTTTCTCGGTCAACTTCAATCTAGATGGACAGTCCAACACCACCGATGTTGCCTATGTTGCAGGAACAGGTGTTTTCCCGAGCGACCTAGTCGACTGGCCCATCATCCCACTTACATTGAATGCTTCCATCGAGAACGATGCTTGCACATCATTGCCCAACAACACGGACCTAGCCGACAGGATCGTTCTCGTCCGGTCTGGGGGGTGTTACCTAACCGACAAGCACAGAAACCTTGTCCCTTTCAATCCACGATACATCTTGTTCTACAACAACGACGGCCCATTTGAGGATCCAAACACCAGGACGTCGCCCGGCGTCACTGGCATGATCGAAGCACGTGCAGGAGAAGCGATCATTGAGACTATCCTGGCTGGAGGCAACGCCACCGCTTCGTTTAATGTGAACAACACGGGCCACTATGTCGGCCTCTTCAACGCAGGAAGCGGCAGGCCGGCTCGATACTCCTCATGGGGAGCAACCTTTGATCTTGCTCTCAAGCCGGATGTCTCGGCCCCTGGCACCAAAATCCTCAGCTCCGATTTGAACAGCAGCTACCGGATTCGGAGTGGTACGAGTATGGCTACTCCTTATATCGCCGGTGTCGCGGCTTTGTATGTTAGCCAATTCGGCGGCCGCAAAGCGCATCAAGACGACCCTGCCTGGGCGCAACGCCTGGTCTCTCGCATCACTGCAACTGGACGTGCTGTGCCTTGGGTATGTCTTTGATTTCGATTCTTACACTTCCTCGGACCCAGGAAACTCTCAGAAGTGCAGAACTTTTAGCATCTGACTGACTGAAATAGGCTGATTGGTCGACATCTGCCAAAGACTACGGCTTCTGGGCGCCTACCGTCCAGGTTGGTTCGGGTCTGGTCGACGCGGCCGCAGTGCTCAATTACACCACAGAGCTCAGCTTCGACGGGCGCAAGTTTGAGATGAACGACACGGCCAACTTCGTGGGCACGCACGCTGTTGATGTTCTCAACAACGGCAAGGAAGCTGTTACGTATAAGTTCACCCTACAGGGCGCTGGAGGGTTCGAGTCTTGGAAGCCAGATGGTCCTGATGTGAAGCGCTACGATGAAGTTGTGCTTGTGAAGTACGACCCCATTGTTGACCTTCCAAGCGACCTTACCGTTGAGCCGGGACAGAAGGCCACAGTAGAGTAAGCACCTCACTTCAGCCCCGGAATGCGACCCGGTTAACATGCATTGCAGGGTTACTTTCACGGCGCCAACGGGACTAGATGCTACCAAGCTGCCCGTGTACAGCGGCAAAGTCCTCATCAGCGGGAGCAACGGCGAGGAGCTGGGCATTCCTTACTTCGGCAAGCTCTTCCTCACCGTGGTATTGTAGCACCAGCAGAGCTAACAACTCGACAGGTGTGGCGGCAGACTTGAAGAAGACAGTGACAGAGATGTACAATACATTCCTGGGCTTTCCTCACCTCCAGTCTGGCCTCAACAGCATTGAGGTAGCTCTCAAGCCGAACATGACTTTCAATCTCACCTCAATGGCGCAAGACTTCCCCAAGTTTAATAATTGGCTCATTTGGGGCTCGCGGGAGTTGCGGTGGGACATCTTTGACGCCGACTATACCGAGGCGGATTGGGCGTACCCGCCTGTCATCGGCGAAGACCACTGTGCGTATAACTCAACTTGTGATGCCTTATTCTGAGGTTAATTGTCGCTAACGTGAGTGGCAGACATCGGATCCGCCACAAGCTGGAACGGCACCGACAGCGCCTCGTACTTTGATCCCACGAGACACAGTCAGGACGATATCTTCCCGTTTCCTCTATATAACCTACCGCGCGGAGAGTGGACGAGGTACTGGTGGCTTGGGAGATACGCCAACGGGTCAACGATCGTACCTGGAGAATACCAGTAAGTTGCGCCCCAAGAGACAGGACTCTGAAGGTTAACCATTAGCTGACATCACGATTTTCTAGCTTTCGCCTTGCGGCTCTCAAACCCTTTGGCGACCCGACTAAGTCGGAAGAGTGGGACGTTATCGAGGTGCCGCTGATCACAGTACTTCCTGGCGGTACCATCGGACAGACAAACGGAACATTTTCCTAGCCGGCACAACGGCATCTTTGTAGATATTCTATTCTTCAAGTCCCATTAGTGGGGTGCTTTCTCACAAGCACCTTCAAATAAAGACCCCATTCAAATTCGTCAGCTACTTGGGAGTCAGGAGATATGCGTGCTTCCAGGGGAGCTCAACAACACGCCGTCCCCACATTTTATACTACCGAAGAAGATCACCAGACGTCTTCCAGCATGGCCCCAGTTTGGTGCACTAGGTGGGGCCAGCCTGGAATATTTCCAAATGAGATTGGGTTGAGGCCATGAACTTGAAGTTGTCCTTTAGATTTCTGCCCAGGTGTGCACGCATGTAGCGTGGTGAAGCGGAACACCTTTCGCTGAAGCTTTCTATGCCATGTATTTTTTTTGGAAAGAAAAATGGAGAAGGACACAGGTTCGGCGGCAGACACACTGAGGATATCTGGGTATCCAAAAGAAATTTCCGCTACGAATATCGTGTCTCTCTTCCCTAAGGCGTCTCTTCCCCCCAACATCCCGGTCTTCGGGCCGTGCGCATATGGCAACAAAGCTGATACCAAACTGAATCGTTCTCAGTGTTGATCATCGCCTTGGTCAAGCCTTGTGTGTGGGTAAGTAACGGTAAAATGCCACTTCTTTGGCCAACAACGGGAATTATCATGCTGCCGTCTCCACCGATCAGGCTGGCCACTCCACAGGACTGAGTCGCGGTCTCATACATCGTCTACAGATAAAAGGGTTCAGCCATTTCAGAAGACCATGGAGTCTGTGATAATTCCGTTGACCGCGATAAATTCGTTACTGTGAGCTTGTCATCTCGAGACTATTTCGGACTACTCCAACTCGTCACAATGAAGCACTTCCTCGTTACCGCGGTGCTCTGTGCCGTCGCCAGCGCAGCCCTTGCTCAGCCTCCCGTCGTTGCGCGCGACCCAGACCCGTCGGAGACTATCGTTGGTCGGGACGATCTCCCACCGGAGACAATTACCATCGCCGCCCGGAACCCCGACCCATCGGAGACGCTCACTATCCTCGCCCGGGACCCAGACTCCATCACTATTGTTGAGAGAAACCCAGAGGCAACTCTTGTCGGTCGCGACCCGGATTCGATTACCATCGTCGCCAGAAACCCGGACCCGTCAGAGACCCTTGTGGGCAGAGATCCTGATTCTATCACTATCGCCGCGAGAAACCCAGACCCATCGGAGACTCTCACCATCCTCGCCCGGGACCCAGATTCGATCACCATTGTTGAGAGAAACCCAGAGGCAACTCTCGTCGCTCGCGACCCAGACTCTATCACGATCGTTGCTAGGAACCCAGACCCGTCAGAGACTGTCACCTTTTAGGATCTGCAACGCTCGGTACTGCGATTGCAAGCAGAACCTTTGCGAGTCCGTGTAGTCTATGAGTACGCATCACAGAGAACAGATATTTCGTGGGTAAGGGGCTGAGGAAAATGGCTGCGAATCGGTCAATATTATATATTCGATGTCTTGAGGGTTGACCACTGTATGGAGGCGCTGTGTATGGCTTCGGCCGTATACGGCAGAGAAACGAAACTATTTATGTATTCAAAGATCAGCAGCACCAAAGATCATAAGAGGACTTCTTGATGGAGACTGGCTTCTCAAGACGAGTCCCGCAAGCTAATCTGGAGCACTTATCGCCGCTAGTTCAAACGCAATCTCATTTTTTGTTCAGTCGTCCTAAGTCATGAAATCTATGTGACTGTTTGCACGAGCAGAATTTCTTCTAAATCTTTTCTTGCTCATATGACGGGAATTTGACTTCCCTTCCGTTTCGTAACATCTTGGCTGCCCATATATTGTTCCCATTTTGCATAGATCGTGCTATTGTGGTCATGATCTGGAATTCTCGCCTGGGGCAACTAGACTGCCCAAGGCTCGGTCAGCGCCTAAAGCCCAGGCCCGCGCCTGGTCAGGTCTCGGATCTCAGGTCTCGATCTTAGTACAGCACATCAGGTTGTGGCACAGGTTGCTGCAGATAATCTGGCAGGCCGCTGGGTCGAGCCTCCTCCTTCTAAGAGCAGAGCTCACTCCCTCGGAGACGCTGCCAGAAGAAGCAGCAGCAGGGGTGATGGCAGTATCAACAGTAGCGGCGGCGGCGGCATCATCCTGCGGGGCCTGGGCGTACTCCTCGGCCGTCTCGGGCTGCAGGGTGGACGAGTGGATGCCATAGGCGTGTAGGCACTCGTTGACGGTGCGGGCCTTCTCGATGAAGTTCGACATGGACTGGTCCGAGACGACGACGTGTGCGGACGCGATGGCCTTTTGCTGGTCGAGGCGCCAGATGTGCAGCTCGTGGACGGACTCGATGCCGGGGATCTGTGAAGTATAAGCATATAGTCAACCGTCTCGGTCCGGTACTTCTTTGTAAGAAGCAAAATAAACGCACCTGTTCAAGATCATGCTTCACGTCGTCGATTTCAACACCGCGGGGTGCGCTCTCGAGGAGAATGGCGCCCGAGTTCTTGGTAAGCGGGATGGAGCTGATGAAGATCATGATGGCAATGAACATGCTCGCAGCCGGGTCGGCATAGAACCGGGCCTCGGAGCGTGTCTGCCAGATGATTACGGCGGCAATAATGACGCCGATGTTGTTAATGGCGTCGCCAATGACGTGAATGAGGACACCGAGCATGCCGAGGTCACGGCCGGGCTTCTTCATCTGAGCCACGTTGTGACGGTGCTCCGCGTGCGTTCGGACCCGCTGTGGTACCGATTAGTTCTGAGACAGTCTCATGGACATGTAATCATGTGGGACTCAGTGACACATACGTTCGATGCGTTCGCCTTGCTCGAGCTGCTGTTCCTGACAGGCTCAAGGTTCACCACGGCCGCCTCGCCGTGGTCATGTGCGTGCTCATGACCGTGGCCGTGATCGTGACTATGGGCTTCGCCGTGTTCGTGCCCGTGGCCATGAGAGTGATCGTGCCCATGGTGTTCTACAGAGGACGTCAGTGTGTCTCCTTGTCGGGTGTCATGGTGCGATCGGTCGGGGGTTCTGACCATGTACAAATGCCGCGCTGATGATGTTCAGACCGAGACCGATGCAGCCTACGATCATGACAAGTCTCGGGTCCTCGATGCCTGCAGTGCGTCAGAGGAGGGCAGCGCTTCCATTGGCCAGATCGACTCACGCTCGATGGAGATAAACCTCTCAATAGACTGCAAGAAAATACTGATTCCCAAGGCAAGGAGAAACACGCCGTTGAAGAAGGCACCCAGCAGACGGGCCCTCTGCCAGCCAAATGACAGCTCAGCGGGCGAGCGCGACCGCTCTGATATCTGAGCAACCGGTTAGTTGAAGTGGGCGGTGCAGCTGAGTGCCAGGACTCACAATGACAGCGACGAGGGCGACAATGAAGCCGATCAGATCATTCATCTAGGACAAGTCAGTTACCTGTGCACGTCTGGTGAGATAAGGGGCCCGGCGGTCTCACATAGTGGAATGCATCGGCGAGAAGCGCGAGGGAGCGGGTCTTGAAGGCCACTGTGAATGGAGTCAGTCTCGAGGTATTGTATCTTGGCATACTGCGTCGACGAACCAGTGATCTCGGCCACGAAGAAGGCAAATGAGATGGAGATTGTGATGATAAGCCGCGTCTTGGGGCTTAGACCGCCGGTGAACGCCATGTTGGTGCAAGAGCAAAATAGAATAAGATACAACTATTGGGGCAAATGCTGTGTGTGGGGGCGACAGATTATCGTCAAATCTATATACTCAGGTGTTGTAGTTGTTTTTGATAGTTTGGAAGGACAAAGATATACGAGTCTCCCAAGATGTGTCCTAGACGGACGTGCTGTATGACTGGAAACCCAGAAGGAATCTGCAACCGATCCGCGGGGAATCGAAACAGGACATGAGACGTACCCTGCCAATCGTCTTCGGTCCTGTTTGGATGGTGTCGTGGAGTTGCACAGGGATGGTTTGGAGAGTATAAGACAAGCTCCTGGCATGACAGGGGAGCTCCCTCTTAACATGGCCCACTGTGTCATGCGAGAGCAGGACGAGCCGGGCGTGCCCAGAAAGCTAGCCCGTCAGCCATTCGGTCGGAGAGTTGGTCTCCTTGGGCTGCAACCTAACCTGCAGGGAGGAAGCTCTGCACGGACGGCGCCGGGCTCAGCTTGGCGAAGAATACGCAAATCGGAGCGTTGCACACACGGTTTACACCCGGCAAAGTGCAGGTCTGCGGGTATCTCCCGACCCTAACAACCCAATGGGCATCCCGCCAACGAAAATGCTCGGAAGTTCTAGATCTTGTGTTTCCCAAGTACGAGATGATGTTGCCCACTCGAGCACTCCCGTTCCGCCTGTCATATCTCACGCGCCAAAGCTGCCTCCCGCCCGATAAAGCGGGACAGCGGGCCCGATGTGAAAGTACCCGCGAAGCAGTGAATCACAAAGCCTCTCGACAGACAAACTACCATCAAGGCCCTCGACAACAAGACAACAAAACAACAAGCGATGACGTGATAATACACCGACTCATCCCAGAGGGACTTTGGAAGAGAAAATGGAGGCTTCGAGACAAGTTCGCTCCGGCCAGAATGTAGTGCAGTATCAAGTCGCGGGTGGGTGACATCAGCCTGGATTAGGGAACTGGTTTCACTCAGCCCTGCAGTTGTGCCCTGAAGGTGGTATTGGAGGGTTGCTTCAGCAAAGACCCCTCAGAATACTGGGCAGCGAACTGAATGAGCGCATAATTAGTATTGCAAGTCAGCCTGAGGAACAACTTCCGTGATGCCAGTGATGCAGTCTGCTGCTGCTTCCGTGATTCCCTATACCTGCCGCGCTGCACTAGCAGCCTCATGAGTCTATAGTGATAGTATGATGGCAAGCCTTTGAGGAGTTTCTCCAAAAAATAAATACTTAAATACTGATTAAGCAGTTATATAGTATTGACAACAGCTTATACGTGTGGTTATAAGGCCCCAGTGCTGTAGATAGATGCCTCGTGACAATGAGAAACTCCTCCAGACAATTATTACATCGTGACCTCGGGATGAACTTAAAGGATTGTGTGGAACAATCTCGCAACCAAGAAAAAAAAAACACATTCTTAGCATTTTGTGATACCATATTGAGGTAGGACCAACCTATCCGGTACTATCCGCCTGGTGTGACTTGATTAGTTGGAACCTCCGAATTTCAAAACACAAGCACACTTGCACCTGAATCAAGCCAAGCTATCACTCTATACCTGGTTCCGTTTCTATTCCGTATACAGCCGTGGCCATACACAGCGACTTCATACCAGTCTATCACTCTATAAAACATATAAGTGTAGGAATGGTTCTTTTGAACAGAATTGCCGCCACCAAAATTCTTAATAATCGTCTGTTTGGTGGACTAGATCGTTATATTTTTGAGTGGCTCGTGGCCTGATTCGCCGCTATCGCCGCTACAGTCGCAGGTTCTGACATTGCCACATGAGCTCGACAGTGTTTGCCTCAGGCGCAAATATTAGGATCGTCTGGTCGAGTGAGCTGATTGAAATCACTGCGAAGCAGTGAGATACAGTCAGATGCGATGACAGCCGCCCCACCAGACAGCGTGTGAAAATCATTCCATGGACTGAAAAGACCCCTGGGCCCCAACCCCGCATCGTCCCCCTTCTCTTTTCCAAGATTCTCGGTCCACTATCAAAACTCAGTGCTGATTCATTTCCTACACTGCTTTAATTCATCTGTCTCAATCGTCGATAATCCTTACCATGCTGTGCCAGCCTTGCCAATCCGTATTGGGTGAGATTCAGAAAAATCCAGGTGACGGTGGTGCATTTCCCCATCATGCCTCAATCGGTGATTGGGAAAAGGCTGTGGAGCAGAAATGTCTTCTTTGCCGGCGATTGGATCGATATGAAGGAAACATGGAGGCTTCTACAAGCTTGATTGCGAGGACATCATCTGAAGACGATGAGCACGGAATCGGAGTCATTGCATTCACCATTATCGCCGACACCGGTACTGAAGATGTTCCTGACCTCTTTGGCAACTTCTGGTTGCGTCCCATCAAGGCTGAAGAGGGTTGGTGATAGAGATTATAGACTTCCCTAGGCTGTTGCTAATGAGACTCTAGACCGTCTGACGTTTCTGAACTATGAGCCTACCAACACCGTTGGCTCGCCCCAGAGCATGGCTCTTGCTCGTCACTGGATCAGTGACTGTGACAAGCACCATTCTAGATGTAAACGCCCAGGAGTTGACTCGGATTCTAATTGGGTCCCAGAGCGACTTATTTACATTGACAATGAGAATTCGCGCCTAAGGCTCGTCCGTGGCGTTGACGTCCCACCTAATACTACCTATACAACCTTGTCTCACCGTTGGGGCCAAGTCAAAGATAAGCTCGTGTTGACCCGGGCAGACATCGAGGAGTGGTACGAACAGTTGCCGTCGTTAGAAAAGTGGAAGACATTTGTGGACGCAATAGAGACGAGCCGGCAACTACGGATCCCATATATATGGATAGACTCACTTTGCATCATTCAAGATTCGGAAGACGACTGGCAACGCCATTGCCCCCAGATGTGCAATATATACAAACGGTCTTATTGCAACATTGCAGCTACTTCTGCAATTGACGATACCGAAGGCTGCTTCTTTGAGAGAGACGTCGAAATGGACCTCCCAGTGCGCTTGTGCTTTGCTCCTGAGGGAAATCAGCTCGAATCTGCTGGAAGTATTGAGATACCGGCTGTGGGTGGCGGCAAAGGTTCTCTACATGGATTGTATGATCTCTGCAAGCAGCAGACCTGGATTGATGACATAAGATACTCCCCGCTAAATGCTCGAGGCTGGGTATTACAGGAGGTAGGAATTCAGACTCTCAGTCATGTTCATTGGCTAATCAAGCCGCAGCGTCAACTCTCCCCACGGGTACTTAATTTTACCAAGACACAAATGTACTGGGAATGCGACGAGTTCCAGGCCTCAGAATCGTATCCCTACGGGTTTCCAAAGGAGGACTGGGGCGACGTGAAGGGGAAGGCTCTAAATCCATTCAGTCTTTTACATCTGAATATCGAGGAGAAACATGCTTCAATCGACACCAGAATCACAATCACCCCCTTGGTGAGGATGGCATTCGATGTTTGGGCCAATGCAGTATCAGCCTACACCGTTGACGATCCGTTCCACAGATCGGCAGATGGAACACAGGGATCCGCTCAGAACCTGACGAATCCGGCCGACAAGTTGGTGGCCATCTCGGCTATTGCGCGCGAGCTTCAACCCTTCATAAACTGCCGCTATGTCGCTGGTCACTGGGAAACTGACCTCGTAAGGCAGCTTGCTTGGAACGGTACGAATGGTAGCCAGCGAACATCAACATATTGCGCACCATCATGGTCTTGGGCAAGCGTCGATGCACATATTCAATCTTTCAAAATTCTCTACAACCACCCAGACTTGAATCGGACGAGGGAGGCATTTCATCCCCTAGCAGAGGTTCTGAATGTCGAAGTCCAGTTATTGACAGATGATCCAATGGGTCAGGTCATTTCAGGATCTCTGACTTTGTGGTGCCATCTCATTGAGCTAGAAGTTCAACGTTATGACGTGCCAGAAGGGGTTGAAACCATTCTGGTTAATGGAGAACCTACATGCTTGCATGTAGAGCTAGATGACGAGGATTTCCGACCATCGCTCCCCTGGAGTGTGTATTGTGTTCCAATCAGTGCCTTCATTGATCGGGTGCCGTCCGACTCCACTGAGCCCAATGCTCCTGAATTTGAAATGACCTTTGAATTCAACTCGATCATTTTGGAAAGGACGAAAACTGAAGGAATTTATCAGAGAGTTGGATTCCTAGGGGCCAAATTGGTGCATAATCTTACCGACAAAGATGACTTTGCAAACGATCCGATACTTCGAGCAACCGGGTCACTCGATCTCAGCAAAGAGAATGATTTATTTTCACCTAATACACAAGGGTTGCAGCAGATTGAAATAGTCTAAACGGTATAGACACATCTTAGAGAATACTACCTAGGTACTACAAGAAATCAGGTGTACCTAGGTTCTGGTACGACGCCGGACTTGCGTTGGGAACGTGTATTCCATGATCTTACCAGCCACACTTGCGTTTGTATCATTATCATCGGTATCGGGTTTTATTTAAAGGCTTAAAATTTGATTTCTGACTTCTCAATGAAGGACTGCAAACGTCTTCGGATGTATACCCTAGGGTACGCATTCAGAACGATATCATTCATGTCCCAGTGGATCAAGCTGCGTCAAGCGCTTGCTTCTTCGACAAGATATGAGAATGGAAGAGCTAAATGTGAATTGCTTGAATATTGAGCGCAGAATAACATGATCATAATAATAGATGAGGAGGTCCATTGCTGGGCTTCCGGAATGAAAAGTCACAGCGCATAAGCACTGCGCCTTATAGGGTAGCCATGAAAGAGTCTGGATATCATGATTAGAACGATGTAGAAGTATGATTGATTCAAGAGTAGAAAAATTCTAATAAGATGGAGGATATTCGTTCATTTAGTGCTGCATTCCGTCGGTCCTGAAGTCCTGGCTGAACTATGGTAAGACTGAGCAACATGTTACAGACGGCGACACTCGTTTACTCAGCTGCAGTGGACATCTCAGCACGTCTTATTCAGGCAATTTACGCCTCAATAAGTCCCTTCTCATCCGAGCTAACCTAATGGATCTTTCGAATCTTCAGCCCGGCGGCTCGCAACATCTTTTTCCAATCGTCCTCTGTTTTCTCGCGCCCGTTCAAGATGGAGATCATATTGATGTCCAGCAGGGCGGGATGAAGGGGGACACCCTTCGCCGGCAAGTCCTCCAGAATTAGCTTGCCCGGGGCGTCCAGATATGCTTTGAGGAACGCCTCGACGTCTTGACCCTCGCCTCCAGAGATGTCGACGAAGAGCTGACGAAGAAGATGGCCAATTCTGGAAGATGCCGACTGCTTAGTCAAAATAGTGGATCTGGCATCTTTTACATTACTTACAAGTGTTTGTCAACACAACGCAGTTGTCTTCGCGTGTCTTCACGTATCTTCGCGGTCTTCGCTCATTGAATGCCATCACAAATATGTAGAAGGTAATGCAAGTGATTGTAAAGAGATTAGATATTCACACCTGTAACAATTAAGGATCTACCTAGACTAGGTATCTTATGGGAGGGCATCCTATAGGAGGTTATCTTATATAAGATTGAGCTTACACTGTAGGAGGCTATACTGTAGGAGGCTATTGTATAGGAGGTTGTCTTGTAGGGTTTAGAAGGCTGCCCTGTAGGAGGTTATACTATAGGGCTCGGGTGCAGTCTAAGCTTTTGCGGGTGTGAATATCCAATCTCAATATAATTGTATCGAATGTCTGGATGTTGCAACGTGCAAAGCACTGTATGGATGTAGGATGACGGAGGTGCGTCTGGTGACACAACTGGATGTAAGGCTGAAGATGCAATGCCCCGCATCGGTATGCAAATTAACCTTTGATATGCTCCGGACCGAAGACTCTATCCTGAAACTTCATCCCTCGATGTCTCTAACCCGTACAAATATCGAAGTCAGAAGGAACATGGAGAGAAGACGAGCAAAGCGTTACCGTCGGCCAAGCCCCACAGTCGCGCAGCCAGAGCAGCCAGTCGGCGTGACGGTGATAACCAAGAAACCGTTCGACGGGCGAAGTCAAAGCTGCGAGTCCCGGTTTTTCAGTGATGAGACCACTATGGGCGAGCTCGAGCCGTACGTAGAGGCGAACCGTCGTCGCTGGCCTGATAACTTGGCCATCATCATCGTGGAACTGACCCGGCCCGAGTCCCCCTCTCACAACACGACCGGGGGTGACGTGCCCCCGGATCTTCGGGAACAGATCACTCGCCTCACGGAACAGCGCTTTCCCAGGCACATCATCAACTTGGTCGTCAAAAGGCAGGTCCGCCAGCCCTATGTGCCCGGCGAGGGCGGCAACGGCCTCGGCAACGCAGCCTGGGTTCTCAAATACCGCGGCGGGACTGGCATCTTCCATGACAACCCAGATCCATCCTCAGCGCAGGCAGACCACTTGCTGATAGAAACGACGTGGGTCGCAGCCTGGGTTGGCCGCCGTGTTACTGCCACCGTGAAGACGCCGCAAGGCGAGAAAGTACAGCGATACCCGCCCATGGCCGTGGTCATCATCTGCAGGCATCCATGCCATGCAACATCTGACCGAACCTATTACGGGAGAAAGATAGTTGATCAGTACACTACAAGGGGCACCGACTACCGGTGGAATGGCGTGCGCGAGCAGCCGTTGTTCCTGTTCATGGACATGGACCGTCTGTTCAACAACTTTCAGGTCATCGTCGCGACTTCTAGCTTGAGGATCAACAACTACATGGTAAGTGCATATGGTACTCCGGACAGAGGTCTGTCTACAATAAACTACTTGCTAAGTTTAGCAGGATCCTAGTCCATATGATAGAGGACATGGAGTGATACCCCGGGTGGGAAGACTCAAGAATGCCTTACTTACATGTAAGTAATGCCCCCCGATCATAACTGGGGCCCTCTGGCTAAAATCTCAGTGTCTGAGTTCAGAAAGGACTTCAAGGTGCACGAACTGGCGCGGAAGTCGATGGAAAAGATTGTCCAATACTACGTGGACGAAAGCACAAGCCGCACGAGCCAGACCTCGTCCGATCGCCTGTGTGATAGGCTGTACCAGCTGGGCAATGAGCTGGAGACATTGACTCTGGAGGTAGAAATGCTGAGGGAGCAGTGCAGTTCGCTAATGGACAACGAGTTCAACTTGGTGGCTGCCCGCACCAACGCAAGACTGAGCATCCTCACCATTCTGGCATTTTTTCTCACTCCCGCTGGCTTCGTTCTCAGTGTGTTCGGCCTCATCGATACCGGAACTACTCAGCTGATTGTTAGCACCATAGTAGTTGCATTCTTATCCATCGTGGTCTATGTTGTCATTGATTGGCTATATAAAGTAGCCGAGCGGAAACGGCTGCCTCATGGCCTTGCTGCATCGGAAAGAGATCACAGTGATGGGAAGTGGTGAGAAGCGACGGCTACACCGGTGTCGAACATGTCGAATTATCGATATCTGTCTTAAATGTGGTGTGTAAACAATGAATTTATGATTCTAGGGGGGGATAGGTGGAAGAAACGCGGCATAACGCGATGAAGAGTCGATATTCAGACGGTTCGCTTCATACCATCGTGGAGGAAGCTCTCGAAATGGATGTGCAGAATGATTGATCATCAGCTGAGTTTATCTATGGCATAAAAAATATAAGTTATTAGTCAGATCGAAGATCGTCATTAGGGAACTATTCAAGTTAGCCTTACATATCAACAACACGGTTTGTGAACAGTGATCTGAGAGCGCCCTCTGTTCAAATGTTACCCATCACCGCTTGCTATATGGATACTCGCATTCCTTGAGAAGATTCATCAATTAGTACTTTCTTGTCTTTTGCAGCCAGATTCAACAGTTTCATATGTGAGGCCTGGTCAGTGGTAGGAAGTGTATCTTTTCACACAACTCACTGGCGATTACCGCTATGGAAAGAGTTCTAGAAACATATTACATAGTCAGCGACTCAGCTTTCTCACTTGTGTCTCAGAGCCTCCTGGTTTGATGTTTGATCCCAACGCAGTAAAGATGAGCGGAAGAACTGCTGTTTATATAAATCGAATATGCACTTGCTGGATACCGTCAGTGCTGTCGCAACTGCTAGGCCAGCAGGCCACTGAGCTGGTTGTGACCCATATATCCGCACTCTGGTACTTCACCAAGGAAGTCGCGAATACAACTCAATCAAGACGGTTCTAAGAGGTAAAGGATTTGAGTCTGAAAGGTATGGAGATAGATTTCTGTTTGGGAAACGACAATGCTGGTGTGCAGGCCCGATACCTATGCCCAGTTACCGACGTCGCGCATTGCATCCACCGCCGTTGGAGCAGTGGTTGAAGGTGTAACGCGTAAAAACCTTAAGCCCAGATCTGCATCGGATTTGACCGTGGACAGATGGGGTAGTGGTACATAGGTAGTTCCGGGGGTGTTCCGCTCCCCAAAGAAAATGAGGAATAAATAGCTAGGGTATCTGGGCCCATATTCAGTTGTGAGCTTCTTTCCACGCCAGTATGATAACAATTCTTTCTCACTGAACGAAAAGTTTTGACATTTCACTGAGTTACCAAGTGTAGAAGCGCAAAATGACGCTCGAAGCCTATCATTTCTGGGCGGTCTGCGCTGCGGGACTGGGCCTGTGCCTCTACCGAATTATCTACAACGTCTTCCTCCACCCTCTAGCAGGTGTTCCTGGCCCATGGTTAGCGGCCTGCTCGCGGCTGTGGTTTCTGAAAGTCGAGCTCAGTGGACGGCCTCACGAGCAGATCATGAAATTGCACGAGAGATACGGTACGTTCTACTCAGAAGCAACCTGGCCAATCGCAGACCTCAGCCAACACCAAGTTGTACCTAGGCCCACTCGTGAGAGTCTCGCCGGTCGAGGTCTCCTTTAAAGACATCGAAGTCTACAACCAAATCATTTACTCCCAGCAGACGACTTTCATGAAAGCCCGGTATTTCTACGAGCCCTTCAACAATCCTGGCACCAGCGTCTTCTCGGAGATGGACAAGGCGGAACATTCCGCGGAAAAGCGGCTCATGTCCCACGCATTCTCCCGGGCCAACGTAACGGGGATACAAGGGTTGCTGTACTCGTACTGCCACCGCTGGATCTCCATGATCCACTCCCACGTCCGAGAGAACAAGCCTATCCCGCTGTGGCTAGCCAGCCAGTGCTACACGCTGGACTCGGTCTCCAAGTTCAGCTACGGTACGGCTTATGGAACTCTGGAGTCGTCGACCTTCCATCATGAATTCTTGGAGTCCATGGACAAGGTCAATTATAATGTCATTTGGATGACCTATTTTCCTTTTCTGAAGACTGTCGTGGGGTGGATCCAACGATATGTGCCCAACCCCTTTCTGGATGTTTCTAAGGTGAATTATCTATCCACCTAAGGGAGATCAACTTGTATGGCTAACGAAAATCAAAGGTAGCTGCTGATGGCTTCGCAAGACTTGGACAGCAAAAGGCTACTGGCGAGACCGAAAAGAACGCATTGATCATGTTTGACAGTATGATTCAGCAAGCGGCCAAGCGCGGCATTGAGCTGCAAGAAGACAGAATGGTGTCTAATGGTTCTTTGATGATATTCGCTGGTAAAGATCACTCTTCCGAGAACTCTGCAATTGCGATGCTAATCCCCGCGGAGGAACTGGCACGACGGCGCTTAGCTTAACCACCGCCATATATCATCTCGTCGCCCGCCCTGTCCTCTGGAAGGAACTACAAGTATTGCTTTTTGAGAAATTCGGCAATTATCCACAACCAGATGTGGTCGAGCTTGAGAAACTCCCGCTGTTTGAAGGAATGATCAAGGAAGCGTTGCGTGTCAGCGCCCCGGCTCGAGGAAGGCATCCTCGAGTTGTGCCACGAGGAGGATGGACATATCAAGGTCATTTCTTGCCTGAAGGGGTATGTGTCCCGCATTTGGGTTAAAGATTTTGTTTGCTGCTGACTAGTGCTGCTCGAAGACCATCATCGCGGCAGCAACCATGTTTCACCTCCACGACCCAGTCGTCTTCCCGAATCCCTTGGATTTCAACCCGAAGCGCTGGCTTGTGCCGGACATTACGGAAATGCAGCGAAACTTTGGTATTTACTAACTCCACCCCCCCTCCAGAATCTGTCTACCCCGTAATCATAAGAAGCTGACGAAGATTTTTAAAGTCCCATTTAGTCATGGCGCCCGAATCTGCATAGGCCAAAAGTAAGTTCATGCCTTCTACCGCAGACACCCTGGATGAGGCTGTATGTCTCACTAACGAGGAATCACCAGTCTCGCACAAGTCGAGTTACGGGTCACCTTGTCCCAGATCCTCATGAACTTCGACCCCGGCGAGTGCCTCAAGCCAAGACTGGAGTATTTTGATTGGGGTGGCATCGCCTTCCCACGCGGACCTGTCAATGTTACTCTGAGGCCGCGTCAACCATAATGGCAGACGCAAGATCAGGTACTCAGACCCAGACTTAAATTCTGTCTTGGTTCCACGTTGATAAAGAAGAGAGTGATGGATCTTTGAGAATTTATCACTGTACGAAGGGACCGCATTTGTGTACGGATCGAGAACGAGTTAGGTCAACGATTCATTACAAAGACTTCTGCCTCAGTTGCAGTAGGACATGAGGACCGCCTAGGATGCCTCGGCAGAGATTTACGAGTCTGAGCCGCCGAGTCTATTGACTTGATGTTTTTGTGCTGTTGGGCCCAAGTCTGTCTGCTTCGAATGCTAAGGTTGGCAGTGCTAACCACCCCAACGAGCTGTACGCCTGGAACAGCCTGAGTCCGTCAATTGCTGCGGTGGAAAAGCTGCGCAAGTGTAATCACTTTGTTCAGCCCCCAATAAAAGCCAAGAGAATACTAACAGTAAGAGCATAAAGTGGACTTGGAAATCATAGCACGCCAACCCCGCTTCACAGAGCAATTAATCAGTTGCTCGCGCGCCACTTGAAGCCACGCCAAGACCGTTGGACAGACTTGAAGGACGCCAGAAAGTACGTCGAGTTTACAATTGACGGCAGCCACCACTACGTGGGCACGTGCTCTATGATACCACGTGCAATAGGTACCCTAGGGCAGTGTTGTGGACGAGAGACTGCGTGTCCATAGCTGTTCGAATTTACGCCTCTGCTATGCAAGCTACCCGAAGCAACTAGTGAATACATGTGTGCTGCATAGTTTAATGCTTGTGTTAATCGTGTCCAAACAGAGGTGGAGGTAGTGAAGGATGTGGTGGCAGGGTAGAGCTGTACTCCCAGCACACTGAATCATGTGTAGATGAAGTAACTCAATAGATATAGAAATATCCATGGGTTCATATTGTAACTCGTACACGCTCATTGCATGTGTGATAGCGACATCAACTCTGGAGCAAGATCACAGTACTTGATAGTAAAGCAGTAGTATTGGTCTCTGTACATGGAGCTTTTTTTCTTCCGAAAGCATACTGACATGATGAAAGTCACCAAAGAAGTCTTTCGAAAAAATGACCGCAAAGAAGACGAGAGAGGGTGAGATATGGATGATCATAGCTCGCACAGTCCCAGAGGTCACACCAGCGCATCGCTACTTCATCACCACCAATCGTTACCAGTTTCATGTTCTGTAGCGACAATAAAGACCTGCGAAGACACCAATGACTGTAGCGATAGCGCCAGAGAGTGCAACTCCCCACGGCATCTGTCTCGTCACGACCCCAACAAGTAGACCTGGTACTAGGACAAGGAACAGGACTCCGATAATGAGCACTGCCATCCATATCCACTCATGATCAGAGTGTAAATGGGGCTCCTCAATAGCACCATCCTCTCCCGTTGGGACCGACAGCTCGTCGGCTTCTTCCCGGTTATCAGTCTCCAAGGTGGAAAGGCTTGGCCCTGGCGCTCTCTCGGGCTCCTGATCGTTATCGATAGCTCGGAGATCTTCCAAAGAGTGGAATTCGATGTCTGGTGACTGCAGAGGAAATTAGCGAGTCATAGCCACGATTGTTTCTGTTTTATTTTAGTTAGGGAAGAGGGAGAATAGGGGTGCGTGGGCGACAGCCTCGGATAGTACTGGCCTCCTCTGAGGTCAAGATTTCCTGGACGGGAGCACGCTGTGTGATATCTCGAAGGGCGTTCTGGAGGCCGAAATACACATTTAAAGCGATATTCTTCGTCCCCTCGACCAAGACAAATTGATCAAGTCGACCATTGTTGGCGCGGGCGATACCATTGGTTTGTGACCCGGAGAGAAGGGTACGGCCAGGCCCCAAGTCAGAGCCTTGGACGGGTTCATTGTTGCTCGCCATCCTGGGACGTTTCATGTATGTCTGAAAGATTTGGATTAGGTAGACGCAAGGAATGGTGACGAAAGAACCGCTGAAACGAGTCTCTCTTTATAATGATGACTTGAGGGCCCAGGTTGATCAGCACTTGAGGGCTTTGCACAGCCGCCGACCCAGGCCTTGTAAAGTCGAGCGGCTGCCAGGTATACCTCAAATCTCCTCAGCTTCTGTGGAACCTTGCCCGCCTACCAATGTATTAGAGGCACTCCCGCCGCTGTAGAGAGTACGTGACAGCTCAACATTGTTTTGACAGGGTGGTGGAAGGCTTCTAGCTGGGTGTACTGCATAGGGACAACATTGGGTGCAGATCATTCCTCTTGACCTGGGCAGACTTCGTGTCTCACATTCCCCCCTGCTCATTCCTAGAAGACTCTTATTGTAGCTTGCATGCGGCCGCAGCCTCTTCTGGCTGATGTGACAGCGGAGATGACGATGATGGGGTTTATAGGTTTGACGTTGCCATGAGAGTAACAATAGCAATTTCGCGACTTGGTAGGAATTCTTGCGGTCAAATTCGATGTATTTCACTGTGGTAGCGTGAGTGAATAGTGGGAACGATGCAAATACAATGGGTGAAGGGGGGTCAGGAGCCAATTGCGCCTGTAAGCGAACGAAGAAACTGAGGTCAGCCTCAAGAGACTCACGCAACTATGTCACACACCTCGCACACCTCGCACCCTTTTCAGGATGGGATTTCAAGCGACGATGTTCCAGATCCCCACGGGATTTGGCCCAACCATAGCACATGCCCCCCACACCTCATGCACCCAACACGAGTGCACCTCAAGTGGTCCCCGATCGCCGACCAGCGGCCCTGAAGCCAGCCAAGGCCTGAGAGAGTGTGCTCCCCGATGAGTCTGCTAGGAGAGTGGTCCCCGATAACACTGCTAGAGGATGGTCCCCGGTGGTCCGTGTTAGAAGGACCTCGGGATGGTCCCCGAGGTAGTACAGCCACCTCGCGACAAGGTGACACGAACTAGAGCCCTATTGATCAACGAGACTTTTACATTGAGCACATAGTGTTCTCAAAATTCACCACTCTACATCATGGCATCACATCGAAAATATCATACCCATACTAGGCAATTCTTTCAAAATGATGTAGCCTAAATTTAAGCATTAGTTGGTGGAGATATCTGTGTGGTTGTATCACGATTAAAGTGAGCGGAGTTTTTTGCAACTCGTGTGAAGTAAATTGTGAGTTCATTCTTTCTTGTTTTTGGCCTGTCAAGAGGCTCTGCAGTTGTTGTAGGGAAACAGTCTACCTACGTACTTAGGTAAACTGAATTCCTTGTCATAGCGGAGCACATCCATCTTGACGAAGGCGACAACGACGAGTTACACCAGTGTCATCATCGACGGCTCTAACTTCTAGGTTACCCCAAACGACTCCAGACTACCAGGCCAAAGGGAGAAATGGAGCTCCCAATAAATGTACACGTGTGCCAGACAGATTTCACTCGGATGAAATATAACTCAGGCATGATGACGAGTCGCCAGCACCCATCAGCCCTGTCACCTAAGGGCAACTTTTTAACGTTAGAAATGAAAAGAAAGCCCAATGTCAGTCCACTATGCCCGTCGGAGAAAGCCTTCCAAGTGCATTCGATGTCCTCGTAGCACTGTTCCTCTTGCCCGTCTCATCATGTTCCAACCTGAGTCTAAGTGCTTGATATATTCTTACCTCATGTAGGCTGGCACTGGAACAATTAATAGGACTGCTGTTACTTGGAACACCAGTAAGACAAACTCAAGACAACAATTCGCCGTTGTCGCAGCAGAAGCTCCGGAGCCAAGCAGCCAAGAGTTCATATCTGATCAATAGCCGCATCTAATCAATCTGATAAAAATTTTCTCCACGAGACCATCGAAGACCCACTATAAATCCTACCACACAGTGCATCCCATCTGTCTTGCATGATCGTCTAAACGTATATCGCATCAACAAGGAGTCGGTGTGCTGCAAGGTCATCATAATTATTCCCCCGAAATGAAAAAGATCCAACTCATGAATTTTTGTGTTCAATTTACCATGTTGCGCAATCTCAGACCCCACAATTAAATGCTCGCCCACATGCAAAACCTACCTAGGTATCTGCCAAGCCGCGCTGGATCCTCTCATGGTTTGCCGACACATCAGTCGATTTCCTTCGTCGCCGATTCGGACTTCTCGGCCCAGCGTCACCTGGTCACAAAGAGCTTTGTACTCGTTGTCTTCTATGACTCTTGAACGTTGCACCAAAATGGAAATTAAATCACCCGTCTTCGAGCCCTCCCAGGTCGCGCATGGACTCAACACCTGCCAGTCCACTGTGCGAACGCACAGAGGGGATTTCCTGGTACAAGTGGCATGGCCTCTCAAGTGGAACGAGGACCGAACTCCCCCTGAGGACGAAAAGATCACTGCCAAGCAGATACCATCAATGTAGACACACCCACTCAAAACATGAATCAATCATTGCTCTGTAGTGGGCCCCAATCGCTAACTGTCAACAGCTACCTCAACGATGGCAACGCCTACTTCTCCACAACCGTGGACGTAGTCCGGCGCCTCGAGTACACCCACAACGTCCGCTGCGTAGTCGTCGGCATCGGATATCCAATGCCGCCGGCCCGCGTAGTGTACGACATGCGGCGCGGGCCAGACCTCACGCCGCCCTCGCGCGACGGCACGTACGACGCGCCCTTGGACCGCCACGGGAAGCCCCGCACCGACATCAAGTTCGGCGAGGCAGACGACTTCTTGGCTTTTATCCGGGAGGATGTGATGAAGCACTACGTGCAGGGCGTCCTCTTCCCGCACCTCGAGGGCCGGTGGGGCCGCAAGGCGCTGCTGGGCCACAGCTACGGCGGGATCTTCACGCTCAACGCGCTCTACACCCACCCGGAAACGTGGGACACCTACCTTGCTGCGAGCGCGGATGTTGAGTTCAACAAGGGTAAGTTTGTGATCGAGCAGGAGGCAGCGTTCCGCGCCCGCACGCTCGACTTCAGCCCGGCGCCGGCGCTGCTCATCACCTACGGCGAGGAGGCACAGGACATGGTGCGCCGGCCGGGAGAGTCGGATGCCAAGTTTGAAAAGAGGCAGCGGTGTGCTGAGCTCCCGGGCATCCGGAAGGCGGTGGAGGGGCTGGTGCAGAGGTTCGAGGGCCATCCGAATCTGAGGGCGTTGGAGGTGAGGTCGTTTCTGGGGGAGGACCATGGCTCATCTGCGTTGCCGGGGTTTCAGCATGGTGTTATGGAGTTTCTGACCGGAGATTTGTAGATTGACACGCAATCTTGGGAGTGTCGATGCCAGTGAGCACGGGGTGTCGTTCAGGTTTGCATTTATTTCTTCGAGTCCGTAGACATTTAAAGACATAAATGACACCGTTGCTATGAGGAGGCTCAAGCCTGGTTAGATTGACATTCATGTTGAATAGAATGAGCACTACTCACCATTGCGAAGCACAATGGGATATTGTTAGTCATGCGAGGGTTTGTTTGTGTGTCCATCTAAACATCTAAACCTCGTCTAAGTATTAAGTGTGGCCTACCGACTTCCTATTTTACTTAATCCCCTTTATTTCTACCTTCTAGTATCTGAGGTGTTCGGGCTATGCCATGATATGTCATGACTTTTGACTGCATTGGGTGTTGAGTTTTCATGTTCGAATGTGGTATCAGCTCATTACTTTTGCGATTCCTCATGTATCATGCAATCCGCATTGTGTATGCACAGAGAAATTTTCCACCGCCTTCCTTTTCCTCCTTTCTTTTTACCTTCCTTATCGCCAATTAAACAACCGCTATCCTTGAAGATTTTGCAGTGTACCATGCAGCTATGTGTGCGTCATGCTCATCCACACAACTCATCTCAACTATGACCACCTGAATACTTATCAAGTCCTTACAAAGCACTCCGTAGCATGAACAGACTAGAGTACCGTTCCCTTGGTCTGCCTCCGGTTCTTAACATCCAAGTTCTCCACCAACAGCACCCAAATGAAACACAAAGACATGATGCCTGTCCCCGCAGCCAACATTCTCGTCTGAGCATAGCCATACGCATCCTGGATCGCCACACGCGCCGCCGAGCCCATTGGATACGACAGTTGTGTCACCAAGTCCGAGTAGATAGTGACGGCGTTCGCCTTTTCAGACTCCGGCAGGTACCGAACCAGGGCCGGTAAGAAGGTGTTCGTCCAGATTGCACCCGAGATCGCGGCACCGATGGCGCCGCCGACCGTGCCGAAGACAAAGACCATGGAGATGGTCGGAGCCACATACTGATGCTCGACGGCGGCCAAGCAGCCGATCTGGCAGACGAGGATGAAGACGGCACCACCCATCGAGATGAAGATCTCGCACATGATGAGGTAGCCGACGCTGAAGCCCGGCCTTCGGAAGTAAATCATGAGGCCTTGGGCGAATATGTAGAGGGGGATAGCTGGGTAGAAAGTCCACTTGAATTTTCCTGCTCGCAGTGATGATCGTTAACGGAATTGTTCCCCACGTGTGCAGTGACTTATATTAGGGATAGGAAGGTATAGTTAACTCACCAGTGCGGCGGATGAAATATCCGACAATAAACAGCTCTATGCCTGACACAACCTGGAAGGTATTGTTGATGTAACCTGCTTGTGCCACAGTTACCCCATTAACAACCTGCAGGAAGGATGTGAAGTAACTGTTCCAGCAGTAGTAGGCCATCTGGTATGTCGTGTTGATGGCACAGACGGCGAGAAGCGTGCGGTTCTGGAGATGCCTGGCTGCGAGGAACGGAACAGGGGCCAGCCAAATCTCCCATACGGCGAATACGGCGATCAAAACGAGACCCACGACGATCATGGCAATAATATAGCCTGTCGCCCAGCCATTTGGCGCCAGTGCTGCGATCGTGAAGGGGAGGAGGAAAATGACAAGGCCGGCTGCGAAAAGGAAGACGCCGATGACTGTGAGATTTGAGTGATTAGCGACCAAATTGAAAGATGGCACATAGGATTCGCCCATGCTGCGAGGGTAAAAAACAATAAATGCTTCTTAAACCTACCATCAAATTCATGGAACCAGTGCACGATATTCTCAGCAAGGGTCCGCCCGCTCCTGACACGGTCCTTGAGCAAGCCCAACTTCTTGGCCTTGTTCAGGTTGAATTTTAGCAGCAGGTAAACCGGCAGTGTGACGAAAGGCATGATGATGGCAAAAGAACCAAATCCCCACTGCCACGAGACCTTTAGAAGGAAGGCCTCAGCAGCAGCGGGCCCCGCGAACGCCGTGATCATGTACGGGCTGGACGTGAAGGCGAAAGCCAGCGCCCGGTTGCGCAGGTCCGAGGCGTCGATGGCGAGGATCTCGACAGCGTAGATGAGCCCGGAGTAGCCGACCGTGTAGAAGACCTGGGCGGCGCAGTAGGTGTAAAGGCTGTGGGAGTTGGCAGTCAGGATGAGTCCCAGCTCGGAGAAGCCGACCATCAGCAGGAAACCCTCGGCACGGCCCCAGACGTCCATGAGCTTGGCCATGGGGATGTAGACTGCCCCCGCCATGGAGCTGGAGACGACCCTGATGACGGCGAGGAGGGAGTGAGACGCCCATTCTGAGGTTATGTAAGGCGATAGCGAGGTTAGAATGGACAGACGGAAGCCGTTGACGAGGAATATGAACCAAATGCTATTGTCGCAGTGCTCGAGCTTTCTGTTAGAGCATCCATGTCTTCTTCAATCTAGTTGCCGGGCGTGATCATGCGATCACTGTCCCAAAAGAGATGTACTCACCCAATGAATAAGCAAGCCAGAGATGCCTTGTTCCAGGTCAAGGTTGTTGCCTCCATCTCCTGGACACCAATCTGTGCGTTGTCGCTGACCTCGTTGAGGCCAGTGCCATCTACGGCAACTGCTGCTGGGGATGACTCGTCTCCATCCTTGCGGTTGTCAATAGGCGTTTCGACCGCTGGACTGACATCTGGGTTGCCACCACCATAGCCTTTGTCGAGGGACCTTGCCATGTCAGCTTTGCGTGTGCGTTCCAGTGGCAGGAGTTTCTGTGATTTGGACACAACTTTGAACCACAACAACAGCAGACGAGAAAGGCAAGTTATTGTATTAGAGGGTCATCACATGGGAAAAAAAGGATCGGAAACGACGCGTGGCGAGGTTCCATCCGTAATGGGAAGGACGGGCACAGTGTACCTAGGTACTGGTTATGGCGATTTCTACAACATGGTGTGATGAATATGAACATATCGAAAACAGATTTTCACAGGGCTTAAGCTCCAAGTATCCAACACAAAAGGCAGGGCGGAAGAATGGCCGGGCCAAGACCAGAGAGAGAAAAAAAATCATGCACGAGGTCCCGCTGCAGCGTCGCTAAGCTCATGATAAGCATCTAGACGCTGATCCAATCCAGGGGTGTCGCCTTCCAGCGTCGCCGTTCAACTGGAGGAGGAAAACATGTTGGTGTAGATGCCCCAGTCACTAGTAGCCTGGGCACCTTGGCGTGCAGAACCTGATTAGATGAGATTGATAAGATTTGCCAATTGTTCACTGTACAAACGCGTAGGCTTTCCTGGGCATTCTCCACCCAATTAATCCGCAGAACGGGAAAGTCCACCATATTTGTCCTTCAAGCCGAGAATGAGCCGACAGCTACCGCTGGCATACTGGTATGCATGGGTATGCGCCGGTGCTCGCCACTATCAAGTTGCTTCGGCTGCAGCTTTTCTTGGCGGACCCGCGTGGCCTGCTGTTCCTGAGTAGCAGCCCGGATCTGGTCCTCCTCCCACTCCTCCCTGGTAATGGCGTACTCGACCTCGCCGTGCTCGATTCCCGGTGCCGGTGTGAAGTCCTTGTACTCGTTGAAGTATTTGCGCACGAACCGCATCCCACAGCTTGCCATCGTCTTGCAGCTGCCCTCGTTGACCGTCATGGTCTCGCCGTAGACTGTGCCAAGGCCGGGCATCGACTCAAAGGCATACCGTAAGAGGCCCAACGTGCCTTCCTTGGCGAAGCCCTGGCCCCAGAACTGTCGTACGACCCGCAGGCCGAACTCGGCGCGCTTTTCTGGGTTCGTTTCGCTTGGACTGAGAACCCACCAGCCGACCAACTCCTTTGGGCTATTATTGTTGTTGGCGGTGTTGTTGCTTCGATTGTTGCGTAGTTGGGCGACCCAGGTCCCGAATCCGGTTGGCTCCGCGGTCTTGAGCAGGGCTTCTCGGCACAGCTCCGCCTCTTTTTCGTCAAAGGGTCGTCCAAAGGCAATGTAGCGCATGACCTCCGGGTCGGTGTCTAGTTCGAGGAGGAACTGCCTATGCTCGGGACTTTTGTTCAGAGGAACTAGCTCCAATCGGGGTGTCAAGATGATTGGCTGCGACATGGTGAAGTGTAAGGTAAGGGCTGTTATGTGACTTTCTCAGGTGCATATAGTATAAGTCATCAACAGTGTCGTAGTCATCTCCAGATAGTAGAAGAATACACGATCGACGTTGACGTGATGGGACCAGCTCTTAAATACCAGAAATACATGCTGTACAGAGAGTAATAACGCACAAGCATACAGTCTTGGAATACAACGTTGAGATGGAGTCGTCGAGGCGATCTGACGGGCTTGGCCATTCTTGGCCGGCATTGAGCACCACCTCTGTAGATACCCCAGGGGCCAATCATGTTGGTACTTTCTGTAATGAAAGACGTGAAACTGCCAAGGAGGACTTTGCCGTGTTCGCAGCTGAGTTCTACGGTGTTGAGTCTTTTGGGGCGGCGATTAAACAGTACAGTCACCACTCAGCGGCTTGCAGTCATATGTAGTTAGAATAGTCAAAATTGAAGCTTAAACTCGTTGATACGCGTAAATGCAAGTATTATGTAACGGTGATCGACAGATATACGCGGTTTGTGCCATGCTAGAACATCAACCAGCAGATATATGTCAATACCCACCACATGTGATCAATTGATGATAGCCCGCGTAATTGCATACATTCGCATGGTACAGCTCGGAGGAAGACCTCGGATTTCCGGGAGTTGCCTAGATCCATGCAGCACGGCGCAGCACGGCACAATGAGGGAAATTTTGGTGTCGCGGCCCCATTATTTTTATGGATGCGACCTCTTGGCTTACAGGAGATCTGATAACAAATGGGTGGCGATGGGGAACTTTTCACACCAGGTCTTGGCCTTCACTACCAATTACCCTATAGCATCTGCGGACTCCTATTTCGGTGTGAAATGTGAGAAACAGAGGAAAAGGAGATGCATTTGCACGCTGCATCGGGGATAAACACAACCCCGTCTCTTGTTCCATTCGCTTGGCTTTTCCCTCCACCATGCCCTTTTGATCGCTTTGCTCCGGTCTCGAATGAGTTGCGTACGTGTACCCGGACACAGCACTCAAAAAAGGTGCGATGAGCGAGAACGAAAAAGTGAATGCATCCACTGCGGCAGCAGTTGGCGAGGAAGCCAACAATGAGACGGCGGTGGCGGTTCCAGTGAGTGATATCTTTAGGTTAACTTGACTTGTTTAAAATGACGGATGAGTGAAAGAAATCGGATCAGATAAGACCCGCTGACATAAATTGTGAGAAGGCGCCCAAGGAGATGAAGAAGAACAAGCAGAAGATACGAGGCATGTTCGCATGGTTCGAGCTGGTGCTGACGGCGGCGTCGCCCACATGGATCGACTACGCCCTACTGGTAGGCGGCTTCTTGTGCGCAGCCGGGGCTGGTGTGCCGTTCCCTCTGATGGGTGTCCTTTTCGGTGAGTTGATAGACGACTTCAACTCGGCAACATGTGCGGCGTCTCAAGATATCGACGCCTTCGCGTACCAAGAGGCCATCAACGAGAAAGTGATACAGACAGCCTGGATCGGTGCCATCGCACTGGTGCTCATCTATGGACACCTTACGTGCTGGAATATGGTCTCGCAGCGCCTGGCACAGCGTCTCCGAGCACAGTACGTGGCTGCTCTGCTACGGCAACCGCCCGGGTTCTTCGATGTTGTTGGCGACGCGGCTTCTGGACGAGTGTCGGGGCGGCTTCAGGGTGATATCACGGCCGTGCAGGCCGGCACGAGCGAGAAGGTTGGCAACATCATCACCACGATCTCCTTCTTCATCACCGTGCTTGTCCTTGCCTTCATGCGCCAGCCCGCACTGGCTGGCATGCTGCTGGCCGCAACACTTCCGGCTTTGTTGCTTTCGGGCCAAATCAACGGGCATTATATTGCAAAGTTGGTGGGTCAGTCCACTGCCGCCTCCTCCGCAGCGGCGTCTATTGCCTCGGAGGCCCTGGAGCACGTCGAGGTCGTGCAGTCTTTTGGTGCAGCGCCTCGACTCGTCGCCTCCTTTGCCGGCCACATGGCGCGGGCCCGTGATGCCGCTGTGTCCAAGACCGCGTTTACAGCCGTGCAAACGGGCTCGCTGTATTTTGTCTCGTACTGTGCCAACGCGCTGGCCTTTTGGCAGGGCAGCATCCTGATCGCCGCCGTCTTCGAGGGATCCTCTTCCAATAACGCCAGTGTGGGCTCCATCTACTCCATCGTCTTCCTTCTCGTTGACGCTTGTGTGATGCTCGGCGGCATCGCCCCATCCATGCCCTTCCTGAGCGCCGCGGTTGCTGCTTATGCCCGTCTCAAGGAGGACATGGACGCTCCCTCGACTATTGACGCCACTCTATCTTCAGGAAAGACCCTCGAACCGTCACCCTCGTCCCGGGGAAGGACTATTGCCCTCCGCAATGTCTCCTTCGAATACGCCTCCCGCCCCGGCCAGCCAGCCCTGTCCGACGTCGACCTCGAGCTGGAGCGTGGCACATATACGGCCGTCGTTGGATTGTCAGGCAGCGGAAAATCCACCCTCGCCTCGCTCCTCGCGCGTCTACACGATCCGACCGAGGGCACTGTCGAGCTCGACGGCCATGACATGCGCGAGCTTAACGTTCGTTCACTGAGGAGCACGCTCGGTGTTGTCCACCAGGACTGCCAACTTCTTGACAGGTCCATACTCGAGAACATTGCCCTGGGACTAGTCAACAGCCCTAGACCTCAACATCAGTCTCTGAGGCCATTCCTCGTGCACACCCATCTCGATCGCCTTGCCAAGGCTGCCTCCGAATCCAGATTATCAGGCAATATGGACCTGGACGCTGCTGTCAGCGCCAACAACCTGAGCCCCGAGCTGGCCGAAATCGCCCGCTTAGTCCGCGACGCCGCAGAGCAAGCCGACGCAGCAGACTTCGTGTCCCGACTGGACCAAGGCTACGGTACGCCCGCAGGGATAGGCGGTGCATCACTGAGCGGCGGCCAGCGACAGCGCATCGCCCTCGCTCGCGCTCTGATACGTGACCCGGACGTTCTCCTGCTGGACGAGGCCACGGCGTCGCTCGACTCGGCCAGCGAGAAGCGGATCATGGACCGCCTGGATTCCACGTACCAGGCCACACCGCTGGACCAACGGCGCACCGTCATCGCAATTGCGCATCGTCTCAGCACCATTCGCAATGCCGACCGCATTGTGGTCATGCAAGCTGGCCGCGTTATCGAGCAGGGGACTTACGACGACCTCATGGCTAGGGGGCCAGAGCCAAGCGAGTTTGCTCGTATGGTCAAGCTGCAGACTGGAAATGGGGACACTGGTGGTGCTGAATCTGTTGAAAATGAAGAGGAGCACAACGAGAAAAAGCCCTATGCCTCATCCAAGGCCACCACCAGCCAGGAGGACCTCGGGTCGGAATCTTCTCCGTCTTCTCCCTTACCAGTGGACGCACCAGGTCAACTATCGACGGCACAAAATAAAGACGATGAACAGGCAGCTCAACGAGGAACTCCCGTGGTCAAGGGTCTATTCTATCTGATCCGGCCCAATCTCGGCTGGTTTGTTCTGGCCCTCATCGCCGCCTTCATCGTCGGCTCAACCTTCTCAGCCCAGGGTGTAATCTTCGGCTTCACCGTCGGTGAGCTCAACCCATGTGCCGCTGGCGCCACGGGAGACTCCCTCCGCTCCGTTGGTAAGTTGTTTGGAGGCCTCTTCTTCATGCTCGCCTGCGTAGAGCTTCTCGCCAACTTCTTTGCCTGGTGGGGCTTTGGTATCGTGGCGGAGCGCCTGCTCTACCACCTACGCGTGCTTGTCCTGCGCGCTCTGCTGGACAAGGACATCCTTACCTTCCACCAGGCCCCCGGACAGAGTCCCTCGGGCCTGCTGAGTATCATTACGGCCGATGCCGCGGCGGTGGGCGCCTTCTCGGGCTCGACGTTCGGCACCGTTCTCGGCGTGCTCGTCAACATCGTCGTCGCCGTCGTGCTCTCGCTCTGCTTCGCGTGGAAGATCGCCCTCGTCTGCATGGTCACCGTCCCCATCTTGCTGGGGAGTGGGTTCATGCAGCTGCGCATGCTGGTTCGCTACGAGGAGCGCCACCGGGGCGCCTTTGCGACGGCCACCACGCTCGCCACAGAGGCTATCCAGTCCATCCGGACCGTCGCCGTCCTCTCGCTGGAGCGCGAGTACATGGACGAGTATCAGCGGCTCGTGCGCGGCCCGAAGAAGCAGGCCGTCCGCAACGCTGTCTCGACTAACATCTGGCTCGCCCTGAGTTACTCTTGTGGCATATTCGTCAATGCCCTCGCGTACTGGTGGGGCTCGCAGCTTATTATGAAGGGCGAATATACCCAGACTGACTTCTTGATCATCCTCGTTGCCATGCTCACGAGCGCCCAGCTGTGGAGCAGCATGTTTGCCCTGGCGCCGGAGTTCTCCCGCGCAAGACTGGCGCTGGGGAGAGTCATGAACGCCATCGACAAAGAGGCCATCGTGGACGTGTCCAAAAGGCACGGCCGCAGCCACGAAAAGGATGTGGAGGAAGCTGCCGGGGATTCAAAAGCCATTGCTCCTCCACAGCCCATCGGCGGAGAAGGAGGCAACGGCGCAAGCGTCACATTCACCAACGTGTCCTTCGCCTACCCCTCCCGCCCAGAAAAGACAATTCTCGACAACATCTCCTTCACCCTCCCGCCCAACAAGTTCTGCGGCCTAGTCGGGCCCTCAGGCGCAGGCAAGTCCACCATAATGAGCCTCGCTCAGCGGCTCTATCACCCGACATCCGGCACCATCGCCATCGACGGCGCCGACATCTCCGCCCACGCGGACCCCAACACCTTCCGCTCGTCTATCGCGCTCGTGCCGCAGGTCCCCGCCCTCTTCGACGGCACGATCCGCTTCAACGTTGCCCTGGGCGCCAGCCCGGGCTCGCCGACCCCTTCGGACGCCGAGATCGAGGCTGCGTGCCGCACGGCTAATATCCATGACGACATCGTCGGTTTCCCTGACGGTTACGACACCGAAGTCGGCAGCAGTGGAGGTGGTGCTGGGGCGAGACTGTCGGGCGGCCAGCGCCAGCGCATTGCCATCGCACGTGCGCTGGTCCGCCGCCCGCGGCTTTTGCTCCTCGACGAGAGTACATCAGCCCTGGACGCGCAGAGCGAGGCCGTGCTGCAGGAGGGGCTCGACAGGGCCGCGCAGGGAACCACGGTGCTGGCTATCACACACCGGCTGCGGACGGTACAGAAGGCCGATGTGATCCTTGTTATTGAGGGTGGCCGTATCGTGGATCAGGGCACGCATGCTGAATTGATGGAGAGGAGGGAGAGTTACCGCGTGAATGCTATGCAGCAGATGTTGCAGTGAGTTCATAGAGGGGAAAGAGAGTCGCATGATCAGTTCTTGGAATTTATGTTTGAAGTATATAGACGTTGAGATCTTGTTTGAGAGTGCCAAGGAAGGTTTGAGAGTCACGGGTAATGCCTAATATGAGACGCAACGTGCAAGCCCATGGCTCTGGGGGCATTTTGCCCAGATAATTGTATATAACGGCACAAATAGTATATAAGAGCGACTTTAATCTAGTCAATGGCCTAGGCAAGCTCCAGCCGTAACGCGTCATACTGCAAGTAGGTGCTCTCAGGCAGAACGGCATCCTCAGGCGCTGTGGCACGCTCAGGGAGGGAGAGGACAATCGTGTTCAAGCCTGCCTTAAGTGTGCTGGCATCGAAGGTCCATTTATTGCCCGTGACATAGCATGAATCAGACGACCGGGCACCACACGAACTGCTTTGCTTGGATCTTTTTTTTAAAAAAATATTAGTCTCGTGTTCACCCTGACGGAATGACTATATGTGTGTTGCACTTACGAGATAGTCCAGACAGGAAGAGCCTTGCCGTTGAAAACCACAGTGTATGGCAGGTTGCCAAAGGGCTTACTATCGCTATCGGTGTTACCAGCAGACGTCTTCACACCGGCCAGCTGGATGGTAAAGGTCGCCTTTGTCTTCCCCGCCAAGGCTTCAGCAGTCGCGTCGAAGGTCACAGTCCAGTTATTGACGTTGGTGTAATACGGTTCAGGCCGGATCGTGTTGCCCTTGCCGCCAAAGACGCTCCAGTGCATGTAGTTGAAGTCGGTGGCGATGTCGCTCTTGCCCACGTGGAAATTGACGCCGTCAGGGAAGTCCTTCGGGAAGTCGTGCACCGCCCAGTACAGGCGGTACTGGTTCGGCGCGTTGCTGCGCGTCGTGTCCCTCGCCTTGCCGTGGCGAAATTCGCCGCAGCTCCGGTCCGGCGTGCCGATACGCCAAAGCTCTGTGCCGGCGGACTCGGGGACCCAGGTTGCGGATGTTGTCGTGGTGGCCCCTGCCTTCACGACTACGCCGTCCTGTGTGTACTGTCCGAAGATTCCGTCGCCGTAGACTGTCAGGCGGTATGTGCCAGCCTTCACGCGGGGAATAGTGATGGCGCCGTTAGAGCCGACATAGCCCCAATATTGGTATGATTTCGTGTCAAAGTTGTTGTCTTGGAAATTGAGGCCATTACTAGCAAGGACGGCGATAGGGTAAGAGATACCAGCCGGAAGTTTTATTTGACCCGTCCAAGTGCCGCGGCCAGATGTTTGTACATAACCCGGAACGTATTGAGCGATCGAATCATAGAACTGCGCGTTCCAAGATGGGTCTGCAAACTTTCCTGCATCGGCACGCAGGGTCTGGATCGGGGTGCCCTTCGCAGCTTTATTGAAATAGTAGTATGACTGTCACCTGGCGTTAGTCTTCAAAGCGAAGAATGGGATTGTCTGCCTTACTGGACCAAAAGTGCGATCAAATCCGCCTGCAAGATCAGGGTTTCCGTTCCCGTGGTGATTAGAGACTAGAGAGTCAGTACTTATAGGGCTTGAAAGTTCTCGGAACGAGCTAGACTGTCACGTACCGACATAATTGTACACGATGCCGTCAACGGTCAAATCAGACCACTTCGGGCCATTGTAGAAGGTGTCCTTGGTGTTCATCACGAGCCAGGCTCCATAAACGCTCCCATCCTTTGTGCCTGTGCCGTCTGCAAACATGCCGTGGTGGGTATGGTTCTCCCACTACATTGTATTAATCACCTGTTACGAAACCTGAAATGATGGGCCCTGGAATTCTCCGAAACCTACTAGTATGGCTAGGGGTTCTCAGGGGAAGACTGGTACTTACAGACTCCGAGAACATGTACTTAGAGAAGTAGTCTGACATTTGCTTGCGGTAAACCTCATTCACACCACTGCCTGGGACATAATAGGTTGTGTCCTGTACGGTCTCGCGGGTGCCAGTGGGTATAACAGACCACATGTCGTTGCTAGACGAGAGCTGATTCCAGATGGTCGAAGTGGGGCGGAAGAGGAAGCGCATCTCGCCAAGCGCACCGCCGTTAGGGTATGCAGCGCGGCCAAATGTGTGAAGACCAGTCTCGCCATCGCGGAGGAAGAAGTACGACTCCATGACGTGTTTGTCGGCAAAGTTACTGCCCAACTTTACGCCAGCCCAGGCAGTCCCGGTGCTGTCGGTTCCCTTGTATAAGGTTCCTGTCCCCGAGCTCCAGTATCCGCCATCGCAGTGGCAGTCGAGGTACAGCCTTCCGCCAGAGCCGAGCAGGTCCTGGCCGTCGAGGGTGATGCCGCTTACGGTGCCCGCACTTTTTGAGACTACAATGGAGAGTCTGCCATTGGAAATGTTGATAGTGCTCGACGATTCGGAGGTAGTGATGGCAGCAAAGGCAGCTTGGGCCCACAGGGCAAGGCCTAAGAAGGTGGAAGAACCGACCATGCTGACGGAGGGGGCCGAGGTAGACGACAGTCTGATGATCCTGGCAATTGAATGCAGTACGAGGAGACATGAGTCGGAGATTTATGGACATTTCGAAATCCGCGATATTCCAGACTCAGTGGCACAGGAGGACATTATTCCGAGGGTGGAGGGAAGCTTCGCGCGAGAAGGGACCGAGGTGCAAGGCAGTGCCAAGTATACAATCTGGGTCTCTTGATTGACTTAGCCACGAGAAGGAGCGGAAGCCAAGGTCTTGGGAAGAGACGATGCAAGCATCACAATTAGTTTTGTCAATTAATCAACACTTTTTCTTCGGTCCCAATAACTCTATGTTCCAATTCCGAGCGATTGTGCTTTTGACCCTTTTTGTCCAGGTACGCAGGCTTTATAGCTTCTGACATTGAAACGGTACAGTGAGGTGGGGCTGGGTCCGTAATCAATAGGGTGTCGAGCGGATGAAGCCCTCCGTGATCAATATTAGTCTAGTAAAGCATGCACCACAGACAAATAATCTAGCGCCCGCAATGCCCAAGCATACCACACTTCAATCACGACTACACAGGATCCTACAGCTAGAATAGCCTAGAAACCTTCTACCTCTCCAGCCTTTACCTCGTCACCCCATTTTTCTTGTCTCACTAGAAGAGTACCAGACGGATCTTAAGCAACCTGCGAAAGCGCGATTCTGGATGCATACTCCGGGACCAATGATTACGGAAACACCAAACAATTTGTAGCGCTGCGCTTTGAACAGACCCAACTCATCAGGGGTCCATCCTGACCCGCCCGCATTCGGAACTCGCAGCAGCCTGTACAGCGCAGCTGAAAGTCAAAAAGGCCTCATTGACGATCCGTCACGATTCCAATGTCATTGTATATAATTCGTGACTAAGCATCTCTGGAACATCGAGAGTATCAGACACATGGAAGAGATCCATTGGAGACATCTGGAGTCTTCTGGTGTTGACATTGAGGCTGGTTCAGGTGCCTAAGGTTGGCATTCTGCCAGGCCGACTTCACACTCTGAGGCTGCCGACATCGTGGCTATTTGTCCGACAGATAATTCAAGCAGGCGAGGGGCTTCGCTGTCTTTTTGAGAAAATAGGTGTCGGTAGGTCGTTCGGATCGGGGTTTGAGGAAGAATTTGCGGCTATTCGGGAGGATAAACAATCGCTGGTATGATTGAGCAGTCACACCGATTTACCTAATTCTTTATGTGGCCGTGAAATTATAATAGGCGACCCAGAGCACTTCGCCATCCTCAAGCAGACGTTGCCACACAGTACCGCGCTTTGTATCCGATCAAACGCCTCTCACGGGCAGGCTGGTGGCCGATAATACTTCATGGTACGTCACAACTCTATAGCTAGGTCTTTAAAACACTACCTTGTCAGCTGAAAAAAAAAAAAAAAAAGGCTCCGTGTGGAGTCTTGATCATAGTCAATGCCAGACATCTTCAAGAAATCAAAGTGATCTGTGCTGTCCGGTAGATTGATGGGTGGATCGGTAGCCACAGCTCATTCATCAGTTTTGAAAGGTGGAGAGGAAAAATGAAAGGCAGACAGGGAAATGCACGAAATGGTTCCATACTACATTTTCCTCGCCCCCAGCCCCTTTTCTCCTCAGAAGGGGGCCTGGGTCAGTCTACAGTACACATTTCTCTTCATCCACGACAAAGGGAACCAAGCGCGATTCCAACTAAACCTCAAGCCTTTTTCTGTCATCCAATGTCCACTTACTCGCCTGCCCAAGTAAGATCAAAATCTGTTGACTCGGAAGGCCTGTGGCAGTGGCAAACCGGTGAGCGGATCGTACTACAGAGGCCGTGAGCTAACAGACATGAGCACTTCTATCTCGTCGAAGAGGCTTTGGTACTGAGCAAGGTTCTCGACGCAGCGCTCATTTGGATGCCATCGATCCATACCCCGATATGGCGAAGGGACGCCCTGGAGGTCCACGCCGGGGATGTTGTTCTCCTTCTGCTTGCGGGACCAGTACTCATGGAATCCGTTCAATCTCGCACCAAGTTCTTGGTAATCGTAAGTACCGAAACCCCTTTCCTCAGCGAACATGTTGACCATCTTGACGTGTTCCGGGTGGATGCGCTCGCCGAACATGTGCACGAGGATGACGGAGCCGAAATGGGGACCGAGCTCCAAGGTGATGCCCAACGTGGTGACGCCGGGTATGCTCCGGCTCTCGGCGTCGTGGCTGTCCACACCGATATCCCTTAGTAAGGTATGTAGGTGGCCCAGCTCCGGGTTGGCGACGAGGGCTTTGTTCATCTCGGAGTAGCGGCCGTTGGAATCCTTGGCCCATAAATCCTTGGAGTTGTCCACGACCCGGCAGAGCCACGGAAGCCCCAACATGAAGGCGAGCATGGACGGCCACTGTGACTTCTCTGGGTATGGCTCCGCGTTTGGCACGATGACTGCCTCGTAGATGGCTGCGTCGCTGTTTGGATCCTTGTCGGGATGAAAGCGAATGCGGTCACCGACGCAATTCATCTTTATGCCGGGAAGTGACTTGAAAGGACAACGAGGAACATTGACCACACATGGCGACCTCTTGTCACCGTACGTTAGGAGTGCAATGGTGGACCACAGATCTTGCATTTCTAGATCTTGGAAATGGGCCACTGACTTGACATCGTCGGTTGAGCCGGCTCGGACTGGCATATTGGAGACCATAAGCAGTGGTCCCCAATACGTCGCCAAGTGGCCCGGGGGACCCAAGCCGAGCAGGCTCTTGTTGATGGAAGAGGCACTCTCGCCTCTGCTTGGTTGGTGTCGGAGGATGCCTGTGAGCCAGCTCTGGGGATCACGCGTTGTGCAGGACCTAATAAACATCGTTGTAACATCTCGGGTCAAGCCGTCGGTGGGCAGGCCCTCGTACAGATGTGGAACGGAAATGGTAGTTCGGTCTTCGCTCATCAGTATCCATGTCCACTCCGGCTTCTCCTTGTCCTCTGGGAAGAAAATGCCGCGTATGTGTAACGGAGACGGTCGATTGTTCGTCGTGAAGGAGTTGAACGACTTGCAGAAGACCTTACGGGTCGGTCGATCAATCTTCTGGCATTCTCTAGAGCTACTATGCATTAATGAACTGGTAACGTTGCGGAAGTTCAAGAGATCGATTCAGAAAGAGGCGGGCGAGTCTTAGAGAAGAGATATGCCTACCAGTAACGAGCTGCCTTACAGGCCGAGCACTGGAAGCATCCTGGTTGTGGGCAAATGGTGCAGAGATGATCGCTGGCGACTTTGGCAGTGGGGATTTCCGGAACTCCAATGCTAATTGATTTGACAGGGTCCCTGCCTGAGGCGTCATTCGTTTCCCTAATGATGAGGAAGACGGATAAATTGGCTTCCATTTTGGTCTTTCGGTGGACGAGCAAAGTCTGGGTTTTAGAAATGCCATTTGGGTGTACGCGAAGATGTGCTTTTATATAATCTATGATTGGAACCTACGCCTTGACACGTGTATGCTGTTCGAGCTGTCAAATCCGTTTGGGATCCTTAACCAAGCGCACTACCGCTGCGTGAGAACAGATGACGGGGACCTGCATTGCTCAACCAAAATCGATATACGCGCATTGCCAACCTTTCAGACGTTGGTGACGACAAGATCCACTCACTGCATGCAGCGAGCCGACAGCGAACCTCATGTGTATCAGTAAGTCTCATGGCACAAAAAGGACCTGCAGCATTTGAGACAGGCGCTTTTCGGCGTTGGAAGTTTCTGTCGACAGCGCAGTGTCGGTGATGCACGCAATGGTCTTTAGGAGGAACACCGCGTATAATGAGAAAGAGAACACTGCTTCAAACTCAGCTTTCTGGTCAGCAGTCCATTTAGTGTTGAGATTCTGTCTATATTGGGCCTACGAAACCGCTCAATTCTCACTGGTGGTTTCCTTCACGTGTTGGCATCACTCTCGAGGCCTTCACATAGGTACAGTCGCGCGCTGGTTCTGCCACCGAAGCTAGTGCCGCCGGAAGGTGGTTGTCTGACAACGCCTCCCGTCCTTGTATCTGGATCATGTTGTCTCAATGAAGGACAGGAAAAAAACAGGCCGGAGCAGGCTTTTCACTAGGTCGAAATGAGAGATGGGGCTCAAGCATCGTCGGTTTAAAGAATGCAGACTTGTCCATCACCATTTTCTCCTATGGGAAAGACATTCTTGGTTATTACAGTACCTGCACAATTTCGAAATTTAAAAAACTACAGTATTCAACATTTCAATCATCGAGCTTCTTGAGGTGAGAGGTCACTGCGTTACGGGCTCAGAAAGGGGGCCATCCTGATCAACCTGTAGACAGTCAGCCATGAACTGGACCATGATGAGTCCTATGCATCAGTGTGCACCACATTGCGAACAGTCTCACTCTTCCTGTCCTCCGATAGCGAACAATTGGGTACATTAGGTTCTTTCCACTGCGCTTGTTGGCTGGAGTCTTGCTGTATTGCTCGAGCCGCGCCACGTTCCCCTTGATTCTCAGTCAGCTGGACATGCGGTATTACCTGGATGGTGTGCATTCCTGAACCTCGTTTCCTCCCCCTTCAAGACCCAATCTTCTTGTGTTTCATCCAAGCTGCTCTGAGTTGCTTTCGCTAAGTGAATGACGCTCGATGCCGCTGCCATTCTCGTACTGTAGTCACATGGGTGCGCAGGCTGCCATGAAACACAACTTAAAGAGCCCTTGGTGTACATCATTATATCACTGCTTCCCGACTGGACTTTGTCACAAGTAAAACACACACGTATCCCAGAAGCCCTGAAACCCACCAACAGGTGCAGTTGTTGGTTACGCGAGTGTCCCAATGTATTCTTAAGTTTGGAAGTGGCGCCCGGGTCACTCGCTTGCACCCCGCACCGCGCAGATGCGCAAATCAGATTGACAAGTTGGTTGCACGTAGCACCCAACCACTTGTGACTATGCCAGTGGAATGCAAGCCGCAATCGTTGACGATGGCTACTCGGAATTTGTCGGCGTTGCCCAGCTTGGTCGCACAAGCATCCGCAAGGGCCAGTGGCAGGCACTTCCGCGCACATATACGCGTGTCTGCCCTGTCCTCTCAAGCCGGAACCACGCCCATAACTGCCCGCCAGCCAAGCCTCCTCGCCCCTGCCAAAAGAAATACAATGGCCACGACATCTTCCCTTGCCACTGCTGCGAAGGTGGCGATGAACGCAACACAGAGCCCCTCTGGAACGTGTGTCTCCCGGCAAGTGCTGCCTGTGGCCACTCAGTGAAGTGTGGTGTGCTGACACGAGAATGCCCTCGAGCAGATATACGACAGCATTTGCCTTGTTCGAGGCTCTCTGGGATGTCAGTTGCCGCCAACTTCTACTCAGACTCTGATCTTACGCTCACCTGAACCGATACTGTAGGCTGGTATCTCAAGATGCTTTGTCAATGTCGGGTCTGATCACCCATCAATCATCGAAGCCATTGTCCGCGGCAAACGAGAACGGCCCAAGTCTTGGCCCAAGTTCATTACCTGCCCGTCCGAAATCACCGCCATCTCCATGGCCGACGGCTACGCTCGCGTGACAGGCAAACCTCAGGCGGTTATCGTCCACGTAGATGTGGGCACGCAGGCACTTGGGCAGGGCGTCCACAATGCCAGCGTCGGCCGCGTCCCCGTCTTCATCTTTGCTGGCCTGTGCCCTTATACGGAGTCTGGAGAGCTCACTGGCTCTAGAACCGAGTATATGCACTGGCTGCAGGATCCTCCGGACCAGAAAGCCATTGTGAGACAGTACTGTAGGTACACCGGTGAGGTTCGCACTGGACTGAATGTGAAGCAAACCGTCGGACGCGCGCTTCAATTTGCCAGTAGCACGCCAAAGGGTCCAGTCTACGTCGCCGCGGCAAGAGAGGTTTTGGCTGAGGAAGTCCGTCCATATAAATTAGCACAAGACCAGTGGATGCCTATAGGCCCGAGTGCTCTTCCGAGCGATGCTGTTCGAGAAGTTTGCACTGCTCTGGTGCAGGCCGCACGGCCAGTTATCATCACAGGCTACTCCGGCCGCGACCGTCGAACCCCCGACCTCCTTGTGGCCCTGGCTGACCTGATTCCTGGTATACGAGTTCATGACACAGGGGGCAGTGATATGTGCTTCCCAGCCTCTCACATCGCCTCCGAAGGCTTCAGCCTCAGCCAGCACGAAATCACAAAGGACGCTGACGTGCTGTTTCTGCTCGACTGCGACGTTCCTTGGATCCCTTCCATGAATGCGCCTGCCGAGGATACTAGAATCTACCATGTCGACTGTGATCCTCTCAATCAGCAGATACCCGTGTCATTCTTCCCAGCCCACGGGCGTTGGAAGGCGGATAGCTTTACCGCGCTCACACAGCTGGTCGATTACATCAGGTCCGACGCCACGCTGACCGCGGCACTTCGAGACCCCAAGTATTCCTCACGGCGTGAAGCCCGCGCCGAGGCCCATAAGGCGCGCCTGGCCCATATAGCGGCGCAACCAAAGCTGGATGCCGGCGAGTTGCTGAATGCGCACAATGTAAGTAGCATCCTGAAGTCATCGCTCCCAGACTCGACGACCTTCGTGGTCGAGGCCGTCACCGCCTCCATCATACTCTACGATTATCTGCAGCCGAGCAGGCCGGGGAGCTGGATCAACTGCGGCGGGACCGGAATAGGGTGGAGCAACGGCGCAGCCCTGGGCGTCCAGATGGCACTGGCAGACCTAGCGGGCGAGAGCAGCAGTCGGCCCAGTCTCGTGTGCCATGTGGTTGGAGACGGAAGCTTCATGTGCGCGGCGCCATCGAGTGCGCTGTGGGTGGCCAGCAAGTATGAGATCCCGGTTCTGACGGTCGTTCTTAATAACGGTGGTAAGTCGACCCCTTCCAAGAAAGAAGACTTTCCTTCATTCCACCCTTCGGCCTCTTGTGCTTAGATGCAACCTTACTGACGTCGGCTTCTCAGGTTGGAAGGCGCCTCGGTACTCCACACGTCGTGTCTATCCCGAAGGTCTCAACGTTACTGCTTCGGACGACGAGATCAACGTATCGTTCCGTCCGACGCCGAACTATGCTGCCTTGGCCGAGGCGGCCGCGGGATCGGAGGTGGGATGGGAGAACAATCCGACGAGCGAACCTACGGGTTGGGTCAAGGGTGTGAGGGCCAGGACGGTTGGAGATCTGAGAGAGGCGCTTCGGGTCGCTGTGTCGAGGGTGGTCACAAGCGGCAAAGGTATGCTGGTAGAGGTCCTGATGTGAGCTCTTGCACGCTGTAGGGTTGTTGCTTGTCACAAAGAGACGGCCTGATTCACGGTGTGGCTGGTTGATCTTGCTTTCATGGTGACTTAAGTATGAACGGATTGCATACACCTTGGGATGTATACGGATCAAGAAGTAAACCACTCATGCACAGATAGTATCGTGGAGGCAATGTTTCACTTCAAACTTCTCAACATTGAGCAGGTTCAAGGATTTGATACAAATACATAAGACCTCAACCGTCTCAGGTCCTCAAGTCGGTGAGCTCTCCGTATCCCCAGCCCCTCAAAGAGTGAACTTGCAGGTGAATTTATCAATCACTACCATCTACCTTCTTGATCATCTGCTAGCTTCAATCCCCTCCATACAGTTCTCCTAGGTCATCATCGAACTCCACTTCCTATTTGACAGATCACAATTCAAGATCCTGCAACTTGAACACTGCATAAATGAAATGTTGTGACACTCTTGCGTAGCTTAGTATTTTGTAATGAGACATGTGCCTGTGGTGCACACGTGCAAACGTGAGCAGAGTGCGCACTGCACGCGGTTACCGACCGAGATCAAGTCTCACAATGTCGAAAGGTAGAGTCCAATGCGCATTGTCCGGAGAAGCGAAGGCGCTGCATAAAATGTAGATCCTTCGCTTTCCTCGTCTGCAGTGTCTAGGGGTAACTTGCATACCGATCTGCAAACACCGTCTCACAACACTTTAATGCCTACTTTTCCGAACATAAGACGGTTGTACCAAATTTGTCTCGAAGTCGAGTTCAGATCCTCCGTCGGCCAAATTAATTACACCCGTGTTCCTAAAATCCGCGGCTGCGTGCATCAAATTATCCTATCATCAAGTTGTTCGTAATCTCAGACATGCGGTGTTACCAGGAGCTGGAAGTTCGCGCGGGGAATGAGTTTCATGGTAACAGACTGGCAGCCGTGGGCAGATTGGGCAGAAGGGGATGGTATTGCTCAAGTGGACAGTGGCGAGCTGGGAAGAAAGAACCTCTCAACTCAGACTGGCTTTTAAGCAACCGCGTTTATAAAACTGACTGTGTTGCTTTCTTGCATTTCGGTTCCAGCAGATTCATCCATCCATTTCCGCTTGCGCCTCCCGCTACATCACACCTGTCTCAGCCATATTCCCCTTTTTACAAATTCAGGAAAATCATGGCGGACCAGAAGACCCCTACGAGACTGGTGATATGTGTTGATGGGACGTCCTGTAGTCCAGATGGCCCTCACGACAACAAATCCAGCAACATTACGAACATGTATCGGATTTGTGCAAGTGTCAAGAGAGGACCATGCACCGATCGAAATGGCAACAGGTATGAGTTTATCAATCTTCGGGAATGTGTCCATCTCTAGCTTTTCTATCTGCACTTTCTGCCTCATGCTCTCCGAGTCAATACCCGCCCACACTTACAGGAAACCACATCATCCCATTCATGAAAACCCGAGATTGACTCAGAATACACTGACGTTGGACTGTTTGCCTCAGCTTCTTCCAGCAGAAAAGGTACATGAATGGGAATGCATCTGGAAATGGAATTGCCACAAAATGGAATGCAGCGTTTGGAACAGAGTGTCTGGCCCAAATCCGCGAAGTCTACCGGCAGTGTTGCCTTCTGGACGGGCCCAAGGACGAGGTATGGCTTTATGGTTTCAGCAGAGGTGCCTACGTTGTTAGAGCCGTTGCCGGCCTACTCCATCACATAAGGGCTCTCAACTCGGCCAAAAACGAAGCGAAATTTGAGAAAGAATACGAGGCCGCTTTGAGTGTATACAAGACGAGGATCAAGGAAAAAACACTCGGTGATGGCGAGGTAAGTCCAAGGCCGAAGCTTAGCCGTGCACGTCGCTGCTCAGGCGGGGATGAGATTCCCATTTTTCTCAAATGATTGTTTTACTAATTGACAATCTCGAAATAGGTTCATCGATTCCTGACATTCAGTACCGGGAAGGCCCCTACGATCAAGTTCATCGGAGCTTTCGATACAGTCAAAGCTGTAGATGACGACTCCCTGCATGATCTCTCTTTTAACAGCTCGATCAGCCACCTTCGACATGCTATAGCCTTGAATGAGAATAGGAAACGCTTCGCACCTGAGCATGTCAGTCCTAATCTCAACAAGCTATCGAATGAAACGCAGACTGCTACATGTCTAGAGGCTTGGTTTCTCGGCGCCCATATCGATATGGGAGGCTCCTCCGCCAAGGACGGATTATCTCTCTATCCCTTACAATGGATGCTGATTGAGAGCAGCGAACTCGGCCTCGGTTTGGAATTTGATGGTACATACGGCGGTCGCGCGCCACTCGACAACCCTCTTCATTCCGTAGGCATTCAGAACTCAAACGAAGATACACAGTCCCCCGTACATGTGATCACCACAGAGAACAAGGTTGTTATCAAGATGCATGATATCCGCAAGATGCACGCACCGAAGGGACCACACGGATCGAAATATCAGGTCTGCATTAACTTGAAAAAATGGGGGCTTTGGGAAAGAGAGCCTCGGAAACCTTTCAGCAGGGTGGGTGAAGACGGTCAGTTGAAAGGCTACTGTCCATCTGGTATGCTCATATCCCCTCCGGTCTGTGATGCGTGTCAAGTGACTTTCGAGCTTCTCGGCCAAACCAGCTAATACCCAAGGTCAGCATGTCAAGGAACGATCATCCACCCTTCCGCCTTCCTTCTCCTTGACGGGAACAACAACCTCTTCAAATTTGACAAGCAGTCCGCCAAGATGCAGTCCGGTCTTTCGATGTTGAGATCTAAGATGATGGGCGTTCTTGAAGACGGAGCACCAAACCGGGGTTTCTGGAACTCGGACCCACTTGAAGATGACGACTCTGAGCTCATGGGACCAATTCGAATTCTTGTCTGTGGCAACTGTGGCATCGGGAAGTCGACTCTGATCAATACGATTTTTGGAGTCTCAGGAGATGATGAGGTGACGAAGTCCTCAAGGAGGGAAAGAGGTATACACGATGTCAACGAGGAAATCACATTCCCCGGTCGACCAGACCTAGTCTACCACGATTCCGGCGGCTTTGAGGCGGGCCGCAGCACTGAAGTCGACGCTATCGAGGACTTCTTAAAGAAGAGGTCTAAAATGGAGAGCATAAATCAACGTGTTCATATGATATGGTATGGCCCTTGTGGACTTAATTGGTTCTCAACCATGACCAGACGAGACTAACTATATAAATCTATGAAGGTTTTGCATGGACATCAACGAAGAACGGCCCGGTCAAGACGCCACCGAGCATTTCTTCCAGGCCGTTTCCCTGCACGCTAAAGACGTCCCCCTCCTGCTGATCGCAACCAAAAAGGACAAGTTCGAGAACGAGATACGCGGGGAATTGATTGACGAGGCAATCGACAAAGGCATCGATGTCAACATGGGCGAAATCAACGAACAAATCGAGGAGCGGGTTGATGAGCGGTTGCACGAACACAGCCAAAGGCTGCAAGATTTGTCTCATGGTCTGGTCTGTGACTCGGCTGCAGTGTCATTTAGTAAGACTGTCCCAGAAGCGTTCTTATAATTACTCCAGCCACGCCTTCACTCAGTCTTGCTAACCTGATACCACAAGAACGTCCGGCATCAATAGAAGAACTATCTCAGAAAATAGCAGACTGCCTCGATGACGACAAGATCAGGCTGCTCTACATCCGCGCACAGGTCACAAGGATTGACATGAAAATCGACTACGCTGTAGCTGAAATGATGAAGGCCTACCGGAAGGTAGTGGCTTGCTCAGCTGTTCTGGCCGGGGTCCCAATAGGACCCCATACCAACAAGTTTTCAAGTGCTATGCACATCCTCCGAAAAATTCCTATGTGCTTTGGTATCCCCTCAGTGGGCTACGACGAATTGATTTTGGTTTGCAGCAAGCATCTCTGGGGCGGTCCTCAAGACGGACTATTCATGATCTTGGCAGAAGCTCTATCGGCGGTAGCTATAGTCTCCACTGCTGTAACGGGGCTGCCAATGGTTCTCGTCTCCGCAGGATGGAACATGGTAGCGGTGGTACCAAGCACTGCTCGACTGTTCTTAAACCTAGGATGCGACACGATTATCGTCCTTGTCCGTGCGTTTAATGAAGCAGTCACCCGAGGCGATGGCCGTCCTCGACAACCACTGAGACAGGACATCGAGAAAGCTGTCCGTGAGTACGCACCTGATACAATCCAGGTCAGCGAAAGGATCAAGGATGCACTACCGTTTGGCTACCTGCACAGACCTTTTCAGTATGGAGCAATCAACTGCAGGGTCAGGACGATCATTGATCACTACAAGACACTCAGGTCACCTGATACTTCAACAATCCTCGCCCCGCAAACTAGTAGCAGGATCTGCCTGGAAGACTCCAGCAACAGGTCAGTGTCCACTCGACAGAGTACGGACAACGATTTTCCTGAAAAAGATGAGGCTTATGGTAAAGAAATTGACCTGACAGACGAAGAAGCAGTCTCTAGGCTGCTCAAGAGGAGGCTGAAGAGAATTGCTCAGGCAGACGGCGAATGATTGCGGACTTGCTTGAAGGACTGAGAGTCAAACACTGCAAGCCTGCTCATCGTCGGATGAGAGAGTCCTGAGGAACAGAAGAGAAGAGGATGACTCTCACGTGGAATTTTCAGGGAATTTCGAATGTCTACATTGTGCTCGACACAAAAGTGTTAAGCCGATCGTTGAGCAGCCCGAATGAGAATTTCTGGCCCGGGGCATTTTGAAAATCGCTTCTCTCAGTTGTCAGCACGGAAAATCAGAACTATTTTCAAAGTGGTCATGGTCAATTGCGGGTCGGAGGCTTTTGAGAGGCAACTAGATGGTCAGTTGCAGGAGCTTGTCGGTGCCCATGGAAAATGCGCGACAGTCTCAGACGTCAGCCAGAGGATCGTTTCTCGGGAGCCGCGACCACGCACGGGGGTATACTGCTGGAGCATCGAGAAGGCGAGGGTTTGATGGCCGACTGCCGTAGTTCCAGTCAGGCAGTCTACCAAGCGGTTTCTTTTTTTTTTTTTTTTCGAGGGAGGAAGCGGGATCTTGGTAGTCACACTGCCAGTGTGAGGTTTCATGAAATCTTAGTGCGCGTCTCTCATCCTATGCATCCCTTCAAATACTATGCTCCCCCGGGATATCCAGCTTTCAGGATAGCTGAATAATGTCGTTCTTGATCCATAGAATATAAAGCTTATACAGTTCCTTAGTATAGCAGTAAAAATGTAAAGGCCTAGTCTTGTGAAAGCACAACACCAAACTACACCAAGAAATTAGACGGTATCGAGACGGGCTCATGATTTGGTCTCAAGCACTACGCGCATATACGTCCATCACCTAGAGGCAGCACCGTGGTGTAGTTGGTCTTGTATTAGGCTGCCTTTTGCGCTGGTAACGCGAAGGGTGTGGGTTTGGATCCTGCCAGTGCTACCTACATAGACTAACTACTTTACTTTATTAAATTTTCACTATTGTTAGTAACATTTACTCTAGAGGTCCTATACTTAGGACCCCCCCCCATATTACCCTAGATAATAAAGCTCTATGGAGTGAAGAGCTAGGTTGTCCTTAAATGAGCGGCTGTACGGTTGAACACCTGGTATGGATGTAAATGAGGAGCTGCTTTGAGCTCAAATCGGGAAGCGCTGTCCGAAACAGGACGTTAACTTGTGTTTGCTCTTTTCACCTAGAGGGAAATGTACAACCTCACTCCGATCACACGAGAGCCAGCTCAAAACCCTCATTATTGCTCTAACTCCTCAAATTCCGAAGGAAATTATTTTGAAAGTGTAGCAGAATTAAAGACGTGATCTGACCGGTCAGAGTTCATTTGAGGTGCGGGGATAAACGCTGCGCTGCAACTCTTGAGCCAATCTATTGTTATGTACTCTTGGAGCCAAGCTCCCAGCTGCAATACCACATCGACTCTGATCCCCAAAGGGGAAAGCTGCGGAGATGTTTTCCATTAATGACTTCTAATGGCAAGATCAACCTTTTGATCATGTAGTACATCATCTGCATGCGTTGAAGGCGGGGCTGGTTTCTCGGGACTTCGGTACAAATAGATTTGAACTCATCTTGACATTGATGTGGGCGTAGAAGCTGAAAATATCGTGACACAGCAACGTACCAAGACTTGTCAAACACCCAGTGTACGCCATCCAGATTCAACCAACCGTTCAAAATGAAGAATCTTGTGTACGCCATCCTATCGGCGTCTCCTCTCTTGGCGAGCCATGGCGCCTTGGTACTTGGCCAGCCGACCATGCTTCCACCGCGGGGCCTGAATTTGACCCAACTCAATGCCGCCGCAAAAAGCGCCATTGGTAGTCTCACCAGGATGCCGGCCTGGACAACGGGTTGGGACTGGGACCAAGGCACTGGGCTCTATGGCATTTGGAAACACTACGAGGCGACCGGAGATGCCCAGTCGCTCGAAGAGCTCGAGACATGGTTCGCCAGGGCGATTCCCCGCGGTGTGACGAAGCATGTCAATAGCATGGCCGCAATCACCGCCCTGGCCGAAATTTACAATGTCACCAGCAACCCGTCCTACCTGCCCGTGCTCGAGGACTGGGCTTTTTGGGCTATGTACAACCTGACCAGGACTCCGGATGGCGGCTGGCAGCACCTCACGACCGAGCCCCATCCTGGTGAGATGTGGATCGATACCCTCATGATGGCGGCTCTGCCTTTGGCCAAGATTGGCGTGTTGACAGACAAGCCCGAGTACAGACAAGAAGCCATCTTCCAGTTTCGAAATCACGTCAAGTGGATATTCGACGCTCCGAATGATTTGTTCTTCCACGCCTACACCTTCAACGACAACAACAACTTTGGTGCTATCCATTGGGCGCGAGGGAATGCCTGGGGGCTGATCGCCGCCGTGGAACTGCCCGAATACTTGGGCCTAGCCGACACAGATCCAGACGCCATCTACTTCCGTGACATAGTGACACGACAGCTGGCGGCTCTGGCTGAGCTGCAGGACCCCTCAGGCCTCTGGCGCACCGTCCTGGACCGGCCCCTCAGCGAGGGCTCGTACTTCGAGACCTCAGCTGCGGCAGGTTTTTTGTTCTCATACTTGAAGGCCCAGCGGCTGGGCCATATTGGGTCAGAGTACCAGTCCTTGGTGCACAAGGGTCTGAAGGCTGTTTTGGGTCAGATAGCACCTGACGGGCTTGTGATGAATGTCAGCGGTGGGACTGGCGTGGGCCAAGATGCGCAGCATTATTACGACAAGCCTAGGCTTCAGACAATGTGGGGTCAGTCGCTGGCCGTTTCCGCGCTGAGTGAGGCCATTCAGCTTTATGGTGGTAGCCAATGTTAGAAGACTGTGTCTTGTTCTGGTCACCCAGATCCGAGTATATACCGGAGATGATCGAATCGCAAGCCTGTGTTAGTCTGAGCAATGGAGGAGATCTTGAGATGTACTTCACTGTTCGTCGTTCTGGTTAGACCACAGGTGGTTGGCCCCTAGACTGGCGAGTTCGGACGAAAGCTCCCCGGCTAAGCTCAATCAGTCTAGGCGGTCAAGTAGCTGCCGAATCTGCCGACTACAACTGGAGCACGCGCCGTGCAATCGCCAAGCTACCCTGAACTGCGCAATGACAGTGGGAAAAGGCGATGCCATCAACTCGGCGCAATTCCCATGCTCAGTGATCTATGCGATGACGACGCATCGTCCAGGATGATCTGCTGGCCGTGCCACGTCCCACCCACGATACATCCATGCCCCGCAATGCTGGAGGCATGCCGTCTTCCTCGGCGCCGCGACGACCTCACTGGTCGTCGCATCTCCGCCAGCTCTCTCGGACGAGCCTGGACAAGATGTCCACCGAGCCACCGCGATCGCCCGATACCGTCTCGAGCACCTCGACCCTGCGCGGAGACCACAGAGAAAGGCATAGAGAAAGGATACATCGAGACCACCCGGATGGCAGCCTAGAGCGCAAGTGCACTGTCACCATAAACGAGTCCTTCGCCCGCGATGAGATCCTCGTCAACCTCGACCTGTTCGGCAGCCACATCAGGCCTGGCTCGCTGGTGTCTATAGATATACTCAAGCCTGAGTTCTCCAAGCAGCTATCAACCACGGCGAAGAGACTGGTCTCTCAGGATGCAGGCAAGAACGTCGCGAGCGAGCCCGGCCAGCCGTCCAAGCGATACATCTTCGTGGTCAAGGATATGCCGAGAGAACTGAAGGCCAGGTACCCTCACGTCGAGCTGTACGTTGCAAAACAAATCGCAGATGTCTTTGGCATAAAGAAGGGTTCGCAGGTCGTCCTGGCTCCTGTCGACGAGAACAACCCGGCAACAGAGGCGTCCCACGTCGAGTTGACATTCAAGGATCAGTACCTGTCACGCGCAGACATGTGGAGAATCACTGTAGGAGAGCTTGCCGGCCGCACCGTCTACAAGGGCCAGATGATGCTGTTTATGGGAACTGTCAAGGCCCAGATCTCGGCCGTTTTTGTCGACGGACGAAAGGTCCACTCGGCCTTCTTCGGGAAGAATACGAAGCCCATCTTCCGCAGTGAATCCGGTCGATACGTGATCTTCATCCAGATGGCCAAGGAAATGTGGGACTTCGACCCAGACGACTCTGGGGAGATCATGTTCAACAAGGTCGTCAACGGATTTTTGCCCGCCCTGCTCAAGAAATGGGCCGATCTCAACGTCAAGCACCTCGTCACTATAGTGTTGTTCGCGCGTGTTGAGTATGATACCGGCATCACCGCAGAGCTGGGCAACGCTACCTTCCACAATGACTACTACACAGGCGTTCAGGAGTGCGGTGACAAGAGGCCTTACAAGGACTTTTACCGGGTCGTAGTAAGCGAGATGGCTAGTGGCGAATGGACCAAAATACTCTACCAGCTGAAGAAGGAATTCAATCACTTCCGCCGGGACATTAGCATCCACCACCTGGACGCCCTCAATACGGCCCCCAGTCTCGCTGAAGAGCCAGGCGGGAAGGCTCCTACGACCCGTATCAAGGCTGAAGCATCAAGAGCGTTGTACGGGAATGTCCTCGAAGCCATCAATCTCGCCTCCTCTTTATTTGCGCATGACTACATCGATCGAGACCTAAGAAGGACCGGAATTTCCGTCGTTGTGATATCCCCAGGCCCAGGTGTGTTTGAGGTCGAGTACGAGACCTTGAGACGTACGACAGAGGCACTTGTCGGCAACGGGATTGGCATTGATCTCATTTGTGTACCAAAGATACCCCTCCATTCTGTTCCCCTTTTCCGTTATCGCAACCCTGCCAAGTCAGACGGACACTCAGTGAAGTCAAAGCTGAGCTTCAGCCACGGCAGCACACCAAAGCCATCGACGCCGCTAGGCAGCAGCTACCAGAGTCTGACGGGCTCTTTGTCGCCAAACAGGGCCAGCGACCTCTCCCATAGGTTCGAGTCCCTGTCCCTTCGGCAAGGCGATGACTGGTGCTTTGTCCTCCCCCAGTGGTTGCATGTGTCCTACTGGACTGGCAACTCGGACGACGCCTTATCCTTCGAGGGCATTGCTCTGTCTGTGGCAGACCAGTCCAGGCACTCTCAGGACCACTTCCCCATCCGATGCCGCATGTACGATTTGCAGATGAGGAGCGTGCTGGAGACGAATGAAATCGAAACACTACCCCTACACAGCGACCCATTCTTCCCACAGAGCGTTTTACAGGGCAATGCTGCACAGCAGACTCGACTTCGTGAACTGCAAGAGCTTGCTGTGATACCGGCCGAGAAGGTCCATGACCCACTGCATGATTATGTCTATGGGTTCCAGAAGTTCGTACCTGACAAACACTCAAAACCAGGGGAAAAGTCTCTGTGGAAGCAATTGCAAGAATTTGACGAAGCAAGAGCAAAGGTTGTGGCAAAACGGCGGCAACGCCGGACACCAAGGTTCGCCAGAGAACTAGAAGAAGGAGCAAGGAGGCACCATCAAGAGGACACAAGCCTGCTCGGTACCTCCATAAATGAGCGTCGGGCATCGATCAGCACTCCAGCGGTGCCCACAATCGCTGGCCTATCTGCACGCCCAGCGCGCGACGGCCCAGAACATCGAACACACTCGAGGAAGAGCTCCAATGGCACGGTCGTGAGCACGGTCGGGAGCTCGCAGGTGTCTTCCTTCAAGGCGCCTAAATTCCTCAGACAGATCAGTCTTGGCCACAGAGGCTTCGGTATCGCTGCGCCGAAGGCGGCCACAGCAGAAGTCCATGTTGAGAATGCTGTTCCAGTCATGGGCCCTGTGACCGTTACGTCTCCGGCACTATCGGCTTCAAAGATCTCGATGAAGCCACGCCGTCCTACTACCCCACAGAGTATCTCGAGCGGAAGTTCGGGGCCAGGGCCCAAGGAGATTCCCCGAAGCGTTGCTTTTGAGCCGACCAAGGATAAAATCGCGCAGACACCTAGTCGTCCGATGCTGATTAAGAGCACGCTGCCGTCCCAGGATATCTTGCCGCGGACAGTCGTGAACGAGTCGCTCATCTCAACTCTCAGGCCGTCCAATTTCCTTCGAGATGACAACCCTGAGCTGAAGCTTTCGAATCTCCTGAGGAAGAAGGAAAGGACTGAAGATGTCGAGGATGCTGCCCAAATCAACAAGTTGCTCGCAGGTGATGTACCGGAACTGCCTGCCATGCTCTCGCCCAAGACCGCCATGTCGCCATGGTTGACAATGATCAATCCTTCAAATCCAGAAACCGACAAGGTTGACATGGCCCGGCTGTACAGCCGTTGGCAGCACGTTTTTGTCCGTCCTTCAGAGATGAGAGTCATGAAATGGAAATCGCTATGTTCTCCGGCGGCAGTGCCTCTGACGACCGAGTACTTCCCAACCAAGGAGCAATTCGACCGTGAATACCAGCGGCAACCATACAACATCGCGCAGGACTTTGATGATGATGAAATCGCGGAGGAACCAAGAAGCCGAGAAGAGTTCCTGCGGGAACTCATCAGCCTTCGGTTCTCACAAGGTTTCCAGGTTGTCATTGGACCTGCTGTTGCAAAAGCGTTCGGTCAGAAGCACGTCAAGATTGGGGATGTGTTCTCGAGGGACCGCGAGATAGAGGACGGAACGAGCGTCTTTATGACGGTAGGCAATACAATTCACGAGCTATCGTGTGTCAACGAGACGGAAGTGGAGGTCACCATTTACGTGCGCAAGCCGACCGAGCCCACCAAACACGCTGATGGCTTTGCTGCAATGTACCGTCCGGCGATCCGTACATTGTTGGACCAGGACTACCAAACAGCTGAGATCGACATAACTACACCAAAGATGGAGCGGAATTGGAATTACATTGACTCTTTCATAGCTGGGCACTATGACGAGATGTCTGAGAGTCTGAGGTTCTGGCGAGCCCGATATGTCTTGATCCCTACTACTTCTTCAAAGGACATGTGTAATCCTCAGTATGCGGACAACGAAGAGGAGGTGCGCCTCGAAGGGATCCGGTATCTGGCTCAGCAGTGGTTGAGGCACAGATACGTGCCGCCAGGCGAGCGCCGCTTTCAAGTGCAGGGCCCGCGGAATCGAAAGGACCCGAATCCGCTTGATATCGTTTACAAGACCGAAGATCCCTCGGTTGTGATCGCGGCGGAGCTAGAGACCTTACCGCTGCTTGAAAGCATGGAACCCGGAAACAGGAAAGGGCATCTTGTCGTTACAAACCGGGAGCAATTCAAGAAATCGAATTTCAGCGTGGCAGCTCTAGCTGAAGCGATGCAGAAGCCTGTCGAAGAAGGCGGGGTCAGGCTCCAGAATCGACGGTGGCATTTCCGCCTGCACTATAACTGCTTCATCGGATCTGACATGACCAACTGGCTGCTTGACAACTTCGAGGATCTCGAGAGCCGAGAGGAGGCCGAAGCTTTGGGCGACAGTCTGATGGTGGACAAGAGCAAGGAGGATGAGAAAGATGGGTCAAAGGAGCCAGGCCTTTTCGTTCACGTTGAAAAGCGGCACACCTTCAGAGACGGGCAGTATTTCTATCAGATCAGTAACGAGTACGCCAAGCCGCACCCGCCCAGCTGGTTCAACAGCGCCAGGCGGAACCTGGCGTCTGTTCCGTCAACGCCGATATCTGAGAACCTGCCTCGTGACTCGCCCCGGCCACTAGCTTTCCAGAGACCGGCCTCAATCCACGAGGAGGATTCATCAACGTCGAGCGGTACCACTCCTACAATACCAGCTACTGAAGCTGCCAGGAGGCGACCAAGGGTTGCTTTGAGCAAAGTCATGAAATATGACGTGGACCCTAGGAAACGATCGTATCGGCCTGAGAGAATCGACGTACATTATGACCGTCTACACAACCCGGATAATTGTTACCACATCCGGATCGAGTGGATGAACACAACAGCCAAGCTGATTGAAGATGTCGTGGAGCAGTGGACCCGCGACATGGCGAGGTTCGGCCTGCGGCTGGTCGAAGTCCCCATCGCGGAGGCTTGCACGATCAGTGACACCAACCCTTTCCGCAGGCCATACGTTGTCAAGCTGGCGGTGCCAACTCCCAACCAGCAACCCATTACCTATTACGACCCGACATCCTTCACACCGCAGGCAAAGATGGAAGATCACTTCTACCAAAAGGCGATCCTGAGGAAGTTCGACTTTGTGCTTGACATGGAGGCAGCGTCCAACTTCCCGAGCAACGTTGAGGTGACCTTCTCGTGGGGCAAGCCGGACTTCAGGTACACGCAGTACATCCACCGATCGGGCACGGTCATCGCGCAGATCAACGAAGAGGGCCACTTCCTGATGGTGGCCAACCGGATGTACACCAACCGCGCAGCCATGGCGGCGCGGGAGCGGGAGCTGCGCAGCGAGCAGCAGGCGACCATCGACCGCGGCGGCAACGGGACCGGATCGGTGCGAGGCCCCCTGGGCGGCGCATTCACGCCGATGGGACTAGCCGGAGCAACGCCAACATCATCGCCGATGATCCGGCCGGTCGGCGCATTCAGCAGCCCCGTCATCCGGGCCGCGAGCACGGCGTCCAACATAGACCAGCCCTTCGCGGTGCCGCCAACGTCCGGCGCGGCAGCCTCCTCGCGTGGTGGTAGCGTTGGTGGTTGGGGTCTGACAACAGCCAACATAACGGCATCGATAGGCCACGAGCCATCCGGGGTGAAGGCCGAGTTCGAGCGGTTCTGCGCCGACGCGGCCGGGCTCGAGGCCTTCTACCGCGAGGTCCTGGAGTCGCAGCAGCACCACACACACCCCGGTGTCATCGGGAGCAGCCGGCTGCGGCCGACGACGCACGCGTCGTCGTCGTCGGCATCGGCGGTCACGCCCGGGATGGGCCCCGTCGTGGCTGACAGCAACATCCCGACGCTGGGGCTGCCGCCGGCTGTGCTCGCCGCGCAGCAGCAGGCGTCTGAGGACGGCGGTGGGGGAGGAGCTGCTGGGCCGGGGAGTCCCAGCTCTGTGGCTGGGCCGAGGACGAGTAGTCCTGGCAGCATCATGGGGGCTGCTAGCCAGCTGCTTAGGAGGGGCAGTGTGCAGTATAGCTGACGAACCTTCTGGGTTTCGGGACAAGCCGTGTTTACATGTGAGGGTTTGTGTCACTGGCGTGGATGTGTGAAACGGTGTTTTACATGAACTGTACATTCTATCTACCCTTGGTGGTCGCAAATACAATGTCTCCCATCACACGATCCTTTCCTTTTGCCTTGCGACGCGCATGATTATGGCAGACTGACCCTCAACATTCCGACGCATTTTCGCCGAGCATGTGGGAGACCTGTGCGAGAAAGAGAGAGCGAGCGGTGAAACCTGTGCAGCTTCATCACGGAAATGCATGGGTGGTGATCCGGGGATCGGTGAGAGATTGACAGGTGGTGACAAGGTGAAGGCGGGTTGGCCTTTGTGCTGATGCTGAATAATGCGGTTGTCTTATTAGGACTTGCTATACTCATGGAGACTTATGATTCAAGCCGGGCATTGAAACCATTCGTGTGTGTGTGTGTGTGTGTGTGTGTGTGTGTGTGTGTGTGCAGAGCCACGACCTGCGACGTGTTGCTGAAGTGGCCGTCTCGATCTGGTTGGTTGTGGGCTTCTTTCTACACATCAGGAGGCTGACCCGGGCTGTAGAGATGTGTGTTGGCAGTGAGTTGTTAGTGGTGTGATTGTATGCCGTCTGCCAAATCGGGCTACCAATTGAGGTCAGATTCCTGATGTGTCAGCCAATCAAATGTGGCTCGTCGTCCATTTAGGGCGGGATTGGGATGCGCAGGATGAGTGGGCGGATCGGAGTGTGGACGGTGGGGGATGTTTCCAGTGAGGTCGCAGGCGATGAGGCCTCCCGGGTGTCTCTCTATCTAATCTGATGCCTTACTTCCCTCTGAAGCACTGTCGAACATTTTGTGACACGTCGGGTAGGCAGATCGGATAAGCATATGCGTGCTGCTTGTCATTCACGAATACACCACACACAAGCTTTTTTTCTGCCTTGTGTTAGTCGTTCCCAAAACTCTAATCGGGCTTCTTCCCGCCAGCTCGGTGGAGTTGACGTGTGTGGCTGAATGCTGACGCTGCGGGCTGCGGGCCTGACAGGTGGTCGGGTGGCTGAATGTGCAGGTACGTAAAATGCAGGGGTTTTGTTTTGGCGCGCGGCCTCGAATTGTTTCGTGGCGATGGGCCCTGGCGTTGTTCTGACTTGTAATCAATCGTCTGGATTCGGGTGGTACAAAGCATTAAGCTGCTGACCGCCCATCCCATGTTTTCATGTGGCGCGTCGGCGACGACAACAACTGGAGGCTGCTGTGCTGTGCTGGCCAGAGAATCGACTGACTGTCGACAAGCGGGGCTCTGAAGAGAAGCCCGACTCGTGCTTCTCTTCCAGATCTTGGTCTGCACCCTGCCAAGCTGGCCAAGCAGGCCAAGCAACAGATCAAGCTTCTGGGCCTAAGACACCAAGACCTCCCAAGACCTCCCAAGACAATCGGGCTCACTCGCGAAAAGCTTGACCGTGACTCTGCGGCTGTAAAGGAGCAACGTTCGACGACAACGCCTGACGCCCTCGTCAATCGACCCCATCGCCGGTGGATCTCCCACTCACCGTCTTCCACGACGATGGCTGATGCAGACGACCAGGGCGCCAATTGGTGTCGGCGGTCGAAACAAGGAAACGGGTCCTGTGGTGGCTAGCAGAGTCGCTTTTGTGGCTGCCGTGATGGCCAGTCATTGGCAGAGCAACCACAGCAACGTCATCCTGGTGTCCTAGCGTCGCGGTATTGTCGTTGACGGAGGACGTGAGACTCGGGAATACTCCAAAATCGATGGCGGGCTGGGCTAGACTAGACTTATTTATTTATTCCTTGGAATAGCGGCATGGGAAGCGCGACAGGTGCTGCGAAGTGAGATGCAAAATTACGTCGTATGCACGCACGGCAATTCTCCGGCCAGGGGTGCAGGGGAGGAAAGAGCTTCTCTCTCACCTTCTGACCTCGGACCGCACTTGACCTGCACTGCAACACAGCTATTATTTGCATTCTTGTGCAGCTCTGCATAGGACGGACCCCCAAGGCCTGGATCCCTGTGGACATAATTAGAGGCGGCAACGTGGTCTCCCCTATGCAGCCCAACGCGAAGTCATCATGGCTCACCAGCTGGCCGCGGCACAGCATCGCCCTATTTTGGAACACGGCGAAGGAGGGAAAGTCGGAAATGGAAAATGGACAGTCTTCATTCCGTCCGTGGTCATCGCCACGCCATGGTGCCTGAACGGCACGGCGAGGCAAGGCAAGGCATATTCCTGAACCCTATCTGCCGGTTCGCCCCAACGACGGGCTGTGCTATGGCCATTGTTCTCATATGCGCCTTCACTAGTCTTCCCGGGTGGAGGGGGCTCATCCGTTCGCATTCGTTGGGCGTTACGCACACCGTCAAGGAAAGGACCGTCCGAGAGGGAGACTCCGTTCTGTCCACTCGTGCCTGTCTTGCCCATTGGCGCCGCCCCCGGGTGATCCTCAGAGCCCACAGGTGGTTCCCTGCAACTCTGAGTCGCCGCCAATCTTAAATCGCAGGCACTAGGTACCGATCGATACCTGCGACAGCCACGTCGAATGTATGGGTCGACCAAGTCACTCGGCGGCAGCCCCTTGGTGTGGGCTTGGTGGGAGGCCCATTCTCGAGCCCACCCCGGCTTTGATTGAGGTGGCAGTCAGGAACCAGACAAAGCGTGCACCCCCAGAACTGGGACAAGTCTGGGAGGCATTCAAACCGTCAAAAAGAAACGCCAGCCAGCCCATTCTCTCGGCGATCGCCTCTGCCCTTCTGCTTCCCTTCCTCCCATCTCTTCCTCTCCACATCTCTTGTCTTGGCTTCCCACCAGTCATCCACCGCCGAGAACTGACCGACTGCGTTGGCTGTACTCACTTGCAGACAGTCACCCGAATCCGCGGTGCAATTGCGTAACGACTTCCCGCCCTGCAGAATTAAAGTCACGAACCGTTTAGACGGCCGATACGACGACGGACGCCTCTCAGCAGACACCGTTAGAACACCAGACGACAGCGACCCGAAACGAGCCACGTTCAGCCAGAACTGCAAGCAGCCGCAGCAGCAACCCCAAACTCTAATAATCTTCGCGCATACAGAAGGATAACAGCCAGCGTCTATTCCAACACGGCTAGCCTCTCGGACGGGTACAATTGATACCGGTTTGACAGTCGATTTCTCCACCCCCTCAGCCCCCAACCTATCGCCCGCAGCAGCAGCAGCAGCAGCAGCATTAGCATTGGAGGTTTCCAGAAAGCTGCCAAAGTACTCTCTGGTTCTTGTTCGTGTGCTGTGGTTGTGACGGGGCACTTCAAGCGAACAATCCAAGCGAACGAAGCGAAATTCCAGTTCGCCGCTCCGAGATTCAAATTACGGCATCCGAACGTACGCGGCTGGATTACTAGAAAGGGGCAACTTCCGTGACGCACGGCACCCTCTAGTACGACGACGCACCTGCAGCACCAGTCACCCAGTCAAGTCACCAGTCAACAATCAAGGTCACTCACTCACTCTCCGCGGCAGCCAGTCGTCATCGTCGCCGTCATGAGTGACTTCAAGTGTAAGTGCAATTGTACCTTTTTTTTCCTTCTTTTCTTATTGTTTTCTGCCGTCTTGAGACATCACACTGCAGCGCACCATTTACCCCTCAACGCATCCACATCCACATCAACATCGGCCCTGTCCCTTCAAAAAAAGGGTCACAAAAGTGCCAAGCGGGAAAAGTGGTCCACCAAAAATCCCCCAAAGCCCACGGCCTGTCCTGTGCACAAGCACCAGATGCACGGTTGTTGGACCATCGCCTCTCCCTGTTTTTGCTCCACCGAGCAACAACCGCAAAACAACTTAACAAATCTGACCACCACCCATCCCTGTTCCATCTGTTGTTAGACCATTGCTTGACCTTGCATTGCGTTGCGCCCAAACTTTCCCACGTCGCGCTATTTTCTCATCTCTGCTGCACTGCACTGCGCTTGCACTGCACTCAAAATCACTTCACCTCCCAATCCACTTCACGATTCTGCCTTTTCGGGGGTTACATTCCTGCCCTGTCCTGCCTTGCTCTGCCCCTTCCTTATACCCATCTGACCCCATTGGCTACTTTCCCCTCCCTTACACAACCACTTCTTACCGTATTTGTACATATCATCTGTACGAGGCCATCCGTCGTCGATCGGCGCCATCTTTCTTCCTGTCCCTCTTTCGCTTACCGTTCCGAGCCGGTCGATTCACGTTTCAGTAATACCATGGGCATGCCCAATTGAATCGTTTCTCCGCCTGTCCCTGGATACCAACACCACCTCACGTCACTACCACCACTCTCTTCTCTGCTGCTTCTGTCGTCGTCTGCAAGCACACCGTGTAGCACGGCGTGACACCCTCTCTGTACTCTTGCAGCACAGCGCACCGCCGTCCACGAGGCCCATCGGCGGGGTACGCGACTCCGAGTCCGCGCTAACATGGAACAACGTCCAGTCAATGCATTTCAGATCAAACGCGCGGCGCATGCCGTGAGCAGGAGCGACGCCAGCTTCAATCCCTTTGGTCACATCTGGAATAACAAGGATCGTCGTCAAACGTGGGACGGCGAGGCACAGCGGCGGTTACCCGACGACGATGATATCGAGACAGGGTCGCCAATAGAACATTCACAGACCGCGCCTACGGGGGCATTTGGTACGTTCAGCCAAGCAGCCGACGGGAGGACAAGCAAGGATGGTGGGGCGGATCACGACCGGGAGCGGGAGAGGCCCGATAGCTCCGGCGACACCGTCGTCGCTTCCCAAGCCCCGGGTTCCGATTTCACCGCCGTCGACACGGGAGCGCAGATGCGCAATCGGGTGCGAACCGAGAAGGAGCCTGTCGACTCGCCCGCCAGTTCCGGTCCCGCAGACGAGCCAAAGAAGAAGAAGGAGCATCGTCTGTTCAAGAACGTCCAGCCAAAGGAGCCCTTCACAGTGGGGAACCAGATCCAGCGCACCCTGTTGAGCTCATGGATCAACGTACTGCTGGTAGCCGCCCCCGTCGGCATTGCCCTGGGTGCCATCCCGAACATGAACCCCATCGCCATCTTTGTGGTCAACTTCGTCGCCATTATTCCCCTCGCAGCTCTTCTGGGCTTCGCTACCGAGGAGATTGCCCTGCGAACTGGTGAGACTCTTGGAGGTCTTCTCAATGCTTCTTTTGGGTATGTTCTACATGTCACTGCCACTGTCTTTCTCTCACTGACCGGTAAAGAAACGCTGTCGAGCTCATCGTGGCCATCATGGCCCTGGTCAAGAATGAGGTCGTTATCGTGCAGACCTCACTTATCGGCAGTATCCTGTCCAACCTGTTACTTGTCATGGGCATGTGCTTCTTCTTCGGCGGTCTCCGCAGGCAAGAGCAGTTCTTCAACATGACGGTTGCCCAAACCGCTGCTAGTCTTCTGGCTCTCGCTATCGCTGGTATCATCATCCCCACAGTTTTTGACAGGGAAACCAACCTCCCGGACTCATCCACAGCTGCGCTTTCCCGAGGCACATCAGTCGTCTTGTTGGTCGTCTACGCGGGCTACCTGTACTTCCAGCTCAAGACTCATCACTCGGTCTTTTCTGAGGAGAGCCAGAAGGTACCCGTGAAGCCCAAGAAGAATGACCTGGGCCCTGCCGCTATTAAGAAGGGATTGATTGGTCCGACCGGACTCGTTGGTATGCCCGGCAACCACGACGAGGAGGGAAGCAACAACAAGAAGCTGCAGCAGATGCTCAACGCGGACCCAAGCATTGACGACGAGGAGGGCGAGGAGGAGGAGCCCCAGCTTTCCTTCGGCGTCGCCATGGGCACCCTGGCCGGCTCCACCGTCCTCATCGCCTTCTGTGCCGAGTTCCTGGTCGACAGCATTGACTACGTGACAACCCAGGGTGGTATCAGCAAGGAGTTCCTGGGTCTGATCCTGCTCCCCATCGTCGGAAACGCAGCTGAGCACGCCACCGCTGTCACGGTAGCCATAAAGGACAAGATGGATCTCGCCATTGGTGTTGCTGTCGGCTCGAGCATGCAGGTCGCGCTGTTCCTGATCCCGCTTCTCGTTGTTATCGGATGGGGCATGGGCATCGATGCCATGGGCCTAAGCTTCGACGTCTTCCAGGTTGCGGTTCTGTTCGTGTCGGTCCTCTTGGTCAACTATCTGATCGGCGACGGCAAGAGTCACTGGCTGGAAGGAATGCTTCTGATATGCCTTTATGTGATTATCGCAGTCTGCTCGTGGTGTAAGTCTCAAGCAATATCCCTACCGACAAAAAAGAATGCTCGCTGACAATCTCTAGACTACCCGGCCGACGAGAACGTGTAAAAATGGACTATCAAGCGCACATGATCGAAAAAGAAAAAGCCAAAATCCAAAATCAAACACCTGTACATGTGTCGATATAAAAATGTATACAATAATGCAACCCAGCACCGACATTTGCAACTTTTTCTAACGACCTCGAAAAAAATCCAACACACTTCAAGAGATTGCGGCACGTTTCGGCAGCGGAGTCTATCTATACCCCCAGGGCGGAGAGCGAGCAGTTGAGCAAATCGCAATGAACGACCACTTTATCCTCCCACATATCGGGCGTTGGAGGCAGCAATGAATCCTTTACTTTCCTTTTCTTCTTAACGACACGAACCTAGCGTTCCAATTCATGCTCAGGGTATTCAGGGGTTTCAGGAGCGAGCCCGCTTTACCTACGAACAAACTTAAAATACCTTTTCAACCTTCTTTTCAAGCGGTTTTATATTTGCTTCATACACAATTCATCTTTTTGATTCGATTCTTCTAGAGAGGTGGACATGTGGGCGGATGTTGTGTTTTTTGGTTCTGCTGACCGTCTTTGGTCTCTGTGGACGTTTGGGACGTCAGTCCTTCAGGATATGGAGAGGAGTGGAGAGAGGCTTTTTGTGCCCTGAGAAGAGAGACAGAGATATCTCGAATGAGTGTTGGTGGAAGTGGAAATAAAAATTGAAAGATATCCTGACCAGAGGCTCTTCTGAAGTGCCCAATGTGACGTGACAGTGACTACGTATTTGTGTGGATATTACCTAATGAAGCGATTGTGACGAGCAGCATGGCAACATTGTTGGAATCAAACACGTAGCACTGGAGACTCAATATGAAGAGATCAGACTGTTCGACTCGGGAAATGTCCTGAATGAAATGTGTCAGATGAGTCCAAGCAGCTCTTGTACAATGGGGTACACCAGCACAATTTTCATCGCTATCTTGACTTGTCGCCGCGCGGAGGAAGACAACCTAGGAGAACTTCAGATAGAGGCATGATGAGGGTTCGTTGGCCTTTTCTCTTCATGACTGCGAGTCACATTTGGGTGCATCAGATAGATTTTCGTTGCTATTCGCTGTGGGATGGTCTAGGCTTTGTCTCGCAATGGGATCGGTTCCCAGCCACGGATTAGAATGGCTAGATGCAATCTCCCAGAGAAATAAGATGGGCGTGTCAAACAGTGACGGTGCTTATGTTGAACTGGGTGTCTTTTTGAAGAGAGTGAATGGCAGAGAGGCGCTGGATGATGGGTGGAGATGATGAGATGTGTGATGGTGATCGAACTCTATGTGGACTGATGTTGAAGTATTCACAATACTTCGTGTGGTAAATTCGATGGAGACTTCATAGTCTTGAATCAGTATCTTGGTTACACAAGGTGCTGTTTTGTCAATGCCTTTTACAATTCTATCAGACTATGTTCTGGGCTGTGTAACCTGCCCACAATGCCTTTCAAATGCTTCTTAAGGTTGGTGAGTGTACTCGAACAGTTGGGAACAATTGAGAACATAAATGATTTGATATCTCGCTGACCACCTATCAAGTAATAACACCCCTCGATTATTTCTTGCCACCCTTCGAAGGCCTCGCGTTCTTGGCCTTCTTGAGCGCCTCGATCTTGCGCGACTTCTTGATATCCTCCCTCCCCTTGATCTCGCGCCGACTGCCCGCGCCATCCTTGAACTTCCCGATCCTCTTCTCCCTGGCCTCGGCGACCCTCTTCTTGCGCTCCTGGTAGTCGTCGCGGTACTTGTCCGCCTCCTTGGGCGCCTTCTCCTGCTTGTGCTTGAAGTGGCGCACCCCGCCACGCCCAGGCCCGCCAGGACCACCGCCAGAACCACCAGGCCCGCTGTCGTCCGCCAGCCGCGCCAGCCCGCTCTTCTCCATCTCGCCGACGCCGGGCAGCCGGCCGAGGCGGTGCTCCTTGCGCCAGCGGTCGAACCGGCCCGACTGGAACGACGCGGCGATCTTGACGCCCGACTCGCCGCGGATCATGCGCGTCTTCTCGCCGCGGGACCCGTCGGCGTCGTTGGCCGTGGACACGTACTTGCTCTGCTTCTTGTCCCAGCGCATCTTGGCGCGCGCGGGCTCGCCGAAGGACTTGGCGCCGTCGTCGTTGGTCAGGTCCATCGTCACGTCGCGGGCCGCCTGCACGAAGGACGCGCCGCCGTTGTTGACGCTGTAGCCCTTTTCCTCGTTTGCGTTGATCGTGCGGGGCGTGTAGGACATGAAGAACTCGGAGTCCTTGTAGGACTTCTTCTTGTTCTTGGCGTCTCCGTTGTTGTGCTCGTTGGGGTAGATTACTTCGTGGTTGAAGGCGTCGTCGTCCTCCTCGTCCTCGGATGCAGAGTCGTCGGCATCCTTGCTTGCGACAGACTCGTCGTCCTCGTCGCTTTCTCCGTCTTCCTGGACTACTGGTGCATCGGCCATGTCAAGATCATCGTCCGATACCTCTGCATCGCCCTTCTTCTCCGGTACGCGGTTCCTCGGTACGATTGAAGCCCGGATCTTCCTCATGACTTCTGCTCCTGGGTTGGTAGCAGTCTTCTTCCCCATGTTGATCTCGAAAATGGTTTCTTTTGGCGTCCATTTGCTGATCCTCGCCAGCATATCGTTACGCGCATTCTCCGCCTCGTCGTCAACCACCCCAAATAGCGGGTGCAGTTGATTCCAGCCATCTGACACCACAACCTCTTTTGCCCTCTTCGCACTCTGGCTTGATGCCGGGTTCCTCGTTCTCATGTAGAGCTTCTCTGCCTTTGCGGCAACACTTCGCAGTGCTTTGACGTCCTCGTTTTGTTTCAGCAGCTTATTCAGCCACTCGACTTGCGTCTCGATCTCTTCGCGTTGTAGAGATCCGACCACCATGTCGGTCTTGTATGATGGCGAGCTACCCCCTTCTCGGCCCAATACCAGCTTCCTTCCTAAGAAGAGTTGCAGGTCGATCAAATAAGGAGCATCAGAATCCTGCATAATGCTGTAACTCCAACCTTCCTTGTCTGCTCTTGCCGTACGTCCAACTCGGTGGACAAAGACCTTTGGCTGAGGAGGGAAGTCATAGTTGATAACGTTTGCGAGAATCGGGATATCGACACCACGCGCCGCCACATCTGTGACCACGAGGATGTTTGTCCTTCCACGGCGGAAGTTGTCGACGTGAATCTTTCGTGCGGTCTGGTCCAGCGAACCGTAAACGTATGACACTGAGAATCCCTGCTCGCGCAAAAGAGCGGCCACGTACTCGACATGGTGCTTGGTGGCTACAAACACAATTGTGGAGTGCTCGGTTGGCTTCTCCTGCTTGGACTCGTCCGTCCCTCGCTTCCTCTTCTTTGAAACCTGGTTCGAAAACTCGTCTTGTGGTGCACCTTCCGGCTCACCTGTCGGCACCTTGATAACGTCGTGTAGAATGTGAATAAGGGCGGCCTCCTTCTCCGCAGCCTTCACAGAGAAGAATGCGCTTTCCAGTTTAGGCGAAATTTTGGTCTCGGCGTCCAGTCTCACCAAGCTCGGGTCTTGCAGACCCGCACGGGCGAATTCCACAAGCGAGGCAGGAAGAGTTGCGGAAAAGAGCAAAGTCTGTCTCGATGCTGGCAGGGCATGTAGAATCTCTGCCAGCTGCGTTCCGAAACCCATCTCGAACAGCCGATCTGCCTCGTCGAAGACGACGTATTTGATAGAGGACAGATTCAGCGACATCTCTACCTTCAGATGAAGAAATCGACCAGGTGTCGCGATTATGATATCCGGGTTCGTCGTCATCGAGGCGAATTGCTCCTCCAGGCTGTCACCACCCACGAGCAAGACACACTTCAGATCCGTGCCCTTCCCGAACTCTTTTACCACCTTGAGGGTCTGCAACGCAAGTTCTCGAGATGGCGACAGGATCAGGGCCCGCGCGCCGACCTGGGCACTGTGCGCCTTCAACTTCTCGATCATGGGAATGACGAAAGCCGCGGTCTTGCCGGAACCTGTCCTTGCCATGCCCACCACATCTCTTCGTTGTAGGATAAGAGGTATCGCTTTTCGCTGAATTGGAGTCGCCTGTTTGAAACCTTTGCGCAGGATCGCCGAGAGAAGTTTTGCGTTCAATCCTGGTTCTTGTCAGTACGGCCCGAGCATTGTCAAGATCTTAGCCAGAACGCGCATACCCATGGACTGGAAACCACCGCCCTTTTGGCCAGTGCCTTTGCTCTGGTGTGCCGCTTTCCGATACGAGGCTGCTTGCTTGAGGGCGATGAAGGCCTCATCCCCATCGTCTTGGTTCGCATCGTCGAGGAAATCGAAGCCTCCGTCGGTTGCTTGGGGTTTAGTATTTACATTGTCGGTGTATAGCGAGTCGAAGATATCGATCTCGCCATCTGAAGGCGTCGGTGACGCAGCGCGAGGCATCCTGGCGTGTTGTGTGAGAAGAGACCCCAAAAAATTGAAAGGTTGTTACCGCGCTGGAAGCACCTCTTCCGTCTTCTTCATGGCTCAAGAATTCCGAAATTTTGGGAGGGATGTGTTATCGATAAGGACCCTGGGTGTCGCGGGTCCACTGGTGGGGGCTTACCCACTTGAAGGTAGCTAGGTAATCGCGCCTTCCTGCAGCAGACCCCTGCTCCTTGTGGCACTCGACCGCATTTGAAGACGACTTCAGCTGGCCTTGCGACAGGTCTCCAATTTGTCCAGTTTCACCCGGTAAGAAGCTCAGAAGTCACAATCCCAAGATGGCATCCACAGAAGAGAAGCCAGTTGATGACAGAGATGCCTTGGACATCCTCGAATCTGAGGGCAAGGAGTGGGAAAAGGCAAGTCAACCCACCCCCCTCAGATCCTCGCCGCCAAAACAGGCTGATGACTAACGTGCACCTCTTTGCCAACCCCACAGGATGCCGAGATCGACCGCATCCTCAAGGCCTTCAGGCTGGATGCGTACGCGGTGCTGGACCTCAAGCCAGGCGTGCCGGAGTCGGACATCAAGATCACATACCGCAAGAAGTCGCTGCTGATCCACCCGGACAAGACCAAGAACCCGCGGGCGCCGGACGCCTTCGACCGGCTCAAGAAGGCGCAGACGGAGCTGATGGACGAGAAGCACCGGGCGCAGCTGGACGAGGCCATCGCCGACGCCCGCATGCTGCTGATCCGCGAGAACAAGTGGACGGTAGACTCGCCCGAGGTCAAAGACCCCGACGAGAACTTCCACCGCAAGTGGGCCGAGAAGACGGTGCGCGTGCTTGTCGACAACGAGCAGCGCCGGCGGCGCCAGATGAAGGGCCAGATGCAGGAGGAGGGCCGGCAGCAGCGGCGCGAGGACGAGGAGCTGGACGAGCGCAAGCGCAAGAGGCAGCACGAGCAGGACTGGGAGGCCACGAGGGAGGTGCGCATCGACTCGTGGAGGCAGTTCCAGAAGGGCAAGACGGGCGGCGGCGACGAGCCGTCCAAGAAGAAGAAGAAGAAGCTCAAGCCCATCGGGTAAAAAGCAATTCCTTTCGGGAAGGTTTCTGTGGCGTTGCGGTGTATTGCTTACGGGACAGGCTTCACGGCGTTCCGTTCTACGACCTTTTTTTTCTTTTAGGTGCCTCCGGCCCTGCGGGTTTCGACGTAAGCCATTTCATGGTATTGGCCAAAGACCTGTCTATCATTTTGCTATTCACTCATGAATCACATCGTTTCAAACGAGGTTTGCACGATTCGTCTTCGGTGCCTATCTAGGCACAGCTCGCCTCTTGCTGACATATGGGACAGTTCGCCCCTGGCATCCCAATACAAGCCTCCAACAGATGCTGGCAACTTAGGTGAGCGAGCATAGATCGTCGTGAACCATGTCCCCATATGCTGAATCTTCCACCGTGAATGCTGCCTCTTATCCTCTCAGGGTTTCGGCGGATTCTTCTTCTTGTACTGGATAAAGCGGCCCAGGTTCAGCACCGCCTCATCTGCGCGGAACCTCAGCTCAGCCGTTGCCCCCCTCTTGTCAATCGTCTTCACCACAGCCTTGACCTTGGGTAGGATCTCCTCGAGGTGCTTCAAGAAGTTGTCCTTCCCGAACACGTCCTTGTCGCAGGCCTGAGTTTCGTCCCCGTAAATGTCCATGATCTGGTTCAGAGCCTCCACCGCATCGGCGGCTGGTGTCTCCGGCAGCCCGTTGAGGATCGTTATCAGGAAGATACCGACTTCACGGTTGAGGCTGATCGGCGCGGGATCTTGAGCGAGCTGGCCCAGCACGCCGATACACTTGACTCCAAGGGCTTGGAACGGGTCGGCCTCTTCATCGCTGGCCTGGTCTTCGGGTTTCGCGGGCAGGCTCTTGGAGGCCTTGTAGAGAGCGATGAATTTCCGGTGTTCGTCGCCAACGAGAGGCGTCGAGCCCTGTAGAGTGCGAGAGACGGCCCATGCGATGCTCGTAACAAGGGAGGCCAAGGAGACATCACCAGTGTCTGTTGCGAGGACGGGTGCAATGACATTGGACCAGATTCGCTTGGCCACCGGCGTCCAGGCCCTCAGAATGCCAGCGTTTCCAGTCTCCGAATAGTCAAAGCAGGATAGCGTCCACGAAATGTTGTTAAGGGCGGAGAACGCCTCGCTCTGAATCGCCACGGCCTCGTCGGACGCAGGTGCCAGGTTGGCCATGCGAATTATTTGTGGCACTGCCTTCGTCATAAACTCTCTGAGTGTCGGTAGGTCATCGACTCCGCTGTCGTCCTCGGCGTCGTCGTTTCCTCCCGTTACCAAATCTAGGTCGGCCTCCATTGCGTCCTCGTCCATCTCGTCGTCTTCCTCACCCTCGGCTCCGTCAGCCTCCATGGCGTCTGCGGCATCTCCATTCTCATCCTCGCCCTCTTGCTTCGCATCTTGCTCGTCGCCATCTGCCATCTCGTCGTCATCCTCGATTCCATTCCACTCCTCCTTGTCCTTGTTGCCCTTTGCCACAGTGCCCTGCAGATCTGTTGCGATAGAGGCCAGGATTTCTAGTGCGAGTGACACGGCCTCTGGGGGAACCCCGCTGATTTTGTTTGTCTTGGGCTCCTGCCTCGTGCGCTCCAGCACGCGAGACAAACTCGGGATGAGCTGTGCGTCTGTGGCGCCATCCTGACCAGGGCTGCCGTCGTGCCACTCGAGTGACGAGTAGATGTTGTGAAGAACGCCACAAGAATACACGTTCTTCACGTCGGGGCCCTCTTTGAACTTTGTCAGGGTTCTGAAACAGCCTGACGGATCGGCCAGCACGAGCTGCGATACTTTGAGGTTGTCCTCGGACAGCGACATCAGACAGCTGATAGCTTCTGTAGACGTCTCATATGGTGTGGAGTTATGAGTAACCAGGAAGCATAGGAACGGCAGGATCTGAGGGTTGGACGCTATGGCGTCCAGGATCTCATCCCGAGCTGTGGCCAGGGCATTTACCAGCGCAATCAAGGCGGTCGTGATGTTCCACACGACTTGTTGCTGAGCCTTGGGTGTCTTGGCGAAAGATGACTCTCCGACTGTTTGGACCACCTAGGAAAGGTGTTAGACAACGGTTCAGACGAAAGATATTCTGAAAAGACTCGATACTAACATTCTTGCCAGCGTGCTCAATAGCTGAGAGCACATCAAGTCTGAACAGGTGAACACAGAAATCGCTCTCCTCCTCTGAAGCAATCACACGCAGAATCTCCCAGCCGGCAGCACGGCTGTCCAGGCTTGCGTCGGTGAGGGTCTCAGTGAGGACGATAGGGACGATCTGCTCCCGGAGGAGGAGCTTGCGACACTTTGCATCCTGGACGATGTTGGCGACTGCACCGGCGGCTGCTGAGCGAGCATTTGGGTCAACACTTCGCAGGTCATTGATGACAGGTAGAATCCGCTTCTCTCTGAGTGCAGCGAGCTCAGGGTCGCTTGGGGCCTTGACTGGTTTTATGGCGGCAGATATGGGGTCTGCGCGATGAGCATGGGCTCTGTTCCTCCGTGATTTGCCCATTTTGCTCGCTGTTCTTCCCTCTCCTTCGGCCGATGATTCCGGCAAAAATTTGTGTGGTGAGTATGGATAATCTGAATTAATTTGTCACAATGCAGCGGGTGACCAAAATTCCAACGGTCTGAAATGGAACTTTAGATGTGGCTGGTGAACATCCAGAAACTTTTGTCAGGCTCCAAATTTTCTTGACAATCCAATTCTGAACCCGATTGGAGATTTTACCATGTACCTGGGTCACTCAAGCAAAAGCTCCTCTGCTGGACCCCACCACGGGACTGATCTGCAGTGAGCAGCAGCATGCAGGGTTCAGAGGTCCAAGGGCCCGTGGGGCAGGTGGCTAGTCGGCCACGACGACAGGGGTCAGGGACAGGCTGTCTTTGAAATCCGGCTAGCCTGGCCCTCGATCATCTCGGGCGGAAGATGCCATTGAATTTAGTCTGGGCTCCTACCCACGCATTGGTCTCTCCCCCCTCCCAATTCGTCCCATCTCCGCCCCAAATGGCAACGTGGTTACAATCCAGATAACATAACCTTCGAACGCCTGGAGAAAGCGAGCTGTGTGCTGGTCTTCTCCAAGGGCTGATTTCCCCGATCTCCGTTTATGGTGATGATCCCACGTTGTTGACGTGCCACTTGCGCCCCTCGTCCTTCCTTCTCTGTCCCGTCTGTCCTCCGACCAGAACCACTCGGCCACGTCCATACCAGCACTCCCGTCCAATCCAAACAGCCACGTTCCTCCGACCTGGGCCATCAGAACCCCTCACGCCAGACATGACGTGAAGTCTCAGCCTGCGAAACCTCCTACAAACACCGTTGTACCCTCCTGGTACTGCGCACAGCCCGGTCGCATCCCCGTGTGCGCCTGGGAGGCGGCTGGGGAACAATGCCAGCCACCGTCGACCCGGAGCTTGGGTCCCACAAGAGAGACGATGACTTGTACGTTAAGCACGGCAGGAACAGGAACTCGTCGACCGCCGGCGGGTGGAAATCCGCGCCTCGCGTGGCGCCACGGAAGACCCTGAAGCGACTCGGCATCCTTGTCGTGATCGCCGTGGCCGCCTACCTCTTCATCCACAACATTCCCACCGACGTGGGCCCGCGACGATCTGGCCGCCCTACATACCCGGAAGCAAGAACACCACCACCTGCTGCTGCGCCGAAGCCTCAAGCCCCCGAAGCGAGCGAAAATGTCGATGACGACGGGGACGAGTCGGGCCCTCCTAGTCGCAGCTATGACGGTCCTGTCAGATTCATGGAGCTTGCGGAGACTCTGCATGCAATAAGTGGGACACACGGAGGGTCGACACTCAACAAGAATGTCTTGTTCGCAGCGTCGAGTTTGAGAAGCGCCGGTTCATTGCTTCCCCTGGCCTGTAAGATGGGCAGGGAGTTGAGGTCTTATGTCCATTTTGCATTGCTGAGCAGGAACGACATCAAAATCGAGGAGCTGCGGGCTGTCAATGGGATCGACAAGAGCTGTGAGATCATATTTCACGGTAGGTGCACACTGTCTAGTTGCAAAGATTGGGCTCGTTTCTGACCAACTGTAGATGCGCGCGCCGAATTCCCTAGTATTTCTTCCGATGAGAGATTCGCAAAGTCTGTTGAACGAGCGCTCTACCACATCAACAACTACATGCATCCGCAAGCAATCATCGTCGATTCGTCGGGGGTGGAAGATCCCCTGATGCTCAAGTCAGTACAGAAACAAGCGAACAAGATGGAAATTGGTCAAGCTGTCATAGAGCTGCCCGGGTCTGCAGTAGATCGCCTGTCTTGGATCTCGAAGCTAGACTCCCAATCGCTCTCGCATTGGAATAAGTTCAGCGTGGATATACTGGTTCATGCGCATGCGGGAGCATCAGGGAGCTTGATCAGGCTGCTGAAGTCTTTGCGAACAGCTGACTATACTGCGAGCGCCGCTCCACACCTGACTATCGAACTTCCGGAGGAGATCGACCCGCCGACGGCCCAGTTCCTGAAGACGTTCCACTGGCCGCCTCGTAGAGCTTCCAATCCGGCGATTGCAAACCAACTGACCCTCAGGCATCGGATAACAAGGCGCGGTGACACGGAAGAGGAGAGTTCGGTACGGTTTCTCGAGGGCTTCTGGCCTTTGGACCCAGTCCTCTCCCATGTACTAGTCCTATCTCCCCAAGTCGAGCTGTCGCCCCACTACTACCACTACCTCAAGATGGCCCTTTTGGAATACCGATACTCGGGCCCCGCGATTTACCAAGCGTGGGATAAGAGGGTTTTTAGCTTGAGTCTCGATCTGCCCAGGAAGAACCTCGATGGCTCAGCCGCATTCGTGCCACCAAAGGGACAGCCTAGCAGCTCTGATGGACCCGAGCTCGGCGCCCCGAGTTCCAGCCACTCGTCTTCGTTCCTCTGGCAAGCGCCAAACAGCAACGCGGCACTCTTCCTGGGGGAGAGATGGGCCGAGCTGCACGGATTCGTCTCGCAGCTGTTGGAAGCACAACATGGTTTCCAGAACACACCAGCCCTCCTGGCCGAGAAATCAGTCAGCAAGGATTACCCCTCGTGGCTGGAGCACGCACTCCGGCTCTGTCGGGCCCGCGGGTACATGACAGTCTACCCAGGGGCAGACCTCGCGACAGACCTGGCGTCGATCCACGGCGAGCTGTACCAGAAACCCGAGGAGTACGAGAGTGAAAGGTCGAGCTCGAAACACGGTGACCATGACGAAGTGGTCCTCCGGCACGGGACCTTCTTGTCCAGCGGTGAGGGCCTCTCGCGGTTCAACGAGATGAGCTTGCTTACGTGGGACGACAAGCGGATCTCGCTCGAGGACCTCAACGAGGAGGCGATCAAGTACGCTGCCGGGTTCAGGCGCGCGGTCGGCGGCTGTAGGACGGGCCAGGCATTCGCGCCAGACCCGTCCGCGAGGGACCTGTACTGCATGGGCGACGACGGGGTGTAGATATATTTATAAGCGAGGCGCTTCTGGATTTCGTCGGTCTTGGCGTTCAGGGTTCATCGAGGAAATAATTGACGTTGTTTGTTTTTATTTGGCGAGTTGTATATACCTCTTTGGGATCCGCGCGTCTCGCTTTGCATGAGTGTGGGATGACGAGCAGGGCTGGCTGGTTATGTGGTGAGATCCGGACCTAGCTAGCTGCTGTCGTCCATTGTCTCGCTCATCTTGTTCACGACGAGCAGCGTGACGCAGGTGGCGATGATGCTGAGGGATACGATACCCATTGTCTGGCGGCAGTCGTTGGTCAGGACCGACGTATCCTTTTTGATGATTCCCTTGCATTTTCTTTTATGAGGGGGAAAGAGGGAAAGAGCTCCGGGCGAGACTCACAAGCTGTGTTTTGATACCACTCTGCACTATGGCGGCCTTTCGGCTGTACTTATTTACCGTTTCTACCAAGCAAGATGAACATGTCAGTCTCGTCCATGTCGATGCACCATCTCGTGATGCCAGGAATGATAAGGAAGTAAAGAACAAGAAAGAGGGGCAGAAAGCTCACGTATATAGTTCCCCAGCCCGACAAGCAGACACGCAACACTCAGCCCCCAGAAGACGAGACCCAGGGGCTTGGCCATGCGCAGCTCGGCCGGGGAGGGCTGGGACTTGAGGTGGAAGGACAGCACGATGGCGACGGCGACGACGGCCATGTAGACCGACAGGCGCAGGTAGCTGAGGAAGGTGCGCTCATTGGCGCAGTGGTCGCGGGCGTCCGAGGTCTGGTTCTCGAAGAGCAGGGGACCCAGGAAGGGCCAGGCGAAGAAGGAGGCCGACGAGGAGGAGCCGGAGCCGGACTCGCTGCTGTTTGGTGGTAGTGGTCAGTTGTGCTGTGTCGGCTTCAAGTTTGTGAACCGCCAACATCACGCATGGGTGGAGATATGTAATGGGTGAGTGTGGTAGAGCAACTTACTAGTAGTACCCCGAGTCGAACAGGTCGTCGACGTCGACGGGCCGCCTGAGCTCCCTGAGCGGAGCACAGCAGCTCACTGCGCAGAAGGTGCCGTCTTCTTCGTCGCGGATGTCGTCCATGGTGAGATTGATACCAGAGCGCTGCGGTCGAAATGAGCAAAAATGGTAAGTGTATTATGAGATGAGGGGGGTCCTTGAGAGAAGTTAAAAATGGTCGGCGGGATAATTAAGGTTTACATCAAGGTGGGGACTGGGCAATATGGGCAGCAGAGCCTCATTCCGGGGAAACAGTTCCAACTGAGGGCGGTTTTCGAGACGGCCTTGGGTCTATTCGCACCAGGGCGTCACTATTCAGCACGTAGACTTGATTGCGCTGTGCGCCGTGGTTATCGCGTGCTAGTGGCGTCCTGGTTGGCCAGGCAGAGTAGGTAGGAGGGGGCTCTTTCGAGGGCGTTGATAGCGGCTCAAGCTCAGCTCCCGATAGCGGCTGTCGCCCGGGTCGGCAGATGCAGGCCGTTCGGTATGTGAGCGATGTGTCACATTCATCCTTCTCAACCTCCTCTCAAGCTCTGACTTTTTCATCGATCCAACCATCAATTATTCTTTTCGGTTCATAGGAACTTAGGTGCAGGCTTGACCAAGTTCAAGATGCAGGGGATGATGTCAGTTAGCTTGTAGAGGACGAAACCCACCCATCCCTCCGTTTTGAGACGACTAGCCCCCTGTGATAGGCCAATGGCTCTTGCCTGTGGAATTGCGTGATTGTGTTCCTGAGGACTGGGGCAACCTCCAAAGTGGGAAGGGACGCGGGGTCCATCCAGCTGCAGTTGGCGCAGGTGCAGGTGCAGGTCGGACCGGTTGAGGGGCTGCCCGGCTACGGAACAAGACCCGCTCCCCAGCATCAATCATCTTCTTGACTCCTCCTCTCAAAAGCCTCTTGCTCGACTTGTGAGGTTGTCCTGTGTGAGATTGCCCTATAGGGGGGTTTTCCCATGAGACAATGTATAATGGAAGTTTATCTCATAAAAGGTTGGCCCTTGGGAGGATGTCCTCCTATGGGAGGTTTTCCCACGGAACTTTGGAATCAAAACCCGCTTCCCCAGCATCATCAATATTCTTGCCTTTTTTCAACAAGCCTCTTGCTCGCACATTGCCATCTTCACAGGTCTCAGTTGATGCACTCTAGTCGAGGACGTCGTCGACTATGCACCACGGCCGTTGTGGCGTCGTGATTCGACACACCGACACACCTTGACATCCCTGCCAAATTACTTTTTGAGTATGCGGTGCTCGGTCGGGTCCGCCTTCCGACCCTCTGTGCGCCACTCAACTGCCTTCACCTTCTCATGCACCTCAGCCTTGGGCTGTTTTGTCTGGCAAGTTCGTCTCGTCACCACTTCACGCACGGCAGTCCGGGCTGAGCAACCAGAGATGAGTGTCACCACGCACCACATCCAAGCCGTCCACGGCCTAGCCCTGTGAACAGTCTTGTCATACAATTACATCCCCCTCAGATGGCCGGCACCGGCAGCGGCAAGATACGGCACACGCCTTGTCTGAGCCGCCCAGACAGTGCGGTGAGAAGGCAGGACAAATGACCTCACTTGACTGGCGCATCATTGACCGTGAACAAGAGCTAGCCATCTAGCGCTGCCTATCCGCTAGTTCTGGTGCTTTTGCCTATCACCTATCTATCCTGATTCCCGGATTTCTCAGACGACCACCGTCCCCCACAGGCTCGGAAGTAAGCCACAGCCTGCTCAACTGGTGCCATTTGCCAGCAGCCCCACTGCGGAAGCGAGGCGATCATGGATCTGTACCCTTGAATCCATGACAGTCCATGGACCAAGGTGTGGGGAAAGGATCTTGGGTTGGTTTGGCCAGTGCCCGCTCATGTTTCCCAAAAGGTCAGCCGGCTCGTCGTCCTCATGCCTGGGTGGTCCCAGGCGGGTCTGTCTGCTGCTTACAAGTGTGTGGTATCGCGATTGCCCATGGCCCATCCGTCTTCCGCGCCGCTTTTGTACATTTGCATTGCATTGCATTTCCCTGGGTGCATGTGGATCTTCGCACCACAGGTTCAGTTCTGCAATCCCGGCTCCGATATCTCGCCTTAGCTCCCACATGTGCGCAGTTGCGGCCTGCGGCTTATCCCTCTCAATGTGTCATATCATGGTCACCACCTCCTCCTCCACCCTACACGACTCATTCCCGTGCTTCCATAACATATCGTGACCTCTGCCGCTTTCAACAAGACCGGTTTGTCTGTCAGCCCTACTGGCTACTTCGCAGACTGCGTTGCCCTTGTTCGTCTTTGCCTTAGTTTGCACACCACATCATTCTTGCTGGTTTTGACTACCGCTCTGGGGCTCTCTAGCTCGTATCCCACCGCGTTGTTGATTTTCACACTACTACCCAGGTCCTTGTTAGTGGCGAACGCCCCTCGGCGGAATTGGCCTGGGCACCCGGTTTTTTAAAATTCCCACCCCCAGGTTTATACAACTTTTTGGTTTCCCGTCATCCACACATTATATACTTCCCGCGGCGGAGACCCCAGACTCAGAAGGGCAGGCAAAATGGCCGGCAGCAAGCCCATCCCCACCGGCAATGACAGCAGTCGGTCTAACCCACCGGCTCACGCTCATGCTCATGACTTCGCGTCGTCCTTGGCAGCCTCCTTCCAGGCCGGCTCGCCTATCGCTCACGAGGCGCTGAGGCGAGATCTTGAGGAGGACTCGGATTGTGAGGCTGATCTCAACTCAACCTTCGGCGACGACCTTTCAGACGAGGAGTCCCATGGCCCTGCCATGTATCGCAAGCCTAGCGCCATCGCGTTCGGTACTACTCGGCCGGCCTTGGGACCGAGAGGCGCATCAACCGTGCTCACGCATGAGGAGTGGGAGCAATCCAGGAATGCGGAGCTCAGTCTGTTGAGGGACAATCACATCCTCCCACCAAAACATCCAGTGCCTGAGAAAGAAAGTCTCTCACGCCGAATCTACAAAAAGTTGTTCTCGACCAAGGTACCCCTCACAGACGAGGAGGAGGAGGATGCACCTTTGTCGCGCGTTGTATCAGAGACAGCACCTTTGCTGGCGCAGATCAGCAGGAATGGAGAGGTCCCTCCAGCGGCTGACGGGCTACTGAATGAGCAGTGGGAGGCTGCCGTGGCCTCGGGCAAGCTCAAGACGACGTGGCAGAGAGAAGCCAAGACGATCGCAACCTACTCCAGATCATTGATCATCACGTTCCTCCTCCAGTATTCTATCAATGTCGCCAGCATCTTCGCAGTCGGCCGCATTGGTACGATCGAGCTTGGCGCTATCAGTTGTAAGTTTGAATTCTGTTAAAATAGTCCTGAGATAGCTGCTCACACATATCTAGTGGCAACGATGACTGCCAATATCACCTGTTCGGCTCCTTTCCAGGGGTTGGCCACCAGCTTGGACACTCTCTGCGCTCAAGCATACGGCTCCGGCCACAAGCATCTCGTGGGGCTGCAAATCCAGCGGATGATCAGCTTCCTGATGCTCCTCTTTCTGCCGCTCATCGTCCTCTGGATGTATTCCACCGAGCTGTTGGCCATGATGATACCAGAGTACCGTTCCGCGGAACTCGCCGGCATGTACTTGAAGATCTACCTCCTCGGTGTCCCGGCCTTCATCGTCTTCGAGGGAGGCAAGCGTTTTGTGCAAGCCCAGGGTCTCTTCCAGGCGACTACCTACGTGCTGCTCATTGCCGCACCACTGAATGCCTTTTTCAACTGGTTCTTTGTTTGGCATCTTGGCCTGGGATTCATTGGGGCGCCGATCTCAGTTGTGATCACCCAGAACATGCTGCCAACGCTCCTTTTCCTATACGTGTATTTCGTGGACGGGAAGCAATGCTGGGGAGGGTTCAGCAAGCGCGCGCTGACAAATTGGGGTGAGTCTTTTGCTTCCACACTTGCTCCTGAGAATCCGTCATACTAACCTTTATCAGGCCCCATGATCCGCCTCTCGATCCCCGGAATGATCATGGTTGAAGCAGAATGGTTCGCCTTCGAGATCCTGACCCTCGCCACGGGTCAATTCGGCTCGACCTACCTAGCCGCACAATCAATTCTCATCACCATCACGTCCACCACGTTCCAGATCCCCTTCCCGATCGCCATCGCAGCATCGACGCGTGTCGCCAACCTCATCGGCGCCGGCCTCGTCGACGCCTCAAAGACCTGCGCAAAGGTCGCCTTCTGGGCCGGCTGCCTCGTCGGCGTCTTCAACGTGACCATCCTCTCGACCCTGCGGTACCAGCTGCCCCTGCTCTTCACCTCGGACAGCGACGTCGTCGACCTCGTCGCCAAGACCATGCCCATCTGCGCCGTGATGCAGTTCTTCGACTGCCTCGCCGCCATCTCGCACGGCCTCCTGCGCGGCACCGGCAAGCAGGAGTTTGGCGGGTATGCCAACCTCGTGTCGTATTACGTCGTCGCGCTGCCGCTGGCGTTCGGGACGGCCTTCGGCCTCGGCTGGAAGCTCGAGGGTCTGTGGTTCGGCGTCACGCTGGGGCTGGCGCTTGTTAGTACTGTCGAGCTGTGGTACCTTGCAAGGTCCGACTGGGAGCAGTCGGCCAAGGAGGCTGAGCATCGGAATGCGAATGCGTGAGAGGCGAGCTAGCTCTGCGAGTGCCTTTTGATACCCAGGGTAGATCTTTTTGCGCGGGCTGCTTTTTAATTGCAAAGCGTGTTTTGTAACATTCGGTTCCTGTCGTTTACTCAACTTTGGAGAATTGCATTATCACGTTCGCTTTGGGGCATGGCTTGTTTTCGGTGAATATCACCACGGCGAAGTTTTGGCGGTGCGGACATTGCGGGCAAAGAATGCATAACAGATCTATAGAGTATTTATATTCTTCAATTCTTCTACAAACCCGAAATGACAGTGAAATCGAAGTATTCTACAAGGCAAGAGGCAATGTATCATGTCAGATGAGTACGGTAAGTTTCACTATATGAGGTACTATACGGTAAAATTGAACTTCGCAAGGTCGGAGGACCCACGAATCCTGGCACGTCAGGCCAGAAGCTACTGCTGAGGCTGGGCGCTCGGTTCTCTGCGCCAAGGGTGAACTGTTCTCAGAGGATACCGAGGGAGAAGAGAAGGAGTTCGATAGGGCCTCAAGCAACCTTGAAATCCACTTCCCGAGGTCTGTAAATTATGTTCCCTCATAGGCGACATTTTACGCTGCAAGTCCAAGCGGCGGGTCATGTTAGCTTCTGAATAGACCTAGGTGCAGGAAATACATAATAACATTTGAAGATGTGCATGGGCTTAGAATGAACAATCACAAATTCACAGCGAGATTCTAGAACCATTCATACAATACCTCAAGCCATTAATTGTACATCCTCTTTTCTTGACTCGTGGAGTGTCGTACAAGAAAAAGCATCTCTTGGGCCTTACCGATATATTTACACTCTACCACAAAAAATGGAAAGGGTCAAGATCTGCGACCTCTTTCTGGCCTCTGAAAAGCACTGCGCCGCACAGAAGGCTCTGAATGCAAGGGAGGGGCAAGCCCACCATTCCGTTCCTCGGCTATAATTAATTACCCCAAGGGACCTGACAGGGCTGAGAATGGATCTCGACACTTTCTCTCGGCTGCATCTTGCCACGTGGATAGAAGACTGGCGATTGAAACGACCCTAAAGATGCACGAGAAATCCAAACTCTCCATTTGGGAGTACTTGTCACGGAACGTGTCGGTGCTTATATACTGCTTGGTTTTCAAGTCCCCTTGACTTGAAATTCTGGTCTTTTGGCCGGCACGCCTATTGCGCAAGCAGTCAATGGTTTCGTGTCAGTACTACGTGACCCTTGCATGGGCCTCACGGCGCATGGGTACGCAACACTGTGCTCCACGTCCGGGTCCTATAACAAATGTCACAATCGCTCACATGCACGCAGCATACATAATTACCAAGGCGGGTCTTCACAGCTGATTTTCGGGGCCCTGGTGGAGCACCAGGCTATAAGAGACAAGTCCTACATGGCACCAATGGTACGTTGCTGATTTATTGATCAAGTACTCTGAGGTTATTTACGTCGGAATCCTACGCAATATTTGCGGAATCAAAAGGGGTTAAGCCACATATCACCACAGTTCATGGTGAGCTGGTAGAGTTTGGTAATATTTTTCATCAGCGACATTCTTCATACTAGCTGTTACATACTGGTCTTTCATTCATTTCTACAATTAGGCATTACCTGACACGACAAACTTAGTGATGAGCTGTTTCTGTTCTCGCCTCATACTGCTATAGACGATAACATGAACCGGCCCATCAAGTTGGAAGCTATCGTTGGGGGGGGGCAACTTAGTCTGAGGCCATCAAGGACCGTCGAAATGGCTCACCCGTGCAGTGCGACTCAGAAAAAAAATCAAATTCAGAAGAAGCATCGCTCCGAAAGGCCGGATATCTCCATCCTTTCTCACCGCAATTGTCTCCCGGCATCATGCAATCCTCCAAGTCCATCGCAGTCCTACTTATGAGACAATATTGAAGCATCCAGGGCCATCAACGCCTTGATCGGTGACAGGAAATAAACACGGCTAAGATATCTTCTGACAGCTTCTTCAAGTTTGTAATAGGATAACCTCCTCCAAGACAACTTCTACAGGATACCCTCCTATCACATAACCTAGCCGGGATAACTTCTTAAGTACAATATTTCAGGGGACCACCTTATCTCAAAGGAACCTCTTATATTACATATGATGAACTCTTAATTAATGGTACTTTATCGAACAGCGTCCTATGGAGTAGCTTCCACTATCTTCTCCGTGAAGAAGCATGTGAATCTTTTGTACGCTTCCTTCTCTCTGCTATCATGTTCGCCATTCCCTCGTAGACGCATTCCGGCGCCACATTCAAGGAGGTGGGAGACCCTGAGATGAGCCTGCCAAACAGAGATTTGGCCAGGTTCTCCACATCCCTGGCATTGCCCCAGTTCGGCAGATCCGACAACGTTTGAAAGCGTGCCTGCACCTCTGTTGCAACAGATGGATGATGTAAGCTGCTCACGCACAGCTTCTTGTCTGACAGAAGGCGTACAAATAACTCATAACAGTGTTTTGGTGAGAGGCTGACGAATTGGATGACTTCTGAAAATCGACTTCCGAGGCCGGGGTTGGTTGCCAGTAGCTGGTTCATCTCGCGGTCATATCCGGCCAAGACAACAACAATGTTGTTCTTGTACTTGGGCAGAGTTAGAAGATTGACCATTTCATCTACTGCCTCCTTTGCGTGCGAGGTACGCCGTTGACCCTCACAATTCCAATCCGCGCCCCCGAGCCGGTATGCCTCGTCGATCAACAGAACCTTGCCCAGGGCCTTTTCAAACAGCCTCTGCGTCTTGAGCCCGGTCTCTGCGTGGTACATGCCGACTAGGTCGGTAGCAGAGCATATCTCGACCTCTTTCGTGGCTAGGAAGTCCATATCGAAGAATATCCTTCCTAGTTTCCGCGCCGCCGTCGTCTTGCCAGTTCCAGGTGGTCCACGGAAGACGAAGTTGAAAGGTATCAGCTCCTTGGGGTCGAGGCCCAAGGATTTCGAATTCTGGGCCATGCGCTGGTATCCTTGGAACTGGGCGATCAGAGACTCTGCACCGACGAGGTCCGCGAAGTCTTCCTGGGTATTGGACTCAGCCTGGCTCCTTCGATCAATCTCGGGATCAAAGTCCACCTCCTTGAGCTCGGTGAGAAGCGGCAAGCTGGTGCTTTTCGATTCTTTGAGCCGTATTTGCTGAGATTCCTTGGCTCGGTCGAGGAGAATATCCACCTCGGCCGCGTTCCCAAAGTTCGCACGATTGCGAGCACGGCTTAGAACTCCCATGGCTACCTGTTTCGCCTGCTCGGAAGCCACAAACCCCTGAGCCTTAAGGTTTTTATCTAAGATCATGCGAAGCTCCTCATCCGTGAAATCATGGAACTCGAATGCCGATGAGATTGGGAATCGCCTCGCAAGGCCAGGATTGACCTTTCGGAACATCTCTTCCATTTCGTCTTTGTAGCCCAACAGTAGCACGGCTCGGTCTTCGAGTGAGGAGGGTTGAACCTGTGCAACAATTGTGTCGACCACAGAATCCGAGAATAAGTGTTTTCGCGCGAGCCCGTACGCCTCATCAATGATGAGGACCCTGCCTTTGGCAGAGTTGAGGATCTGTTTTGTCTGCTTTTCCGACTGGCCGAAATATTCGCCGAAGAAGTCTTGGCAGTTCTTTACAATGACCTCACCATTGCTCAAAAGACCGAGCTCGGTCAAAATTTGGCCGTAATATTTGGCCACTGTTGTTTTGCCCGTACCAGGCCCCCCGAGGAAGACTCTATTCAGCGAGGTCTCCAGCAAAGGCTCCCCCGCCAATTCCCGTTGATGATTCGTTTGGATACGGGTAATCAGAGCCTGGACCGACTGTTTCACTGATTCAAGCCCCGTCATTTCCTGAAGATTCTTCCAGGCGGTACTGTTCAGAGTCGAGGCCGGTGGAGGTCCGAGGAGGTCCGTTTGCGTCAGGAACATGTCATCGGCATATTTTTGAGACATCTTGCTGAGGCTTAATCGCTCAGCTTGACGAAGAAGGACTCTGGAGAGCGTTTTCCGAACTTCCAGAGCGTTGGCAAAGCAGCCGCTACCTCGGCCACGGCCGATTCGCCTGGTGAGGGCCTTCATGAAGACGCCGTCCATGCCCCCTTCGACACGCATCTGGCCGCCGAATTTCGAATTCAGTTGTTGGACCAGGATTTGATGGAGTTCCACATCGGTGAAATCGTCGAAACTGAAAACGAATGGAACATAGCTCCGAAATGATGGTGAGCGGCCCATGAACGACTGCATCTCGTCGCGTGGTCCCGTAAACAGGAAGACCACGTCTCCCTGAAGCCGCCGCACCTCATCCATGAGAGAATTGAAGATCAAGATCTTGTCTCCCATTTCGTGCGCGTCGTCAATAAGGATTACTCCTTGTCTGCGGGGTCGGTCTTTCTCGTCCCATGTGGTCACTTCGAGGCGCGCGATGGTTGAACGAACTTCTTCAACTCCTCCAGATGCCAAGCGCGCACCAGTTGTTTTCTCAAATGAGGCACGAGGAACGATCCGTAATGAAGATAGGAAGTCGGCATATAGCCCAGCGACAGTGGACTTTCCGGAGCCCGACCCGCCGACGAAGACTGCTCCGAAATTCTCTTGCGCTAGACTGGCGTTCTGACGTCGAGCAGTGGTGACTAGGTTCCTGATAGCCATGAATTGGGCTTTGGGCCCCTCCAAGCCAACAAGGCTCGTCAGAGAATCCAGCTCAACGTCCGTCTCTCCACCATGCTGGTACAAAAGGCTCATGTTTTCGAGGACAGCAGCGATGTCAGTGAAGGTCATCGGGGATCCTTTCCGTTTCCTGGATCTCCCAGTAAGAAGGGTGATGGCCTTGTTCATCTGACCAAATGACCAGAGTGTCTTCCCAAACGACTCGTAAGTCTGTCCACGATCCGCTGCGGCCCAGTCTGAAGAGTATGTTAGGAGTTCGGCACTCAACATATTTGGGGGGAGGCGAAATCTCATCAGCCGACGCATGCGTTGAGTGTTGATGATGCCTGTGCGTATCTCGCTCTCGCGGTCTGAATTGGGAAACTCGTCAGAACTGACGGTCACGGTCAAGGCTTCTGTACCGCCAATGCTTTCGAAATACCTTCCACCGGGCATGTATGAATGACAGTCGGTGGACAAGAGAATCGTTACGGCTTCACCAGCCTGACGCCTTCCCTGTACCATCTCAGCAAAGCGTTCCAGAATTCTTCGCTCCACGGTTTCGTCGATTGAGGGGTCGTCCATCACGATGTGGACCAAAACAGCATCAGTGCGATCTGTTTCCTGCTTCTTGGCACCCCTTGCAGTTGCAGCCGCAGCAAGCACTGTTGAAAGTGACTCATGCCTTCGGTTCCACGATTCTTTGGTGGCATCTGCCTTGCAAGGGATGGCAAAAAAATGTTCCAGAAAGGTCGTGAACGACTCGAAGTTTGGCTCCCAGTCTGTGGTTTTCATAGCCTGGCTTGAGTCCTGGTTGCTAGCTTTTTGCTTGTCTTGCTGGTAAAATTCGCTGCCGAGCTCCTCTAATGTTTCCAGATCGAGATGGACTACCGGTCACGTTAGTCCTGCTACGGATGCTGATGCTAAAGTGTTGTACAGGGAGGAGGTTGAGAGGGAGGAGGCTAAAGGGGGGGGATGTTAAGAAATAAGAAAGGAGACGTAGGAGGGTAGAGTGAGACCGAGAAGGTTAAGAGGTGGGAGGTTAATTAGGAGGAAGTTGAGAGGGAGGAAGTTGGAAGATAGGAGGTTGAGAGGTAGGAGGTTAGGGGGTATGAGATTGAGAGGTATGAGGTCTGAAGGGTATCTGCGACAGTTGCTTACCCAGGGAAATGTCTTCCGATGCTTTGGTTGACTGCATAACGACTCGACTCATACAGGCAGGCTCCAGGATGAATTCATCAGGTTCTTCCTCGTCAGATTCTTCCTCGTAAGGTTCTTCCTCGTAAGGTTCTTCTTGCTCTCCTATGCGAAAGACAATCGTTGAGTCCCTGGCAAGCTTTCCGTTGTGAGGCACGAATGATGCGCAAATGACATCGCAAAGCTCTGCCACCGTCTTGCGGTGCTTCCCGTCTGGGGCCCCAGCCTGTGCTGCAAGGTCCTGAGCGGTCGTGACATTTTGCTCCAGGAACCAATCAGGAAGAGTATAGTATGCCTGGTCAGACGTATTGGCCGTTGTTTGATTGACAGCCATTGTGGGTGTGGGATAAGGTTCTGGGGATGACCTCTTGTGGGATGATCTCCCTCGAGTTACCTCTCACGGGATCAGGTCCTGTGGATAACCTCTTGTGGGAAGATGTCTCGTAGAATGACGTCTCATGGATTGATGTGTGACGTCTTATGGGTTGGCGTCTTGTGAGAGAAAGGTTTGTTGATAACGTCTCGTGGGTGTTGTTTTGTTCTGGTGGTTGCAAGTGTTTTTGGCTGGTGTGTAATGTTTGGAATTACGACTGTATGAAGGCGCTGTGTATGGCTACGGCTGTATACGGAATAGAAATGGAACCAGCCAGTAATGTTTGGAACCTTCTAGTAATCTTTGGACTTGGGAGGAAGAAGGGGTTGGAAGTGAAAAATTTGGAATCAAAACTTTTGGGAATGAAAAGTTTTTGATGAGTTTTGGAAGTGAAAACCTTTGGAAAAGTTCTAAGTATAAAGGTTTAAGAGATAAAGGAAAGGACACCTATTCCCTGTGGTCAACCCAGCGGGGTCTTGATTAAGTAGATTTCATCTTTCAGTTCGTCAATCAACGCTATGATGGAGTGAGAGGGGGGGGTGTTTAAATTTTGTGGTGAAGCAAGGCGGCAGCTCCATGTCCTTCGAGACCTCAATTTGCTTTGCACTCAAGCCTCTCTGGGAGGGTTTTTTTTTTTGAAGGCTTGAACTAGACTGTACATATTTGTCAAATTTGATGCTGCCTTCATCCACATACGTACCTTCGTGTCATAATGTGACTTAGGTGAAGTATGAAGGCAATCAAAAGGACTTATTCTACAGTCAGGAACATTTTACGTGGGCGAATCTGCTTATTCGGATATGCTTGTTCGTACAAGTAAAATAACTATCTATTATTTAGAAGCAAGTCTAGGGTGTTATGTAAACACTTCTCCCGCTATCTAAGCGAGAAAGCCTCAGCTTGACTGACGAATCAATACTTCGCGTTTTGGGTGCCTAACTCGATGCATCGATGAGGGCAGCACAAATGTAACCGCCCCCAGGATCTTGGTGACCTGATTGCACTGCACGCTTGATTGCACTGTATCTCCTCCAAAGCTGCGATAATCCTGCTGCCTTCTACCTGCTGCGGGCGAGGCGAGACAGTCTAGATGCGGTAAAGTTAGCAGCAGGTTACTATGTGAGTGCTGAGAGCTTCTGGGGCAACAGCATCTGTACTCGGGTGGGTAGAGGTAAAGAACTCTCTGGATCTCGAAGAGTGTAGCATGATAGATGACCTCTCAAGGCTGCAGGAGGCTCATGGAGGGTGCTGGATTTCCATATGACAAGGCAGACTTGGACTTGTCAATACATGAGGCCACTGCAGCTACGGAAACTGTGCCCGGCTTGGCTGCATTGAACAGATGCGGCAGATCATGTGTTACCCATGCTTGCAATTCAATACGCTGAGACGTCCCGCCTCTGCATGGTGGAGTGTACGACAGAGGGCACTAAACATAGGTCTTTCCAGTAGTGGCTGTATTTGTATTTGGGGTCCTTTTGTGGATCTTCTTTGGGGGCCTAGGACTTAGGAGGCTTTGCACACAGACCCATCACGTTGTGCTGAAAACCCACTCAGAGGTAAAAAGGAAAAGGCATCCAGTGCAGACATTGCAAGGCATCTCTGACCGTTTCCCTTGGTGCAATACTTGACTAAATCCATCATTCCACACAAATGTCGTAAACCTACCTTATCATTATTTCAAGATTTACATTTGAGACATGGCAGATTCAGCAAGGCTTTCAGTGACACCGGTCAATGGGGGCCAGAACAGCTCATCTCGGCGCACTTCTTCCACACTCTCAATCGGCTCAGATGATGCGTTGCGCCGACAGGAGGCCACTGGCCGTGATACTTGGCCAGACTCTAGTCAAGCTGCAGACCGACATACATCAGATCACGAGTCGCCCACCTCTAGTGGCTCGAGGCTGCCAACATTGTCCCACGAAAACAGCCATGGTGGAGACGCACAAGATTCGACCGAAGCTTCGTTTATAGGTGCCCGAGCAGGCTCCATGGGTACGAGCAGCGAAAGGTTTCAAGGTACCTCCACTCGAGGATATTGTCGCATCCAAAAGCAGCCATCACATACAATGAACTCTCACTCTGAGCTGCTCGACTCACTCTGGGATCGCCCGGATCGCCTATCGGGGGCGGCCGGCGTCGAGCCCCCCAGCAAAGCCGACATTGTCAAAACCTGGAAATGGGAGGTGATCAACTGCTTTCTGGCTGTCGGGTTGACTGGGTCAATGTTTGTCATCCTGCTACATTACGACGGCCAGCCCATACCAGACTGGGGTCAAGCTATCAATCTGAGCACTTTGATCGCCTTGATGGCCACTTTTCTCCGGACGATGCTGGTATATGTGGCGTCCGAGATCATCGGCCAGGCAAAGTGGAATTATCTTGCCCGCGGCGGACGACCAAAGCAGAATGCACCTGTGCGCCGCCTGGTCGAGACGGGTCGTTTCAACGATGCGAGCCAGGGATTGCTTGGTGCTGTCAAGCTCTTACCAACCATCATCCGAGACCCTTCTAGTTTGACAGCGGTCATAATTATGATCGTCTCGTTGGGCACAGGCTCCTTTGTGCAACAAGCCATCCAGGCACAATCTTGCCAGTTTCCGGTAGACGGTGCCCGCGCATCCCTCCCGATTGCTCGGAATATCAGTTCTGTCACAGGTGTAGGAGAAAAGTATCCGTCCGACGACTCCAGATCGGTCGCCATTGTGCAATCTGCCTTCGCTCCAGAGAGTGAAGGTTTAGGTTCCTCCATATCTGTAGGATGCTCCACAGGCAATTGCACTTTCAACAATCCAGTGAGCGGGATATACGATACTTTGGGAGTATGCAGCATGTGTGCCGATGCTTCGCAGCTAATCAGACGGGAGGACGTGGTATCACTCGAGAGTTATCAATGGAGAAATTATACGTTGCCAAATGGGATGACCGTGCAGCCCATGTTTCAGAACAGCTCATCAGTTGGGAACACCGTATCATTCGAACAGGCTACGGAATTGTTGGTCTCATTCGAGTCGACTCTGGGACTCGACTGGGCTGGCGACCTTGTCAGCGCGGAAATGATGGGTCTGTCTCAGTGGGCCTTTGCAAATATCACCGTCCTCGCGCCGATGGCATCGCTTACAATGCGCTCGGGCCTTACTGACTACGTGGCGGCTACGTGCACGCTGTATCCTTGTCTTCGTTCATACAAGGCCTCAGTGAAGTCAGGGAAGCTGGACGAGGTCCTCATTGGCACGATTCCGGCGGCGCCGAACGTAGCAGCCGAATTTGCCTCAGAAAAAACAACCGAAGACATTCAGAAGGCGATGCAGGATTGGGATCGCAATCACCGAGGAACCTATCCTGAATTTCCTGGCGCCGCTTTTCAAGCTATCGAGTCTCCTTGCCTAGTTGACGACACAATCTGGACTCAGGAGAATAAGTCTTTCACTGCCGACATGAGGCAGCTCCTTCTGCTTCATGCTGATCCTGACGGAAGCGGAGCCCGTCGTTTCACGGTACAAAACACAACAGCGCCAGCGCAATGCATATTTGGCCTGGACAATCAGGTGCATGGTTACTATATGGGCATTTCGAGGGAGTTGTTCAACGGCAGTTGCTCCGCAAATTCGGTTGTGGAGGGCCCTTGGAACAACACAAGGATTGATTGCGGTGAGAAATTCTGGCTAGCAACCTTGTTGAAAGAAAGCGGAACGACACCCGCCACTATCATCAAGCAGATCGAAGCATTCACAGATCGAGTGTCAAACAGGATGCGAATGGGCTTCTTCAATGACCCCAAGTCTGTGTTTGGCCAAGTCCTCCAGATGACAGTATGCTCGAGGATCCAATACAGCTGGCTGGCCTTTCCAGCAGCGCTCGTGGCTGTTACCGCCGGCCTTCTTGCATGGACCATGTTCCAAAGTTCTCGGCGTCGCGGTCGTGTGATGGTCTGGAAAACATCAATCTTGCCGTTTCTGTTCTACAGCGAGCAGTTTGTCGTGCAGAATGCCGAGGATATGTCGAGTGGCTCGAACGAGTCTTCACAAAGAGACAAGGATGTTAGGGAACCATTGCTGGATCTTGACCAGATGGAGGCAGAAGCGAGGCAACGAAGGGTGCGCTTCGAAGCGTTTAGTTGAGTTGCGGTCGGTGAGCTTCTGTTCTGCAACATCCCAAATATTTTCCTTACAATACATAGATGGCTTTGTTCATTTCATTCTCTTGCGGGTATGGACAGTTCCAGGCCGTTGCCCATAGGCAGTCTATAGCCAGAGTTCAGGACAATTGAATTTCTTTAACATGTGCACACATAAAGACCTGACCATCCATTCTGGGCGAGACTCTTAGCACATGTTATGTGGGCCTACATTTCAGAAACTGATCTTCAAGGACCCAAATATCTAGACTAGAAGCTAACACATAGCATGCTTGAAGTCTATACCAAAAACTTGCTATTCCGTCCCAATGCTTCGCTATGCAGCCACACAAGACGTCACCCGAGATGATTCAGCCAGACAGCCGCCACTACATGCTATCCTCCATCTGCCTCGATCGGGCCTTCAGGAACCCATCCCTCTCAGACTTGCCACCCCGGCTCTCAAGACCCATACCCCTCTCGACCCACTCGACGCTCCCCATCTCCGTAAGTCGGGAAAGCGCGCGGAAGAACGCAAACGCCTCCTCGTCGTTGGCGAACAGCGCGGACCCCTTGAGCTTGTCGGCCTGCTTCCCGGGGTCCTCCATGATGTCCTTCATGACCTGGCTCACCTCGGGGGCGGCCCCGGCACCGCTGCCGCTGCTGCTGTCGTGACCGGAGTCCTTCAGCAGCGACTCGGCGATCTCGTCCCTCGACGTGAACAGCTCCGTCAGCGGCTTCTCGGTGGTGAGCACCAGCTTGGCGTGGGACTCGTAGACTGCGTCGATAAAGGTAATCAGGCGCCGGGCCAGATCGCGCTCGCGGATGGTCATCCCGGGGACGTCTGTGACGACGAAGGCGTCGTAGGACCGCGTCAGCTCGATGAAGTCCGCCGCCGACTTGGGTTCCTTGATCAGCTCGTCAAAGGTGAACCAGGCGCAGCGGCCGCTCACGCGGGGCACGAAGATCTCGCGGCCCCAGACGTGTTGGACTTCGGAGTGCGGCTCGGTCGTCTCCGGGTCGCCTAGGAAGCGGAACCACTTCTCGGCGTGGTCTGCGGCGTGGGCGTCGAGAGGCGTGTGGTATACCCCCGATGGCGGGCGGGGGATCTTTCGGTAGTCTGTTGGTGAGTCGAGGTTTATGACGTGTAGTCTGCTCTTGAGGAGGTGGATTGCGGGCACGAAGGATTCGCGCTGGATGCCGTTCTTGTACAGCTCGTCGGGGTGCCTGTTGGAGGTCGTGACGAGAACCACGCCGTGTGACATGAGGGCTTCCAAAAGCCTGTGGTCCAGATGATTAGCTTCGGCCAAGTTGGAGGCGTACTGGTGAAGAGGCGTGCTTACCTCCGCAGAATCATGGCGTCCGCCACGTCGGTGACCTGGAACTCGTCAAAGCACAGCACATTCCCGTGTTCCGCGATATCTGCAGCGACGAAGGGCACAGCATCTATATCGTTCCCGTGCTCCATCTTCATGCGGTGCAACCGCCGATGTACATCCTGCATGAAGTTGTGGTAGTGTATCCTCGTTTTCGACCGGACGGCGCTCGGCAGCGTGTCGTAGAACAGGTCCATCAACATGGTCTTGCCACTGCCCACATCGCCGAACAGATACAACCCCCGGGGCAGGTCCGCGGGAATCTCTTGCAGCGCGGCTTTTTGCTTGCCGCCTCCGAAAAAGGAAAACAGCCCCTTTGCGGGCTTCAGCGACTCGAGGGTGGGGTGGACGACCGGGCGGGCCTGATAGTGGCGGAGCTCATCGTGCAGGTGTTGTAAACTCTGTATGATGCCTGTTTCGTCACATGTCAGTGCATGCGCGCCAAGTCGACAACTGTTTCGTTTGGGGGAGAATTGCCTCGCTGGTGCTCGTCGTTCTTCAGGCGGCCTTGGGCCACGCGGCGATCGTATTCCTGTATAGGACCGAAGTCGTCGTCGTTTACTTGAGAGAATGTTAGCTGGCGTGGGCAGAGCGTGGGTCCTGTTGTGTTTCCGGAGCGCACCATTTTCTGTTGTCGCAGTGGCCACCGAGGCCTGCCTGCTCTGCGCGGCGGCCCCAAGCGCTGGGAGGACAGCGCGTGCTGATTGCGCTTCTCGCTTTTGAACTGGCCGTAGTGCGGAATTCCGTGGTGTGAGACTGCTTGTCCGCAGCGATCTTGAAGATATTGAGCGTTGTCTGTGGCTTCTAAAAGCGAGATATGTCCGAGGGGTCGAGGCGACGGCACATCGTGGGGTCGTTCGGGCGGCGCATGCGCGCATTTTCGAAGAGAGCGGCGAGGATGCCGCGCGAGGGGATTCTATAAAGTTGACTCTAAGTCTATCCGACGCATTAAAAGCATCGCAGGCAAAGCAGTGAAGATCTTCACGCGGGTATCGAAACTTAGGCAAAGAGTACAAAAATAGTGTTGGTTAGAAAGAAGTTCGCTGCTTCGGCATTCAATTGAAGAAGGAAACAGGGCTGACCCACCGCTCTCGAGGCCAAAATGACGGATCCTAGCCCGCTGATCACGACCGACCGACAGGGGCAGCCGGGCCTGACGTAGGCCTGTGTAACAGCTAATCACATGCGCCTGCTTTATCTTAGCGGCATCAGTTGGCAGACCCTTGCTGAGCCGCCGGAGACAATTCCCAACTTCGAGTAATTCGGCAATCAGAGTCAGCCAAGAGGGAAAATGGATGCACCCACGTCCTCAAGGCGTAGGTTTGATACTTATTGGTAGGCCAAGCTAGGGTTTCCAACTATCAGTTCGGGATTAGAATGGCGAACCAGGACATATCGCGTAGAGCACACCTTATGAATTACTCCGAGTCATCGAACAGCGACACAAAGACCACTAATGACATGAAGGGCTTCTATTATGCATCATGCTACTTGTGCCTTTCACTGGCTCGATAATGACGATTTCCTCCTTTATTGAGCATGGTCTTCTCCTCGCCATTCTCGACCGTGCTGCTCTGCAAGACTAAGCAGCCACTCTTTACCAATAACGCCTTATCAACCACCATTATGCAGATGCTGTAGCCCCTCCCCCATTATATGCAAGCACCCAAACTCAGAAACAAACAGAGCTAGACAGCTCAGGATCGACTTAGTAGATGCCGGGGACAAGCTTCCACTTGACGTCCTCCTTATACCGGCCCCACTGGTCCTTGTACCGCCGGCTCATGTAGTAGTCCAGCGACACAATGCCGTTTCCGATGAAGTCGCGCACATGCAACGCAACCACAGCCGTGCCAGCGACCCAACCGCCGGCCGCGAGGGCGTAGCCGCCTCTCCACAGCGTGTAGCCGGTGTAGTTGATGTGCCTGGCCCAGCTCCAGAGCCCCTCCCTGCACAACTTGCCCCTGTGCTCAGGCTTGTCCTTGAAGTTCTTGCGCTGCAGTTCTGAGCCCGTCTCGAGCAGGATACCGAGTATGTACAATACCGTGCCCACGGCGACCGGCAGGGACACATTCGTGCGGGTGCCGGGCACATGGACGGTGAGGGGCCTCGTCGAGAGCGCGGCAGAGGTGGCAGTGGTCAGGAGCAGGAGGGAGTTTGCGCTGTTGCAGACGGAGTTGAACGCAGAGATGATGACGGCGGGTTTCGGCTGGAATTCTTCTTGCGAGATGTAGGTGAGCCAGAAGATCTGTTTCGTCGCGGAGCCGACGGCCATGCCCAGCAGGATGAGGCGCTCGAGGGGCAGGCCGAGCTGGTCGATTATCTTGAAGCCAGTCCGCGTGACCACGGCGGCGCTGAGGGGTATCGTCGATATGCCGAGCTTCGCGAGAAACCCCGTGCCGAGCCCGTGTGCGAGGATGCTGTACTGGAGCAAAGGGTCGAGCGCGCGCAGCCCGATGAAGGTCGAGGTGCCGAGGGGGCTTGGGCCCTTGACGCCCCTGGCGATGAGGTCGGCCTTAGGCCTGTACGGAGGTGGTGATCCGGGCATCGTCGTGTGCTGCTCGAGGCTTCATGTGGCCGGAGAGAGCAGTGAGACAGTGGACGAAGAGGCGCAATTGCGACAAGAGGATAGAAGAAGATCAAAAAAAGAAGGGGTTATTATCTATGATGTGATGCATTAAGTGAGACAAGTCATCAATTTGTATGAAAACGGACGCTAAGTTATCGGGGCTTGTCTGAGCTCAGACTGAGCCTCGACAATCAGACCACATGTGAAGGCGCGGCTGAGTCGCAGACAGACCTCATCCCGCTTTGCCCCTCCATTCCTTCCGCCAGCCAGCCAGCCAGCCCACCACACAGACTAGGGGTCTCCCCAGTCCGGTGTTTCCCTATTCCCTGTTCGTGATGGAGCTTCTGAGTGAAGACCAAAAGAGGTAGTCCGGGGTACATGCGGGTGAGCGAAGCACCTGATGAATGGGCTCGATGACCCGGCTTCCTTTCGTGATGGATGATCGTGGCACCACCCGCCTCCGACCTGTCATTTTGTTTTGGGGCCAAGTAATATGCGGCCCCCGCCCGTGATCCTGAGGCCCGGCACAAATGATATTTCTGGCACTGTTGGTCCCTCGGGCGGAGGGAGGAATCTTGACCCGAATCTTCTTGCTCAGAGGACTGACTCTAAGAGGGCTGGCCGAACACAGACCTGATCTGGCAACGTTGAACGGAGCGCTACTAAGACTGGATCCGTCACGTTGGAAGCTCCGAACGTTGTTTCATCTTGCGTCATGACGCAGGCACAGTCCCGTATTTGGACTTCGCGTTGAGTATAAACCCACTCCATGGCAATGGATGTTGCCTGCTAAAATTGAGTTGCAACTAGACAGTCTTGACGTCTCCATACCCACTCGACTCACAATGAGTCCAGACAGGGCGGCCGTGTAAGTGCATGGGTAGGCCCATCTTGTACTGTGCCAAACCAAGACTCTCAACTGACCAAGCCAACCACATCCTTGGCAGGACGTCAGTAAGGAAAACATGACCAATTATTCGTACTTGAAATATGAATAATTGGATACATATTCAACAATTATCGTAACAGCCGTGTCAGCCATTAACTGCCATGGCTGTAGTGGGTACAAGTGTACGGAGGTACAAGCGCAATGATGCCTCGGCACTTGGCCTCGTGCGCTTCGGTGCCGGGATCGGCAGATAAGGAGCTCGTTTCAGGATGTTGCGTCATTGGCTGCCTGCCCGACTGCGGCCGCGTGCGACTGACACTGACTGGTGACGGTCAGATAGGGGACTAACCCAAGTGATCATCGTTGCCTCGTGAGCACCAGGGGCAATCCTCCCATCAACACAACACTCCAACCCATTCACCATGAGACTTAGCACATCGTCCCTCGTCGCCCTGCTTGCCCCGGCCATCACCGCTCGTTTTATCGAGCGCACCGAGGGCAACAACGTGCAGCTGTACCCGCAGGGCGTTTACGAGGAGTCGACCGAGAAGTTCCTGGTTGAACTGGCGCCTGGTGAGACGAGATGGATCACAGAGGAGGAGAAGTGGGAGCTCCGACGTGTACGCCCTTGTGTCCCATCCCCTCTATAACTCTCACCACAGTCATAAAGCCAATGCTAATAAACGGGCGATACACAGAATGGCCAACAGTTCATGGACATCACCGAGACCCAAGACCTCGGCGCCTCCCGGGCCCACGCCCTCGCCAACGTCGTCTTCCCCGCCAAGGCCTCCTTCCAGGACAAGGTCAAGCCCCTGCTCAAGAACCTGTCCAAGACGGAGATGCACGAGAACCTCGAGAAGTTCTCCAGCTTCCACACCCGCTACTACAAGTCCGACTACGGCAAGCAGTCGTCCGAGTGGCTCCTGAAGCAGATCAAGGACATCATCAAGGAGTCGGGCGCCAAGGACGTCTACGCCGAGGCCTTCCCGCACTCGTGGCAGCAGAGCTCCATCATCGCGACCATCCCGGGCCAGACCAACTCCACCGTCGTGGTCGGCGCCCACCAGGACTCGATCAACCTGTGGCTGCCCTCCATCCTCGCCGCGCCGGGCGCCGACGACGACGGCAGCGGCACGGTCACGATCCTCGAGGCGTTCCGGGTGCTCCTGGGCTCCGACGCCGTGAAGAAGGGCAAGCTGGAGAACACGGTCGAGTTCCACTGGTACTCCGCCGAGGAGGGCGGGCTGCTGGGCAGCCAGGCCATCTTCTCCGAATACGAGAAGGGCGGGCGCGACGTCAAGGCCATGCTGCAGCAGGACATGACGGGCTACGTCGACAAGACCATCAAGGCCGGCAAGCCCGAGAGCGTCGGCGTCATCGTGGACTACGTCGACCCCAAGCTGACCGAGTTCATCAAGAAGATCGTCGTTGAGTACTGCGATATCCCCTTTGTCGAGACAAAGTGCGGCTATGCCTGCTCCGACCACGCCTCTGCGTCCAAGGCTGGATACCCGTCTGCGTTTGTCATCGAGTCGGCCTTTGAGGACAGTGACCAGCACATCCACTCTACCGATGACACTATCAAGTACCTGTCGTTCGACCACATGCTCCAGCATGCTCGCATGACGCTTGCTTTCGCTGTACGTATATTTGCTCCTGACCCTCACCATAGACTTGATGCTAACTTTAGCGACTGCAGTACGAACTCGGCTTCACCGACTTTGCTAAGCTCAAGAGCGGCGGAGTTGAACAGGAGTTGTAGAGACATTGTTATATGGCATTCTACATCTAGACCCAGACAAGAGACATTCAGTAGTTTCTTTTGAGCTTTACAGGCCCATATAAACCTGATGCGGGCAGATCAGGATAAGCACCGCATTGTAGGATACACATTAGCGTAGGCAAGAATCCCGGGCGTTCTCGTTCAGACTGTCCACGGTTGTTTGGAAACATCTCGATTTAATTTCATCGATTGCATTCTGCATCAAATATCCATAGCGTTTGCGCATGTGACTGATCTCGCTTAATTTTCCACAAGTGAAAGAGTGACCACAAGCCTTTGAGCATCGGTTCAAATAACAAGGTTCCCACATTGTGGACCTGTCGCTAAGGTCTTTCCGACTCTCAGCCTGCGGCTGAGTTCACACCTCCAGGAGGTGATTGAAATGTTTTTTTTGCCCTCGCAAGAAGCTGGCGAATGGTCAAATATTGATGTAGAATGTATCGATACGAGCTGCTAAGTGATATATACATGAACGCCCATGCTCGCTGTAAAAGAAGCAACTCGCCAACATGGTCCCCAATTTTGCTCTTCCATATCTATTGAACGGTGGCTGAATAACTTGACCAGGCCGATTGATCAACACGTCCCTCGGCTTGGGCAGTGTGCAGAGGTTCTTGATTCGAACAACCCAAATTAAAACCCATTAATTTCCCTCGAAGTTCCCAGCTGTCTTCCATAGCTATAGAAGGCTCGCCTGCCTCGATACGGTTGGGCATTCCGAGTTTCGAAAATATCTCCGACGGTTCGGTAGCGGGGCTGGACGCTCTTGTCGAAGCGGCTTGAGATAGCTGGACGAGTATTCATGGAGCGATGCGTCTCGCGGGCCGGCCATGCATTCGACCCGCTTCACTTGCTTCAACCGTCCTGTTCCGGCTTGCCCGACCATTTCTATTACCCAACCTTCGCCGATTCCCATGCTCAGCGCGATGGTCTTGATACCGAAAACTCACCAATTTGTCCTGTTCCGTCCATCGAGATCTTCGGCTGGCCTGCACCACAGGTCATGTTGCATGAGTTAGTTGCCACTCCGGGAAGTCTGTCGCGGACCAAGGCGCCCGGCTGTCGAGGTGACGCTACCAGCGCTACTGTCGTTTCCCGCAGCATCGCTTCAGGATCCAAAGATGGCCGGTTGGTCCAGCTCCTGTCGCACCCCGTTGTTCGTAATCTTTGTGCTCTGTCAGGGGAAACCCGGCTTGCGCCCTTCAAAACCTGGCTTCGCACTCTAACACGCAGACTCTGGCCGCAGTCAAGGACGTCGCTACCCTCCGGTTCTCGAGATGGTCGCCGACATCTGGTGGTGTCCTGGTCGGCTTTTGCCCTCTTCCCTTTGCCTCTAAATTCGTAGCGGCATGTTCCAACATTGCCGAGCGATGGCAGACAGATCAGAGACCAGCCTATAGTATATCACATGTCGGAATGTGCGCTTTCCTCATCGCTCTGGGTACTGGTAATCCTGGTAGTGCGTCCCGGGAACCTGGGGCGGATACTGGTCCTGGGGTGGGTACTCATGCTCCTCAATGTCCTGCCCGTCCCAGCCGCGGTACCCGTTCTCCCCGCCGTAGGAGTACCCCCTATCACCCGGTCCATAAGAATAACCCCTGTCCACGGGGCCATACGAATAGCTCCTGGGCCCCTCCCCGCCCTGGTACCGCCCGTCCCACGACGGCTGCGGCCGCAGCGACGTGCGCGGCATCGGGCTGCGCGCATAGATCCTCCCCGGGTCAGAACGCATCGAGTACGCCCTGCTCTCCCCGCCGCCGCCGCCGTACGAAGACGAGTTGGGCGGGTAGTAGCCCGGCTGGGGCATGGGCGGCGGCCGCCGGCTGTGCGCCGTCCGTGTCGTGTAGTTGCTCCGCATGCTGTTGGCGCGCGACCCGGCGCCTCCTCCATCATAAACAGATTCTGGCCTGGCCTCGGGCATGTCGAACGGTCCGCCCCCGGGCACGTAGTACTCAGGCTGGGCGGGCTTGGCGAGTGGCTTCCGCGGCGGCACGCGGTCGTAATATCCGGGGCCGTACCCAGAGTCGCTGCTCGCGGCCCCTCCTCCCCCTCCCCACACGGAAGTTGCGTCCTGGTACCCGCCGTAGTCGTCCCCGTACTCGTCGTAGTACTGACCCCGCGCCGCTGCGCGTGACACGACGGTGGACCTCTTGTTGATGGTGGAGGCCATGCTGGGCAACCTGCCAGCTCCCGTCCCGGACGGCCCGTCGTCCTGGCGCTGCCACAGCTCGTCGCCGGTCGGAGGCGGGCGGATGGTGGGCGCGACGGGGCCGAAGGTGCCCTTGCTCATGTCGGCGGCGATCCTCTTCTCCAGGTCTTTCACCTCGCCGTCGCTCATCTGCTTCCAGCGCCCGCCGAACAGCCGCCTCATGGTGCGTCGGAACCTGCGCAGGACCATCCTTTTCACCGTGTCGTCGTCGTCATGTCTCGTGGACGGGGTGATGATGTCGATCCCAGCAACCACACCGGATGAGATGCGGTGGCCTTGCTGGGCTTGGGGTGGCATCACCGGGTGAGTCGGGACGGTGGGAGGTGAGTTGAGGGCGGGAGTGAGTGAGTTGGTGCGAGTGAGTTTGAGTGGGCAGGCAGGCACCGGGCACTTGTGTGAGTGCGAGGTGTGGTGGTGAATGAGTGGGCTTAGCTGGGGAGAGTTTGACTTTCGGACCAGCCTAGGGGGCTGTGTGGGAGCACCAATCAAGGGGGTGGGTGCTTGGTTGATTGAGCGAGGGAGAGGGCCGTATAATGGCACTTGTGAGAGGTTGTTAAGGACTGGGTGGCCCCAGCAAGGTGGAGAGGCTCAGCTTAGAGGGGGGAGGGGGGAGGGGGGGCAGGCCTGATGAACGGCCAAGGCCAATGTGCCTGCTGTGATTTATTGAACGTGCTGGCCGGATGGTCGGTCAGTCTGTCATTGCACGACCTGGAGATGCCGCGTCACGTCGGCCGCAAGATGCTGGGCGTAGGGCGATGTCTGGCGGTGGGAGCGTGTGAGTGGTGTGGAGTTGATGTGGAGGTTGTTTGTGGTTCGCAGCCTCAGCTTTTTGACGGTGTTTAATTCGAATTTAGGTGATGAGAGACACCAAATCAACGAACAAGGTGCAATAAAATTGTCGTCGTTCAGCAGAGCATTCCTAACGGTTTACCTCGGCGGTGCCCACGGGTATGGGAGTTTCAAGTATGGGAGGGAGCTAAAAGCGTTTCAGCGACCTTGACCGTAAACGTCGACACACCAGGACATCGCTGCCTTGGTCCAGCTAATGTTAGACTCTGTACCCCATCTGCCGTGGACCGTGTAGCCGAGCACTAACAAGGAAATCTTGTTCAGGGAGGCAGTCTGTTAACTTACTGGTCGAGTGTACCGTCATAACTGGCGAATATATCTCCACCGAGACTTAGTCAGTGGTGGCTGGTCGCAGGAATATCAGCATTTCGACAAGACGCACCCAACAACTGATTGGAGTCCGTCTGCCACCTCCAACCTCCGACCAGCCTTCTCTCCCCTCCCCAGATCCGCATAACCGGATCCTGCACGCTCATGCATCATGGAGTCGTTGTCCGGCTCCCAGCTCCCTGCCCCAATGCTGAGCGCGCACAAGCTCCAGTCGTATCACCGCCACACAACACAACCCAGCCCAGCGCAGCTCTCCCTAGGTCCAGACCTGCGCACTGCTGCTGCTGAAGATCGGACGGACCCCAATCATCAGTACGCTAGCGTGCCCATGGTTACGCGGTCTCATGCTCTCCGCTCTGGGTCATGCTGCCGATTGGATGGAAGTGCATCTAGCCAGCACACCCGCGAACTCGAAGATGGACGTGAGTAGAACTAGCTCTTCGTGAAGTGAAGTCCACACCCCCTGCCCTCAGATTAAAAGGCAGGTTCGATGGGGTAGCATCCCGGGAAGCCACAGCAAGACCCTGGGTTAGCACAGCCGATCCAGGGTTTCCAGGGTCTCTCTTTGTGCTCTAACCTACCCTCCCCCCTGACCGGTAGCCATTCACGTTCATAAATATTAATATGGATCAACTGAGTTCACAATGCATGCAAGGCACGAGCATTGTGAAGTAGTTCACACAAAGTTTCAATCTTTGCCTGCATGATTACTGAAACGATGCTGGGAGATCATGGCGGCGAGGAATTTCTCAATTGGCAGAACCCAAGCTGCCGGGTCTTTTGAGCGTGGGGACCGTTGTACGGAGTGCTGCCCCTTGCCCTTTTTAGTCGACGTCATGAGATGCCTTTGACTTTTGGCCTCGTTATCGCCTGACCGAGTTCGCAAGATTGTTTCCGTATAACCAAACCAGGCCAGTCAAAGAGGACTCATATATTAGAGAACGGTGTCAGACCGCATAGACACTCATAGAATCGAGACATCAGGAGATAGTCCGTCAAGTGGAGCCATCCCTGCAGTATATATCGCGAAGAGCCCCGTTCCACGATCCCACGATCCCACGATCCCACCACCTGGACTCGACATCTCCCATGCGCTTCACTGCTGCAACTTCTCAACTACTACGTGGTTTCACACCTACAGCAACCAGGATGGCGCTTCACCAAGCAAAATCGGAAAAGCTAATCTGTAAGTCATCTCGTCGACATGATCACCAACATAGTCGCATGATGCGCAACCCATGAGTCATCACCACCAACACACTCTGCTTCACTTCCCCTGGCCTTCATGGCAGTCAAGATCTCAAGAATACCGACTAACACCCTCACACAGTCGCCCCAGCCGGCGGCGCCCAAAACGCCCGCGCCGACCAGTTCCTCCAGCACGAGGGCCTGCGCCGGCGCGACCTGGACCCAGCGAGCCCCATCACGCAGTTCCACACATGGTTCTCAACCGCACAGTCGCACTCTACTACCACCACCACCCCAAACGACCAGCAGAAACAACAGCAACAGGCGGCCATCCCCCACCCGGAGACCTGCACCCTCTCCACCGCCGAGCTCCCCTCGGGCCGCGTCTCCGCGCGCATGGTCTACATGAAGGAGCTGGACCACCGCGGCTTCGTGGTCTACTCCAACTTCGGCACCTCGCGCAAGGCGCGCGACCTCGAGTCGAACCCCTGGGCGAGCCTGGTCTTCTGGTGGGAGGCGCTGGAGAGGCAGGTGCGGGTCGAGGGCCGCGCCGAGCGCCTGAGCAGGGAGGAGAGCCAGAAGTATTATGACACGCGCGTCAGGGGTAGTCGCTTGGGCGCTTGGGCGAGCCGGCAGAGTGCTGTTTTGGTGCCTCAGGAGGGTGCTGGTGATGATGATGATGGGCGCGCGCAGCTGCAGCGGTGGGTCGAGGAGACGGAGGAGAGGTTTAAGGGGACCGAGGACATCCCTGTGCCTGAGTTCTGGGGCGGGCTGAGGATTGTGCCTGAGAGGGTTGAGTTCTGGCAGGGACGGGAGAATAGGCTGCATGATCGGTTTGTGTATGAGAGGGTTGAGGGGGAGGAGGATAAGTGGACGCTGGAGCGACTGAGTCCGTGAGTGAGTCTGAGCCGATGGTATATACATCTCATAATGGCATCGTGGGTAGACAGGTCTACCAGACTATCAAGTTCGGCTGTTGATTCCTCACTTCTTGTGTGTCAAGGGTCTCGAAAGTCGTCTCATCACCTTTTCATCCCGCTCTATGGGTCAGTCGTTATCCAAGCCACAGACAGTATCTGAATGAAAGTCCACATCTATTCGGCATGGAACACATTGCTCTGTGAACGCATTTTGGCCCGCATTCTCGACAAACGCCTAACGCATATCCGCCAGTCCATAAACACCAACAAGCCATCTGTATCTTGTGCTCTTTCCATCCTACAAGAAGTAGTCGGCCACGGGCTTCTTGGCCGGCATGCCCCTCGAGTCCTGCGGAGCTGCCTGGAACACCCGGTACCGTCTCGCCGGCCCAGCAGTAAGCGGCGCCAGCTGACCCTCCATAAGCGGCGCCCTGGCCGCCGCCCCGCCGTCGCTCCTGTTCACATCGCCATTGCTCCGCGAGAACGTGCCGAGACCGGACTCGTCCTCGGACAGCTCCAGCAGCGCCGCGACGTTGCCGCAGCGGTAGCAATAGTTGGGCGCCGACCAGACAGTGACAATACTCGCGTCAAACATCTCCTTGAACCCTTCCATGACGAGCTGGTGCGCGCGCGCGATCAGCGAGAGGTTGTTCTTCTGGTTGAACTGCCGGACAATATCCGAGCCGAACAGAAATCCCGCGCCACGCGGCGACAGACCCCAGCCGTCGATATCGTCGGGGTCAGACCACAGCAGGTCGCACATCGCCCCCTCGTGGGGCACCTCTTGCTTCCGGTCGAGCAGCCGGATCTTATCCACCGTGTCTATCAGCGGGCTGAGGCCGCCGTGAACGCAGAGCACTGCGCCTGCTGGGTTGCCGATCGACCCTCCGCTCGAGCCTGACGCGCCTGATCCTGGTGGTCCTGTCTTGTCCCCCGTGCCCGCCGCCGCGCCATTCGGGCTCTTGTTCTGCTCCTCGCCCTCTAGGTTCCGGCGCGGGAACCTGCTGATGACATCCCGGTCGGCGTTGCAGACTTCGATCTCGGTGTTCTGCTCCAAGTATTCCTGCGCCGAAGGGCTTTCGCTGGCTGGGTATAGGGTGTTCGAGGCGCCGAGAACGATCGCGCCGAGGGCGAGGTAGTCAAACACATCGCAGCAATATCTCCACACGTTCGCACTCCCGTATTTTCGCAAACATTCGTCGTAAAAGCCGTAGACGGTAGTAATCTGTCGAGACTCGTGATTGCCACGGATAAGGGTCATGCGGTCAGGGTATCGGACCTTGAGGCAGAGGAGGAGGAGGAATGATTCGAGGGAGTAGAAGCCACGGTCGACGAAGTCACCTGGAAATGGTACTGGTCAGCTTGCGAAAATGGCCAGTTACCATCGCATAGATAGATGGTCAAGCCGGGTATGGCACAGGCAAGGGGAGTCGTACCCATGAATAGGTAGTTGGTGTCCGGCACGTCGCCACCCACTCGAAAGAGCTCCATCAAATCGTGGAACTGGCCGTGTATGTCGCCGCATATCTATTGGACATCAGCATGTCTCGCTATGAAAGGCGCCAGGGCCGAGGTTCCCATACCGTGACTGGTGCGCAGACTGTGACGACGTTTCCCTCTTCTATCAACAGCTCTCGTGCCTTGTGACATATCTCGCGCACTTGAGCTTCTGGTATAGGACGGCATGCACGAAGCTGTGCGATGGCTCTGAAAATTCATGTAAGCATCATGCAGGCTGGGTTGAGACGAGTGACCTGGGTGCGCTCACTTGTCTAGGTCGCTCATCTTAACGGCGGCTGCAGCTGCGCAGCCTCAGCAACAGGCTGGGATGCAGCCTTGGAGAGGTCAATGGTTTGCTCTCATAGCACATGCACGGGTCGCGAGCGGCCAAGAAATTAGGAGGGGTCGGGCCGTTCAAGGTCTATTGGGAGTTGACAGCGGTATGCGATTCTTATCGATGATGGATTTCCCGATGGAACTGTCTCTGAAGCTGTCGCGATTTCGGCGGAGTCACTTACCCCAGACTTTCCTTCTGGGGCCGATCAACAATTTGCCTTGCAGGGATTATGAGCCTCAAGCGGCGCTAATGCTGCCCGCTGCCCAGTGCTAGGTGCCCAGTGGAGCTGCTGCAGGTTGCTTGCCTGCCGGGTGGCGGGCCAAATGGGACACCCAATGAGATGGCATCCAATTGAGCTTCTTTCGCGATTTTCGATGAACACATTGATCTTGCGCCGAAGTCCTGCTCCTGCTCCACGGTCCTCCGACTCAGGCTTATATGCCATGATCACGATACTGATGGCTTTATGTAAGTGCAATTGATACTGCTCAGCAAGTTTTCTGAAGCTAACCGGCCTGCAGAGTTGCTCGGCCCTCCACCAACCTCGCCATCATGCCACCCCATCTTCACCCGAGGTCCCGAATGACCTCGTCCCTTTTCGCGACTACCATGCTTGCCAGCTTCCTCGTGGTCGGACTCCCACACGTGCTTCCTTGCCCTGCACCGAGGATCACCTACGCCGATGGAGAGATAGTGGAAGACGAAAACGGCAGGAGAAGGCGGAGGCGGCGGGTGCAGCAGCAGAGTCAAGAGGTCCAGGGCGGAGTTGTGCAGTTCAACAACATCACCCAGGCGGATCTCATCGACCATGAGGGCACCAGGGGCAAGCGAGAATGCCCCGTACCCAAGCCAGGCGGGAAAGTCGGCGAGCTTCTGGGCTTCAAACAATCGAGCAACCCACAGAGCACCGACAGCAACACAAAGGAGCGCACATTATAGCGTACGGGGTCCAGTCGACCCTGAATATTGGGGTGGCGATTTCTAGCGAGCCATGGCCGAAATGCACCGTTCCGCATATTCCTCGGCCATCCCATCTGAGGATCTTTGGGAACGTATCCTGTACAACAGCTTCACCATCCGAACGCGACGCATTGTCGATCGCCGCATATATCGAAGCATACAAATGGTTCAAGGACCAATTGCACATATCTCACCTTTGGCATCGCAGGATAGACCGTGGTTCATATGTGGGTTGGCAAAACATTGGGCCGAACAGAGTGGGAAGAATACCCACGAAGAGCATCTGGGACTGAATATTACGATATAGAAACTTCAATACGAAACCATTCCACCACAGTCCCCGTGTTTGACTCGCTTAGCAAGAGAGTAAGCTCAGTAAGATTGGACTCGTCGCAGCTTTCCGTCAGTGTGCAACTGGTTTGGCTCAATACACCCGCGGCCGCCCGCCGGCCGCCTCGCGCCGCGCTGGGAAACGAGCAAGGCAAAGATGATCTTCCATCAGGTCGCTTGAGACGTTATCCTGCCAATACTGAATCTCTTATTAATTTGGCGGTAACCAAAACCGCCCATATCACCCCACTCGTGGCCCAACCGCAGGCGTGAGGCATGTCCAACCCGCCACGATCAGTTTGACCCAGGTTTGGGCCAAGAATTCTCTTTGACATCCACTCAGACGATCAATACATCACTATGCAGATACTTGAATTCCATATCCCGTCGGCCGATAGAGTCGCATGGATGGACGACACCCCCGAAATGAGACAGGATGTTCTTGGCTGTGGCTCCGCGTCGATCTCTGGGGTTGAAGAGTGTCGCGGAGTGCGGATCCTTCACCGACGCACCCGCTCAAGTACGTCCTGCAGGGAATGCAAGAGACTTGAAATTTTCAAGCTTCAACGTGGGGATTCCCCCCAAAAAATAAGATGCATCTCATCGATCTCATGTACGATCATTCTCTATTTTCGTGAGAGTTCAGCTGGCTCAGTTGTACGTTTTCGAAGTAGTCATCGCCGCTGTATAGCAGCGGTGACAGTTCCAACGAATCTGGATCAGCTAAAACAACCTCGCACAGGATGTCAATTTTGAGGTCACACAGGTCTTGGCCCGTTAAGCCTCATCTGGTCTGAAAGTAGGCGCCTGTCATCTCAAGACCTATTGGGTGACAGCTGTGGCGAACTGACTATTTGGTTGAACATGTTTGGGCCCCAGGAGAGGGCAGGGGGGCCGGGAATTTACCTACCCGCCTCTGCATATGCGGCTCTAGTAAAGTCTTGGCTCAACACCAAACAACCCATCACCAGCCGCCGTACTCGACTCTGCACGGCTTTGGGCGGGTTTCATCGACAAAATCGCCGTGATCCGACGTGATCGCCAGTGTTCGTGGTACCTCCTCAAGGCTTGGCAGAGTATGCATCGTCTGCCATGGCTCTTATAAGTGTTGACTGGGCGCATGTCCGTCTTGTACATTCTGCTCCTCATCCACGGGAAACCATTTTCTTAACTTTCTTGTAATTCATTTTCTTAGTCACTCTTTCTTTCAAGAGGTGAGTAGCTGATACCGGCTTGCTGCTTATCAACGGTATGGACTGACCCTCATCTAGCTGTGCTCTCAAAAGTCCTGTCTTTACACAACACTATCCCTAAATAAGACTCACCGAAAATGAAGTCATTCACTCTTCTTCTCCTTGCCGGCCTCGCTGTGGCGGCCCAAGAAGGCGGTGCCGAGGCGGCAGCAGGCAACGCAGCTGAGGTCCAGCAAGGCAACGCAACTGAGGTCGTGCAAGGCGGCAACTCGACCGAAGCTGCTCAGGGCGGCGAGGCCAACGCGGAAGCAGGCAAGGACAACGAGAACAACAACGAGAACAACAACGAGAACAACAACCAGGACAACAATAACCAGGACAACAACGCCAACGATGTCATCCAAGTCCAGAACGGCCAGGAGTGTGTCAACCTGGAGGCCCTGAACGACCCCAAGTACGTATCCACCTTGTCACCCTCTCACCCAATATCATTCATGTCAGACTAACATATTCTCCACCACAGCTTCGACCCAGCCTCGCTCAACCTGGGCAACATGCAGGTGAACGGCGGCCTGAACCTGGGTAGCATCAACCTGGCCGACCCCGTCTCGCTGGCCTTCGGCATCGACCAGCTGATGAACAGCTTCTGCCTGGGCCAGCTCGTTGACCTCAACACCCTCCTCGCCCTGGGCGTCCAGAACCAGCAGCAGATGTTCCTGGAGCTGGCGCAGATCGCCCAGCTGCAGCAGCTTGGCCTCGTCGACGTCTTTGGCGCCCAGAACCTGATTCAGTCGCAGCTCCTGTTCGGCGGAGGGTTCGCCGGTCTCAACGCTGGCAATGTGCTCAACGCTGGTAACATTCTTAACATTGGTGGTACGTCTCTACTACTTCCTGCTTACCTTCCTATCCACTTCGTGAAAAGCATTGGCATGAGGCTGACATCTTTACGCAGGTGTCTTCAAGCGCGAGCCAGGCAGCAAGCCCGCCACCCTCAGGGAGCGTCGGGATGACATGGTCAAGAGGCAGTGCAATGTTGCCAACGCCGGCCAGGGCCAGGCGGCCAACATCCAGAACCTGCCTCCCTGCCAGAACGAGAACAACAACGACCAGCAGAACCAGGATCAGCAGAATGCCGAGGAGCAGGCCAAGGCTGAGGAGCAGGCCAAGGCTGAGGAAGAGGCCAAGGCACAGGAGGACCAACAGAACGCTGAGGACCAGCAGAACGCGGATGAGCAGAACGCGGACGAGCAGCAAAACGCTGACGAGCAGCAAAATGCTGAGGATCAGGCCAAGGCTGAGGAGCAAGCCAAGGCTGAGGAGCAAGCCAAGGCTGAGGAGGAGCAGCAGAACGCTGATGAGCAAAATGCTGGAGAGGAGGCCGCTGCTGGGGAGGATGCCGCCAAGGCTGGCGAGAACGCTGAAGCTGCTGCGGGCGAGGAGGCTGCTGCAGCCGAGAAGGCCGCATAAGGCAGCCGACGCGAACCAGTCAGGCGTGGACTGCCGCGCTGGACTCGCGGTAGGAGGACATTGGATATTTAGTCACGAGCATTTAATATGATACCACCCAGTCTGAGCCTGAGCTGAGCAATCGCTGTACTGATACGTGTTTGTGCCACCGTGAGTTGTCATTGGAATCTTTGTTTTTTCTTTCTTTTTCAAGTGGATGCGAGATTCCCACTGCATTGGAAACTTCTGATCACCTTTGATGAGCGGGTTGGCGGGGTCTGTGGAGTAAGGTTTGGACTCGATGAATCTTTGCAAGAAACAAAGGCGGAAAGCTACGTGCTGACATACATATTGGCCACGCCAGGACACCGCCAAACATGTAAATACGCGTCTATTCATGTTTGCAGAAGCAGCTACAGGCCTCGTCGACTTGTAGTTCAATTTACCAAAGCGTCTGGTTGAATATACCGAAGTGGTGATGTCGCTTCATTGGACTTCAGGATGTTTTTGCTAGCTTCAACCACACAGCTCTGAGTCGCTTCCACTCTGGCTGAGCAGTGGGTGACTAACACCAAGAATTCTGCCGAGACCCAAGACTCGAGCCAACGTCTGATGTCGACTGCCGTCCCAACCGTATGCTGGGCCCCATCTCTGCCGATAGTCGAACCGTAGTATCTGCCATGGGGCGATGGGATGGGCATTGGTCAGACACCTCACCGCCAGCGGACGACGGGTGCGGGCGCAACCGCCTGAACGGCTTCGTCGTCTCAAAAAGCTCGGATGAGAGGGGATTCCGGATGACAGACTGTCAACGTATGGCTGGGCTGAGAGGGCATGGACGGCGATGACACCATGGAATACTATGCCATGTTAATTCACCTAGTCACCTGCATCAAGTTTTCTGGCTGCGACAGTTTGAGATGGGGATCACGGCCCAAAGGAGCATGGTGCGACCACTGTGGGCGCAAGCGACGTGGGATCCGGGCTGGGGTGCACCCTTGCACGCAGGGCATAGCTTAATGGGCTCTGGGCCAGTGAGAACGGCCCGAGAGCCCCTGGGGACCACTAAATAGGCAAAAGGCGTCCGTGCCCTCTTCCCTAGTGGGTTCGCCTGACGCCTGTCAGTCGTCCCTGAACCTTATCCGAACTGAATTCAGCCCAGTCCAAACCCAACTTCAACCTCACCTCTCAGGCTCTCTCACCTGTCCCGTTGCTGGTCCCCACCTGACAAGCTCATGCCCAGCGAAAACTGTCCGGTCCTTTCATCTGACCATGTCTGCTTCTTCCGCTTGGCCACCCCTGACCGCCATTGGCAGGGCAATGCCAACTGTCGTCCGAGCACCGTGGCCCTGGCCTTATGGGGCAATCGACTGACAGACTGACAGACTGACAGTTGCTCGACGTTGAACCTGGGGCAGGCGACAGCACTTGTCTCCAATTACTGGATGACAGAACTATGTCTGACTCTTCTGCGCTGTCTTGTCATTGTCAGTTCAGCAATACATCTACTGCTGTCTTCACTCGGCCATCAAGACGAAGTCCTTGACAGCAGGCCTTCACTGTAAATTTTCCAGAGACCATATCACCAACCGCTTCAGTTCATCCGGCTTGGCCGTCCTGTCCTGCCTGCCAATGTGGGCTGAAGGAGGCTAAGACACTGCCGTCCGAACAGAACCACATGGCATGCCGAAGTTGGACAAGCTTGGCTTAGTCAAAAGCCGGCGAGGCGGTCGGAATTCTCAATACTCAAACATGATGCCCCACCCACCCATGGCGGCGATCAAGTAAACTATTTGGCTGGGGTCCATGATCCTGCCAAGCTGGAAGCTCGGCCGATGTTTCTGCCACCCACCCTCCGCCAATGCCATGCCCTATCAACGGCGTCAAAGCTGCACCTCAAGTCCTCCCCCAGCGGTAGCATCAGCGATTAAGGTTATTTCGCCACCCTGGCATCTGCGCCTTCGTTTCTGCAGCATCCCTACAGAACCGGTGCGGGAGAGAGGGCCTTGTCAGTCCTTGGCCAGTCACCTCCCGGCCACGATGGCTTCCGCGTGTGTCAACTTGGTGGCCTCAACCAGCGATAGAGCTCTCGGCGCATCCCCATCGCCTCCAGCAGTGATGTCTTGGACGGCGAGGAACATCCGAGCTAGGGGCTCGTCCTCTATCTCGCCAAGTCGTCCTATTTGCCGTCGTCCCGTCTCCCAGCTCGCCTAGTGCCAGGGCGGCAGAGCACTGCAACACGCCTCTGTTTACCACAATCCCACCCATGATTATGCACCCTTGACTACCCATATTAGTCGCATCCCTGCCGTTTATCTGCCTACCCATGCAGTCTGATACGCAACGGAAGACTCCTTCACTGTACATCCGGATATGCTTTGTGTGTTTGATAAATCTTGGCAGACGGTTCATCGCTCATCCGTCCCAAGACCCCAGGTCCATCATACTCGCCTCCATACGTGTGTCCATCTGTATATAATTCCCCGTGTGGTCGTGTCCCAATAGCCTCTATCTTGTTGTCATCATCCACACCAAAGCATCTTCGGTCTTCAAGCCTCTTCCATTCACTCTACAGTCGTTCCTTCTGAGGTAAGCATATCTCCTCCCAGCATCCTCCGCCGCCTCCTCCAGGTTGGGCATTGGTCACTAACTTACCTCATCAGCTGTGCTCACTGTTCTATCTTACATTCCTTCGATACCCATTTACCTGAACTTGAGGTGAGCCACTCCCTACCCTGGATCGTGGCATCCATCCCAGCCTCCTCTATGACTAACATCATCTCCACAGCTGTGCTCCTAATTCACTTTTTAATTTCAAAATGAAGTTCTCTACCATCTTCGCCGGTGCCCTCGCCGCTGTCGCCTCCGCCGCTCCCACCGAGAAGCGCGGACAGCTGGACATCTCCCAGCTCAACAACCTGCAGGGCTTCAACCAGCTTGACATCAACTACCTGAACGTCATCAACTCCCTGGACCTGCAGCTCCTCAACACCCTGGCCGTCCAGAACAACTTCAACGCCCTCGCCTTCCAGGGCCTGTTCCAGCAGAACCAGGTCTTCGACGTCGCCTCCCTCCTGCAGCTCCAGCAGCTCCAGACCGTGCTGCAGCTCGGCCAGCTCGGCGTCTTCAACGCCTTCGACCTCTCCAGCCTCAACCTCCAGGCCCTGCAGCTCGGCCTCATCAACAACGTCGGCGCCTTCGACCTCGGCAGCCTCATCGATGCCTCCCTGGTCCCCCAGATCACCGCCATCTCTGAGCAAACCAGTATGTTCCCATCACCCTTGACACTGCCTACAACGCAAACAATCACTAACACATGATACAGTTGTTGTTGCCAAGGAGTAACTTCATCTCATGGGATAATTACACCGGGCATTTGACAGGGGGAGAGGAAGGAGAAGAGGGGACGGGTACCCGGGTGGGACCCGAGCAGATCATCTTTGTTCCGTCCACATGAAGAAACGATACATTCATGGTAAATAATAATACGATCACTGTGAGAGGCTCGAGGTCTTGTGGTGTTTGAGAGTGAGAGGCGATTGGGTTTTACTATTCATTACTACTTGTCTTGAGTGTCCTAGTTTACCCTTGCAGGTGGTTTAGACCAAACATTTTTCTGGAATTATCTTATATAGGAAGAGGCAGATGGAGAAGGCTGGCTGGCTGGCTGGCTTCGAGGCTCTCTCAGTCATCCATGCTTGCTCTCGGGAAATATACTGGACATTTTCCGACTTCATTTTCTTTGTCATTGACTTTTTGCCATGGTGAGATTTTCGACATGTGGGATTTGAACTGATTGATCACAGTAACAAATCTTGGAAATTCGTTACCGGCGATCAACAGAACCGGGGAAAGGTGTGGGGATGGCAACCACATCTCCCGTGCCCACAGGGCCTGGCACCTCCTGACCCACCCATCACCCACGACGGAGGGGGGAGGCCTCGACGACGACCCAAGGCAGGCCCAATGTGGACTAACACGAGAGGCCAAGCTTTTCTCCCAGCCCTGCTAGTCAACTGACGTCTGTCAACCTAGGGAACTTGGGGTGAAAAGTTCAAAAAGAATTACCCGATGGCATGGCATGCCAAGGCCGCCAGCAAAAAGCTTGGCGTCGCATTGGCGTCTGATGGGCATATTCATCGACAGAGCCTGCAGAGCTGCCATCCGAAACTGAAACGCCTGAAAACGCGGGGGAGAGGGCAGGGCAGGGAGGGCAGGGCACACGCACGTCTCTTTTCATCGGAGCTTTTGGCTTCCGCTCCCATCAAGGGAGGGAGGGACATGGGTAGGGTGTCAGGTGGCTCAATGCTGGGGGAGACCCTGGATCTTGGATGGGTTCTTGCTTTTGTATTCTTTGGTTCCTGAGTGAAGTGTACATACACTTGGCCCTTTTTCGTCCCGACCTTATCGTGACAATCCCTGCTATTCCATGCCCTGCCAGTGGTATCTCTTGCCTTTGTCCCGTTTCCAACAAATCACGCCTGTTCACTCCCAAGGTAGACAGCCAGCCGGAGATGTGATGGGAGACCGCCCGCTGACGATACTGACCCTTCCTCTGGATTTCGGCCGTTCCCTTCCCTCCACACCATTTAGCTCTCCCAGTGGCACCTCCGTGGTGTCCACTCACCCATCAAGCATACTGCTCCACGACCTTTCGAAATTCCGGCCTCGCCAGCTCCGCAGACCCGAGCGATGAATTGCTGTTGAGATAGAAACCCGTCAAAACCTCGAATCTCATACCAGGTAAAAAAAAAAGGGGGGGGGGGAACAAGCAAGTCCGGCCCCGAGAAAGGAAGCCCACACCGCACAACAATCCGATTCAACAACAAACTTACCTGGCTTGGCTCACGAGGTCACTGCTGCGCAGGCCACTGACGCCCGAGACGGGGCTGCTCCCACTCGCGCTGCCCGTGTCGGGCACGGCACCGTGGCCGCCGTGGTGGCCGCCGTAAGCTGCCCCCATCGGACCCGGCACCACCACCCCTCTGGCTCCTCCTCCTCCACCACTTTCCCCTTGCCCCCCACCACCACCGCCTAGGCCGGCCCCATCCTCGTCCCACGTGACCCTGATGGGCTCGTGGTTCGCGGAGAAGCGCTGCCCGTTGAACCACAGCTCGAAGGTCAGGTCTGCGGCGCCCACCAGCGCCCTGACCTCGTACGTGCAGCTGTACCAGCGGTGGCTGCGCGAGAATAGGGCCCGCGGCCGCTTCTTCTGCTTCTTCAGCTCCAGCTCGCTGTCTTTTACCCCGGAGAGGTCGGACCGGACTGTGCAGAGCTGTTTTGCCCCGGCTGTTTGTTGTCGTGACATTAGTTGGTTTGTTTTTACAAATCTTTCTCGTCTGCATTTGAACAAAAATGGATGGGGGCTTGGACCGCCTTACAATCGTTCATGCTGACTGGGAGGAATTCTCTCTCGGAGTGGGATATTACAACAACGGAGTCCCAGTGCCGTACTGGGCTCCCCTTTGCGATCTTCTGGCAAAATGCCGATATTATCGGCACGTTTGGGTCTATGTCATCGCCCTTGATAATCCCCAAAGTCAGCATGGTCCCTGCGAAGTTCCTCTCCAGTGTGTTACTGCATACTTTCCTGATGAGCCAGTCTATTTGGCTCATGGCGTAGACCTGGCCGTCCAGGGGATCTGTCTTCAGCTCCTCCTGGAAGTGTATGTCTGGGTTATACTTCATTTTGCACATGACGCCGTAACTGGCCCTTGCCTTGCGCGTGGCAAGCACGGGCTTGTTCCCGGTTTCCAACTTCTGCAGCCGGTCAAGTATCAAGCCTTTGACCACGACCAGCTGCGGGTCATGCGCCTGTACAATTGTGACGTTCACTGCGCTGGGGTGTGGATTGAGCGCCAGGTCTTGCTGCAGACGGTCTCGTACGTATGCGGAGCTGCCGAGCCCGCCTGATAGTATCAAGTATCGCTGTTGCAGGTGTCAGTAACGACACGTTTGCTGCCAATGGGGATATCACGCATACTACTTGGGGGTCTCCAAAGGCCTTGACCCGGACAAAATCGAGCTGCTCTCGAATTTTCTTGAGCATGCCGTTAATATGTGGGTCGAATATCGACTGCATGTCTTCCCTATCCGAAATGTTAACATCAGGCGCAACCTTTTTTGGGCATGCTACTTACCTCGTCAACAGCAGTCTACCAGATTCTATGCCAGCCCCCTCGTGATTAAAGTTATACCCAACGCCCTCCATCGGCAGCTTATAAACCTCCGAGTTATACACGCGCTCCCCAAACTTGTGCTTCGTCGTCCTGAACTTGTCGCCCCGGACAAGCTTCTCAATGCAGTCCGGCGGCAGCTGCTCGACCAGCTCGGTGAACGGGAAAACCCTGTCCTCGACCAGGTCGAGGAAAGCACGGTCTATAAGCGTCGACCCGATACCCACGCCGTCGACCTGCGTAAGCTGCTTGAGGGTGGGGAACGGATCCCTGGTCTCCATCACCTGCATCAGCGCGAAGTCTGTCGTGCCGCCGCCGGCGTCCACGGACAGGAAGATGTCGTCCTTCTCGAAGTTGACCGCCGTCGACTTGATCGTCGCCACCGCCGCGGCCTCGGACTCTGTCAGGTCCACCGTGGACTTGTGCCTGGGGCCCTCGGTGCCGAACCCCGCGTTCGCGATGGCGTCCTTGAAGATGTTGATGATCTCGAAGCTCCTCCATGTCGTCGGCACGCTGAATAAGAACTCGACGGCGAGGTCTTTCCACCCCGTAAATGGCCCGATCCCTGTCTGGTGCTCTATCGTCGATTTCACGTGGATGTAGACCTCGCGGAGGTAGTCCGTGACGAACTTCTGGGCCTGCCCGACGGACTCGGGGGCCCCTTGGATCCCTTTTATCTGTGCCTCGAGGAGGTTCATCTTGTCGAGGAATATCTTGAAGAACTCCCTCCGCCTGATCTCAAAATCGTCGTCATCCTCACAGATGAAACCCCAGGACGTCGGCCTCTCGTTCCGGCCGTACACTAGGCACGTGTGGACCTTCTGCTCGTTCCTCGTTGAGCAGCCTGGCCAGTTGTAGATGACTTGTATTGAGCTCTGAAGGGGATTAGTAGCTTGTGGCCGGGCCCACGCCACGCCTTCTTGAGTGTCAGCCGGGAATGGTGCATCTCCGGGTGAAAGGAGACTGACCTGTGAATGTGGTCCCCAAGTCCACCGCCACAATGATATCCGGCCTCTCGCTGGACTCCATCTCTGCGTCTTATATACGTGGGTATCAAGGGTATTAAACGGACAAGCGAAACGACGCACTCCTGAGAAGATGGAATCAAGCACAAGCAGGCAGGTAGGAAGGCAGGCAGGCAAACATGCAAACACAAAGCAGTGCGACCAGCGGGAACGCCTCAGCAGGTCCTGGAAACAGTCGACGGGAGGACAAGGGCAGGGCAGGGTGGAACAGGGCGTCAGTCGGAGATATATAAACGTCTGGTGTGACACGATTCGCCGTGCTACCGCCCCAGGCGCTTGTGGGTTGGGTGTCGGGATAGACGCCGGTGGGGACGCCCAGGTTGCAGCTCGAGTGCCGGCGCGAAGATCACTCCCACTCACACGTTCACCCCCTTGGGCGTCGCAATCGAGATGAAATTGTTGGCGGTGGCCAGGGTATATGGGAGATGTTGGAGCAGGGCAGCCAACTCAGCTGCAGGCATGGCGTTGTCTAGCGGCGGGTGCTAGGGGAGAAGCCAGAAGCCAGGGGTCAGAACTCTAATATTAAACACAAGCTCCACGAAGGAGGTAGTTTCCATGTGTGTAGCTCCGCCCTTGGGGACAATCCGATGGGGAACCTCGAGCTGGGAGTGGAGTGACAAAGGGACACGGCAAAGAATCAAAGGGCACGGGGCAGAGCACTGGGGTGACGTGTTCTAACAACTGCAAGCAGCCCTGCGGGAATTCTGCGAGTGGGTGTGCGTGTGTGTCGTGGGAGCTGAGCTCAGCCTGAGAGAGGAGGGGGTTTGAGGTGAGACCCAATCGAGGTAAGACTGTCAAATCCTACCGTTTCCACGTTTGTGGCACAGCCCGGGCTGACTGGGCGGCAGGTAGGCGAGGGAGGGGAGGGGCCAACCCCACGCAGCTGAAAAAGGCGGGCATGTTGATCATTTAGGACTTCTGTTGAGTTGCATCAATCCCAGACGGTCCTGTCAGCAGATGGCCCAGTCCATCTGGCAATTGCTGCCGTTGCACTGGCTACCGAGGGATGTTGGTGTTGGTCGAAGGATTGGCGGTATGTGATTGGGCTGTGGGGCAAGCGAGGGCGGGTCGCGGTAAGCAAATCCCACCCTCCACTGCTAGGGAAAGAGCTCGCCCATGTATTGGCCGGGGGAGAATCAAAGCTGGCCTACTTCACAGGGCCACAGAACCCTTGAACCATGTGCAGGGAGAGCCTCAAAAATAGTCTACTCCACAATGCCCCATTCAAGAAGCCTTGTCACTGCAATCCTTCAGCAAGCGGGGCCCGCTCACCGATAAACGTGAACCGCTGTTCTGGAAACAAGCTCCTTGTGTTACATTAGGCCTGAGAGAGGTAATGGCTCTTACTTGGCATTTGAGTTTTATGGAGAATGCAAGAAGATTGTATTTGTGAAAACTATACCTGAATAAGTTTTCCCTTATTGAACAAAAATGTGTAGCGTCAGCCAAATGTTCCACTTGATACTGATATTATATCGTTATACTGGCAATATAAGATGGATTGTGTCGTTTGATGATTCCCCACTGAGACCATTGAAGACTTGCGAGGTGAATAAATTTATATCTGCCCAACCATGATCTGTGTGCGTCAATTTGCTGTAATATCAGGCGTCAGATGCCCCTAAACTCATGCGTGACGTGACACAGCAGAGAATGGACGATGCCAGTACCCCGGCAGTCATCGAAGCCGTCGATGAATGGAAGAGCTTCCCGCACACCGGGAGCCGTACGGCGGCAATGGTGGTCTCCTGAGCGGGTGGTTCGACGAGGATGAGTGGACATGGAAGTTTGAGGTTGAGAGCTGCGCGCTGGGACGCAAAATCAACGAAGAGTCCCCTATATGAGCTACGCATGAATCTCCGGAGCTGCTGTGGTGTGGTCGTGAAGGCCCGGATGCGGTGCAATATAGCTGTTTGAAAACCTAGAAGGCCGGTCTTACTCTTGTTCATGTCTTTGAACTGCTTGCTCCACTCGCTGGTACGCGTCAATATTGGTATCAGAATGGCATATCGCCTAAGGTTGTAGAACCAGAAGAAGTATATACGCTTATCAGTAATCTTTAAAAAAGCTATGATACAACTTATAAAATCTATATCTAGAACAAAAAATATCAATAATGTTAAGAGCCACACAAAAGTCGGCTCGGATTCTGGTCATGGCAGTGCTCGAGTCGCCCAAGTTGGCCGAGGTCAGGGGAGGTGCTGCATCGTATTGGGGCATAGCGCGCATCGTGAAAGCTGTTGTAATAGGTCATCAACACCAGACCATGGCGAGGGATGGACCGCCCGCGAAATGATGTTTGGGCCTACTGAACCTAGACCTTGCGAAGGTCCCCCAAGAAATTCCTCACATACCCTTCAGGAGTCCTCTCCTCCACGGGTTCAGCGGCCAGATATCTCCCCTCCCCTTCCCTTGTGTCCACCTCCAACAGTCTCTCCCCGACCAGAGCCTCATTACGAAAGAGATGGCATGTCCGCTTCGGGTACTCCCCCTTCCACTGAGAGGCCGTCCTGAGCGGCACGAGCGGCGTCCGCTCGCCGAGGCCACCCCCAAACCACAACGACCGCGGCCCCTTGTGCTCCCCGAGCCCGTCGAACACCACACGTGGTACCCTCGCCCCGGTGACGGTGCCGCACCAAGTCTCGCCCTCAGCTAGCAGGACGATGTTCATCAGCGTGGTCACGAGATCGTCACCATGGCCGGAAAGCCGCACAAGGACCGAGTCAGCGCTGGACCAGATAGTGTGGTGGGGCACGGCCCGCGATTTCCTGGCCGTGAGCTCGGCGACGATGACAGCCTGCCACCTCGCCGGGCCCTCAAAGTCTGCCTCAGCTAGCTGCGCTGTCGCGTTGATGACGAGGATCCTTGCGTCCGTGGGCGGCGGCTTGGACGCGGTGGGAAGATGCTCTGCGGCTGTGGTGATGGGTATCCATGACGGGCCGGTGTATTTGGCCTCATCGAGGCTGCCACTGGTGCGAGCTGGGCTACAGCATCTCGTTTTCTTGCTGTGAGGTAACGCGCAGTAGATAACCAGTGAGCGGATGTTGGGGAGGTTGGCAGGTTTGAAGACTGCGGTGGAGTCGCCTTGCAAGGGCAAGTCACCCGTACCCAGCAGGGCCGGACACAGAGAGGCGACGCGAATTCGGAGATGCTGCATGCGAGGCATCAAACGTCGAAGTGACTCGCAGAGGTGTACAGATCCCTCAAATTCCTGTTCTTGCCCTTGCGTGTCAAGCTCCAAGTTGACGCATGTTGCTGGTAGGGCATCGACGACATCTTTAATGGTGACCTGCTTGAGAAACGTTTCCCCCTGACCTTTGAGTGATAAAGAAAAAGAAGCAAGATGGTCGAGTCGGTTCAGGAGTGGGATGATCCGCCGCAACTTCGCATCCAACTCAGGGTGAGGCTTCGAGTTCCCATTCACGAGATGTCTGCCTTCACTGGAAATAACGAGGGTGAGCGTGCGCACCTGTGGCCCGCAATCGCGCCGGAATGAATGATCAAATAGAATTATATGAGAATTGTCCAGAACAATGTGCCGATAAAAGATTGGTGAGGCGATCTGATACCAGGTCTTGTTCACCGCAAACAGGCCAAAATGTCATTGTAACCACCTGATCTCACTTGGGTGAGGATCACAGACAGGATTTCGTTGCTGAGTGAGTTCATCCTCAACCTAAAACATCGCTAGAAGTCAAGTATCAAACATAAATGTGTACCCACTTTCTCTGCATAGCGGTACTCAAGTAGCCGCCCCACCCGAGGTCGCCTGCCAAGAAGCCCTGAGGTATCGGGGATCAGGGGCATATGCAAGCTCCCGAGTTGGTTTAGCTTGGTGACCGAACCACCAACAACATTGAAAGCCAAAGGTTTCGCAGTCCCCTCTGCCCATCGTTGCCGACTTCTCCACGAGCATCACAGGCCCCGAACATGCCTATCATGTCTACTAGGACAATTGGCCAAGCGGTGCTGAGAGCTGCCAAAGACGGCTCCCGTGCCCCTGTCTTGGCATCATCGTGGCGGAAGAGCTCTTTCGGCTTGACACCAGGCAAAGGTTCTGCGCCGAACAGCCGAGATGGCTGCAGCTTTGTTCAGACACGTGAGTCTTGAGATTACGATATGGTCTTCACATCGAATCCCACTTGCAGAAGTTGACCCACCGCGAAGGATTCTTCCAGAGCAGTCCAACCCGTAGGGCAATGGACCCCACCACAGAGTTCATCCTTGATTTCTGTCTTATCACCGTCGGCTGGTGGCTTGTCGAGCGGGTCAAAATCCTCCCCAAATCGTTCTACCCGGAAGACGAATCTGATGACAAGCACCCTTCTCCATCTCCATCGTCTGGGTCTCCCCTGCACTCTTGGATGTCCTCCGTCGACCGGAAGACGTCTCATGACGTAAGGGACATCATATCTGCAGGCTTCGAGATGGCACACAAGACCCCGAAAAGGCGACGGCAACAGGCGTTAAGGGAGGCCACCTTCCAGACTCCATACGAGGTTGCCAGAGTCATACCTGGCGCCGGGCCGGACTCCAGGCTCGAGGATATGGGCCCCTTGCCATCTATATCAAAAGAGTGGGCAGCTATGCGTAAACCCGCATTCCTTCGTGCATTCAAAATCACCAAGGAGGGGCGCGTATATCTGTACTTCCCCGACGGTGCATCTAAAGCAACAGCGGCATTTGTGGCCATCAACGCGGAGATCTTTCCCCCTGAATGGACAATAGTTGAGCGATTTGCCGTTACGGGGTTCACCGAGGAGCAAGAAAACTTGGTCACAGCCGCCGTGTGCGGGTGGGTCAAAACATACTTAACCTGGGAGGACGACCAGCCGCATATTATTGACCGCATCGAGAAAGGGAAGCTGCCTGTTATCTTCAACTTCCGCGAACTGGCTAGCAGCGCTCTATATGACACCGAAACCAATGGGTTCCCTGATCAACACGCAGTTGGGCGTTTGGCAAACTTAACGAAACCATAGTTAAGAAGCGCCAGTCATCTGGCAACTTGTATACTTGCAGGGGGCCGGATTGTAATACTCATTGGCTGCTCTGTCCGCATTGTTATCGGAGAGTTGGAAACTACAGAACATGAGACAGTCGAGGACTTGCTAGGGGAATGTCACATAGGGAGATCGGTGGAGGGAGAATTCGTGGCTGCTAGAGATCATAGTCTTACTCTGCAAGCTATCAAACTGATATAATAAGGATTAAAGCAAGCTTCTCTTTGAAGGTTCTAGACAGGACTGTTATAGCTTTGATAGATACTGTGACTTGTGGAATATATAAATGGCGTAAACATCTACTATTAGGACCACTTTACCATTAGACCGAGACTTGGAGCTCTTTGAATGAGCCAAGGGTCCGCATATACCATCATCTACAGAGCCCGGAGTCTTGCGTATGGCGTATCCGCCTCCCGGATCATCTTCTCTGAGCAGCTTGTTGTGCGAAGCTCCTCAGGCAGGGGGAGGAATTCGAAATTAAGAGTAAGCAGTACAACGATGATACGAAATTCCATCCTCGCTAATTTGACTCCTAGAGAAATTTGAACTTGGTTAGACTGACGCCGTAAAGATCATGAATTTGAAGCAGGACAGACTGAAGGGAGGCATTTAAAACAACAAGCAGTAATTCACCACTCACCAAGACAACCTCTGTAGCCACCACCAAACGCGAGAGATGGGATCGCGTTGCCGTTGAACGAGGTTTTCCCTGCCACGTCAGTAGCTAGCCATCTTCTGGGCTCGAATGACTCGATGTCCCGCTCAGCCTCAGATCCCCCTTTGTGCTCTTCAGAGGCAGCACTGCGCTTGAACTTTTCCGTGTCTTCATGCAAGCGGTTGACATGCAGGCTCATGAAGACTTCGGCACCTTTGGGTACCTTGCATCCAAGTATCTCTGTATCTACAAGAGCCTGGCGGAGTTGTGCCTTGGCCACTCCCGCGAGGCGGAAGGTTTCCTCGCAAGCACCGTCAAGATAGGGGATGTCGGCAAGGACAATCTCGTCGGCTGATGGCATAGCGGGACCAGGGAATTTGGCCTGAAGAGCAGCTCGTAGTTCGATCTGAGCGACAGGGTTGGCTTCCATATACTTGGCAAACCAGGCGAGAGCATTAGCAGTTGTGTCGTGGCCCTGGAAGCAAAGTCAGTCACGGCTCTAGAAACTTCTGGGAGATAGACAAACCGCAACAAGCATCACAAACAGCATATCTATGAGGCTTTCATCTCGGGTTGGGTCCGTGATCTTGCTCTTCCCAGCCTTCCTGGCCTCCAGGATCCGCCGCCGAAGCACGAGATCCACCATGCATGTATCAAAATCCTCGCGCTCCAGCTTTCCCAGCTCAAAGTCCTCAAATCGTTCCACTGCCTTCCGCAAAGCCCGCCCGACCTCGGCGGTGACGACTTTCCTAGACTTGCGGAATCGGGGCGTCCAGGTCTCGTAGATCTGGGACCATTTGGGTGAGATGCTCGAGGAACTCCGGGCGATGGCGTGACTGATGTACTCAGCCTCGTTGCGGATGAAAACGCCGCGCGACTGGCCTTCTGGAGGAGGTAGGCCGGCTATTTGGTTCTGCAGCCTCTTGATCTCGAATTCCGTGACACCTGGCTCTTCGCCGACGGCAGAGATCCAGACAGCATCCAATGCGGTGTTTTTGAAGTCATCTAAGGTCCGGATAGGCTGGTCGGGAGCCACGACTGCTCTGAGACGCCACAGCTCGACCAGCTCCATGGCGGATTTGTGAATGCTTGGGGCTGCAGTCCTCAGTAGGAAGTCTTTCTTCATAGTATCGGCCCACAATCGCTTCAGTTCTCTTAGCTTCGGGGTAGTGTATTGGCCCAGGGTCGAGTTGGGAAACATTGGGCCAAAGAGATCTACAGCCAAGGGTGCCTTGTCGAAGTCTTTGCCCCTACGAAGGAGAATGTCCTGTATCTCGTAAGGATCCTCAAGGACAACCATAGGGTTGCGAATGCCAGGGAAAAGAACCTGGGCGATTGGGACTCCCAACTTCTGGGTCGTGATCGTGAACAGGGACTCGGAGAATTCCTTTGTGGATTCAATGATGGGAATTAGGTCTGGAATATCGCCGGCAAGACGGGAAGCAGAACCTATATTGTGCGGGATCCCTGGGTACGCCTTTGGGTAGAGCTTCGACCTGAGCCATACGGCCAGGATGCCAACAATAGCCAAGGCACTCAGGCCATACTGCAATGTTATCGCGTCCATGACAATGTGACTGTCTCGTTGGCTCAGTGCCACCAGCCTTAAGCCTCCAAGGTAAGTAGTCGTGAAGGAGGGGGAAAGGGACGCCCTACGCCTCGCCCGAGCTTGAGTCGAGGCGATGTAAGTCTTGGGTGACTGGTATCTGTTACACGGGGTAAAGGTGTCGTCGAAACAAAGTAACGGGTGAGCATTAGATCAAAACCAACGCGTATTACGGCGTCACTAATTTAGACTATTTCGGTTAGTCATCGCCCGGGCGGTTCTGCCGAGCTTCCCTCAACGTTGAAGTGGAAGGATTTTGCCATGGACACGCTAACCTACAGCCAAGACCGGTGATAACTCATCTACGGCCGGTCGGCACCACTCAGGTATACAATATCCTGTGAGTGTACTGGGAACTAGGAGCCGGCAGGACCTACACAGCTCTACCAGCGCTGGCCAATTTCCACTCTTCCCCCTACCAGCTGCATGTATGCGGCAACCGTTAGCATGGCAGCAGAAAATGCCCAACTCGTGGAATTGCTCTCTGAATCCCTGCCGCTCTCGTGCTTCTGCTTTTGTGGCCCCCCTCGCTGCTAACAGATTGTGTGTTCTCGTTGGAACCGTCGTGGAGGTTGTTTGACTTCCTGATGCGCGACAATGCAAAAAGGCAGTACGGGGCAAAGGTAATGCCCAGGAAGGACAGGCTGAAGACATAGAGCTGATCTGATGTATTTCCGCAGAACAATCAACTCTGTTCTGACGGAGTTCTTCAACGCCACCATGACCGTCAACAGCTCAAGCTTCCGTGCGTGGTTCGTCAATGAAATCATCTCAATGGAATGCCAGGCATTTTCAAGGTCACACGGCCTGTAGATCTATGTTCTTATCCTCCGGGATATAATTGCCAAGTTTACCTGAGGATAGGGAAATTTTGGACAGCATCTGGACAGAAATAGTAGCTAGATGCTCTTTTGCGAAGGCGGAAGCGATGGTATTGACTATGGCACTGACCATGGTAGGATAATAAGAATGCGTTATATTCTATGTGGACAGTTAGGAGGACGGCCATTTCAAATAATCTCAAGCTTATAAGATGTACCCCGAATGATATCGAGGTCACCCATGGTAAGTGTCTCGTCTCGCTCGATATTATCCAAGAGGCAACCTGACCTTCCGCATGTAGTGAAGAACACCCTCAGTCTATCTTGCCGCAATGCTGTGAGAAGTTGTGCTAGGAATGGATCTGTGCCTGCGCCGTCCAGCCAATGTAGTCCATCGATGATACAAAATACCACTCCACTCAAGACGCTCACAAGGTCCCCAAATAGCTCTATTGCTTCCTTCCAAGTGTTAAGAGAACCGTCGAGCCGTCCAAAACGATCCCGGGATAGGTCAAAAGTCGTGTCTAGGCGAGGGGGTAGCATCTCAACCAGCTGTCTCAACAGCGCGTAGAGCAAGCTGACTGCGCCCTCTGCCTCCGCTGTATCAATGCCCCGACTGTCTCGAGGGACTTCACAGAAGTATGACACGACGTCGAGTTGGTGTGTTGCAACCGTTGCCACCAATTTAGCCGCGATGCTTGTCAATGGGTTTTCGAAATCGTCCACCTCTATGGTCGGACCTTCAAACCAGAGCATAGGCGGGGCTAGCCCTTGCGACCAGTCACTCAGTCTTGTGATCGCTTCACTACCTCCTGTTATTGGGTAGAAGTCATCAGGACACAGACGGATGCGACTTCGGGAAAAATGATCTTCAAGATGTCGTGAATTCATGAGAGGGTCTTCTGCAGCAGCTGGGGGATCTGAATAAGTATCAGCGGTATCCACACTATTTTATTAGGGAAATTACCTTCTGCATAGATCGCATTTCCTGATGAGGTCTTTGGCCGGCTTTCAGTGCTTCTAACCAACACCGGACTCAGTTGATGTTTGTCTAACCAGTTCGAAGCATTTGTTTCGAGAAGAACCACAACAGCTCCACCAAGCTTGCGCATGTTTTCGTGTTGTGATCGCAGAATTTCTTCAGCTTTCGACAGCTGGCGCTCGATTCTCTCAGCGGAAAGCTGCAAATCTGCCTTGTGTCTTTTATCCCCGTCCAAGCCAAGCCTGATATCCCGGTCCAGGCCTTCAACAAGCAGCCTGGTCACTCTGGTCTCGGCCATGAGGCTTTGCATGGCGAAAGTCCGGATTCGCTCAGCTTTCTTGTTAATCCTTAGGATCTCATTGTCGAACCTATCGTTGAAGGTCTCCGAAAATGAGTCAAGCAGCCGTCTCAATCGCTTCTCCATGATCCAGTCCATCACGCTGGAGAGAAAGAGGAATACATGCTCGTAGAGATCGGCAACAAGCTGCAACATGTCGTCGGACTTGGAAAGCCTCAGATCCCTGTCAGTATCCTGAATGTGCTCACTGATAGTACATAGACCTTCTGCCAGGCCTTCAACGATCTTTTCGTGATTGGCACTCGCCTGCACTGCGTCAGCTATGTATTATTTGATGTAATTATCTATAGTCTTAGGCTTATCTTCTCACTTTGATGATAGCGTTTAATGTCCCCGCGAAAATAGCCACGTACTCGTTGCCTTCCGGCAGCAGCTTTAGCAGTGAACTGTGCGAGTCTAGTGTGCCACAAAATTGGTGAAACAGCCTTTTCGCCCTGCCACGGCGACCCTCTTGTCGTTTGGTTTGCCATTCGGACGTGACTTCAGACACCATGGTGATGACGCCGTGGATCGTTGGTTGGAAATTTCGAAGTTCAAGTCGCTCTGCCTTCGGGCTTTTCTGATAGAATGCCACCCACTTCTCTCGGAGTCTGGCGGCCTCGACTTGAACGATCTCGGTTACAGGGTTTCTGATTGTTCGTCAGCCGTGAGAAAACCGATCCTTGAGTAGGAGAAGTGACTTGCTTCAGAGAAGTTTTCGAGCTATTCGGTTCGAAAAATGACCGCCAGGGTGATGTGACATCATCAAGGTGGCCGCTTTCTCTCTGGTCTATAAGAGCCTGACTCAAATGACGAGCACCTACTCCTTCTCCAAGGCGTTGTTCTGCCTCGAAGCTGTATGAACGCACCACAGCTGTGGCCTCGAATGAGACATCGGCGTTCATATCCGAATATGTCTTCTTTGCTTTCTAGAGATGCTGAGGTGAAAGACAGATTTCCGAGGCGGAAAGGTCAAACTGCCATCCGTGAATCTGGCGAGCTGGCGTGAAGCAAGATTGTTTGTGGGGCTGATCTCTGATGATTCAAGATATGCCTCATCTGGAGGAGCAAAAGCTCCCGACCTTCCAGACTCCTTTCGTTCTGTCTGATGATGGGAAACGTGGCAGTGAAAAGCACTGATGCCTCGCACCATATGCTCGTGCAGCCTGGTCAGCAACGCTCAAAAACGACCAGGCCAATCCAGACCGCATTAGACCACCCTGCATGTTCAGCTCTCAAGGATTAGCAAAATCTCACCAATGACAAGTGGGATTTCAAGCACATCTGCCGGTATGTAACCCAAGTAATCAATAGTTTCAAAGGAAGGACTCGGATAGCAAGGAGTCCCGAGGTCCGACCTGCTTCATGAGGGATTTCGGCGACTGCTCCCAAGTGTGACACAAAAGGCCTTACTCACAAGGCAAACACTTCTGTGCACTGTTTGGACGTGACCCCTCATTTACCTGACCGAATTTAGCGGTCTTCGTCATTCAGCGCACTCAATCTCGACTCGGCGGCTTGTTGCTTGTGTCTGTCGGCTGGATTCGCCATCGCCCGCACCCTGTGCATGGACAGATCAAACCCCAACAGGCTTCATGATTGGAGTAATTGACGCCTCGTAATACTCAGTCTGATTAGAGACTTGCCTTGTCTCTCAGTAAACTCCTCTGCTTTGCTGACATGCACAGTGAAGTGTTGTCCTTGCAGACAAAGTCTGGCAGCATGACCGAAACCTCTGAGCGAACAACAGAGGCATTGACAGAGATGGAAGGTTCGAACGAACATGATCGCAGTCAAATTTGCTCATGGGTTCGGTACCGAACAGAGCTTCGTCACCGTGTTACAGGCGACTTGATTCAGCAAATCGATTCTGATGAACCCCAACAGCGGGAACTCGAGAATCAGGACGATCATCCAATATTCGAGCTCATTACCCGGTACGAGACCGGAGGTTCCCGGGTTGAACAGGACCGAGAAGCCCTGGGAGGACCCTCTGCCGGACGCACCCTGGATTCGGCTCCAACTTATATCCTAAGAATCTATTCCCATGCGATAATCAATGCGCTACGATCTGTCGTGCAGTATTATCCGAGCCAGGATCTCTCGGGGTCTACGCTTGAAATCAAATGGCCATACCATATTCTTGTACACCACTACACCGCGCTACGCGAATTCAAGGAAGACTGCGATGTCACAGATCCAAGTGACCTGTGTGTCCGCAAGAGAGACGCCGCCGCCCATATCACACGTCTGCTCGGATTCCTGGACGAAAATATCATGAAAAGGGTCAGAGCAGAAGAAGAACGCCTCGAGAAAGGCTTCCAGACATTCGAGAATATGTGGATCAATTTTAAGCCTGGAAGTACCGTTGTATTGCGCAACAGGTTACGTTCGGAATGGAAAGCCCTGGTGATCTCAAACATAACAGGTGGAATTTATCAGAATCTGACTCAACCCTGGAAGATCACCGGGTGGTCTCTGGAGTTCGACGGAAAGTACCTTGGACGATGCATTTACGAATTCACCCGATCACCATTTGATGGTGAAATGAGTTGGAAAGACGACACAATTTTTATTCCGTATCAGGGAAATCTCGAGCATAAGGAGACAGAAGAACTCATTTCCTACGGGAAAATGTACTGTGACCTTCTGACGCGGCAGTGTAGACAGCACAAGGGCAAGTCCGTGGAGCATCCATACAATGAGGTAAGCTGGGCTTTATATATAATCCCAGATACGCAGACGACCCGTCTAACTCAAATGATTCGCAGGTCGATGGCCTAGTGATGGCCGATTTGGAGACATTCTACGCCACAAATGACGAGCCCCGACCGATGCTGATTCCACAAAATGACTGTCGAAAGTACTATTCCGACTGTAAATGTCGGGTCTGTCAGGAAAAGACCGCAGCCGGCGGAGGCGACGCCAAGTCTATTTTTGATGACTACAACTTGATTGTGCCTAGCAACGCGGGGAAGTTAAGTCGACATATGTATCTCCTTTGCCCAAGGGAGCTACCCGCGTTTGTATTCAAGTGGCGTTCATGGCGTGAGCTCTGTCCCAAAGCAGCCCACTCATTCTCATGGACTTTACTGATGTGAAGAGCGGGGAGTCAGAACAGCTTCATGTGAAGAACTTTTCCGCTCCCGAGTTTCAAAACGACATGATTGATGACCTGGTGATGGAACAATCCAGAATCAAGATGCTCAAAGCGCTAGCTAAGAGCTATATTCGCGTCAACAAACGTGGGACTGCGATCGAGCATGAACCATGGGCTGCAGACTTTGTTAAGGGCAAAGGCAACGGACTCATTTTCCTCCTACATGGGGCGCCCGGAGTCGGAAAAACCGTGACAGCAGGCAAGTGTGTGCTCATATTTGATGACTCGCAAATTGCTGACAACAGGGTACCTTGCGCAGAATCTATAGCGGAGTACACCAAGAGGCCGTTGATGATTATGACCAGCAGCGACATAGGGACCAACCCTTCGATAGTGGAAGAAAACCTTACAAGAAATTTTAAGCTCGCGAAAAGTTGGGAGGCGGTGCTGCTCATTGACGAGGCCGACGTCTTCATGGAGAGGCGGGGGCCAGCTGATTTAGAAAGGAACAGCTTGGTCGCTGGTTGGTCATTTCTATACTCTTCCAAATTCCACAATCTAACTGAATGCCAGGATTTCTTCGAGCTCTCGAGTTCTACGATGGTATTCTGTTCCTGACCACTAACAGAATTGGGGCATTTGATGTATGGTGTTCCAAACTCACACACCGACAGTGATAGAGGTTAGACCACTGACATACGTTGAAGGATGCCTTCATCTCGCGAATCCACGTGCAGCTATTCTACAGCGACTTCACAGATGACGAAAGACAACAGGTCTGGATGACGTTCATGCAGAAGTTGACCAAGGAGCGCGGCAAGTTCATGCGCATCAGTATGGATGCCAAGGACTACATCAGGGGAAACGAAGTCCGCTCCGTCAAGTGGAATGGCAGAGAAATTCGTAATGGTAAGCTCAAGACCCTCATGCGGCCCCCCCCCCCCCCAACAAACAGAATTCCCAAGCACCTGTCAAAGTTTTCCAGGAAAGGACAAAAGAATCTGACGAAATCCACCAGCCTTTCAAACTGCCGTCTCCCTAGCGGAGTACGAAGATGAGAGAGACGAAGAGGGCAAGATCTTGTTGACAGGTGACCATCTGAGATCAGTTGTTCAGCTGTCGAAAGATTTCAAAGAGTATCTGAGTAAATTGCACAGAGGTGATGAAGAGAAGTGAGCACTTAGGAGGTATGAGAGGCTTGATACCTGAGATCTCTATGCTTACTCACGTGGATCAGCACAAGAGATAGGGACGTCTCAGAGAACAGGACTGCCGGTAAAGGCGAGGCTTTCGTGAATTTTGTTGCAATATCTACTTTCGTTCAGTCTATATTGATTGGTCTCCGTGAAATCTCCGAAGCACATTGCTCTTGTTAACAACTCCATACCCACGAGCGAGCTCCAGAAGCTATGGACGCCGATGCAATGGCGGCCACCCGTGATCTTCGACCTGCCAGAAGAGCTGAAGCTCCACCCGACCCTCATCTTCTCCCCCGACGCGGGCAGGCCCTGCTCCTCAAGAACCCTGGAGACATCCGACATGGCCTCACACGGGTACACGGTGCACTGCATCGACCATCCGGGCGAGGCGCCGTACCTCCAGATACCATACACCAACGGCACCGCGGGCGTGTACGGCTTCGCGATCAACTACGACTGGGCGTCGGACAGGGAGGTCCTGCGCAAGGTATATGACCGGCGCAAGAGGGGCGTCGATTCCCTAGTGCAGCTGTACCCAGCGCTGGTGGAAAGCTTCGGCGCGCCTTTCAACACGAGCAGCTACCTGCACTTTGGCTTCTCCATGGGCGGCAGCCTGGGCTCAGATATCGTGGCGAGGCACGACGCCGTCCTCGCGGGCGTCAAATACGACGGCATCTTCCACAACCCATATCTCGGCCGCCCAACGGTCGACGTGAGACAGCCCATTCTCATGCTCGGGAGCGACCAAATGCGCGGGTGGGATGATCCAACGTGGGGGTGATTCCAAGGAAACCAGACCGGCTGGTGGCGGGATTTGCGGGCGTTGGGGTCGTATCACTATGACTTCTCGGACGTGGGATTGTGGTTCGAGCTATTGGGAATCAACGACACGGCGCAACTGACGGGTACTATCGAGCCGTTACGCATACGGGAGGTGATAAATGCTTTCACGATAGAGTTCTTTGACGGGGTCTTGGGGGGCGACTTGGATGAAAGTCTGCTGCTGAATGGGCCACTGCCATCAAGGGAATGGCCGGAAGTTGTTTTATGGAATATCAGGATTACTGCTAAATAGGGCCTCAGCTCTAATGTATTTCCCAAAGCTAGTACACTGTTCTTGACAATTGGACTGTTCAGGGCTACCAAATCCCGTGGCGCCATTTACCTAGGTAGCCCAGTGAAGGGCTATGTCCCATTGCTGAGCCTTGTCTGTCCTGAACCTTGGGTGGTAGTGACAATTGCCATCAATATTTTGGTTCGGTTCCAACTGCGATGATAATCGCGCTGCATCTATAGAAGATCTAGCGTTCTTCATTGTCTTGATAGAAAACAAGAGGACACTTGTGGGCATGGGTACTGAGAATTGGGACACCAAGTGCTCAAGTCGGCCATGACAAGAGATGCAGAAACCGCAATGCCACGTGGGAGCGTCGGCAATTGCAATGCACATGTGGGAGCGTCTGCAGTGAGAAATGCCGAGATATCAAGGGAGATCAAGAATGTTCCGCCAGGCGAAATCGAGAGCACAGCATAGTAAAGTGAGTACTTCACTATGAAACACCCAACAATGATATCACACATCCCAAGAACGCGAAGACGGATTGAGAACCGCCGTATCGTACAAGGAAGGAGAAAGATGGGTTTAATAACTTCCATATTGACGCCCAGAGAATTAGAGCCATGAGTTGTTCTTGGCGTCGGTAGCTATTTGTGACACAGAAAAGGTGGTGCTGGATTAGGGTGGGATTGCCATGCCGGACTTTTGCCAAATTTGCCGATCCATGAAGGCTTCAAGGGGACATGCAATAGGGACAAGAGGACAGTCGCTTCTATCGGTACCGGGATTATAAAGCGTAGATACTCTGATTGACCTTGTATATGTCAGTTATTAAAGGCCAAGAATAGCCTGAAATACAAGAAGAGGTTGCTCGAGTCCTCTCACTTCTTATATAGCTACCGACCTCAGGCTGGGGGAGAACAGAAAGCCAAGACCTTTATACGATGAGAGCCACTCAACCATCGATTTTCTAGAAGAAAAATACACAGTGAAGCAAAGAATACACCAAAGATGATGCATCTTGGACTCTCAGTCACCTACGCTTTGGCGTTGGTGACCGGTGCCTCAGCCGTCCCATCGCAACAATTGGACACTCGCCAGTCAGCGCCCAAGCAGACAGTCATCACCACACACAATGAGCCATGGGCATTCGCCTTCCTGCCCGATAACCGTGTCATCGTCAACGAGAGACGAGGCAACATGAAACTCGTCAACCCGGACACCAAGGCCTCAGGCACCATCACCGGTGTGCCCTCCGTCGCGTATGGCGGCCAGGGCGGTCTGCACGACATCGCCTTGCACCCCAACTATGCTAACAACAGCATCGTATATATCAGCTACGCCGAGGCCGGCAGTGGAGGTGCTGCTGGCGGTGCGGGCGGCGCAGTCGCCCGGGCCAAGCTGACACTCGACTCCAACGGAGGCGGCGCGCTGTCCGGCCTCGAGGTCATCTGGCGCCACTCGCAGAGGGCCATCGGCGGGCTGCAGTTCGCCTGCCGCCTGCTATTTGGGTCAGACGGCGCGCTGTGGATCGCGTCCGGCGAGATCAACCAGATGTTCCCGTCGCAGGACATGACGGCCAACCTGGGCAAGATGATCAAGCTGTACGACAACGGCACCTCCTTCGCGGGCAACCCGTTCGCCAGCCAGGGCGCTATTCAGTCACAGATCTGGTCGCTGGGCCACCGCAACCCGCTCGGCATCGACTGGGACGCCCAGGGGCGCCTCTGGGAGGTCGAGATGGGCCCCATGGGCGGCGACGAGCTCAACCTGATCCAGGAGGGCGCCAACTACGGCTGGCCTCTCGTCTCCGAGGGTACTCACTACAACGGAACGCAGATTCCCAAGCATAGCACGCGGCCCAACATGATAGCGCCCAAGGCATTCTGGGTTCCTGTCATCTCCCCGGCTGGCCTGATCATCTACAAGGGCAGCCTGTTTTCCAGCTGGACGGGCAACGCCCTCATCACCGGCCTCAGTGCACAGGGCATTGTGCGTGCGACCATCAGTGGCGACACCGCAAAGGAGGCTCAACGCATCTCATTTGGCAAGCGCATGCGTGGTATCCGAGAGCACAAGGACGGCTCCATCTGGGTGATTGAAGACGGTACCAGTGGCCGGCTCTTGAAGCTCACCCCTAACTAGAGTTCAACTTGTGTCGGTGAGAGGCTTTGAAGGTTTGACCACATGTACATAAGGTAGATTATACTGCCGATTTTGCGGGTTATGGAATCGGCACATCTTTTTCTAGCAGCCTGTTAGTAAATGGTAACTTATATCCTGAGCGAGCTTTCCAACGGTTTCAAGTGCAATATTACCATGGAATGCTTCATCGTCGTCATGAGAATGCTGTGGAATTCCTTGCGTATCCAGGACTAGTGGCTCGAATTCAGCGACATTGAAAAATATACATTCTCCGACTTGTCCCGATCTCAATTCTCTCAGGATAGTCGCATGTATGTGTTACATTGCTCTACGGCATTCCCTCGCCGCTGAGTGTACCTCATTGGAGGGTGTTTGTGTAAGACATCGTTTCTTGGGCGTAACCTAGGCACGTCTGTGGTACACTACATTGCCAAATTTGAATTCAAAGGTGCACTGGATGCGATCGATTCCGGCTTCAGTGAAGATGGTCACTGCAGACAGAAGATATGCCGGTGAGCTTGGCAGGTGCCGAGCGACCATAGAGCGATCGAGAATTATTTGGGCAGAAGCAAAGAAAACGGCCAGGAGTTCTCGGAACACAAGGTGTGTAACAGCATATTCAATCCTTCGTATGCATGTATGGCTGGGCAGGCAAATGCATTTCTTTGGCCACTAGTTCGGGATTGTCTCCAAAGGCATGTGCAGTCTCCTTTCAAGTGTCTTCCTCTAAACATATCCCCGGAGAGATTACATATAGCCCAATGAGTGTGAGGGGAAGAACAAGTACTGTGGTTCTAGGAAGCGACAGGCTGTGTTGCCAAGCACTTAAACTGCGCAGACGGGCAAGGGTCGGGTCGAGCCCCTGGGAGTTGCTGCCAGCAACGGCACGAAAATACCATGGAAGTACCACATATTCTACACCTACGCATTTTTCTTATGATATCTAAGTTTAGATAATCTGCACTGAACGGCATGTTCTTGGAGAATTGGAGAGAGTTGGTTGGTCACACATGCAGCCTGGGCGCTTCGATGTTGCATGAGAATGCTTACGGCCCCCAACGTTTCTCTCAGCAGGCTCCAGTCGATCACTACCCCTTGCATGCTGCTACAGCTGACTTGAGATGCAGTCATCTTGACAGGGAACCACAGGCACCCGGGAAGTGAACTGGTTCCCGATTGAATAAGATAGCGTCTTCCTCCGATGCTTTACTCCTAGCCGTTCCCGCCGACTATGAACGCCCAAATTCATTCCTGGATTCTTCCTTGGGTTTGGTTCTGAGTATCCTTCAGAGGTCTACTTCGATTTCTCTCAGAGGTGTATCGCTATGGCTTCCTCGCTCATACCGCCCGGCACCGACCTTTGTGCTATTCCAATCGTCAATCCACCCAATGGGCAGCTCCCAAACTTTGACAACCCGGCGTCCCTCACGACGACCACAATGGTCCTTGGCGTGTTGATGGCGGTATGGGCAGTGGCTTTCGTAGCTGCACGAGTTGTAGTGAACAGGCGGAATCTTTCCTGGTCTGACTGTGGGTTGAGCAGCTCAAAAGAATACTTGATTGTTTCGAGGATACCAGACTAATAAAGTCAGATTTCATGGTCATCGGCTTGGTTTTCAACATCTCATTCACAGGTGTCTTTATATCCAGTAAATGAATTTCGTCCAGTGAACGACGGTTACCAGGTAAGCTGACGAGATGGCAGTCTCCAAATACAATCGTCACATGTGGGATGTGCCAGTTTGCTGGATGACCCCTCTGTTTATGAAAGTATGTGACTAGGACCCCAAAGAATTATACGTGCACAGAATGCTAACTACTTTATTCCCAGCTCCAATTCGTCATAACCATGCTTGTCGGGCCAGCGTCGTACTTCTCAAAGTCCTCTATATTTCTGCTCTATCGACAGTTCTTCTCAGTGAAGAAAGCCATGAGAATAGCCGTCTACATTGGTCTAGTCGCCACCTTCTTGATCTATTTCCCAACTATCCCCCTATCGATCCTCTACACAACCCCGCATGGAGGGCTCACCTGGGCAGACCTCTTCACGAGTGATGAGCCTGCAAAGCTGGTTTACTTGAGCATGACTACGGGGACTCTAGCAGTGGTGCTGGACATTTACATCTTCGTCCTGCCGCTACCAACTCTCGCGGCACTGAATATGTCTTTCCGAACACGGATGCAACTAATTGCCGTGTTTTCTACCGCCTTGATGTAAGTCTTGCCTTTGCCAGCCAGTTGCCGAGATGCTGACCTAGACCCAGGGGTGTAGTAGCCAGCGTCGTCGCTCTGGTATATAGGGTAAAATTGCTGTCGAGAACTGATCCCACGTGGCAGCAAGGGGCATTTTATATTTCCGTGTGAGTAATACCCCTACATACGATCGAAATATCTCCGCCGTGTCGAAGTACGAAAACGACTGACATACGCGCAGGATGGTGGAAAACAACATCGCCATCATCGTCGGATCCATGCCGGCCGTTGCGACCTTTGTGCGAGTATATGTCTCTGAACTGAGTGCCATCAAGGCCTTGCGGCTCAAGCTTCGGGGGAATAGGATCAACCACTCGGACAGGAGCTCTGAACCATCCTTTCCTCGAAAAGAAGTGGCAACAATCGGCTCACCTAACGCCCCGCGGAATGGCCCGCGGAACGACCCCCGGCCAGGAAGCCACGCGCTTACGGGCACTACAGCCACGACAGCCGAGACCATCCCTGACAAGGATTACATGTCCCTGAGTAGCACTCGCACTGCTGAGAGTCACAATCATTGCGCCGAGCCGAACTCTGTAGAGAGACTTGTTTGATACATACGTGTTCCGAGCCTCGAGTAAGGCAGGCTGTCTCCCGAGGTCGGTAGGATGGGAATAAGCTCGACCCAGATACCTAGGTACTACATTGGTACTTTGATAATGCCAGCTGATCTGTCTTTAATGGGACGAAATGATGGGTCGAATGAAACTTTTACATGGCGGTTGTGATGAGATATGGGATGCATACCGCCGGTATTAGAGACATGGAAGGGAGATGTGATATAACACTACTTCTACAAGGAGTTGGAGCACATTGACTGAATACCCACCGACTTGTTCAACTGATTATGATGAGCCGTGACGAAGAGATACGAAGCGTGATCAAGTATGATGAGTAAGTATGTATGTTGGTGTATTACCATGCATCAATGGTTGTGCGACACTCACACGGGCTCCCCCCACCACGGCGTATAGTTCCGGCACCGGAAGCCGGGGCGGCGGCAGGGACCTTGGCACGATCATACGGTGGCCCTGGCCCGGAGTGGGTTCGCCTCGCCTACGGTCGGCCCGGCGCTAGCGCTCCTCTCACTTTACTTTCCGCATCAGGGCAAAGCAAAAGGACGGCACTTGATTGAGATGGAGCAGTCGCGAGTGGCGCCTGGGCTTGGACTTTTGATGCTCTGATGCGCACGGCAAGAGAGTCATTAATTCACTCCAAGCATTGCATCACCCGAATGTGACAAATGGTCCAAGCCTGCGCCATCACCAAAGCACTCCAGGGCTGTCTGGTTTCCGGCCATCGGCCTTCACCGACAGGATCTCGCCCGCTGCAGGATTCACTACCTAGTTAACAGCCTGGGCCTCTCCAAGCCAAAACACCACGTCTGTCCCGAGTAGAAAAGTCGATGGGCCTGGCACACTACACACCAACACAGGAGTCATAGCCCATTACTTCATTCAACGACATCGAAATGGACGGCCAACAGTTCAAGGACGCCGCGAAGGCTTCAATTGACCACAGTAAGTGAGCGAGCCTAAGGGGAAGAGGCGACGTCAACGACTCATGACCAGACCAGTTGACACATCCACACAGTCGTCAACTACTATGAGAACATCACAGACCACAGCGTCGTCTCGCAGGTCGAGCCTGGCTACCTGCGCAAGCTGCTGCCCGAGTCGCCACCCCAGGACGGCGAGTCCTGGGACGTGATCCGCAAGGACATCGACACCAAGATCGTGCCGGGCCTCACCCACTGGCAGTCGCCCAACTTCTTCGCCTTCTTCCCCTGCCCGGCCTCGTACCCCTCCATCCTGGGCGAGCTGTACTCGGCCGCCTTCTCCGCCGCCTCCTTCAACTGGATCTGCTCGCCCGCCGTCACCGAGCTCGAGACTATCATGCTCGACTGGGTCGCCCAGGTCTCCGGCCTCCCGGACGTCTACCACTCCACCGGCCCCACCCGCGGCGGCGGCGTCATCCAGGGCTCCGCCAGCGAGGCCGTCCTCACCATGATGGTCGCCGCCCGCGACAAGTACCTCCGCGACACCCTGCCCGCCCCCGGCTCCCTCCCTGAGGAGGAGTATGAGGACCTCGACATGCGCAAGCGCAGCAAGCTCGTGGCCCTGGGTAGTGAGGCGGCCCACTCGGGCACCAAGAAGGCCGCCAAGATCCTCGGGGTTCGCTACGTCGCCGTGCCCGTCTCGTCGGCCTCCAACTTCGCCATGACCGGCGACGCCTTGAAGGAGACCCTCGAGAAGTGCAAGGCAAAGGGTCTCGAGCCCTTCTTCCTGACCGCCACCCTCGGCACAACCGACACCTGCGCCGTCGACGACTTCGGCGCCATCGCCGACGTCCTGTCCACGTTCCGCGCGACACCAGCCGCCGAAACCAACGGCGCAGCCACCACCAACGGGGCCACCCCAGCCACAGCCACAAGGAAGGGCGAGGTCTGGGTGCACATCGACGCGGCCTATGCCGGGTCCGCCCTAGTGACGCCCGAGGCGCAGCAGTCCGTGGGCGTGCACCACCTGGCACACTTCCACTCGTACAACTTCAACATGCACAAGTGGCTGCTGACCAACTTCGACGCGTCGTGCGTCTTCGTGGCCGACCGGTCGTGGCTCGAGTCGGCCCTCGGGTCGGAGCTGCACGTCTACCGCAACACCTACAGCGACGGCGGGCTCGTCACCGACTACCGCAACTGGCAGATCCCCCTGGGCCGGCGGTTCCGCTCCCTAAAGATCTGGTTCGTCATGCGTTCCTACGGCGTCGAGGGCCTGCGCAAGTACATCCGACGGGGTGTCTCGCAGGGCGAGACGTTTGCGGGCTGGCTGCGCGAGAGGCCTGACCTGTTTGAGATCGTCACGGGCCCTGCGTTTGCGCTGGTTGTGTTTAGGCTGGCCCCTAAGGGCGTTGAGAGTGAGGAGAAGAAGAGCGAGCTCACGAGGGCGCTGTATGAGGACGTCAACCGCTCTGGCAAGCTTTGGCTTACCAGCACCGTGCTCGAGGGCAAGTTTGCCATCAGGGTCATGACGGGCAACATCACGACTGAGGAGGAGCACGTCAAGGCTGCGCACGAGCTCATATTGGCTACCGCCGAGAGAGTTGTCAAGGGTCAATAGATGCTGTTAGACTTCAGGCGCCTCTTTTCTTTTTCTGGAAGGTTGGGGGGGGGGGGGTTGTGTGACAAAGAAAGACTTCTGAAATTCTAGACTCTGTTTACTTGGTCCCTGGAACGAGGTTAAAGGTGGCCATCAAAACAAACAGTTAGATGTAGTTAGTGCAGAATCATCAAGCAAGCGTTCATTTTTATTCTTCAAGTCTCTGTCCCCAGAATGCAGACACATATTTACTGTTCGCGACAGGAACATGCTTCGACCTCCAGCCTCAAGCTTGCAAACTCAGCTTCGATCAACTGACAATATTGTTGACAAGTCAACTTTTGATCAGAGTATCTATTGTCCGTGGCCAAGATCAAAGGGTGGCGTTGCCTATCTTGGTACTGTACTGCACGTATTAGATGCGGACAATCTTATCATCACTCTACAACCCATCACAGCCCCCGAGATAAGCTACCACTCTATCCTTATGAGCTCTCTTTCAGCTGCCCAAGGGAATAGTAATGTTGTGGACATCACCGAGCCAAGCCCTTTGCTCGTGCTTTTGTCACCGGGCGGGATTGGTGAGCAAGCTCAGCCACGCGCTGCCGCATCATCAAACCTCGACAGATCCTAGTTTAAGCGATTTCTAGATGCATCTCCATCATTCTGTCACAGATTCAAGGTCACGTTGCATCAACCAGTCAGACAATGGGCAGTTTCGACCCCAGGAGGAGCCAGTGTATTAGAAGCTCCGTCTCGAAATCAGAATCTCACTGCAAACAACATGTCAGCAATGGGTAAAATCTATAATATATTATTTCCCTGTAGCCTACTTTAGGTAGTATCAACGCAGAGAGATTTGCGGTCGTGTTCAAGATCATATGATCCCTCAAATAACTCAATAGAAAACTCAGATATCAGAAACGATTTTCTTATAAGATAATAAAGTTGTTCAGGTGGAAGTTTGGATCATGGTAGGCAGCGCGGAGTCAACTAAGAGGTAGTTGTTATAGAGTGACGGCTTGCTTGCACACAAGACCGCCTAGTTTGGCCTCGGGAAGTAAAGGTGTGTGATGCCGGTCACCTCTCAGAACGGATTGGTGGCCACTAAAACCGTACACTCAGTTTCAAGAAATCCCAGGCCTCATTTGTTTCTCCAAGTGAGCGTACTCAGGCAGCCAGTCCCTCCAAAGGCCAACACATAAGTCATTGACCATCACCTCGATGTTCCCCAAATGGCGAGTGCCCCACAGCGGTTTTGCTAGTCCTGAATCTGTGTCAAGGCCTGCACCAAGACACTGCCGTGTATATAGGACGCACATGTTGCGTTAATCTTTCATTCCGCTTCAAAGTTCAGGTCCGTGTCTTGTAGAAATTATCAAAGCCACCTCCTGGATCTGACGGGGCTCGGCACACAGTGAGAAAAGGCCGTCGTACGTGATGGTGCCTCCAACCGATTACCATGGCCTTCTAGAAGCAAATAAAGTTACGTGAAGCCCTGTATTAGCTATCAAAGCAGAAACCTTACATCATACTTCGATTTGGCTAGATGTGACCGGCAGTGATGAAAAACAGTGATGACTGAACCTATCATACCGGAGTGGACCAGCTGCAGCCACAAGGCGCTTAGCAAAGCTATTACGACGACTGTAGCTGAGATACCACTCAGGCTCCACAGCATGATAGCTCAAATTTGCAATGAATTACATGGACTTCAGGAGTAATGTGAGTAGGCTCGCATAGGGATGAAAATGAACTGGAAATAAGGTGGAAGATGTAAGGTGGTCAGTGATACTAAATTGGGCCTCACTGAGGCACGCTGTAGGGGCTATCCCACTAGCCCTAAGCGCCTAACCTACACTCTAGCATTTCTCCAAACTGTTTTTTCCCCACATCCAACCACGCCGGGCCCAAACCTACATGTAGTGGGTCCAAAAAATCCGCCAAGAAATCTAGATTGTCTTAGTGCATATATAAGATCAATTTGCACTCTCCACAACAAGATAAGAAGTAAAACACTCTGGATAGCTCAGTTGGCAGAGCGATGGACTGTAATTGTTGTATTAGCCATCCACAGGTCGCGTGTTCAAATCACGCTCCGGAGACTTCATTTTTTTTCTTAATTTTTAAAAGTATTTTATTCTCTATCTATCTAAGTAAATAGCTTACATTTTTACTTTAAAGTATAGAGTGATAGTTAGGGTTAAATCTAGGGTTAAACTTTAGTATTTTATTTAGATATTTTAATAATATATTTAATATATATATAAAATCTATATAATTCTTAAACCTTTACTTTAACTATAGTATTTAAATAGAATTAGCTATTTTAATTAAAAATCGACTTTCTTAGTATAGCGAGATAAACCTTAGGAGGGACTCCTTATACCACGGACCTCATAGTTAATAGACTATAGTTTTAAGAACCGTGCCGTCACATATAATATTATTAAGTTACATCTATCTTTGTTATAGTATTACTAGTAATCATTCTTAGCTTCTATAACGATCCTATATATTGCTAGCCACGTAATACCCTAGGGTAGACCGCCCGGCTAAAAGACTGTAATAATAAATCTATGATAATATAGGCTTATAAGTGCTGGATTCGAAGACCTAGGTAGTCTTCAAATTATAGTCTTTTAGCCAGGGCGTCTTTACACAGCACTATAGAGGTCTATCTTAATTCGAAGACTAATAGAGCATAGGTTCAAACCCCTACATTCGAAAATCTTAGGCAGCAGAGGGGCACTGCTACTAACTACAAGGCTAAAACCGTTTACTATAGGGGTAGCTTAATTAAGTCATATAGCATCCCCATACCATTTAAGATTTTCAGGCTATCTATAAGCTACTTACCGATTCAGCGAGGTACTGTCTAAGGAATACATATATCCAGCCCCTTAGGTCTACAGTTTATACTCTAGAAGGCCTTAGGGGGGGAATGTGACGGTACAGGCTTATAAGTGCTGGATTCGAAGACCTAGGCAGTCTTCGAATTGTGGTCTTTTAGCCGGGGCATCTTTGCACAGCACTGCAGAGGTCCGTCTCAAAATCCGAAGGGACTTATCATTTTAGCAGTACATGAGAGCCGTACAGTCACGCCTTCTAATCTCGTTTTTGTGAGACGGTTGACCTGAGGATGTCAGATTTATCATTATTGTTCACATGAAAGTTGACTCAATCATCCTTCTCATCGTCAGTCACCCTTCCCCTGATAGGTATAATTACCACGGAAGTCCTTTCGAGTCTTTTGGAGATTGTGCATGCTGACCTCTTGTCTGGAACAGACGAATTAAAAGGAATGCGCAGTCTGCTGCAGCCAGAGAGTTGAGCTTTCTACGATTTGCTTCTTATTTCCCATAGGATAAACATCTCCCGAATGAATTATATACCGAGCTCTCCTAGACGATCTATGAAAAGGTGGGAGGCGGGGGGGCTTCTATAGAACAAGAACCTACACGCTAAGGAAGGCGGACGGCCACCAAAGAAGTAAATCACACAGGGTTTACAATGCCTTTCCCACATACTTGGGCACTTCTGTGTCACTGCAATATAGTCCTTAATAGTGCATGTCATTGAACCAAGCTGTATTCTTTCCCTAACTAGCCACGATAGAGCTTTGAAGAACTATGATCCCCCTACTTGTTAGGATGTTAGTCCAAGTGAGAAATGTCGTCTCATATGTCATCTCGCCATGAAGAGTCTAGAATATTGGGCAAGTTTTATGTAATGTTGACCGATTAGAAGCACCTTTGTTCATATCATATGTCGGTAGAAACCGATGTATCGAGACCGGGATAACTTGCTCAGTGTCTAGATATTTCAAGTATCTCTCGATGAAGGATGAAATATTACGTCCTTGAGAAATAGTGGAACATGAATCAGACAAGTTGTTGAATACTAGCAGCCGGGCGAGGAACTGGGGAATACACTTAAGTGATTCCGTTTGAAATCCGTACACATCCGAAGGTGTATGTGGCTGCTCTATACGGGTCTGCGCGCTCAAAGACTTGCACTCAATATATCGTCCTAGCATAGACTCAGGTGCGTCAACGGAAAATCGTCTCACCAAGATTCTGCAGATAATCAAATTGAGAAACACTTGCATAATCTGGCCCACAATTGTTTGATGTCGTTTGCGCGTCAGCAGGGGGACAATCGGTTCGCGAATCTATTTCCCCGAGCGCAAACAAAACAGTCCAATGCATGTATGCTGCCGTTGGGGAGCTGCAGAGATTGCTAAGTGGATATGCAGCTGCGGGCATCCAACGATGTCTAATCCGACATATGAACTTGGAAGGTAACCTATCAGGGGGGTCGCTCCAGTCACTAAATCGTTTGAGCCTCGCTTGGCCGCCAACACTGTGCTCGGCGAAGATGTTTTCAAGTGAACATAGTCTTGTGAATAAATGCGGTGAATAGAGTAGGCATCCCGCAGGCGAGCTCCCTCGTTGAACCCCGTTTGATGTCCCGCCTACTTAATCTCTGCCAGAACCTTCATTTCTTGGGAGTTCCAGCCATCAGACACAACCATCCCCTACAACCTACGAACACACCAAACTGAACCTCAAGAATGCTTCCCGTAAACATACCCATCCTGCCCCCCTTCACGATGAGAACCTGGACCTCTGCTTTCGTCCAGGGGGCGGCAGCCCTCCTAATCCTCGCGCAGCTCCTCGCGATTGCGCCCGTCGCCACACCCCTTGTGATGGTCACAGTGGCGGTCTTCGCATATGCGCCGCGCTCCCGGTACACCTTTCCCGTTGTGCTACTCGTCGCAGGCCCGGCGTTATACCTCATCTTTCGAAGCTACTTTGTCATTGTGCCTCTCCTGCTACTCACATTCAATTACTTCTTCTACTTGCACTACATCGCCAAGAAGTACGTGGCCCAGGTTTCGGACAACCAGTGCGCCCCCGTCTCCGTCAACTACTTCCCGTCCCGCGAGTGCAACTACGCCTGCGGGTTCTGCTTCCACACCAACACCTCGGGCTATATCCTCCCCATCGATGAGGCTAAGCGAGGTCTGCGTTACCTCAAGGGTAAGCACAGCTCTGACCCGTCTAGTGCTCTCGTCCCCTCAAGGTTTTGGAGGGTCCAGCCCGAAGCGTTTGACTGACAGGGTCAAACAGAGGCCGGCATGCGCAAGCTCAACATCGCCGGCGGCGAGCCCTTCCTGCACCCCAAGTTCCTGGGCGAGCTTCTTCGGTACTGCAAGGAAGATCTGGATCTCGAGAGCGTGAGCATCATCAGCAACGGCAGTAAGATCCGCGAAGGGTGGCTTCGACGGTACGGCCGATACCTGGACATCCTGGCTATATCGTGCGACTCGTTTGTCCAGGAGACCAACAAGGCGATCGGACGTGGGGAGAACGGCCAGGGCGATGGCGACCACGTGGCGCAGGGTAAGCATCAATGCTTTTCTCCTCTTAGATTGACGTCTTCCTGTGGGATCCGTAGTATGACTAACGGCACAACCAGTGTTCCGCATCGCCGAGTGGTGCAGGGAGTACGGCATCATGTTCAAGCTCAACACCGTCGTCAACATCCACAACTGGAGCGAGGATATGAGCGCGCAGATCGCGGAGCTGGCGCCGTTTCGGTGGAAGGTATTTCAGTGCCTGATCGTGGAGGGCGAGAACGAGGATGAGACTCGTAAGTACCATTTCCCCTTCTCTTTACCATTTCCCGTCTGTTATGGTTTGGAAATGTCCCAGACAATCATAGACTTGGCACATACTTGTAGTGGTTGATGAACTAACATGCCCTCAGGGCTTCGCGACGCCACGAAGTTCCTCATCTCCCAGGAGCAGTGGGAGACCTTCTGCGACAAGCACAAGCACCTCCCGTGCTACGTGCCCGAGGACAACCAGACCATGGCCGGTAGCTACCTCCTGCTCGACGAGCGCATGCGATTCCTCGACAAGGGCGACGGCCCGATGAAGAAGAGCGAGTCGCTGCTGGATGTCGGCGTCTACATCGCCATGCAGCAGGTTGCGTGGGACACGGGTGCCTTCGACAAGAGGGGCGGCATCTACGAGTGGCGCAAGCCGCAGGTCCCGGGCGGTGCTGAGGGAGGTTGTGGTGGTTCTGACCAGAAGGAGCTGCAGTGGTAGGTCTGCTACGGTGCCCGGCGGTCAGGACCTGGTTCGGTGAGTCCGAAATTTGCACGATGGACGAATAAGAGTCCGGATCGATGCAATTTTTGGGATCGTGGACTTATAGATGAGGTTTGCCGAGATCGGCGGCGATACCTTCTCATTCGTTCGTTTGGGGAACTAGGGCGCGTGCTTGTCGTTTATCCTTGCCGTCCAACGTCACCGTCAGTATCATGACTGACTTCCTTCGTCTACTGCGAAAGTCTTCACTCTATGGTAGCGAAGATAGATATAAATCGAGAGACTTCTCCCTAGATGATCAGGCTATCGTGGTCATCATTATTGAATCTTTAGACCTTCATGGTCCCCTTAATTCACAATGTCACAAACCGAGACAATCTCGCTACGTCAAACCACACCTTCCAACCTCAGCGAGCTGGATGCTCGGACTGAGGAACAGGGAAGCATTGGTCGTGATCAAGCTGGTCGACTTCGAAATGGCACAAACGTGAAGAAGGCCTGTGTCCTGATCGGCTCCGGCTTGATCCAACTCCCAATATGGGGTGAGGCTCTCCGGAACCCGTCCCCTCGCAAATGCTTCTTGCCCAAATACTTATACAAATAGGCTTCGCGATGAGCTACGGCGTCTTCCAGGAGTACTTCACCAGCAACTGGCCGCTTCGCGGCAGCCGCGAGCTCACGGGCGTGATCGGCACGACCTTCAATGGGATAATCTACATCTCGATGCCCTTCCTCTTCGCCCTCTTCACCAAGCGCTGGGCCCGCTATCGCCAGGCCGCCGCGCTGGTGGGCAGCCTCCTCACGTGCGCGAGCTTCCTGCTGTCGTCGCTGAGCAGCTCGGCGTGGCACCTCGTCGCGACCCAGGGGGTTCTAGCGCCGCTGGGATGCGCGCTCGTGTTCAGCCCCGCAACGCTGTCGCTAGGGGAATGGTTCAGCAGCGCCCAGGACAGCGGCGGGAAGAGTAAGAGGGCCCTCGCGTACGGGGTGACGCTGTCGTGCAAGAACGTCGTCGGCTCGGCGTGCCCCTTCCTGTTCCGCGCGCTGCTGGACAGGTATGGCTTCCGCATGACGGTGAAGGTGTGGGCCGCCGTGGCCGCCGCGACGGGCGTCCCGGCCATCTTCATGATCCCAACGCACCCGTCCACCCTGGAGCACAGCCGTCTGGCTCTGTCGTCGTCATCCGGCACGGAAGAGCAAGAACCGCGGCCGTCCCGTAGGATCCCCTGGCACTTCCTCCGCCACAGAACCATCTACATCTATGCCGTGGCGATCCTCCTCCAGAGCGCGGGCTACGGCATCCCGCAGACTTACCTGAGCACGTACGCGCACGACGTCGCGGGCGTCTCGCAGGCATCGGCGACGCTTCTGCTGACCGTATTCAACCTGCCCGGGATCGCGTCCTCGTCCTTCTTTGGTTTCCTCTGCGACAGCAGGCGGCTGCGCCTATCTGCGGCGACGGTGACGGCCATCCCCGCTGCTGGTTCCGCGCTCGCTGCATTCTTGTTCTGGGGCCTCGCGTGGCGCGGGAGCATGGCACTGCTGGTGCTCTTCTCGGTCACATTCGGCTTCTTTGCCGGCGGGTACTCGGCTACTTGGGGCAGCGTGCTCAATGAGCTTGAGGGTGAGGCTAGGGATGGTAATGAGGCCATTGATACGGGGATGATCTACGGCCTGCTCAACGGTGCGAGGGGCGTCGGATACGTTGGCGGCGGGCTGGTCGGGCTGCCTCTGCTGAAGGCTGGCGGCCAGGCATCGCTGGGTACGCTCGGCTACGGGACGAGGTATGGACCGCTGATTGTATTCACGGGACTGTCCTCTGTGCTTGGGGGCTGGGCTGTCCTGTGGAGGTGGCACAAGCTGGTGGCTTTTCTGTAGATGTTTGTGGCGTGTTGATTCACATTCCTTTTCCTTGAGGCGAGTGAGCGTGGACAAGCAATGGGGGTTGGGGGGGGTTGGATGGCGTATATCGAGGCCTCACAACCATCGTTGAAACACGAAATGAGCCTGAGATGGTTTGCCTCTCATCACATGATTATCTCCATGACAATAGTCGCGGAACAGGATGGCAATGGACGGATATCACAAGCAGTTGGATGTGCCCTCAAGGCTCAAGGGCCAGCCCTACTGCGCACACCACGCGACCCGATGTGTCATTCTTCCCGCGTTTCCTTACCGAGAAACCAATGCAGTGAGCGGAAGCACTGCGTGGTATAAGACACACCACGTAATAGCTTCCATGTTGGGCAGCACTAGGGGCCGCGGATCGGTAGTGCTGTGCGCCTGTGGTCAGAGGCTTGACACCCAGAACACCACAGGCTCACTGCATGAGTGAGCGTGACGTGGGAAAAGCAAGCAACTGTTGAGAACCGGGAACAAGGCGCGAGACGAGTCGATTTGGTTGCTCTCGTATTTCCCCGACTTCCTGCTGTCTGGGAAAAACGAAGTAAGCCCCCCCCCCCAGGAAAATTAACGATTACCATATATACTACCTAAATTTTACTAGGCAGTTAGGAAACTTATAATTCCTACCTAAATAACTATATTAATAATATTAATATTATTAATATACTAACTACTTATTTAAGTAATTATAATACTATACTATATAGTTAATTTAAGCTTATTTTATAAAGAAGTATATAACTTATTTACTTTAATATAAGGTATTATTAGCCTATATAACTTTATAGATAATATATTTTAACTAACCTATTAAGCCTAGATTATCTAATACTTACTATATAAAACTTACTTTAAAAGTTAAATTATATAGTTTATTAATAATAATAGTATACTATCTAAATAGTTATATACCTAGAAGCTAATAACTAAGATAGCTAAGTCCTAATAAACTACTTAGAAATACTTATAGATACCTTTAAAAACTACTTAAAATAAAGCTATTATAGTAAAATATATAGCTTAATAAGTATAAGAAAATATTATTAAAGTTAATAATAATAAGGATATATTTAGTATAAAGGAAGAGAAGAATATATACTAATTAAAAGTTAATAAATCTACTATTAATATAGTACCTCTAGTAGATAATACTAGTAATAATATTAAGTTAGTTAGAAGCTATCTATAGTAAATATCTCTTAGTAAAGTATATTTAACTTTAACTATTAAGATTCTTAGTTAGAAGCCTACTTAATACTTAAATTCTATATAATATACTATACTACTTAATAATAAGTATTTAAAGTTAAATATTTTAAGTATTATAAATAAATTTAACCCTCCTAGGTATAAGGTTAAAAGACCTATAGTTGTTTTTTTTTAAATAATTTTATTTAACTATTTTAAATCTATAGCCTAGTTTAGCCTTAGCTAAACCTTTTATTAAAGTCTTTAAGTACCTTCTTCTCTATTAATAATAACTTTATACCCCTCTATAGCTTTACTCTAAGAGATATATAGGTTTTAATAGTATTAGGGTCTATATTATATACTCTTAGTTTATTAATTAATAAACTAAGCTTTATTAATATAGATATAGTTTTTATAGCTTTAAATTTAAAGGCTCCTTCTATATAAAGGTATACCTAGTTATTAATTACTATTCTATAGCTGTTTATAGGCTATTAGTTCTATATATCTAGATAATAGATTATAGTTACCTTACCTAGTAGTTATCTTAGCTTTAGCTAAAAGATTACTTTTAAGTAGTCTTATATAAGAAGGTTGTGATAGGTGTATGTTTAAGTAGAGCTAGAACCTGTGTATATCCTATAAGATAGTTAGGGTAATAGCGGCTTTTTATATTATTACCTATTTTAGCTAACTTATATTTATCCCTAAGTTACATAGTAATAGTACTTTTATATAGTGCTTAATAGCGTTAGACTAGGTTACCCATGGTTCGTGATAGCTTTAACCTTAATACTTATTAATAGTATTAGTATAAATAACGTTAAAGACTAGGTATAGCCTAATATACTATAGCTACTAATATAGAATAGTAACTTCTAGCTATAGATAGGTTATAGAGAATTATAAAGTTATTATATCTTTTTTTACTATATCTTCTTTTACTATATCTTCTTTTATTATATCTTCTTTTATTATTAATTCTAGCTTAATAGAGGAACTTAAAAAATATAAATAGTTAATAAATAAATTTAAAGTATTAATAATAAACTAAGTTAATAATATATTTAAAGATAAATTAGATACTAAGATTAACCTAAAGAGGGTATTTATTAAAGCTAGTTAAATTATTAGTTAAAAGTCTATTATTTATTAGTTAGAAATATATAAGAAAAGTTAGAATAAAGTATTAGAAGAACTTAACTATAAAAACCTCTTAAATATACTCTTTAAGTTTAAAAAACTATTCTTTATTAAGTTTATATATACTTATAAGATTACTTTACTACTACTAATATAGAAAATACCTAGATTATAAGTAACTTACCTAGTTAAATATCTAGTAATTAAGATCTTCTAATAGTTTTCTCTTACTTAGCTAATAGCTACCTTAAGGGATAGTTTCTTAATAGCTAGATAAATAATAAGTATTAAAATACCTAGTAGAAGCTTAACCCTTAAAACCTCTTAAAATAACTCTATTATTAGTTATTAGTATACTAAAATAGATAATAAAGTAGAATCTTTATAGTTATAGTATTAAAAGCTAATAGAGTTATAAGACTATAAGTAAAGTATTTATTATAAGGCTAATTATTACTATAAGAATAAGAGAAACTTTTTATAATAATAGTATTAGATTAAAAATAATAGTATATATATTAATTTATCTAATAATAATATAAGAGTTTAGTCTAATATAATTATTATAAATAAAGCTATATTAAAGAGCTTACTAGAAGTCTTATTTAACTATTAAAAGGCTTAAAAAGAAATTAATAAGAAGGAGAAACCTAGTAATAATAGTATTAGTCTTATTTCTCTTAAAAAAAAGTAGTAAAAGTAATAGAAGTAAAGGGAAGATAGTATTAATATAGTTATTAACCTATTATTTAATATTAACTTATTTAAAACTAGGTATAACTAAGTAGCCTTTATAAAACTATTAATATTACTACTAATATCTACTTCTTTTTATAATTTTAATAAACTTCTAATACTATTAATACTAGTATTAGTAATAATAAAGGTATTAAGAAGCTTATTATAAAGATAAAGACTTTTAATAATACTATTATTATTACTATTATAGGTAGATAGAGATAAGAAAGCTCATATTAAGAGTTTATTATAGAAGTACTTTAGAAGTACTTTTTATAAGATATTACGTAAGAAGAATATGCTTACGTAATACTACTTTAAATAAGGTTTATAAATATATATAATACTAATAATAAATAAAATCCCTCTAATAATAAAAATAAATAAAACACCCTTTTATAATAATAAAATAATAATTACTTTTATTAATAACTTATTAACTATAAGGGCTATTTAGCTATAAGCTATATATTTAGTATACTATTAACTTATACTATAATATAACCCTATAATATATACTTACGTAATCTGCTTACGTAAGCGGATTTCTAGAACCTTCTATGTGGAAGACTTCTTCGACTATATAAGAACTACGACCTTCCTTCTTTAGGCCTAGCCTTCTTCCACCTACTTCGACTAAATTCGATATTAGCTAATTATTAGCTAATATATTACTAATTACTAGTCTCTGATTAGTAATTAAATAATTCTCGAATATTCTATCTAGTTTAAAAACGAATATAAATAAGAGGGTATTCTCCCTCTTAGAATAAGCTAGTTAGAGGTCTAATAAGGACTAAGGAATATAACTAATATATTCTATTACCCCTATTATCTATCTCCTAACCCTTATCTCTTATCTATAACTTATTTATTCCCCTATTCGATCTAGTAACCTCTAAGAGGTTATGAGCCCGGATATCTCGACTATTTATAACGACTATATATCTATTCCGACTAATACGACTTATATCCCTATTACGACCTATAAAAACGATTTAACGAACTATATCCCTCCCGAATTCGATTCTTCGAATATTTATTTCAACGAATTACCTGAAGAAATACCGTTACCTACCCGATTCGGCTTAACTCGAATTTTCTCGGCTATTCGACCAATCACATACAACGAATATATTATCAACGGGACCCACTATTACGTCTACGATGATATACAACACTGGATCGATACTATTAGTCTAAATTCTACGTGGGAGGACTATTATCGACCCTTTATTATCTATTATAAAGACGAAGCTATTATAATCACACCTTATTAATATATATACTATATATATATATATATATAACTATATATATATATATTCTATATATTAAAATACGGAAAATCTGAATTATAAAAATACTTATAATTCGAATTACCTTAACTTCGTCTAAATAATATTTTTTAATATATATATATATATATGGCTTATATATATATATTAAAATGACTTCTTTAGATAAGATAACGATTCCTAAGCTAAAGGGGACTGAAAATTATGTTATTTGGTCCCTTAGGGCTGAAGCTTATCTTATTAAAAAGGGGTATTTTTTAGCTATTACTAATGATAATGAAGAAATAGCTGAAAATTTATTTAATAATAAAGTGCTAGTAGTAATAAAATTACTGTGTAAAGATGGCCCTTTATTATATTTAAGGGGTATAAATAGCGCTAAATAGGTTTGGGAGAAATTAGAATCCTTATATAACCCTAAGGGGTTTACTATGGATTATTTAATTCTCTGAGAGTTCTTTAATACTAATCCCTCTAAATTTAATAATAATATAGAGGGTTATTTAAATAAAATTAAAGAACTAGTTGATAACCTAAATACTAAGGAAATAAAACTACCTGATAAGGTAATTATTAGCTGGGTTTTATTTAACCTAGGGGATAATTATGAAGGTTTTATTTTTGGGGTTATATAGGCCTTAAGAAATAACCTTAAAGTATATACTCTTGAATCTCTATTTTTGGCTATTATAGATGAATATAGAGGAAAAGAAAGTAATGCTGAAATTTATTATACTAAAGGGTTATTTAATAAAAATAATAAGTCTTTTAAGGCTAATAATAGCTTTAATAAAACTACTAGTTTTAATAAAGCTAAAATTAATAAAAGGCCTTATAAAAAGACTAAAGGCACTTATTGTACCTACTATAAAATAAATAATCATACAGTAGATAAGTGCTAGTTTTTATACTCTTCTAAGGCTCCTAAAGGGTGGAATTTACCTAATAACCCTAACCCTATTTCTAATAAGAATAATAGGGATAATAGAGCCTTAAAAAAGTATAATAAAAACTAAGAGGCTTTATTAGCTGATTTTAACGATAATACCTCTGAATCTAATTCTAATCTAATAGAATTAGATAATAATAATAATGAAAATAATAATAACCTCGATATAGAGGAAGAAGAGGTAAATAATAACCCTTTATATAAAAATAATAACACCCTTATAGCACTATATACTAATAATAACCTAGGAAATAATTTAAATAATAATAATAATAATAATAAACATTCTAAATACAAGAATATAAATAAAAATACTAGGTTAAATAGTTTAGTTATTAATAGTGCTGCTAATATAAATATAGTTTTTATAAAAGAATATTTATTACACTATAAAACGTTAACTAATAAAACCGTTAATTAGGGTGATGCTAAAGAACTAAAAATAAAGGGTATAGGCGATTTATTAGTCAAATTTAAAGATAGTAAAATAAAACAACTAATTAAAGGAGTATATTATATACCCGAATTAGGTGTTAATTTACTATCTATAAATAAACTAAAAGATAAATATAATATTAATTTTCAAAATAATAATATTATACTAATAAATAAGACTAATAATAAAATAGTTTCTAAAGGAGAAGCCTTTAACGGTATATATTATATTCCCTTTAGACCTATTTTACTAAATCGCCCTAAAATAACTTATATAACCTCTTCTAATAAAAATAATAATAATATATATAATAATATAATATATAAGTAGCATATTCGCTACAGGCATATAAGTCTAATTCCCTTAATAAAAGTATTAAAATCAAATAACATTAAATATAATAAAGACAATATAAGGGAATTTAATAAATACTTGTGCGAAGTATATATAAAGGCTAAATTTACTAGTAAAGTAAATAAAAGCTCTCTAAATACTACTATATATAAAGAATTCGAAAGAATTCATAGTGATATAGGCGGTCCTATTAGTCCAACATATAATAAATATAAGTACTATATAACATTTTTAGATAAAAAGACACGTTATTTAGATATATATTTATTAAAACATAAGGACAAAGCCTTAGATACCTTTAATACTTATATAAATAAAATAAATAATAATAATAAAAGCACTAAAATTAGAGAGCTATATACTAATAACAGGGGAGAATATATAAATAAACGTTTTAAAATAACCCTAAATAATAAGGGTATTATATATCAAAATTCACCCCCTTATACTAAAGAGCCTAATAGGTTAATAGAAAGAATTAACCGTACTTTATTTAATAAAGTTAGGGCTCTATTATATACTAGTAATTTACCTAAATATCTATAAGGAGAAGCCCTATTAGCTACTACTTATATATATAATAGAACCCCACATAAAGCCTTAAATTATAAGACTCCCTTAAAAGTATTAAATAATAATAATACTAATAATTATAATAATATTAAAACCTAGGGATCTATAGTCTATTATAAAAATAATAATATAAATAAGGCTAAATTAGACCCTAGGGTTAATAAGGGTGTTCTAATAGGCTATAGGGAAAATAATAATATATATAAAATTTAGGATTCGTCTAATAAACAAAGTTTGTAGGTTAGAGACCTACAAATATTAGAAAATCAGTTTCTAATTCCTAATAATAATAATAATAATAACCCTATAGAAGAAAATAATACTAATAATAATAATAAAGATATTAGTATTATAAATAATGATAATAATAACAATAATATAAATACTATTAATAATAATAAGATAATAAAATCGACTAAATTTCAAATTAACTTCCCTATAGCTAAGAAGGGCGAATATAATGAATATAAGTACTATAATGAATTATCTTTATTAACTTATAAAGATACTTTATTATATACTTATAATTTTAATAATACTAATAGTTTTATACTAACTACTAGTGTTATTAATAAACCTAATAATTATAAAGAAGCCCTAAATAGCCCTGAATATAAAGAATAGCTATTAGCTATAAAAGAGGAAGTTAATACATTTATAAATAAAAATATATACAATATAGTTGATTTACTACCTAATAAAATAGCTATAAAAGGATGGTGGGTATTAAAGAAAAAGCCTATAAATAATAACTATATTAACCCTAATTAGATAACTAATAAAGATAAAACCCTAAGATTTAAAGCCTGTTGGGTTATATAGGGTTTTAATTAAATATTAGGGGTAGATTATTTAGAGACTTTTTCTACTACTTACTGTATAGAAATGTGGTATATATTATTAATATTAGCTATTAATAAAGGGTGGTTAATAACCTAATATAACGTTAAAAATGTATTTATATATGCTAGTATAGATGCGGAAATTTATATGATTTTACCTATAGGGTTATATACTGATAATAAGTATAAAAATAAGGTGGCTAAATTAAATAAAGCCTTATATGGGCTAAAACAAGCTTTATGCCTATGGAATAAATATTTAACTAATATATTAAAATCCTTAGGCTTTGATATATGCTCTTATGATGAAGGGGTATTTATAAATAAGGAGCTAAAAATTATAATTATATGCTATGTTGATGATATGCTAATTATTAGTGCAGATAATACTAAATTATCTTTATTAGAAAATAAAATAAATAAGTATATTGAAATAGAGTGTATAGGGCTACCTAAATTGTTTTTAGGAAATGATATATAAATAGACTATAAAAATAAGAAGTTATATATAAACTAAACTTTTTATACTAATAAACTCCTTAATAAATTTAATATAAATATAAATAATAACTATAAGCCTGTTTTAATACCTGGAGTTCCAGGGTTAAAATTAAATAAAAATAATAATATAAGTCCTAAAGAGGAAATTACTGAATATTAGAAAAGAATAGGGTCTTTATTATATTTAGTATTAAAAACTAGATCTGATATAACTTATAGTGTTAATTATTGCTCTAGATTTATGGCTAACTCTAATAAAGAGTATTTAAATGCTGTTAATTATATATTTAAATATTTATATAAATTTCTAGACTTAGGACTTATATATAATTGTTTAGGAGATAATTTTATAATAAAAGGCTATATAGATGCTGATTGGGCTAATAATTTACCTGATAGGTGTAGTACTATAGGTTATTTATTTAGCTTATTTAATTCTAACGCTAAAAATATATCTAATAATAATATTATTAGTTGGAATTCATAACTATAAAAAACAATAGCGTTAAGTAGTTGTGAAGCTGAATATATGGTGTTAAAAGAAGGAATTAGAGAGGCTATTTATTTAAATAACCTATATACTTATTTTAATAATAGCCTAGAATTAGGTTATAATATACCTATACCTATTATATTCTTAGATAACTAATCAGCTATTAAATTAGCTAATAACCCTGAATTTTATAAAAGGTCTAAATATATAGACCTAATATACTACTATTCTAGACAGGCTATAAATGATAATAAGGTTAAATTATTATATATCCCTATTAAAGAACAATTAGCTGACTTTTTAACTAAAAATCTGCCTAATCCCCAGCAGAAACAATTAATAAAAGCAGCTAATATATCTAATAACTTAGAGGATCCTTAAAATTATATATATAAGAATATATATAATAATAATAATAATAATAATAATAATAATAATAATAATAATAATAATAATAATAATAATAATAATAATAATAATAATAATAATAATAATAATAATAATAATAATAATAATAATAATAATAATAATAATAATAATAATAATAATAATAATAATAATAAGTAGGAATAAAAGGAGTTTAAATAAAATAACGTACTATAAGTCGTCCGTATACGCGAGTACGTACTATATATATATTATAAGTCGTACGGAAACGCATATATATATATAGAATAAACTGCGCTATATAAGTAAAATAGGGGATATTGCTAGCAAATTATAAATAATAATAATAATAATAAACCTAGGTATATATATTTAAAATAAATAAAGAAGACGTAGCACTATAAACTATAAATAATAATAAAATAAAAAAAAAAAAAAAAAAAAAAAAAATAATAATAAGGTTATAAGATAATTATAAATAAAGCCGGCTAGTTATAATAGAAATAATAAGTATAATTCTTATATAAATATAAGAATTACGGGGGAGTATAAGATATTACGTAAGAAGAATATACTTACGTAATACTACTTTAAATAAGGTTTATAAATATATATAATACTAATAATAAATAAAATCCCTCTAATAATAAAAATAAATAAAACACCCTTTTATAATAATAAAATAATAATTACTTTTATTAATAACTTATTAACTATAAGGGCTATTTAGCTATAAGCTATATATTTAGTATACTATTAACTTATACTATAATATAACCCTATAATATATGCTTATGTAATCTGCTTATGTAAGCGGATTTCTAGAACCTTCTATGTGGAAGACTTCTTCGACTATATAAGAACTACAACCTTCCTTCTTTAGGCCTAGCCTTCTTCCACCTACTTCGACTAAATTCGATATTAGCTAATTATTAGCTAATATATTACTAATTACTAGTCTCTGATTAGTAATTAAATAATTCTCGAATATTCTATCTAGTTTAAAAACGAATATAAATAAGAGGGTATTCTCCCTCTTAGAATAAGCTAGTTAGAGGTCTAATAAGGACTAAGGAATATAACTAATATATTCTATTACCCCTATTATCTATCTCCTAACCCTTATCTCTTATCTATAACTTATTTATTCCCCTATTCGATCTAGTAACCTCTAAGACTTTTAAAGCTTATTAGAGAGAGAGTAGTTTAAATAACTTCTAAGTATAATAAAGTAAGAAGAAGTTAATCTTTATAGTCTTTATAAGAAGGAGGATATATAGTTTATTAAGTAAGGTTTAAAGGAAATAATATTAGTTAGAATATTTATTAAGTAGTATTTAAAAAAGAAGAAAGACTTTATTATATTTTTTAATAATAATAAGGAAGAGGAAGACTTTTTACTATTATAGAGATTATTAAATAATTAGTCTACTAACTACTAGGTAAATATTAAAAGTATATATTTCTTAAAACCTATAAGGATTATCTAACTAATTAGTTAGCTTCTTTTAATATTAGGCTATATAATTAGATTAAATATTTAACTAGAGAGTTAGAAATCTACTATTATACCTTTATAGTTTATAAGAATAAAGGATTTATTTAATAAGTTTTTAAAGAATATTCTAAGTAAAGAAAGTAGTAATTAAATATATAAAAGATATAGTTAATATAGAAAAAGTCTAAGAGAAAAAAGTCTACTTATTTAAGAAAATATAGTATATTTAAGTAATTAAATATATTTACCTATAATAAGGTACTAATTTATCTATATTAACCCTTAACTACTAGCAACTTATAATAAATATTATTCTATATATTTATAAATACTTAATAAAAACTCTTTTAATTTTTATCTTTATAACTTTTAACTAATACTATTATATTTACCTTATTCTACTTTTTTTATAGTACTATATATAGTAGAAATATCCTTAAATAGCCTTAACTCTTAACTAATCTTCTAAGTATAAAAAAAGAAACTAAGTAAAATTATTATTTAAGCTATAGTTTAACTATTTATACTAATATTAATAATATAAATAATACTTTAAATTATTAAAATATACTTTAATTAGATTAAAATTAAATAAGTATAGTAGTAAATACTTAATTTTTATATTTACTTTACTAATTACCTTATAAATCTTATTAAAATAATATAGAAAGTATTATCTATTATAAAAATTAACTTTAAGCTTAAATATAAATTTATTTTTAATAATATACTTTTTATAACTACTATAGAAAAAACTTTTTATTATATAATTCTTATATACTATAATAATAAGTAGCTATTAATTATAATTATTAGAAGAATATAATAATAAGCTCTTTACTTTAAACTTTTAATCTATAAAGTATACTTAATAGATACCTAGCTAGTTCTTTTTATATTATTCTACTTATTAAAATCTAATTTATTATAAAAGATAAATATATTAATAATATAACTTAGTTAGTTAATCTACTAAAAATACTATTTATAAAGTATTTTATTCTACTAATATATTAATATATATATCTATTTATTACTTTATTAATAAACTTATAAAGTATTATTTATTATTTTTATAATAATATTAATTTAAAATTATTTAATAAGAAAATACTATATTTTATTTAGATATAAGTCTAGCTTAATAAGTAAAAGATTAATAAACTTCTATTCTATATAATTTATATATTAATTAAATTATATAATATTATTTTAAATAAATAAACTAATAAACCTTTATAACTTACTATTTTAGCTTACTATATTTAATAGTAATAATAATAATATATTTAAAGTAACTATTTAAATAATAGTAACTTTCTTTTAATATTATTTAACTATTATATAATTAATTTAAAATTTAGCTTTTAGCTATTTATTTAGTAGTAATAGGTTAAAGTATAAATAGAACTTTAAATATTATAATTCTAAGCTTAATAGGTAATAGCTAGCTATTATAATAACTTTAATTAGATATATAGGGATAAGTTAATAATATTAGAAGAGGAATTATAAGTTTCCTAACTACCTAGTAAAATTTAGGTAGTATATATAGTAATCGTTAATTTTCCCAGGGGGGGGGGCTTACTTTGTTTTTCCCAGACAGTGGATGTCAGCCCAGGTCAGGCTGGTCTGGACTGTCTGGCCGGCCAGGCCACCCTGTGGTTCCCCAATGGCACGGCTAAATGTGGAAGAAGGACCGACCTGGGCATGACTGATTGGGCGAGCAAAAAAGCAAGCCGCAGGGGCCCATGTCTGCCCAGAAGCTTGTTTGCAAAAAACATTGGCCCAAGTGCCCCACTGACCTTGACTGGATGCAACGTCCATCGTCCAACTCTGGGGAAGTGGGCAGGTCATGGGCCCTCTCGGGGCAGCAGAGTGGACCGAGACCAAGATCCAAGATCAAGCGAGGACCAAGACCGAAAGACGCAGTCTCGGTTCGTCGTTGACCTCACTTCTGCCGCCGATCAGACAAGCTCGGCTCCCAACACCGTCCATAAACCAATGCAGGCCCTAGGAAAATTCTTCCAGGTCGTGCTCTGGCGTTTGTCCTAGCCGATGCACGCTTCTGCTGCTGTCAGGAGAGAGACCAAGAGAAGCCCCCATCCAACGGCAGGCCGGGGAGTTGTAGGGAAGCTCGCACGACAGCGCCACTAGTGCAGGAACAACCTGCACGAGCCTGGCGAGCACGCGCCCGATTGGGACGAGTCGGATGCGCTTGGGGGCGAGCTTTGCACCATCTCACGCAGGGGGCTCACGCCAGCAGGCGCCAACAGACCTGCACACCTCGGCAGACGGGCAGGCGGGATGCACACAGACAGTGACAGTAAGAAACGCTGAGAGGGAATTCCTTCCGTGGCACCCAGACCCAGACCCAGACACCCAGAAAACAAATCCCACTTAGACGCCCAATCAGGTCATTGACTGACACACACATCCACATCCACACACACACACCTGTACACGTACACGTACACGAGCTCGGTCATTCTCACTCTTGCCTAACATCCAGCCCAGCGTGAATGCATGTATGTACTTTGTAGACAGTCCGATCGATCCGGGTTCTCTCCCCTCCCCCTCCCCTGTCATCCTTATGGTCGTACCCTCCCACTTACATCCCATATATCCAACATATCCAGCCTTTGTCTCCCGCCGCGACTCTTTCCTTTGGTATTATTTCTTCTGCTTGCGACCATCTCTGACGTTTCTGGCCCATCCTGTCACTGGGTTCTTGTCCCATCAGGAAAACACATTCGCTCATCAGTTTGCCTATTGCCGTAATAGTTCTTGGACTATCCCGATCCAATACTACCAACTGCTACTCCTGCTATTGCCTAGCTCCTTCCTCGTATCCCAATACGTCACTCAATTCCACCTGGCTTGCCGTACGCCACTGCTAATAAAAACAACCTGAACTTCTCTCTCCCAACACACGGACAAGGACCGGACCAAGGCCTGACTCTCGTTTTCTCCCAACCTCTGTTCCCTCCAAAGCATCACCGAGACCTCGTTTTTGGTTTTTGGACCCTGTGAACTAGAGTTTATTCCCAGTTCCTGCCAGAATAACTTACACACCCCTCAATTCAACTGTCCCTCGCTACTGTCACACACACACATACACATCTCTCAAGATGCTCGGCCAATCATCCCTGATGGCACTCGTTGCCGCCTCTCCTGCTGCATTGGCCGCATATCAGGGTTTCAACTACGGCTCTACCTTTACATCGGGCGCCCCCAAGGTCCAGAGCGACTTTGAGGCAGAGTTCAAGACCTCCCAGGGTCTGATCAGTGCCCCGGGAGTCTTCAACTCCGCACGCCTGTACACCACAGTCGTAAGTTGTTCTTCTTCGGTCTAAGTTGTTTTGTTTGAACCTAATTGGGGTTTTGTTTTGTTTTGTTGACATGTCCCCCCACCGTTTTACAATGTCTCACCCGCCATGCACCATCGTGCGGATAAGCTAACATATCCCGCCCCCATTCCAGCAAGGCGGCACAGCCAACAGCCCCATTGAGGCCATCCCCGCGGCGATCAGCACCAAGACCTCGCTCCTGCTCGGCCTGTGGGCCTCGGCCGGCGACGCCAGCTTCGCCAACGAGATCACCGCCCTCAAGTCCGCCATTTCCACCTACGGCTCGCAGCTCGGCGGCCTCATCGCGGGTATTTCTGTGGGCTCGGAGGACCTGTACCGCATCTCGCCCACGGGCATCATCAACAAGGAGAACCCGGGCGTCGGACCTGATGTCCTCGTCGGGTATATCAAGCAGGTCCGGGACGCGCTTGCTGGCACGCCGCTGTCTGGGGTGCCGGTTGGCCATGTCGATACGTGGACTGCGTGGGTCAACGCGTCCAACGATGCTGTGATCTCTGCGTCTGACTTCCTCGGTGTTGATGCCTACCCTTACTTCCAGGTAACGTCTCACTACACTACTTTTCACTTGCCCACCGCTTCCTAATACTAACAACAGTCCCGTAGACCACAATGGCCAACGGTATCTCCAACGGCGCCTCCCTTTTCAGCGACGCATTCGGCGCGACGCAGGCCGCCGCCAAGGGCAAGGAGGTCTGGGTGACGGAGACAGGATGGCCCGTCAGCGGCCCCGCCGCGAACCAGGCCGACGCCAGCACGGACAACGCGAAGACGTACTGGGACGAAGTCGGGTGCAACATGCTGTTCGGCAAGACAAACACCTGGTGGTACACGCTCCAGGACGCGGCGCCGACAACGCCCTCCCCTAGCTTCGGGGTCGTCGGCAGCTCCCTGTCCACCACCCCGCTGTACGACCTGTCGTGCAACGCGTCGTCCTCGTCTCCCTCTTCTTCGTCCTCGTCCTCGGCTGCGGGAGGTGCTGCCACGACCGCATCTGGTGGTTCCGGAAGTGGTGCCACGGCTGTGTCCCCTCCCGTCCCCACGGGCAGCGGCGCTGATGCGGGCTCCCCTGGTATCTCCGTGGGCGCCGGTAGCGTCGTGACCGTGGGAGGGACCGCCGCCGCTGGAGGTGCTGGAGGCGCGACTGCGACTCTCCCCGGTACGCCTACGAACCCCACCGGCGCAGGCGGCTCTGGAAACGGCGGCTCTGGCTCGGGAAGCAGCGGCTCGGGATCTGGGTCTGGATCTGCCGGTGGCAACGGGACCGTCGGCGGTGGCAGCGGCTCTTCCTCACCGTCGGCTAGCACCACTGCGGTGATCACCAACGCTGCGGCCGAGAACCTGGTCTCCTTCGGCGCTGCCTTCGTTGCACTGCTCGCTGCGTGCGTGATGCTGTGAATGAATTGCTGAGTGAATGGTTTTGTCACTCTTTTTGGTCCTGGGCGGCATCTTCGATTGCGACCCGCGCGCTTCGCGCTTCCCCTCTCTTGTCACGCACACGAGAAGACGGAAAAATGGCTTTTTGTATCCGCATAATCTTCACTAGATGATGGACAAAATAATTTGGTTATGGCCATTGAGCCTTCGGGGCGAGAAAAATTAGACGAGGTGTGCATTCGTATGGAACGGGATGGGTACATGCATGGACGGATGGTTGTATTCGTTGTCAGGTGTGCAAGTACCAATTTTTTTGGAAATACGGATTTTAGCCCTCTTCCCTCCTTAGGGGAGAGAGGTGCAATGAAAAACAATAATTCTAATCGCATGCTCTGTATGTGTTCAATGTGCGGCCTTGTTAATATCTACCAGCGGCTGATATCACTTCCCATGCCTGGTGAAAAACTTCAGTACACTCAAAATCCATGATATGCATCTATGCGGTCCTACTTGTGGGCCTGTCTATACCTTATACTCTGTCCCTCCATTCCATAATTATGTTCTAAGAAACTTTTTGGTTCGGAATTTCCCCTTGGTATTTTACTCAGAGTCGCCAAACACGCCCTGCAGCTCTTTGACCTCGCCAGAGTGCTGCACCATGTCGTAGAAAGTTCCCTTGGCCCCGAATAGCTCCTTGGGCGAGCCCATCCTATTGGAAAATGTTAGCAATGTGCACTTGGATATAATGCGTGATTCACGGTTGAATCATGGAAAAGGATGGGAAAGCTTACTCAAGAACCCTACCACCGCCCATAACCACAACACGATCGTAATCAGCAATCGTCCTCAGCCGGTGCGCAATAGTGACCAGCGTCCTGCCACCGTCCGATGGCCCACCGCCAAAGATCTCGCGTCGCAGAACGGCCTGGATCCCGTGGTCCGTCTCGTAGTCCATGGACGCGGTCGCCTCATCCAGCAGCATCAGCTTGGACTTGCGGACCAGCGCGCGGCACAACGACAGGACCTGCCGCTGGCCGTGTGAGAAGTTCTCGCCGCGCGCGTCGACGGTTGTCGAGGGCGAGAGGCCTGCTGCCGAGGACGAGATTGCTTCTGCTGCTGGGGTGGAGAGGCCGCTTAGGAGGGGTGTTTGCTCATTCGGTGGTGTGTCTGTCCCATTTTCTTCTTCCTCGATGTCCTTGATATCGCTGGGTTTGGGGACCTCACGGTCGCGGAACTTGAAGCTCGCTATACCCGCACAGCTAGCCAGGGCGCCCTCGACGACCTCGGGCGCGACGTCGCCAGCCGGGTCGAGGTTGGTGCCCACTGTGCCGTTGAAGAGCACCGCCTCCTGCGGGATGATAGTCAGCGATTGGCGGAGGCGCCGCCGCGGGACATGCGTGATGTCTACGCCGTCGTACAGGATCTGGCCCTTGACGATGTGCGTGAAGCGCAGGAGTGACAGCACGAGTGTGCTCTTTCCAGAGCCCGTCCGACCCACGACCGCCACGCGCTCGCCCGCCGCGAACTTCAGGCTGATGTCCTTCAGGATATCCGGGCCCTCAGGGTCGTACCGGATCGTCACGTTGCGGAACTCGATCGCGCCCGTGGCGGGCCAATACGCGGGCACCTCTTGGGTTGGCTCCTGGTCGGCTAAGGTGAGAGCGGCATCCTCCGTCTTCTCCTCGGGCTCAAGCGATGCGTACTCCCTCACGCGGTGGAAGCTTTGCAGCTCCACCTCGAGCTCGTTGGCGATGCGAACCATATACAAAATCGTCGACGACAGGCCGCTCGCGTTGGTCAGAGAGAAGCCCACGAGGCCGGCGGGGATAAGGCCGACCTTTGAGATAGCGATGGCTCCCGCGCACGCCATAACCAGGGCTGTGACAAAGTCTATCCGCAGGCCAACCCAGCGGTTGAGGTTGAAGTTGGTCTCATTGGCACGATTGAAGGGGCGTAACCTCTCGGCCAGTAGGTTTCCGAAGCTCTTGGCTACGCCCTTGCGGGCGCGAATGATCTGGATACCTGCCATGTCGTCGTTGAACTGTGAGAAGACGGGTGATTGAGACGAGGACACCAGTCGCTTCACGACGACTGCTGTCCGCGTGTACATCTCACCGGCCACGAGCCCGACAACGCAGCTGAATAGACCGGGGAAAATGAATATGGGCATGATGGCCGAGACGGCGCCCAGCCGGAAGACCAGCTCGACTGCCAGCTGGATAGTACCTTGGAGCATGCGGTTGAGTTGATTGTCGAGCGAGGCCATGTCCCTCGAGAATCTGTTGACGATTCTACCCGTAGGTGTGTCCTGTGTACAAAAAGATTAGACGTGACGGAAACCACAGAGAATTGAGACAAACCAACCTTGAACCATGACAATGAGACATTCATGACGCTGCGGACGAACTCAGCATGAAGCCTCTTGGCTGCCTGCCAGCCACCATTGGCGTAAATCAGGTATACCAAGCCGTCGACGATGAGATTCCCCGCTGATATAGCCGCGTAAATTCCCAAATAATACCCGATGTCAACGGCATCTCCACGATCGACCGCGTCCACCCACACACTGATCCACAACGTCGTGGCTAGCAACGAAGCGGTGCCAACGACGGTAGCAATCAGAGTTACAATGGGATATGCAGGGCCGCCAAAATAGCTCATATACTGGAAGAATGACATTCTACCGGTTGCTCCCGTAGCCTCCATTTCCTTTGCTATGTCGTCCTTTTTTGGTTTCGGCGGCGCATCAGTAGATTTCACTGCCTCGCCACCGTTCACGCCATTAGTTCCATTTCCATTGGTCATTGTCTTCGCATCGGGTCCATCGCCTTCAATGGCATCCTTGGCGATCTGGACCGGCTTGCGGACAACTCCAATGTGCTGCTCCTGACTGGTGATGATTCCGTTCTCCAACACCACGTGCAAGTCGGCCTGCTCGGCGATCCATTTCACCTGGGTGACCAGTACTACTGTGCGGCCCTTAAGCAGGTCACTGCAGAAGCACTGCTCCCACACGGACGCAGTGGTCTTGGAGTCAAGCGCGGAGAAGATGTCGTCCAAGAGAAGCAGCGGCGCCTTGGAGTATAGGGCTCGGGCTAGGGCAACGCGTGCCTTTTGGCCTCCCGACAGCGCCGTCCCGTTCTCTCCCACCTCGGTCTCGTCCCCATCTGGGAGCTCTGAAAGGTCCAGTGGGAGGCAGCATGCCTCAATAATACGCTTGTAGCGGGCCTCCTCGAAGGGGCTGGAGAAAAGGATGTTGTCTTTGATTGACGTGCTCTGGAGCCACGCCGTTTGGGACGAAAAGGCAACGTCGTCAGGCCGTGTCACTGAACCTGATTCTTTGATGGTCTCGCCCAGGATCGACAGCAGTAAGGTCGTCTTTCCGCTTCCAGAGGCTCCAAAGATGGTGTTCAATCCTCCCTCGACGAAGTCTATGGATATGTCTTTCAGCAAGAAATCGGCCTTCTTGTTCCGCTTGAATGTGGCACTGTCGATTCGGAGTGGCCCTTCTGGGTAGCTGACCAGTGGAGTTGTGCTGGTGAAGTACCTATTCAGGCGGTCGAACGAAATCCAGGCATTCGTGACATTCTTCGAAAAATAGCCAAACATGGCAATGTTGTTTCTCATAGTGGCGACAAGCGACAGGACGGTGAATGCAACCTGAGCTGTGAGGGGCTCCTTGAGCACCGATGTGTATAGCGTGAACATAACCACAAGGGACACCATTGGCATGAACTCAACCGCCTCGCCAAGCAGGGTGTAGAGAATGGCGATCTTCCACAGCACCTTCTGTTCCGCATCTCGAGCAGCGTCGATGATTTTCGTCATGGCGTCTTCCCAGGCGAAATACTTGATAGCTCTGATAGAGCCAAGGTACTCAGAAATCAGAGATATCCGGGCATCTTGCGTCGCCTTGACTTGGCGCTGGCTCTTGCCCATCAACTGCGCAACATATGTCGGAACAGGTATCGCAATTATGATGAGGGCAGATCCAATCAGAGCTGGCCAATCCAGAATCGCGTACAGGCCTATGAAAGAGATGATGACACCTACCGGGCACCCGACTCCCATCAGGATAACATCTCGCGCCTGCCAGATGGCATCAATATCACCGCTCATGAGGTTTTGTAGCTGGCCTGCGTGCGTGGCCTTTTTCGCTGTAGCCTCCTGGCCCTTGGCGTCGTTCAGAACATCTCCTTCCAACTCCATTGAGGACATTGCACGGTGGTATAACTCTTGCGTCATGGCAGCCTTGACACGGACGATCAATCGAGTGGAGGTGAAGATATACTGCTGGAACAGGACGGTCTTGGTCATGGGGCCAGCGAACAGGAGGATCAGCCAGATAACAGGGCTGAGAACCGCTTTGTCAGGATTGGAAAGATAGGCTAGGAGTTGATACATTGCGAAGGGTGCCACGAGCTCGACCGCGTAGCAGGTTGCCGCGAAGAAGGTCATCAGAAGCAGCTCGATGCGCATGAAGCGCAAGACTGTCCACAGGGTATCGCTGCTCTTGGCGCGGGCATCCTGGATCTTGGATAGCAGGTAGAGAGGCTCGTCGTACCACGGCAGAGGCGGCAGCTCGTCCATGTCAACCGGTCTCCGGCAGCCCTTCCAGATCAGAGGAGTCAGCCACTCAAAAGTGAGGTAGAGATTCCACCAGCTGCACGTCTCCTCTGGCGCAGGGGCTACTTTCTCCGGAGCGTCCAAGATGTCATAGATCGCAGGAGACGGTGCCCACTCTCTCGGAGTAGTAATTGCAACGAGATTGGCAGCTGCGAGGGACGCAAGTGCGCCGATGATCATGTCTCCAGGCCGGTGCGTCGAGTGCATCTCCATTAGGGGCAGAACCTCAACGGCTGCCAGCAGCAAAAGAGAGGTCCCGAGGAGGAAGTTAGTCTGGTGCAGGGCGATGTGACGCCATCGCAAACCACTGGCGAGTCTGGTGAGACCAAAGATAAATGCGCCGGCGATGAGAGCGGCATTGTACCACTGCTGTGTGTCGCCTCTGACGGCGGCGACGATAATAAATGCCAAGGCGCAGGCCCTGGTGATCTGCGAGCAGAGCTCAAACCCGACCGAGATCTGGGAGGCCTTGGCATGGTGGGCCGCGACCTTGATGCTTTTTGAGGCGCGGATACTGGCCAGAGTCCATAGGAAAGAAACAAACAGTATCGCAACCTGGAACCAGCCGGAAGTGGCCAGGTCCGCGATGGTTTGGATCCATGGGACGTGAGATTGGCTGCGACACAGGAAAGTTCTCGGTCAGCACGATCAGACAGAAGCTTGGAATTATTGTTGCGACGGCAATTGGGTGGGAGCCAAGATCAAATTTAGGGCCCGGCCCGTCGGTAAAAGCAACATTGCGCGGGGGAGAAAGCCAAAGCGAGCCGCATACCTTGACGTGGAGAACACACTCAATTTATCGATCACAGAGCCTCCGTGGGCTAGCTGTGGTAACCTGGTGGGTATCCATCCATACTGGAAGAGAGGGACCTCGGCCATGTTGAGAGACGGCGCGAGTGATGCTGATGAATAGAAGAGCGAGGGAAGGAGTCAGATTCCTTGGCCCCGCGTGCTAGCAGCCATATAAAGGGACCACAAAGACCCGTGGGTAAGGTATCTTTGGCAGAGATTGTTGGATGCAGTGCAGCAGAGTGGCAGAGTGCAGAGGTCACCCAGGCAGCTACATATGCATGTAAGACTGCGGCGGAAACTGTGCTGCATGAGGACAGGGTCCTACCTGCCCTCGGACGAATTCCAGGGGTCCTTCCAGACCAGCTTCCTGAACGGGAAGAGCACCACTGATAGGATGGTGCTGGGGACTTTTGCAGGCTAACGGAGTTTTGCTAAACCCGCTAGGAAGGCGGCTCCTACCACCGTCTCAGAGTCAGAGGCATAGCGGGGCTGTGACCGTTTTCATGGCCCCCGGCTCACAAGTCAAGTACCTAAAGGAATCTGGTAATAGCTGAGATTGGAGGGATACTTAGACGCAAGAATATCTATTTATCTTGAAGAGATATTCTTCTTGCACAATCGCAATCCGCGTCGAAACTTACTGTATATATACCCTCGCCATGTTAGCTGGGCATAAGTGGAACTGGGCGTCTGGACGTTGAATGTGGGGGCGTGGCGCTTGAACGGCCTGTAAGCCTCTCTGCCCTGAAAAACAAGCACCTGGGCAGCCTCATTTTCCGAGCAAGTGCTGAAACGGTATGCTTGCACCGTTCTCTGCTGCACATAGGGTAAATATGAACCACACATCTCGATAGAATTGGGGCAAACGATTTCACAGATAAATTGGCGTGAATATTCTGTCGAATGATGTTTGACCACGAATTCTGAGTTCTATTCCAGGATCGCTGAATAGCCACCAATATGGCACCTTGTAGAGGCGATCATTAGAGAATAAGATATCACCGCACCAACGTGCATGCGTGACCTCGAATAACCATGTTTCTAGCTCCTCGATCGATAGAATTCATTGGCTGCTACATGTGTAATAGACAGGAGGCATCCTGCGCCCCTTCGCAGCCTTACGTCGCACAGGGCGAGCGACATCGATGAATTGATGCGAACATGACCTCCCATTCAATTCTCCTAGTGCACATATCTGAAGGCCACCACAGCGTCACCACCATGCCCAGCTTTCGAGCCCCTGATAGCAGCATGATTGACGACACCCTCCTGCTCCTCCATCTCAAATTTCTTGTTCTGATTCTTCAGGTAGCGCTTGATGAAAATCGCCATGCCAGCGCAGAGCAGGCAAGCTCCGCTCATAACACCTCCGCCAGCATAATATCTGGGCTTCTGGCTGTCCGGGAACATATACGCCGTGTAAAAGTGTGCAACACCGGCGCCCATGAAGTTGACAATTGCTAGCGCTGCGGCTCGCTTGGAGCGTGGTCGAGGCAGGGAGGCGCTCACCCAGCTCACGCACAGGTTGTATGGGGAGTATGAGCCTCCCGTCATCAGGAACATGGAGAAGTAGCGGCCGCCGGTGGAGGGGACAAACATGGCCTTTCAGGGGTCAGCGACAAAGCCATGTGCAGAGATGACTAAGGTAATCAATGTGACTTACCAAGATATTTCCGAGGAGCGCAAATATCATTGGAACTGCAATGTGATATCCTCTCTCTTGCTTGTGCGAAGCATGGAACGAGACCGCCAGGGACACGAAGAAGGCAAAGAAATATGGCGGGGACGTGAGCAGCAGCGTCTTGGTGCTGTCGTATCCCAGGGTCCCGACAATGGAGGGGAAGAAATTGTTGAAGGACTGGGCCGTGATGAGCGACATCTGCAGGATGACAAACATGTACAGTTTGCGGTCACTGAGTGCCTGTTTCAGTCCCCACCAGATCGATTCGGGGTCTTCGTCTACAATTCCGGCATTCTCTTTCCTGATCCTCCACTCCTAGTCATTTAAGTCAGTAAGGTGGCTTAGATACCTAGGTACAGGGGAAAATGGGCTTGTGTACGTAGTCTAGCACTGGATTGGAGTCTAACTTACTGCGTATAGTTGCATATCTTTTGTAAGGAAAAGGTGCTTGCTCTGGAGTGGATAGTCCGTGAGGAGCGGAAGCAGAATGATGGCTATGCCTACGGTCATTGAACCCTCAATTATGAAGAGCCATTCCTGTTTGAACAAGGTTAGCTGACAGGCGTCTTTGGAGGTCTTAGGTAGTTGCCAAACGAACCCAAGAAGGTCTTCCAGCAACGTTCTCCATCTGCGAAGTGACTGGAAGGAATCATTAGTTTGACGGTCCTAGGTTAATATGAGGATGGAGATCATACTTCCTGCGGCTATTAATCCGGAGAAAGCCGTGGCTAGCATGTTTCCACCGTAAAGGACAGCAATCCTCGGCGGTAGTTCGGCCCGGGTGTACCAGCAACTCAGTAGGAAGAACACGGCCGGCAGAAATGGGGCTGTAAGTGTCTCATTAGCATCAAAGCCAACAAAAGGTGTGATTGAACTTGAAGGGCTATGCATACCTTCGACAAGCCCAAGAATAAACCTGACAGCAGCTAGCTGGGCGAAGTTCTTGGTGAAGCCTTGGCTCATTGAAACGATGCCCCACAAAGATGTGGTCAGGCAGATATAGTAGGACCTGAACCTGAATCAGTACAATAGAGACTAGACGCGATGATGGTGGGTTGGTTCTCAGCTAGCCTAACTTACGGTCGAATCTTTCCAATGATCAGATTTGATGGCACTTGTGTGAGACAATCTATGCCGAATTAGCACTCGTTGGCGGACCCTTCAGCCTCATGATAAGAAGAAGCGTACAGCCAACGTAGAACATTAGTAGACAAGTATTGTATTGATCATTTGTCAGATTTAATGTGTCCGTCAGACCAACAATCTTGGCACTAGCAATATTGTTTCGATCACTTTCGAGAGTCAGAATTAGAGCCGCACATGGACGGCTGTGATGCTCACAGAATGTTCAACAGGAAGAGGATGAAGACCACAGGCAACAATGTAAGGTCCAGCCTCCGTGTAAGCTGTCTGTTGAGCTGTGCCTGTTCAGCTTCACTCAAGTCCGAGATCTCGTCCGGCAGGGGCAGGTTGTCTGGAATGAGGTCCTTAGGGTCCTCATGATGCGTCGCATCGTCCTTCTTCGGCGAAATCACTTCAGACATGGCGATTGGTAATGCAGGTCTAGTCTCCTGAAAGAGGACTCTGGAATAGACGATCAGCGAATCTCCCTTCTCAGTACATTTTAGAACAGCTTTTGCTGTATTTATCCTAACATATACTTCCTAGCAGTGTTGTATTTACGGCTTCGGAGAGAAAGGCGAGCTCTACCCCAGATGATGCGGGGCCGGTTGATGACCGCGGGCCCATAATATTCAGACTTGGTAAACAATAAGGCCATGCTGACCTTCCCAGAATGCGGGGCCCCGCAGTCTGGGAGTTGTCAAAGGCTGCGAACACACCGTGGTATTTGAGGGGAAGACTGACCCCCTGGACGCTGAATCTCTAGATCTGGATTCAGGGCTCCGCTTCCCCATAAGCTCGGTAAGAAAGCCGAAGCCCTCAACTACACCACGATGGCTCTCCCAGGAAGGCAGCAACTAGCCAAATATGCTGCTTCAAAATGGATCAACTTTCAACTGAGGCTTTTTTTGCCTGGGTGGGCTGATATTCATTCCTACTAGACTTTTGATTGATGAATCTAACCATCGAAGGCGGTCTAATTGTCGTCACTTAGGGCAGAGGTGATGAGCGAATTCCAAGGGGAAAGCGGCTCAAGGGTTTAAGAGCCGCTCAGAACGACACGATTTTGAAGCATCGACTTGACACATTCTGCTAGGGTATTTTAAACCTCATTCCCTAGAGGCGGCAGATCGGGGTACATAGGACTGGAGAGGACCCCAAATCTCCTAGCACAAACCTTTAGGTAGGAAAAGTCGGGGAGAGCATACTCATAAACGGTGCAGAAACGGGCTGCCGTTTCCTGCCAGCACCCTCGTTGTCTAGCTTGCATAGCCTTGCAGACACAGTCAGGCAGCTCTGTTCTAGAAGTGTGGTGCCTGAAATTTAGGGGCCTGAAGAATTGTTCTGCCTGCCTCTTGCCTCGAGATGAACTAGGTGCTCGAAGAGGGATGAAACTCCTGTGACAGGCATCGACTTAGGGGTTTCGAAACGAGGTTAGATCGGACTACTGTGCATATCACCAACACATTTGAATTCAGGTGCCTGGAAATTGACGAGATATCCGTGCATACATGCGTCCCGGAGGACAGTAACCCCCATATTCGAGATAGGTGTGTTGGTCCGAAGCGTAAGACTAATATGTCCAGATTCAGGTGGTCTAACTGCTATCGAGGGCGGGATGTGGGACCCGGGCTTCATTGCCGCCGGTCGAAATGGCAGGATCCATGGATTGCAGGATGGTCAGCAGTAGCAAAGATAAGGCAAGGATTCAGATCCTGTCAACTGCATGCAAATCTAGTCCCATGACTCAAAGACGGCTGCAGCCATACAGTCCATATTGATGTTGATACAAGGCTCCAGGCTCTGCGGCGACTCTGAGTTCCGTGCTAACACGGGGTGAGATTAAACCGACGGCACGGCACAGTCGGCAATTAGTTATGCAGGCTAGCTTCACATGCAGCAGCGGTCGCAGTTGTCCCTAGACCTAAGCTGGGCTGGCCGTCTGACGGCTTCCGAGGGGTAGACGGCAGCAAGAGAGGCTAGGCTGGTAGCTTGGGGGCGAGGCGTCACTACAGCAGCACTGGTGCGGCTCTGGAAGGGCCAAGATTGGCGGCTGTGGCTTTGGTCAGTCAACTGCCCGAGCCGCTGCAGAGCCAGCTGTTTATGTAAGAGGCGAGTACTGCAGGGAGATGGTCGTTCGTCATGGACGGGGACCTTGCACGGGAGAGACCCGGCTGGCTGGAACAGCGTCTGATGAAGGCTGCGTCTCGAGTAGTGGTGGCCGCAGGTCATGCGGGCATTGTTATTTATTATGGAAAGTCGTGGATGTCTAAGACCACCGTAGAACCAGTACAGCACGTACGGCGGATGGCAGTGGGTACTCTCGGCAGAAGGTGCTTCCAATGTTCCGACCTGTCCGACCCACCCAGCTAACGGCCAATGTGGTCATAGCTTCTCATGGATTCCCAGGGAAAATTTGGGCTCGTGCCTGACAGCACAACAGCAAAACACCAGAACAACAACATTTTGTTCCTCTGGTTCTTAACCCTTTCTCACCGACCACACCTCTTCTCGTCACGCGGCGAGTCTGGTAGAGGAAGCGCCCACATCCGGTGACCTTACCTCACACGGAACAATCGAGGGCCCTGCAGCCGTGGCCGTCTTTTGTCCTCACACATGAGTCGATGAGGCGCGCTGTCCCTCGCACCCAGCGCCGCCATCCAATCGGCGTTGCGCCCTTCATCATGTGCTGCACCTAGCCGTCCAGTCTGAGCTTCATTGTCCACCAAGAAGATGGAGTCTCTGGATGCTACCACCACCGCCGCATCGGCACTGTCCACCGCTGTCGGTGCCAGTGTCGGTGCCGCCTCCATCAGTGCCCCCAACCCGGCACTGTCGTCGGTCATGACACGCGCCAATGATGTCGTCGTCACCCACGGCTCCTTCTCGTGGATAGGCCTCGTCGCGAGGCTGATTCTTTGGATTCTGCAGCTGCTGTCCACCGTTATCTACTTCGCCCTCAAGCTTACCACTATATCCATTCCAACTTTGCTTTTTAATCTTTTTTCGACCAGCCTGACGTTTACGATGAATGCTACGACCATGTACGCCGAAATCCCTCTGTCCAATTTGCTCTTGATTTCTCGCATGCTAACATCTGTGCTAGAATGATAATAATAGCGTTGATATTTTCTGGGATAAGCTGGGTTGTACGGTACCGCTATCTCAACATGTACTCCCGCCTTCCGCCAGAGCCTCAGAGGAAGGAGCCCGAGGTCGAGCTCTTCCCCGACGCGCAGGACGGCATCAAATCTGGCCTGTCTAACTACCTGGATGAGTTCTTGAGTGCTATCAAGATCTTCGGATACTTGGAGAGGCCCGTCTTCCACGAGTTGACTCGTAGCATGCAGACAAGGAAGCTGATTGCCGGCGAGACCCTGAACCTCGAGGACGAGCAAGGCTTTTGCTTAGTTGTTGATGGCCTCGTCGAGATCTTTGTCAAATCTGCCAGGGCGGCCAGGGCAGGGTCTGCCAACAGCCCCGGCAGCGACGGCTCATGGGACTCGGTCAGTGACGCAGAGGACGGGGAGATGCACCGCCCTGGGCAGCAGCGATATCAGCTTCTCACCGAGGTGCGGAACGGCGCGCCCATGTCCTCGCTCTTCACCATCATGTCTCTCTTTACCGAGGACGTCAAGTTACGGCATGCCGATGACGAAGCACCCATGCCTAATACTGCCGCCTCCCACGACGGCCATTCCAGGTTCCCCTCGGCTGCTGGTCTCGAAAAGTCCAACGACACTCCCTCTTTTCCAAGTACACCGATGTCAGAAGGACCTCCTGGTAGCAGCCGGGGCGTTCGTCTTCAGGACCCCGCCAATCTGCAGCCTGGTGCTGGCCTGTTGCCGAGGGTGCCACCCATGTCCCTTGACGATAGCCATGTCTCAACCCACGATTTCCCTCGCCACCATCAGCTCAAGACCAGGCCAGGGATCAAACGCGTGGGGACTAGTTCGGTTCATCCAGACATTATTGCGCGGGCATCAGTGGATACTACGATTGCCATCATCCCGGCCAGTGCCTTCCGACGTCTCATTCGAGTCTACCCCAAAGCGACGTCTCATATTGTGCACTTGATCCTCTCTCGTTTCCAGCGGGTCACACTGGCAACGGCTTTCAGCTATCTCGGCCTGGGCGGTGAAGTCCTGCAGACAGAGAAGAACATGATCAAATATACCATCTCTCAGCTCCCGAATCATCTGCGAGGAGACCCGTTGGAGCGCCTGAAAGAGAAGTTCAAACGAGAACGCGAACGAATCGGGGAGCGAGAGGCTGGGAAAGGCATAGCACTGCACAATTCCATGGCGGCAAGTCGGCGCCGGACATCCTCGACAGCAGGCCTGCGGAAAGAGGCCGTGCTGCACGCTATGAAAGGATCCGTGGTCACCTCAACCATATTCCCCCCTCAGCAGCGGAGTTCAATCGATACGCCCAGCCCTGGTGATCTTATGGCTACGATGCAGCATGCCCGAGGCGGGGGCCGCTCATCAAGGCAGATCTCTGCCCCACGTCAAGATGCCGCTCAGCCGTCTGAGGCACAGCGGAAGGAAGGAGTGTCCCCTCTAGCGGAGAGGACCTTCAACCCTTTCGCAAGCCAGCGCATCTCTCTTGGAAAGAGGGAGCAAGTCGATGAAGATAACGTGTTCCGGGAATCCATCTTAGAATGCATGTTCAAGGCCATCGGTTTAGAATCAAGTGGCACGCCATCTCGGGGAACAGACTCGGTTGATGCCTCTCCTAGGCTTGTCTCATTGGATTCAAGACGCCAACGGGCGATCTTTTCCAATAATGCCTTCGGCTTCATGGATCCGTTTGATGCATCAGTCGATGGGGACACAGAGTCTGTGACCTCTAGTGGGCTGGCCCCGCACGCCTCGCCCGGCCCCCATGCTCTCGCCCAAGACATGAAGCATGAACTGGAAATCGTTTTCTTCCCGAAAGGGTCTGTACTCGTTGAGCAAGGAGAACGAAACCCTGGCCTGTACTATGTCATTGATGGCTTCCTTGATATGTGCGCTTCCTGTGAGGAGAAGCCCAGGGATATCCTGCACAGCTCAGGCGGAGAAGCGACCGACATACCAGACGGATCCTTTGCGCATCGCCGCACGGGAACAGCCACCTCGGAGTTCACAGCGCCTGACTTCGGACAAGGTGGCTCAGACGCCCGTAAGAAGGGCGCCGCCCGAAGAAGCGTTGCGCTGATCAAACCGGGAGGTCTTGCAGGTTATGTTGGTACGGTGTCTTCCTACCGATCGTTCATCGACGTGATCGCAAAGACAGACGTCTACGTTGGGTTCCTTCCTCGTGCTTCACTGGAGAGGATTGTGGAAAAGTATCCCATCGTACTTCTGACGATGGCTAAGAGGCTGACCCATCTGTTGCCGCGTCTGATCCTCCATATTGACTTCGCGTTGGAGTGGCTTTCAATCAATGCCGGTCAGGTCATCTTCCATGGAGGCGACGAAAGCGACGCGATCTACCTCGTGCTGAATGGTCGGCTGCGTCTAGTTGAGGATCGTAAAGATGGCGGAGTGTCGGTGAGGGCGGAGTTCGGCCAAGGCGAGAGCGTCGGGGAGCTTGAGGTGTTGACAGAGTCAGCTCGTACTGGAACTCTCCACGCCATCCGAGACACAGAAATTGTCAAGTTCCCACGCACGCTCTTCAATAGTTTGGCACAGGAACACCCCAGCATCACGATCAAGATCTCCAAGATGATTGCCTCGAAAATGCGCGCATTTGTTGACGATCCTGTGGTATCAAAGGACGGCTGGAGCCGAACAACCGTCAACAAGAGCTCATCTACGCTCAACCTGCGGACTGTGGCGGTCCTGCCGGTGACTGCGGGTGTGCCCGTGGTTGATTTCGGGAATCGGCTCATGTCGGCACTTCAGCAAGTCGGAACTCGCAATGGTGCTACGGTCCTGAACCAGTCCGCCATTCTCAACCACCTGGGGAAGCACGCCTTCAGCAGGATGGGAAAGCTGAGGCTATCTCAATACTTGGCTGACCTGGAAGAGAAGTTTGGACTTGTCGTCTATGTTGCAGGTAAGCTTCGAAATATTTTCTTGGTGTCGATCAGTTTCAATCTGCGTAATGATGAGAAATTCACAGTCCAAAGGCCAGCCAGCCGGTGATGGTTAACATTAACTCTAATTTTTTCCTGAACACAACAAACACACACTCCTTGTCAACTTCGTCCGCGATAAACCTGACATTTGCTGACATGCGTAATGTGACCAGACACAAGCGTCAATTCAGCATGGACCCAGACTTGCATTACCCAGGCCGATTGCATTCTGCTAGTTGGTCTGGCCGAGGGGTCACCTGAAGTCGGCGAATATGAGCGCTTCATGCTAGGCCAGAAGTCCACCGCACAGAAGATTCTGGTCTTGCTCCATGCCGAGAGGTACTCTGGGTCCGGTATGACAAGAGCCTGGCTGAAGAACAGGGTATGGATCAATGGCGGACACTTCCACGTCCAAATGGACGTCGGACGCGAGAACCTTCCTCTTCACCCTCGGGCTAAGCGCCTTGGTCTCAACATCAAGGAGCGAGTCCAAACGCTGCAGGCCGAAATCCAGAAGTACACTTCGAGGAAGGTCCGCTACAGCCCTGTGTATGCGCCAGACGCACCCTTCAAGGGCGATTTCCACCGCCTGGCAAGACGACTTTGTGGCAGATCCGTTGGACTTGTGCTTGGTGGTGGAGGAGCACGAGGGATTGCGCACGTCGGCATCATTCGAGCAATGGAGGAAGCTGGCATTCCCATCGACGTCGTTGGGGGCACCTCTATCGGCTCCTTGGTTGGTGGTCTGTATGCTAGACACGCGGATGTCGTCCCCATTCTTGGACTGGCAAAGAAATTTTCCGGTCGTATGGGCAGCAAGTGGAGGTTTGCGCTAGACCTCACCTATCCCTCGGCTTCCTACACCACCGGGCACGAGTTCAATCGGGGTATCTTCAAGATCTTCGAGAAGACGCAGATTGAGGACTTCTGGTTGGAGTTCTACTGCAACACGACCAACATCAGCAAGAGCCGAGCCGAAATCCACACAAGTGGGTACGCATGGCGGTACATCCGGGCGTCCATGTCTCTCGCAGGCCTCCTCCCGCCTCTCTGCGACGAGGGCAGCATGCTGCTGGATGGTGGCTACATCGACAACCTGACGGTATCGCACATGAAGTCACTAGGGGTGGACACCATCTTCGCCGTTGACGTCGGGTCTCTGGACGATGATACTCCCCAGTCATACGGCGACACACTCTCTGGGGCGTGGGCGTTCTGGAACAGGTGGAACCCGTTCTCGTCAACGCCGAACCCGCCCACGCTGGCCGAGATCCAGGCGCGCCTTGCGTACGTGTCAAGCGTCGACGCTCTCGAGCGGGCGAAGAACCTGCCGGGCTGCATCTACATGCGGCCGCCGATCGACGATTACGGCACGCTCGACTTTGGCAAGTTTGACGAGATTTCGCAGCTGGGCTACAAGTACGGGCAGGAATTCCTGCAGGGCCTCAGGGAGAAGGGAATGCTGCCGCTCAAGGAGGAGAGGGAGGCCAAGGAGGCGCTGAGGAGGACGATGGCGCCGCGGAGGGCAAGTATCTAGAGCTAGATGTAGAGCTAGAAATACAGCTTCGACCGGATTGACTTGAAGCTCCCGAGACCACACCACAATGTACTATGCTCCATCGTGCCTCTTGTTATAGTGGATGTGACCATCAGGTTGCGAACTACTTGATTTGTTCGCCACCCAAACTGCCATACTACCTGAACCTGTTCGCTGCTGTACAGCCGTCCTGCCCTGGAACTCGATCTTGGATGTCATCTTTGCGTCCTAGACGAGCATTTCATGTGCACCTTTCCTGAAGGACGGCCTGCCCCCACGCGATCAAAAGAAAGAGGCGGGAGTTGATTGCTCGTTGGCCTCCCCTGAGCATCGCACAGGGAAATGTCGTATGTGGCTAAGAATAGCACGGTTGGCACCACGATATTCAGTTTCGCAAACTACAATCCGTTAGCTATCATTTCCAAACCCGTCTCAAAAGAGTATATTCCTACCCGCATGGCAGCTGGAAGAATCGGCAGTGTCAGTACGGTGTTGGAATGTTGCAGCTTATGTGACATGTTCAGGGCACTTACGGCATGGATGATTCCCTGATCCCCACCCCAGAAAGGCATGCGGTGTTTCCGTGCCTTCGGCCCTGGATTTGTCATGTCGGCTTGGGTCCCATTCGTGGGGGTCTTTATAGGTCTGCGGATCCATGTGGACGTCCTGGGCAGCGTAGACCTAGGTTTCGCGTGGCATCAGCACCCTGAAAAACCATCCAAGCTGAGAACCAGCATTTTCGCATATTGTTCACATACTGCGAGCCCATCCGGGGGTATGAAGGACCCGGTATCACCGACTGGGACCTTCTTGCCGCCGATGTTCTTCCTTACGATCGTACCGGACATGGTGAAGCGCATGGTCTCCCTCATGGCCAGCTCCAGGAGTGGAAACTCTGTCTCCCACTCTTGAAGCGTCAGGCGGTGCAGGATGTCAACTACGCTCTCGTCTGGTTTTCTTCTATGCCTCTTGATGGCTGCGTCGACTTCAGCCGTTAGTTTCTCCATCCAGGTTGGGTGCTGGGCCAGGTAGCACAGGTTCCACGAGGCGTTGATGCTCGTGTTGAAGACGCCGGCGAGGATGCCGCCTATGATTGCCAGGGCAATTATAGGGTCACTGATCTTTTGCTCCATCATCAGCTGCATCGCATCCTGCTCCACCCTGCCGGTCTTGCGCCTCTCGTTGATGTAACCTTGAATCAACCAGTGTAACCTGGAGTATCCCCATAGCCGTCTGAGTTTGGAGGGGGTGGGCAGTAATGGGAACCAGATATCGAAGAGCGAGCTCTCTTCTAGTGGCTTGTACACCTCTCTTGTCTTGACAACTAGGTCCAAATTGTTGGCTATGTCGTGTGTTCCTGACATTCGGTGTGTGAGTCGGTATATTAGGGTGCCCATTGTGTCAACTGGGTCAATGATGCCCTCCGAGCCTATCCCTTGCACACACTCGTCGCTGTCGTTGACGAGATGATGCAGATTGAGGGTCATCTGGTCATCGTAAGTGCACTTCTTGTACACAAGCATAGCAGTACGAGCAACACTGTTTGTCAATCCATCTACATTCAGGAAGCTTCCGAACAAGACAAGGAATCTTTACAGACAGCTTAGCAAAAGTCCAACCAAAGTCTCTAGAGCCCACAGCCTCACACTCACCCAGCAAGAGAATCAAGTCCCCTAGAAGTAAGATACGCAGTCCTTGCCGCCTCGCCAGAAATGGCGATTACGTGATTTGACCCGTACCAAAAGCTGAACTGCCGGCTCGGGCTCTCGTCTCTCCCGAGCTTGAGGTATTCCGCCCTGGCCCTCCAGAACCTTGGGGCTTGCCAGCTGAGGTAACCTTTTGCGAATTCAGGTGCGTCACTTAGTGGATTTAGGCGGTATAGAAGGGGTCTGACGGCCATCAGGACCAGGATAGTCGCTATTGCGGCCAGTAGGTTGTCGGCTTGGCTTGGGAGTGCCGCCAGGCTGCTCAGGAGGATGGCCATAGGTACAATGTAGATATCGTGATGCTCAAGGTGAGTGATATCTGCCTAGGTACTAGAGAAACAACCAGAACGAGCGAAAGATCTAGGAAATTAATAATCGGATACCTTGATACCTAGGTGTTGCTGAGAGCGTAAGCAGAGGGGCAGAGAACAACTAGTCTATATGGTTTTCAGGAAGGATCAACTAGCACTGATAAGTGTGCAGCAAAAGCGGATACAGTTTCCGGATCGTGGACTCAATAGACCAATGCACAATGGTCCAGGCCATGTGTGGAGTGTGAAATCTTGTCAGCTTCCAAGCTTGACTATTCCTCTTGCATGTTATCCGGCTGACGGGCGTATGTCCGCCCATTATGGCATCCACGATGCTAAATGCGAGGCCATTCCTGCTACCCTTTTGCATTTATTTCTTCAACACTCAGGAAAAGTTAAGTAATTTCAGATATCTCAATGAGACCCCTTTGATTTACGAGGTAGTGGTGTGATACAATTACTCACAAGTTCAACTGAGGTGAGGGTAGGCATCGTGAATACTTGAAGCTCACCAACAATCTCTTTTACGTCACGCCATGTAGCTACAAAGTTCTGGGCACCAAACTACCGCTCACCCACTGGCTTAGAGCAGGCGTGCCGTTATATCTCACCAACTGCAATATGGGAGCGTCCGAGTCAGCAGCTTAGCTGGAGGCTATTCCGCGCGGGTCCGTTGATGCAGAAGGTAGTCTGACGCAGGTGGGTTGTACGAGGCAGGTCAGGCGGACGCCCCATGCATTAGCTGACTGGCCAGCGAGTCGAAGCTCATGGGGACACCCGAGACCACCAAAGAATAGCCTGCATCTCGGGTCTCACAGGGAATTGGGGTGCCCTGAGTTGCGTGCATCGTACCTGATCCTTTCTCTCGTGTGTAAGTTTGCACACGTGTTGTGCAACTGGGCGCAGTGAGTTGATTCGCGTTCAATTTGCCCCCAAAAAAGATGCGGGCGTAAGGGATTCATTCTGTGCTACAATAATTCTAGGCCTTGTCCCGGGAGTCCGGGGTACGTCATTCGCGATCCCGGGACCCCTGGCGGTGGTCAGGAGGCTGGGCGTGGTTGGCTTGCTGGCTAGTAATAAGTGCTAGCCCGCCTGGCCGGGACCACGGATGCCTCCGTCGTGGGAGAGAAACAGTGGGGTTCACCGCCCTCGCGGGCAGCAGCTGTTGGGGGGTTCGCTCACCACGCATATACACGCGCCTCCAAGGAGGCTAGGCCGTCTCCCCATCTTTGCCGGTGACATCACTTGTTTGAGACCAACGTCGCTGCTGTACCTCCCCCCCTGTCTCTCATATCACCCACAACCACATTCTGACCCCGAAATCCCTTCCCTTAAACGAGCTAACGCAATGGGCTAGAGTGAGGACGCCCTCGATCGTTGGTCGACGCTTGTCTCTCTTTGAGACTAGCAAGCAGGTGGTGGGGTCGGGAGTCAGTTTGACAGGGCGGCCGATTTCTGATCTGTCTTACCCAGCTTTTGTCATGGGTAAGGGAAGGGCCCGGGAATATCGAGCTGGCAGGGGGGGGGAGGTTGTTCTCCGTGACGATATATAAGCTGGCGTGGTCCCTCGGCTGGGGGTCGCTAGGGGCCGTTGGATGATGACCACATTCGAAGCTTGAATCTGACACAAATTCATTCCTGAACATAACAAAACAAAACACTTCGAACCTTTTGTTGTGACTGCATTGAGCGACTTTCTCTGCGATTTTTGCCACACAACGTCAAAGGTTACAGACATATCTCCTCGTCCAAGTTCCACAGCCACAGCGACTCCACTCAACCTGCACGCTCACCTTGGTTCCAAGCAGCATCTATATATATCTCGTGCTCACACATCCGAAAGCTCGGGAGGAGAGAAGAGCCAAGAACACGGACTGGTGGAGGAATAGACAGACAAAAAGGAGCAAAGAAAAAACACAAACAAAAATCCACACGAGCCGGGGACAAGATGGTCAAGGCGAAAAACTTCCTCCCGCCTGACCCACGGCCGTCCAAGGCCAACGCCGAGGAGCGCCAGCGCCGCAAGCAGCTGGAGAAGGAGCACGGATATGGGTGGGTCCCGCCCGTGGTCCTGGGCCTGATCGGGCTGACGCTCGCGTACGACGTCACGCGGGACGTAGAGAAGTGCGAGAAGAGAAAGGACGAGCAGGGTGAAGGACAAGGCGACCGAAATCGGGACCGGGACGAGAGCGAGGAGACGGCCCGGCGGAGGAGAAGGGAGCGTAGGCGCGCGGAGCTGCGGTCGAGGTCGGACCGCCGGCACGAGGACAGTTGGGATGCGGAGGAGGATGACAGGGGGTATTATGGAGGTAGTGATAGAGGCAGCGGGAGGAGGGACCGCGATAGGGATGGGGGTCTGACCAGGGCGGATCGGCTTGAGAAGGGCGAGGGTGGGCCTTGGGACCGGGATCGGGAGCAGGAGAGGGACAGGCGGAGGAGTAGCGTTTACGATAATGACGACTACTATGGCGAGGATAGGCCTCGCCGCCGTGGGAGGGATGAGGATGACGATTACTACGATTATGACCGGGGTAGAAGGGCGGTTGAGGATCGGAGAGGCCGGCCTAGGATGAGGAGGCACTCGAGTGACTGGTGAGGCACAGGCACATGGCAGCAACCGCCAGAATGACATATCATCAGCCACAGCTATCTGGGTGGGTGGCCGTTCCGCCTCTATCCAGCATATTCAAACTTCATCTCCATTGAGATGGCTCATGCCTCCGTAAGATCTACGCGCTGTGCCCTGACAGCTCTAGCATTGATCTCTGAACAACCACGCCTCCAACTGTGCCTCATCAAGACCCTTGGGAACCATGCTCCTCTTTGTCCTCCATTTCATCGAGCACAGTCCATAGCTCTGGTGAGAAGACGGCTTCGTCGAAAGCGACTTCATCCTCTAGGTTTCAGGGCTGTCCTCGCCCTCAATACAGACTCTAGCCTTGTACGCCTTCTCCGCAAATACAACCGCACGAGCCTGATCTCCGTGTGAGATACAGGTATCCAAGGTCTTAGCACCGGTTTATATATAAACTAACCCTGATTTATACACCTCCACCCCTATACTTAGCAATATTACCCTACCTACTATACCTTTATTTATAAGAATATAATAATAGTTTCCCTATAAAATTAGAGTTTTAGTATCTCTAATTAAAAGTCTAATTATACTAGATATATATTTTACCCTATATATTATAATATTTAGTTTTAATCCCCTACCCTTATATAACCTAATATATTTTCCTTCTTCTAAACTATTTACCTATACTATAAATTATACCTACTAGTGACGGTATGGTACTGACTCTTATATACTGCTAGGAATAACTAATGTGTAGATTGGTTATTAAGGTCTTTTGGCCGGGTGGTTTATAGCGGAGGGCTAGTAGTCTCTGCCTACTATTGTAATAACTAATCTAACCAAGGGCGTAGGTTTGAGCCCCTATGTTCGAAAACTATTCGGGTCTCGGATGGGCTTCTTACCTGTATTAAGCGTCCTATAGGGGATTAAGGGCCGCGAAGGCCTCTATCTGACAAACAGCTTTAAAATCAAATCTAACCTGCGGCTTGACGGCTAAGTTGCGAATTAATAACCCTACCGTACTGTTTAGTTTTCAGGCCTCCTATAAGAGTGCTATTCCCCTTTCTATGCCTAGAGCTCTATGGAAGGCCTTAGGGGGGGTAGTGACGGTATAGCACTGACTCTTATATACTGCTAGGAATAACTAATGTGTAGATTGGTTATTAAGGTCTTTTGGCTGGGTGGTCTATAGTGGAGGGCTAGTAGTCTCTACCTACTATTATACTACTATAGTATTAATAAAAACTCTAAAATAAAACTAAATATAGATCTAAGGGTATTTAGTTTATATTAATTCTTTTTTAACTTATATTTTAATAACTTACTAAAAAATATAAAGAATTCCTATATACCTAAGTAGACTAAATTTAGGGTAAGATATCTTATACTATATACTATAATACTTATTCTAAGTACCCTTTATATATTATAATATCTCTTAATAAGGAAATTATCTTTAATACTTAAACTTTATAGGTATAATATAATAGTTAATTTAAAGAAGTTTTAAAATACTAGGTTTAATTAATAAATAGTTAACTAAAAATAAAATACTTTTAAAGGACCTTATAGATAACTAAAAACTATTTTAGTAAATTAAGAACTTTATAATACCTTATTACCTAATAAAGGGATAATAGGTTAAGATATAAAATAAGTAGCTTAAATAGTATAAATAGGTTAAACTATATAAGTATACTCTTATTAATCTAACTAGTAAAAATATAAAGGACTACTTTAATAAAAAGATAAAGTTAAAAACCTATAGCTATACTATAATACTATAAAGTCTTATATTAATACTATTATAAAACTATAGACCTTTTTAAAAACTATAAAGTTAATCTTTATAGAATTCTTATACTAAGTAGTTAAATATACTTTTAATTAAAATTAAGACTAGTATATATAAGTAAAACTAAGAGGAATTTATAGATTAACTAGAAAAAATACTCTATAATATATACTTATAAGAGGATATTCTATATTATATATAAGTAACTTAGCTATAGGATAGTAAGTTTATTATAAAGTAAATACTCTATATAAATATTAATTTTCTTCTTAATATATATATAGCTAAATACCTAAGTAAGATATTAAATCTAAAGCTACTAGATATCTTCTTATTTATATTACCCTAGCTATATAAGTTATAATAAAAAAAGAGAGCTATAATATATATATTTATAGCTATAATATACTAGAATAAAGAAAACTAGAAAGAGAAAATTAAGAAGGCTAGCCTTTTTAGGTACTAAAACCCTTACTTATATATAATTAGCTAGCTTATATTCTAGTACTTCTAGTACTTTATATAGTATGTAAGTTAGGGTGTAATTATATTATATTCGTGTATGTGTTGTAGAAGGAAGGAAGACCTATAGGAAGGTCTACTAAGGCCTTTCGGGGTAAGCCTAAAGGAGGTGGTCTGTGCGCCTACTAGCTAGTAAACAGCTAGTAGCTAGCTACTAGACCCTATAACTACCTATCTATGTGCAGGCGTGGCTATACCCTATAGGTGTCTACTATACTTTAAGTATAAGAAAAAGCCCCTTCTAAACTTCTCTAATTATTAGTTATAATACTATATAAAGATTCTATAAAAAGATAAGAAATACTCTAACTATATATTTATATAGTTACTTTATACCTATATATTTAAGCTCTAACTATACTTTTAGGGCTAACTATTAGATATAAATTTATAGGCTTCCTTATAGACTTAATTACTTATAATTAAGCTTCTAGACTACTTAAAGTAGTAAGAATTACTATTATAAAGCTTAGATATAGGTAATATAAGGTAGCTATAATATTTACTAAATTAGTATTATACTTTAAATAATAAGTAAGCTAATTCTAAGAGTACTATATAGAGTATTTTTTTTAATATATATAAATAAATATAATATAGTAATTTAAGCTATAAAATATTATATCTTCTATACTTTAACTTATAAGTATAATTACTAATATAATACTAGTTATAAATCTATTAAAGTAGTCTTTAGGTAGATAGCTTAGATATTTTAATAGACTCTTATTTTATAGAACTAGTATCTAAATTTATAAGAATATTAGTAGACTTTAAGTTAGAAGCTTCTAAGTTATATAATATCTCTTAGGATAAAGCTAAACTACTACTAGAGCTAATAAGTATAATTTAGCTAAAAATAGACTATTAGGTATAGTCTATAGCTAATAAGAGCTATATAAATACTTAAAAAATAGACTAAAAGTAAGCTTTAATAGCTATAGTTAAGATAATAGTCTAGTTTTAAAAAGTCCTCCTCTAAAATACTATCTTCTTAAGGAAATTATTCCCTTAATACCCTATTTTTAAATACTCTATATTTAAAAGTCTAGAATTTATAGTATTTACCTAGTAAGTTAAGGATATCTATATATAGAACTATTTAAATAAAAATAACTAACTAAAAGCTAAGAAAACTAATATATTCCTTATATAAGCTATTTAGAACCTTATTACTAAGTAGGACTATTTTCTAAAGAAGATCTAGTAGGGTAAAAAAGTAAATAATTAAGATATTAAGTTAGTATTAGTATAGATAAAAGACTTTATTAACTAGATAATCTATATTATAATATTATAGTTTAGAAGTAGCTTAAAGAGTACTTATATATATACTTACTTAACTACTCTAAACTAAAGATAGAGTATTAAATTAGGCTAAATAAAGACTATTATTAAAGCTAAATAAAGGTAAGAGGATATACTAATATATATTATAATAGTATAAAATATCTCTAATTTACCTACTAAAAAGTAGAAAACTATACTAAATAATAGTATAGTATATATACCTTAGTATAATCTACTAAATAACCTTTTATTAGTAGAGAATCTATTATAGGTTTAGTATAATAGTATACTATATATATCTATTATTACTATTTTAAAAGAGAAGTATAGGGTATATTAGTACCTTTTTATATAGTATATATACTTTTCTATTTAGAAGAAGATTATAGATAAGTTATAGCTTTATATAAAGACCTATAGCTAGCTAAAGATAATTATAACTATAGATATAGACTATAAGTATAAAGATAGGTCCCTACTAAGCTATTAGAAGTACTTATAAGGTAGGAAATAGTTAGTTTATATAGTATTATTAATATTTTCCTCTAACTAGGTATATAGCTAAAATCTAGGTCTTAGATATAATATAATAGATTAGGTATATATATTATAAATATATCTATTATCTAGCTATACTACTTAACTTTTTATTATATTAAAATAATTATCTTTATATTTTAAATTAATTAATATAAGTCTTTTCTATTTAATTATAGTTTTTATAGAGTTATAGTAGAGTATTCTCTTTTATTTAGTATATCCCTAATAAAGTAGCTAAAAGTATATTAGATATAGCTCTAAGATAGTAAGCTTAGATATCTAATTATAATAACTTTCTATATAGTATATTTAAATAAATATAACTTATACTATTATAATAAACTTATTAAGATAAATTAAATAGTATAGTATAATTCTACTTAAATCTATTATTTATAGAAATAACTCTAAGTAGTAAATAATATAGAATACTTATTTTATATACTACTAGATATATATATACTATACCTTTTTACCTACCTTTCCTTTTTTATAAAACTATAAAATAAGTAATCTATTATCTTAGTAATATAGTAGTTAGTATACTTATAAAAGTAATAAGAGATAGGGGTTTAATTTCTCCCAAAGTATTAAATATCTATATAACTTTCTAGTTAGGGGTTTATAAATATTTCTTTTATATATTCTTTTTATTAATAATATAAGCTAATATCTATACTATTAGAAAACCTTTATTTTAAGCTATAGTTTAATAGTATAAAAATATATATATATAGAATTAAGTTTATAATATTATTATTAAGATATATAGTACTATACTATATTAAACCTATTCCTAAGCTAGGTACTCTAATATTACTTAGCTATAATACTATATATAATTTTTTTAGTAAAAGTAACTATATAACCTTATATAGTAGAAGCTATAAATTTATACTATACTTACTTTTCTATTTAATTATACTATATAGTATTATAAGTATTACTTTAATACTATACTATATAGCTAATAGCTAAAGTAGAGGGCTATATATAGTATAGTAACCTTATAAATAATATAATATATATTATAGTAACTATATAGATAACTAGCTATATAACTAGATAAAATAGTACTTTTAAAGGTACTAATTTAAATAGTATTAGTTATAATACCCTTAAAATTTACTAATAAGTACTAGGGGAGAATAAAAGTAGATATATTTATATATATAAATAGGTATAATATATTAGGTAACTTAGTATAGCTAATAAGCTAGTACTATCTAGATAATATACTTAAGCTATCTACTAGGGTTTATACTATAATAACTTTATAAATAAAGTATATATAGGAATTCTAATTAGATAGTTTTACTTATCTAATTAAGTACTATAATATATATAATTTATATCTTCTTAATTATATAGAAAGTTAGTATATTATAGGTATTTATAAGATCTTTACCCTAGGGTTAGTTGTACGGATATGAGTGTAAATTACAGGGTAAATTACACGTTAACCACGCAACCAGACCTGTTATATGTACTAGATCTGAAAGGCGTCATAGTACAGTCTGCTGCTATGGGCGCCAGGGTGGTCGGCGAACTCCATTTTTAGGGTACGCAGCATTGTCTGGCAGTCCCGAAGGCTCTCAGCTGGCTTGGTTGCCATACGCATCGGGCCTCCAATAGCCTCATCGAGGTTTTGGATCAAAAGACGGCGGGCATCGCTGTCTCGAAGCTGGGCCGGCGGGAGCATGCAGGTGGTGCACCGGCAATCGAAGCCGAAGCCTTGCTTCAGGAACGCCTGACGGGCAGCAGATGGGCCTCCATGATCGTATGAGATCGTGATCTCCTCTCCGGCATTGATTGGCCGAATCGCATGGATCGTCTCATGCTCGGCCTGACTGTTCCAATTGTTGTGGGAATTCGGGAGGCAACTGTGGTTGATGAGACAGATAGTAGGGTACACTCCACCCACAGTTGAGCTTGGCCCGCAGGGAAGGGCATTCGTCTTGAATACGGCAACCAGCACATGCTTTCCTGGGAAATTGTTGTGAAGCGAGAAGAACTGTCTCTGCTCGGTCTTGGTCATGGCTTTGAGCTTTGTAACCAAGACTGACTCCAGTTCCTCAAGCGGCATGGATCCAACTGTGAGGAGCGGCTTCTCGCAGAGAATGCGAGTGCCTTCGGGTATGTCGACACGAGCAACCAGGCCTTGTCCTTTGCCTGGGAGATCCCTGATTTCAAATAGGGTGTTCTCGACTTCTGTCTTCGGATCAATGCCTATGGAGACAGGGACAATGCTCTTGGGAATCTCGCTGTCCGCCGGCTGCGATCGAAAATATTAGAAAGCCTGCACAACTTCTTATCAGTCCAAGGTAATAGGATGCTGCGAACCTCATCGTACGACCTGATTGATTCGTTGACTTCACTCCAGTTGTAGTGACCGAACTGGTCGCCGCCGTCATTCCAGTACTGAATTCGAGGACCAAAGATGGTTTTGGCAGCATATGCGACGGTCTTTATATAGGTCTCTGCGTGTCCTCCTCTCGGGCCTGACACCTTCGAGCTGAATCGAAGAAATTTGGCGCCATCGAAAGGCAGGCTGGGGTGTTCGCCTACTTTGAAGAGAATGTAGTTGGGCTTCAACTCAACTTGCGCGTCGTACTCGTAATACAATTTGATGACAGCAATGAAGCGGACCCAAAGCTCAGTATCCGCGGTCCCTTTCGAGAGGCGGGGCACCATATCGAAGCCTGCGTCAATACCCATTGTTGTCTGCTCTGGAAGAGAGCTACAGGAGATTAATTCTCGCTGGTGTGAAAAGTTCACCTCATCTCGAAATGTTGGGAGTGCTTTATATATTCGTTTGTGTCTCTTAAGGTGTAACCACACCGATCTCACCCTATTGGCGACGGTCGGCCTCATGCATAATGTGAAGCATGCCACCTCATAAGACTTTTGCGCTAACCTTAAGTCGACTTTATCTGTGTGGACAGCGCGAATCACCTCCCTGGGTGAGACATTCCAAAAGATTTTGTTGGGGCGCGATGGGCTTTTTTGCATCTCAGTTTGATACTGATTGACGATGAAGACTGCACAGTGCACCAGCACTTTGAGGATGTCGGTTTCTGTGGGTATCCGATAGGAAAAAGCAAGCTTGATGAATCCGACCCAGAAAAAGGTTTGTAGTCTATCGACTGGCTCGGGGATCCAATTCAGTTGGATCCGTGGGTGTGGAGTTGTTATTTCGCTCGTCTCGATTCTGCCCTCGAGCTCCATAACAAGTACGGCCCCGTGGTACGAACTACTCCGGACACGTTGTCTTTCATCAACACCAGCCAGTGGAAAGAGATATATGGTCATAAACCCTCGGGGGCAGGTCGAATTCACCAAGGACCCAAAGTACCATGCGGGCTGGAAAGGGGAGCAAGTCATCCTCAATGCTGACCGTCATTACCATGGATACGTTCGTAAGTTGTTGGCTCACGGTTTCTCCGAGAAATACCTGAGAAAACAAGAACCTATACTCCAGCAACACATCGACCTTCTGTTCCAGAGACTTGGAGAGGTCAGCTAGTCGACTGACGAGCCTGTTGACCTTGTGCAATGGTTTAACATAAGTACCAAGCGGCGACTTTGACCTCACAAAGCGAGACGGTGAAAGGAATAAAAGACGGGGAGAGAGGACTATGCTAGACTAACACCTGAGAAACACAGTACTTCACCTTTGATTTCATCGGCTACTTGAGTAAGTCTGAACCATTCTCAGGGAACCCCCTATATCCTTGCATATCGCCTTAACAACTCACATCTACCAGCCTTCGGCAATCATTCGATTGCTTCCAGTCTTCGAAGATGCACACTTGGGTCAAAATCTTCTTCGCACTGTTGAGGAACACGGCGCTGCACCAAATCATCGCTTGTATGCCTAAATTGCTTCAGTCTGTGGCCTTTCGCTGCATGTTTTCGAATCAGCTTCTGGCCCAAGTCACACCGCTTACTACTTTGCAAAAGGTAGGACCAATCCCCCTTTCTTCCTTGTGATGGCACCTGGTTGAAAATCATTCTTGTCTGGCTCAGGAGAAAGTGGACCATCGGCTATCAACACAGCCACCGGTCCTGGATTTCATGGAAAAGATTATCGCTACACATAAAGCTGGCAAAATGTCATATTACCAATTGGAACAGAACTATCAAATCCTGAGAGGTGCTGGAAGTGAAATGACCGCTACACTTCTCTCCGGTAAGGGCAATTCCGCAAGTTGGTGCTCGAGTATACCATTAATCCACTGTTCGTGCAGGCTTGGTCTGGCTCTTATTGATGAACCGCCGGGTCTATAAGAAGCTGGCCACGGAAATCCGCGAGAAGTTTGAGAAGCCCGAAGACATCACAATGCTTTGCGTCAACGAATGTCGATACCTCCTTGGATGCGTTGAAGAAGCACTGCGCATTTATCCTCCGTCGCCACAACCCCACCCACGCATTATTCCCGCTGGCGGTGCCACCGTTGGCAACGAATTTATTCTAGGAGATCGGAGATTCGCATAGAAGAAAATGGAGGGTATATAGGTATAAGTGCACCCCCTGTGCGCTAACGTTTTTTTGCACTACCTATTTACTATATAAAATAATGATATACAGTTATTAACTATATATATATATTGCTGTATATATACTACTATTATCGCTATATATATACTACTATTGTTGCTTCTGCTTAATACTATTATTTCTTTTACCCTAGTGTTTTACTACTTCTTATAACTTCCTGCTTACTACTATACCTTAAGGTAGCTGTATTTAGGGATCTATATTATTACTATAATACTAGAAAATCTAATTCTAACTTGTAAAGATGTATTTTTGATAGCGGAATAATTAATTGTGAGAATATTTAGTCTATATTAGATGTGGTGGGTGGTTGGTGAGGGAGTGTTGTTGGTAGGCGAAGGGGGATTGGTAGGTCTGTAGGTAGGGGGATAAAAAGCACCTGGCGTGGGTGGTGCGTATGTGAGTTGAGGTTAAATAGGGCGCTCTGATTGGCTGCAGCGCAGGGAAAAACAGCGTACCTGTGTACCCTCCGTTTTCTTCTGTGCGAATCTCCGATCTCTATTCTAGAGGGCATGTCTGTCGGTATACCTATCTATGCCGCGTCGCATAGTCCAATGAACTGGACTGATCCTGAAGACTTTGTCCCCGAGCGATGGACCAAGGAGGATCCAAAGTTCGAGAACGATCAGCGAGATGCATCTCAGCCTTTCCAGTATGGGCCAAGGAGCTGTATCGGCAAGAATCTTGCATACACGGAAATAAAGATCATCATGTCCTGACTTTTGTGGCATTTCGATTTCAAGAATGCCACATAGTATGATTGGATAGATCAGCGGGTGTTTGCCGTGTGGGAGAAGTCACCGCTATTTGTGAAGCTTCGTCCCGCGAAGGGGATATAGTTCTGGGTATCTGACTTGAAGTGTGAATCAATTTGTCAGCATACACTTTATATGCATAGTCGTGAGGAACGAAACCACTTGGATCAATCTCCATGGAAAGCAATAACGCATGTACTCTCGCTAAGGAGAAACAAAGTCGTAATTTGGCCGAAGAAGTTGCCCCAATTGAGAACTCTCAGAATTTGGTCGCAGCCTATCCATCCTATAATATAGTGTTGAAAAGCCGACTAGATAATATTTTGATGCCGTTACATATAAGCAGCATTGTTACCAACGAATACACCATATCCGAGAAACAGGTCGGCGTATTTTCCGCTCCGCACAGCTCTTGTCAACCCCAAAGTCGGGTCTCATTGGCCCACAGGATGCGAGCCTTACTGCTCTGGCAAATGTCACGAGGCATAAGCAGCGGGGCGGGACACGCATCGTCAGACTAAGTTCTTGGCAAATCCTGCAGGCAGCCGACCTTTTTGTCTGACCATTGAAGGCTCCTGTGGTTTTTCTCCCTCATTCAAACTACTTTGCCCAGTGGACCTTTTCACTATGGAACATAGGGCCATGGAGTTATTCGCTGCGTCGTCAGCACAGTCGGTGCTGCTTTCACCTAAGCAGCTCTCTGATCCGACAATGTCAGGGCAACCCAGCGACAAGGTCATACGAGGCATCAACCTTGCATTGACTGCCATCATGATGATGCCTATAGCCTATTTGACGTTCGTCAGCTTCTATCGTGTACGCCGCGACAAAGATCCGGCACGAGTAGCGGTCACGTATCTGAAAGTCATGTTGCCGTTGAAATTCCTGTAAGTCTGATTCAGAGGATCCGGGACGGGGCCTTCGACGCCGTGGGACTGCCAGATCCGGTGGTTTCGGAGAGGCGGGTGCTTTCATGCTCTATCTGACTTTTGTTGTGTGTAGTGCACTTCTCATGTTCACGATTTCAGCTGTCATCGGGTTGATAGATTTCGACTTTTCCGGCGACGGCTGGTATGTCTTGTTCCGGGTTTCTTACCACATAAGCCTGACAGGAGGCCTCTTCTCCCGCGCTGTTGACCTGCTTCTGGTTATGACACTGGTTGAGGTGGGCAACGGTTTTATTTTTTGCCACACGGAGTCGAGAACCTTGTTGCAACGGGTGTTGCGATATGCTGCCATTGCCTCGTGCGCCATCCTTGCCGTGATCGCAATTATTGGCTTTGGCATAATGAACGCCGCGATGGCGGGCTACTCCAGAGGGGACTGGTCCTGGTACGATCTCTGGAAAGCGGCCGCGAAGCTGTCTGCTTTCGTCGACATCTTCCTATTTGTCTGGGCTGGGGTCCTGATGGGGTTCTCTGCGCATGTCTATAACAAGGTCAAGCACAATGATGCCTTGGGAAATGTGAGTGTGTCCGTGGCTGCTGAAGTCGGCATAGGATATTCGTTGCGCATATGGTCCTGCTAACTCATCTCTCACTGCAGTCGTCGATGCTGTTTGTCTACGCCGCCAGCCTGAATTTGTTCACTCGCCTATACGCCTTCGTCTTCGTGTCTATCTTCATACTTGCGGGCGTCACTATCTATGGTTCTTCTGCGATCTACACGGCCATCTTAATCGCCGGCCCGATCCTCACCGTATGGGTGTACACCGCCACTGCAGCGATTCTAGTCACCATCGCTGTTCGCAAGCATAATGGGCTTTGGACCACTATGCAGGCGGGTACGGAGGAAGAGAGCCAACCTTTCCTTGCTACAGAGCCCAGTTCCACGGGAGTGGACGAGCAGTTGCCGGGAGAATCTAGCAGTGCAGTGTCTAATTAGGCAAATTACAGCTTCTTTGGGGGGTTGGTGTTGGGATCATTTTTGAGTTCCAGCAAGTCACAGATGCCGCTTGACACTGCACAGCTCGCTTTGCCAGTGAGCATGACCAGGAATCTCCCGAGTCTCTCGTGCTTATAGAGAGGACTGGATGTGTGTAATGGCTGTTAGACATGACGAATTGTATTGATGGACCTCTTTGATAAGCGTCGAAACGGGCAGTCAAATGCATCAAGCTCTGGACCTAGATAGAATGAAGTCCTGCCAACTCATGTCCAAACCTGCAGTTGCAGTCCCTTTGATACCTGAAAAGTAGGCTAAAGTCCATGTGCCTACCTACTCAAGCAGCACTTGAGCCCTTTTGCACCAACAAGCCCTATTTCAGCCGACCACTTCTTATTCTACAAAACATTCGAAAGACCTAAGCCACATGCAACAGAATTGCTTTGCAATTTTTTTATTACGCACTATCGGTTTCATTTATTATCATTATGTTGCTGGCATGTAAACGTGGCTGTGATTTGAGCTCAAGCCAGGTTCACTTCCGGCGCTGGTCCACTCCCCACGTGTTCCACGTACTCTCAGTCTGAGCCGGGCTCATCGCCGTTGGACTGCTGTTCCCCCAACGATCAGCCATGGGCGGAGGCGGCCGCAGCGCACCTTGTTCGACGTCCTCAGCCACGGTCCCACGTGCTTGCTCCTGCTCTCGCATCTGGTTCTGCTCCTGCATTTGTCTGACCCTCTCCACCATCTTCGGGTCGAGTGGTGGCGGCACAGCAGCCCGTCTGATCTGGCCCATCTCGCTGAGGATGCTCTCCCGCGGATCACCCACCACAGAGGCAGGCGAGATGGAGGGAACCGGGCCCAGGCCCCTGAGGCTGGCGACGCCGCTCGACGCGATGCTGGCCCGCGCCGCCATCGGGTCGAGCATGCGGCTCGTGTGCCGGTCCATCCACCTGGAGACGGCGGCGTCCTTGGGCGACGAATCGTCTCCTGCCTTGCCGCCGGCGGCGCCGGGGTTGGTTTTTGATTTCACCTTTTGCACCTGTCGCTTGAGCCAGCCGGGCGTGGAATCGCTCCATCGCGACACGCCTTGGTCGGCGTCCCCGTCCCGGCCGGGGTCGTCGCGGGGTTGGACGAATCCGCTGTAACGCTCTGAGGGAGCACTGGTCCTGTCGCCGCCCTCGGCCTTGTAGACGGCGGCCATCGCCTCATCCATGACACGGATGTCAGACTTGGGACCGGTACCATAAAATTCCTTCCCGATACTCTGATCGGGCTCGTCGCGGCGGCGCCGCCGGCGGTACAGCTTCCAGAAGAGGAAGGCCAGGAGGCTGACGCCGCCTAGTGTCACTGTTCCAGACGGGTTAGCATGATGGTTGTTCTCGCTCCGGGAGCACGCAGTCCCACTTCCGAAGGACGATAGAGAGGGAATTTGACGTACCTAAGACCGCGAGTGCGGTCGTAGCCGCGGGGGGCAGACCGTTGGACTGGCGGCTGAAATTGGCTTCATTCTGAGTTCGTGGGGGATCTGTGCTCTCCGCTGCAGCTACCGGTGTGTTGGTCGCAGACAATGCTTGAGTTCCCGGTGTGGTTGATGCCGGAGGCAGAGTTTGACTGTCCAATGTGGTTGAGGGCGGCGTAACGGCTGGCGGCGGTGGTGGTGGAGGCAAAAGTGTCGTCGTGCCTGGAGGTGGTGCCGTTGGAGAAGCTATCGTGCTCGAACTACCGGATGTGGGTTCGGCTTCGTCTTCGTCGTCGCTCTCATCATCCGAACTCTCGACGCCCTCATCTTCCACCTCTGTCTCGACCTCTTGCCGACGAATCCTGCGACGGCGAGCAGCGCTTTTGTCGGTCTCACTCCTGGTGAAATCGCGTTCACGAGTCTCGCTTCTTCGCTTCGTGCGGCGCCACCTGGGCGTCCCCTCTCTATGTTCCATGGCGATGGAAGCCGAGACCTGTCAAATTTCGTCTGACGAGAATTGGCTTGGCCTCGAACCATCTGTCAGTAGGGAAAAGTGGAGGGGGACATTTTTCAATGTTATAATTCAATATCATGAATATCTGCCATCTTCCAAGAGATGCCAAGGCTCGCCTGCAGTGTTGTGATACTCTCCAGGTTTGGAACAGGCCACGGCGCTTCGACGGGATCGACAACATGTAAGCCACCAAAGTACCAGGGCATCAAACGGCGGTGCTACGTCCATGTCATTCCCGGAGGCCGTCATGGCTGTCAGACCTGCCACACCCAAGGCCCTCGGATTCGCAGATCGCAGCGCCCTTCAGCTCTCCGTGCCCCACGTCGGGGCTGCTTGAAACAGTTTTGGTCGTTCGCCGCCGCCAAGGCGGGCCCATATTTTTTGACACAAGCCTTGGCTTATGGTGCACAACCGGGCCACGGTAGCGGTTGTTTCGAGAGGCCGCTGAGACATCGATTGACCTGTATAAGTCCCTATGAAATCAACTGGTGGAGTGGAGCACGAGCAACAGGCTCCACCCCTCGAACTTGTCTCCCTTCAACACGAGACCTCCTGCCGCGTTGAGCCTTCTGCGACCTGCCAGCGGGTAACTATGCTTCTTGGCGACACACGCGGCATCTGCCATCCAATAATTTCAAAAGAAGAGAGATCGGGTGAACGCTTTGAAGGCCTACCTTTGGAGGGCGATGCAGAGTCTAAATACCGCCACGCTCTGCATACCCGCCGAAGGCTGGCTAAAGTACTTCTACTGCTTGAGATTGTACTTGTTCGAGGCTCATAAAAGGAAAATTTATACACAAGTAGTCGGCAAAGGCCACACACCTATGGATGCTATAAGCAAGATTGGTCGTGAGATGCAGTATATATGGGTTGTGCAGCCGTAGACTACAGTAATCGGGGGCTCTGTAAGGGGTCAACGCGTAACCATGAGCGGAACCAACGACCTTGTAGCCTTCTATAGGATAGGCCCCTATAAGATAATCTGTAACAGGACAACCTCTTGTACTAGAATACCCTAGTAAAAGTCCACCAGGGCACTGATGTTTCCGTGCCCAATCTCGCTGCGAGTAATTAAACCACATGCTGTTGATCCATCCGCGACTTTGAGGCCTGCCAAATGTGATACAGGCAGCCATTGTTGCCACCGTGGGGAGTCTAGCAGCGTGCCCCAGAGGCGGTCAAACGTGCGCTACGCAAGAGTGCTTGGCATTCAACATTGCTGTCAGGCGTCAGAACCACCTTTGCCTCGCTACGCTACACTGCATGGACGCCAATATCTTGGAAAGCTACAGGATTTGTCAGGCACCTCTCTCTTTTTATGGCCCCGGTCTTCAGATTTGCAGATGAATTACATAGGTCGTGCCCCCCCCCCCCAACTTCTCGTGGAGCGCACTCGAGAGAACATTAAGATTATCTACAAAATGCTCTTACCAGCTACATACCCTTAACCTTGTCGGATTATACTTTGCCTTCATCACCGCTATGTTACTCTAAATTATGTCCTTTTTGCTTGAGCTGGTATTTGCTTGCCTATATTGAAGGCACAAGTACAGAGAACATACCTATTTGAGCGGACAACCACGGGGTCACTTCAACTGCAGCGTGTAGGCTTCCAAGGCATGGGTCTGGGCACGTAGCTGGGTCATATCGAGGCCATTCCAAGGACCGCCACGGACCAGAAACTCGGAAACCCACCACTATCTTACTCCATGCTGGGTGGCGATTCCGTCAAGGGCACGAGCCGGAAGCCGACTGCGTCACAATGGAGATCCACGGATCGTATCTCATTTCAAGTTGAGGATTTGCTCGAACCGAATCGGCCTTTCACCGACACCGAACTTTCCCGGTCCCTGAATTTCTAAGTGTCTGGTTTTGATTGGGACTAGCATTGGTAAGATGATAAGCTGTTGTAGCTTCGTATGCCAGCAGGCAGATCAGAAAGCTGAATCCACTCCATGCCCAATTCAGCTGCATTGTACCTCCCGAGCCATGCCGATACCCTCACCATTTCCAGGGGTATAGAATGCTTCTGGAGTGCTTCGAATGCACAATATCGATACCGGACCGAATGGGTTTCTGGCCATTGTGCTATAGAATGGAAATCGAGCCAGTCTCCTGACGTAGAATCACGCCATCCCACAGACTACTCTCTTCAAGTGTCGTCTCTAAAAACGCAATGCTCTCCTCTCTTGGGCCATTGTTATCGATCTGCACATGTGGAAGGTCATCAGCGATTTCGAGGTTTCCAGCAGGGCAATAATAAGGCCTACGTCCCGATAGTACTCTTCCACAGGGCGTCCCTTCTTCAGGTACTCATCATACCGCCTCTGGAACTTCACGGCGCTGTCATTGCGATCGCGGCCCCGGGCAAGATATCTGGCTTTGGCGTTGTCTCCTGTGACGTTGATCGAGATGACGACGTCAGGTTTAGTGCTGCCCTCCTGCGTCAATTTGTCAGAGGCAGTTGCTTGGGGCACAATGAGTCTCGCTACTGCCTGCCTCGAGGTTGCAACATACCAAACAAAGCTTTTCTTGAAAGGGCCATTGCGCCCACGACTCGAGCTGCTCCGTGCATCTTGGAAATCCGTCGATCAGGATCCCCTTTAGACCACCTTGCCGAATCGCGCCCTCAATCGCCTGGCCAAGAATCGGGTTCAATTCCGCAGAAGTGAGGAAACCTTGGTGGTCGAGCTTCTCCTGGATGCGGGCTGCGAGGGGTGTTCCGCCGTTTGAGTGCATCCACGTGCGCAAATTATCGCCCACGGAGAAATGCAGCAGGCTGTACTTGCGGGCAAGTAACGAACAGATGGTGCCTTTCCCAGAACCGGGTGCTCCTATAGAGGCCGTCAGTAGAGTTCGGTGTCTCCAAACAGGAAAGGCCTAACCGAGCACGAATACCACTGCAAATTTCTGCCTCTTAGGTGAGGTCGGAGGAGAGGTGTCCATGTCGACTACTGCTGCGGGGCTGTTGGCCTGGAGTTGAAATGTCACACGTTTGTTGCAGGGCTTTGGAAATAGTGGGGGTTGTGCGGCCTTAATCTCAACTTATAGGAAAGTCTTTGGCAACTTGAGTACCGTTTGCACCAACAGCAGTGTTACCAGTAAAGGTGGGAATCACGTGTGTTTGCTTGTACGGCAACCTGCCTGGTGACTGGGACGTCTACATGACGTGAAATGCCCTGAAGTATACATCGATTCTGATAGACCGTAGCAATGGTCGTCGTACCTATATACAATTCTTTTAGCAAGGCCGCCCAGCTCTGCTTGGACATGTTCTGGGGCCACACCGTCTTTCTCCCATCGCCATATGGTACCATTTCGCATTCAATAGCCTCCCGTCTTCCTACCATCCAATTTCCCAACTCCTATCCTCTCGACATCCTACCTCCTATCCTCTCAACATCCCACCTCCTAGCCTCCCACCTCCTAGCCTCCTACCTCCTAGGTAATAACCTCCAGGATAGCAACCTCCTAAGTAACAGCCTATTAGGTAACAACCTCCTAGATAAAAGCTTCCTAGGTAATCACCTCCTAGAATTAAGTATTTTAAGTTATTTTAATATATGTGTAGTGCTTATATATAGACTACTAAATATACTTTTAAGGATTAGAAATTACTTATCTTTTAACTAAGTAGTTTCTTTTACTAGTAAGTTACTAGTGCTATAGAAATCTTAAAGGATTACACATATTATCTATAAGTAGGTTAGATCTTAAGAAGTTATTATAAGGAATAAGAACTTTAATAATTACTTAATTACTAATACTTATTTTCTTAAATATTATAAAAGGATAACTCTAATATATTACTAAGGATAACTCTAATATATTACTAAGGATAACTAGGCTTTAAAATAAATATTATAATAAGTTAATTATAAGGTTTAATTTATTAGTTAAATTTTAAACACTTAAAATAGATTAGTCTATAGTATTATATAGCTTACCTTAGTTAGAGAGGCTAACTAATCTAGAATATTATAATTCTAAGTTTTATAAACTTAGAATCTAATACTTATAAGCTTATATATATATTTATATATAATAATTAATAATTTTTAAATTTCTTTTAAAAATAATTTAATATAAAGATTATAATTAAATTTTATCTTATAAAATAAGTTAGGAATAAATAATAACATTAAGTTAATATATTAAATTAGCTTTAAAGACTTAAAATAAGAAAAAAATAGTGTATTAAATTAGTAAACGTGTTTTAAAACTCACTTGACTTCTCTTTATATTCTTTTCTTTTCTTCTAGTTACCACATCCTCTGGATAGCTCAGGTAAGTGTTGTTCTCCCTTGAAAATTAGTTACCCGCTAACTCTAAAGCAGCTGGAAGAGCGATGGACTGTAATTGTTATAATAGCCATCCACAGGTCGCGTGTTCAAGTCACGCTCCGGAGACTTTTAATTTTTAATTTTTTATCTTATTTTTAAAAAGAATTAAGTATACCTTGTGTTTTTCCTCGGATTAGCTTCAGAATAAGTCTGTGAGTTTGATACATTACTTACTACGCTGAGCTCTGTTTTGAATGGAGAAATGGGAGGAACAAGGTGGAAATGAGGACGGGTGGTCGGAGTTAAATGTGAGGCTTACTATCCCTAATAAGTCGGGCGCCTGCAGAGCTAACAAGAAAAGAATTGCACCATTTTCAATGTTTTCTAAGGAAGAAAAAGGTGGTGTTACTCAATTGTTCTGAAAAAAATCACTTGTAAAGGTGTGTTGAATTGAAATTGGTGGGTTGTGCTCGCAGTGTTGACCGGGCGGCCGGGTGCGGGGGAGACTCTTGACGGCCCACTGTCCGGCCCACTGGGTGACATGATGCATCGCCAAACTGGTTCCTGTGCACGCCCACATGGGTATGTGTTGACTCCGGGCAGCGAAAAACCCTAGGTAGATTTGTATAAAAGAAGCGAAAGCCATAGTGAACCTGCATTCCAAGGCGGGTATGCCGATGGCATGGTAATATGGCTGTACTTGAACCTGTCCCCGCATGGAATTGGATCCGTTGATCTCCGCTCAGCGGTCCTTTTCTTGCGGTCCTTTCTAGGTAGAGCAACAGCGCCGTCACGGCCGCAAATGGTGCCGCTCCGTCTATCGTCACTCCATGTACTGTGAAGTTAGATATTTCGAGCAGTTTATGTATGAGACGCTATAGTCATTTGAAGTTTTCTTAGATTTTCTTTCTAGTGACGATGTGTTGAGTGAATAAGTGAGGACAGTTGGTGATAAGCAAGGGAGGACATACTATGGGGCTATATCTTACAGAAGGAGACTATATAGGAGTATATATAATAGGAAGATAACCTATAGGATATTATCACATAGAATTTCATCCTATAGAGGGATGTTACAAAGTAGGATGCTGTGTAGGAGGATGTTGTATAGGAGGGTATCCTAGTATAGGAGGTTATTTTGCAGGAGGTGGTTTGAAGGATGCCATCACATGCCGGGCTGTTAGGTATCGTACACGCATCAAGGGATCCTGAGCAAGGGCTAAAGACCTATAATAAGCGATCCTTTGTTTATCTTTCAGTAACAACTATGTGCATACTGCCTCAGGCGGCAAAGCTACTTTGATTTGCAGGAGAGGAAAGAACCTGTTTTACCCTCGTCATTACCGATTGTCGGCTGAACATACAGCATGCAAATCGTCTGCAACTAGTGTGCATGCCTATTTTATGTAAATCCGCCGGCTCAACGGAAGCATTTCTATGCTGAGTGCCCCAGGGTGCTCGGCAGCGTTAGTGGAAGCGTCCATGGACACGGGAATCGTGAACCATAAACCTTGACGTGGAAATACTTGGGTGATAGACCGTCATATATTGATTTCTATCTTTGCAACCCATCTATGGCCAGACCTCAACCTTCTCCCACCCGCCAATGACCTCACCACCAGGCCTTGTCGCCTTCGCATCTGGCCCGACGAACGTGTAGACATACCGCCTCTGGTTGTCAGGGTCCTTGCCATCCCACGTGTCCACCTCCTCCGGCACGATGACTACGACACGGAAGTTTTTCCGGGCGACCTCGTCCCCGAGCAGCTCATCGCCGACCTTCTGCCCCAGGCCCTCCCCGGGCCCGGGCTCCTTGGCCCTCGGCGTCCCCGGCGGCGGGTTCTTGAAGCTGCCCCGCATCCCGGGGCTCAGGTTCCCAAAGTGCGCCTCGACCTCCCTCTCCCAGCTCCAGCCGTCGCTGCCGCTGCCGCTGTTGGTAGACCTCATCCGCTTCGAGACGGCCTCCCGCGCCGCCTTCCCTCCAGGACTGCTCGCCGAGTCAGCCCCGCCGATGTCAGCGTGCGAGAGCACCCACGCGTGCCCGCGCAGGCGCCACTGCGTCCCCGTCGCCGGGACCCAGAACATGGCCTCGACGGGCCCGCCGCCGCCCGAGGAGGAGGCCACAGGCAAGTCACCCGTCTCGCCCGAATCGAAGAGCTCGGGCACCTTGGCCATGCGCGCGTCGGTGGTCAGCGTCAGGCAGTCGGACTCGTAGGCGTCCGGGTTGCGCTGGGCGTTGTTCTTGTCGTTGGGCGGCAGGGAGGCCCACATGCCGCGGAAGACGCAGGTGCGGCCCCTGGGCTCGGCTTGCGACGAGGAGCCGTTGGCGCCTGGGTGCAGCGAGGTGAAGGTGAAGGTGGGCGAGTCGAGCTTGCTGATGTGGTCCAGCAGCTGCGCTCGCCATGGGGCGGCGGATGTTGGTGTCTGGGCTGCCATTTTGGTGAGATGGGAGGATATGTTTATGAGCCTCCGGTTGGCGCTGCTGGGAAGGGATGTTGCGGATGCAGACGATTTGAGAGGCGGGACCGTCTTCAGTACGGCTCGTGAGGCCAGGCTGGCATTCATCCAAGTTGTTTGTGAGAGCCGACGGCGGCGTTCTTGTGTGTACTTTTGCACTGAGTGTACACTTGAAGGAGGCCGTGAGTGACGTTCAAGACTACAGGCGGTTTAGTTAGGGCCCTGAAAGTCGCTGATGATTCATGACGTCCTGTTGATGAATACTAGCCAAACACACAGCAATGCTGCGAAATGAGTCTCAAAACGATGCTTTCAGAGAAGGAAGGCGGGGTTTCGTAAGGATGCCGGAATTGATCAAAATAACCAAGCTTTGGGAGCAACAACCTTATTATGAGAGGTCATGGGTGGGTTCGTGTGCTCGGATGAGAGTGATGCCACTGAGCAACCTGTGCGGCGGGGACGTGGTCACAGCCAAGGGTTAGGACCTAGTCCACAGCGTCAATTCGTCAAAGGACTGCTTTAACGTATGTTGTCTCTATAGTCTTAAATACATGGTTGACATCGTGGATCTCATATTGGATTTGCCTACAAACTGGTGACTTCGCAATACTTCAATGGCCGGAGGTCATGTCATTTACTCGACTTTTGGCACAGTGGTCTCGGTAGCTGACAGCACTTGAGCACTTGATGATGCCCCACCTCGGTGGCACCTGGGTGGGATCGGCCACAGTTGTCCCAGCTCAATCCACGGGTACTCAACAATGTGGGAGTTGATGCTATATTCACTTATCTTGTCAATGGCTCTCGACCTCGAATCATACTCGTTCGCCCATCTTGTCGAGGATTGTGTGCCTTGAGGCGATGTCTCCCAGCACTGAGAGCACTTGAGCGGTCAGGACACCAAGAAACGGCCAGCTCATCCGGATCCGCCTGACCTCCAGGATTTCCGACTGGGCTCATCAGCCACAAACAGACCTGTGTCAGGACACATTCGAATATCTGACACCATTTATGAGAAACATCACTGGACATGACCAGATCATCCGTCACATCACCAACCGGCGGTCTCCCGTCCTGGGACATCACAATAGATCTCGACTCGAGACCGCCATATAATCCGTACCTGCAAGACCCCAGCAACCCCAACATCGAGCGCAACACAGACAACGACCCAGACAGCTCCACGACCTCAACATGGCTCCCCCAAGGCCCGACAAAGCAGGGCTTCGTCATCCACCCAGACCGGCCACGCGAGCACCTGCGCTCCAAGGTCCCGCCGTCCATCGCCACGCACCGCGGCAGCCTATGGATGGTCTGGACCGACTTTGACGACCAGCTATGGTACAGCTCTACGGTCCCCGACGGGGCTGGAGAGACCTTCGGGCGCCCGCTGAGGTTCCCCTACCATGAGGGTAACGGCAAGAACGGGGTCCCCATGATAGCCAACCTCAACGGCGTCCTGCACGCCATCATCGTCTCGGCGGACTCGGGCGCCATGGCCCACTACGTCAAAGACACTGACGACGACGGCTTCATCTACCAGGGGCCACTGCCTGAGGGCTGCGTCACCACAGAGGGCAGCAGGGGCCCAGCCCTCGCCGCGTTTCACAACAAGCTGTTCCTGGCCTTCATCAACCCGGACCAGAGGCTCTCCTACACCCAGTGGGACGCCGACTCCCAGGCCTGGTCAGCCACCAGCAGCATCTGCAGCAGCCCCAAGTTCCAGGGGAAGCCGGCAATGTTCGTTCTGAACGGTGCCCTTCACGCGCTCTGCGAGGCCGCAGAGCCCACCGGCGACGGCGGCGACATCCTCGGCTACAAGTACGGCTACGCCGAGTCCGGGTGGGCCTGGGACCCAGAAACAGACGACATATCCGAAGGCCGGGCGACGCGGGGCGTCAGCGGCGCCTCGTACGGCGGGCACGCGTACCTCAGCTTCCTTAACGCCTCCCAGGGCGGCGCGGTCTACGTGACGGCGCACAACGCGGACGGCAAGTCCGGGCGCAAGACGGGGTGGGACTCGCCTGAGCGGGTGGGCGGGACCTCGGTCAAGGCGCGCTTCGCCCCGCAGGTGGCCGTCGTCAACGGGCGGGTGCACTGCGTCTTCTCGGGGCGGTGGCGGGGCGACCTGCGGTGGTTCAGCAGGCCCGTGCTGGGGTACGACCTGGGCTCGTGGATGGGCTCGCTGGACGGCTCGCTGCTGCTGAGCGCGCTGACGATCCCGGGCACGCACGACAGCTGCGCGCGGAGTAATATCCCGTACGTGCGGACGCAGTACCTGAGCGTCACGCAGCAGCTCGCGCTGGGGGTCCGGTTCCTTGACCTGCGGCTGAGGCGGCACGATGACGGGAGGCTGTACTGTTACCACGGCGGGGTGCCCATCAACATGCCCAAGGGCCTGTCGTTTGAGAGCGTCATGGACGAGGTGTGGGAGTTCATCGGGCCGAGGGAGGGGAGGAAGGCCACTGAGACGGTCTTGATATCCATCAACAACGACGACAGGTCCAAGGGCCAGAAGGCCAACCCGAAGACCTTCTACGACGCCGTCAGGGAGGCCATCGACAGCACGCCCGCGTACGAGGACGGGTCCGGCAGCAGGTGGTACACCGACCCCGTCACCGCCAGGCTGGGCGACGTCCGCGGCAGGGCCGTGCTCCTGCGGCGGTACTACGGCGACACGGACGTCCCGCCCACGGCGAGGATAGGCCTCGACCGGAGGAGTGGGAGCAGGACAACCCGGACTTCACCATCGTCACGCCCAGCGGCGTGCGGGTGCGGCTGCAGGACAAGTGGAGGTACTCGCGGCGCAGCGGGCTCGAGGAGCTGGTCGCGTCCAAGATGGGCCACGTGCGGCGCATGATGGAGATCGCGGCGGGGACGCGGGCGGACGACAGTGACAACGACACCGACAAGAACGGGAACCGGCCCGCCTCGTCGGATCCCGAGAAGACGTGGTTCATCAACTTCTGCTCCGCGGTCGGCGAGCCCGTCGAGCACGGCGAGGTCGCCGAGGCCAAGTGGATCGCCGTGGGCGCCCACAGCAAACTGCACTTCTTTGGCCGGTGGATTGAGGGCGTCAACGTCAGGACGAGGGACTACCTGCGCGACCTGGACGAAGGCGCCGGCAGGGGTGGGACGAGGAGGCTCGGGGTTGTCAACCTGGATTATCCTGAGCTCCCCGAGGATAGTGACCTGGTGGCGCGGCTGATCGAGACGAATTTCTGAGGATTCTGAGTGGTGGCTTGGTGGTGTTTGTCGCTCTCGACGCGGGCATGTGCATACATAGACAGCAAGGGCATAGATATAGAAAACGCAATGGCCCATTCCAGAAGCCGTGTTTGTTGACACCGGTTATCTGTGCTACAGTTCCAAAGTCGCCGGCGTCTTCCTTATGAACCTACCTTCAGATTTGGTCTTCATACATTCATACATATAAATCACCCACCTACTCGAGTCTTCAACTCAATACGAATCGACGCATTTGTGCAACAACAAACCACCCCCATCCCCATTATCGCACCCCCCGCCATAGACCCCTGCTGCGCTGCCGCCCGGCTCCTACCTGCGATGCACGCCAAGCACAGGGAGACGCAAGCAGACGCAGGTCAGGTAACATTAACTCGTGTGACAAGGAAGAGACAGCCCTGCCTCCGGGTGCAAGTGTACAAAAGTACTGCCTGGTTGTCCCACGCCCGGGCCAAGCGCTTGCATGCGCGTTGTGGGAGGATTACGGTGGTTACAGGCACAGACACACGCATCCCGTTCTGATAAGCCCGGCGACCTTCGCGTGGTGTCACATGCGCACCATCCGACGCAAGGGATAACGAAGGAGCTGGCCCAGCGTAATGATTATTGGGAACTGCTCCTCGGCCCCCGAGAGCCGCCTACGGGCACGCAAGCTGTCGGATGATACGAAGAAGAAGAGGGGAAATGGGAAAGCAGAGTGCATCTTCAATCCCGCATACTTTCCTAGGCGCGCTGCTAGCAGAGGCCCCCCGCTCACCACTACGCCGCAAATCGGACTGGCGGGCGTGAAGTAAGGGATTACGAAAGCCCGAAAATACGACCGCGTCGTCTTGGTATACGACGCTGTTAGTATGGGATTTAGCTCTCCGAAGATATGGGCATTTGACAGCGGGCTAGGCCCTGGACGACCTCACACTACTTTGTTGAAAGTGGCGATGAAAGTTCAGGCAGCACGACAGCTATGTCGCGCAGTCTCCATGCCGACATGTTGAAGAGGGCGGTTGTACCCGGCCAGGGCCACCCTGACCACCAGAGAGTTTGCAGTTGGCCAGATCGAACAACATGCATTCGTTAGGATTGGCTTGGTTTTCATCCAGGCCGCAGGTGTAGCAAGCTCGACTAAGCCCAAGATCCCAGTGTCGATTGGCAAGATACTGCCGGTCAGGTGGAGCTGGGAGTGATGGCTGAGTGGTGCAGGTTGGGTGGTGCGGAAGGATGCGGGCCCAGGAAACCCCCGTTACTTGAGCCGCTGGTGGGAGCCTCTGGGAGGAGGGCGAGCTTGAGAAGGATCTAGCCGCATGCTCGTTGGCGGTCGGGGGATGAGCGCCGCACTGAGATTTAGAGCCAACTGCGATGGCCGAAGCAACGGCAATGGGGGCGATGGCGAAGGCGCTGGCGCTGATGGCCGCTAGCCGCCTGCAGGTGGGTGAAAAAGGGCCGGGAGTTTCTACCCGAGGCCATCCTAGCGAAAGTCAGATGGCGAAGAATGGGGGTCACGTTGATAAGGCAGATCTGTGAGGCTGCATTTGCAGGTCTTGCATCGCAGTTGAACACCACAAGAGGAAGGTCTCTCATGCGACCGGGTGGGGGATGCACATTTGGCAGCGCTGGACTTGATCCAGGCCCGTGGATCTGCAGGTAGACAGGCAGAGCGCATTCGCAATTGCCCCTGAAACGATCCGGCGTATGCCTTGTGGTTGCGCACAACACCTTTCGGGTGGTGGTCGATGTATCGCCAATATGGAGAGTGCAGCACCGTCGGAATGGACTGGCTGAAGTGGGTGAGGAGAGCACGTTGTGCTGGGTTGCGGCCTGGGTCTAGACCTTGTGCTCCCCGCCGGTGCAAGCAGAGACCTTGTTGGAGATGAGGTGCGGTGACGGCTCGGGCGGCTTGTTAGGGACAGACACATCTGGTCCAGGACCATACCCCTCCGCGAGGCGTGATTGCTGAGTGATGTGTGCCTAAGAAGTGACCTAAATCCGAGTGTGTACAATGTACTCCGTAGCGGGCCATGCGTCGCAAGCATGTCCAGCGGGCAATCAGTTCGGAATGGTGCTTTGCTCCTTTGAGATGGTCCCCGAAGTGTGTGAGATAGGCGTGCAGCTTGGCGGCGGTTCAGACGCCTCGGAGCAAGGCCTGATCGGGGGCCAATGGAAATAAGGTGGCTTGCCTGGTTGAGCACGTCAATGCTCGATAAGAGCATGTGAAGATTGGGCGGAGCTGAATGGCAACAGGAGGGACCTCGGCGAGACTGCGATCGTACGACGGTCTGGCGACGACGAAACAGACATGAAGATTTTCATTTTCATGTTTCTGAGTGGCTCGAGGCTATGGGGACCGTCATGAGCTGAACGCGAATTGGCAACCGAATCGAGTCCGGTCGAGTCCATCACGAGGCGCAATGACGTGCCGGGATTGCCCCTGGTCTTGTGGCAACTTGGGCCCAGCCGACCCATCCAGCCGGGAAGTTGACCACCGCACGGCTCATTGCACAGGGCAGTTAAGGGTTGAATGGTGTATATGACAAGGCAGTCTGACAGACTGGCTTTCTGGTCGACTATCAAGACCGTTGACGAGGCCGGGCCCGGCTAGCTGTGGCGGAATGGCCGCGGAAGAAGCTAGCCTGACAGGCGGTCAGACAACCCCCAAGTACCTGGGCATTTACGGTGATGCTTGCTTGCTTGATGATTTGGTGACAGTGGTGGTGGTGGTGGTGTGTGGCTGGGAGGGGGAGGGGGCGGTTGGTTGGATGAGTGGTTGGTTGGTCTCGTCGGGTCTGGTCTGTCTTGTCTGTCCTGTCTCGGTGTCCCTATCGCCAATGCAGGCTGGATCCTGCCCGGCTCGCCGGCGTGTTGCTTATCATCACACAACAGCAGGCAATAATCTCCCTAGGTAATTTGTGTGCGCATGCTAGAGTGGCGATGCGTGCACCCACCCTTGATGCTGCCTGATGGAGCAGGAGCAGAAATTGCCTGACTGTCGGAAGAGATTGGGACTGTCCTGTCGACGGCGATGTGGGTTGAACACTTATCCTGGTGCAGGTCCACGAGTGGGTGAGAGAAAAAAAAAAGGTACATTGTCCCAAATGTGTCTATCGTCATACAGTACGCATGTACATAGGCTGCCTACACGAGGGAGGGAAGGCGCATGCTGCAGGTTGGGGAATTAAGTTTTGCTGGGTGGGGCCACGGCTTTTCTTATATCCTCTACTCCCCACTTTTACTACTACCCCTTCAGGGGTCCCTAGTCAGCCATGTCACATCGGAAAAGGGACAGTGGTACTTACAGCCAAAATCTTCCAACGCGTCACCCACCCCATAGCAACCGTTGCCATTGCTTGGTCGCCTAGGAAGAAATCAGCAAAACAGGCCAAAATGGCGATCCGGAAAGAATTCAGTGCAACTCACAGCCAAAAGATTCCAGCAGGTCATGCCCAGCACTCTAAAAAACGAGCGTTTTAGGCAACCTGAGCAACTAGGTCAGCAAAACGAGCCAAAATAGCCAAAACAAGCCAAAATGGCGATCCGGAAGGAATTCAGTGCAACTCACACCTAAAAGATTCCGGCAGGTCACGCCCAGCAGTAAAAAACGAGGGTTCTGAGCAACCTGAGCAACTGGGTCAGCAAAACAAGCCAAAATGGCCAAAACGAGCCAAAATGGCGATCCGGAAAGAATTCAGTGCAACTCACAGCTAAAAGATTCCGGCAGGTCATGCCAGCGTACCTGGGCACTCTAAAAAACGAGCGTTTTGGGCAACCTGAGCAACTGGGTCAGCAAAACGAGCCAAAATGGCCAAAACGAGCCAAAATGGCGATCCGGAAAGAATTCAGTGCAACTCACAGCCAAAAGATTCCGGCAGGTCACGCCCAGCAGTACCGTTTTACCATTTTTTAGGGGGGCAGGTATTATATGTAAGAGGGAGAAGAAAGAAGGGAGAAGAACCCGGGACCTTCCCACCTATTTCCTTATATATTCAGCCCCAAGCTATCTCTAGCCAACACTCAACACGTCACCAGGCAGAACGTAAACAATAACAATAACAAAACAATAAAAACACACTGACGATGCCCTCAAGCTGGCAACAGTAGGGTACATCAGGAATTCCGGCTGCCAAGCTCAGCCTATACCTGTTTTGTATGGTGTGGAAGCTAGCAGACCGGAAGGGTCAGGGTATCCTGGTTGCAGAAGAGGTTTTGTACTGTAGAGGATGTAAGAATACCCTGGGGCCACGCCTACCGTATCGAGGGGACGCGCTGCAATGGCCCACCACGGCTGTTGGAAGTTACCGAGCCCTTGGTAAGGCAATTAACCTGGGAAGGCGCAAATGAATCAGCCAGGCACCTTGCCCACCCAGTCATGGGTCATTTATTGTGGTAAAGCCCAGCCCAGGACTCGGCGCCGCGGCCTGTATCGAGGTCGAGGATTTGGGTCTTACTCGCCTGCCTCGATTTGGTTGACCATATGGGGCATCTAGACATCGAGGGCGTCTACTACTTATCTGCACCTGGCCGACATCCGAGCCCTTCTGTTCCCCACAAGTTCAGGCGAGCGTGGTGGATCCTGAGAGATAACAGCATCAGACGACTGCGGTGCGCGCACGCCTATCAACACTGATGCGGTCACATGTAGTGTATCGGCAGACGTGCCAAGCAAATCCTCCAATACCCAGGCGTGTCCAATTGTCTGTGTGTCATATTGTGGCTGACCATCCGAGATCTGGTGTCGAGGGTGCTGCGCTGGTACCCGGCGACCACCCCAATATATTTCACACACATTCATAGTTGCACGCATGAGTGTAGCTCGGTCCCCAACGATCTGTCTGTCAGTCTGTCCGCGACGGTGAAACATTAGGCGACCTGGGCAGCAAGTGACCCTGGCCGGCAATTTGCCAGGCTGAAGAGGCTCTGTACAATGCCCTACCTACCTACCTACCTACCTACCTACCTACCTAGGCACATGCACATTTGCCAGGTACATGCACAATAGGCGGGAAAATCCAGGCGGATCTCACCGTGTTGGGGTGGCCATAGGCCACAATCTCGCTGGTCACTTCAGCCATGATTGGCAGCATTGGCATTGGCAGTGCGTAGCCCATCCAATCCTACCCTGATGTGAGATGCATCCAGGGTAGTCAGAGACAAGAGGTCAGAAACGAGAGACAAAAGAAGAAGCCCCACGCAGCCCAGGCTGATGACACCCCACCTATAAGCCTTACCACCTGCTGCATTTATTGCTGTGGTGTGTCTTGATTATGCCCAGTTCGACTGTGGCACCGTGCGGTCGCATCACGGTACTTCGCCGTGGCACAGAGAATCCGAAAATATTGTGAGAGTCGCAGTGGCAGTGGAAGTGCGAGCGAGAGTGGGAGTGGGAGTGGGTAGCAGACAAGAAAAGACCAAGATATCCACATTCAGTCACCACCTACACCAACATGTAGAAAGATAGAGTAGACAGACACCACCCACCCTCACTCAAGTGCTCACACCTGGGGAGTCCTTGTCAGTAGTCCGTCCGCAGCCTGCATGACCCAACGTTGGATGAACTTGCAGGTGGGTGGGTATTATTAGTCTGCCTCTCCCGGGATACCTAAGGTCCCCCCATGTCGCCATTGCCCCGGACCAGGACCAGGCCTGGATGTCGACCTGGCCCTGGCCCTGCCCTGCCCTGCCCTGGACCCCTTTTGACCTGACCAGCCCGGGCTGGCTTGCTGGGCTGCACCCGTTCCATTCCCTCGATCCGGGCTCTACTTCCTATCTACTCCATCTGGTCGCCTCTGCTCCTTCCGCACTTCTCAACCCTCCGTTCTCACCTCTCACATTTTCTGAAAAGGACGTCTTTCGAACACAACAATAACCTGTCAGCGGGGCCCTCGAGCCTCCGTCATCTCCCCAAGGATTTCTCGTACTGACACGCAGAAACCCAAAATTGGGTTTCCGGGGCCTGGACTCGTCCGAACAGCCGAATGCGCCCTCGACTCGCTGAGTGACTCCGCCTTACTCATCCTCGACTCGACCCGCAGCATGCGATTCGACCTACCGGCTTCTACATGTTGTCACTCTTGTAGATCGCACTCAATGTTTCCAGACTTCTCAAATACTCGGCCGAGGAGAAGAACACCACATCTGCAGCATCTTGCTTGCAGCCGTCATACCCAAAATTCAGGTCCCTGCCCGTCATCCCGGTATACACGGACCAGAGCAGGAGGTCCCACGTCATAGCATCAGCGTTTCCACAACAACATCACCCGACCCCGAGTCCTGGTCAATGACCTTGTCCAAACCCTCCTGACAAGATCTTTGTTGCGGAGCTGAACTCGAAAACAACAACGTCATTTTCCTATCTAATGTCAATACTCGGACCACCCATTCTCGCCAGAATCACACCAAGAATTGGTCCACGGCCGAAGCGAATCCCGCCCCCCCGCTCGTCCCTCTGCGGAGGTTGACGGGCGTGGCAAGCCTCAGAATCTCACCCTCGAAACGAGTACCACCGCAAGATGTCGCTGTACTCACAACCTCCCGAGCTGCTTTCCTGGCACGATGTGAAGCCAACAGTGTTGGTGTGTTGGTGGGCCACCCTCTTCGCCACAATTATTATCCTGCTGAGAGTCGCCGGCCGCTTCATCCGCTCCGAAATGCTCTTTTCCGAGGACAAGATGGCATTCTACGCCCTGCTGCCCATGTACGCGCGCATGGGTTGTGTGCACGTCATCCTCGTCTATGGAACCAACAACAACGATTTCTCCAACGTCACCCTCACTCCCGACGAGATCCGGCGGAGGACCATCGGGAGCGGCCTGGTCCTTGCGAGCCGGATCTTTTACAGCGCGACGTAAGTTCCACCAACCGTGCCACGGACGCCGTTGAACAGACGGCCACGCGGCGGTGAGTGCTAGTGCTAACACGTGTTTGTCTGTGCAGACTTTGGGTTCTCAAAAATACCATTCTGGAGTTTTTTAAGCGCCTGACTGGTCTCACCTGGTCCCGCTCGTATACGTATGGCGTCCGCGCCATTCGTTGCATGCTCGGGCTCACTTTTATCGCCATCGTCATTAGCGACCTGGCCGAATGCCGACCCGTCAACCACTACTGGCAGGTATTGCCCGACCCCGGGGGCCGCTGCCGCCAGGGATACGCAAATTTACTCACCACTGGGGTGTGCAACATCCTCACGGACCTGCTGCTGGTACTTTTCCCGGTGCCGATCATCATTAACAGCTCCATGAGCGTGAAGCGCAAGGTCCAGCTTGTTCTGCTCTTCAGTCTTAGTTTGATTGTTGTTGCGGTAACGTTCTTCCGCGTCACGCATGTTATCGGGGCCCACGGCAGTCAACAAATGCGCTCACTCTTGGCATCTGTGGAGCTGCTCATCGCCACTGGAGTGGCCAACGCTCTGGTACTAGGATCGTTCGTGAGAGACAGGGGCGTCAAGAAGCGCAAGTTCAGATACGACTCGGTGGCTGGTGAGTCCTACCATGGCACGGACAGCGCGAACAGGTCTAGGAGGCCGGCGATTGCGGGTCAAGCCTGGGGCAGCGATGTCGACCTTGTGAGAGACGTAGGATTTGGGGTTAGGAACGAGCTGAGAGGTCTGGATGCCGACCCCGAGGCAGGAAAGCCGACGCCCGCAGGACCTGTGGCCCCGCACAAGACGTTCAACCTGCAGAATTGGAACTTCCCTGAGAGGTCATCGGACGCGAGACGGGGCAGTCAGTTGCTGCCATCGGACCAGTTATCCGATGCACCGAGCAGCAGCGGGCCGAGGCGTGTCTCATTCTTCGATGTCGGCGGATTACTAGACGACGAAAGCCCGTCCAGCCCTAGCACGGGTCGGAGGCAAAGCACCATCTCTAGCCGAGATCCCCTCTCACCGTATAAGCCACAATCCCCTCCGGCAACTGCGTTACCTGCGAGTGCAAGTGGGTTCCGCAGGGGCTCGCAAGCCCTGCTGCAGGATATCGGAGGTCTCTTGCCTTTCAAGTCCAGCAAGGGACAGGATGCAGATACCCGAGGCAAGGAAAGGGACGAATCCATATCTTCGGGGACTGAGCTACAAGACTTGTCACCTGCAGTCTCTCCCCGCACGACCATGATCCGCCCAGTTGACCCACCGCCTTACGAAAACGACAGCAAACCCGGCGACCCTGATCATTTGAACGACGTTGGGGGCCTCCTAAAATGATATCAGGAGGCAGAGCGCATTCTCCGATCGAGTCCGGCAGAAAACGCATTCGCCCTCCCACATCCCTCATCAAATATGGGGATATGAAGTCGACCTCAACCATCACTAGCACCAAGAAGTACAACATGATACGATACCGATCTTATTGCATCAGGGCGCATCACGCCGCATCGCATCTACAGTACCAGGATTTTAGACGATATATTCACGAGCCAGCTGCCATTCTACTGCAGCCCGGCAGCATTCCCGCCAGGAAACACCCCGAGCAGACCGATCCGACCGACCCAGCACTGGAATCGACCCAAATGCGAACACCACAGATACGGACCCACAGACAGGCTTCGTTGAATGAGATCCGCACCCAGGCAGAGAAAGCAGATTTTGTAACCTTTTTTCCTTTCATTATTTGATATTTATTATACCCAGGCCACACGGACCCGTGTGCGCCATGCATTGGCTAAAGGGCTGGCAAGATTGGATACCCCGGTTTGGATCCCAACAGGAGGATGGGGGGTTGTGTATGCTGATTTTCGGCCTGGAGCTGGGGCGTTCTTTTTTCTTTTCTTTTCTTTTCTGTCTCTCTTCCTGCCTCTTGTGGTTTTATATGTACCTGTCCGGTGATGATACAATGCGACACGATACCTATTTGTTTAGATGGCGGATTGCAAAATAAAAATACCGAACAGATTCGTGCCACAGGAGCATGCTACCTCAATTTACATGAACGAACACCCAAGAGCCCAAGCTTGAGGCCGGTACGCGGTATTCGCGACTCACACCAACTAACTAACTGGCAACGCCATGCCTACCTACCTACCACAGCGCAAATCATGTCCTTTCTCTCCAATGCGAGGCTGCCAGCCAGTCTTTCTGTAACCGCGATTCGCGCCGGTTGATCGCCCGCCCGCCCCCTACCAAACCAACAAACCAAACCAAACAAAACATCCCGAACGTCGATCATCCGCACAGACTGAAACTCTGGGTGTGTCTGTTTGCGCTCCCAACCTTTCTCCGATCTTCCCCGTCCCCCCCGCACCGCAACCGCACCCACAGCGCATGATCCTGTCATCCCAGGAATTGATGGGCGGCAGGGTTCCCGAGGGTTGATTGATTGGTTTGCGTTTCTCAGGGGCCGGGCGAATTGAATGTCCCCCGACCTGTTTGAGTTCCGTGGCCGGGCCGAGGGTTTTCGGGTGGTTGTTTTGTAGTTTGGAGTGCTGGGGCGGTACCTAAGTACGCTTGATGAGGTGATGATTTTCGCCGGTCACAGGTGATGGCGTTCGGTGTATCCTAGATCACCCTGGGTTTTTTTCGCCTATTTGAGATGGCTCTGGACCAGAAAGTAATGCGGCCTACAACCGGTATGTTCTCGTATAAAATCTCGCAACGCCAGTCGTGTATGGATATACCGCCGCTACGTTTAAGCCACTCCGATGAGTGCAGGGCACAGTGATATCTTTGTTTTCCGTTCATGCGGCTGAAAACAATCCCCTTTTACGCTCAATCGTGTTCTGCACATACATCATAATCCGGGCCGAGTAGAATGAATACCTAGTAGCTATAATGCCAGCAAGGTACGCCAGTTCCGACCCGGCGGCCACCTTCGTGAGCATCGACGGCGCATCGAGCCCGACCGTAGAATTGGTCACTGCCAACATCGCGGTGGAGACCCTATATTAAACAAAGTACATGCACAACTGCGCAAACATTGAGCAACGCTTGCCATCAAACGTATATATGAGGGACTATTTTCCTCACTGGAGTACTGTAAATAATGCAAATGCATGCAGTGGAGATTGTCTTGTGCTATTATAAGCGAGTTGCATGGAGGATCTGGCAGCGCTAACCAATCAAGCCCGTATGGTGAGTAAATCACAACTAGGCTCCCACCTGGCCTCCATCAGGTCGTGAATCCTTAACAGGCTTCGGCTGTCATCCTGCCGGATCATAACTGTGTACTTAATTGACGGGACTCAATTCACCTATTGCCGTAAGCTTTCTGAAAAACTACTCCCACACCCGCAAGTAGCTCGTCGCTGCATTGCCACCCGCAGCGCTGTTCAACAGCTTTCACCCCCTTCACCTCTTAGAATCCGGCTTGACACGCTAGATGGAAGATCTCTGTGATCTTTGCAGAGGCCTGTCTATCAGAGACCTCATCGAACTCTCCAAGCCGGTCTTCTCCAACCTCCTGCCGCACAACTCACGATACTACCACCACCACAAATGCTTCTCCGATCTGGAACAAAGTGCTCAGCAGGGATGCGACTTGTGTCAGCTCATCGTGGATGGCTTCAAGAGCACAGGCTATCCTGCCCTCGGCGAGGGCGTCACAATGTATTCTGCCCTGCAACTTCTGCCTGATGACACGACCAATGTCAAGTTTACAATCCATGCGACTCACATGCGGAACGCCCCGCAAAAGGTTGACGATGTACAAGTATTTGACACTCTGATGGTTCATGTTGGGCCGGGCCCGGATGATAGATCCGTGCTGGATTTTGACGAGCTGCATGAGTGGCGGCTTGAGCTACTCCTCACGTTGACAACTCCTCGTGGTATGTTCTATTCTACCGTCCATCTCGACTGACTAGGAGGTCGCTCACAAATTGTTCCAAGACTCTCCGGCATACGTCGATAAACATCGCATCGGCCGCTTCGCCATCGACGGAGATCTGAATTCGCCTGTGACATATCAATTGTCCCAGGGGTGGCTGAATAACTGCCTTTCAAACCACCCTGAATGTCGTCTCGACAAGCTACCCAGTCTTCCGACTCGCGTAATAGACGTTCAGGCCGAGGACGCCTCTGAAGGTTGCCGAATCGTCCAATCGAGAGGGCGTGCTGGGAAATACGCCGCGCTCAGCCATTGCTGGGGCGGCATGATCACACCAGTACTCTCCGACGAGACGATCGGAGACTTTTTGGAAGACCTCCCCGTCTCCCAGCTTGCCGCAAACTTCCAGGATACCGTGAAAATCACCCGAGAACTTGGGATCCGTTACCTGTGGATCGATTCCCTCTGCATCCTCCAGGACTCGATTCCAGACTGGCAGGTCGAGTCGGCCAACATGGCAGCAGTCTACCAAAACGCCGCGGTGACTATCTACGCAGCAACTTCCCCCGGAAGCAAGCACGGAATATTTCCTCGGCACGATTCACTAGCCGGCGACCAAGACTTGAAAAAGGTCAGAATTCGAGTCGACCCCGCCGGAGATGACAAGCAGCTTGTGGATGTCCAGAGGTTGGAGGAGGCAGAGGACGAGGACCTCTGGAAGCTGGACGTCATGTCTCCACTGGCCATCCGAGGGTGGTGTCTGCAAGAGCTCATATTGTCACCACGCCGCCTCTTCTGCGGCAAGAAGCAGTTCTACTGGCAGTGCCTGCACGGCTACCAGGCAGCCGACGGCCTTCCTCGCAGCCCCGGCGTGCGGACGACGACGAGCGAGTACCGCGAGGTCATGAGGCAGATCCACTCGGCCCACAAGCCGTCTAGGGATGAGATACTCTCCGACTACTACACGCTCGTCTCGAAATACTCCTACCGCATGCTGTCTTACGGGTCGGACAAGCTGCTGGCCTTGTCGGGCCTCTCGTCGCAGCTGCACCCCACCGTGGGAGGGGAGTACATCGCCGGGCTTTGGACTTGCGATATCACGTCTGGTCTCGTCTGGCGCTCGACGGGACCCTCTGCCACCCACTCGAAGGAATATCGGGCCCCGTCGTGGTCCTGGGCCGTGACAGATGAGAAGATAGCTTTCGGGTTCGAGGGCTTCCGGAAGCCCGGTAAATGGGCTGCCGAGCTCGTCGACCACAATGTGGAGCTGGTAGACCCCTCTAATCCCTACGGCCAGGTTGCGTCGGCTCAGATCACAATTCTAGCACGCACGAAGCGCTTTGTTCGGAGTGCCCAACGGGTGGCTGTCGATGACGATATTCCGCATCACCAAGTTGGTACTGTGCGGTTCGATGATACCGTCAGAGGGGACCATCAAAGAGACACGGGGACTTGTACAGTACATGTCGTGAAATCCGCGGATGACGATTTCCTGGTATCTACTTTATGGACCTCGGAGCTGGCTGGAAGACTGGTTAGTGACCTGGATACCAGCCAATTCATGGCCCAGGAACACCTCGCTGTCGTTATAGACTCGACCCCAAGTACGTTCTTGTGTCTGACCCTTAGGAGAGCCGTCAGCGTCACATCTAATGGTAAGGTCTGGGAAAGAGTCGGATATCTGGAGTTGAGAGATGTAACAATGGAGAAGTGGATAGGAACCTGGGAGCAACAGCGCATATCAATCATCTGAATTTGGCCTCGAGGTGTCACCCCTCTTCAAGACGTGCCCTATCCCATACCAAGGCTTCTCGTGAAGCAGCCAGCGTCGCGGATGCCTATCAAGTTGACCGAGTCTGTAACTCTTTCCCCAGGCCTACCAAGCTAGAAGCGCACGCCTCGATGCACATGTACATCCACCAGCAGTGTCTTCACCAAGAGAACAGCTGACGCCTGGTGGTGTCAAATGCTGTATCAATATGGTCTATGTGTGACCGACTCGGTCTCGACGCTACCTACCTGCCACGGCAGAGAAGGTGCGTGCAATAAATAACAGGACTTAGAACTCCCTCAACGCCTTTTGAGATGCCCTTTCCTATCCGCGTCGAGAAGAAACGCCCCTGGAACCTCCGTAGGCCATGCGCGCACTACTAGCCCGCCGCCCTCTCGGCAAAAGAACGACGCTACTGCCTGCTCTTCTCCAACGCATCTTTTCCGTTTCAATCTTGCCTCCCCATGATGGGGATCGCCGCCATTTCCCTGCTCAGACACAGAGTCGGTAACTGGCGTACCGACCCGCCGTCTCACTGGACCGGATAATCTTGACGACCTGGCCCCTCCTCAGACCATAGTAGCGCGCAATAGGGTCCTTAAGCAGGATACGCGGCAGCTGGGTCTCCTTCAGACGGTACCTCTTAAGCAGCGCCGCCTTCTCCTCCTTGCTAAGGACGACGTGGGTGGGCACGAGGTCGTGGTGGGTGATGTTGACCAGCAGGTCCTCGAGCAGGAAGCACTCGACCTGGGTGTAGGCGGAGGTGGCGCCGACGGCCCTGCGCGCCGAGGGGGACAGCGCGCCCACGGTAACCATAATACCGGCGCGGAAGTTGCCCGCCGACACGGTCTGCACGAACTTCTTGATCTCCTTGATGCCCATGTTGTTCTCGGCCATGAACTCGACGTAGATCTCGCCGCACTCGGCCTCGGGGTTCGGGTTCGACGGCGTCGCGGGCGCTGTGCATTTCCTGATCATCTCCTCGCTGGGACGGGCGGAGAACTGAAGGCGCGCGCGGCTGCAGGGTGCGCGGGTGGTCTGGTTAGCATTCTGGTGTTGCCTTTTGGGGCGCGCTCGACGGGCTGGGGCGGCTGGGCTCACTTAACGCTGCCATCGTGGTTCGTGTACTCGTCCTTGAACTTCTCGAGGGAGGGGTTGACTTCCTCGTCGGTGAGCTCGTATCCCTATGCGCGCATCGCCCGTTAGCATCCCAGTTCGGCTGTCGCAACAATCGTCCATCCTCAGTCATCAGCGCATCCCACGTCGATTGTGATCGCTTGATGGCGCGCAATAGATCTGACCGGAGGGCATTGTGTTGTCGCATACCCTGTCCTTGCACATCTGGTGCACCGTCTTCCACGCCCGCCAGAAACGGACTGCCTCCTTGAGGTTGGCCTCCCGGTTGCTGCTTCCGTCCTCATCCATTTTCAGGCAACTGTGTTTCGTGTTCCGGGTGAGACTGGCGGTGTGAAAATCACAAAGGATGGATGTCAGAGGCTGGGCGGGGTGGAGAGAGGAACAAGATTGTCGAAAGAAGGAATAGAAGTGAATGGAAGTGGGTGTCGTGGATACAATGCACGCTCACTGACCTCAGGTTTCACGGCCTGGCGACCAGACAAAAAAAATCCAGTCACTCTCTGCAGCTCAATGAGCTTCTGCTAGTGCAAGGCCGGCCGGGTACGTACTCGATATGCACGGACACTCGGGCGATATCGAGCTGCGGCAGGCAGGGATCCAGCCTAGAGAACCCCACAGAATCGACCCTGTGGACGGACCAGCTTTGCCAATCGCTGATGGAGAAGACCCTGGCCTGGGAAAAAATGTCTCCAACTTATTGTCGGGGTGAATGGTGAAAGCTCACAAAACTGTGTCCATTTAAACCCACTCACCACCACACCACCCATCAGCACCTGCCTCTCCCCCAGGTCTGATCGTCGTCAACTCATAGCCTGTATCTCATCCCGGTACAGCTAGCTCTCTGCTCCGGCTCCTCTCGTCTTCGGTTCTTGTCTCCCCGGTCGACTCAAAATGGCTGACGTTGCTGATGCGCCTGCCCCGGTGGCCACCCGACCCACCAAGCCAGACGAGGCACTCTATCAAGAGACACTCGCCAGGGCTGAAAAGGAGCATGCCCAAGTCCTGGCCCAGTTCGTATGTCACCTTTTCCCTCCTTCAATCCTAGCGCCTGCCTTCCCTCCTGTCGATTGAACCAGCACTGCGCACAAGCTTCAGCACGCCGGACCCTTGGCCTTGTCATGCAACTAACCTCCCCCAGAAAGCCATCAAGCAGAAACTCGACCTCGCTTCGGGAAAGAACTCGGACAACCCCACCAACAAGCGCAAGGCCGAGCTTCTGGAGGAGAAGAAGGAAATCATTGCGAAACAGAACGACGGCAAGAGCTCCCGTGGCTCGAAACAGGACGAGATCAAGCGTCTGAGTGACCAGATCGACTCCAAGAAGCAGAAGATCCGGGAAGAAGAGAAATCGCTCAAGTATCAGAGCAGCAAGGGAAAAGAGGAGACCCTCAAATCCGAAGAAGAATTGCAGGAGATTGTCCGTGACCTCGAAGCCCAAGTTGAATCTGGAAAGCTCAAGGTCGTCGAGGAGCAGGAAGTCCTTGCCAAAGTCAGGGGTATCAGGGGCAAGGGAAAGATCTTGAAGATCGTCACCGCGGAGCGGGAGGCCATTAAGGAGCTGGATGGCAAGATCAAGGAGATCAAGGCCAGCCTGAGCAGCCCAGAAGCCAAGGCGCTCAGCGAGCAATACGACAAGGTGCAGCAGGAGCTTAACGCCATCAATGCCGAGCAGGCTGAGGCGAGGAAGAGCCGATCAGCCCTGTTTGAGGAGAAGGACAAGCTCAAGGCTCGCCAGGACGAGACGTGGGCCGCGATCAAGAAGATCAAGGACGACTTCCACTCCCAGCTGCGGGCTTTCAAGAAGTATGAGAGCGAGCAGAAGCAGAAGGCCTGGGAGCGGTCCAAGGCCGAGAGGGAGCGCAGGGACAAGGAGCGCAAGCTGGAGCGCGCCCAGAAGATGCTCGCCGAGGCTAGCGACCCGGCCTACCTGGACGAGATCCGCCGCGCCAACAGCCTGCTCCAGTACTACGATCCCACCTTCGTCCCCGAGAAGGCCCCCCTCCAGGCCAACACCAACTTGCAGGCCCAGGCTGAGCGCAAGGTCGATGGTTCTGACATCAAGGGTGTCAAGGTTCTGAGCAAGAAGGACCGCGACGAGGACCTCTTCCCCGCCCAGAAGAAGGGCAAGAAGGGCAAGAAGAACAACGCCGCCAACAAGGCCTCTACCTTCCAGTGCCCGCCCTCCGTCGTCGAGGATTGCTCCTCCATGGGCATTGACCCGCCCATGAGCGCCGATGAGGTTCCAGCCGTTGTCGAGAAGGTCAGGGCCAAGCTCGACCACTGGAAGGCTGACCAGGCTGCTCAGACCCAGAAGGTAAGATCTCCCCCCCTTTTCATAAATCAATGTGGTAGACGGTCGATTTTACTGACATGCGTTATCTAGAACATCGAGAAGGCCAAGAAGGAGATCGAGAAGATCGAGGCGGAGGAAGCCCAGGAGAAGGGCGGTAAGAAGTCCTCCTCCGGCGACGCCACGCCCAACGGAAACGGAACCGCCACCGACGGAGAGAAGTCTGACGATAAGGTCGAGGAGGTCACCAAGGGGGTCGAGGACGCTTCCATCGAGGAGAAGAAGGAGGAGGCCGCGTAAGCAGGCCCGTCACCTGATCAACCTGCCGACGACACGTCCGCCGGTACAGATGAAACCCAGCCCCGGAAGTAGTGGTTCGAGTCGCGATGCGAGAGACGGTTCAGCTGGACATTTCTTGAAGTAAACACGGCCGCTCTCCTGCTAGTCATCAAAAATCGAAGAAAAGAAGAGAGTTTGCTAGGTATCGGGAAGTAGCAGACGAGTTGCATAACGGATTTCAGGAGGGAATGTCGTTATTAATACACACCAGGACTGTCTCACTCCTGTAATGTTGCGGTGTCTCCTTTCGGTGACATGTGTGCAAATTCACCTCGCTCAAGACTGTCTGAAGCTGTACAGCATTCACGCATTCAAACCGTAAGGATATGACCCAGGAGGCATTGACTGCTGGGGCTCCACCCAAAATTGGGACTTGAAGGCGATCAAGGCCAGAATGAACTGGATGACTAGCCAGAGAAGCAGGTAGACGGCTACAAATCGGATTTGATGGAGACGAGTCCTCGCGGTAAGGCGCCCACACTGGCAGGAGAGAGTCCAGACCGAAGCCAGCTGAGTATATGAAGGATGAGATACCAGTGAGTGACCACCGGGAAATGACGTCCACGGCGAACTTGATTAGATTCTTATGCTCGTCAGTAACTACTCAGTGACCAGTCTCATCTGGTCTCGATATTTGTAACTCAGTGTTCGGAACGCGGCTCCGTGATCCCTTGAAATCGAACTCGTCCCTCGCGTCTATGGCTTGATCGCAACCCAACCATCTCCAGGAAATCCTACAGTAGATACGCACAAGATGCCACCCGCACGGGGCGGACCGCATGCTCACAACCGGCACGGGGGGTTCTAACGACCAGAAACATCTACGAATCTCAACCAACTCACTTTCACGCCACAGCATACAAATCACAGTAGTCAGTCAGTCAGTCAGTCAGTCAGTCAGTCAGTCATAGTGCAAGCTCCGCAGCGCTGGGAAGTCAAGTACGACACCCCAGCAGCTCTTGGGTTCGAGTTTCACACGAACCAGCTTGCCTCGTGCAGGGCAGAAATTTGGCCTTGGATTCTTTGTCTCGAAGAACTTTTCTACATCCTCTGATAGCCGATAACGCCAACCTCGAAAAATGAATGTATCTCAATACCTCAGACATAACGACGTGGTTCTTAGGGGGATAACCAGCCGAAGAAACAAGGGGTCAGGTCGGCCAACTAGGCCGCCGGAGCCGGTGCTGCTGCGGGCGTGTCCTCCTCCATGGGATCCGCAGGGGCGGCGGCGGCGGCATCGTTGTCGCCGGTTGTTTCGGTCTCGACAACTGCTTCACCATCAGCGGCCGCCTCAACGACAGCCTCAGCCTTGGCCTCGGCGCCGTCCTCGCCCTCGGCCTTCTGCTCAGCCGCCTTCTGATCCCTCTTAAGGATGCTGTTGACCAGCGGCGTGGTGTCGTTGTAGATCCTCAGCAGCATGGCGCTGCGGTCCTCCTTGGGCAGCATGAGGTTGAGGGAGTGGAAGCTCTTCCAGAGGGGCAGGACCATCCTCTCGCTGAAGTCCTCGTCGGAGCCGTCCGGCTCGATCCGGAGCACGAGGCAGCCCATGCCGACGTCACGCACGCGCTCGCCGATCTCGTCGAGCTTCTGCCACTCGCCCTCGCTGATGCGCGGGAACATCTCGATCAGCAGCCTGCGGAAGGTCTCCTTGTTGCGCAGGACGACCACGCGCTCGGGGCCGACGTAGCCCTGCAGGATGGGGATGCCCTCGCTCTGGATGCGCCACCTGCACACCTCGGCCGAGGGCGCGTCCTGCTTCATGAACATCTTGACGCCGCCGTGCACGAACTTGACCGAGCGGCCCTCGTTGGCGGTCAGCACGTCCCGGACGAGGGCGCTGGTGTAGTAGACCGTCTTGGCCGGCTCGCCCATTGCGTTGCGCACCATGTAACGGTCCGTCGGGAAGCGGGGCGAGATCTTGTAGAAGTCCGTCACGCTCTGGATCACGGGGTTCTCTGGCGAGAGGAACTTGAACGGCTCCTCAAACGGCTGCTTGCCGTCTTTCTTGGCGGCCTTGTCACCGTAGCCATCAGACGTGGTCTGCGGCTTCTGCTCGGTGGCATCTCCGTTCTCCTGCTTCTGCTGCTCGGCTGTATCTTTGTGCTCCACAGGGGGCTCTTGCTCTTTCTCGCCGTCGTAGTAGCCCGTAGGTGGTGCCTCTGATTGCGCTTGTGCAGCGTCTGTCTGTTGGCGTTTAGCCTCGGGCTCTGCGTCGCCGTCGTCTTGACGAGACCGTTTCAGTGGGCTGCTCGCCCCGGCACTGGGTGCCGCTTGTCCCTCCGTCTTGATCTCCACGTCAACCTCCATTTTTGTGTCTGCGGGCTTTGCAGTCGACTCGGTCTTGATCTCGACGGATCCGTCCTCCTCGGCCTTGACGAGAGCAGCTGCCGTTGCCCCACCGTCTTCCGGTTGTGGCTTGCTCTCTTGGGCCACAACAGGTGCAGATCCCTTGTGGATAGACCTCTCCTCTGGCTTGGCTTTGAACTCCTTCTTCTTGTGCAATGCGGTGATAAAGAACCCGCCGGTGTCCTGCTGGTGGGCATACACTCTGATGCACTTCTCAAGCGGGATGTAGGGACTGTCGCCGTCCTGCTTCCGGGGGAACATGGTCGGCACCAGCTTGCCGGGAATGAGCCCATCCTTGCTCTCCTTCTCGACCCACTCTTCGACCTCCTTCCAGTCGTTCCAAATACGGCCTTGCTTGTCCATCACCTTCCACTTTGTCATTCCGGGGACGCGCTTGAGGCCAGCGAGCTCATTGCTGCAATCCAGAATCTCGACATTCTCATGCCCGCAGCGCTCAATAGCTGCCGCGATAACGGACTCGTTCTCAACCGGGTTCATACTGCATGTCGAGTAGACTACTCTGCCCCCTGGCTTGAGCATCTGCAGGGCACGGACAAGAATCCTCACCTGGGTCACATGCAGACCCAGGGCGTTTCCAGGGATCCAGTCCTTCCAGAGGTTGACATTCTTCCGGAGCGTGCCATCTCCAGAGCAGGGGACATCAGCCAAGATGCGATCGAACTTGAGGTACTGGACCTGTTCAGAGCCCTCCGAAGGAAGCCGCAGCGATGGGAACAGTGTCGCGTCGTGGTTGGTCACGATCATGTTGGGTGAGGAAAGACGCTTCAGCTGGTGGATAAGAAGATGACTTCGCTTATAGTCCATATCGTTCGCGACCAGGAGGCCGGTGGCACGGCCGTCATCTTTCGGGTCCACATCCATGTCGACTGCGTCCAGGCCGGGGTACGCAGGGACCTCGCGGCCGTCCTCATTTGCGTGCATCTGCAGAGCCTTGAGAATGCGGCCCTCTTCTCCCTGGTGGAGCATCTCCAGGAGCTGAGCAGCCTTGCTACCAGGCGCAGCGCACAGGTCCAGGACGACGTGGCCGGGCTTGACGTCCAACAGCAGGGGAGGGATCATGCTGACCACCTCCTGGCGACTGATGTTTCCGACACTGGTCTCCGATACGAGGAACTTCTGGAATTTTGCGAAGGGTGGGTAGCGGCGAATGACGTTCTTGGGAGTCGTCATCCACCACGCCAGGTTGTCGGGGTACCAAGGCACAGGCTGGGGAGCCTCGACGGGCATGCCGTCGTAGTTTGTCATCGTGACGATCTCGGGGATGTATCGGTTCTCGAGCAGTCGCTTGACGGTGATCGCGTGCCTGTAGGGTCGCCGTCAGTCCCAAAGGCCTTCAGCAGGTTAGGCGCGGTGGAATTTACCCTTTGGAGCCACAGAACCTGAAGCTGTTGGGCAGCTCCCGACGGAGCGCATCCCAGAAGGTCGCCTTGTCTTCATCCGATAGTCCGAGGAGTTCATTGTAGTAGTGCTCCATCTTCTCGTGTTCTTTGGTGATCTCTGGGCGGTAGCGGTTTTCGCGGTTCTCACGCTTGCCGCCACCACCACGGCCACCACCTCGGCCGCCGCCTCTGCCTCCGCGACCCTGCAAATTTTAGCAAGCCTTCGTATACTTGCGACTACGCAGGGGTTAATATGGCTTGTATTTACCTTGCCTCTTGCCATTTCGTCAGGATTGGCTTCTGAAATTGGCTGTGTGAGAAACTGTAACTCTCGAGTCGAGGCGAGAAGTTTGCGACGAGAAATTTTGAAAATGCGATGAATGGCCCTGCATTGGAGCTCGGCCGAGTGTGGGGGTGGGGAATTGATAGCGCCACGCTCCCTTTAGACCACACACCACAAGCTCTGAACCCACCCCAGAATGCAGCCTAATAAACGGCACACATTTTATAAGTGACAATACCTATACCTGCTCTGCTGGATATCATGCTGGTCATATACGCATGCACCAGTTCCAAAGAACGGCACACTGCACAGGGCGCTGACGCATCCTCTTTATTGTATTGTACATTTATGTATCCTGGTAGTAGTGGATTTCCTATCCATCCAGCAGCCCAACAGTCCAGTGGATGATCCTGTCAACGCCCTGCCCCTTGAGTGCACTGACTGGGATCGCCGTACAGTCCTTGACCCAAGCGCCATCAACACCACTTGGATGGGGCTCATCGCCACCGGTGACCCTCGTGAGATACTCCCGCAAGCTTTTGAAGTTCTCCTGGGTATTGGGCAAGTCGCCCTTGGTCGCGATCACGAACCAAGGCTTAGCCGCGATGTTCAATCCAGGCTGCTTCCCCGGGGCATTAGGATACTCCGAATAGATAGGCCAGTCCTGGCCCCACTTTTGCGATTCTTCTTCAGCCTCAGGATCGAGACCTTTCTCGATTCTCGCCTCCCGTTCCCTATCTTGCTCTTCTTCCTCGCGCATCTGGGCGTACAGTCCAACCTCGTTCCATAGTGCCTTCAGCGCCTTGACTGCGTCCCCAGCGCTCAGGTCGATCACGAATGCTAGGACGCCGGCCCTCTCTACATGTCGCAAGAAGGCGATGCCTAGGCCTTTGTCCAGGTGCGCGCCTTCAATCAGACCGGGGATGTCCGCGATGGTGAACCTCGTCCTCTGCACGACCTCCGTGTCGCCGTCCCAGCTATCCTGCACATCTTGGTGGTGATAGCTCTTGACCACTGGCCGGCCACGGTTGTTGTCAAGCACGACGGTGCCGATATTCGGTTGCAATGTTGTGAAGGCCCAAGAGCCTACCCTCGCACGACTGTTGGTCAACGACCGCACGAGGGTGCTTTTCCCGGCGTTGGGAAGGCCAACCAGTCCGACGTCCGCGAGGAGCTTCAACTCCAGTTCAACCTCCATGGAAATGGCCTTGTCACCCTTCGTGGCAAACAGTGGGCGGGGCCGTTCGCGAGATGAAAAGTGTGGGTTGCCCAGCCCGCCGAGTGCTCCGGCGGCGAGGAGGACAGGCCGTGCCATGGGCTTTGACAGGTCCAGTTGAATAGGTGCTGGAGGCTGAGCAAAGAGCTTGTCCCTGGCAGGCAGATCCGGCACGAATATCTTCTTCTTCTCGGACGATGCTATACCAGGGTACAGTATCCACTTCTCCAGCTCTGGATTATCGTACTCTGGCTCCTCAGAAATTCCGTCTCTTTGGGCGTCAGGGCTGTCGTCCTCCGGCTTCGGGAGGGCTTTATTCCTCTTGTATAACCTTCGGCGGTACTGCTCTTCAGCCTCGGGATCCTCGCGGCTGAGCTCGCGCACAATCGTGCCCACCGGTACGGTGATAATTACATCCTCGCCGCGCTTGCCTGCCTTGTTGCTCCCCTGCCCGTTCGTCCCCCTGGATGCTCTGATGAATCGTCTCCGTGCTAGCTTATGCAGAGATGTTTCGCCGTGGACTGCTTGGATATAGACATTGCCGCCGTGACCGCCGTCGCCACCGTTGGGCGGGCCATCAGGCAGGTAGGCCTCGCGGGCGAAGCTGATACAACCGCCACCGCCCGCGCCAGCGTAGATGTGAAGCTTTGCCTTGTCTGCAAAGTTCGTCACATAGTAGTCGTCAGCCCTGGGGTCGAGCCTGGATGTGGTTGGCTCGCCAGACGCTGGCTCGGCAATATGGTGTCGAACTTGGACCGCTGCGGCAGCCAGGCGTGATGCTGCTGAGGCGCGACTCAGGAACAATGCAGGGTAGAGGAAGGGCAGGAAATGCGGTGATCCGCCTGGGCACCGCGGAGCCATCTCGAGTTCAGGTCATTGCAGGGATGAAAGATCCATTGAACAGTTGCATCAGTGACAAAGGCAATGTTGACTTGGAAAAGTGAGGTCATTCAAAAAGAATTTCTGGAGATGGCGATAAGATAAGGAAGCACTAGGGATACGCCTGGGGTATGCCGCCCCAAACCGACCATGGACTTCTTCCCTGGATCCTGCCTTTTTACCTCTCAAGCCAGGTGATGACCTGTTCATTTATTTGCATATGCACTTTTGAAGCCCATCAGTCCAGCAGCGATTCTATTCATCAATGTTGTTATTCAGTAATGGATAACCAAGTGGAGATCATCGCTAAGATCACCGAATTACTTGCCGGCCACATCTGTCTAGGGAGACTTCCGGCCCGCTGTGCTGCCCAGTTTGGGGACTTGCATCCGCAGCCCAGCCATTCCTTTATTGATGCGGCTCTTACAGCACCAGCACGATCGCCCTGGAGCGGCCGTTTGCTCCGCACGCAAGCACCCCAGTGGAATCAGTGGGGACACGCACTATGCATATGCACAGCAGCGAGCGAGAGAGGCAGTAGCCCGTCATGCGGCCGCAGCCTGTACCACCGTGAGACGGCCTTCTGGCGGTGTGTTTGATGATGGCTGCCGCTGGGAAATCAGGCTGGACAGCACAAAGCCGCATTGCCGCGCCAGGAACCTTAACGATTAACTTCGGACGGCCGACCGTTCTGGACGGACGGTGCCGAGCCAGCCTTGAGGGGTCTCTCTGTTGGTGTCTAGTCAGGGGTTCAGATGAACCCCAGCAGTCTCCCCAAAGAGTCTCCCCAGCGCCGGGTCTCGGAGTGTGATTAATGATTAATGATTTCTCACACACATGGTCAGTCAGCGGCTCTCGCCTCCTCTTCCACCCGATTCTCCCGCCTCCTTCGCCTTAACATTGCCAGGCTCGCTGTCTGACTGGACATCATGTCAAAGGCCTCTGAGCCGTTCTCAAGGCTTCGCGGGAGGCGGGCGGATAGGAAGAGGGCAACTTGGGTTGCCGGTGTGAGGAAATGGTGACATTGGGGCCCGCCCGAAAGCCTAAAGGCTCAACGGGGATTTTGTCCCATTGGACGTATGCAAGTCACGACCTGGATGCTGCATGAGAGTCGCAAAATTCTGTAGCCCGCATTCGAGCCACGACATACAGTTCTTAGACTAATGTGGGCGAGCCTGGACCTCCCGAGCCGAACCACCCCCCAGACAGAGAAACCCAAGCCCAAACGACTGTGTCTCTCCTCACGAGACCCAACCTGCCCACCCGCCCCTGCCCATAACCCACCTCAGTCTTTACTGCTGCCCGCCTTGCCTCACATCACCTCACGTCTTTTTCTACGGCCACTTGTTGTAATTTCTGCTCCTGGTTGTTGTGGTTCGTTGCTGCTCATCTGCTACGGTTGCTTCCGGGGAGCGTCCAGTTCGTCTCTCCTGCAGTTGGTGATCTTCCTGGCATACCCTCGGGCCTCTCGCTCGGTCACCACACTACGGCTGTTTGAACGGGCCAAAGAGAGACTGCCCCGTCCTCCCCATAGTCTTCATCTCGACCACTCATCACCCATTGCACGTTACCACGGCACTCCAGTGGCCCTCCACCATCATACCGGACGCGTCGTGCACGCATGCACCGACTTCTTCTCCACACAGCCGGCCCAACACACTGGTAGCTCCACGTTGTTGTCCTCCTGTGTCTCCAGTGTCTGTCATCTGTTGCCGCTGCACGACTTGCAGCAAGCCTGCATTGACTGCCAGTTGATTCGGCTGCTTCCTCTGCGTGCCCTACCTATCTCCGTGAGTGTAGTCCCTCCTTGTGGAAGGTCAATGGTTTATTGTATGGCCCGCTCCGTTGTGTGCTCGTCTCGACCCGACCTCTTTCTCAACCCCCTCCCCCACACTCCCAAGACTCTTCTATCCTACCTTCCTGGTCCTTTCACTCTTTCACCCTGCCGGGTTCTCCTCCTCGTTCCTCTCGCTGGGGTATGATAATGAGAGAACATGGTTGTAGGATTTGGTTGTTACGTTGTCCCCAAGCTTCACTCCACCACCCTTGTATGATATGATATCAGTCTACGTGCTCGATGAGAACCTTGCCCCATTACCGTCTTGCCTGGTGTTGTCGCGCTCCGCTGCCGCTCCCGGCGTCTTTGTCCAACTTTGACCTCAGTTCCTCGTATGAGTGTCTCGACTAAATCATGTACCATGTCAGGGACTACTATCCGCCTCCTGGGCCATCGCTGCCGCCGGTGAAAATGGACCCAGACTGCGCAATATGCCGTGCTCCAGCAACGGCTGCGTGTGACTGCGAGGCAAAGGGCCTCGAAACAGCCATACGGCAGGCCGAGGCTCGTATGATGCAGTCCATCTACAATGACATCCGGTAAGACGGCCTCATGATGCTTGGAAGAACAGAGCCCGGGTGGGACAAGACGGACCCGTGAAACGGGGTGGACTGACACGAATTCTCTCGGATAGCACATGGGTCAGATCACACGCACAAGACTATATCCTCGAGTACTTCCGCCTGCTCACCGACCGACGAAAACAAGCGCATACTGCTCACCTGGACCGCATCACCAACCACGCCTACCACTTCTTTCACGCACCGCCACACCCCAACGAGATCGCTGCGGCCCAGGCGGCCCTGAAGCGTGGCATCGACGAGGACTGGCAGGCCTCAGTGCAGCGATACCCTGAGGTTCTAGAATACTTCTACAGCCTTGGTATGTTTGCCCCCTGTCTAGGTGGGAGCCGGATGGGTGCCAAGTAGTGGAGCTGACAATCAGGCACAGTCGAACTTACACTGCCCCCGGATGACGACCAGGCCGTGCGGGACCCCCCGCTCTCAGCCCTCAGCGGGAGCCGGAAGGCCAGCCGGAGGTCAGGAGGATTCGCACCCACCGTGGCGTCCGGGCCGAGCGTGGAGTATGCCAGGAGGACACCGCCTCCACTGGCAGCGCCGCCCCGGGGCGGACGGGGCCCGACACCCGGACCGGTGGGTAGAGAGCCGCGGTATTCGGCACCGTACGGGCGACCTCCGTCGGGCTACTATCCAGGCCCGCCACACTACTAATGGGACTGACTGATTTTGGGAGCCTGGTCAGCATCGAGAGTCACCCGGCTGTCGAATGAAGGATGATGATTCTTGTATGATGGACCGATGCCTTTTCTCACGAGCGACGAAAGCCACGACCGACGCATGACATCTTCAAAAAGCACCTGCATAGCAATAATCCTTACGATTAAGCGAACCAGAGGACTTTTATGCGATTTTTCTTCGCTTCGGATTCCGTCTGGTGATATCTTGGCATTTCTATTCCTTTTTTCTGCATAGCGGGAGACCGACCGTATTCATCTAGACGGTGTTCAAGACATATGTTTCTACTTCATTGGGACACCATACGTCCCTTTTCCGGCCACAACAGGACGGAAGAGAAGAACAGACCTTTTCCTAGTCGATCTTTTGACTTTTCTGCCGGTTGGGGGCATCGGAAGTTGGGGGTGGGAGTCCTCAAGGTCAATATTGTGGTCATCATTGACCGATTCACTATGGCGTTACGATGGGGATGGGGGTAATCCAGCACAGGTGTTATCTTCGAGACTATTTCAATTTCATACATGGTCAATGTGTACGAGCTGTTCATACCTTTCGTCTCTGCATGGCTTCGGTCTCACCACCACAGCGAAATTGGGCATCCAGGGGCACAGCATGACCCACAACGTTGAAGGTTGCTGGGTTTTGCGCCCCACGACCTGTTACGATCACGGGAATTGAGGTACGTTAGGGGAAAATATGGCTGCAATATTGTGAACCAATTCTCAGGAGAGATATGGGGAACGAGTTGAGGTCACTCGGAATTGTCGCTATGGCCTGCGACCACGAGATTATTTGGAAGCCACCGACCCTAGTACAACATGCCACACAAATGTTATTCTATGATCTCACTTCCCTAGTTCTGACTCGGGGTGGCCCTTTTTGGTGTCCCGTGCCATCAGGACGAACACTATGTGGACCATTCGAAAGGCCAACGGGGGGATGACTTGGCCCAAAGACCACAGACTCACAACAGAATGAGTAGACCCAGTACCCAGCAGAGTGACAACAAGGAATGGACAAGGCAGTGATAATTTTCAAATGACTAATACTTTAATTTGGAAAGATGGCTTGCGCCCAGGTTCTCTAAGTCAATACATCAAAACGAACACACATGCAGGCTAAACAGCCATGCCCCAAAAGTCATCTAGTAGGCGCCGACGAAACCGCCGTGGGACCCGTAGATACTCCCGGTCCCGTACGAGAGCTGGTCATCCGCCAGCGTCACGTACACGTGCGCAATCTCAGCCGGCTGCTGCAACCTGTTGATCGGCTGCAGCTTCTTGGTCTCCTCGAGGGCATCCAGGGTGAAGCCGGCGTACACGAGGAGTGGGGTGTACGTGTAGCCCGGAGCGACGCCGTTGATGCGGATGCCCTTCTTGATGAGCTCGGTGGCCGCGCCGCTGATCATGCTCCGGACCGCCGCCTTCGAGGCCGCGTAGGCGACGTAGCCCTCGATGGACAGCAGGCCTGCGATGGAGTCGGTGACGACGATGGAGCCGCCTGGCGGCAGGATCGGGGCTGCGGCCTGGATGATGTGGAAGTTGGCGTAGACGTTGACCTTCATGATGTCGTCCCACACCTCTGGGGACATGTCTGTCAGTTGATCCAGTGGACCGAGGGTGCTATTGCATTATTTGCATCAGTGATATGTTCGAGGGACAGGGCGAAATGGACTTGTAAAACCTACCCGGCATTGCTCACAATCAGATCCAGAGACCCCAGCTTCTTTTGGGCCGTGTGGACAAGTTCATGGCAGAACTTGGCGCTCCTGAGGTCTCCAGGGATGCGGATGAGATCGTGCTCAACGCAGGAGTCCTTCTTCAAGAACTCCGCAAGGGCCTTGGCGTCAGGCTCCTCCTCAGGAAGGTAATTGATGGCAACCTTGGCGCCCTCCCTAGCGAGCGAGACTGTAAGGTGAGGAATTAGCTACCAGAGTTCACAGACCGCTCTGGATTCGGTGGAAATGATCATTTTGAGATGGTTGAAAGGAAAATCATCAAGCTGCTTACTGACGACTGCTCGTCCTATTCCCGAGTCTCCACCCGTGACGAGGGCATGCCTGCCCTTGAGGCGCCCCTTCCCGACGTAGCTCTTCTCACCACAGTCAGGGGGGTGCTTGAAGCTGGTCTGGAGAACCTGCTTCGGATAAGTGTTGGGTGGCAACTCAAAGACGAAGTCTTCATAGCGAGTGAGAGGGTTGATGAGCTTGTGCTTCTGCTGGGTGGACTCCATTGTGAAGTTCTTGTTGTGCGGTATGGAAAGTTTCGATAGGTTTGAGCAGAGAAACGAGGAGTTTATTATGGATTGATCGAAGACTAAGTTCTCGCTCGCAAGGCCAACATCGCCCTTTTTATACCTTTACGCCGACAGAGAAGATGAAGTCATGCTCTTCAACTCATGATGATACTGACCTATGCCTCAGTCATGAGGTGGTCCTTTCGCACATCATCAGCGTCTTCTACAATACAGTAGACCACTCGGAATACATCCAGATGTGATGTTGAAGGAGTTTCACGTCAGCCTTGCGGCCGATGGAATGTGGCGAGGCGTCGGCAGTTGGTGACAGCCGCACGTGTTGCGCAGGCATGAGCAACGAATCAACGGACGAGATGGGGGTCTTCTTAGAAGACTACCAAGCCTCGTTGGAACTCCAATCACACTTCTGGCTTATTAGATTCTGGAGGCCGCAGGGGCTTTTCGTCACCTGGGCAGTGATGGATTCCGCCAATGGATCGCCACGTGCTCTTCGCTGACCATCACCGCTCAAATTTCGCTGGAATCGGCAGGAAATCTCACGTCAATCACGTAAATCAGCAATGACGCCAACAGAATTTTAGAAGGATTTCAGATGACTGGCCCACATTCGAATCCGTATTTTGCACATGTGCTCGTGCTGCCCACTGAACTTACCCTGGTTGTCCGTTTGACTTCCAAGTGCTGTTATGGCATTTCTTGTGCTCAGAAAGCCGAGCATCCCCTTGAGCCGACTAGAGCCGTCCATAAAGTAAGGAGCGTCGTGATAAAGATCCTTCGGGGTGACGATGTCAATTAGCTGTTGTGTGACACCTTGGTCTCTGTAATAGCTACTATTTTTTTTGGGGTGTTCACAACGAGATTGACGGTGGTTTCCCTATCCGTTGAGTAAGTTCGGCAAATCACAAGCAATACCTCCAAGAGGCCAAATCAAGTCCAAGATCGTATCACACTAGGTCCATGGGTCTCTAGGCGGGAAAGAAAGAACACGATAAAAACATGGCTGTAATCTCCGCAATGTTTAGCCATTAATGCCCCTTTCCACTCATGTCTGCTGCAGCAGCCTCAGCATCATCAATTCCCAATGGCGCTTCAGTTCGATTGCCGTTTGAATAATCCCGGACCACTTGAAGACGATACACAATATCAGTGGGCAAATGCTCGAGAGATTTTCCAAACTCTTTCGCATTCGTCCCGATATTCAACCTCCAAATTCTCACTGAATGAGTCTCTCCAACGTAATATTCAGAGTCTGCCAGGCCCTCTGAAGTGAAACCCGCTTTCAACCCTGGCTGCATCTGCTCAGGCTCGAGGTTCCCGTTGAGTTGTCTTTCGTGAACAAGCACCACGCGTTCGGTCTTATCCACTGTCGTTGAAGGCTCAGAATTATCGGTGCAGACAGTAACGCGAAAGCAGTTGAATATGCCATGGCGCGCATGGTGCATGATCTTCAAATGCATCGAGTTGTTCCTCCACCGCGTGATTGCATCCTCGTTGGCGAAGCGAGCGAAGAGCAATTGGGTCCCCGGCTGCGATGGATCTATGAAGCCAGTCTCACTTATGAACCCTTCTACTTTGTGATAGAGTATAGGCTGAAGTTGGCGGTAATACTGCTCAGATTCGACGCTCTTGTCCGCAGGCACATGCCCGACAAATAAGACGAAATACATGATGAAAATGTGAGCAGGTCGTCAAATGTGAATGTGATACTGTGTGCTTGCCATTTGCCAGAGTGTTGCGGACCTGCGACTCTTTATCCTCGTTTTGTTAGTCATCGGCAGAGGCGACCCTCAGTAATTACAAAGACGCGCCCTTTCAGTCAACATTTATTCGGAATTTATTCATTAGTCTAATAGCACTCAAGCCCGACCAGCAACGGCTGCCAATTCATGATCTGACGCCAAGAACACACCAAGATCCCGAGCTATACTAGAAACGGAACTTGTGATCACTTCATCATTATAGTACAAATAGCTCTTCACAGGTGGCATCTTCCCAGGACTGGACATCCCAGTCCATGGGATCATTTCTTGGGATGAAGAGGTGATATTACGGACTTCGGAGCCCGAGGGTCCCGCGTAGCTTCATTTCTGGAGTTGTTGATCGCAATGTGTACATAGGTGCAGGAAGAACTTAATGAGGTCTTTCTTGAGACAGTGACTGTCCAAGAGGAGTCTGTGTCTGCCACGCTAACGCTCATCAGCTCCCGCTAAGTATTTGGCGAACTCGCCCGCTCCTCACACCCCTGCCGGTCTCTACCAAAATTTCGGGACTCCCGGCCATCTCTATTGTCTCTAATGTCTGTCTCTGCGCCTGTGGTGTCACCCGGCTCTCATCTCTGCACAAATCCTAGACCTGCACCCGTGACTGTGGTGGAGCTGTTCCAGAGACTTTGGCAACTGGCTCGGGTTCTTTTCTTGACAGGCCACGGTCCTTGATGAAAATGCAGGTTACTAGACATAGACCCATAACTGGCACCATCGAGACAAAAACGTCATGGCTGGCCTGAGCATATGCTGTTTCCACCTGAAAAGCCTCAGTTGGTGACAGGCTGTCAACATCGGGGAGCTTGTATGAAGAAGCCACCAAATGTCTCAGTTCAGAGGGCAGAGCTCTGCGCAAAGATGACTGCAGCAGCTGGCTCGAGCATGCGAGGCCAACGGCTCCGCCCAGGGCACGGAGGAAATTGCGGTTCGATATCACCACAGCTCTCAGAGATTTAGGTGAGTGTGCTTGGAGTGCTATGAGGCATGGCTGGAACACGTTGCCTGCTCCAATCCCGATGATTATCTGTGCAATCACGGGGACGGCGAGATTAGTGTCTCGGCCGAGCATGCAGAGAAGACCGGCTCCACTAAGTAAAAGCCGCCGGCGTCAGTTACGATTTCTCCATGCGGTAATCGCCCAAGAGAACTCACAGCGTCCAGGAGGAGAATCCGAGCCATATGATCTCTCCGTATCTGGAGAATTTTGAAATATAGAACCCAGACACAACAGAACAGATCGACTGAACGACCACCAGTGGCGTCAACAAGGCAGCTGATACCACTGGCGATACACGGCGTACGTTCTGAAAGTAGATGGGCAGATAGTAAAGCTCCGCATAGTATACATAGCCGAAGAGGAAATTCTGTAGCAGTATCGCAGCTACCGCCGGTGTCTTGAACATTCTCATAGGCACCATCGGTAACTTAGATACCTTCCACTCCACCAAGACAAAAGCCACTATTGCAACTCCTGCAATGGAAAGTGTTGAGATCACAAATGGGGAGTTCCATGGGAAGTATGATCCTCCTCCTGAAACGGGGATTAGAAGAAGGACAATGGCTACCGTGCCCGTGAGGAGTCCCCACCAGTCGATTAGGCGAGCTTTCTGAAGAGCTTGGCCTTTTGGCATAGGTATTGATGGGAGCAAGAAGAAGGAGGCGATCCCTGAGCAGACCATGAGGGGAGCAATCAGGAAGAAGAACCCTCTCCAGCTGGTCTTTGAGCTCTGGGTGAACCCGGCTGACAAGAAAGGTCCGATGGTATTCCCAAGGCCGATACAGCTTCCAACGATTCCCTGATAGCGGCCCCTGTCCTGCAACGTCACGATATCTGAAATAATCATCATCGTTAATGAGTTGATTCCTCCTATCGCAACACCAGCGAGGCCACGGGCGACATAGAGCATTGGCGCATTGACCGCTGTTGCGCAGAGGATATCTCCAATTGCAAGCAGGGCGACCGCGGAGAGGTAAATGACCTTGCGCCCGAAAATGTCTGATAGACGACCGTAAAGGACCTGGAACAAAGTATTCGCGATCATCGATGACGTCCCGGCCCATGCGATTGTGTCCGCCGCGTTCAGGTCCCGAGCCATGGTGGGCAACGCCACCGCAATACCATTTTGGTCCGCATAGGCTACTAGGAAGGCCGCAGCCATCGTGGAGAATACAACGAGAAGCTGCTTCCGTGGGAGCAGGTTCGTCTGGTCGTGTAGCAGGGCTTCATTTTTGGCTTGCTTTTCCGACGTGGAGGTCGACATGGTGGCTGCGCATGTGTGACGGTGGTTTGGATTGCCGACGATGGTGATCTGGCAATAGGCAGGCCGTTCAGAGCCGGCAGCGCTCAAATCGCGGAGGCTGTTGAGGAAACCTGATGAATGAGGACAGTATTCATCACGGAAATTCTCTTTGGTGCATTTTGCCGTGCTATATCTCGCGTCATTAATCAAAAAGTGGAGTCTTCATTGGTTCTTGCAACCCACCCGGAGTTACGATCGGAAATGCCTCCCAGCGAAAATTGGGGTCCGGATTAGGCCCGCTCGATGTGGTACTCTACTACGTAGTATTTCAACCAGCAAACAGAACGCAACGGAGATTTTTGTTTCAGCGGAGGACATTTGCAATGGCTCTCAATATGATCACCGCAGCGAAGTGCTTATATGACAGGGATGTCGTAAAGATAGAATCAAAAGTTCACTCAAAACACCCCAGGCAATATATATTGACCATATGCAACCTTTGGAAGTGAGCTTTGCTTAAGACAGCCCCCAATGTTGTGGCCCCAGTCATTGACAGGGGTGTCCAAGAATGCATATTTCTTTTGTTACTTCTATTGCACCATTCCATATTCCCAGGTGTTGAACTGGACATTGTCCCTTCTTCGTTCCCTGCAAACACCGTAATTCATGTTCCATGTTGAAGACCTGAACCGACCCAACTTGGTCTTACTGAACACCAGACTCCATCTCGCCAGAACACTTTCGCATGGCTCACTTGGTACACATTCCGGCCCTGACCCGCTGTCCTACTCCTGCCCGTACTCGTCGATGATGCGTTGACAGAACGTGATCCAGGCCTTCTCAAAGTCGTTGGACGCTCTCTCTCGCATAGCAGAGCTCATGCAGCTGTGCTCAATGCTCCACTCGACAAGGACCCGAAGCCCAAGGAGGGACAAATTATTACTCCCCATCAATGCTTGGTAAAAGTCATGCGACAAAACACTTGCTCTGCTCAATAGTCAGCGCCTTTCGTCACTCCAATGGACGGGAAATTGCAGTGGGGATACATACCCCCAGGACCCCGGATCGTCGCTATTAACAGTGCAAGGCACACAGTTAGAAAGCAGGACAGGCAGATGATGTGTCTTGGTTGTTGGGCAGAGTCCCAGCACCTCGTTCGATAACGGGCAGGTCTCAATGGCAATGTTTCTCTCCTTGCATACCTGCATAAGGAGAGGGTGCTTGATCAGACTGAAGCCGTGGCCAATGCGCTTAGTCCCCAATAGGATTGCATCGAAGAGGTTCGAGTCGGTATCGCCGCCATGATCGAGAGTCTCGCCTGCGTGAAAGATGAATGGCAGGTCGAGGCCGAGTGTCTTAACTCTTGCTCGCATTTCAAGGAGCTCTGGGATCCAATGTGTGAGTGGTAGTCCAGAGTCTTCCTGGCCCTGCAAATCAAAAGCTGTCACCTGCTCGTTAACGTCATCCAGCAGAGAGTGACTCAAAGGAACCTACCACAAATCAGGTCGGGAAATTGCTGCTTCACCTCGATGCAAGTGTCGATACACCATCTCATGGCTTCTCTGGTGGCCAAACGCATAACGGCATAGATGACCTTCACACCATAAAAGGTAAGCCCTGAGGCCTGTATCTTCGGGGTCTCTTCTTTGAGAACGTCCGCTAGCATTTGAATGATCTCCTTGTGCCCATATTCGCGCATGCCATCATCACTTTGGACAGTGAACTGGTAGTTCATTGCAACTCGAATTTCCGCGTAGGAAATACCGTCCTCGGCAAACCTCCAGAGTATTCTTCTGAATTGGTTTTTGTACGCAGTTTCATAACAAAGTAAGGACCGCAGCACCAGGGCACTTCGAATGAATTTCCTCCAAATTCTATTGGGGGGTTAGAAATCAAGCACCCCACGAAGAAATGGACTAGCGACTTACCCGTCTACTGTCTGGTGCGGATGATATGCATCATCCGACGTGATCACTGCATGACTGCTAAGCCATGCCTCTGCCCTTTCCTCGCCACCGGGGAACAGGCGCAGAAATTCGGAATATTTCATCCATGACCCAGCAACATAGGCCTTGCTAAACACGTTTGTCGTGTCGCTCAAGTCTACAGCTTGCGGCAATACACAAAATTGGGGTAAGGCACCGGCGAAGAAGCCAACTGTGGTTAATGGGCAGTCTGTCTTGATGTAAAGTCTGTCCTGCTTCTTGGCATCGTCCAGGAGTGTTCGCGGCGGGAGGATGCAATCGAAGTGGCAATGCAGCAAGGCACCTTTTGGCGCGTTCTGAGCAATCTTGAAGAGTTTGCTATTCTCTATAGCATCTTGACCATGGAGGAAGCGGTGGCCGGCTTCGCAGCCGGAGCCGTCAAGATGCACGCCATGGTGGTTGTTCTCTTCCCACTTCTTGATCCTCTGAACAATCTCCTGGGCGCGGACCTCGAGGTCCGAACTATTGACTTTGCTTTCGTATCCCAAGGCTCGCTCGGCGTTAACGAACGATTCACGTGCCTTGAAATAGTCTTCGACAGACCCAATGTCTTCTGGTAAGCTGTATGCCGCCATCTTGGCAAGAATCAGACCTGAAGTCGTCTCGGTGCGGGCCACAACACGGGCAGTGAGGGGTAAGAAAATGCCCGATCCAGTGCGCTTCGGCGCGTTGCAACCGGAATCGCGTCAGCATCGACTTATCACCGGCAACATCCCACGGGGGAATATTAATCCGCATGAGATTTCTCACAAGACAAACAACGAGTGCAACACTGTGCGCAATGTTGACACGAATAAAAAAGATTGTGTGACGGTTCCAACTGGATGTAAAGCTTGAGCGCCAAGACTTGAAAAGCTTGGTGGATTGAGGAGCAGCTGAAGCATATATTTACCCGATGGACCTGTTGGGCATGGGGATTCGAGTTCGGTGAGGAATATTCGACCGGGCTTATGGTGAGGTCATTGGAAAATTCTTGATTCTATCATATTGAGAGCCGAGTTACAGTCCGTTCACGTAACGGTATCCTATGCACTCTGGACTTAAGCCACCATTCATACCTAGAGGTACCCTTACTGCGTCGGCTGAGAAAAATCGCCAAACAACCGTAGAGCTGCATGGACAAATATACCAGCAGGTGTGAACCCACCAAAATGTCTGTCACTGCTTGAATCAGTATAATAAATCTACCTTCCAGTTGCAAAGACAGTAGGTCTTGAGTCTGCCTATAGGCATATAAAAGGCAACAGTCTTGTCAACCTCATAAGGCAATTAACAGGAACACATCGCGACACTCCGGCCTGCAAGATGTCGGAACTGTCAACTGGGCGTGTAAAGGCTTCGAGACACAACAGAAAAGACTACGTCCAGCAGTTTAAAATGATCGATCTGATTACAAACACACCAAGATACTTCTTAAGGATGAAAACCAATGAATTGTAATAGTTTAGGAGCTTGTTCTGTCTTTTGCACTCCACGTTACACCTATTGACAAAGAGCACAAAGAACTACGAGATATTCATGCAAAACCTCGATACTGATCTTCACGGCGGTGCTGGGTTATGTTTCCAGGATTGGCCGCAAACTATGAGCAAGTATTTTGGCGTTATTTAACAACATACGTGTGTACCATAGACTCATCCAGGTCTGCAAAGGATGCTGGCGTTGGGGAACATGTATCTAAATCTACAAGGTTGAAGTTAGAACCCTTTCAAGAGTCCCAGCGGGGCGGGAGGATCATACCCTGCTAGATCTTGTCAATTATGCTTTTTTGAAGCACTTGGCGGACCAGGCCTAGGGGCCAGGGTCGTACTTGGCGTTGATGCACCGACAGGCTGGAAAGTCATAAAAGTCTTGCTGCTACGAGAGGGGTCAGGCCGTGCGTGATATTGGTAATCCGCTCATCAAGTCTGAAGTCGTTCCCGATCTTCATGCCGATGTTCGGGCGAAAAGGCCACCTGCTGTGGTGCAACATCGGCATCGAAAGAGTGCACTATGTTCAATGTAATCGTGACCTTGACAAGTCCATCAGGATTTACATGCGGAACAAATCTGACTGAGTAATTGACTCAGTTCCGAGGTCCTAAGAGATCCGCGCTAGCTGACCGAGGGACAGGAAGGTCTCGCAGAGCACTCTATTCATAAAATTAATTATGGGGCAGCAAACAGGCGTGCGAAGCTTGAGATATCAATAGTTACCCACTATCGAAGGCTATGTTGCACGTTAGTTGTCAGGGTGTACTTTATCCGCTTCCTCTGACTGGCAGAGTCGGAAACCTCGGTATTGTCGATGTTGTCCAAAGGGGAGATGAGTTCTGGCTACTAATTATGTGATTACCGTGCTTGGCCCCGGCAGCACCGGACTGGTTCACCGCACTTTCATGCTTTCTGCTAAAAGTCCATGTAGCGCCTATCGGCGCATTCCATTCCGAAATGCGTTTGGGAGAATAGTCAGATCGTCATGTTGATATAACTTTGCCATACTCTTAGCGGCTCATCAGTTTCTTTTTGGCTCTAACAATCTCTCAGAACAAATGAAGCTCGTCAAAGTCGCCTTCATCGTCGCCATCGCGGCCGCCGCGGATGCGGTCGATAGTGTGAACGCTGCCATTGACACAGACATTGTCGTCATAGGTGGTGGGGGCTCTGGGGCCTACGCAGCTGTCCGACTACGAGAGGACTTTGGAAAGAAAATCGTGGTCGTGGAGAAGCAGAACCGCCTTGTAAGGCCCCTGTTCTCGAAAACTGCGCTCACTTGTGACCAGATCACTGATTTCTTTCAGGGTGGGCACACACAGACATGGCATGATCCAACAACCAACGAGCCATTCGACTATGGCGTCCAGGTGTACACAAATTTGACAACATCTAGAGACTTCTTCGCCCGTTTTAACGTGCCAGTGCAATCACCCGTTTTCGACCAGTCACAGGCATTGTATGCGGACTTCGCAACTGGCAAGACGATCGATTACACGCCTCCCAGCACTACAGAAGTGACGGATGCAATAGCGAGATGGAGGGAGCAGTGGCTTAAATATCAAGATCTATTGCTTCCGACCAGTTCGAACTTCCCAACCGGCGACGACATCCCGCAAGATCTCTTATTGACCTGGAAAGACTTCGCACGAAAATATGACCTCGAAGCAATCAGCCCATCAATATTCTATACTGTTGTCGTCGACCTTGAGACTGCACTCATGATTGATATATGGAAAGCATACGCTTTCACTGGCGCAACCACCGATTTGGGCCTGCAGCCAGTTTCAGGCGACAACTCAGAGGTGTTTGAAAAGGCTGCTCAGCTGTTGGGTAGTGACGTGCTTTACGAAAGCGAGGTGGTCTCTACTAAAAGATCTGATGATGGAGTGCAGCTTGTTGTGAAGGGGAAGGACGGGACCACGACCGAGATCAACGCCAAGCGGCTCCTTATTACTATTGGTCCTGAAACAATGGACCAAACGGTCTACGACTTGGACGACGAGGAGGCGGAAACTTTCTCGTCAACCTTTGGCAACCGTGGCTACACAGGCGTGGTGTCGCATCCATCTTTGCCTGCGCAGACGGTTCAGAACACGGCACCAGGGGCTGTCGTCGCGAACTACCTCGACTATCCGGATCCTCCTGCGATGTCTAGCTTCGCTTATTTAGGGAACTCATCAACGGGACCTATCTACCGAACCGTCCTTATTGTGCCAAGAGACACCGAATACGAGGAAGCTAAAAGCCTCGTACGCAGCTCGTTGCAGAACCTCATGGATGCCGGCACAATTTCCGCCGGGGACGTCGGACAGATAGACTTCAGGGAATTCCATGATCATGGACGGCTATATCGGCAGTGGTCCGCTGATCAATTGCGCGGCGGAATTGTGCCTCGGATGAATGCCTTGCAGGGTCTCCGGTCAACATTTTATACGGGGGCTTTCTGGATGAATAATGACTGTGCTATGCTATGGAACACCACGGCTTCCATTCTTCCGAAAGTTGTGGCGGGAATTTGAAGTTATGATTCGGTATTGCCTTGACTTTTCTTCTGCCGGTTCGGCTTTCAAGCAATTGAGCCGAGTTGTCAAGGCGAAAGGACAGCCAAACGCACCCTGGGGCACAGCACATGTCCATAGCCAGTCACTGTGAAGCATCCCTATGGCGAAGCCATTGGTGCTGCACATCATGTAGGCGGACTGGTAGAGTGACATAGATTGTAATACGAAATAGTGTACAAGGGAAATTGCGAGCTGAGGACCCATGAAGTCGATACCGCCTTTGACCAGACGAAAACATACTTCAGCTCTAACACGGCTCTTCACCGTTTCTACTTGGCTACCTGAATGAATGCAACATCGAGTTCCTCATGTTTCTCCATAAGCTGACAGTTTCCTTTTTGGAAGGAACCGCCACTGTCTCCGAATTTGGCCGTTGAATGCCCATCCGGAACCGCGGAATACGAGTGACCCTCTCTAGGGACTCCGTTGGCACTCGCAGAACGGTCTCACGATAGAAGGTCTGAGTGGTCCAATCATACGAACAGCCGACCGCCCGCTGCTTGCCACCCTCGCTGCCACAGAATAATAGAACACTCGGTGGGCGCAGCGCCTCGAAAATGGTAACTTCCAGATTGTAAGTGTCGACGAGAGTAAAAACCTAGGAGGCTTGGTCAGCAGTGAGGTTAACCTGTGACAAACAGAAAGACCGTCGTACCCTCATATCCCCTGGTCTGGCCACTTTCGCCGCTTCTACCTTTGTCTTGGTGTCTACATCCACGCATGGGTCAATACCAACCTTTTCCTGGTGCTCGTTGACCCGGGATCGGCTGAGAAGGCTGCAATTGGTCGACCATTTGAAACGACCAAAGTTTCCTCCGAATATTAGGCGTTCGACCGTGACTGGATTGAGATATCCCTCCACACCATAAAAGGCCGCTTGGATGTCTTGAATCTTTCCGCCCAGCGTTATGCGTACCAGCAGTGGATAGAACGAGGCAATGACGAGCCAGAGGAACAAGGAGATAACACCATACAGGATAGCCTCAAAAGCAGAGCGGCTTTCTAAACTTAGCAGAATAAATCCGCAAAAGATGTAGGAGACACCAGCGATGAGTAAGATCCAGCTGAACCGCAAGAGACACGATGAAATTGATCTCTTCAATGAGCGACCGGTTACCTTCCATATGAATTCGAATTTGGACCATTCAACAGTGGCACCTCGAGCACCATCAATGATGACTGTGTCGTTGTCGCATATAGCGGCGACTTGACACGCAGGATCAATGTCCCATAGCGAAGAGCCATACGCGTCTGTCATGTCGTACCAGGACTGGTCTTGCTGCCTAGGAAGGGTGCAGATGTAGCGCTCTAGGAGTTTGTCGCTGTCGTTTGCAAGGGAAAGCCTGCCGACCCATCTTAGGGGGAGTGTGGAGATGCTTTTGAAATTTCAACTCACCTTGCAAAGGCTTGGAATTGAGTGTCAGTACGGTCGATTTGGGGACGTGTACGCAGCAGACCCATGAGTGCATAGGCGTGATCCCCTTCAAAAAATGTCGTTGTACGCCTGGCGTAGACACATTTCAGAGCCAGGACCGCAAGCTCTATCCTGCTAAGAGTGATTGTTCTCATATAATGATCGACGAGTTGCCTTGAGACTTCGGCATCCTGCGGCCACAGCTTGGATGCAACTTGATTCTTTGGGATATAATGCGGCTTGGTAGAATCGCCCATGCGGTAGTACACCGATATTTTGTCGTCCGGGCTGAGGAGGACCTCGGGAAATGTCCACATGCGCGAGCCCCATTGTAGTAGTTGATCATGATTTGTTGTACTTGCGAACCCGAGACCGGGTTCAGACTTCGACGGGCCCACTGCAATGATCATTTTCTGAGCACCGCGCAATATGTCTGAAATTCGGTAGACCTGCACGAATATCTCAAATAAGTTGCTGAATCCATTTAGAAATGAAAGATACAAGATGCTCACATCATTTTCAAGTTCCTCCTCATCTCTCATACAACTACCGGCGACCCAGAAAGCAGCAACACGTGCTTCTCGGGCTGCAGCCATCCCAATCTCGTGCAAGTATTCCATGTCCTCGTTGACTTCAATATCGAACTGTTCACTTGAGTAAGCCACGAACAAGTATGTCAATGTTCGAGCCAGATTATCAGGCTCCCTTTCCCAGTTAGCTACTTCGATGGGCGTCCAACCGTCACTTGTCAGTAGACAGAGGTTGCGAGGCTTCAGCGTCCTGTATAACGATCTTTGGCGAGTGAATTCACCACTCCCCTGCGAGTTCTCTAGCATGTTGCTCCATATCTTGGCATTCCCCCAGTACCTATGGAGAACCGGCGGGTATTTACCGTCGTTCGACCTACTGGAACAAAGCTTGATCCCTCCAAAGCACTTCACGCCAATTAATTCAATGTGATCGCGGCGACAGGGGTGAATTGACATACCACAGCTATCATAGCTAAAGCGGCAGGGAGTGATCGCATGACCTGGGTGCACCAAGTCCTCCAGCTTTTCGGGTCGTAGGTGTAGTCAAGTGTCCAGATTGCCAAGCGGACGAAGTATGGCGAAGGCTTACGCACATAGGTACGATACCACGTGGCCATTCCCTGAGCCTCGTAAATGTCGTCAGTGCACTGGACGACGAGTAAGTGGAGCTTTCCCTTTCCCAAACTGAGATGTGCATCATGAAGGGGAAGCGTCTCGACTCGGCTGGCGAAATCACGATGACGATATGTGCTACTGTCACTGTACATGCAGCTATTGGTGCGGTAGGCGAAGTAAAAAATTGCCGAAACTCCATGATGTCTCCAAGTTTTGAATGGTATAATATCATCCTTGTCGTAAGTATTTGACAAGTCGCGGAGACCCTGACGCGGCCCAGGAGGATGTTCAGAAACCGACTTTTCGCGTGCTGACAGAACGTCCGGGTGCTGGGATAGTTCGTCCAAGAGTAAAGTTAGCGTCATTTCGTTGTTCTAGTTCAGGAGGCAGTCTTGCTCGTCGAGGCTTTTGTATTCGTACGGCGGCGCCTGGGGCACCTGTTCAGACGAGGGCAAGGAGGATTGACAACCGCTGGTAACCAGCCACCACCATGCCGTGGGGACCCCGCTCCCTGGTGTGGCTGCGTCTTCGGCTGTAGATTTTGAGATGAGATAGTGCCTTCCTTGGCAGGACCAGTCTGCTGCGCTGTGGAGGCAGAGGCGGGTGACAGCAGCGGAGATGTGCCCTCCACTGGGCTTGCTCTAGCCTCCAGCTGGGATGGAATCAGTCCACATCTGGAAACTCTAGTCAAACAGGCGGTAGTGGTAGACAACTCACAGAAATTGGACTCCAACCGCCGCCGTGTCTCGTCTGAACTGGATGTCTTCCGGGCGAGGACTGTAGTCGGCAACTATCCTGCTGCTGAGAAGCGGTTTGTTGTGTGATCGGAGATATCACCGTTGACAAAAGTGCAGGGACGTGTATTTGGACGCAGGTTAAGGTCATGAGGCGAGTGTTCAGCGATGGATATCAGAGTCATAGATTCTTAGTATGTAGTTTGTCATGCGAGTGTTCTCAGTTTCCATAATCTATTTAACAGGCTTTCGGGGTAATATATGTTGTGAGCTCGGCCTGGCGCAAAACTCCTCATCTGTCACAGAAGATGGTTCTCTTCCCCTCGGACCGAATAAGGAACCTATTTTAGGCAGCTGATACTGCATATCTACAAATCGGATAAGAAACGTTCCGATGCAAAGTGTTAAACTTAGACGCTTCTCGTGGGGGCCTTGGGCCAGCGTACTAGACCTTGGGGGTTGACAGGTATGCTCGCGTCGGGGGCGGCTATATGTGGTGCAGTCTCAGATTTGATCTGGCCATACTTACGAGAGGAGATGGCCAGTGAATTTAAGGCAGTCTAAATATTGTATACACTTAGTCGTCTCATGATGGCCTTTCTGGCCCTTCAGCCTCGATGACCGTGATACCGGGCTCCTGTGTTACAACTAGCACCTAGTTATGGAGCTCCCCGCCATCCGTCTGTCAGACATCGGATCTGTCCGGCTTCTGATTTCCATAGAGCTGATCCTGTCTCATCTCATCTGCTTTCTCATCGCTTATAAGCTAAATATCATCGCAGCTTCGGTTTATACTGGCACAGGTCTGCCAGCCCGAATTCATGTTGCCAGGGATGTCTTCCCAGCCAAGCCACCAATCTCTGCGCCAAGGGCCCTGGAACACAGTTGATCTGTGGGAAAGGGGGCCGCAATCGAAATTTCAAAGGAAATTCAACATCCAAACCGCCAGCTTAGTTGATGCCATCGATTCTAGCGCCAACCTACGCATCGTGTGAGTGGCCGTCTCTTTTTCTGACGGCTTCATTTGCATACCGTTTGCTGATTTTCAAGATTTTCGTACAGAATAGGAGCATCCGATATTGAAGATGAGTGGTGTCCCAACTCGCTCGAGAATGTGTACCAACTCTTCAACATACCCCATGTGTTCGCCTTAGAGAGAGTACAGTCGGTCAGCCACAGCTTCGGGTCAAACTCGGCAAACAATGAGTTCTGTTCATGGTTCCACTTCCTTTGCAGGTATATACCGGACCATCATGGGACATCGGTCGACACGATGCGCTACTGGAGAGCGGGCTTCTTCCTGAGAAAGTCAGCGTCACTGGGTGTCACTCTTGTGATGTTCGCACCTCTACCTACTGTGGTAAAAAGATTGGAGTGGTTTATCGAAAGCACGTCTTGGTCCACCGCTTGTGAGACTCCCTACACTCTATTCAACCTAGTGCTGGGTGCTCTGTTCCTAGAAGTAGACGAGACTGTGTGGGCGATGGGTACTCTCTTCAGCAAGCTCGAAAGGGTGAGTTTGTCGTTAAACTTTCTCAATCGGAGTTTTCACATAATAATTACCATGAGTCTATAGGAAATCACAAACCAAGTTGATGAATCATCCAAATGTCGGAAACAGCACTACAAGCCCCCATTTGGCACCCTCCACCGTTACGCGAACGATCTTGCCTACCTCAAAGAGACCATAAAATCCAACCTTCTCGTTACCGAAGCCATTTTGGAACGGACGAGAGAGGCGACTCATGAATATTCAACTCGACTTGAATTAATTTCAACGAATGATGATTACCTCAGGGATGGCTTACTCTATCACCAGTCGCTGTTCCGATCAACTCAGCTGCGCCTCTCCAGCCTCGACAAGCGCATCCAGAACGCAAGTACCCTGGCGTTTAACATCGTAGCACAACAGGATTCGCTGATAATGATGCATGATTCGGCATCTGTAGCCATCTTGACAGTCGTGGCCGCTGTGTTCTTGCCTATTACGTCCATCGCGACCATAATTGGTAGCCAGCTGTTTATTAGCAACCCGGATGGCCAAGGAAATTGGGCGATTGTCACAAGTCCGCTCGTTCGTTACCTGTACATCATTGGTGTTCCAGTAACTGTTGCTGTTTTGGTCATCTCCTATCTGTGGTCTATTCGACGTCGATCAAGATTGTGAATTTCTCAAGATCATCAGAACATTGAATTACAAATACAACAGATCAAACAATGACATCAAAATACTGCTAGTAGCAATTCAAACTTCCAGATTACCAACAACGCTTTGAGTGGTTTCGTTTCTAGTCCCCCATAAATATAAATACAAGTGGTGCCTTCATACAGTAGTAAACGCTGAAGACCCAGCGGGTTTAAAAAAAAACACAATGCTAATAACAGTGTAATGAGACTCTGTCTGGGCACGTCATCTCATCCTAATGCCGCACAGACAAGACCAGGAAGCATTGCATGGCTCTCCGCGGCGCCGTAGAAACTAGTTGATTTACTTCCAATACCATTTATTAATCTCACCTGAAGCAACATTTGAATCTCGGAAGACTTCAAATAGTTGTGCCCGGCACAATTTGCTGATGCACGAATCTAAGGTCGTCCGATTCTCGGTTACAACATTTACCAGATCAACTGAACTGAGGTCTTTATTGCAGCATTTCCGGAATATGGATACATTTGTAAGTAGGTCGCATTCACCACTAGTATGTGCATAACGAGCCCTGGTGGAGTGTTTGGTGTCGCAGTAACAACACACTGGAATCGGGTCAAGGAGCGCAGCCAATCGCGTGTTACGGAAGGGATTAGTCATTTACAAGGTCCATGGTCGCAGTTTGGGAGGACTTCGCCTACTTATTGCAGTCCTTCTGACGCCGAAATACTACAAAAAAGCACAACTACACAGCACAAGCGCAACATGGTAGTAATCAGAGAAAGAATGTGTAATTGAAATAAAATTTCGAGTTCCTGGGTTGAACATGCCCTTTACGCAAACAGACCGAGCCTGAGGTAGAACCGGGTCCCTCAAGTCTTCAAAGCTATCTGTCGTCTGAATGACTTCCGAGCGCTTTGAAATATCCAAGCAATAAAATCGATTTTTCTCGTCTTGCTTCTCTCCACTGAGACTCCAGTCAGATGGAGAGGCATTGGAGAGCTGCACGCTGATTCGTGGTTGCTCAATGTGGAGGATCAATACAAGCTTGATCTGAGCCACGTCGAAGAGAGACCGCAAGGTTTGAGCTCTGTAATTCCAACCTGATCCCCAACCTTCTTCACACTGCTTGCTGTCACCTCCAAAGACACAGCTCGCATTGATTGCCCGACCACTGAGGGGCGCCTGGAACCTGCCCTGCCCGTTGAGCGCCTTCCTCTGCCATTTCCTTTGCTCAGGTGCACCCGTCCTGGTGGCCGTAACGCCCATGCCCAGGTACGTACCTCCACGCAGACACAACTGTCTTCCTCGTTCCTACCTCATCCGCCAACACGGCTCAACAGATAAGGCCATGACCTCACCATTGCCTGTGACACTCCCCATGCATGGTCCGGACTTTGGCCTGGACTCAGAAAATGCAAGCATTCCCGTGGACTCAATGACGTCTTGGCGCTGGACATGCAGTCCCTCCCACGTAACCCGTCGCCCGTGTTGCTGAACAAATGTGGGTGATGTCGATGTTGATATGGAGTGACCTGATCCTTCGAAGCCCATTTCCAACCCACCGAGGGATGGGCAGCTCATGCATCCAAGTTTCTGGTCATGCCAGACATTGCGACTGCCCAAACCACCACCAATGCGTGATGCTTCTGCTCTCAGTACCCGTCCAATCCCAAAAGAAAATGGGTTCGTCCTGCAATGCAGACCCGATGAGCTCGCAGGGGAGGACCTGCCCCGTCCTTCTGATCGCTTATCTGGCTGCTTGCCCGTAGCCTGGTGGGTGCCGACGCGCTCCCTCCCGCACCTGCCTCCTTCCCGCGACCGCAGCACCAGACGCGCAATGATAGCACCGCATGACTGCCCTCCTGCCTCACTCTTTCCTCCCCCGAGCCTCAACAACTGAGCACGCAATCGGCGCGATGGAGCAAATAGCCCGTACCTGCGAAGTACCTGCACGTGAGTTGGTCAGTGGTCAGTGTCCATAAAACCCCAGCCTCCCGCCCCCCAGACTTTCGAAACTTTTCTCTCCTTTCTTGTTCATCACAGCTGGCCATTCTCGACACGCTCCGTGTCCGGAAAAGCGAATCTGTCGGGTGCTCAAGACCTGATGGGCCAGGAGCCTTTCCCCGGTGGCCTGGGCCGCTGGCCTTAAAGGTAAGGGCGGCTTCGCACAATTTTTTTTTCATGATCGTTCTCAGAACGAATGGGTGCCCATTGCACATCCGGGCGCCCGATTTCATTGTTGCCGTCCTTCACCACCAGCTGCCATCATCGCCACCATCGACCATCGACCATCGACCATCGACCATCGACCATCGACCATCGACCATCGACCATCGACCATCGACCATCGACCATCGACCATCGACCATCGACCATCGACCATCGACCATCGCCATGATCACCACCACCACCGCCACCATCATCATCTCTTTGCACTTCCCATTCTGCCCCCCATCTTTCATTGCCATCGCTGGCTTGCCGGCGAGGTGAAGAAGGATTCCCCTTGACTTCGTCTGTCGTCTGTCCCCTCATGTCCAGGCTCCTCGAAACCTTTACTGTTTTCTTCTTCATCTCCTGCTTCGCCTGGTGCTGGCGCGTTCCGCGTCACCACCGCAAGCGAATCTGTCGGGTGCTCACGAAGACCTCACAATCTGCTCTCGGTAAGTCAACTCCTCTCTCCGTCCTTCTCCCATGGCTCGTCGAGTTCTGGGGTCCTGGTGCTCGACATATGTCGTGTTTGGCGCGGCGAATTTGTCGGGTGATCAACAGGGCATCACATTCTGCCACTCGATCTGTCAACTTTTCTCTCCTTTCTTGTTCATGTTCTTGGACCACAGCTGGTCAATTCTCGGCACGTTCCGTGTCTGGAAAGCGAACTTGTCGGGTGATAAACAAGACATTAACTACTGCCACTGGATCTGTCAACTTTTCTCTCTTCTCTTCATCTCGTTAGGCTCAAGCTGATTCTCGACGCGCCCCGTGTCCGTAAAAGCGAACGTGTCGGTCCTCAGGGCCGATGGGCCAGAAGCCTTTTCACGGCCTGGGCCGCTGGCCAAAAGGTAAGGGCGGCTTCGCACAAATTTTTGTTCATGATCGTTCTGACGCTGATGATTCCAGTGGCAGGCCTGTTGGTGGGTTGTCCATGGCTTTGCGGGAAAGTGAGAAAGAAAGGGAGGAAATAATGGGACAAGTTCGAGCAGATACGGCCGGGTTTCACTGGTGGGCTGGGGAAGATAGAATTTAAATAATGTGGGCTTGGGAGATGGCACCATCGTCAAGTGTGAGACGGCGCGTGTTGGGTGTGAGAGTGGTGGCGAGCTTGTGCCCGCTACCAGTTGCTAGAGTTGAGTGGTAACTGCTAGATCTCTTGTAGTGTCAATGAGTCACTCCAGGAAAAGTAGCAAGCGACGCAAGGCACTTGGATCTTGACATTGTGGTGCTGCTGTCTTGCGCGTGTGACACCGCCAGAGAATGTCACGATGGAGCACAGCGAGGTCTGAGTTGGAGAGGCACTCTGGAACATTCACTCTTTCTCTCCTTTGTGCCAGAAGGGTTGGTTGCCTGTTAGGCAACAGTACGTATGGCTCTATAATTAGAGCTATTCCTCTCTCTGAGAGGAATTAGGAGTTTAGACAAGCAAGACAATCTATGAAGGATTACTCCTAACTGTCTGTGTCCACGAAGGCTGCCGTTTGACGCGAGACAGACTGGGAGCCAGACCGAGACGATAAGCGACTGCGTGCTACATGACAGTACAATGCGGTCCAGGAAAAGGGACGATGGCCCGATAGATACTTGCAAGTCACATACTGTCGACACTGTCCCGTGTGGTGGTGGGATGTTGTTACAGCACGGCCCGGTGGGGGCTATTCCGGGTCGGCAGGGTTGCCGATCGACGCCATGTCTTACCCAGCCTAGTCTCACCCCAGTCGACGGATTAGGCACACTTAGACCGCAAGTAATCCTCCAAGCTGCAGATCGTCTGTTGTACACGCTAGAATCCCGCACTCTCGCGTGACGCTCGAGTGCAGCCTGATCGATAGAAACTGACATTGAAAGAGCCCCCGTGTAGCTTCGCCCTCGCGCTTCCCCCGGAGACCAAACATCATGACAAGAAAGCCTCCCCCGACCTCCCCTGCGCCCAACCCCTCCTCGATCTTCATGCCGCCGACCACCTCCCCCTCGCCGCCGAGTAGCAGCAGCACAGGCCCAGAGCGGCGGCCGGCTGGAACAGCGACAGCCGATCCCACGCCTCTGCCTAGGCGGCCGCTGTCAGAGGACGAAGAGCAGCAGCAGCAGCAGCAGCAGCAGGGTGGGCAAGAGGACAGCTCGGATCGCAGCGATGACGACACCTTCCCCCTCCCCAAGCTCCGCCTGCACGTCCAGGACGCGATGCACCCGGGCGCGGCGCGCTTCCTCGCCGCCGTGGATGCCCCCGCGCTCCTGTCGCGGAGCGTGCAGACCGTCCTGAGGCTGCTGTATGTCTCGCCGCAGAAACATAGGGCGCACGATGACGATGCTGGAGACGAGGCAGGGGGAGAAAGTCGCCGCCCGTCAAGACCGCGCTACACCCCTCCGCCGACGCGGTCCGTGACACTGTTTCTTGAAGACATGGACGGCGTGGCGTATACCAAGGGGATGGACCTGGACGACGACCACAAGGAAATCCACCTGAGCATGGGGTATGTCGAGGGGATACGCAGGGCACCAACACCTGCCCCAACAGCCGCCACCACTGGCGGCAAGGGTGACATCGCCGGCGCCTACGAGATCGAGGGCGTCCTGGTCCACGAGCTCGTCCACTGCTTCCAGTACAACGGCAGGGGGAGGTGCCCGGGCGGCCTGGTCGAGGGCATCGCGGACTGGGTGAGGCTCAATGCGAGGCTGGGGGCGCCGCACTGGAGGCGAGACACCGTGCCGGAGCGGTGGGATCAGGGTTATGAGAGGACTGCGTATTTCCTTGATTGGCTTGAGGGGCGGTTTGGGAGGGGGACTGTCAGGAGGATGAATGAGGCTTTGAGGGTGAGTACTTTCTTTCCTTTCTCTTTACCCTGGATTTTGCTCGTAGTGATATTGGATCCCCTTTTCGGGGACGGTAACTCACTAAAGAACGAAACAGGTGCGCGAGTACAAGCAGTCCGAGTTCTGGACGAGCTTGTTCGGACACGAAGTCGACGTCCTGTGGAAGGAGTACCTCAAGACGCTGAAGAAGGACGGCCGTGACTAGATGCCGTTGCGGCCTTACTCCGTCACCAGAGCAAGCGCGTGCGTGTAAGTTGATTGACCCCGGATTGATGAGAGCAGTAGGAGCCTATAGACCTAGGGTCACCCTGGAGAATGATGGACCATAGATATGATGGTAAGGGATGCCAAAGGCGATCGTTTTGGAGCACTCGGCTTAGTAGAATGGTGGCAACGTAGACAATGTATAGGAGTCGACCTCACGAGCAACCCCCCATCCATAATGACCGGTATTTGGTCCTGATAAAATTAATTCAAAGTCTCACCTTTGAAAGGTTTCGAATTGCGGTAGAAGATGATTTAAAACATTTTTATTCCTCGGTGTACCCCTGAGAAGTGGTGTCTACGCATATAGGAGACTCTTAACCCAAAAGACGTACGTGCATTTTCCCCTGACGCCGAGCCGAACAGTATTCCTTCCATAGTAACCCATGAAACCAACCGACAAAACTCCATGACCTGGCGGGAGACCTCCAATAATAAAATGATTCCAATCAAGACAAAAACTACGGCAAGTTCCTCTCGCCGTTACGAGCGAGCCGCTGCCCTGTGGCCGTCCTCGCTCTCGCTAACAACGCTGCCGACCTCGGTCCAGCTGTGAGCCGGGGTGGGGATGCCGTCCTCGTCCTCGCTCAGCACGTCGTAGTACTTGGAGGAGGAGCCGTTCTGGGACGCGAGCTCGTTGGCGACGTCGAAGCCGGACCCGGCGACCGACGCCGAGTCGGTGGGCGTCAGCTGGCCCTCGCTGACCAGCTCGCCGTCGGACATGTCGCTGAGGGGCGCGGCGGGCGTGACGGGCAGGGGCGAGTAAAAGTCGCGGCTCGACTCCTGGTTCTGCATCTGCGCCTGCTGCTGCTGCTCGGCCCACGCCTGGATCGAGGCGTAGGCGTCGTGCTCGTCCTGCCCCCGATCGGACTGGCCGGCCGTCATGTACTCGTCCTGGCCGAGCTCGGCTTCCGAGGCGGAGTCGCGCGGGGTGGAGGCGGTGGAGGCGGGTTGTGAGGCGTCGAAGAGCAGCTCCTCTACGGCGCGTGGTGGCTCGGCGGGGATCAGTTCTGGCACGGACTCGGCGGTGGCGGGAGACAGCGTTCGCGACAAGAGGCTGTCAACGGGCCTGGGAGAGGCGGTGTAGATGTCGTCGGTGGACATGACCTCGTCCTTCTCGGGGGCGATCTCGCTGTCATCCATCTCGTTGTAGTCGATCCCGTGCTCGTCGGCAAAGGGGTTGGCGTAGATGGAAGAGTTCAGGCCCCGGACGCCCTCGGACGCCCCCCGCCTCCTCACAAGACCGTCGTCGTTGTTCCGCACATCGGCGCCCGTGTTGAAGACATAGGTGCCCTTCTCGTTGCTAGACTCATCCTTCTGCAGGAAGTCGTCAAACGTGGTGCCCGAGCGCTCCAGCCTGCCGCTCTCCTTGAGCTTCTCGTTCTCGGCGGTCTGCTTCTCCAGCTCCTGGCTCAGCTTCACGGCGTTCCAGTAGAGCAGCTCCTCGCGCTGGCGCTTGCGGGTGTCGTCGTCGGCGTCGACCTCGCCGGACTGGAGGAAACCCTCGGCGTCCTCGGGGCGGTTGAACAGGGGCTCGCGGTTGGCGCCCTCGCCCTCGGGGCCTATGCCGTCGCCGAGGGAGTGCAGCGCAAGGGCGATGCGGCGGCGCAGGTCTGTGGCCATGCGCTGGAGCTCGGGCGACTCGTAGATGGCGATGGCGGCGGCCACGGCCACGCTGACGGCGATCACGCCAGCTGAGATGGCGGCTTGGTTAATAGGAGGCATTTTTGCAGGTTTCGAAAAAGAACGGTGTGAGAGGGTGAGAGGGTCGCGGGCAGAATGGATGGTTTGGGGCAAAGGTGGGGTCTTCCGGTGTAAGTGCGCCCAAGCTCAGGCAAACCGGGCGGTGAATAGAGTTTAGGGAACCAAAGTGGCCAAGCCAGAAGTCCAAGTGTATACACGAGAGACCAAATAAGACGGTGCAGCGATGTAGGTAGACTTGAAGTTGTCTCGAGGAGGAGGAATACTCGAGAGTAACTTGAGACTGGTGGTACCTCCAAGGTGAATGAGGGGCGAAAACGGGGAATGGCTTGCTTGCGTGGACCACGGCACGTCTGAGTTGCCACCCACTCTTTGGAGAAGGCGGCCGACGCAGCCCCCAGCATTCGGCCCAGGCACCCAGGCCTCCCAAGGCCCAGTTTGGCGACCCAGGCAGGGCGTCTGATTCGCACCACATCTCCTTGCTCTTCCCACTTGGAGCCCCACGAGGGATCATCCGTCACCTGCCACTGCCCGTGTCGCCGCGCCATTGAACGGACGGTCACTGGGGCGTCATGGAACGTGCGGGTTTCGCGCCTGCGAGTGCGGCTTCGACCGCATGCGAGATTACGATGCACAACCGGGAGAGACAGCAGTAGCAGGTGGCTTGATGAATGAATGGATGGATGGATAGATGCGCAGGCAATAAGGGTCTCTCTCTCCCGAGGAGTGACAGGAAACGGTGCACAAAGAAGCAACATGTTGCAGCTCGTACGTACCTTTGGCCGCTAACGGGACAGGCATTTTGATTCGACTTCTGACCTCGAGAGGATTCGAATAAATGTTGGTGGTTCGCCTGTGTCGAGTCGTTGTTCTCGTATTGCCGAGGTCTTCCTGATCTGATCGGACCGGAACCTGATCTGATCGACGTGACCTTGGCTGCCCGCCCGAAAGATCAAATGAGAAAAGAGCGAAAAGGAAGTGAGTCCGACTAGGAAACGAGAGAGAGAGAGATTAAACCCAGCAGAGGAAGCCAGGGAGAGGGTGTGAAGGAGCGAGGACGGAAGAGCAGGAATCAGGCTGAAGACTGGGGGTGTCGACGACGCGGCCTCTTCGGTGAATCAATGACATGCGACCACTTTATGCAAGATAGAGAGGGAGAGAGCACACCAGACACACAACTCTCTCTATCTCAAGCTGCCAGGGCTGTGTGCTGTGCCCCTCGCTTCACACCGGAGCCCACACTACACAGCGCTTGCAAGCTGCCAACCCAGCCCGTCCACAGCCCGCCCGCGTGCTTGGACGCTCGGATGGCGGGTACTTGGTAAGCCATGCAAACCTTGTCTTGCCCAAGGTATCTTGTCTTCAGTCAAGCCTCCCCAGATAGAGTGCAGTATGATGCCCTCGTGACGTGCTGCCTCCACACTGCACCTTGCTGAGTATCTAACCGAGCCGACTGTAGGGCCAAGTTAGATGCTCATCAGTGCCCGGTGTGTATTCAATCAACATCGTGAATCTGAGCATATATGATGGATAACAGCGCTGTAAATCAGCAGGATGCCTGATTTCGTAGAGGGCCAGCACCTTAGGGAGACCGCCATGGCCGGTGAGCTCTCCATCTCACCCCTACAGAGGCGGGGTAATGCCCGAATAATGCAGGCGGCTGTGCATACATCTATGCCCCGAAGTACGCGTACGTACCTACCGCACGGGCGAGTCTGTGCACGGGAAGTTGACTAACCAGACGGACTGCCTGTCAAGCCTACAGTAGGGCCATTCTAGAAACCCATGACCTCTCAGCCTCTAATAAAGCTGTTAATGGCCGGCCTGTCATTTTGCCTCCCAGCCTACAGCAAGATCGCTAAATGCGTGTAAGTTGGCGTACGTCTGGCATGCCGAGGACTTTCTCTTTTTTTTAAGCAAATGATTGTTCGTCGAGGCTGTGATGGCGCGATGGTCTTCACAAGTACCACTTCTCTGAAGTCTCACAAATACACAGTGACTTTAGCTCCCGAATGCATGCCCGAGGTGATGGCCGGCCCTATGTTCCTCTCGGTCGCCGGGGCCGGGGAAGTGTGGAGACCGGGGGTGGGTTGGCCGGAGTAGCCCCGGATAATGCTGTTAGAGCTCTGGAACGAGTGTCACCGTCAGGGTCCAACCGGCACTGGTACTGTCCGGATGAAACTGTAACGCTCGGATAAGTTGCTGAACAGTGGCACACATTTTGCGAAGGGTTTAATCCACTTGGTTCTTGGAACGCCCAGGGCTCGAGATATTTCAAGTGACTTATAGAAACTGGTGTATGCTGCAAGGAACCCGGCTTATTGCAGCTGAAATCTGGGCGGGGTCTTCAATGAGATGCAGCTAGGAACAACATTTGATAGTACCAAAAGTACAGAATAGAATAGATGCAGACAAGCAGTGAGTCCTAAGTCCTTCTGATATCTGTCCTCGGGCTCCCTTCTCCTTCCTGTTCATCATACTTGGTAAGGTTTACTCTATTCACTAGAAAAAAGCCGAGTTTGCTCAGGTGGGATATTCTAGATGTTTCGATGTGATTCCGGGCAGACCGGCCACATATAATCTACGGAGTAAGCCCGCAGAAACAGGTGCAGCACAACAGCCGGGCAGGCGGATTCGACAATAGCCCGGTCAGAACAACACATGTAAATTCAGCCAGACTCAGAAAGACCAATCAAAACCAGGAATTCTGTGTTGTAATAGTTAATACACACCTTGGTCACTCCAGTCATTAATTCATCCATTCTGTCTGTCTGCCTGCCAGTCACTCACTCATCCTTCTTCACCTAATTCAGTTGGGAGGCCTTCCCGGAGTGAAGAACGTCACCCTGGCACCATCCCACTGAGCACACCTGGGCACTACTGACGCAGGCAATCAGGAGCCCCACCACTGCTGCAGTGCCGCCCTTAACCCGGTCCCTGTCGGCCATCATCCCTGTCGGCACGTTAACACCCACACGTTAAAGCCTATGCCCTCTTGGCCTAGGTATCTTCAGCTTCCTTCTGGAATCGGACACGGTGAGTTCCATGTCGGCAGAGTCGTCATCTAATCAATCACCTGTGAAGTCGATCACCTGCACCTAGACCTGCTCTTACGTCTTGTTAACTTTACCCCAAGATCACCTTATCCATTCTTGCCCAACCTGTCCCTTCAACAATCAAACCCGACATCCACAGCCTTCTAATGCTCAGTTGCGCTCTGCAGGCCCGTTTGCTGTCTGCACCAACCGCGAGCTCCGCCCCTCCTCTCCACCTCTGCCGACCCAACGTCAGCGCCACGAAGTGACACAACTTGTCGCCCCTCTTGGGCGGACCTCTTGCCGCCCTCACCAGTCATCTTCCCACGACAATCAGTTTTCTGTACGACAGATCCCGTCGCAACCATCAAAGTGGCATCCAACGGGCTAAGAGCTGGCTTCCTCCTTGTGGGCCTTGGACTGACCGCCTTGGCTGCCCAGCGACAATCGCAGCACCGCCAGCGACAGCTGCAGGGCACAAGACCCGCAATGGATCTTCCCGGCCCCGGCGGTCCTCGCCGTCGCCATCTTGATTTATCCGGTGGTCGCGAGGTCGTCTTTTGTCACAACTGCAGCAACGAGTGGTACAACGACGAGCATGGCCTGCAGTGTCCTCGCTGCGAGAGCGAGATATGCGAAATAGTAAGAACACCTCTCTACCAAGCCACCATCTTGCCTCACCCTACCACCGTTTTCCCTCGCAAAAGCTCATGGCATGCTAATTTTTCTCCCAGATATCTCCGGACAATGACCCTCGCGATATCACACCCGAGTCTCCCGACAGTGACATCCTCCGCGGTGGCCATTTCGGCCCCCACGATTTTGGTCATGGCCACGGATACGGACACGACCATGATCGCTACTCAGACCCAGGCGAAGATGACATAGAGGATTACATGAACCCCCGCAGCAACATACGCAGTGGGCCTGGGGGCTTCATGTGGTCGCAGAGGACATGGCGCAGCCCCGACAGACAGCAAGATACGCCTGGCGGGAACCCCGGCCAGCCTCGCCCCGTCGAACCCAGCAGCGAGCAAGAGATTTTTCAGCGCTTCCAAGAGACCATCGACATGCTGACTGGCATTCCTCCCTTCGGCCCACCTAGACGTGCCCCTCCTCCGGGCGGCGGTTCCCCCGGAGGTGGAGGTGGACCTGGTATGCGCACCACAACATACCGCAGTCCATCGGGCCACACCAGTTTTACCATAACCACTGGAGCCATGCCTCTCCGAGGTGCCGACCATGATGATGGTTTTGATATGTACGTTCGCTCCTTCCTGATGAGCATTTGGCCGTCATCTCAGAGATCACTTTTGTCATTTTACGTCCCAATACTAACAATCTTGGCAGAACATTCAGCAACTTCATGGGCGGTGGAGGGGTTCACCCCCCAAGAGCTCAGAACCCAGGTCTTGCTGGCGGTCTTGGTGACATCTTTTCCCTACTTCTCGGCCCAGGCGCTATGAACGCTGCCCACGGTGACGCAGTATACACCCAGGAGGGCCTTGATCGGATCATCACGCAGCTAATGGAAGCGAACCCTCAGTCCAACGCCGCCCCACCAGCATCCGAGTCAGCCATCGAGAAGCTGGAGAAGAAGAGTCTGGACAGGCAGATGATGGGTGACAGCCCAAAGGTGGAGTGCACCATCTGCATAGACGAGATGCACCTAGGAGACGAGGTGACAGTTCTTCCATGCAAGCACTGGTTTCACGGCGAATGTGTGGTTTTGTGGCTGAAGGAGCACAATACGTGCCCAGTATGTCGGACGCCCATCGAGAAGCGGGGTGAACCTGGTGGCAACAGCGGAAACGGAGACAACGGCACTGGTGATGGATCTGGCAGCCAGCAGCAGCGTCGCACTTCAGGCGCTCGCCTTGGCTCCTTCGGCGCGCTTTTTGGCGGGGAGCCATTTTCACCGCAGGGTGGATCAGGCTCTTCTGCGCCTTCTGGCTCGCAACAACACAATACACGAGGTGCCCGGACTCCTGAGGACAGGGAGCGGCGGCTCAACTCGATTAGAAACCTGGCAGGCGCATCCAGCTACGGAAGGTCGGCATCTGACTCCTCTCGGCACGGCGGACAGCGAAGAGATTCCTGGTCGCCCACCAGCCCGGGCCCTACGAGCGTGACATCGGCTAGAAATCGATCACCCTCAGGGCCCCGTGCACGACTCGGCCGAGCCAACTCTTCAGGTCTTGGAGAACGCGACTCGCAGCCCTCCAACCGCGGTAACAGCAACCCCAGCGGAAACGCCGGGGGCTCCTCCAATCCTCTGAGTTGGATCAGAGACCGCATCACTGGCAGCGGTGGCAGTGCCAACGGGAACAACAATGGACGTCGTCGTTCTTAGCAGGGACGTCCGGACTCCATGACGTTGCCCATACGGCCACGGTACGGCTACCAGGCTGGATCACAATTGCATGTGCCGCCTTCAGCAATGAGTGGGGTACCTTTCGTCACAGTTTCAGCAGCAGGCCCACTAAGCGCGAGAGCTGGTTCTTTCCGGGCGCTCGACCCAGACTCACCTTATGCACCTCGAATCATCCACACACGCTCGGGCACCTTCATCATCAGGCCGTCAGATCTAGCTGTGGCGGACCGACCACGCTCCGGAAGTGCTCCTCAGCAGTCCCCCAGTAGTGGCAGCCCAAGTCCCCGTTTCCGAAGACACTAGGGGCGAACTCGGCGCTCCCGCTTAGGCAGAGATGAGTATGAGCTGAACTAGGCGAAGTTTCCAGGTTTAGCAAGGCGAGGCTTCCTGATTCTCCTTGCAAAAGTCATCTGTTCCTGGCAGCGAGCAGAAGCAATACAAAACTTGACATCAATTTCAAGTCCTCTGCCCTTGTTCATCTGAACAGGCACACAAAATCACACTCAAATGGACATGAGGTCGAATTCATAGAAGCGAAGCGAGCTCTGTGTTATTTTTTACTACTGGACGGGAGGGGGGAAAGATAAATTGTTGTTGGAATGACCAGGGGGCGGCGGACTCATGGTTTGGGTGGCAAGCTGCGTTGGCCTGTAGCACTCTAGATCGCAGTTCCACACCCCACGGCATCCTGATAGAGAAGGGGAGCCTTTCACCGGCAGGTGGCATTGCGTGTATATTTTGAAGGGTGTTGCTGCAGAACTAGCACATGCGGTCGGTTTTCTCTTTCCCGGCAATTTGAGCAAGTCGAGGTCGGGGGGGGGGGGGAATGCAAGCGATACAAACGAGATCAGCTTGGAATGGCGAGCAATGGGACAGATACACTCGATGGGAAAGGGGAGATATGACGCATAACTCCCTTTTGATCGGAATAGACGAGCCCGACATTGGGTTCTTTTCTTAAGACGGCGAGGGAGGGCGGAGCACCATCTCATTCCAAGCCCTAGGGCTGTGATATGAGTTGGCGAGAGGGGCCAGTATTGGCGTATGACCTCCCTGCTTGCGCGTCCTTTGTGGCTGGCTGGCTTTCCTCTGGTACCTAAGTTAGCATGATAGATACCCAGGGGGGCCTTGAATGAGTATTTTCATCACTACCTGACCGCACAACTTGGCAGACGTAGTCAACTCTCTCCACTTTCAGTTCGCGACATTCCTCTGCGAGACTGCTGACAGTCGACTTGACGGACTACCGCGCGGCGCGGCGAGCTGTGTATTTCGAGTGGCATTGTGGTCGACAAGGAACAACCTTTAGCGATTAAGTTTTTATTTTACAGTGTGCTAATGGTAGATAGGTAGGTACATCGTAAATATCAACCTTGGAACATATCGAGCAAGCGACTAAGTCGGTAATGGACCTGCCATGACCACCACCGCTCACCACGGAAGTGCCTCTCGCGGCCCCTTGAGCAATATGGACAATTTGTTTCCCCGCTTGCAGCCCAACCCCGACTCAGAGGACGGTTGACGTGCCCTGAGGCCGGCGAGGAGGAAGGGGGTACACATTACATATGTAGCTATGCCAGATTAGATACGATGTCGGATGGCAATACGGCGATCTTGGTTCTTCCTGGTCCCTATCAAAGGAACTCGCTCAGGACCTGCGCTCTCGTCCGGGCGACCTCGGAGCCGTCCTCGCCTTCTCCCATGCGCGTCATGATGTGCACCAGGCGAGCTAATAGAAGACGAGGTTAGTATCTTGAGAAAACAAGGTGAGATGTATCTCGACGTCAGGATACGTACCAATATCACCACGGCCCCGCACGAATAGCTGGTCCTTGTTGACAACATCCTCGCCGCCAGGCTCCCCGGCCGTCTCGCGGAGGACGCTCCCGATACAAAGGGCCTCAAGAAAGGCGCGGTGGTTGAAAACCCACCAGGTACGAGCCTCCGCCTCGAACAAGGTATGCAGCATAAAAAACGCATTGATGGCATCATGCGCGGCCTCGAGCGTAGCCCGGACGTTGACGGGGACATCGGGCGACTCGGACGCGTGCACGAGCATGGCGTTGTGGAAGTAGTTGCTCGTGAGCCACAGCGTCTGCCTCGCGGCGCGGCCGTTGGTCTGCGCCAGGGCGGTGAGGCTCTCGGCGTCCCACGAGCGGAAGATGTCCGGGAACGAGCGGTAGACGGCGCGGAAGTCGGCGACCAGCTTGGTCTTGTGGCGGGGCGTCGCGCAGATGGGCATGTCCAGGCACCGCGGGGAGCAGATGCTCTCCTGGACCAGGTTGGCGAGGGTCCAGGAGCCGCGGATGTAGGCGAGGTCCGTCGAGATCGAGGCCGCGTTGACGGCGGTGTAGCCGCTGGGGGGCACCTCGTCGACCATGTCGTCGACGTGGACGTCGGTGTGGGTCGCGTTGGGCGGGAGGGACAGCAGCACCGTCAGGAAGGTGTCCTGGTGCAGCACGGCCTGCCACACCTTGCGGCGCTCCTGCTTCTGGGCCTGGCTGGCGCCCGGGGTGACGATGTTGGGGTCGCGGTGGAGGCCCATGGCGTAGGCCTGCCGCATCAGGATCCCCGCGAAGGCCCAGCCGTCCGAGGCGTGGTTGTCGTTGATCAGGAAGTACACCAGCAGCACCATGGTCTGGATGGACCGGATCGACGCCGTGCTGAGGTACGAGCTCATGCGCAGCGCCTGGTTGCTCGCCGAGGCGTGCATCTCGGCCGCGTCGGCGCGGTCCGCCGTCGTCGTGAGGCCGCTCTGCAGGAACTGCGTCCCCAGCGCCAGCATCACCATGATCAGCGCCACGAAGGCCGCGTCAGACTGGTATTTCTTCTCCTCGGGCAGCGACCAGAAGTGCTCGTAGTCCTCGAGGAACGACCGCTGGTCCAGCATCGGGTACACCGGGTCCACGCACTCGAAGTACCGGCTGATGAGCATGTCGCATTGCAGCTTGCTTGGCATCATGGCGACCACCTCGTTGAGCCGGCCCTCGCAGCTCCAGACGTTGACGAAGGGGTGTGCTGAGCCTACGCCGAAGACATTTGACCCTGTCCCGAGGGAATATGGCACAGTCGACAGCAGGCCGGTGGACAGGGCGACGGCAGCTTTGGACAGGTAGTTGTTGGTGGACAGTACGCCACGGTCGGCAATGTTTGGGATAGGTGACCTGGGATCTCCTGCTCCGGCTGACTTCTTCTTGGGGGGCTTGGTCATCCGTCGGCCGCTGGACAGCGAGCGTGAGGTCTCCTCGAGGAGGTTGGCGACATGGGCATATTTGCACTCGGTTTGACGTTTTATGCAGGCCAGACAGTGAGGTCTGCCACGGTCACACTGAGAGGGTGTCAGTGACAAGACTTGTGGGGACGGAAGAAGGAAAAGTGTATCGGGTGATGAAAATGAAGATGAGGTGAACTGCGGTAGCGAGACCGTGAAGATCCTATTCGCCAAGTTTCTCAAACTGGGCTGAACAACAAATCGCCCAGCATGCCTGCTCCGTGCTCGGACCACACCGCATAAAGCTCTCTTTTGAGAGAGCCAAACAGTTATTATAAGTGGAGGGGAAAGTCAAGATGTGTCGCAGAGTGACTCTATGTACATTTCGACCGGTCCAGGCAGGTATCAAGAGGTCTCGCTAGGGAACGCTCATCATGGGTGGTAGAATTGAACTCGAACAGAACCGGAGAATAAGCTCACCTTGGTCTTCCGCTCAACACATTCGAAACAGGACAGAGTCGGCTTATTCCGCTTCTGCTTCTTCCTCGAGGGCTCACCGACCGCATCCTCGGGCTTCAGCTCATCGTTACAGACGTCGGGGTAGGCAGTGGAGCTTCGTCTTGTGACCTCGCTGGAACGGTCGGCAGCCTGGTCCGAGTCGTCGCGGGGGCCTGACTCCCTCTTTACACCCGGGCTGCCGAGCTCTCGCTTGGGGGAGCCATTACTCGGGGCAGGGTAGGAGGAGGTGGATTCCCTGCCCCCTCCGCCGCCCGTGGGCGACGCGTAGATAGTGCCCGGGCTGGGGGACTGAGTCACTGGCGGACGGTCTGGTCCGCCTATGGGCACCCTGGTGTATTGTATGGGCTTGGAGTGGGAGGGGTAGTGATGTGTGTGAGGATGAGCTTGAGCTTGAGCGTGAGCGGGTGGGCGGTCCATGGCTCCTTATGGCCGGGGGATATTCCCGATGGGACGGTGACACTGGACTCGAGAGTGAGAGTCACAGCGGCAGTGACGCTGACCGACTGGTCTTGTCACTCGTTGGTGGAGCGATACTGACACTGACAGTGAGGCCGGCACCAGTCGCTCTGGCGGAGGCTTGCCGGCTGGACGGGCTGGCCTATCCACTCATGCAAACTCAATTCCGCCGATCATGAATCAGTCTCGCTATTGACGTAGCACGAGCCCTCCAAGAGCCAAGGAGAGGGCCGTTCCGAGTCCGCGGTCTCGGATCCTCGCGTGGGTTTGTTAGACGGAGGTTTCTTTTTTGGCGGGTGGCAGGCCGGGAATAAGACGAAGGGGGCCGGTGGACGACGACTCGGGTCGGTGGCTGTTTTCTCGGGTGGCCGTGAGCTTATTCCCACTCTGCGGCCGGGCACGAGTACTGCCAATCAATGCATGCGACCGGAACAGGACCGGTCTTGGCTGGATATAACGTATTCAGTCCGCCGTCAGTCCGAACACAACAACAACGAGACCAGAGAGGGGGTTGGGACGACACGAGACGGGATGGGACAAGGCAGAGCAGACAGAACGATAAGCAAACGGCGGCTGGAGAAAAAGACGACCTGTGACTGCAAGTGGCTGATGAGGGAGTCTGTGTGTGGCCCGGCCACAAGGAGGAGGGGCGGGATTAAAGGGGAAATCGATCGGGAATAGGAAAATGACTCGAGCACCACGCACCAGTTCGTGAGGGGAAGCCGGGGGCCTGGGCCCGATGGCACTGTCTGTTCTGCTGCTCAGCTCATCGCCGTGCTTTGTGGGTTCCCAGAAAACCAGGATATCCGCGGGAGCCCCCTCCGCGCCCCAGAACCCGTCAGGTCTAGCCGTCTGCGGTAACAGGCTTGTCCCGAACAAGGTTTCCGGCTATCAGATGAATGGAGTCGCTCCTCCACTGAAACCACACAAACTGACTGAAACCTCACACCAACTGCAGCAACGAGGTAGCTAACAGGTCTGTAGCACCACACAGTATATATAAATCTGTCGAGAATGGATCTCAATGTGACATTGATCTCCGATGTTAACAAAATGTGCAGATAGATATGTATCCACATATATTTATGTGAGACTGTACGAATGGATTTGCATCCATGACTGTGCGCGTATGTGTCTGTGTAGGTACACTTACAGATAATTGTCAAAACATGCTCATCTGTCACGCATCTAAAACCACCTTCTCCAACCTGTTTTATTTCCTGGCTTTTACAGACTACGTTATAAGCGCTGCAACAGTCCAGGGTCCGGCGGCGGCGGCAACGCTTGCTGCACGATGGCTGGCCAGAGATCATCTTACAGCAAGAAACAAGCGAGACTAGGTGCATACACGCAAGTCCCCCGGCTTGCGTGTTCGCACCCCGAACCTGGTCCAGATGTCACCTTGCAGAGCCCGTCTCGGATCGTCCTACCCAAAAAGAGGGCAGCCGTCCCTTCTCGCCTCACAACCGGGCTTTGTCACAATTACCTAACTACCAGCCCCATCCATGTTGCAAGACCAGGGCCCACATAGGAGCAAACACAATATACGATGACTGCCTACCTCTCGGAGACGACGAAACTCCTCGACTCGATTCAACCAGAGTCTTTCCAGTCAAAAGGAGACCGACATGAGGCTAAAGAAGCTGCTCGGAGGCTTCTCGCACGCCTCGAGACGCCGTTTGAGCGGGGTTGGGCTCTCACCATGGAAGTCCCGGTGCTTGCGCCGGGCCTGATAGTCTTTCACGACCTCGGCATCTGGTCCAAGTGGGATACTCTGAGCAAGAGCCAGGGCCCGATCCCGCAATCTCTCGACCAGATTGTCAAGATGTGCAGTACTCCTGCTGAGCCCAATCTGCTCCGTGAGTCCCACCAGGGGTTTTCTTCTATCCTAGGGTGAAAGTAAGCTCAAGTTGTCGGTCCAGGGCGTTTCCTGAGGCACTTCGCCGCGCTCCACGTGCTTGAGGAAACTGCAGTCGATGAGTGGAAGCCGACTCCATTCAGCCTCGCCTTGGGCGACGAGTCGACATACACCAATCAGTTGGTGCGATGCGGCGTCACCCACTGCTTCCCTTGCGGCGTCAACCTCCCTTCCTTCCTAGCCAAGAGTCAGTACAGAGAGCCGCTAGACACCAAGAAGTATGACAACAACGCCGAGACGTTCGGCTCTGTCTTCTTCGACTATCTCCAGGAGAACCCCACCGCGGGCTACAACTTCACCGGCACCATGGCCGCCGTTGGGAATCACAAGATGGATTGGACAGAGGTCTACAACACAGCGGATATTGTCGAGGGCGCCGACCTCACCGGAGCCGCACCCCTATTCGTCGACGTCGGCGGAAATCGCGGGCTTGACACGGCCCGCCTGCTCTCCAAGCATCCCGACCTCCCCGAGGACGCAGGGCTGGTCGTGCAAGACCTGCCGGAGGTCACCAAGACGCACAGCGCCAACGAGCAGCTCGACCGCCGCATCACCAGGATGGCGCACGACTTCTTCAACCCCCAGCCCCTGGAGGGCGCGCGAGCCTACTTCTTTCACGCCGTACCGCACGACTGGCCCGACGACGAGTGCAAGAAAATCTTCGAGAACATCAAGGGGGCCATGAGGAAGGGCTACTCGAAGCTTCTCATCTACGAGATCGTCCTGCCTGCCAGGGGCGCTTCGAGCTTCGCCACTACCTTGGATCTGCAGTTGATGAATGTCCTGTCTGGCCTCGAGAGGACCGAGGATCACTGGAGGAGGTTGCTGGATGGTTGTGGCCTCAGGGTTGTGGGTATTTCGAAGCACTCGGGGGCGATTGAGAGTGTCATCGAGGCTGAACTGCCGTGATCTTGTGATCCAGCCACAGCAAAACGCGAAAGTGTCTGGCATCGTAAGAGTGATTTATGTTTTTATGCTGGTAATACTACTAATGCGAGATGGCCGAGTGAGCGTGGGCACTCGTACGCATCATGATCAACTTGAAGTCCGCAAATAAGTATGCAATGATATTCAATTTGTGATTCCTAACCTCCAAGAATTGAGCAAAAATTGATGACCAATTGACCGGGCATCCCGCATCGAAGAAGGTGGTGTCCGGTGCAATAAGTGATTACATTCACAGTCATTTGACCCGCTGAGTGCCCGTTAAGCTTATGTCCACATTTTGGACCATGTGCAGATTGTGGACCTTTCGGTTTGAATAAGGTTGAGGGCGAGGTTCGAAAAGGCGACCATCTCGCACTCTGAGCTGCTTTCGGGTAGCTCTACCAGTGCAGAGCTGGTTTGAGGTCACTTATCCGACGCCTCCGGCATGCAAGGCCATAGGCTGTCAGTCGAAGTTGAGCTTGCTCACAGAGGAAGAATCGGATTTCCAAAAAGTATTTACTGTTGCAATACGAAATCAAAGTTGTGCTCGATTCAGGAGCGAAGACGCAGGCGCCTTCCACCAACGATGTGTGGGTATCTCGACCACTCCTGCGCCGCTCCTGCACTTGTTGGATGCACCAACAATGTCATGTGTTTGCGTGGTGTTCTTCGCTTACATTTCCTATTCAGTATGGTTGGTGGGACGAAGTATGCGGTGCACAGGGAGCATTGGAAGTGGACCCCTCCGATTGTGGCCAATGATTTCACGTACTAAAGCAACCGCGCGGTATATCAACTTAAACTTTCCCTCGGAAGGGGTCCTTCGGAACGCGATGTTTCCCCAGTGCTGTGCAACTCTTCGTGATAGCTGTGACCTAGGCATCCGCTTGTGCTTATCGATTGGCTCTCGTCCCCTTTTACCGTTGGTTCAGCAGGTCCACAATGCATTGTGACAACACTACAGCGCCGAGCATCCTGTGCCGCAGTGGCACAGGAAAAGGTGGGCTTCTTGCGGACCGAGTGAGAACCGGGTGGATGTGTTCCTTATTAACGCGACGGCCCCGAGGCCCTGTGAAAGAAATTTCTGCAGAAGTGAGGATGTTCTCTCCTGTACTGTTTGCTTCTCATTTCCAAAGTCAGAAAGGGCTTGTTTAAGATTATCAACTCTGGAGCGAGTCAGAAAACCATGGTTGGCACTGAGAGTATTCACTTTGAAGACACTGAGATTCTTCACTCTGAAGACTCTGAGAGCATTCACTCTAAAGACACTGAAAGTATCCACCATGAAGCAAGTCAGAAAACGATGGATGACACAAGCTGGTTTGATGAGGAATATGCCCTTATCATGACGGGAAAAAGCAAAGTCTACAAAAGTTTGGATGCTATTGCTATTGAACGGGACGACTTTAGCAACGAGTACGACAACCTATCGACGCGGCTCGACGCGGTCTACCTTGAGCTTCAAAGAGTAGATCAGGAACGGCGCAATTTGGAGCAGGAATTGGACAACTCATTCGCATTAAATCCAGTAGATCCGGACGAAGATGTCGGCACAAGCACAGATGATGCCGGGACCGATATCGAAAGACGACTACAAGCTATGACTATTGGTAATAGCCAATTGAACTGGGACCGAGAGGACATCGCAAGTAGAAAACAGGGCGTTGCACTTGAAATGGAACGGTTGGACCAAGAAGCAGCCGAATTGAGGCAGGAAGAAGCTTATTGGGACCAAAGATTTGAAGACTTGAGAAAATTGGTCCCAAGTTTCATAAAAGGTTACGACACAGACGCAGAAGACTATGATGAAGACAGCACAGATGAGGAAGATTCGATCCCAGAATTCGACAAATGGACCTCTGACGCGTTAAGTCAAAGGGTATCAGCCTTGTGTTCCGTTTGTCGCAGCTTTCCTCGGAAACGCGTGCACGACTTTGATGACGAGGAGCTGTTCATATCCAATGTGTATCACCCGTTTCTCGCTTCGTTGAAACTCTCCGTTGGCGCAGGCTGCCATCTCTGCGAGGAGGTAGCGAAGTCTTTGGAGCGCGTGCTTAAGAATACCGACTCTTCTGCAACCAAGAAGGAGTCTTGGTCGATCAGATGCAAGATAATCGTGGGAGAAGGGGGGAACTCACTGAATCTGGACTTTCTCCTGTGTCAGTGCGAGCTCAGTCATCCGGATAATACCGGCTGTAAACATAGCGTGGGACTTGGAACTTGGAACTTCATTCGTGCGAGGGACCTGGGCCTCGGGCCAGCGTTCTTAGGTTTGTTAAAGGGCGCCGACTTTTCATTTTCCTCATGCCTCAGCTGACCCGTCTGTGCCAGATTACACATCCAGTACATCCAGTACAAATTCAGAGGACAGCTTTCATGTAGCCAGATGCTGGTATCAGGAATGCTTAAATCATTCAACTTGTCGGAATTGGAGGCGAGAAACAAGGACTCTCCCAACCAGGCTGATACAAATACGTGGACCTGTTAAAGAATCGGCGGACCTTTCGGCTAGGCTTTGCGACACCAAGGACTTGCCGACTAGTACTCCATATGTCTCCCTGAGTCATTGCTGGGGGAAGGGTGTGCTTTTCACGTTGGTACAGAAAAACCTGGAAGATCTCAGACGAGATATACCGATCAAGCAGCTACCAAAAACGTTTCAGGACGCCATATACGTCGCATTCGAGCTTGGAATCAGCTACATATGGATTGACTCCCTTTGCATAATACAAGACTCAAAGGCGGATTGGACACATGAGGCGAAAAGAATGGGTGATGTTTACTTGCACGGTGAGTTTAACATCTCAGCAACTGCCTACAAAGACGGTTCTTCAGGGCTCTTCGGTGAGAGAAAGGCGCTATCGTTGAAGCATTTCCCCTTGTACGTGGATTTCATCCGTGTCCAGAAGGGGGATAATGTCATTGCAAAAAGGAACTACAAAGGCTACTACATCCTGTGGGACTATTCAGAGTTCCATAACAAAGTCGAGAATGGCTTCCTATTTTCTCGTGCTTGGGTGGCACAGGAGCGAGCCTTGTCTCCGGCTATCCTCCATTACACTCGGGAACAAATTTGGTGGGAATGCAACGAAAATATTTTCAGCGAAGCAGTCCCGGCAGATACATATGATGGCATGAACAGACTCATTTGGAAGGAGGCGGAAGGAAGTGGAAGAGATCGGATACGCGCATTGAGCAAGCAAAGCGAACCCGAGCAGGTCTATTCATTCTGGAGGACATTCCTCGCCCAGCACACTGGCGATCTCTTAACATTTCAAAGCGATCGCTTTCCAGCGATAGCCGGTCTAGCGCGTATCCTGGGGGACATAATCGACGATGATCTTGTCGCTGGATTCTGGTCAGGAGATCTCATTCGGTCGCTGGTCATGATCCGTGGTCCCCCCCGGCAAGCTTTACAGCCTGATCTCATCGCACCAACATGGTCTTGGGCGTCTATGTGCTCTACAACCTTTTTCACTAGCAAGGAAGAGTCGGATGTCAAGCCTCTACCAGGAGTTGAAATCATCAGAGTCTTATTTGATGTCACTGGATTCACATCTGACTTGCATTCGACGCACTTTGAAAAGTCCGCTGTATGTGGGCTCGTTGTTAGGGGCGTGCTGAGGAGATTACCACACTGGTTCAAATCGCATCTGGATGCTGCAGAATGGATCTACGATTCCAAGTTACCGATCTTGATGTCGGACGTGGAGGCAACATCGGATCACTTGAACCCATGGCGTTGGGGCAAGGAAAATATTCCCGAAGAGCAAAAGTGGCGCCTGAAGAGTCCCACACATATGCTCCTGCTCGTCAGCGGTCGCCATGTTTATGGTACTGATCATGTCAAATACCATTTCGCAAGAGGCCTACTCGTGCAGACCGCTGAAAATGATGAGCCGAATACATTTCGTCGGACTGGTACGATAGATTTCAACACAGAAGAGAACTGGCCTGAGTGGGATAAATGTTTTGGTCTAAAGATGACGAGTGAAGGGGAATCGGGTACTACTTGGTCCGAAGAACGAGGTCTTCAAGAAGTCATTCTAATCTAGACAGCTGTATAACTCTGCATGTCGGACAGTGATCTTTGTATCGCAATTCAGACCTTGGTGCGCCAAGCAGGAGAATCGCGTCATCGGATCATCAGGCCTATAGACTGCATACATGCCAGAGATTCATTCAGCACTGTCAATAAAGCAGATATCCAGGTTAAACTGGCTGGTCTCTCAGGAGGCGTCACAGGCGTTGGGAAATTCGTATTAGGAGCGTCATCATACTCACTTTACAAACTCCTCAATTACATCTCATACCATCTGGTGCGAGCCAGATCTTTCGTGGTTCCATGTATTCGTCAAGCGATGCTCGCATTGATTGTATATTTGAAGGCGTTATCTTGAATGCGGACTCTGCTCATCAACAGAAGTACCTCGGCGATACCCTAGGGTAGCAAGCCATCAGCGCCCCTCTGCCCCCGAGAGGTTCATGCCCCATCTTGTGACAGATCTTTCGAAAAAGAGACTGTTAGAAAAGCCTTGTTCAGCTTCTGGTGAACTTCCTAAACTTGCAAAAGCTTGAAAAGCCAGACATAGAGTCTTGAAAATTCGCGTGTTATTTCTCAGTTCTCCCTAGCAATACGATACATCAGAGTCCCGTGTCCGAGAGCGTCGTAACCTCCAGAGTTCGGACTATAATCACCGCCGCCGCCCTCAATGTTCGCAATCAAATTTTTGTTTACGAAGTCGCGGTATTCCAGTGACCAAGAGGCGTTGAGACCTTTAATCTCAGTATAGTGGGAGTAGAGCGCCTCGTAACCAGGCCTAACGTCGAAGCGGGCTTTCTCAGAGACGACTTCCAGAACGCCCTCCCAGCTCCGATAAGGGGTATATGGGACGGTGTGATTAGTGTTATACCTGGCGACATACTCGGCACTACATCGGATCAGCCATGATACACTTCTAATAGTAATGAGTTGGATATGGCTTACGCGTTTAGGATCTGATGGCCGTAGACCGAGTAGAGATCCACTCCTTGGTTCCAGCCCTGTTGGCCAATGACACCCAACAGAGAGATGCATAGAAGAGAATGCGCCTGGTCCCGGCCTGATTCTTGTATCTGCATAAGGATCTTCCCCGTGCCGTCTTCTGTGAAGTTCGCGATGGCGAAGTACGGCAGAGCACCGTTGGCGACGACTTCAGGTTGGCCTGGCAAGCCGTGCTTGAAGTAGTTAACGGCGTAGTCGTACATGGTCCTATTATCATTGAAGATGCCGATGGCCATCAAGGAAGCGATGTTACAAAGATCCCAATTCGCATAGTAAAAGTCTTGCTTGTTGTTGTGATTTTCGAGGAAGTCTCTGTTGTAGACCCCAAAGACATTATTCAAGATCACACCGAATGCTTTCTGGTTGGTCTGAGGCCATCCAGAGTACCCTCTTAGGATCTCCGCTGCATTGGCGAACTGATATCCGTAGAGCCCTGCCGCCAGGTATTTGTCCTCGTTGCCGTTAATGTCGACGAGGGTGGAGCCCCAGCCGTCCAATATTTCAGCTGCATGATCGGCGTAGGACGTGTTGCCTCCGATCATCCACCGGAGAGCAAGTTGATATGCGGAGTGGGCGTCGCGGTACGCATATCCATAATTCTCCGGTAATTCATCGTTCGCGCCACGAACAATAACTTTTTGAGGCGTAGGAACCCATGTGACCTGGGCCAACTTTGTGGATTCCAGGTGCTGCCAGGCTCTGTGCCAAGGCTGCTCCTTGGCTTGTACATGTTTTTGGACTGTTCTGAAATCATCATGGGTGTGTAATGCGCCTGGGTGGGCGAACGCTTCAGCGTCTCGGCCCTGTAGCTTATCTGCAATCGGTGAGCCGCTCGTGATTGGGCTCCATGACAGCAGGACGGCCACGATTAGGCTGTACAGTTGCATAGTGAAGAAGTACCCTAGGGTAGGCGGGAGTAGAATGAAGAGGACGGCTGGGTCAATGGGACGAGCCCATGGCGGTCATCGGATGAAATCAGTGGAAAGTTCATAGGTTATGTAGGCCAGGCAACTTTCTCCCGAGCTGCCTCACGAGCATTGCTACATAGCCACTACGACGAAGGACACCGTTGGGAAAAGGCAATGATCAGCATTAAGAACACGGAGTCAAGGCGAGAATGATTCTCCATGCAATACGCTCACGCTTGTTCCCCACAACGCGCGGGGTCGACGCGAAAGTACGGCCCGGTCCCCCAAGTCGAGTACCTCGTGCAATCGACTATCACGGAGGGAATCCCGGAACATGCTCCGGACATCCGCTCAGAGATACTATTAATTTCTTTTTTCATAATCATTGACGGAAACAGTGTTTCCCTACTCGTGCCGGGAAGGCTTTGCTGAGGCAGATGTCGACGAAGCCTACGCCCGCCACCCGCAGTGACTTCTGCACTGTTATCGACATCGTGTTTTCTTTTAACGCTGGGTCTTTGAGCGTTTACCAATGTGTGAAGGGACCGTACGCCTTCGGGACGTATACGGATTAAGAGCAAAGCCTCCTACGCCCGCCAGCCATTATTTGTTATGTGATATCCATGCCCCCTGCTATTACTTATGCCAGCCCTTTACAACATTACATGTGCATTATTACTCATTTATCCAAGCAGCTGAGTCGCAGATCGCTTGCTGCTCAAACTGGAATTCGCCTGCCGATGAGTTTTGGGTTGTGAAGCCCCAGCACATGCCCGGATATTGGGTGTCAAAGTTGTTCCACCAACACACCGTGTTACTGATTTTTATTGGTATCAGCGTGATTCACCGGTGGGTTGAAAGAGAAAAAGGCAGAAAGGCACTGAGACAAAACATACCAGGGTCTTCCACCAGCAGCAATCTCCGAAGCATTCCTTTCGTTGAACGCGACGCACTTGTTGATGCAACTATTCAAGTCTGCTGTGGTTTGGGCCACAATATTGTCATTGTCCTCGGTGCTGATGGTCAAAAGGACTGTGTTGCAGAATTTGCGATAAGAATATGTCTTTTCGCCAAGGGTAACATCATGTATTTCATTGTTCGATGATGGGCAGTCGCGATAGAGTGTCGAAGACGGACCTACGACCTCTGTCGTCGTGACGGAGCTTGACTGAGTGGTCGTTGTTGTAGGTGTGGAGTCTGCGCTCGACGATAGACTAGTTGAAATAGGCGAAGTTGCAGCAGGAGACACGAACGAGGTGGACGAGCCAGTGGACTCCTCGGCGGACTCCTCGGCGGACCCTTCGGCAGACTGAGATCGTTGGGCTAGCGAGACGCCGACCCCGATGCCAATGGCTGCGCCTACTATCAAAACAGTAATGATTATGAGGACAGTCCAGAATAATCGTGTTCTAAGCCCACAGACATATTTCCTGGTGTCTGCTTTTTGAGGGTCGTCGTGCTCGTCAGAATGTTGCGCGTCAAGAAAGCGCTCTTGTGGATTCCCTCCCTCGGAATGCCGCTCCTCAGAATTTTGCTCGAGCTGAGCTGGATGAGCCGACCATTGCTCGGTCTTGAGATTTGTTGTGCTAGCAGCGCTACTGTTGACGGCCTCCGGGAACGTCTGGGAGTATCTCACAGGATGAAGGCCTGTGTCTGGAACCGATTTGGGAGGCTGGTAGTATTCCACAGGATGAAGGCCTGCGTCTGGAACCGATTCGGGAGCCTGGGAGTATTTCACAGGATGAAGGCCTGTCTCTGGAACTACTTCGGGAGCAGAATACCAGTCTTGTGTATCCCGATTCATATCTGTTCGAATTCGCCCGAAGATTGAAGGAAGACCGTTGGCAGTATCAGCGGCGTCGCACTCGTGTTGGTGTTCCGGTGGAGAGAAGGTAAATCTTTTCGTAGAGGGTTCGGTGCCACTGAGAGCTTTGTCCACGCCTGCGTAAACTAAAAAGTGGACTTGATGGGCAACGGCATAGAAATAATGACTGACGAGACCACCAAATGATCAAATTAACAATATAAATGCTAGGGAAGCAAAGCTCGGGTAAGTCTGGGACCGCTTTGTACGCCGCAGGACCGAAGGGTACTTGGGCACTTTGCAGGGACTTGCCATGTTTTATGAAAAAGGAACAGCCGAGGACCTGGACCCGAAAAGGCGCAGGGGAAATGGTTCTATGGCACTTGGACAAGACTGTGGAACGCAGTCTGTGGCCCAGGTTGCAGCGAGGACCCGTTGACGGGGATCGTGTTCCTTCTGTGCCATTTTCAGAGCACCCTCCCGGCTTGTTGTATTTCCATATGCATGTTGGGGTTCCAAAAGTCTCGTCGAACCAATGGTAATCGTTCCAGCTCCACAACCGCTGCGCTAACAAGCGCGGATGTAGCAAGCGAGACTGGGGCCAAAGGGGCGATCGCGTCGACCAATGGAGCAGTTCTTTGAGACCCGACACGTTGGTCCAAATTGCACGTAGCTGTCCAGGTGCTCACTGCGAGTCAAGTCAACTGGAGCCTTTCTCAACTTCTATCCTGATGTTGGAAAGCTGATCTTATCCTTTTCCATTACCACCTGAGCTCGGCAGTGCCTCTTCACGCAATGCCGACAAGACTGAAAGCGGAGCTTTAAATTTCCCTCCATCTGATCCTAGTATATCTGCTCTCTCCGCTTATCTATGGCGGGTCGTTGGTTCAGGCATCACTGCCGCCAATTTATTCTATAAATCCTTGGATCTGCGACGTTGACCGACGGCCAACAGAAATGTAACCAAATTTTTATACCACCCTATCTCGAACACATCGCCGCGCACCAACAGTCATGCTGCGACGCGCAATCTCCAAGTGCTTTTCAATGCTTTACAGCACCACGCCTCGTGGTCCCTGTCACAGGATCATGGGGAGAGACTGACCCTCTCTGCATTGCCAAAGGAGTATCTTTTGATTCGGCTTCAGCCTCTCAAATGAGTAGGTTCAGATCTGGTATTGAGTCTTGTATGGTCCAGCTAAATGGCATGAAATAGAGGAGTTGGATATAAAGTGCAAATTAAGGGATATAGCCGGGGAGAGAGCCAATTCCTTTGACGCTGCCAAGAACCTCGAGGGATTCCGCGACAATCCTACAGACTGGGGTTGGTATTGGGGAGACACAGGTGCCGGCGTGTCACTGAATACCTGCAATTCTCGGATGACCACAACGCTTCCGGATGCACCAGAGCCAACAGCAACAAACAGTGGATCATGCTTATGCGACGGGATAGTACCGATACGCACAATCTCTGGCGTTAACTGATGGACATTCTGCAAGCGCGTCACAGCTTCGATGCGCTGCGTATTACTATCAACACTGCCACTGCGAGGCCATGGTTGTCGGGAGAAGACGCCGCAACTGTCCAACTCGTGGTCAACGATGATCGAGAGGAGCTTCTTGAGCCTTTTTGGGAGATGGTCACCGGAAAGAAGCCCATCCGCAAGAGCTCGCTGCAAGCCGCCTGCTTTGGCAACGTCATCCTGCCGCTTCCAGGCTCTGGAAGCCCCTTCTGGTCGAACTTGCTCGACACGGGCTATCGAGAGCATTGCCAACCCAGACTCTGCTGACGACATTTGTGGGCCGAGTCTTCGAGTTTTATGGCATTGTCCCACGGCCAGTGATAGAAGTCCCTGCCTATCCAGCCATCACAATTGTTCAACGAAAGAAGAACAGGAAAGTTATGCACTTCGATCGATGGGTGCCAATTCTGCAAGAGCACTACCAATATTCTACTATCCAGGTGGTTGATTTCGCCGACATGTCCGTCAAGGAACAAATCCAACTCATACAATCCACAGACATACTCGTTGGCCATCCCGGAGCGGCATTGGCGCATCGATACCATTTTCATGTTGCCTGAATCGACTGTGGTCGAGATACTGCCGCGCTGGTTCGACCAGCATGGGTTCATTGCTACGGCTGCCATGCGAGGGATCCAGTATATTGTTGTTCGAAGCTTGTATGAAGAATATGATAATGCGGCGGTGCATCAGAAACCTCTTCCACAAGATTGGCCACCTCCTCTGCAGCGGGGGTCAAACCATTTTCAGCAGCAAGAACGGGTTTATCTGACAGATCAGACTTTCTTGGGCCTACTAGTTGACGCTACGGTGAAGACGCAATTGAATCGGCTCAGTAGCAGTGATATGTAAGTCATTAATCAGCGTGTCGAGGGACATATACAGACGGCCTAGAACTGGCTGGATTCAGTGGAGACTTCGGCGGCGTCCCCGAAGGTCTTTTCAGAAAACTGAAGATGGACCAGTTGACTGCTTTTAATTCCATCCCTTCGAGGCCCATAAGCCATGGGAATGAATGTGATCATGCTTTCCGTATCAAATAAAAGGCCGAGGATCTTTACAGCCAGCTCATACAAATGCTGTGAAGCATCACTGGAAATACACAGAAGGCGCCCATTTTGTGCAGCAGATTGAGTGCCTCAGCTTCTCTCGGAGAAAAGTAGTCATTATTACTAGGCTCAGGTTGGGCATTTGCTCAGTATTTTCATAGTATCTCCTGGTTAATCCACCCAGCAGAATCACACTGGGTACCTTCAGTATCTATTGAAAATCCGCCCGTGGAAGAGTTCAGCGTCTGGAACCCGAAACACTGTCCCGGCCAGTCAACTGAGAAGTTGTTCCACCAGCAAACGGTATTGCAAGCCCTGCTAGACCCAGAGGCAATCTCCGTGCGATTCGCGTTGTTGTAGGCAGCGCAAAGGTCGATGCAATGGTCGAGGGTGGTTGTCGGGCTATTGACGACATTGTTGCCACCTCCAGCCAGCTTGACGCTGCACATTTTGCGGAATCTAAACTGGTCTGTACCAAAGGTGACATCATATATACTGTTGTTTGATGAAGGGCAATCGCGAAGCAATGTTTTCGTCGGGTTGACAAGTGTGGTCGTTGTAATAGAAATGGATGAGGTCACCGTGGTTGTTGGTGTTGTAGACAAAGAGGAGGGTGGAACACCAGAAAAGACTGATGCTGATGCTGTTGACGATGTTGTTGAGGCTGATGCTGGCGCTGACGCTGATGATCTGTTGGAAAGTCCTCCTCCAACCCCGCCACCGACAGCTGCTCCAATAACTACCACTGCAGCAACCGCAAGAAGGATCCAGAATGTCTTTCTCCTGAGACCCCAGATGCGCTGATTTGAGAAGTCGGTGTTTTGGTATGCTGGAATTTCTCTGGCCAGCTTCTCAGTACTTTGCTGTACTGCTAGCTGCTTCTCTGCTGGAGCAGCTTCAAGACTTGGTTCAGGCACGACCTGGAGGTCGGAATATCCGTGACTCATGATTGTGTTGGATCCAAGTTGTGAACTAGTAGAGGTCGCAGTACTTTATTGACTCTGGCGAAGACGGCGGAGTTGATATTAGCTGACAGGTAGAAAAGAAAAGTTCGTGGGCAGTCGATGCAGCAGTACGGCTCATTTTCAGGACAACTGAGATCTAGGGTGTTTTGGCCGTGTAGTACAGAATCTCGCTTGCAGGAACCGGCCCATACTTGGGCCGCTGGTCAGCATGCCAAGAAGAATTGTTGTAGGATTCCCAGCGCATTGAGAGGTATTGTCGAGACGGACCATTCACGGTGTGAACTTTGATCTCTTTCAAATTCATCTCAAATCACAAGGTTTTATAATGGCTCCTCATCCTGTCGTTAGGTAGCTTGTCTTCTCTTCCTTACAATGTGCTTGGTACCTTGACAAATTGATGCGACCAGCTACTTGCAGATAGCGACAGACGAGTACATGACGCCTGGGGACTGTGGCCGAGAGCTCACCCATGGGGGCTGACTGGGGGCTGATTGGGGGCTGGTACTCTCACAGCTTTCATTTATTGGTCTGCAATCGTCCAACAAAAGTAACAACATTTTGGCCACCGCACGAAACTTCTGGGCTGACATTACCCAGGTACCTGATGCCTAGCTGCCCCTATCTGCAAGCTGACGGTCTTGTTTGATCCGCGCAGATGCCAGACTGCCTCGTATACTTGAAGTAACTTCAGGCAGTGGAAAGACGTTGATCATGTGCTAGATTTCAGTCATGAAAATATACCCTCCCTTTTTGTTAATGCAAATTTGCAGACTCATTGCTTAGTGTGAGAAGGCAGAAACAGACTAATACTTTCAACACTTTCCAAAACTTTATGGTATTGGTGTTAAAGTGTTTCCTGAATTTACTACTTTCGTATCATGTAGTCACCTAGGTAGGTAAAATGACGACCGGCGCCAGAACAGGCTCAAGGCTGTTACGCTGATCCCGGCGCCACCATTTTCTTTCAGTTGGTCAGTTTAGGTGCATTGTAGTCCAGCTCACCGTGGAATTTCGTGCCACAATTCTCGTATCCAATGCGACAAGAACACGGCCCGTCAGTCTTTGAGAGGGCTGTGAATGATAATCTTCTATTTCTTTCCCTTTTTAGCTACGCACGGAGGTGCACAGAATTCAAACTGCAAATTTCGGGTCAGACACGCACGATGAGACTTTGACCTAGGCCAGTTATATTCGAGAGTCAGGAAGACTGTACTAAAAAATGATCTTTCGGACTTCCGACGGGGTTGTTGATTGCGATGGTGGCACAGCTTACATACCAGGGGGTACAAGAGACTGGGATCATTTTTAAGTAGGGGATCCATTGAAAAGCCGGCAATCGATGTAGTGCGCTGCAAAATAGTCGCTCAATCACTTGGGGAACACGTATTTGTCTCACCGTCCGTAAGAAATCCCGTATGCTACCTGACACTTTTGGCTTTCGTATTATGGACGGCCTGGCTTCAAAAGCTTCCAAGCAGTCAATTTATCTCGTGTAACGATTGGACGAGCGCACTTTTTCAACAAGCTCAAATGTCTGAAATCATAATGATCCGGTCAGAAAAGGGGCCGATGTTGTACTCATCGTCAAGTGAGAACGGCAAAACCCCAGAAATGTCCGTACATGAGGCAGAAAGTATTTAGAACCAATCGATACTAACGAAAAGCCGCCAGCATAATCGCGACCGGTGCAGTGTTTTCGTTCATAGCAGCGGTGGCAGTCGCTCTGCGTTTCTATGTTCGCAGACGAGTGACTCGCGCCACCGTTGGCCTCGATGACTGGCTCATGCTTGCTTCACTCTTTCTCACTCTTGGCATGGGCGTGATGCTTGTTGTTGGCAAGTAAAAAGCCACTCATATCTACATGTTCGTTCCTTCTGGGCTAACGACCATGGCTTTTAAACAGGTGGTGCGCTACGCGCTCTGGGAGCGCCGACGCCACAAGGATGGGAGCCGAATGACTACTTCTGGGTTACTGATGACGCAGAAATTATCACCGAGAAGGTCAGGGTTGACACTTGCTCATGCAAAAGCACTAATACTGATAGATTCGTCAGATATTCTGGGTGTTCATAATGGTACAGGACTTGTCATTTGGGCTGGCGAAGCTCTCGATCCTCGCATTCTATCGTCGCATCATTCCGACCCAAAAATTTGAGACAATCAACAGAATTCTGGCTGTTTTGGTTGTTATATGGTCTATTGGGTTCTTCTTCGCCTATTTATTTCGTTGCGGGACGCAGTTCTGGGCCCTCTGGGCACCTCTTCATTATGTTCTAGAGCACTGCTATGACAGTACACCCATGTTTCATGCCATGGCAATCTCGGATGTAATAACAGACTTTTTCATCTTGAGCTTGCCTTTCTTCTGGGTAATTTTCATTTTCTTTTCGGGCTCTCATCTTGCACATTGTTTGTCCCTAACGTTTCACAGATCTTGAGATTGAACATGACGCTAGGGAAAAAGCTTGGTGTCTCGGGTGTGTTCCTCCTGGGAGCTACGTGAGTGACTATGCAATAAATATTGGCCTGTTACAAGTGCTCATACCAAAGTGTTATTTCAGCGAAATTGCCACTGGAATCGCTCGACTTGTGGTTTTTGTTCAGCAGACTGAAAGTGAGTCTTTTATAGCATCCTCCAGAAAGGAAGGGATCATTACTGATTCGGCTGCCCACCAGATTACATTCAAGTTGCTGACGGTATTGGCGTCCTTACAACAATGATGTTCTGGGCCATGATCGAGATGAGCATTGCCATCGTCGCTGGCTGTTTACCGACAGTCTGGCCGCTGATCAGCAAGATGTCGCCAGAACACTTGGGCGGCTCGGTGCGACGCGTTACGCCCAAAAAAGGCCTTTTGATGTCGTTAGGGAGACTACCTCCCCGACGTATTGGATCCGAGCCCAATGATAAGCTCGACCAGAATCTCGAAGCATCTCGGCCATATCGACAACTCATGAACCGTGATAGAAGTAGCTCGGCTGCTTATCAGTATTCACCCAGCCTTGCTACTGAGATACCATCATCTATGGTACCAGACAACAGATGCGTATCACCATGAACTCAAATTGATATAGCTGTATAAAAAATTCCAGGTCGCCTTTTCAGTTAGCTTTGGAGAAGTTCTGCTAGATGCGACTCTACAGTAGAATGTGCAATTTTGTACAGACAATATATCCAGGACTTTTTCCAAGCTCTAAGCACAGGACTTGAATTGCATGAAACCACACCGAAACATTTGAATTGGACACGACTCGTTACAAGGGGAACAGACCGATGCCACATTTCCAGCCCGTGCTGTGATATTGTTCGGATCGTAAAGCAGGCCGTCCTATGAGACTCTGTCTTCCGCTCCTTGAGTTACCGTGCCTGAAGTGACGCAATCCTGTACTTTTGCACAAAATCTAGAGAAATTAGCCGTAGAGCTGGTCCGTCATAGGACAGATACACGGAGTCGCAAATCTTGAATCTCAATTCTACCTTTAAATGGCTCTCCCAGCTTCGGCAGAATCAGCGCTCAAGCGCAGCCAGAGTTCCAACGGCCTCTGGAGAAGCTGTCGAATACGGCCGTTGAAATTGCATTACAGCGCAAACGAGATCTCCAGAACGCGAACTTAGACACGTTGACACGTGGTCGAGCTATCTATAGCCGCCTGTTTTTGGATGGAAATGGTGTTGAGATTGTGTTGCCAATATCAGCCTTTGCCGAGATTGGATGATTTGGGTTGTATGATTTCCCAACAGCAGGGCCATCGTATCGATGGCGCGGCGCAAGCAAGTGGTCCCGTACGTGAGTCTTCGCTACAGCAGCTGGCATGTGCTAGATTTTGTCTGACCATTTATGGACCAAGTCGACTGTCAGTGGACGCCCAAGAGAGGGATTATCAAGAAATGCCCCTGGCAGCCGCAGATTCTGAGATGGTCAGAGACAATGGATGGACAATTTAAAGTGATGCAAATCTTGGTGGGTCTGGGAGCGTTGGTTGGTATCGATAGATGATAATCTTCCGAGCCTGTCTAATCTTGTCGTCGTTTCCCTTGTTGGCTTATTAACCTGCCTGGGGAAATAGTGATGTCGTATCGTGTAGACAGATTGGGTGGCGTACCCATAGGAATGAGCACTGTTTGCACCGAACAGGCCGACTGGATACGGCAGCTCGGGGTGGGAGGTTGCACTGGGTGATGCCCAGGCGTCCGTCACAGTGGGGTCGGGTCCCCGTTTGCGGACCCCTGCACGTAATTTAGACGTCCACCAGCCGATTGCCGTCCTATCTTGCCCTTGCGCTAGGAGCTAGACGAAAGGCGCTAACGCTGTGGTCCCGCTGGGGCCCGTGGCAACGGCCAAGGGCCTCCACGCAGCTTTTGGAGCTCGTCTTTTGTTGTTTCATCCCACCTTGCGACGCCTGTTGCTTGTGACCGATTTCCTCCCCCAAATACTACTCCCCCGTCTCGTTACTCCTCCTGTACCTCAGCTGTCCTTCCTTACCCACCCGCCGACCCAAAATATTATCCATTGCCCCGCGTCGCATTCCTCAAGCGAGGCCATACTCGCAGCATCCCTCGCCTGGTCAATTGATCCCAGCGCCCAACCGCCCTCAAATCGCAATCGCATCGCACTGCACTGCTGATCGCTCAGCCCAATCCAGCCTTGGACCCGAGCTCTGATGTGCGGCAGAAGCTCCATGTGATTGATGTGAGCCCGCCTTCCCCTCCGCTCCCCTCCTATCCGTGGGCTCTCTGCGTCTGAGCGCGCAGTCTTGGAAGTATCAGAAAAGCATTGGCTTCAGCACACAGTTCGCCCTTCTGGCTCGGCGCAAACCTCGTCCCACAGCCTCCTGCAGATGCGCTGACATGTGTCTTGTACATAACAGACTGTGCGCGCACAGCACCGGCCCATCCGATCCAGTCAACTCAGGCGACGACCCAAACCCACTACACAACAGCCTCGAATCCCGCCGCCCGGCCCAACTGCGCCGTTCGAGTGGCCATGGACTCGGATATCAAGCCACTCACAAAGGAGGATGTCGAGGCCTTGCAGAGCATCTTGCGCTCCGATGCCTCCGTCCAGTTGAAAGTCGACAAAGTTGATGCCGCCAAGTCTAGCATCAAGAAACAAAATGTCGACCTCTCCTGCGTCGAGCAGCTCTTTGAGGCCTTGCGCGTCGCCTCGTCGAGCCACCACGGTTCTCTAGCCAGAGAGGGACTGAAAACGCTCAATCACCTCCTCTATCGCCTGTCTCTTCAGATCCCGCGCACGTCCGCTGAGATCGTGGCGACGTCCGCTCAGACCATGACGATGTCCCCTAAGGAGCTGGAGGAATTCGAGAAGCGGAAAAAGGACTTCGAGAAGCACAAGAAGCAAATCAGTTACGAGATGAAGACATCCTTGCCGCTTCTTGTAGACAGGATGGGCGACCAGAAGAAAGATCTCCGTTCTCTCGCGGTGCAGTCGCTCGCGAACATGTATAAGGTCCTGCCAGCGGATGTCCAGTCAGATGTCCAGGCGGATATCGAGTACCATGTTCGTGATATCGTCATGGCGGGTACGAACAAGAACTCCAGGGCAAAGGAAGTCAGTATGCAGTGGCTCCTGCAAATGAACCGAGAACAGGGCTTGAAGTTTAAAAGCTACGTCCCCCGGCTCGTGGATTTGCTAGATGCTGCAGACCCGGGTGTTCGCGACACCGCCAAGACCACCGTCATCGAGCTTCACAGAGACGCCCCTGCTCGGGCCAGGTCTGAATTATTCGCACTTATGGAGCAGCGCGGAGTCCGCGCAACCATCAGGCAAGCTATAGAGAAGGCGCTGGCCCCGAGGTCCACCACCCCCGCGCCCGACGAGATCGCACCAGCAGATTTACCCCGGCCTGCCTCCCGTCCCGGCCTCTCAGCCAGTGTTTCTTCCATATCCACTTTCAGCGAACGGCCGATCACGCCCATGCCTGACACGAGGACTGAGAAAGTCGAGCCATCATACCTCAACACAACAAGAGAAATCGATGACATGTTTGCTCAGATGCACGCGTTCTTCGAGGGCAATGAGTCAGAAAAGAACTGGAAGGATCGGGAGTCGAGTATCAAAAAGCTCCGCAGGTTGATGGCTGGCAATGCCGTTTCGGACTTCCACGACCCGTTCCTAGGAGGCTTAAGGGGCCTTCTCCATGGCATCATCAAAGCCATCGTCTCCCTCAGGACGAGCTTGTCAAAAGAAGGATGTGCTCTGGTCCAAGATATCGCGGTCGACTATGGATCCGGCATGGATCCCATGGTGGAACTGCTGATGCAGACACTCGTCAAGCTCTCTGGGTCGACGAAGAAGATCGCCCAGCAACAAGCGAATGTTTGTGTGAACACAATAATCAGCAGGGTAACATTCACGAGCCGGATCCTGACACATGTCACAAGCGCTTGCACGAACCAGAATCCAGTAGTTAAGGTGTTCGGGGCCGAGTGGTTAAACACGCTTCTGAAAAAGGAGGCGCACCACAAGAGCCAACTTGAACATAATGGCGGATTGGAATCGATAGAGCATTCGCTGAACAAGTGTCTGACTGACGCCAACTCTGACGTCAGGGTAAAGATCAGGGCCACCTATTGGACATTCTTCGGCATATGGCCCGCAAGGGCAGAAGAGTACGTTTTACGTTTGGATCCGTTACAGGGCCGTTGAAAACTAACGTGAATCCTAGGCTCTTCACAAAGTTGCCAGACAACATACGAAACTCGCTAGAAAAGGACCCGCATAATCCTAATCCACCAAAGAAGGCAGAACCTATGGCACGACCTGGCCTGGGCCTCTCACGTAGCACGATGGGAGGAGCCAAGCTCTCAGTCAAGGAGACCGTGATGGCCCAGAGAAAGGCCCTGGCAGCGAAAAAGAACCTTCCGGTCAGGCCCGGATCAGCCATGGCACACTTCTCTCCGCCTCGACCGACTCGGGCTGTCTCTGGCTCGTCAACTACCTCAGCAAGCACCGCTGTTCCCCCCACAGTAACGCGGCAAAAGCCCACGACGAGCGGAGGGCTCTCGGTAGCCCCTGTCAGGCCGACAAGGAAACGACCAGAGATGGCACCGCGCCCAGCGACTGCGGGTCCATACTCTGTCCGGGGCGGGAATGACACCGAGATGAGCCCCCCGCCGAAGCCGAAGGCAGTGACACCCAAGACCATGGGTACAACGCCCAAGCGCACAGTGGCAAAGGCGAGACCAGCCCACAAGCCGACCGCGAGTGAATCCAGCATTCCAACACCAACGAGGCTGACGCATGCCAAATCTTCGCCTGCAACAAGCCCAACAAAGAGCCCAGCCAGGCAAATATTCCGGCCTGGACCGCTCCTCGGCAGTCCCCAGCCTGAGGACAATCTCTCACTCATCACGCCAACCACCCCGACAATCCCAGCGGCGAGCACGCCAGACCTTGCATCTCCTGAACTCGTTGCCTCTGAGCTCGCCGCGCCGGAGCCTGACCAGACAGGAAGCCCGGTCGGAACACCCTCAAGGGCTTTGCGAGTATACGAAGACCCCTTGACAGCAGAGCAGTCTACCCCTCGTTTGACCCCGCCCGCAGTACTGGAAGAAAGACCCGTCAACGAGGATGCAGCCATCTTGGTGGCACGGCAGAACGGCGACGGATCTGATCAACCCGATATCTCCTCCGACAAGGCCAGGCAACATGCTCGGCTTATCGAGAGCGCACTGGCCAAGATCAAGGCGAAGACACTGGACGTACACGGGTTCCGCAAGCTTCAGAGCATCCTCCGCGACAACAAGGCTCCCCTGTCAGACGACAAATTCGAGGCACTGCTCCTCGGTCTCTTCGACTACCTCGAGGACCCACAATCCGACCTCGCCCCGGAGAAGGTACAAGACGTCAAGGCTCAGAACCTGGCGACGGTCAAGCTCCTGCTCAAGAAGTACCGCGACCACTTCCAGCCGCACATCTCCAAGGGCCTGGAGTCGCTGATGTCGGCACGCGCGGTGTACGACGCCCGGACGCACATCGTCTCCGGGCTGGAGCTTCTGGCGGACGAGCTGGTCTCGCTGGGCGACGCGCAGGAGATTGCGACGGTGCTGACGCGGCGGATGACAGACACGGCGCTGGACAGCGCCGCGGGCCGGCGGTCGCTGAGCATGGGCCTACACGTGCTCAAGGAGATGGTGGACGCCAAGGCCGAGTACATGCCCACGGATCAGGAGCTGGGCAGCATGGCGGCGCTGTGCACGCGGTGCCTCGAGAGCACCGAGTCCGGGGTCAGGATGGACGCCGTGCAGCTGTGCGTGGCGCTGCAGGGGCGCGTCGGCGACGCGCGATTCTGGGACGTCATGAAGGATGTCAAGGATGACCCCAAGAGCCTCATCACGTACTACATCGTCAAGAGGCAGAGAGAGCAGGACGCGGCGAGCGGCGTGGCTTAGGTCGTCCGTCAGGCTCGCACTTGGTTGAAGCCAAGATGGTTTCGCTAGCTGTACGTTCCATGCCCGGAGAGTGGTGTTAAAACAGTGTCATTGAAGAGGGGTGGTCGGCGGGGGGCGACGGGGGGCGACGGTTGGGTACGGTAGGACAGGGTGTGTTATATATACCTTTACTTCTTCTTTCTCTCCCTACCTTTCTTGCATCGAACAAAAGTACGGTGGCGCAGGACAGCTATGGCGGGAAGCGCCAACCGGTTATGGGGTGTTGGAGTTCACGGTTCTTTCATCGGGTTTGAGTGTTGGTATATGGATGGAAGGGGATGGTGGAACGACCGGAACCGTGATTATACCATTCCTGCCTTTGTCTTTTCTACTTGTCAATACCAAAATTACATGTAACTCCCTTAATCTGTGCCAACGTGTAGTTTCTGCTATGGGTGATGACCTTGGCGGGCCCTGCTGTGCGTTGTGCCACACGATATTCACAGATAGGTAGAGAACCTACCACCACACGCTTCAGGCTTTTCCCTCCTCCATGCTCTGCAGATGAAAGAGAGTTGAGTATCCAGAGCTCGAGACCCTAAGCTCAATGTTTTCTCCATATTAATTTCCCTGTTCTGGGCAATATCGCCAGCCTATTCGCGAGCACAGCCTCCCTCTTACCCTAAAGCAATGGCATCGCCCAGGAACAGTATTTGCTTGGGGACATTGCATGTTTAGATTGCGAGAGCCACTAGAGTCAAAGATTTTGGTATCAAAACGTCGATGGAAACTGCACCTCAGCGAATGCATCCGCACTCTCAGTCCTTCTTGAACATCCACCAACCGGGCACAGGCTGTACAGTATCACGTATGGGCTTCTCCACCTCGCAAATATTGCTCAGTTGCCCCTCGACAACGGGAGTCACCCCAAGTCCTTGCCCGTACAAGCTGCGCAGCGCCGCGGAAGTGCTGCGGGTTAATACCCGTTGCCGTCTTGCCGCGGGCGCCGTGTCCGAGGAAGTAGCAAGGATGCCAGCCGACCCAGCGGCCAGCGTCGCCTCGTACAAGTCGCCGTTTTCGACCACCGAGACGTCGACGGAGGCGAGGCTCGCAGGGACTTCATCCACGTAGACGCTATACTTGACCTCGCCGTCCAGGGCCGCGCCGGGCAACCTCTTGGCGTTTCCCTCCTCGTCCCAGTAGCAGAAATCCGTCAGCCAGCCTGTGAGATAGTCCGTCCCGCTCCCCAGTGTGGTCCTGTGCACGATGGTGTTCAAGAACTCGAGGACCTGCGGGCTCGTCGGGTCTGTGAAGGACTGGATCGTGCGGCGCCGGATTGGCCGCATCGCGGCGAACTGGAGCGGCTCGTCGCCTAGGAGGTTCAGTCTATCGAGGCGGCCGAGGATGGCTTCCCAGTCTTCTACGTTGCCCAGCAGCGTCACGGACGGGAGGCCGCAGCTGACGGTGAATTTTTAGTCGAATTACTTCTGAAAGGCGCCCATGAACATGTTCGACCCGACCATTATGTCGGTATGTGTGGTGGTCGAGAACCCGAGCAGGACCGAGTCCTTGAGTGACGGGTCGAGGACATTCTTGCCGATTATCTCACCCATCTGGACGGCCAGGAGGGCAAAGTCGCGGATTTCGCTGATGGTTTCGAGTTCCTTCTTGCCCTGGTGGGCCACGAAGAACGACCGCAGCTCATCGGCGTGCGCGTTGATGTATAAGATTTTCTGTGTCCGGATCGCGAACCAGAAGCCTTCGGGGTGGATGCGGAGATGGTGGTGGGCACTGTACGCATGATATGTTTGTAGCATTCAGAGTCAGGTCTCAGAGCACCAACGAATGAAAGATTGTACGCCAATATGCAGAGATAATTGGGACACGGTGGGTTCATGAGCTGTCTGAAGACCGGCAGTCGGACAGAACCCCGGTGCCCTCAAGGTAGAGATTGAAGATGCGAAAGACTTTTCTCTTCATAGTATTCCATTATATGGCGGGGGCTGAGAGTCTATCATTCAAAATGCTGCTTACTGCCCAGATAAAACCGTTCTTGAATGATGAGATCAATGTGATTATTCTCAAAATCACTGGGGGAAAAGGATGTCTGGACTAGGCCTTCAGAAGGCACACGGAGTCTGCTAGTGAAGGCCGTATTTGTCAGGAGACTGCCGGCTGAAGAGCACCTGCCCTGAGCTCAGTCCGTGACAACATTATCGACAACCTCAAGTGTGACGGGCATCTCGGTGCTGAACTTGAGTGAGGACTTATGGAGTGGTGGCATATGAGGAAAAACAAAAGAGGAGGGGATAAGCCGGCTGCCTCACTTCTACAAACTTAAAGGGTATATGAGGGTTGTAATCACTTGTGACCCATGCAGAGTTTTGGTGATTGATGGGGCTGGCTGACGCCAGTTCAAGTAGCACTCGTGGCCTATAGTCACCGGAACAGCGGCCGCATGAGTGCTGAGGAAGTCTGTGTGATGTAGGAGAGAGAGCTGTTGAAGCCGTCGCCCGGAGGGCTAGTAATAAGGCACATGTGTCACAACAGTGCGCTCGCAAACATTGTAACATTCATGGTAACACACGGCAAGTATTATATCACCATATTACCATGATCTTTATGAAGTTATGGGAATTACTTACGCAGGTAAGTGGGCGGTCTTGACGACGAAAAGTGCGGCCCATTGAGGGTATTATACCAAGTCCATGAAGCACCTGACGTGGAAGAGGAAATGCTTCAGGTTCAACGTGCCCGAAGCTATCACTGCAACGTAGGCGACCGTCGAACGCTCATTCTGTCGACCGTATAGCACCTGTCACACTGAAGTAGACTGACTAACAAGAAATCAGTGCCAAACCGGTCTGTACGCATTAGCCACCGGTTCCCAGTCTGAATTCTCCCTAGACTCTCGTTCAGCTTCTTCCCACACCCTAACCTTGTCCCGCTTCCAATCCCGCTCTCTGAAGCCATGACCCTCTTCACCCTCCCCAGGCCATCCGTAATCCTCCAACAGCTTCTTCCGTACCTGGTATACGTTGTACGAGTCATATGCAAAAGTGATTCCGCTGTAATCCAGTGTATGTGTAGGCACAAACGTTAGCTTGCGCAGGTCGTCGATGTAATCCATGAGGACGGTCGGCGCGTGGAGTGCCACTTCATTACGGTAGTTCCGTGGGCGGCCGTTCCGGCCGTCCTGTCCTGGGAAAGGGGGGACGTAATTTGGGAAGGCATTCCGTGCCTTTCTTTCAGCCATAGAGCCGTCCGTGAAGCGACGGATGGTATCTTGCGACCAGGGAGTCAATTCAGCATTCATTGTGCAAACAGGACGTTCCATGAAGAAATCAGGCCTTGGGTAGGTCAGGGATGAGAACATACTAGCCTCTGTGTCTAGTATCCATGTCTCAGACAACCGATCGAATTCAATGTTATACAGCAGTATAACGTCCTGGGGTCTAAGGCCCGGCCAGGCCGGCTCCGGTTCTCCGAAGCCAGGCAGCACGAATAGATGTCTTCCCTGCCTCAAGTGCTGAGGGTCAAGATAATTCGGCAGGAATGAGCCAGGCGCTATGATAATTGATTCGGAGTATCCAGCATCTGCGTAAAAAGGAAGCCTCTTTAGGAGCGATATGACATGCCCATCCAGATTGAGTTCGGCGCAGAGGGCCTCATCGATTTTGTGCCTCGGATCGCCCGGGAAAACAAGGGACAGAGGTCTGATATGGCCAATTCTGATGAGGAGATTTAATATTGAGAGGATTAGCCTTACTATTGTATCTTCGTTGTAGGCCAGAGGGGAGCCAGGCGGTGGAGGGCTTGAGATGTGGCCATGAAATCTTAGTGAAGCAGGCAGCAGCACTGCGGGCGGCGCTGGGTTGAGAATGCTCTGGAGGTCCATCGGGGCTTATGGTAATGGGAATGTTGAGTCCGTAGCAGATGATGCAGATGGAGTGTAAACTACTTGGGCGGATGCTCAGAGGGGCTTCTACTTCTTTGTTGACCGTAGATCGATGGACCATACAAGTACGTAGTAGGACTTCCCGACCACCCGGAGTTGGAGCCATCCAGCCATGCCAACACAGGCTAGTTTCAGTGTCTCACTAGCCTGGAACGCAAAGTTGATTGCCCGGCACTTTGGTAAAGGCTAACTGACAACACGGCGTGTGCTGTGCCGCTTGATTGAACTGTGGTGGAGGGAAGTTGTCAACGAATCAACATCCCATCCATAGATGACTAAGGACTGCACAAGGGTGCATGAGACTTGTTCCACGCATTGTATAGGAAAAAGAGGGCAGAATACATGTGATCAAGTATATCTTGGAACCCTTGGCATCCAAGTGAAGAAGAGTACAAGGAGGATCCAGCCGTCTATTTGTATATTCAAGCCTGTACGATGGTAACACTGGACACCAAGGATAAAGCCATTGCAGAACTCACATGCAGCTGTGTGGAAATGTTTGAAACAGGAAATGTGTATAGTAATTGATAATTTGGAATAGGAGCTGCAAGTCTTACTCGGCCCCCTCCACTAGAGACAATCCATTATAGCCCATAGCACCTAGGCAGCCAATAACTCATCGCACCATGTCATCTCCATAATATCTCGTTCAGCCCACTCAGCTGTTGATCACCGACGGTTCGCTTCATACTAGCTCGAAACGTTGTTGAAGTTTGGCATACATCATACCTCTCATAGGTAATAACTCGAGTTCTCAGCATGTACCACCTGGGCATGAGGTGCTATCACATGGTAGCTCAAATGTGTCATGGAATTTTTAAATGTAATCTTGCCTAGCTTCAAAAGAGAGAAGATGGGGAGGTGTCTTGAAACTTGACATGTTCTCCAGGTTTATAATGGCAAAGAGAACTGATGCTTCCACTGTGTTGTTACACTATCAGGGGTGATATGAATTCCTCCCAAGCCGTTTTGCTCTTATGGGTATGGCGTGATCTTCCGAGTGAGTGTACTCGTCAGCACCCAAGTGCTTCTGAGGTACTATCAAAGCAACTCGGCTGGTATCTTGTAGGTACTGATCACTACCCTGCTGTGGTGTTCGTACGAAACTAGGAAGACGGTTGGACTTGAAGTTCTTGGACTGCCAATGCAGACCGATCTTTTGCAGTCTACGTGTGATGTGGTTGGTCCAAGGCCTGGGTGTCCTTGAAACCATTTGGGTTGGACGATGTTATGGTGCGGTATGTATTTAAGCTGGTAACCAAATCATGTTGTCTCACTTGCTCACCTGATATGAGAAGAATGAGGCTGAGTTTTATCGATGGACCTCATCAAATTTGAGTCTGAGTACCTAGGTACTTGGGTATTGTACCAAGAGGAAGAGTGTTGCTGCCAAAGCTGGAAAACAGCCCTGGAGGTCCACTCTAACTGCCGTAATAGTGGTCACGGTGTGTGAAGGGCATTGGCACTGCCTGGCTTGTTCCTGTCCCGCTCAATTTTTTGAACCAAAATTCGCGTCGAAGTGACATGGTATAGCAACAGAACGAGCCAAACGAGAAGCACCGCTAGAGCGCTGCCGAATGACCCGGCGATGGCGACGACAGTGAGGCCATATGATAGCCGCTGAAAAGGAACGCTCCCGGCTAGGAATCCGGTGCCCAGACCGACTTGGAGGGCAGAGAGGACGACAGTAGTGTAAGCGAAAGCCGTCAGAAGCCAGCCGAAATGAACACCAAAAAAAATGCCAGACCGCGTTGGGAAGTTCATGTGGCCGTAGACGAACCCGCGGCCCGAGAAAATGGCCCGGAGCCGCGTGAGCGAGTTTAGACGCGAGAGTCGAAGCTCCCCAAATCGATAACGGCGGTCAATCTGTGACATTGTCTCCAAGTCTAAAAGGCTTATGACCTCTCCTACGAACCTTGTCCAGGCTTCGTAGTCGAAACTCCCGGGAAGCAGCGTTGCCTCTTTTGCGATTTTGAAGTCGCTGCGGTATCGGACAAGCCAAGCATATGAAAGCAGGAAGCCGACGGCGCTGGCATAAAGTTGCGGGGTTTGGCATAGATGTTGTTCCCAAAAGGCGTAGGACAACAAATAGTCCGGCAGGGGCTTGACAAATATGTTGTTGTCATGCCAGACGAGATGCTCGTCCGGCCGGTCGGTAAGTGCGATTGTGCGACCCATCAGCTTTTGACGCAAAAGAGACCGTGCTGGGGTAGGGAGCCCTGCCAACCAGAGGTTATGATAGAGTGCATCGATTCTTGGCGTGCGAAGTTCAATATCCAGAAATGCAGAGAGATCACGATCGGGCTGGAAAATGCCATAGCCCAGACGAACGATGGCTGGGAAGACGAGTTCTGAGCGGGAAATAAGGCTCGCAGAGACACTGAACGGCGGGACCAAAGGAGCCCTCCCAGCTTCAGACTTTTTACTGATTAGAAAATGCCACTCGAAGCCGGAGAGAGCAAAGTTCACGAAGGTATTGATCAATGACTTACTGACATTGCTCTCAAAGACAATGAGGCTGGTCACCGCGGGGAACTTAGCATTCGCCTTGCTCCAGAGGGCTTTGATGTTGTTCAATTCGACGTAAGTCAGGTAGGACGAGCTCATTGAGTGAACGTCCAGGCCGCGCCGACCAACACGTGTGCCAAGTTCAACTGCCCAGCCCCGGTTTGCTTCTGCTGACCACCATCTTGATCAGTGTGAGCTGATTGGTCCGTACTGCTCAGTAAGCGATATGCAAGCTGCATGAACAACCAACAGGTCACGACTCCACCCCCCTTTTTTTTCTGCATGTCCCAGCTCTTATTTTGAGGTCGTGGGACCTGAGGGGTTTCGGAATTTCAAGTCCCAACCATGCATGACTCTGCTACTACTAGTATTACTTGACTTCTACACTCTCCTTTGGTCACGTGCCCTCCGCGACCAAGCTCGGCCAGTCTTTCTCACAACAGGATCGACGAATAGAGATACACGCTCCACTTTCTCACTTTTCGTGCTGTCAATGTTCTAGCTTTCAAATTCCCACACTATGATGCCCACTGGAGTTGGTGTGCCTGACTACGGGGTGGGGAGAAATACCACATTCCGGGTTCAAGGCCTACCGGCCGGCATCGCAACAAATGACGCCGCGTCCATTATCGCTCAGCTTTTTGACACAGACTCCTTCAAATGCGCCCCCACAGTACACTCCCTTGGGCCAGACCCTTATCATTATGGAAGGTCGGTAGATATGGTCGCCACCGTAACATTCGGAAGGATCCCCCCTGATGTCCAAAACGATGACCAAGTTGGGTTTGCACGTACAGTAATGCTTCGAGGGGAGGAAACAAATATCGATGTGGTTTTCGACACGAACTTCCTGGGATTTACACCGCTGAACAATGTCAAAGACTCCGAAGAGCACATGATCGAGTAAGATTTGTCTTCTCTGCTTTGTTTGAAATGGGTCATTGACATCTGTGCTTCAAGTTGTATTGCTGTCAGTGGTCTCGCCAGCCATGCCTTTGGTTCGTGGAAGAGCAGGGGAGGCCACTTTATGTGGCTGAGAGACGATCATGAATGGCGAACACCTAATGTCCGCGTCCTCTTGTACGGATATGACACTACCCTCGCCCGTAGCGAGTCTTTCCAGAACATTGATGACATTGGCACCACGCTGGCCAACCGGCTCTCCGGGATAAGAAATTTCTATCCAGTATGTACTCCGTTCAGATGCTTTTACTTGTACCATGAGTAACCAGATGTAGGGGAAAATCAATTACGAGCCCCGACCAATAGTGTTTATTGCGCACAGTCTTGGCGGTTTAGTGGTGAAACAGGTAAGAGGCATTGGCACAAGTAACGAGCATCTTCACAAGATTGCCATCACCTTTGATCGGAGCAACGCTGATGGAAAGGAACTCCTGCAGGCTATTTGCAAAAGTATTTAACCCTTCCAGGAATGCATTGCCCAGCGGGGACAAGCTCTGGCATGTTTGAATCTTTCAAAGCAACCGGCCCCCTCAACGCATGCATTTTCCCCCATGACCGAAGGCCCGGACCATCCTGAGCTCTGCTTTCTTTCTTGACTGCGAAGGAGAAAATGACTAATCCAATGAGTCGCAGTGGCAATGAGCACAGATCTGAAAGTCCACGCTGACTGCGTTTATGGTCTTGTCTTCTTCGGGGTTCCGAATCTTGGTATTCGCATCGATCAATGGGTTCCTATGGTTCAGAACCAGCCCAACTCCGCTCTTGTAAATGCTTTGAGTCCGGGAAGTCAGTACTTGAGCACTCTGCAGGAACATTTTGACTTCCACTTCAAGCATCCGAATTCAAAGATCCTGTCCTGCTATGAGACCCGGAGGACGAAAACCGCGACGGTCTGAGCCCACTTTACACCTCAGACACACCTCCTGAGAAATGCTAACTTCTTTCAGAAAGTCGGAGATGTGTGGAAGCAACAGGGTGATCCAGAGATTCTCGTGAATCAATTGTCTGCGACTCGAGCCATGAATCAGGCCCCCCCAGGCGTGCAATTGCTCAAAATGCAGATGGAACAGAATCATGCCGACCTCCCCAAATTCAGGACTCGCAAAGACGAGGATCTCAAGCTTCTGCGGACACATCTTCAACAATTCTGGAGCCATGCTGTGGAGGATATTCAACAGCGAATTGGCTCTGAGGGTATGCAACCTTCCCAAGGGTAAAAAGACATTGACACTGACTAGGTATTCGAAGATATTTATACCATGAATACCACACCTCAATCTGGGTTTCAGCGGCATGCTACTTACCCCAGCAGCCCACAAGTCGTAGCTTTAAGGCCCGGATTATCCAGCCTCTCTTCCAGCGCTATGGGACATCCCGCGACTACTCCAACACCGCTCGCAGCGCGCAGTGTTTCCAGTTTTGCGAACGAAACAGAGGGCTTTGCTGAGGATCACTCCACACAAGACTCTAGCCTTAATTCTGAGATCTTGAGCTCGTCATTGAAGACCAATCCTCATGGCAGTATGTCCAACTCTAAGGAACTGGCTAGACATCGTAGTACTGACTTTATCCCAGTACATCACAGTGATCCCAGTCAGGACACAGTCCACTCTGACGGAAATCGACCCGGCATTGATGATAGCGGCAATACAGCGAACACAAGTGATCTGAGCAAGGAGGGCCCAGACAAAGAGATCAAACCACCGGATCGATATTACGAGATTCCTGGGCCCGTTGAGCTCTCCCTTGACGGAGATGCAGAAGCGTTGCAAGAACTGCTCTTGCAGAGAGACAATTTGGACACGGAATCACCCCAATGCAATCAAGCCTTGCACTATGCCGCAACGCATGGTGATTTAAGGAGCATGAGCTGGCTTCTAGAAAAGGGAGCCGATATCCATGCTCGCAACAGTCAAGATGCAACTGCCCTCCACCTTGCTGTCAGTCAGGGTCAATTCGACATTACCAATCACCTCCTGGATCATGGGGTCGATATTCATGCCAAAACTTCCACTGGCCATACAGCTGTTCACTATGTACCTACTGGCAGATCCGATCTTTTGCGCCTTCTCTTGGCAGCAGGAGCCAGTGTTGACAGCAGAAGCTCCGGCGGGCATAGCCCATTATTTCTTGCTGTGGCTTCTGGCAATTTGGAACGCACTGCAATGTTCCTGAACCACAAGGCTGACTTCCAGACAGCACAGACATGTATTTACAAGGTCAGAGAAGAGTCGTCTGAAAGAGCCCGCACACCACTCCAACTCGCGACCTCATATGGACACATTGAAATCTTCGAGCTGCTTGTCTCTAAAGGTGCTGACATCCATGCAAAGCATGAGCCCTCAAATAATCTCCTCGGTCTCGCCGCTGTTGGAGGACATTGCGAAATTGTTCAGTATCTTCTAAATGCCGGAATCAAGACCAAAGCAAAGACTGACCATTCTGGGACGACTGCTTTGCACGGTGCAGCTGAATGGGACCATGGCAAAGTAATCAAGCTTCTCATTGATGCGGGGGCAGATATCGAAGCTCGTACCAAATATGGACAATCTCCCCTCATGTTCGCAACACGATATGGCTGTCTGGAGGCCACACGCATACTTCTGGATTATGGCGCAAACATTCAGGCAAGGTGCTCTCAGGGAGTTAGTGCACTTCATAACGCAGCCGCAGACCCGAGTGATAAGCAAGTCGCAGTCATGAAGCTTCTCCTTGAGCGCGGGGCAAGTATTGCGTGGACCTTGCCAGGCAAGTCAATCTGGGCAGACGCGATCCCCGGAAGTCCCACCTGCGACTGGATCCGCGGAAATCTCCCAATACATCACGCAGCTTTCAGCGGCTCTCAACAAGGCGTGAAATATCTCCTCGACAATGGATCAGATATCAATGCAGCCAATAGTGACGGTGTCTCGCCACTGCACCTTGCCGTTGGAGAGGGTCGAACAGAGATGGTCTTATACCTTATCAAACTCGGTGCCAACATTCATGCTCTCGACAAGACAGGTGATAATCTCCTGCATTGGGCGGCCATGTGTAATCAATTGAAGCTTGTGGATCTTTTCCTCAAGATGGGGATTGATATCAACAGCATTGGCCATCGGGGCTTCAGTGCGCTTCATTATGCCGCAATGGACAGATGCACAGAGGTGCTTGAATTTCTACTCTCAAAGGGCGCTAACGCTCAGGCTCGCACTGATTCCAACGATGGGTGGAATACACCTTGGAGAATGGCAAAAGACCGTAGGCAAGGTAAAGCATGCAAAATACTGGAGGATGCAGGAGCAAAAGACCAATCTAAAATTTCATGGTATGTAATGACTATAGAAGTTATTGCTTGTATAACCCATTAATGACTTGCTATTCCCAGGTTGAGAAAGAAAGTCTTGTCGAGGTGAGGTGCACGGAAGCCAGGGCTCCACATTGACAAGGCTTGTTGCTGTAAGCACTTGGCAGGCAGGCAGAAATTTTGCTGGACCGCTGATATTAATTTGGCAAACAGTGAGGACCATGATAAGTTGGGAATGTTCGAAATACCAATTTTTTATTTGACGGTGATGGTCTTTGTCTTCCTATTTTAATGATCTACTTTTACAGATAGTATTGACCCATCTTTGCAATACTAAGAGTAAATTGTGACATTGCATGCTCAAAGAATACTCAAGGTCACTTGCCCATATTCAGCATAGCTGTGATGTAAAGTTAGCCACTTTAGGAGCCATCAGGTATGATGGTCCAAACGATGGGCTGGGAATTCTGGATCTTCAGTCGGGAAGATCTAGTGCAAGGTGATGCGGCCTGTAAGGCATCTTCCACTGAAAGCACGTGTGCAGCCTGACTCAATGTGACAAGAGATCTCAGCTCACGACCTTTGTGGAGACAAGACAGGCTGGGGTAAGAAGTCAGATATGCTTGGTAAGCACGATACGGGCAGATTAGATATGTTTGCCTGTGGTAACTGCAGGGTGGTTGTGATTGTCAATTGTGCTAATAGCTGCACGTCAAGTGAGGTTTATTATGTGCCGGCCAGACAAGCGGGTTCTGATCTGATCCTCTAATTTCAAGTCCATTCGAATGAGATGCCTTTACTTGTGGTGATTACATCACTGTTACTTGCTGAAGCTCAGGAGTTGATGGAATCTGTCCACTTTGAATAGACCTCTGTAAACACAAGATATGATCTCCCGGCCCCACAGCTTTCACCTGTCGTTACGCGTTGGAAAGGGCCCCAGGGGATCCAAATGACGTGAATCTCGAAGACGCACGAGAACACAAGGCTGTGGCTGATGGGAAATTTACCGAGTTAGACTGCGGGCACTCTTTCGAGGTGTTGAAGAAACGATGGGAATTCAGATCTTCGAACTCATGTAGAATATGGGGAAGACAACGATGGGATCTCTTCCACAATTCCAGCTGCCCTTGGATGAGTTTAAACGTCCTTCCACTCACCAAGCTTTCCAAGCTGCGCGGCCGTGCTCTCCCACGAAGTTCATCAATAAATGGTTCTCCGGTTTTGCAAAGTCTTCCTTCAGAACAAGAGACTGTAGAATATTAAAATACGTTTGCGGTTATCCATGCGGCTTTTTGTTCTTAGTCCGCAGGTCATCTTTTCTCGTATCTGAGACTTACTTCTCATTCCAAATCTCGAATGTCAGCTCTGCCATTGCAATGGGCAAAGCAGCATATTTTCCCATCAAACCCAACGAAGACAGCGCAGATGCTTTACCAATAGTGCTTTATCAGGCATCATGTTGGCATCGTGAAGTTTTTGTGGCTGTGAATGTATCCACATTGTCCATACTCACTTCCCATGGGAGTGGTCGTTGACAGAATGCAGTACGCACGGTACTGCTCTCTGCCCATGGCTGAGGAGATCACACCCTACTGTAGACACATCTGTCTGATACAACCTTATCGGAGATTTTTCCATCCAAGCTGACAGAGTCACGAGCCCCTGCTCCTGTAGGCTGTGTCAACAAACGACTCATGAAGGATCCAGAATCGTCAAGGTTTTCCGGGGAGCGCGGCCGGAGCTCGACCAAGCCTGGCACGAGATGCTCGACGGGACCCTGATCCGTCTATCCGAGGAGGAGCTTCTTCAGGCCAACAATGCAACTTCTGTTAGCGGGCGGCGGCGGCTATTTTGGCGCGATCGGGGTCTCGCGTTCATTGCACTGTCTTGTAAGTGCTGGCTTGGCCGCTTTCAAGTGTGTCTATCATATTTTGACTCGTTTCTTGCTGATGGCTTTGACCGGAACATCATTGAAATTCGTCCAAGTACCATAGGGCTGCTAACCTAGGTACCGCTTAGAAACTAATCGGGCACTACATGCTCAAGTGTAGCCTGAGCACTATGACAGCGGCAACGCCACCAACTGGGTTGAAATTCATGAGCATGTGGATCATGTTCTGGAATAACTTCGTCTAGAATTGTTATGTTCTGCCGACCTGAGCCTCTGGAACTTCCAATGGGCACAGCACGACCGCGTGAAGCCGGTAAATAACATCCCACAACAACACGAATGCGGAGATGGGATGCGGTACAGGCCTGGATGAAGGAGAGGGCAGTGAGCTGGACTGAGTTAGTCACTCCTTTTGATAGCATGTAAATAGTTTTTATCTTCAGCTCCGAAGGGGGATGGAAGAATACACTAGTCGCGCCTGTTTTCGCTGCAGGGCTGCTGTCACATGGGGTTCATACTACTATTTCATGTTGAGCTTCCTTCAACTACGGGAATGGAAATTCCATCCAGCTCTTTAGAACTGTGAGTTGTCTTCGTATCAATCCATACGCATTCAAAGGCGTATGTGGTCCATTCATGGGGTTACTTGTTTCGTTCTAATTCTATATACGTCCAAAGTCGTATCCGGCGCTTGCATACAATGACAAAGAGACCAGATATTTGCGCACCCATTTTCGGATACCATGCACCATTTAATGACTTAGTGGCTAGCCTATACATTAAAGGACCACCTCTTCTCTGCAAGGGCTAGCAGGGCGAAGAGGGTAAGGCCTAGGGCGTAGCGGAGGATGTAAGCAGGGTCGGTAGACACAACGCAAGCGCAAAGGACCAAACAGCCCCCTTTATGTTCCTCTAAAATTCACGGAGAAATTTTCTTCCTCAAAATCACAAAGACTTCTAGATAGTATGATCTGACTAGCTGTAGAGCTTGAAAGATGCGCGGTGTCCAAAAATAGGTGCGCGAATATCCAGTCTCATAGTAAACGCTCAAAGACTGAGCGTTTTCTTTTTTCTTTTGAAAAAAAAAAAAAACAACATATAAAGCAATGCTGATAATGTTAGTAAAAGAATATGATAGGTGAGACCTTCAGTAACAAGTTGTTGTTTTTACTAGAGACGCATCATACAAGTTTCTGAGGCTGCAACCAGGTGTATCACTTTGCGAGCTGGTAAAGTGGATCCTCGAGGATTCAATTAGTCTTGAAGGTTAACACTTAATTATGTCGATGAGCAGGACAATATGTCATTGCAAATTCAGGAAGGCCATGAGCTTGAGGCGGATGCGAGCAAATGATAATACAAATCGATATATCTAGCGTAGCAATATCTTTCGAATCTCTAATGACGTAGTTGTGTTCATCACTGACTACAAGAAGTAGTTGAACTTGCTAAGATCAGGCTTAAGAACTGACAGCTTACACATGGCACCCAGGACGTCTTCCACTGCCCAGGTGGCCACAGTCCAGCCGCAAGGGCGGGATCCACGCCTTGGTGCGTCGGAGCGCCTGGACAGATCCTATACCCGTCGCTCGCGACGTGTTCCTTGACGAGGTTCTCGCTGACCGTTCGGCTCGCTGACCCTACCTCGGCAGCGCCTCCAATGAGAGAGGGGCCACACGGTTGGAGGATGGTAGTATCAAAAACGCGCGCCGAGGTCACCGTCGCCTTCGAAAGCTTGGGCCTTTACCGTCACCCTCCTGTGAGAGCTTGAATGAACTAATCTTGTAACGTTTTGTCACTGCTGGTCGATTTGCCACTCCCGTCGCCCTGCACTTCTGACTTGCCTTGGTGTAGTGTGATTTGGGTGCCTTCACTGGTCGATAATGTTGGGATTGAATCTGCCAAGTCACAGTTTACCCTTTAAGGTGTACAGTGCAATAACCTGTCGCCAGTCATGGCGATGGTGACCATGTTAAGGTCCTCCATCATACAAAGATTGATGGTACAAGTCATCGTTGCGGCCGGGAGGGATGGGCTCAACTTCATCAACTTTTGTGACTTGATAGCTTCCTTTCGAGTATATAAATCTCATCCACTTGAGCCCAGAGACGTGCTCAGAACTCGTCTCCCACACAACTGATCAACACAACCTCATGGACACAAACTGATCCACACCAAGAAGGACACGAACAAGACACCACCGAGAACACTCCGAGAGCCAAAGGGCGAGCCCAGGCTCTCAGCATCAACCACGAAAGGAACGACCGAGAAACAGTCATTTTTGTTCCCGAACATCAGCATAGGCTCCCTTAGATCTTCCTCGCCCTGCAAAATTTGAGCAAAAGCCGACGAGTTAGCCACATAAATCCGCTGCACAGCGCGGAACGAATACGCAATGCCTAAAGGATCCTCCTCCAAGAGCAAGCCAGCGCCCCCGGATTGGCAGTGGACCGTAACTCACAAGAAAATCGATCTTGCAGCGCTTCCGCCAGATGTGGACATTGGTAAACTGATAGAATTCTTTGATCGCAAAGATTTTCGGCTTTCACGTGGCTGGCTTTGCTTTGCTATGGGAACGATCGATGGGAAGCCGGGCGGGATGAGGACCAACCACGCTTCCTTGAAGTTCGACTTCAAGCCCTGCGGGAATCATAAATGGCGCGGCGTAACGTTCGGGCCCACGCAAGACGAAGATGAGGTTGCATATGAGGTCGAAAAACGGGGCTACGCGATCGCAAAACTCCAATTTAAACTTAGGAAGTGGCAAGGGCCACCCGAACCCCTGGAATTCTTCCTCGAGCTGGAGACAACATTCGACAGTGTGCATAGCGGCACGACACTTGGTGATTTCCTCAGATATCTTTTAGGGAAGAAGTTGCTCAGCTTTGGCTTCTCATGGAGGAAATCAGGTGACGACATGGTGTACGTTGGCTGCAGAGACTATGTGTAAGTAATCTTCCGAATTCAACCTAACTTGCTGACCCTACAGACTGAGAGAGCGGGATATCTCTTCCGAATTTCCAGCTAACATTTTTGTTCCAATTTCAAGCGCTCAAGTCCTGTTCGTCCTGCTGGAGAAGCACCGCATTAAGAAGAGACCCGTGAAAGGCGGGGAATCAACCATATCGACACTTAGCCAGACCGGTGGGATGACTCCGTATTCCTTCCATGACCGTGACATTTTCGCCGCCCTGGCAGCCTATTACGAACCATGGGTGGGTCCAGATCGCAAGAACTATACTGTACTTTCATCATCTCGAGTCGAATTGGGATACTTTCTGGGCGACAGGAAATTCAAGCGCACAACGACTGGTGATGGGTACCCCTACAAACTTCATACGTTCGGCACAAGATCCGACCTGGTTAAGTCCCCTCCTGAGACATACGTGGGGGGATCTATGGGTCAGGGACGAGGATTTGGAGGCCCAGGAGGAGGATTTGGAGGCCTGGCAGGAGCATACGGAGGCCCCGGTGGAGCATACGGAGGCCCGGGTGGAGCATATGGGCGAGGATTTGGAGGACCTGGGAGCTCACCGGGCGGCGCCTTCATGCCTGGTCCTTCTGGTTATTATCCCCCAAGGTAGCATGGAGTCACACGTGGGGGCAAGACAATAACGCAGGACGTTATTCTTTTTTGGTATGCGGTATTGGAGATCTATTTTGGAGGAGCATTTCCGATGGCCCGGGGGGTGGATTGGAAATGACTCCACAGGCAGTCTCTCTTTGGGCGGTATTCGGCCGCCAGCAGCCACAGATTCTGTCCAGTCCAGCATAGCTTTTGGTAATCGATGAGTTCAGGCAAATCAAGAAGATCCGACTCAGTCAGTATGTGCCATCCCAGGCCATCGCTTCGCTCAAAACCCCCATCATGCTTAGCGGGAAGATATCCAACACTCATAAAATACAGGCAGTAGCATCAATCACGTTTGCGAGGGCCACATGGAGATTGAACTGACCGACGTATAAAATGACCATGAAGTGCCGTGGAAATTTATTGAGAAGTCGCCATCATCATCAAGAAAATGCTGCATCACAAGGATATGTCCGTCCGCCTAATAGAAGCTCATAGCGCATATATTTACTAAACTTTATAAGATCGGAAATTCGCACAGTAAAAAACAGAAGGTATATAGGTACAAGTACACCCCCTATACACCAACGTTTTTTTACACCACCCATTCACCATACAAAACAACAATACATAGTCATTAACTATATATATCTATCACTATATACTACTATCGCTACTTCTACTTACCCCTATTATTTCTTCTACCCTAGTATTTTACTACTTCTTACCTTATACTAGTAGTAATAACTAGAGAATATAGCTTTAGAAGCTAATAAGTAGCTAGCTTTATAAGCCCTACCTCTAAATACTTATCCTATTAGATAGCTTCTTACTTATTCTTCCTACTACTAGAGTCCTCCTAGTTAAGGTACTAGAGGGTCTTATTATACTAAAGGTTATAGGTAGAAGGGGGCCTGGTAGGTGTATTAGTATAGATGTAAAAAGTACTATAAGTAGGTGATATAGTTAGTTAAATAGAGTGCTCTAATTAGCTACAGCGTAGAAGTAAACAACGTACCTGTATACCTTCCGTTTTTTGCTGTGCAAATTTCCGATCTCAACTTTATTGGCCTAAACTTGTGCTCAAGCCCGAATATGATTTTAATACCCAGTACACCTTCTATGTGACTCGAGGCTTGAATTCTGCTGGCGCGTTGAGTGCTGATCGAAAGACCAGAATTTGCGATCCGCCAGATCTCAGATCCACAGGAGCATATAAGGACATATGCCTTCCCAATAAGTGAGTGCGAGGAAGCCCCGAAGGTCCGAGGGATGTCGATATCGAAATCAATGGACACGAGCATAAGAGAATTGAAAAAATGAGGGTTTTTATGCACGAAGATAACACCTTTGACCAATGGCGATTCCGATGCTCGTGGAGCATCGAGAAACGTCTGCCTCGTCTGCGAGGGTCTCCAAATTGGAAGTTTTCTCGCAAGCAGATACAGCAGAAGTTCCGAACTCAAAAGACACCAAAACTGGGTCCTCTGTCACGCTGACAAACAACCTCCCGTGCCCAGATGATGCACACGTCTGAAGAATCCCGAGGTAGACATCGCCTGCTGAAGCCAGAAAGTGCTGAATTTGCAGGACCGAATAGCACGGATAATAGCCTTGCACCGAGCCCATGGGAAAGTGATCGACAGCAGATAATTAAGAATATACCATAAGTGCCCCAAGAGCCTCATGATTGATAATTCCCCTTCTCTCTGTGATTCTGCGTCGCCTTCGAGTGCTGGCAGAACATTCTTAATGGGTAAGTAAGGATCAGGAACGCAACAAAAGAAGCTGGCTCACTTATGAGGAATAACGCAGTCAACCAAATGCTCTAAGAAAATCATCTGTGTGAAAAGAGGGGCCTCCTTCTTGATGAGTTTCGAAGAAAGGTGAGATGCTGAAGCTCTAGAGGGCTCATGAGCCACGTTCAACAATTAATACAGACTTCAAATCAAGGTGTTCATTTCAATTAACGCTTCTTTTACGTGCAACTTGGAGTCTTTACGATTTTGGAGAGTGAAGCACAATGGACCTATGATACAATCTGGCTGAAAGACGAGGCATATATGTCCGCAGAGAATTACTATTTGATTTTTTGCCTCTTAAAAAGGTATATACGTAATAATATCCTCGCACTTTCAGCCCCCAACACTTCTAAACGCGAGGGATTCATACCTCTCTACTTGCTACATGCTAGTTGGAGCAAGAGAGGGGCTATTCGCTTATGAAAGCCTAATCAGACCCGTCCGTCGTCACTCTGTCAGTTGGTCGAACCTTGGCACGACAACGGAAGGAAGCAACACCATGTCGCGTCAAGCGGGCGAAGGATCGCGAGATATGCATGCACGGCCGGCAGTGATCGACAACAGGGTATCAAATACAGCGCAGACAAACGAGAGGAAGGATCAAGGCCAAGCTTTTAGACGCTCGCTGCGCAATTAGACGCTCGCTCAGGGTGGGCTTTCCAGGCCGTGATGGATTGTGCTCATGTGCCGGGTCTGGACTGAGGGCTGCGGGTTTCTTTTTGTTCTTGTGTCAAACCCACCCCCCTACATGGGAGTGAACTGCGGCTGGGAGCAACATGATCGGGTGGAGAAGAGGGGGGTCTGATGGGAGCAGCCACCACCCCTCCCCCCATCGTTTAGTGATCATCCCCCATCTGCCGCGGCCCTGCAAGTGTCGTTTCAAAGCTGGTTGAAACACTCAAAAACAAAAAAACCCCGGGCCGGCGGCCGTTCGTGGTATTATCAAAGGGTGGTGTGGGGAATCACCCACTCCGAGTCCCTCGGCCTGCGAGCCCAAAATGAGCTATTCTGCACGGGGTACATGGGCGGCGCATGCATGTGGAAATGTGTGCATGGTGTATGATGACGTGCTGCACATCGATAATGAAATTCGAGAGTAGAATGGGCGTCCGGGGCTCCGAGAATAGAGCAAGAGGCGAGACAAAAGGCAAAGTAATGCTTTACCAAATTTAGCAAGTCAGTCAGTCAGGCAGTCACTTGGGCTCGTGTCGTGTCGTGTTGTGTCGCGTCGTCTGCCATGTACAATTGACAATCCCGGGACCTTAATTGAGGACCCACGTCCCGTCAGCACCCTTCTGCTCGCTTCGCACAGGCGACGGACACAACCATCCCACCGCACCTCGCTTCCTGACGGGCCACGCCCCCACTTACACTCGACGTGGCCGCGCACGTCAGGGCTGCGGCCCGCGCGTACAAGTCGCTCGCCGCACGTCGAACGATTTGGTCCGCCTGGAGAGGGGCCGGCCGCCCAACCACGGGCTATAGAGGGGAGAGCTGTATTGGGCTTATCTCCTCTTCCCCCTTCTCTCCGATGGTCGAGAATCGAGGCGGCCTCCGTCGTCTGATTGGGAATCCCACGATACGGGCGGGGGACATTGGCAGTGGTTATTTGTGGTACACCGAGACTGTTCTGGCCGTCGCCCGCTCCCCCGCCCGTCCGTCCCATCACATGTTGCAAGGAATTAGACGGCACCCGTTGAAGATTGATGCATTGTGTGCAGTGCGGGCGAGTAAGTGAAGGGGTGTCGCATGTCTTATGAGTCTTGTCGCGGCACAGCATGAAGCATAAGTTAGGATGGCATGTCGTGCGTCCGCTGGGCGGCTCGAGATAGGTTCCCCACGTGCATTGGCGTGCTTGAGCTTATGCTCAGCTCAGGGGCAGAGGACCACCACGTCCGTCCAGCCCTGTAGCCCCGGGTGTGCGGGAGAACGAGATCTCGGGTTGGATCATTTCGGAGCTCAGCCTTGGGTATAATACCTGAGCCATATAGATGACATGATGGTACTATAATATAAGGCGGGTAAATAAAAGATTAGCTTGGTTGCGATGATCTGCCGCGAGGCTGATGCATCGAAGTGAGGGATTGACGACGGATGGCTAGCTGCATGGATTTAGCCTCGCCTCGGAGGCTGAGGTTGGGCTCGGTATTGATGTCGGTTGGACAGTCGCTTTGAAGTTGTGAACCGTCCAGCCGGTAGATGGGTCGCGTGTTGCCTCGAGTCTGAAACGTGACCGAAATGTTATTCATTGTTGCTTTTCTGTGATGAGAGCTGCTTTTTTCTCCTCACCACTCTGTCACACACACTCCCCTTGGCAAGCTTCTCCCACATCTTTTCCTGGAGATTGGATGCATGCCTGGGAAAGCATATCTCGGGAAGGAAGATCCTGGTTGCGCACAACGTTGGCTGCCCGAGATCGATGGGGGGGTGACGAAGGCGGGGGGCCGGAGTGGCAAAAGAGACGGAGACGAAAGGAACCGCTGGATGGAGCTCTCTTGCGAACAGACCTCGTCAAACCGTGGCCCGTGGGATGATGATGGGCGTTTCTGGCACAGTACAGACGCAGGTCATGTGGGAGCCGCCGCGGCATCGGGAGGGTTGATGGCCAATGCAGCTGCAGCTGCCGCTGCCACAGCTCCTGCTCTTGCTCCTGATTCTCGATCCTGCCGTCCAGTTGCAACACCTCTTTTTGTTCCTTCCTGTGCATCATCGCAAGGTGGAAAGTTAATGCAGCGTGCCTACCGCGAATGGATGGTAAGGCTGTTCCAATCAACACCCCCCTGGCCCTCCTCGATCCTTCCTCCATCACTCAACTTGAAACCACCGCCATGCGGGTCCTCTTGTTGGGCTTGCTGGCCTGCTGGCCTCGTTTCTCAAGCACCTATTGGCTTTTGGCTCTGGCGGTGACACTGCAGTCTTGATTCTCAGATTGTGCGGCAGGCCACCCCTTGGCGGGCCGCAGGATCTGCCTATCTCATCGCGGGCTGATTACGCACTGCAGACCCGGCACCGCGTAGATTGATGAACATCAGATATCCGTCGGTGATGATAACCGGGAAACAAGGTCCAGGAAGCGTACGTATTACCCGGGCTATCTTGGAACCTTGTCTTTGGCCGGGTGACCCGTGTCATCTCGGTATATCTGACAGACGCGGGCAGACTGCATGCGTAATGGCATTTATAGTTTCAGGCACGGAACAAAATATCGCGAAAGCTATGGCGTCAAAGCTGTGGCGCCGAAGTGTATATTTATGCCGGTGCCGAGTCAGTACACTTTCTGAACGTGATCAACAGCGCTTGTCGAGGCTTCACAAGTGGTTGACGTCGTGCAGAATACCAACAAACTATCGCAAGCAGCATCGTTCGTGCTGGGACGAACTCTGACGAGACCCTAATATATGAGGATCTGCACCAGGGCTGGGCGACACCGGCGCCCAGCAGGTCCAGCGCAATGGACGTATGGTAGCGTATTACCAAGACGGCTTGTCCAGGGGATGGTTTGGCCCGGCAAGCCAATTCTGCCTATTCCATATTGCGCGGGTGCTTCTTTTACGGGCAGTTGTTTAGAACTAAAACTCTCCAGTGCTGCCCCTGAACCTGAAATGACAACGTGGCGGCACCCAGACTTTCCATCTACTCAGTAGGTACTCAGTACTTGCACTTTCTACAGCCCCCGTTGCTTGTGTTCCTGCGAGGCTGCGTGATGCTACACTGCAGTTTGGCTTGAGATGGGCACGTGGACGGGTTGGTTCGTGGGCTGCCTTGACAGGCCGACAGACATGTGTCGTTGATGCTACAATACATCGCACTGCTGCAGCAGCACAGATCGCCCCCAGATACGTTCCTTGGGGACCTAGAACAAGCAGCCGGCTGGGGGCAGGTCGTCCCACGTTTTTTTTTCTTCCCCAGGGGAAATCATCGCCCGGGTGCAGGCAGGGCGCGTTAGCCTCCCTCTGATGTGGAATGGTGTTGATACGACACTCGAGTGCGACCATGCCTGGTTGGGAGGATTAGCAGCGACGCCACTTTGCGTCGTGCAACCCGACCCTGCAACTTGGAATTCTCGTTTCTGCCAGAGTGGCTCATCTTGCTCTGGATTGCTGATGTCTTGGCGCCTGTGCGGGTTCGAAGCACAAGCACTGACTTCATAAACCATTCCCATAACGCACGGCACATCTACGCTGATATATATTTATATCTCGTGAACGCTCTCGTCTATCTCTTCCGGAAGTGGGCCACGATTGCGAATGGGCTTAGCCTCGAGGCTAGAATGGATTTGGGAGCCAAAAGTCTCCGATCCAATGCCGGCATCTGATGCGGCAGACGCAAACACGGTAAAGTAATCACCCGCAATATGTGTGATGTTACTCTATTAATGGATGTGCCATCTGGCCGCCCAGATGGGACGATTTGAGTTTCGATGCTCGCAACTGCCCGTAGATGACAGCAACATGAACAACAACACCAAACCTCAGCTGCTGTCCGGATCGAGGCTAGGTATTTAATTGTAATAATCCAGGCAATGACAACGCAACCAAGAGCGCCACTTGATTTTCGGCGGAAGCAGTCCCCGATCTAGCGACCTGCAGGCCGTCTGCAGGAGGCTGCTGTCAGGAGGGTGGCCATATGTTGGTTGGCCTGCAACTGGCCGGACCAGACTCTGACCACCCACCTGCTGGCCACCCCGGGACCTATGGGGAGAGACTGAGGGCCAAGGAGGAGGAAGGGTGTTGATCATCCGGCCCATGCTGGCCAGGCCGGCGGGGAGGACCACATTATGGAACGCAATCTAGACAATCCGTTGATTTCCCTAAGGGGACTGGTTGCCGATCACTGCATGTCGAGATTGTTGCGACAGCACTCTTTGTGGTTGACCAAGATTGGAATAATGAAGATGTGGTGCTCCACACGAAGTTTTGTTCGCGTGGTAGGCCATAAGCAGCGGAATTGTTTATTTGCTGATACGGAGTAATTAGCATCCGTCCGAGTGAATGGTCTCGGGTGACATGACTGACTGCAAGCATCAATCGGTACATGAGAGAGCTTCATACCATGTCGGACAAATACAGATGTATATAGGGAACATGCAGACTCACAATGGCTTGCTGATGAAGCAAGCTGCAACAAGCTGATATGCACGACATACATGTGTGCTTGCTTTTGCTTCATCTCTGGCCTACAGATAGTTTTGCACTATATTAAAATGTCATTCCTGGTGAATTCTGTAACCATGTACTTGAGTACAAAATACCCGATACCAGATCCAGGAACAACAGTCCATTTTGCAAGGACCTCGACCTTGGCAACGAACCCTGGGTCCCGACCCCCTTCCCCTGGCAGCCTGACTCTTTCTCTCTGAACCTGTCAACTCACCACCAGCTCTCCGTTGTTCTCCACGCACAATACCAGGGAGTGCCATTGTAGTGGTGTATTGTAAGGGGGTGGGCTTCCCGAAGTCCAACCCAAAGTCCAACCTGCCGTGTCCCCAGCAGAAGGGGGGGTCTAAGTGGGACCTCTGTCTCCGCTGCACTCCGCCCTGGCTGGGCCCTGGCTAATCCGAGACTGTCCAAGTCCCGAGGGTCTCCCACCCCCCAAATCCCCACCCCTGGTGCCTCCTGGACTGGTGGGTTTCTGTACACTCTACACACTACTGCTGTACTGTAACAGCCCAAGGTGTCCCTGGGGTGTGCTGTCAGGCTGTCAGGTTATCCGCCTGTCTGCTGTCCAATTGTGCCCGCCCGCCCGCACCAGCACTGCCCATTCCATTCCACCCCATCCTCCCGCCCTGTCCCGTCACATCACACTTCTCCCATCAAATCAATGAATCAACCAGGCAGGCCTGCGCTTGCTGCACTGTCCTTGCTTCACTCCACTCCACGTCTCGTCTTGTCCTGTCCTGACCCAAACTAGCCCTCGCCCTCGCCCTCGACCTGCATCTCAGTCCCGGGCCAGCAGAGCAAGTGACAGACAGACAGACAGGCAAGAGTGCTCAGACAGAGGACTATTCGCACTCACAGACCGGCCCCTGGTCACACAGACATATGTCTGTGCCCTTTCAACGTCCACACGCCTCGTTCCGCCTCGACGCTTCCACTTCCACTTCCACATCCCGCCAGTCGAGCCTAGCTCCTCGCATCTCGCATTAGGGAGCCAGAGCAGAGCCGTGCTCCCCTTCTCCCGGGCTCTACAACTGTCCAACGAACCAAGGCGGACTCAAGCCACGACGGCCTCACCACCGCCCCTCCGTTGACGATCAAGGGTTGCCACCCTCCAGCCCGGCTTCCACAAACCCTCTCCCCTAACTCTCCCTCTCCACCTCTCCACCACAAGGGACACGACAGGACAGCCAACACAGCCTAGATGCCCCCAGCCGGGCCAGCATCCTGCCCACTGTCTTCTCATGCTACTGATTCACCACCCCTTCCTCCATTGAGCCACGGCTGCTGCTCCTGATCCGGATCAACAACACCTTCCTTTATCTGGCCACAGCAGGCAACACAGCACCAACCAGCAGCCATGGATGACTACCTGGAGAGCCCCATGGAGGACGATGTCTTTCCTTGCAAAGGCTGTGGAGAGGTAAACTGCACACTCCAATCTTGGGCCAAGGGCGCGATTCAATGTGTGGCCTTGGAACATGGCTGACTCTTCCTGAATCGTGATACAGATCTTGGAGGAGGGCAAGGCTTTTGAGCTTGGTATGTGTGCTGCTGCGTTGCTTGCCCCTTGCCACTTGCGACCTCACCTCTTTGTGTGATCCGACAGCGACCCGTTTGACGAACGAATGGATGGACACTCGAATGAAGGAACGAACGGTCGAAAGAATTCTTGACCACTCCTCTTCTTGCTCTTCCTGGGGGCTGTGGGGGAGGGGGCGGCTTTCTTCCCTGCGCCCACGTTCTTCGTCGCACACCGTTCCCCGCGCTTGACTATGGCTCCAAGGCCTGAAGCTGACCAGAAGACAGCTGGAAACCGATGGCATCTGAACTGCTTCCGATGCAACACCTGCGGCACCCTCCTCGACTCCGATGCGAACCTCCTCCTCCTCGGCGACGGCTCTCTGATTTGCAACAACTGCACCTACAGCTGCAGCGCATGTAGCAACAAGATCGAGGACCTCGCGATTCTCACTGGCGATCAGGCCTTCTGTGCGACTTGCTTCCGATGTCGAAACTGTAAGAGGAAGATCGAGAATCTGCGATATGCGAGGACATCACAGGGCATCTTCTGCATGAGCTGTCACGAGTCGCTCATGGCAAGACGGAGAAAGAAATCAAAGGCTGCTGCCCATGCGAAAGGGGGGCGAGACAAGGACTCTCCGATGGTCGAAAAGTCGCTGCCCGCCCTGCCGCCCAATGCGATACCGCCGAACGCGTTCTCCGACGACCGTGTTTCCCCAGATTCGGACACACCCACCGAGCTGTCGCCCCGACCAACCAGGCCAGCGTATCCCAGGAAGGACTCGTCCTCAAGAGGTAGTTCACGTCCCGCCCGCTCGCCAGAGAGGCATCCTGAATCCAACAAGGAGACCGGGACCGGGCTTGGCCTGCCCGCGCATAACTACCGGAAGAACAGGAACAGCTCCATCATCGGTGGACAGGCTAACATCGAAGGTGCAGACGGTGACAGCTTTTTCATCCCGGTGGCCCTAGACCCCAGCCCCGCGCCCTCGGTGTCGTCTCCGCGGTCCAACGGTGACGCTTTTGACCAGCGAAAAACTAGCAACGAAAAGGATTATTTTGCAAAACCGGCGGACAAAAAGAATGAGGTTCGCAGTTCCCAGGCCTCAACCCCTCACATTGCCTTCCAGGAAAAGCCGCGGCGGACCTCGTCCGACTACGAAGCTTCGACTCCCAAGGAGCCCGCGAGGAAGCTGTCAAAGTCGTCTAGGTCTGACAGGAGCGTCATGTCACAGGCATCCCCCGTCGCCAGCGACGACAGGTCCCAGAAAGGAACGAACGGACACAAGGATGAATTCAAGCTCCAGGATGCCCCCAAAAGTAAGAAGTTAATCACCAACCGGCTCCCTCCACAAGTGACCAGCTCCTTGGAGAATGGCACCCCCAAGTCGATGGACCGGAACGTCAGGAGGGACACTTTGGGTTCCAAGTCCGAGTCACCCCCACGGTATGGCTCGGACAGGTCTGCAGGAGTATCCAGGGAAGCCCAGGACACCCGTACAAAAGATGATGACAAGCGTCCATCCCTCGAAACAAATAATTCCAATTCCGCTAGGACCGGAGACACTTCCAATCTCAGGACTCTTCCTCGAAAGGACCTCCCCATTTCGGCTGCCAATCGCAGCGGTATGTAGCCTACTCATTCCCAGGCAACGTGTACTGACGCGCATTTATTTTGTAGTAAACGGCAAGTCCACGAGGCCCGAGGAACTTACTCGACCACAGGTCGAGCAGAAATTGAGCGACACGTATATGTCGCCGCGGGCTCCTCCCCAGCCCCCCGGAGCGACCGCTGCGAAGGAGTCAAACAATGCAAAGAATGGGCAGACATCCCCCAAGGTGTCCCCCAAGCTACCGAGATGGAGCTCTGGCGGCGATTTCACCATGGATGAAGACATGGCACGTATCCTGGGCACTGACGAGGGATCCTCCTCTTTACTACGCCGAGTCTCCAACGCCGTGAGGCATGGGCGTACCGGAAGCACAGAGTCTAACTCACCGCAGACCAGGACCGCACATGGCAGAAGCATGAGCGAAACGACCCGAGGAACCGCTTCGCCCAGCTGGGACAAGACCCCCATCATCGAGACCGATCAAGCTGGCGAGACGAACTCCATCAGCATTCCCGTGTCCCAGGACGACCCCGCATTCTTGAAGAGACAACTGCGCACATCCGAACAGCGAGTAGCGGAGCTGGAGAAGAAGTTCCATTCGGAGAAGGACCTGTTATCTATCGACGAGAAGCTGACCGAGAAGAGGAAGACCGTCTCCGTCCTGGATACGCAGACTGAAATTATGCTCCGTGAGTTGGAAGTACTAGCCGGCTACGTTGAGCGAGCCAAGGACAGCCAGAGGCCTATCGACTATCATGCGCTTGAGCAGTCTGCCATCAAGGACTTTGTCGAGAAGCTTGAAAAGGTCAAGCAGACCATGTCCGCGACAATCCAGCAGTTGCACACTGAACGGAACCAATTGATCGAAGACAAGGAGCGGGCGATCGCGGACCGGGACCGAGCCCTCCTCGAATTCGAGCAGCTGTCATCTAAGAATGCACAGCTCGCTGACATGAATAATGACCTCACACACCAGATTCAAGGGCGCTTCAAGTCCCAGGTGGGATCTGATGGAAAGCCCTCAAACGGGCTGGGCATATACTCAAACCACAAGTCCATGTCGAGCACCTCTGTCCACAATATCGATGCCTCGAGCATCCAGACCGGGCCAACGCTGGTAGCTACAGACGTTGATGAGCCTATCCTGGAGGGGCCAACTGTGGTTCAGGTGAGAAAGGGACAAGCCAAGAAGTTCAACTGGAAGAAGGGCGGTAAGTCCGTGGCGCAGAACATTACCAGAGTTGGCCGGGCCGTCGCTGCCTTCCAGACGAACGAGCGCGATCCCAGACTTCCTCAACAGGGTGGTTTGAACTCGGACAACATCGGTCTGCCGTACAACATGACCAACACCCAGTATGAACAGCCATCGACCACGCTACCTGGTACCAACGGGCAGCCCAACCGCGGTGCTCCTCAGGACGCTCGGGGCTTTGGCTTCTTCGGCAAGAACAAGAACCCTAACCTGCCAAAGTCCGTCTCGTCAGCGAACATCAGCACCGTGGCAGCGGCTGAAGACCCTAGCACGCTGTTTGGTTCTGAGCTTGTGGAGAGAGCCGACCACGAGCGTCGCCAAATCCCCAGTGTGGTGACCCGATGTATCGAGGAGGTTGAGCTCCGGGGCATGGACGCCGAGGGTATCTACCGGAAGTCAGGCGGCAGCGGACAGGTCAAGATGATCCAGGAGGGCTTCGACAAGGTGGACGACTTTGATATTTCCGACCCAAGCATCGACATTGCATCTGTTACCAGCGTTCTCAAGCAGTACTTTAGGAAGCTACCAACACCGCTCTTGACGTTCGATGTTTACGACCGGGTTCTGGAGTCAGCCGGTAAGTTCTTCGTTGATTTTGGCATATTCGCATTTGCTGATCGCGCATGCAGGCATCGCCGACACTGCTGAGCGCTGCGCTCACCTTCAGAAGACGGTGAATATGCTCCCACCGAAGCACCGCGACACCCTGGAGTTCCTGATGTTCCATCTGGCCAGAGTTGCCAGCCGCGAGCGAGAGAACTTGGTAAGCTTTTGAGGATGCCCAGAGAGTATCAAGCTGTAGGCAGAAACTGACAGTCTTTTCAGATGTCGCCCAAGAACCTGGCCGTGGTTTTCGCGCCCACAATCATGCGGGACCACAGTCTCGAGAGGGAGATGACGGACATGCACGCGAAGAACCTCGCGGTGCAGTTTATGGTTGAGCACAGTAGCGAAATCTTTGCGACCGACTGAGGAGCTGGAGACCGAGAAACCTCACAGCAGCTTCTAAACGCATCAATCGATTTTGAGAGGCCGAAAAGAGCGGGAGAAGATGCGAAGATACGACGATGAGCGTACCCCGCCATTGAACTATGGACCGACTGAGATGATAGCGACCTCCTACCTTGACTATTGTACATATTTACTTCGCCATGTGGGATATTCCACCCAGAGGTGCGAGGGGGGAGAAGCACAGCAGAAACCAAGGTGGAAATTCCTTGGTTGTTTTTTGACATAATGCGCTGGCGAAGGGAGTGAGCCAGCCAACTTGACCGTGATCTGGTTAGAATTCGATTCCCAGGCTAGCAAGCTCCCGAAGTTATTCGGCTGGATGGCATGTGCGCATCGAAAGGGAATTTTTGGAGGCGAACTTGATACCTAGACCCCGTAGTGGAAATGTCATCTTCTGGATGCGACCTTGACACGATCATCTGTTTGCCTAGTCTCATCATTGGGTATGTATACCAAATGTGACGTGGAGTGTATATGCGGCAACCGCATAGGTGACCCGACCCCTATTTCGGGCCTGCCTGCGGTGGAGCGACGACAGCTGGACAGCTAGCTGGACCGATAGCTGCCTCGAGTCCTTATCGATAAAGGGTTTACGTAGCCAGCCAGACCCCTGGATTGCAACGGTGTCGCGCGCGAGCTCACCAAGGTTCCAAGCACATGGTATTTGGGATGTCCTTGGCGAACTCATTAATTCCTCCCTGTAAATAAACCCAACTCCAGCTACACGACCTGCCTTGACGACGAACACAAGTGCAACCTCCACCGAGCCCGTGCGCACGAGAGCGTGAGACCGAGGCGCGATCTCACGAATGCGACCACATAACCACATCCCACCTCCCGCTCCCTAGCTTCTCCCTTGCGACCACAACTCTCGACCCACGATCGCGATCATGTGGCTTGACCGGATCGGTGCACAACATAACCTACAATCGCCCTCCAATCCGAACAGCAGGCCAATATCCCCCCTGCCGCGACGAGTGTCCAGCCAGCGTGGCAGTCCCTACATCACATCACAATCACGGTCAGGCAGAGGCTCTGAGACGTCCCTGGTATCTTCCAACAGCGACACCGGGTCGACTGTCTCCCTCCTCAGAGGGTCGGGGCGACCCAATGGCGGCCAGCTGGGCACCTCGTCACTGAGGCAGACCACCACCGTCGACGATGGGTCCGAGTCACTGTCCGTGCTGGGCAAGATCCTTGGGAGCGAGGTAGCCCCGGAGCGAGCAGAGTCGAGCGGCGCCGCGTCGCCTGTACCCCAGTTGGAAGACCTATTTAGCTCGACGATAACACAAGAGGATCTTGAGACTGAGTTCGACTTCGGCGGGGTCTCTCTGCGGGAATTCGTGGCCCAAGGCGACGACGACGGGAGCCCCAGCGCAGGTGTACATAGATCGCAGACAGTTGAAGAATGTATGTGGTTTCCTCCTATATACTCCTCCCAGGCCGCCCCTTGTGACGACGACCGCCAAATTGAACCTTTGCGCTGGCTGCCTGGCTGCTGACACAATGACCCGGCGCGAAACCGTAGACGAGCAGGCCAAGACCAAGTACGAAGACCTCCACAAGTCGATACGCGCGTGCGACGACGTCCTCAGCTCCGTCGAGACGAACCTGACGAGCTTCCGCGACGACCTGGCCGCCGTGTCGGCGGACATCGAACACCTGCAGGCGCGGTCGACGGCGCTCAACGTGCGGCTGGAGAACCGCAAGGCCGTCGAGAAGGGCCTGGGCCCCGTGGTGGAGGAGCTGAGCGTCTCACCCGTCGTGGTGTCCGAGATCGCCGAGGGCCACGTCGACGAGTCGTGGGTCAAGATGCTGGCCGAGGTCGAGAAGAGGTCCGAGGCGCTGGCGAAGCAGTCGAAGCAGCAGCAGGGGCAGAGCAGGGCGCTGGCGGACCTGGCGCCGTTGTTGGAGAAGCTGACGCTCAAGGTATGGATCCCACCACTGCGCGAACGGGTGCTCATTGAGCTCATGTGGCTGACTTGTTGCAACTAGGCCATTGAGAGGATAAGAGACTACTTTGTCGCGCAGGTAAAGGCTCTCAGGTCACCACATATGAACGCCCAAATCATCCAACAGCAAAAGTTCCTAAAGTACAAGGAGCTCTACGCCTTCCTCCACAGGCACCACTCCCAGCTGGCAGACGAGATATCCCTCGCCTACATGAACACGATGCGGTGGTACTACCTCAACCAGTTCGGGCGGTACCAGAAGGCCCTCGACAAGATCAAGCTCCACGTGATCGACAAGACAGACGTCCTGGGCCACGAGGACACGTCCCGAAAGGCGACAGTCCTGGGCGGCGGCGCAAGGGGGCTGGGCGGCCCACCGCACGACGCCTTCAACCTGGGGCGCCGCATCGACCTCCTCAAGACGCCCAACCAGACCGCCCTCAGCAGCTACCTCGCCGAGGAGGACCAGTCGACGCACTACCTCGAGGTGCCCTTCCGCAACTTCAACCTCGCGCTGCTGGACAACGCGACCGCAGAATACACCTTCCTCGCGTCCTTCTTCACCCCGTCCCTCAGCCTCGCGAGGGTCGGCAAGAACTTCAACTACATCTTCGACCCGACCTTCCAGCTGGGCCAGAACCTGACGCGCGCCCTGGCGTCGGAGACGTACGACGGCCTGGGGCTGCTGCTGTGCATCCGCCTCAACCAGCACTTCGCCTTCGAGCTGCAGCGCCGCCGCGTCCCCGCCATGGACGGGTACGTCAACGGCACCTCGATGGCGCTCTGGCCGCGCCTGCAGGCCGTCATGGACGCGCACTGCGAGAGCGTGCGGTCGCTCACCTCTTCCCTGCCGCAGAGGCCCTTGCCCGCGGCCACGGCGCGCACCACCTCGGCGGCGCCGCACGTCGCCACGCAGCGGTTCGGGCAGCTCGTGCACGGGATCCTGTCGCTCAGCGGCAGCGGGGACCAGTCGTCCTCCCAGCAGCAGCAGCAGGGGAGCGGCGACGACGAGCCCGTCGCGGCGTCGCTGGGCCGTCTGAGGAGCGAGATGGAGGCGTTCCTGACGCGGTACAGCCAGGTGCACTTTGGGGCTGACGTCAAGGGGCGCAAGAGGGAGAGGTTTCTTTATAATAATTATAGCCTTATACTTACTATCATTGGGGACCTGGGAGGGGGCAAGATGGCGGCGGAGCAGATTGCGCATTTTGAGGGGCTCAAGACTGCTTTTCAGGAGGCTGCTTGATTTGGGGGACGTGTCCCGCAGCCGGGGAATGGAAAAAGAGGGGTGGGCATCGAGCTTAGTCGCATGGTGGTCGGGGTTGGAGAGCGAGTGATTGTCTAGGAGTGTATAAAAGTATCAATCTAGAGGGGGGCTGGTTTACAGCTGATTTGCCTTGCAGAAGGGAAGGGGAGGGAAGGCTTGGTAATGGTGGCGTAGGAATGTGAAATAACTGCCTTGCCTCTGCTTTGTGAAGGATATGTGCCATTGCTGCCCTCAATATAGTTTGTGTAAGTATGGCTGTAAAGACGGTTTTGATGCCTTATCCCCCGCCAATGTACCTGGTGAAGGAATGCCCAGGTGGTACACGCGACACGCGGTGAACAGTCTGCCCGGCAGACCAGCACGGGCAGCCTTGCCGTCCCCTTGCACTTGTCCAGTGTCGAGGGACGGGAAGTCTGCAGTAGTGGACCAGCATCTTCGCGTCGGTGGCCCCCAAAACTTGCAAGTTACTCAGCCGCAATGTTTCAAAGCCGACGCAGGGTGGAAATTCGAATCTGTAGAGCACGCCATCCTGTCAAAAAAAGGGCCTCGCTCTCAGAATGTGTGACGACGCTGACTGAAGGGAGTGAGACATCCTCCAGTTCTGCCACACAGTTTATCTTCGGGGACATCCATGGATCGTGTATTGGGTTGATCTGGCTGATAGGCACATCATTGGAACGAGCCTTACACTCACTTTGTACTCTAGGCTATCATACCTTGTAGACGAGAGACATGTATTTCAAATCCCAGTTCTAGCTAAGACATGTCACACATATTCAGAAGAACCTTGGAAGTCAGACCTCGCCTGATTCTCCTTCAGGTGATAGTCAGGTTGGAGCACCGCACATGCCACGAGCCGTTACCCGAAGAAATAACGCGCTTCTGGAAATTTGATGGATGGATTCTTCGACCTACTTCTTCTTTCTCAAATACACTGTCGGTATACTCTACAGTTATTCGGAACTCAACCCTGATATTAATCACCATGGAACCTGCATCGCAGAACGGCGAAGAGCTTCGACGCGACAATGATGGACCTCCTCTGTTTCCCCGACTCCCAAAGCTAGGACAGCAGCCTTCGTTACAAACGCTTATTGAAGATGCTTATGACTTCCAAGGAGATGAATCTTTCAACATGTCGGCGGTTCATACACCACGAGATCAGGACTCGGAATCGGACGCAGTCACCATCGAAACGCCGGCTGGCGAGGCGTCTGATGAAAGATTGAGATGTTCAACAAGTGGTGAGAGGATAGATGAGGGTCAAAAGACAACAGAGATTCCCAGAAGCACAAGTTTCCGGCATACAAGCCTTTGGAGACGGGTTTTCAAAAGGTAAGACTGCTGTATGCAGCCAAACATGATCAACCTGACGCTTACGATCGATACAGGAGGAAGGCCAAAACCGAGAAACCAAAGATCGTATTCAGTCACAAACGCCGTCAGATACTGAGAGAGGTCATCATGGTCCACTTTCTACCAGTTTCAATCAACCTGACCCTTCTCGGCCTGTATGTGCGGCGGGTCTCGTGGACACCACCTTGGCCGACGACCAACGTCCTTAATGCCTTACAATTTACCGCCAAATTCCACGAGACCCTCATGGTCGCATCTCTGGTCAACGTCCTGCTCCACCATATTCGACACAGGCTTCTTTGCTCAGGCCACCGCGGGTTGCCACTAGGTATAATCACCTCACCATTCCGCCTGCTTGATATCACATATCTCTGGAGCCGTGAATTCTTAGCCTCCATACAGATCCTCGGAGGGTTTCGTTTTGCCGAAGCTGTCACCGTCCTCATCCATGTTTTCCTCTTCGCCCTCGCAGCAGTCCTGGGACCTGCCTCCGCTATCATCATGATACCCAGGCTTGGAGAGTGGGAAGTCGCAAGAACGGTTACCGATGCACCTTTCTACAGCCTGCATGATCGATTTCATATATATCAGGTGTATATGGGTGCAAACTTGTCGGAAATCTTCCCGAAAGCAATCACAGCTAATCTTATCCCAGAAGCCTGTGATCACAGTAATCTCTCGCTTCCTCAGACCAACGTCTGTCCCCGGCTAGGCTTGACGGACATTCTCCAGGGTCTTCTCCTTTTCGAAATAGGGTCCGATGGGGCCGCTGGCTCTGCGCATTCCTCAGGGGAAGCATGGGGGTCTCTTGACGATTACAGTATCACGGTCCAATCACACTTTCAGGATCTGCCAACTCGTTACATAAGCTTTGGAGAATATGAATTTCATAATCCGCTGACTAGGCGAGATGTTGAGGGTATCGTGGATGTAACGACATCTACTGACGCTGTTAATTTTTTGACGCAGTCCATGATTAATCACTACTTGCTCTTTTGGGGGGATCAATTCGAGGATGCCGGCTCCACAAATCAGGCTTACAACAGCTTCCTTTCGGGAGAGCAATGGGCTGCACAGTTCACTTCGAATGCCGGAGACAAATCGTCGCTCTGGAAACAGCCCTACGTGTCGTCATATTGCTCGGAGCCGGGAGTCGGTAGCACGGTCTCGAATTCCTTGACATTTACCTTCTCTCAACAAGAAACACCATACATTGTCACTGTGGAAACCAAGCTACTGTCCACAGTCTTGGGTGACAAAGACATAGGCTTTATTGACATCTTGGACCTAAACAGTCCGCTAAGTTATACATTTTCGGCGGCGCTCGCCTTCACTTCCCAATCACATACAACTTTATGTTTGGTCAAAGCATATTGGATAGAATCCACCTTATCTGGATCTTCAATGAACGTCTTTGGTTTTGGTCATTCCAGGGGCGAACTTACCTGGGATTGGCAGGCTGCGGAAAGTGGCCATGGGCTGTGTAATGGTTGCCAATTCCGTGACGAGAGCGAATGGTTCAACCAAACCAACACCACCGAGATCATCCACTTAGAAGTGGGATGGCTAGAAGTCCTGGACCGTGGAACGGGCAGTGACAGCACGGGTCAAAACAGTTTCTTCGATAAGCTTCGACGAGTTTGCTCAGGCTCGTCAACCCTCGCCGACGATACCCTGAAATCAACTAAGAATTATCCAACTTCAACTTGTTTTACAGCCGGGCTAGGTGCTGCAATCGCCGAGGGCCTCTCGAAGATGCCATATAATATTGACATTCATGCTCTAGACTCGATGGAAGACATGAAATATAATGCTTTCACTCTTAGTCCATGGGCATTCTCTGGCTTCTCGGAAAGCTCGGCCGACGTGGGCATTCCGGGGAACTGGACAGACTCGGCCCTCACACCGGCTCAGATAAGGGCGACTTCAACTCATTTGGACTTCACAATAACCCAGAAACTCTACGGCTATAACTTGAGCGGCATCACGATCACGCTGGCATTCGTGGTAGTCCTTTTATATACGGCAATCATTTTCATCCATGTTTGCATCATGACCTTTGGCACAAGCTGGAGCAGCAGGTCCTGGAGGAGCCTTGGGGAGTTCTTTGTGTTGGGACTGCAGTCTCCACCACCCGCCACTGCTCTGGACAACACGGGAGGTGGCGTCAAGGTCTCGAAAACATGGCAGGCACGGATATCTGTCAAGGAGCTGGAGCATGGGAGACGGGTGGGCCTCGTCATTGAGGAGCCCGGCCAAGCAGATCCTGGAGAGGGCTCGGTGTCGATGGTGCGACCAGATTGGAAGTACTCCTAGAGCATGTGAATGCCCGAATTTCATCTAGGAGACATCAGTTGGGTCACATGAGAAAGTACCTACTGTATGTCACATCTACGGAAGATGCACTCTCACACTCAGATTTCCTGACAGGTACATTTCTCTATGTATCAAAAAGTGACTTTCTAGATTATAGGACCGAGGCATACGCCAGGCAGTTAGCGCAAGAATCAGAGCCCGTTGCCCCAAAGCACCATTACTCTATGCCTAGGAATGTGCTGTCAAGGAGACTCTCGCCCCCACCAACTTTGCTGTGCCAGTTTTGGACCCTCCGAAATGCATTTATTGTACAATTCCATCTTCCCCAACACATGCAAGCCCCGAAGCCAAACTTAGACCATGCCTACCTAATTAGAAGCCCTGCCACCAAGCCGACACCAGCGCAGTCACATACCTCACCGGCCCAGCAGCGACACCGCCCGACACCGCAGACCTGCGAATCCAATACGCAAGCACGCCAAACGCGACCGCGACGCCGACGGCCCGGGCAGGCCTCCGGTACCGCCAGAGCATCTTGAGCATCCTCTCGCGCCTCTCCTCGCGCCGCAACTCAGCCAACTGCAGCCCGAAGAAGTACTCGCCGACAGCCAGGCTCTGGCCGGCGCAGTCGCGCAGGGACCGCGCCGTCTTGAGCACGCTGTGGGGAGAAACGCGCCGCCTCCACGAGGGGAGCGTCTCGGGCGGGTGCGCGGCCAGCAGGGCGCGGGCGTCGGCGACGAGCCAGTCGGCGCCTAGGGGCTGCGGTAATTTAGACAGGACGCTGTGGAGGATCTCTGGCTCGCCCTGGGGGACATCGAAGAGCTCATCGCGGCGGCTGATGACGATCTGCGCGAAGACGTATACGGAGAACACGGGCTCGGCGGCGAGGAGGACGTCGAAGAGGCGCGTGATCTCGTTCAGGGATTGCACGTCGTGCGCGTACATGGTGATTGTGCCCGAGAGGGCGAAGAAGGGGTCTGAGTGCAGCGGGAGGTGGGAGGCTAGGTCGGGGTCCGCGGCCCGCAGGATCTCTGGGATCAGGCGGAGCTGGGAGATGGCGGCTGAGAGGGTGGGGAGCATGAAGTCGCGGATGCGCAGGGCTGAGAGGCGGGCCACGGCTGGGCTGCGGAGTGGCTGGGGGAGCACGAGGAGGAAAACCTGGCATATGTCGTGGTAGCCTTGGAAGTAGCATAGGTAGGGGTGGCGCCGGAGGACGGAGAGGATCAGGTCTGAGAGTTCTTGTTTCTGGTGGGCGAGTTCTTGGTCGGATTCGTCTGTTATGAGGTTAGGATTGTCTGATGGCTTGTTGAGATACAAATGGGGTGAAAAGTTGAGGCATGAAAAACGCCAAGGTCTTACATTTAGGGTAGTATACAAAGGCTCTGGCCACATCCAGTTTGACTTGCTCCTCTTCCTTGTGAGGCTGAAGATGTTTCCATGAGTCGTCGACATATTCTGAGGCCGTCAGGCGCACTTGTTCGTGGCTGGTGCCAGAAGCCTTCTCGCCATCATCGCTCGGGAATCGCACAGGTAGCCCCAGCAGGATAGGCCCTATGTTGATATCAGCATATGAGTCGTCGGTTATTTGGCTCGGCTGAGGATGGTTCTCAGAGAGAAGTAATTTGGATTGAGAGGTCATCGCACAACTCACATGCCTGGTGTCTTAGCTCATCTCTAATGAATCCGCCCGGGGATTCGGCAAGAGCCTGTAAGCCTTCGAGATCTCTCCGTCTACAGGCATCGATGATCTGTTGTGCCTTGAGTTCCTCCAGCTGCAGCTGGGCAGTACTGTCCGTGACCTCGGGTTGTGTTGGAGGAGCACTGATAGGGTCATGGCTGTTCTTCTCATTTACTATGGCGTCGTTGCCGTATGCCAGGTGCTCATCTTCGTCGGTCATTTTGTCTTGATAGCCCCTGCCAGTCGCAATGTCTGAGTTTCCTTGAAGCGCTTCCGCAGAACGAAAAGGCCACGTTGGGCCGGACAGGCCAGTGACTTCTCGTCCAGGAGCGAACCCCCGTTGAATCGACAGCAGCGCTCACAAGCTCCTTAGACGAGATGAAGATGCAGATATGTGAGTTGCAGGGGTCCCCTAGTAGTGAATAGCAACTGTTCGAGGCCTCAATAGGCTGTTGAAGCACCGAAGGTCCGGATTCGTCCGGATTCGCGTGTCGACGCGTTGTCAAACAATGGAATACCCGGCCGTTAACGACAGAGACACGCCCAAGTGCCCGCGTGTGTCACTCGAGTTGGGTACTGGAGACTCGTATTCACATGCCAGATCTAATGACGACAGGGGTAGGGTGCTTGAGGCGTGGTATCGCGTGGGCTGAATGCGGTCAGTGTGAAGCTCTCCTCTCATCTCAATGAGATTCGGTGGAGCTCTCGGGCCTAGGCGCGATATGACGTTGCCCCACGGTCGGGTGGTGGCCCCTGAAGCAAGGGCTTTCCATGATGGGCTGCTAGGGGTCTCCTGCCCTGTCAGCGGGTAGGGCGACCCGCTAAGCCGATCAACCGAACGGCCGACCAGGTCGTTCAGCCAGCCATTGCGACCTCAACCACGGAACTCGAAGTCGGTGACAAGGACGTGGTGGTTCAGGTCACCTATACCACAATAATTCAATGCATTAAACCTCAACCAACGGGATTGACTGGTTACAGCCAAAATGTTTCCGGATCGCACTGGGCTTGTCATACACTACACCCAAGCCGTATAATTTCTTTCTTGCCTTATTCCTCTTGCTCTCGTATTGTGCCGCCTTTCAGTCGGTCAGATTGGCCGTCATGGTCAACACGGGGCTTCTGGCCACCGACCCCCACGACAAAGCTGGATCACGACAACCAGGGTCTGCCTCCATCCCGGCAGCATGGCATTAGCACAACGGTCACTGCCTGTCGGCTGTGTCTGCCGAGACCTGCCCCATCTGGCCAGACACAAAAGCTAAACCTCCAGCACGCCCCAGGCCCTGGCCCGGGAGCATGGACAGAGGGCTTGGAGGTGACATGGGGGCGGGCCCGATCGGTGGGAAATCCTGGGGAAAAAGTGATCAGTCAGGTCTGTGTCGATGTCACCCCGGTGTGAGGACCGATGAGCTGCCGGTCTAGTCTACTGGCTCAGCCTTGTGCGACAAGCATGGGCGTAGTTTTAGTCGACTCAGACTAGTCAGTGGTCTTGGGGAAATACTTGGAATGTAGCAGGCGGTATGATGTCGGTCCACGCACCCGTCGACCACTCATGGACACTCCCCCTTGACCAGGGACATGCTCATCCGCCCCCCAAGGTTTTCTCGGAGGAACGACTGGATATGGAAGCATGGGACAGCAAGCCGTCAGAGAGTTGGAAGAAGCAAGTCTGGAGAAAAACCAAAACTAGAAGCTTGTCATCCAGGCCCAATGGATCCACACGGGAGAGCAAGCCGAGCCTAAAGATCCGACAAGGCGCATCAACGAGGGTCAGCATCGTCTCTGGTTCGGCTTCATCGACGGCCAGGCATTGTCATGGAATGTCAAGGCATCGTCTCCACCTTGCTTACTTGCATTGTCTGACTTATTCTAGGCCACATCCCCTGGGCGCGTGTCCAAGATTCAGGGAGGCATCCGATATCAGGAACGTTAACGGGCATGCGCATCAGCAGTAGATGGCCTACTTGGGCCACGACAGGCGCCTCTTCATGCATCACTTTCCCTTTCCATCATAGCCGAATCCGGCCAGCTCCGTGCTGCAGGAGGACCCGCTCGCTCCCGAGGACATGAGTGAGATGTAGGCACCTGGGTAGTGGGTTAGCGGGTTGCCTTTTGCCTCTGCTGACTGGGGACCGAGTTTCACGAAGGCAACGGCGCCGGTCACCGCGGCGAGGCACGGCCTCTTCCTTGGGTGGTGAACTTCAAGGTTGTCCTGTGCATGACAGAGGACGCCAAGCGAGTGGCAGCAGTGAAAACCCTGGGATGTAGGCCATTAGACGCGAGAGGCGAGATCAAATCGTATTTCAGAAGACAAAATGCAACTGCAACCAACTGTGTGGTGTTGTCGCGACGTTCTTGAATACCTCGAGAGTACAAGATGGCGAGCAATGTGGTGCATGATAATGGAGGTAGAAGCCGAGTCCACTTATAGTGGGGCGCAGATGGGTCGCATCAACTGATTGAGGGGGAAGCTGCAGGCTGCAGGCTGCTAGCTACGGTACGAGCTTGCGAGCATGCTTCCTGCCGTGTGTGTGTGTGCCTCACTGGGAACTCACCCTCGGGCCGTCCCACTTACATTCCTGCCTGTTCCTGTCTACGGTCACCGTTCACTCCAGGCGACTCCGACGACCACTTGCCACCCGCGCCAAAACGAGGCAGTCTTCTCTCTCGACCACAAGACATTCGTGCATCTGAATTTTCCGGCGGAAAGCGAGACCAGGCCGGACGAGGGAGCCAAGACCCAAAGATTCGGTCGCTTATCTACCAGAACGTCAAGGGCACAGAAGGGAAAAGGCAGGACGGGGCCTGCGTGGATCTGGACAGAGAGACCCACGCGCACATCACGCACGCAAGCAAGCATTGCCGATGTACATTGGATACAAGACCTTGAATATGCAGCAACACCGCTCACAACCCATTTAAGACCACACCTCCGTGGCACATCCTGGCTTGCCCCCGTTCACGGTGCACAAGCTTCTTCGTCAGATCCAAGATCCAAGTCCAGGTTCGAGTTCCAACAAGCTCAGGTCCGGAACACATGGGGTCATCGACTTCGGTCAGCTGCCCTTGCCGTCCGCGAACCTGCTTCCAGCCGCACATTCGCCCTGCAGCAGTCTGCGAGCCTACCCACCGCGCCACAGGGCAAGCTGGTGACGTTTCTCAGCATCCTTAAGACCCAGTGCCGCTTTGATATTTATGGCTCTTCGTGAAGCCGTTGTTACTTCGCCCCGAGAATACAAGGCCAACATAAGGTTGATTTCGCCAGTCGCGTGTCGTGTGGGTTGCCTGTGTGTCTGCGTCCAGGGCGGCCCGAGGACAAGCCTGCTGTGTTTTCATCAGCTGCACGCCGAGCAGTTGGGCAAAGTACCCTGCTCTGGTCACCGAGGAGGTCGCCTCGCCCTTAATCCCCCTCGACTGTCCATGTGGCCTCGCTCGGTCCTACAGACGTCACGGGCTGTATAGCTCAAACCTCGAGGTCCTCTGGAAATGGCACACGGGCCCGTTGGACCTCTCATATCTAGACCACCTGCGACCTTCCTTCGCCGTTGGTAATACAGCACTGGTTGTTCCCCTCCACCACGCAACACACGCTCCAACATGGCTTCCGCCTTCCAGACCCAAGTCCTCGAAAATGGCCAGTGGGTTATGAGGGACATGAACGTCCACGACGTTCTGAACAAGCCCACCTTCAAGCCGGCCAAGCAAAAACAACAACCACCCCAATGTGGCATTATGACCAGGACTCTGGTCGAGAGTCCAGTTGCCCATTGGATCCTCCCCGTGCGACTGCGTTCCCCTCAGCACAATGATATCGCAATAGTTGGCGTGAGTACCCGCCTCTGTTCTCCCTCCCCCTCGCGCCCCACGTTCCACGGCTCTCCACGACACCAAAGTAGCAGCGGTGACATTGAGGAGGTCACCGGCGGGCTTCTTCTGAATGACGAGCTAATCACCCCGCGCTTCAAAGGATCACTACGTGCAAATTTCTGAGCTTCAGGATGATCTACAGCTTCATAGCATCGCCAAGAAGAAGGACTTCGGGTCTCGAATTCGCAATGCCAAGGTCATTGGCACTTTCAATCGGGATGACATCGATGCCAGCAGGTTCCAAGCCAGCCGATCGCATCCAAGGCAGCCGGACGATGATATCGACGTGGGAATGTCGGATCTTTCCACCCCAGTGTCGTCCCCGAATCCACCACCATTACCCCCACAGTTGCTCCTGATTGTCTTGGAGACTGGCGACTGCATCTTCTTATTCCTGCGGCCTGCAAGAGATGGATCTTTCGAGTTTGCTGCATTGCAACACGAAATCGACGCTACGCGCCTTGTTCGCCCCGGTTTCCACTTGGCAGTCGACCCGAGCTCGAGATACGTGGCACAGGCGTGTTCTAGGGACATCTTCGTCGTCCACGAGCTTGAATCGATGAGCAGTCTGAACAATTCTTTCATCCACGGCCATCCCTTGAAGCCGGTCAAATCGTCTCGTCCACGTGCTGTCAATGGCACAATACAAACCATGGAGTTCTTATATCCGAGGCCGCAAGATCCCCACCACATCATCCTGCTGCTCATAGTGGTCAACAGAGGCGTGCCCCGGATGATCACTTACGATTGGGAACTAGGGGATGATGTCGGAGAGGCTCTGTCCGCTGAAAAGATGGGCCACCTGTTGCCTAGAAACCACGAGATGCCGCTTCTCATCATCCCACTGACCATATGCACCGCGTTCTTGTCTGTGTCGGAGGGGGAGATTGCTCAGTGCAGAGACATCATGTACGGGTCCCCTACTTTCGAGCCTTGCGATGTCAGGGAATTTGCGCCTTCAGAGCATCATGACGGGTCGCAACCGCCACTGTGGACAGCTTGGTCCAGGCCTCCTCGACTCTCGAGATTCCACCCGAACAACGATCACATTTATGTTGCGAGAGAGGATGGTCTTGTATTGTTCCTGGAGTGTGACTCTGAAAATATACTTGGGGCTCACTTTAATCATGGGACATTTTGCAACGTTTCGACTGCGTTTACAAGCCTTTCACATCACAACGACGACATATTGGTGTTTGGAGGAGACTCGGGGCTAGGGGGCGTATGGAAGGCAAGTTCACCTAGCTGTATGTCTGCAGGAGTAGGTTACTGACACAGTGCAGGCTCCCCCAAGGGAACAGGTTGTTCGGCTCAGTCAGATCCCAAACTGGTCGCCGACTGTCGATTTCGTCACAACAAACGAGTCTCGTCGCTGGGATGACCACACCGGTGCTACGGCGAAGAATGGAACGAGTCCACAAAAGGATGTTGATGCTCTATCAGCTGGCTTTTCTAAGCCCGACAGAATATTCGCCGCCGCCGGAAGAGGGCGAAATGGTTCGATAGTGGAATATCGACATGGCCTGCGAGCAAACATTGGCATAGATTTCGAGCTCGGCACAGTTGCCAAACGTTGCTTTATGCTCCCAGCCAACGTTTCCGAGCCGGACTACGGCCATCACTTGCTCTTGTCGCTTCCTGGCGGGTCTGCCCTTTTGCGATTTGACAGGGAAATCTCTACGACCTATGAAGTAGGACCGGGGGAAGCGCTGTACGACGTATCCTCGCCGACACTCACAGCAAGGCTGGTCTCCGAGGAGCTCATTGTCCAGGTCACAGAGGACGGCATAGTTCTAATCAACTCATCCTCGAGGTAAGTCATGCATCTCTCTATCGCTAGGTGTGATTACAGGACGATCATTAACAATTGCTTAGCAAAAGAGTTCCGTTCGTCTCCATGGGCCTGCACGGCGCGGTTGTCACAGGCGCCACAATCCAGGGAAATATACTTGGCGTCACGTCGCACGTGGACAACATCTTTGAATTGCATACCATTCTAATCGACGATCCCAACCTTGAGGCCCACCACCTTCACAGGGAGACGTTCGAGGGCGAAGTAACATCCCTCGGGCTCTGCAATATTGGAGGAAAGGCACATGCCGTTGCCTGTTTGTGGCGGAATAATGCTGTCTACCTGGACTTGTACAGCATCCAGGACAAGGCGCACGTGAAGACAATTTCTATGCAATCTCGTGAGTACAAGACTTTATTGCTATCGGCTTGAAAATTCGAACCCGCCCCGGCTGACACGACTGTACAGTTACCGAAAGTCTATCTCCAGATGATATCACAAGGAGCATGCTCACCAACATCGAACCTTTCACAAGCATCGTGCCAGTAATTGATGACCCAGCAAACAGTGTTCTGATCGCCGGGAGCCGGGACGGGTTACTGGTGACACTGAGCCTCGACAGTGGCTGCGAGGTTGCATCAGCGTCTCTGGAGAAGGTGGGCTCAGTACCAGCCTATGTCTACGAGGCATCTAATGGGTCGGCATTTGTCTGCTGCGATACAAGCTTCACGCTCATTGGCGACTATCAAGGAGGTACACGAGGATTTGCCAAGAAACAGAGTATCTGGACCGTGGATGCGAACGACAGCAGCAAGCTCGCTCCAAGCATTACCTCTGTCATGGTATTGCAGGAGAGCTTTTCTTCAAACTCTGCCAATAAGCCACTTCTACTGCTCGCCACGGATCACGTCTTTCTTGCTGAGTTACAACCAGAAGTCGGGCCTGTCCAGCGACAGATACCCCTGGGCATGACACCCCAGAAACTCCTTTATTCACACGTGCTCAAGTGTTTGGTCATTGGCGCAAGAACACTTGACGACAGACCCACGCTGAGATTTATCGACCCTGACACCGGTGAAGACCTCTCGATTTATTTAGATGGTAATACCAAAGAGCAAACCGTGAACATAAAGGGGCTGGGGCAGGTAGGAGACCGGATCCTCTGCCTAGACGAGTGGCACATCCAGTCAAAGAACAATAACTTCTACTACATTGTTGTGGGAACACACGGCGGTCCAAATCATGGAGGCAGAGTCTTGATCGTGTCCGCGAAAACTGAGCGACCAGTTGGGGACCGTCGTGGTAGGATTTCCTCCTTCACTAAGCACTCGATAAAAGGGCCAAGGGAGCCCGTTTATTCTGTAGCCACGGCGGGCAACAAGTTACAAGCCACGTTCCACTCGGAACTCGTCTACTACGAATTGGACGATCAAGAGAAGAGGCTCAAGCACATCTCAACGACAAAGTTGGACTCGGAGGCATGGAAGTTGAGCGTCCTCCCGGATTTACCATATACCCTCGCACTGACGAGGCGCGATTCCCTATGGGTGCTTGAAGGAAACCCAAACAACGACGTCTTCGACGTACGCCATGTCGACCCTTACACACGACACGGCCTGGATATGCTCGAGGTGGCCGGGGCCTGGCCCCCACCGCTACACACAACGGAATCAACCGAGCCGCCCCCGTCTATCGTGCTGATGAGCGACCAGGAGTGCGGCCTCAACGGTCTCTGGATACCGTGGGACACGCCCGAAAATGACTGCGAGGTGCTCTTCGAAACGGACCTGCCATCGACGGTGCGCCGGCTGCGGCTGGGCCGGACGCTGCCGTCGTGGTCGCGGGAGGCCCGAGGGGGCGGCCGGCAGAACGGCGGCAGCAAGAAGTTCGGGCTCCTGGCGGCGTCGGCCAACGACGCCGAGATCCTGGGGATGGGCATCGACGGGTCCCTGCAGCACTTCACGCTGCTTGACCTCGGGGCGTGGCGGTTCCTGCGGTTCCTGCAGAACATCTCGGAGACGAGCCCCGAGCTGTACCCGTTCACGTACATGCAGTTCGCGTCGGCCGAGGACGAGGAGGCGTTTGACCCGCGGCCACTGACCGGGTCTGCCTCCGGGTATGGGTCCGGGTCCGGGTCGAGCGGGAGCGACACGCTCGAGCGGCAGGTTGATGGGGACCTCATGCGGCGGATCCTGGACGGGCGGGGGGTTTTGGAGAGGCTTGTCTGGTCGAGGCGCGAGTGGGTTGGTTGTTTTATGGAGTATCTTGATGGGGTTGATGGGGGGCGGTGGACAGAGGGGTTTAGGGAACGGGGTAGTGAGGAGGAGGGGAATGGTGACGAGGAGGTTGTGGTGGACAAGGAGACGGTGGGGAAGTACATGCGGCTTGCGTATGAGATTTTGGAGTATTTCCTTGTGCCTATTATATGAGGCGGGCAGGCAGGCAGGCAGGCATAAATAACATGATATGGCACGACAGAGCGGAGGGGAGGGGGATTGAAGGGGGGTTGTTGGGGAGGTCATTAGATGTTGTTGTGTTGAGGGGTGGGTTGCGAGCATACAGTTGTTTTCATTGCATGAATATATTTATTTTTCTCGGCCTGGGGTTTCTAGGAGGTTTCTTGAAGAAAAGACTGAGACTGAGTTCACGTGTCTCTGTTGATTTCTAGCCCGGGTTGCATCGTCTAAACTGGTTGAACTGCTTGTCTTGAAGGTGGCTTTGAGCGGACCTTACATGGAGGCCCTCGGTTCGTGAACATGGGCATCGATATTTGATGCTACGGCATACATTCAGCTGGAACAGTCGATTAAATGACTGTTTATCTTATATTTTAAGCTGGCACATACATATTGGCGATGGGAATCAAGCTTTTGTGTCAACACTCTCGCCAGCGCGCCGGGCCGTCACTCCCTTCATGTTTTGGAGGCTTCCCATGCTGCATACTACTGTGTTGAACGTTGCATTCCGCTTTTGCACGGTGCTGGTATCTTATACTTGAATTGGGAGTCGAGGGCCTGTCCGCCTGTCACATTTGGTCCCAGCTGTCGGAGTAAGTCCTGGTGGACGAGCATGGGAGGGAGTGGTTTCGATCTTGTTCCATATACATGCGTGTGACTGGTCGTGCCGTGCTTATAATTTCTCGCGCCCCTAGAGGGGGCTTATTAAATACTGGTCTTTTGGCCGGGCCGTCTATGCTGCAAGCAGTTCTTGGTTCGTCTCAATCCGAGGCTTATGCGATCCCCTCATGCATTTGGCGAGCATTGAAGCAACAGGTCTTTTCCAAGGGTCACTAGTCTGGACGGGATGAGGATGGGCACCGCGATGCCTTCATACCCCCGAGTGCAGCAGCCCAAGCAAGCAAATGGATAAGCATATGCTAACGTAAAAGCAGGGCTTGGCTCCCTTATTCCTGCCGGTCTGTTAGTCAACGAGTCCCAAGACGGGACGGGCCAAGCAATTGCGAATCCTTGCTGTTAGTAATACCAGGCACAATAACCTGGAAGGCAAAGAAACACGTCGGTTCCTGGTCGAATTAAATCTGGGGCAATTAGGTGTTGCCAACTGTCCAGCTGTTTCCGCTGGGTGGCCGTGCTGCGCCAGCGACGGAGGGCCGCCCGGGTGTCTTTCTCCGAGGCTGGCCTTGGCCTGGAACTGGAGCTGTGAAGTCATTGGGTGGTGGGGCAATCCTGGAAAGATTCTGCGATAGAAGGGCGGCATGGCGGGGTGACGATACTGATAACGACTTTGGCTGGGGTGTGGGGGGATTGCTTTTGTTAGGTGCACGGCTCATGAGTAGGGTAGGAGGGTAGGGGCCAGGCAGCCGGAAGGGTGACGATGGTGGGCGATGGCATTTTGGCAAATGGTGGATATGGGACTTGATCCACTTCCATGTTGGAATACACAGTACCACCGTGGGGCGAGGGGTGGCTGAGGGAGAGAGTATCTGTGTAGGAAGAGCGATGTTTGCGTCTGCAACAATGGGAAAACCGGAAAACAAGGCTGTCCTGTTTCGTGCATCTATCTGCCTGCCAATGCTGTCGGGACTTGCCTAGAGCGGTGGTCGGGATGGGATGCACAAGTCAGTCAAGCGTCGGTTGGCTGGTTGGGCTCCCCAGCGTGAGGACTTGTAGACCAGTGGGAATTGCGCAAGTGTGCTACAATGCAAGCGTTTTTGCAGTCGATTCGAGAAACTTCTGGCGCCCAGTGGCTCCTTCCCGCCATGACATCACGCCCGTGGGGTGGGCATATCGAATCTTCATGGCTTAGCTCCAAGGGTCTGCCAGCTTCGCAACCAGAGCTGGGCCTGGCCTGGGCAGGGCAGAGCGCGGCAAACCCAAGCAGTTTTTTTTCTTTCCCGCTGACGGATGGTGTTCCCTTCTGACTGCTGCAGCCGCCATATCCAACGACAGACTACTCTTGTCTACCCACACCCACTCCCAACTGGAACACTGCGCATATCCTTTTTCCTCCCCCATCACAACAACTACAACTCAGATCTGACTGCTCAGCACAACAACGGGATTTCGATCACCGTGCTTTTCCCTTTACCTGTGAGAGGATACCCTGAATCTGTTGCAAATCAACAAGGAGAGAGAGAAAGATTGTTATTCACACCAGTTGCGGTTCAGTTTGCCCATAATCCTCCTCGTACCCCGCCAACCACACATAAACCGCCAGAATGAGTGTTGTCGGTAAGTTGCCGCACCCAGGCCCCTTCGTCTTTGCTACTACTGGTCCTCTTGATGGCCCGGATGCTTACGTGTTTGCTCGACTACAGGTGTTGATCTCGGAACCGTCAACACGGTCATCGCCGTCGCCAGGAATCGTGGTGTCGATGTTGTACGTCCGCCCTGCACCGCTCGACCCCTTCCTCGACCTCGCACTGCCTCTCTTCCCTGATCACGACTCTCACATCACGAGAGATCAAGGCCATGTGCCTCTAGGACATGTATACTGACCGTCGATGCCCTGACAGATCGCAAATGAAGTCTCCAACCGGGCGACACCGTAAGTAGCCCCCACCTCAGCTGCAGGCCTCGCTGCCACTCCATTGTGTTCTTCAGCCCAGAGGCTAACCACTCCGTCAAACAGATCTCTGGTCGGATTCGGCCCCAAGGCACGATACCTCGGCGAGACGGCCAAGACACAAGAAATCTCCAACCTCAAGAACACCGTCGGCTCATTGAAGCGTCTCTGTGGCCGCTCCCTCAGCGACCCCGATGTCCAGATCGAGCAGCAGTATGTCTCTGCGCCCCTGGTCGACATCGACGGCCAGGTCGGCGCCGAGGTCACCTACCGTGGCCAGAAGGAGAGGTACACTGCCACACAACTCACCGCCATGCTGCTGAGCAAGATCAAGGCCACAACCTCCGCCGAGCTCAAGCTCCCCGTCTCCGACATCGTCCTCAGCGTGCCCGCCTGGTTCACCGACATCCAGCGCCGCGCCCTGATAGACGCCGCTGAGATCGCCGGCCTCAAGCTGCTGCGCCTCATGAACGACACCACCGCCGCCGCCCTCGGCTACGGTATCACCAAGCTCGACCTGCCCTCGGCCGAGGAGAAGCCCCGCCGTGTCGTCTTCGTCGATGTCGGCCACAGCGAGTACACTGCCTCCGTCGTCGAGTTCAAGAAGGGCGAGCTGGTCGTCAAGGGCACCGCCTGGGACCGCCACTACGGCGGTAGGAACTTCGACAAGGCTCTGGTTGACCACCTGGCCAAGGAGTTCCAGGCCAAGTACAAGGTCGACATCTTCTCCAACCCTCGCGCCGTCGCACGTGTTTACGCCGCCGCCGAGAAGACCAAGAAGATCCTGTCGGCCAACCAACAGGCCCCCGTCAACATCGAGTCCCTCATGAACGACATCGACGTCTCCGCCATGGTCACCCGCCAGGAGTTCGAGGCCCTCATCGACCCTCTGCTGGCCAAGACTACTGCCCCCCTGGAAGAGGCCCTCGCCCAGGCCAAGCTGACCAAGGACGACATCGACTTCATCGAGGTCGTCGGTGGTGGCTCCCGTGTGCCTGCCATCAAGGACCGCATCCAGCAGTTCTTTGGCAAGAACCTGTCCTACACTCTCAACGCCGACGAGGCCGCCGCCCGTGGCTGCGCCTTCAGCTGTGCCATCCTCTCCCCCGTCTTCCGCGTCCGCGACTTCTCCGTCCAGGACGTCATCCCCTACCCCATCGAGTTCGGATGGGAGAAGGCCCCTGATATCCCTGATGAGGACACGAGCCTGGTCGTCTTTAACAAGGGCGGCGTTCAGCCCTCCACCAAGATTCTGACCTTCTACCGCAAGCAGCCCTTCGACCTCGAGGCACGATACGTCAAGCCCGAGGACCTGCCCGGCAAGACGAACCCATGGATCGGTCGTTTCTCGGTCAAGGGCGTTAAGGCCGCCGGTGGCCCTGACGACTTCATGATCTGCAAACTGAAGGCTCGTGTCAACATCCACGGTGTCTTGAACGTCGAGAGCGGTTACTACGTCGAGGACCAGGAGGTTGAGGAGCCCATCCCCGAGGAGGAGCCCAAGAAGGAGGAGGGTGACAAGAAGGACCCAGATGTGAGTAATCCAGCAGTCAGTCATTTTCATACGTCGCCGACCGCAAAACGGAAGCCCTCGACTTCTCCGCCAGCGGAGGAGAACGGGGCGACCGAGACGAATCGCAAGCGAAGCTGCCCGCAGAACGGCCAAAGCGAAGCCGCGTCGAGCTCGTCCGACTCCTCGCAGCCACACGGTGATCCCCAGCTAACCATATCAAAGGCCATGGAGACAGACAACAAGGAGGAGAAGCCCAAGACGCGCAAGGTGAAGAAGCAGGTGCGCAAGGGAGATCTGCCTATCGTCGCTGGCAACCTGTCCCTTGACGAGTCCGCCAAGAACAACCTGACCGAGAAGGAGAACGCCATGGTCATGGAGGACAAGCTGGTCGCCGACACCGAGGAGAAGAAGAACGAGCTCGAGACCTTCATCTACGAGCTCCGAAACAAGCTCGACGAGCAGTACGCCGACCTCGCCAGCGACGAGGAGAAGGAGAAGATCAAGGCCAAGCTTGAGGCTTCAGAGGTGAGTTTCGAAACCCAACATCCCTATGTTCCCTTCGCTCCAAGACAACAGGTGACTGACAATTCATGCAGGACTGGCTGTACGAGGACGGTGAGGACACCACCAAGGCCGTCTACATCGCCAAGATCGACGAGATCCGCGCCCTCGCCGGCCCCGTCATCCAGCGACACTTCGAGAAGGTCGAGGCCGAGCGCCAGGCGGTCCAGGCCAAGGTGGACGCCGAGCGGGCAGCCAAGAAGGCGGCCGAGGAGGAGGCCCGCAAGCAGGCCGAGGCGCAGAAGGCCTCGCAGGAGAGCGCCAACGGCAAGGACGCCGAGATGCAAGACGCGGACGCCGCACCAAAGGCGGAGGCCGAGGAGTCCCAGGACCCGAAATAGAGTTTCGGCATGAGCCCTGACTCCCCCATAGTGCTGGAATGAATCGGGAGGGAGACACATCTGGACGGCATCAAACATTGTCGAAGCTGTCCGCATTTTGAAGAGAGGACAAGATAAAGACACACACACACCACACACACAAAAGATAGGATAAAGAGCACAGAGACTGTGGTTCTCCCATAGATGGATTCAAGACAGTCGGTTTTCATGAGCTTGGCCTGGCCGGCTTTCATCTTCTGTGTGTACCGGGCCCACCACCCTCATCACCCTCACAGTTTCCGCAGGTCCTCTACTCTCGAGCAAGGTCTGCCCAGGAGGAACAGGAAAAGCATGCCTGGTGGCTTGTGCACAGAATAATTCATCACATTTGGTGGGAAAGACAGACAGGGAAACTTCTTGTGTTTTTGTTGTTGTTATTTGCCAATAGACCGGTGGAGGGTTTTAAAAAGAACGGGACACCCATATTGAGTTTTATGTTTTTTTTTGTTTGGTTGTTGATTCTATAACAACTTCTCTCTGCTGCCTCGCTCGGGCTTCTTGTTTCTTGTTGTTGACTGCTCGTTCGTCGTCGTTTTTATGAATGATGTTGTATGCGGGCGGTTTTAGATTAGCCTAGATGTGACAATGGACATGAAAAACTCCCACCTTATCTTCGGTTTGTGTAAGCATCATTGCTCTTTGCGCTGCGTTGTATTTAAGGGACACGAGGAGCCAACACAGAACTCCTGTGTTCTCGTGTCATGGTCACTTACATGCGCGACCCAGCTCAGACCAGCATGGCATTTGAGATAGTAGCTCAAAATACGTAATTTTGCCAAGACGCATGTACTGATGCATCTACAGACTGCCTCCATTCCAAGTTCGTCTTTGACTTACCAGACCTGCGGAGACATCATGGGCTCCGGTGGGGATATCTGCGGCCCGTGACCTTACTGCGCATATGAGCCCCCTGGTACTGATGTTGATGCTACCGAGGGCGTAATCTGGCCACACCTTGTGGATGCATTTGCTCCACAAGACCCTACGTTTTGTTGCTGTATTGATAGCTGTCAGCGGGGGGTGAGGTGGGGGGATGAGAGTCGGGCTGGACTCGCACTGGCTGTTCTGACACGTGAAGGACAATTGTTGAGACCCTCAAGTTATGAAGTCTTCCGTTAGGAGGCATGCATGAATGATGATGGAACGAGGCGTGACTCCGGGAATACGCTATCCCGCAGGGCTCAGCAGCAGCAACGCACTTGAGCGCTTGTCGACGCATTTTCAGGGCCTACAAAGGCGAGGAGTTGTCTTCCGGGGCATCTCATTGGCTTAGACTGAATGCGGTGTGGGCTGTCTTCCAGCCGTGTAGCCTAATCCAGGGGACGCCACTCAGCAGGGCTCAGCAGGGCTGATCAGCACGTGTGCAAGCTGAGAGGACTTGGGACTGAGAACGGCGAAGAGGTGTCTTTTGTGGCATCTCATTGGCTGCGACTGATCGCGGGTGAGATGTCTTCCAATGAGTACCATCTCATCTCGAACACCTCCCAGAGGCCAGCCCTCTACAAATCACTTGGATTTCACCATCTCACCTCACGCAACGTAGTATGTCTGAACGAGTATATATATGCACCGCAACGGAGCAAGAACGGAAATTATGCCATTGCTACCTTTTGAGAGAGCTCTCTTTTCCCCATCTTATCCCGTTCCTGCTGTTTTCGTATCGAGTGTGTGACTGTATATCAAACTTTTTATCACAAAACACTAACCAACCATCGACCCCCTTGTAGCGCTTCATAACCTGATGATTTCTCGTCTAAGGAATATCGAAGAACGGCTTGAGCTTCTTGATAAGAAGCCACTCGTCGTTGGACACGTCCTTGCGGTAGAACTCCTTCAGGCAGTCGATCGAGGCACGCGAGATGGCGCTGTACAGCGTGTCCGACTCCTCCAGCTGCCGCCCGTACGTCGGCTGGTGGCCGCCCATCTCGATCTTGACGGCCACCGAGGGCTGGCCCTTCTTGCATACTGGGATCTGCTTGTGCTCTCGCTCAATGGAGGTTCTGGTGTGCTTGTTAGCGGTGCTTTCTTTCTATTGGGCGAGGGAGGGAGGGGGGGGGGGCTTGAATAGGGAACTTACACTCTGCCCATGGCAACGATCTCCTTCACACCAGTCGTGGGGTTATGCTTCACCGCTGAGATAGGCGTGTTGACCCTCAGCTGGCCCTCCACTACATCTACACCGACGACGATAGGGTTTGTCTTGTTGAAGACTGCCACAGGCTTGAGCACGCATGGGAAGACTGCCAGCATCTTGGAGTCCTCCTTCTTCTTCTCGAGCAGGTCGTCCATGTGCTTAGTGAATTGGTCGAAGAGATGGTAGATGATGTCTGCTGTGAAGATCTTGATGTTGTTGTCCTCGGCGTACGTCTGGGCATCCTTCTCCACCTTGACGTCGAAACAGAGCATGACGGCGTGGTCGGGTGACTTCTCCAGCATGATACCGCACTGCATGACGTCTCGCTTGGAGACTGGGCCGATGCCGACGTTGGCGACGGGGATCTTGCAGTCCTTGAGGAAGTCCAGCAGGGCCTCGAGGGATCCCAGCGTGGAAGCCTGGACGGACACACCGCGGCCGGTCCTCTCGACACGGCTGAACAATGTCTCGAGATCGCTCTCAAGCTCGTCCTCAATGTCGTCCTCATCGTCGTCGGGGCCAGCGACCAGCAGACGAGAACCAGCGATAGCCTTCTCCAGCCCTGGTGCGACGATCTTCACACCAAGTGCAGCCTTGATCTCCTTGTTGTGCACATACTGTGACTTGAGACGGAGCTCCTTGAGCTTCTCCGGCGTCAGCAGGGCTCGTACGTTGGTCTTGATCACACCCTCTGTACCACACAACAGGATTCTGTCGCCTTCACGCATGATACCGTTGGAAAGAATGACATCGATGGTCATACCGAAACCCTCGATCTGCTTCACTTCCAGGACGGTGGCTTGCACCTCGGAGAGGTACATGAGCGAGCCCACCATCCTCTCCTGCGTGAGCTGCAGAATCAGCTTGAGCATGTCGGGAATACCCTCTCCGGTGTGGGCGGATGTGGGAATAAGCGAGACGAATTTGGACATCTGCTTGTTCTCATAGTACAGCTCGGCGTTGAAACCTTGCTCGGCGAAGGCAACCTTGGTCTGCTCCAGACGGTTCTTGAACTCGTTCTGCACAGCCTTGCCCTGGAGCTTCAAACTCTCTTGGAAACCGTTGTTATCGATCTTCTTCCAGCCGTACAGACGATCGATCTTGTTCAGGGCGACCACGAATGGGGTCTTCCTCTCACGAAGCATGCGCATAGACTCGAGAGTCTGGGGCTCAAGACCGTGCATGATGTCGACAACCAAGATGGCAATGTTGCAAAGAGAGGAACCTCTTGAACGCAGGTTGGAGAAGGACTCGTGACCAGGGGTGTCGATGACCAGCAGACCGGGCACCTTGAACTCGAACTTGCCGTCCTGGTTGACGACCTGGGTCTTCTGCTTGATGGCCTCGACCGGGAAGTAGGTAGCACCAATCTGCTGAGTGATACCACCTGCTTCGCCCTCCTGGACGTTGGTCTGACGGATCTTGTCGAGCAGCTTGGTCTTTCCGGTATCGACGTGGCCCAGAATACAGCAAATGGGTGACCGGAGGTTGTCTTTTGATCGGGCAGCCAGGGCAGCCTGGTGGGCCTTCTCGCGTCTTGCGAGCGCTTCCCTTCTCCTCTGCGCTTCCTTGTCGGCTTCTTCATCGTCAGACGAAGACTCCTCTTCGGAAGACTCCTCCTCGGACTCTTGTTGCTTCGGTCTTGATGGGAGCGACTTCTCTTCTGTCTTGCTGCTGTCCTTGTTGTCGGCCTCCTCGTCCGAGTCGGCGTCCCAGCTATCCTTGGGTTCCTCGTCGGATGCTGCAGCGGCCTCCCAGTCCTCCTCGATCTCCTCTTCCCTCGCCGCAGCTGCTTTTGCGGCGGCCTCGGCCTCAGCCTTCTCCTTGGCCTTGCGCTCGTCTTCCTCCTTCTTCTTGAGAGCCTCTTCGGCCTGGATTCTTGCGCGTTCGGCAGCCTCTGCTAATGCCTTCTCCTCGTCGATCTGCCCGCATTTAATTAGCAACTGAAATGAATATAGGGCACGTAAAGAACCTGAAACTCACCTTCTCTTGCTTCTTGCCCTTGCCCTTCTTCTCGAACTTGGGTTTCTCCTTCTTAGCTGATTCGCCGTCTGCCAGGCCGCCGACCTGGATGCCGGCAGCCAGCATCTGCTGCAGCTTGCGCTCGTTCCGGGCCTTCTCCTCCTTCTGGGCCTTGGTCAGGTACTTGCCCTCCTTCTTGAGCTGCTCGACCTTCTCCTTCTCCTTCTGCTTCCTGCGGGCCTTCTCCTCTTCCTTGCGCTTGTTTTCCTCCTCGATGAGGCGCTCCTCCTCTTCTATCCGGGCACGCTCCTCGGCGTCAGCCTTGGCCTTGGCCTCCTCGCGCTTGCGAAGCTCTTCTTGTTGCTTCTGGAGGAGTTGGAGGTGCTTGGGGAGCTTCTTTCCGGGCTTGGCGGCCTCCGCCGCTGGGGCTGCCGCTGCGGGCTCGTCTGGCTTCTCGGCGGCTTTGGATGGCTCAGCCTTGGCGGGTGCGGCTGGAGCGGCCTTCTTCTTCGCTGCAGCCTATTCGTAGAACAAGAGTTCGTGAGCCTCACATTCACAGCGATACAACTGCTGTCGGAGTAAGACATACCTGCTCCTTCTTCCTCTGCTTCTCACGCTCCTTCTTGAGCTTCTCCTTCTCTGCCTTGGTGAGGACCTTGCCGGAGGCGTCTGTCTCGTCATCGCCACCCTTAGCGGCGGGTGCTTGCTTGCCCTGCTGCTTGCCCTTTCCGCCCTTGCCCTTCTTGTCTGGTAGGGCGAACTCGTCATCCATGTTGGCCTCGACAGGTGCGGCCTTCTCCTCTGGTGGTGCGGCGGGCTCGGCGCCGGGAGCGTCCTCGCCCTCGAGCTCTGGCAGGCCCTTCTTCTTGCGCCTCTCCTTGTTCTTGCGCATCAGGCCCATGAGACCACCGGCTGCGGGGGCTTCGTCCTCAGCGGGGGCCTCGGCATCGCCATTTTCGGGTGCTGGGGCGGCATCTCCATTTGCCGGGGCGATGGTCTCGCCCAGCTCGGCCTCCCAGTCGTCCTGGGGCTTCTTGTTTCCCTTCTTCTTAGGCGGCATTTTGGAGGTTGTTGGAGGGAAATTAAGGGTTTGGTGGTGGTGGATGTCGTGGATGGGCCAGCCTGAAGAGCACCTGGAAACCTGGAAGGGGACAATGAAAGTTGTGGGCAGCGGAAAGTTGCTTGCTCGATTGTAGTCGGCGTACTGGAAATGTGGGGTAATATTTTTGCAGCTCCAAGCTTGTGGCAAGATCGGGCCTCTGCTCCTCCTGCCTCTACGGACGGAGTAGTAAGCTACAAAACCGCCCAAGCAGGCCAAGGCAACCGCAACCTTCGGATTTAACAAGCACATTACTCCCTAACCTCCATGAAACACTGCTGTAAAACAACGTCCTAGGGACAACATCTCAAGGAGCAGGCCCCTCTAGGACACCCTCCCATCAAACACCCTCCCACGGACCCCTCATATTCTGCTTTTAATCAGCCTCCAGTAAAACAATTCCTCACAAACCAGTGTCTTATAGAGTAGCCCCTCTTTGACCAACTTCTCATGGAATACCTGTTGAATAGTCCCTCTATAGGGCAATGTTACATCTGACATCCTCCTACAGCATATCCCACCCAGGAAAAGCCCACAATGGGAAAACCGTCTGTGGAACGGCTTTCCATGGAGCACGTGGGCAGAAGCTGTACAAGTCAGCTCACTGTCCAAGCAGAGAAGAATAGTCATCGGTGTAAGATGATTGACGAAGAACTAAACTCAATCGGAACTCTTGGGGGTGGCAGCTATCTATATGTGACTCACTTGCTCGGGCGTTGGTTTGTTTCCCCCAGTTCTAAATCCAACGCCCTCAAGCAAGGGCAAGAGACCAGCGCCGTATTCCATGCATATTGCATGGTCGGTGGTCCGTCCTCGAATCCCTGTTCTAGATGCATCATGACTGGGCTGTCTAGTGAGTATGCCGGGCTTGAAGATATGAGAATTCAAGGAAGGGTTGTGGGACCGACTTCATGTCGGTCCCATGGCCTGCCTGGGCTATTCCCTTTCTCTATGGCAGCCTCACAAGGGGTTGTACTCAGCTCTCAAGGATCGCCCTGAATTATCTCTTGCTGTTCCCACGCGCATAGACCGCAAACATGATGCATCATTATTCTATCTCCCAAGGTCTATAGCGGCTGAAATACAATCTACTCAAGCCAGAAATCCAACGGCGCAGTCAACGCCGATAAGTCCCAGCAGCCTCTACCGCCCGGGCTTGATCTCATCTCCTCCCATGGTGACTCGAAGACGCCGTCTCATCATCCTCCAGGTCCCCATCATCCTCAAACGGGACCCTCACATACACCTGCCCGCTGGCCAGCGGGCTTCTCCCCCTCTGCCTAGACCCTCCAGCGGGCACGGCCAGGTTGCCACCCACCCTACCACCACCGCCGTCCCGCAGGCCCTCTGCAGACCTCTCGTGGACAGGCGTGCCAGGGAGCGTCTCGGCATATCCTGTCTCCGTTTCTGCCGCCATCGTTGCAGTTGTGGTTCCCGGAAACTCGTACACGTGTTGGCGGTGACGCGTGGAAGCCGTGGTGGCAGGACCGGCCGGGGGCTGATGATGATGATGATGCGGCGGCTGCTGCACCTGCGACAGCCTCTTAGCCTGCCGCGCGTGCGCCATCTCGTACTTCCGGCGATCCTCCTCGTTCATGAAGACTGTGTTGCCGTCATCATAGTCTTTGCTGTCGTTGCCAACGTTCTTCTCGTCCTCGACCTCGGGCTCAGGTGGTGGTGGTGGTTGTGGTGTTGCTGTTATTATCTCGCGGGGCGTGTACGCCACCGAGGAATACGCAGACCGGAGACCGTTCACGTACGAAGAGGCGGAGCTTGGTCTGCCGTCGCCGCTGGTGCGATGTACGCCGTTCCCCTTTGCCGTCGGTTTACCAGCGGCGGTGCTGTGAGACAAGGTAGAGCTCTCCAGCGACGACGACCCGCGCATTTCGATATCCTCGGGCCGGCGCCTAGCCTTGAGAGCACGGCCATCGCTGCTAGCCGGCCTGCTAGGGGCCACTGCTGCTCTATTCTTCCCCTTAAGCCTGCTGGCGTCCCCAACACCACCACCACCGCTGCCGGAGGAGACCTCAGTGGTGCTCCCGCCAGACTCCGTCCCGGGGTCCGGGTACCGATAGATCCCGCCCTCGGTCCTCAGCGGCGCGGCGAACAGGCCCTCCACCTGCGGCGGCGGCTGCAGCACGCTCCTCTGGCGCCCGAGGCCGTCGCCTCTCCTTGTTGACATCCTCTTGCGCCTTCTCTCGCCTGCGACGCGAGCCTCCTCCTCGTCGCCTTCTTCGTGCGCACGTTGTTGCTGTTGCTGTTGTCGCTGCTCTACTGTGGCGGGGATGAATGTCTCGGGCTTGATGTTGAGATCGTCGCCGGTCTGCTCCGCGTGCTCGATGGCTTCTTGCACCGTGGTGTTCTTGTCGGCCGCCGCAGCGTCCGCCCGAGGACCTCCCCATGTGCGCTGGCCTGCTGTGAAGATGCCGTACACCATGTAGTACCAGTTGAAAAATGGGTTGAGCACGAACATCATCGGGTAGAGCCAAATCTTGTACCGGCGCAGCTTGGCACCAAAGTAGATCATCATGAGCCAGTTGAGCCCAAGAGAGACGGCGATGAAGCCAACAGGCAGGTCATTAATGCTCTTCTCAGTCGACAGCAGCGCCAGAACCATAACGAAGAAGAGCAGTGCCGTCGTGCGGATGGTGTTCTGGCAGAAGCGGTACAGCACAAGCACGGGGTACCGCCGCCACAGGCGCCAGTCGGTCAGCATACAGGCCTCATTGGTGATGAACCCCAAAAACCAGCGGCGGCGCTGCTTCACGAGCGAGGCGTACGTCTGCACCGCCTCGGTCTTGCAAAAGGCTGACGTGCACATCTGGATCTGGTAGCGGTGCTTGGCCCCGATCATGAACAGGTGCGTCAGGTACCGGTCCTCGCCGAGGTGGTCCTTGGCGAAATCGAACAGGTCCTCGCACTGCTCCGCCTTGCCCGCGAAGTAGTACTTTGCCATGCGACGGAACGCGCTGAACCGCAGCATCGTCAGCGCCCCGGGGAGGCACGTCACGGAGCCGCAGCCGGACTCGACGGACCGCTCGAACAGCTGCCCGTGGATGTACTCCATGTCCTGCAGCAGCGTGATGATGCTGTGCTTCTTGGTCGTCGACGTGATCACCCCCGTCATGGCGAGCATGTTGCGCTGGTTGCCTGGGCTGAACTCCATGTCGTAGAGGAAGTTCTGCAGGCACATCCGGTCCAGGATGCAATCTGAGTCTATGAACAGGATGAAGAGGTTGTCGTTCATCTTCAGGTATTCGGTGTAGATCCTGTCGATGAGCTTGTAGGTCGCCTTTTGGCAGTTCCGCTTGCCGCCGTGTGGAAACCGCGACACTGTGATTCGGGCATCTTTGTAGGCGATGTCAATGCTCTTTGGATAGCTCTCGAGCGTGAGGGGCACGCCGAGCCTCTCTATGGCGGTAAGGTATAGCTCGTCTTCTTGGTCACCGTCGAATGACAGAAAGACATGGATACATGACGGCGGATAATCGCAGTCGACCACAGAGTTGATGGCTGTTAATAGGACGTCGGGCTCCTCCTTGTAGCATGGCATTACTATGACCACCTTGGGGGCGGAGTCCTCGTCCAGCAGCTGCTTGATGCGCTTCGTGCGTCCCAGCTGGTGAGTGACAAGCTGATACACGCAGAACAGCCACGGTATAGTGAGAAGGCCTGCGAATGACCAGAAGGCGAACCCCAAGAGGAAGTCAACCATCTTCTCAGGCCAGTAGCTGACTATCTGGCTCGGTAGTGGCAATGTCACAATCATGATGGGCAGGAAGATAGCCCTAAAGATCATCTGGTCAGCTATCCGTGAGAAAATCTCTTCATTGGCCGGGCAAGTACCTCAGCAGCAAGAAAGCCACGGCAACAACTACTGCCAGCACATTTACGGTCCAGTGCTCTGACTTCCGGAAGACCTTCCAGAGACAGTATAAGAATGCACCGATCCATAGAAACCACTCCAGAAGCGCAGCCAGCATGACCACGCCCACTATTGAGGTGTACACGATCTGCAACCGGAAAATCAGCCATTGTGGGCCTGGACTAGAGCTTGCTTCAGGAGGCCAAGAGCAACACTCATCTGGCATGGTCGACTTACATCCTTGACAGGCCATGATAAAGCCATTCTGATATCTGCTCCGCAGCAACTCGATCAATCAACCTCAAGAACAGCACGAAACAGCCTTTGTTGAGCCACAAGCAGCGTTTCGAGCCCAGAAACAGAGGTTTCGAGAGCAAGGTATGTGCCGCAGGGGCTGGGGCCAGCTAGGCGCGGAGGACGGTCTGTCTTCACTCATGCAGTGCCAGGCATGTCTCTTGAAAAAAGCGTGGCGCCGAAACCTCTGCCTGCCTATCGGTGTGATGCAGGGGAAGGGTGCGTACACCGTCGGGTACGTGCAGAGGTGTGCTTCGGGATGGCGTAACTCTCTCGTGTGCTCTGCGCCTGGCCAACGTCGGCAGATTGTGCAATCGACGTGCCAAAATGTTCCGTTTTCTTGCACCCCAATGCGATATACAAATTCTCAAGAAGTTGTGAAGAGGGCGTATTTCCAAGACGCGGAAAGTTCCGAAATTTCTCAGGCGGAATTCTTCAGTTCGGTGAAATTGAGAAAATCTCAGAAGAGAAGAAAAAGGAAGTACATGTCTGCACCCGTTCGGATAGACGCAGTCGGACGCCGAAGTTTGTACCTCAGGACCAAGGACCCTCGCAGCTCGTATAAAACTGCCCCGTCTTTCTCCCCCTTCCTGTGCTGTCCGCTACCAATGGAAATTCGGTACGGCAAGGTGAATTACGGTACCTGCTTTTTTGGCAGCAGATCTCCCGCCCCTCCTCGAATAGCTCTCACTGTCGAATAGACGACCCAGATGATGGGATTGGAGGGCCGGCCGTTACCTGCCACCGCCACGCGCGTGTTGGTACAGCAGTGGCTTGGGGGAGGCAGGCCAACCTCGAGCAGAGGACTGAGACACGCAAGAGACAGGGTACGTAGGTGCTGCTGAATATCTCTCAGTTCGCCTCGATGCACTGCAGATCATGTAGACCTGCGTGTTTCGGATAGAGCCGGTAGCCGAAATTCTTTGTAGGTCAGTCGATTAATTCTTTTCGTTTGTTTGTTTGATGGTAGGTTCGCTCACCGTAGTGGTGATCAACACCCAAGGAGTCCACTGTCAACTGATGCGTGGTGTTCCGACCTGTGAGACGTCCCAGGGCCACGAACAGAGCACCATCTGGACCTGTGGTTTTGAGGATAATGTGAGTGTTGGGAGGTAGAGATTAGACAGATGTCAGAGACCAGTGGCTTGCTTGGTCAGGTGGAAGGAAAAAAGGACAAGCACCAAAATAGAGATCATCGTTGACCCTGGGATAAAAAGCAGCAAGTGAGAGGCTCAGGGGTGAATGAGAGCCAACAGCCTATGGCAGCCATTCACCCATCCTGATGGTGACAGACGATCGTGGATGATTCATAGTAAAGGCCCGCAACAAAGCTAGCAGTAACCAGGTGACTTCGTGTATTGCGGTGATGGGAGGGAGGATGTCACGTTGCGAGAATGAGGTCCCAAACCATGGTATCTCCAGGCCTTAAGAGGTTTAAGTGCCATGGTTGTCGAGGGGGTGACCCTGCATGCCATGAACATCGTGTGGTGTGAAGTCTGGTGTTGGTGCAAGGAAGTGGGAGGTTCGTCCTGGACGGAGGGAGGAGCTAGGTGACCAACCAACCCCCAGCTGACGTTTTAGGCACCGCCCTACAAGATGCATCATGCACTGGCCCAAACCTGAGTCTCCCATGCAGTTCATAGGCAGACTCTCCCATTGACCAACCATGAGCTCCAAATCACAGGCAGCGTAACCCTAAGTGCATGCGCAACCATCTAGACTTGAAGAGTGGGAGCAAGAGACCGTCATGCAGGCCAAGCCTTCCAATGTAACGACCTCATTGTGTCTTATGGAGCTTAATGATAGAGCAATCTGGCTGTATGGTCCGAGATGTTTCAGCGCGCAAATGCTCAATCATAGCCTCAGCTGCAGATGCATGTGACAGGTGCATTGTTAGAAGCCCCAGGGGGAGGACTACAGCAGAGAGCAGACCAACGTTGTGCTTGAACGGCTTTATTAGCATATCATACCGGCAGACCTCACATCTCCCTAAGCATTGATTGCAGACGCATATCAAGACACCAAAAAAGATTGACTACTCTCCCGCTATTGCCTCAAACTAATAAATCTGAGCGAAGGCCCGTGTGTGTGTGTGTGGCAAAGCTCCTCCATCTGCTCCTTGAACTCATTCGCACTACAGGGATGTAGACGACGAGCATCAGAAGGATACCAGCCACTCTCACTCCTCCTCTCCTGAATGAGTGTCGAGCACAGATTGCAATCTGATAATCCCAATGTGCGTGTCGCTCGCCATGATCACAACCTGCAGACAAGGTCTTCCTCGCAGAGGTTCGGGTCGATGGTACGTTGTGTTTCGTCTCCTGAGCCCGGCCTAGATGGGCAACATCCAGGCCCGAGGGTCCTTGTCATGCACTTGTGCACACGGCTCCACCGACACGGCACCGCTCTCTCCCTCTCTCTCTCTCTCTCTCTCTCCACTCCACTTGCTTCCTCTCGGCTTTCATCTCAAACTCTGCACCAACTCCAAGCTTCGACAGTGACAGGAAGTCTCCGTTCTTGCACCTGTACGAATCAAGGTGGACTGGCATGTTCTGTTGGCGTGAGGTCGTATTCTTGGAAGGACGAGCGCCTCCCTCGAACTGCTGACCTTGCCACGTATGGGACGGAGGCCTGAAAGGAGCCATCCGAGCTGATGGTGGCATGGGGCACACAATTGCTGGTGAAGGCCTTGGTGTTCAAATCAAAAGAGTCATTTGCCAAGCCGGCTCGAATTTCATGTTATCAAGTCCTGTAAGAAATGCCGTGTGACGGCTTTGTCAGTGAACTGATCGCTGGGGTTTAAAGGGTTGATGGGGTAGGCGACAAGGAGCCTCATCTCGTCCGATGTGTCTGTTTGTGCCGATGGCAACGAGAAGGCCGAGAATGCGGAATTGCCACGGCGAAATGATCCATGGTATCATGGGTTTCGGCAACCTCATTCACGAGCCCCATATCGGACTTCGACAGGCGTTCCCGCTGTCGCCGTCTCTCGACGTGCACGGGGACATCGTCGAGCTGTTTGAGACATGCAAAATTCTCATACCACTCAAAGTCCTCGAACTGGAGTTTCTTAACTCGCTGTCCGGGGTTCTTATTGTTGGCCTTATCATAACGGTGGTTGTGGTGGTGGGTGATTGGCCTGCTGTCGGAACCTTTGGTGCAAATCGTTAGTTCCTAAACTCGCTAGGCAGCTGTCAGAGACTCACCCTCTTCACCATCATTCTCACGAAGGTCATAGTTGAGCACTAGATTCTTGATGCGCTGCTGTTCCTCGCGCTCCGCCTGTTGCTGGCTTCTCATAGCAACCGCAAAGTGGGAGTCTGTGGGCAGTTCCAGGGTTCGAGTCTGGGCCCCATTAGCTCTGATTCTTTTATCGAGACGAGGAAAACTCACCTGTTGCTTATTTCCCTTCTTGGTAAGTACTGAGAAGGCCATTTTTGGAGCCGGCATTGGTGCCTCGGAGTCAGCATCGCCTTGATCGTTGGTGATGGTGGCCTCGCGCGGTCTCGATCGGACTGGCAGTGCGACATCAAACACAGGGCGTCGGTCAAGTTTCCTCGACTCCAGACTCTCGGACATCATCTTAGCGTACTCTCGCTCGAAGTCAGCGTCCTCCTCGGGGTCGATCTCTTCTTCCTGCCGAGTAACGATGATAGCCTCGTCGACAGATTCCTCAGAAGTTGTCCGCCGGTCGTCGTCCTGCTTGGCGGAGTATCGGTTAGCGAAAATCCAGCTAAGGATCCTGGGAAAGAAACCCACCTCATCGTCCTCGTCCTCTTCTTCATCGTCAGACGCTGCAACCTCGTCGTCGTCGACCTCAGCATCATCATCGTCATCGACATCTGCCATCTCGTCTTCAGTTGATGAGCCGCTAGCGTCGTCATCTTGGTCTTGGAGCTCTGGTCCATCAAGTCCTGCGGCCTTCCGATCTTGAGCAAGGACCAGCTGGAAAGCCTTACTGGCCTCCTCCAGGTTGGAGGCCAGCTTCCACTGCGGCCTGGTGCCAGTGTAGATGTCATGAACCAAAAATTCGATATCCATGGGCAGAGGATTCTTGGTGAAGATGTAATACTGGGTAACTTAGTCTGCTGTCTGCTGGATCAAGTGAGGAAAACATACCTGAAGGAACGAGAGGAAGTAGTCAAGCTTCTTGCCTGCAGGACCCTTATTAAAGTAGACACCAGAAGCCTCCAGGATGAAGTAAATGAGACGGATGCGGAAAAAGTCGTCTGGCATGTCGAATGGATTCAACCGCCCGGGAACTGGTGGACCGCCGTGGCCAAATGTCATGATCTTGTACATGACATCGAAGACAACGGCGTGCTCGACCAGGCGGTAATTGTAGATCTCAGCCAGGTACTTGACCTCCGCGATGCGTCGCTGGTTGTTTTTGAAGTCATTTTGCTCCAGACCAGCATTGATAGACTCGACAACGTTGTCGACCACCTTCACGACAAACTCGGTGCGGTACCTGTAGAGGTGCGCTAGCAAAGAGGCGAGCAGGTGGATTGCACCATACTTGACCTTCCCAGGCTTGGAGAAAACCTTTTCGAGAGCTTCTCGGACCTGCGTGGGTTTGTTAGTGTAAGCCTCTTCCCACAACTCGTAGTACTTGACACTTACTTCTGCTTCCTCCCAGTGCATCCTGCGGATTTGTCTCGCAATCTTATCGAGAGTCCGCTTCGACAGGTCCACATAGATCAGCTTTCTGACGAAAAGCTCAAGAGGAGTTCGTTCCTTCTGCTGGATGGCAGGTCTCTCGGGCGGGTCGACATAGTATATGGCATTCTCAATCAGCATCCGCTCATTGGGTCCGATGTGCTGCACGGATTTCTTGCGCTGCAGGGTCTCCAAGAAGGAGGTCATGCGAGGCGAGGTCTCCGGGTTCCGCAGCAGGTATCGACCGCAGTTCTCAAGGAGGTCGCAGATGATCTGAATGTTCATCTTGGAAAAGTCGTCCAGACAAACCTTGAGACAGTGGAAGACCGTGTGCTCCGGGACAATGCCAAACTTGGTCAACTCCGCCAGATACCTGATGTTGCCAATGCGGACCTGAGCCAGGAACTCCTTGCTCTTACGAGCCTGTAGACTGCGGAATTCCGCGTCCAAATAATCGATCACGCCCTTGGGAATATCCGGCATGTAGCGACCCAAGGTTGCAATAAGCCTTGCCCAACACGGAAGAAGATCGCCGCGATTCTTGGGAACGTCCGTAAGAGCCTTGACCAAGCGGTTGCGCGAAGCCTTGGAATTGAGGAAACAGAAGTCGATAGCAGTCTGGTCAATTGTCTCCTTGGTCGTGAGGTCGGGCAGACGGAGGATGATGGCATCAACCTGGGCTCCGATGGTCTTGTTGGCAATAGCAGTCGTCTGGTCGTCCAAGGAAGTATCGGTTGACTTTGGGGCATCGCCATTCTCAGCAGACTCGACCTTCTTGCCCACTTGGTCGTCACCCTCGGGCTTCTTCTTTTTGGCGTCCTCGAGAAGGATACCAGGGACCTTGCCCTTGAGATCCGCCAGGTTTTCGTAGAAGCGTCGCTCGTCCTCGTCCTGCCAGATACCGGCTCCGTCTCCCTGCCCACGAAGGTACTCGCCCGCCTTCACGATTCCGATGCCTCCGTTTGCCAGTGAGTTTGAGGCCTCGTGGTCTTTCAGATCCGGCATTTCTAGCCCCAGGGTGTCGGCCAGAATCTGAGCATTCGCGACCAGTCGTTCCTGGGCTTTGAGTTGCTTGTCGAAATTGGCCTGTCGATCTTCGAAGACCTCTCCGGACTTCACGTATGCCTCAGCATTCTTGCGCGACTGGGAAAATATGGCCTTCTGGTCTCGGAGGAGGTGAGCCTTCACGTCTTCGAAGTAGCGCTTGAGGATGTTCTTAAAGCGCTCCTGAAGTTCAGGTGAAACGAGAGGGGGGTCATCGCTTGACATGTCGCCGTCCTCGTTCTCGCCAGAGCCCTCGGATGGCTTGCCCACGCCTTCGTCATCTGCAGCCCTGCGACCTTCGGTTCCAGCTGTCTTTCTGACACCCAATATGTCCCAGGCGAAGGTCTTGACAAAGGTGACGAGGAGAGGCAGGTTTGCATGATCACGGTCGTGGCCCAATAAGTCCTTCAGAACCTCGAGTGGGAAAGGTTCCGCACCGCCCCCCTTGGTGCTCCGGGACTTCAGTTCTGGGACCTTGCCAGTAGCAGCCTTGACAGAGTCGTCGGGAATAACATCGTCCAGAGTCCTCAAAACGCCAACGAGCCAGAGCTCCGTGATGACACGAAGCAGGGCTTTCTGACGAAGCGGCCGCTGCTTCTCCTCTTTCTCACGCACATCGGGAGGCAGGCTCTTCAAGTAGCTCTTGTCAAGGGTGGCGATGCCCCGGCCAAGCTGCCATGCAAGCTGCTGGGTGAATTCATCGGGCCCAAAGCGCTGGTGCAGGGCACTGACGATCTCGACTCCGGCCTCGACATCACCTCCTGTGGCCTTCAACTTGGTGAGCCCTTCGTAGCAAGCAGAAATTATCTCGGACAAGTATCGGTGCAGGCTCAGGGTTCGAATCTCTTGGATAAAGGTGGGCAGGGTGGCGGCCGTAACGGCAGTGCGCAATCGCTTGATATAGGCGGTGTGCTTTGCCAATTTCGAGTCGAGGGGCTTGTTGACCTCGAATAGATCTGACAATATGCCTCGTCAGCGTCATAAGAAGCCGGGGTGCGGAGTCATGGGCTACTCACCAGTTTCGCCCGCCCACGCGCGCTCGTTCAAAGAACGCAATTCACCTGTGGTAGAACATGTCAAACTTGGGGCCCAGCACATCTATTTGGTCGTTTGTTTCAGCTCCCATGGAGACCCACGTTTTCTTGCGCGATCCATCTCGAAAGCGACGGATCGCGACGCAGTTGATTTTGAAAGTAGAACAAAAGACTATTGTGGCTACATTCGTAAATGTTCAGCGGGCCGGTCTAACTAAGGGTTAGACAGCCCGGAGCGTTGGAAGCGACAGTCGGCGTCAACTTCGGTAGGCATCGGGGAGGCAAAGGCGACCAAGAGGGCCTTGTGTCAAAGGCACCCTCTGGCTGATGGCGATGGGCTACGTCGCTGTGCTGGGAGGGTCTGGTGGCTGATGTGATGGGGAAAGGGAGGGTATAGCAACGGCAAGCCAAGCTCTTGTCGGGCTGCTGTGGTCTCGTGGTCGGCGGGTCGTCGAACGAGGGATCGTGGTGGTGGTATTGGTGGTTGTGTCGGCGGCAGTTACGGTGGTCGGATTCATTGAAGTTCGGGTCCCAAGGATGGCAGTCGTCGATCACGACTGATTGCACTGGCACTGCAGGAGTGGAACCTTGTAGGTGGAAGGAACATTGATGCAGCCCAGTCAAAGCGGCCCTCGGGGATCCTGGTTGGGCGAGCCAGCTGTGGTGGGGCCTCAGAATATCGGATAAACTTGGTGAATTAGAAGCTGCGCTAGGCCGTCTGGTGCGGGGCATCAGGCGTACCTGTATATGTACCTAGGTACATGGGTAGCGTACATTTAGCGATGCGCTCTATATTTATCGCTCATCACCTTGAAACTCTTGAACCAGTGGTAAGTGCAATGCTAGATTCAGGCAGCCTAAGACGCAGCATGGGGCAAGGGTAGGCTGAACTCTGACTGAGGTCTACCTGCACCTCAGATATAATTGTCACACATTCAAGCTGATGCAATAGCATAGATGTTAGTCGAGTCTACTGCACTGGTAGCATGCGCCCCCGGCCGACAATTACAACTAGCAAATGGAGTTCATATTCTGAAAGTCCCACGTGCACTTACAAGAAGAGGTTGGGCATCACTTTGCCTATCACTCACAGCGATTGCCCACATTCAAAATCCCGCCTCTTAGTCACCTGCTTGGATGACATCCGCTCCTTAAACTAGGACCTCTCCGTGACTTCTACGCTGGCTCACATCATTGTGAGTTCCACTTAGATGATGCCGTTGTCCCCTCGTCTAATACACGGATCAAGCCTCCTATAATTTCCATAATTTACCACGGGCCTTTCCTCAAAAGCACGAGAATGACAACAACTGGAGTGTTCATTTTCCTCACACCGTTGACACCAGCCTCGGGTCATTCAATGGTTGAACTAGTCATCAGAAATGACTTATATCAAGCTTCATCGCAACCAATCGCGCATGGCAAAGAGCAGGCGGCTCTTGCCAAACTAGTTACTGTCATCCCGGCCTCGTGGCGATTCCCTACTTTAAGAAGCTTGGAAACGTTCGAGCATTGTGGGGCTTTGACTGAGTACCTGCTTCACGGTGACTCAGGTCGGATTACTGGGCTAGATGTGCGTGATTTGATTAGCATGCTGAGTAAGGGATTTCTCACAGCAGCTACCACCGTGCCCGTGTGCAGCAAGCGTGCGGCATACATGTATTGTGGTGGGTTATGAACTTTATTGTGTGAATCGATTTGCTGCTTTCGATGTCGATGGAAACTACTATCCAGACTATTGATGTGACCAGGATCATACATGAATTTGCTCTGCAGAGAGCCGAAGACCGCGACGAGCACTATAAAAGACTAGAAATCATATTAGACCTTTGTATGGCATTCCCTTTACGTTGAAGGCTAATTTCATTCAACTGTGGAAGACCTTGGGGCATTGATGGCTTACGTTGAGTGAACTGACACGTTTGAATTTAAGACTGGAATAGGTGGGGATGGAAATTCGATGGCTAAATGGCCAAGGACTTCCCCTTTCTTGGACCTCTTCCCACTGAGTAAGATGTGTGTGGAATTCACCTTCCCATATTCTCAAATCTGTCCCGATGAAAGGGAATCACATGGATGACTAAGAGTACTGAGCATCTTCTATAACCAGAAAAGTCAGCGTTATGCCTCGCGTGTCCTAACTAAGTAGGTTGACCGTCGAATCAACATATGCTAGGACAGTCCGCCAGTGCCGTGGTCCAGAGGATGTCTTCCTATGCTGAAAAAGCACCCAGCAGGTCCTACCACTTTAGCACGTAGCAAATATCAACAATCACCACTTTTAGATGCTCTAGCTGGCTTATTTGACTTCGATCCCAAGCTTAGCAAATTGTCTGGACTATCCTTCAGTCGTCCTCCCTGGGACGGTGATAGACGAATTCGTAGATCCTAAGTTCAAGCTAGGTAGCAAGATAAATGAAAGGAATATGAATGCTCTTCAGTAATATATATTTCAGTCCTTCTTAAAAGAAAACTACTAACATTGTGTACAAACAGATAACCTACATAAATCCTAGGGTAGACTACTAGTAGCCGCTATATACAATGTAGGCTAAGGCGTAGTCAACAACATCCGCTGGGAGTAGCTTAGTTGATTGTTGATGCGCTAGAATACATAGATGAAAAGACATATGATAGGGCATCCTACCTGGCTGAGAATGACTTTTCTAGGGAGGAGACTGGATATACAGAAAGTTCGTTCATGCACATTAGATCTTCCTTATTGTCAAAATCGCCAACCTCAGCAGCCTCTCCCATTAATTATGTCAACGTAGTAATGATGAGACGTTCCTGAGTATCTGGAGTATATGGATAGTTTTGGAGGTAGGGGATTCACACCCTTAGAAAAGAGGGTATTCCTGTATAGGTAACTTAGAATCAAAATAGTTAGGTTCCCACCTAAGTATTTATCCTATACATGGCTTTTGTATTGAATGTGTCGCGTGGGCTCGAACCGTGACTCAATGATTGATCAGTGTTTTGGTGTTGAATACTTCCTCGGCCATCACAATTCATTCAACTGCCTCGTTGCTATCAATCGCTATCCCCATGAACGCTTAATTTGTGGGTGGTGGTCCTCCGAACGAAACTACCTTGCATTACTCTGCAGTTCACTACTACGCACCGAAGTCCAATTCCAGACAGAAACCGCCGACAACAGAGGCAGCAACAAACCAACACCCATTCTTGAACCACCATGCACAATCTGCCGGGACTTGCAAATTGATACTGAGAAGCATGTACATGAACGACGCCATGACGCCACCGCAAGCAACTGCCATGTAACCGACACCAAACCCTGCTGCATAAGCGGAAAGTATCAACATGACTACTTTGACGATCGAGAGGCCCCATAGTAAAGTCTTCGCTTGCCCTCGAAATCGCACAGCTATGCTGCGAACACCCGCTTTTTTATCATCTTCGACGTCTTGTTGGGCGTACACTGTGTCGTAGATGATGGTCCAACAGGCCTGGGCGACGTAGAACGCCCCAACAGACAAGGCCGGTGCCGATGCGTCCTTGTCTTTCCCGAACAGGATTTCGACGAGGATCGAGTCGTTTTGCGCCGCTATGCCCATGAGGAAGCCTATGGCGACTTGGACACCCAGGATAGCCTGTGGGAAATCGGTGAACCTCTTGGCAAAAGGATAAAGCCAAAGTAGAAAGATGCTCGGGATAGCGACCACCCAGCACGCAGGTGGCAAGACGACCAAGCACGCAGCAGCCAGAAGCGCAGTGAGGACGGTCACGATATGTGCCTGCCAAGGCTGCAAGGCCCCCCTCGCCAAAGGACGATTCCGACATCGTCTGACGTGCCGGTCAAACTCTATGTCCATGGTGTCATTCCAGGAGCATGCTGAGGCTCGGAAGAATGCTGTCCCTAACAGAAGGATGGAGTTGGTTTGAACCAGTTGCTTGATGTCTACACTGGTTTGCTGTTCTCCGTGCGTGAGGCAGGCAGCGAAGAGAGTCCCAAAGAGGTGTGGGAAGTAAAACAAGTAGATACCCGCGGGTTTGTCGATTCGAGCGAGTTCCGCAAATGGTACCCAGTTTGGCGGCAGCAGTGAGATAAGCCCTGTCTTCGGCGGGCTGTATGCCGGCCAGGACCTAGAATTCTTCTTCTCGTGGCCCGAAAGTTTGACGCCTGTAGTTGCTGCGGCCATCGTAGGTAGAACAATCTGCTGATGAAGGTGATGTGCACCAAGGTGTTCAAAAATACCCAAATCCTCAGGAATGTGTTGATTTGAGGTTCAACGCTGACTGGTGATGAGCGGAGTCGCTTCATTCCTCAAAGTTTCGATGCGGTACTAGATCCTTCCGGGAAACCAGTTCACATTCCACTTTGCCTCGATAGTTTTAGGCCGTGGATGGCTCTCGTATTTGCAACCTGATTTCTAATTGCTTTCTAAGCTGGAAAAGTTGACAGCTACTTACGAATGAGGCAAAGTTGCGACACAGTGTGTATGCAAGAGGCGTGCTAGTGGTCGTTCTGCAAGTGTTGGGAAGAAAGGAAGACCTAGAGGGTTGCCCAGAGGATCCTCTCCTTGTTCAATATTTGCTCTTGTGATCACGAAATAGTACTGAAGGATTCAATTGATGCGGATTTGACTCCCAATATGGACGATGTCGTAACAAAGCGTGATGTTCGTCAGGCTCACCTGCGGCGCAGCGCATTCGGTCCTACGCATAGCAAAACATTCCCCAACTCCTAGTGGCCAAGCCTCGGTGTAGCTTGGTATTTGCGAAGTCTCGTCCAATCGTCCACTGGAAAAGTTGTCCCTGTTGGTTGTTGGTGGATTCCGGGTGTTGGTTGCAGGTGTGGCGCTGTCATTGCCCAGGCTATGTTCGTATCTAGGACCCACCTTCCTGGCAATCAGTTCTGTCAGTCTTGCAGAAGGATCAGGCATGCATATCATTCACGACCGCAGACGGCTCAGCCATGTTGGCGAAGCCTTTTGAGCTGGATGCTGTGAATCTCTGACCTCTGGGCATGGAGTGCTATTTTCGGGGAAGACCGAGCACAACATGTGTTTTGCTTCGAGGCATCTTGGTTTCAATACGGAAACGGGTTCTACTGTTCTAGAATCTCTTACGTTCACCTAATTCTTGGAATCGAAAACTAAATTACACGAGCCGGCCCTGCGAATAAGTCTCACCTGCTTGTTGCGTCCACTCCACCCTGATGGTATCAGTAACCTTGATTCCACTGGTCGAATTCGCGTTTTGTTTCATCCGAGTTCCTGTTTCAAGTAGATCTTCGCCTACACCTGCAGATGTACCATCATGCGAGGGCTGCGCAGGGAAATGAGCAAGTGCAGCACAACTGCCTCCCGCCGGGGTCGCAGCGCCCATTGGCAGGGATTGGAGCTCTTGAGGGTAGTTCTCAAGATCATGATAACCCTTAACTGAGGCATTGGGAGACATCGGATGCTGGATTGCGCCAGGCTTCCTCAGGTCAGAACCATAAGATCCACTGCTTGCCTTCGAATGCAACCTGGGTTTGACGAAGCGATCCCAAAGCGGCTTGTAAGTTGGAACAGATCCGCTAATGACAATTACCGAGAGCTCTAGTGATACGCATATGTATAGCGTGTATGTCTCCTGCGAACGAGACAAGTCAGCTTCCTGCTGAGCGCAATATCTTGGGGGAGGGGAAGCTGCATGGGAGAGGTAGTTGAGTGCAGTTCGGAAATCATGACAGAAAGATGAAAAGCGGTCACACGAACCCATGTGAAGTCTGATCGATGCTTGATCAATTCGATCTCCTTGGCTTTGATGGCCGTGACAATAGCGCCGAACACACCACACCCAAGCAAAGCAATAATGCCAAGCCGTTTTCTCAAAGAGAGCTGGAGCTTCCAGATGATACTGATAGGCATTGTAGCCAAGATCATATCAAAGAGACAACCCCAGGCGGCTCCGAAGATACCGTAATTGGCGTTGACTGCCGGATCCCAGCACTTGGCCGTGGGCCTCAACGCCGGATCCCATAGAGCTGCAACAGGGTCACATTGGGTGAAGTTGAAAACGGCCGTGGTAACGGATTGGACGAAAGTGATCAAGATAAGGACCCAGAGAAAACGCTGCCGCCATTTGCCTGTCTTGGGTAGGAAGCGCATGATCAAGAAGGCCACAGATATTTTCCCTGTTCCGCTGGCCATGATGCCGAAAGGCTGTGTGATCTGGTGAAGCTTAATCACGTAGACTGCATGCGAGGCTGGCTGAATGTACGGAAGGTGACGTGTCCCGCCATTCACGCCGATGATAATGACCAAGATGGTGGCGCCGAGGTACATCAACTAAGTCGTGTCAGCTTCGGCCAGTTATGCGAAAATACCGGACAATATTTACCAAGGTCAGGAGCATGATCCAGTCATCCCATCCGTATTTCCATCGTGTTTTCAGCATCGAACGTGCCCAAAAGCGCAGGGCAACCGCGATGATGCCGATGGCGCATTGGATGGTCCATGCTGCAATGAAGGAAGTCCTCCGATCAATATCGGGCGGGGACAGCTCGTCTCGGGGGAGCAAGCTGGCCTGGAATAGCATCTTTGACCCGGGAGTCGCCTTGACTATCAGCTAAAGGTATCTTTCAAGAGTCCGATCGTGCAGATGTATGGTTGCAACAGAAAAGATTCAAAACACGCAGGCGAGCTGCCGAACCCAGAGGCTGGGCACAACTGAAATACTGCTGAAGCTTCAACATCTCATTTGGGCTCCATCCATCGATCTCTCATCCTCAATTCTTTTTTTGGAAAACATCATGATATGGCGTGTTCCGCACTGAATCCCTACAATCTCACAGTGTCAGATCAAGGGTGGTCCGAAAAGAAAAAGGCCCAGGCCTCGAGACAGGAGGTCCGATTGGATGGCCAGTGACTACGCCTGAAGGATGCAGTTGGAAGGAGTGGATTGAGACCTGTTGGGACTTGATGTCCATGTGATGTCCATGGCGGGAGCCATTCCCAAACTGCACAACTGCTGTTGGCTTACAAACCATTGTTTCCAGCCCATCAGCCGAGACCAAAATGGAACCTACCAGTCTTGCAATGTTTGATCATCTTCCAAGTGACAGAGACAACTAATCGATTGAATGCTTCTCTAAAATGAAGTTAATGCACGATCCTCCTCTACTGGCAATTCTGTGACCTAGAACACCCGGGCACCCATCACTCTGGATGGATGAGGAGGTGCAATTGCCTCCGTAAGGCATTATGAACTCGGCTGTTGGTTGCACGGGCAAACTGGCCAAGCCTGCCAAGTGGACCATGAGATGCTGTTGGTTCTGAAATTGCTACTCTGACCTGCTTCCTTCAAGGTTTGCGTTGGTAAGATGTGTTGTTGTGTTTGGATCCACTAGCGAGTGCCCAGGTGGGTGGGGCGAGCTGCAGTGTTACTCCCAGAACGGCGACTGGAAGCGGCCTCGGGGTATTGACAGTGCGGCACTCTGATTTAGGGCCGCGAGCTGGAGACACCTACCTATAAATATATTCTGCCTTGGCGCCGACGACTAGGTGAAGAAATTATGCGGACTCCTCTTCTACTGCTGCATCCTCTGAAGTCTTTTCTTAGCTGATATTCCAAAGTCATCCCATTCATCATGGCCCAAATCAACACTGAGGAAGCATTGAGCCTGGCTGCCAGGATTGAAGCAATAACGTCCAACCCAGAGAGCATTCTTGGGTTGCAGGATGACTTGCTTCGTCAAAGACTGCGCGAGGCCGGGCGGAAGCTCAGTCATGCCATGGAGATACCTGTGGACACTGCCCGCAGGCTCCAAAATACTGTGAGTCCTCGGATAGCTAGTACCTATCACTTCGATCACTCTACCAGCCATCCGGTCTGGCTACCTGGATTTCATGCGGCTAACGACTGTCAAGCCCATTGAGCTTCCGGCTGCATTCATTGGTGTAGAGAAGGGGATCTTCAGCGCCCTGGCATCTCAGTCTGGTACAATGAGCCTTTCAGAGCTGTCTGAGAAGACTCATATTGACCCTGTTCTTCTGAGTATGATTATCTATAATAACCATTTTATATTTCCAGGGGACTGACAGTCTCTACCAGAACGAATCTTGCGCTTCTATCAGGCAAATGACATGATTGCACAACCCGGAGACGATGCCTACAGTGCAAACAACATCACCAAGGGCATGACCACACTCTGCTGCTCAGCCGGTTTGGAGTACTTGTACGTACTTAACTCTCTGTGTGAATGGTATTTGGATCTTGCTGACGACTCACTGCATCAGTTGTGAGACAGTGCGCCCTGCCTTGACAGCACTTCCACAATTCTTGAGGGACCATGAGTACAAGAATCCCACAAATCCAGATCAGCTGCCGTGGCATGTAGGACACAAGACTGATCTGAACCCTTTCCCATGGCTGATGAACAATCCGCGCCAAATGGAAGTGTTCATGCAGGTAGGTCTTTTGGTCTTTACCACAGCCTGTCCTTCACGACTTGCTGGACTGTAGATACTGCAAACATTGAAAGCATTGATTGATTGTGACCATACGAGTGCTAATTCAGGTGTCACCAGGCCATGGCGACGCTGAGGGATGGTATGCCCAACTGGTTTGACCTTGTGGATTTTCGCCAAGAGGTTCTTCACGGCCACGATACAGACCCCTCTGCGCCTCTCTTCGTGGACGTAGGTGGCTCCATGGGCCAGCAATCCATCTTTTTCAAGAAGACATACCCCGAACTTAAGGGGAGGATCATTGTCCAAGACCTGCCGCCAGTCGTGAGCCAGATTGAAGCGACGCCTCTGCCGGGATTTGAAGGCATCGAGGCTATGGCTCACGACTTCTTCAAGCCACAGCCAATCAAAGGTACGTCCTTCGCAAAATCCACCCGTCCTCGTCTATCGCTCCCGCTAAAGCAATACAGGAGCACGGGCATACTATCTCAGAACAATTTTCCATGACTGGCCTGATCACAAGGCCGTTGAAATCCTAAGGCATCTTAGGGATGCCATGACTGAGGGCTCTTATCTTCTTATTGATGACATAGTCTTGTCAGAGAAGCAGGCTCCGTGGAAAGCCGCGTTTTTCGACATGACAATGATGTGCCAACTTGGGGCTCAAGAGCGCACGAAGGAGGAGTGGCAAAGACTCATGGCTGATGGTGGATTCAAGATTCTAAAGATGTGCGAGTATGCGCCGGATGCTCAGGAAAGCCTCATTATTGCTGTGAAGTCCACATAATGGTGGGAAATCCCGCGGCTGCGAGTGAGTCTGAAGCAGACATGGGGTTCAGCGTGGTCGTATCAAATCTAGTGCTTCTGCAGCCTTTCAGTGACTAAGTGTACTCTCATGGAGAATTTTCATATCAATTAGCTCGGACCACATGTGACTTTTGAATTGGACCATTAGCGTCCACAGTGAAATATGACCTATGACGCACGGTTGAGGTGGTGAGCGGAGGGATTCTTAATTGACCGTCGGAAGGATGGAGACACACTGTCCTGGCCTGTTATAAATTGGTCCGACTCCCGCCTTGCTCTCCTTCATAACCTCCATGCCCTGTCACAGACACTGCCTTCGGATAAATACTCCAGTCAGAAAATCTTTGAGTTGTCTCAGCCATAACAAAATGTTGAATGTTGTCATCATTGGAGGAGGTATAGCGGGCTTCAGTGCCGCTATTGGGTTGAAATTGTCAGGTCATGCCGTCACCTTGCTGGAGAAGGAGGAAGAATTCAAAGAGGTGAGACGCTCAAATGCATGGGCAGTGTTGACCAGCAGCTGCAATACTGTACGGAAATGCTTTACACACGGACATTGATCACTGACCAAGTACTCTCAGCTTGGAGCCGGCATACAGTTGCTGCCGAACTTGGCGCGCATAATGCAAAGCTGGAATATCTTGGATCAGATTCGTGACAAGTCGGAACAGCCCGATTATCTGGCCTTTCGCTCTTATCGAAACGGCGATATATTGCACAATCATCGGGTCAATCCGGATTTTGAACGAACTTACGGCTTCCCATATCTTAATATACACCGGTACGATCTTCTACTGATCCTCATTGATAAGGCGCAGGAACTTGGTGTTCGCATGGAAACGGGCAGCTCCGTATCTCATCTTGACTTGACCGAAAGCGTGGTCACCACCACTCAGGGCCAGTGCTTCCAGGCAGACCTTCTTGTTGGTGCCGACGGAGAGCGAAGCTTTGTCCGCAGTGTCCTTCTCGGCCAGCCTTACAAGCCCCAGGCTACAGGAAAATTGGTGTATCGATTCACTATCGACATCGAAAAAGTACGCGCTGATGCGAGCCTCCGTGATCTGGTGGAACCTCCAGCCATCACAGTCTGGCTTGGCCCGCAACGGCACGTGGTCGCTTATGAAGTGAAACGAGGTGGTCTGATGAACATCGCGCTCACTTGTCCCGACCCGATCGAAGGAAGAATGATTTCTGGCCCCCGTCCGGCAAATATGAACGAATTCAGACAAATATTCTCGGGGTGGGATCCGCGATTCCTCAAGCTGCTTGGCATGGCGACAGAAGCGAGATTCTGGACGCTTTTGCAGCTTCCACAGGAAAACCGCACATGGACGGGTGAGAAGTTTCACAGAGTAATCCTGATCGGAGATGCTGCTCATGCAATGACGCCTTACCTGTAAGTTGTCTATGGTCGTATGGTTGAGTTGTCCCCATATTTGCTATATTGGATTCAGGTTTGGCTGATTCTCTTCACAATGCAGTGCGCAAGGTGCTGCACAAGCTGTTGAAGATGGTGCGTTCCTAGGGCATCTGTTTGACGAGGGTGTTGACCCAGGTGACGTACCGGCCAAATTGGAACGGTTCTGTGAGCGCCGGCAACCCAGGGCTCTTGCAGTGCGGAGCATGGCTCAAAAAGCCGGTGAAAAATACCAGCTGCCGGACGGAGCTGATCAGGAGCTAAGAGATGGGCAGCTGCGCGAGGGCAATTTGGTTGAGGGGTTTCCAAATCCCTTCGCAGACCCGGTTTTGACGCATTGGTTATATGACTACGACGTGGAGGCCGATGCCGCCTCTTGCGGGATAATAGATTAAATCCAGATTGGGAATCACTAGATAGCGCCATAGGATGCCTAGGTCAATCAACACTGAATGTTTCGCAGGTCTTGGTGGATGAGCTCAAAAGAATGGCGGCCAACACGGGTTACAAAGTTGGTCGCCTCATGACCCGTTTAAAGTCGTCCAATATGTTGCTCTCTATGCGCTGAACATCACACGTCGCCAGCCGCACAATGCTTTTTATCATGGAGCTGAAATTGCGAATTACATTACTGGTGCACCTCAAGAGATCAAAACCCACTAGCATAGCAATACAGCGGATCCATACTTTGTAGTCCTTGTGAAATACAAGATTCACTAAAAGACAGGCTATCTACGCATAGTTAGTAATAATGATGAGTTTACATAGTATAGGTAAGACATGGTCATAACAGTACTTGAATATGCCGTAGAAATTGAGAAAAGCCTTCCGAGAGCTTAAATAAAGTTCAAGTGCTGAAGCGCGGATTGTGTGAATATCATGAACGGGTCCTTTCTGTGCCGGCTGACGGCAGAGCGTTTGCTCGCAATCATAGAAGGCGCTTCTACCTCGGCCTGGTGGCACATTGTCATACATCCGGAGGCGATAAGGGAAATATTACATGCATACGCAGAAAGTGGGGATAATCCGAACAGCCATGTCAGCCAAGAAGCACAGTATCAAGATGCGAGTTCTTCCTTGGGTGTGGTAACATCTAGCCAAGTAGGAGGTTCTATCAGCTGAAACCAGCACTAATACTATTTTACTCTTAGACCCTTGTTCAGAAAGCCTTTATCTTGTAACGGCGGAATTGACCCCTAGGTAATGCAGGTGCTGCGCATCTGCTTCCAGTCCGCCTGGCCACTCAAGCTGCTCGGCCCCCAATGCAGAGACTGGCCCCCACACACTTCTGTGCCTGTGATAAGATGTGCAAATACCAATCACATCAAATCTAGGTATAAATTTAGAGAGTGAAGCTGCACAGCATGTGCACAGCACACGTCTGACCGCCCCTGTAAGTCTGCATCCAGCCTTAGCATGGGCTCTGACGCGAATAATTGGTGCTGGGCACTGCGAAGCGTGTCTGATATCCAGCCGTTGATGGCAGATAATGAATGAAGTGTTTTCTGATTGGGGTCCAGAAAATCCATGACTAGTTTACATAAAATACTCGCCTTCTCCCATCCAGGGCAAATCATTATTTTCCTTGGAGCCACTCATCTTTGGCCTTCGGTGGACCGCACTCCAGACAACCCTTCCTGCCCTGGTCTTGTCAATGTGAATTTTTTTCCGACTTTCTTGTTCCCATCCTAGGTACCCGGGGGGTAAGACCCTACATCTGAACACTCCGGTCTCCTCATCATGACAGCCGCCACAGATTGGAGTGGTGCTGCATCCACAGTGCAGAACTCTGTGCACTTGGGTACATGGACGAATTGGTCACGTGGAAAGGTCATGGGCGCCACACTCACGCTCGGTCGAACCGACGGCAGCTTCCTGATTGCGTTTACTGCAATCTTCGTCGGGATAGTAACAGGCCGCTTATGGCGGATTGCATGCTATATTTTCCACAGATCCTATTCGACACCTCTACCTCGGGATGCACTTCATCATCAACGCCAAGCAATACTCCGCAATTCCGGCTCAGCAGCATCTACTGTTTATACATTTCTTCACCTTATCTGGGCGTGGCGTAATGTTGCCTCCTCTCCTGTTCTACGGGTACTGCCCGCCTTGGTGACGGCTGTATTGTGTATTATTGCCTTTACAGTCGTTGGAGGCTTTTCCTCACAGATTTCCTCTGCACTTAAGAATGAAGTGCTTCTGAATGGTACTAATTGTGCTATCACCTGGGACCCTTTCACCACTGAATCGATGAGTGTTATGAGTCCTTACTATTCGACACTGGTTACTAATGCTGCAAATTAGTAAGTTTTGCCATGGTCTAATTTTTTGCTTATAACTAAGTCCTTAAATACTGTATTGCTAAACCTAAAACGTGAGTCAGCGCACAACAATGCTATCAAACAACCCCAGGCCTATTTGACTGTACTCACTTTGTCAAAAACAATCTCCCTACTACTGTGGACAAGGAAGCTTCTTGTCCGTTCCAAGACAATATCTGTCAGAGGAGTTCCTCGAACATCTATCTCGATACAGGTTATATCGATATTATGAAAGACCTCGGGATAAATGCTCCTGACGGCGAGACGATTCAATTTCGGACGGTCCTTCATTGTGCACCATTGAAAACGCAGAGCTATTCAAGCACTGAGAGCACACCAAATAGCAACCTCACAGTGTATAATTACGGCCTTGCCGCTGGTCTGCCGTCTTCCGTGAATGCGACTTACATCATTGACAGCCTGGGATCCCAGTACAATGGGGTCATAGATAACCCTCGTTATAGTTGGGGTAGGAGTATGATCCTAAGGTAAGTCCCCCTACAATTATTAAGCTAATGCAAATTGTGTCGAAAGAAATTCTATGTCACAGTCTAACGGACATCTACAGTGTTTTCTTGAGCTTAGTAAAATACGGAGAAATTGATTTGAATAGATCAGATTTCATTCCTATTGACGCTCTTAAGCGTTCGGATGCAGATTTGATCTTGGCGTTTCTTTCCGGGAATGGTATCGAGTTCTTCAAAACAACTGACGATCCTTGGTATCGTCCCACTGTCCGAGGAAGCCAAGCGCATTACCAAGGAAATGATACGGTTCAGCTTTACCGACCGGAAGAAGCAGCCTCCCCCTTGGGCTGTGTTCGGCAGTATCAATTCTGTAATCCGTCTCTCCCAGAGGGTAGCCGATGCGGCCCACTCACGGGTTGGCGGGACTCAGTTCTCAAATCGGGGCCTTTGTTTAACGTTACGGAAGAAGAAATGTCGATATCGAAGATTCCAGGACACCAGCTTGGGTCAAGATTTGTTTGGCTGTTTAAGCAGTTAGGAGCTACAACCACTGATATCCAAAAGGTCATTTCCACTTTCGGGTCCAAGGTCCTTGCCTCACAGCAGTACCTTGCCTACGGTATGATGGGCGAAATACCGGAGGACCAGTGGCAGGTTGACGTTTCCAACTGGTTTTCTATTTACTTATCTTCCCTTCAGGCAGGGGTTGTGAACAGTGCATTGGGTCCAAAAAATCCAGCCCTCGATGCATACAGCCTTTTGCCACCGAATGAGCATGTGAGGAAGCTGTGTGATAACCAGGTAAGACCCTATAAGGTCCCATGCATCCATGCCCCTCGCCTATATTTTGAGAGCTGACTTTAGACGCCTTCAGAAAATCCTGAGCACAGAGTATATCTCTTTCAGCCTTTTTGGGCTCTACTTCACCTACATTACCGGTGTCCTCCTTATCGTCATTTCCTACATTGTTGAACCACTATATGCCTGCCTGTATCGCCGAAGAAAGTATGGGAAACACGCCTTCCACGAGTGGGCAGCCACAGAGACTCTGCAGCTCCAGCGTGCCAGCTACCAAGGGACACAGTCCGGAACCTGGTCGGGTCACTCTAAGGTGATACCGCGAACAAAAAAGGGCGAAATTCTGGGCGACTTGCCGTTCGCTTCTGCCGAACTAGGGGGCGATGTTCTTGAATCTGATTGTTCTACCAGCCCGGTTAAGACTGGGAACAGCCCGGCTGTTATTCCCATGACATCGCCGAGAGGCTCGGTTGATGGTCTTTCTTTAGACGATCTGATACTGGAATACGAAGAGTCTGTCAATGGTGCGAAGTCGTTGCGAAATCTGACTTGACGGGTGTCAGAGGCTGAACTTCTCTCACAACATGAAATCCGAGTTGCCGTGACGAGACTTCTGATGGATGGGACAGCACACACATTGAACAGTTTGAGTACAATCTTTGACTCTTTCTCGATCGGTCTGGGCGGGTAGCAATGAGTCTGGAGACAAGCAAAAGCGGAATTTTCCTTTGAACGCTGGGTCTTGAGCGTTTACGACTGTATGAAGGCGCTGCGTATGGCTACGGCTGTACACGGAATAGAAACGGAACCAGTCAATCATAGTACGGCTCTGATGCCTTTTAACGCAGCAGACCCTAACAATCTCTGGCGAAGAAGACCTTCCATATACTCTCCGGTGGTTCCTCCCGATTCATAAGTTTCTCATACCTGTCTGCCATAATCCAGCGCTCGGCCCGCTCTTTCAACACAGCTTCCTTCTGAGCCAACCACTGAGCGCCATTCTCCTGTTTTTCTAGCCTCTCCTGAACCTCGGCTGTCCAGGTCCATGGCCAAACGAAATGGGCATAAAAGCTAGCAAGACCGATATCATGTAGCTTTGACAGGGGACCAAGGATCCGCGTGTATGCTGACAAGATCTCCTGTCCCTCTTCCTTCGTCAGGTCTATGCGATCCCATTGAGGCACCATGTCCGACGTATCTGCCATATACAAGCGAATAGTCAAGGCCGGGCCATTCAGGCTATGTCGAACCAAATCGACACATTTGGTCCAGTCTTCCAGAGCATGGTCACCGTTCTTGGGCCAACCGGTGTGCGGATAGGGAGGGAAGACCATCTCAACGAATCGAAGCAGGCCCAGGCAACCACTTGGCATAATCTCTTGCAGGAATGTAGAAATTGCAAATCGCTGCTTTGGATAGCCGCCGTTGGGGGATAAAGGTGGGTGGCGCCAGGGGCACTTAGGATCGAAGTCGTGGATGACAAAGCGGTTGCCGGAAAAGAAGACCACTTGAGAATCGTGGTAAATGGTGCGACAGACAAGGAATAGTGCCAGTGGGGAGCTCCAACACCTGCACGTAGACGACGCGGCGCTATGGGCAAGTCGACAGAAACACCCGTTAGAGGGCTCAGGGTCGGTCACCCAGCATCGGGAAAATTGACAGCTGTGGTGAACACGCGGGTTGCAGATCTTGCCTCGGTGTTCGACATTGACACAACCGGGTCGCGAGACCAAATACGAGGCTAAGCTACTATCCCACGTAACCTCTTTGCACGGAGTGATGAGATCGGTGTACCCAAGAATGCGAAGACGCAGCTCGAGAGGCAGGGCGAGCAGCCGGGACGGGCTGCCGGCCACCCCTGAGAGTGTACGATGCGACCCTGCTGGATGCTGTCCAGAGATTCCCCGGGCACGCAAGACAGCTTCATTAGCAATGTCCTGGATCTCGGTGCTGCGCTCTCGGCAGAGACGGATATGACAGTCTCGAATAGGAGCGAGTAAGTTGAGGGGTTGGACTGCGAGTAAAGCCGTTTTCGGTTCATTCTGGCGTACGTCGCAAACGAAGGCTAGTTCCAGGTTCGAGAAGTCAACCCGGTGGGAAGACATGAGCGTTACTGTCGACTGCCATTCGGCTAGTACCGTCTCTGTAAACGGATCGGAGGCTAGGAGTGGTCCGTCATGGGTGATACCGTGGTGCCATTTGCAAGCATATGGTGGAATGTCCAGCATGGGATTAATGTAATCACAGCAGTCGCCTGTTGCGACGTTGTGCTTCCGAGGATGGCAAGACGCTTCGCTGATGACGATCTTTAGATGCCGAAGTGAAGCAAGAGATGATGCGGTCAGGGCTCGAAGAGGAGCAAGACCGGTTCGCTGTGGAGAGTAGTATAAAACTTCTTGGTTCTTGGACGGCATGCGAATGACGAACCTATTTAGGGAGTAAAGTAGTACAGAGGCCTCATTATAGATAGTGGTACAAGATAGGAGCAGGCCATGAAAGCCAAGTCTGGAGTGATCGAAGTCGCCATGGAGGTCCAAAATAAAGGGCAGTCCTCTACGGCTGAGTGGTGCCAACCCAGCCCAGAAGTAGATGCGGCGCCGCACCTGAGATGGAAGACGAAGGAGAGGAGAGCCACTGCTGGGAGCAACTGCTGGTACACTGGATGATCCCATGAATGGTCTGAACAGCCACAGTTGGACAGCGGGCTTCGGAGTATGTGCTAGCAGCTCGTTGCAGACAGGTTGACGGAAATGGTTGTCAGTTTGTGACTCCGTCAAGCTGAGGTAGATGGATGTGAGGACCGTGGACGGCACAGAAGTCGAGTCATGGTCATTAAATGCACGGGCCATAGAGCTATCTATGCTACGAATTTAGCCCAGAACTATAAGCCATCCTCTAGAAGCATAGAAGAAAATATTAAGAAGACTCTTTAGTATAGTAGGTAAATATTTATAATAGTAATATAGTAATTAAACTAGTGTCGGCAGTAGGGGTAACTATGGTATTAGACCTATTATAAGGGTATATCGTAAGGGCACCTACCGACCCTAAGACCCTCTAACAAGGTTACTACCCTAAGGTAGGTAGCTTATTAGATAACACTTAGAAAATTCCCCTACCTACACTAAATACTTACTATACTAGCTTTATAAAACAGCTAAACTTAAAATTATTTATTATTAAACTACTAATACTTAGATATTATTTTTAAATAGATATTTAACTTTTAACTAATAGGTTATAAACTATATTTGTGAGAGTGTGTGCGTAGAGGAAGGTCCCCACTAGTTGCTTAGTCATCTAGTGTGGCCCATTCGCCCAACACCCTCTAGGACTAGAACCTCCCCTCCACAATCCCTTCTAACCTTCCCCCTTACATAGAAGGTAGCGTCGTCTTAATCTGAATTGACGTATTGAGGACAGTTGCTTTGACTCTGTTTCCCCTCTCGTGACAATATTACTTATATATCTATAATTATACGCTGTATAATAATAAGTATAAAATTATTTATTTAAGAATTTTTAAAAAATTAAAATAATATATAAATACTCTTATTATCCACTATAGAGTAAAATTAAGAGTGAATAGAACACGGCCACTGTTATTTCTGCTGCTGTGTACTTAGCCACACATGGGAGTATGTAACATGTCTAGAGTGTATCTAGGTATCTATCCCCTTCAGCTTACATCTATAATCTTGGTCTTGCCTCTGTCCCTCCCCCCTAGAAGGTCCCCCAAGGCAAGAAGACAAGAACTGTCTCACCCGTGCCCGTGCGGCGCACAGCATCCCGCCCGAAATTCTTCAACGCCTCCGTCGTCTCCCGGTTCGGGCGCCACTCCCGCTCGGCGTGGAGGAACAACCGCCACGTCCCATCTCCTCCGGCAAATCTCTCCCCCCAGTCGCCGCCCATGTTCTTTCCCGGCGCTGCCACCGCCAGCACGAAGGGCCAGTTCTCGGCACTCTGATATTCGACCTCGAGCGATGCCGTTTCCAGGCTCGGCAGGCGGGCGCAGGCGCACGCGAAGCTGGCGAGGAGGGGATTCAGTTCCGCGTCGGCGGGCGTGTTCCGCGGCGGTCGCACATCGTCAGTGTCACTATCACCGTCATCTTCGTCGTCGTCTTGCTCCATGTGGTCCTCGTAATAGGCCAGGGCTTCCTCAATATCCTGCTCCGTGGCGCCGTACCCGGGCGGCATCTGTCTACTTATCTCTGCCAGGGGCGCATCGCTGGGGTCCGTCCCGTCCTCGAACCCAATATACCACCTCCCGTGGGGCCCACGCATGTCGACCTTGATGTTCACCTCGCGCAGCTTGTCCCAGCCCCCGGCTCCCACCTGCGCACTATTCTCCTCGAAGAATGAGGCGTGGGCGGGGCCCGTGTAGTCCAGCCTCTCACAGCCGCGCGAGAGCCGCCGCACCGCCAGCCCCACGAGGTCCTGGCCGTTGCTCGTGCACAACAGGTCCGGGAGGCTCTCGGCCTCCCCAGCCTGGGGCGCCATGATGGCGCATCCAAACCTCGTGACTGAAGGGGCGACGATGGGGGCGGCGTCATCGCCGGGGTCCAGGACGGCGCGCACGAGCGCCTCGCGCCACTGGAGGTCTATCGCGTGGTAGCGGCCCCACAGCTTGCTCTCGTTCCAGTCGAGCTGCCAGTCGATGTGCGAGGCGTGCGTCATCCTGGAGGTGAGCGCCGTGATGGCGGCTGGGTGCCACGCCGTGCTACTGCCGTGGCTGATGACGAAGCTCCTGACGCATGGGAGGACGGGCAAGCTGGCCCCTTGGTTGACGAGGTTTAGAAGTGAGAAGCGATGGCCGGGCTGGCTGCTGTGGTCTGCGCCGCCCGAGGGCCAGCATATATCTGAGATCTCCAGATCCACGCACCAGACGCTTTGCCGCCACACCACTTGGCCAGAAGATCGAACAGGTGAGAGATTTGCGTGGTCACGGCGGCGTTGTTGGCCGCGCGGTCGCCATCGTTTGCATAGTTATCATCTTGTTGTTGCCGCTGTTGCCTTTGTTCAGTGGGATTGAGCACCAGGATGAGGCTCAGGCATTGAAGAGCTCGTGCCCGGGCGTGATTCTTCTCGAACAATTTCTTCAGGTCTGCGATCTCGGTGCTCTTGATACTCAGCGTTCGGAAGGTGAGGTCTTCTACGGCCACCTGGAATCCCCTTGAGACTGCGGCGATGTGGGGCCGAGCAAGAGGGAGCGTCTTGGCTTTCCACGGTTTTACCTGCTCGGCCCCAGCCCGGACACCGACATATGTTACGATGTGATTGATAGTCTCTTGAGGGAGGCGGTCCATGGACATCAGAGACTTGACAGGACCTGCGTGGGGTTAGGAGTGTGCAATTCATCAATTACCTCGGCGTTGTCCGTTGTCATGCTTACCGATTTGTGGTCGGAGTGTGAAACCCGCTCAACTGGGTGCCGGCGGTTTCATTGGCCACCGACTGCCCAGCTTATAAAGCGGTTGCGTTTCCAATCCCCCATACATATAAAATATACATAGTACCTTTATACAGTGGTGAGCGCTTAAGACCCAGCGCTTAAAAAAAAAAAAATAATACTAATTATAATAAAATATCGATATAGTTCACCTATCTATAGGTATATAGCCTTAGCCTTATACTATATAGATAAAGCTAAGAAGTATTACTCCTAATAGTACTGTTAACTAGAAAGCTAGTAAAGTAGTTATATAGTAAAGTAGTTATGTGGCGAGACTATAATAGTCTTAAGATAGTACTTATAAGAAGGTGTGATAATCCTAAAAAGGGAGACCTAGCTAAGAAACTTAACTCTTCCCTCTATTAATAATACTTGTTCCTAAGAAGCTTCTAAAGAAGATACAACCTTAAGATCATACAGCCTCGCAAGACTACTAGCTAGGTAAGTCTACCTAGGAATACTATAGTCCCTATTCTAAGTATATAGCTACTAACTAAATAGTTATACTACTATAGGTACTCTATTTAAGAAAGCCTTCTTATATAGCTTTAAGGAAATAAAGAAAACCTTCTTAGAAAGCTAAACTAGAACTATTTATAAAATATATAATAAGTATAGTATTTATAAAGTAGAAGTAAGGATAGATAAAAACCTATACCTTCTTTTCTAGGTATACTGCTTTGTTATTGAAGATCCCTCTACTACTGTGTAGTATATAAGGAATATAGTTAAAAAGGGGGTGCTATAGGGGAAGCTGAAGATCCCTTATATAGAGAAATATGAGGGTATATACTGAGTGATTGCTGACTTTGTGGAGGAGGTACGAGCTGCTGGTGGGTAGTCTAAAGGCCGCGAAGACGATAAATAGACAGACAGTTGAACAAAAAAAACACAAGGTGGCCGAAGCCCCAGCTTATAAAAAGCAGCTGTCCCTGCTCACCCTAATGCCAAAGATTAAAGGTCTATCCGTCTAAGAGATGTAACATTCAGCAACACTGTACATCTTCAAACCATATCTTGAATTTGAGGACATTCTGGGGCCCCCCTGTTATAGAGTCAAACTACTGTATCTGAGGCCGTTGTCTTCAACGGCGATTTTGCAAAATTTGTTAGGCTAAGCTTGGGCTGGGGCCAACAGATGTGGTCTTATTCTCGAAATGGGGTGTCAGATTCAGGTCTTGGTTTAGACGTTTTATTGCATGTGACAGGCAGCACGAATATGTCCCGCGCCGGAATAGGGATGCAGGTGCGTGCCTTTTTCCCGAGCACTCAGGTGAGTATGCATGTCAGCAGGCTTGGGCACAAATTATCTCGCCTCCGCTTTTCGACACCTCAGGTGAACATTCCTGGTTCCGCCTTCGTCCACTGTGAGCTTTTCTCATTCCAGCACATACTATTCAATTTCTCAAGTACTTTGACATGCTTTGTCTGGAGCATTTGCCTCCCAAACTCCTCTCGCACTGAGCAACGAAGCGAGGTTTCTGCCAGTGCCATCGATTTGGCGTGCTGCTGGTGATGCCCCCTCCAGCTCCGACCTCGAAGAATCTTTCCGCAACAGTATTCCTTGAATCACACACCGTGACAGTCGGCCTATTGGGAACAGCTGTGCCATGAACAGCGATTCCATGGACAATAATGAATACTTAGGCTCTGGACCAGCTGCATCACCAGTCTGTCATGTTTGTCAAGGTTTCGGAGACTTGAGCAATCCGCGAGGGTTTGCTGAGAGACTAGAACCAGCCGAACAGACGTGCTGGCCTCCGGTTGATTCAGACTGTGAATATGTCTACATCTATGTGCACCATCCCAACATTGGGGTTCTTCTGGCATCTGCGGAAGAAGGTTGCGATGGTTGCAAAGTCTTGTGCGACAGTCTAAGGGGGCACCGCAAAAATGATCTAGATGCAATTGCTGCTCTATATCCACCGGCCCAAGCGTCCAAGCAACCGGAATCAGTAGCACATACCACATTGATGGACAATGATATTCAGGCAGCCACTCAGTTTGCAGAAGTTATGAGGCAAGATAGAGCGTTCGGCCGGACTCACTTTGAGCATTACGACAATGGAAGAGTTGTGTTGTGTTTCCCCTGCTATCATGAGTCTGGGCCCAGAGCTCGCTCAAACTATCGTTCACGCTTCACAGTATGGGCTCTTACAACTCCCTTACTAAACGGCTATGACGTCTTTTTCATCAACAGCCCTTGTACGTCCCATTTCATGGAGATTTGTGCAATAGACGATGTCCCACTGACATGCAAAAGATGATCCACTTGACACCGAGCAGCAACACCGCCCTTGTCGAGATCTCCTCTCAGGCCCTCACATCAGTCTGATTAATCGATGGATAGATACATGCAAAAAGGAACACAAGTCTTGCAACGGAGCTGGATACGAACCACTGCTTCCTAGCAGAGTATTGGAGTTGTCAACCCCCGGCAACGACGGAAGCGTATGTGGAGTACGCCTTGTTGAGACTCACGGGAAAATGCAAGGGGCATACGTCTGTCTGTCTTACTGCTGGGGTGACTCAGAGAATCGGAACCAGAAAGGACAAACGACCAACGCCAATTTGTCGAAACAGCTCGAGGCTGTTGCTTTGCACAGCCTCCCAAAAACAATCATTGACACCGTCTATCTTTGCCTTAGGCTCGGCTTTCGATTTCTCTGGGTTGACAGGCTGTGCATTATCCAAGACGACAAAGAAGACTGGGAAAAGGAGGCTTCCAGAATGTGTGATGTTTACACCAGGTCTGCATTAACGATATCAGTGCCTCTGTGCGTCGAGTCCTCAGAGAGCTTTCTGAGGAAACGGCTCGATACACATCAATTCGACGAGGAAAATAAATCTGCTACAATCCATTATATCGATGATTCATCGAAGGGGAAAGCCTGTTTGTACTTGACAAGAGGAGGTCTATGTCGGAATGAGGCTTCATGGTTTTTGGAAGACAGCTGGAAAGATTTCCCAGCGCTTGCCAGGCATGAAGGAACCCGCTGGCTATGTCGAGGCTGGACCTTCCAGGAATGGATGCTCTCTCCGAAAGTGCTACATATCGACACGATGACGTTGTGGGACTGTTTTGGCGGGTATGCCAACGAGCTAAATCGCAGGTACACTGAAAAGCCACGCCTCCTGCGAAACCCAGAAAGCTTTGGGGAAGGCATTCCATGGGACTCCATTGTGAAGGAATACACAGCACGAGATATCACATATAAGAAGGACAGGTTGCCTGCTCTTGCTGGGCTCGCTGCTCGTTATTCTCAGACCACAGGCCACAGATACCTTGCCGGCCTATGGTTTGAGGAGATGCCACACTCCTTACTGTGGAACAGATTACACGGCACAGTGCAAGAGATTTCAGTTGACGATGAAGCAGCAGATTCAAATAATTATGTGCCTTCCTGGAGCTGGGCCTCTCTTGATTTCAGAATCCACTACGACGGAGCATTCGTTAGAGGTGACACGATTGCATCATCGTTCCTATCTGATGCCTCGGTGTATGGCTGTTCCGACGCTCTGAACTTAGTCTCGACGAAGGAAAAGGTATGGATCGACATCAAGGGCTACATAAGCGTCGTCACAAATCAGGATATGCTCGGGCACTATTGGACTCTGTCAAACAACCGGCTCGAGGGAGGATATCATTGGTGGAACTCAATACCAGATCGTGTGCTCGAATATTCGAGCGAGGATATCGCCCAGTCCCGTATCCACTTAATGATTCTCGGATCGAGCAGTTACTATGGGAGCCAGTATGGTGGAAGCGGTGATTTGGAAAGCAGCGATGGTGAAAGGAGCGGCGCTTCGAATACTGTTGGTGGAAGCAGTGAGGATGGCAGTAGCGAGGGTGGGATCAGTGGCGAGGCTAATAGTGACGAGGCTCATAGTGACGAGGCGGACGACGAAATAACACGCAGCGGCGGGATTAGCAACAGGCCTGAGCCAGGGGATACTGGCAGGGTCTATGGAGCTCTCGTTTTGAAAAGGTGTGGGTTAATAGATGGCCGCCAGTGTTTTCGGAGATTGGGGATCGCGTACTTGTACTGGAACAGTCAGCTGAAGGTCCATGATGGACCCTTGTGGGAGCTTCAGGATGTTCGTTTGATTTGAGTTAATGGGCCTAGAGTGGCACTAGAGTCGATCTTCAATTCAAACAGCTGAAGGTTGATACCCCAACGATGAGGCTTTCTCTTGAGTCGCAAGAACCCTTGATTAGTCCTCAGCTACTCTAAAGTGTGGTTCTGACCGCCAAAAATCAATCAATCTCCTAAGACTCTCTGACAATGGTCCGGAAAAATCAAAATGCCCAAAGAGCTTTAGGAATGTCACAGTCTGGGTGCTGTGGTAAATGGTAGAAGGCGATGAAGACGCATGTTGATCTCGGCGTAGTCCCGCTCGTTATCCGCGTTGACAATCCCATGTCGGATGAAGAAATCGATCATGACAGCAGCGGAATTGGTCTTAAACTCATTCCTGAGCAGCGCCGCCTTGACCTCATCCGGCGTCAACAGGTAAAACTCCTTGACCTCGTCATCCTGCGGCTTCGGGGTAACATCTTCAGCAAGCTCCATGTCGTAAACATGAAGCATTTCCGGCTTGATGAGACCCGCGACCCTTCCCATCCCCTCTCCAAGCACCGTGATGTGTGTGAGCAACCCCACCGGCCGAATATCCCTTCGCACAAGATCCTCGCGCAGCGACGCCTCCTCATCTGCCTCTCGGACGATGGTCTCGAACGGAGTCTCCTCGGCAGACACACCGCCCGCGACGGTGCTGTCGAGCTTGTTGGGAAACATGCTGATCGTAGGGCTCCGGCGAGGAACCCAAATCTTCAGGCCGCTCGACGTGCGCGTGTACGCCGTCAGGTGAGCACCCTGGCTCACGATCCCAAAGAGCGGTGCGGCATACCTGAAGAGTCGGACTGGGTATTCGACGCCGACAATTGCAAACTCCTCGTATTCCTCCCCGTTGATATTGAAAAGATCTTTCTCTTGACAGTCTGCAATCAGCCGTGCGAATGCCTTGTTGCACGTCGCCGAAGTGTCTTGGCCTGCGGAGCTGTCCAGGAGTTCCACTCTCTTCTCATTTTCATGCGTGATCTCGAAGTCGCTCGTCCATGGCATCTTCTCAACGACATCTGGTACTAGCCAGCCATGGGGACGATCATCGTTCGGCAGGTACAGCCGGTAAAGTGAATCGAAAAATGAATTGTCGTACGGACAGCTGCGAAGATTGTGTCATTCACTACCCCGGATTGAGCATTCGCTTGAGGTCCAAACCTGTCATTCACTAAAACGAGCTTCAGCAGATTCTCGGTCTCGTCGCCAGCCATGGTGACAGCGAGGTTCGAGTTCGAGGATTTGAGGTGGTCGAGGGGGTTTGTGTAAGATGGACGAGTGAATCTGGCAGAACTGGAGATGTCCAAGCCGAAGTGGCTGAGGACGATGTTGCAGACAGACAGAGAAATCCCAGCAGATTTCTTTAGACGAGTGTCGACTCGTAATCACTGTGCCATCCCACTCACTGCTACATCACATATGATTCGTATAATTATATTACCAAAACCAACCGAGGCCCCAGTTCGTTTTTCCCTTGTTACAGCAGACAGCAGAACCCGGCCTGTGCTACAGTTGGCTCAGCATGGCCAACTTGGATGTTGGTGGCTTGCTGAAGTCACTTGACTGGAACGACCACTGACACTGGTGAATCCCTTCTATGTCCAAGATTTCTTTTCCTCATTTAGTAATGTTCCTCAAGCTCCTGGCCAAAGCATTTGCTGCACTGGACTCTCCTGTGCCAATCTCCGTTGACGCACCCTCAGATACGTAGCTGTCGGAGTCGGTGATTCACTTATAGCCCGGCGACAGCGTCTCACTTCTCGAATGCACTAGCTGACATCGATTTATCTACGTCCTTGAATAGATGAGATGTCTATCACTTCATCACTAGCTAGCTCTATTGGTGTCCACAGCTCCTCACAGTGTCCGATGCACTTACACGGCCATGCAAGCAGACGGGATAAATATATACACTCCAGGCATTCAGCAAAGCCTTCCTCCCTCTATGCAAAACGCTATCACTGATCAACACATCATTTATCCCTGCTACCACCACCACGCTAAGACCCACGGAACTTGGGCGATCGAGGCGACCTCGCCGCATCGGAGGCGAACATCGCAGGCTGCCTAGTCTGAAAAATAGCATCCTCGGCCTTGCGGAGGTCTTCCGAGTGGGCACTACGGCTCAGAGGAGACGCAGGCTGCCTCGGCGTCCAGTCGTCGTCCGCAGCAGAGTCCTGCACGTCAGACCACTGGCTGTCCCCGTCGTCGGCCACCACAGCTTCGGCCTTGGCCTGACCGCCGCCTTCATCGTCCCACGACTCCTGCTCCACATAGGTCCCCCGGCCAGCATCCGCGAGCTCCATCATGTCTAGGAACGCCTGCGGGACGGGCTCGTCGGCGAGGTCGCCCAGGCGTTCGCGCTCCAGCTGCTCCTTGCGCATCTGCTCCTCGAGCTGCAGCTGCTTCTCGCTGAGGAGGTGCTTGCGCTCCGTCTCGTCGTTGGTGCGGACCAGCGACTTGACGGCCGCCATGACCCCTGGGCACTTGTCAACGATATAGGCCAGGAGCCGGTCGGCCTCGGGGCTCCAGGCCGCCATCTGCTCCAGGTCCATGTACGCCTTGGCCAGCGTGAGCAGGGTGTGCGTGCTGGGCCTGTTGGCCCGCGGGCTGGAGCCCTTGCGGCGCATGTCGAGCGGGAGGCGGGTCTTGGCCTCGGGCACCGCGCGGCGCACCCGCTGCCAACCGAACCAGTGCGGCATCAGCTGCTCCTCGCAGACGATGAAGGCCTCGCGGAACTTCTTCATCGACGCGAGAAACTGGATGTAGTAGTTCCAGTTCTTGCTGTCCAGCCGGAACTTGGCCTGCAGGACCGAGGATATCACTTGGCGCAGGCCATCGGCGTCACCTTGTACCGCATACATGCGCTGCACCGTCTTGAGGGCGGTGGTGAGCATGTATCGCATAGATGGGAGGGGCTCGTCCCGTGCTGTTCCCGGTGCGCCCACGTGAGCCATCTGAAGTGCGCGGTCAAATATCATATTCCAGAGGTCTTTGACCTCGCTATAGTTTCCGTCATGGAATGCAGATAGCATCAGTCCGTCCAGCAGCCTCAGCGGAGGGTCAGCCTTGGTCGCCGCCTCCGGGGACGACTCCCGCCATAGACGCAAGATCTCTGGTACCGCCATGGTCTGCCGCATCTGCGTGAAGACGAAGATCAGGACGGCGGCTAAATCTGTGCGGTTCGCCACGGTATCTGGAAATTGAAGCGTCTGCATCCAGGCATCACCACGCTGCCGTCTTCGCTTTGGTTTCCTCGCAGGATCCATGGCTTCCCTGAATTGCCGCAACGCCGAAGTCAATAAGGTGTGCTGCTTGTTGTCATGCTCGCCTGGCGACGCTTGAGCCACTGTACTAAGAGCTTTGAAAACTCGGACCATGGCCTCGTTACTCTGCTGTACACCCAGGTCGCGAAGGATGGTGCTGCTCTTGAGGGCTTCCAAGGGTTGCCCGCTCTGCATAAACGCACTCATCAGCAAAGCATAATGCCTCACGGTAGGCTTGAACGCATGGTTCCTGACAGCAGATGTCAGGAGGTAAAGCGCGTGGTGAGGTTGCTTGCAAAGTGCTAGCCCACGCAGAAGGTGGTCGTATGTCTCGTTGTCGTAAGGGACCCCATTGTCAGTCATCGCCACCAGGAGGCGGTTGACGGCCGTCAGGTCACGTCGAGTAGATTGATGGTACAGTAAACTGTTCCACAGCACAGTGAACTCAGCCGGCTTAAACTTGCGTGCTTTCGTTGTCATCACGCAGATTTGTTCGGCATCGGCATGTCTATCGTTCTGGCAGTAGGCTTCCACCACATCATCGATCATGGTGATGTTTGGATCTACGCCGTCATTCTTGGCCATGCGATATAGCTCGAGTGTGAATTCGAGATCTCCTCTTGCCCCACTCATACCCATCATTGTACCGTAGCTGTACTGGTCAGGTTTGCAAGTGTCCTGCAAGACGGTGAAAACCCGAATCGCCGTGTCGTACTCTCCCGCCTTGGCATGTGCATTGAGAAGAACGTTCCAACAAATGACAGGGAGGTCGGTACCGTAGTCGTTTTGGAGTCTGTCGAATACCCTCCGCACTTCGCCTACCTCGCCTCTGACGGCTTGCACATGTAGCAGAGGGAGATACTCAGGGTCCTTAGCGCCCACGGGAGATTTCCGATTAGGATAATCTGCGTTGTATGCGTCCCAAATGCGATGTACAGTCTTTTCATCGCCGCGGCGGGCGTAGAAAGTCATGTAGAGCCGGTAGCTAGGTATGTCCAGTTGGTCGAAACGGGTGAGCCAGTCTTTCCTCATCATTTCCATGCCTTGAACGTCGTCGGCAGGAAAGTAGACTTTCTTCATCATTTCACGCATGACGTGACCACGGAGTTTGACTCCAGGTATTTTTCGATATTGCTTGTAAAGCTTGATCGTGAGAGTTGGGCCTAGTTCTTTAGAGCGGCAGATGAGATCTTCGTAGAGAAGATGATCTTTGAGCAAATGCAGCATGAGGGCGAGATCGTCTGCCTTCAACTCCTGCCAGTACTTGCGAATACAAGGGGTAATCACCCTGTCAAGCAAGGTCTTGGAAAATTCTGGGTCGTCTCGCACAATGGTAGGGCTGGCCATGTCTATGCGAAACACGAGAGCCTTGATCCCATTAGCAATCTCCTCCATTGAGAGAACACTTTCTATGTGTTCCCAGTTGAGTTCTTCGGCGTCGGCAAGGTGTGCATCCGGATATCTTTCCCAGAGGTCACCGAATGTTTCCCAGTTTGAGAACTTGATGGCCGTGGCGAGTAATTTCTCCATGCTTTGGCATTTTGTCGCGTAATCAAGAAAATCGTTGCGCAGGGCCCTGCGCAGCTCATTGTTTCTCCCAGCATGATACAGCCGCCACGCATGGCTGAGTTCGTATGGGTCTCCGGCCTGAAAGATGTCACGTAGTTCGTCCGAACGGGTTTTCCTGGAGCGTTGAGCAGGGCGTTGAGCAGCTGTGTGCGCTGACCGGGCTACTGCCTTTGTATCCTCGGGAGTGACGCCGTCACCGTATTCGTCTTCGTAGTCTTCGTAGTCTTCATCAAGTTCTTCCTCCTCGAGCGCTAATGCATCGTCTGTGGCCTGCTGGCCAACAGCAAGGGTTGCTGGTACCTCCTCAGCATGAGGATGTGAGGGGAGTCTCTGAGCAGAGGCCGCCGACGAAGTAAAGAGCCTTGGCACAGCACTTTTGAGGTAAAGCCTTGGCCGCTCATACTTGTCGAGGACTGACGGGGATAGTCTTCTCAACAGCGACGACGCACTCTGTGGATTGAAGAAGTCTAGCAAGAAGGTTGAAGCTATCAAGGGCTCGGCCCTGAGATGCCGAGGGGCGGACAAGATATTGAGCGACTCGAGCGGGTCCCGGACGAGCGCCTGCCAGACGCCGGACAACTCGAGCTCAGCAGCGCCATGATGCCAGAAGGCAGTGTGCAGTCTTCGGTGGGACTTGAGCGATAGTGTTGTCGGAGGGAGCACTCGTTGGAAGTTGCATGGTTCCAGACTTGCGGCCGTTCTTTCAAGCATTGGCATGAGGCAACGGTGCGGACTGCTGGGATCGGGGAGAGTTGGGATAGCTTCGGTTCAGGTCATTATTTGTCGGCTCAACTGGACGCCGCGAAAAGCACGTCAGAGGTCAGCGATCTCGAGTAGGGGCTCATCAGACACGGCGGAGAGTTCGTGGGGGAGGTGGTGCGCACTCACGCGCTTCATGCTGGAGTATGACGCCTTCAGTATCACCACAGTCGCCGTCGTAGACTTTCAACAACAAGTTCGCCTTCCCGCTCGCGCTAGCAGTTGGTATGGAGGAGTTTCGTCATGTGCCTGGAGGGTGAGGAGGAAGGGCGAGTCGTATGCTGCAGCATTGAGCTGGGCTGCCTGCTGGGGTTGTTGTGGTGGAGCAGCGTCGTCGGCCTGGGCTGGGAAGGCTCTGGAGTGTTTTCTGCCGTCGATGATCTCTCGACTTCCCGCCAGTGGCGCAAGGTTCGACAGCAGAGAAAAAAAGGACGGGCCGGCACCGCTCGCAGGGAGCTCGTCCCACCCGCGGCCGGGTTTTGACAGGGGTGCGACCCCAATGGGCTACGTGCCATAGTACCAAGTACCTAGGCTACCAACGGGCTGTAACCCCAAGCTTCCATAGCTCCTCGAGGGCCAATTTTTGCGGGGCACATTTTGCGACGGATTGCTTGAGTTGACATCGTTAGCTGGAGCCCCTCCACAACTTCAAGTTCCCCGATGCGCAGACAGGACAGCACCACCTCCCACCAGCCTATTGCAGTCTCCAGCCAGCGAGGTCGGTCGCTACCTTACGTCTGCCTCCACCCGTCCCGAAACAGATCCTAGGATCATCAATATTTGGATTGAGAAGGTCTAAGAAGCACACGCCAGCAACCATCATGGACACTACAAAGATCATCCTCGACACGAGGGTGGACCTGCTCGACGCAAACGACTACGCCACTTATGCGTCCAAGTTGACCACACGCCTTCGAAGCACCAAGAAGAGGCTTGGGATCCCGGGAAAGAGCCATGGCAAGCCGTCTAAGGTTGACATAACCCCGGCGCAGCTGGCTCAGAACCACGAGTGAGTGTTCGCCCTGGCCCAGCGTTCGCAATTATTCTCAGAAGCCAGATGCTGACTCTCATAACCAGATTCATCCACGTCCCTCTTCTCAAGGCCGAGCGGTGCTGGGCCAAGTCCATGGCGTGGCATTCGCGAGACACCATCACAAGCGACACCCGCTCCAACATCATCTCGAAGCTCGTAAAAGCCGTCAAGGTCGTCGAGAACCTCGTTGCCACGCTGTCCGATAGCGCAAGCGGTGCAACTACTTCGGATGTTCTCAGCGCGAGGGCATACGCCGCGGTATTGAAGGGTGACTCGTCGTCTCGGGCCAAGAGGTGGGAGGATTGCCTCGTCAGCTATAGTATCGCAAAGGTTATCTACAGTGCACTACCGCCTCCTGGTGTGGAAGGAAACACCTTCAGGGATCACGTGTCAGATCACGTCGACACTCCTCTACGGCTTGCACAGCGCCAGCAGAACATCCCGACATCGATTTCCCTCCTTTCTCTTGCGAAGCAGCATCTGCCACAATCCGACAAGGGTCTCGTCTCCGGCGTGGAGGAGGTCAAGCCTGGGTTTCTCAAGCAAGATGAAGATACCGACATGACCAATGGAGGTCCACTCAAGACCGTCAAATGGAGGACTAGGGAGGTTCCTGTGGAGGACGCTGAGATTGTGTCGAAATTGGCAGCCTTGGAGACTGCTGCTTCGGAGTTATCCCAAAAGCTGGGCTCCTCGTCAGACCTGCGACCGAACGTCAAGGCTGAGGCGTACGACGACGTTCTCGAGATCAGCAATTACGCGATCGAGGCAACACTCCAGGCTATCGACGAGCTCAAACAGCAGAGCGTGCCCCAAGGCGACCCACGAATGCAGAATCTAGCCATATTGCGAACAAAGCTGAAGTACGACTTGCTGAGCTGGCAGATAGGGCGAAACCGGGTGTTGCTGGGGCAGCATGATGGCGCATTGCTAGAGGACGGCCCAGGTCTGAAGAAGAGCAACACTGCTGCAGTCGAAGCGGCACCCGGAATCAAGGACAGCCAGCAGGTCAAGCAGCTGGAAAAGAAGACCAACGTGTACAGCAAGACGCTACAGATCCTGGAGGCGGCAAAGGAGCTTCCGGGTGTTGCAGCGGACGAGCACCTCGCAGCAGAGATTGATGCCGTGTCCAAATATTTTACGGCTCTCAAGTAAGTTCCGGCTTCCTTTGCAGCCTTATTAATTGCCTGCTAATTGCCCATAAGGTCTCTTGCAATTGCTCGGGCTCACACACTGCTTGGAAAGCCTGCGAATGCCCTGGCCCTTACTAAGTACGCCCACGATCAGAGTCAGGCTGCTGTGCCTATACTCTCCAAGCACAACGAGAGCAAGGAGACCGGCCTTAAGACCATCGAGGTCATCAGCTCAGATGCTGAATTCCTCCAGAACCTCCTGAAAGGAGAGCTGCAGCGCTGCCGGGCTCTGGTCGAAATTGCCAACGTGCGGAAGCAAGCCGACAAGGGAGACGCAAAGGCGGCACAAGCGCCCCTGATCGATAGGCTTGGCCAGTATCCCTCCAAAGGGGTCGACCTCGAGAACATTGTCACCTATCCCCCCAAGATGGAGCCGATTCCCATCAAGCCAATGTTCTTGGATGTGGCATTTAACCACGTGCAATACCCCAAGGAGAAGTCAGCGAAGGCGGCCGCCGCCGAGAACAAGACGAGCGCCAAGGCTGGAGAGCCCGAGAAGCAGCCTGCTAAGAAGGGCTGGTTTGGATTCGGCAGGGGCTAGGAGTCTCTCCAGCGCCAGGAGTTGGGTAGTCGTAGTCGTGGTGGACCAGTCTGCCAGAAAATACTCTGAAGAGACAAAATTATTAATGAGTTCAAAACATCCTAGATAGCCCGGCTGGTGGTCAAGGGGTTTGTATACAGAATGCCGATCCATGGCGACGCCTTGTCGTCGTTGCGAGGCAGGGAGAAGTAGACATCACCACGACAAACGCCATAGGATATAATTCGACAAAGCCGGCCAGATGTTCAATTGGCTCGTTATACCCTTTCGCCGTCATTACGTGAAAGCTCTGGAATGTGGATCTGTATTGCGCGGGATGTTTTGGCGCGGAGGCGAATTCTCATTCCTGAGGACCCGATGCATCGTACCACCATTTATTTGCAGCTCACCTCACAGCTTGTATATACAGCCACATAGACCCTGAATCTTAACACCCTGGTGTCTAAATGACGCGCAGAAACGATGCAGGATACGAGCGAAGGCGAGGGCTTCCTCCGAGAACAGAAACAGAGGGAGCCCACCGGAACGAAATCATTTTTCAAGTACACCAGAAACCTCGTACTACCCCGACGACAACCAAAACAAACAGATGATCACACCGAGAAACCAAACGACCACGATGACGACTTCGAAGGAATCGCGCTCCACGAACCCAAGCCCCGACTATGGAGGAACCTCCAGCTCCGCACATTCATAACCTCCCTCACGGGCCTCATCCTGGCCATCCTCTCCTTTGTCTTCGGCGTAGGCTGCGGCCTGGGCATCGGTGTCCCCTACTACGGCGGCTCCTCGCTCACACAAGCCTTCAGCCACCACCACCCATCCAACAACCCCAACGGCATCCCAGACGACCTCCCCATCATCTCGGCAGGCCAGCTGACCAACCGGACAGAACTGGACCTCGAAACGGGGTTTCTTGCCTCCCAGAATGGAGTGCCGCAAGTGAGGGAATACGACTTCACCATAACCATGGCCCTCGCCTCCCCCGACGGCGTCTGGAAGCCCATGCTCCTGGTCAACGGACAATCCCCCGGCCCCCTGATTGAGGCGTGCACGGGCGACACGGTGCGCGTGCGCGTGACGAATTCGTTGCCCAACAATGCCAGCACCAGCGTGCACTTCCACGGCATCGACCAGCGCGGGACGCCCTGGGCGGACGGGGTCGCGGGCGTGACGCAGTGCGGGATCCCGCCTGGCGGCCAGTCATTCACGTATGAGTTTGCGCTGGTGGGCCAGAGGGGCACGTTCTGGTACCATGCCCATGCTGCGGTGCAGTATACGGATGGGCTGTACGGGCCTATTGTTGTGCGGGGTTGTGGTGAGGATGGGGACGTGGACGATGAGATGGTGGAGATGGTGCCCGCCACTGATACGGAGAGGATCCTCTTCCTGGGTGAGAACTACCATGCCTATGCGGGCGAGCTGGTCGGGCACTACCTCGCGGCGTCGTCGCCGTGGGAGCCGACTGAGGCGGGCGTCGAGCCGCTTAGTGACAACTTGTTGCTCAACGGGCAGAACGCGTTCGACTGCTCTGTTGTGTCGACGACGTTCAACTCGACGTATCGGCATGGGAACACGCCTGAGTGTACTGGTGGGGAGGTGTACACGACGAGTATCAAGCCTGGAACGACCATGCGGCTCCGACTGATCAACCATTCCTCGTACCTGTCCTACTGGTTCAGCATCGACAGCCACCCGCTCACCATCGTGGAAATTGACGGGGTCGAGATCGAGCCCATCGACAGCCAGGGGGTGCACGTCAACATCGGACAGAGGTACAGCGTGATAATCAGCGCGACGGAGAAGGCGGGGGACTATACCATCAGGTCGGCGCTGGAGAAAGAGTGCTTCCTGCCTTATAGCACATATACGAGCAGTGGATTGGAGTCAATAGGGTGCGAGGCGAAAGGAATTTTAAGGTATGAGCGCGAAGAGGGGGAAACAACAGATGGAGAAGATACAGTCCAAGGGGAGCGGGAAGAAACGACAACAAACCCATGGGGCTGCGGCGACATGCCCTTCGACATGCCCGAGCCCAAGCGGCACGAGGCAGCATACGAGCTGCGCGAGGGCGACGCAACCCACATCCTCGACTTCCAGTTCCGCCAGGTCGGCGAGATCAACCGGATCTTCCTGAACAAGGTGAGCAATTATCTACCATCACTTACCACCTACCTACCCACACACACATCACACCACCCTTCAACATACTTACCACCTAACAACTCTAACCGCATCACACAAGACATCCTGGAGCCCCTACCAAGACGACGCAACCCTCTGGCAAGCCGCAGACACCGCCGAGGCCCGAGTCTTCGCGTCAGCGGCAGCAGCCGCCGCCGCCGCCAACAGCGGTGGAGGTGTATACCACAACTGGGGCTTCCGCCTAGATCAACAGGTCCTCCTCATCCCGGACGGCAGCGGCGCCGCGCAGGTGGCCATCAACAGCCTCGACGCGATGGAGCACCCGTTCCACATGCACGGGCACAGCGTGCAGGTCGTGGGGTGGGGGCCGGGGCGGTTTGACCCTTCTTCTGTCCCTCCTCCTCTTTCTTCCTCGGCCTCCTCGCCTTTGACTTCTTTGGGGACAGCAGGGACGACGACATGGAACCTGGAGAACCCGCTCCGCCGCGACACCTTCACCGTCCCGGCCGAGTCGCACGTCGTCATCCGCTTCCGGGCCGATTCCCCGGGGCTCTGGGTGCTGCACTGCCATGTCGCCTGGCACCTCGAGGCCGGGATGCTGGTTTCGTTCCTGGAGAGGCCGGTGGATCTGAAGGGCCTATTGGACGGGATGGATGCGGAGACGAGGGAGCGGTCAGAGAGCTTTTGTCCTAAGAGGGCTGCTGGTCCGGGCGTATGATTTGGACGAAGGCGAAACATTAGCGATGCAACATTTATGGAGTTCTTTCACGCTGGTCTTTTAATGTTTCCACAGTATTAATCGGAGAATGCAGAAATATCAAGCTTGAGCCAAGGTGGTTGAGGGGGGTTGTCATATTATCTTTCCGTTGTCGTCAACATCTAACAATTGTACACACATTTCGAGAGATCTCTTGTCCCCCCAAAACCATGCCGTCGTAGTGTCATCCAGATTCCCTTTTCGTCAAATGACCTCTGGGCCCCCAAAAAAAATTCGAACGCAAAAGAAGAGTTTGTTTTGATGCTCAGAACGCCGTCACCGCCCAGTTGGTGATTAGACACAGTATGAAGTAGCGTGAAAGGAGGAGGTTGTGGCCGCCCGTTAGGCAGCCCCGAGGAGGTGCGGAGTATATGAGTACAGAGTGGATACAGAGGTTAAGAAAGGAGGTCTATCATGCTCCCGCGCTGCTTAGACACACATGGCCAGGAAATGGCGTGAAAAGGGTATAATAACGTCGCTGATCCGGTTGAACCGAGACTAACTTTACTTGGTCTCGTCCTTCTTCTCGCCCTCAGCAGCACCCTCGTTGTTGGGGGCCTGCTGCTCGCCGGACTCGGCACGGGCCTTGTGCATCTTGTCGAAGAGGTTCAAGCTGGCCATCTGGAGCTCGTCGGTCTTCTCCTTGATCTCAGCAGCGGTCAGGGTACCCTCGCCGGCCTGGCTCTTGGAGATGAACTCGCGCAGGGAAGTGATCTTCTCCTTGATCTGGTCGGCCTCGGACTTGTCCAGGCGGTCGGCGAACTCGTTCAGGGCCTTCTCAGTGTCGTTCACAACGCTATCGGCGCGGTTGGCAGCCTCGATGGAAGCCTTGCGCTCCTTGTCGGCCTCGGCGTACTTCTCGGAGTCCTGGACCATCTGCTCGATCTCGTTCTCAGACAGACCGGATCCGGAGGCAATGGTGATGGACTGGTCCTTGTTGGTGGACTTGTCCTTGGCGTGAACGTGCACAATCGAGTCGGCATCAATGTCGAAGGTGACCTCGATCTGAGGGACGCCACGGTGTGCGGGAGGAATGCCAACAAGCTGGAAGTTTCCGAGCATCTTGTTGTCACGGACGAGCTCACGCTCACCCTGGTAGACCTTAATCTCGACAGCGGTCTGGAAGTCGGCGGCGGTGGAGAAGACCTGGGACTTCTTGGTGGGGATGGTGGTGTTGCGGTTGATGAGACGGGTGAAGACACCGCCCAGGGTCTCGATACCCAGGGACAGAGGAGTAACGTCGAGGAGCAGGAGGTCCTTGACCTCACCGGAGAGCACGGCACCCTGAATGGCGGCACCAATGGCAACGGCCTCATCGGGGTTCACAGACTTAGCGGGGTCACGGCCGAAGATGCTCTTGGTGACCTCGGTGACCTTGGGCATACGGGTCATACCACCGACCAGGATGACCTCCTGGATGTCCTTGGCCTGCAGGTTGGCGTCCTTGAGGGCCTTCTTGACGGGCTCAACAGTCCTGGAGATGAGAGGGTCGACCATCTTCTCAAGCTGAGCACGGGTGAGCTTCAGGTTGATGTGCTTAGGTCCGGAGGCATCGGCAGTGATGAAGGGCAGGTTGATGTCGGTCTGGAGGGAGGAAGACAGCTCGATCTTGGCCTTCTCAGCGGCCTCACGGATACGCTGGATAGCCATGCGGTCGCCGGACAGGTCGATTCCAGAGGTCTTCTTGAAGTCCTGAACCATGTGTCGCACAAGCTGGATGTCGAAGTCCTCACCACCGAGGTGGGTGTCACCGTTGGTAGACTTGACCTCGAAGACACCGTTCTGAATCTCGAGGACGGAGATATCGAAAGTACCACCACCCAGATCGTAGACAGCGACAACGCGGTCAGCCTCCTTCTCCAGACCGTAGGCAAGGGCGGCAGCAGTGGGCTCGTTGACGACACGGAGGACGTTCAGACCAGAGATTTGACCGGCATCCTTGGTGGCCTGACGCTGGGAGTCGTTGAAGTAGGCAGGGACAGTGACGACAGCGTTCTTGATGGGCTTGCTGAGGTAGGCCTCGGCAGTCTCCTTCATCTTCTGCAGGACGAAACCACCAATCTGCGAGGGCGAGTAGTTCTGGCCGCGGGATGACACCCAGGCGTCTCCGTTGGTGTGCTGGACGATCTTGTAGGGAACCTCCTTGATGTCGCGCTGGACCTCAGCGTCGGTGAACTTCCGGCCGATCAGTCGCTTGGTGGCGAAGAGGGTGTTCTCGGGGTTGACGACTGCTTGACGCTTGGCAGCGACACCGACGAGACGCTCACCATCCTCAGCGAAAGCAACTACTGATGGCGTTGTGCGGGCACCTGAGAACTGGTGTTAGCGTGACGAGCTTTTGGACCTCTGCGCAAACGCAGCAGTAGGAGTCTGGAGCGAGATGTAGACTGACCCTCTGAGTTCTCGATAATCTTGGGGGTCTTGCCCTCCATGATGGCCACGGCAGAGTTTGTGGTTCCCAGATCGATACCGATCACGGCGCCCTGAACCTTGCCCTCTGTTGAGTTGAAGCGAGCGAAGGCGGGAACAGCGGACTGGCGCAGGAGACCTGCAGAGCGCGAAGCTCTGGGCAGCTGTGTCGATGGGTATGAATGTCAGCAATGCGGTCCATGACGAAGAGTTGTGGCGAGCACGAGATCGCGGGAAGCTTCGGCATGAACTTACAGCCCTGGACATGCGCGAGGCGAGCATCTTGATCTAATTAAAGAAAGATAATTCTACAGCACAAGGTAGGGTGTAGAAGACGAGAATGGCAAGAGAGAAAGAAACAGAAAGTTTCTTGTGATGGAGGATGAGGGTTGAGGGAAGGGAGACTGGGCTGGTGTTGGACTTTGTGGTTGGGGAGGGACGAGGCAGAGGTGAAAAAAGCTCAGAAAATATTTGCCAATGGTCAAGCAAGGTAATGACGCTTCGCTCGATGCGCGGCCGACCCCCCAGCCTGTAGGAGAGAAGCTTCCCGAAAACATTTGCCTGCCAGGCCTGCCCGACCCCAGCCGACGCATGGTCCGTGCTTCCCGAAAACGCGGGCAAGACTATGGGCTCCTGGGGTACGTACCTCGAATATCTGCGAGACCGCGGCCCAGGGCCCCATGGCCCCATTACCTTTGCAGCAAAAACCCGCTCAGAAGCAGGGTCATTGTCCAGCCAACAAGAGGCAAAAGAATTGATTGCAAATGCACTATAGAGCCAGACTCACCAAAGGTTTCGGCTGCCTCGCCTCACCTCCTCCAGTACCAAGCCCGCACACGGACGAACCTCGGCAAAGTTATCCATCAGTCTACGTACGTACAATGCGTACATGTATATCATGCATGCATACAGTACATTGCAGTACGACGCTGCAAGAATGTCATGGTGAAGAACACAGACAGGCCACAATTGGAAGGTGAAAAGGCGGAGCGATATACAGTGTACTACCGTTCTACCGTTCTACAGAAGACCTGGGTTGTCACAAGCAATTGAGCCGCTCACCGGGCAGGCAGGCAGGCAGTCAGGCAGTCAAGCTGACGATGATGGACGCTGGATATTTGGAGGTGAATGTCCGTCAGATGCGTGCAAAATCGAGATCGCGCCACAGGATTTGGAGAAGGTTTAAAGAGGCACGGAGGGTTTGGGTACTTCGCGTCGTAGCTAGTGCACATACCGGCCGCAAGTACCTCGCGTTGGCCCCTGTTGCAGCAGCTACTATTCTTTATGTGGGAAGCGGAAGGGTTGCCGCCTCATTGACTGGTGCTGGCAAATGAACGTCATTCAGATTCCTCTTTGCTTCGCCCTTCACCTAAGCAGATCACCTCTCAGCTTTCAACTTTGCCATCCAACCCTGCCTCGCCTCGCCTCGCCTCGCCTTGCCTCACGTCGCCCTGGGCTACAACACCAGCTTGTCCATCCATTCACTCGTCCATCTCCGAACATCGCTCGGCCCCTTGACGCTGCCGACCCGACGCTACCTCGCAGCGACTTGCCAACTTCGCTCATCTGCTCATCCGCATTCGATTCCATCAATCCCATGACTCGGCAGCCTTCAGTCTGAGCCTCGCAGTCGGCACGATGGCCGTCACGGACGATAGAATGTATGGTCACCTCACCACCAGCCTTGCAACTCATATCGCATGCAGCCTCCTTCGTTGATCAATGCACACTGTGTTTTGGTCGCCCCTTTGTGGTGGGGACCTGCCTTGGCTAACGGGAACCCGCATGTAGCTATCATCCAACTGACGCCCTCATCCTCAGCAAACCCAAGCGACACTACCGCGTCGGCCTGCGCGTCGAGTACGTTGTGGCCCCGAGTCTTATTACGCCCAGGTGTTCTGGACTAACTGCTCTGTCTCAGACACTGGCAACTGCGCTCCCAGATCGGCCTGTCCTCGCCGCGCTACATCTACTACCCCGGCGGTACTGAGAACAACCAGATCCATCGACTCGACACCGCATCCCACGAAAGCGAAACGATCAAGATCCTGACCTTCGCACCCCGATGTCTCGTGGCCAAGCACGGTTGGATATGCGCCGGCGGCGAGAACGGCGAGTTCGTGTCTGTTCAGGTGGACGATGAAGGCCAAGGGGCCGGTGAACTGGGCCGCAGCAGCGTCGAAACGGACCTGTTCTCGAGATACCGTCGATCCCCGGCTAATGCCGCCAGCACCGAGCAAGAGCGCTGGATCGAAGCTTTCCACGATCATGTCCGTGCCGGCTCACCGGACGAGCGACTACGACTAGGCATCGATCCGGCCTCTAACAACGACAGTGACGACTCCGTGCCGCCTCTGATCCCAACAAGCCCCCGAACTCAGCCCTCTTCTGACAAGAGTCTGCATGCTCGATCCAAGACATTCGGTAGGGACCGGGTGAACTGCATCACGCTGTGGACTCCGCAGGTCTCCAAGGTTGGATTCTTCGATGGCGCATACTCTACGCCGGTGGCAGTACTTGCAAATAACGACAAGCACGTCACGGTTGTTGGCTTACGAGACCAGGATGCGGTCGACGAGCTGACCTATCCAGACTGTGTCAATCGCGCCTTGATCTCCCCAGACGGCCGCCTGCTTGCTGCTGTTTGCGACGATCCTTACCTATACGTGCATGAGAGGGTGGCAAGGCAAAACGTCTGTCCTGGCCTGTTTACGCGCAAGGAGGATTTCGAATGGAAGTTGTGCGCAAAGATACCGCTCAAAAGTCAACGGAAAGAGGATCGCTCAGACCAGCGGGGTAGCTTTGCCGCCTGCTTCTCGAACACTGGACGATTTCTCGCTGTCGGGACTCAGTACGGAGTGATCTCCGTATTTGACACGGCCTCCTTCACCCAGCCAGGAAGCGACCCCCTCATCACTGCTTTCACGTCGTCAAGAGCAAAGGATGACGTGGGTGCCGTCCGCGACATGGCTTTTTCGCCAGGGCCCTTTGACCTACTGGCATGGACAGAGCACCGCGGTCGCGTTGGTGTTGCGGACATTCGGACCAATTACATTTCGAGGCAGATGCTGAATTTGAACGACCACGAGGCATTCGAGCAGATCATGATCACAGAGAGGGGTTCAATCGATCCGCGACTACTGGAACGTAACAGCAGTGGGGAACTCAGCTACTCGAGCCTTGCGACCGCAGAGAACCGGCGAGCAGCGCGACGTCAAGCCACTGACTATCACCCCCCGCTGACCCCCGAGGAAACCATGGTTATCGAGGCGCTCCAGGAACACCGCAGGCGCAGGGAGCAGGTTGCTGCTCGAAACAACCCCACATCCGGCTCCAACATGTCGAGGCTGATGGAACGCCTACACAACAATCGACAGCAGCGTGAAAATGCTACTGCACTGGCACTGAACGACACCAGCTCTAGACTCCGCTCTGAGGCAAGTAACTCCCGTCGAGTAGGCGACATCCTGAGCGACATCCAAAGCCAGCGCGACCGTCTCCGGGACCAGTCTGACCGTCTCCGTGAGCAGTCAGAACGAGTACGCGCGCGCCGCCTGGCCGTGGACGAGGCCGAGAGGCACCGGCTGTCCGGCGGCTCGATCAGGGCGCTGCGCGCTCCCCTCGTACTCCCCGGCAGCAGCGAGTCGCCGCGCCAGGTCTACATCAACAACTCGTACACTGACCTCGAGGCCTTGTACCAGTCTGCGTTCGAGGGTGGCGCCGCATCATCCGGGGACGGGCCCTACGAGCCGGGCGCCGGCGAGTCGACCGGCAACAGGACCAGGGACTACCTCTCCGTGTGGAGCAACATGCTGAGGGACCGGGACGGCGAGGCCGAGCCCACCGTCACGCGGCTCGGGCGCGCCCGCCTGGACCGTCTGGCGAACATGCCTGGTGGCCGGATCGACCGCGAGGACGACGACACTGCCGGACTGGCTTGGAGCGAGGACGGGCGTATCCTGTAAGTGACTGACGTCTGACACAGGAAAAAGAGGAGACATCACTAACACAATCTTTTAGAATCATCGGCGCCGTGGACGGTATATACGAGTTCCACGTCGACTCATTCAGCAGACGAGTCTTCCCCAACATGGACATGCGATGAGTCGATACGCGGGCATGTGAGACAGTAAGGAGGCTCACGAGTATGCGTATGTGTGCCTGGCTACGAGGGACTAGGGGCAGAAGGGATGACTGTGGTGTGGTACTCTTTTATCAGGGACAGGAGCTTTTGCAAACGAACAACATTTGGGGTTGCATCGGCGTTGGGAACGGGTAATGCTACCAGCACGGCATTTTGGAAATCCCTAGTGTCTATAGGCGTTGTGTTTGTTTCTCATGCTTCTTTCGTCTTTTGTTTTCTTTTTCTCCACCTGAGGTCCTCCTGCATGTTTCGTCACAAAGTTCAGCTCAACACTGGCCAACCTCCCTACAGGGACATATGTTGCCCCCTTTCTTGTTCTTATTAATCACCTACCTGCCTGCTCGGATCGAAAGCATCGGTTTGAGAAAGAAAGAAAAGAAAAAGTTCGTTGTCGTTTTCGTTGCGCTTTTGCTCCCTTGCTGCCTGCAAATGTGTGTATACATGCTATTTACCCCGGGAGACAGACAGACCCCTTCTGCTTCCGTCTCGTGTATGGGTGAACAACAACGGTCAGGTGCCGGAGACCATGCGGCTTATATAGGTCAGATTGATGAATGCCCCAAGGAGCACATTGGGTTTGGTGACTTGCCCCCCCCCCCCCTAGATTTGTGATCGCTTCGAGCCACTCTGAAGTTGGGGAAAACATCTCCTCGAAGGTTTGCGGGGGGAACACGGTTGCTTCTATTGGAGATGTAGTATTTTCATAGCCATGAGAGCACAATATCTCCTTGACTTCCTACTATAGGATAACCTCCCTTGGGATACCCTCCTATGGGATACACTCTGACCCCACGTCTCCAAGTCACTTGTAGGCGGACAGCAGCAACGGCTGGACATAGGACCGCAAGGGTTTACAGACAACAAGAACATATCGGTGGCTCGCTCGATGGGCATTGAAAGCAGCATCGTAGCATTGACTATTCGTATTCTTTGAGTTCCTCTGCTAGGCCGGAACTACAGTAAGTGCCTGGAAGGAGCCGAGTCGGTACCAGTAAAATTCCGTTGGTGGTTGTCTGTAGGAAGAGGACGGAGGGTTGTCCTGACTCTTAGGAGGGTCTTTTGCCTTTTCGGCCTCCCTCCTCATCCTGCTCTACTACTCTACCAGCGTATCCTCCTCCTCCATCAGCTATTCATCCACGCAAATCCTGACGAGCACAACTGGAGAGACCCCGTTGCCCCATCACTGCCACCTACCTATACAGCAACCCCTCCACCATCTCCCCAATAGCAAGCGAACTCGTCAACCCAGGACTCTCAATCCCAAGCAGGTTAACCCACCCCTCATACCCCTCCTCCCGCCGGATAACAAAGTCATTAAACCCCTTCCCCTCCATCACAGCCTGCCGCGGCGCCAGCTTGGGCCGTATTCCCGCATAGTCAGGCGCCAGCGCAGACACGTCCACCCCGGGCAGGTACTTCCGGATCTCCTCCGTCGCGGCGCCCATCCGCCCCCCGCTGACGGCTAGGTCGGCGTCCGAATCGACCCACTCGACGTCCGGCCCAAACCGCACCCGCCCGCCCATGTCGAGCGTCAGGTGCGTGCCCAGCCCGCCCGCGCCGGGCTCGGGGGCGGGGTAGATGAGCGTGTTGACGCGCGGCGTCGACGCGGCGTAGGAGAAGTAGTTGCCCTTGGCGTAGTACGTCCGCATGTGCCGCCCCGCCGGGACGACCATGTTGAGCACATCGCACGCGCCCAGGCCCGCGGCGTTGATTACCGTGTCGGTGGTGATGCTGCTCTCCTCGCCGGACTGGGCGTCGCGGACGGTGACCTCCCACCCTGCCTCCCCCTTGCCTCCGAGGGGGGATAGGTTGACCACGTGGCTCCCCGGGCTGAACGTCCCGCCCCGCTCCTCAAAGTGTCCCAGCAGCGCGACCATGAGCGCATGGCTGTCCACTATCCCCGTCGTGGGACTCTCAAGACAGCCCGCCTGGGCCCTGACCTCGGGCTCGCGGCGCTTCAGCTCGTCCGCTCCGACCCAGCGGACAGGAACCCGTCCGCCCAGCGCCCCTGCGCAGTGGTCATGCACCTTCTGCAGCGCCTCCCGCTGGCCCGGTGTCTGCGCGACGATGAACTTGCCCGTGTTGCGGTGGGGCACGCTGTTCGCGGCGCAGAACTCGTAGAGGAGTTCTTTGCCCCTGATACATAAGGAGGTTTTCAGGGTGGACGCGCCGTAGTAGATGCCCGCGTGGATCACCTCGCTGTTGCGCGACGAGGTCTCCTGGCCGGGCTGGGAGTGGCGCTCTAGGAGGAGGGTGTTGGCGTTGCGTGCGCTCAGGGCGCGGGAGATGGAGAGGCCTACTGCGCCGGCACCTATTACCTGAGGTAGGTGTTAGCTTTTTGTTGTGTACTTGTGAAGGAGTCTTGGGTTCACTGGTGGGTGGAGTGGTTGTGGTGAACGGTGGTGTGTTGGGCGACGTGACGTTGGGCAACCAGCCTCAGCATCACGCCGGCACTTTAACCACCACACCCTCGAACCCACCCATCATGAGCCTCACGTCCCAGCCAAACATGAGGACCAACTCACCACATGCGCAAAATCAGCCCGCCTAGAAACAGTAGTCGAGAAGAGCCTGCCAGACTCATCGCCCCTTCTCGACTTGGTCCCCAGCAATTGCCCCCGCGCCGCGAGCTGTCTTCTAGCCACCCTCGAAAACATCTTATTCCTTTTGTGTGTTTTTTCTCAAATCTCTCTCCCTCCCTTTCTCTGAATCGCCCCACCACTCACCTCTCCCAGCACTCTTAAAAGGTTCTGTCGCGGGTCGGAAGTACCCTCCCTGCTCAAGGGGCACGTCTCAGTGTGTCCTCTGGTGGAGTAGTCTGGATGACGCAATCGCAGATACCCACACCCGGGGGAGACGAAGGCGGGATAAGAAGAGATCTTGAAGGCCCTGCACTGCAAGCAGTATTGGTTTTGAGTTGTCGTCCAATTGGGGAAGTAGATAAGTTTCAAATCATTTTCAAATACGCCTTTGAGGGAAGAACCCGCGGATCATGAGGCGTGCGAGATCGGAGAGCCGATAAGGAGCTTCACTCGATCGAAGCCGCTGACCACTGCGAGTCCTGGCACGGGAAGCATCTACACACCCAATACTTCGGCACCCAAACTGTTGCAAGCAGGAATTAAACCCGGACGACGATACAAGGATACAAGGATACACACGCAACGCACTTCATATTTTCGCAGCTAGACTTTTCTATATACTTCCCATATGTATACTCAATCTGCTTCCGTCAAGGCAATCAAGCACAAACCCATTGCGCCAGAGTATGCGGACAGAATGGTATCTCATAAGCACAAAACATCCCCTACCACCAAATGCTCCCCTTGTGTTGCCATGCATAATCCCGACCGTATCCTCCCCTCCCCTCCCCTCTCCTGTGAAAGTGATACCCGGTCCCCACTACTCCTCGGGGAACTTGTCCGTCGTGGGCGTGGATGGCCCGTTGGAGTGAGAAGACATGGAGTAAGGTGCCTGTGGAGCAGATGTCAGTAAGATCAAGGTCAAATACCAATAACGGGAGTGGAGGAAGAAGGGTGAAATACGTACCAGAACCTGTCTTGCATTACAGACCCTCCAGGCCAACCTCCTCACGTTTCCATCCGCAGGGACCACTGCCGGCGCGAACTCAATACCAAACATGTTGCGGATCGCGTACACAACCCGCTTGGCGTATTTGCTGTCCCTCTCCACGTGGCTGCCAAACCGCTCGTCGACCGTGCTAGGTGCAATGTCGTTGTCGCGGTCCAGGCAGTTGCGCACGACGGGGAGCAGCGCGGCTTCGATGGCCTCTTCATCCTCCTCCTCAAAGCGGCCGATGCCTACCTCGAACGGCTCGCTGACCGACATGACCTGGTGGGTGCCATCGTGGTGGTAGCGGAACTCGAACACGCCCTGCGTCCACCATAGCTTGTCGCCTTCGAACACCATCTCGCCCGAGACCAGATTCGAGTCCGGTACCGGCTCGTCCGATTTGACCACGCCGGTGCTGTAGGATTCACCGTAGAATTCCGGAGTGGTCGGGATCCAACGACCCAGAGAAGGTACTTCGGTCACCTCCCGGGACCGATTGTCGGTGACCATGTAAAGCCCGACCCAGTCCTTCTTGCTGTGGTTCGCAGGTGCCCTCCACTTGACGCGGATAGGAGCACCGTACTCAAACACCTGTGTCTTGAAGTCCTTGTTCACGCGCGCCGTGAGACTCTCCTTACCGGTCGCCCTCTCGCCGACAGGGGACACGGCCGGGGTGCCAGCAAAGCTCAGCGAGTAGTCCTTGGGATTGAGGCCAGCCAGGTCAGGCGAGATCCGGGTGATTGTCAGCCGAGCTGGGTACTTGTTGAATAACTTAGTCGTGTCGCGAGCGATACTGGATACCCCACTCGCAAGCATCGGGCCGGCAGTGGTGATGACATCGTCGACAAAGTTCCTCGTCTCATCCAGGACCTTGTCCACGCTGGAAGACCAGCCCTTGACTGGAGGAGGAAGCGAGTTTTTGATGAACTTGGTGAGGCCGGCCTCCTCCCGCAGATTCCCAGACCCATACACCTTGTGCATGTGCGGTCTCTCGACGAATTCAATGTGCCCCATGGTAAGGATTTGGCTCAGGAGCGCGAACAAGGCGATTGACCTGCTCCATGTGATCACTGCCGCCCCCCAGAGACCCGCCAGTCCTATGATGCGCTCCGGGTTGTTCAGGAACCGGTAGATGGAGTTGTAGGTCAGCTTCGCCTTGTGGTCAAAGAAGAAGTCGCCATAGAACCAGCCAAACTCGCCAAGCGTGTCATAGACACTCACGAACGTCCAGATCTGGAGGGCGATGAGACTGATGCCAATGACATGCCTCAACAGGACCCAGCCGTGCATCCAGTCTTCTGGGAGGCTGTACATCTTCCAGCAGAGTGCGCAAAAAGACGCCACGGAGAGAGTCATACTGAAATGGTACAGGCCCTTCCACTGGCGCCAGGCCTCACCGGCGCTCTCTCCGTACTTGACGAAGTGACGGGTGATCATCCTCTCCTTTGATTGAAGAGTCAGGAGGATGCCGATACCTACGCAGAACCACAGCTTCCACAGGAGAGCATGCAGGAAGAACAGCACCTGGTAGGGTGGAGTGGAGGGCGTGACAATTGCCAGCACTGCCACATAAATCGAGGCCAGGATGACAGAATAGTCCGTGGAGCGGAAGAGATCAATGTTCCGGAAACCAATGAGGTTGTGCACGGGAGCCAGTGCCTCCCTAGAGGCATCATCAACAGGCTCAGCCGGAGTATCCTGCTCTGAATCTGACTTGGCCCTTGGTGCCGGTGGGTTGTATGTCTTGTCGATGTGCGGGTTTTCAACCACAACCAAGAAGGCAAGCTGGGCCAGATGTGCCGCAATCGAGATGAACAAGACCTCATAGCTGGCCGCCATGGCAGATATACCGTAGTATCCGGCATAGCCAACTGTACCACCTGGAGTTAGCCATCACACATTGACAAGGTAGCATGCCCCACATGTCTGTGGACGATTACGGCATTTATATAGTCAGCCAGAGGCGCTGGCCACCGGGAATGACGGGATATCGCACTGGCGTGCGAGAGAAAGCCGGGACCGGGCGTGCCCTTGGAAGGGCGGAGGGCGGAGCAGGCGCTGGGGAGTGAGTGCTTACTGCTGTACATGGGATGCGGAGCCATCTCAAAGACGCCGTCAAAGGTCAGCTCTTGGTCGACGAGGTAGAAGAAGTCACCCCAGTACCAGGCGAAGTCCTTGACTACTCGGTGGGCATCAAGCTTGACCCAGACGTTGAAGACGAACAACGCGACGCCTACAGCCCAGCGACACAAAAAGACCATTGTGGTTTCACCGTCGGGCACATGGGCGCAGACAATGGCGAATAGGCAGTAGGACACAAAGTCACACATCAGAATCAGATCGACGAGGCGGCGGAAGACGAGCCAGGTATTGTACTCGAGAGGGGCGTCCTCAAACTTGTAGTCCTCGGGGATCTTTGCCTCCAGCTCCTTCTTGAGCAGCCCGTAGAGCCAGGGCCTGGGCTGCTTTCCGGTGGAAGGGTTCACAAACAGCCTCCAGCGTTTGGCCCACGTCACCATCAGCTTACTGTTGGACTGTTCTTGGAGCAAGACGCCGATGCCAACATTGTACGAGGCCCTCCAGAAGACGAAGACGGCGGCCATGACCGGCTTCTTCAGCTCGGCGGGCAAGAGGTAGGTAAGCAGGATGTGCAGGGCGAGAATCACGAGGACGACGGCATCGGAGAGGTTCTTGGGCTGTCGAGGGTCCAGGAGCTGGCTGACCATGTCGTGGGTGGTAGGGACGATGAAGACTAGAGACAAGACGACTGATCAGCCCGAAATCGTCCGAAGTAGCAAAGGGACGACACTGGATGGCATAGCAACGGCCTACCGGTTCCATCTGGAGTCCGCCCATAAGTCTTGTTGGGCTTGTCATGTTCGGCAGGTTGTTGAGAATCATGGTTGGCATCGTGACGGGGCGACTCCTTCTCAAGAGCATGGTTAGAGGCCGAACGCTCGGCAGAAAGGGCGGGTTGTGAGGCCACACCAGTTCGCTGGCGCAAGGAGCCGTCGCCGGCCGGGAGATCCGCAGCAGAACTCATCCTTGAGGTTGAAATCAAGGAATGCCAAGAGGTTTCGTTCGTTGAAGAAGGAAACAGAAGAAAGGGGAGGTGTTATTCCCCTGGGTCGACCATGCGAGGGGGCGTGGTTTTGGTTATGATGAAGTACCGAGTGGATGGTTGGGAAGGTGGGAGGTGGGAGGTGTAGGTGGAGGTAAGGCTAAAGAGTGGGAGTGGCAGTGGCAGTGGGAGTGGCAGTGGCAGGCATGATGAGATCAGGAGGGGGGGGTCGGGCTAAGGCAGGAACTCGTGGCTAGTTCGGCTCGTAATAATAGAGCACGATGGAAAGTGCCACGGTGCCCACCAGGGGGCCCGTCTTGCTTGTGCAACTGCCCTCTTATTAGCCAGCATTCTATGACTGTCCAATTACACCCTGCCCCTTGCACCTGCACCAGAACAAGACGTTACAAGCTTGTTCGGCAGCTTCACGCGGACAGGAAAAGTACGCGGTTGGATGCGGCTTTCCTTGGGTGCGGCTTGGCCGCATATGCATTAGCTGATGGAGGCCTGTCTCACACGCGCATCTGCCCTTTCTGTCTCTTACACTGTACACCAGTAAGCCCCCAGGACAAAAGAATAAGATAGTATTACAGAGGTGCAGAGTTACGCAGTTTATACTGGTACTCAAAGCAGCGTAAGCTTCTCACCTCACTCGATGCAACCGAGTGCTTGCTGTGTGTGTAGCACTCTGGAGATGGTCATACTGTAGGAACAGGCTATGTCGATACCGTTGCATTACATTAGACTGGGGTTTAGAGCCGAACTTACCCCTCACACAATGCACTCTTTTCTGTGATGAAGTTCTTTCTCCGTGGGGGCATGGGGGTTTGTCTTAGATAATTCCATCGACGCGACAAATACCTCAGATTCCATTCCTGCCACTCACAATTTTTCCGGAGCTTTCTCTGATGCGGCGGATGCGTGATGCAGTTTGGACGTGCCGACGGAGCAAAACGTCATCACGTCAGTGTCACATGCTTTTCTGCCCGTTTTTGTTGGGGGGGCTAACTCTGTGCCTGAGGGACGGCAACTTCCGTCTGTCCGACTAACACGGTCAGGTACCTGAAACCAGCACAACATCACTCGAGAAACGATCGAAAGTAAATAATAACAATGCCTTTGGTCTTTCAGCTGCCCTTTTCCTATTGCACCCTTTAATTGTATCCATGAGGCTGGTTGATCATACTCACGGCCCGCTGGTAGCTGGAGAATACCCATAGCATTGATACTGTACTCGAGTGGCAGGCCTGCACGGCCGTGGATCCACCTGGCATTGCCAGCGTGGGCCTCGTGAACGACAGCACGGGTGCCGCACCCCGCGGCCTCTTGTCAGAGCTGTCAATCTTATTATGTTGAGTCCTGGTTGTGAATTACAACGGAGACACCCTTGTAGCCTCGGCTGGCCGTCATATAGCTCAGTGAATACGCCTTTGACGTCTAGAAATCTCTGATGTGGGTCGAGGCGAATCATTTGGCGTCGCGGCTGTTCTGGACAACTGTCCTTGTCGGGCGGTTTGTCTAATTTGGTTCATTTTGAGGCACGAAAAGCTTGTCTACCTAGGGCAGGTAGCTTCACTTCGTAGGATTTGGCCGGGAGCACTTGAGATTGGAGCCACCTATGCAGCCAGGCCATGCCCAGCTCTCCTCACCGCCGCCATTTGCACCTTCCAATGACGAGCAGATATTTCCAGCATAAGCGGAGATAGTCGAAGATAGCTGTTCTTCACATACAAATCTAAGGGGAGGGTAGGGGGCAGTGAGCGTGGGTGGCCAAATATCTAGGATCAACATCTGGACTTTCGTCCATGTCGCTCTGCATTTGGTTGTGTAGATGGCAAACCGTCTCGACCCTCTCGTCCGCAGAAACGTCTTCAAAGAGCCAAATTTCCTCAGAATACCACCCATTTAGATACAGTAGTCTTTGCTGCTCTAGTCAAGAATGTCTTGAGACCCAGCTCCAAACCTCCTATTCTAGCACCAATAAGCTGCCATGCTGTCGCTTTTCATCCGTGGGCCTTAGTGGACCGTAGTTCTGGACTGTTGCTCGATGTTGATGACTTTACCTCGGTATCTCCTCTTGTGTGCACCAAAAGTCTTTAACTACTTTCCTGAGTCGGCATCATTGAAAACTCAAGTTCTTTGTAGTTAGACTCGTCATTGTCCCACTCAAGCTTGTGGCTATCATGTCCGATACGGATGCCATCAGAAATCAAGACTCTGCTCTCAACTCGGGCTGTACAATCTCTCAAACACTTTCTCTTCCATGTAAAGAGCTGCATACCACCAAATTCAAGCACAAATTTTCTTTAAGACTGAAGGTCACGCTACCCTAGATTGTAGCCCTACTTTCTCTCCACCAGAGAAGTTGACGGTACCGCGCGGCTTCTCACAGCTCAAGTCCTGAGCTGTCCGCGTGCTGTCACAAGCCCAAACCAAGACATTGCTCAGTTCATGCGCGCCAGGAATCAATCCAGACGACGAGAAAACGATGGCCACTCACATCCTGAGCCAAGAACCACTTTCTCCGGATCAAGGTAGGACCTTGGAGCGGCTTCCAAATCCACATCTTCTTCAGTAAGACGAACATCGGGACGATTCGTTCTAAAATCTAGTTCTTGTATCTAGCGAAACGATAGTAATAGCTTCGACTCCGCTTTCCCTTATCTTCAGTGATGAGCGCCACATTCTGTACGTAACGTTAACGCCCGTCAAGATCTTTCGCGGGTTGGGTGCCCGCACAATTGCAAACAAGCCATGCAAGCTTGTCTCCAAGGAGCTTTATCTCAAGTGGCCTGGTTCTATACACCGTTCAACTCGTATGTGGTTTTGCAGAAGGTCAAAGCGCCTGGTCCCATATATTTGAAGTGATTGCAACTCGCGCGTTCGTATCTATGCTTCGGGCCGGAACTAGACACCAACTGAATGCTAAACTAATGAGCATAGTCCTGGCCTTTGTGCCGGACGGCCAACGTGGTTTGACAGTAACAGGGAAGCGGCGTTGTAGACTGATGTCGGTTGAGGTTGTGGGTAAGTAATATTTTGCTAGTACATTTGGACCGCCAAACAAAGTCAGGGCCGTTCCTAATCGTTGTAGTAGCTAAAGTCGACCGGTTTTATTGGCTTTCATACTTTCAGATCCTCAGAATGACCACTGCTGATAGACTAGCGCTTTCCCGAGCATTTCAATAATGTTTTCATCGAAACTCAACCCAAACCGATATTTATCTATTCACCACATAGATTTGGATTCACCTATCTGGCGGCAATATTAAGCATAAGCTGACCACTTACCACTGGGTGGAAGAACCTCAAACCCTTTCTTATCTATGGAGATCAGAAACGAGCTCACTCACATTATAGTGATACGTGATATGAATACATACGTATTGTGAACCGCGACTCCGCTTTTTACGGAAGAGGTAAAAACCATGGCCTACAGCAATACCTCGAAAGACCGTCTGAGGGGCGGCTGCTACACTACCCTAGGGTACAATTGGCGGCGTCGTTTAGCTGTAAACACAGACTATTAGCTAGATAGAAACGGAACCAGTTAGCTAGATTATAGTGTGGCCTTTCAAAATTATAAGAATCATGCTCCTCTACCAAGTGTCTTGCTCGCTCCACTTGAACCTTTCAACAACATCTCACACTCTCCCATCATCGAAAGCTACACTCAAAAACACTACTCACACATAATGTGGTCCCCCACTTTTCTGGTCACCCTCCTGGGTGCCGCGCTCGCCGCAGCGGCCCCCTTCACCCCTAACACCACCACCCACGAGACTATCGATCCCCAGGGATGCGAGGTCTACTCCCACATTTTCCCCGATGGCCTGGCCCCGGTGAACATGGCTCTGGTTGAAGACCCACCCGTCGAGTACCTGCAGTGCAAGATCAAGAAGTTTAAGGCCTGCATGAAAAAAACCAAATCGCCGGACTTCTCGTCTAAATGCCTCAAGAACCTGGGCAATTTGTGCAAAATCAAAGAGGTCATCGCCCCGGTCGTCGCCAAGGTCATCCTGCCTGCCGAAGAGAAGAACAAGACTCTGCCCCTCTGTTACAACGATCTGCTCGACGTTAAATTCCAGGAAAGTCTCGAGCAGAACAAGACGGCGCACGGCGCCCTGGAGCCCAGGCAGAAGTCAAAGTGCCCGAAGCATTGCGCCCCGTGGGCCGCGCTTCCGCCGTTCGGCGTCTGGTTCGCAACTTGCATGGCTGATTGCCACCTCCGGTGCGCTCGTAGACAGTCGTGTCCATAAGCTGATCCCGCACCACGAGAAAAGCGAGGGATGAGGTAGCGGAGAGCCTCATGGACGGGAAGTGAGATGGCAGGAAGGCGTTAGTCGGGTTTTCAAAGACGGTGACAGACTGTGAACCATCCTAGATTAAAATCACATTGGGTTTCCAAATTCTTTTTCAACTCTCGCTACGCGGCCATGGCATCTTCCCCCTAACCTTTTATAGGGCATTCTCCTACCCTCCTAACATGCCGATCAATATCGTTCCATAGAGGAGGCTCATACGGAGATTAAATATATGGGAAAGCTTTCGGCCACAGACACCGCTAAAACGCAGTATTATGTTGAAGGTGGCGGTAATATAGTAATTGTATATGTGATGCCCGTTAGTGATCGATCATTATCTACCATAACAGCAATACCACGTTTTCAGTTGCTCAAGTCGACCCCAGTGTCGGCGCTAGCAGCGGTTCCTAATTCCAACAATGGATAAATCATCGGCATTTCTACAGTAGATGGTAACTCGCTGGTGGTGGACGTTTCACCGGTTGTGGGAGTGGCCGTGGCCGTGGCCGCGACTGCTGTAGTGAGCAAAGAGGCAACGGTGGCGTCAGCCTCTCCGTACGGCGACGGGGTAGCCACGGTGTAAGTGTCGACGGAGCAGCTGCTAGTAAGCGAGGCGAAGGTTCGCGCGCGCTCCTCATCGTAGCCAATGGGCGAGCTTAGCTGGACCGACATGGGGCCCAGCCAGCAGTCCTCACACATGTGCGCGCCGGAGCCGCCGGTCTCGTTCCTCCAACCTGCTACAACAGCGTCGCAGAACTGTTCGGAAGAGACATCCTTATAGCATGAGACGTCGTAGAAGTACAGGTATCTATCGGCTATGTACGTCGCCGGGTACGTCATGTAGCCGTAGTGGATCGTATCGGTTGTCGGGTCGCAAGTGCTCGAGATCTTGGTGCGCAGGTCGATGAGCGACTGTCGGCAAGTGTCCTCACAGACTGCCCCTAGGGAGTCTTCGTTGAGGAGGTCAACACTGGAGGAACTACACAACCAGAATTAGCCACAATATTGACAGGAACGCAGACAAAAGTCTACCCAGGTTGGTCCGCTAGGGCAAGGAATGGGTATGTGTAATCAAGGGTGATGAGACATACTCCCACACAACATGGCGGGCAAGCTTGTCAGCGCAAGCAACCGTGGTGTTCAGGGCCTCGAAACACGGTTCGCTCAGCCCCAGCGCCTCATATTGTGTCTTGATGAAGGGGAATTGTTGCGCAAATGCAAGCTTGACGGCAAAGAACCATACCCCAAAGCAAAAGAGGCTAAGATTGAAACGCATTGTGAAAGCATGGCACGGTCCCGAGAAGGAGGGAAAGAGTCCGGAAAACAAGACGAACTGCTGTGTGAAAGACAGAAGTAATGAAATCAAATCCCTCTCGGTCAAATAATCGCACAGTGCCTCATAACTCGAGCCGCGGGCTTGGCGGAAATCTTTTCAGGGACCAACGACTGCAATTCCACTCACGATGTCTCCCTCCCATATCTCTTCTCACCTTGGCAAATTGTTACCCGAAGTTTATCTCACCCGCGACCTTGCCTATTTTCTTTAGCTCGATGCTCATAACGGTTACGGCGGTATGATCTAGGGGCTACTGATAGGCCAAAGGAGCTGGTAGTCTCCCAAGACACGGCTGACTGCACGGGGATCCCGGTCGTGGAAGACAATGCATCTGTTGGTGATTTTGGTACTAAGTAAACCAACCAGATACGCAAGTATTGCGATGTTGAGAACGGAAAGCATCTTCGGAGCTACAGAACGTCTAGAATCGTGAAATGGCCAGCCTACTGCAGAGCTCAATTACTCTCCGATGTATCGTTCCAATCGGAGCGGCGAAATCTCACTTTGATCAGAAAGGATTCTTCATTTTGTGAACAGGAAGCCTTGGCACCAAAGGGGGGGATTTTTATAGCAACTATGGTATCAAGCAGGAGTGGTCTAGATGCTATAAGTATCAATTGAGATTATTTCAACGTCAACTGCTGTGATGAAGTCCCGAGATGTGCGTCTTCCGTTTCGTCATATCAACCTGAGATGAATACCACACGGCCTTGGTACTCAAACTATTGTAACAATTTGAACTGCAGGCCTGCTGCGGCGGCCAAGATTCTAACAAGATGAGGTTCCTTTTCTTATTCACAGTGTTGCTATCATGGGCCGTCCAAGTCCGGGCAAAGGCAGTGTTCGCACACTTCATGGTGATGATTCTACATGCAACGACTCAAGGCAAAAAGATACTGATTTGAGTTCAGGTTGGCAACACGGCCGAGTATACCGACTCTGACTGGGCAGATGACATCAACAAAGCCAAAGAGGCGCACATCGATGCCTTCGCGCTGAATATGGCGGCGGGCGAGGAGATGAACGATAAATCAGTCGCGGCGGTCTTCGCCAAGGCCGAACAGCTGGGCTTCAAGCTGTTTTTCAGCTTCGACTATGCCGGAAAAGGCCCCTGGGAAAAAGAAGCCGTCACCAAATTGATACAGAAGTACAGTGGCAGTTCGGCTCATTTCCGGCATGAGGGCAAGCCCTTGGTGTCCACCTTCGAGGGGCCTGACCAGGCCGAAGACTGGATCGACATCAAGGCCGCCACGGGCTGTTTCTTTGTGCCCAGTTGGAGCTCCTTGGGGGCTAAGCGGGCCATGGAGGCTGCTGGTGGTGTCGTCGATGGTCTCTTTAGCTGGGCCGCCTGGGCCTGGGGCGACCATGATATGGACACGTACACCGACGCTTCATACCAGCAGTTCCTAGCGGGCAAGCCCTACATGATGCCCGTATCGCCGTGGTTCTATACAAACATACCAGGATTCAGCAAGAATTGGCTCTGGCGCGGGGATCACGCGTGGTATGACCGCTAGGTGCAGGTGAACTGGTGGCAGCCCGAGTGGGTGCAGATTATCTCGTGGAACGACTACGGCGAGTCTCACCACATTGGCCCCGTCCGGGATAAGGCGATGGTGGCCTTCGACACGGGCAAGACCCCGTACAACTATGCCCTTGACCGCCCGCACGATGGTTGGAGGACCTCTCTGGCTTTTGCGGCCGACATGTACAAGAATGGCGTGACCACGATCACGCAGGAGAGCGTAGAGTTCTGGTATCGCACCACTTACCGCGCGAACTGCAATGACGGGGGCACAACCGGCAACACAGCATCTCAAGTTCAGATGGAGTTCAAGGCCTCAGCCCTGGTGATGGATGAGGTCTTCTTCTCAGCCCTACTCATCGAGGAAGCCGAAGTACATGTCGTGATCGGCGGTTCCGTGTATAGGGGCAGCTGGAGGAACGAACCCGAGAGTGGCGCTGGCCTCTATCACGGAGCGTTCCATTCGATGGGCGTGAGGGTGGTGTTGAGATCAGGCTGGTCCGCGGCGGCAAGACCATCATGAGCATGACAGGCCCGGAGATCGGCAGAAACTGTGACGATGGAGGCCACCACAATTTCAACCCCTACACGGGCGGGAAGACGATGGCGGCTCCTCGCAACGTGGCCGTTCCCTCGCTCTCAGGCCAGAAATGTATCTCCGGATGGGGAGCGAACGACTTTGGCCGGCTCTGCGAGTTCACCTGCAGCTACGCGTACTGCCCGCCCGGCGCCTGCGTCTGCACCGCCCTGGGCACCGGGTTCGAATATCCCAACGGGACCGGGCCCCCGGGCTTCCCCCTCGAGGGGAGAGGCTCGAGTTACGCCGGGTTGTGCTCCTCGGCCTGCTCGTATGGGTTCTGCCCGGAGGAGGCTTGCGGCACGACGTCTTTTCCCCTAGTTGAGCCCATGGTATCGCCATTTCAGCCACCTGCATGCACATCTGGTACCGGTGATGGGGACTTGGCTGCCCTCTGTAGCTTCACCTGCAGGCATGGCTTTTGTCCCATGGCCGCCTGTGCTTGTCAGGGCAGTGGTCAACTCGACTGGCTTGATCCAACCGTCGATACCATCGTCGGCACAGTCAAGGACGACGGGTATGGCCTCTGTGCCTTCGCCTGTTCCCGTGGTTATTGCCCTTTCAACAAATGTGTGCAGAGCATCGGTGGCGAAAAGGGCGAGGAGGACGATAGCGGGCGCGATGTTGGACTTGTTAATCTCAACTCAACCTGCTTCCGCCACGACAAGTGCGTTGATATAGAAGCCGACATCGACAAGTTTGGGTACTCCCAGACCTGTGGCCAGGGCTACAAGCGCGTCGGTTGGGATGTGAGTATCTGCAAGGGCATCGGAGGCACCTGGGGCCAGCCTATCTGCTGCCAGTCAGACGAGGCCCCAGACAAGTGCATGTGGAGAGGAGGCGTGGGGGCTGCCAGCGGAGCCGACTGCAATGGGCAATGCCATGAGGGAGAAGTCACCTTGTACAAGTCCGGCAACGGTGGCTGGCCGCTCGAGTCTGGCTCTAACAACGACCAGTGTAATCGCGGGTACAAGTACTTTTGCTGCAGTATGGATTCTTTTGATGAGTTGACGGCCCAGTGTTACTGGGGTGGCTGGTGAGTTTACGAGTCCCTGACGCCCGTTCGCCTGTCCTCGAGCTGTTGCTGACCCAGCTGTGCCTTTTCCACGCGAAAAGCGAAGAGAACTGTCCAGCAGGTGAGAGCGACCTTGCGAAGGCCCTCGACACGCCCGATCAAAGTTGCAGCGTTTTCAAATATGTGTCCCACTACTGCTGTAAGACATCCGAGCCTCCACTCCAGAACTGTCACTGGGTCGGGCAAGGTGACTGCGCAGACAACACATGCTCAGCCACCGAGGTCACGTTGCGAACGGATCAGCTGGGTGACAGCCGTCTTGGGGGGTGTCTCTGGAGCCGCAGGAGGTCGCTCTGCTGCACGCCCAACGGCGACGTCTTTGACACGCCCACATGCAACAAGCAGCTGTGCGAGTATGAGGGTTCCCCAATCAGCTGTGATGTCGACCCGTACGGCGACGACTACTCAGACGAAGACCAATGCGAGGAAGGGCTATGTGCTAGGTCGTTGCTCGAGCCACGCGGAAAGCTCAGGCCTGCGTTCTCAGTTGCTTGGCAGGTTATTGTCGGCAGCATAGTCCGTGATTTCAGCTTGAGCCTGCAGATGAGAGGTTATCCAGGCGCCAGTAAGCTCCATAGTCCTACGCGGGGCCCCCCGGCCATCAACAGCGCCTTCATGATGGAACCGAATAATTGTCGACGGGCCGAGATCCGGGTCATAGACAGACGAACGCTGACCGCAGCGGAAATCCAAGCCCGCTTTGATACGGAGCTTAACCCCGACGCACAATACATCCGTGACTTCTTTAACACCATGGCCACCGGAATACTGCCCAACGGCTCCTTAACAACGGCCGGCCGCATGGATCCCCAGGCCTTGATGGATAACTGGAACGCAGAGGTTCTGCCTAGCAGCCTCCCCCGGGTGGGCTCCAGCGTGATACTCCAGACACCCAATGGCTACCTATTCGACCGGCTTGGTTCGCACGGCAACCGGCGTCCACTGGTACTCTGCGATAGGGAAGTGAACCGAATGAAAGGTATTATCTTCAACCTGAAGATGCCAAAAGACAACACCAATGGCAACAGTGGATCCACGAATGATGATGACGCACGTGGAAACCGGCCAGAACCCATGGCCCTCACAGATTTTCAAGCCACTTTGGAATTGGCTGGACGGGGCAGTTTGGAGGCACAGAATGAGATTTTCGAAACTATTCGGACGGTCATCGCGGTTTTTAATTACATAAATCACCCAGACGCACAGCCAATAGTTCAGTATAACCGCAGGGAGCTGCGGACTGCTATCACACTTATAGGAGAGGCTGTTCCGGCCCTACGCAACGCGGCCGCCATCCAACGCGAGTTTGACAGGAACTGGTATCGCGAGGGTACTGACAGGGCACGATTGTGGGTGGTAAACCGCATACTCGACATGCGCTTGCACTTCGGCGAGCTCGAGCAAAACGGCGAGTTACCTCCAAACGCAGAGGAGGTACGATCTATCATCACTGAGCTTGAAGAGCAGATCAAATACATTATAGCACCGCCTGATATCGATTGAAGTGGGAGATTACAAGCGAGGATGGACAGACAAGCTAGAAAATTTGAACAATCGATGTTTTCTGCGGTTTGAAAGAGGCTACTCCGAAATTCACGCCCTAGAACCACCAGCGGTGATGTAAATGACTAGGTAGGCATGGACTTTTGGCCATAAGTTGAGATGAGTGGTGGCCGTTTGTAAGGCCGGTGGTCCAGCGAAAATCCATGACACTCGTCGTATGTGGTTACAGCCCGGTCAATATACTCGTACCGCCAGCCCACATACCATTCCATACAGCCTTCGACCTCAGGTTGTAAGCCTTGCTCCGAATCATGCGTCCTCTCGTCAAAAGCGGCGTCAATCGCCACGACTACCACTTCAGACTGGTGCAGTTGCCGTGGAGACTGGAGCTCGAAGTAATCGGCCGGCAGGTTGGCCAGGGTATCAAGGCACTTGCGGTCTACATAGAGACAGTACTTGAAACGAGGCAGGTGTTTGACCCCGTCATTGGTGACGCCGGGGCCGTCACGCTCCTCGCTGCGCGCTGCGCACCAGTTCTTGAAGTGCTGCCGTACCTGAGTCTTGGATGCACCGTCGAGGCCAACTGGATCGGAAATAACTGGCCCTGGTTGTTTATGTGTTAGATAGTGTTTTCAATGAGACCTTGAGCATGCCCAGTTGGGCTTGGTGGCATGGTGAACAAGTGCAATGGCAGACCTACAGTCCATATACTGCTCAAGAAGCACGTCGCCACCTGTAAACTTCAGGTTCCTAAGCGCGCTCACCTTGAGTATCTCGAGGTAGCGGTCCCAGGCTGCGTCGTCGTCGTACGTTGTCCGGTAAATGGCAAAACCCCAGCGATGGAAACCCGATCTCTTCATCTCAAAAGCGATGCTGGCGTCCGGGTGCTCTCCCCATTCGGAGGCCTTGAGATCCTCGAGCTTGAAGCTGTAGCTGCTCATATTCCTGCGAAAGGCGGGGCGGCTGAGGGTGGACAACGTTGGCCGCGCGCCGTTGGAGACGGTCTGGAGTCTGGAATGCCAGAGTCAACGCAAAGAGAGTCTTCGAAACAATGCTGTATGCACAGGGACGGCCATCAGCAAAACAACCACACCAGATGCTGCTGGTATGATTGTGTAAATTGCAGGCTGGCAGCACTTTATGTAGCTGACGGCGCTGTGCACGTACATGCGGAGTGTAGTGCAACGTGTAAAATCCCGGCTGCATACTGTACGCTAATTAAAAGGCACCACCAGGGTTGGCCCAAGCCTGATCTCTTTTGCCCGCCAAGGCTGAGCCTAGCTTGTGAATAGCCTGGCTTTCGTTAACAGCGTATCCCTGCGTCAACCTTTGACCGGTATCTTCCAAATGTCTTCTCTTGGAGCCCCCAGTTTACGACCAGACTGAGTGATTTCACGGCAAATTTGTGTGCTTTCCTTGACTTCCATCTTCGTGATGAGTTCAAGTCCAATTGCCCTATCGTGCCAAAGTGAAGGGATCAAAGTCGAAAAGAGCAGGACAGGAAAAGGAAGGAGAAAGACCTTTTTCCGATATATGAGAAGATCAATCCCGATCCATAGCTGCGTTGCTTTCGAAGACCTGCACACCTTTTAGTAGGTATCAAGAGTTGGCATAGTACTAAGTTTCACTAAAATTAGACCAAGCGGAAACATACAATGACCGGTTTGAATCTGGAAAGAGGGACACGAGGTGAGGGAATGCAGACTTCCAGTTGGCCTCTTCTCAGGACCTCGTGAAGAATAGTGAGGCATGCCTTTGGGTCCTAGAGTGTGTGGGCACCCGGACCAGACTAGATGACTTAACCAGTAGGCCCCAGTCACTCGCATTTGTTTGTGGATCTTCAGAGAGAATCACCGTGGTATCGCGGGGCCAACATTCGAGATCTTGCCCGGTCTTTAGCCACTCCTTGTAACTCACTAGACACTGACTTCTCTGACAAGCAGCTCGGGCTGTAACACACAAGTGACTCGCTGACAATAGCCATGCCCAACGGGCTTGTGAGGCATCTGGATATGATTAAGTCTTTCGAACAGTCACTCGTAATCAAATGTCGCCCGGCCAAATGCAAAACTATATAAATCTCGTTCCCCGGAGGCAGACATTCACTCGTCTGCCATTCTATCAAGCAGAGTACGACAAGAGAGCATATTCGACATTCAAACTTGTAACTCCCAGCACAAACCAAGCAACTTGAACATCAATCTTGACACATTTGAGCAGCACCGGCACATCTGCTACGCCGGTCCTCCAGAAGGTTACGAGACCAGAGAGAAACGAAAGAAATACACCGAATTATCATTGCGTCCTCAACAATCCACGATCTCTCAGATCACTCTCACCATGCCCAGGCTTCCTAAAGACGGGGACCCCGAGCCATCAAGAAGGTGCCGGTGCAAGCATCTCAAAGAGAACTGTAAATGTCACATTGGTTTCACGCCCGGCCCCCCTGACACGGACGCCAACGCTCCCCAGAACATCGGTCGCCAGAATGGCGGAGGGCAAGGACGTGGAGGACAAGGAGGCGGAACACAGCAGGGTGGAACCCAGCAGGGCGGAGGCCAGCAGCCTGCAGGTGGTGGTGGAGGTCGACGTTGACGAGAACGGCTAGGCCAAAGCTCATGTGCGCATTATTCTACTTGCTGTTTAGTTTCCTTTTTGGAACAGCTGCACGATGGCTACATCTAGGCCTCACTGCCAGGTGCAGAAGTTGAGGGTGAGCTCAAGGTGGATGCAGGACGGGGATTTGGCAAGATCAAGATGTTACTATCCCTTCATCTGCTAATACAATCCTTCGTCTTTCGAGATCTCGGTGTTGTCGAATGATTCAAATGCTGTGAGCTGTTTGTCAAATTATGCAGACCGAAATGGGTCGTCTCGCTTTGATGACGATCCGAGGTCGATACACTGAATCTGCCCGTTCTGGCTTGGCTCAAGTGCTTGAGGCCTAGCCTTATCTTTTAACTGTTCTCCCATGAACCTTTTCTATTGGTATGATCCATACTGACGCTACAACATAACTGACAGTGCAGTCGCTTAAACTATGGTCATCACGGCACACTGGACCACACTTGACTCCTGATCGTCATCTACATGGAAGCCTCGGGGCCATGACGAAGCAGGCATCATTAACCACAACCTTGGGATATAAAATTGTGTAATGAACAGGATGTATCAGTTAAATGAAGTGAAAGACCTTTCTGCAGGTCAAAGCTAAGAGTGTGAGCATGCAGCGAATGAGAATGCCTAGCCAAGCGTTACCCAGCTAATAAATGGACAGTAGTCCATGTCAGGATCAAACGAATTGTAGCTAGAACTTCAAGATAGCAAATCAAGGCACTCACCCGCCCCGTGTCTGTGTCCCACCGGGGCTTGAGGAGCAACGCATACGACTAGAGGGATGTGGAGAGAACTAATCAGTATCATGAATTGAGCAATGAGTCGAGGAAGTTTTGATCGGCCGTCCTAGTGACATTCGAGGCCGACCTTGTTTCGCGGTTGAATGCACGCAAAAAAGGACCCATGCTCGACCATAACAGTGATTTGCCCAATGGCTCATAAATGCTTGTCCCAGCCTCTCTTTCCACCAGGTTGCTGACAACTTATGGCCAGCCAAGCCACCATTTACTTCTCCTCACTGGGTATTAGCGCATAGCTTGTCCTCATACCAGATGTGTGGCCGAGCATTCGTATCTCCAACGGTGCGGGATACGACCCCTCTCAGAGTTGCCGCGGATCGGCGTCTAAAAGGTGCAGCTGTGCATCAAATAAGGCAGCGTCACTATGCATGGGAGTACATATGCGGAGAGCGAAGAAGGCGTTGCTAGAAATCATGCCTGACACAACTTCATCTCCATCTCAGTAGATTAACCGACTCTGAAATTTACATACGACCCTCACGGAGCTGCGGTAGACGTACACGGCCCAGCATGCCTTCGTCACCAGAGAACACAGTCGCCTTCATCGGTGTGTTTGTACCCTCCTCAATCATTAGGCTCATCTGACGACAAGGCGCTGACCGGACCTGACTACAGGCATCGGAGTAATGGGATATCCAATGGCAAAGAATCTGCGGAACGGACTGGACTCTACGAAGACTCTACTCATCTGCGACGTTAGCAAAGACGCCCTGAGCCGCTTCCAATCCGAGACGACGGGCAAAGGTCCCGTCGAGATCGTGGACAACGGCTTCGAGGCAGCAAGGGCAGCTGTAAGTCGTCATTCAAGGCCAAGTCAATCACAAGCGTCAGTCCGAAGCATCGCTGCTAACAGGCCACCCTACTAGAATACGGTGATCACTATGCTCCCCAACTCCGAGGCAGTCAAATCAGTCTACCTAGACCCTAAAACCGGCATACTCGCCGGGGCGACATCATCACCAGCCCAGGCCGGGTCTCAAAAGCTCATCATGGAATGCGGCACGATCGAGACGGACACCATCCAAGCAGTCGCCAAAGCAGCCTCGGAAGCCGGCGCCACAACACCGCTAACCTTCGTCGACGCCCCCGTCTCAGGCGGCCCCATGGGCGCAGAGAAAGGCACCCTGACCTTCATGGTCGGCTGCAGCCCCTCCACCTCCGCCACAGCCTTCCCAGCAGCAAAGTCGCACCTGCGCCACATGGGCAGCGAATCAGGCATCTTCCTCTGCGGCGACGTGGGCGCGGGCACGGCCTTCAAGGTGATCAACAACTACCTGTCGGCCATCACGTCGCTGGCGGCGTCGGAGGCGCTCAACATCGGCGTCAAGGCCGGGCTGGACTCGAAGCTGCTGACCGAGGTGATCAACGCGAGCGGGGGGCAGTGCTGGGTCACCAGCAAGAGCAACCCGGTGCCCGGCGTGCAGGAGAACGTGCCCAGCAGCCGTGGGTATGAAGGTGGGTTCCGCATCGAGCTGTGCGCCAAGGTCCTCGGGATGGGGTCGCGCCTGGCGGAGATGGTGGGCGCGCGCACGGTGCTGGACGGCCCTACGCTGGGGGCGTTTGAGGAGGCTATGGGGGATGAGAGGTACCGGGGGAAGGATGCTAGGGTTGTGTATAAGTGGTTGAATGAGAGTGAGAGGAAGTAGGGGGTGGATTTGTAATGGTGTATTTTGCCTCTGAGGTTCCAGATGTCCTAGTTCAACGGCCCCCTCGTCGTATGCATGCCTAGATGCTTAAGTTTCTGCAGCCGTTGTGCGCTAATATAAGTGCCGGACAAGGCGGAGGAAACCGAGAGGGGTCAGGGGTATTGTTAAATGGCATCATCTACTTTTTCATATAATCCTACTGGACAGCCTAGCTGGGTGCATGAGATGGCAATTGGTGGTCGGAGACGGACATGGGAGGCACGGGCCTATCATCAATGCTGCTGGATAATGTCGCTTCTTAGTCGGTGCTGGTGCCACGCCCCGAAACATGACTGGGGAAAGCATCGAAGCCGAACAAGCCGGGGCGACGCGCTCTGAGGTTGCTTCTCAACAAATTGCGCAAATATCGTATGATATTATGCTTCACACGAAACCCGGGGTCAAGCCTCATCACGCCTCCTCGAAGGACAAAGACTAACGATAGGGCTGGTTAGGCGGTGAAAAGAGTTCCAGGGTGTCGCAAAGAATTGCCTTGCTTCCCGTCCTTCTCGCACTTAATTGGTGTAGCCGCCTCACCAACTCAACAGTACTCCTTGACATAGTCCACAGCCTCGAAAATTGTGCTGGATTGTCGTCTCAGGGTGCTCTAACTCCGGCTCTCGCTCACGGACTTGGCTCAAGGCTGGTTCTCGGTATCGGGAGGTCGGGAGGTGGAGATTCCAATTTTGTAAGCCATGCCTAGTCGGGATGCACAAGTGGATCGTGGCACGAAGCTCAGGCAAGCGGCAAGCGGCAAGCAGCTGCACCTCGCTGCAATGTCTGTATCCTGCAACCGTCACTGCATGTTTCTGGAGCATGTGGGATCTCCTCTGTCGGTCCTGTACACCCTGTACTCTGTTGGCTGCAGTCAGCCAGCTCCCCACGGTACACGGACCACGAGTTCGTGGCGAGAAAACATGGCATGCCGCCGGCCTTCCCCCCGGCAACCTGGTCCACGAGCAGATAGCTGTCATGACATTGATGACATAGCTGCCGCACGGATGCATGAGCATGACCTCTGCTATTACTCGGCTGATATATGTGCTTTTTAGTATGGGACGTGTAAGTTGGGTACATAGCTGTGAGTCTGCAGATAGTCTCGTGGAGGGAGCAGTCAAGAAGGCCGTTTGTATCCGACAACCCACTCTGAACACGCGACAGCCGAAGAGTGGGTACGGGTCCTCAACACTTTGACCTCGGGCCTTGAACTTGGTGCTGTTTGGAGTGGTCCGGTGCGAGGAGGGGAGATGAAAACAGAATGAATTGGCTGTTCCTTTCATCTGATAGTGGGATGGAAAGGACATATTGAGGATTCAATAAGGAAGAAAAGAGATAGAGAGAAAAAAAGGTGAGAAGAGGTAAACCAACGGTCGCCAACCCTGTTTCACAGCGGGAAGGGGCGGGCCGTTCCCCCCTAGCCCAGCCCAGAGCGGGAAACCTTTCCCTTCCGTGGGCAGGCTTGCCAGGGCAGAGCCAGGGCGCGGTTTTGGGAGAGGAGGAAACAGCCACCCGCATGCGCACCCACTACACCCACATCCAGGCGCCGATCAATTGCCCGAGTTGCTCTTCCCACCTCACAGCCCACTGCCCCAGTCCTGAACCATGTTGGCATGACCGGTGTACAGCATTACCGTGCACGGGTAGTACACATTGTCAATTTTGCCTTCCTTCTGCTGCCCAATGCGAGGATCATCACCAGTGCCAGATCCCAATTGACCCTGCAAGAGGAGGAAAAAAAGAAAAGAATTTCAAAGTCAAGAGAGAGAAAGGAACAGGCGATCCTTGAGAGGGCGAGAGAGAAAACTCAGCGGGCAAACGCGCACTGCCAGGCACAGGCACAAGGCACAGCTTACTCCTCTTTTTTTCTCGTCCCCAGTCACCACCTACCTTCCTCACCTGACACCCGAGTCTTCACCACCCAGCCTTTCCTTGCCTCCCTCTGCCCTCGCAACTGCCCATCCAGCAACATCTTGCCGGATGCACCTGCCTGTCGTTGTCTGCCTCGCCCCAGCCCGTCCCTGGCCCTGCCCACCAGCAGCACACTCTCTCGGCCGGCAGCTGCCATAGCACAAGTCGCTCGTTTCCTCACCTTCCCCTCCTCCTCCTTCTTCGTCACCACCACCCAACCACATTCTTTCCTCTGCCTCCCACCTGCATCTCCCTCTTCCCGTGTGCCACTCCAGTCCTTGGGCCCTCCTGCCTGCCCTCCCTCACGCCCGCTCACCTTGAGATGAGGGGCAATACCGTCGCGGACACTTGGGCGCGAATACCTGGCCTCTCGTCGTACTGGTGTCTGCAGATCCAATGGCGCGTCGACGAAGACGTCGTCGCTGCCCTCACCGAGCCTCACTACCCTGTCCCTGACGAGAGCCTCGACACCATCATCCTCGTCCAGACCATCTACCTTCTCCAGCTCTTCCTTCACCTCCACGAGTTCGACCCCTGCATCAAGGAGGGCGACCCTGACGAGGAGCTCCTCCGATTGTTCCAGGACAACCTTGCCCGCGAGTTCAACGCATCCTATGGCGCAACCCATGCCCGCTTGGATAGAGGGCCCTGTCCAGATGGCGAGTCTCTTGAGCGTGTGGTCCGCGGGCTGATGCTTGCTCAGAGGGAGGCCGGTCAGCAGCAGCCGGAACGATCCCGTTCCTCGCATTCGGACTCACCTGATTCTACCAAGTCCAGGCTGCAACAGCTGCTCGTGCAGCTCGTGGCCGAGCTCAACAAGCCCGTCTACATGCACAAGTCCCGATACGAAGAGACCCACGGCCCGCGCACCGACGAGACCTGGGCGGCGCGCTTTGCGACGCGCATCATCCAGTGGCGATTCCACATGCGCAACCCACTGGTCCAGCCAGCCCTGAGGGAGCAGATTATCCGCGTTGTTGAGGACGCCCACGCCCTGGACGAGGAAGGTCTCGAGGTGTATCGCATGCTGAGGACAGCGGCGCCCGGCTTCATCCACGTCGTCACGCCTTTGCAGCCCGAGCTGCAGCCCACATTGCGCCAGCCAAACCCAGCCCACCAAGGGCCCCACTCGCATCAGCACCAGAGATCAATAAGTAGTGGCGGTGGCATGAAGATGCAGCACATCCTGGCCTCGCCTCTGCCGCAGACCCCGGACCAGACACCTTCGGCATCGTCGGCAACGCCGCGTACGCCCTTGTTCCCTCCTCGACAAGCCCAAGTCGCGGTGCCACCGCGACCACCATCGTCGTCACATCACCATGGCGACAGCGTCAGCAACAAGAGGGCCTCGGCACACGACCTACCCTATCCGCCAGCGAAGCGACCACGATCGGCGCACGAGCAAGAGGCGATTGAGGCCGACGCCGCACACCCCAAGCCGAAGAGAGAGCCACCCGTGGTAGACGAGGGAAACCCCGCAGGCGAGATTCCGATACGGGGCGGGCAGGCGGGCGACGCGGCAGGGCCCCTCCAGGCGGTGCGAGCAGAGGACGCGAATGTCCTCCAGCGCATACTTGACGGCGTCAATGGGCTTCACCAGAGGATGGAAGGGTTGCAACGAGATCTGGGCCAGAGGTTCGACTCGCTGGATGATCGGCTGCAGCGGCTGGAGGATTGGATGACGGTGAGCTGAAGTTCCCCTGGCTCCTTTGGGAGTCCGTCCCTTTCATAGAGCGGCGCCAAGGAGAGGGAGGACGACCGAGCTGTTGTTTCTTCTAAGACATGTCTCTCCGCGCTAGTGCGCGGCTCAAGTGGCTGCTAGTGTTTTCTGGGAACTCCAACTAACTTGGCAATCATTGGGAGGTAAAGGATCCTGTTTAGTCCGCGGGACTGGCCTCCGGCCATCGTCTTTACAGCACCAGTCGATCGGGAGGAGGACCCCAGGTTCCACAGCACTGGGAGCCGGCGAGAGCCACGGCCTCAGGCTGTGTGGCGCATCGAGGCCTGTTCGGCGTAGAAGTGGAAGTCTTGGAATGGAAAATACACAAATACTCGGCCTGGCGCTTCCGGTATTGGGAGAGAATCGACCAGGAATAACGGATGGCGGCGATGATCACCGATTTAGACGCGGACACTGGCGTTTGACAGGCCAACAGCCGAGCCCTAGTAAATGACAGGGCAGGACGGATATCATTTATGGTACGGGCCAACATAGCGCCTCACGGCCTTTTCAAGTGCGACAGCGCCCCTTTTTTGCGCGGTAGAAAACGGCGTTGCAACAGCGAGAGCTGTATAAATGCCATCATATCAGACCCAGCCGCCTGGCGGCTGGGCAAATACGAATACATACTTGCATACATCGGGCAAGCTCGGCCCGAACGGGAGGTTTCGTGGCTAGCACATCGCAAGCGCAGGGTTCATGCGCTTTAATGGGAGGGTTCTATCGTTATGGTTGGCGCCCTTATTTTTTTCCCTCCATTGCCTGGGCCCCGAATGCGAGGCAAGGGATGGAAAAGGAAAAAGTAGGAGATGGCGCGCGGGACCGAGATCGCGCCGAACGGGACATGGCGCGAGGCAGGGGTGCCTGGACATAGAGAATTCACCAAGCAAGCAATTGTTCCTGCGCTTAGCAGAGTCTTTTATTGCGCTTATGGGATGAGGTTCCCTGAGCATATTGACGTGAGATGATACGGTAAACGCCGCGCGGGTTTTCCGGCGAGGTGGTCGGTTTTGCGCTGCTCGGCCGGGGTGGGTCGCGGTACCATAGGAATGTAGGATTGATAGGATGGTGAGTCGCAGCGATATACTATACGCATTGAACCCGCCAGCAGCTCAATCAATCATAGGCTCAACAAGAACATGGGTATGAGTCTTGGTCTACTACATAGGCATAGTCCTTTTTTTTCCTTTCGGAGAGAAGCGCGACTCTTGTCTCGAGGTTCGGATGTTAATTATTATGGGTCCACCCGCCTTGTCCGTCGAATTGGACGGGGACTTGGCCGGGCTGAGACTTGGCCGGCTGTGTGACATGAGGCCTTGACGAGTTGGGTGGGAGTGGGAGTGAATCAAGTGTCTGTGCCGCCACCGTAGTCCAAATTTTTTTTTTTTGGGATACATGCTTGCATATTTGAATGAATAAATGCATCGAGCTGGTCATCCATCATACCTACCAACTTGTAAGGGACGTGCTGTCGTGCAGGACTGCTGGGGACCTAAGATGAGGGTGGACGCAAGGGTGAGCCACCTGGCACCAGCTGGTGGTCACCGGCTACGGGCCCAGACTCACTGCCGCGCCCCTTTCGGCGTTGCGACTCATCACCAAGACCCCCTGTGTGACCCGGGGCGTTCGCTTCCAGATCTAATGAAATCTGGCGCTCTGGGAGCAGCTCCGTCTCGTTAGATGCACGAGGAAAAGAAATGGGGGGTTTTTGTTTTGGCAAGGCTTGTTGTTACTCGGTGGAGTGAGCGATTGCTGTGCCCAAGCCTGCCTGCCTGCATGCAAGTGGTGGGACAGTACGGGTAACGAGTGGTTTTTGTTCTTGATCCATATATATCCCGAAGATGTATGCGGTCCCTTCATAAAGTATTAAATTCTGAAAGCCCTTTTTTTAAAACAAAAAAAAAAAACATGATGCTAATATGAGTAAAGAAAACCCAGAGTGAGTGAGCACGCAGCCTCAGCCTCGTGCCCACAGACAAGGCTAGGTAGGGTTTGAGGATATGAGACGTAGGGATTAACAACAGACCTCGTGATCCAGCCTTGGTGAATGGTAGAATTGAATATTGCGATACTGATCCTGGGTACATACTTATTCTCTGCTCTCTTGTGTTTGATGAAAAGTCCTGACTGGCGTCGTTAGAGAACGTGTGATGTCCCCGTCGGGATGATGTGTGCAAGGTTACTGCGGTTTTAAGAGGTGTGAATTTGAAGAATTTATGAATCATTCTCGTCCTTTGTTGAAGTTCTTGCGTTGAGAGTAATTCCAGCTGGTATTCGAACTCATCACAGTGATTCTGCTCGGTTTGCGAAAAGCACATGCAAGGACGGTGAACGCTTGTGGGACGGTACGGCACGGTAGCACGTTTATGTGTATACTGCTTAATTCCAGTCTGCCTGATTAGAAATTCTAGTTCCTTTGGACCGATTTGATCGGCTTCACCTTCAAGCAGTGCCACAGCCCCCGACCCTTCTCCCCTGAGATTCAGGATCCATGCAAGAACGTGGGCCGTCGTGGGTTCCAGTCGATCGGAAGACGATACCAGCCACCGCTCAATCCCCAAGTAGACAAGCAGAACTAACGATTTGAGGGTGGATCACACCCCTGAACAGGCCTTTTGGGGCGGTGATGGATGTTGGGATGGGTAGGGGGTGAGGGCCACTAGCATGTAACAAGTCACAAAGCCAGCTCGTGTAAGTGAACACACGCGTTCATATACACAAAGAAATCCTTCTGAGCTCCGCTCTTATAGAAACAAATTTTAGTGGCGACGGACCCTGAATTTCTGCCCGTCTATGAAGGCCCGTCTCCACTTGAGATTTGTAGTCCAAGCCTTGAGTCGCCGCGGCGACTTTACAGCCTGCCCGTCGGCGCTTTGTTTCCCGCCGACGGACCCCTTCATAGCCGGGCAAGGAGTGCTCCACACACGCCCGACCGACCTTAACTCCCTTTACCCCCGGAGCAGCCGCACGACGGCACGGCGGTGTATAATCTGGGCCCGGTGAACGCAAACTTTTTGTGGGCAGACCCCGACGAAGGAACGTGTTCGTGTTCGTGTAGGGGTTTCCCGCCGAGGCTGTCTTGTTGTTCCTGTGGGATGCATGTGCTTGGTACCGCGGGCGCGGGCGGGCGGATATTGTCTATGGTGCGAAGGCAGCGGAACTGGTTTTTGAGATCTAAAGACCGGGGAGGACGATATTTATCATGCCGTCCGCGATGGGGCGTGCTGGGGGTGCTCGTGATAGTATCATGTCAGTTGATCAGGCCATGTTTTCCAAGATCTGTCACGTATCGATTGATGTCACATTGGACCGATCTGAACTTTGGAAGCGAGGTGACTGGTTGGTCGTGCCAAGCTTTGCATGTAGGACCAGTCTCGTGGGCTCCCCAGGTCAATCTATATCAAGTGGAATTATGGTAGACATATCTAAGCAACGATGTACACAACCTACTCATACGTACGTGCTGTATAACTGCAGCAGTAGAGTGCACAATTGTTCCCAGAAATGAGTAGTCAGGTTAAGAAAGACACGTGATCGATTTGAAACCGAGATTCAAGCAATCCAATGGTGTGAATGAAACGCTGGGTGGGTTTAAACATTTATACTCATGGTCAATTCGACTGTAGGTTAGGATTTGGGAGATCCGGGGGCCTGGGAGGGGGGCATTTGGACTTCTCGGAAAAAGCTACGCATTCCCGGTGTCTTCGCCGGGCCCGGTTCAGCGGACCCACCCTGCAGGGTTTAGGCCTAACGTCACGGACTTAATAATGCAGTGCAGGATGATCATCACCGCCAAGACCAGCCGCATCTCCCGACGATCATCCCTCGACTACACTGAAGACTTTACGCGGGAGATGATTGCTCGATACAGCATAGTCCCACCCAGGACAACATGCGAATTTTCGGCGATGATGTGGGTACGGAAGCCCCGGGCTTCTGCAGATGATAGCAGATTGACAGGTGGCCCACGTTGTGTAGTCGACCCTATAGGGCCGGATAAGCGATCACCCCGGTCAGACTTGTTGTTGCCATCACGGAACTTGATCGGTGCCGTGCATAGCTTCTCGTGGAGATATCGTAATATGTCTAGGCTGACGCAGATATTTAAATGCGTTGGACAATTTTCAATTGTGCCATGTTTCAGGTTCTTGTCCACTCATATATCAAGACGGCGTGGTTGCATCCTTTCTTAATTATTTATTGGGCATAGACTGGCGGCTCTACAGCCTTGTGTAATTAATCCAACAGAAGAACAGGTTGATGTCAAGTGGTGAGCCTTGACTGAACCAAGTAATTTTACAGACCTAAGGGATGAAGACTAACCATTCGGCCCTCTTCGCAGGATAGCAAGATTTACTTGCTGCCACAGCATCAGCCGAACCTTTCCATATATATCTCAACACCAACTATCCTAATCGACAACATGTCTTCACCATATAGCAACGAGAAAGAGAGCCAGTCGCCCGCCGCCAGCCAAAGGACCTTTGTCGACCATGAAGCCCCCATCACAGACAACGAGCCACTCCCGGGCACGATACGCTCTCAAGAGAGCAGGTCCTTTGCTGCACAAGACGGAAATGGCTCCTCATCGATGACGGACGACGAAGGAAACGATACGGAGATGGATCGCCGTCAATCTATCGTACAAGAACTAGCCCGAGAATACACCCGCCACTCAGTCGCCACTGCCGGTGGTGACCACACGGCCCTGTTCGGGAGCGATGACCCAGACTCACCACTCAACCCGAACGGGAAGAAGTTCAGTGCGCGCACATGGGCGAGAGCAATTTCAAATGTCACAAATGAGCACGGCTCCGGATACCGAACTGCGGGTTTCTGTTACGAGAACCTGAACGTCTTCGGATACGGCCAGGAGACGGACTACCAAAAAGATGTCGGCAACGTGTGGCTCGAGCTCCCGGGTCTCACTCGCAAGCTCTTCTCGAAAAGGGGCTCAGAGCGCCGCATCGACATCCTTCGAGACTTTAACGGCGTGGTTGAGGCAGGGGAGATGCTCGTCGTCCTGGGACCTCCGGGGTCTGGCTGCTCCACCTTCCTCAAGGCCATTGCCGGTGAGATGAACGGTATCTACACTGACGAGCGCGCCTATTTCAACTACCAGGGCATCACTGCCAAGGAACTCCACGACCACCACGCCGGTGATGCTATCTACACCGCCGAGGTCGATGTCCACTATCCTCAACTATCCGTGGGTGACACCCTCACGTTTGCCTCCCGGGCCCGCTGCCCTCGGACCCTGCCCCCTGGGGTTACGGCCAACCAATACTGCGACCATCTCCGTGACGTGGTTATGGCCATGTACGGAATTAGCCACACGGTGAACACCCGGGTTGGCGACAACTACATTCGTGGTGTATCAGGAGGTGAACGCAAGCGTGTCACTATTGCAGAGGCAACACTGTCCAACGCTCCCTTGCAATGCTGGGACAACTCCACCCGTGGTCTCGATTCGGCCAATGCCGTCGAGTTCTGCAAGACCCTTCGCTTGCAGTCAGATCTGTTCCGTCAGACATGTGCTGTGTCCATCTACCAGGCACCCCAAACGGCATATGATCTTTTCGACAAGGTTCTCGTCCTGTACGAGGGACGACAGATCTTCTTTGGACGTACCACCGAGGCTAGGGATTACTTTATCAACCTTGGATTCGAGTGCCCCGCACGTCAAACAACGCCTGACTTCCTCACCTCCATGACAGCACCGAGCGAGCGTGTGGTGCGCCCTGGATTTGAAAACCGCGTGCCCAGAACCCCTGACGAGTTTGCCGCGGCCTGGGAGGCGAGCAAGGAAGCCCAGACCCTGAAGGCGCTGATCGAGCAATACAAGGCTGACCACCCCCTTGATGGTGCTGATGCCGAGGCGTTCCGAAACCAGAAGCAGGCGGTCCAGGCCAAGAACCAGCGCCTCAAGTCTCCGTTTATTCTCTCATATGGTCAACAAGTCAAGCTGTGCCTCTGGCGTGGATTTAAATTATTGCAAGGCGACCCCAGCCTAACAATATTTTCATTGGTGGCCAACAGTTCGACAGCGCTTATCATATCGTCCCTATTCTACAACCTCCCGACGACAACTTCCTCCTTCTACAGTCGGTCTGCTGTTCTCTTCGTCGCTATCCTCGCCAATGCTTTCTCCAGCGCCCTCGAAATCCTCACGCAATACGCACAACGGCCGATCGTTGAGAAGCAGAGGCGGTATGCGTTTTACCACGCTTCGGCTGAGGCTTTCTCGTCTGTTCTGGTGGACATGCCGTACAAAATCACGAATACCATATTCTACGATCTGATTATCTATTTCATGACCAACCTCAACAGAGAGCCTGGCAACTTCTTCTTCTTCCTCTTGACTACCTTCTTGATGGTTCTCTCGATGTCAGGTCTTTTCAGGTCAATGTAAGTTCACCTGTGCTCTTCCAATGGAACTTATAGCTAACGTCAAGCAGTGCCTCGTTGTCACGCACCTTGTCCCAGGCCATGGTTCCAGCATCGATCTTGATCCTAGCCCTCGTCATCTTCACTGGATTCGTCGTCCCGGTCGACTATATGCTTGGCTGGTGCCGTTGGATCAACTACCTGGATCCTGTGGCCTATGGATTCGAGTCGGTAAGTCGAGATTTCCAGTGCCACCTCCCATTTGACAAGACCGCTGAGGCTGATCCCACTCTGCAGCTCATGATCAACGAGTTCCACAACCGTAACTACGAGTGTGATGCCTTTGTGCCTAGCCCAGCTTTACCCGGTTATGAGAACGTGACCCTCGCCAACAGAGTCTGTTCCTCAGTGGGCTCCGTTCCTGGCGCTACCTTCGTCAACGGTGACGCATACATCAACTCTCAGTATAAGTACTTCAACTCCCACAAGTGGCGCAACATCGGCATCCTCATCGCCTTTGTCATTGCTCTTCACGCACTCTACTTTGTGGCCACCGAGTACATCGCTGCCAAGAAGTCCAAGGGCGAGGTTCTCGTCTTCCGCCGTGGCGTGACACCCCCGGCCAAGGCGCAGGTCGATGTCGAGTCCTCCGTTTCCGGCCCCATCCCTATCCTCGAGAAAGAGAACGACCTCCCCTCTTCCGACGTGGGCGCCATCCAGGCCTCCACCAGCGTCTTCCACTGGAGCAAGGTCTGCTACGACGTCAAGATCAAGACCGAGACGCGACGGATTCTCGACCACGTCGACGGGTGGGTGAAGCCTGGAACTCTCACGGCACTGATGGGCGTTTCTGGAGCTGGAAAGACCACCCTCCTTGATGTACTGGCGGATCGTGTCTCTGTAGGCGTTATTACCGGAGAGATGTTGGTCGACGGCAAGCTTCGTGACGCCTCGTTTCAGCGTAACACGGGCTACGTCCAACAGCAAGATTTGCACCTCGAAACAAGCACTGTCCGAGAGGCCTTGGAGTTTAGTGCCTTGCTCCGCCAGCCTGAAAGCACCCCTAGGGCTGAGAAGCTCGCATACGTGGACAAGGTTATTGAGCTCCTAGGCATGCAGGAATATGCTGACGCCGTGGTGGGGATTCTCGGTGAAGGTCTGAACGTTGAGCAACGGAAGAGACTCTCGATCGGTGTCGAATTGGCTGCCAAACCGCCCCTGCTCCTCTTCGTCGATGAACCTACTTCCGGCTTGGATTCTCAGACCTCGTGGGCGATTCTCGACTTGCTTGAAAAGCTCTCCAAGGCCGGCCAGTCGATTCTGTGTACTATCCACCAACCGTCAGCTATGTTGTTCCAACGATTCGACCGCCTGTTGTTCTTGGCAAAGGGCGGCAGAACCGTTTATTTTGGAGACATCGGACAGAACTCGCAGACTCTCATTGACTACTTCCAGAGGAACGGAGCCCCCAAGTGCCCTCCCGGCGAGAACCCGGCCGAGTGGATGCTGTCCGCCATCGGCGCAGCACCCGGCACGACGTCCGATGTCGACTGGCCTCAGGCGTGGAAGTCGAGCCCCGAGTATCAAAGTGTGCAACACGAGCTCGAACGCCTCAAGTCTGAGGGAGGCCACTCTGGGGAAGATGCCAACACTCCTCACCGCGAATTTGCCGCTCCTTTGTGGAACCAGTTCCTGATCGTCACCCACCGCGTCTTCCAACAATACTGGCGCACGCCCTCGTACATCTACGCCAAGTTCATCCTCTGCTGCTCCGTCGCCCTCTTCATTGGTCTTGTCTTCCTGAACGCGCCTTTGACCATTCAGGGCTTGCAGAACCAAATGTTTGCTGTCTTCCAGATCCTCTCCATCTTCGGTCAACTAGTCCAGCAACAGATGCCGCACTTTGTCATCCAGCGCAAGCTCTACGAGGTCCGAGAGCGGCCCTCAAAGACCTACAGCTGGAAGGTATTCATGCTGTCGCAGATCGTCACCGAGATCCCCTGGAACTCGCTCATGTCGGTATTCATGTTCATCTGCGTGTACTACCCCGTCGGCTTCGACGGAAACGGCAATCCGGACCAGAAGCACGAGCGGGGCGCCCTCATGTGGCTCCTGTTCTGGCAGTTCCTCATCTTCACCTGTACTTTCGCCAACGCCTGTATCGCCGTCACCGACACCGCCGAGATGGGCGGCAACCTCGCCAACGTGCTCTTCATGATGTGCCTGTTGTTCTGCGGTGTGCTCGCCACGCCCGACGCTATGCCCGGCTTCTGGATCTTCATGTACAGAGTTTCGCCGTTTACGTACCTCATCTCGTCTATATTGTCCACGGGTCTGGCGAACACGGCCGTGACCTGCTCGTCCAACGAGTATGTCCACTTCAACCCGCCGGACAACCAGACCTGTGGGGACTTCATGTCGGGCTACATCAGCGCGGCGGGAGGATACCTCGAGAACCCGGCCGCGACATCTGACTGCTCGTTCTGCTCTATTGAGAACACGAATGCGTTCTTGACGTCCATCAGCTCCAGCTTTGACAACCGTTGGCGCGACTTCGGCATCGGCATGGTTTACATCGTCGTTAACATTGCTGCAGCTCTGTTCCTCTACTGGTTGGTGCGCATGCCCAAGGGCAAGAAGAAGGCTTGAAAGAATGTTTCATGGGGGGGTTGATTGCATTTTCCAATTTTGATAGAATGAATAAACTTGAGCTATAGACATAATAAATTACATTATCTGTTACTTTACGGCCCGGTGGAGCCATGTCGACTGGTGACGCCGAGTCAATCCGCTTGCATGCAGACAACATTGAAGCAGGCGCTCATTCAGCAGCAAGACACTCGTCGTGTGGTTCCAGATGCCTTCTTTGTTGGGTTAGTCAGCCTAGGCACCTGCATACCTTGATACCGACCCTGGTACAAGTGCTTCATGAGGCCCAAACGACGGGCACGTAATAAAGCAACAAGATCCACAACATGATGGTAAATCCAGCCAACACTCAGGTAATTTAAATACCCACCCTTTAATTCCCAGTCATTTCGGCTGTCGTCCATGGAAACGTCCCACACGTGGTTCTAATGTCATTCCGGAGGCAGGTTCCATTGGCTGAGCTCGCTTGCTACGTCACCAACAAACGTCGCTTACTTAACTACCTAGGTACCTACCCTAGGGTAGGTACATTGGAACGAATTTCAGTGTGGAATTGGCGCCAACACATCAGCCAGCATCTCCATCATCTTCAATCGACCATCAGGCAGTATATGTCACAATTACTCGTCATTTTCTCTGTCACCTCATGACTCAAAGTTGTCCAGAGGGTAAAGCGTTACTTGGGACTAAGCCATGTCACCAACTCCCTCCGCCGAAATCGACCAGGCTCGACTTCCATCTTGCGGAAGTACTGGGAATAGCCAAAACCATCCAGTGGACCACAATGCACCCGACTCTCCAACCCTAGAGGGCCTGCCAGCCGAGCTGAGGACAGCGCTCCTTCTGAACATGCCGGATCTGGCGACACTGAGCCGACTCGTCCATGCCTCGCCCGTCTTCCATGCCCAATATTTGCTTGACCGCAAATCCATTCTTGTTAACGCCCTCCTGGAAGAGACAACCGAGGATGTTTTTGTCGACGCCTACGCTGCTTTCAAGTCCCAGCCATCCAGGATTGGGCCGCCCAGGGGACCCAACAGAAACGTCACCGGCTTCCTCGATTTATATCTCGCCTGGCGTTCTCCTTGTGCTAATAACAGGCCAACTCCTGATGATTGTTCCTTTGAAGAAATTTGTTGGATGACCTCGTTCCTACAGTCGACGGTGAGCCCTCTAGCAACTCACTTCCTTTCTTGGGCGCTCGCCAACTTCCGCTCCGGCCCGGCCCCACCCAGTGCTCAACCCCCGGGGGGCGAAGGAGCCCTGACAAGAATGGAGAAGACACGCGTGATGCGTGCATGCTACCGCGTCGAGGTTTTCTGCCACCTCTTCTATGATTCCCATTACGAAATATTCTTCGGCGTGGATATCAACGAGTTCTTCTTCTCTGATATGGGTTTTGAGCCCTGGGAGGTCGAGGAGGTGTGCTCTATCTACGCTTTTATCAAGGAAAAGTATGACGAGGTGATGGAAGATGTGAAGTGGGATTTGGATGAGACAAATCCCAAGTTTGATGATGAATTCGAGCCTGAGCTCGTGGGCTTGCCCTCCCCCATTGGCAGAAAGCGCGACGGTAGGTCTGCCCATGTCTTCCCCCTCCCACTGTCTTTTCTGTCTGCAATATTCTCTAAGATTTCTCCCTCCACCGGCCCTACCTGACTTAGGTGTTTTGCACGAAACATGTGCAACACCTTGCTCCCGCTGGTGTAAGCTATGTGTCCCGCGAACCTATCTTCTAACCCCTGAGTGCAGGGTTTCGAAACGGTACCATCGGACACGGAGGTCTAAATCTGGCTCTAAAAATGATGAAAGCCGAGACACATGACGAGCGGGTGGCTTTGATGACGAAATACCTGCGGCTCGGATGCGATTTCCTTGAAGAGGCCACAGAGGTCGCAGCCCAGGTAAGCCGGCGGCACGTCCACCTCGATGACCGGGACCGGAATGAAGAAAGGGGGCAGGCCATGCTGTTTGTGGGTGATGATGCCGGTGCGCCGCCGCTTGTTTGGACTCTTCTGTGGGGCGGGAGGTACTCAAACCTCTTTGGCGGGTACGTGCCAGACGAGCTGCGACGGTGGGGGTATGTCATTTGGGACGCCCGCTGGATCGATGTCGAGGGCACAAAGAAGTATATTAAAGATCTGTGGGCGTTCTCGCCTGCGCTGAAGCTTGTCTGCCGCGACTGGGAGTGGATGGCCGACATACCAAAATATCTAGACTAATGCGCCACAACAGTTGGGAATCGCCGGTCCACGGCCCAACAGACTGTTTGAATTCGACTTGTAGGCTATTTTCAAATATTTCGGGTCGTTTATGGCTTTGATATGGGCTAGACTCTGAAAATGAAGGCCATACAATAAGCCCTAATACGGGAGCTCTCTGCTTGCATCGGCGAGGTGTGTGCCCGTTCAGTTGCGTACTCGAGTTCAACACAACCTTCCTAGTTATAGGTACGTACGCGAAAGTTCCAACATATCAAATCAAGAACTTCGCATATAGGGTTGACCAAACATTGACTCGAGCTTCTGAGATCGGAGATTCACACCCGCAAAAATAGAAGGCATCCCCATATCACGCGATTCGAAGATCAAAGTATTATGTTAGTCTTGCCATAGGATTTTATCTCGTAGGAGGTTTTCCTATAGGACTTATAGGCGATAATGAAAGTATTAAATCGCCAAGGCAATAGCGATGATAGTACCTTTTAGTGCCGACAAGTATATCTATAGATATTCATGCACATGGCGCTGTAAGTACTTGTACGGGTGCACCCTCTTTTCTATGGGTGCGAATCTCTGATTTCTTGAAATACGCAAAGGCCTAACAAAGCATTCAACTTGCCCGGCGACATCTGGGGTTCACGTCTTAGCTGAATAGAGAGGTGCATAGCATACTATGGAGAGCATGCAATAGGTATGTACTCAAACTACACGCTGCGTCTGCATCAGGTGAGTGGTTTCGTTTGTAATCCCCTATACACACAAAATGCAGGCGGTGCATTCGTACTGCGGTAGATGCTTAAGACCCAGCATTTAAAAAAGAAAACACAACGCCAATGACAGCCGCACAGACAAGGCGAGGAACCATCACTCCCGACGTGCATAAGCTGAACCTTGGAAGTCAGCACTAGTAATGCACGACACCATGCGCTATCTCGTTCAAAGCCAATGACGTTCCGTTGATTTCATCCCTTCGCCATTTCAGTATCTGACGAAGAGGCTCTGCCACCCATGAGCCTTGCAATGTGCTGAGCCCTGCTGAGCTCCGAGTCCCATGTATTCCTCTTAGGACATGCCAACCTGGTCTTCAAGAGACGCGTGCAAAATCTTTGCTAATGGGTGGCACCGCCTTTCACCAGCTCATCTTTGTACGACCACACCTTATCCCGCCATATCCAGGCTTCCGCAGCTTGTCTATTCCGGAGATGTGCCCAGATCTGCTCAACATACGTATCCATTGAGCCGCTCCCGGAAGAGTTGTACCCTCGACGTCGCCTTGTTCTGACTGGAAAGTACTGAACTAATTGAGCGATCAGTCGAAGACCCGGAGACGTTATGGAGAATTCGAGGGCTAGAAAGTTATCATTGCTCTTTTAAGCCTGTTAAACTAAATCACAGCAACTCTCAATACTTGCCACGGTGATAATTATGGGATTTGGTTATGGAAACTGACAGCTGCAGCCCTCGTCGAATGTGAGATGCCTGGCTGAGGACAAAAGTCAAATGTTAACTTGGTTGGGTATCGTGTCGAGCCGTCAAGGACCCACCAGATAAGCTTTGCGAAGGGACATGAAAACACATTCTGGAGAGACCTTGCGCATTCTATTCCAGTCTTTCCAATTTCTATATTGCGTGGCTACCCCTTGAATGTGGATCTTGACGTGGGAGCAGGGGAGGACGAATACGTCAACCTATCTCGGCTTTCGGTACCTGCTCGGCTCGGATTTAATGAATGAGCTCTGGAAATTCATTCAACTGGCCAGTTATCTGAGAAGGTTTCATTTATATCATGAGAAATTCGGATGCCAAATTGATGTGTCACTCATCGAAACAGATCATTACCTGATTATCCAAACTGGTAGCAGTGTGTTACTGTGTTACCATACATCAAGATGAATTTCTCTGTCGCGGCCCTTGCCGTTGGTGTTATTGTTGGTGCCAGCGCTAGCTCGGGCAACCCTTCAAAGCGTCAAGAGTTGAACACGACATGCGACGACATTCACTACATTATCGCTCGAGGCACGACTGAAAGCTACCCAGGCAGTCTCGGCTCCCTTGTCGACATCATGCTCTCAAAGTTCCCAAGTAGCAACTACGAGGACATCATGTACCCGGCGACCCAGGAGACTAGCACCGATAGCTACTGGGAGGGCCTCCTTAACGGAACTCGGCAGGTCAAAAGTTACGTTGACCAGTGTCCCGCCTCAAAAATCGTCATGATGGGATACTCCCAGGGAGCGCTGGTCGTGGGAGACCTCCTTGCTGGTGGGGGCAACAATTCGGAGCTTGGCAACATGACGACGCTCCCTTACATCGATTTTGCCACCTACGGGCAGCACGGTAGGTGGAATGATGTCGAAATCCTTAAAATTGCCGTTTACTGACACTTGGAGTAGTGACTGCAGTCCTCCTTTACGGTGACCCACGACATATGCCCAACCAGAGTTTCAACCACGGCAATGTGTCTGCCCTAGACGCCCCTGGGGTGAGACCTTACCAATTGGACCCCATTCTTCTATCAATATTGTCTCCCATACGTCAGTAACTGACCAGTTTACTTGCAGAAATACCCCCGTTCTGAGGAACAGCTGGCCGCAATCAGCTTATACGCCGATAGACTGCACGATTACTGCAACTACCATGACGGCGTCTGCGACACTCGTGGTGTCGGCAACCTTACTGCCCACATGGCATACACCTCTGATTACAACACAATAGCTTCAGAGTGGCTGGAGACTATGCTAGCTGCACAAACTGAATAATTTGGACTCTAAAAGGCGGTTTAGTCTATGTACGATACGGAGGCTCGTAAAGAGATCACGCAATAAGCATGGACGCTACAAGCAGACCTCCAAGTACCAGCCAGTTCGCATTGACCCGGTCCCCACCGTCATCCTGGTCGCTCCGACCGTCACTGTCATCTTCACCTTGATCATCTCCCGCACCAAGACCATCGCCAGTGGGCGCGATGCTCCCTTCCGTAGCCGTATTAGCCCGTGGGCACGACATCTTGGCCGTCGGGAGGCCCCCGGTCGTGAAACCTCTGAAGCTGGCCATGACGGGCCATGCCAGGCTTCCGACATAATTGTACGCAGTGATGTTTCCGCGTTCGTGCGAATACCTGTCGCCAAAAATGGTGCTTCGTACCCCGCCGGCATCCTCGAGTGCCCGGAGGGCGGTCGCATTGAACCTGATGGCGCCGCCAGAATTGCTCCAAAGAGCCATATCATCGCTGAGTGCAGCACATTCGGGCAGTTCACTGGCTCTCGGGAGCGAACAGCGTCGAGATCTATGATCGGAAGCGGCTGACTGCTCGATGGCTGCGATGCATTCTGGGCTTAGCACGCTCAAGCAAGACCCGTTGTCCTGGCGCAATGCGTCTGGGTAGGCGACGTCCCACAATGCCCATGTGTAGAGACAGAGTGACCTTTGATCCTCGGCGGTGTCATTGGAAGTCGAAGAGGTATTGGTCGTTGTGAATGGCACATTGAAGACTAACTCCCCTCCCGTGTAGAACTTGTTTTTGTCCTGCGGCGGAGAGGGTACCGGTAGGTCGGCTACGACGGTGACTAATGTTTCCAGTCAGCGCGGTCGATTATGTGATTGTGGTCAAGAAAAAAGATCCGAGGGTATGGTAGTCCACCGAGGTCGCCGCAGGCACGATAGAATGAATGATAAGGTGTTATGTCTCTGTCACTTACTGGACCAGAACCAATCTCCAGATATGTTGGAGTCGACAGTGGATTCTACCCTGGGTCCAGGAATACTGAAAGTGCCTGTTGCATTAGGCCTCTGGAGGAGGGCGTCGAAATCTGCTTTTGACTCCCCCCGTGGTCCTTCACCAGCCCCGTGTAGTAAGTCAATGCCGCCTTCAGCGACCTTTTGGGCGCAGACTAGGCCAGCGCCGGCTACGGCTGCACAGACAAAGAAAGCCGTCCGGAAACTATTGTGCATATTTGCAACGCGATGCATGATAATGGAACTCGGATGATAACCAGCATAAGTCTTGCAGGTGTCAAAATTTGATGGACGGGGTTGGGTCACCTTGAATTTGGTCTGCGGCATGGGATTTAAATAGTCATGCCGTGCTACCGATCAGACCACGTCTCAGGCTGTGTTCAATCTTCGATTCATTCTTTTCTGGCGTTGGTTTCCACTCGGTCTAGTGATTTGAATGTACGACAGGCTCAAATACGCTGCGGCACAGTGCAGAGACATGGGCATTGTATGTCATGTTTTTCAAGCGGTACCATGGATGGCTGACATTTCATATTTCTGCACGACTTGGGAGCAAGTTCAGCTGGGTTATGGAAATGTAGATCCTGACGATAGCCAAGGAAACGTTCCGCAGGAAGGATTACTGGTTTGCTGTACATGTTGGTTGGCTCAGCTTCGACACGCAGAGAATGGTGGCCTATCAGCCCGCATCGTCAATTATTCTCTGCCCAGTCGCCAATTTTCCATCGCGCTAGCAAGACTCGCTACCGGTGTTTTGCTTCGAGCCTGTTGGTAAAGCGACTTTCCTTTTGGGGTTACCAGTGCCAAACTTGAGCAAAAGCGACTTCGTGGAGCCGTGCAAGTGTCTGTAGGAAGCCAAAACCATTTTGATACAGGTGGAGACGCAGCGTGTTAGTTCAGGAATGAAGATCACCAAAAGATTCAGTAGTCTTTTCATTATTTCTCCAGCTGATTTCAGAGTTCTAATCCAATGGTTGACTTGTGATCATCAGATGCAAGTGTATTCTGAGAAGAGAAATGGCACCTGTAGACTACAAACTAAAAGCGCTGGCTGATGTGATAGGTAGCGAATCTACACACAGATAAAATTCTCGTTGCCCACTATTCATGGAAGTTTAGTCTGTCATCTCAACGCTTCCACGGCCGCCTTTTCTGCCTTTCATTCTCGTCGTGGTCGTCGTCGATGCCATCAACACAAGGGGTTATTGAAATCATCCGGGATGAAGTCGTCCGAGAGGCCACCACTCAAGAATCAACCGGTGACTCAACAAGATCTGAATCATCCACAGAGCCGCCATTGAGACTATCGATGATTTCAATGATGCTCTGGGCTCTAGGCACGAGACGGTCTATTTCGGCGGAGCTGGCGTTCAACCTTCCACTCTCGCTTATGATCTCCGCAGCATACCTCCTGATGTTCTCGAGCTTTCTGGCGTCGAAGCCCCCGTGCCTCCGCGCTGGACGGTGGGCAGACCATGACCAAAGCATTGTGAACCGGGGGAGTTTAGGATCCGGGCCCTGATATGCAAACCTGGACAGCATCGGTGGGGACGGCAGCGGTGTGGACGGCACTGGTGTGAACGATATTGGTATGAACGGCTGGCCAGGAAGCTCGACACCGCCCGCACCGTGGTCGTGGGGAACTTCCGGGATCACCGGCGCGGCGCGACCGTCGTTGACGTCTTTTGGATCGGGCAGTGGCTCTAGGTCGCGAAACGTCGGCAGGAGAGAACCTGAGTGCGTCCCGTTCTGCCAGTCATACCCGGAAGGGAGATAAATGAAACTGTTGTCAATAAATAACTCCATCCTCGGTATTGCTTCCTCCTCTCGCGAAGACTCGCTGGCTGTACGCAGACTGGGTGACCTCCTCACCCAGCGTCTCGTTTGTTCGAGGGTCGTGCGATAATCGCATTGATTGTCCGGGTGGTCATAGTTCCAATCGGCTACCATGTGTTAGCCACACGCTACGGATCGTCAAGTGATTTTGTTCTGGGGCATCTAAAATAGGCAATGGTTAGGGAAAACAGAATGGCGGGACTGACTCCACATCGTGTCAAACATAAAGTAATCGACGGTGTCATTCTCGTCGATCTTTTCCTCGGGATCCAATCTGAGCTGGCGGTCCAGTCGGACGTTGGGCACAGTCCAGGATGTGCTGAAGTCCATGAATCGGCAGTCGACATAATTTTGCCTCTGAATGTCCCCGTGCATTATTCCGATCCTGTGCAAAGTATTCATAGCCGACGCCATGTCGTGGGCCCTGGCGGGGTCGATGCGGGGCGCCCTCGTACTTTCCGCCGGAATAAACTCCTTTACCAGCGCGTAGATGGGAAACACCTCCCTGTCGGCGACTTGCTCGTCGGAAGTATTGCCAGGATGGAACCAGTGAAAACGTGGTAGCCCAATCACTTCCCATACTTTTTCACTGTAGGTCTCCTCATCCAAGATGACCCAGCCATAGCACTTCCAGGCTAGGTCCTCGTTGCCTGTTTCCTGTAGACGGCCGTATGCCCGCACCTCGCAGTTGAACGGAGAGAGCTGGTCATCCAAAAGTTGCCTGTCGACATTGAGTCTGTTGAGTTCTCTCTCAGGAAAGAAGTGATCCTCCGAGGCCCCAATGTTCCTGAACATTTTGAGCGCGTATTGTTCGCCGTCAATCTCGGTCCTCCAAACGTGGCTATGGTTGCCACTGCCCATCCCTTGCAGGAACTCGATGTTTTGGAAATTTCCATCTTTGAACTGCCTCAACTTCGGTCCCTGTGGTATCAAAGTCAGTATTCAACCCGGAAAACTCTTATATTGAATTTGAGATTGGGCTCGAGTTTCACGTAGGCCTCAGAGTGTGTGCATTTGTAGAGACTCACGGGTGTATCCGGCAACATGTTACTCCCATCTGTCGCCATCCTGCTTGAGATCGCACACAATATTTTCAAGGATCTCGCTGATGTGTTCGATAGTTTTTGAGTCTTCCATTCGTTTTTTTGACTCGAAATTGGAAATCGTCACTCAAGCCCTCACATGTATCCACTCACTTGAGGACAAAGGGTTGAGGTTCTTTTGACAGGGAATTCGCAACAATGATCTTAACATCGTTCAAGGCTTCCGCATTCGTCTAGTGGGTCCACTTCAATCATAAAGACAATTTTGCTCCACTTGGAGAGTGAATGCCCGTGCAACTTCGGATTGGGTAGAGGGAAAAGCTTTCAAGTCTAACAGCTTTCGATCCCCTTCTCAATGATAAATGTAAGTAAGAGAATCCATGAGGCTCTATGCAATGACGAGCCCTCCTCTGGTTGTTCATACACAGCTAGGGTATCCTCCCTAATCTCCTACAGGATACACTCCTATATTCCTGTAGTATACCCTCCTACAAGCTGCCCTCCTACAGATAACATTCTTTGGAGCCCCCTACAGATATTATTAGATACGAAGCAGTCTGGCTACAGACTCTGTATAGTGCAATATTATTTTGAAGCTGTGGTGGTGATATGATAAAAGTACCCTAGGGTATACATGAAATGTGTCCCATTTCTACGCCTTGCACATTGATACCCAAAGATGAGTCAACTGCGGTCAATTTTTTGGACTGCGTTGAATTTCAGCAAATGTTCAAGTATACTTCCCGTACCTTGAAACGGCAGCACTGCACAGCGCACTGCACAGCGGAGTGTGCTGGCTGCGCGCAGCAGGTTTATGTGATTGAACATTTCGGGAAGATTTGGCAAATTTTATACATTCAGTATTGCCTCCTAACAGAAGAATTCCCCTTAAGTAAAGGATAAGTACTTTCGAAGAGGTACTTAAGTAGTCTAAGGCTTCGGCCACACTATATTCATCCTTTCAACTATCTATTTATCTACTTAGTTACTTATTTCTTCCCTAGTAGCCTAGAGCCTATATATAAATATTTTAACCTCTTTATATATATTCTAGTACTTCTCTTATAGATATACCTTAAAATTCTCCTTTATAATTAACTTTAAAAAACCTTTATTATTTATAATAAGAGTATAGATTTTTTTTTTATATTGTTTTAGTTCCTCTATTAAGCTAGAATTAATAATAAAAGAAGATAGTAAAAGAAGATATAGTAAAAGAAGATATAGTAAAAGAAGATATAGTAAAAGAAGATATAGTAAAAGAAGATATAGTAATTTTATAATTTTACTCTATAACCTATCTATAGCTAGAAGTTATTATTCTATACTAGTAGCTATAGTATATTAGGCTATACCTAATCTATTTATACTAGTACTATTAATAAGCTATTAGCCTATTAAGGATAAAGCTATTATAGACTATAGGTAACCTAGTCTAATACTATTAAGTACTATATATAAGTATTATTACTATATAACTTAGGGCTTTAAGTTAGCTAAAATAAGCGATAATAAAAAGCTGCTATTACCCTAAAGGTTCTAGCTCTACTCTATAAATATATACCTATTACAACCTTCTTATACTATATTATAAGACTACTTAAAAGTAATCTTTTAGCTTACTAAAGCTAAGACTATAGGTAAGGTAACTATATTCTATTATCTAGATATATAGACCTAATAGCTCTATAGCTATAGAATAAAGATTAACTTATAAGTCTTTAATTATATAGAGGAAGCCCTTAAGTAGGTTCTTAAAGATAACCTCTTTATATTAAAAATCTTTAATATCTTAATAGATTACCTAAGAGAATTTAACCTAAATTCTAATATTATTAACTTCTTTATAAACCTTAAGGCTAAGTAGGAGAATAATATACTATTATTAAAGTAGGAGGAGAAGATAAGGACTATTATCTAGGAGAGGTTCTTTCTAAAATAGAACTAGTTCCTAACCTAGACTAAGCTATAGCTTTAAAACAGTTAAATAGAATTAATAAAAAAAAGTAATTATAGGTCTTTTAACCTTATACCTAGGAGGGTTATAATAAGAGTATAAATATAAAGGAGTATAAGTTTATTTTAATCTCTCTTTATTAGTTTATAAACTTCTCTTAGTACCTCTTCTAAAGGTTAAAGAGTTTATTATAGAAGTCTTAAAGGTAAGCTATTTTAAATTATTTCTTTATCTTAACTTTTTTTAAAGTTAGCTATATACTAAGATAAAGGTTATTATATAAGCTTACCTAGTAAGAGTCTTCTTATAATATATATAATAGTATAAGCTTATAACTACTAGATTTCTAAGGTTAGGTAACTTAGAAATTATAGTTTTTTACTATAATAGTATATATTAAAAGCTAAAGATAGTCCTTATATAGTAATTAAGGGCTTAAACTATCTTAATATATATTAGTAGTAGAAGAATAAGTTTTTAACTAGAATTTTCTTTATAAGACTATAAGCTTATATAAGGACTATTTTAAGACTATTCTTACCTTATTATATAACTACTTTACTATTAACTAGCTTTTAAGCTATATATTAATAACTTTAGTTAATAGTATTATTAAAAGTAGTTCTCTTTAGCCTTATCTATATATTATAAGGCTAAGGCTATATATCTATAGACTTATTATATCTAACTACTATTATTAGTAATATATGTTTTTTAAATACTAGGTCTTAAGTGTTTATAACTATATAAAGGTACTGTGTATGGCTACGGCTGTATACGGAATAGAAACGGAACCAGTTAAGTAGTCTGATAAGATTGTCCCCACCGCTGCGGCTGCTCTGAGTGGTGCCCGCTCTAGTGACTAGATGACAGTCTCTGTCAGCTCTTTAAGCCATTTTCCCCTGCCAGCGACATCGATACCACAAGTGATTACTCGTCCAATCAACGTTCCAGAAAGTTTTCGAAGAATTGAATCACGATGAACACAATACCTGTTGATCAAACGGCGCGTGCGTGGAATAGCGGACAGTCGCGCAGTCAGCCATCCCATCTCTGCTCGGCGTGCCTGTCGGTCCTCGGGAGGGATGACCTGGAGCTTACGAGGTTATATCCTCATCATCGTGACTTCAAGGGCTTTGTTGAAGCCAGCCGAATGAGATGTTATATCTGCTCCTGGATCTTCTCCACTCTGCCAGAGGATGCCCAAGAAAGACTTACCCTGCTGGCCGAGGGGGAAATGCTAGAGGACGTAATCACACGAAAGACCGAGGAAGTACATCACCTCCCGTTATTAGACCAAAGAGTTGAGTTCAGCAAATTTATTCGACATCGGTGCACCATGGAACTACGAGAGCAGTGGGACAATAGCGTCTCGTGGTCATCATTCATCGGCCTGAAAATTGAACCTGACCCTTCAAGTCGCCACCACTTGAAAATATTGATGCTCTTGAACCCATTGTATGAAGGATACTTCCCTTCACAAACGACGGGCTGCGACCTCTGGCTCTGGGGGCTGTGGCAAATGGTGGGAGCAAACATTTGCTCCAGACCCGAAAAACTCGTGATAATCACCCATCAAGGTAAATTCTTTTCAACATATGCAAACTGATACCGTGAGGCAATTGGCTGATTATACCTAGATTATCTCGAACTGGGCCTCATGACAGCCGAGCTGCCTCGTAACACCGGCTCGCCAGAAGCGTGGACGGCAGCTGTAGGGTGGCTTCAGCAGTGCTCTGAGCGGCATCGATGTGTGTCCCAGATCGATACAAAATGGTATCCAACTCGTTTGGTTGAGATAATCTCGAACGATCGATTCCGAATAGTGCGCTCTGATTCAAAATGCTTTCATTCAGAAGGGGGTTATGTCACCTTGAGCCACCGATGGGGTAGCAGCGACTTTCTCAAACTTACGACAAGCAACCTTGCGGCCTTGGAAATCGGCTGCCCAGTCACGACACTGCGCAAGACATTCCAAGATGCTATTAATGTTGCCTCTAAGATGGCGATACCATATCTTTGGATTGACTCGTTGTGCATTATCCAGTCTGGTGACGGTGGTGCAGATTGGCGGGAAGAATCCGCAAAAATGGCCGAGGTTTACTGGAATTCATTCTGTAATATTTCAGCGGACTGGGGGGACGAATCTAATGGCCTCTTCTTTGAGAGGACAAGCTCAATTGAGCCACCGTGCCAACTTCATATGCGGTGGACACCGAGACCAGTAGAGTCTTGGCAGTTGGACACCGCGCCGAGTCTGCCACCAGGTGGTGGTCTTTGTCATATTGTGCGCCCAGGCGGGTGGTCAGAAAACATGATGAAATCGCCTCTGAATCAACGCGGATGGGTGCTACAAGAACGGCAACTTGCGTCCCGTATATTGCATTTCTCTCCCGAAGGTATTTCGTGGGAATGCCGGGAGAAGACCGCATGCAAGCGAGCGCCTCTAGGTTTTTCTGACCATACGTTTGCCATGTCTTGCGGAATGGCGCAATGTTTTGCGGCGCTCTTTGACATGAGACGACTAAGGCTTGATAAGCCAGATGTGCCAATCGACTGGCCAAGATTTGTGGAGGCATATACCACATGTAAACTGACCAACCAGTCTGACAGACTAGTTGCTACTGCTGGAATAGCTAAAGTCCTGGCCTCCACAGTCGAGGACCAGTATGTCGCTGGAATATGGTCCAAGGCTTTGCCGAAGGCATTGATATGGTATGCATCCCGGGCCTTGGACAAAAGTAAAAGTTCTACATCATACTTCACACCGTCTTTCTCTTGGGCAGCTGCTGAGGGTAGGGTGTCATACCTTTCAGGATGCCCGGATATTCTGGATAGTACGTCAGCTACCTTCGTTCAATACCGGGAGAAACCCCTGTCTTTATTTATCGACACAACGGTCCGAGCGGAGCTATCTGGTCAGCGTCTTCGGTTTAACGTGTTCGGCCCTATAGCAAACCCGCAAGTGGAGGTCCGTATGCAAGCAATACTGAGGTCCTGCCGACGGGTTCCCCTCGAGCTAGTGCCGGACATTTCGAAGTCGGCCTTCTGGGCCTGTCCTTCCGCTGGTATCGAGTACTCGGCGATAAACTCCTGTTTCGAAAAGGGCACAGCCTTTAGGGTAGATTACGACCGTGCTGCCGAGGAGGACGTGCACCTGGACAGTATCGTGTACTATTATACGATAATATCATACTTTCCCTCCGAAGACCCGCAGCCGAGCCCTTCGGTCAGATATTCATTTGCAAGAGGGATCATGATGAAATCGGTAGACTCAACCATGGGCCGCTTTGAGCGAGTTGGCAACCTCGACCATTCGTCGCCCCTGTATAACGCCCCATTCGACAGCATACTTCCTCCGCTTGGCAACGAGAGGGAGTTGCCTGCTTGGGGGTACGACGAGGCGACGGGGCGTCACACATTCTACATAATCTGAAGTATGTAATGAAGGGCACTCAAATTATCAGTACACTTGAATCCATTCCAGATCATGAGTGGCGTGATCGAGGTCCTAAGCCTTTTCACTTCAAATGCGGCGTCAACCACAGTAACAATGAGCCCTTGCACAGAACTTAGAGACAGCATTAGCTTCCCGAATAGAAGGACTCTTAGCCTGATCCTACGAGGTGCCGAGTGAAGTCTTCCAGTTTAGGAAGAATTCACACGAGACTCGCAGCTGACTTGTTAAAGTAGATGTTGTATCTTGTTGCGTGGGCCGAATTTGAACGTGGTTCCGGAAGCATGAGCTGTGATTGAGTCCAAGAACATTTGCAGCTCTATCATTTTTGGGCTAGTTGAGACCTGGAGCTGCCCCGCTTTGATCATAGTGAAGACACACAAAATTGGGATAAGTCTTGGTAGCCATATGCTGTTTACTCATTAAGTAAATCCATGTAGTCCTCATAATGAGGTAGATTGACGAGCCTTGAGCCCTGGCGAAGAAGCCCCTCATATGGTGCCCGAGCAGCGATTATGGTTGCCTCGATCAATACTTTCGATCTGTCTTGTAGATATTAGAGGTGTACAGCTCTCTTAGAATGAGGAATGTCCTTGAAACGCTTTTCGTGTCCTGAGGAACGTCAAGCAGGGGGTTTTGTTTTAAGCAACACATGGGCTTCACGACACGGTGGCTCGAATTTTGTAGCAGATTATGTGGATTTTGCGAGTAGGGCTTGTGCACTACTGCCCATGTTATTAATTTTATCTCATGGTTTGTCCCGGGCACATATATCGTTTCAAAGTCTGCTTTGGTCAACCCTGTGCCAAACTCGGCTCGTATCCAAGCCTGCTCAAATTGACTGGCACCACTGCGTTGGCCTCGCAAGAACCCATATCAATGACTTTCCTCCCTCTGCCTAGTGCTTTTCGTACGATGTGGTTTTTAACAAGTCTCCAAACCCCAGCTTTCGCAGCATATCCTCTCTAACCTTGTCTGCCACGTCACTGACAGCTTCGGATCCGTCACCCAATGGGTCGACGTGAACCCTGTACGGCCTTGTCCCATGCGGCATCTCCACGACGTCGGCCATCATCTTGGACACCTGTGACATATCTGCATCCTTGGGCTGTAATTTTTCCACGGCCCTGAGATACTGTTCGAAGAACCCCTTGTACAGACCGTCCATGTATTCCGCCTCGACCTTCTTGTCATCAGGTTGACCCAGGCTTTGGAACATGTTGGTGCCTTTAGGGAAGATCCCCGGTACGATGATCGTGGTCTCGATACCGAAACGCACCAGCTCGCCTGCATATGATACTGCCAGCGAGTCTAGCGCCGCCTTGGACGCAAAGTAAGGACCGACAAAAGGCGTCACGCCCCCCTTGACAGAAGACGATGATGTCCACAAGACTAGTCCCGTGCGCGCCTTGCGCATATGCGGGAGCGCCGCCCGATTCAGCCTCTGTGCCCCGAAAAGGTTGACCTCGAAATATTTCATCATCTCCGCCGGCGTGAACGATTCCGCCGGCCCTTGCAGTCCGATGCCCGCGTTGTGGTGGAGCACGTCGATCCGCCCGCACTCGCGAATGACCCTCTCTATCGCATCATTGACGCTGGTGTCATCGGTCACATCGAGTATCAAGGGGCGGAGGTTGACGCTATGCTCCTTTGCGAAGGCCTCGGCGGCGGCGATCTGTTCTGCCTCATGCTTGCGCACGCCGGCGTAGACGCAATGGCCGTTTTGGGCCATCATGCGTGCGGCGAGGGCGCCGAAGCCAGTGGAGGCGCCTGAAATAACAATAACTTTGTTGGACATGACTTAATCTGGAGAGTGTAACGCTGGGGTATGATCATGTAATTACAAGGTCTGAGTTGGTTCAACAAATTCTTATCCGTGCCAACAGCCACTCGAAATCAAAGGCTTCTGTACGTACATATATATATAAGTGACCTGTACAATGACATCTCATTACAGTACCACCACAATCTGGCTATCCACTCATTTTACACAGTACTCCGTACCACGGCACGAATCATGCCTAACTCCGGCATCTCGCCATTCTATAACGGAGCCACGGGACTTGACACTACTGCCGAGCTGTGGAGAGTCCGGGGAGCGAGCTGCAGCCCTATCCATTACCGGATGGTGCGGGAGGACTTAGTTTCCGTGCGTGTTCTAGGCATGACTGGTTCCATTCGAGATTCGTATACATACGAAGCTATATGCACTGCCTTTATACATTGGCAAACAGCCAAGATCGCTTTTTAAGGTTCGAGTCTTTCAAAAGAAATCCTCCTGCCCATCCAAGCCCCCCACACCACTTTTCGTCCGCTCGAAGCAATATCGCCAGCCAAAATATCGCCCCTTAACTCTTTCTTTTCTTTTTTCCCTCCCCTCCAGGTTTTAGTCTCGGGGCCCAGGCAACATCTTCCCACGATGTCTTGTCCTGAGTGTTTCCGTGGCTTCATTCATGATTATGCTGAACCGACGGGCACTTTACAATTGATTCATGGCGTTCAGACTTACTGTGCCGGCCAGCGCGGCCAGCGCACCTCCCCTTCAACCATCATCTTCTTCACAGATGTCTTCGGCCTCAATCTGGTCAACAACAAGCTGCTTGCCGACTACTTCGCTGCGGAGACGGGATGCACTGTGTTGGTCCCGGATGTCGTACCGAGAGGAGGCATCCAACCCTCGTGCTTTCCGATAATGGACAACGTCGTCACTCCCGTCAGGTGGTGGGATGTTTATGGTCAGCTCAGGCGCGTCATATGCGCGATCAGAATGTTCGGTTTCTTTCTCCCTATTGTCCTCGGGACCGAGGCCGCATACCCCCGTATTTTAGACTATACAAGAGCCGTCAAGGCCAGTCTACCAGCTGGGGGGAGGCTTGGCGTGGCGGGTTACTGCTGGGGCGGCCTGCAGAGCACAAAGCTATCCAAGGAACCGGCGACTGAGGGCGGAAAATACAGGCTCGTTGACGCGCATTACACCGCTCATCCGTCCTCACTCAAGCTTCCCGACGACATTATTCAGTCAGTGGAGAAGTTCAAAGTCCCGCTTAGTCTAGCGATTGGTGACGGTGACTTTGCAATTACTCCGCAGCGTATGTTAAAATTGGAGGCTGCGATACGACAGAAGTTTGGTGATGGGGGCGGGGAGTATGCATATGAGCTCAGGACCTATGTGGATTGCAAACATGGATTTGCAATCAGAGCGGACCGTAGGAGAACACAGGAGGATAAAGCCGCCACAGAGGCTGCTGAACAAGCTGTCAAGTGGTTCAAAAGATTCTTGTGATCAAAGAAGCTCGAGTTATTTACAACAAGTGATTTTGACAATTAGCCGAGTCACCCTAGATCATTTAGGTACATAATGTGACATTGGGTGTGTCAGGCATAGGCCAAGATTAAAACGATGAGAGCAGTCCTGCGCAGGTAGAGAAAGCCTGTCGACCAAGTAGACGCACACTAGGGACTGGGATGGTCTTTGTTTACATGCATGAGCGTGGTTCTAGGGCTCATCTCCTGCAACCGTCTGTCCACAACCAAATCCGCGATGTCAGCTTTCTGAGAGCATGTGTCAAGTTTGTCATCAATCCACACTCGCGGTGCGAGTCGGGCCTCGACGGAATTATCGGGCTTTACGTGTGGTTGACATAGTGATTCTCGGCCGCAGTTCCCCTTAGGGTGTGATCACGGAGGGAAGTTAGTGTAGCTAGAAGTCAGTGTAGGTGACTTCCGTGCTAAGCTACCTATATATATAACTATACCTGTTTAGGAAGAGAAGAAGAAGTTACTTACTAGGCTTAGAAGTTATTACTACCTTCCTATTTTAGTATAGCTAGTCTATAAGAAAAAGTTTATACTATTACTACTATAGCTAGTAAGTTATTATCTTTTAAGTTAACTATATTATTACTAAATAAGTATATATATCTACTAGCTACTATAATAATATCTAAAATTATTACTAGTTAAGCTAATAAGAGTATTAAGGATACTATTTTACTAGGTATACCTATATAAGTTATATTTAATAATAAGAGTATATCTAATAATTTCTTTAACCTTACCCTTAATATTCCTACTATTTCTACTAAATCTATTAGTTAAGCTTATTATTAGCTATAATTAATACTAACTATATTACTAGTAAAAATAGTATAAAAGTATAGGATAATATTATTAACTATAAGACCTATATTAAAGTAAAAATATATCTTATTATTCTTTATAATAATATATAAAGTAGTATTAAAGCTTATAAAACTATAAATTAATTATTTTATAAAGCTACTTTAGAAGTATAAGATAGAAGGATTATTAAATTTATTAAATTATAAGTAATAGTAACCTATTTAGAATAAACTTATCTAGATCTTATTAAAAGAGTATTTTTACTATTATAGTTAGCTAGGTTACTTAAAAGTAAATATAATATAGAGAAGAAGAAATATAAGAAATTTCTAACCTTTCTAATATATTCTAATATATTATTTAATAAGAAAACTAATAAGGTTATAAGCTTAAAGGAAAACTTTAATTTAATAAAAGAATATTAGTCTAATATAGCTTAGCTTAAATCTACTTTATTAGAGAATAAAGATATATATATAAATATTTTCTAGTAAAAATAAGTAATAGGTAAGAAAATTAATACTTTAATATAAAGAGAAGCTTCTACTAATAACTTTAGTATAGTTAATAAGAAAAAAAGAAGTTTAAGGGTATACTAGTAGTTAGATAGTATTATACTATACTAGGGAAGTTAGATAACTTAAATTATACCCTAAAGGTTAGTAATATTTTATTATTTTTTATTAGAATTATAATTTCTCTTTTAATAATATAATAAGTAAGAGAAGATACTAATAATATATTAGATAATAGTTTAATAATTATAGCTATCTAGATAATAAAGCTTATAAAGGTAGATAATATTAAGTTAGTATTAGAAAACTTATAAGTCTACTATAAAGGAAAGAATAGTTAGTTAAGTTTATATAGTAATAAAGTAGTTATTACTTATTTATAAAAGTTTATAAAGGATTTCTTTAAAGTTATATTCTAAAATAGTATAGGAGAAGGTTTAAAAGATAAGGTAATAGTATTATAAGTATAGGAACTTATTAGTAGTAGTTAAGGAAATAAGTATTATTAATTATAGTAGAAGAGTTAGTAAAGAGTTAGTAGAAGAGATATAGTTAGGAGCTATTTACTAGTTTAAGAATTATATTTAATATTTATATATATCTTACCTAAAATATATTATATTAGGATTTTAAAATATATATTTTATAGCTTATAATTTACTTTATTTAATATATAATTATTTAATTCTTATTTCTTTTTATATTAAATATAGGAGTATTACTTAGTATATAATAAATTTTAGTGTTTTTACTATAATTAATAGAGCTCTATAGATTATTAGATATATTTAAGCTTTAAGTACTAAAACTTTTATATTTTTAATAAATAGCTAAAATTTAATTTAGACTTAATTTTTATATATAAAAAGACTTAATAAATAGTTTTAAAACTTTTTAAAATTAAAAATTTAAGTTTAAAGAAATATTAAGTATTAGTACCTTTACTAATAAGGTACTTTAAGGTTAAGCTTTAAGCTCTTAATTAACTATCTACCTATATTTAATTAGTAGATTATTAATATTTTTTATAGACTATATTACTATTTTCTTTCTTCTTTCCTTAACTATAGTTATTATAATACTTTTTATAATAATCTAATTATATTTCTATAGCTATTACCTTTTTTAGTACCTTAAGTTTTATTATATAGATTATTTATCTTACTTTATAGTAATAAGTATATAGAATAGCTTATTAGAAGCTCTTCTTAGTATCCTTAAAGATATTCTCCTCTTTTACTTATTTAAACCTAATTAAGAAGTTTTATAGTACTATATAAGTATAAATAAAGCTAATTTATACCTTAATATTATACTTAGGTATAGAAACTCTAATAATCTTTTATTTCTTCTTTAGTAGCCTAAATACCTACTCTACTATAATATAAAACTAAGTATAGTAAAGGTTATATAACTTCTTTATATTATATAGCTTTCTTTCCCCCTCCCTCTAGTCCTATAAATAGTATTATTATTAAATAGGCTTTATTAAGTATATATATATATATAGTTAAGTAATAAACTAATTTATTAATAATATATAATATCTAACTAACTAAGGGGAAGAAGTATTATATAAAATACCTAAAGAAGTACTCTCTTACTAAGCTTTATTACTTACCTAATCTATCTAGGGTATATATAGCTTAACTACTACTATTTTAATATAGGTAGTTTTTTCTTTTAATATTATATATACTTTAATTTACTTTTATCTATAGTATAGTAGGTTAAGCTACTTATATAACCTCCTTTAGCTTAAGCTTTCCTTTCTCTTTCTAATTAGTATATTAAAGTATTAATTAGCTCCCTTCCTTTTAGTATAAGTTAGAGATTACTTTATATAATTCTATTATATACTATATCTAGCTTCTTTTACCCTTTTAACTTACTTTTTCTTTTACTTTTTTTATATATTCTTCCTTTCTTTTTAAAAAGCTACTTAATAGCTTTCCTTTATATAAGTAAATTACTAACCTCTACTAGTTAATTATTTAGCTAAGTATATAGGCTATTTATTATAAAATAAAACTATTATCTTCCTCTTCCTTCTCTAATTCTTCTTCCTCTTTATATAATATATATATATACTTATATATATATATATTTTTCTTATATATATATAATTATACTATACCTTCTTTATCTTTATAATTAATTAACTAACTAACCTTTTTATATAATTATTATAAAAATAGTTTCTACTAGTCCTCTTAGCTAGCTTTAGTATTATATATATTATAGTTATACTTAGCTTCTTATTCTTACTAATACTAATATAAATTATATACTCTTTTACTAGTTAGCTATTAATATTTATATACTCTTCTATCCCTCTAGGTCGTTATATACTAATATATAGGGTAGAATAAAAAGTATTATATTATTAAGCTCTCTTTATATAATATCTAAGTATATATAGGTATTAATAATACTATTTAGAAGTTTATAGCTAAGATAATTTATTAGAAAGGTTACTTTTATATAATCCTTATCTATTCTTATAGAATATATATTAATAACTATATTAATAAATATATAAGAGTTAATAACTACTACTTTTATACTTATATATAACTCTCTAAGTTTTAAAATAACTCTTATTCTAAGTATATCTAGTAGTTATATAGTATTTAGTATTAGTATTATAGACCTAGTTTTATTTCTTTATATAAGGACTATAGTAATAGTAGTAGAAGTAGTTTTAGTAGTAGCTTTTTAAAGGGTAGTTATATAGATAGTTCTTAGAGTAGTAACTAGGTAAATACTCTTAGAAGCTAGGGTACTCCCCTTATAATTAAGTAGGTAGATTTATATAGTAGGTAGTAGCTTCTTTTTTAGAGTAAGTAATAATAGAATTTATTATTTTTTATATAATAAAAAAATTATCTTATATAAAAGTTAAAATTAAGTAAATTCTACCTTTTATAGTTTTTTTCTTTATATAATAACTTAGTATAATTTTTAAACCTTAAATAAAATACTATCCTTTATATCTTTTATATAATAATAAAAAGCTAAATACTATTTTTATTATATATTCCTTATCTTATATATATCTCCTTATAGTATTTTTTAGTTTATATATAATCCTTTAACTATTATTTAAGATCTAATAATAGCTATAGTTCCCTTATTTAAAGACCTATAAAGGGTATAAATTATATATCTATAATTTTATAAAGGGTATATTTTATAGATCTATAGTCTTATAAAGAGTATATTTTATATATCCCTAGGTTTATAACTCTTAATTCTTATATATCTATACTTATATAACTAATCCTTTTTTTATATCTTTAGGTTTATACTAGTCTTTAGACTAATATCTCTCTCTTTATATCTCCCTTTTTATATATATCTTCCTTTCCCTAGCTTCCTTTTATTCTTTATATAACTTTATATAACCTATACTTCCTCCCCCTCCTTTTATATAAGTTACCTTATCTTCTAAAAGGAAGCTAATATAGCTTTTATATAATCTATATATACCTTAATTTATATTATAATTTTAGTATTTTTAATAAGTTATACTAAAGTACTATTTACTTTTAATTTTATATAAGTATTTACTAGGTTATCTCTTCTATTAATCTAATATACTTCTATTATTTTCTTTCTTTTATATACTTCCCTTAGTAATATAATATTAATTATTAGTTATTTTTTATTAGTTATACCTAGTTTTATTAGGTATTTATATAAGAATCTAGAATCTATATATATAACTATTAAAATTCTTAACTTCTCTAAATTATCTATAATTTTATATAAGGTTATACTAAAAGCTATCCTATTATTAAACCTAGTTATTATTTTATATAATTTACTTACTAAAATACTTCTAATAATATACTTATACTTTATTAAGCTCTAATATATAATATTCCCTTAAACCTTAAAATTAACTTTTATATAGTTAGTTTTTATCTTTAATATAATTATAAATCCTAATTAGAAGTTTAAGTCTTTATTATTTATAAAGGAACTATTTATAAAGATATATATCTTTATATAGTTAAAATCTAAGGGAATATAAATAAGCTTTTTCTAGGTTTTCTATTTACTATTATAGTTATATATTTAGAAACTTAATATCCTTCTTATTAGGTTCCTTAACTTATATAGCTTTTAATAAGTTATATACTACTTCTAGCTAATAGATAAATATAATATATACTTCTTTTATCTATTATATAATATATTCTTACTATATATCTAAGCTTTTAAGATCTATTATATAAAGCTAAGCTAATTAACCTTTTATATAAAAATAATATTATCTTTATATATAAAGATTATCTCTTTATTAAAGGTAATAAGGTATTTTAAAAATAGGTTTTCTTATTCTTTATATAAAAGCTAGCTTTTACTATTTTTCTTTTTTTTTAAAGAATTCCTTTATATAAAATATTAATATATTATCTATCTATATTCTTATTATTCTAAACCTTTTAAGATTATTTAAAATATATAGAAGATATAAATTATATATTAATTATACTATATTTAATACTTTTATATAATATTTATAGTATATTTTAAACTAATAAAGACCTAACTTAATAAGTCTATATAATAGCTTTTAATAAAAGAATAATATTTAAAGAGTATTTATTCTCTAGTTCTTTTAGTAATTATATAAAAATTATTTATATTAGCTTATTTTTACCTAAAAATATATTTATATAATATCCCTTACTTTTACTTATATAATAAAGAATAAGACTAAAATAGATCTTAGTATAAAGATAAGATAGTAGTTTATTTACTAAAAAGTTAAAATTTTAATAAGAATTCTCTTTATTTATATCTCTATACTCTTATATAATAAACTATAATTTCTTAATAAACCTAGTTATCTTATTTTTAATCTCTTATACTATATAAGTTTAAAAGACTTAAATTCCTTATACTTTTAAAGTTATATTATATAAATTAAAAAACTTCCTATATAACTAATATATCTAATTTAGTTATATTAGATTCTTTATATAGGCCCTTTAGAGTTATAATAATATTATTCTACTTAAACTTAATTACTAATTTATAGTTTTTTTTTATAGTTAAAAATTATTATATAAATAGTTATACTATATAATAATTTACTATTTTACTTAACTATTATATAAAGTTCCTTCTAAAGCTTACTATAGTTTATATAGAGCCCTTCTTTCTTAGTCTTTCTTTTTTCTAAAATTTTAAAGAATCTAGTATAACCTAAATAGGTTCTATATTATCTAGATCTTATATAATCTCTTTTACTTTATAATATAGCTTTATATAAGTAGTTTTAAATTATATAAAGTTATTTCTAGTATTAACTATAATATTATAGCTATCTATAACTTAGATCTTATATAGTTTTATTTATCTCTTTTTCTTTTTTATATTAAAACTTTACTCTAAAGAGGAAAAGATAGTATTTTATATATATTAAGTTTATTTCTAGTATTAATTATTTTATTAACTTTAATTTCTATATAAATTCCTTTAAGTATCTTTAAAACTTTTTAAATTATAATTATATATATAGTAATCTTAAATAATAAGGGTAAGTTCTATATAATTCTTAGATATATACTAAAAATAAAGAGTATTAATATAATTCTATTAAGTTCTATTATATTATTTAGAGCTTTAATAAATATTTATAAAAAAATATTATTATCTATATAATACCTAATCTTTTTATAGAATATTATATATATAATATAAAGAAGAATATTATTACTTAATCTTCCTACTATCTAATATACTTCTATAGATATTTCTTTATATAATATTCTTATAATTTATATATTATTCCTAAATTTCTTTAATAAGAAATTTATCCTTAAGTTATATATAATATAGTTAAATAGACTAATATATATATATATCTAGTACTTATATAGGGTATTCTAAATATCTTATATAAATAAAGACTTTAAAAAATAGTAGAAAACTTATATCTATATTAATTATATATAATATATTCTTATCTTTAATTTATATAATATCTATTACTACTTTATAGTTAAAATAACTTTTATTCTTTAATAAAAACTTAAAATATCTAAATACTAAATTATATAACTAGTAGTAATAATAGAACTTCTAAATATTATTTAAAATAGATTTATTAATATTTATATAACTTATATTATATAATAGTTTATATAAATAGTCTATATAAGAGTATTTAAATTATTTATATAACTACTTTAGCTAGAGCTTTATAAAGAATATTATTATTTCTATATAACTAGTATTAAAAATAAGTATCTCTACTTTTATATAATAGAGATAGAGGTTTTATCTTATTATATAATAATATTCTTAGTATTATTAAAGTATATATTAAGCTTATCTATATTATATAAGGAAAATAAGAATAGTATTAAAGTTTCTAAGATATAATAGGTAACTTATTTAAGAGAGTTTTTATATATATAGTTCTAATTAATATTATTATCTTTACTAACCTAAATTATATATTTATTTTTTTATTTTATTTAACCTTTATATATAGATTTCTCTTAAATAAATAAGTACTTATAACTTTTTACTATAAAGAATTATATAATACCTATATTCTAGAGTTCTTCTTAATAGTTAATATTATAAAGATTATATAAGATAAAATAGCTTACTTTAGATATCTTAGAAAGAGAGAAAATATCTTCCCTAGTTATACTATAGAAGAATAAAGACTCTTATAAATATAAAGCTATTAGGAAGTTTCTAGGTATTTCTTTATATTTATCTAATTCTTCCTCTTTCTTTAATTCTATTTAAATTAGGTTCTCCTCTTTATACTATTATAAGTAGGAGGAAAATACCTTTTTAAAGAGGTTATTAGATAATTCTTTATATATCTAAAAGAATTAGGTTTTTATATAATATCTCTCTTCCTTTATATAGTTAATTAACTAGTAACCCTTCTTTTTATATATAAAGTACTTTTATTTTTATATTTATATATAACTAAACTAAAAGAGTTTCTTATTTTACTAGAAATTAAATCTTATTATATAAGTAAAGATAACTTATTATATATTATTTCTAGGTATAAACTAATCTTTATTTTTTAGTATATATAACTATTATTAGTAGTTTTATAGTTAAATAAATATTATCTATTTATATAATTAATATCTATAGATAATTTATATAAAAACTATTAGTTTAATACTTTATTTAAAGTAACCTAAAGGGATATATAAAGGTTTAAAAATAAAGCTTTATATATAAGTTTCTATTAAAATAGTACTATTTTTAGTTCTAGTATTTTTTATATATTTAAATAACTATTATATAAAGCTATATTTACTTTAATAATCTTTTTTGTTTATTATATAAATTAAAGTCTATTTAGTAGAGATTTTAGGGTTTCTATAAGTATCTAGTTAGGGTTCTCCTTATAGAGTTATATAAATAATAATATAGTCTAATTAAAAGTATATATTATAGTTAATTATTATATTAAAGTAGGTATTAAGGATATTATATATTTTATTTTATCTTTTATCTAAGCTAATATAGTATATATAAAAGTCTAGTATATAATTAATTAGAATATTAAAGAAAACTATATAATATTAGTTCTTTATAATTTATAATCTCCTATAGTAGCTTATAAAAACTTATATCTTATTATATAATAGATTATATAGCTTTCTAAAATAGCTCTACTTTTTTTATTTTAGAAAATAGATACTTTTTATATATTAATTAGACTATTCTATACTTATTATATAAAGATTATATATATAAGTTTCTTATATAAATATTCTATATAAATATATTTATATAAAAGGTTAAGGAAGCTTTTTACTTTTATATAAATTATATCCTAAGAGGTATTTATTATATACTCTAAGATTCTACTATATAATCTCTTAATATTCTTAGTAGTATATATAAGATTATATAATCCTTATATTTTTCTACTAACTTCTATATAAAGAGTATATATAGATATAAATTAATATATATTTATTTAATTTAAGTCTTATTATATAAATCTATTATTATATAGGTTAGTAATTAAATATTTAGAATTCCTCTTATATTAAGGGAAGAGAGATCTTATTATTTAATAGTAGGAAAAATTCTTATATAAAGCTATAGTTAATCTATTAGAATATCTCTTTTATCTAACTTAAAAAGAGTTATATAGCTAATTTAAACTAAATTCTCTTATATATCTAATTCTTTAATATCCTATATAATATATATAAAGTAGGTATTAATATATTTCTTTAATAGATTTTTTATATATTAATTAAAGTATTCTATAGATCTAATTAAATATTTACTTCTATTATATAAATAATATACTACTATTTTAGCTTAACTATTTATATATAAGTATATTTTTATTAATAGAGTTATTAGTATTAAAAGTATAGCTTTTAAAGGTTAATTAGATAATATCTCTTAAATATAGATATTATATTAATTTATATAGTTTTAGGTTTTATAGGTATATAGAGATATATACTATCTTTCTTCTTTTATATAATCTCTCTCTAATATCTAGTTTTTAAATAAAGATAATAATATTTAAGTATTAATTATATAATTATAAATAAAGATAGTTATTTAGAATAACTTCCTCTCTAGTTCTTATATAAAAGGTAGTATTAGAAGTCTCTCTAAGAGATAGTATAAAAGCTTAAATACTTAGTTCTAATAATATAAATAGTACTTTATATAATAACTTATTTCTTTACTCTTACTAATCTATAATTACCTAAAGTAACTACTAATTAGTATTAAATAGGTTTTATTAAGTATATATATATATATAGTTAGGTAATAAACTAATTTATTAATAATATATAATATCTAACTAACTAAAGGGAAGAAGTATTATATAAAATATCTAAAGAAGTACTCCTTTATTAAGCCCTACTACTTACCTAACCTACCTAGGGTATATATAGCTTAACTACTACTATTCTAATAATTATACTAATAAGAATAGTACTAAAATACCCTTTTATAGCCTAAATTTAATATCTATAAGATAAAATCTATTTAAAGAGATTATAAAGCTATTCTTTATAGTAAAGTTAAGGAGTATATAATTATTTATTAAACCTTTAGTACTAGTAAGTATATATATAAATAATTTATTACTTTTAACTATAATAAATATATTTTATAATACTATACCCTTAGTTCTACTATTTAGCTTACTTACTTATAGGTATATAGAGCTATAATATATATATTATTAATTATATTAATATATTTATTAAAGTATATATTCTTTCTTAAAGCTTATACTACTTACTAAGCTACTTTATTAGCTTAGAGTATATAATTACCTTATATAAAATATAAAAGTATCCTAAATAGTTTTATATAATCTTACTAATAGTTAACTAATATAGTAGAAAATAATAGGTATAGTTATATTATACCTTATTATATATATATACCTAGAGAAATACTATTAGCTATAATATTATAGTTAACTACCTTATATTACTTAGAAGTATATTTTCTTTTAGCTATAAGAGAAGACTTTTAAAGGCTTATTTTAGTATCTAAAATATATTATAAAAATATATCTTACTACTATATAGAAGTATATTTACTAATTTATTTATAGCTTTTAGCCTAATAATATTCTCCTTAGTATTATTAATAATATTAGGAGATAACTATAGCTAAGCTATATATTAATCCTTAAGTCTTAGAGTATTAATTATTATAGTAATAGTTATTAGGAAGTATACTTATTAGATTTAGTTATTAAATATTATAGCTATAATTATATTAATAGAAGTTAGTAGATATACTAATCTTTATTAGTTAATATACCTACTAGCTATAATATTAATAGGAATAGTAAAATATATATAGATCTTCTTCTAAAGTAGTTATAGTATATTATAGAGTAAGTAGTACTTACTAAGGCTTAGTATAGCTATATATAAGTAGGTAAATCTATCTATAGGTAAGAACTACTACTAATTTAGGAATAGGGGCCTTACTAAGACTATAAGTATACTGGAATATAACCTGTTTAATTACTATACTGCACTGACTTCCCTCCGTGATCACACCCTTAATATATCCAGCTCTGGGCAACTGATGTCTACCGTCACCTTCGGCATGACGGGGGTTGACACTCGCCGGCGATCCGGAGACTCCGGTGCCGACCCACGCTCATGGGAGCCGCAGGAGAGGCTGGCGTCATGTATCCACAGGCCACCGTATTTATACGGGCGACGCTTAGCCGTTTCAGGCATTTCAACATCGGATATACACACGGATCTAGAATCCAACATCTAGCCAAGTCTTGACTACCCACTCACTCGAGATTCAACAGACTCTATCATGTCATGCACTTAGTTGTGAGATTCATTACGAGCCTCATTTGCTTGACAATTGGCGCGCGATGGAATCCAGGACGGAGGAATCTATGAGTCCGAGGGGGCGCGCAATGAAGTCCTCACCTAACAAAGAATTATTATAATTCTAAGTTAATATATAGAGCAGATCTGGCAGTATTTCGTGGTATAGCTATCTCGATCTTTGGTATCAAGTCAATATCTACCAAAGACATTCTCTGAAGGCAGCTGAGATGTTGGCTCACCTTGCAATTTCCCCCATCCTCGCTGCCGGCGTGCTCGGCGGATCCATATTGTTTGAGCACGCTACTATCATCACTTTCGACGAAGATACGCAGACACCTACCGTGTTGCGCAATTCCTCCCTCCTAATCACTGACGATACAATCGCTGCCATCTTTGGGCCTGACAACGGCACTCTGAGCGTCCCTCCAGGGACAGAACGGGTAGACGCCAGGAACGATATTATCAGCCCGGGTTTTGTCGACACACATCGACACCCCTGGCAGACTGCACAAAGGACCATCGGCGCCAACAGCCCGCTTATCCTTTATCTCCTCCACTGGACTTCTACAGTAGCTCAGATCTGGGATCCAGAAATCATGTACTACTCAGAGTTGCAGGGGCTGTGTGAAGCCCTGGACGCTGGTGTTACCACAGTTGTGGATAACGCATCGGGCGGTTTTACGCAGCAAATCGTGGATGCCTCTATCCAAGGCGCTGTGGACAGTGGAGTTCGCAGCTTCTTCGTTTATCCAATTCGTCGGGGCCAGGAGGGATTCGCATTTGAGGACCAAGTGGATCATTTCCGAAGCATTATTAGCGGTGAGCGGTTGGCCAACACGAGAATATCTCTAAGAATTTGAGAGTGGATAAGGATAAAATTCTTCTACCGACTACAAGGAAGTTTACACCTATTTTTATATATAAAAGTCCCTTTATTCGGTAATAGACGTTTTCGTATAATAAAGGCCTTTATTAGTAATAAAGGTCTTTATTCTTATAGGCCGGAAACATCGTATATAGCCGAAAACGTATTTTTACAGCCCCCTATAAGCTATATATATACTTATATTTTATATATATATATATCGATTATTATTATAAAAATTATAGTAGTAAAACCTTTTTAATTTAAAGGAAAAATCCTACTAGTTTATAGTTAAAAAACCTTTCTTATTTAAAGGAAAAATTTAACTTATTTATATAGTAATAAAACCTATTTTTATTATAGGAAAAATATACTATTATAATACTAAAAACCTTTTTTTATAAGGAAAAATAAGTATTTTATATAGTAATAAAACCTTCTTTATTAAAGGAAAAATATACTATTATAGTAGTTAAAAACCTTACTATTATAGAGGAAAAAATAACTCTTATAAATAGGTAAAAAGTTAAAAAATTCCGTTTAGGGATAAATCAAACTCAAACCCTTATAGTATATAGATACTATATTTATTTTATAAACTTATTTATATAGGAATTTATATATTACAGTATTTATATTTATAATTTACAGTTTTATAAGAGGTTTTATTATATATAGAGTCTAGCATATTTTACTTATACTATAATGCCTATAAAATTATATTTATATAGTGATTCATTAGGACTATATACCTAACTCGAATATACTTATTATTACGTATATACCATATATACCGTATATATCGTATATCTCGTATATATAAGCCGTTATTTAAAAACCTATTTTATAGTATTTTCGGGTATAAAACCCTTTCTAAAATTATATAAAAATTATTTATAAATATAGTTTTTATTTTATTTTTATTCCTATTATTAATTAGTATATTTTCTCTTTAATAACCTACTTTTATATCTCTTTTAAATTATAGTCGTTTTTATACTTTATAAATAACAGTCGTTTTACAGGTTTAGTAAACCAGTCTACTATATTTTCTTCTAAAGGTATATATTTTATATATATTAAACCCTTTTTAACTAAATCTTAAGTATAGTAGTATATTATATCAATATATTTAGTTTTCTTATAAAATACCTGATTTTCTACTAGACTAATAGCAGCATTATTATCTATATATATAAGGGGTTTATTTAAATTTAGATTTAAATCTAAATTATTATTAAAATATTTTAATAAATTATATAGATATATAGCTTCTTTAGAAGCTTCTTTTAAAGCTATATATTCCGCCTCACAACTACTTAAAGCAGGAGTTTTTTATAATTATAAGTTATAACTTATAGGATTTATTATTTTATTATTTTCTGAAAAAGAAAATATATAACCAGAAGTAGATCTTCTATTATTTAGGTTATTACCCTAATTAGAGTCAGAAAACCCATATAATTCTAATTTTCCATTACAATTATATATTTTAGATATTTTAGGGAATTTTAATAAATAACCCTATAGTTTATTTAATTCTTTAAAATGTTCTTTACTAGAATTAGATATATATCTAGCTAAATTATATATAGTATATATTATATCTATATAGCTTTTTAGGCCTAGAAATAGTATAGTACCTATTTATTTTTAGTAATTATTTATTTCCTTGTCAGAGGCTATTTCTATATTTTTTATTAATTCTTTTCTAGGTATAAAAGAGGTTATTTCTAGTTTTATATCTTTATTATTATATATATTAAATTTCTTTAATATTTTCTTAGTATATCAATTTTAATTTATAGTTAAGGTTTTATTTATTTTATTAATAACTATATCATTTCCTAAAAAGGAAGTTAATTCTCCTTAGTAGTCAATATCTATAGTTTCTTTTATTTTATTAATAGTATTATTAATATTATTATTATTTCCACTTATTATTATAATATTATTAATATAATATATTAGTATAATCTTTTCTTTATTATTTATAAATACCCCTTCATTATAAGGGCAGGAATTAAATTCTAAATTTTTTAGTTCTTTTTCTAGGTATTTATACTATAAATTAGGGCTTTATTTTAACCTATATAAAGCTTTATTTAATAAGCCTATACTATCTTTCTTATATATATAAGAAGGTAATTTTATATATATTTCTTTATTAATATTAGAGTATAAAAAAGTATTTTTTACATTATAACTATATATATAATAGTCTTTATTTATTACTATTATTAGTAATAATATCCAAGTTTCTAGACAGTATACTATAGTAAAAGTTTCAAGGTAATCTACCCCTATTTTCTAATTAAACCCTTAAACTACCCAACAAGCTTTATAGTATATATTTTTATCTTTATTTATAACCCAGTAAGACTTTATTATATTAGGGTTATTTATAAATTTCTTTTTAAATACCCACTTCCCCCCTAAGGGCTTACAGGTTATAGGTATATTTTTTATATTTATTATATTATAAGTATTTTAATTTATAAAAGAATTAACCTCATCTTACATAGCTTTTATCCAATAAGGTACTTCTTCCCTATATATAGCCTCTTTAAAGCTAGAAGGCTCATCTATATTACTTATAAATATATTATATATATACTTATTTAATTTATTATCTTCTAATATTATTAGTTAATTATTTAATAGTATATTTTTTATAGTATATAAGTTTTTAACTTCTATAGAGTCTTTTTCTTCCAGTATAGGGTAGTTATTTATATAAGACTCTACTAGTTTTTTATCTCTTTTATTTATAGTATTATTTATCTCTATAGTCTCTTCTATAGGTTTTTCTTCAAATATAGGGTTATTATCTTTATTTATTATATATTCCCCTTCTAGGATATTTATATCCCTAGACTATATAATTTTATTATTAGAATATATTTTATATATTTTATTATCTTTATTAAAGTTAACTATAACCCCTCTTTCTATTCTAGGGTCTAGTTTATTTTTATCTTTATTATTATTATAATAAATAATAGATCCCTATAGTTTTATATAGTTTAGTAGAGAGTTATAATTATATAAAATATTATATAGGGTTTTCTATCCTAAATCTTTTTATAGGGTAATATTATATAAATATACACTAAATATAGCAGCCTCCCCCTATAGTTTATAAGAGAGATTAGCTTATAATAATAAACACCTTATTTTATTAAGAATTATTAAATTCCTTTTTTCTATAAAACTATTAGGTTCTTTTATATAAGGTAGTATATTATTATAGATAATTCTACTATTATCTAATATTATTTTAAATCTTTTATTTATATATTTAATATTATTATTAGTATTAAATTCTTTTATTCTTTTATTTATTTTATTTTCTATTATATTCTTATATTTATTAAAGGATTCTAGGGCTTAATCCTTAGACTCTAATAAGTCTATATATAGTATTTAGATTTTTATCTAAAAATAGTATATAATACTTATAATTATTATAAGTACTTTTAAAAGGTTTAGCTATATTACTATAGATTCTTTCTAATATACTATAGTTATATAAATTATTACTTATTTTATTTATTTTTATATTATATTTAGCTATTAGGTATATATTACAGTTATATAGTAGTATTTTTATTTCCTCTTATAAGGCTTTTATAGGTATATTATTATCTTTTAATATAATAAGTAGAGGTCTATATATATATACCTAGCTTAGAGTACTAGTTATATATATCTAATAAATTCTTATTAGTAGTAGTTATATAGGTATTTTACTTATATTTAATATTTATTTATTTTTATCCTTATTTATATAAGTATTTATTTTTATATAAGGTAGCCTATTTCTATAGTAGCCTATAGCTATTATTTTATTAAAGATTTTATCTATTATTTTTATTATATTTATTTTAAATATAATATTATAAATATACTTTATAGTTTTAAAACCTAGTATATTTATATTAAATTTAGGGAATAATATATACCCTCTAAATTTATTATTTTATTATTTATCTTTATTTTTAAATCTCCTTTTATTTTTATATTTATTTTACTAGTAGTACCTAGTTAATACTTATATTTATATTTTTATATTATTTAAAAGAGATTAATATCTTTTATAATAGAAATATTTATATATATATCTATAGTAAATTCTATTTTATTTATATACTATTATTATTTATATATATAATTTTATTTATATTATCTAGATTATTATTATTAGTTATAGTTTTATTAGGGGATTTATTTATAAGGTATACCTTTATATCTTCTTTATAGTCTATACTATTATAGTATTCTTATTTATTATATTTAGGTATTTTTTCCTTTTTAGACTTAAAGATTTTTCTATTATATTTATTTATTTTTATCTTTTTCTTTTTCTTCTTTACTACTATAATTAATATTATTATAAGTAGTTAAGAGTTTTTCCTAAAGAAATTCCCTTTTTCTTTATTTATTTTAAAATTATTAGAATTATTATTATAATTCTTTTTAATTTTATTTTTATTATTCTATATTTTAAGTATTTTTTAGAGTATAGAAAATAATAGTTATTTTCTATATATCCCTTTATTTTATAGTATATATATTAAGGGATATTTTTATCTTCTTCTTTTATTATTATTATTTTTAATAATAAATATATTTTTATCTTTATTTATTTTTCCTTTAGATTTATTAATAAGGTTAGAGAATATATTTTTATATTATAGCTTTTAGGGTTTCTTCTAAGACTTTAAATAATATTCTAAATAAATCTAGTATATTCTTTATCTAAAGAGTTTAATATTTAAGTTATAACTACTTAATTAGGTAGTATAATATTATTAGTTAATAAGTTAGTTATAATAAGACTTATTTTATTTAAATATTCTTTTATAGAATTAAAGTTATCTAAGGTTATATTAAAAATTCTTTTAATAATAGATATTTAATAGTAAATTTAGAAGGTTAATATAAATTTTATAATTTTTCCTAGGCTTTATTTATATTTTTATATCTTTTATTTATATAAGTAGTCTTTTAAGACTATTAGTTATAAATAAGCTAGTACTTTTAGTCTTTTTAGGTATTAAATTCTTAAAATTATTATTTTTCCTATAAGATTTTCTTTAGATAAATAAGCTTAAGCCTTAATAGACTATATAATATAATTAGATAAGCCTTTTAGCTCTAGTACTCTAAAATATTCTAAAAAGATATTTTAAGTATTTTATAAGGTTTTATTTATAATATTTTAATAGTATAATTTATAGAATTTTATATATCTTTTTATAAGTTTTATTTATTTTTTAATTCTTATTTTTCCCTTTATAAAAATAAAGTATTTCTTATAATTTCTTATAATAATCTTTAAGAAATAAAAGATTTAAGGGTTAAATTTCTTATATATAGTATATTCTTTATAGTTTTTATTTAATTATATTTTATATAAATAGAATTTTTATTATTAAAAATTCTTTTATTAATATAGGTTTAACTTTATAGGTAAAGAAGAATAAAAATCTTCCTTTATAGTCTTTACCTTTAAAATTATTAAAGAATAACTATAATAATTTTTATAAATAAAATATAGGAGGGTATTAAAATTTTAAAGGAATTTCTATATAAATTTCCTTTATTTATAGTATTTTAAATATTTTTCTATTATTTTTAGTTATTTTTAAGTTTTAAATTTAAGGGTATAAATTAAAAATATTTTTATAATTCTTTATTATTATTTTTAATATAAAGAATATTTAGGGTTAAATTTATTAATTAAGCTTAATTTTTAAGTATAAGTTAATAGTAGTTTTTATAAGTAGTATATAAAGGTTCTTAATATATTTTTTAAAAGAATAGGTTTAATATAAGGGTAATATAAAGGGTTATTAAGTATAGTATTATATTTATTATTATTAAAAATTTAAAAGAAATTTTATTAAATAGTTTTTTAAGAAAATAGAGGTAGATATTTAAATTTTAAAGGAATATTTTTTATAGATTTTTATAGTAAAGTATAGAGAATAAGAGTTATAATAGTATTTTTTATATAATTTTAAGTAAAGTTTTAGTAGAGATATAGCTAAGTATTATAATATATAGTATAAGGTATAGTACTAAGGGGTATTATATAATTTACTATTTTCTATAGGTCTAGCTATAGAAGATATTATAGTTAGGTATAGCTATTAGTTAATTACCTAATTAGGATAAGTAGGAAGTAATAGATTAATCTAATTAATTATAGTAGTCTAATAGCTCTAAAGAAGGCTTCTAGTTCTTATAACCTCTAAGAATTTAAGAGTAGATAAGGATAAAATTCTTCTACTAACTATAAGGGAGTTTATACCTATTTTTATATATAAAAGTCCCTTTATTTAGTAATAGATGTTTTTGTATAATAAAGGCCTTTATTAGTAATAAAGGTCTTTATTCTTATAGGCTGGAAACGTTGTATATAGCTGAAAACGTATTTTTACAATATCAATGGGCCTCGGATACGAGTCTTTTGATATTGGCAGCAATGATGATATCCAGGCCATCATCAATCTTGCAAGGTCAGTCTAAAACCTCGTATAATGGGTCTTCATACCTTCATCGCAAGATCTGACGTTGCATTTACAGAGAATCCAACATCTCAGTCCTCGAGACACACTTTGTTGGAGGCGCTATGGGCTCAGACAACAGCCCGACCAGGCTTGCACAATTAGGGGTTCTCAACGACACATTCCCGGTCATCTTTGTCCACGGCACCGGGATGACCACCAATGACGCAGCACATCTTCGAGCAGCCAATCACTATGTCGCCATGGCACCTGAGTACGAGATGCACCACGGCTCGTTTTCTTTCAACGCTACCTTGGCATCTGACCAGGCCACCCTGAGCGTGGGGTCGCATTACAGCATGAGCAGTGACTTGGTCTCGCAAGCAAGGATCTGGCTGCAGTCTGTCCGCAACATCATGTACGACAAAAAGCTCAGGGAGTTCAAGGTCCCAACCAATAATCCCGTGTCGACCAACCAGGCCTTCCTACTCGCGACGCGTGCCGGCGGACAGGCCCTCTGGCGGCCAGACCTGGGCGTGATCAAGGTCGGTGCGAAGGCTGACATCGCTGTCTTTGACGGTTCGGCTCCCGGGTTGCTGGGCTGGAAAGACCCGGTGGCTGCCGTTATACTACACTCGCACGTTGGCAATGTGAAGCATGTACTCGTCGACGGTCAGTGGAAAAAAAGAGATGGCCAGCTGCGGTGCGCATCTAATGAGCCAGATGTTCGAGCTGGGTTTATCCGGTCCGTGCAAAAGGTTCAGCAGTTCTGGCAAGAAACCCCACTTCCTGTGTTTGAGGGCCAACTGCCTTTCACTAATGCTTCATACGAGAGTATTGCTGAGGCAGATGTGGTTAGGGGTCCACTTACGGGATACTAGAGTCTGTTATGGGGTGGTAGAGCACTGCTATTTCACATATTTGATCGTTCCGAACGAGGGTCACTATGAACGATTTGCGAGCATGAGGCTTCCACATAAACTAGTAGTTAATTCGCCAGAGAGTCTATCCAACAATAATAATCAACACAATTAAACTATCTTCCAGAATCTCGGCTTGTGTATTTTTGAGCAGAGCTTTTGACATGACAAGAGAAAATCATCGCCACGAGAAGCTTCTTAGCTTTATACCTTTGTACAAAGGCCAGTCTGAAGGAATGGAACAAGTAGATCCAATCTACCTCCAAGCCCACTTCAGCATAGATACTGGTGGACGGAAAGTCAGACTGTGAAGAGATCGTGTTTGTTACTTACTGCATTGTGTCTGAACCCACTTTGGAGCCATGCGCTGACAAACACAGCACAGGACATCCATACCACTCTAGACACAACATGTGATGGTCTCGAAAATACCATCGCCGATTTTCCAACGAAAAAGGCTGTGTACTCGCTGGGTGGCCGAGGAACATATCTTCAGCCACGCGCTGACTGGTTGTCTGCGGTGCACGGTAGGGTGTGATGCTTGGGGCTTGAGGACTGAGGCCGCCAGCGCGTTGCTTTCGGCGTGTGCTTATTGTACACCGCCGGCCTATCAGACGAGCCATATGGCGCGATACCGCCGCCCCACAGGCTCTTGGAGGCGCCAGGGACATCAATTTGATTATATGCTTCTCCTGACCGTGGTTTTCAATCTCTTCCCCTTCCCTCCTTATATCTCTGATTGCAGTATATTGCACAATTTTGCTCAGCTTTGACAGATCTAATGATAATGTACTGTTTCCTGTCAAATTCTGATTTCATGATTAGGACCAACGAATTGACCATTTCAGCCTAGGTGAGATTTGATCTCGCTATGTTCTGTGGAGGCAACAAGCAAGTAACGAGAGGTGAGAGGCGAACATACCCTAATGTATGAAATATCTGGTCTCGAAAACTAATTTTAGTGGATGCACAGTGAGAAGCCATGGCATGCTATTCACCATCCGAGGCAGGCGCTCGTCTCCTACGCGGGTGGGTTCAGAAATGCGACGAGCTGCACAGCAGCAAATGCCACGTGTTGACGCCGATAGCGGAGAGGCCGCCTCAGCACGTTCCCGACTGGGTCATCGACACCGAGGCGGGCTGCATAGTCCCGGGCAGGTCTGTCGACAAGTACGCGGCCCTGAGCTACGTCTGGGGCTCGCCGGTAGGTGGTTCGGGGGAGGGCGGGGAGGGGCCTCCTCCAGCTCCGGACAGGCTGCTGCTCCGGCGGGAGAACCTGCGGGATCTTCAGACGCCGGGATACCTGGCTACCGATGGTATGACCAGGACCCTTCCCAGGGTTATACTGGAGTCCATGGCGCTCGCGGCTCAGTCGGGCACGCGATACCTCTGGGTCGATTGTCTGTGCGTTGTCCAGCACGACCAGTCGACGAGCGGGAAAATGGACATGTTGCCTGAGATTTATTCCGGGGCTTTTTTCACCATCATAGCGGCCTCGAAGGATAATGGGCTACGTGGCTCGGTGTCTGAGGCGGAAGCTGGTGCGAGGACGATGAGTGTGAACAGCCTCCACGGTGAATTACTTGCGTCGCATTGGGCTACCCGCGGGTGGACCTTCCAAGAACACGTGCTCTCCAAGAGATCCATCGTATTTCTTGAGAACAAGATGTTCTGGGACTGCCAGTGCTCCGTGTGGTGGGATGGGCACGAGACAGACCAGACGCAGGACAGCTGCCCGGATTCACAGTCACAGATTTGTGCACTCACACCGTGGGGCCAGCCACAGAAGAAGAGCAACGCCGGGAGGAGCCATGGCGGAGACAGAGATCTGTATCAGCAGCTCACATCTCTGTCCGGGCCGGACATGTCCCTATATAGGGAGCTGGTCTGCCGGTATAATCATCGCAATCTCACATACGGCCAGGACGCCCTCCGGGCCTTCTCTGGTGTGCTGGATGTCCTTGCGCGTGGTTTCTACGGCGGCTTCGTCAGCGGGCTACCGACCTTGTTCCTCGACTCGGTCTTGCTGTGGCAGCCTCTTCGGAAGGCGAAGAGGAGGGTCGCCGCTCCCAATGTCCAGGGCGTGGCCCCGCCGTCCCCTCTGCCCTCCTGGTCGTGGGCTGGATGGCAATGTCTGATCGACCCGGGGAGCCTGGAGGGATGTCTAGACTACGTGGTTGACCTCTGCCCCGGCGACAACACGGCTCGAGACCCCGGGACGTGGACCACCAGCCACATAGGCGTCGAGTGGCAGGCCATGAAGGCCAAGGACGACATCCCACAAGGCTTCATGGATGGGCCAGCGCTCCTCGAGCATCACAAAAAGTTCCGAGCCGGTGGTCATGTTTCGAGCTTACCCGATGGGTGGTACCCCAGGACAGGCCTCGAGGTACATCCTCTCCGCATGCACAAGATCGTCGGTGATTCAAGACGCAGCCTGGTCTTTTATAGCAGGACACAAGCCACGTGGTTCTCCTACGGCCCGCAAGACGGCCCACTATACCGATATCCCTTGCCCATGAGAGCCGCGTCGTCGAGCAGAGACGACGCTGGGCCAGGCGACGTCCCATTCCTCTCCTGCTTTACGACGACGGCCGAGCTGCGCGTGCGCCGGGTCCTGTTTCCCCGCCCGATTAGCCCGCCGACGCCAGAAGGGGCCCTCTCCGTCTCGGTGTTCGACACGGACGTGTACCGGAGAGCCCCAGGCGGGGGCGAATGCTGCCCCGTCGTCGTGCTCGAGGACGGCCAGGGCAGATGGGCCGGGCTGGCGAGAGCCACGGACGAGAGCGCCGCGGGGCTCCACCCCAACATCCGCATCAGGGCGGTCGCCATCTCCCGCGGCAGCTGCAGCAAGATGGAGGCCAACCTGACGTACGAGGCGGGCGCGGACAGGGGAGGGACCTGCGTCTGCGGGACGTCGAACCGGGCCGTTGGGGGTGGCAACGGATTCGTGAGCCTCCCGGGTTTTTCCAAGCATTATTCTTGGGTGTCCTTCCGGTCTGTGCCTGCCAACGACAGCTGGTCATATCAGGACAGAGGGCCCATACACCCCCCCGAGGGCTGTCGGATGGAGGATGGCCGGGATGAGAACCCGCTGGGCGTACCGGAGGGGTGGCGTGAGCAGATCTATGAGTTTTATAACGTGCTTTGGGTAGAGGAGAGGGAGGGTGCCATGTATAGGAGGGCTGCTGGCCGTGTGGCAAGGGATGTCTGGGAGACAAACTGTGGAGTCAAGGAGAGAGTCGTGCTCGGCTGATTAGTCTGAGTGAATCGATCTGTATTTATATGTTTATGCACATAAAACCAGGTGTATATGAGTCTAAGTTGCCCTAATTGTGTAGCTGAGACTTGCTACATACCAAGTGACAAAACAGAAACAAGTACCAGATACCATCTCGCTGGACCCAAGACAACCTTTCGGACGTGCGTCGAGTTGGCCGTGCTTCCGGGGGTGAGTGCGAGTTGCGAGTGCCACGCCGAAGTGTTCAAAGTGTCCGCAACCCCATCGCCGTGGAACAGGGCGCTCTGATGGACAGACTAGGATATTTGGCGTGGGCGAGACTTCAGGTGCACACAACACTCCCGCAAGCTGGAGCGTCTTTTTTCCTCGACATATTTGTGTCTCGCACGTTGGCGCCAGGACATCGCTTGATTTGAGCTGCTTAGATACCTCGGGCGATATGAAGCCAAAAAATGACACTAGCGAACAAAATGGCCACGCATTGAATGCGGTAATGAGCAGAGGTCGACATATCGCGGAGCGGGGCTGGCAGGTGAGGCGCACCAGGGGAAAGCTTGACTCGGCCGTGCCGTCCGTCGAGGCTTGAGCGTCCCGACCGGGTCAAGCACGGAACGGGCAGCCGTGTTCGGTCCAACGCCCGGAGATGACGTCTTTCATGTCTGTCTACTGAATAAAAATCCATAACTTCTAGAAGTCGATCTGCAGGGTCTTGATGTTCAACGGCGTGTTTAGATCTGGCCCACAATATACGTTTTCCTGCCAGATCGGGCCGAGCAGGGGGACTTGGTCGAGTTCGCATGGCAATCTTTTTCAGACACCAAGATGCATGGAGAATATTGAGATTTTTGCGAGCTCATTTTGAAAATCTTTCTAGTGCGATACCAGAACGGTCCATCTGGCGGGCATGATTGTCAATGAGTAGACAGACGCCGACGCAGCGAGAACATCCACACAGCCTATCCAGAGCAAGACCCTCCTCAAGCTCGCCATCACCTGCAGTGCTGCATGCCACGACCAGTCCGTCCACACCCATTGCTGCACTGCAGTCTCAACCCAGCGGCAAGCAAGCCCAACGACTGGCAGACAGGCACACAGACCCGACAGACCTGGTTGTCAGTGAAACCTAAAACAGCAAGATACCGTACCCATGAAGAGCGTTTACGAGGCCCAAAGCAGAGGCCAGGGCTGGCAGGCTGGCCCTTAACACGGGGCGGATATAGCGGGCGGCCGCAGCGACAGGGGTCTTCCCGTCCAAAAGCGCCCGACGTGGCACGCGTTTGATTGGGAACCTTCATGCTCTCTTTTCCTCCCTGCCCTGCACGCTTCCCTCTTCTGGCCGCCATGTCAACAAAACGCCCCACCACGACCAGCGACCACGGTCACAACCACAACCGCGATCAGCGCGACTCGACATGGTGGAGCCCAGTGTATTGTGCAGTTCGGAGCAGGGGTTTTCGATGGGACGATGATGACTGGACTGGGAGTGCAAGGGATGGATGGGCTGCAGAAGCAGGCAAGGAAAGGGTCGAGTGGCCCACATCGACCAGAAAGGGTCTCCCTCTGCTTGCTGTGATGGCTCATATCACCAATCTCCCTGGCCTATATGTGGTCCCCTTCTTTTGTCTCCCCCCAGCAGTCGACGCATAAACTCGGGAATTAGCGAGTACCGGCCAAGATGGACGGTCCAGTGTGTTCTTCTGGCTTCTCTCACTCTCTCTCTCTGCGCTGGTCTCTCTCTGCCAAAACGCGGTCGCGACCCACACAAGTTCCAGGGCCCAGCGCGTGCCCGCCCCTGACCCCAGCGTCGCGCGTACACACCCAGAGAGAGAAGAAGAGCAAGCACCATGGGGAACGAACGAAGGGGGGGCAGGCGGTCAATAGGTGAGTCACAATATACCATCGCCAGCATGATGGGCACCTGGGGTTCTTGATCCGATCGGATATCAGGGGGCCCATTGCCCGCCTGTTCCTGTCCCGCAGGAAAAGTTTCTGTGGTTCCCTTTTTCATCTCGTCTCGTCTCGAACTTCTCTTTGCGTTCGTTCGTGCTTTGCGATACATACAAACCTACATACGTCCGATAATACGTTGCGTCGGCCGCCACTCGTATCTTGTTGGCTCTCGCTAGGAACAAGAAATAACCGCTACTATACGACCTATACTAGTGGTATAACATCGTGCCTCGCCTCTTCATCTATTTCCTCCGTCTGTAACAAGGAGCAACGAGGTTGTTGGAAAGACAACCAATATCCCCTCCATCATCCATCCAGCGCCTCCTGAGACGCCGCCGATCCATCCGCCCCAAACTCTGGGCCAGAACACTCGGGACCGAACCTGCCACATCATAATACCACCCTACCATCGAAGGGCAGCCTACTTAAAAACACGAGGACCCTTTTCGAAAACTTTAAAAAGAAGAAAGCAAACGCAACAACCACCCCTAATGGGTTTCTTCTCCAAGACCAAACCAGAAATGGCCCGCGAGACCCCCAAGCCAGGCTCAAGCGAAGGCAGCAACCCGAGCGAGAACGGCGCCTCGACATCAGCGGCGGAGCCCCAGCGCCCGGGCACCTCGGGCACCGAGATGCTCCTCGTCAACAACCGGCAGCGCGCCAGCGTCAGGCTGCGCGACGCCCAGCGCAAGGAGCGCGCCTACAAGACCAAGAAGCGCAGCACGCAGGCACGGGCCAACTGGACCCAGGCGAAGCAGCACTTCAGGGAGGGGTTCGCGCACAACATGAACGGGGTCAAGCTCACGTGGCGCGTCGTCTCCAGCGTCGGGTACCTGTTCCGCGCCAAGAACGACAAGCTCAAGGCCGAGGCCGAGGAGAAGCGCAAGATGAGGGCTGCGGACAAGCAGCGCAAGCTGGAGGAGAGGCTGAGGCGGGAGAAGGAGCTTGCTGAGAAGGAGGGGGCTGGGGAGGGTGCTGAGGGTGAGGAGGGGGCGAAGAAGGAGGGGGAGGGTGAGGCTGCTGCTTAAGTTCGACATATTGATTTGATTGCTGGTTTGTCTTTTCTGGTGTGATGGTGTTGGGAGTTGGGCATGTGTGTTGTTTTTCTTCTTCAGCACAATCTTTTGCTGAGACACACACATGCCGCGAGACTTTCCCGGATTACCCACCAGCAACACTTCTCCTATGTCCTTGGTTTTTGCTGACGTCTCTCTCGGGACAAGAAATCCCCCCTCCACTCATTCTTTTTCCTTACCTGTCATGTCTGCTTTTCTTTGCTTTTTCGTTCATCTCGATTCCCCACTGTTGTTATTACGGCTTTTACGAGGCTACGATACGATCATGACCAGCACAATCACCGAGAAGAGAAGGGGAGAGAAAAGAGAGGGCTTGGACTGGTCAAAGTCGTCGGCTGGGTTCTCGAACCCAGGCCTCATTCACAGTTATGGCCCTCATGGAAGGGCCGCCTTTTCTTATGTCTATGCCAGAGGAGTTGGAATTTTGCTTGTTTTTCCAGAGATATCCAAGGTCACAGCCAGAGTGCTGGAGGAGAGAGGACAGAAAGAGATGAGTTTAGAGGAAGAGAGTACGGGCGATCATAGTGGAAGGTAGCAGCAGGATCATGCTACCAGATAATATCTAGTAGTGGAGGGGCAGATACAAGGTCGATCATTGAATTCACAACGATATGCACCAATGCACAATATGTCCTTGAAACCACGGAAACTATTTTCAACGGTGTGTTCCAACTGACGTCTAATAATCTCGCAAACTTCGCCTTATGTGCGGCTTTTCGCCTGTCAACGCAGCCACAGAAGCCGCAACTGTCTGTACCCAGGCTACCCTTCGTTCATGTCAGGGGCTGACAACGGGCCCCGAGCAGACCTCGCACGCATTCTTTCACCAAACACCACGTAGCACCAAAGCGATATTCGAGGCCCGAAACCGGTCATATAATCCATTTTCAAGACCTATGCCATCATGCAATCTACCCTCTCCACCAAGTCCAGCCCCAACTCGTAAAAAAACACATTTTCCTTAAGCAGCCTTCTTGGCAAACTCGACCTTGAGGATAAGGTGCTTGAAACCGAAGCCGTCCATCTTGCCGCACGCCCTCTCGGCGTCGGTCCTGTCGGCGAAGCTGATGAAGGCGAAGCCCTTGGCGCGGCCCGTCTCCCTGTCCTTGGCCAGGAACACGCGCGTGACGCGGCCGAAGCGCTCGAACATGTCGCGGAGCTCTTGCTCCTCTGCCATCTCGGAGACCTGGGGAGCTGGAGTCAGTATATTTTATGTGGTTCAAGGATGGAGAAGATCCCAGTTGGAATGGAAGGGTGGACGGGAAAAGGAGACATACGTTCGTGACACGCAGCGTGGCAAAGTCGTCCCGCTCGCCAAACTTGCCGCCCATCCTCTCGCCCTCGCCCCGGGCGCCGCCGTTCCGCAGCGCAGGCGGCACATACGAGCCCTTCTTGCCGGCGCCCGCACCACCAGCGGCCGCGCCGGGCGCAGGGTCGTCGCCCATGCCGGCCGCGACGTCGCCGGCGACCGCCTCGCCGACGGGGGCCATGGTCTCCTTGTAAGGGCAGCGGGCCGTGAAGTGCTCCTGCGAGCAGATACGACACTTCACCTTCTTATCCTTGAGCTTGTCCTTCATGCTCTGGGCGTTGGGGTCCTTGCTCTCGTCCTTGGCCTCCTGCTTCCAGTTGGCCGAGGGCCGGAAGATGATGTTCTCGCCGACGGAGGTGGTGTCGGCGGCGGGGCCGGCGGGGTCGCTGCCCGAGAGGCCGAACTTGGCCCACTTCTTGCGCTCGGCCACGCGCGGGTTGACGACCTCGCGGTGGGTGATGAGCCGGATGCGGCGGGTGGTCTTGACGGTCTGGCCGTTCTCGTTGAGGCGGTACGAGATGATGGTCTTTGTGCCGTCGCGGTTCTGGATCGTCTCGTCGCTGGGGAGCGCGGTCGAGGGGACTTCTTCGTTGTCATCGTCGTCGGCCCAGTCCCTGTGGTTTGGTGACATGATGTTAGGGGGGAGCTCCTCATGCATAAGATGCGGTGCGGTGCGGTGCGTCGTCAGATGAGCGACTTGTTCGCAGGGGACAGCTTACCTCGCTGGGTTGTTTGTGGCAACAGCAGCCATGTTGAATGTGTGATCGTGTTCGTGCCTGGCCGAAATGTCTGTGTAGCTGGCTGGATGGTGGTTTGGCTGGGTTGCTCTGGGGGGGTGGTTGATTTGGCGATAGTGTTCGGTTGGCGTTTGATGTGGGGTGGGATTTTTTTGTGATGGCCGAAATTCTGAACTCTCTGGACTGCTGAATATGCGGCAGCCAGGGAGGCACAAGGCAGAGCTGCCTTTTGTGGGGCAATTTTGCTCTTAGCGCCAATTAGGCGAGCGCCACCAAGCCCGCCCGCTAGACGGCAAACCCAGGCAGCCAGGCCGACCTGCACCTGACGAGCATCAATTATCTCCAATATTAGTCACCCGACATAAGCATCGCGGCCATGTCATTTCTACAGCATTCGACGCTTCTGTGCCCATTCCCAGAAGGACGGGTGTTCACCAAGGCTGCACGTTAACCCGATGCAACATCTGGCCCAAAGATGACTCACAACCTCACTCGGATACGGCCAGTCAAAGCGCAGCACGCCGTTGTCATACTGCCACATAATAGTATACGACTACCGAAGAAGTTATCCCATAGAAGATTATTCTACAGGAGGTTATCCATGGGAGGTTCATTATAAGAGGCTGGAGGTTATTCAATATATATGTAGGATCTCATCCTGTGGGAGGTTATCCTATGGGAGGTTATCCTATGGGAGGTTACCTATAGGAGGTTGTCCTATAGGGCCATAGGCTCCGGTGAGAAGCCCTGTCGTTCAGACGGAAGGCTCCAGCGGATTACTATTTGGGTGCACCAAGCCGAAGACAGGGGCTGCTTGATGCTCAAGTGAGCTGGATCTCAAAGGGTGCTAGACGTCACAAATACACTGGCATTATGCATGCAGCCGGATCAAGAAGCTTCAAAGCGGAAATGGCTTTTGAATAGTCTGCTTACTCCTCACTAGGTAGGCAGTTCTTGAACCCCTCCAGATAATACCAACTGACTTCGCACCAATCTCCTGGTATCCCATCTCAACCTCCATCAGAAGCCAACCTGTAGACCTTGGAAGCCTTAAGTACCAACTCTGCCTTCTTTTTCTTTTCCCCAGTCTCCAGTGTTTTGTCGCCATTTATCAGACTGTCAAGTAAAGGTCATGAGATTCCCAGATTAAAGGCTGCTGTTCGGGCGTCGGTTGCTTGGTGACCAAAGCCGTGCTCAAGTGGCTGCACTGTCCTCCTCTGGCTCGGTCATCCCATCCTTCTCCGTCATGTAGATCAGCTATTCTACCGACCTAGCTTGCCTCCTTTCTCTGGCCGAGCGAGCGAGGAGAATCCAAAGGATGATACACAAGGACCCGTCAAGTGCGATGAGAAAAAGAAGTACAGGACGTGGGAACATCCCCCACCAAGACCTCTCACCACGCAGAAGCGCCAGTCCTACCACATAGGATGGCACCGTGAGGTGCAAAGTAAGGATCCAAGCACAGAAGCCAATTTCCGTGTCAGGTATCTTTCTGTCGTCCTCAGAGAAAATATGTACGCATTTGGGTAGTCGAATGAGGTGTTGGAGCTGAATGACCCGGTCTATGATCGGCTTCTGGTGCCTTTCGATGAGTCTATCGATTGTGTAAAACCCAAGCAAAAATAAGCACGAAAAGGAGTCAAGTAAAAGGCGTTCTGCGAGAGAATATTGAGAGTATTCCTTTTTGGGCGTCCAAAAGCCGGATCTGGGTTGGCTGCTCATTGGGGAATAGAGATTTGTTGCTGCCGGAGCTGCCGGAGAATAAAGTGCTGCTGTCATGATGGATCGATGCCGTTGGGTTGAGTCTCGCTCGTGGAGATCTCCTGAAGGTACTAAGGGTGGGTTAAGGAAGATGAGATGAGTTAGAGGATTGAATGTCGAGAGGTCGAAAAGTTCTTGGATTGCAGGACATAAGAACGCCCGGCGTCTCGTGCCGCGTCCCTCGCAAGCTCGGCTCAAGACCCGCTGGTGAATTACGGTGGGAACCTTGGAAGGCCTAAGTGAAAGTAATGCTTGCTAACCCAGGTACCTAGGTAGCTTGCGGCTCGGCTTTGGGAGGCAGAGACAGTGTCTTCTGGGAGTCTTCGAGGGCCGTGACTTGCTCGAAGTACATAAGTACCTAGGTACGGCCAGTCAAAACGCAGCATGCCACATGATGATACTACTTATACAACTACACAAGGTATCTTGGTCAGGATGGCCTCAAATCTCCACTAGAAAGGAAATATAGCATTCGGGCCATTTCAAATGTGCGACATCAACCAGGCGTCTTGTGGATGTTTGTATCCCCCAGCTATGTATTTATCTACCTAGACTGGCAGGTGTGCCTGATCCTTCAGGGCCAACTGCCTCCTCGGGCCACAGAGTTCGGGTGCAGGTGAAGGGCCAAAGACAGTATACGTGTGGTACAGATACAAGGCTGGTGCCCCTCTGCACACACTTGTCTGTGTACAGGAGAAGGGGCGAACAGAATCTAAGCCCTCCACACTTTAGAGGTAGGGATGCCTCAATGACAACGTCGGAGAAGGAAATGGAACCCGTCACTGGGAACAGAGCACTTGCTCGCCGGATTGCCAATACCTATCCTTCAGTGTATGTAGGACGAGTGATGATGTGTTTACCTGTCTATCTTCTCCCCCTCAAGACCACAGTCCCCTATCCAGGCACCACTCGGCTCCCCGCCATGGAGAGCACACGCGGCCGCACCAGCTTGCTCTGCACTTGCAGTGTTCCTTGAACCTTTGGTCGGCTGTCTCCGCCCACATTCGCGGGGATTGATGGCCTCCACGACCAGATAGACCACTGCTCTCCTTACCCCACCTTTGTCCCAGCAGCCGTCTCAGCTCCGGACGACAACCAGGTGGTGCGATCTCGATGTTCCCACCCAGCTGTCGCCTAATCATCATAGACCGTGCTTTTTGCAAACAAAGATGCGGACCCCCTCAGGGATGTGCTCCCCCTCCCGCAAGTGACGACAACCCCTTGTATCGACCTCTGAAATCTGTGGAGGAATGCTAATCTACTGACGCGGAGTGTGAGGGAGGTTAGACGGGGTCGGGTTTCTGACTTTTCTTTTCCGCACCGCACGCACTCAGCCGACCCATGACCTTTCGTGGGGGCAATTGATAAGAGATCGCACTCTCTAGGTTCGCGACGGTGTTGCCTCGGACTCCCGAGCCAGACGTGCCGGGGCGAACACTACTTTGGTACGCCGCCTCGAGCCTTGCGCCACGCTGGATAGGACTGCTCGGAACTTTTGAAGTGCGCAGGTGACGAGGAACATTCGGCGGGTCGAGGGCGGGACTTGATCGTGTAGTAATGGCATAATTAGTGGCTGGTGGCTTGTGGCTGGTGACTCACGTAGACATGTCTGTAGATACAATGTGAGCTCCGTACCAACTCTTTTCTCATCATGCCAGTGAGCCGTCACCAGCTCTAGGGTCTAACAAAGGTGCGGAGGTGGTCTGGACACGCCGCGGCTTAGCGCTCTAGCTGTTAGCTGTGAATCGCACAAAGCCACCTGCCTAGGTACCTACTAAGTAGGTAGGCTGTGGTCCAAATCACCGGAATAACCACTCCGTTTTGAAAACAAAACTTGGAATGCTGTGCTGTATTCCTCTGTCATGTGTGTGACTATGATTGTGGCCATCAATAATAGCTAGCTAAGCCAGCCCAGCCCATCTTCCAGGCAATGCTGCATGCACGCACCCGTGTTCTAGTATCCCGCCCAGATTCTTTCCCATTTCACCATGTTTCTTACAAAACAAGAAAAATAACAACACACATGTAGGCTCAGTCAGAAAAGACAGCAAGCAGAAGCTAACGCTCACTCGTTCCGAAATGGGACGCCGTCCGTCGTTCCCGGTCCCCCAAGAACAAATCCGTTTGCTCCCCCAATCCAGTCTTTCCTTTTTGTTCCCGTTTTCCGTACCGGCACCGGCCCCCAAAACACCGCCAGTGAAAAAAGACCCGAGACAAAGGAACACAGAAAATTTCGCATTTAGCGAGGGGGATCAAGCGCACCAGCCCAGTGGTGCTATGATGACGAATGTTGTAGTATAATATAGGAAGTGCCGCGCTTCCAAGCTTCTGGTCGTTTCGCCATTTCCATTGCATGCTCCATTTCACCCATTTCAATTCATCAGTTCATATTTTGCCAGCAAGAAAGACAAAAGAAAAAGTTGGCAAGACATGTTTGTTCAAATGTCGTTCGTTCGGTTCGGTCATATCTCCCCTCCGACCAGCGTCGCGGGGGTCCTCATGCCCATCCGGGGCGGGATGCTCGATGACCTCCTCTTCCTCGCCTGAGGGATCGGCGGCAGCGCCTTGGTCGGTGGCGGCGCGGGGGGTGGCAGCAGCGGGGAGTTCTGCGGGTGCAGGTGTGGCATCTGCGGGAGGCTGCGCCTGTTGATCAGGGTGATGTTGGTTGTTCGTGGCGACGACGGCCGCGAGTGCTTTTGCCCCGCGTAACCGGGGATCGTCATGGCCGATCCCCGCTTCGGCCCGCGGTGCGGCGACGGCGACGCTGTGCGACTGTCGGCGGCAAGATCCCGGTGCCGGCTGGTGGTGGGGAACATGGATACCGACCGGTGGCGCGGGGACACCTTCACGCTGGGGAGGCTGCACATGCTCGCCCTCTTCTGGGCGGCTGCGGCTCGGATGATTGGTGACCGGCTCCTCCCTGAGCTCTCGTATGTGTCCATCGACGACATGCTGCGAGGGATTCCCGCCGGGTCCTCCGCTCCATCGCGCAAGGAGGACCCGCTGAATGCAGCATGGATGGGCAGGTCAAACTTTGGCGTCTCGCCCCAGACGGAGTCGTCGGCAGGGCGGAGCGTGTTCATGCTCGCGTACTTGCGCGGGCTGTTGTGCACCGATACTTGGTAGCTCGTCCTCAGTGAGCCACGACTGGAAGCTCGGGAGGAGAGGTCATACTCGGGCTTGGCGTTCCCAGGTGTCCAGCCTGCAAACATTGATGGCGAAGTTGGACGCTGTGAAGCACCGTTGCTGTCGTCGGTCTTGAGAGGACTTCGTGGTGTTGGCGACAGCTTCGATGGAGAGGGTGTGTCTGCTACAATTGACAGTGGCCTGGACAGGCCGAGCGCTGAGGGAGGAGGTCGCCGCATCCTTCGTGGTGGCCGTCCTGATGCGCCGTGGGCATTGTGCACGTGGACCGCGTCTTGTGTTGCGGAGCGGCGACGTGTCCCCGAGTACGGGAGGCTGAAGTTGGGCGGCTCCTGGATGGATGACAAGGACGAGTGTGCCCTATGCGCCACTGGGCCTGCGCTGATATCATGCACCATGTTGTTAGTCCGGTAGGATTGACGCCGGTCCTCAATCTCTGCAGCGTTGGGTCGGCGTCGAATCTCGGTCTCCTCGGCTAAGGGGGTGGGCTCGTCTGAGTTACTGATCAGGCTTCCGAAGCTATCGCGAATTGGCGAATTGGACGGCGATGAGTCGGAGGTGACAATGGTCCTGGCTGCGGACGTGAACGAATACCGGTTAGAGCTGTCCCGGAGGCCGTCGAGCTGGCGCCCGTCCTGGGAAACGAAGCTGTTGGTGGTGGAGTTGTCATCGAAACTTCGGTCCAGAGGCAACTCGGTCATTGTCGCGTCGATGTGTAACTCTGGCTCGTCGAAGGCAACCGGGGCATCCCATCGCGTCTCTGGGCTGGCCACTGGCCCAAACCTGTGCGGATCTCTCACCACCAGTGCCCTTTGACTCGAGTGAGTCTTCAGTGGGGTGTGTTCCACGTGCTCCTTGGGCGCTCCAGTCTCTGTCACGGGCCGTTTGCCTCCCAATGATTCGATCTCCCTTCGCAAGAATGACATCCAATCCTCCATGTCGTCGACATTTTCAAAGACCATCAAGATGTCGGAGGCCACGCGCTTCTCCTTCTCCCTCATCCCGAACTTGCCGAATAATGACCTGGTGTCCTGGCTTGTGAGGGCTCCCTCTTCGAACACCGAAGATACTTGAAGCACCCAGTGCTTTCCTGGGATAATATCGCTCGCGAAAGCGGCCGAGTCTTTGCACAGCTGGATGACCTTCTCAGGCAGGCGGTCATGAGTGCCATCGCCGCTGTACTGCAGCAGATAGCCCGAGGTGACCAGGACGTACAGCTTGGTGGTCCAGTCAAGCTTGACAGAAGAGCTGTTACGCCTGTGCTTCTTTCGCGCCATGTCCACGAACAAGGCCGTCTGGTCCCCGAGGTCTGGGTGGTTGATGTTGCTCTTGTTGATCATTTCTCTTTTTTGGTGGGCCCGGAGAAGGCTGTCCGCTTGGACACAGGCTGGCAAAGTTGCGGTCCGAACAGCCTGCGGGTACGCCTGGAAGAGAGGAACTGGGTCCCAAGTGGCAAGTGATCCTCGCCTCTTGCCCGATGGTCCGAGTGGTGACCTTGGTGCCATGAAGGTTGGCGACTTGATGGTTGAGGTCCGGGGTCTGAGGAATGGTCCATCAGCTGACAGCGGTGCGAGGTGTGTCTCTGACTGCGCTGCCGTGGGCCGCAAGCCGTAAGATGGGTTGCCGTCCCTGTCCACGGTGATCGAATCTCGCTTCCCAGCCCTCGCGACGTTCCGAGCCGCTCTGATCTCATCGCCTTCACTCGACCCTCGATGCCGGGCGAAGATGCTCCTGAATCCCAGTCTCGACTCCCTCTTGCCCGACCTGGACTCCTTGGTAGCACGGAGCGGGATCCTGTTCTCCATGGCGGCGGTAATATCAATATCCGGTGGTCTCTGTCTCCGCGACAGCATAGACCGAGGCTCGCTCTGAGTCCCTGAGATGCTGCTGGCAGGGCTGGCTGTGTCGAAGGCCGCCATGTCGAAAGGCCGTGTGTGAGAGAGAGTATGTGGTTGAGAAGATGGTTCCAAAATGGTAACCTCCGGTATATGGTTACCAGAGGCGCGGCTCCTTGTATAATATGGCTTGGTCACGCGGTGACTGACACCTTGATGCAAACGAGGGGATGACGCAGACTCTGAGACAGATCATCCGGTGTGGAGGCCGACCGAGTGGTTACGAGCAGGATGATGGAGACAGGTAAAGACAATCAAGTGAGAGCAAAAAGCGAGTGAAATGTCTGAGCAGCCGATGAGACAGGTATCGTGGCGCGGGAGCGACAGGAAATCGACGGGCTCAGCACGAGGGGCACGAGAGACACACGAGAGCAGGTAAACATCACAGGCTGAGACGTATCATCGGTGAAGGAGGCCCCGTCGGCGGCGTGTGGAATGTCTCTCTGGGGGGAGCTCGAGTGGTGCAAGGTCCAACAGCGAAGGTCTCACGAGCGTGATGAAAGGAGGAGGAAAGAGGAGGTGTCGTCGTCGGGGCTGAGAGGTGGAAGGTTTGTGTGTAATATGAGAGAGTTACAACCAAGGGGGAAAACAAACTCTCAGGCGTAAGAGAGTTGTGCGCCAGCAACAGCTGCAACGACTAACAAGGCACAGTCCAGAACGATTTCGCGCGGATCGAAGAGGAGGGGAGTTTATCAGGCGATGATATAGCACATATGACCACATTAATATCGAATGGCAGCTCTGGGGGAGAAAAGAAAAACATTGGCCGAGTCGAAAGCTGCTGGGAGATGGGAAGATGGGCACAGGCTCCGAGGTCGAGGCTGGCGGGCTTCGATGGGATGTCCCGGCTGGGGTGGGTGGTGGTGTGCTTCTCCTGCTGCTGACCGAAGTACCACACGGAGCTTGCAGAAGGGCAGAGGTACAAGGGTACGGGAGTACAAGTCTGGAGATGGCCCGGGGTTGCAGAGCTGCAGGCGAGGTACGTACCGACTCGTACCTCCGTACCTGGTATCTGGGCAGGGCAGGTGCTGTAAGGTTGGCGGGGGTTGTTCAACAATGCAGGGACCGGGGCATGACACACCCTGGCGGTTCAGCGCCCGCATTCACAGCAAGTAGCACCACCAGCACCAAATATTGCATCTGCTATGATGATACTATGGCATCTACTATTTGCGCGAAGGAGACACAGGCGGTAATATTACACAATCTATCACCTAGTCGGTAAGTCGGTGTGGGTGGATGAGTGAAAAAGAGGGCCAGGAACAGACGGGGGAAACTTGGGATGAGAGACAAGAAAGGTTACGTAGCAGAGCGAATCTCTGCTTGTGGTCGGATAAGGTTGTGATGGTGATCGAGATGTGATACTCAGGGACTGCTCGGGGCCACCAAGCCGTCCTGTCTGGTGCGCCGAGCATACTGTGTGAGTGGTGGGCGACGGCTGCTAATGCTAATAAGAAGGCTCTGTGCAGGCAGCCCGAGTGCGCCCTGTAGATAACCACCCACCCTGCAACCCTGGCACACCTGCCGGGCAGTTACGCACCAATGTAGCTGTAATGTAACCATCTTCTTTTTTTGCTGGGGCTTTTTGGGGCCCTTTCCCAAGCTGGCCGTGACACCTGGTTTGATCCCCTAGGCAGTACAACGGTACAACGGTACAACGGCCCTGGACACTCAGACAGTCAGACAGTCAGACAGCAGGAAAGAGCGAACGAATCTGTCAAAACTTATCTGAGCGACGGTCTTGCAATCCCAATCAATTTACCCTTGGCCATCTTTCCGAGTGGGCCGCAGCACCAGCTTCCCAAAGTCAGCGGCAGTAGTAAACTCTTGGGCTTATTTACTCTCATATTAGCTGGCTGCGCAGCCATCCTTGGGAGGGGCAACTGGGGGCACTGGGCAGACAGACGGCCTGACAGCCTGGCAGCCTGGCGTGTGCCCGTGTGCCTGTGCCTGTGCTCGTGCCTGGGGCCAGGTTTTTTAACATTGCAGTACTTGGGGTCGACGGTGGGCCAACACGCCGGCGCGAAGTAGCAATGATCTCATCCTTTTCCTTCCCGTCGCGCCAGCACCACCACTCCAGGCCCCTCTTGCAAGGATGCCCGCCGATTCTATCTTCGCAAATCTGACTTTTCGATCTTGGGCTGCTTGGGTGCCCTGAGGTCTGACCACTCAGGCTCCTGCATGAACGACACGACGCGCTCTCGTGCCCTCCCACCAGAGCGCGTCCTGCCCTGCTGCCCTGCCAGGCTGCCAGGCACCACGGAACCCTATTTGCTCGAGCTTGACCTGCAAGTGGCGCGAAGCTATTCCTCCTATTGCTGTGCTTACTGCATGCAGTCTTATTACCAACCTAAGTCTATGGATAGGACCCTGCCGTTTCTTGTGGGTTCACAGGAAATTCCCAAGCAGCCGGGCAGCCCAACAAAGTCCGAGTGAACCCACTAGAGGATGGAGGATGGAGGGAAGAGAAAGGGCAAGGAGAAACGAGAGTATCGCAGGAGGGGGGCCCTGCCAATGCCCACGCCACGGCACGCCATGTCTTCTTTGCGCACCTTGGCACAGCCGGCCTACAAGGCAGCAAAACAGCAGCGGCGCCAGCAGCAGCAGAGCAGCAGGGGGAAGGGGGCGGGCTGACGGGCTGACGGGGCGGGAAGCTCCATCAGCAGCAGCAGCTAACAGTATGGCATCAGCAGCAAGAGACAGACAGCACACTACCAAGTCTTACAGCCAACTTCTGGTTCGTGGACCCTAGCTCCCCACGAAAACTTTTCGCCTGTCCAACCCCGGCCCATGACGATGGTCGTGGACATGGCCGACATGGCCGACATGGCCGCGACCGCGGCAACGGGATGGGCGAACCCGTGGGTATTGGAGAAACGCAGCGAGACATCGTGGCCGTCAAACTGTTTCGGCGTTGGACGAATCTCTCCTCCACTTTCCTCTCCAGTGCTCGGATGCCATGCCATGCCATGCCACCATCACCACCTTGCGGCTACCCATGGAAACACAGCGAAAGGGGCACCCTCGCATCCAACTCCCAATTGACTGCTGACTGACATGACGACGTTGAGCGAAACGCAATTCGGCTAACAGGCAGGCTGACTCGCTGACTCTTCTCCCCTTCGCTCTGACGAAAGAGTCACAATCGACAAACCGACCCCGCCCTCTGCCCTGCCGACGGCTCCCGATCCGGAGCCTTCGCGGGTATCGAAACAAGATCCTACATGGTAAAACACCCCACCCAGGTGGCACCCACGACCCATCTCTGCCCTGCCCATCTTGAGCTCTGCCGTTGTTCCAGAGTCCAGAACCCTTCAGTCCCCACTGGGTCAATGGCTGTGTGGTGGGACTACGCCAGCACTGTGTAATCTAATCTGCTGCGTAAGAGCAGACGCCAGCCCGCCCGCCGACCAGGTCCGGGTCTAGCCCAACCCGTCGGGTTGCGTCGTACAGTACGGTACATAGGGCTCCTTCTCGTGCCTCATCTCCTCATCGCCAGCTCTTGCAAGCTCTTGGTAGTGGAGTTTGCTTTTGTCATAGTTCGCGCTGTCGACGAGAGATGGGCCCTCATTGATTGCTCGTATCTATCTTGCTTTTCCCCCTCGCCGCCCCCACTAGGGATTTTCCTGTCTCCAGCTGTCCACCCAAGCACTATAGTGCCAATGTGGTGTTCACACAGAGGTGGGCAGACAGTTCCACTTCGTACGGAGCAGACTGGTCCCAGGGCTTTGGAAAACAAAACTCAATCAGGCCGTCCCGCAGGTGTCTGCAGATGCGGCCCTCAACGTGGCCTCCTGCCGACAGACTCGATATTATTTCCTCTTGCGGGATCCTTGCCACACGCCCACACGCACGCGCGCACGCACGACGCACGGCGGTAGTTGAAGCATAGGCTTGATCGACGACAGTACCAGCCATATTAACCTGACTGCAGAAACTGACTAGACGACTGCCACAGCCCCTGACTATCAAAGCCAAACTGCCTCACACAGATTATCATGGGCTGTGTGGGCTGTGGACTGTCGGAAGGTTTGGGCTCAGGATGGGACGAGGGGTCCTGTTCCCTGTCTTCCTGTACACAAATGGTATGCCGGGTTGAAATCTTGGGCAGAGGAGGACGGGGTCACAGAAACCTGGATCCGGTCCCGGTGTTGCGCTGAACCCACCCGTCTACCCACTATCAGGCCCATGTCTGCCACGAAATACAGGGGCCGCACGGAGCTCTTGCTGAGACGACCGCGGGAATCTCTTTTCAGCCTCCTCTGGGGGTGGGTTGACCTCACCCGTCTGCCGCCAGTTCTGTGTCCCGACGCACTAACCAGCTACCATTGATAACCAAGCTGGCGCACACGGCTGGAGGGGCGGGGAGGCAGAGAGGGTTCGAAGATCAGCAAATCCGAAGTCCCCGTCTCGTCCCTGCGACTGACAGGTCTCGGCAGCTTGCACACGCGCTGGCGCGCCGACCCCCGCCGCCTGGGCGGGGAACAGTTCGTGCGACGTGAAGGAACGAAAATACTGTGCTCCGTACCAGTTCTGCAGACAGACAGAACATGGGATGAGACGAGACAAGCAAGTGATGGCGGCTCTGATCCGACTCTAGGTGCAGCCGGTGCAATCCCCACCACTCAACTTGGTCGGCATCTACTGTACGTGCTGCCGCTGCTTGATGATCATTCGTAAGCCCTTGGGGCCGATGCGATATTGCGTAGTCGCTGGGGCTATACTGCAGTGGTCGCATGCACCTCGCCTGCGAATAAGCAGGGGCTGCAGCAGAGGCTGGTCGGGACCGACCTTGGAGCGGAGGGCCAGAGGGCCTACTGTGTAGCTACTGCGAGGCCAAGAAACGAGGACGAGAAAGAAGGAATTATACGGAAGAAGGCGACAGAATAACCACCGCCCACTTATTTTTCACGAGATGATCTGGCAAAGGCCACGTATCCGGCCGGGCTCATCTGCGCCTTCTCTTCTGCGAGGCCGTGCGCGGCAAAAAAAAGAGAACCCGTCACGATGTTCTTCTCCTCTGGCCTGCGAGACAGCAGCTGGAGTACGCACGCCTCTGCTCTCGAATGTCTCTCGCTCGCTTACTAGAGTCGCACCGCGTCGAGCTATTCCATTTCCAACTGCAAGATCCCGCTGGTTCGACTCAAGGTTGCGGGTTGTACGACGCGCTTCCCTGGCCACCCTCATGGAAACACGCGCACCGGTTGGTCTCAATGCGTCCGCGCATCTGCCTGTCTGGGACAGCTCTCCAACTCAACCCTCACCTTACCCCCCCTTCTGCTGCTGCTGCTCCGTCCGGACATTTCCTTCTCGCCCCTCCCCCTCTCCTCGTGCTGCTGCACCCTCCGGATCTCATCATCCATCCCGCCGCATCGTGCCGCCGCGAAGAACTTTCCGGGAGGATCATTTGCCAACCACGGGCTTCTCGTCCTCTCTTGGACCTCCTCCCACCCTACAGTACATGGCCCCGAGTTTCACGAAGCAGCTGGCAGAAACAGGTCCAACCAGTTTACCATCTCACTCGGGACAAACACCCGATATGGTCGTATTGCCCCGATGTCACACAGGCGTCAGGCTCTACCTTCTGTCCACTTCCCGACTGCCTCTCTCTGACTTTCCTCTCTGCTGCTCCCGCCCGCCTATCGCAACAATGGCGGGGCCTTCTAGCTTCACAAGCGTCCCGTTCCAGCCCGGCCGCCCGCCCTATTGTGCCCTTGGCCTGGGTATGCACGTCCCGGCGCCGTACCGCAGATCCCTTCGTAAAACTGGTATCGTACCTGCAGTAGCGCCAAAGTCACAAAAGGAAAAAAGGGTTGGGGTGTGCTGCCCTCCAAGAGCGTTCCCACCCCATCAATCGAATTGTTCGGTAGTGTGGGGTCATTGCTTCACGGTAGTCTGTTTCCTACCAAAATTTACGCACTTACAAGACCACCTGGTTGTGTGTACTACCACCCTGCCAGAATGGTTTCCCACACCAGCTTCGGCATTTTCGAGTGCAGATCACCCTTGGCTTGCGTTTCGAAACGAGCGCCATCGCGCAGTATCCAGCAGTTTTTAGTATTTGCCCTAGTACACTAATTGCAAAAGTTTGCGATGCTTTTTTCTTCTATCTCTTTTGATATTGTGGTCGGGCCCCGGCCACAGGTCTCGGTCTCTGATGAGAAGCTGCCGGGATCCTCGTATTCAGAAGCTTCCTGTCTCTCGTCTCAAGGAGCCGAGGGTGTTTTGCTGTTTATGTTCCGAGAGGTCGAGAACGAGCGATAATGACGATGATATAGGCGCGGCGCAAACCTTGTTGTGCCAACGTCTGGCGTGCGCACGCGATACTCCCCGAGATCGAAAGGGCTATCTAAACGATTGATTTGCCCAGAAAACCTTCTTGCTCAACATCGACACACCAGCAAGCACAACATACATCCCGCTCACACTCCATCCCCGGAGCGAAGCTTGACGAGGGGCCCGGCTGATGAGTGTGTGCATGCCGAGCCGCCCGGGTATTCCAAATGCTGCCCCAACTTTCTGATCTCAGCCACACAGAGGCCGTCCCAATAGCTGCAACGGAGTGCGTGTTTTGTATGTATGTCAGCACATACGCACATGTGCCAACCGAACAAAAAATGCCCCCAGTGAGCGAGCACAACATGATGCCGACACCACACATGCCCCCCAGCGAAAGCCCACTGCTTGCCACTTTCCCTTCCTTCCCGCCTCAATCACCAAAGATCAGGCCATCACCCCAAACCTGCCAAGCAGAGGCGTTCCCACCACCCATCAATCCTCAGCCCGAGGACCGCTAGGCAGGCAGGCCGGCCGACAGGCCCGCCCCTTCTCGTCGGTATGAGCTGGTGACACGAGGCCAGGGAACAGGCAGGCAGAAATGGACCTCGAGCTGGCAGGCTGGGTCGAAGCGCTCGAACTGAAATGGATGATTGGCGGTTTGATTCGACAGATAGATCAGATAGCCCCCGTCCCGTCAGCCCGCCACAGCCTTACAGGCGACCAGACGAGATGGCCCAACCCTCTTTCCATCGTGCCATCTGCTGCTGCTGCTGCTGCTGCTGCCGCCGCCTCATCCAAGCTGACGCGTGCCGCGTCGAGCCAATCTCCCGTGCCCAGTGCCGCGCAATGGTGGTAACCGTACCGGTGGGATGGTGTCCCAAGGTAGCTGGATAAGCTGGTTATTGGTGGTGGAGTCGCGGCCGGCGCTGCATGCGAGCTGAGCAGACTATTGACTGCAAGGCACACACCTCAGACTTCGTCTCCCACTCACACTCACCATCCATCGACTCTGCCGGTAGATCTTGATGATTTGATCTTGGCCCGTACACACACCTACCTGCTGCCTTGCCGCCTCTCGCTTCCAAGTTTCCCGCCGCCACCCACCCAACCCTCGAGGCTGACTGACCGGACCCAGCCTGGGGGCCCCCGTCCCGTTGCGACCGTGTGTAGATCATCTCTTCACAAGGGGGTTTTTGGCGTCGCGGGAAGGAAGGGAAGGGGAAGGGAGCTCCCGAGATGGTGGTCGTGGTGGAGCTGGCTGATGTGAGCTGGCTGAGAAGAGAGTTCTTTCCACCCACCGTGGTGGATGGATCAACAGGCGTGCCCACACACATGCACACCACACACACACGGCGAACGCATGAACGCAGATAATCTCAACTCCTCCGCCAGGATGGCTGCCTCCTCCTCGCCTAGGTAGAGGATGGACCGGGACCATCGATCGTTCGCCGGGGCGCTGCCTGACCGGTTCAGCCACGCTGCTGACCATCCACCATGGGATCCTGCTATCTACACGATCTGCGAGTGTGGAGAGTGAGTGAGCAATGGAATCTGAACGACCAGCTAACTAAGCAGACGGACGGACACCCATCTCATCCCATTCAACTCCACTCCACCCTCGAGGAAAAAAGCCCACAACGGTGAGTGAGACGCCATCAGCACCCAATTTCCTTTTTTTGCCCTCCACTACCTCCTACCTGCCACTGTCACTGCGCTGTCATGTCACGGAGTCGTTGAAGTGGAGAAAAAAAAAGGCAGAAAAGGAAAGAAACGGTCACGGACGCTGCATCGGAGAGTCGCGATGCCCACCCTCACCCGTTCCCCGGGGCGGGACGGACAAGAGACTAAGGGACGAGTAGTTCGTCCCATAGCTTAGGTACTTTGCTTCGAATGACACAAAACTGCAGATAGATAGCGCGTCCACATCGGGCCCAAGCGCCGGCACCCGGGGCTTTTGAGAGGCGCCACAACATTCTTGGGAGGAGGACTTTGAAGGTTGAAAAAGAAGGAAAAAAAAGACGAAGAAGAAAGGATGCGCGGCTCGTGATTGCTATTTCGGTGGCAAGTTTGTTTGATTCTGCTTCTGCGGGCCCAGTTGCAGGCTTGATCCCATCTTCACCCCCGTGACAAAGGACCCAGGGGGGGTTGGTTGTTCATTTCTTTGCATTCCAGTGCAGGTCCTTGGTGTTTGTTCTCCCGTTGCGTAACCTTCCGCCACGGGACCACTCGAGGCGTTTTTTTTGGTCTTTGTCTCTCCCCTTCGAGCTTTCTTGGGTATATACAATGGCCATTCATGAAACCACATGATTGTATCGAGATAAGGCACATTGTCAGTCTCATCATGAAGGCGGCGCCCCAACGGGCCGTGGCTACAATGGTGGTGACGCTCCGGATATTGTGGCAGGGCGCAATGCCAGTTCACATGTGAGATATATAGAGCAAATATTGCATGCGACCCTCTTCTTTTCTGAGGATCGGTTTCGGCTTACACCTGCTCTCTCCCAAAGCAGCAGAATCTCCGGAACCTGTAGTTCAGGTTCGAATCCTTCTCCCTCCTCGAGCCTCAACTCCTCAGATCCGATTGACAGGTAGGTTTGAAACACCAAGACGTGTTATAGGAGTGAGCTCGGAGATTCGCGAGACATTTTATCCGCCACCGCCCCCCAGCCCCCGTCGTGGAGAAGGATCTCGGGTCTGGTCGTATCAAGCATGATAACCGTCCCCGTGCCCGACACGGACCTTGAGTCTGTAGACCTAGGGTCGCCGCTGGAGTCGGTCGACCTGGGGGACTTTGACAGGCCCAAGTGGGCGCTCATGGCCCTCGACCCAAGCGGGAAGAGGCAGCTGCTGGTCCGCAAGCTCGTGTCCGGGATCGAGTCGGACGCCATGGTGTTCCGCGAGCTGGGAGGGGAGGGCAGCCCCGGTCCCAACGGCAACGGCAACGGCAACGGCAACAACAACAACAACAACGAGAGGAAGCTATCTGTGGCCAAGTGGAACAGGAAGCCGCACGCCAAGGCCAAGATGGCGCGCGGCAACCGCGAGGTCCGCGTCGCCCGGGTGCTCGCGGGCTCGCCGGGCTCGGAGCGCTTCGCCCGGCTGCTGGCGGCCCAGGACATGAAGGGCGGCTACCGGGAGACGTGGTGGAGCTACTACAACCTCGGCGACATGCAGGACCTGCACACGAACGCGCTCCGGTCCTGCCAGCCGCAGCCGCCGCTCAGCCTCGTGTTCCGCTGCGTGGCCCAGTGCCTGGAGGCCATCCAGCGCCTCGACGGGCAGCTCGGCGCGCGCCACATGGACGTGCACGCGGGCAACATCTTCTTCCACATGGCCGAGGGCGCGGCGTACCCGGACGCCGTGCTCGGCGACTTTGGACATTCGCGCTTCAGAGGTGAGAGGCCCCCCAAGTTCACCCAGGAGGAGCTGGACAGGATGGGCCCCGCGGACAGGGAGGCGTGCCTGTCGCCGGCGCTGAGCTCGGACGAGGCCTTTGGCACCGAGGACTACAGCTGGCGCCCGCGCTGGGACGTGCATGAGTTCCACCTCAAGATCCCCGAGGTCCTCCTGGAGGGGTTCAGCGGGAAGAAGGCCAACAACGAGCTCCTGTTCGGCTTCTTCAGGCGTCTGGCCAAGATGTCGGCGCAGGACGAGGCGGACCGCAAGCTGCCCGAGGCCGAGCGGCCGCCCGTCCAGGACCTGGGCCCGCTGATCCAGGACGCGTGGACGCTGGAGCGCCTCTACGCCGAGACGGCCACGGACAAGGTCGCGCTCCGCCAGGTGCGCGAGAAGCTGCTGGACGAGCTGCGCCGGCACCCCTCGGAGCCCCAGGTCTTTGAGCACGAGGAGGACGCCCGCGAAGTGTTTGAACACTTCATCGACGCCGGGATGCTCCGGGTCGTGAACCTCTTTGACGACGGCTCGGTCGAGGCCGCCGCCGCCGAGCTGGCCAGCTTCAAGGTGCCGGGCAGCGCGTACGTGCCCGGCCGCCACCAGGGCAGCTCCAGCTCGGGGAGCCGTGACAGCAGCGCCAGCCCTGGGCCGTCGACGCCTTGGTCCCCTGCCACGCGGGGCCTCGCCGAGGCTTCGGCGTTCGCGGGCGGCGATGCCTCGGCTGTCGACGGCCTGCTTGCGACGCTGGACGCCGAGGAGAGACGGCAGGCGCTGATTCGCGAGGAGCATGCGCGTAGGTTCCGCCGGCAGAGAGGGCTGAGCCAGCTCTTTCGCCGGGACTAGCTAGGTAAGTGAACTGGGTAAGTATGATAGGCAAATCAACCTGCGTGTTCCATTCCCGTGAAGTTATCCATCTTGATAGCTTGTTAATTCTCCACCAGTACTTTTCACCCCTTCACAATGAGAACTTTGGAACGAGTGTTCCATGTTTCACCTCTGAAGCCTTTTTTTCTTTTCCTTGTGATTTTCTTGAGACCGCTTGAAGCTTAGAAGCTGGTCACTTGTACCGACTTGGGTTTGCCGATGCATGATCCCCCATGGTGTGTGACAGAGCTAGCCCAGGAGCTAGCATCGCGGGCTGACATGCCTAAGTGCTGCAACGTCCGTCCAGGCGGATATTCATTAGCGGCACCGAATGAGTGGTTGGGCCGCGGACGCGTGATGCGTTGCCTCAGTAGTCTCTGTGTCGCGTTGTCTGACGCGTGACGGAGACGACAGCATTGGGTCGGGTCTGCCCGTCTCTTTTTACTGTCTCGGAGCTTCGGTTATGGTTGAGGCCAAGATGGAGGGTGCCTCATTAGGTAGGTCTTCGTTCGAGACCAGACCAGCGTGTGATTCCGCCTATCGCAACAAGCGGACAGGCGCTGAGCGGAATTAGACCAGGCATAGAGGGGCCTTGTGAGTGCAGTCCCACGTAGAAACCCCACTGGACCAAGGCAGCAAGCAGTGTGGATGACATAAGCACAGCCACGTTCCCGTTTTGTCTTGCCGACTTACAAAGAACCCATATCTCAAAAGCCTTGCATAGCGAAACTTATTGTATTAATAAAAAAATACATTTTCTCTTGTCCTCATAGAACACTAATTCAAATTTTGGTTTATCAGAGGAACCTGAAGAACACAAATAGTCTATGCGTCAACATAAATACGCAGAAACAACAGCTTCATGTATACCGACCCGAAATCTATCAAGGCCAAGGTGGCCTCCGACACTCCTCAAGACGCACCTGCTTTGCCGAATCAACCAGGCCCTCAGGACTCGTCAGGACAGAAGCTTGATATGAAATCCATATTCCAGCAGGCAAGGGAGGACTTGGACAAGATGACCCATGAGGAGAAATTGGAGCGGTTTCCTTGGATGAGTAAGTGACATATCAAATGACTGTACTTTCTCGTGCGAGTTCGATCTGTTTCTGACCACTGCGAAATTGACCTTCTTAGAGGACCCTCCACCTCCCGGGGTGCCCGCCGACAAGGCCATGCAGATCTTGGAAGAGATGGAGGAGCAGGAAAGGAGGGAGGCTGAAGCTGAGGAGAGGACGAAACCACTGGCACTGGTGCAGGCAAGGCCTCTTGATGGTAGCACTTGAGAGCGAAGACGGCGGTCCAGCAACTACCTGGACACTGGGTTTCATCTGAGTAGTTGTGATGCCACGTCTTGTTGGTAGCCTCCTATGGGATTGTCTCCTGTGGGAGTGTGCATATAGGATAACCTCCTACAAGACAAACAAACCCCTGTGCAATGGCCTCACAAGCCCACTGTAGTTGAGGACTGAACGGGTTTATCAATCATCCCTGTGATCTAGCAATATCCCACCATACCTCCCCGAGGTCTAGATCCTTCAAAGCTTTGTGTCCTTGGCCTCGGTCTTTGCGGTGCTCTTGGCTGCCTTTGTGGGGTTAGCCACTGATATGTCTGAATGATCCTCTCCAGTTTTTAAATCCTGCGAAGGAGTTCCAGTGACGGGACCCGCTTCTTCTTCTTCTGCGGTAATTGTACCCACGAGCTTCACTCGGGTGCCTGCTTCGCAGCCACGGCATCTACGCGTGCCCACCCTGCGGGATGGGCCCGCGGCACCTGTGGCGCTGTGAAGGGGTAGGCCCTGTTTTTTTAGGTGTGTAGAAGCGTAGTCAAGCCACAACTGGTTTTTACATGACGTCATGACACTTTTTGAAGTGTGGCTGTTTAACGGGAATAGTATATTCGATCGGCTCTACCCAACGTTTACTGCGCCTTCACGGCGAACAGGTCTTACATGCTGACTTCAGTCTATTAGCTGCTTAACAGAGTAGCTAGTAAAGTCAGGAGAAACGTGGCCGCCGGTTTGAGAGAGTGGATGATGCATCAGGCATCGCAAGTTATTACTTTCCCTATTTTCTTCCAAAATTGTCTCTGTTGCCCCCTTTTCTTTTCGGTCGCGTCAATTCTTCAGAGGCTCCATGGAGTAGCATGAAGAAACTGTTTGAAATTCAGAGTTTTATTCAACAGTACTAGAGGTCCTACATGAAGAGTCCAGAACAATGCCTCGGAGGAAGAAGTTTTGTCAACTTATCCGCTGAAAGTGCCCGAAGTAAGCTGAGTTCCTACATTGTTTCAATATTTACAAGCTATAACATGAAAGTGTATGGTTTCGGCCGTATACGGAATAGAAACGAAACCAGCTAACATGAAATACAATTCATCATCATCCAGAAACTGAACACTGGTGCATATGCCATGCGCCTCAATAGTTTTGACGAGGTTGATTCAGTCTCGAGGTCATCATTCTGACAACCGCACATGCCTTTCACTTTCAACCTTGAGACTGGATCAGCAGAATACCGTGCTGTACTCAAATTCGCAGTAGAATACAAAGTCTTTGGAAATAACCCCACTCTTGCAAAGCAGAAAGAAACTCATCCACAAGTTCGGAGGTGGCACAAACGCCACCAACCTTGAACGTTCTAAAGTTCAACAGGACTTATTGAGAATTACGGCCCTCACCACGAACAGCTATGGGCATCCGTAGGAGCCATTGGCACAAATATCTGGAACGGCCATGAATGTGTGGGGTAGGCTCTAGCGAATTCATACTCCAGGATAAGTGTTAAGGCGTAAATACCGGGATGTTATCATTTGGGAGGTTATCTTGTCGAGGCTTGAAACACTTAGACTACATGCCGCGGTTGCGTAATGCTGATGGTTTGTATAGTCAGGATGGTGTCCTCTGGTCTCTGGCGAAGTTTACCTTGACAGTAGCTGCGGGCTCCATGCACACATCCTCAAGTGCCTGGGAATCTACTTGCCGATGAGGCATATTTTGCGGCAAAATGCCGGAATGACAGACCTTCTCTGCACTAATACGTGATGCGAGCAAGTCGTCAGGTGAAAGTATTGTTGTTCCGGATGAACATATCCACATCACTGTGTCTGCTATATCAAACTATTCCTCTTCTCCCAGCAGGGTGGAAGATGTTACCATCAGTTGCTGTACACAGGGTACTCTGCTAGTGATTACGGCTAGTCTGACTTTGGATACTTGAAGTAACCCTACCGAGGTACCATTGTTTAGGTAGGGAATACGTGTCTGAGATGCGGCGGCTGATGTCGAGACTAGAGACATGGCATGTGCTACCCGGGACGGTGCTGACGAGCACAGCCATAGCTTCGACCACCAGGCAGTGCTGGAGTGGGCCGAGGGAAGCTGTCAGGTGAAGGTCTAAAGTGGTCGATGATCTCAGCCACTTCGGGGTCAGGAACCGACCCGGCCGAGCTTGGCCACCCCGGCTCCCCGTCACGCCAGCCTTACCAGCAGCTCCCAATCCCACCATCCAATTGCACCTCTTTTCCACGAGGACGGGTTGCCCGAATTGATGGGAGAGACATCCAGGGTCTCCAGGGTCCAGACACTGCCCTTGTCTGAGACCAGAAGTCATGAGTCGCGAACCATTGAATTAAAATGTGATGATGGCCGAGAGAAACCATCTCCTGCGAATGCTGTAGGAGAGAAGACCGAGCCCCCTTTTGGGACGACAACAAGCCACAAGCCCGCAAAGTCGTACGGTCTGTGTGGTCGTGTGCGCGTCAGTGGTGCGATATATTGCTCGAGTGCACTCATTTCTGGCCGGGGGACGAGCTCGAGGACAGGAGGCATCGGACGCAGTGTTCCATGTTCCAATGCAGGTGGAACATCGAGATCGAGGGGATTTGCCTCTTCCGAGATGGTCATGTGCCCGCCCAAAGCTGGTCCTGATCAGCATGACAGCCTGCCAGACCTACATGGCAATTGCACATTTGCGGCCGACTGTCAGTCGGACAGTTCGTCTATCTGCCCGACGGTGGTGTAGGATGAGGTGGCATGAATGGATGGCGTGTAACGGGCAGACGCTCTGCCACGGGGAGGAGGACCCCCCCAACTGTACTGGCCTAGTACCTAGGCTGCGACTGACTGCAGTGTGTAAGTAAGTTAGGCGAGAGGTGGGAATGGGACGAACGAACCGAACCCCTGCCTGGAGGTGGGTGACTCTGAGTGGGTGCAGCCCTGTGACGCAAGTTGCCCCTCCATCTCAGTAGACTACAGGGGGTGCAGTAACGGTAAGTCTCTCCACTTTTCAAGTCCCCTGTCATTGCGGTACTGTACTGTGGTATTCGGTACGTGCACTAGCTACGACTCGCAGCTCCCCCCCAGCTTGGCCCCGCCATCATTCAGTCAAACCAACCCCAGGAAACAGTTGCCGTACCTACCTGTACATGGATTGAGCGACAAGAATCACACACCCACACGCCCATTGTTCCTGCCTGACCTACCATCATCTAGCACTCACTCGCTACGACTGACCTGTCAAAGGGCAAACGGGAGGAAAATTACACGCCTCTTTATAACCAGGAAGAGGGGCCCTCTTTTTGGCAGCCACTGCTCGACCACTCGCTCCAGCATGCCAGACATCAACTCTCTGCCTCCCTCCTCCGCCCTATCACCACCACCCCTTGCCTCGTCGTCAGCCTCCTCTCAAGCCGCAACATCGGGCCCAGTCTCAGCTTCTGCTTCTGCTTCCGCCTCTGCTTCCGCCTCCACAATGTCGGCCAATGCCAACGCCAACGGCAGCGAGCCCATCCCGGCCCACGGCCACAACGGCTCGCCCTCTCCAAGCCGTTCCGCCTCGACCTCCTTGCAGGCTGCAGCCGCCGTCAATGCTGGTCTGCAGCACGAGCGCTCTTCCAACTCGCGAAGTATGACGCCTTCCTGACCCCAACATTTATCCTAGCCAATCGTGCGCCCTTCTGTTGCCTGCCTAGCTGACATGACGTGTGACTGCGTACAGGATCCTCTGGCTCTCTCTCGCGACATGTCACATCTCCAAGCAACGGACGGAGACGGTCTCAAGTCCTCCACAACCTACAGATCAACGACCCCTCCGTGCCTGGGCCCGGAGAGATGGTTCCTGATTCGGCCCACCCACCCACACACGGCCACGGCCATAGGAGCAGCTTCACGAGCCCGACGGGACCTAGCATCGGCTCGCCCTTGTTGATGGCCGATCCGCATCACAACAGGGCCCCGAGCTTGGGTGAGCTCCACCAGGAGCTGGAGGCTGAGCAGGAAGCTCAAGTGGTATGGAACGACCTCCCGAATGTCTGGACGTTGAGCCTGTCATTCGTGCTGACCTTTTCCTCTCTTCCCAGAACCGCCTCCTGTCCCAGATTCGCCAGCAACAAGCCCAAATCCTACAACTCCAGTCACACCAGAACCAGTCTTCATCGGCGATCGCAGGCGACGAGTCTCCCGGTGTGACTACCCCTGGTCCTGGAGGGCAAACTATACCTACTTCTTCAAATCCTCCTTCTACGGCACCGAACCCTTCTGCCTCTGGTTCACTCCCTCGATCGCCCATCTTCCCTCGCAGTTCCTTTGATCTGGCGCGCGGTGACCTGCGACACCGGTCCCGAACTCCCAGCCGCGGTGCGTCGCCACGGCTTCGATCTACGTCTATCAGCCAGGATAGCGGGGAACCATTCGCGCTGGGCGGAAGGGACGAGAGCGCGTTCTACCAGGCCGAGACTCAGATGTTGACCAGGGAGAACCAGATGCTCCGACATCGTATCCGAGACCTCGGTAAGTACGGGGTCGCGACTAGTGCAGGACGTAGCCTGCGACCCGGCAGTACGCTGACATGAAGCCTTCTACACAGAACGACAACTCGCAGAGATAACTCCCGGCGGCAGCACCGCTGCGGTGACACATGAGCCTGCACACCACTCAGGCCTGACCCGGTCGGAGTCAGTCTCTGAAGAGAACAGACCTACCGGCGTTACACAGGGCACTCATACCTTGCCCATTCGAGAGACTCCCAAAGACGAGTGAAAAGTTGTTTCTTTTCGGCCGCGACTCGGGTATGACGGTGCTACCTGCGGCAATACGAATAACAAATTGCGGCACAAGATCTCATAGCGAGCGTAATCTGGAACAGAGGAACTGTGAAACTCTTCGGCATGCTTGTACGACCACTTGACCTGTAATGATGCGCGTGGGGGTGTTGGCGTTGGCGGCAAATACCTAAATAGTGAACATTGATAGAAACCCCAACGGTTTCAATTTAGATGGCACAGATTCTGCCCGTCCTCCAGGATTCATGTCTACCTACGAAGAAGACCAGTGTGACAGCGTGGATGTACGTGAAAAGGTGACGTCGGGCAGTCTCTGGATGGCTCGGCAGAGACGTGTGGTTGTAAGGCTGGCACAACGGCTGAATGGGCTGACCCTTTCATCTTCTATAGCCGCCTCCAACCTCGGGTAGGGCTGCAAGTCGCGCCCCCCAAGACAAGTGAGCGTCCGTCCATGGTCGATGTACATTTTGTGACGGAGGAGTGGCTAGCAGCAACGACCGATCGCAAGGGAGAAATCACTATCGGCCTGGAAGATCATCAAAAGGATGGCTCGCTTGGTTGACGGCTTTTTCCGTGGGTATCATCTGTCTCCGGCCTTTTCCCTCCATCTATCTATCCGGCGCGTACTCATGCAATCAATCTCACCATGGCTCGCAGGAACAAGCCCCCACCCCTCCCCCAAACCCCTGGACCACACGCAGCTGTCTGCAGCCCCCGGGAACCCCTCCCCCTCTCTCATATCCCATAGCTTGTTGTCATTCAAGCACCGACCATCCTCTTGACCTTGTCCAGCAGCACCTTGCTCTCCCTCCCCAGCTTGGGCTTGCTTCGCGGCTTGCCCGACGCCGAGAACCCCTTGGCCTTGAGCATGGCCCGCCGCGTGCGCTCGCGCTCGTCGATGCTGCGCGCGCGCTCCTTCTCGCGCCGCTCCGCCTCGGCCGCGCGGGCTTCTGCCTCGGCCTTCTTGCGGTTTCCTTCCTCGAGGGCCTTGTCGTAGTAGTCTGGGCGGCGCTTGCGGTTCTCGCGGCGGGGTCTGCGGCCTGGTGGTGGTGGTGCTTCTTCGCTTTGTGGTGGTTTTACCGTGGGCTCGTCTTCTCCGTGCTCGGCTTGTCCTCCGTCTTGCGTGTTGTTATCCGCGTGTGTGGGCTCGTCCCTCCTTGAGGGTTTGCGCCGGGGTGGTGCTGGTGCTGGTGCAGCCTCGCCGCCGTCGAGGAAGGCCTGCCGCTCTGGGTTGACGTGCTGCCTGTCGTCCATCTGCTGCTGGCGGTCGGGGTGGACCTGTGGCTCGTCTGTTGTCGCGTCGAGGGCCGGCTTGTTGTGTGCCGCCCCTGCCTCCCTCTCCTTCGCCAGCTCCGCCTTGACCTTGGCGTAGTCCTTCTTCAGCTTTGCCTTGTGGATCAGCTCGTGCTTGATCTTGGTGTTCTTGCGCCGCCACGCGCCGTCGGGCAGGTTCTCTGGCCCGACGCGGAAGCCCTTGCGCTTCTTTGCCTCTGGGGGTGCGGCGGCTCCTCCCTCGCCTTCGACGTCGTCGTGGGGGCGTTTGGAACCCATTGTGAGGGAGTGGTTGGGATGGATGTGGTGGGTCGTGGGCTGTGGTCGAAGGCAGGTGTGTGAGGTGTCGGGGCCGTTGTCTGTGAGGATCAATTGAAGTGGCAGAGCCTCACGACAGGATGCAGTCTGCAGGATAGAACTTTAGAGTGGGACCCTGATGTCCCCAAGACGGCGATAAGCCAACAGATAGAATAAATTTTAGCGGGGCGGTGGCAGCTCGGCGAGATGGGTTTCTTGGGGCCGACCCGAGTCGGGTATGTTCGGCCATGTCGGAGTAAAGGCAAAATGGCGCAGGATCCTGGGCGGGTGGAATCTTTTTAGCGGCTGGCAATGGGGCACGGCACCACGCAGTAGGTAGGAGCTTCGGCCCAGACTTGCTTGACCTTGCCGTTGACGTTTTGCTGTGTTACCTTTGGACAACATTCTCAACTTCAACTCTAACCACACACTTTCTTCTCTCTCTCTCCCCTCACTCTTCCACGCGCTCTTTTCTCCCGTGGTTTGATCTCTCTCCCTCCCACCGGCATACTTTTCATTTGTTGCCGTGCTTGTCAAAGTCAACCTTGGGGACCCCTCCGAATTGGGAATTGGCTTATAATCTAACCCACCCTCCAACCATCTGAACTCTTCTTTCACCCTCTTCCTCCACACACACACACACACAACGCCCAAAATGCTGGCCGTTCGCTCCATGGCCGCCCCTGCGCGGCGCCAGTTCGCCCGCGCCGCTCCCCGCGCCACCGTCACCTTCAGCCAGACACAATGCCAGAGGAGGTGGATCTCGGGCGAGAGGGTGGCCAAGTACAATGGTGTCAAGGACAAGAACGGCAACTACCCCGTCTCCCTGATCGAGGGTGACGGTATCGGCCCCGAGATCTCGCAGGCCGTCAAGGACATCTTCGCCGCGGCCAAGGCGCCCGTCGCCTGGGAGCCCGTCGACGTCACCCCCATCCTCAAGGACGGCAAGACGGCGATCCCTGACTCTGCCATTGAGAGCATCGAGCGCAACAAGGTCGCCCTCAAGGGCCCCCTCGCCACGCCCGTCGGCAAGGGCCACGTCTCGCTCAACCTGACCCTGCGCCGCACCTTCAACCTGTTCGCCAACCTGCGGCCCTGCCGCTCCGTCGCCGGCTACAAGACCCCCTACGACAACGTCGACACCGTCCTGATCCGCGAGAACACCGAGGGCGAGTACTCGGGCATCGAGCACACCGTCGTCGACGGCGTCGTCCAGAGCATCAAGCTCATCACCCGCGAGGCCTCGGAGCGCGTCCTGCGCTTCGCCTTCCAGCAGGCCCAGGAGATCGGCCGCACAAAGGTCCGCGTCGTCCACAAGGCCACCATCATGAAGCTGTCCGACGGCCTGTTCCTGTCCACCGCCCGCGACGTCGCCAAGGACTTCCCCGGCATCGAGCTCGACGACGAGCTGCTCGACAACACCTGCCTCAAGATGACCACCGACCCCATCCCCTACAACGACAAGGTCCTCGTCATGCCCAACCTGTACGGCGACATCCTGTCCGACATGTGCGCCGGCCTCATCGGCGGCCTGGGCCTGACCCCCTCCGGCAACATCGGCGACGAGTGCTCCATCTTCGAGGCCGTCCACGGCTCCGCCCCCGACATCGCCGGCAAGGGCCTCGCCAACCCCACCGCCCTGCTGCTCTCCTCCATGATGATGCTGCGCCACATGGGCCTGGGCGACTACGCCGACCGCATCGAGAAGGCCGCCTTCGCCACCCTCGCCGAGGGCAAGGCCCTGACCGGTGACCTCGGCGGCAAGGCCAAGACCCACGAGTACGCCGCCGCCATCATCTCCAAGCTGTAAGGCGTGGGAGATGAGGTTTTAAAAGGACACCAAAACCCATGCGCACAAAGGGGAACATGCCACAGTTTCCTGAATGCCACCCACTCAACCCACGACGAACCATGATCACACCACCGAAAAGCTTGGTTGGCTTCGTCAACAAACCTTTTCGCACTACCTTCCTACCCATTTATATGGAGGGCTTGACTTGGGGGGCGGGCCAACTGTTGGAGTACAGGGGAGGGAGGCATGCATACTTCGTTCAGCATATCGACTACATTACAGCCTTCGTCGGCACCTTTTCCTCGTCAAATCTCGGAAGAAGACCAAGGGGACGATTATACACACACACACAAACACATCAAATCCACACCAGGGGAGTGAGAAGAAAGGCAGAGGGGGGGGGACAAGGGTGTTGTTGCCTGGAGGGCACTCACTACGAAATTGTAGACTGTAAAAGTAGTTAGGGCTCTGCAAAGCAATGCATCAGGAATTATAAAATGCCATCTAACAAATAACTCCCCGAGCCAAGGCGCGCGCACGCTCATATGCCTGCCCAATTCTTCAAACAAATCACCCGCAACTAAAATGAATTTCCCACTTCCCGACCAAACCATAACCGACCTTCTCACTATATCGACGGCGCTATAGACATCGTAGTAGAAACACTACTTGTGTCCCCCCGCGCGCCACCCCCGGGCGCCCCGTCCCTCCGCCTCGGCTTCCGGAAGCACGCGAACTCGTTCTTGCTGGCCTCGCGCAGCCGCTTGAGCACGCTGCGCATCTCGGGCAGCTCGGCCTGCAGCCGCGCGCGCGCGTCGTTGTCGGTGCGCGAGTCGAGCTCCTGGTAGATGGTCGTCTGCAGCTCGGTGGCCTTCTCCGTCATGTACTGCGACAGCGTCTGCGCGACGAACTCGACGTCCAGGGTCGCCTGCATCAGGGCCGCGAGGTCGTACCGGGGCCGGGTCCGGAACGCGTCCAGCAGCTCGCGGGAGCAGAACTCGAGGAGGTAGCTGAGGACTTGGCTCGTGAGGCTGGCTGCTGTTGTTGAGACCTGTGTGTGCACTAGGACCAGGCTTAGGAGGGCCTCGTATACGTAGGGCTTCACCTCGCGCGGCTTGTCGTTGGGGGACGCGGGCGCCCATTCGGGCGATGTGACGCCGGTGCGGATCACGGTGCGGAGGGATTCGATGTAGGGCCTGGTGTAGGACTGGAACAGGCGCTGGTCGATCTGGGCCAGGACGTCTTTGATCTTCATCGTCTCGTCGGTGAGCTTGACCGAGAAGGCGTTCTCGAACTGGGTGTTTAGGCCTGGGACGACTTCTGCGCGGAGTGATTGGAAGTTGCTTAGGGTTAGCAGCATGCGGACGTTCTGTGGAAGTCGTAAGCATCTGTGTAACCTGTATCGAAATGCTGGAGACTTGAACTTACCCTGTCGCCAGCGTTGATCGTTGCGCCGCTCATGCTGGCTACCCTCGAACTGCCCCCGTTCACAACAACGAAGCCATCCTCGGTCGTCCACTCATCATCCGTCTTCCGAACGGACCGTTCTGCATTTTCCACCATACCGCTCAAAGCTTTATAGAGCGTTGTAACGTACTGGCTGCGTACTGTCTGCAATAGTTTCGTGGGCGGAGGCTGAACAATATCTCCCGCGCCAGGCTTCGACATGGCTTCAGAGATGTACAGTATCTGCTGCATGCCCGTCAGGAGGGCGCTCTCGAACGCCTTGAAGCTGGCGGGCATCTTGGTCACGTCCTTCCTCTCGGCCGACCTGCTCCAGTCCTCCACATACTTAATGTTCTCGGCATCCTTGTTCCACGCGGCGCACAGAGCCGACACGCAACGTTCTCTTACCGATGCGACAAGGGTCCTTAGCTTCTCCGTAACCGCACCGTCGCCTCGCGCAACAGGGGCCAGGCTGGCCATGTCGCATGACCCTGAGCCCACGACGGCGAGGATCTTGGCGAGGTAGTGCACGGCACTGACCGAGTTCGACCATGGCGGCCAGAATGCATACTTCTCCCACTGTTCTCCGCGTCTTGGTGATGGAGGTGGGATGCTGCCTGGGTCCAGATGCGTTCGGGGGTCTCTAAGCGTGTTGGGCGTCAGAAGTACGCCACCCAGAGCTGCGGATAAAGGTGTGCTGGGCTCTGACGGCATGGGGGAGAGAAGCATCGAGAGGTCGTCGGGTGGCGGGCCAATGAAGAACATGTACACGCTCTCGCGGATCATATCGACCAGCTCTAGTGTGCCTTTTTGCAGATCCGCTGCCCATTCCGGGGTCAATTCGTGATGCTTCTGTGACTCGCCGTTGTAGCCCGTTGGCATCGACGTCTGAGTCCTGCCCTCCAAGAATCCTTGGACAGTCTGCCAAAAGTCGACGACTTCTCCGATGATGCCCTGGGAAGACAGCATGCTGTTCAGGAACGAGTAGATCTTCTCCCACAGCTCAACAATATCAGCCGAATCGAACGAATGAGTCTTACTCTCCATCGACTGCCGAGCGATAGTCTTCAAGTGGGTGGCGATTGCCTGTGACCCCGGCTTCTCGACGTTGGCAATACGACGCCTTGCCACCTCGATCTCGACCTTGGTCCTGTCTGCCGTTGACGTAGCCTTGCTCTTCAGGTATTCGTAGCGACTGAGCAGCCAGATCCATATGGGGTTCTCCTCCACGCCAAGTTCGAGCAACAGGCTTATAATCTCCATGTGCTGGTCCTGGCGCCCAGCGGTCTCTGATTTCGGTGCAGTATGAAGGTTGACCAGCTTCTTCCACATATCCCGCTTGAAAGCCTCGATCTGCTCGTGCACGTCGTGCCACATCCGGGCTGCCAGAAGGATCTGGTATAATTGGTGGTCCGGTAGCTTTTCCTCCGCGCTTCCGCCCTGAGCGAGCAGCCGAGCTTCGTCTGCGAACGACCTGGCCCGGTTGTACTCTTCAACCAGCGCCTCGTGGTCCTTTCGCTTGATGCTGTCCGCGATGGCCGCACTGGTCTCGACATACTCCTTATGCTTCTCCAGGGTTGCAGCAACATCCTTTAGTCTCTCTTCCTTGTCTCGTCCGCCCAGAGCCGGCCCCCACACATCCTCTGCCTTTGCCGATACGTCGAGCAGCGGGCCCTTGATGCCCGATACACCATATTCGCTTTCTTTTACAAGGGCATTCTTTTTCCTGGGATCCGGTACCATGGGGCTGGCCAGGCCAATTCCGCTGCTGCTCCGAAAGCTATTCCTACTAGCATGTCGCGAGTGGGCGCGCGGTCGACTCGTCGGCGGCGTGGGATCTACTCCGCGGTACTTCATCTCCTTGTAGACGTTGTCGATAGTAGCCTTGGCGCGCACGAAGCGCTCAAAGTTGGACTCGACGAGCACCTTGAGGGAAGCGCTCTTCTGGTCGATAGACTGGGACAGGATGTCGAGGCCGTTCAGCAGGGACTGCGTATCCGCCGTCGAGTGCATCTGGGAGAGGAACAACGCTGGGGAGAACGTGGTCGAGGACATGAGGAATCGGTTTCGCAGTCGCGGGTCCTCCTGCACGGGCACACCGAGCTGCTTCAACGTCCTGACGACGCTGTCGGTGGTGCCCAGCGGGTCGGGCTCGTCCTTCTGGACGATGTTTCCAACCCCGTTCGCAGACTTCTCCTGCCCTGGGAGCATGCTGACCCTGTTGCTGACCGCCCTCTCGAGGGCCTGGTATCTCGACTTGCGCCGGTTGACCTTCTTCTTGGCCTCCTCATCTTCGGATACGTCGCTCGTGTCCTTCTCGGCGGGCCACTCGACGGGATAGGGGTCGGAGAGCTGGTAGAAGTCCAGCACTGTTCTTTCGAGGTCGGCCATGGTGGGCGTTCGGCTGTCGTGCTGGCGAGTGACAGCCACCAGGCTCCGTTGGTGCGCGGTTCGTGGTCCAAAGGTGTTGGTTTGTTGTATCGATTCTGTTTCACATGTCCGGCAGCTGGAGCTGTCAAGCAAGTAAGTGGCCAGCGAAGCTGCAGGCCACAGGGGAGGGGCAAAGGGGAGGGGCACGGACCACAGCTTAAAATGACCTACACAGAACCTTGGCCCTATGCCCTAGACTTGGAGCAGATGCCCAATCGAATTATTTACTTGGTAATGAAACATGTATACAGCCTCTGTCTCTCAAACTCAATATATTTATCGGTTGAGTCCTTACCTTGGGGAGACCCTGTGCTTCAAGATACTAAAACATCGAAAGGGACGCGAGATTCAAGGAAGGCCGTCCAGCCAGAGAACGCGTAGCTAGCTTGTGCACAATGTTCGGATGGAGAGAAGTTTCTATTTTCTTTAAAAAAAATCTGGACTTCCAAAAAGATCCATAAAAAGGCACATAACTGTCATTTCATGAAAAATGCGTTGCGCCAAGTTCTTGTACGCCTCTGCCGCCTCATTCGTGTCCGCTACTACACGAAGACACACATGCCCCATTGCAAAGCTGCAATAGGAGAAACTACTAAACAGAACAGTCCGGAAACATTCGTTCAAACGTTAGAAGTACGTTGATAGGAGCATTTACTAATGAATAAGCAAGTAAAGTCCTCTCAAGGGTTGAGACCTTTTGCAGCTCACAGACATCTTGACAGGAATCGAGTATTCCCCTCGAAATAATCACGTCCTTGTGAGGATGATCTTGGCCCCGCAAAGGATTAGCTGTGTTGGCTGAACTCACATTGGCTCTGCTGCTAAGACGAAAGATTGCGAGAACATAAAGAAGTCCGACTCGAGAGACAAAGGCATCGAAAATGCTGATGAAGTGACTGGTTCAGACCAGGAGGAAAGTAAAGTTTAGGTGACTGAATCTCCATTGATTCTCAGCTGCTGAAATGTCGTTACTCTGGGATATAAGGGCATTGAGAGCGCTGAAGAGCCTCATAGTTCCGCAGAGCAGAATAATAAGCAACCAAGAAACCTGAAGTGACAAATGTCAGTATTTGGACCTAATTTCAACAATAATAAGAACATTAAATACCTTAAAGAGCCTGGAACTAAACAGATCACAACTGAGTCGAGCCATAAAAGACAAAGCTAATACTGGCTTTGTGATGAATTCGACTTCAACGTCCCCGGATGACAGGATGGCGAACTAGAGGGTCTCAGGTGCCTCAAATGTCTCCGGCACCAACCACTCAGTGGTTGTCTACTACCACTCCTGAAGGCCGCCGATAAAGGCCGACACAGCTGAAATAAGCTTGTGGTGAAACTGAGTATGAGAAAGACGATGAATAATAGCATTGCTTGCCACCGTTCAGTTTCACCTACTCGGGAGGCGGCCCGTTGAGATTTCTCTGCCTCAAATCGCCACCACCCGTAGTATGAAGTGAAGTAGCATATGGCCTCTGAAGCAACATCACTTCCGCCAGAAAAGAAGCCTGTCGGTGACAATGCAACAATAAGCAGAATGAAATGAGCGGACGTGAGGAACACGCGAACATGCTCCATCCATGGTGCCATTTCGTCATGAGTTTGCAGGACATTGAGCCCCGACAAGTGGATAGCTGCAGAGAATGTGAGGTAGACGACTATGTGCCAGTGACCTACGTCGAGGCCATCAATTAGAAGCGAATAAGCAATGCAAAGATTTCCAAGGCCGGTAATTATATGATAACTATATAACAGAGTGCTTGTTAGTTTCCGGAATCACTAAGATCCTCAATCCATCAGCAAACTTCATGTCCCTCTGGACTGAAGCTTTCGTTTCTTATATTCCTCGATGTGTTTCTCCAGCTCGCCGATCTGCCAACTCGCAACATCCATTGCCACAGTGGTCCTCCATTCGTGGTCCTGCGACATTTTATGACTGCCTATGATTCGGCCTAGACCAGCATTCGCAGCAAACATAACCATTATTTTGACGGCGTCCTGAGCTGGAATCATTGTCATGCCGCCAAGCACGGCAGTGGAATACGCATACAGGCCGAGGCTGAGAATCGAAGTCATTGTCCGAATGATCTGCGGTAATATGCCTTCAACTTGATATCGCAATATGATCGTCCGAACCCCGGTTTGGTTCCCGTGATTGGTATTCTGAGAGGGAGTTGGAGTTGATGGTTGATGTAAAGGGATTTTCTTCGTTCGTATGGTAAGGCGTTTAAACAACACGTTTGAAAATGCCAATGCTAGTGTTAAAACTACCCCTAAAATGAAGGTTAGTTGAATTCAGATGCAGTGTGATTGCGAATCGCGTTGCCCTGACTCACAGATTGGGATATGATCTTGGAATCTACAAGAGAAGACAACAGTCCCCTCTTTACGAATCGAGATAGCAGGCTGCCACATCAACGCAGACGCTGCTGACAGGAGCATGACGACCACTGCAAGGACAACATAGTACATCAACTGTGACCGTTGTTTATTCTTGACTGGGCCTGACCCTTCATGGGCCTGATCGATACAACGTTGTAGCTCCTCCTTGATCGCTGCTGTCAGCTGGCATGGATTCCGCTCGCCGCCAAACCTGATCGGGAACACCGTAAAGGAACAAAGAGATAATACTATAGCAAGGACCTTGTTTTGTTCTGAGATAAAAACCAAATCATCAATACTGTTGCTCATCATCGCCACAATAGTTGGAACAAATGCCAAAATAGAAGCTCCGGCATTCCAGCGATTCTGCCGCGCCTCGTCGACGGTGTTCAGGATGCAGTCCAAAATTACCACGCATTTGTTATTTTCGGTTGCGACGAGCGTAGAGATAGAGGCATTTCTTTCGCAAGACGCGATCACATCACGAATGTGGGCATTCTGACTACTAAATCTGCGCGCGTCTGTGAAAGCGGCCAGTAATAGAAGAATTGCAGCGTGAAAGCCCAAAAGTTTGCTCATCGTAATCGAATGACGGAAGAGAGGATGGGATCGAGCGTAGACTTATGCTCCCAGGGGCTGTGAGATTCAATGTGCGCATGCAGAAAGTCGATGTCAGAAAGAATTGAGAGAGAGGAAGGACGTGTGTGTGTGTGTGAGGGATATGTGCAAGAAATATGTATAGTGCCGTACATGCAGTGAGCGCTGATTTTAAGACATTGTGTTACACTTGTCACCAATCGTTCAACGTGCTGACATCGCCACAGAATCCTGGCATGGGGCGATAGACCACAGCTTTCGGAAATAGCTGAGACACGTTGCTGCCAGTCTAGGTATCACCTGCAATCTGTGTTGTTGTCCTATAATGCCTAGGGGTTGACACAGACTTGGTAGTGTAAGCCAGGAACAACGCTCGTTGTAAAAGCGCTGTCAAGAACGAGTCCAGGACCAAATTTCAAGCATTTCGGTGCCACTAAATCTGAAAACCAAAAGTGCGAAGGTCTACAGATGGGAATTAAACAACAAAATGTGAGGCTATTCGCTATAGAGTACTTCAAATGTTTAAGGCCAACCTCCGTCAAGCTCCTCTTGAACGCCCATAGCTTCCCTGGGTCCGATATCCGAGGTGGTCCGAAGCGGTATATGAGAACACTCTGAAAACCGTCAGTTGAGGGCTCTTTGGGCCATTGTTTCTTTTGAGGACTTCAATTGTCAGTATATTTACTTTGTCTCTCCTCTCGAGACATGGCCTTGATTCTCGCCTTGCTCTCGGCAACCGCGGCCAGCAACTGGTTGCGTGAAACGCCAGAGTTTGGGTGCAGAGGTCGGTCCTCTGGGTCCGTTTGCGGCGCAGTTTCCTGAAATGGCGATGTGGTGGCCGATTCATCATCTATAGAGGCGGCTGTGTCCGAGGCTGCGTCGGGTCCGTTGAGGTTTTCCGTAGCCTCTGCTGCAGTACAACCTTGAGCAGGTCTGACCATTAATTTTTGGTCCTCAGGGATGTTCTTTGTCTTCACCACCGTTTCAATGATTTTGGGTCCCAGCTAGAACAACAATGTCGGTTTGGAATATCGACTTTTCGAACTTTGGGGTGAGAACATTACTGTGTGGTAACTGGTTCCAGTTCCGTTTCTATTCCATATACAGCTATAGCTATACACAGCACCTTTATATAGTTATAAACACTCAAGACCTAGTATTTAAAAAAATATATATTACTAATAATAGTAGTTAGATATAATAAGTCTATATATATATAGCCTTAGCCTTATAATATATAGATAAGGCTAGAGAGAACTACTCTTAATAATACTATTAACTAGAGTAATAGTAAAGTAGTTATATAGTAAGGTAAAAATAGTCTCTTAAAATAGTTCTTATATAAGCTTATAGTCCTATAAAGGAAATTCTAGCTAAAAACTTATTCCTCTACTATTAATATATATATATATATATATTATAAGAAGACCCTTACTAGGTAAGCTTATATAATAACCTCTATCTTAATATATAGCTATTAACTTTAAAAAAAGTTAAGATAAAGAAATAATTTAAAATAGCTTACCCCTAAGACTTCTATAATAAACTCTTTAACCTTCTAGAAGAGGTATTAAGAGAAATTTATAAGCTAATAGAGAGAGATTAAAATAAACTTATACTCCTTTATATCTATACTTTTATTATAAATAATAAAGGCCTTCTAAAGTTAATTATAAAGGAGAATTTTAAGGTATATCTATAAGAGAAGTACTAGGATATATATAAAGAGGTTGAAACGTTTATATACGGGCTCTAGGGGGAAGAAACGAGCGACTAAGTAGATAGATAGATAGTTGAAAGGATGAATACAGTGTGGCCGAAGCCTATTACTGTGTGGTAAGCATTCGACCGTGGCACAGGATTTTCTTAGAGCTCGTATTTTACTGTTGGGGTTTTAAAAATACGTTCATGCCGCCCGAATATACACCACGTGGATCGGTGAAGCGTATTCCGGATGAATCGATGAGATGGATTCTGGGAGGAAGGAGACAACCAGTCTGGGTGGGAATCACGTTCACGTTGCGGCTGGGAGGAAAGAAGATGGACAAGAGCACATGCAGGCAGATGTCCTGCAGGACCCGCAATGGAGTTGGCGGTTGCCTGGTCTTCGTTCAGGGTGTGTGCACCAGAGGAGGCACTCATTTTGAAAAACGCCTTTTTTGATAGTTTGAAAAGGATTTCCAAATAATTTGAGAATTGCAAGCAGTCCTATATGAGCCCTGGAGTTTTGAGTGATCGCATCACTGTTGGCGATGGAGGAGCCCACTGGAGCAACCCGACGGAGGAACGCAACGCCGTGAAGTTGCAGCCTCGCTTGGCGATGCTGCACAGCAGATGAACAAAAGGCTCTTGATCAATGAAACGACACCCGTCTTGAGCAACGAAACAATCACCCCCTGGAGATACTCAGTCATGAATAATACAGCAGACTAGTTGAATGCCCTCTCCTCAACCATTCCTGCAGTAGTCAGACCGCCCTGATCCGTGTGTGGATTGGGCGCCGCTGTGGTATCATTTGGCGATGGCGCTTCTTGTTCCTGCGCCCCTTCTGCGCTTATTGCAGAGCTCTGAGCCAACTCTGTAACCGAGGACACCGTGGTATTCTCTGCAGATGAAGTATCGGCTTCTCCGTGGTTGATGCCCTCATGATCTAGTGTTTGATCTGTACGCTGTTCCCCGTTGCTCTGCCCTCCGTCTTGGTCACCCGTGGAATCATCCCCGACCACAGGCTCTGCTGTTTGAGCTGGCTTGTCCGGCTTCGCTCCTGGTGCTTCAAAATCAAAAGACGGGCGGCGTAGGAGAGGGTGGGTCTCATCCGTGATGTCCAACACCCCCATTATCTCGTCCGGCCGACAGATGGGCCCTTCCTCGATGCATTTCTCCCACGTCCCTAGACCAAGGGTCTCGTGTCCTTGTCGTTGGAGTTGAAGTACTGAGTGAGAAGTCCACTCCAGATACTTGTATTTGTCGCAATGCTTACTATGTTTATGAAGACAGTTGAAGATTGTCTCCAGCAAGAAGGACAACACAACGATGGCCAAGCCCGTCACGAATGTGAAATAGAGGCCAAAGAGGCTGAATGAAGCGTAAGCAGTACTGAGAATTTTCTGTTCTCTTGTCAGCATACATTCATCAAACCTGAAACGAGATAACCCCACCTGATTCTGGCACATCGTTTCCTCATAAGGATTGATTGCTGGGCTGATGCATCTGATGCAATCATCGAAACCTGGATCACCAGCACCACGCGCTGCGCCTGTAAAGGCAGCTTGTGTGGCTGCCATACTTGTGTTGTACCACCTAGTCACGTCATGTTTCCACTGGTCAACCGCCAGGGATCCCTGCATGCCTTGAGATAGACCTGTCTGCGAATCCAGTGATCTTGGACCTAAATGGCCCACAATATCGTTGATTCCTATCCCAACACTGTGGTCAAGTATCCCAGAGGTCCAAGAGAAACGTGAACCCTTTTTGCTTGATGAGGAGACCCGGCCTGGTGTCAACTGTTCATCGACTATACCAAACAAAGGCGCGGCGTTGATCAGGTAGTCGTTGTAACCGGAGAGTGGTCCGCATTGTCGTTCACCTGATTTTCCCAAAATGCAGTACTGATACTGGCTGACGCACCCAAGTGGAGATGCTGCCTCGTCAAAACGGTAGACCGGAACGGAATCTGGACCAGTAGTCTGTTTGATTTGGCCATGAATGGTCGTCGCTCTGTACCAGTCATCGTGAGCCTGTTCAGAGAATACAACACCATTACCTACTAGGAAAATGATGGTTGTATCACCATCAGTCCTCTGCAAATCAGGGCTCGCTTCAAAAGCTGCATTTTCTTCCACTTTTCCATTGACAACATAGGAAGTAAGGCTGCTGTGGGTGATGATCTGGTGTCAGTGCTCAAGTGAGGCATCTGTAGTGCTGTTTCTCCATGATCAGAAGGGGTCTCTTACTTAAGCCTGAATTCTGTAGATTCATGAATACCCTTGAAGACCTTATCGGACACATTTGGGTATTGCTGTGCCAAATCACTGACTTGATACGTATAATTGTAAGACCGCATGTGACCGTAGTGATATCTGATCAAGCTTCGATTCTGGTATGTGAAATTACTTCGATGGCCTTCAGTGACAAGCGGTGCACAGTGCAAAACAGTCCTCCACGTGAATCTCTCGTCGGCGGCAGCGTTGATTCCTAGGTCTCGATTACTGTCGATGTATCCACTATCAATGCGTAAGTTTGAAGCTTTTTTTCGGCACATATTACTCTCGAACGGACAGCCAGCGGAGTCATCGACTGAACCGAACGCTAGACGCGGAGTGACAAATCTGTTGCAGTCAACCATACTGGAATCGCTAGAGGAATAACATTGTTGGGCGTAGCTAAGTGCGTTCTCAACAATTTTGGACTGATATGGTCTAACGATTCTCATATCGTCCATTATGTTTGATGCCCCAATCATGATGCCACATTGAGTGCCAGAGAGCAGGACCTCGTTTCCCGTAGTCGAAGAGATCTGCGACGAGAAGACACCTGCAAGGGCGAATCCCGCCAAGACGGCAAAGGCCATCAGAGCTGGTGACAATAGGGCTAGAAGCTGTTTTGTCTGCAGCTGTCGCCATGCCCAAAACAGGCCTAGCAGCGACACAAGACCTGATTCGGGACTCGAGGAATTTCGCAAAATCGCCTGACGCTGGTGATAAGGGGCAGCTGATGGATGGTTTGTCGAGTAGAACCGATGGAGGAAAAAACAGCATATCTTCCAAAAACGAGCCGCGACGAAGGCAACAAAGAACGCTATAAATGCAATGAGATATTTGCCGTTTAGCTGAGTCATGGTCAGAGTTGGCCCAAAGACAGGACCATGAGACCAATTGGTCCATTGCCCAAGAAATACGTCGTCGCCGGCCATGTTGCTCGGGGTTCAAGGGGAGGATGCGGAGGAATAGGGCAAGAAGAGAAAATGGGACTCAAAACTAGGCAGATGCAGAACGACGAGGGACGAAGTCGTTGTGTCGATGTGCCCTCTCCAGGCCGGGACGAAGCCGCATTCCAAGGCTGGAATATGTTTCTTTATAAATGCTTGATCGGCCCCCTACCACGAGGACTCCCCACCGGGTGAATGCTTTGACCGAGTCGGCCCTTAATTGCGGATACTACGCTGGACGACTTCAACCCAGCACCACGCCACAGATTCTCAGGCGCCAGGCCAGTCAAATCCACACCGGTTCGGTCTCTGCCTTATGGGAGCTAGCACACACACCGCACACTGTGGGGGCCGATATGTACTGAAAATTGTAAACGGAATGTTTCCTACATAAAGGTGTGTATTACAGAGCCTAGGTGAGGAAAACAATGCTCTTTCCTCGGGCGCCGTTCTGTTGTGTGTGCATGTTTTAGTGCCGTGTAACCCGAAGGGTCTCAGAAGAGATAAGGAGCTGGGCTGCATTTACCGCCCTCAGCTGGCAACAATATTGCGGCAGCCTCGGCCTAGCCCCTCGGTCGGGGAGACAGCCATAGGCGCATTTTTGATCCACCTAATTTAGCTTTTGAGGTCATTGGCAAGGCACAAACTGACGCCGGCGGCGTGTCTCTTGATGAAGACGAGGATTCAGAAACATCCACAACATCGACGGAAGAAGTCTCATGGTTCGTGGTGCGCAAGAATCGACTTTAGGAATAATGGCATTTGCATAGGGTGGTGGGTGGCCGACTGAGGGGTGGAGAGAGTAGTATTGGGCATGGTAACACCTAGGCAGCAACGTGACAATGAACCCAGAACGTAGACAACACATGAGATGATGCAGGACCATTCCAAGACCGGCACTCAATGCTAGCCGACAAGGAATAGCACTCTTGTGTAAGGTGTTACGCCGCAACTTAAATTTAGATGATCTACTTCCGCCATGCTTTTCGCTGATTCTGAAATGCCGGAGTCTCAAACTCGGTATTCGAGGGCTCTGTTTTTAGAGTTACATGTGCTATTATCAGACCACTATCACGCCTTCAAAAAACAATAACAACAATACGTCATAGCGGTAGGGCTAAACAACTTCCTCTCAATATGACAACCTCCTATAAGATGTTCTTCTTAAGCTACGGAACATTATCCTATAGGAGAGTATCGTATAAGTGTGACGGGTATGGCCTAGGATAAGTAGGGTGTAAAGCCCTGGGATCTAGACAGGGGTTTACAGGTCCGCACTGGAAGAGGATATGAGGGTCCCGACTGCCTGCTGTGGTAATTGTAGTAGAAGCGAGGCTCCGTTCTAGAGTACGAAGGAAGGAGAGTGAACTCTTATCTCAGTGAGTAAATAATTTGGCAGTAACTGCTTCTAGCTTAAGTACGTTGCAATGCAGGGGTTGGCATATGCATGGTGAGTAAGCATTGGAGATTGTTCTACGCCGCAACTTAGGGTTTGCCTGAGCTGTCCAGAAATTGGTGAATCCATCCAGTGCACATGTGATTTGTGTGTGAAATTCACGATTGATCCAATTTATCGAGCCAACTGTTGGAACGCAGAAAGCAGATCTACTTCCTTCACCATGCCGGGCCGTGATGCCATACTTTGCAATGATTGCTCGCTGCTCTTTACCACCGGTCCATCAATCTTGGGCTACATACCAATCCCAAAGCATCATCGCCTCCATCAACTGCTATTCAAAATAGACCTGGCCCGTGCAGGAGGCTTGGCAAATGACTGCCATTTCTGCTCGCTGCTTGTTAGAACGCGATCCAAGGCCAATACGTTGGAGGAGGACGGCTCAAAGTCCATATATGACTCACCAGCGCATGGCATCTTTCTCAGTGTTTCGCATGGGCTTACTGACGACTACCTCAAAATCGACATCGTGAAGGGAAGAGGCCTACTTAGCAGACCCCTATGGCGGAATAGCAATTTAATACTATTCAACTCCACTGGTACGTCGTCAGCCACTAGGTTGAACTCTTCCATGTCTTGGTGGCATCTTGGTAATGAGATATTAATGCTAATGTGAGCTCTCTTCAGACTCAAGGATTTATAATATGTATGAGTTGGACCGGGCCTCCACAGCAACATCCTCGGATGCTACATTTGCTACTCTTACAAGGTGGATCAACACATGTGAGAAGCACCATCTTTGTCGGCACCCTACCAGGGCCTCAGAAGTAGAGGCAAAGCACTCTTGGCTTCCAAGCCGGTTGGTCCAGATATACGACTCGTCTGTACGGGTCATCCAAACCGCAGACCACACCTTGGCCACTGACAGTCGATATGCAACGCTGAGTTACTGCTGGGGTCCACCACCGGTAACGTTTACGCGTCTGCTGCGGGCCAACGTTGAGGATATGAATGCCGGGATCGATGTTACAGCTCTTCCCAAGACTTTCCAGGATGCCATCACAGCTACCAGTCTCTTGGGTCTGAGTCTTATCTGGATCGACGCACTTTGTATCATTCAGGACTCGGATGAGGATTGGAGGTACGAATCGATGCAGATGTCTGAAGTGTATTCTCAGGCTTATATCAATCTCACCGCTGTCGCATCCGTCGATGTACATGGCGGTCTTTTCCGAACGAGAAATCCCTTTTCTCTCAATCCGTTTAATCTAAAAATAAATTGGCCGCACCATCTCGAGGGATCGGTTTGCTGTGTTCCGGAGGATCCATGGGTCGCTGCGATCCGAGACTCCCCGCTGTTTACCCGGGCTTGGACGTTCCAAGAAAGATTGTTATCAGCACGAACCGTCTACTTTGCCGAAGACCAGCTTTACTGGGAATGTGGCGAGCTTTGCGCATCCGAGATATATCCTCTTGGCAGCCCTTTCGATCCTGGCCCTAGGGAGAAGCCCTCCGACCCCCCGCGCAGACCACTCGACAATCAGCCTATAAAAAGTTCCGGACGAATCAAGGAAGAGTACGCTTTGCTGAAGTCCTTGGGGGGTATTCGCATGCATGCTCCAGGGTTCTTGAACCTCTGGACTACTCTTGTCGAAACTTACAGCAAGGGGCGTTTGACGTTCCCACGGGACAGACTGATGGCCATTAGTGGAGTGGCCAGACAGCTTTCCGACCATGAAACGAATGAAAATTACTACTTTGGTCTATGGCGCCCACACATTCTCCCTCTGCTTTTGTGGAAGGACTTGGGACCCGCAAACACCTCGGAAAGTCACCATTCACCCATCACGCCGGGAATAGGTCCTTCTTGGTCATGGTCTTCGCACTTGAATCCCGTCGATTACTTTCGATTAAAGAAAGTCGAATCATTGACGGGCCCGAAAGTATGCGCTGAGGTGCTGGAAATCAATGCCACCCCGGGAATCCATCCCTTGGCGCAAGACGGATTCGAATCTGGCAGATTAATCATTAAGGCACCTCTGGTTAGAGCCAAAATATCTAGATCAACAGAAATCATATTGAACCCGATCGGACCGCTATCACGCTCCTTCTACAGACCGTCTGGAGGCATATTGGGCAAGACGCTTAGACAACGGACTCCACTCTGGTTCCCGCAAGAAGACGTTTTGATCTTCCCCGGCCAAGGTATACAGACGGACCTTGGTCTATGCCATGTATCTATTGATAGCAGCTTCGACAAAGGTGCAGGTTCCGATGTCGTTTGCGTCAAATTAGCTACAACAGGCGCAAGGCATTCATCAACATTGGATGGGAGGATTGAATTTGGCCTCATCCTATCCCATACGGGGAAAAGGGGGCAATTCAAGAGAATCGGGTGCTTTAAGATACATCGCACAGGATTGGTCAGGTCATGGCGTGCGGGTCGATGGTTGTGGCGGCTAAAATCTCGGAACTTCGAGGACTCAAAGGAACACCTGTTTCAGGCAGGCAACATCGAGCCCCGTTTCTACCAGGAATTTGATGGTGTTGACGCTTACACTATTGAGATCGTATAGCGGAGTGCGTCACTTCTACACTGAGGTGCAGCCTGGGGTGGGTCGCTGGGGCCTCGACCTTGGGACAACAGAATTATCATCGAACATTACCTTCACTGCTTTTCTTCTCACTAGTAATTTCCTATGTCTTTGAGGACTAAGTACTGTCTGTCATCAGAGTTGCAGATGGGGCTGTTTTATCTGTATCCAGCCATCAAAATCTCGAAAGCAATAATTTCCTAGAGCAGCCATGTAATGCCGAATGGTACAGTGTTACTACCTAGGTATACAAACCAATTGCCAGACGTCTGGTGGCTAAAATTCCACCGTCTCGGTGCTAATTTATGAGAACCCCCATGAATCAAGACTCCTTTGATTTTGGCCTCTCGAGAACCAGCTCGGAGGTGCATGTCTATTTGACCAAAGAAAATATAGTAGCAGTACAACCAAGAGTCACACTCAACGCAGCGTCAAGACCGTCCTCCAGACTGTTTCTCTAGTACTTCTTTGAGCTGTAACGGCTGGTGTCTCCATACTTATTCTGATGACCCTGCGACGAAGTACGAGATTGCTGTGAGCTCGGAGCACGAGACTGCCGTGGTGCCGGAGACTGTGATTGCCGTGATGTGGAATGACGAGATTGCCGCGATCCTGGACGCTGTCCGGAGGAACCTTCACCGTTGCTATCGCGAGATGATGATCGCGAACGTGCTCTGACCATGCTCTGCATCTCGTGCATATTTTCTGCTGGATGACGGAAGCCCGCTCGTGACAAAGCCCTCCCTGCGGTTTCGGCGACAGCCTCCGGGTTGCCGCCTACGGTATTGATTTCATCAATCGCATTTTCGATGTCATCCCGGCGTGGCTGGTTCCTCGCCTCTGCTATTCTCACTAGATATCCTAGAATTGCAGTTCTGTGGTAGCCCGCCATGGCCATGGTACCTAGCACGCCAGAACCAGTCGCAATCGTGATAACGTTGGCAATATCGCTCAAGGTCTGGCTCATATTGACCAATCTGCCCAGCACGCACTTAGGATCCCAGTCTCACGAGAAAGGAGGGGGGGGGCATTGCTTACCTTGAAAGTGAGAGCTTGAAAAGACGGAGGGAGATTTTTTGTTGGGCTGAAAAGAAGCAGACAACAAATGTTTATTGCACAGCTGAGAGGGGTAAATTCTCAATAGAAAGCGTCTCACGGGGTGGCTCGGGTATCGTTGAATATGGTGATAACTGTACCGGACAATAAAAGTCAACGTGTTCGGAGAAGCTTGATCTGGTTTGCCTAAGTTTCATTGAGTAGAAACAATAGAATTTAGCTATTTTATATCAAGAAGCATCTACATATTCCAGCCATGAATGGCCTTGAGCCACTTGTTGGTAAGGGTGAAGAGATCAAGGCCTGGAGGCTCGTAGTGAGACGGACCATGAGACGAAAGAGGCCCATCAGCCTCGTGGTAGGAATGGAAGTCATATTGTTGCGAGACGACTTTGTGACGGCTACAGCTCCACGGCCACGATGCGTTGGTACAGACCAGCAGATGTTGATTTGTTGCTTTGCTCTTGGTATTGGGATCAGGAAAAGATCTGCATTCCTTTGGATATCTTTTAGGTCGTCTGTGTTGGTAGCTCCTTGAGGTTCGTGGCGTGCTCGCCAGTTTCATGCCTGATCCATCTTGTACTACATCTTGCAGCTGTTGGTGGCGCCTAGTCGTCTAATTTGGTGTTTGCCCAGGCGGGCAGCTGCTGTGCCGCTCTTGTTGACATTGTGTGCTGGCTTATAAGAGCAACACCGAAGCCCCTCATTTCTCCATCTCCGCATTACCAGACCAACCCAACAATCACAAACAACATGGTCCACGAAAGCGCCGAAGAAAACAAGCTCCCATCTTGTTTGGAATGGAGAATCAGAAACTATGAAATGCTATTCGTACAATCTTTGACTCCCCTTCTGCGACAAGAGCTCCACCGCGCTAGCAGACTGCACCGCGGAGCAATCGATGACCTCAAACTGCAAAAAGACCCGCAGTACCTCCAAGAGCTCGACATTGTGCATCAGCGTCTCCAGGAACACTGGACAAAGGTCTTCGGTGACCTAATCTCACACTCTCGTCTCACCGCAAATATTGGAAAATTTCAGAGTTTTGTCGCCGGAAATCTCCTAGAAGACTACACAGGAAAGCCTTACACTGTCAAGCTTTTTGACATCGATCAGGCTTTCTTGGTAGCTTGGCACGACGCTGCAGCAGAAGCTGGTCTTCAAGACATTGGAGGTCATGAGCGCGTTGACGGCGATAAAAGCACCGGTAGCCAAGTCCGGGTCGGGGATGAATGTTTTGACAGCCATCAGAATGAGCTTCTGCTCGAAGCATACAACCTCAGTGTTGTGTACCCATTGCAAGAACTGCTTTTCGTTCAAGCAGCCGTGGAAAACAGACTGCGAATGATTGAAGACCGAGCGCATCGCCAAGGCGGCAATGTGCAGCACATCATTGACCAACGCGACTGGCCAAAGCTAGCGACAACTCTTGTCCACGATCGAAGTCTTGCCCTTGAGCTTGCCGAGCAGAACACGGTTGTCCCGGGCCTATTTGGCTACGACAAGAAAGTGACAGTCTTGCGCGGTATCGACCAGACGCGATCCAAGTACTTCTCGTCTCTGTCTAGCCCAGCCAATTACTCGCTCAGCAAGCACGCTCTGGAGTTGTCGGCGGAGAAAACTTCACCCAACACGGAAAAGTCGACAGCCACAGTATCAGAATCTCAACTAGATCTCGCTAGGTCTTCCTGGAAAAGTAGGGCAAGAAACATCTTCAACAACTTTGCCGATGGGCTTCAAGGTGGAAGAGTCAAACCAACACTCAGGTCGCTGGCGCACCCTACTCCTACTAAGGAGAGCCTCGACGAGAAAGACCCCCTCATTGGTTCAGAGAAGGCATAGTTAATATGGATTTACTGGAGCGTGAGTCTTTGGTGTGAGCAATGTAAATGTCCCCAAACACCTGTATCAGCTGGTGTTTGCCCTAGGGTAGGTTAACAGCTGCACGGAAGTTGGAAACCTTGCTGATTATAGTTGCCAGGTCATCATTCTCGCAATATAAGCACTTGAGTATATGCCATGAAGACTGAGTCTTTTAACATTCATGGCTAGAGCAACGGGATCTGTGGCAGTATCTGGGTGACGAAGGTCGGGCCAAACAAATGCTGGACAAGAGAGGGTGCCGGAGCACAGGACAATGCATCTTGGACAGGAATTGTGCAATACAACCGGGATGATTGGCATAGCAGGCAACAAATTCTAGAAAGGTTCTATATTCTCCTAGATACATCTTGTAAAGCGTGTTACTCATTGGTGAGGTGGAGCACATTGACACATCACCGCGATAATCTACCTGAGCAACCGGTTGCGCTCGTAATCCGTATACACCCGAAGGCCTACGCGTTTCCTCCGTACAATATACCTAGTAAGCGCTCCAAGGACTCGCGTGTTCTTTCCTTTTCTTCTCTTTTTTTTTTTATTTAAAAAAAAAGGGCATACGAGACCGGTCACGATGTAAAAAGACACAAGCAGTAGGCACGTGGTCTCAACCCCGTGCCGCACAGACGAGGCTAGGAAGCATCGCTCCCGATGGCGCCGTAGAGCTAGAATCTTCGACACAAGTAGGCAAGGGGCTGCTAATTCGCCACGTCGAGTCGGCGAGGCAGTCGTATGGCGGAGATCAGAGTAATCTCTGACGTGGGATACAACTTCTAAAATATTCAAATGTTCCATAGACATTTGGGGGCGGCTCTCGTTATTTTGTTTGTTTGGCAGGGAGCTAGTGACTTCCAAGGTTCCTGGTCGCCTCGAGTGTCGGGAACTATTAGAGCTAGCACAACTGGGGACCCTTCGCGCCCGTCCACAGAACACCAAATGATATCTCACGACGGATCTGGCTGTGGTCGGTCTCAACCGGCCCCAGTACCTAGTTGGCGGAAATAAGAAATGGCGGTTATTTAGTCATGGTGTCGTGCAGCGCTGCAGCTGGCCTAAGCCTTGGGCTACGGGCTTCATGATGCTTATAAGCCGAGTATCTGCTGGTGCCAGATGAATTTTTTGTCATCAGCTCCTTTACATTTCCACCAACTATCCTTCACTTGGCATACGCTTCTACCGCCATAATCTCGTCAAATGGTCCTAATGGGCGCAAACCAAAGCAAGCCTGGCCAGCGGCCGCGACAGACCAAATCGATCCCGCCCCCGCCGTATTCTAACGGCGTGACCACGACCGCAAGTCCCAAGGACGATGGCTCTCAAAAGCCCGGAACAGAGGGGCTCTCGGCCAACCCCCGGCGACCAGGCGAGCAGTGCACAGCAGAGCTAGTCGCAAAGCTGGAGTCACTTGAGAGGGCTGTCTCCGAATTACAGCACGCCGACCAGCTTCAGGTCATAGAAAAAGAAAAGCAAAGCCTAAAGGAACAGACGAGGAACCTGGAAGAGCAGAAGAGCAGCCTGGAGAAAGAGAAGAGCCACTGGCAAAAAGAGAAGAAGACGCTGGAAGAAAAAAATAGGAGCTTGGAAAAAGACAAGAAGTACCTGGAAGAACAGAAGAACCGCCTAGAAGGGTGTTTGGAAGAAAGGGAGTCGGAACTTAAGCGCAGCTACGACTTTCGAAGAGAACAACTACAAGCGATGAATAAAATGTCAGAGGTAAATGGGGTGCAACGTTATAAAATGCAGGAACTTCGAGATGATCTGCAAAAGGTGTCGACTGAGGCATTGAAGGCAAAGGCACTGCTCGGAAAGGGGAATGATCAGGCTGTGTCAGTCGAGCCTTGCCACTGTACTCAGGATCCTGGTTCATAATTCAGACGATACGGTTTCGCTCGCGGCTCTTAGTCTTATGAAATAGCACTCTCACCGCGCGGCAATAAAGTTCTATTCAATACTTTTTGGCAGCATAGTGACTCCCACCAATGTGGACACACGCCCGCTTTAGCAACGACAGCATGTGGAGCACGTGTGACTAGAATGATTGAGGCGGATAGGGAAAAGTGAACCCCGGAGAGGCTGAGGTCTTGGAAACAAAAGATGTCAACTGGTATCAGCTGCGCCGTAGTATACTTGGAAAATAATAGTTCAGGATTAGGAGGTTTATGCGGGTAACCTAATATAGGAGGCTTTGCTCTTAATCCGTATACATCCCGAAGGCGTACGGTCCCTTCACACAGTGGTAAACGCTCAAAGACCCAGTGTTAAAAAAAAACACGATGTCGATAACAGTGCAGAAGTCTGGGCACGTGGCCTCAGCCTCGTGCCGCACAGACAAGGCTAGGAAGCATCGCTCCTGACGGCGCCGTAGACTAGATTTGCTCGTCGACACATAGCCCAGTGGCTAGCAGACGGCGAATGAAGAATAACAGAATGAAGGAAAAGGCAGAAGACTCAGCCTCTGGGCTTGAACTGAGAAGATCTTTAATCCAATGCTGCCGATTAAGGATTTGGTGGAAGGAGGGGTAAGATGGATGACAGAAGGGGAAACACCAAAACTGCGATGCTATGCAGGGTGGTGAACTTACCGTGAGGAGTGAACCGGGTGGAGACCGGGTGGGAATTGCCCCTAACATTTGAAGGGGGGGGGGAGGATAAACTCAAACAAACTAGAAAAAAAGGGGCCAAAAGAAAACCCGACAAAACAACAAGACAGGAAAACAACAAAACAAAACTACTCCTCCTTCTTCTCCTGCTTCTTCTTCTTCTTGGCCTCCTCCTCCTCCTCCGCCAAGGCCATCTTCCTCAACAGCTCCGATTGGAGGAGCGCCTCCACATCGACTTCCTTCTTCCTCCCCCTCTATCTCCCCTCCCCCTCCTCCCTCTCCTTCTCCTCCTTCTCCTTCTCCTTCTTCATGGCGGCCATCGCCGCCGCCGCCGCCTCCGCCTCCGCCTCCTTCTTCGCCGCCTCCGCCGCCGCCTCCTTCTTCACCGCCTCCGCTGCCGTCACCTTCGCCAGCGCAGCAGCCACCGTCGCGTCGGCCGCCGCCCGGAAGGCCGCGCCCAAAACAGCATCATGCTGCTGCTGCTGCGGCGCCGCGCCATCCTCCTCCCCCTTCCCCTTCACCCAGGCTCGGGCGCCGGCGCGCCACACAGCGCCGGCCCGCGCCCCCCACTCCTGCAAGATTCCAAAAGAAAAAAAGAACCCGCTACCAACACACAATCGCCAGCCAACGAACCGACCCAGGACTACCAACCACACAGGCCACGACTGCCAACACAAAAAGTTAGAAGTTGTAATCCCCCATCGCAGCACCCGCGCTGCGCTGCTTCGCCGCCCACAGGCATACTGGGTGCTCCCCATCCCTTCGTCCTCGTACTCGTCGTCGTCGTCGTCGTCGTCGTCTCTGCGCTCGGCCGACCATCCAAGCAAAAGGGAGAGACGGGGCGGGTTCGAGTGGGCTACATGAAGTTTCTGTTGTCCCCCGACTTGCGCCTTCCCCGGGCTGAGACTGTCATGTTTGATGGGCAAGTGCGCCCCGAGCTCGATTTCCGGGGCAGTCGCAGGTGCTCGCAGTGCCCGGAGGTCGGCGTGTCTGGAGACTGAAGGGAGGGTCAGTAGAGAGATCAAGAGAGATTTGGGGGAAGACTCAGACATACGTAATCTAATGGCTGGATCATGTTCTTCGGAGCCATGGAAAATGCATTCGAGGTCCTCTCAGACAGGTTCGACAAACTTGCGTGCCCGGCTGTGTGATGCGCAGTTGTTTCACAAGCCCGTGATGCCGCTGGGAAAGTACTGGCGAATTCGTGTCTTGATGGCGACATGTCGCAAATGAGACTGAAGTTTCGGCTTCGGTGATTGGGGATTATTGTGTAAGATGTGGTTTGCGTGTTGCTTGTTTTTGTCGGGACGCCGGACAAGCTCACGGGCGCTGTGCTCACGTTGGACGACCGGCACAATAGGCTCCCAGCCACTGGGGAGGGTGGAGTGTTCGACTTGGTTTTCCAGTACTTGGCTGATTGGATGACACATGGACCCAACCGTGGAAGTGCCGATACCAAGATGGAATGCATATTACGTACCAAGAGGCTCGAAAGTGCGGTACAAAGTTAACCATTAACAGTAACAAATTGAAGATAACTGGAACAAGCGACAGCAGGGAACATGAGACGCAGGAAGACGGTGGACGACGGACGACTGGATGGGGACGACGGACGACGGACGACGGACGAAGCTGAAGACTGAACAAGATGAGTAGTGAGTTCGCAATCAGATGTTCAGCGCCCGAAAGAGAACAACCAGATGCCGCAATTCCGGGAAGTGATCCTGGATGGATGTGGTTGGATTTCTGCTTGGCAGAAAGGACCGTGCTGGGTGAGGCTTGGTAGAGATGGCCATGATGAGGTCGAAACAATAGCGGGGACGACGTTTGCTGACGGAGACTGCAATTCCGAGAGTGTTCCGCCATGCGAGCTGTCTGAGGCCGATAGTCCAGGGCGGGAGGGATTCTGAGCGCTGTCATTGTGTGACAGATGGCTGAGCTGTGAGGACGGGCGAAAGGAGCAGCTTGGAAGGGAACGGAGCCGGGGACGGCATTGATGATGGAGAACAGTGCTGGGTGAGTGTGGAGGGCGGCGAGCAGGTTTGTGGTTGCATGCCTCGAGTTCGAAGAGACGCATTGGGTACCGTGATGGTAAAATGTCTGGCGGGGAGTGGTCGCCCTGTAAGGATGGCGTTCTTCTGGGAGTGTTCTGGGAGTGTTTTGTTATTGTTGGCTTGAGAATGGCGCTCGGAATGAACTTGCGGGCATCTTTCACCCACCAAGTCGCTGACGAATGTTGATCATAATACCAGGGAAGGAGCATGGTCGGGTTCTCACTGGGAATTCTCGTCACAGTCATATGCAACGGCCCGGGCAGCTGCCACTTTTGATACGGCACAACGGGAAGGTGACACTTCCGCCAACAATGAGACGATACAAATGCAGTCGCGCCTTGATTAGAATGTCACATAGCAGAACGCGAACTGCAGTGAGACAAGGTTTTCTATATTATTTGATAATAAGGAATAAAATGCAGTCGCACCTTGATTAGAATGTCACATAGCAGAACGCGAACTGCAGTGAGACAAGGTTTTCTATATTATTTGATAATAAGGAATAAAAAACCTAGTATAAAAATTACCTCCCTATTAATTTCTCCCTATTATATTTTTTTCTTCTTATTTATTTTCTTCTTATTTATTTTCTTCTTATTTATTTTCTTCTTATTTATTTTCTTCTTATTTATTTTCTTCTTATTTATTTTCTTCTTATTTATTTTCTTCTTATTTATTTTCTTCTTATTAATTTTCTTCTTATTTATTTTCTTCTTATTTATTTTCTTCTTATTTATTTTCTTCTTATTTATTTTCTTCTTATTTATTTTCTTCTTATTTATTTTCTTCTTATTTATTTTATTCTTATTTATTTTCTTCTTATTTATTTTCTTCTTATTTATTTTCTTCTTATTTATTTTCTTCTTATTTATTTTCTTCTTATTTATTTTCTTCTTATTTATTTTCTTCTTATTTATTTTCTTCTTATTCTTTCCACTTATTTTTTACCACTATATCTTTTCATTATATTACCTTTGTTATTTGTTTTTTTCCTTCTTAATTTATGTGTAGCCCTTGCTATTCACTAGGGTCACCTCAGCCCCAAGCCCGCTGCCGCCATAACAATGCGTGTAACGTCTTATAGACATTGGTTTCAATCTTCCCGCGCCAGACCATCCCCTGCAGCTGCGTTGGCCAAAGCCCCTTTGTTGAGCCATAGTCGACATCCACACTCTGCCAACAGAGAGCGCCCTACAACAACTTTTCGCACTTGAGCAAACCGCAGTCCCTCGCACACAACCTTTATTTTCGCTTGGGAACCAACCACAACACGTACAACTTTTCCTCGTCGCCAGTTCCAGCGGTTGCGTTTCCAATCCCCCATACATATAAAATGTACGTGGTGCCTTCATACAGTGGTGAGCGCTCAAGACCCAGCGCTCAAAAAAAAAACAATGCCAATTACAATAAAATGTCGATACAGTTCGCCTGTCTACGGGCCGCCAGTTCCAGATTGCTCTCTTTTCATCCTCCTCTGTCAGACCACCAACACACCGTCCAATCACTATGCCTGTCTGTGGCTGCGCCAGTGTCTCTGACACTCCTGGCAACCTTGTTGTTGGCAAGAACAGGCGCCCAAACCATGCGATCCAAACCTTGGTCAGCTCTCAGCCAATTACTCAAGCCCAAGTATCTGCAGATTCTAAAATCCCATTCAGTTTCATCTGCCGCGTGATGGGTTATCTTGATTGGAACCTACAGGAATTGGTCTACAAAGCATATCGTGACAAGCTGCCTCGAGAGCCCACTGGGATTACAACGTCGTCTGTCTTCAGCCGCAAGGACGAACAAAAACTCCAAGAATCATTCACACGCACCTGTGCCGACATCAAGCTAAGGCAGAAGTTCTATGACTAGTATTTCTTTCCAGCTTGGGCGTTGGCGTAGGATGGCGAGTAGTTTCACCATTACCAGCAACACCATCTATCCCAGGAGGATCGTAAGTATGACATTTCTAAGGTCACAGGTCATCTAACATCATCATGCAGCACTACAGCCATGCCACTCACGACCCCGACTGATCCACAGCCTGTGCCCAAACTAGAGGATACATCCAACACGGACTACATGCAAGCTGAGGATAGCACCTCCCCGGTTACCGCATGCGTAGCTGGGCTTCCAACCGTCCTGCCCGATGAACATGAGACGCCCCAACAACCGACTCACCCGGGTCACGAGCAGAATAATGCAACACTAGCACCCTTCACCAGTATGTTCATGTCTACCCTCAACACCATGGAATCATCCCAGGTTCAAGCCCAAGCATCCTAAACGTTAACATGGGATTACACAGACCCCTATCTATCAGACTATGGAAGTCCCACTCTGACTCACACAACCAAGCCCCCCGTCGACGATGACGGCATGCTTCTAGACTTAGAAGGGAACAACACCTCGGGTCTCAGACACTGACATATCCAGCCCAGTCTCTCCAAACCTTAAGCGCCAAGCCCCTACTTCCTACCCCAAGTTCCATCCAAAGCGCCATCAAGACAACTTGTATCGGGGTACAGGCCTCGACCCTTCCTATCCAAACCCCCTTCTAGAGCACAGTCGAGACGACTCGTGCCTGGGTGCAGAATTTGAACCCTTCCAGTTCGGATCCCCTCCAATGCGCACCCGAGACGATTCATACTTGGGCGCGGGCCATAATTCGCCTGACTCGATGCACGACGAGGGAGATGGCGACGAATCGGACAAGTCTAGTAGTGATTCCCTGGCCAGCAAATCAGGCCAGAAGAGGATCTCGCGTAGCAGGGGCAGGAGGAAGTTTAACACTGAGCTGGATCTCGACGTGACCCTTCTGGCAGACATAAAGCACGTCATGGGCATCGATCCCGATTATGATATCCCTGGGAACATGCTCAAGTCAGACACCATTGACCTGAAACATACCCAGAAGAAGGTCCGCTCTGCGACATGGAATGGGGTCAACGGTTTTAAATGGACGGTCGGAAATGTCCTCGCTCTCGTCGTCTACATAGTTGGAACCCCAAGCGAACACAGATACCACAAGTGTGCCTCGATCGTGGAGGGAGCATCGGGTAACTGGTTTAACCCTGAATATATCGTGTGCCCACTAGAGAAGAAGTCAATGGTATCATGCGCCAACTACTACTACAACGGAAAGGCAACCTACTGCTCACTCTATACAAGGAACACTGAACAGAAGGGGCAGGAAGTGGCTGCGCCATGTGTGAGGGCAAAGGCCAATAGCCGACGACGCTCTGGCACTAGACAGTCCATTCGACCTTCGTCGTCGACAAGCCACGGCTCACCACGTCCAGCGGTCGCTCGTATGATCACGCGTCGTGGGTCACGGACCTTTCAAATACAAGAGCAAGGGGCCGTGCAATCCAGTCACAATAAGCGACTGGATACGACTGGGACGCCGAGCCAGATGATCACAGCCCCCCCTCGCCAAGCGCAGGCGGAGGTCAACTCAACCTTACTGGAACACTACATGAGCGAATTCGGAGGAAAGACCACAGATGAACGCAACGACATTCACGAGGATGCGGTCATGCGGCTGCTGGCCCTGTCCAAGCTTGCCAAGGGCGGGGATGGACGGAAGCAGTCATGATGGAAGGCAAGAAGCTTGGCGTAGGTGAAGTCTTTGGCGCTGAAGGTAATACGACTGCACCGATTCTGGCCCTTCATAATCCCATCGTGGAAAAGGACCAGGGTGATCAGGCGGGGCTCAGACTTACCAGATTCAATGTAAATTTACTCATCAGGAAGCGGGAAATTTACCGCTCAGTCCATTACTACTAGAGCCTCATGACCATATCATGCAAGTATGCAGTGCTCAATTCTCTGCTCTTATCTTGTGCTGTGAAGGGGGAAACTCCCATGCGAGGGATGTCTCCTACTGATGTCTCCTACTCCGCGGATCCAAATGCCTCCTTCACGCTTTCCAGGCCTTTCGCCACTGCTTCGGCAGCAGTGGCAAGCTCGTCCGAGTACCGCTCCTATCGCCTAATGTCCGGCAAAGATGTGATCTTCTCCTGCGCCATAATCTTGACGATCTCCTCGGCGTAGTACCTGTGATCCTCGGCATCGCGCCAGTCTGTTGCCACCCTGCGTGCAGTAGGCTCATCCTCCACAAGATTCAGTATGAAGTCATATTGTTTGCGCTGGCGTGTACGCAAACATTGAGCAGTCGTGTTGAGGCTGTCCTCGATTGTTCGCACCAATTTACTATCTGAAATGTATTTGATCAGGAGGTCTTGGCGTCTGTTATCGAGCTGACGGCGTTGGCGTTCGATCTCGTGCATCTCCAGTATCAGGCGGTGGTGTGCCATGCCAGTGCCAAGGTGTTCCAGAATCATCTTTTGTCGAGCGAGATACTGTTCGTGCTCGATCTTCTGTTCCTCCTTCCCTGCCGCCGATAGGAGGCTGGAAAAGGTATGCGCTGTCGCATTGCCGTTGACAGGGGATTGGGCACCCGCATTCATGATCGAGCTTGTGTTCCCGGTGTCTCTGTCGTCGCTGGCGCCGTCCAGGCTAAGGAAGGGGCCATCAGGCGCAAGCTGGGCTGTAGGTAGGTGTCAGCGTGTCTCGCTTGCCTCGCTCAAACGATGTAAGCGATGCCGACAGGGACTCACTGAGCAACTGCTCCATGGTCAGTTTTGGAACACTGGAAATGTGTGACTGGGATGTCGCCAGCGATTCGCGGACCCCGTCGTCGCAGAGATCATCTGCATCCATTGCGTAGGCTGGATGGGGGGCGGATGACCATGTAAGCGAGTCCCATAGAAGCTCGCTTCTGGGAGGAGAAGAGGAAATTTGTGGCCGACGTCGACGATTAAAGCGAGTCCAGGAAGGTCTGCAGCCCAGGAGGGTGTGCAGTAGAGGAAAGTCTGCAGCCCAGGAAGGTGTGCAGTAGAGAAAAGCGCAGAAAGTCTGCGGCCCAGGAAGGTCTGTAGTAGAGAAAGGTATGCAGACTTTCTGCGGCCCAGGAAAGTCTGCAAATGAGAGAAGTCTGCAGTAGGCCGTGCAGACTGCCAAGCACACAGCCGGTCAATTTGTGTTACGCATGGCCCCCGAGGTGGTCTTTATTAGACGGTGGTAGATCCTATTATGATCAAATGACAATGGCCACTTGATCTATTGTCTGTTGCAATGTGATACATGCTTCGTCTAGTTCGTGGGTCACTCTTAGGATGGACTGCAGCGATTACAAGGTTTATTGCTGCACGGGCCCCTCCTCTATCAACTGTTGACTCCACCCCTTGTGCGTTGCAGCGTACACAGCTTCCCAACAATATAACAACAACACAGGAGCAGCTCCCGTACGCAGCCCCCACCCCGTGCCTGTCACTCCTTCCTTGTCCCTCCCTCTCTAGTCCTACATCCCACTCCCTCGTCCTGAATGGTGGGCGGAGACGAGGCCACCACACCCATACCAGCGGAGAGCTTCAGTGTCGCCTAATGGCTGTCGTGAGGCGACGGACACGGCTAGGGGCAGCCATGAGAGACAACAGCTCGACAGCCAGCAGAGGTGGGAAGCTTGCAACATTTGAACTGTCTAACAACGACAGCCGCTGATGTGCTCATAGTTGGCGTGTTAGCGTGGTGGAGTGGTTATAAAACAAAGGCACGGAGACGACGTGGACAACCTGGGAGTCGGGGATAGCTCGCATGTCAAATAGGCAGCAGTCTACGGGATGGTTTGGGTATTGCGTCACAGGTCATGCGTGCACGACTTCGACAAGGTGCAAGACCAGCACCCACTCGCCACGGCAGGGGGCCCTCCTCCAGCTCTTGCAGCCAACCACACTGCTGCAGCACATCGAGGAGAAGGATGGCTGTCCTGCAACCGTGCCATACCACGTCGAACATGGCCTCCCAATCCAAGTCACACAACCATCAACCCACAGACAAGCCCATAGAAGAACGGACAGCACACGAGGTCAGGGGGGATCGCAAATTAACCGCTGTTAATGGCCGAGTCGACCCTCTGAATGAATCTTTTATCCTCGAGAGCTTCGAAAAGCACTTCGACAGATTGCTGCAAATTTGGCAGGACAATAGACTTCTGTACCTTGACCATTTCATGGGCAGTGACCAGCCTCCGCTTGGGCTTTCCGACAGGCAGCAGGTTGCGCGGCTGCTGCCCCGTGGTTGCTCCCGGATCCACCTCTTGATTGCCAGGCGACCGAGTCATAGGGGCGGAATGGGTGACTGTATTGTGCCTTCCCTCTGTAAAGGCAGTGGCTGCCGTGTTGCTTGTATCGACTGCAAGCGTCTGTAGGCCTGATCTTGGGTTTCCTGGGACGATGGTCAGTGGCCGGCGGTTTTGGAGGGACGATCGAGAGTACGTACGTTCTGGGGCCCGCAGGGACGTGCCCGCGTGACTGACACCGGCCGTGGCTCGGACCAGCCCCTCAACGTGCAATGCAAAGCTCCTATAATCGCACTTGTGTATCTCGACAAAGCTGTCTGGTATAGGGTCGAGTAGCTTGGTGGTGTTGGCGATGTCTAGAACACCGGGGAAGTCATAGATGCCTGCGTACCCACTACGTCCCAACACATGTTAGAATATCGTGTAATTAGGTGGTATGTGGATACCCAGCCGGCAAACATTCGGACTGGTATTGGCAGAAGGCGCGGGGGGGGGGGATTGGCCATTACTCACACCTTGTAATACAGCCTGGCAAAGATCAGGCTCCAAGTGCCGCGGATGCGTTTGAAGTAAGTCTTGATCATGCCCTGGATATGGGCAAGGTCACTGTCGTTTGCCGAAGGGACCAGTTTCGCGAGGTCGGAGACGTTTGAGATGTAGCCCCGACACTCTTGGATCCTTCGATGCACTTCGCTGTACTCCTCTGCGTCACTCCAGTGGCGGGGGAGACCACGAATCGACCCCATCTTGGCAGGCTTTTTGACCTTGTGGAAGTGATGGCGGCATGGAGCAGTGGGTGTGTTCAGGGAACGATGGTGGGAGTTCGGGGCTTAAGCGTGGATGGAGGTCGATGAGTCGGGGAGGTTGTTTGGCAAGGCAACGGAGAGCAGGGACTGCATGCTAGGACTGGGCTAGCTGGCGGGTTCAGCGTGGTAAGAGTGAGGATCTAAACGGCAGGGGGGGGGGGGTCGTGGAGAGGGGAAGGTAGGGCCTGACAACCCACTGCTTGTTGCTGGCTCGGGTACGCAGGTGCCTGCGTGAGCACAGGTAGCTGCGTGAGCGTAGAGGTACCTGCCCATTTGGGTCGACAGGTGTCGTCTATGCCTGGACATGTAACTACTCGAGGGTCACTCGAAGTCAGTGCAGAGTGTATCAAAAAACAACCTCAGTTTCTATTAGACTAGCATCAGTCCCAGCGACTACTGGGTCCGGTAGCAAGCAAGAAGTAAGTGGTGCCGATGGCCTTGGCAACAATGTCTCCTCCCAAAAAAACAAAAACGATAGACCATCCCACTGGTCATTGTCCATGATTGACTCCTTTGAATGGCGTCTCGCCTCATGCTACGCCCTTGAACTGTTCCGAAGCAAAATATAAAATGCAGTACACGTTCAGTCTTCCCGTCAGCTTAGAAACCTCCTCGGCAATGCTGGATTGTGGTCGAATGTTGCCCCTACCGTCAGCCAAGATCAATGTATATAACTATTCGCTTCTCGTGGACAACAGGTGTATGCATATGATAGTGTTGACCACCATCTCCATCATTAGGTCAAGTTTCATGTCTTAAGACCTCGCGGCTGGTCTTGTTGATTGTCGCCTATTGCTGGCAGCCTGTGACCTGGTCACGCGCGGGGTGGGACCAGTGGCTACCGCTGCCTCTCGAATGACATTGACCTGATTGTATGGGGGTGGGTGCCCTGAATCACAGCCCACGCCTCGCTCCTGTGAGACGCCGACGCTGGGCGAGCTGTCTTCCAAGCCTGTGCTATCTGGAACGACGTCGGGAAATCGACCACGGCTCAATGATGCATCATTCAGCCGGAGGGAGGTGTGTGGTGGTAGCTCTGGGGTGTGTTGAATGCTGGTGCGACGAGAAGCCTGTAGCTGGGCCGAGTGGATCGGTGTGGCCGGCGACGTTCCCTGGCCTACTGGGCGTCACCATATGGGAGAATAGGAGGTGACCCTATGAGAGGTTATTCTATGGGAGGTTATCCTAAAGGAGGCTGTGAGGTTGTCCTATAGGAGGTTGTCCCATGGGATGTTGTCCCATAAGAGTCTATGAGTCTGTCCTTTAGGAGTCTGTCCTCTCCCCTTTTCCGGATGTAGTCGCGCAACTTGAACACACCACAGAGTGACGCGTAAACACATCTCATTTCCTTGCAACGGACAACCAGCGTCGGTATGTCTTGGTTATCTTGGCTGAAGACTCCTCTTGCACCAATAAGGCACTGCATATCGTCGTCCTCGCCCGTGAGGTCAATGGAGATGGTAGCAATTCCCTCCCGCCTCATATTCCAAGCGTCTGCAATCGTATGTCCTTGATGTCGACACGCCAGAACTGCATGCAGAGGATGATTGGATGGACAGTCCAATGACCCTGCTGTATTCGTGACTCCACGGAATTCATGAACTCTCGAGTAAATAGGCGGGACATCGTCATTGGGTCCCTTTCGACATATGGGCTGACGTCATTCGCCCAGACCTCAGCGATGGACATTTGTCGCTGCACAAAGGACGACGTCGTCAGCGGCAGCATGTTTATATCCTCGTTTTCCAGGAAGTTGAGCCCTTCAACGTGCTCATAGATACGTCTGGGGGTGTCGGAGTCTAAATCCTGCAATATATAGAGCCAACATCTACCTACCTACCTTTTACATCTACCTACCTACCTATTTTCAGTAACCTACCTAGTATAAGGTTCTAGTATAGAGTACCTATATAAAATTATATACCTATTAAGCCTACCCTATATAGACCCTAAATACTAAAATATAATATATTTATCTTATATTTAATAGACTAATAGTAGATATAAAATAAAAAACTAACCTAACTATTTATCTATTTACCTAGCTTCTATATACTCTCTTAACTTATTTCTACTATATAATTACTTTATTATAATAACCTTACTTATAACCTACCTATATACTACTATACTTATTTAAAAAATTATATTTTAATTAATATAAAAACTTTCTAACTTTCTTTTACTCTTTATTATTATATTCTATTATCTTCTAACTAATAAACCTAAATATTTAATTATAGACTATTTAAGTAATACTAAAAGCTTATAGTATTACTATATAATCTCTAAAATACCTAATTTATATTTTTAGAAGTTATATACTTTAATATATCTCTAATATAATAGCTTATTAACCTCTTTAATTAAAATAACTTTAATCTTTATCTAATAAAATAAAGCTTAATAACTATAGTCTTTATAAAAGTTCTAATAGAACTATTAATAACTATATCCTCCTTAATACCTTTAATTTATAAACTAGATATTATAGCTATATAGTCTTTATTACTTAATCTTAAATATACCTACTATAGTTTAAGATTATTATTAAATATATTTTTAGTAGTTATACTAAGTATTTATCTTAGAGAATAAGTTTAATATTAAAAGAGTTTAAGAGAAAATACTAAGAGTAACTTAGAATAGTAATATAAATAGGGACTAGAAGGCTAAAGAAGCTATCCTTTTTATATAAAACTAACTATTATTTCTATTTTACTATATAAGAAGAGAAGTAATTATTAGATAAATAATTCTACTCTAAAATATTAATTTCTAATTTTTAATACTATCTAGATATTTTTAAGATTATTAAAATATTTAATAAGTATAATTATATAGTATTTAAAATACCTAGTAAATATATATTTACTAGAAGAGCTCTCTTACTATACTATTAAAACTAGTATAATAACCTTATATAGTAGTTTTAACTAAGCTAAGAAATTATTAATTTACTATATTTAATCCTAGCTATAAATTATATCTAAAAATATTAATAATTAGTAGAAATTTCTTTTTAACTAATAACTTAAAGACTAATCTCTAATTAAATAGCTATTAAATAAGTTAGTTAAAAATAAATATCTAGTTAACCTATTATTAGATAAGAAGTATTATATTAAGTATATTATATTCTCCTAACTAAAGTAGTATAATTCTATAATCCTAATAATCTACTATTCCTTATTATAAATACTATATTTAATACTAACTAATATAAGTTTCTACTTATTTATATTATTAGAATAATACTTAAGTACTATCTATATATATACTACTAACTTTTATTAATAATATAATAATAGAGAACTATACTTAGATTCTTTAAACCTTTAAAAGATAAAGAGTTTCCTATAAGCTTTAGTTAGTAAATATAAAGATTATAAAGAGTAATACTATCTATATAGTCTATTTAGATATCTAGATTATTATTTACTAGTAGTATTTAATAGAGATATTTAAAGCTTATATTTATACTAATAGTTATATATTTAATAATAAAGTATTTTAAAAGCTAAAGTATAAGTTTTTAGAATTATTAATACTATATATAAGATAGATATAAAATATCTCTAAAGTAATTTCTAGTAAAAGTAAATAAAGGTCTTTAAAAGGTAGAAAGCTATTAACTATATCTAGATAATATAGCTTTATAACTATTACTATTATAATATCTACTAGATATTCTTCCTAAATATAATATATTTTAATATACTCTATATATTAACTATAGAGAGCTTATATTATTACCTAAAGATATAGTTTAATTACTAGAAGTATATATATATAATAATAGTTAATACTTCTACTACTTAATAGTTACCTTATTTTATAAGTTTTAGGATATTCTAGCTTAAGAGTTTATAAGAGCTTTAAGAAGACTAATATAGCTTATTATAGTACTTAATAGTCTAGTATTTATAATATCCTAGTCTATAATAGAGATTACTATAAAATACTATAATAAGATTAAAGCTAAATTAACTTATATCTTTATATAGGTACCTTTATTAGACTATAAAGTACCTATATATATATAAAACTTATATAATATTAAAAACTAGGGGTATATTCTATCTATTTAATTTCTATCTATACTAATATTAGTTAGATCTAGTAACTTAAAAGCTTATACTATATACCTATAAACTTTAGTAAAGTATTACTAAACTATTTATATATCCCTAAGTACTACTACTATTATCTAATAATCTAATACTAACTTTTAAAAAGAAGAAGATAAGCTTTAATTCTACCCTTACTTAAGAGCTATACTCTACCTTTATTATAATAGATAGGGTACTCTAAAAAATAAAGATCTTAAAAGACTATCTTATTAAGAATATTACTTTTAAAGATATAAAATCTATAGTACTATAACTATTACTAGTAAGTATTATTATATTATATATACTACTAGTAGTACCTTCTACTAGCTAGAATAACTAAAATAATCTAAACTAGATACTTATTAAGGTTAAGTAAAAGATACTTAGTATTTTAATTATAGTATTACTATAAAAGTAAAAAGCTATAAAGATAAAGTATATAACTAAGAGGGTAAAGGTAAACTACTATACTTATAGGTTTAATATACTAGCTACTACTACTAGGTAGCTCCTTAGCTATAATAAGGCTATAAAGAAGAGAAGGGTAACTTTATAGAGAAGATATAGATAATATTATTAATTAAAGTATATATAGTAGGATTTATAGTATCTAGATATACTATCCCTTATAAATTATAATATACTAGACCTAATACTTAACTAGGAACTATAGTATCTTTTTATATATAAGGAGTCTTTTAAAGTAAATTCTAAGCTACTATCTACTCTACTAAATACTTATAAACTAAATAGTATAAAGGAAAAGTAGTTAAACTTTTATTTATTATATATTTCCCCTTATTATCTAATTATATTACTATAACTACTATATATACCTATACCTATACTATATATACCCTCTACTACTTATAGCTTAAAAAGGCCTACCCTACTATTTATTAACTATAGCTTACTTAAGCCTAAAACCCTTATACTAAACCTTATTTTATTTATAGCTAAACTAATAAAAGCCTTCCTAAACTAAAAGATATATAAAGATTATATTAAGGTCCTAGCTATAAAGTATAAGGAGGAGAAGGAGAAATAGTATATATAATATAATCTATAGTAGAAACTTAATAACTAAACTTATAGGAGGTATTAAAAGCTCTTTATATAATTATTAAACCTAAATAGTATATCTATTATAAATTATAAAAAGCTAGAGGAACTACTAACTTATAAAAAAAACCTAACTATAAAAGATATTATTAATTATAAACTAGTTAACTAGACTCTAAAAGAGTAATAACTATAGCTAAACTATATACTACTTTAAAATAGTAAGGTTAATAATAACTACTTTTTTAAACTAAAGGAGTTTAGCTTTATACTATTATAAAAAAGGACTATAGCCTAGAAGTAAAGATAGAAAAAAGGTATTAATAATAAAGGAATATTTAACTATATAGTTTAGGTAAATAAAGTATATAATTAAATACTATTTATTATAGACTTTAATAACTAGCCTATAGAGAAGATTACTAACTATATAGAAAATAATAGTAGGGATTCTATTATATATAAAACTATTTACTTTAACTTAAACTAGTAAAAGTACTATATTAAAAAAAGTTATTTTCTAGTTAGTTTATAATAGCTAAAAGATTATATTATTACTTAAGTACTAAAACTCTAGTAAACTAGCTAGTATAAGGTTATTACTCTATCTTACTTAAAATAGGTCTATAAGCTTAAAGCTTTAAGTTAAAAAAATTATATTAAATAGTTCTAAGTTTTATTTACTTATTTATAAATTAAAGTATAAAGATTTTATTCTAATATCTTACTTACTAATATACTTAGCTCTTTACTACTTCTTTATAAGATTAAGGTTCTTAAAGACTTATTATAGTAGCTTCTAATATACTAGGTATTCTACTACTTCTTTATAAAAGCTAAATATAGCTTTTAGTCCTTAGGGAGTTAAATATAGCCCTTAGTCTATCTTACCTAGTTAAATAAGTATTATATTAAAAAGTACTATCTTAGTTTTAATACTTTTATTTACTAGTTTCTTTATAGATTAGTAAAGAGTACTAGGGAAGAGATCTATACTAGTACTCTTTAATATAGAAGAATAGTTAAACCCCCTCTTCTAAGTCTTTAACCCTCTTTAAAGCCTATCCTTAGCCTACCTACTTATATAAAGTTACTATAAAATACTAGAATATTAATTTATAGGAAAGACTTAAAATAACTAAAAGTATTCTTAATTACTTATATAATAGTTAAGTTTAAGTATTAAATAATATATCTTTATATTAGTAGATTATTATAGTAAAAATATTACTTAGAATTTAATAATCTTTTTAAAGAATATAGTAGTTATTAAAGAAAGCTATAAAATAGTATATTATTAAAAGTATTATTAAATTATATCTTTAAATATATATATAATAGTTAAATATTTATAGTATACTTTAAAATTATAAATTAAAAATATAAATTTATTTTAAAGTAAAGTATATAAATACTTTATCTTAACTTATACTTTCTTTAAGCTCTAGCTTTTTAAAAAAAAAGCTCTATTCCTAGCTAGGACTAGCTTACTTTAATAGCTTACCTACTTATATAAGGCTAGTATAAACTATTAGACTTCTCTAAGGTTTATAAGAACCTATTAGGGGGGAATTTTATAGTAGCTCCCCCCTCCCCTAAGCTATAGCTCTTTAAAGAGAAAGCTCTATCTTTAACTAAAATTAACTTACTTTAGTAGCCTATCTATCTAAATAAAGCTAGTATAAACTATTAGAATATTATTATTATCTAAAAACTAGTAAAATATTAATTTAAAGATTAAAAGGAAAATAATCTAGATTTCCCTTTTATTTTATCTCTAGGTAATATATATTATATTCTTAGTAGCCTTTATTATAATTATTTTCTTTTCTTTAAAGTTATTATTAGTTATTTTCTTTTCCTTAAAGTTATTATTATCTTTTCCTTAAAGTTATTATTTTCTTTTCCTTAAAGTTATTATTTTTTTTTTCTTAAAGTTATTATTTTCTTTTCCTTAAAGTTATTAGTATCTTCTTCTTAGAGTTATTATTTTCTTTTCCTTAAAGTTATTATTTTCTTTTCCTTAGAGTTATTATTATCTTCTTCTTAGAGTTATTATTTTCTTTTCCTTAAAGTTATTAATATCTTCTCCTTAGAGTTATTATTTTCTTTTCCTTAGGGTTATTATTTTCTTTTCCTTAAAGTTATTATTTTCTTTTCCTTAGGGTTATTATAATAGCTCTAATCTTACTATATAATAGATCTATATTAATATTAAAATTATAGCTTTCTCCTTAGTATAGGGCTTTATATTAAGGTAACTCTAAGTATAAGGTACTATTAGTATTATAATAAACTAAAAAGGAACCTAAAGTAAATATACCTTTCTATATTCTTATAGAATACTTCTACCTTCTACCCTTAGGAATAAGGTACTTAGCTCTACTAAATAGCCCCCTCTAAATACTAGAAACTACTAGAAAGTTAGGTATTACCTACTAATCTATAGTTTTTATATACCCTCTTATATACCCTCTAATATTATCTTATTTACTAGTATACTCTAGTAGGCTCTAGTATAAGTTTAGCTAAGCTAGAAAATTTATTTTATATAGGAAATTAAAAAAATTAACTTATATATACTAAATTTATCTCCTAATATATATATACTAGATAAACTTAGTTAAATTTAAGCTAGCCTATATTTCTATATACCCCTTTATATACCCTCTAATATTATCTTACCTATTAGTATACTCTAGTAGGCTCTAGTATAAGTTTAGCTAAGCTAGAAAATTTATTTTATATAGGAAATTAAAAAAATTAACTTATATATACTAAACTTATCTCCTAGTATATATATATAAGATAAACTTAGTTATTTTTAACTTTATTATTTAGACTTAGTTAATTTTAACTTTATCCTTTAGACTTAGTTAATTTTAACTTTATTATTTAGACTTAGTTATTTTTAACTTTATTATTTTTAACTTTATTATTTCTAACTTAGTTACTCTATCCCTAGCCTATATAACCTAGGAATAAGGTACTTAGCTCTACTAAATATCCCTACCTAAGTCTTTACTTTAATATATTTAATTAAAACTATACTATATTTAGTATATTTACTTAGAGACTTATAATATATATAATAGTATAATAGTTACTAGCTATATACCTAGTTAATAATATAGTAGCTACTAATTATATATTTAGGGTAGAGCTAAATACCCCTATAGTATACTTAGTATATTTAGTTTAGAACTAAATAGTCCTATAGTATACTTAGTATATTTAATTTAGAATCCTATAATATACTTAGTATATTTAGTTTAAAACTAAATAGCCTTATAGTATACTTAGTATATTTAGTTTAAAACTAAATAGTCCTATAGTATATTTAGTACATTTAATTTAGAATCCTATAGTATACTTAGTATATTTAGTTTAGAACTAAATAGCCCTATAATATACTTAGTATATTTAGTTTAAAACTAAACAGTCCTATAATATACTTAGTATATTTAATTTAGAATCCTATAATATACTTAGTATATTTAGTTTAGAACTAAATAGCCCTATAGCACACTTAGTATATTTAGTTTAGAACTAAACAGCCCTATAGTACACTTAGTATATTTAGTTTAAAACTAAATAATCCTATAATATACTTAGTATATTTAATTTAGAATCCTATAATATACTTAGTATATTTAGTTTAGAACTAAATAGCCCTATAGCACACTTAGTATATTTAGTTTAGAACTAAACAGCCCTATAGTACACTTAGTATATTTAGTTTAAAACTAAATAATCCTATAATATACTTAGTATATTTAATTTAGAATTCTATAATATACTTAGTAGTATAATAGCTATTAAATATATACCTAATTAATAGTATAGTAGCTACTAGTTATATATTTAGTTAAGAACTAAATAATTCCTATAGTATAGTTAGTAGTATATTAGCTACTAACTACTACTAGCTATAGGTACTATAGTAGTATAGCTAATATAGATTATAGGTACTAGGGCTACCTAAGCCCCTAGCTTAATTAAAGTTAAAGTAGACCCTAACTTTTTTTTTACCTCCTCTTATAGTCCCTTTAATATTACCTTACTTACTAATATACTCTAATAAACTTTAATATATAAATATTTTATTTAGAAAATTTATTTATATAGTAAAACTAAAAAATTAACTTATAACTACTAAACTTATCTTCTAGTATATATATATAAAGAGGACTTAGATAAAATTTTAATCTTACTCTATTAAAAAAGGTATACTAATATTAAATCTAACCCTCCTAACTATATTATTATTTATAATACTTATTTATATAACTACTACTAACTTAATACCTAATATATACTAATAATAAGTAATATATTAAATATAAAATATATTAAAATATATATCTTAATAAGCTTTATTAAATAATATAGGTCTTATAGTTATAGAACCTCTATAGTATATTATAAAGCTATTCTTATTATTACTATTATATTAGTATAAAGAAACTTAAAGTCTAGGGTAACTTTTTTAATTATATATAATAACTTAGACTTAATTTTCTTAGTAAAAAGAAGGTATATAAGAAATATAAGGATAGAGTTTTAATTATCTTAATTTACTCTTTATAATAGTACTAAATATATTATTACTAGGTTTTTATAGGAAAAGTTATAGCTAAAAATATTAAAAGTCTAAGGTAACTCCTTTTAAGTCTAGAGTAACTCTTTCTAAGTTTAGAGTAACTCTTTTAAAGTCTAGGGTAACTTCTTTAAAGTCTAGAGTAACTCTCTAACTTAAATAGTAACTTATAGCTAATTTTCTCTATAACTATATATTATATTTAAAAACTAATAATATAGTTTTACTTATCTTATTATACTCTATTAAATAATATTATTTTTATTTTAGTATAGTAAATTTTAGAAAAGTTTTCTAAAATAAGTAATTTTATTATAACTTATCTAGTAAAAAGTAAGTATAAAATAGTATATTTTTAATTTTAAAGTTATTTAAAATACTAATTTACTAACTACCTCTACTATAGCTACTATACTATAATATAATATAAATAAGTTAATAGCCTTTTTTTCCCTCTTTTTAATAGTATAAGTTTTATTATTATTAGATATTATTAGTAGGCTATATAGTTAATTTTATAAATATAGGAAAGAAAGTCTAGGGTAACTCTTTAAATATATTTAGGGTAACTCTTTATAGATAAGTACTTCTATACTAATTAGTAGGATAGTAACTTATATATATTTTTTTAGTATTATATAAAGGTACTATTATAAAAAGTATATTAATTTAATTACTATTATAAGTTTTTTTAAATTAGATAGTTTTTATTACTATAAGTTAATTATAATATTATATATTATTAATAAGTTATTTATAAATTAATTTTTTTAATTCCTTATATAAATTAATTTTCTAGCTTAACTAAACTTATACTAGAGCCTACTAAAGTATACTAATAAGTAAGGTAATATTAGAGGGTATATAAGGGGGGTAATAAAATATATTGTTGGAATAGTAGTGGTTAAGCTGTACACACTCTGGGTAGGTTAGGTAAGTAGTAGGGCTTAGTAAGGGAGTACTTCTTTAGGTATTTCGCACAATACTTCTTCCCCTTAGTTAGTTAGATATTATATATTATTAATAAATTAGTTTATTATCTAACTATATATATATATATACTTAATAAAGCCTATTTAATACTAATTAGTAATTACTTTAGGTAATTATAGATTAGTAAGAGTAAAGAGATGAGTTATTATATAAAGTATTACCTATATTATTAGAACTAGGTGTTTAAGTTTTTATACTATCTCCTAAGGAGACTTCTAATACTACCTTTTATATAAGAACTAGGGAGGAAGTTATTTTTAGATGACTATCTTTATCTATAATTGTATAATTAATACCTAAATATTGTTACCTTTATTTAAAGAACTAGATATTAGGGAGAGATTGTATAGAAGGAGAGGAAGATAGTGTATACCCCTATATACCTATGAAACCTGAAATTGTATAAATTAATATAGTATCTATACCTAAGAGATATTATCTAACTAACCTTTAGAAAGCTATACTTCTAATACTAGTAACCCTATTAATAAAAATATACCTATATATAAATAGTTAAGCTAAGATAGTAGTATATTACTTATATAATAGAGAGTAAATATTTAATTAGATCTATAGAATACTTTAATTAATGTATAGGGGAATCTATTAAAGATATATATTAATACCTATTTTATATATATTATATAGGATATTAAAGAATTAGATATATAAGGGGAATCTAGCCTAAACTAGCTATATAACTCTTTTATAGGTTAGATAAGAGAGATATTCCGGTAGGTTACCCATAGCTTTATATGGGAATTTTTCCTACTATTAGATAATAAGGTCCCTCTTCCCTTAATATAAGGGAATACTAAATATCTAATTACTAGCTTATATAATAATGGATCTATATAATAAGACCTAGGTTGAGTAAATATATATTAACCTATACCTATATATACACCCTTTATATAGGAGTTAGTAAAAGAATATAGAGATTATATAATCTTATATATACTACTAAGAATATTAAGAGGTTATATAGTAGAATCTTAGAATATATAATAAATACCCTCTAGGATATGATTTATATAAGAAGTAGAGAGCTTCCCCTAACCCCCTTATATAGATATATCTATATAGAATATCTATATAGGAAACCTTATATATAATCTTCCCCCTATATAATAAGTATAGAATAGCTTAATTAATATATAGAAAGTATTTATTTTTTAAAGGGGATAGAGAAAAGAGTAGAGCTACTCTGGGAAGCTATATAATCTACTATATAATAAGGTATAAATCTTTATAAGCTATTATAGAAGACTATAAATTATAGAGAATTAATATTATATAGTTTTCCCTAATATTCTGATTAATTATACACTAGATTTCTATATATACTATATTAGCCTAGATAGAAGATAGGATAAGATATATAATATCCTTAATACCTACTTTAATATAATAATTAACTATAATATATACTTCTCTAACTAGACTATATTATTATTTATATAACTCTATAAGGAGAACCCTAACTAGATACTTATAGAAACCCTGGAATCTTTATTAGATAGACTTTAACTTATATAATAAGCTTTAGAAAAGGACTATTAAGGTAAAATATAGCTCTATATAATAGTTACTTAAGTATATAGAGGGGTACTAGAACTAAAAATAGTACTATTCTAGTAGAAGCTTATATATAAAGCTTTATTTTTAGACCTTTATATATCCCTTTAGGTTGCCCTAGATAGGGTACTAAACTAATAGTTTTTATATAAATTACCTATAGATATTAACTATATAGATAGGTAATATTTATCTAACTATAAAAACCACTAGTAGTAGTTATATATACTAAGAAATAGGGGTTAGTTTATACCTAGAAACAATATATAATAAGTTATCCCTACTTATATAACAAGATTTAATTCCTAGTAAAACAAGAAACCCTTCTAGTTTAGTTATATATAAGTATAGAAATAAAGGTACTTTATATATAAGAAGGAGGGTTACTAGTTAACTAACTATATAGAGGAAGAGAGATATTATATAAAGACCTAATTCTTCTAGGTATATAAGGAATTACTTAATAACCCCCTTAAAGAGGTATTTTCCTCCTACCTATAATAGTATAAAGGGGAGAACCTAATTTAAGTAGAATTAGAAGAAGAGGAAGAGTTAGATAGGTATAAAGAAATATCTATAAACTTCCTAATAGCTTTATACCTATAAGAGTTCTTATTCTTTTATAATATAACTAGGGAAAATATTTTCTCCCTTCCTAAAATATCTAAAGTAAGCTACTTTATCTTATATAATCCTTATAGTATTAACTATTAAGGGGAACTCTAGAATATAGGTACTATATAATTCTCTATAGTAGGAAAGTTATAAGTATTTATCTATCTAAGGGAGAACCTATATATAAAGGTTAAATAGAATAAAGGGAGAGTGAATATATAATTTAGGTTAGTAGAGATAATAATATTAATTAGAACTATATATATAAAGAACCTCCTTAAATAAGTTACTTATTATATCCTGGAAACCTTAACCCTATTCCTATTTTCCTTATATAATATAGATAGGCTTAATATATACTTTAATAATACTAAGAATATTATTATATAATAAGATAGAACCTCTATCCCTATTATATAAAAGTAGAGACACCTATTTTTCAATACTAGTTATATAGAAGTAGTAATATTCTTTATAGAATCCTAGCTAAGGTAGCTATATAGGTAGTTTAAGTACCTTTATATAGACTATCTATATAGACTATTATATAATATAGGTTATATAGATATTGATAAATTTATTCTAAATAATATTTAGAAGTTCTATTACTACTACTAGTTATATAATCTAGTACCTAGATACTTTAAGTTCTTATTAAAGGATAAAAGCTATTTTAACTATAAAGTAGTAATGGATATTATATAAATTAGAGATAAGAATATACTATATATAATTGATATAGATATAAGCTTTTAGGCTGCTACCTTCCTAAAGTCCCTATCTGTATAAGATACCTAGAATACCCTATATAAGTACTAGATATATATATATATTAGTCCACTAGACTATATTATGTATAACCTAGGGATAAATTTCTTATTAGAGGAATTTAGAAATAATATATGAATTATAGGAATATTATATAAAGAAATACCTATGGAAGTATATTAGATAGTAGGGAAGATTAAATAATAATATCCTCTTTTATACTGTGTATATAATATTCTATAGAAGGAAATTAGGTATTATATAGATAATGATACTCTTCTATAGATATCTATTAAGGCCTTGAATAATATAGTAGGACCTAATAGAATTATACTAATACTCCTTGTTTTTAGTATATACCTAAGAATTATATAGGACTTACCCCTGTTGCCTAAGATTACTATATGTGTAACTGTAGTTTAAAAAGCTCTAAAGATGTTTAAAGGAATTTATATAGAAGTTAAAGTTAATAGAGTAATTAATACTAGAAATAGACCTAATATACACAAAGTACTATCCCTTCCCCTTTAGAGTAAAGTCCTAATATAGAGGGAGAAAGAGGGATAGGTAGAACTATATAAAATCTAAGCTATAGATAGCTATAACATTATAGTTAATACTAGAAACAACCCTATATAATTTAGGGCTACCTATATAAAGCTATACTATAAAGTAGAAAAGATTATATAAGACCTAGATAATATAGAACCTATTTAGGTTATACTAGACCCTCTAAGACCTTAGAAAAGAGGAAGACTAAGAAAGAAGGATTTTATATAAACTATAGTAAGCCCTAGAAGGAACCCTATATAATAGTTAACTAGAATAGTAAACTATTATATAATATAGTTACCTATATAATAATTCCTAACTATAAAAGAGAAGGAGAACTATAAATTAGTAATTAAGCTTAGATAGGATAATATTATTATAACTCTAGGGGGTTTATATAAAGAATCTAATATAGCTAAATTAGATATATTAGCTATATAGGAAGTCTTTTAATTTATATAATATAACTCTAAGAAGTATAAGGGAATTTAAGTCTTCTAAACCTATATAGTATAAGAGATTAAGAATAAGATAACTAGGCTTATTAAGAAATTATAGCTTATTATATAAGGGTATAGGGATATAGATAAGGGGAGAATTCTTACTAAAGCCCTAGCCCTTTAGTAAATAAGCTACTATCTTATACTTATACTAGGACCTACCTTAGTCCTGTTCTTTACTGTATAAGTAGAAGTAAGGGATATTATATAGGTATACCTCTAGGTAAAGAATAGGTTAGTATGGATAATCCTTATATGACTACTAAAGGAACTAGAGGATAAGTATCCTCTAAATACTATTCTTCTTATTAAGAAGCTATTATATAGACTTATTGAGTTAGGTCTTTATTAGTTTAAGATATACTATAAATATTATATGAAAGTATTAAATATAGTATAATTAATATATAACTTATATCTCTTATATACTCTAAATAATCTTAAAAGGTTTAGGATAGTAGGGATGTAGGTGGATGATATATTAATGTTTTATATAAAGGAATTCTCTGAAAAAGAGGAAGAAGAATAGTAGAAGGTTAGTTTTTATATAAAGGATAAGGAAACCCTATCTCTAGAGTACTCTATTACCTTTAATAAAGGGATAATCTCTATATATAAAGATAATATTGTTTTTATATAGAAGGGATAATTAGCCTAGCTTTATATAATAGATCCTGAAAGCCTAGATATATAGTAAGAATATATTATATAATAGGTAAGGGGAGTATATATTATATCTATCTATTAGCTAGAAGTAGTATATAACCTATTAAAGGCTATATAAGTTAAGGAACCTGATAAGAAGGATATTAAGTTCCTAAATATATAACTATAATAGTAGATAGAAAACCTGGGAAGGGGGCTTACTTATATCCCCCTAGATCTTAGCTATATAAAGATATATATCTTTATAGATAGCTCTTTTATAAATAATAAAGACCTAAGCTTTTAATTAGGATTTATAATTATACTAGGGATAGAAACTAACTATATAAAAGCTAATTTTAAGGTTTAAGGGAATATTATATACTAGAGCTCTATAAAATATAAGTATATTACTAGAAGTATTCTAGTAAGTAAATTATATAGAATAATAACTAGGTTTAATAGTAGGATAGCCCTTAGTATAACCCTATATAAAATTATAGATAGTCTAAGGAAGCTAAGAATCCTAGTAGTTATATATATAGATTCTAGGTTCTTATATAAGTACCTAGTAAAGCTAGGTATAACTAATAAAAAATAACTGATAATTAATATTATATTATTAAGGGAGGTGTATAAAAGGAAGGAAATAATAGAAGTATACTAGATTAATAGAAGAGATAACCTAATAGATACTTATATAAAGTTAAAAGTAAATAGTACCCTAATATAACTTATTAAAAACACTAAAATTATAATATAAATTAAGATATATATAGACTATATAAGAACTATATTAGCTCCCCCTTAGAAGGTAAGATAACTTATATAAAAGAAGGGGGAGGAAGTAGAAATAGGTTATATAAGGCTATATAAAGAATAAAAGGAAGCTAGGGGAAGGAAGATATATATAAGAAGGGAGATATAGAAGGGAAGATATAGGTCTAAAGGCTAGTATAGACCTAAAGATATAGAGAGAGAACTAGTTATATAAGTAAAGATATATAGGAATTAAGAGTTATAGACTTAGGGATATATAAAATATACCCCTTATAGGACTATAGATATATAAAATATACCCTTTATAGGACTATAGATATATAATTTATACCCCTTATAGGTCCCTAGATAAGGGAATTATAGCTATTATTAGACCTTAGATAATAGCTAAGAAACTATATATAGAGAGAAGGATACTATAAAGGAGGTATATATTAGATAAGGGATATATAAAAAAGGATAATACCTAAGGTCTCTCTCTCTTATTATATAATAGATATAAGAAATAATATCTTATTTATAATTTGAAAATTATACTAGATTATTACACAATGATTTTTAACTTTTATATAAGATAATTTTTATTATATAAAAAGCAATGATTTTTCACTACTATTTAACCCTAAGAAAGAACCTACTACCTATTATATAAAACCCCCCTACTTAGAATTAGAATTAGAGCTAAAGCTAGACTTAGAGGAGGAGTTTATCTAGATATTAAAGTTATATAGGTTAATAGGTTTATATTTAATATTAGTATTACTATTATTAGATAAATTATTATTATTAGATAAAGAAGGGGGAGGAGGAGGATTATTACTATTTATATAGTAGTGGTTATATAAGTCCTATATATACTCTATATAAGTACTACTATAGAATCTAGGGATATAATAGTACCTAGTAAAGTAATCTATATAGTTTAGCTAGCTATACTTATTAGTATAGTAGTTCTAGTAAGTACTATATAATTAAATAAGTATTATATAAAAATAGCTATTATAGTAGATTATCTGTGTGAAGAACTTAGAGGAGGTAGTACTAGGAGAGAGAAGAATTTTAATATTATATAAAGAGGCTTAAAGGATATTATACTCTTCTTACTATATATAAAAGTTAGTTAGTTATATAGAAGGGAAGGGGGAAAGTAATAATAAATATTAATAGCTAGGTAAGTAATTATATACTTAAAGATAGCCTAGAATATAGAGAACTAGACTTAGTGATAACTAGTTATATAGTTAACCTATATAATATTACTATCTACTATAGCCTAAAAGGTAATATAGTTAGAGTTACCTTAAAAAATAGGATAGGAAGCTATAGTATAAAGAGGTTAGTTAATTAATAATGAAGGTAAAGAAGGTATAGTATAATTATATATATAAGAGAGATGTGTGTGTGTGTATATAAGTGTGTATATATTGTATAAAGTAGAAGAAGAATTAGAGGGGGAAGAGGAAGATAATAGTTTTATACTAGGGTGAGTAGCCTATATACCTAGCTAAGTAGCTAACTGGTAGCTGTTAGTGATTTACTTATATAAAGGGAAGCTACTAGGTAGCTTTCTAAAAAAGAAGGGAAGAATATATAAAGAAAGTAGGAGAAAAAGTAAGTTAAAAGTATGGAAGAAGCTAGATAAGGTGTATAATGGAATTATATAAGATAATCTCTAACTTATACTAAAAGGGATAGAGTTAATTAGTACTATAATATACTAATTAGAAGGGGAAGGAAAGCCTAAGCTAAAGGAAGTTATATAAGTAGCTTAACCTACTATACTATAGATAGAAGGGAATTAGAGTATATATAATATTAAAAGAAAAGACTACCTATATTAGAATAGTAGTAGTTAAGCTGTATATACCCTAGGTAGGTTAGGTAAGTAGCAGGGCTTAGTAAGGGAGTGCTTCTTTAGGTGTTTTATATAATACTTCTTCCCCTTAGTTAGTTAGATGTTATATATTATTAATAAATTAGTTCGTTACCTAACTACATATATATATATACTTAATAAAGCCTATTTAATATATATAGTTATTAGCTATAGGTAAGCTATTAATATATATACTAAGGGATTATTTAGTTACTAACTAAGTATTTAAGAGTAATTTAGTTAATAACTAAACTTATTACTAGAGTATTTAGTTACTAACTAAATATATATTTAATAGCTTTAAATAAACTACTAAATATACTATAGGGTTAATTAGTTACCTACTAGATACCTAAAGTTCTATATAATATAGTATATTTTAGTAGAGTTTAATCTTCTAAGTTTTAACTAAAGAGAGTATAAAGTACCTAAGAGTTTATAACTTACTCTTTAGTATTCTACTACTATTATAGATATTAAAATACTAGCTTATCTATAATATTTAATAATAGCTTAAATTAATAGTTTTACTTTACTATAGTAGAAGCTATATAAAATTATATATACTTATAAGACTTATACTCTTTTTATAAGCTAATTATAATATATCTTATAATTACTTATCTACTTATTTAGACTAGTTATATATTCTTAGTTTATTTAAGCTATAATATTTAGTAGTTTTAAAGGTAAAATACTAAATAGCTACTTTTATTAAATCTTTAAATAATAGTAGAAGGTATATATAGATATAATATAATAATTATATATTCTAGTCTACTTAGACTATAATATCTAGCTATTTTAGTAGTAAAATACTAAATAGTTATCTTTACTCTACTATAAGATAATAGTAAAGGGTTATACTTTTTATAATAAACCTTTCTTTATATATATTATAAATAAAATAAAGAGATAAACTTAATATACTTATATAATAAGAAGCTTATAATCTATATCTTTAAGGTTTACTCTAGCTACTATTAAGGATAATAGCTTTTATATAAATCTAACTAATATAAGTTATATTAAGTTTTCTCTCCCTTAAAGTAAATACTTATAATTAAAACTATTATATTTTCTATACTTTCTATTTTTAAAACCTTACCCTAATATATTACTTTTATCTATTTTACTACTTATTTTATATATTTCTATTTTCTATTTACTACCCCTATATATACTAACTCTTTTTATCCCTAGGCTATATATTACTATCTATCTTCTAACTTTCTTATACTATCTTTTATATATCTTTCCTTATATAATTTATATCCTACTAAATTAAGAATATACTAGCTTTAGAATAAAGTACTCTATCTAGGAAGTTATTATAACTCTTATTTACCCTCTATTTTATCTACTATATTCTCTACTTATATCTAATTTTTATTATAAGCTAACCTACTAACTCTTAACTATAGAAGCTATAGTATTTAAATAAAATATAGTTCCCTATATTAGATATTATACTTTATAAGTAACCTCTAATTCTAATATTAAACTACTCTATTAGGTTAGTAGATCTCTTACTATAAACTAATAACTTAAAAAAAGATAAATAACCCTTTAGCTACTACTTTATATTATTTTAGTTAATCTATAAATACTCTAGTTTATTCTACTATTTTTTACTCTTAAAGTAGTTATAAAACTTAAATTATAATTATACTAACCCTAGATCTCTTTAAGTTAACTAACTTTATCTCCTAAGCTTCTTATTATACCTACTATAGTATTTTATCTTCCTAAAAACTTTCTTAACTACCTACTTACTAATATAATACTACTAATAGGATAGATATTTAGTTACTTCTACTACTTTAATTATACTATAGTTATTACTCTTAGTAATAACTTTATCTACTAATAATACCTTTTAGAAATTCTAAGATAAGTTAATTAGTATATACTATAAGTATTTATATAACTAGTTTAAGGCTATAATAGTATTCTATATATAAGTCTTTAATTTTTCCCTTTATTATATACTATATTACTTATAGTAGAAGATAAACTAGCTAATTAATAGTAAGGTATCTATAATAAGCTAAAAGATAATAGTATTAAAAAGGCTATTAACTTATATACTTTAGCTAACTAGGTTTATTAATAGACCTTTCTTACTTTATATATACTTATAACTTTATTATTTATTAAAGATAATTAATTAATAAGGATAACTTTAATATAGAACTAACTATACTTACTAAATATAGTTTATATAATAGTCTTTAAAAAACTTAAATTATAAGCTAGTACTTTAATATAATTATTTTAAAGACTAAAGTTATTAAAGTACTAGTTATATAGAATTTTTATCTACTTCTTAGTAAATTAATATAGTATAGCCTTAATATTTAATATAGTAATATTTATTAAAACCTTAATACTAAACTTCTAAGTCCTCTTTTATTACTAAGAGTTTATATATAAAATATATATAACTAGTAAATATAAAAGAAACTAAATAGCTATATTAAATAATAAACTACCCTTATTTTTCTTAAATACCCTAGTAATATAGCTATATTCTTAGTAAAGCTATATCTATATAGTTAATAATATAGTTATATCTTTAAATATAAATCTAGAAAATTAATAAAGATAATAGTTATATTAGAAAAAGAGGAAATCTATAGTTTAGCTATAAAATAAATATATAGATTACTAGTTTAATAAACTCTCTATAAACTAATAATTTCTATAGTTTAGTAAAGCTTCTATCTATTTAGCTTTAATATACTAACTATAGGTATAGAATAATAAGAAGGTACTTAATATATAAAGATTAGAGTTTATATAGGGTAAGCTTAGTAGGTATATAATTTTATATAGGTACTCTATACTAAAACCTTATACTAGGTAGGTTACTGAAAATAGGTGGGTAGGTGGATGTAAAAAGTGTGTAGGTGGATGTTGGCTACGATATGTATGTGCGATCAGAGCTATCATCTACGCTCCGAAGCGGTATTGGCGAGGGTGTGCTGTCTGGTTCGGCGTCGTCGGTCCGGCCGTCGAAGCCCTCGCCGCTGGAGCCCTCGCCGTCGGAGCCCTCCCCGCTGGAGCCGTTGGATCTGCTGCGGTCGGACCCGATAGGATACTGGCCACTCGCACTGTTGATGCGCTCTCTGGCGTCCCGTGTAAGCAGGTTCCGTGTATTGGCCATGTCCGATTGAGGTGCTGTGTTCGGACCAACTTCGGTCCCGGTATTGGCAAACTGCATTGCGTCATGATGACCGCGGTGCTCGACCGACTCGCTCCTGTTGGAGAGGGTTCCAGCGAAGCCCATATTAATTCTGTCATTTGGCGGAACCTCGCGGTGGCGGTCAGGCACAGTCGAGCTGAAATCTGTACGATGGCCTGTAGCGTGATGTGTCAGGCCCCCAGTGACTGGCATTGCCCGCTCACCCCCGTGTGTCTCGTCATCAGGGGTTCTGATCGATGTAGGGGGCGGGAGTGGTATGGTTGCTGGGGAACGAGTATAGTACACGGGCTGCGGTCGGCCGAGGATGTCATTGCGGGCGGGGGACATGCTTCGAGATTGCTGGTTAGCACGCTCGAGTGGGCCGTTGGTTGCCCGGGATACGGGTCGTCCTCGGAGGCGATGAGAGTTCCTGGAAGCCGTATCGTTCGCCAAGTAAACTGGTAGTTTCAGTTGAAACTCGTCGAGCATGTACTGTTTGGGACAGGCGTGGACTTTTTGGACAGACTCCAAGATACCCGGGAATTCGGTCCAGTAGCTGCCGTATCTGCATCTTCAAGCGTCAGGAGCTAGTGACTGTAACGTGATGACTGCAGGAACGTACCCATGCTGTTCAAGACCCCGGTGCATTAAGCCCCATCCGCTGTCAATCTTTCGAAGACAAGCGTCTAGTTGGGTGCGTTTGTTGGCCTTCGCACCGCCCTGGCAATTCGGGTCGGACAGGATACGGATAGTGTCAGCCGTTGTCATCGCGATGCCGTTGATTTTTCCGATCTGGTCCCGGACAGAGTTGAATTTCTTGTCGTCATGCCAGTGTACCGTGCCCGTGTAGTGTGCCATATTTATTAGATTTGACACTTGAGCCACAACTCGGGGGACGTGTGTGATGAGGTATGCTGTCGTGGGATGGGATGATGCTTTGGTGCTAGAGGCACACGAGCTTGGTGCGGAGGGGCGAGAGTTTGACCTGGTATGGGTGGTGTAGTGAGAGGCGAGGCCAGGTTCGAAAATTCGTTGGGTTGATACGGGGTGGTAAGGTAGGGAAGGCACAAGGAGGCAGGTGCCTGTCAGTAGCCCCAGAAGACCTGGGTACCTGGGTACCTATGTACCCGAAAGACCACTGCGATTCACGGCGCGTGCCTGGCATCGTCAACGCCATGGAAAGAGAACGTGGCGGATGGCAGCAGTTGTCGCTGAGGTTGTAGTGTCAGTGTTCGATAAACCTGCCCAGTACCGAAAAAGAAAAACAGTATCGGCACTCCACTCCTCGATGTATGCCATGTGGGCAGGTGCCTAGCTCTGACAGATCGGAGCGAGTTGGTTCTAATTGTGATTACACAGCTATCTTGACCACATCGTATCCGACGTCATGATGCCGTTTCAAAGCACTTCCCTGCGGAGAGACCGCCTGTGTCTACCTTCAACCCCAAAATGTAACAAAATTTCTCGGAGTAGGGCCCTTATCCTTGTCTCGTCTTATCTGGTCCACGTCTCTTCCGAGGCAGGTAGTTCCTTTGAACCACATCCGCATACATTAGCAATGACTCTCGCACTGGGCCGCCCAGGTCCTCGTCTGTGCAGGTCAGTACTCCCTGTCTGCTCGCCTTCCGCAGTGGCTCCATCATCATATCCATGACAATGTTGACCCTCTTCATATCCGCCGGTGCAATGTAATCGGGCACCGGCGTGTTCCATGTCGTGACCTTGTCACGGTGTGTGGGTTGTACGTGCGCAGATTGATGACTCTGTCTTGCTTGTACGGCACCGGATGTACCCTGGAGCGAGACTGGACGCACATCTTGGAGTCTGGGCTTCTTGGTCCCCCTTGTATCTGGGCCATACTGATCATCGCCTGCTCGTGGTTATTACGCAGTTCCGATTTAGAGAGGCGATGTAGCACTAACCATTGGGGGTTGACTAGAGACTCCTACTGGCGAACGGTAGTTTTTGCCCTGGCCCGTCCCCGTGGTTCCCATCGGTGCACGATCCCGACGCACACTGTGTCTCTCATCTCCGCCCTGGGGATTGTGTAGGCTCTCGGGTGGAGATACACCACTGTGCTCCCTGGAGCTCCTCTTGATGGAGCTGCCCTCTTCCTTGGAACCACCCCTTTTGCTGGAGCTGGCCTCTTTCTTGGGGCTGCCCTCCTTATTGGAGCTGATCTTGCTGAGGCTACTCTCCTTTTCGTGCCACTTGTCCTCACTGAAATGAGCGCTTGGCCGAGTAGAGTCGGACAAATGGTGTTTCTAGTTCAGGCTTCGGCCAGGTAGCCAGTCCAGACTACCAGAACCATGCGCGGCTGGAAAGGCAGTACGTCCTGTTCACATGTTAGTTCTGCCCAGGATATTTGTGTGGATGATGCTTACCGAGTGCCGTCGACGTGGCTCGCGGGGCGCGTCGTGTGTCAGTGCCAGCCGGTGGCGAATAGGAGATCTCCAACGAGGCCCGTTGGGATGGGCCCTCCCAGAGGCTCCCGGAGGTCCTGGATTGGGCGATAGTACTCTGGAGGACCCGACGGATGTTAGCTTTACTTGCTGGAGGGGTGGTATGTTGTGGCGCGTGACCGTCCTACCTGCACTGTATTGGGCAAGCTGTCCACCTTCGCATAACCGGTGTTGCTTAGGGCGCCGTTGATGGGGGTGCGAGTGGCGAGGGCGTTGTTGTTCACCTGCCTTCTCGGAATGCCATTACTGAATGGAGGGATTTTCATGTCCCTCTTTTGTCCTGGATTCACGCGAAAGATGCTTGCGATTTCGGCAAGTCGGTCTCCCATGTCCTCGTCCTGATGAGTGGGGACTCGTCCTGTGTCGTGGCGACGGGACGCCATGTCTCGCCCTGTGGTTTTGGGATCATGTGGCTTGATCACATTAGATGATAGATGACATTCGATGCAATCTGTAGGAAACGTACCATTGGGGACGCATCCGTCCTGTGCTGGTCGGAGGGGGCGGGTGCTGGGCCGCGAATGTTGGGCAACTGACCTTGATCGACCAGATGCTTGTGTTTTCTGTAGCCCGACATGGCACGATCGGGGCAGTGAGGGTGTTGTGAACAGTGTATTGTCGTGCCAGGCACAGGGAGGAAAAGGTGACAAGGACGAGAGATCGTCCGGTATCGGTTGCGTGCTACTCGGTGAGACACATGAAGGTGGCTATCGGGCGAGTAGGTGGTCCCGAGCTGGGGAGTGGGTGAAGGGTAGGGAAGAAGGGGGCCAGCAGTCCACAGGCACTCTGAGACGTTTAGGGGAGCTGGTCGGGGAGGTGGGCAGACTGTTCCTTCCCGGCACATCTAATGATTTCAACTGTGTGCATTCTGGCATGCTTGAGTACTCACCCGGGCAGGTAGGTTCCATCAGTTGATCGCTGGATTAGCTGGGAAGGAACGGTCTGGGGTGACCTGCGTAAGCAATGGCTGGCCTACTGCCACGGCATTCGACGGCCTGAAAGTGTATTCTCTTGTCAGGGCTGTTTTAGGGGCACACGACACTCAGCCCTTACCTACTTCTCTTATGTTCTGCCCCCCACCTAGTGGTCCAAGAGTTTCCCTGGCCGACTCCAGTGTGCTCTGCGGTTGCGAGGTCGTGACCCCCCTCAGCTAGTACATTGTTGTCCCCTCCGTCGTCCGATTCCACCACAACATCAGTTTGCGCTGTCCCATTATCAGCGCCCTCACAGGTCTCATCGTCACTCGTTTCCAAAGATGGCCCATAACGGGAATTCGCATAATAATAACATCTCAGGGTTGGCGATCGCCTCGAGCAGCAGGTCGAACAGTACATCACTAGCCCTTACCCCCATCATCGCGTCATCGTCCATGTCGCCAATCACTCTTAACACGGGTCTGTCCTGGACTAACGAGATACAGAGCCAGCAACAGGCAACACTGATCATCAAGAGAACCCTGCCTGTCCTACCAACAAATGCATTCCGGGTACAGATCGCACAAAGGAAAACCACAATAGCACTGCTGTCTCCAGCAGCGCCACCGTTGTCTCAATGGCTATCACTAGGAGGCACACTGCACAGCACAATGCTGCGCCATTCAACGTATCGACACTCGAGGGATTTGGTATATCATCCTGGTACCCAAGCACCATGACACTACTAACACGCCTAGGTAGATTTCATCGTCAACCAGGAGCAGGATCCCGAGGAGAAGCTCCTCGATACTTCTAGCGGCGGCAAAGCGCAAGATGACAACGGTGTGCGGGCCCCTGTGCCTATAACTGCGACCAGTCCTCCGCGCGCGACGTCCGTCAGGCCGGCCGGCGACAAGTCGGACGCTATCCCTGTGCGTCTCGGTAACACAACCACTTCAGTCAGCTCCCGTTTTCTATCTCCGCAGCGATCAGTGAGCGTGCAAAAGTTCAGGGGAGCTCGTGCTCGAGGGCGCAAGGCCCCATATAGCGGGTTGGTGGCGTCGGCGCTCGACAGTAAGCCATCCCACTCCGTCATATTACTCCTAGTATCGTGTCAGCTAACAAGCCCGACCAGTACGCCGACCAGAGCTTCCATCCTCTAACCAAGGTGCCCAGCGATACGCCAGACACGCAGCCGAGGACCGGACCGATGCGAGTGTCAGCGACCCCTCCGTCGACACCGACTTGTCCTTTAATACCCGCATGATGAAGCCACCCTCGAGTGCGCCTGGGGGCTATCTGGCGCCACTTGATGGTCGGTACGCTACCCTGCCAACTTGGCCTGTTGCCCCCCCCCCCCCTGCAGTCTGTTCGGCAGGCCATACCAGGACAGCACCCAGTCAACCACCGTCCGGGCCTTATCCAACCCATATAATGCAGAGGTAGCGGTTGCATTTCCAATCCCCCATACATATAAAATGTACGTGGTGCCTTCATACAGTGGTGAGCGCTCAAGACCCAGCTTTCAGAATAAGAAGAAAAAAAAACAATGCCAATTACAATAAAATGTTGGTACAGTTCGCGGGCACATGGCCTCAGCCTTGTGCCGCACTGACGAGGCTAAGAAGTATCGCTCCTGATGGCGCGGTTGGGGTGGTTGCGCTCTTAATCCGTATACATCCCGAAGGTGTACGGTCCCTTCACAGAGTGATAAACGCTCAAAGATCCAGCGTTAAAAAAAGACACGCTGTCGATAACAGCGCAGAAGTCTCTACGGGCACGTAGCCTTAGCCTTGTGCCGCACAGACAAGGCTAGGAAGCATCGCTCCCGACGGCGCCGTAGATTAGACTTGCTCGACGACACATAGCCCAAGGGCTAATAGACAGCGAAGCAGTTATAACGGCGCCGTTGACTAGAATCGTCGACATCACTAGTCCTATATATCATGTTAGGTAACGTGTTTGGCGCAAGCTATGCGTCGGGTTCGTGATGACAGCAGCCGCCAGCGGCCGTTGTAGATGATACGACGGTTCCAATTGCCGAGTATCTCCCGTTGACTAACGCCATCGATTGATTGTTGCCGCCCCTTATCAGGATGCACGTGGGCAGCCCGGCAGGCTTTCTTGTGCGCCTTCTTCAGCAAATCCACGTTATTGACAACCCAACTAAGGCCAAGGATCGGTTAGTATTCCCTGAACTTCTTCAATTGGCACTCTGTTTTCCGATCAACCAACACTAGTGACTCTGGCATGGAAGCCACCCTTCGAGAGTCGGGGCTGATTCCAATAGCAGTGTCATGATTCGTTCACAACCCTTTTACTACTAGTACTACCACGCAACTGCAAGGTGAGGACAGGTTCAGCGAGAATGATCGAAATGAAAATTTGGGTTGAAATTATTTATTAAAATTGTACTGAAGGTTTTGAACTCATCTGGGACCCTATGTCTCTGATCTAGGCGGGGATGATGAGCCTTGACAGTACATATGTAGAATGGCACAGAAGTGCGCGCAAGCCCTAGCGCCTAGGCTCGTAATCAAGCTTTCAAGTCCTTGCTGAACTGAGCACAAGACGAAAAGGCCTTGAAAGGAAAAAAGCAAATAGAACATTGCACATATGGGTGGAAATCATCTGCAGGCCTGCCCAAGATGTGCTTCTGCGATGTCTGGGTCCTTGTTGATCTGTCACAGGTCCTTCAACATCGCCTCCACGTGCCAGTGGAGCTAAGGCGGGGGACACTCCAGCACCCCGTCGTCGGAGACGTGACACAAATCGAAGACCTCTGACATACTTTCCCACCTTGTTGGCTTCGTGGTATCAATCGGTTCTTCCAGTGCCTTCACCATCGCGGGCAGTGTCGAGGCGTAATGCGTCGCGTTCGCGTCCGAACCGATAAAGGGCGATAAAGCAGTCTTCTTCTGGTCAGAAAACTCTGGGTCAACCCTTTCAACCATGGTGCAGTCCATGTCTTTCAGCATCCTTAGTGTTATGGCGAGTTCGTCAGGATGTGATCGCATGTACTGGAGATACTTGTCCCTGTATGTATTGAATAGATCCATAGATTCAAGTGCCATCGTCTTGAAGTCTTCAAATTCTTGACGATATTGCTCGTTTTCTTTAAGAAGAACAACAAACCGCGGCCTGTCCCGATCGCCCGGTTGTGCAAGCTGTCTGAAGTCAGGGCAGAATGGCCAGTCACGCAACTGAATCCTCTTGGTCGGCGGCGATACGCTGGTGGCATTAGGATCTGGTGTCGCTGGTGGTTCGACTCGAGGCGTTTTGAACAAGATTTCTCGCAGTGCCAGCGACAAGTCCTGAAGTATCGGTAAAGTATCTTTGGTAAGACCCTTATCCACACCTGGACGAGTGAGACAGTGTGCCTCATTCACGGCGTCCACTGCTGAGTGGACCTGATCGTTGTGCGCCTTCATGTATTTTAAGTAATCGTCCCGGCGTTGGATGAAAGCGAACATGTGATCGAACACTTGGCCCAGGAACTGTGAATTGATTATTTCCAGGTCATTGCTGTCGGGCAAGTCCCATTCGGGAAAGTCCTCAGGTATTGAAATCCTCTGACGATGAGGACAATTTCGTTCTTTCCAGGGCCACTTCAGCTCTGGGAGGGACAGCGGATGTTGCGGCACGGCCGTCGTTTCTGGCGGTGGTGTTGGTGCCGGTGTCGGTGTCGGCGTCGGCGTCGGCGTCGGTGCCGGTGTAACGCCGTCCGGACTTGAGCCCGCTTCGTTGATGTCATCCAATTTCTTCTCAAGATCCCTCATTAATTGCAGGGAATTCTGATACCCAGCCCTCTCTTGCGTGGAATTTGTAGTCGAGTTCAGCAAAAGCTGAAGCTTGCACTCCACAATCGGGACAGACCATGTGCGCATCCAATGGAAGAGGTCATGGTCGTCTCTCGCAAGCTTCTCAAGCGAGGACTTGTTGACATGGGCGTATTTGTCTATGGACTCATGGAGCGACTGCTTCGACATGATGCTGGCTTCAGAATGTTGCTTCGACGTTAGGTTCGCACAGTAATTCAGCTCAGGGACAGGAGTTCGAGTGCCAGTGGCCTTGCTCTCGAGAACCGATTTCCACAAGCGCAGCAATGCGTGAGTTGTGCTTCTGTGTCCCTTCGTCTTGGTGGTCCGATAGTCCGACAGGGAGCTCGGATCAATACGCAGTCTGCAAATGGTGTTCGGGACCGCGTTCGCCAGCTTCCTAACTTCGTCTTGATTATTCCTCAGCCGGGCAAGATAGCTGTCCCTCGTATTTTGATCGCCATTCAGGTGTCGAAGGCCGTTAGCCACAGCCTCCCTATGCGGCTCTGCGAGTGCAAGGATTTCGTCGCTCGTACGATTCCCGCAGAACCATGGGGTTGTCAAGTTTGTGGGCACGATATCTTGATGGGCTTGGCCAGGTTTGACTGGCACTGGTTTCATGCCAGGGCCCGAGATGCTGCCTCGGCGGTAAGGATAGGAGATATCCCTATAAGGCGCCATCATTGGTGGTGGCCCATTTGCAAGCATGTCATCCAGAACCTTGGAGTGCGGCTTGTCCTCGAGCTGCTTCAAGACGTCATACATAGCATTCGCGTACCGGGGCCAGAAGTTATGCGAGGCTTTGAAGACGTCAAGGAGGGACTTCTTGATATCATCAGGGGCTTCGACACTGAATGACTTGGTGTCATAGACATTCGGAGGGAACGCCGCGGCGGCGTCTCTGATCGCGCGGATCGCAGAACCGAGAGGGTTGGCATGGTTGGCATTGGCTGAGTCAATCTCATCACCCACATGCTGTGTCACACTGTCCAAAGAACTTTCAGGAAAGCCTGCAGTGCGTAGAGCTTTCTTGAAAGCCTCAGATTCCAACCCATCGAAATGAGCAGCATTCCCTGCTTCTGCAAAGTCCACGTCTCGAGCCGTGAGGTGTTTGGCGATGGTGCTGAGGGCGGCGTCATACTCGGCCTCCCCCCCAAGCGGCCGCGCCTCGTCCATGGCCTTAGCCACATCGTCCCAAGTGGGCTGGATATCAACAGCAGGGACTCCAGCGTACGTTAGAGCTTGGACTCTTTCGGCGGCGGAGAAATCACCTGCTGCTTTCTCCGCGGCGTTCTGAACAAGCGGCTCTGATTTGACGTGGTTCCATTCATTAGCCGCACTCAAACCCGCATCAGCGGCTTGATCGACGACAGCGGAGGCGTCAGCGATGTCTCCGCCAGAGCCAGATCCCCCACTGCCGGGGCCTTGACTTTCGGAATCTCCATTGCCAGGGCCTTGATTTTCGGAATCTCCATTGCCAGGGCCACTATTGCTAGGACCTTCATGGCTAGGGCCTTCATTGCTGGGGCCTTCATTGCCGGGGCCTTCATTGCCGGGGCCTTTATTGCTAGGGCCTTCATTGCCGGGGCCTTTATTGCTAGGGCCTTCATTGCCGGGGCCTTTATTGCTAGGGCCTTCATTGCCGGGGCCTTTATTGCTAGGGCCTTCATTGCCGGGGCCTTTATTGCTAGGGCCTTCATTGCCGGGGCCTTTATTGCTAGGGCCTTCATTGCCGGGGCCTTTATTGCCGGGGCCTTTATTGCCAGGGCCTTTATTGCCAGAGTTCCAAAAGCCAAACCGTGCGAATAGAGATTCTATCCGCCCCACGTTCCAGTTGAACTTGTCGAGAACCAAGTCTGCCTCCTCACGAACGTAGCCTTCTTCGGCCATGTTGTTGTAAAACTTGTTCAGAGCATCCTGCATTTCGCTGTGTAGGCTCTCGCTTGAAGACTCTTCTCCGAAGCTGTCCGAGTCGTCCCAAAAATCGTCTATGGTTGGTCCCTGATCAATGATTGGTCCCTCATCAATGATTGGTCCATCATCAATGATAGGTCCCTCATCTGGCGGCTGGCCCTGATCAGGGTTCGAGGGGTCAGGAGGACCAACATTAGGAGGGCCAACATCAGGAGGACCAACATTGGGAGGACCAACGCTAGGAGGGCCAACATCAGGAGGACTAACATTGGGAGGACCAACGCTAGGAGGGCCAACATCAGGAGGACTGACATTGGGAGGACTAACGCTAGGAGGGCCAACACCAGGAGGAACGACACCAGGAGGAACGACACCAGGAGGAACGACACCAGGAGGAACGACACCAGGAGGAACGACACCAGGAGGAACGACACCAGGAGGAACGACACCAGGAGGAACGACACCAGGAGGGCTAACACCGGGAGAGCCAGGGCCACTCTCAACGGGAGCAGCGTCTTCTACCTGGTCAATCCAGTTCTCAATGAGCTCATGTGTTGACCACGGCTCATCGTAAAAGTCGGAATCGCTGAAGTCGGTACCAATTTCAAGACCGCCAGGCTCATTCCCAAAGGGTTGCATGAAATCCGAGAAATCGCCGCTCAGATCAGAGTAGTCGTAGGAACTAGAGCCTGTATAGTCGGGGATCTGGCCCAGCCTCATGCGCGGCATGGACCCATATAGGGCATTGGCGACGTCTGGGGCCGCCTTAGACGATCCCCACATGTTTTTGATCCAGCCGACGAGACCCGCACCGGCGGCCCCAGCGACGCCCCCAACGACGGGAATACCAAGGCCCACTATAGATCTATGAGTTAGCACCGAAGCAATAAGGGAAAGATTCATGTGAGGGGGGGAGAGAGGGTGAGGTGAGAACATCGCCCGTCTGTGACCTGGCTGGATGCCCTGAGGCTTGCGGTGAAGTCGGGCCTGGACATGTCGCCATGTCACTAGCAAAGCACTAGGTTTGCTCACAGATCCGCTGCGCAAGCACAGGATACACATACACATGTAGTGAGCTACATAGCCAGTGATCACTGCCTGAAACCCCATGAATCACTCCCTGCACTGGCAGTAGGAGGTCATTATATAGTAGGGTTTACAGCAGGACAGTTTGACGTAGGAGTGTAGCTTATAGAAAGATACCCCATAGGAAGTCATGCTCTAGGACGGCTTCATGTAGGAAAGCAACATGTGGGATACCCTCTTGTATGATATAGGCGTGGGCCGGGGGTAGGGTAGGCCAGGCCAAAGGGGCTTCGCAGTTCGGGTTTGGGTTTACTTACATCCAAGACCGAGACCGAGGCCTAAGGCTTTCTTCTTCTTCTTATTTGATGGTTCAAGACTCTTGGGGACATCAGTTGGTACCGGTACGAGAGTAGATGAAGTCGTTGTTGAGCTGGAATGCGTTGTTGTACTTTGGTGAGTCGTTGAGCTCTTGGTGGTCCCGGTAGATGTGGTGCTGGGTGATGAAGTCGTTGTTGAGCTGGAATGCGTTGTTGTGCTTTGGTGAGTTGTTGAGCTCTTGGTGGTCCCGGTAGATGTGGTGCTGGGTGTTCCCGTGACAGATGAGGATGCTGATTCAGAATGAGATGAAGTGGAGGTAGACATAGTGGATGAGGGACTGGAGGACACTGTGGAAGATGTAGTAGTTGAATCTGGCTGCGAGGAAGACGAATGGCTGGTCTTTGATGTCGTAGTCAAAGACCCCGACGACGACGTCTGGCTCGCACCATGGCTCGTTGTTGTAGCCGGCACGGAGATTGTGGTTGTTGTAATGAAAAACCCTGATGATGATGTCTGGCTCGTGCTATTACCTGTTGATGTAGTTTGCACGGAGTCTGTGATTGTTATTGTAAACCACACCGATGAAGACGTCTGGCTGGTGCTATTGCCTGTTGTTATAGCCGGCACGGAGATTGTGGTTGTTGTATTGAAAGACCCTGATGATGATGTCTGGCTCGTGCTATTACCTGTTGATGTAGTTTGCACGGAGTTTGTGGTTGTAAATAGCATTGAGGTTGTGGTGTTTGCGGCCGTCACAGAGCTTGTGGTTACAAATGGCGTAGAGCTTGTGATGTTTCTGGCCGGCACGGAGCTTGTGGTTACAAATGGCGTAGAGCTTGTGATGTTTCTCGCCGGCACGGAGCTTGTTGTGTTAGTGGCCCATCTAGAGCTTGTGGTTGTAAATGGTGTAGAGCTTGTGATGTTTCTCGCCGGCACAGAGCTTGTTGTGTTGGTAGCCCATCTAGAGCTTGTGGTTGTAAATGGTGTAGAGCTTGTGATGTTTCTGGCTGGCACAGAGCTTGTTGTGTTGGTAGCCCATCTAGAGCTTGTGGTTGGTAATGGTGTAGAGCTCGTGATGTTGGTTGCTGGTATGGAGCTTGTGGTGTTTCTGGCTGGCATGGAGCTCGTGATGTTGGTCGCTGGTACGGAGCTTGTGGTGTTTCTGGCCGGTATGGAGCTCGTGATGTTGGTCGCCGGTATGGAGCTTGTGGTGTTTCTGGCTGGTATAGAGCTCGTGATGTTGGTCGCCGGTATGGAGCTTGTGGTGTTTCTGGCCGGCATGGAGCTCGTGATGTTGGTCGCCGGTATGGAGCTTGTGGTGTTTCTGGCTGGTATAGAGCTCGTGATGTTGGTCGCCGGTATGGAGCTTGTGGTGTTTCTGGCCGGCATGGAGCTCGTGATGTTGGTCGCCGGTATGGAGCTTGTGGTGTTTCTGGCCGGCACCGGTATGGAGCTTGTGGTGTTTCTGGCCGGCATGGAGCTCGTGATGTTGGTCGCCGGTATGGAGCTTGTGGTGTTTCTGGCCGGCACAGAACTTGTGGTTGTCGTGGCCGGCACATCAGTTGGAACCCAGGTTGGCGTATCGACGGTGTGCGAGTGCTTAGGCTTCTTGGTCGTGGTGTTTGTGTGATGGGGAAGCAGACGGCTGAGGAGAGTGCCAATGATGTTGACAGGGTCGAACTTGACCTGACAGCCATGCTCCAAATCACAATCCACGCCAATGTCAGAGGTTGGGGCTGGGGTGGCGCCGGCAGTGAGAGTATGGCCATGTGCGTTGACCAAGTGACACTCGGGGCGCCCTGGAAAGGTCTCCAGGGAACACTCAACCTCCAGTCCGACTGGGTTCAAGCTCGTCGTCGTAGGGGAGGCCGGCATCGCGGAGACGACTGCGATACCGGCGAGGCCGACTAGGGCCGACTTCAACATGTTTGCCACGTTTGAAAAAGGCAGACTGAAGCCACACAGTGGAAGACTTGCTGGGGGCAGGGTTGGTCTGCCTGCATGCGGTAGGTTGCAAAGGGAAAGGTTTCAAGTGCGTAATGAGACCCTCGGGGAGAGCTGTATGACATTTATAGGGAGATCATTGAAGTTGTGCGCTTTGGCTGCAATACGAATTCAAATCGGTGATCGTTTGTGTCAGTAGTTGCGATCTGGTTTACGACGGTGCTTCGTATTACGATGTTAGCGGAGCGGAACTATCACGCGTGAGCAAAGAACAGGAAATCGGAACCTTTGACTATTACATACTTAGTATCTTAAGACTTGAATATTAGAGCATACATAGTGAAGGAAACTTTGATGGAACTTGCTGCCCCTTGCAATTTGGCCTTGAGCTAAGATTAGACTAGCAGCCGCTGGCTGCGGCACTATAAAGTCCGCAGATTCGTGTACGGACTCAGAATTTCTCCAAACCCCTTTTGCAACAGGAATGATTTTGAATAGCAACTAAAATGGTACAGAACTAGAACAGACCAGTATCGGCACCGGGTGTTTTGTGTCCCAGCTCTTCTCAGAGAAACCAGCTCTTCTCAGCCCGTGCGATGTTGTTTCAAATCCTTTCAAGGCAGAAAAGCGCAAACATAAACGAGAGAGGCCAACGTAGAAGCCAAACATTGACGCCGTCTCTGAACCACTGCTCTCGTTGGATAAATCCTCCCTGAGAGCACAGGCGGTTTTGGGGAAGGGCGGAAGGATGTGCTTGTAGCATACCTGGGTATATTGACTGTTCTATTCCAATTTTGAACAATGATGGTACCTCTCGTATATGGGAGAGGACTAAGATTCAAGTTCTCGAGTTCCGAGCCTGCTGATATAGGTCATGAATACCACGGTAATTTATGTTTTCTCAGTAGACTTACTTGAAAATCTTAATTGAAGTCACACTCACTCTGTGTTTCCACCCAGTCCTGCAAGTCTCGATTCTTTCCAGATTACCTAGTTCAACCATCCTCCTTACCCTTTAGGGTGAACAGCCTGAGTGGGACGGAGATGGGATATAGTGGGTCTGTACTGGTCAATCTTCATATATTACCGCAAAACTGCCGTATTATGTTCAAGAGGCTGTATAATGTTATACGAAAGGGCGCCTGTGGCTCGCCTGCTTCTGGCTGGTCGTTCTGGAATAATATGCGCCAAAGACCTTCACTTTAAAGAGGCTGTCCTCAGGAGGCTGTTCCCCAAGTATTTGCGAGGTTGCGATATACCGGGTAGCCGTAGAGGAGGTCGCCTATGCATTACAGAAGGCTGCTCTATAGGAGGCTGGGAATTAAACGCCGTGACCGCTCAGAGGATATGCGAGCAGTGCTCGTACAACCTACCCTAGGGTAGGCATGTAACATCGTCGCAGCATCTTTGTGCTCGAATACACCACGAATAAAAGAGGAATCCCCTAGTTTGACCAGGGAAATGCAGTGAGTGGCTTAACCAGCTGTTGCACAAAAGCTGTGTCGAGAGAGATGATGCCTGTCAGCATCTGATTGGCCTCGCTTAGGGAAAGTCATGCAGTCAGCTATTTCCAGCCCCCACTCCGCTAGAGATGCTGGATTCCCCCTCAGCTTTGCTGTTCCAGCTTCTACGTCAATTCTTTGCTGCAGCCTGCATTCCCTTCACGACAACAGCGCTCGTGGCCTTCACTGAAGCGATGCGGGTCGAAAGCACTGACAAGTACTTCTGCTGTTATTCCGTTCCCAGTCGATTGCGCGCCACCTGCGCCAACTGATTACCGCGATGGATCCCCTTTCTGCCATAGGACTGGTGTCCAGTGTCATCACATTCATCGACTTCGGGTACGAAGTCATATCGGCTTCCAGAGAGGTTCGTGCGTCGGCGTCCGGTACGACCGCAGACAACAACCACATCGAATTTCTCAACAAACGCATGGCAGCCGTGGCATCGGACTTGTCAGTCGCAAATTCGAGCAGAGGAGTCTCGGCAGATACGCAAAGACTATCAGAGCTTGCTGATAAGTGCCTGGGGCTGTCGGATGAGTTGCAGAGACTGCTGAATAGATTGAGAGCGGACGACCCGAAGTCGAAGAGGCAGGTCTTCAGCACTATAATGAAGAATAGGTGGAAGAAAGATCAAAAGAAGGAGCTCGAGGCTAGGCTTGATCAATGCCGCCAGCAGTTACATTTGCAGCTGTCTCACACGACGAGGTGAGTGCTAACACGTTAGTCCGGGGCCAGCGCGACTAAAACATTGTTGTCGAAAGGCTAACTAATTGATCTACATCATTCCCAGGCTTGAAAGTCTCAGCCGTCTGGATGAGATCGCCCAAACAGGAAGATGTTACGACAAAGAACTGCGGTCTCTCAACCACCAATTAGGTATCCTGAAAGATGTCGTGGCAGGCTTGAATCCTAACTCTAAGCTTCAAGACGAAGCGCGCACGGTCCTCGACCTGTCTGACCTGGCCGCCTCGAAGGTATTGCAAAATAACATCTTGGAAGCGCTCAGGTTTGAACGAATGGACAGCCGCTTCGACAGCATCGAAGAGGCCCATGCCGAAACGTTCAAATGGCTCCTGAAAGAGGATACTTCATACGCACTGGCCATACCTACTGGAAGCACGAATGACCCATGGTTTAGGGATATAGCGGACCATCTGGAAAGAAATATTCCATTGCGACTTAAGATCCGGACAGATTTCACCAGCTGGCTCTCGCGTGGAAATGGAATCTTCCATATCTCCGGCAAACCAGGGGCAGGGAAATCGACCCTGCTGAAATATCTTGCTGGTAGTGGAGAGACGAAGAAATACTTGGATGTCTGGTCAGGGGGCCAGAAGTTGATCTTCGCTTCATTCTTCTTCTGGAAGCATGGAAACGAAGAACAAAGGTCGTTGCATGGGCTGCTCCGATCGCTCTTATTTTCAGTTCTTGAGCAACAACCGGACCTGGCGAGAATCGTATTTCCCACACAGTGGCAGGCGCTGGACAGAATTCCCGGGGGAAAGTCGCATTTTCGCTGGTCTGAGATCCAGAATGCATTCAGAATACTCACACAAACACCCGAGGTCTACGTCAAGCACAAGTTTGCATTCTTCGTCGACGGACTGGACGAGTTCGAAGGGCACGAGGACACACTTATCAAGACCTTGTTTGAATGGGCTCGTTCGGGCTCTGAAAATGTCAAGATTTGTGTTTCCAGCCGAGAACTGCCTATTTTTCAGCAACGCTTCTCAGAGTGTCTCAAGTTCCGACTACACGAGGTTACTTACCATGATATATTTCTTTTCGTCTACGATACACTACGAGAAAATGAAGATGTCAAATCGAGGTCCGAGCCCCGAGAAGTGTCAGAACTCGTCCATTTGCTTATCAATAGAGCAGAAGGCGTCTTTTTGTGGGTGTCGTTGGCGGTCAGGATGTTGGAGCAGGGACTGCTGCAAGAAGAAAGCTTCCACGATTTAAAAAGGTCGATCGACGTGCTGCCTTCGAAGCTTGAGCAGCTTTTCCGAGTGATCTTTGACTCGATAATGAGAGAAGCGGACCCGAACAAGCGGCGAAGAGCCATGAGATTTCTCTCTCTTGCTGTGGATGAGAGTGAAATCAGTAAGTGCAGAGACAATTTGTTTCTCACACATCTTTCGTTCATCGATGACTATGATCGCGATCCGAATTTTGGAAGCCATATGAGTGCAAGTGTCAGGATAAAAGCAACGGATAGAAATATGCGCTTATCTCGTTGCCGAAAGCAAGTCAATGGCGGCTGCAGGGGACTTCTCAGCGTCAGTCGCAGGACATCGTCATACAGCCACTCTGACATTTACGCTGTGCGGAAAGATACTGTGGCATTGACACACCGGTCACTCATTGAATTTTTCAAATTTCCTGATATTCTGGTGCATATCGAAAATCAGTCGCAAGGCTTCGATAGGCTGCACTTTTACTGTCAATCCTTGCTTGCGGAGCTAAAGGTGTGGAGACTTTGCCCAGGTAAACAATTGATCTTAAAAAGTGATACAGATGAGAGAACCGAAGCTAACGTCTTGGACGTCGAAGACAATACCCCAGAGACACTGATGCCTCGTGCAAATAGCCACGAGCAGGATTCTACTACGGAACCTACACAATCAGAGTTACTCTACGGAGATGGCTGGCTTGTGCACGACTTGCGACGCCTTGTGAAAGTCTGGTACAAGCTGAAGCGTGACCCAGATGTAACAGATCTCCTCACCTCGATATTGCAACTGCGACAACTGTTGGAAGCTGAGGAGGAGTCAATTTGGAAAGTGAGCGATCTCGCGTGGTACACCTTTTCGTGGTCGCGATCTTCCAATCACGGCGGGATAAGTGTGTCGTCCCCGCCCATCCGCTTGAGCCCAAGAGCAGCTTGTACTCTGATACCGTTGATGAAAGGTCTGCACGAATTTTTGCCATCAGCTCCTCTGGATGACAAACTCCGTGTAGTCATTATAACAAGGGTCTCGAGGGGGTTGACAACTAATACCAGGAATATTCGTTGTGAGAGATATCTTCGTTGCTTGGCAATCTGTCTTGCTGATGGGACATGCGCGAATTCACTTCTTCTCGGCGACGGACCACATGTTGGTACTCTCACTGTTTGGCAGAACATTGTCTGGGAAACCATTGTGGCTAATTGGCCAATTGCGTCAATTGCGCCGACGTGGATGCTCTTCCTTTTACATGGAGCCGACAGAAACTTAACGCTTACCTTGGAACAGGCTTGCAACATCAGCACAGGGGACAAGTTGACGAAAAAGGTTCTAATTACAGGCTATTGGGGCCCGGAGAAGTACCAAACTCACTCGCCAATTCTGATTGATGACAGCGAAGACGATGAGGGGTTCCTCGCGCTGATCAAACGCCGGAACGGGTCCATATCCTTAGAAGAGATCACCTACTTCTGGTTCGCACCTTATAGCAACATGTTTCGGAAAATATTTGAACTGTACCGAGACACTTCTGAAGTATCCACAGAGAGTCTCAAGGTTCTTCGACAGGAGCTGGGATTTGACCCGGAGCGTTGGCATGACCAGTCGTGGGATAAACCCCGGTGGCTCTTCGAGCATGACAATTGGGAATTTGAGACGGAAATTATAACGCATCCTACTCGGATACCATGTACACAAGACGAAGGAGATTAAATGGAGAATATCATATAGTATTGTTCTGGAATCTCGTCATTTTGGGGGCAGGCTGCAGAATTCTGCTGCACAGACACTGATTAATACACACGCACTGCCGTGAAATGATCTTTACACTTCAACGCAATATAAGCTACTCCTGGGTCCTTGGCATTGCCTCATACAATGTCAAAAACACAAGTACAAACTTAAGGAGCGGCATTGGGCCATGACGAGGTCGAAGGTCTGTGACCGGTTGCGGAGATGCCCGTCACCATGAAGCACCCCCATTCGGATGAGAACCAGGGGCGCGTTGTATTTGTAGGATACATTCGGCTCAAATAGGTGTTTTCCTTGCTCATACCTTTTGAGGATCAAGCTGACGAGATTGAGCATGGGGATGTAAATACATACAGAATCATCTGTAGGCCTCAAAGAGCAGGCACGCCCTAGACACGCCCCAAGCTGCGAAGCCAAGAAAGTTGCAGTGCCGTCCGGTTCTCTGTCCTCTTCAGCCATTGCTGGCTGCGAGAGACTCGGCTGAGAAGGAAGTTGCTTATGGTGGTGCGAAAGAATAAGATTTCAAGCAAGCAAGCCGGAGGTATTGAACGCCTCACAGTGTGCTACAGAGGCCACGCAACGGCGCCTGGCATCTGGAGGTTGAGAGGCTTTTCACATGTCCAGAAGAGATAAGTTGCCACATTGCTTTTGCAAATACCGACCACTGCCAACCCCCACGCTTGTGGGTGATCCTCAGCACATCCTCCTACCAAGACCCACACCGACAACTTCAGAGTGCATCATGTAGCAGCCAGCGGTACTTGGGCAGCGGGCAAAGCTCGGCGCGCGCTGAGTGGCGGCCGGCGGGATTCATCCATCGGCGGCAGCCGGGCTTGCATGGCGAAGCAGGAGCGTGCATTGGGCGTCGGGCATGCAACGCTTCGGGGGTGGGTTAACGAATCAGGAAGACGACAGAGGACGACACGGCATATCAAGGCGAGACAAAGACACGGGGGTTGCAGGTTGAAGGATTTACGATGATGCAGCTTCGACGCTGCAGTTCAGTCTTGTGCTTCCCGAAAGAGGAGAAATGCCTGCATGACATATGCGCTTCTGCAGTGCAGCCAGTGTGGAGTTGGTGTGAGACGTTGAGAGCGTTGGAACGTTGAGACTGATGCAGGCTGTTGCGAAAATTGACCGACTGCAGTGCAAACAAAGGAAGAAAGTTGGCATCTGAAGTCATGTATGAAACCTCGTGACTTGCCAAGAGGGGTTCGTCCAATGGGCAGGGCCTGGAGTGCATCGTGCCTGCCAAGTCATCCGTCAATGCAGCTAACTGTGGGCACTGCAGCCCTGCCGTGCACAAACACGTCCACTGACGGCCAATCTCGCACCAGGAAAGGCACAAAGACACACAGAGAAGACACGACCACCAACGACAGCGGGCTGATCGCCGCCCCATGAGTCGCAGAACAATCGGCAGGGCGACCTCCCCAGCCAGCATCCTCGAGACGAAATGCGATTCGCGAGGGAGAGCCAAGCGTGCCCATCTTTTGTGCTGTCCACATCACTATCCTGGGGAAATGATGATGCGCCGCCATCCCACGGGGGCATCGTGGGGTAGGGGAGATGTTTTGCTACCCACCCTCGATACCTAGTCTACCAAGAGGATTCTATGTGTTGGACCAAGTCAAGCAGGCCCCACACAGGGGCACCACAGGACCACAGGGCGCCTCGGCGAAAGTCCACCTCACATGCAGTCATCTGCAGTCTCTCGGTGGGCTCGCCTCGGGAGTGAGGCTGCAGGAGGGACCATCCCGGACGCACCAAGTCTCGTCGACGCAGCAGCATCAAGCATGAAACCTGTTTGACAAACAAAACGGCCAGCCAGACAGACGGGGGAAATGCAGTCAGAATCCGCCTACCATCGTTCTTGAACGGCAGTGGCGGGTCGCGCGTATTCTAAGCCGGGCCAGCTGGGCGATGATCTTTGCCTTGTCATCGGCGGTGAGGCCGCGACCGCATTGCCAGAATGCACGAATATTACAGCATAATCCTCACAAGGTTTGGTTGATCGTCGGTTTCGACAACTTCAGGGCCACCGGCAAAAGGCGCGTCCTTTCGGAGATCGATCAAGCATGACAGAAATGCAAGCCAAGGGGCCACAAATTATCCGACATGTCGCGCTGTCATGCGAAGCCGCCTTCTAGAAGCACCAAATCACACCCTGGCTAGAGTAGCACCGGCCGACACCACCGGCGCTATGCTAGCATGGCCTGGCCTTGAGCATGGAGAGCATGAATACGGCTACACGACCTTAGCATATCCCACTCCTCCACACTACGCGGTGCAGTGCTACAACACACGCTTACTAGCTTATGGCGTCCTCAGAAGAAGCCAGCCTCGTCAAACTGGTGAGGTTGTTGAGGGTGTTAGTGCTCACCCAAGCACGGGCGCCATGTTTGCCGTCTGTTCCGAGCGCGCACACCTCTGCAGAGGCACGAGGGCCCGGAGATGCAAACCCATCAGACTTGCCCCAAGCCCTGAACGGCAACCACACACGTGTACGCTATCACTAAGCGTACACGCACGCTCCCCATAGGCTCGCCCTCGGGTTCCACAGGAGTCGCCGCTTCGGCGCCGAACTGGATGGTGGGGGGCCAAGGGGGAGTGGGCGGAATTCATTCAGATGAGCAACATTACAAGCTTCCCTGGAGTCCTGGACCCTGGTGGCCCCAGCACAGGAAGGGGTCGCCTCGACTTGTTGTACACTTACTTGATCCCCCGGTCCGAGCTTCCCACCCAGTGTGTGCCAGACCAAGGCCTGCCCGAGGGCCTGGTAATTACAATTCCTCATCAATCAGCAACGCCAGGAAAGCCTTTTGTGGGGTGACCTTGGACTGGACCCGTCGGGCCTGCGGCTACGGATGTTGCAAAATCGCTCAGTCACACAGAGATGGACTCCTTCAAGGTAAGGTACCCGTACCCCGTACTGTACCGTACCGTACCACCGTACCGCGTATCCGTACGTGCGCTTGCGCTTGCACTTGCACAATCTCATCTCGGTCTTCGGTCACCGCGCCCACGGCGCAACGGCGCATCTGGGCCATCAGTCCCCACGAGACGTACCTCGACGCTCAAATATTTATTCGTCTTCTCGTCCGCCTTCGTCTTGCTCTTCGTCTTTGATCTGTTTCATCTCCTTCCGGCGCATCATTGCATCTCAGAACATCTTCCAAGCACCAACAGCATCAACCTCTGCTAAAACAAACCAATTCTCTCCTCCACCCCACACAATAATTCACAATGTCTTCCGGTTCTGCTCCCGCCGCTGCCAAGGACATCAAGTCCGTCCTTGAGAACAAGCCCCTCAAGTTCAAGTTCAAGACCGGCGGTGCCTCGTACATCGCCCAAGTCCACACTGATCGCTCCTCATAGTAAGTTGCTTTCCCCAGAGTCTGCCCTAATGCGACATCATCCAGGGCTGCAGGGCGAGCACGCTCCATGCAGGCCAAGAGATGTCGCCAAGCCTCTCGTCCCAGGAAAACAAAAAAGTGCTGACCAGCTCCTCCCCCAATCCAGTGAGCGCGTCAAGTCATCCCGGACCAGCTCCGCAGATTCCATCAGCTCGGCCTCGACCTCTGGCTCCAAGTAGGATGGACTGCCCGCCTGCCCGCCCGGCTCTACACCAACCACTACACTAGCATGAGTCGAGCGTGGGGTGGTCCGTCGCAGCGGAAATGCGGCTCTCTCCATCTTGCACAACCAACCCCACCAGGATTCATTCATCCCACGCGCAAATCCCCCAAATGCCGCAGCACCCACTACGAAACCAGCCAACCAACCAACCAAACCACCTATAAACCAACGCCGAAATTCACCGAAGAAAAATCAAAAAGGAAAAAATGCATGAACTCCGGACACCAAACGCTACTGCTGTGTAAACATGCCTACCTACCTGCATAGACGCTATCGCCGGGCGTACATCGGCACCTCTCGGTCCTTGCGTTGAAACCCTCCGTCAATGGGGGTTCGACAGCATGGCCCCGGAGTGCGGGTGGTGGTAGCGCATACCTTGCTTCTCTTTTTTTTTCCCCGTCGCATAGCGATAGCGGGGACGCCGATTTCTACTGCGTTGCGCTCGCGGCGCTGCGTCGCATTGTGTGTGTGTGTCTCTCTCTGGCGCGAGAAACCAAGGCTGGGGGACCCCTGCACTCGTTTTCCTGCTTTTTGTGGGACTGGCTTTTTGCGTGCGCTGGGATAGATTGATTGGCAGATTGGATTGGGGGAGTTTTGCGTGCTGCGTGCGGGAATATCACGGCCTTGCTGCTGGATGGGTGGGAAGAGGTCGGGCTCACCACCCAGGCGCAAAAACAAAGTTTGTGAATTTTTTGTTTTTTGGACAGCGATACTATTATAGCGGTTTTTTGAATTTTGATACCTCCCTTTTTGAACAAGAAGATATGATTTGATTTGCATGCATTGATGCCCAGTTTGCGTGTTGCTACTGTGAGATTAAGTCAAGTTTTTTTCTTCGTTGGGCATTTCTGGGCTTGTCTTGGGTGTTCGGATCCGACTTCCTTAATCGGGCGCGGACAAGCGAGTCGGTCGGGGCGACCTACTGTATTTGACCGACGGGCAGAAGTTGGAGCAGCGAGCAATATGATGCGCTGCAGACTGCAGAGCTCCTGAAGGGCAGACCCCACACTGCACCGCAGGCCCCGCCTGAAACCAGATGATAGCGTGCGTAGCCATCCAGCCAGCAAGCCCGGGCCCTGTTGATCGCGAACATTGCTCTTGTATCATTAAGCTTTTACGAAGTATATATCGAGACGACTACTAAAACCCAGCCAACAAGCAATGCTGAAACTATATAATAATCTAAGAAAAGAGACACGAGAGACTTTTTCTCGAGGACCTTCGCTCTCGTGCTCGGGTCGTATGTATGTGTGCGCTGTTAGCTAGCCCGCCCGCCGGCAGGCCCGGGAACCAAGAGCGGCGGGATGGCGTAATGCCAATGAACGAAACGAAAACGGGACGGCACCTACCTGGGGTAGACTATGTAACGAGGACAGAAAAAATCGGTTCCCCGCGTATGGGGTCTGGGGTCTGGGGTTGGGGCGGATTGTCTAGATATGGAATTCCGCCGGGCCATTTTTCACTGCCAGTGTGTGTAGTAGGTGTGTGTCGGATGAGCGGGTGGGTGTTGAGATGGGTGGTTTGGATGTAACGAAGGGCCGATGTCAACTTTTCCGGTCCTCTTAGATGCCTGTGGCCTTGTGGTTAGTGAGAGGATGAAAAGCTTAATCGTTACTACGTTTTTGTGGAGGTGGCTGTGTCTGTCGCTGGTGACTTCCGGAGTCATCGGAAACCTGCGTGCCAACCTGACGATTATTAGTTGTGAAATACAAGAAATTGCTTGGCCATAACATACACCCGCACCAAAACATTAGCGTCCCTTATGCCTTTGGTCCTTGAAAATCAAGCGCCTGTATATCGGTTGGCTGAAGGTGCTATTCTATTGAGAGTGGTGCTGAGAGCTTCCCTGTATCCAGTCTTCGTCCTCTACGTCATCTTGTATGTTCAGTCTCAAATTCCATCCAGGATCTTTTAGATTGAGATATAGGCTGGAGCCAGGGCATCGATGATCCTTGCGATGTTCAGGTCCGGATTTGGACGCATACACAGTGGTTGCAGGAGGTCTGATGGAAAATACGTGCTGTCTGAACACATTCCAAGAGTCGAACGGCACTTATGAGCTAGGAAGATGTCGTCGGGATTAAAGGAATCAGCCCTAGGGGTCAAATACAAGTTTAACAAGTTTCCCCATAACTACAGCCCTTAGGCTACTGGTGTCAACCATTCTAGTCAACAGCGTCGTCAGGAGCAATACTTCTTAGCCTCGTCTATACGGCACAAGGCTGAGGCCACGTACCCGTAGATAGGCGAACTGTATCGACATTTTATTGTAATTAGCATTGTTTTTTTTAAGCGCTAGGTCTTGAGCGCTCACCACTGTATAAAGACACCTTATACATTTTATATGGATGGGGGATTGGAAACGTAACCGCAACCGCCTCCCCGTAACTACCTCTTGTACAATCCAACCCCGGGTCCAGTGCGGCAGTGAAAGGATATCTTCGGAGGATCCTTTCAACTGTCTATTACCTAACCGTTGTATCTCTGCTTTCCTTCGCCAGATAGCTCTGTTAAACGAGGGCACGTTTCAGAAGTCTTGTAGTTCATGAGGGTGGTCCAGTTCGGCAACTTCTCCAAGAACTTCCCCGGGTCTCAATGACTTCGTATGCTTTGGGGACATGCGTTGGCATGAGTTTCAGGGAACTTCCCACATTGGGGAGGTGTTGGTTTACTGAAGACGGTCGGACCCTGAATAAACCATTATGTGCTTTGCATTCGAGGACTTATGGAGCTGTATTCCTCTCTTTCTTTACAATCAGAAGAAATGAAGTCAAGAGTGTCGAAGACTGTTTAGATTAATGAGAAAGGCAAACCATTGCTTGTCTATCTGTCCTTCTCCCATCGTAAACTTTGAAGAAGACCTTTTGATAGGTCACCTCCAAAAGCAACTACACCATCCTCCGGAATATGTTGCTGTGGAACTGCCAAGCCATTAACCCCCTGCACGACTCTACTCTTTCCCTTTTCTTTACTTGAAATCTGCTGTAGGAACCTTTCCTCTTGATTCCAGATCGATTTGTGCTTCCCAACTAGACAAGTCGTCCAGTACAACTTTTCCATGTGCCAAAAGACCTTCTCACCCAGTCGCCAAACCCGGGAGTTTCTCACATTCTCCCCTACCCGCTGGGACAGTGCCTTCAGACAGTGCATATGTGCCGCGAGGAGATATCTATCGCTAGGCAGTGTGGAGCAGCTGCAGAGGTTTGTGGAAGAGGTCTGTGGCTCAATCAGACGTCCTATGTTCGCACAAACACCAACAAAGTCCACCCTTTCTAGGAGGCCGACCCATGATTCTGCGTCGGCCAAGGCCTTTATCTTCTTCAGCGGGCTACCTCTGCCGGGCTCGGTAACCATTGCCATCAACTCCGATGCGAAGAGAGTCTTCTTATTTGACTGCTCACGGGTCCCCTGAGCGTTCAGCAGATTGGTGTTGAGCCTCAAAAACAGTTGGCGAAGGTGCTCTGCGTCTGCATCCCCCGCCACTCCTGAGACCAGAACATGTCCGCTGGACTCTAGCACTCTAGCTGCTTCCGATGCTCCATCAGGCGACGGATTTGCAAACGGCAAGGGATCGTCTGCATAGCCACCGCAGTTGATTTCTTGAAAATAGCGATGGCATAAATGAAGAACAAGACTCAACATTGGAACAAGCCAGACTTGTTTTGAATCCGTGTCGATGACGATAGCGACATTCCCGCAGCAGAGACGCACCGCTATACCATATTGCTCGTGCCGATGGAAATGTTGGACATTCGAGTGGAAACGCCATGTCTTGACGAGTTGTAGGGCGGTATTTATTGGGCCAACTGTGAAACCAAATTGCCCATTAGCCCCGAGACCCTCTTTGTGAACGCTTTGGAGCTGTTCCTCGGTGTCTATGCTCCAGTTCAACTTGTTTTGTGAGTCCAGGACGAGCTCTCGGGTACCCAGAAGGATATTCGCTCGCGCAAACCAACCAACAAAGCACTTGGACTTGCGGAGCAAATTGACGTCCTGGGTTTTGTACCAGCCACCACGTACAGACGGCAGATGTCTCAACATCTCACCTGACATGCCGTTAGTCTCCTCAAAATGCCATTGGACGCTTTTTGTAGTCTCGTCATAGAAGGTAGGCACCAAAGCCGTGGAGAAACCCACGAAAATAAGGCCCCCCTCATAATTGTAGACGTTCTCAACCCCGGACAGATGAATCATCATGTCGAATGAGATCTCTAAGCCGGAACCCCATGATCTTTCACATGAGTGAAAAGCCACGATTCCCGAGCGAAACAGGCCTGTCCAGCACTTGGCCTGAGGTCCAAGGTCCTCATCCGAACACTCAGTGAGGTCTGCGAGACCGTAAACTAGCAACTCGGGCTGTGTAGACTCGAGAAACATCAGCTGCCTTGCTTTCGACATCCGTAATGGTGACACGTCGCTGAAGTCTGCTTGTCTTCTGGGATTGACTCTGACTGCGGTGCAAATCCAGACAATGGAGTCGATTAATGATTGGACGTCTTCCTCGTAACTTTTCACTCCAATGATGATGTGGGTTCTTGAAGCGTAGATTTCCAAATCCTCTCCGGTCGTTGTACTTGACGAAGCTGTTGAGCTGCGATCCAAGAGGGCTACACCTTGACCAAGGACTTCGAGAGCCATTATGCCAGGTTTTCCCCATGTCTTTTTCAAAAACCGGGAACAGGTCGAGCATTCCATCCCGCCAAGACTGCCGGTGATGGTGATGAAATTCCCCAAAAGTGTCTGGATGTCACTTGAACCCGACTCTTGCAACTGTTGGACAACGGCCGGAAGTTCCCATGCGCATCGGAGCCAACCTTTCCAAGTCGATCCAACGCTCGTAGCTTCCGGTACTGCTATCGGGCTATGCCTTCCAAGGCTCTCCAATAACTCCAGCCGCGCTTCAGCTGTTTCAGCACCGCTCCATTGTGCATGAAGACAAGCAAAGATCGGTCCCATCATCGACGTGGACTGCGAATGCTTGCCAGATATGTTGTATGCATCGATTCGGACTTGTGGCTTTTGGTCCTGGGGTCGCGGCGCCCTTTGACCGTCGAGAAATTGGTCGGAAAACCCTGCTGCTGCTACTGGAGGTGTCACTCGGACCGAAAAAGCCCGTCCTTCGATTGCGACTCCACCAGACGATTCGATGTTTAAGCCTCGCGTTCGAGAGGTGGAGCGGCTGAAGTCTGCAACGTGGTGCGCCTTCGCATGAAGTCGGGGGTCGATTGGTGATCGGATCAAGTCTTGGTATTTGCCTTGTTCGACATCGATTTGAAAGCTCAAGACCTGCTTCCCTTCTTCTCCATTACCCGGCTTGCTTGTAGCCTTCAAAAAAGTTCGGAAAAGGCTGTTTAAGACTGTACCGGTAGAGCCAAGGTGGAATTCGAAAGACGTCAACTTCAAGAAAACCATCCATATGACCCAAGAAAATACAATAAGTAAAGATTCTAATTTCACAAAGCTCAGGAAGTCCATCTGAAAGGGATTGACTCCTGACTGGATAGTGAACAGCGCAACTTCTATAATTATGGATATCATCGCCTTTTAAACGAAATTCTGTCAGAATCCATGGTCCCCTGTTTGATATTGTAGGAGACTTCAGGACTTACTGCTCCTCTAACAGCCAAGGTATTCATAAATCTGGCAGTCCGTGTGTTCTCTGATTCCAATTGAGCGGCCAACTATTAATTAGGAGTAAGCAAATGTTTCTCTGAAAGGATCTTCGAGCATTTAAACATACAGCGCTTCGCTCTCTGGCTAACTCCTGGCTCAAGCCATCAAGTCTATCTCTCAGAATTTTTATCATCGAGAATGTATGCCCAATACTAGTCTCTAGGGGTGAAGATGTCTCGTTTAGGAAGTATTTAGAGCATCTGTCCTCGAACTCTTTCCAGGCTATAAGCGTTGATGATATCTGGCTAGATTGATCGGAAACGATAGTATTCATACTGCTAATCCATTCTGAATACTTCTGCCGTAACATAATCTGCTGATTGCGATTCCAACGACTTTTAAGTCCGGTTGATTGGGTAAAAATACGACCTAGTCTGTGTCTAATATTTGGTGTAAGATTGTAGATACAGATATAGATAGTTGCTTCTGTAAGATTTAGGACATATTCACTTACCTCTTTGCTATCTCTTCTAGTGTGTCTAATACATGTCGCCATTCTCTGTAAAGTTGATCAATTCGAGCCTCAAACACCCTTAGGAAGTACATCCTTGGTTCAAGGTAGCGTGTTGAGTCAAGTTGTCCAGATGCTAAGGCGTCAGGGTAGTAGTAACCGGCCTTAGGACAGAAAGAATCCCAGTATGCTGTAGGCTCAGATGGCTTATAATATGTGTCTTCGAACAAGTATGCAGTCCAGTCATCGGCATTACTTATGGATACAATCAGGGATATTTGGGATTCATGTAACCACCCCAGCTTCTGTGAGTCTCCAAAACCCCAACTCCATCCGGGGTTCATGTCTGGTATTTTAACATATTTTCGTAGTGGTAGGCCTTCATGATCCTGACGGCAGTCGGTATATGGTCGCTCTCTAAAAGAGGAAAAGGGGAGATGAAACGACATTGTCATGTTTGTACTAGTATGGTACAGCTATGTTTGGGCAGACATTTATTAGTGAATTTCAAATTCAAGAAACAAAAGCGAATTCAACTTACATCGGTGGCAACAATTATTGATGTCTCGAACCTAAGAAATCGATCGATGAAATCAAACAAGATAGGAGCCTCGGTCGGGCTTGCGGTTGCTGCTAGCACCAAACCACACAATCTGTTGGGGTTTGAAATATAACTACATGAAGCTTTAGACAAAATGCACACGTATGCGTGGAAGAAATCTTACATCGTCCGTCTTTGCACCTGATGATCGTCCGACTGGGTCCACACTTTCGGCATATTAGGCTCAGGGTCTGGTGCGATCGTGACTGGGTATCGCTATGTTCACTACTTAGTCAAGAATGTAGACATGAATGCTTTTCCTAACTTGTTTTGTCAGAGCATCGTAGAGCTGCTTTGGAGTCAATGTTCTGGGGTATTGTCGAAAAGTCTTCCTAGAAAAGTTCCTGTCCTCGAGCAGTATTCGACCCTCTCCAAAATGTCCCGCGTCTCCATTCAAGTCGTCCAGCGAGACGGGTTCGAGAAAACGTCTAAGCTTTGCAATTGAATCCGGGTGCCGACACATGTCTTGGTTTTGCGTGGCCCCCAGAAATCGCTCGACAACAGTATCCTTTTGTACCACATACTCATCAGTCAAATTTCCTGTCAGTAAGTTCTGAAACCGTGAGCATGTTAGCTGATAATAGGTCATGAGATGAATTTTGGCGTGTTCTTAACCCACCACTTGAGGCGCGTTGAGGCTGACACCTTCGGGCTCATCTGATACTTCAGCTTCACTTTCGTCACCACAAATCTGAGCTTCACCTTGATTGCTGCTTTCTTCCGCACCATATATTTCCTCAAGGTTATTGACGTCCTCTTCTTCATGGTCAGAGATGTTGCCATCTTGATCGAGCAGCAAACGTCTGAGTTGGGGCTGATCGATGAATCTCTGGCTTTCAAGGTTTTGACACTCAGTTTTCGAAGCTTTCCGCCGCCATAGTTCGTTCTGAGACGGCATCGTATGTCAATAAGATCCAACGCGAATTGAAAGTGTCAGGTGGGCCCGCAGAATGGGATGACGTTAAAGAGGCAGTATTTGAGAGGACTGATGAAAGTCTATGTATGTCTGCCAGGCTCAAGAGTTTGGAGTTCCACGCAACGGAAAGGTCTTTTATGACGGGAAAGGAGTCACCACTATAAAAGAACACAAAATTTGCTGGAAGAAAGGAAAGCGGCGTTCTACCACCGGAGCCTTGTTGATCACATTTGCTTTCACATATGTGATGGGGTGGCACAGGCACTCGACGACACACGATAAACTGGCAATGCCACAAGATAATGATAGACTGATGTCATCGCAGGAACGTATTATTACCAAGGTTGCAGCTCTAAAATACGGCAAAAAATGTGTTTGTCGCCCAGTACATGTGTTCTTAGTTGGTTGGTTGGAACCGTTGTGGCTGTGAGCATCTAAGATGCAACCTATTGGTGGCGATAAAAGGGGGAGTACAGTGAGGTATCATTGGCAAATATTTTCTTCGGAGTGACTAGTAGATCTCAGAATTATTTGGACGCCCTATTTTAAGTCTATCGGCCAAAGGGGTAGGATACAAAGATATCCAATCCAATCCTAGGGAAGAGCGGAATTGCGTTTGTGGGCAGTCAGGGAATGATACCACGGCTCTGCAGTACTACTAGTATGGGACGGAAAGTGTGAGGATGAGCACTAAATACATATCAATACAAGATTATGAGAGATGAAAGGGTTTGCAGAGGCTGCCGTATCACCCAGATTCTGTTTCTCGGGAGTGCTGACGCAGTTATCGGGCGAAAATGCAGAACATCGCCCCGTTGCACCACAGGGGAGCTGGATGACATCCGGCCACTGGCCACTTTCTCCACCTCCATTCCGGCTCATTGTTACGTTCGACAGCAACAGAAGCCAGCTCAGGCATACACGAGGCAGCAATGTGGCTTGTATGCAGGTATGCATGCATGTTGGGCATCGTTGTTTCACAGAAGGATGGTTGGGCTATAGTGGCAGTGTTCTTGGCGGAACTTGATCTATCTGGGTTCATATGTGCAATTTGTTGCTCGTGCCGGATTGGTCATTCCCATTTCCAACTATTCAAAGCCCTCTTGTCCATATCGGAGTGCTCTCTTCCATACTCTCTGACGTACTCCTTCGCTCAAAGTAGAGGGTTCTCTCGCAAAATAATCCGGGGCGCTTTGACCTACTCATGTTCATTCAATCCTGATCCAACCGATTCTCAGGAGACCCCGGCGATAACCTGAATTTCTCTGGGACCTAGAATGGAAAATAAGTCGCCAGTCGAAGTTGTCTCTCTCTCTCTCTAGGATGTGCAGAGGCTCCTATGCGGCGGACTTGGATGAAACCTGTAGTTATTTGTCGGTATTTCGAATGCACATGTCAAAGCATGCGTCTTCGTCAAGCATGTCCTACATTGTATAGACGAGCACCTGCTCGTCACGGCGGATGGAGCCCCTGTCTGAAGTACACTTATCCATCCGCTGACATTATTTCAAGCAGAAACAGAGCGTTGTCAGATGGTGAAAGGGCGAGAGTTCGGGACTGCGTGTTTTGTAATTAGCAAGTAATTTGGCCATGTGGTGGAATTCGCTGGCATGAATCCTTTCTGGTGTCTCGACCAGTAGGTTTATTTGCTCTCCTTCACTCGTGGCCTCTCTTGATAACGGAACTAGGAAGACAGTATACCGTGACCTGTGTCTAAGACGGCACGGTTGCGCACGATCAGAATCCAAGTCTGTTATTCTAGAATTGCGCTCTCATTTCTGATATACCCTTTGATATGGCGGCTCTCGTTGTTCACTCGGCGCATCTTCTGATGCTGTTCGTACTCCCTGATCTGAAATGAAATCAGGGCCAATTCATATCTCTTTTGAGAACCGAACGTCCGCAAATATTCAGCCACGTATAGCTGCCACGCAGTCGTAATCACAAAGTGGTCTGAAGCTATACCACTTTGCGTGGCCTTTACTACTACCATCTAAGGCTATTTCGTCGATCAAGTTCCAAAACCTCAGTTCACTATCACGAAATTAGGTAGAGGAAACAGCCAGCAGCGGGATTCACTGTGTGCTCAGGGTAAGTTAGGTAGCCCACATCCTAACCGCCCCCTAATTCCGACCACTTTTTACATATAAAAACCACCAAAATTACCATTTTTATCTCCACTATACAAATTACTATAATAATAAAAATAATACCATTAAATACCTTAAAATTCTCTTATTAATAAGAAATTTATAAAAAAATTCTAAGTAAACTTAAATATTAATAAAAGAATTTCTAAAAATAGTAAAAATAAAAACCTTTTTATATAATTTTAATAATATTATTTTTAGATTCTAAATATTTTAAATATATAAAAAGTAGTCTTTTATAATTTTAAATATTAAATTAGATTAGATAAAGAAGAATAGAATTTTAATTTTATAAGGAAAAATTTAAAATATTATATTTTTAAAAACTATATTATATTAATTATATATAATATCTATCTTCTAATATAGTATATATTATATACTAATATACTTAAAAGAATATTTACTAAAATTCTTTAATTAATAGTAAGAGAAAATCTTAGTTTTTAAAATATTAAGGAATTCTATATATTTAGGTGATATCCTTAATATCTCTTTTTCTCTAACTTTAAAAATACTTTTAATAATATTATATTATATATAGATTTTCCTAGTATTTTTATTACTAATAAAGGAATTTTAAGCTATTTAATAGTATTTTTTTTATTTCTTTAGTAAATTATATAGTAGGGATAGAAAATGTGATTTTGGTAGTTTTTAGTAAGAAAATTGGTCGGAATCAGGGGGTGGTCGGGATATGGGCCACCTAACTTAGGGTTTAAATCATACAGTAGCTAGCTCTGAGACCAGTACACACTTGTAGAATTGCTCTATACGACTGAAGCAGCCTAAGCACCTCCATCCGCGAGGCTGGTTCCAACAAATGTAACTCAAACCGCCACATATTGCGGCCTTGATATACACACTGCCCGTTGATCGGAAATTCGTTATAATAAAATCATTATGAATGCTGTAGTGAGCATGTGGAGACTCGAACTCTCCAGTCACGTCCATCCTCAACACAACGCCTGCCTTGCTCCTCCGCCGTTGAAGATCCCATATTTGCCAAACTCCCTCACTGGTAGCTTCTCGACTGGTTGACCAATTCATCTGTTCGGCACATGACGCTGGAATAGGCTGACATGGAAGTGTGTCGCGTTGAGCGCTGCGCCTCCACTGAAACTTTTGCTTTGAGCTCGGTATGCCCTGTGTATCGACTCCTCATGTGGCTCACATTCCTCAAATCCAGATTTTCTGTCATTCCCCTTCCGGTAACATACCCTAGGGTAGTGGAATTATCCATCGCCGCCTCAGTAGCAATCATTTCTCGCCTTTCATGTTGTCTTTGTCCTCCACTGAGGGCCAGAGACGGGCAGATATCGCTGCGAACCCGGCGACGAGGCCAACAACCGCGCAGTGCACACCAGCCACCACTGCGAAGAGAGCCGGCCGACCCACTCCCAAAGCTGTCAGCACCAGAGCCCAGAAGACTCCGGCCAGTGCGATCCAGGAGTACGTGTTCAGCGAGTCGAGGATGAATATGTCTTGTAGGTGCAGCGGGGAGAGCGCGGGCGACTCGTCGGCGTCGATCGGTTCGAGCCACGCGACGCGGCAGCGTTGGCGTAGTTTGGAAGGCATCTTCAAATGTTTCACAGTAGAAGTAATTGTCTTTGGACGATGAGAGGAGATCTGGGCACGTGGGGTAGTTGTGGAAAGAGCCTCTTGTATGTCTGAAAAACAATTACTCCGAGACAAAGAATCTGTGGTGCGCACATGGCCCAAAAGTACGACACAAGTCCCGAGGCCGTCAGCTGAGCTAAGATCCTCCAACTGACCTTGGCGGATGCTGTGGTAATGGTTAGTAAGGCTAGCTTTCGACCCGCCGCTCAGGCTGCAGTGAATCCTCCCGATTCCTATTCCATCGAACTGTATCAATTATGAGCAATCGTGTGTGTGTTGGGACGATCTCGGGCCATTGCCTGTCTTGGCTGCATGTGCACTGGCAGTGTTACAGGCAGAACTCTCAGTAAGCGAACGACCCGGCGTTCAGGCGCCGTCCATCTGATCTCCTTATTCGTCCATCTTGATCGTCTGTCTCACGTTCGGCTTATTCCCCCACGCCCCACAAACCGTCCATCTACTGACTGAGATGAATCCTTAGTGACTTCTTGATCCACCTCACTAGGCCTGTATAGGTGATAAAGTTCAGGATTCGAGGCTAGGAAGATAAGGCTCCTACGTAGGGTAGCCGGTAGGGCTAAGCCTGCTCCGCTCAATTGATGCATGGGCCGCACCGCCCCCAAATCTGCATCCTTCCGCAGCCCTATGACTGCATTGCGCGGTCACCTGAACCTTTTGTGCGGACATTTCCCGAATGGGCTTCCCCCGACCTGGCTGAAAGTGACAGCGCAGCAAAACACAAGTACGCTCCAGGTGATATCCGGGCCTATCGGCTTAAATCTATCCAACCTGCCGATTCGCTGTAGTACTTGCAGTATAACATTTGAATCACAAGCGGATCTTCAGTCGAGCTGTTGGCACCGAGCCCAGGACATGTACTCTAACAAGGCAGCTGGCTAGATGTCCCGAAACATTCTCTTTAAGTCATCCACATGGGCAAACTGCTGTCTACGCTAAATAGAGCCAAAGCGATGTGTAAACCGCGACAAACTCTGGCGGATGAGCCGTGCTGTTCGGCTTGCAGATCAACTAAGTCACTATGGCGATGGCATTTTCATATAGTGCTTAACGGCGTCAGACTAAGTTGCTTGCGGCCCGTGATGGCTTCAACCTCGACGGTGGAGTCAGGAGCGCCGGCGTGAACAGGTATGGCCTAACGTTATAGCTAGAAGACTAGTTTACAGAAGTAAATTAGAAAGTCACTATTGAATTCTCTGTATAGGGAAACCTACTATTCTAGTATGAAAGATATATTACCTTGCTCTTCTAGGGAACTTACTGTTGTTCCGGCTTAATAAAGGAACTCAAAGAATACCAATAGTCTATGTTAGGAGCATAAGTGTCACACCCTGTGTTAATGACGATGATGAGGGGCTAACAAAGGTCAAGATATTCAGGTTCAGTGCACTGCACAACAATGTGTGATTCACTCTTCGCTAAGAATAACGCCTCTCGCAGGAAGTTCAAAGTGCATGCAATCAGTCAAACTTGTCTTGCTGGAATGTGTTCCGCAAAGCCAAGTCCATATCCCCTCCCCGCGTCTCCCTCATATGCCTCTCGAACGACTGCGTCGACATCTGCACCTTCTCAAACAGACTGCGGTCCAGTACCGGCGCAGCAGGGCCCTGCTGGCCACGGCTCTTCGCGAGCGCCATCTGGTCGGCGTAGTTGTGGCGAGCCAAGCTGCTCGTGATCTGGAACGCATTGCGGATCTGCCGGCCGTTCCAGCAGCCCGACAGGCGCGCGTGCTCCTCGTAGTGCCGGCTGGCAAAGTCGACGATCTCGGCCTCCTTGATGAGCATGGCCGGCTCGCCCGTGAGCTGGTGCCGCTGCGACTCGATCTCGCGCAGCTTGGCGACGTTGAGGCGGAAGATGTCGCGCGTCTGCGCCTTGTCCAGGGGCGGGTAGTAGAGCGACATGTGGATGCGCGAGCGGAAGGCGTCGTCGATGGTGCCCACGCGGTTGGTGGTCAGGAACAGGATGCCGTTGTAGTACTCGAGCACACGCAGGAAGACCGATACGAGCGCGTTGCGCTTCATGTCCTGCTTGGATCGCTGAGACAGGAAGACGTCCGCCTCGTCCAGCAGGAGCACGCAGTCCCACATGTGTGCCAGGCGGAAGACGTTGGTCAGGGACCTTTCGACCTCGGAGGGTGATAGGCCCAGGTCACCGCAGGTAATGACGAACAGGGGCTTCTGGTTCTCCATGGCCACAGCCTCAGCGGTGGCTGTCTTGCCCACACCGGGAACACCGTGCAGGAGTACGACGAGGCCTCTACCCTTGCCCTGGATCAGATCCTGGCTGGGTCCCTCTGCGGCAATGTCGATATACTTCCGCTCAATGGTCTTCTTCTCGAAGTGGGATCCCACGAGACCTCGGACGATGTCCTTGTAGTCCTGCAGGATGCGCAGGTTCTCGAAGACTCCCTGCTCACGACGAATTGGCTTCAGGAAGTTGATGTCGATCGGCACAAAGCGACGCTCGCGCAGGACGTAGGCGAACATCCGCTTTGGCAGCAGCACTAAGTCCTCCTCGCAGAGGTCTGTCGGCTCGGTGGACTTCACCTGGCGGCTGCTGCGGTCCGAGTTGCGGACACGCTGGCTCAGGAAAGAGTCCACGGTCAGGTGCTCACGACGCTGTCGCAACTCGATGCCATCCGTCATCTGGATGATCTCGGTCTGCGCGAAGGCGAGTCTTGAGCGGGAGCCGTTCATCCACTGCTGAACTTTCATCTCGTCCTCCTCAAAGTTGCAGGTAACAGGCTTGATGGATTTGGGCCGGTGGAACGTAGGCCTCCAGTCCGAGTTTCGCTGGAACGACTCGTTCATGTCGACGATCACATCGCTTTCTACGTATTCGGGGTGGCGCCAGTACTGTCCATCCTCGTTGCGGAGGACCTCTGCATCGCGGTCATTGTAGTCGTAGGGATCGTGGGGCGGGTTTCGGGTGACGGTCCACGCGTTGTAGGCCTGGTGTCGCTCCTTGGGGCTCAGATACCTCGTGAAGTCCTTGCCCTGCTTCTTGTGGCTCTCGATGATCTGCTCGTGGTTCTCGGCGAAACGGATGGGGAACACCTCGAGCGAGTCAATAGGGCGCTCCCCCGGGAAAGAGTCGATGAAGAACTTGTGGCGCACTGCACCAAACTCCGCACCGTCATGGTCGATGTAGTAGGCACAGATGGTGAACTTTTCGTCTTCGTTGTCGTCCTCGCGGAAATCTTCCAGCCAAGCATAGCCTGCCCTTGGATATTTGACTGTTTCACGATGAGTTAGCATGACTTGTGAATCCACCTCGGCAAATAAGTACTGACTGTCCGGTTGAGGGCTCTTGATCCGGTACACTCGCCACAGCTCATGGTAACGCCCGCTGTTGTCGTTGCTGGCGGGCATATAGATCAAGTCTCCAACCCGGAACAGTGACCAAAGATCCTCATAGCGGACCTTGGTCGCCGAGGTGCCACTGTACTGATTGTACAGAGGCATGACCTCCTTGTCAACGAAGTCAACATAGCAACGCATGTCACGGAGCGCTTGGACCCCGTCCATTATGATCTCCTGGTCCTCTGCGTTGGAGTCCACCGACTTGAGAGACTCTCGGTCCGAGTCATCGTAGTCCTCGTCGTCATCGCTGGCAGTTTCGTCGGCCGTGTCTTCACACTGTGCCGCAGCATTGGCGGCCTCGACGGCAGACTCATCGTCGAACTCGATCTCTTCAGCAGTTTCGGACGAGTTCTGGGTGTAGTCTTCCTCCACATCTTCAACATCTCCCCACTTCTCCTCGAGGGCATCCAAAATGTCCTTCATCTTTTGCTGGTAGTAGACCAGCGGCTTGAAGGGGCGAATGAACGTCCTAGGGGTCGAGCGCCTCTCCGTCTCACCCAGTAACGAGGTTAGGTGGCCTAGAACTGCCTGGGAGTTTATGCGGATCCGCATCATATCGGTACCCTGGAGTTGACCCTGGTGATGATAAGCTCGCTGTTCATAAGCCACCTTCAAGTTTGTTTTGTGTGCTTACATCACTCGGGGCAACATATTTCTTGTCGCTGCCACCTATCTTGCCCATCATTGGGGGCACGTAGCCATGGACTGCATGTGGGATATCGAAAGTTAATGATTGTGACCATCAAGCCGGGCAGCGATGCGGCAAGACATACCTTGGGCTCCATAATACATCCCATACTTCTGGCGATTCCTCGCCATCTCCTCCTTGCGGCGTGTTGCCTGCTCCTTGCGAATCTGTGCCTGCAAGTTCGGAGCCGCCATGAGGGCCTCGATGGCGTAGTCGCGGCCGCCGACATCGTGAAACCTATTCTTGAAGGTCTCGAAGTTGGAGTACTTGCGCACCTCAGGAATCTTGGCCCGCCATTTGGCATCAGCACGGCGACGTTCCTCGGCGATGCGCTCCCGGCGCTCGGCTTCCTGTTTGGCTGCCTGGATGGCGGCGTAGTCTGCGCCGCTGCGCTTTGTCGGCAGAGGTTGGGAGGCCTTGCCGCCGCGGGTGGCGGTCTTTCTCCTTCCGGCTACCATTGTGCTGCGTATGACGTCGCTTTGGGTCTCTTCGTAGGCAATGGCAAAGCGAGTGGAATCAAGCTCTAGACTTCAGCAGCAATATTCAGGGAGGAAGAAATGTCCAAGTTGGCTGGCTGGCTGTGTGGTCTAGAAAGGAACGAGATGCTACAGAGAGGGGGGACCAACATTTATATTGTCACTCATCAATTAGTACTAGTGAATCTAGACTCAGATACAGATATGCAGAAAGTCCCGTCGTCTTTGTTTACTCTTGACCTCCTCCCGTTAGACTCACACGCCGAGTCTGTGCCTAATAGGCAACAGCAGCTGAGGCCCACTTTTGGTTGAGGCGCATTGCCAAGGACCCCTGAACTCGAGGCTCTAGTTGCGCCACGCACTGTCGTGAGCCAATCCGCGCGAGCCAGCGCATAAAAGCACCCATAAGAACGGGGACTTGTAGGATGCTCTGCCACGCGGGGCGGTGTGACTGTGCATGCGCACGGTCAACGTCGACTTAGTTAACCTCCACACAACACGCAGCCATCATCAATGCAGTGGTCGTCTGCACAGAACCCAATCATGAGGAAGTCGTAAATTGTTGAGTCTATCCTTGCGAGATAATTCATGCTGTAAATTTGCCCATTTCGTGCACGAGACAGAGTGCACGAGCTTTCCCTTGGCCTCAGCCTGTCCGTCAGCACTTGAGGAAGAGTTGCTGGCTCATAGGCGGGTGAAAACGAATCCGATTGGTCTTCGTCCCTTGAGGCCAATTTGAGCCAAGAACACAAACTGTCCATAACCTTTGTGCAGCACTTCGTGTGAACGTCTCCTAGAACTTACGTCCGAGCAATGTTGATGCATGTGGTACCAGAAGCCCAGTTGCACAACAGTCGATCAATAATATCAATCACCGTCTGAGGCATCGCACCGTGCAATTAATTGCGGATTCTGAGAGGGAACTGCTGCCTGCCTGAGGTAGACTACAGATTCTGGCTCCGGTCATCCACATTTGTAGGTGCGCATTCAAACGTGCCCGGCTCCAATAAACCCTCAATCGAGCTTCCCATGGTAGAGCTAGGCATCATCCTTAAGGCCCTGTCAGCTAGGCACCTGTTCAACAGTATGAATAGCAAGGATCCTTGTTGCTGTATATGCAACGAGAACTAATTTCTTAAGATAAGAACCACTTGTCCGGCTGAATGGTGACATGCTGGCGGTGAAACGTTCATGGTGGCTACACCTGAAGGCGGACCTCATGTTGAGGCGTGGGCGACCTCGTTAGGCGCAAGTGGCTTCCGCCGTCTTCGGATCAAGACAGCTCTAGCAGACGAAGCCGTGGAGGACTTACAATATGGCTTTTCTCATGATTAGAGGCCACGATGAAAGGTCGCAACAAGGTTTGATGGTTTAAGCCCTAAGTGAGGTCCTGCAGATACTCTCTGAGCTTGGTTAATATGGTCAGTGGGCTCGGCCGAGACAAGTTGCTGATCGGCTTATCCTAAAGCCTAAATCCGGTGCGAAAGGCCGACCTCCGTAAACGATACCGACATCCGTAAACGAAACCGACAGCTATGTATCCATCCGTGTAGAGTCATACGCGTATAGAGTCATGTACGAACAGCCCCACACAGGAAGAAATGTGGGGGATTATATCACTGAAACGCCCCGAAGAAACCTTTACAATAGTTTGCTTGATAACTGAGATTAGTATGGCTGTATACTCTTATATGAACTTAGTTTCAGTTGGCATTCCAACCATCAAAACTCTTACAATGAGGAAGCACGTCGAGGCCGGAGTTTGATTTCACTTGCAGTTGTTGGTGAATAAACTGAAGCTGTGAAATAGCGAATCTGACTATGGAACATGGTTTGTGTTAAACGCGTGTAAAATCCGAAACAGTACACGAGTACAGAGTCTCGGTCTTCCGACGCTTACAAATACCTAGGGCTTGGAAGTGGCATATGATTTACATTCTGCACTTGAAAGGGCGGCTTGGCGCTCGCCCATACGGACGGACAGTCGGAGACGCGAGGGAAAGTGGAGATCAAGAGAGGAATGCTACCTTCGCCGGGTAAGCAACTCCAATTTTTGTTTTGCAGTTCCTATCGCTAATTTTGGAGGCATCAAGTAGCTCTCTGCCTAGTCCGCTGTTGAAAATGACTTTCGATGGAGAAGCCACATTTAGGTTTACAACTCTTTGATATGCCAAGGTGTCCACATACAACATGTCAGGGTGTCGTGACGATCTCCACTCTTGAATTATAAAAGAACGATGTCCCTCTACTATCTTCAGAGTAGTGCAGAGACAGGATCACACAAATCGTCTCTCCATTATCGTCACTCGAGGAAAATAAAGCTGCTGCATCACTGGACTACTCAGTGCCGACACTCCTGCTCTATCTTTTGTGCACTATAATTAATTTTATGATGGCTCCTGAAACTGTCCACGAAACCCTGGGTTTCTTGGGGTCCCTAGTACAAGAGCTTGGTCCGAATCGCGTGCTTACCAGTGAAGATTCCTCCTATCGTCTTCACTCTGAGCCATACGCAATCCAGAAGCAGCGCAATCCGCATGTCGTTCTGGTTCCAAACTCGGTCGAGGCGCTTGCCAGAATCATGCGGGTTCTGTACCACTCAGACTTAGAATTCGCCATTAGAGGTCACGGTTTCAAGTCTGCATCAGCCAAACACATCATCATCAGTATGCGTGACTTCAAGGAGTTTGCCTATGACTCAACGAAGAAGGTCGCAACTGTTGGTGCTGGTGCAATTTGGTCTGAAGTGGTCGAGAATATGGAGAGGGTTGACCCCGGATATTCTGGTAAGCATTCATAGGATCACGATACGGTTCCATCACACTGATAAGCTCAAGTCGTTGCTGCTCGTACCCCATCCATTGGTGTTGTTGGCACAATCCTGACTGGCGGGCTCTCGTGGATGTCTACCGAGTATGGTTGCGTCTGTGATCCTGAGAACTTCCTGGACGCAGAGATTGTCAAGTATGATGGCACTGTTGTAATGGCATCGCAAGAGCCCGACCTTCTATGGGCTCTCCGAGGTGGTGGCGGAGGCTTGGGTGGTAGGTATCTTCCTTGATTGGTCCAGCCCTCAAAACACTTAGCTGATCTCGTGGTTTAACAGTCGTGACCAAAGTTCTCTTACGCGCCCACCCTTATCCGGAGAAAATTTGGTCGGGCTTCATTCTAATTCCACGCAAGTGGCTGCCGGAATTCATTAAGGAAATGGCCGAGTTCAATCGCGTTGAACAGGATCCCAAGGTGACGTATTTCATGTATCTGTGCCCAAAGAGGCTGCTTCCCAGTATTCTTGAGGAAGAAGAACCTGAGGCTGGCGACTCGGTAATTCTTCATGTTTACGATGCAGTTGGTGAGGCACACGGCCGAGGTACTTTTGCCTGGGCCCTAAACAGGCCAGGCACTATCGACCGAACCAGGGTTACGAGTATGGCAGGTATCACGAAGATGCAAAGTATGTTTTGTGTGGAATGAGACGTGAGAAGAATTCAATACTAACCAAGTCTGTGAAAGGAAACGCCGATCTTTTTCGGGGGAAGATGAAAACTACATACGCACCCATGGGTTTGCCGGTGGTCGGGGAAGAAATAATGACCCGAGCCGTCCAGTGGTATGAGGGCTTAGGATCCATCGATGTATCCATTCAAAAAAGTTCAACATTTGTGTTCGAGTTTCTTGTAGCGGTGAGTACTCAACGTCGTCCGATGCAAGAGAGTCAGGATGCTGATTTATTCTCTCGATTCGAAGTGCCCACCGAAAGGAGGTCCCGCTCAGTTGGCCTGGCCCATGACAGATGCATTCAGGCACCTCCTGTTGCTCATTGCCAGTTGTCCTAAGGATGGAACAGAAACTCAAGAGCAACTCCTGAACGAAATAGTGGCAAGAGCCCCCTCTGAAATTCTCCTGGACAGTGTAGGAGAAGCTGCAATCAATCCCGCAGGCCTTGAGCCGCATCACGATGCCAAAAAGGTGAGCTGGCAGTCCACGCTGATTCGAATGGCTTCAACTGGTATTGACACTGACAATTCAATATTTGCAAACAGGTCTACGGCGAAAACTACGACACCCTCAGGGACCTTCGAAAGCGATATGATCCACAGGGGCGCTTCCAAGCGATCTTTTGAGGACCTAATTTGACTCATACCAGCCTCGAGAGTATTCATATCTGAAGTGATTTTCATTACTGCTGCTCACCGAACATTTCTGATGTTGGGGGGGGGGGGCTTCTTTTTGAATCTCGAGGTTCTTATTTGGCACTCTGGGATCTCTCGATGCTGCACGACTCAAAAGGAGCCGCAGCGCAACGGACCACACGTGTGACTGAAATCACGCGGCTGAAATCACAACTGCCTCCGGTGAAGGGAGACGACCTCGGGAAGTGATTGCTATCTTGTGTCGAACTTAGAACTGTGCTATCACTTGACGTCAATTAAATATCGAACAGCCTAAGTTTTTCATTATCGCACAGATCTAGAAATATTTTTGCAGTAGCCAAGCCAACGTCCTTGCCTGCTTTGAGGTAGAGCTTCGGTTCACTGTACTCTCAATTATGCTTGGCCCGTTCCCTCCGAGTTCATTCGAGTGTCACTCGAGTCCCCGCCCATATACAGTTACTAGCCCTTTTGCTGCGAAGCGGAGGACATTTATTGTAATTGGTTTTGAATCGATAATTACTATTGCTCCAAAGACTGTGCTGGCTGGTGTGATTCAGATATACGTTCGTTGAAATCGAGATCTGCTCCCGCCATCCGACAGCGTCATCTGCATAGGTCAATAAATTTAGAGCTGATCGAGCAGCCTCGAAATCGTCCAGATGCCCATATATCCATCGGCCAAGGATCGTTCCAGCATCTTCGGGGCACAAATGCATAATTCTAAACATCGGTTTCTTTTGCTAACAAACTATTGCTAACAGCTGGGACCTTTTCCAGTCGTTAAGTACTATTGCTACACGTTGATTTGGCATGGTCAAGGGAAGTTTCACTGTATGTAGGCACCACATACACTGGCATTTTATATGTATGGGGGATTGGAAACGCAACCGCAAAGGAAGTTTGCGCCTCAACCCGCACACTGATACTACTTCATTATGATCGAGGTTCATTAACTTCCATAGCTAGATAATTCCACCCAGGTCGGCTTGTAGAAGATTGTCGATAGCCAGGACCCACCACACAGTGGGTCGATGTGCACAACAGACAGCCAGACAGTTGCCAGATGGGGCTGATTAGACAGGATGCACACCCTTTGTAACTCCACTACCGATGGAATTGCAATTAGCGCTAGGATCCTAAATATACAGTTGGCTGCGTGCACAGCCAACCAACAACCCGTGAGCCTGCATTTGATTGGCGGATGAGAAAACTTGGAGAGTCCACCACTTGTCTGTCCATTTCAGCTCCTTTCAGTGCTTGAGATTTATTTCGTGAACTTGATTATTTTTCTCTTGTACATTTTTCCAGCCTTACTGCTCATTTTGAACTCCCACGTCAAAAGTCCAAAGTAATAGGTCTCGACAACAGCAATGCCCGCGGCATCCAACATTCTCAGGCGGGGCGCCCTGGCGCTTCCGTTCTTTGCTCTGGCAATAATTTGCTTCCGCGAGATGAACGTCGATCTACTTGCCGCAAACAATCAGCCATTCATCAAAACGCGGCAGCTCACTTGGCCCGGAGGCTCAATTCCCATGCTCTGGGACGTTTTCCACATCGATTTCATGGATGAGATATGCCGAGGCATCACACCGACGTTCGCACCATCTACTTTCGGATATGATCCCATCGCGTGGTGGCAGATGTTCTCCTTCCTGATGGATCTGGGGCCTGTGTACGCCGTGTGGATGTTAGAATCTTGCCGCCCGGGAAATGCGTGGACGCCTGCTGCTTTGTGAGTTCAGTCGCCGATCTTAATCTAACGGTTTTGGCGTGTATGGACTAACAACAGACTGCAGGAGCGGACTATTGATTTTCGTCGCACAGCTCTTCGGAATTGGCAACGTTGGCCCGTTCTTCTACGGGCTGTGCTATATCTTCTGCCCCTCGGCGACGGACCTCAGGCGAAAGCGGCGTTCGAGCGCGAAGGTCCAGCCCAGCAGTGCCCTATCCAAGGGGGCCATCTGGCCGTTGCTGCCACTCCTGCTAGTTTTCCACAACAGCCACGTATTTGGCATGTACCTGGCATCAGACCTTTCAACGCGTCAGCTCTGGACTTGGCTATGGCAGTTCTCCCCCGCCTGGATCGGAATCTGCTTCTTCGCGGCCCCGCGGGTTTTCAACCTCAACTCGCCGTCCAAGAGGAACAGCTATCTTTCGTCCTCGACGTTCGTACTACTCGCACTCAGCCTCATATCTGCCGTGATCTGGATTACTCTCCTCGTTTCTAGCCCGTACTCCCTGTCTACGTTGTTCATTCCTGAGGCTGAAGCCCAGGTGGGCTTTGTCGAGCACTCTCGCAGGGCTCTGCAGATCGACGAGTTGGCCAGTGTTGGAGCCGCCTATCTGTGGCTGGTGTATTTGTTCTTCGACCTCAGGTCCGCCGGCCTAGCAGATACTACCTGGGTTGTTACACGGGCCGCTCTATTCCCTGTGGTAGCTCTTCTGGCTGGTCCTGGTGCTGCTGTGGCTGCAGGCTGGCTGATGCGAGAAGGAAAATTGGCAACTGTCTAGCAGGAGTAACCCTGGGAGTAGATCTCCATTTTTAGAATGTGCGTGACGCGCTGCGACGAAGATTCCTAGTCACTAAAGCCGTCACTGCCTCGCCGCTGACGGCTGCCCTTTTTTGGGAAATGTCAATGATCATATATCACATCCAATGCCTGGTATCTGGGTATGTTCGAGGCTACCTAAGTTTAAAGGTACGGTAGCAGCTATAGTGAATACTTCGAGCCCCTGAGTCTCAGAAGAAATGACATTCTCACGAATAAGAATGTCTATCGAAGTTTTGCTCATTGTTTATCAATATGTTTTGAACTTTTGTAATACCCACGGAATTAGTGAAACTGCTGAATACTATTAGGAGACGACCGGTCTCGCAACAACGATGTATTTTGGACGCCAACGAAATTCTGTACGAAAAAAAGGCCATTCAAGTGTCATTATGAGTCATTGTGTGTCATCTCAAGTTGTGGACCTTGGATGTACCACAACCAAATTCACTGGGACAGATCGCTGGTCAGGCCAGTCGAATCAAATTAAACCAGAATCATCGCAGACGAACAGAAAATTGTTTCGCGTAAGCAATTGCGTATCTGGATCGTTGACCAGCTACGCCCCACGCATGGTCCGGACTATATGCAAGTTGGTCCTAGACGAGATTCCTCAAGACGACGCACCACTGCAATACGCATCCAACGGTGGGTCTCTCGCTGCCCGAATAGGTAGGTAGGTAGATATTAGGCCCCCGCTATGTCTTCGTGTCTGATCAGTGACGGAAATACGGCATGATCCTAATTCGTGATGTTAGGGCTCGACTCTTAGATAAAGGCAAAGGATTTATCTGCCTAAGGGGCTTCCAAGGGAATCTTAGATCTAAACTATCCTACAAATAGCTACTCGATTCTTGAGCATGAAGGAAAGATCGGATATTGGTGCCTGAAAATATCGGGTGCGAAGCCTTTCTGAGCAAATGGTGCTGCCTACAATCACCGTGATTAGTCAGTAAAAGTACTTAGGTACGTACCTCATTCTCCGGGTATGCAAATATCCGGTCCTACGACACAACTGAGCAACCCCGAAAGTATACTCGCTGGCTGTTTCAACATCAAATTTCATTTTAGACAATCGAAGCGCCTGATCATACAATATTGGGCGAATTGGTCGACTTGGTCCGAATCCCAACGCTCGGTCGTTGTCCCTGTGGCCTGCGACCACATCGCAGAGAATTTCGTCTTTCCTTTTGGCAGCTCGACACCGTTGGTGACTTCTTGTACCTCGGCGATGTCTGTCTTGCTCTGTACGCCCCCATGGTGGACGGAAGGATGTGTCTCAGATTGCGTTGACAAGAGCTACCTCGGCCTTGTTGTGCCAGTCGGAGCAATCCTGGCATCGATTTTGGTCTTTTTGTTTCGTTGCTTGCGAAGCAGGTTCACTACGGCTACTGGTACAACGCTCGGATATCAGGCTGTGGCAACTGATAACGAGGGTCATGGTAATCACGACGAAGCTGCAGGTAGCTTTCTGCCCATCACTACTCAAGTCAGTCTCACACGTCACGTCCAATGGATGGAGGCTAGTGCTTTGGCCCTTGATATTGTTGGTGGTGTAGTGCTGATCACCTACGGAGGTGATCATGGTCACGCCGGTACATTATTGTTGTCCATTTTCCTTTTCACCTTGGCGAGCTTGAGACTATTGAGTGCTTTCCATCTCACTCACTACTTGAGGTCGCATTCAGAAGCTCTGTACTGCGTGCAATGGATTTGTCTGCTATTCATAACCCACAGGAGAATGGCAACAGAGCCCGGGAGCTTCGTGTTTTGGATCGACCTGATTCGACTTGGCCTTTTTACAACCCTGGCGTTATTTCACATGACGGCGTCACGTGTTCCTATCATCCATCACCACGGCAGTCGGAAATCGGGTGTTGATGGCGACGAACTTGGAGCAGACGAGAAAGCCAGCTTCCTTGCTCGTCTTTCTTTTACGTGGTTGGACCCGTTGCTGTGGAAGGCTTTCAGAGCAGGTCCGCTTGATCCTGCCGTGGACCTCTACCCTCTCAACAGCAGCATCAATTCAGCCACAGTCATCCCCCAATTCCTCATTAAAGGAGCTGCTGCGAGCAGACTTTTGAAGAATATTTATCATTTTCTGAAGTGGGACCTGCTTCAGCAAGGAGCGTGGGCGGCCTTGACCAGTGTACTGGTGTTTGTGCCCCCCGTCCTCATTAAGTTGATACTTGAATACCTTGAGGATGGTAGCTCTACACCCTCTACGAGCTGGCTTTACGTCCTAGAGCTGTTCACTGTCTCAATCACAGCTAGCATATCCGATTGTCAATGTGGCTGGGTCGGTTACAAACTCGGTGCCAAGCTCCGGACGGTACTGTTTGACCAGGTCTACACCAAGATCATGCTGCGTCGCATGGTGGGGTCTTCTTCACCTTCAGGCGACACAGATGCGACTTCAGATACCAATTTCACATCAGACGGCTCCATATTCAACTTTATATCCGGGGTGAGTACAACTACTTCTGTTTTCTCCTTGTATCCTGTAGCTGATACCTAGATATTTAGGACATCGACTTCATCTGCACAATGAGTGGAAGTATCTACCTGGTTTGGGTAACGTTCCCCGTTCAAATAACCATCGGTACTTTTCTCTTGTATCAGATAATGGGTATTAGTGGCTTTTTGGGCGTTGTCCTCATGATAGCCTTATTACCGCTGAACGTGATGCTATCCAAACGCTTGGCTGCAGTGCAAGGACAGCTGCTAGGGGCAAGCGACGCCCGTATCCAGGCAAGCAATGACCTATTTGGGGCAATTCAAACGATCAAGCTCTACTCCTGGGAGGGACACTTCCGAGAGCGCGTCCTCGAAAAGCGGCGGTCGGAGCTCAAGATCATGCGAAACCGCTTCATTTGGTGGTCTATATCCATGACCGTCTTTTATTCGCTTCCTTTCATCGTCACAATCCTCACCTGCTTCTTCTATACGATTGTATTCAACGAGAGTCTTGGGATTTCAGTCATTTTTCCGGCGCTGGCGACTTTTGCGGTGCTACGCATTCCACTCGACCGACTCGCGGACTCAATCACTTTTCTCATTCAAGCGCATGTCTCGCTCATGAGAGTCACAAAATTTCTGGAGGAGCCGGCAACAGAGAAGGAATCCCTAATGTGTTCCAATAAAGACCAGTCATTCATTGGTTTCAGGCATGCCACCCTGACTTGGCCTGTTGGTAGCATGCAGGCTATTTCTCGCGAAGATGCGAGCACTCCTTCAGGGGACGTGCCACCGGCAGGACGATTCCGTTTGGAAAACCTCAACATTCAGTTTCGAAAAGATGGACTCAATGTTATCTGTGGTCCCAATGGTTCTGGAAAAACAGCCGTCTTGTTGGCCCTCTTGGGAGAGCTTCATCTAGAACAAGGACAAATTGGTCTCCCACAAGGCACCGAGGACCGCCCTCAGGGAAGCAATTACGGCCTACAAGAATCAGCAGCGTATTGTCCTCATGAGCCTTGGATCATGAACGAAAGTGTGCGGGCCAACATTTTGCTGGAGACACCGTTTCATCCTTCCCGATATGAAGAGGTCCTCCAAGCGGTCGCTCTGACTCAAGATCTGGCTGCGTTCAGCGACGGGGACATGACTATGGCCGGGGAGAATGGGAGCCGTCTTTCCGGCGGACAAAAACAACGCATCTCGCTGGCCAGAGCTCTTTACAGCAATGCCAAGTACCTCCTTCTCGACGACTGCCTCAGCGCTTTGGATTCTCGCACTGCCAAGCATATCTTTTTCAGCGGCATCAAAGGATCCCTCACGAAAGACCGAACTTGTATCCTGGCGACCCACAATACTCAGCTCGTCCTGCCGCACAGTGACCACGTGGTGATTTTAGATGCCGGAAAAGTGAAGGATCAAGGACCTCCGACTGGTACGTTGATAAAGGGCGCTCTTTCCATCGACAAAAGTGCAACAGATGTCAACGGAGCCCACACAAGCTCGGAAGGCAACAGAGATTTGGCCGAAGAACCTGACACACCGCCAAAAGAGCCTGTTGCACCAAGTGAGGAAGATGACACCAAGGAAGCGCAATCGGGTAAGGGTTCCGTCGCCTGGTCAATTGTAAGGAGTTACCTCGCCGACATGGGTCGAGGCTGGTTCTGGGTCATTGTTCTTGTTGGCTTTGCGGCTCAGCAACTTGTATCAGTGGGAACCAACCTGTGGATGAAAGTGTGGGCAGACCAATACGATACTGTGCCCGAAACGGAGGACTTGGATCGAGAGTCTGCAGTCTTGAGCTCACCACACGTCTCGGCATCGTATTATCTGCTGGTATACGCCTCTATTTGTGGGGCCTATGCATTCGTAACGTTACTACGCGACCTCGTAACTTTCTCGGGCTCACTCAAAGCATCCTCGGCGATATATGAGCGATTGCTGAACCGCGTGACTTCTGCCAAGCTCTCTGTAAGTCTACCAGACGTTTCTACTTGAGAACCATGGAACTCGAGTCTCGCAATCTAACAAGGTGCAGTTTTTTGAACGCCCGTTGGGACAAATCACGAACCGGTTCTTTAAGGACATTAACGTTGTCGATCAGTCTCTGGCATCATTCTCCGTCAGCGCGCTCCAAATCGCTGCCACTGTGGTCATGATCGTCATTCTCTTGGTCTGGGCCATTCCCAACATCCTACTTGTCTTGGTCCTGGCAGTCATTTGCGTCGCGTACTACTACGTCACAACCCTGTATCTCGAAGGCGCCCAGGATCTCAAGCGCATAGAAGCGATTTCTCGGTAAGCATATGTCAAACCCCCCTAACCTACTGCAAAATCCTCTGACTATTGATCTAGCTCCCCGCTGTACCAACAAGTTGGCGAGACGATCTCGGGCTACGTGAGCCTTCGGGCATACGGCCGAGAAGCTTTATTCTCAGCCAAACACCGCAAGATGGTCAATACTCTCAATCAGCGTCATCTGCTCCTTGCCGGATCCGAGCAGTGGCTGAGTATGCGGGTGGGTGTTCTTAGCAGTATCATTACACTCCTCACAAGTGCATTTGTTATCCAGAATGCTGCATCAATCGACCCAGGCCTCGCGGGGCTCGTGCTCACATACGCGACTACATTCACCGAGAACATGCTCTGGTTTATTCAAATCTACGCAATCATTCAGCGGAGCCTGACTTCCGTTGAGCGCATTGTTGAGTATACTACCATCGAGCAAGAAACTGAAGATCCAAATGTCAGTTCCACAACGACCTCATCATATTACCATGACCGGCCGGAAAGCTGGCCTACGCAGGGTCACGTCAGGTTTGAGGGTTTCACAGCCAGATACGCCCCCAATTTGGACCCAGTCCTCATGTCCGTCACTTTTGAGGCCAAGCCAGGCGAGCGCGTCGCGATCGTGGGCCGCACAGGGGCAGGCAAGAGTTCCATCGCGCTCGCGCTCTTGCGAGTTCTGGAAGCAGATCCAGGCCCAGAAGGTGGCCGTATCGAGATTGACGGCATCGACATCTCGGAGGTGAAGTTGTCGACTCTGAGAGGTACGGCCATCTCAATCATTCCGCAAGACCCGCAGCTCTTCTCCGGCTCCGTGCGCGATAACATCGACCCTCTCGGGCAGCACACGGATGATCAAATACTCAACATTCTGAAATCCATGCAGAGCGAAGGGAAGATTGAGAGCTTGGAACTGGACGCTCCAGCCAGCGGGCTCTCCCGCGGGCAATCTCAGGTGCTATGCGTTGCACGCGGTCTGCTCCGGAACACTCGTGTATTAGTGCTCGACGAAGCAACTGCGGGCGTTGATCATGTGGCTGACAAGGCCATTCAAGCTGGGCTGAAGTCTTTTGTGTCAGAGGGCAACACGACGGTGATCACGATTGCACACCGGCTTTTGACGATAGCCGACTACGATCGTGTTTTGGTCTTGGATGGTGGGCGCATTGTGGAGCAGGGCAGCGTGCGACAGCTGCTGGGACTAGATGGCGCTGGGGGCATTTTCCGGCAATTATGTGAGGAGTCTGGGGACTTCGATGCCATTAAAGTTCTAGCTGGTATCCATTAGACGGTTTCATGGCTCGGTGCCGCAGGTGCTGTATTTATATTGGGAGGCAAACATGATAGACGCAGGGCACGTGTGATCATACTTTTTCTAGAACACATCAATCGTCCTGTGGTTGACGCAACACAAGTTTCTATGAAAAACAGAGTAAAATGACAGTTGGTTCAATTAATCCATTAACTAAGAAGCTGCCCGCCCCCGAGTCTCATACGGGAGAACAAGAAACACCAGCCCAGCGACCATAAACAACGCTGCCGAAATCCAGATGGGCAAATCAGAGTCAACGCCGATATATGCGGCAATAATCGGCGCCATCAGACCACTCATACGGTTGAAGACTGCAACCAGGCCATTGGCCGTGCCTCGAATGGGCGCTGGGAACAATTCAGGAGTGTAAGAATATAACAGCCCATATACAAGGTTCTGGAAGAATGCGACAGCGCAACTGAATCCAAGCACACCGGCATTCGATGTCGCACGAGTGAAGAGGAAGAGGAAGACACCAGTCAGAATGCAAGCCAATGAGCCGGTGCCTTTGCGGCCAATCCGCTTCAACTCCACAGTAAAGCCACCGAGAATAGATGCAGGGATACCGCACACAGCCTGGATGGCATAGTTGCGGTAAGTGTTGTTGATAGATGACCCGCCATATTCGACGCCCTTGTTCTGTAGATAGGAGGCTTTGCTCTTAATCTGTATACGTCCTGAAGGCGTACGGTCCCTTCACACAGTAGTAAACGCTTAAAGACCCAGCATTAAAAAAAAAACACGATATTAATAACAGTATAGAAGTCTAGGTATATAGCCTCAGCCTTATACTACATAGATAAGGCTAGGAAGCATTACTCCTAATAGCACTATAGACTAGATTCGTTAATATATAGCCTAGTAGCTAGTAGATAGCAAATCAGTTATATAGTAAGACTAGGAATAGTCTTAGAATAATCCCTATATAAGCTTACAGTCCTATAAAAGAAATTCCAGCTAAAAATATAATCCTCCGCTACTAATACATATATATACATATATAATCCTGAGAACCTCTAAAATATAGCTTAAAGATTATAAGAAGACCCTCGCCAGGTAAGCCTGCACAACCAGAACACCCATCTAAGTATACAGCTAACTAAGAATAGAAGCTAAAATAGACCGCTTTAAGAATAACTATATAGAAGATATCTATAAGGATATTTAGAATACCTTATAGAAAACAAGAGAGGGAATATATAAAGAAATACTAAAAAAGGAAGAATATAATAAGTTTACACTATTCTATATCTATACCTTTATTATCGAAGATAAAGATCTCCTTGAAAGAATTGTATAATGCTTGAGAAACAAGGGAAGAAGGGGGAGATTCTAGGTGCCTATGGGAGATTAATATGAGTAGAAGTACTGAGAACTCGAATACTTCGTATGTGGGCTCTGGGCTGGGGAAGAGTCTGACAGCTGAGCAGATAGCAGATAGACAGATAGTTGAGAAGAAAATACAGTGTGGCCGAAGCCCTGTAGATAGATAGGTATGAAGGAGTTGTATAGTGGATAGGCCATGCCGATGGAGCACCAGAGGAAGATCAGGAGAGATGTTGAAAGTGCGAGTCGTGGTGTGGAGAACAAAGCGCCAATTTTGTCCTTGCTGAAATTTCGCAGATTTGACTTGACGACTTGCATGGCGCTTTTAGTCTCAGCGGGCTTTGTATGAATAGCCTTGTCTTCCATGGACTGAGGATTGACGGCCTCCAAAAGGGAGACTGTGAGCCAGGTTGTGGTCTTGTTTCGAGCAGCGATCTTCTGGACCACAGCTACGGCCTCGGCATCCCGTCCTCGCCCAAGTAGATACTTCGGTGTTTCGTAGATCCTGAAGCAGAATCTCAATAGGAACAGAACGAGTGTTAGACCACCGAAAGTCCAGTATGTATAACGCCAACCAAGGTTATTCTCGAACGTGCATGTGCTGGCGACTGGGGCGGAAAGGCATGAACAGTTGGCGATTAGAGGCCTGCAACAGGGTATTAGCTGTGGCTTCGCTTGCATGCGATGATCCACTTACCAGCCGATGAGCGCAGCAGTGGCCTGGCCTAAAGACCAGAACCCACTTTGCATGGTAAGAAGATACTGGTGTGTAGCTGGGATGAACTCCAAAAAGATTGCGCTATCCACAGGCTGGTTGCCTCCAGTCCCCAACCCAATGAAGGCGCAAAACGTAGCGATGGCCACGAAATTGGGAGAACCTGCTCCGACTAGGCCCGCCATTGAGGATATCAGCAAGGTAATGTTGAAGGCCAATTTTCGTCCTATGAAGTCGGCAGACATAGGCCAGACGCTCGATCCAACCACCAGCCCAGCATACTTAGCGACCGAAAGCATGGCGATACGATTGACTTTGAACTCATTTCTGACGGGAGGTGTAATTATGGTGATTGCCTGCATCCAGAACTGTGAGACCTGATCAGCGGGATAAAACCAAGACACAAATACTGGTACATGGACGTACATTGTCAACAAACCAACCGAAACCCGTCATGGCATAGACCTTCCACTGGAAAGATCCCATACCGAGATTGATTAATGCCTCATTCAAGATGGCAACCTTCTTCTCGTAAACCTCGTCGGCGCCAAGGTGTAGGGTCTTAGTGTCAATCCCGTGGTCATTGGAAATTCCCGTTTTGCTCGGCGCCTTTTCAAGATCGCCGCTCAGAGGCTGGGAGATATTCTCTCGGTGCTCAACATCCGGGGGGTTCTTGATTCCGGCCATGTTTGTATTGAGTGAGGACTTAGGATGGAGAGTAAATAGCTGCTCGTTCGACGAAGACCCGACGGGCTCTTTTATCTCTGACTTCGGCACACCGGTGCTGGCGAATTAGACCGCTGTGGTGGTAACCCAACCCCGGATTCATTGGTGTCGCTTATTGTCGTGAAGCTGATAGGCTTAGAGCAGAGGCATGAGATCGCTATCAAACTGTGGGGTACCACCCTCCAAACATCCTTCCCTCCAAAAGCCAAGATCTGGGGTGCAGATGCCGAGTGGGATGTGAGCGCTTCGAATACCCCAGTCACGGTTTAGCGTCAAATACCTGCGTGTGGTCTCTTTTGCTGAATCGTGTCGAAGTTCGTATACCCCAAATCAGGAAAAGTTTCATGTAATAGGTAAGTCGGAGGTTCGAGGGCTGCTCATTGCTCTCCTTTATTTGGGGAATGTGTGTTACCAAAAAAGTGGTTCGTCATCAAGTTCAGAGTAGTTGGCGGTTGCGCGCTGGATCTCAACAGTTGCGTAATGAGAACCAGTCTGGCGGCTCGAATTACCATCTTCTTCAGAAAGGCGACAAGTGAGAGAAGAGTTGTGCTGTGACGACCTATTATAAAAAACGCCCTGATGTCTCCCCGTTGAGATTCTCAGCCATCCGTCCAAGGCTATGACCAGCCACCTTCACAATTACAGTCAGCTTGATAATTCTTCAACCCATTTTAGTCAAGTGATCATCATGTCTCCCACCGCCGCTGTCGATGCAGTTCCCCACCGACAGATCTCTCATGGATCTGGCGGAAAAGCAAATGTCGACCGACCCGGCTCGCTGAAATTCGACCCTGCCAAACACCTTGCCTTTTCGCCACCGTCCTCCATCCTCACGATGAAGGATCTGGCTCTTGAGCCGACCACGTTGTCAGGAGTGGCAACCACTGAGCCATTCTCCTTCATCTCCCATGAGGCTGTCCTGGAGATGCGCCGGGAGCTGTTCAGCAAGGACGTGCTAGACCACTGCCTCTTTCACACTCGACCTGGCTCGGTTCAGCTTCGGGGCATGGCACCACGCTTCGCCCCGTTCATTCATCAATTCTGGCACTCGCCAGAGGTGTTGAAGATCGTCAGCGACTTGGCTGGAATCGAGTTGGTGCCGGCCCTAGACTACGAGATCAGTCACACCAACGTTCAGCTGGGCCCTGGGGGCGTTGATGAAGTGAGACGCACCCCGATAGAACCTCCAGTGGCAACAGAAGAGGCTATCAGGATATCCGAGGAGGACAAAAAGAAGAAGCGTGCTGTGACAGACCAGTCCAAGCCTATCATCGAATGGCACAAAGACTCGCACCCATGGGTCTGCGTCGTAATGCTCTCAGACGCGAGGCATATGTCAGGTGGAGAGACAGAGCTCATGAAAGGCGATGGCTCCACTCTCAAAGTCCGAGCGCCACAGATGGTACGTCCACGTCGTCCTGCAATATCAGGATTCAGCTGATATTCTTTAAGGGCTGTGCTGTCCTCATGCAAGGCCGGTATATCAGTCATACTGCCGCTTCAGTCACGAACATGCCCGAGCGTGTCACTGTCGTAACATCGTTCCGACCGAAAGACCCGACGCTACTCGACGAGACGACTCACGCGAACATCCGAAACAAGTCGCACCTAACCGAGCTATACTACCAGTGGACCACATACCGCTTGGATAATTTGGCGGAGCGTGCTAGTCGTGCCGCCGCAGAGCTGAGAGAGCGGTACGAGAAAAACATCCGGGAGACCGACGATGAGGGCAAGCCTGGCCAATGTCTTGTGGAAACAGTCAATGTTGCGGAGGTCGAGAAGTGGGCAACAGATCAGATCAAGTTCATCCAGGAGACCGTGTATGAAATGCGCCCTCTGGATGCGAATGGTAGATAGGTTTTTCGATGTTACAGGGCCCATTGGTTGGAAGAAGGGTAATCTGCAGCTGGTCCACGTGCACTCTATTCAATTACTCGACAGGATAAGATGGGAAGCCTCGTGTACTCTATCACTACATGGCGGTATCAATCCTCTTCTCTGGCACATGGCCTTGATCAACCAAATAGAATCCATGTATTTCTCCTTTGCGGTTGACTCTGATCTTTAGCCTGCCAGTATTCGCAAATGTGCTTTCGGACAAGACCAAAGTGTCGCATATTGAATCGATTCTCGAGTGACCGGAGCTTCGATGTGATGTTAGCGCGAGGGATGATGTTCTCGTCGCCCAGTTCTTTTGCAATGATACCAATCGGCCAAAGTACGGACGTCTCGTATACAGAGGCCTCTGGCAGCTGTTGAAGGAGGTCCGTGGCGCGTAAAGCGAGATAACCGGTACAAGTGATATCGAAAGATTCCAATCCGCCTAATCGTGCTGTTCCGTCCGGTTCTTGGCGAAGCCTTTGTCGACGGTACACCATCGCAGCGATTCGGTATAGCTCAGATATCGTTCGTCCATCTTCGCAATCCTCAAGCCCGTCCTCGATTCCTGCTCGGGCGGCGAAACTTAAAGCAAGACTTGGCATCCAATCCAGTCTCCCATGCCAAGCAGCGATCTCGGCATCCGTCACGGTCAGATCGCCGGCACTAATCCGGGTAATGAGGCGTGGAAATGTGAACCTGCTAAGTGATGTCGATTGATCCGAGTCCATGCTGGGTGCATAGTCGCCGCCGAGATAAAAGTCTGATAGTGTAGGAGCCTGTAACGACGTGGCATGTACCAGGTCATTGTAATAGAAAAGTGCGGTTAAGAACCTCAGAGTTTCAGACCTAGGAGTGCTTCCATGTGTGATGGACTGTTCTTCTTCTTGCCACACGTTCAAGTCGGGGTATTGGCGCAATGACCGTGCAAAGAAGTGGAGATGCGGCGTCCAATTCTGCTGTCCCTCGCCGGCGAGCTTCTCGTATAACAGAAGAAGGACGCAGCTCGCCAACATGAAGGTGATATCCACTTGACTCTTCCTCTCTTGGACCAAGAGACTCCTACAGCCTCTCAAGGCCTTGTCCCGCAGTCTTAGCATAGCGCTTTCCATAGCGAAACTTTCGTTTTCCCAACTCTGCACCGCGCTCAGGGCGAGCAGGCAGTCTAGTACAACGCGACTTTGTGTCGACAATGGGAGAAGGATGCTGAGAAAAGGATTTGTCGGGCCCGAGAACGCTGGATATGTTCTGGAGAAGCGCTGTATATAGCGATCAAGCAGAAATGAGTCTACTACGCTGAGGTCGAAAGTCCAGATTGGTAAATGTCGACCTAATGAAGGCGATGGAACAGGTTGCTGCGTCTGAGAATTCTCACTGCTGAGTACTGTTCCGGGTGTTGTCTTCGTTGCGGCTCTGTCAAAGGCCTTTGGAGGTCCTCGTCTTTTCATACCTGCTCTACGCGTGTCGTCCTCCCACACCAGCGGAACTCTGCGTTCACATTGAAGATTCAATCGAGTGCAAGTCGCGCATGGGGTCTTTGTGCTATCACACTTCTTCTTTCTATCCTGCGTCAGTGTCGTGTCCTGGCTTGAGACTCGTCGACCTACCGTTTCCTGCACGTCCAGCACCCATCTCGTGATCGCCTCTGCGGCATTATGGAATATTAAGTTTTGTGACTCGGTTGAGATGAGAGCACTTTGCCCAACCTATCGATGATCGGATACATGATGGTTGTCGCGGATGTTGGTTTCTACATAGAGCCTCAAACTAAGAACATTGGAAGACGGTGCGGGGCCGATCCCGGCAAAGCAACCGCCCCACTTGCACAGGTAATTCTTCTGGGATCAACGACGGCTTCGCTTTTGGCTGACATAATTATGTCCATGACTATTCGCATTACAATTGAGAACTGTAATTGTAATGGCAGTCCCCAAACTGCATTCGTTGATGTAGTACCTAGACAGTGTTCTACCTTCTTGTCACCGCACGAAGCAGGCAACCCAAGTCGAGCATAGAGAACTTAGCAACACTGCGAGCCACTGAAAAACAATTTCGGTAGAATGGCCTGGTATCGGTGGCGCCATACAGCAATTGGAACTCAAACACCGACCAAATTGTCCGCCACTGGGTAAGCATTTCACTCCTGTGCTGACACAAGTATGCTTCTTGATCTGCCGGCCACTGCTGCAACTTCAAATTCTTCGGCTCTAGACACCCGACATCACAACGCAACAGACCTTTTCCCGCTCGATGCGATCGTCATAGTGTGGATATACCGAAGCTTCCCCTTAACCATGCGGAACTCATGGCTGTCCGGAGCGTTGCTCAAATGCTGGAAGATGTTGATAACATCCACCGACCCATACGACTCATCGATAACGTAGCGCCTGTTGATGTTTGGCGCCTGGTTGTTGTTAGTGGGTATCCCAGGCTTGCAGCTATCGGTAGGAGATCCATTGCCGGTGTACGCTGAACCCTCAAGCCGGGCGCAGGGCGTGCCCCAGGGCACAGCGTCGATCGCGCTCTTGTTGTTCCACATGTCCAGATAGGCGTCCGCGGCATTCTTGAGTGCCTCACGAGTGTCTCGCTGGTCGGCGGGTATGATGCCCCAGTCCTCCTTCAGAACCCACTCGAGCGTCTTGCTGGCGTTGAAGAGCCAAGACCCCGTCGTGGAGACGACAGAGTCAACCAGGTAGACGAGCATGTCGTTGTCTGGGTCGTGGCGGACCTGCGTGCCTACGACGTGAGGAGAGGCACGGTCTGTCATGATCATTTCGGTATATGAGGCGCAATCTTTGAGATCCGTGATGGTACGGTTGTGGTCCACGTGTATCGCGTGGGTGAGAACACCGGCCGTCATCTCCATCGTCTTGTTGTTCTCTATGTAGGTGAGGTTATGAGGATTTGCACCCTGTAAATTGCCGAGAGATCCAACGTTCTGCGCGTCAACTAGACCGTAGGCAAACTGTAGCAGCCGCGTCTGGTTACATTCTGCACCAAACACGGCCAAGAACAGGTTGCTGGCAACCAAATATTCCGAAAGGCGAACCATACTGTCTTTTGGCTGTATGTTTGAACTAGACTGAAATTTTCTTACGATGATTCTCGAAGTACCGTTTTTTCTTCTGATGGGGACGACAAGACCGTTTTATCATCGTACATTCGTCACACGATTCGGTTAGCAGTACAACTGCCGAATCGCCTCAATGAGGCACGACATATTCCGGCAAAATGGAGATCTTTGAGCAGGAGCAACTTGTCCCAACAAACCAGCACCCGGAAGTTTACGGCAGCGAACCAAACAATTCAGCAATCTAGTGTTATATTGCCCAGAAGAGGCACGACATATATTGCGGTGCATTGCCCCTCGGCAATAATTTTACCTCAATGATTAGAAGCACGCAAATGAATAAGAATCGTACAAAGTAGCCTAATTCACGACGAATAATTGAATTGAATCCTTGACCGAGCACGGAATGGCCGACGAGATCGTACCACCGTTAGGAGACGAATGGATCATTGGTGGTACCGGGCACCATTCAGGGAACTTTTTGAAGCTGAACAGTGTCATTTGTTATTTGCTGTGAATCCGCCGTCGGCCAATAAACTCTGAATTTGATCGAGAGAAGCTTTTCAATTCTTTTTTCACCAAGAGCATGTTGTCAATTCACCAGGGAGCCGCATGAGAAAAGCAACTGCAAAATTCCCAACTCATTTGATCCGCGATAAGTTTAGTCATTAACTCTATAGGCTGGTCTATATGAGAGCCGTATATGCATTTATGGTAAGGATCGTAATTGGCACCATCTTGCCCAGCCCACACCCGATATCCCCCTCAGCCAAGGATCCGCGTACTACCAACTCCTACTGAGTGATTTCCTGAATGACTCGTCTTGGAGCTGGGCACGATTCCCTCGGCAGCCGTCCGCCACCAGAAAATGAGACCATGGCTGTATTCAAGAAGGCCGGGCTTAAGCAGCGCAGGTGAAGCCACAGCTCTCATCGGGCTCAAGGGCAGGCTCGTTACGGCAGACGGCGACGTCGGGGTTCTTGCCACCGCCCAGGACACAGCAGCCCGAGGCACAGTTGGCATCGCTGGTGCAGATACCCGTGACGAACTGAGCGCCGTCGACACCAACGTTGTCGGGGCCCTGGCCGTCGGCGACGTTGGCAGGGTTGCAGGCCGCGTCGTTGCCACCAGCAGCAGCGCCTCCTGCGTTACCGCCAGCTCCGCCAGCATTGCCGCCCTGCGCGTTTCCACCGGCGCCACCCTGTGCGTTACCGGCACCTCCTGTTGCCTGAGCGTTGCCAGCTCCCATGGCCCCTCCCATGGATCCGCCCTGAGCGTTGCCCGCGGCTCCTGTTGCTTGTGCGCCCTGGGCGTTTGCTACCCCAGTTGCGGCCGCTCCGTTACCGTTCCCGTTGCCAGCATCGCAGGGAGCGGCGATGACTCCCGCGACGGCCAGGGCGAGGATGCTGATGATGCGGTAAGAGACCATTTTGATTGGTGAGGTGGGTTGAAAAACTGTGGTTATGTAATATGAATTAAGGGTGTAAAGTAGTAGTTGTGTGGACTCCGGGTCTCACTAGTGAATGATAGATTAGATGGTTATTCTTGGTGAAGCTGTTGTTGTTGGATGATGATGAGAAAGTGTGAGTGGACATGTGGAACAGAGCACAGGAATTATATATACAAAATGGCCCCCGAATTTGTTGGCATTTGCCATGCCTCAGGCGGTAGAGCAAAGTCACTCCTCGGTAGAGACGTCATGAGGGTGATGCAGTGCCATGCTTTGCGCGACGCAGCAAGACGTCAGAAGAGGGAATATCAAACGGGCGTGAATACTGGCCGACTTCTCGGGGTTTTGCAGGGGGCAGAGACACAACCCGAAGTAGCCGCCGGCCTGGAGTAAGGCCTGCAGCTATTTCTCAGAGAGTCTGGACTCTTCTTTCGAATGGGCCTCATTTGAGGCTACCTGGAATAAGCATGTCGAGCCTTTGCTGAGGTCGGCGTATCAGGTCGCGACGTATGTGCCGCAAAGCTTGGGGGAGGTTGGCCTGATACTGGCCGCCCCTTGGCGTCAGCAGGCAGCGGGTGCAAATGACACAGCGATCAAATTCAATTCCCTGAAATTTGCATGCTAGTCCAGCTCAATTCATCACAATTAAGAATATTCGCCGCTCAAATTCGATTGACCACACTCGGTGCCTGCTGAATCGCTGCAACATGGTGGGCGATGATGAGGCCGTGTGGGCTCGCGATTTGACATCCGAAGGCTGCGACGACGCAAGCAGTCAAGCCGAAGTCCTCTGCTGCAATCTTTCCGTCACCCTGTTTTCTCTGTACCAAAATTTTGCCCACGTAGAATTTTGTGCTTGTTTGACGACACAAAAATGGTCAGGCACTCTGTGTGCTTGTGGATCTATTGACTTCATTGTTCCTGCTCTATCTCAAGAACAATTATCACCATCAGAGAAGTCATCAAATCCCAGTGAGCCTGGTGTGACTTTCAATGAGATATTCGAGATTGTGATCTTTGGGCCAGGCACTTTATGTGCTCGCAACAGGCAAGCGTCGCCTCAGCAGCTTCACCCAGGGGCATGCATGGCCCCAAGTGCCACTTGCCTATATCCGTAGCAAAGCCCCTTTTGTTGTGGTGGCAAGCTTCGCCCTCCAAAGTCTATGCTCGTTTAGAAGAAATAGTTCGCCCTCCTTGCCAAAGCAGAAGTTGGCAGCGCCACCATCGACAAGTATCTTGCCTAGTAGTACACCACCCGGCGACCAGATATTGACCCCGTCACCACAACCGCTGTACACGTTGCCATGAACGTCACACTTGATGCCATCCGGTATACCGTTGTCAGCCATTGCGAACAGTCGTCTGTTCGTAAGGAACGGTTCATCAGAGTACTTCACGACGTCGAAAGCGTATCTATCATTATCTCTGTCAGTCCGCGTGCTTCCCTTTGCAAGTGAGTGTACTTTTGCTCTCACATCGTTGAAGCTCTTGAAAGGTCCGTTGTCCCATCACCGTGAATGAAATCGGTATCAGTTATGTAGACGATCTTCTCATCGGGACTAAAGCAGATGCCGTTCGGCCGGCCAAAGCCATCCGCCACGGCTCTTATGGACCCGCTATCAGGTTGATACCTGTACACCTGGCTGGGCAGCTGAGGATCATGGCGGATTCCCTGCTCATATCCGTATATCGGGTCCGTGAACCAGATCGAGCCGTCCGAGTGCACGACGACGTCGTTGACGGAGTTGAACTCCCGGCCGTGAAAAGAGCTTATTATGCTGCGGGTATTGTAAGGCGGCTCTGAGTCCATATACACGATTCCACTAGGCTCGGTCTTTGTCCCTTGCGAGCAGATCAAGGTGCCATTTTGGTAATTGACACCACCATTTCCCATTGGTACCCCAACTGGGTTGAGTTCTTCGCACCGTGCTTCTGAGCTTCCATCGTGGGGCAGGTGGACTCTCGTTATCTGAATCTTGCGGTCACCAGTGGTTGGATCGGTGAACTGGTTGCTCGTGATTATGAGAGTATTGTCCTTCTCGATGAACACGCCAGCCTCGTGGGCGAAAGGGTAGTCGGGATTTTCACATAGCAGTGTCAGCTCAGGCGACGGGCCAAAAAGATCTTGCACAGCTTTTTGGTGCACTTGAAAGGCTGTCGAAGACGCCATGTCTGCAATTAGAAAAGAAAAGGGTGCTTAGGGGTATGGATACAATATCACAACTACAAGCTGCGTTCTCTCCTGGATCGAGCTACGGCTGTGTAACCTTTTCGCGAACGTCGAGCACCTGTGGGCATGCGGAGCAACGACGCGGCTAATCGGCATGATGCGGGGAAGACCCCCACAAACCGAAACAGCCTGCGATAGCCAGCAGCTAAAAAAGCCACCACGATTCAGGTTGTGAGCGATTAACCACGATTGCCTCCACCCTAATCCATAGACACAGCGCTAAGTGCCCGTCGGCATCGCAACGGGAAATAGCCGGCCATCGCACCGGTAAATCGCCGAGCCTCGCAGTCTTCTAAATTGCTCACGGCGATTGCCCGACAGACCCTTTAGAGATGCTTTGACGATATCCCACGTCTTCCGCGCTTGTGAATAATAGTAATTTCAATGGCGCGTAATAATTTCATGCAATCACGCTTCCTGGGGGAGACGGATGTTTGGAACCAAAAAATGCCATTGCTTATTCGCTAGTTCATATCTTGCAAGCTGCGAGGCTACTACTAAGCTCAAACATCCATTTGAAAACATGAGGGACAACGAAGGGCAAGTTCCAGCTCGGAGTTCCGATAAATCATAGCGCACAAGATCCATCTGCAGTCTTCAGACTTTCCCATAAGCTTGGACATCTTCAACCTGTGTGTCGTCCGCCTTGTCCTGGTACAGGAATGGTGCGCCATCTGTAGCAAAGATGCGGTCCATGTCTTCCAGTTCGAGTCCCTTGGTCTCTGGGAAGAAGAAGTAGATGATCGGGACAAATGAAGCATTCAGAGTGGCGAAGATGATGTAGGTTCTCCATCCAATGTTGGTAATGGCGATAGGGGTGATTTGTACAATCATCTGTGGCAGGTTGGTCAGCCAACGTATTACCCAGGTCAGAGGTCTGGTCTTACATAATTGAAAATCCAATTCGATGCCGTCGAGATCGACGAACCTCTTTGTCGCAAGCGCAAGGGGAGAATCTCAGATCTTCTTCAGTCAGTAAGGTGCACTATTGTCCGTGAAAGAAAAGCCCGCAGGGAAGCCCGCAGCGGTAAATTTGCCAGCCCTAATCACTTACGGGTAAACCCAAACCGTCGCTTGGAATCCGATGGTGAAAGCCCCTTGGAAGACGAAGAGCATTGCTGCGGCACCAATGCCAGCTGCGCGTGCAATCGCCGTTGCGTTTTCAACTTGGTAAATGAGGGCGGACTGAACCACCATGACGGCAGCCATGAGACTGATCATTGAAAGGAGCTATGTGGCGGTGTGAGCAGATGGCATACGTTGCAACGGCCGAAGCGTTGGTCAAGACGTGAATCGAGGAAGGGAAGCTCACCAGGGGGCGTCTGCCGACTCGATCAATCAGGAACCAAGGGATGAAGGATGCGACGAAGAACCAAGTCTGAAGGAAGCCAGACATGAGAGCAGACATGTTGCTGCTAAACCCGACGCTCTTCTGGAACAAAGTCCCGCTGTAGTCTGTGTGTTGTGAAGTGTGAGCGAGTCTGTTGTATATAGAGGCGCTTATCCACTCAACTCACAAATGATTGCGTTGATACCACCAAGCTGTTGGAAGGCTTGGATCCCACAAGCGATCAGCAGCCTTCTACGGCTCTTGATATTGTCTTCCTTGAGAACATCTTTCCAGGAGCCGGCACCGATGGAGGCCTCATACGCCACAGTTTCGAGGATCACGCCGTGGAGGCGCTGAATGTCATGGTCATCACCGTCATCGACGCCCTTGATACGCTTGAGAACGGCGTAGCACTCTTCGGGTTTGTCGTGTGCCGCAAGCCATCGAGGCGTCTCTGGAATGACGAGGAGGATAAAGAACATCGGAATAATGCAGACGCATTGGAGTATTACCGGAATCCTCCAGGCGTAGCTTGCTGTGTGGCTTGAAAACGCGTAGTCGATCCAGTAGACGAGGAAGATACCGAAGTTGAGTGTTGAAAGCTGAGCACAAACGTCTGGCCGGCATGGTCAGTACCGTTCCTAAAATCCAGCATGGGAAGGAGCTAAAGAGTAAAGGGACGCTGGAATATAGAGAAGCATTGATGGCCGAGAAATAAGTTGAAGGGAAATGGCGACTTACAAATACCACGACTGGACTTGGGGCTGAACTCGGCCTGGATAACAGGGACGGTGGAGTTGATCATTCCCATCCCAACGCCCGACACCACTCGCCCGACGATCATTTGAGCACGGGTGTATGAAGAAGCCTGTAATATAGCGCCGACGACCATGATTGCGCAGCCGATAGCAACGGTTTTGCGTCGACCCAATTTCTCTCCTACAAATGCTGTTGCCACAGAGCCGATGAAGCAGCCGACTTTGTTCATTGTTGCTCATCAGTATACAAACATTCGACGACGTGCAGCAGTGGTCTCACGACTCACTTTCGTAGATGGCAACAATTAAACCGGTCATAGTCGAATCGGGCGAGTTGAACGTCAGGTTAAACGATGGGGTATTGACTGGTTCAGAGGATGTCAGCCTCGCAGCATGTCAAAATAGGGGCTTGGCGTTGTAGTCTCTTACCCAGTCCACCCATCAACCCATTGTCAAACCCGATGAGCATAAAGCCCAACGAAGTCAGCACGCTGACAGTCAGAATCAACGGCCGTCCTTGAAGTTCACCCATGGTGCGTTGACTGAAATGTGAACTTTCTTTGGAAAATTTCGTATAACAGGTAATTCCTGGAGAGAGAGTGCCAAGAGTTTGGAAAGGCTTCAGTAGGAAAGCGGCTGGTATTTAAAACACAGCGTCCCAGGCCATCGGCCCCGTGGGGATTAAACTCAGCGCCTAGTGCTAGAGCCCCGTGGGGAAGAGGGTGGGGGTGAGGAACTGGTAAGTGCAATCCATGATATCACTGTCAATGGGGTTCCTGGATGAATCCTTGCCGATACGAGCAAGTCTAAGTTAGTCTCCCGGCACACTGGTGCCGACAGCATCGATGCCGGTTGTCGGGTACCAGAAGAATGATCTCGCCAGGCGCCGAAAGATCTCTCCGGCGTTTTCACTTCCAATACCCAGCCAAGCGAGAAGTCAGGTGCCGCTGGCAGGGGGTTTCCTTTCCATCATATGTTAAGATAAAGCTTCACAGAAAGTCAGAAGGCTGGCCAGAAGGACAATAATTCATCACTTTACGAGCGCTGGTGGAGATTCTTCCACGTCTGCATGGATAATTTGTAAGGGTTAATGTTGGAGGGACACCTTCTGCCTCAGACAGCCAAGTCCGTAAGAGTTCAACTCAAATTCATTTGCCTTTCCCATCAACATTTCAGCTAATTACATGCTAACCTGTCACAGTGGCATATTAGTCCTCCGGAAGCTTCATTTGACAAATGAGCAGACCTTGAGAACAGATGTCCGCACAGTGCATATAAGCACCCTTGAATAGATTTCAAAGTTGCTAGTACGTACACTTCGTATGGCATTAGAGTCGGCCTCAAATTCCCGCTGGCGCGTTGTAGTTCCCTTGTCTCCATCGCACTGATGCACGTAGTGCTCACTGTGCTGGCTATCACGCATTCAAGAAGCACCACAGTATCCCATACTGCAGGATTAGGGCACTCAGCTGGCCCCTCTAATGTTGATAGTAACAGACGTCCCGCCATGGCTCGTGCTCACCGACCGGGTCTCTGATAGATTTGCACTACCAGTACTAGCCTGACCCGCTACAGGCAAAACTGTTTCCGCTCGAGGTGCTCTAGCATTTGCATCCCGAATAAAGTTCTCTCGGTAAGTCTCAGCCAGGTCCAATGTGTTTCTCAGGTCAGTGGCTGCCTCAACGAAGGTACCGCGCTTGCCGGTCATACTCCATGCATTTATCTGGCTGACATGATACTCAGGCCGACCTCCCTCGGTAGTCGGCCCTGTAACATGGTGGCTATATTTTGTGAGCGTGCCATGATAGTATGTGAAGCTGAATGTATATGGCTTGCGATCGTACTGCGGCTGCTGCAGGCCATAATTCTGCAGGCTGTGCATTGCACGTGCCCCGTTCGCCCCGTCATGACGAACCTGCCGCGTTGCGACAGCTTCAGTGCCATCCGGTCCCTACCTCCATGAAGACGTTGGGTGCTATCGGCTTCTCCAGCATCCTTGACGGAACAACGTGGTCAGCAAGTTCGTTGCGTGCGGATGGAGCCAGCTGTTCGGGATACGCGCCCCAGTAAATTGCCGGTTTGGCCGCCGTGATCATGCCATCTGTGAGCGGCTGAAGAGCATTGAATGCCGTGTTTCTGGCGCAGTTGCCCTTGGTTTGGCCCGAGCCAAGGATTGTCGGGATGACATTGGCTATTACGTCGTTTTCGTCTCTTGCTCGGATGTTGCTGTCCTGGAAGGCTATGAACGCCCTCTCGGAGAAAAGGGAAGACGAAAGGGACGGCCTCTTGAGCCCTGCTGCTGCTAAACTCGCCCTTACATCTTCCAGGTCTGGCTTCTGGGACGAGTAGAGTGGGTGCACACCATGATCTGTCAGGCTCAGCCCGAATGCAGGGTCAAGTGGTGTCCACTTCTTCATTCCTCCCGTCTCTGTGTTGGAAAAGGTTGAGGCTGGGTCTGAGAATTCAGCCCTTCGACTTCGCGAAGACTTGCTCGGGGCTCTCATGGTGACGCGATACGGGTGGCTGGCTGGGGCGCGCCGATACTTAAAAAGGCTATTTCAGAACAACGAGCTGTAGGCAGAGCTTATGTACACTCACTCCTCGAAGATCACTTAAATCTGGACCGCCGTGTCTTGCAAAACGCGTCAAATATTTATTTCTTACGGTGTCGGTATCAGTGTGGGGGTCTACTTCAGGAGAGGGATGAGTGCGACGAGCATCGGCTTTTCTCTGCGGGCCCTATGAGTCAGTTTTATCTTAAACAATCTGCCGTGGAACCCGGAAAATAATTCCCTGGACTCCAAGGTGAATCTTCACCTTGCCTCTTGTCCTCTTCTTGCCTTAAGGGCCGCGATGTCGGCTCGCAGGGACTCGTCAGCGCTTTGCCGCTTTCGTTTCAGCTGCCTTTCCATGGTCGGCCCATTGTAAAGGTGAAGTTTGAGAATGGGTGAAACAGATACGTAGGCTGCTGTAAAGATCACCGTGTGTTGACGTGGAAGGTCGTGTTACAATTGGCAGCATGGGTTTGAAAGCGCTTTGTTTAATTAGCCAGTGTCCAATTCCGCGTTGGTATTGGTGCAGCAGCAGGGTTCAGCTTGCATCGTATAATATCCTGCAGCATCTACTTATTTTATCAAACCACATTCGCTTCACATATCCACTATGCTACAAAGAACGGAGCCTTGGTCTGAGTACTAATACTCTGTCGCTGTGCGGCATCAACGTTGAGGTTGATGCACACAAGCACAGCCTCCCCAAACGTTACCCAAGTCGTCGCAGCCATGTCAAAGAGCGCCGATATTGCAGAGAACAAGGGCTGCCTGTCAGCGACTTCACACCTAAGTCCTCGCATTAAAGCACCGTGGTCGCTTCCAATCCCCACCCCCTCCCCCCGCCTGAGTCCATTTTACCGTCTGAGGACTGTTATGCCGGCATCGGGCTGCCGGTGACTGCAGGTGGGCGACTGGCAGAGGCTACCCACACACCTCTGCATTCTCGGAGGCCTTTGGGCATTTTAGACTGCCTCTTACTCGACGGATCCTCTTTCACCTCGATGCTCCTTTTTCTTCTTCTGAAAAGAAATGCGTAGTCAGACCAGGTTTTATTGGGAATTCTACAATAGTAAGCAAGACTTGACGGCTTCGCCTCTCCTATCACCCTCCCGTGACGATTTCCAAGGTCTCCCTTGTTGTTGAACCGCCATCAAAGAGAGTCCTCTCAGCCTACGGCGTACTCGAAATCTCCCGCAGCTTCGGTCCACTTCTTCCATGCCACGGGGCTGGCCCAACGAGCCATCCCGGGTTGCGCGCCAACCAGGCGGTCATCTGTTCATGTCTGCGAACATGAAGACGAAGCTCGGTGCCACATTTCCGCGCTGCCTCCGCACAAGTGTGGTAGTGGGTCAGAATCTTCATCCAATCGTCTTCGTTGCCCACAGGGCTATAAAACCCCATTCCGTAAACACAACACCAGGGAGAGGGCCGGCCGAGTGATGCCAAGACGGCCATCTCAGTGATATCTTGAATGTTAACATAGCAACCATCGGGAGATGCGTCGGAGCGGATTGGGTATCCAAGCGCTTCAGCGACCTCTAGCTCGGGGACGAGAAACGGCATCTCCGAGTACTCGGCGGGATATGCACCAGTCTTGTTCAGCTTCTTGGAAGTGTAGTCGGTGAGGAAGATCTTCGTGATTTGAGGCAGAAGTGAGGACCGGGTATCGTAGAACACCCACTCGCCGCACTCAAAGCTGATGTTGAACCCGTAGGACCACAGTCCTAGCCGGGTCATGATAGGGACGAGGATGTCGATGATGACAGTGCTGAATACCGAAGCGTGCTCAATTGTGTTCTTGAGGAACAGCACGCAGGGCTTGATACCCTTCAGCACGAGAAGGAACTCCACATGGTGCCGTAGGTGCGCGCTGGCATCCCACCACTTGTTGGTGGTGGTGTTGTCGTGGCGAAGTGGGCCGGCTGGCACATTCAGGAGGAAGGCTCGCTCTAGCTCACGAAAGGTCTGTATTAAGATTGAATCAGCATGGTCATCACATCGGGGCTGCTGCTGGACCTTGACATCTTGGCAGGACTGAGATGAGGTATGAAGTTAGGGGAACAACTGACATTGAAGGCAGCGTGCGCCGAGCGTTCAAATTCGCCATCGTCTCGCTGCTTTTCGTCGCCTGGGCCGACCGTCGGGAAGCTGCGCGAGTGAGGGTGTTTGTCAAGGTCTTGACAGATCGCATCATACGTTTTCTGGTCAACCTGATGTGCTGGGTCAAGAATCTGATTGACCGTGTCGCGAATTGTATCGGCGCAGTTGCAGATATCGTAAGGACAGAATTTGCAGGCTGATATGAGAGCCCTCAGGCCGAGGTTTGCCGTGCTCGCCATATTTTCGCGGCGCTGTAAGGCTGGCATGAATGAGCAGAAATGAGCAAGACTGCAGAATGGGAAGAAGGGAAAAGATCGAGTGTTGACCTTGAAGAGAAAGATAAAGGCAATAAAATAACGGAAAGGTCGTCGTCAACATATCCAGATGTCCTTTCACAGCTCTTTGCGAACAAACGACTGAGGCTAGTTCCAGGTATTGACCTCAACCCTAGAAGGTTCTCCAGGCATTCTACGCGTCGACTCCAAAGCCGCGGTGTTTCATGAGATGTAGCTTTCCGCCCATTAAGTATCCATTAAATGTGCCCAACATCCACTAAGGACGGCAATTCACCTTCGATTCGTTCCAGCGTTAGCTGGGCTCGTGCCAAATGAGTTAAGTATCTTTTGAGCCCCTTCAAATTTAATTCGCGAGCAGATGCATCTTCATCTTTGGCCCCCTAAGTGAAAGGACAGTATCAATAGTCGCGAACGCATGCCTCTGGTGGTTGTGGCCATCAAGATTTGCCAGCATGAGCAACGGCCAATAGGCGTCTGTATCTATTCCAAGGTTGGCAGCCTTGCTAGCCTCGACAGCCAACGGGCTTGAATGCTTATCACTCAATATTCAATGTTGTGTAACTACAAACGAAGTCTCCAATATCTGTAATTTTATAAATCTCGGTTTCACATTACGTTCTGCTCACCGGAATCAAGCATACGAAGCCTCCCTCCACCAATCACACCTCGAGTTGGCAGCCGGATCCTTGATCACATCCACGAACGTCGCATTCAGGTTCAGATTCGTGTTCTCAGCACCGTAAACCGGGAACGCGGGCAGCCCCTCGCGGTTGGGGTTCCCGGTCTCTGCGAACGTGGTGAGGTACCCCTGCAGGATACCTGCTGTCGTTGCGTTTGTCACCAGAGGGCTCCAGTTGCTGTTGATATAGAACGAGTAGTTGACGTCCAGAGTGTGAACCCCTGGCGGCACGCTGAACAAGTACCCATACGCTGGGGAGACCGCGCTCCCATTGATTCCAGCCCCTGCACCCACAGCCTCGGCCGTGAAGTAGGCGTGGCAAGTGAAAGTGATATCTGCGACAGCAGTCATGAGCCTGTCAAAGGGTGTCGTCCACGGCAGCGAACTGTCGTTGTACACAGGTGGATACACATCTGTTGTGAGCTCCTCGAGGGCCGTGTCGGGGATATCGGGGAGGTAGAGCTTCATCCAGGTGTCGAACGCGGACGAGTTGGTGGCTGTTGGGTCGGTGTACTTGAGAGCCTCGAAGGTGTTGTGTGCGACCATTACCTGCACGCCCTTGTGGAACTGACCACTTGCCAGCAGCTTCTCGGGAAGATCTGGGACGTACTCGCCGTCCGGCGCGGGGCCGAATTGGAAGCCGCCGAAAAAGTTCGAGGATTGTGAGAGCTTGTTTGCGATCTGGACATCGTATGTGTCGAGGGCCACAAGGTCCTCTAGGGTCGAAGCGTTGGCTGCATCAAGGAAGGTTGCGAATGACCCCTCGGCTTGCGAGACATAAGGCCTGGGTACATAGGCCGGCGATTGAAGAATAGCCCGCTGGAACTGCGGAGCGTCCTTCTCGCCGCCGTACGCGGTGATGTGGTGGAGGATGGACCCTCCGCCGGCAGACTCGCCCATGACCGTGACGCGAGATGCGTCTCCGCCGAAAAGATGAATGTTATTTTGTATCCACTCCAATGCCTTGCGTTGGTCTTGGAACCCGACATTGGGCACTCCTCCGGCGGAGGTAAACGATTCTCCTTGGAGCCAGCCGAGAGCACCGAGCTGTATTCACGTTGTCAGTTTCGACTATGTGAGGGTTTTCAAAAATCAGCGTAAGACTTACCCGATAGTTCAATGCGACGAAGACAACGCCTTCTCCATCCTCATCAAAGCTACGGTCCTGCAAGCCCAGAGGGTTTGTCAAAGGCCCACCCCATTTCGCACCAATCTGAAACCCGCCACCGTGAATCCAAACCATGACAGGGCGTGACAAGTTTGAACGTTGATTCCATGCTGGCTCCGGAACCACGACGTCAAGAAACAGGCAGTCCTCGCTTTCCAGCTCGCCCGGGGGAGCAGTCACGAAACTGGGGTTTTGCCACGGCGTGTACGCCTGGGGGCAGATCTTGCCATATGTGCCATCCTGGATCCCAGATGAGCGGTTGTCGATAGGGTCTTGTGGAAGCTGGAAGCGAAGGGGGCCGACTGGAGGAGCGGCGTAACGTATATTTGAGAAATTGTAGTATGTTCGCTCATCCGGCGATGTGGTGATCTGAGGCGCGTGGAGAGCATAGCCCAGGTCCACGAAAGGACCTGGCGTGGTCGACTCGCTCGCTTTTATATCATGGCGAACCAAGCCCCTGGTTGACACGCTGCTTGCCCAAGAGCTGGAAGCAGCCAGAGCTAGAAGCGCCAGGGAAGAGGTCGTCATTTTGGAAAGTCACGACCACCTACCCGGGGTACTGGCTCTCGTTCAGTATGCTAGAAGCAGTGGAATATAGTGTAGAAGTGATATTCCAATCAGAACAACAATTTGTTATGACTTGGCTTTGTGTCTCTAGCACAACATGAAGATCATGCTATGAGTGATGTGCACTGATGCAGTGTTAGTTATCTGACATGAGGTGAAAGTCAAAGTTGGGACGAACCTATCCCACACCCACCTATTTATCTCCTCTTCAGCACTTCGCACTTGACACCTTCAATTTCCAGGGCTTTGCTATCCAGGGATATGCTCGTTAGGGCTTTGCTCGTCTAGTTCAGGGCTTGGCTTTTGACTATAGAGGAGGCCATGGAAGTACGGGATTACGGAGATGCATGATGTTGCAAATCCCAACACGTAAAGATGAGAATTTTGTTGTTCATTGATTTCGAGCCAGAGGGATGTCCTCAATAGATGTACTCCGTGCTAGGCCTCGAAATTGCCGAGGAGTTGTCCGGGATGTTCGGCTTTTCCGGCGCCCTCAATTGTCTACCTTCGAATCCCGGGGCTTGGACACGAAATTAAAATGACGACTCCACGCTAGGGTCCATAAATGCGCACCTTGTTTTACTAGCAAACAATAACCGCATATACTACGACCGTTTCACCGCCACGCTTTCAAAAACAGCAATGTAGCATAGCGGAGTCCCTGTGGCCCAACTCTCAATATGATTGAATACCTTCTATAGGAGGCTCCTCGACAGACCGTTGTTCCATTGGAGAGCATTCGATGGGGGATTATCCCAGAGATGAGAGACCCAAAGGATGTTTTCCTACGGGAAGTTGTCGCATAGGAGGGACTCTCGCACCAGAGGTCCCACAGAAAGCTGTCCTATAGGAACTTATCCCATGAGATCGGAGATTCACGCCTGCAAACACGAAGGGTACACCTGAGAGCCCTATAGGATAACCTCCCAAAGCCCCTTCCTTAATTACTTCCCATAGGACAACCTCCAGGGCTACTACAGGACGACCCACTATAGTATAACTTCTAATAGGATAACCTCCTATATAATCGCCTTTGAGACGACCGGTTTAGTGTTTACGTAACATAAGTTATCCTGTATCTTCTCTAGCTCTTGTTAGCTGTATCTGCTTGGCTACCTAGGTAGGTTTTCAGCCTTGTATTGGTGTACCTTCTATTTTTGTGAGCATGAATCTATGCTCTCTATCCCGTTGTGTCCAATAGGATGTTATCCTATAGGAAGTTGTCTTGTAAGAACTTGTGACTGTACGGGAATGGAGGCTACTGAGTGGTCTCGTTAGATGATTGGAAATTACCACCCAGATATTTAAGTATCTAGGTGCCTTGGTAGTCTTTTGGCCGAATGGTCACTATTCCAGCAGCGCGCAGTCCGTCTCTGTTGTCGCGTCTGAACCTGTGTCATGGATGTCGATTAGCGAGGGTGTGGAGTACCCGAGCAAAGCCTTAGCGGTCCTGGTCCACGGCCCAGAAGGAAGGAGCAAACGAAGAACCTTGAGGCCGGTTGAAGCTGCCATCTTTCAATTTGGTCACCCTTTAGGCAAATAACATACCGGCAGCCCGTTCGAGTCGGCCTCGTGGTCAACAACATGAAAACATCCAACGCAGACCCAACCACATCGAGATACACACGGCCGCGAATCATCGATCATCCAAGCATTCAGAAATACCAACATGAGTTCCAGCTCCTCTGAATCTGAATCAGTTTACACTGAGGGCCCCTGGGACGTTCACTCCGAGCCAGGCGAGTCTTCATCATATCCCGAAGCGACCTCCCCAACCCTCCAGTACTGGCGCAGAGTCATCGGAAATGAGCTCAGGCACATTCTCAAGACCAGCAATTATTACGATTCGGCCATCGACCGCTTTATGCAATACTTCATTCATTACATCCCACCAGCATGGAGCTTCAGGAGTACCAAGAATTCCACCCACCCAGACCAGACCGCTCCCTCCCTCAACTTGGACAACAGTCCTATCGAGATAGGCATGACCTTCACCGCCGAACAGCCCAACCCGGTCGACCGCCCGCCCGTCCGACTCATTGCAGAGGTTGACCACTTGACCGCAAAGAAGAGTCTCGACGAGTACTGCAAGCGCAACATGTTTGGAGCCATAAAGTACGACATGGGCTGGGCAGACTCTCTCTACCGTTCCATCATGACAGACACAAGCTCCACCTATTTCGGGGACGTCCGCCTCGGCTTCGATATCAGACCCAGCGTGCGCCGTCCCAACCAGAGCCTCATCATGCTCCCGGGGCCCGGACCGATCCCAGCTGACGCGACAGCCTACTTCGTGGCCACGAGGAAGGCGCAGCATCATGGCATGACCCGCTGGGCGCTGATTCGGCAGTCTATTCTAGAACTTCCTGGCATCGATGATCACGAGCTTCAAAGGCGGCAAAGAATCGTGTCCGGGGTGAGGATGGTGGACGAATTCCTCGCCGAATACCCGCCCGAGTTTGGCAATCTGGTCTCTGTCGTCGATATCGGCCCCGAGGTTCCGGACAAAGCACGCATCGGGTTCTCCTTTACGATCCCCGCCGGGGCAACATCCCCGGACTTCGAAGAGGTGTGGAGGTGGCTTACCCTCGGCGGGCGCATCACGAAGCTGGGAAAGGAAATCAAGGACAAGAACCTCACCCGGCACTTCTTCAACATGGTCTACGGCGTCGACAGCCGCCTCGCTCCCGGAAACACCGGCGGCAACAATGGGGCTGACGTCGGCGTCGTCCTTGAGCCGTACCTCGACCGAGTCGGCCGGGCAAAGGCCGGAACCCTTGCCCCCCAGGTCGCGCCCTGCTCCGTCTACTTCTGTCTCGCGGCCGAGACCCAGGAGCCAACGGCCACGCTCAGTGCAGACGTGGTATACAGCTCGAAGGCCGACTTCCAGGTCGCACAGGGCTTCGCGTGGTTTCTCAAGTATGTCAAGGATCAAGGACTGCCGTGGGAGGTCGGAGGAGACCCTAATTCCTACCCAATGAGAGTCGTCCCGAGCCTATTCCCTGGCCTGCCTCTTGCACAACTTTTCCCGCTCAAACTGCACACTTCTGTCAGTCTCTGCCTGCACGAAGGCGCCGCACCTGGCGGTCTGGCTGATGACGACTGGACCCTTCGCGCTTGTTATAACCCTCTCTATTATCAGTGTGTACGCCCATAGAGGACTAGACTAGGTAGTTGCTACTATTATTCCAATCTTTATCCGATACCCGATTATTAGACACCTTCTTTGCCTCTAGATGACAGGTTCTTAGGAAGCAAGCTCCTAAAGGATAATCTCCCTCTAGATGACAGGTTCTTAGGAAGCAAACTCCTAAAGGGAAATTCTCCCAGTGAATAACCTTCTTTTAGATAACATCCTAGCCTCTGTTGAAGGGTGGGGCGTCCCCTTGGTCATCGCAAATATCCATGCTCCGGGCCATGGGCACTCAGATCTACGCGTTTGGCCGCAAGCCGGCCGAGACCATCCCTGAGTACGTCCGTAGCGCCACGGAACTCTCGTACCAGTGCGAGGGTGAGCAATCTCGGGAGCTGGTGAGGCGACTGTTCTCTTGTCTCCCCGGACCGGAAGGCACCAAGACGTACGATGTAGACCGTCACCTTCGACACCTCCCATATGATGAGCTTCCATAACCTTCTATTACATGACATCCTAGCCCTCCATAGGGTAACCTCTTGTAGGACAACATCCTAGGGAATACCCTCCTAAGGGATTTCTACAGGTAGGGACAGTGTACAGTAGGACTTCCGCTGAACCGGAGAGGTAGGTAAGCCACAGAGCCTCTAGTACCAGATCATTTGAAATTTCGAAGATGTAGCAGTATCATGGAAACCGTGTATATGGTGTGTTGAAATCCGGGGAGCAAACGGTTTCACCCGCTGCCCCGTGTGGCATTACTTGAACCTCGATGTCAGATGTCTAAGTTCCAGACACGGAAGCTGTAGAACAGTCGCGACAGGGAGTGCGTGCATGCTGCTTTGAAATTGGTCTCATTTGTATCTATAATCCTGTATCCAACCCCCATTGTACTCCGCTCTCCCGCCACAGTGCTGTACCCTGTTCGGCAAGAAGGTTGATAAATAAAAAAGGTTTGCCGGCCCAATGAAAGATGTGTGTGACCCATTGACATTCCCGACCCCTTCCCTTCCAAGTTCCGCGAGCTTGCCGCTGTCTATACTATGACTCCAAAACCCGAAAAGAGCCTCCTTGATAAAGATATATACATACGTGTGTGTGTGTGTGTGTGTGTGTGTGTTTGTGAGTACCAGACCTCACCCAGTGTCTCGCCGAGGTCGAAACACCTTAACCATCCTTGAGATCGAGATCCCTGGCATCATCCAACTCCCCCTTGCAGGCATTCTGCATCCCCAGCGACCGCAGCCTCTGCGAGAGCAAGCCCTCAGCGATGGCAGCACCAGGGCTGCCACCAGCGAAGTGCTGGCCACCCCCATTGACGTACCCAGCAACGTCGCCCTTGGCGAAACTCAGCGGGGCCATGACGGGCGGAGGAGCCTCGACGGGCACCGAAGTCGGCGCGAGCACCTGAGCCCCAGACAGCCCCGGGGCGATGGGCCGGCCGAGCGAGAGCCCCCTGTCCTGGAAGCTCGACGCGCGCGCCCGGAGCAGCGACAGGCTGGGCATGGGCTCGCCGGCGTCGAAGGGCGGGAGGAACTGCTGCTGGCCGCCGCCGCCGAACGAGAAGCCGGAGCTCCTCCGCCGGAACGCCTTCTCGGCCGCGAGGCTCGCGCCGGGCCCCGTCGCCTGCGTCACGGGCTGGTGCATGACCCTGACGGGCTTGTAAGGGGTGAACTTGGGCTCGGGGAGGGTGACCTCGTTGCGGAGCTTTTCTTTCCCGTCGGGGACGCGGTTGGCGAAGACGACGCGGATGGATTTGTAGAGGTAGAAGCGGCCCTTTGCGGGGCAGCAGATGTGCAGGTGGACGAGGTATCGCAGGGTTGGTCTCTCGCTTGTCGAGGGCAGGTTCTCGACTATGGGGCCGCCGGCCGAGTAGCACCGCTGGCGGATGAAGGTTTTTGTCCCTGGCTCCATGCCCTCCAGGTCGTACGGCACGAGGAATAGCTTCACTGCCGTCTTGTTTTGGTTCTTGATGATGATCTGGATCTGGCCCTTCTCTGGTATGCGATAGCTTCCTCCAGGGGGTGCTTTCGGAGAGTTCGACCTCCGCTTTAGCTTGTTCGCCTTCCGTGCGTCGACACTGGCCACGTCGCCACCCGAGTTGATATCGGTCATTGCGATGTCCTCGTCTCCGTCCATCCGTTGCCGATTAGCTACTGACATGCTTCTTTGGTGCGACTTGCGTCTTCGTCTCGAGGTCTCATCTGGATTTGCAAGTCCGTTCTCTAGGTCGATCTGTCCAACATACGGGCTTGGCCCGTCATCGCTCTTCGACCGCCCGTGAGGTGTGTTCACGTAACTGTAAAAGACGGCGGGAAAAGGTAGAGTGACATGGGCCGGACATCGAAGGCTGCTTTTGCAGTTCCCTAGACCTAAGACACCTATCTGGGCCATGAAATCCAGAGGCTTCGAGGGCGTCGTGGACATGCGGCCCCGGAGAATGCTCTCCTCGTACGACCCGACCATCGAGGTCTGGTGCAAAGGCGAAGACGATTCCAGACCTAAAGAGGGGCGCCTCGAGAAGGCCGAGCTCTGCGGTGATGTTGCCCCCAAAGAGAAGGTCGGTGTGGATGTGAGAGATCTCCTCGGCTGGTGGGCCTGGTAGGACTGGAATGAATCCCGGTGCACGCCAGGTATCCTCTGTGCAGTTGTGGGCACATTATGCTGTGAATACAAGCCGCTCAATGTCTGCCGTCGCCTGCTGGGCGTAGGCGGGTCCAAGTCTATGTGGCTTATTGGCATGGACAAGTTCAGATCATCATTGCTCTCGGATTGAACGAGTGGGCTCGTAGGGTGCTTGTACACAAAACTGGACGAAATGGACGAGGAGACAGAGGGTGGCGAGGCCCGGAAACCATCTGGTGGGTCGGCATATGGTATTCTTCTCTCGAATTTGAACGGGGTGAAGTCTCGCGGAGGCGAAGTGGCAAAATGGTTGTGGTGTTCCCGGTAGAGACCCTCAGAGTTTTGAAATCCCTTGCCACCCTGCTTCCCTGCTTCTTTTTGACGGGTTGAAGTGTGTTGGGTAAAATCCCCGCTGTGAAGGGCCGACCTGGGTCGCTCTATTGCAAGACCCTGCTGCATGCGCTCCAAATCTTCCGTCTCTTGCGTCTGCGCACCTAGCCTGTCCTTCGTAGGGGGTGACAGTGTCGTAGACTCGCTAGAGGTTGGTTGCGGGCTGGTTGGCTGTTCTCGAGAGGCACTACGGCGGAAGAGGGATTCGAACTGGGCAGGATCGTTAGGCATGTTGCCAGCGTGCGAACCGATCGGCTTCGGGGCACTTACATGGCGTTTGGGACTCCATGTTGGACTCTCCCCCCTCTTCAGCCGCTCAATCAGCTCAATCCGGTCGGAGGTGGTGTTCACGGACAGCCCGGGCGTCGGGGACGATGGTTCTGGGAGTTCTGGTACCGGCCCTTCGCAGAGTTCTGTTCGGATGCTCTCCTCGGAGAGCTGGCGGCTCAAGGACAGGGGGTGGCTGGCATGGCTGCGCAGAGAAACGTGGAGAGGGACCGGCTGGGCCACTGGAGACTCGGATTGAGGCGCTGAAACGTCATCTTGGTCGAGATTCTCGCGGAATATGGGCATTTTGTTGCTTATATCGCTGGTGCAGCCGATAAAGTGCCTCGTCGTCTTGGAAATGCCAGATTTGCAGGGCAACGGACGGTGGAAGTTGGACCACCCGAGGTCCTTTTCAGAACCTTGGGTGGCTTGAGGCAGAAGGTTGAAAAGTTGAGGGGTCGAGAGGCGGTCGTCACAACGGGCCTGGTCGGTCGGTCATTGGGGATATCCACTGCCGTATGGACGGGTGACCGGGTTGAGGATCCAACACTGCAGGTCCTGCCTCCAACGAGAAAGTGTTTCTTTTTTTGGCGGTCCTCACGCACGGCCGAGGCGGAGAGGTTGGTGGCATGGGAATCAGATGCTGGAGAGTGAGTGCAACACCAACCACGGGACTCGAGAGAAAGCCGAGATGTTCTGCCGGCTTATCGTGACGGCGACTAAAAAGGGTCACGGACACGGCATCAACGGGAGGCCGCAGGCACTAAATTGTGGCTCGACGGGCGAGTGCAGTCTGCAGTCTGCAGTCCTGTCGGCTCAATCAATCAATCCTATGAGACAGAGACGGGTGTATGTATGTATGTACAGTATGTAGCGAGAAAGAAAGAGGTCGACGAGGTGTGCTGGGCAGCACCTCTGTGAGTCAAGGTCAAGTGATGTGACGAAGACATGTCGTCTTGGGTTTGACCGTCCAAGGACAAGGGGGCCATTGGGTAGCCCCGGAAGCGGAGGCGTGAACCCTGCTGAGCTGCCCTGCAAGATGATGCTGCTCTGCCTGCCTTTGCCTGCTTTGCCTGCTGTGACCCTAGCGTGTCCCGTCCCAGGGCCCAGAGGTGCCCATGCTTCAGCTAGAGAAGCAGAGAGGCCCCTTGGTCCACTGGCCCCACAGGTCACGGTGACAGCGACTGACACCTTCCCTCATCTGGACGGCTGGGCCGCCCGCCCGCCCTCTCCTCATGCGAGCTCTTTCGGGACTGCGAGCCTTCTTAGCCTTCTTAGCCCACTCTCATCCACATCCAGCCATTCCTTCTCGCATGATGTAGGATTGAAACGAAACTTATTAATGGAATGCCAAACAACTTTCAACCAACACAGTACCTAAGTACCTAGCACCTATGTATGGATCAACGGCTGTCCAATGCACCGCTGCAGATGCTGGGATCTTCGGATGTTTTGTGTCTTATCCTGCACGGTCGATCTACTGGTTGACTCGTTTACCCCAACCACAGCCAAGACTATTATTCATCTGCCAGCTCCACGGAAAGCAAGCTCTGGTGGCTTGCTGGTGGGGCTGCACCTCCTCGCACGAGCACATGCTTGCTGCAGTGGTAACATCGCAAGATAATTTTAAATACATCCATTCGTCCCTCATTCTAGGCCCTTCTCCTTTTATCCTTCCAGACGTTTTGCTAGGTTGATTAGATGTCGTCTGACTGCCTCGTTAATACCGACATTGCACCCACAAGCTCTGATCCGCTGCGCGGCCACAACATCCATGTTATGTATGTTGCAATCAACTATTACGAGATGGGTTAGGTAATTAGATAGTAATATGCCTCATGCTTTGAACTGGCTGCTCCATGAATGGTGCTTTTGGAGCCTGAGACAGCATATTGTACTTGGTAATCTCGATCCACCTGGATCACCTGAATACAGGTCGAAAGGCGCATCACATCTCGCGACAGGCTCACGTGACAAGTGTGAACCGTATCTTCGTTCTACGAGTGGCCGGTCGAATATGAGGAAGGCAATGATTGATGAACAGCCAGACTCAATTTCTCTACAACTTGGACATTATTCTTATGATTAATTTTGGCTGTCTTCTTTTCTTTCGCTTCTTTTTTTTTCTCTCTCGCGAATGGGAAACCCATACCGCCGACCAGGCACAACTACCAGCTTGTCTTCCAGCGCATTCATTCACAGATCCCCCCCCCCTTTTTTTTTGAGAGCTACGTCACAAAAGATATTTTCAGTCACTCGGCTAGGAAATCCGCCCAGCAGAATCGATGGAAGCTGGAAACGTGCCAAGATACACAGAGAAAAGCCGCCCTGCGTATTTGGCTAGGGGTCTAGAGCTCCTCATTAAGAGAATTGGAGTTGTTCCGGGTACTAGTACGGAGCGTGTCGAATATGATTGGTGTAGGACATTCTCAGCCGCAAGCTGACGATTGCGCTACACTGGCTTAGGCATCCATTCGGCTCACCCCAGACCCACGTTTTTTGCTCCATTCTGTAGTTCCTTTCCAGGCAAGAGTCGATGCCAAAACTGACATGAATACTGATCCATCAGGTGTGAAGATGGACCAAAATGGACAACAACACCTCACCCATGGGCTTTGCTCGGCATGTTTTAGCATTGACCTTGATGGAGCTGATCTGTGGTGCAGACCCTACCCGATCGCCGGCATCGTCGCGGGTTTCAAGATCGGATGTCAATTCTGTGGCTTGTTGACCTACTCTCTCGATCTCGAGCGTTGTATGGCCAAGACTGAAGACGTCTCCAGTACATACGTGAGCCTGGGGGTTTCCGGCGCTGAAGACAACAACTGCATCATTGCAGAACTACGCGGCTATTTCGACCATAGAGATGCTAGATTTGATATAGCAATCATCCAAAAGCATGGAGAGAGCCAAGAAGAAGGTAAGAAGATAAGAAAGCGGTATCGAACTTACAGCTAAGGCCGTGTCGTAGCCATTCCTTTCTTGGCACCTAAACTTCGAGTCCCCGGATCCCAAGCCACAGTGTCTATCCTGGAAAGGTCCTTCGAATGGGCCAGAACCATGCTGGACGAATGTACCCGCTCTCACACCTGCGGAAGCTCATCGAAAGTGTCACTTCCAAGTAGAGTGCTTGATGTAGCCGCCGCCGACGATCCAACACAGCTCCGGATTCTGGTGCCGGAGAAAGGAACTATGGGACAATATGCGGCCTTGAGTTACTGCTGGGGCCGTTCCAATTCTTTTCTCCTTACAGCTGCAACCATAAAGGATCTTCACAAGGGATTCCATCTCGAGCAGCTTCCTCAAACAATACGGGATGCTGTTAGAGTTACTCGAGAGATCGGTCTAAGGTATCTATGGGTCGATGCCCTTTGTATTTTGCAGGGCCTAGGTGCTGAGATGATCAATGAGTGGAACATCGAGGTCGCTCAGATGGATAGGGTCTACAGAGATGCGTATGTCACAATATCTGCTGCCGCGGCACAAGGTGCTTCGGGCGGCTTGTTCGGTGGAAGCAACTGTGAGCTTCCCTTTGCCAGCAGATCAACCTCCACGGGACACAGAGAAGTGGCCAAATAGGCGCGGGTAACCTATAGGAACAGTCGTCCACAGTTCAGAACGGAACCTATCAACAGTCGTGCATGGACTCTCCAAGAATAAATGCTCTCCAGTCGAGTGCTCTTATATTGCTCATTCGGCCTGATGTGGAAATGTGGCAGGAATCTAGTCTCAGCATACTCGGGCAAGTCTAGAGAGTCCGATTCGACCGAACAAACAATCTCACAGGCACCAAAACCCAGGATGGGCAAGTTCGAAGCTGGTTGGAGCACGTCGGGCGAGTTTGAATTTGATTGGAGCACATCACACTACATATTCTCGATTGGCAGGAACGGGCATTTGAAAGCAGACTCTTGGGAAAATATACTGCATTCATACACCGCGCGGAACCTGACAAACCCTCACGACAAGCTTCCTGCTCTCGCAGCAATCGCGCAGAGATATTCCGGCTCCACGGGGGCCGAGTATCTCGCAGGTCTCTGGCAGCCAATCTTCCGTCAGGACCTCTTGTGGCGCCATGTTCAGGACCTCGCAGTGGTCATCAAATCAGACGCCGGGAACCCACTGCTGCACAGCAATGAGTACAGAGCACCGTCCTGGTCTTGGGCTGCGGTGGACGGCTTCATAGAATCCGATCGGGCCCGGCTCATGCTCGACCCTAATCATACGGAGGAGTATCTGTGGCTGGTTGAAGTTATTACGTACCCCACGCCAGTTCTGGTCAACCCCCAGAATAAATTCGGTGGGGTAGTCAAAATGTCACCTGAACTGGAAATACGAGGCCATTTGGAGATGTTCAAAGTGATCAGATATCCAGATAGGTACGCTTCAGAACCAGTCGAGATCTGTTCAATTACAAGAGGATTCGAAAGATGGAGTCTCTGGGTTGATGATTATACCGAAACCGCTGCCTGGAGGGGCAGAGAGAGGGAGCCATTGTTCTGCGTCCACGTTCTGCGTCGGATCCGGAAGCCTGGATCGACCCGAAGGCCAGTCGTCGTCTCTCTGGAATTGCTACCGGTCCCTGGACGTCATCACACATATATACGGATCGGGCTGGCTGAGGGCTTTGTGACATCGACTAGGTTGCGATGTTTCCCAGAAGACACAGAGACAGTCATCATTATTTGATCGTGTGGTTATGAATTCTCGCAAGTCAGGAAAGGCTTCCAAGGTTTTCTTTTTTCAGATCCACATGGCGCCACCCGCTCCCCACCAGAGCATCCCAAAGAATAATCAATCTGATTGAAGTAAATCTTCACATAAATTCTCCAACACTTGCGCCCCAATGAGCTGTGTTGCCTGTGTTGTGCCGTTGCCGCCAAACATCATAATCTGCCCATCACTTCGATACTGCGGCCATCCGCTTTTTGTCAAACCATGCTGTGGGTCTTTCATGAAGTCTACATACAAATCTTGCCATGCTTCTGCTGTTTTAACCTCCAATGCGCTTGGGGGAGCGATGTTCAAATTGTACTCTGCATAGGTGCCAAAAAGGTATGCAAGCTCCGATGTATGGTATGCGCCCTCCCACGGCCGGGGCGACACGTTGGTAAAATTGGCCGTGTTGTAGAACTTCCAAGTTGTCGCATTAACTTGAGCACGCAAATCTGATGCGTACACGCCGGGACAGACGTGTCGCGAAAGAGTCTGGCTCTCGACGTCGGAGATGTTTGGGTAGCCAGCATCGCCAGGCCAGGTAAGAAGGCTGGTCATCTCCCACTGGTCATTCCCCATTACCGCGGGCAGGCCGGTCCATTTCCCCGTGAGCGTACGACTCTCATAGTCTAGGAACTTGGTCTGGTTATCGACCACTGTCGTGAAGCCCAGTGTGCCGGTTGTGTGGTTGAGATTGTATGCTTGATAGAAATCGATTATCGACTTCCAGCTCACCGTGCGCATACATTCCAGCTCACCCCCGGCGGATAGGTTCCCACAGCCGACATTCTGGGCCACAAATGTGAAGTTGGTGTGACTTGGATCCTTTGAGGTACCGGTGGCAAACACACTGCCGGAATGCATGATCAGGCCCTTGACAATCGGATCGTCATACCAAGCATAGTTGTAGTAGTCTACCGAAGCAGCGCCGGAGGACTGACCCCACAAGTATATTTTCTGGGCATCACCACCAAAATTGGCAATGTTGTCGCGAACCCACTCAATGGCAAAACGTTGATCGAGCAAGCCAAGATTTAGGTTCAGACCCGTGTCTGCGAGTCCTCTTGCATTCGGGAAGCCGAAGATATTGTTACGGTAACTATTGAAAGATGATCAGCCTTTTAATTTGTGACCGAGAGATACCTGTGTCACACGTACTTTATGGCAACGATAATGTGTGATTTGGTCCGCTGTATCCACGGGCTGCCGTCCATGCCCAGCGTCCGAGTCCCACCTTCGTAGAAACCACCGCCAAAAATCCAGATAAGCACAGGGAGAGGTTCCGCATCACTTTCTTGCGGAGTATAGGGCACCCGGATGTCAAGAGTCAGACAATCCTCATCGACTGGGCCTTCAGGTTGGAGCCATGGAGTGTCATATGTGTAGACGGACGGTGAATTTGCTTTAGTCAGCAAGTATTGCGGACAAAGTGAACCTTGCCTTGTCGCATCAATAGTTCCACGACCCTCGTAAGTCGCAGGAGGCGCAAATCGCAGATCTCCAATGGGTGCAGCTGCGAATGGAATTCCTAGGAACTGGGCCACATCTGGATGAGAACCATTGATCATACCATAGACCGGGCCCGATGTGGTGTTGATATGGAGATTGGTCACGCCACTAACTACTGAGACACAGGACCAAGTCGTCCAGGCTAAGTATGTCTTCCACATGGCGGAAAGAGGAAGAAAATATCATAGAGGTATGGATGTATGCGTACGCATTGTAGTCAACGCGCCAAACACCAATCACAGGAATAAGTCGTATTTATAGTGCTCTCTCAGCAGAACGTGCTGATTTAGATGCGAATGACGGGTGGCGTGTAGTTCCCCGCGCAGTTCGGAGTTGGTTCGAATCGCCGAGAACGCCGAAGAGACGTCCGCGAGACAGGTATGCTAATGGGGCGGTCAATACAATTAATAAAATACGGTGGATAGAAGTAATCGGCCCGACTGTACAAGTGACAACAGGAAGGACCTATAGCTAAGTATCTCGTGATGGCGATGATCTGGGCCCCCTGAACAGGTCCCCCTTGGTGGTGCCGCTGTTGGCTCATAACACCCTGCACTTTCCAGCAGCCTGGCTGTTGTAATTGAATTCATTTCACAGTCTCCTGGAATTGATTGACACAAAATGAAAGGTGCAAAGGCACCTCAGGTCCGTTGATGCGGCCATTTCTGGGTGTGGTTTCCTTCGGTGGCCTATCTACAGGACAACTCATCAAAGGCTCTCTCACAACTCTTCATAGTGGAAGACAAGCCCCTGATATCAGGCTTCCAAGGGACGGTATAATGAGATAAATTCCTAAGAGACGCCTTTATTAGAGATGACCTTTAGGAAACAGCCTTCCAAGGTCAAGCCTACCATAAGATAGCTTACCCCGGGATAGTCTACCACAGCACAGCATACTACAGGTTACTGTGGAGAACCCTCCTGTAAAATAACTTTCCAACCTCCTAAAAGCCAACTTAGCTCAAGACAGCACTCTATAGAACAGCCCCTAGTGACCTGTCGGAGCCTTTGATGATAAACTATTTGGGAAAGCTACACTCTAGATAGACTTTGAAGGTCTATAGAACAGTCTTATAGGACACAGCTATACCACAACTTCCCACACAACAAGCTCCTGCCGAACAACATACAAATAAACCCAGGAGCTATACAACAGTGGCCCTGGTATGTCATACTTCAGATTTTTAAATGTGTTGCGGTGGTGCGGTGATAATGCAGGTATGTGAAGCTGTTGAAGATCACAATCAAGTATGGCTGCTGCTCGTGCCATGTGTTGTGCCTGGGTTTTGCTTTGATGCCTTTACGACTTGCAAGAAGTCTCTTCAGCAATGAAATGAGATCCCAGAAACTGCAAATTTAAACTAACCCTTTGCAGATTGCATCCTTGGTTGCATTATTTTGTATGGTTTGGTGCCAGGGTGCAAAGGAGGCCTGCACGGTACGTACCCACGTAGGCAAGGGCGGCTTATCTCCCTTTATCTTATCGATCTATGTCCAATCACATCAGGTGCATGGGCCCACAGTTCTAGCGGGGCTGGCCTTACCGCTTGCTGCTTTCAGAGGTTGCAGCCCTCGCCGCCAAAAATTCCACCAGCAGAATCTCGAGAAAGTCAACCCCGACTCGAACCAGCCCGCGAGCAACCCGACACATTGTAATCGCGTCAAGAAGATCCAAGCCAGTCTTGGTAGGCAATCACCGCCATGGGTCGCCGGCCTAACCAGGTGATCCAGCAGTACTTCCAGCGGGGTCCCAAGCTGGCAGACAATTCCAATAGGTAAGCACCTCCGCTGTCCCGTGTCTTCAAGGCCGCCCGTCTGCCCGACTGCCCACCCCCGAGGCTTGAGACCTGCCTTCTCGGCCTCCAAGTTGTCTTCCTCGCAAGTTGTCTAACATAGCATATATACTAACATTGAATGCTTACAGGTACCCTCAAACTTGCAAGCTCTGCGGCGAAAACTTCCCCAAGGGTCGAATTGACAGCCTTACGACCCATCTGACGAAGCGATGCCCTGCCATTTCCGAACAGGACCGCATAAATGCCTGCCTCATGCTCAATGGCATCTCAGCTGCCCGTACCCCACGGACTCTGCAGGCCCGACAGCAGCAACAGGTCCAGCAGCATTCTGGCCCGCAGTTGGAGCTCCCATTGATGCAGCCACACCAGAACTGGACACCCCTGGAGACTCTGGCTGAGGTATCTAGGAGGCAGATCGACCATCTGAACGAATATGGGGGCGAGACTTCACAGGCACAACATGGGTCGCACGAGCCTTTCCCGGGCGCCTTTTCCCTGTCTGGCCCAACCGCACTCGAGCGTCCCGACATTCAGGAGCAGTTCACCGTCGAGGACCACTCCTCTCCATACAACGAACACCAGCCGTCTGAAGGGCCAGGTGAGCATACTGCTGGCATTCTCGCCGAACATTTAGTCTACCAGACTCTGACAGCTTCTACAGCCAAGGACGGGCCTGATGGCCAACCGAGCATGGCAGAGCACATCCAGGATCCAAATGAGCACAGCACACCCCCCACCGAAGCGCCCAATCTAAGTGTCGCTGCGGCGGCAACTGCCAGGCTGAGTAATGCCATGTTGGACCCAACACTATTCCTCAATCACAATCTGGGTGAGGATCTGGCGAGGGCGATAGAAACTGTTCAGGATACGGAGGCTCCCGGCCCTACACCAGTCGCAGCAGCTCCCGAAGAGCACGCCGCGCCCGCAGCTACAGACCATGCTTCACAATCCCCAGCACAAGCCCCGGTTCAAGCTCAACCTCACGTCCCGCAACCTGGGTCGCAGTCTGGGACGCAGCAGCCCTGGGGCGAGATTACTTACATGGCGAACGCGCCCCTCGCACCCCCATCTGCCGCCAATCATCCGCTCCACGGAGTACCCATGTCTAGCAGATCGGTATTCCGGGTGGATCAGAATGGCTCCAAGTCAAGACATTCCCGGGCACGTTTTGACGAGCAGCGCAGAAAGGAGGTCCAGCAGGTTCGGAAGATCGGTGCTTGCATAAGATGCAGGATACTGAGGAAGACCTGCTCACAAGGCGATCCTTGTGACACTTGCCGCAAGGTGCTCTCTCCCCGCATTTGGCGCTCTGGGTGTGTACGTACCAAGTTCACCGACGAGCTGAACCTATATGACGCTGGAGTCCAGATCGTGCATGCGCAGAAACAGATCAATGGTTTCAAGTCAACATTGAACTTGGACCACCCCCCTGTGGTTCTTGAGGCCTCGCATTTCCCAGGAGAGGGATCTGCGATCTTGGTCGAGACTCTTCGCGGCTCCAAGCCCAAGGAGCCAGGCGCTGAGCTGCTTGCGGAAGATGAGCGCTGGGCAACGCCACAGATCGTGATGATTAATGACCAAGAGGAGCTGTCAGGCAAGATGGAGGCTTATGTCCGCGATCAGCTGCCTGTCTTTGCTCAAAAGGAGCGGGCGTCATTCTCACGGATCACAGTGGAGACAGCCCTCCAGATTGCCCGCGATGCCGACGATAGAAATCTCAGGCTCGCCCTTGAACTCTGGGGCTTCGTGGAAGTGATCGACCGGGAACTTAAGTGGAACCTCGAAATCCGCCCTTCCCCCGTCGCGCAGCTCGAGGGCAAGTCAGTCACGCAGGACACCGACGCGGAGCTGTACAAGACCATATGCTTGCAGTTGACAGCCGCGGCGGAGCGCAAGGCATCCACCACCAGCAAGAACCTGCTGACACACATGCAACGGGACCTGCAAGATGCGAGAACCAAAATTGGCCATGGGATGTTCTTCACTATCCTGGTCTTGCTTATCTGTGTGGAGAAGTCGACCTGGGCATTCAAGGCGTGGGAGGAGATGAGCAAGACTATCAACTGCTGGCCCCTCGAGAGACTCCCGAGCGACTACACTCAGCAAGGCTACAGGATATCCGAACTGCTGGGCATGCTACTGGGCATCAGACGAGCCCTTCCAAAGACTGCGATCCGAGAAGGCGACGGCGTTCTGATAGTCGAGGACCAAGACCCCGTTCTGCAGTCCTACTTTGAACGCATTAATTTGAGAGGTAAGCATGGTCTCTGACCTTCGATCCCATATAACAATGAGTTTCAGCTAACAAACAGTCACAGCTGCCGATGTCGTCGCGCAACAACATCACGCCCAGTTCTCTGCCCTGGACTCTCGCACACTCGAGCTTCACCTATGCGCGAACTTGCTCTTGCCTTACTCGGAGGCCCATCCTGCCTCGCACCAAGACCAGAGCATGGGAGGCCCAGGAAGTAGCCACACTTCCGACCATGCTTACACCCTTGACCCGGGCCCTGGAACACCATCCTCTGCGCCTGCGCAAGCGACATCCGAGGCAGCCGGGTTATCTGGGGCCTAATGATACCACAACAGACGATGAATCGTGCTGCTCTGTTTCTATGCGAAACGATATGGTCTGATTATGCTCCATTTGCTACTCGCTACTAGCACTGAGGTCGTACCGCCTCAAAACTTGACTGACTGCGAGGCCTTCATGGCAATTGGAGTTTACGGATACAGAAAAGAAAAAATGGTGATAGACAGGTTGTCCGAAGCCTGCGTGAGGCGGTGAGGAAAAAAAGCTATAGGCGCATTCTGCAATTAATTCTGGCCTGCCCCTTTGTCGCTAGGGGGAAACAGGTTCTCAGGGCTTGGAAGCGAAGCGAAGCCCCTTTCTTTTCGGCGAAAATGGAATACCCACACACCCTGGAGTCTAGCTCGGCGTTTATAGACCTCAATAGTTCATGAAGGGTTATTTTATGACGAAAATTGACAGACACGATTCCTCTTTTCTTATATGTGACGGGATATATTTGGCTCTTTTGGAGTGAGGCGTGGAGATTTGTGTCGCCGGGGAGTGCCCAAGTGCTGGCATCCTCCCGGGGCGTTTGGAGGCTGTCTTTCTCAGCCAGGCTGATCGGCGGGACAGAAAACAAGTCCTTGGGCTTTTTTTTTTTTTTTTATATAAAAAAAAAAGGTCAGATTGACCAGGTATCGCGGATGTCCAGCAAGAAGTTTAAGTGATCATTCCCACTCGCTATTTTGGTGTTCGCGGACTTAAGGTGAGGGAAGCATTTGTCTATGTCCAGACCGTGGGGCTTCTGTTCATGGAGCAAAAAGGTTCGTTCGGCCTTTTCGTTGGAGGTGCGTCGTATCGCTCGAGTTTGGTGGTCGTTGGGTCTGGGTCTCGTTAGGTCCGTGGTTCTTCGCGTTCGGTCGCGAGCTATATCGTTAAGTCAGTGTTTAGTATCGCAAGGTAAGCTGATCTCGTAGTCTCGTGCTCGTCTGGCGCCCAACCCGGGGGGCGTATATGTACACCCAGCTGCCCCTAGGTCCGTCTCGGCTCCCCGGTTTATTTATTTATTTATCTCTCATGAAATCAAGTCGTCCGCGTTGACCACTACGCTACTTTATATCCTCCTCTTTTTCGGGGCAGCTGGGATTGAACATAGATGCTCCCCCTTATAAGCCTAGATCCACCCAGCTTCGATCCACACAACACTTACGAATCATCAACAGCTTGTGTCAATAGTTTAACATCCACACTGCGCCTTTGTTTGTTTGAGTCCGTCATGATTTTCTATTCCGTGTCATCTACGGCTCTGGTTTATTTGTGGCCTCAATTTCACCTTTTGAAGCAGATCCAGGCCAGTCCGCGTCATGAAGTATCAAGCCCCGGTTCCGCGGAAACAAATCCTACCACCGGCAAACCCATACCACAGGCTCTTATAGGCATAAATGCTTTACTCCAAAAATAAAAAAGCCTTGGTGGGTATTTGAGAAGACTGAAGAAAAAACTATAAAAAGAACTGTCACTCATTTTGTACCGGGACCCTTCGAAGTCCAATCCGCCGCCGCGAACACTGCAGCATCGTGGCCCATCCATGCCTACCTAGGTAGGTCCGACCACTCCACCCGAGTGTGCCTCCGCAGTCGCGTACGTGTACATGCAATCAGTCCAGCCCTGGATGAAGTAAATTTCCTACCGAGAACTTACTTGGTTACATTTTGCCAAAGGTGACGTTCAGATTGAGCTACCTTGAACTCGTATCGCGGGCTGGTGTGCTCGGAACTTGGCGGATCAGTATACCTCGGACGGCATCAGTCGGACGGTGCTGCATCGCCGCTTTCCCGCCTGATGTTTCTTTCTTCGTGGCTACATGATCACTGGCAGCGCCACTTCAATACAACTCAATCGTGTGACTCAAGGAAGCCCACGACGGCAGTCTTGGTGTAGACCGTGTTCCCGTGGGCAAGCACCGCGCGCACGGTGGGTCGCGGAACCACTCACAAAGAAGGGCAAAAGCCGTTCGTCACACAAGCAAGACCCAGCACCAATCATTCGCAGAACCTGAAAACAGTCCAAATTGTATTCCTCTCCATGTACGTCTAGACGCCTCGCCATGCCACGCGCGCGTGTGTGTGTCTCTCAATGCCGTCCGGACCCGAACAGAAAACCGCACGCATCCGACCCGTTTATTTATGTATAATCCGATCGCTCGCTTGCACCAAACCACAAAATCAAGAGTACAGGTTTTTTTTTAAGAAACCAGCCAAACCATCGTTTATGATATGAAAGGAAGAGAAACAAAAAGTCAAGGGTATCAAAAGCCATACACAAGACAAATCTTATCCCTGCTTGCATCGCTCGCTCGCTCGCCTCTCGCGCCGCGCCTGGGTGTTGTTGAAGGCGCGAAGAAGAGGCCAGGCCACGTCTATGAGAAGAACTCATCCTGGGCCTTATCCCACGGGTTCCGGTTCACCTCATCGTCCGCACCATCAATGGGCGCGAAACTAGGCGTTCCGGCGGGCGAAGCCTCCTCCTCCTCGCGCGCCTCCTCCCACGCGCGCGACCCCTCTGCAAGCGGGCCCTCGTTCTCGACATTCTTGACTTTCCCGTCATACCCGATGCGCTCGGCGGCCTCGAGGTACTCCTCCGTGACGGTGGTGTAGTCCTCGTTGGCGGTGCCGAACCCGGAGGGCGCGGTCTCGCTCTCGTGCGGGAGGGGCTCCTCGGTGACCCTGTCGCGGTGCTGGTGGTGGTCCGGGTCGTGGATGATGCCGCCTGTGGGGATGGACTCCTTGCGCTTGCCCTTCTTGTTCTTGGTGGTCTTGGTGGTCTTGGACTTAATCAGGTCTGCGCTGGGCTGCCTTGAGCCCTGTGAGGGGCGGTGCGTTGAGGGGGATGATGAGGATGAGCGCGGCTCGATGTGGGGGATACGGGCGAAACTTGGCTGTGGGGTCGTCCAGAGGTCCCGCGAGGGCTTGTTGGCTGTGATGACCGGGTACTGGGAGCAAGTCAGTATGCTTGTTGATCCTGGAGGACGAGTGATGGCGGATACTTACATTCCAGTCTCCGAATTCCATCTTCTTGGCCTTCTTGTACAGATCTTCCTCGCCCGGGTCGAGGCCTGGCTCTTCAAAGTCCACCGTGCCATTCGTCCGCGACTGCGACCTCTCCCTGCTCGACTCGCCACCCTGAAGCAGAGATGTGTGCTCGTTGATCTCATTAGGGTTGGGCAGCCAGTACTTCCCCCTGCCTCCTCTCTCGTAGCGCATGCCGGCCTTCAACCTCGCCAGCCGTGACTTTGAGGCCTCATGGGCCAGGATCTTGTCGTTGGAGTCGAACTGCCGGTACTTGTACTTGTCTCCACTAAAGGTCTCTTTCGTGTCCTCGATAAGGTCTCGGGGTCCGAAAGCATCTCGTATCGCGTACTTGACCGGAAGTCGCGCAGCAGACAAGCTGTTGTCGGCGTAATCGTGCCATGAGAAGGCGTACCAGTGTGAAATGGCAAATATAGGCATCTCGATACAGATCAGGGCGTCCTGGATAGCCGCCGCCAGGTTGTCCTGGGTGTAGCCCTCAACGTTGTCCGGGATGGCGCCCAGCCAGACCAAGATGGAAAGGGCGAAACCTTGCCAGTAGGATGCAAAGATGATCAACTTGATGCAGAGGAACTTGGGCATGGGCCTGAAGGGCTTCAGGTCGTCATGCATGCACACCCAGAACAGGCCCAGCGAGTACAGACTCAGCGTGACGCTGACGTTGTAGATGATGCCGCTCCACAAGTATCCAGAGCTTATGTCAATATATCCCTCCTTGTATGTGCCCGTTGCCTTCATGATAATGGCCGAGATGCCCAGGATGGGCTTCAGCCACGCGTACTGCAGAATGCCCCGCTTGATGGCCAGGAAGGTATAGGGGTCGGAGATATCGACGGGCGAGAGGACGTGGTCCAAGGGCCAAAGATGAGGGACCGGGGCGCGGCCATGTGTGGTGATGATCAGGTTGCGCTCGCCACCGAGGTAGTTGATGAGGAGTTGGAAGAAGGTGTAGATGGTGAAGGCCTCGTAAACGTCGCGGATCGGGTCGAGCCACTGGGCGGCCTCGAAGGACACGAGGCTAACCCACGAGGAGATGGAGTAGATGGGCACCCTGGGTGTCTCAGTTAGTATTCGGGAGCGTCACCGGGGATCTGGAGACAGCGATCGTCGGACTTACATGAGCAAGATGCGAACCACATATCGCTGCAGGAGCGGTTTCCTGTAGTTCTTGCTGCAGTCATGTCAGTATTTTGCCCCACTTGGCCGGGCTGGGCATTCAGTGGCCTACGTTTGAAGCCATATTGACCTGTCTGGGATGTTAGCTGCAAGATGGGGGTCGGGAGGGTCGAGGGTGCAGGGTGCATTCAAGCATACACTATCGAGAAGAGGGTTGCAGACAGCGACGCGACACCAGCCACAACGGTGGTGGCGTAGGTGAGCTTCTGGCCAGTGCCTCCAGCCATGGCTCCATATGCTGGAGATGGTTCGATGGAGAAGATCAAAGAAACGTGGAAGTAGGGTCAAGCAAAGCAACAACCCTAAGAGGTCATCGCCGTCTTTGCCGGCGAGAGGGTGGTGGTGGAGGCAACAACAATGTGATGTGACGAGGGCACTACGTAGGGCGTGCGTCCTTCGGCTCGGCCTCCTGACAATGGGCAGCTGTGCAACAGCTAGTGCCCTGGCCCTCCCGTTACGCGGAGCTGGGACCGTGCCAAGCCTGGACTCACAGGGTCCTTCCCCACTGATTGGACTGATTGGGCCACCGTTTTTAGCGGCCCTTATCATGCGCATGACGTCTCCGCAGGGCTGGAATACGCGTATTCATAATCGAACTAGGCCGTAGTACAGAGCTGCTCGGACTTCCTAGACATAACGCCCAGCCCCTGCCCACCTGGTTTACTCGGATCCCACCTTTGCAACACCCGACTTCCACGCGAGTGGACTCGAATTCGAATGTTCCTCGGTGCAAAAACGAAGACTGTTGTTTCTTTTGAACAAAGCAGTGTACAGTAAGCACATATCTGATTCTCATGAATTCCAGCTATATAGACCACGCCGGTAGTTTGTGGAATATACAGCAGTAACTCACAACGCGGACGTTCTCCTCAAATCTGTAAACTCACATTCGTGGAGGAATAAAGGCTTAGGTTTACCACATGTTTGAACATCCTGCAACTGAAGGGCTTGAGATCATGCCCTGCTCGGGAAAGCAAAATCACGGTGCAGCACAGCCGCGATGAATGGTACCACGATGAATAGATTCTGTACACAATAGGGGTCCCCGCTGTGGAAGAGATCATGCTTGCGTGTACAGGAGACCCAGAACCCAGTGGGGTGCAGATTTCTCAGGACCAAAGGAGTATCGTTTCCGAGAAAATGGCCTGTTGTGGCTACAGGCTATCCTTATACCCTCCGGTTCTCCAGTGCTTCTCGCCGAGTTAATCTATCGAGGACCTCTTGGCAGCATCATTTGGTACCTGTAATACCCACCTACAGGCGGACATGACAGGATCTCGGTATCGCTTACGCCGGTCGATGTCCGTTCGGCCCTCCTACTGACAACCCCCTTGTTTTCCTTCACTCCATACTGGTATAAATTCAACAAATGTTCCAATCTTCAGGTTGTCATTCCTCCAGCCTTTCAATCCATTCAGTCACAGCTCCAAGATCCTGTCTTATTTCTCCAAATATCTCACATTCGCTCCAAACTCATTCAAGATGCAGTTCAGTACCATCCTCATCACCCTCGCCTGCGCGCTCACCGCAGTCGCGTCCCCCACCATCATGGAGAAGCGCCAGTGTGATACTTCGGGCTGCAAGTCGGGGTGTGAAGCTGCCGGTTATGTAAGTAACCCTGATTGTTCTTGTGTTGCAGCAATGAGCCTGGCCGGTTGATTAATTGTTCAACAGGTCTGGAAGGGCAATGACGACTGCTGGGGCAATGCCCCGGTATGTGACTGCTGGCTGCCCTAAGTATTTTACCTCAGACTGGGGGAAGATCCAAGTTCTTGGAAGACCTTGTGCGAATTTGGCGCGGGTTTCGGTGGGAATGGGGATGATGGTGTGGCCCTGGGCATAAAAGGGGGTGTTTTGCCCCAGAAGGCGTTGCCCACTAGCAGCCCCCCTAAAGAGAATGAGTCAAGAAACCTTCTGTAATGTTTATACATTATTGAACCGCCAGTCGAGCTCTCAGCAGGATGTGAAGTGTTTGATGTTCACGTACACTCTATCAAAACGAGGTCGCAGCAACGTCTAGGAATTTATCGGGTGACGGTCCTCTATATCTCCAAGTTGTATAATCACGTAGCTTACGGCGATTCTGTCTTTACCTAGGTGTCCTGTGAGCTTGGACATGCCGCACCGCAGATGGCTATTGGACCGGTGCTGTCATTGAAAAGATGGAGCCCGACTCCGCCCCCGTGTGGGCTCTCAGCCTGAATGATGCATTACGACGCGCTATTGCCTCTGTCCCATACTCACCACAAGCCTTGCAGAGATATTCCAGAATCTCTTTGTTAGTAACCGATCCTTGGTGTCACTGCCACTCCGTGTGTCCAACTAGCCTGTGCTTCGAATACCCCAAAGTGTCCGCTTGTGCAGGACGCTCACCACGACCTCCCTGTTTATTTGAGTCATCTGATGACACCACCACCAGATCGATACACAGGAAGCCCTCTTTTGCCTCGATATGAAGTGCTGCAGACACTCCAGTCTAACTGATGTTCAAGTTGTCAACAATGCGCACTCCCGCCACTGGAGCCCTGCTGGCTGGATTGGACACCCCTCGAGCTCGAAACATCAATTCTTCGTGGTCATTCTCCGTATATAAATGATATTCGGCTTTTTTAAACAGATGATCTCGAGATGATACTAATCAATGGGAACCTTTGCCGCGACATTCAAATGTTCATTGCCCGCTTAATAAACTGGTTCTGGTTCCGTTTCTATTCCGTATACAGCCGTAGCTATACGCAGCGCCTTCATACAGTCGTAAACGCTCAAGACCCAGCGTTTGAAAAACACACATTGCCGATAATAGTGGTTAGATACGATAAGTCTGTAGGCACATGGCCTCCGCTTAATAAAATGAACTAATATTAGTGCCATGTGCTACTGTACATGAGTGAAAGAAACGTCGATCCTCTCTATATTGCGCTGTCATCAAGTAATCAGTATAAGTTATTTCTCTTATGACGAGACGGTACCAGTATAATTATTCATGCTTGTTCATTGGGACTCAAGATTCCCGCAATCCTGTAGCGAGCCCGGGGCAGAATCTTGAGCCTTATCGTGGCCCGAGTCCACCATGCAACCAGCATCAACTATCTCGGAGTGACGAGCGATGAATTGTGACTTGAACGATCATGATTACGTTTCCCAGGCATCCTCTGTTTGTGATGAGAATCATAAAGTGTGTCAGAGTGGAATCCTACGTCTACCCAGGGAACAACTTAGGTTGCAAGTTCTGTCAAATTTGTCTGGTTCACAAAGCGAGATCATGCGACTTTGATGGCTGTGGCTGCTTCTCAGAAATGAATTCAAGCACAAGCTCTTCATAGCGTCTGGTATAATGTAATGCTCATGCCGTCTTCTTTTCAGTGACTGCAAACATAGGAGAGATTGAAGCTTTATAGTATCATGATGGACCTATTTTCAGTGATCTCTAGCTGTAAATTGCCCGTGACCGTCAAAGTCGCTAGCAGAAACGTGAACAGTGACCCAGACGTGAGAGTGCGTATGCGAGTGAGTAATCGAGAAGAAAATAATATAAAAGCAAAGACTAATCTGCCCTTGACGTTGAAGCTTCCTTACAACTTCGCCTCACTCACAGAGAACACAGCACGGCAAGCTTCAGCAAATACAGAATCAAGACACCTCCAAAGACAGCCAATTCGCGGAGCCAAATCCCAAAACACAGCATCAACTTCGTTGAAGTGTCTTCGGAGAACTTGAAGGCAGCGCGATCCACACAGAGTCAGTCGGGTCTCCTCGGTCCCAAAACTCAGAATTCGAGACCAACAGAAATACGAGCGTCTGAGGTGAATTCCCACCCCCAAGCATGACTGGAAACGTAGCTATTACTGACATGAGTTGGCCCCTTTACTTTAGCACATTCAAAGCCAAGAAAAGAAGTCTTAAGCAAAGTGACGAGTATCGACAAAAATGCCCGGCGAGGTAGCAGGCCAGCAATGCATAAATTGCCACAGGCTCCTTGACGAGCCGGGCAGGAGGTTGTATGAACAATACAACTGCCCTGATTGCGACAACCACAGGATGATCGAAGACCCTACAGCCCCGAGTGGTTGGACTCTATGCGGCCGATGTGCGGGCGGTACAAGGCGACAGTACATTGGCCGATGCCCCGGTTACTTCACAGCTCACGGTAATGTGCTCATCGCGCACCGACACATACCGCCGCCATTTGAAGACTGGGAGTCAAGTGATGGTTTTACTATAAGGGAATGAAGCGAATCGCACGAGCAGTACCTATCGTTATTGGCACACACGAGGCAAAGGTATGCGGGCAGATGAGGTGATGAGACCTGTCTCGGCATATTGTGTGTGATTCTGGGACTCTTCAATTGGAGGCATTTACGGCTCGAGCCAGCCACCGTTTGTGCAGAGGAAGTTTTGACGCCCATAGACCAGAATCTAATTCCATTACGTTAAGAAACAATTGCTGAATGAAGTTCATCTTTGCACGCTGCACATTACACCATTGGGATTCCTTTTACCCTACATAATATGTTTCATTGTATTGTTGGAAAACTCAATGTCTGCCTGATCGACATGATTTAGGCTGGCAGTAGAGCTTGCTTTAGTTGATGTATTACTCCGAGTGGATTCTTCCCAACGGCTGACATGAAAAGGATCTAATGGTAGTCTAAGTCTAAGATCGTGCCTGTTCGACTAGTCGTGTGTGCTTTCCGAAAGATCATCGTGTGCAAGCAACGCTCTGTTTTCCTCGTCTTCATGGGTTTCAAGATGCTCAGCTGGCAAGTTCACTGAGCCTGCCCGGGATAGGGCCAGTGACGCCAGCCCACACATTATGAAGGACAAAACGTAAGGCATCCCTTTCCAAATTCCATCAAGTCTCAAGCTCCAGCTGAAGGTCTTGGCAACGATAGGACCCGCAAGTAAGGAGCCCAATGTGTCCATTATGGACAATGTTGTGAAAAGTGTTCCGACCATATCCTTTTCAACCAGCGAGCTAAGAAGTGATCTAGCGAAGGAGCTGAAACCGTTTCCAAGAGTGTAGAACGCCAAACCTAGGTAAAGATCAATGTTAGCCATCTTGCCTGCCATTTCGAATTCGAGTCAGCAGGACTTATGCACTTACCAACAACGACCACCCATAGCTTTGGAGCAAGGACTAGGATTGCAAAGCATATCATAGTGAATGTAATGCTCAGCTGTGAGAGTAAAAAGTCTTTCGCTCTTGCGGCAAGGCCTAGTCTCTTAGAAACAAAAAGGTCTAAAAGGGGCAAGATAGCGATGAAGGTAACCAGCTGCGCAAAACCCCGGGCCGAAAGGAGGAGGTTGGCCTGAATCGTTTTAGTTGAATGACCGTGCGCAGGAATCTGATGGAAGAAATTACCTTGGCAATGGTGATGGAGTATCTCGTTGATAGATACTGCAGTAAGACACTCAGCGACTGCCGCGAGAAGTCCACCACGAGGAATGTCAAGACCAGGATCAGGACGCTTCGATGGCTGGCGATGAATTTCAGAGTCTTGGAGACATGCCCGAGGAGCTTTTGGAGTGTGTTGTAGAGGCTTAGCTCGTCGGACAGGTCTTCTTCCGGCTCGGTGGTTCTCTCGTCATTTTGAGGCAGAGTCTCTGGGATCGTGCCAGCAAGGATAGCCGTAGTAACCGTGCAAGCTGTTGGCGCATGTTAGAAGATTTCCATGAGCGAGGCGTTGCAATCTTACCTAGTCCCAAAAGCAAAGGAAGCCATAGACTGCTCGCCATCAGAACTGATCCTGCTGCTGGCCCAACGAGTTCTGCAACAATCAGAGCGGCTTGACCGTAAAAAAAAATATTCGACCTGGTTTGACTGAGTGTTAGCACAACAGAGAGCACAATATCCTCACGAATCTTAGCTCACCTGTATTTCTCAGGCGATGAATCTGTGATAATCATCATGCATACGGCGCCCGTCACCGTGCTCCCGCCTCCGATAATGAGAAAAGTCGAGGACAGCCACATGAGTCTAAGGGGTAGCTCTAGCCAGCCTGCAACTTGCATCAGCCAAATGAGGGTGAGACATGCGATACCCAGGTACTGCCACCTACAGATGAATAGAATCCAGCAAGCAGCCAATACCTGGCCCACGAGGCTCAGGAAGAACACTCGCCTGCGGCCCTGCTTATCGGCGAGGACCCCAAACCAAATGGCCAAGATCAAGCCAGGAAGGCCATCGAAGAATATCTGCCAACCGAATAGCTGCGCCACGACATCTTGAACGGCAGGATCTTTGCACATTTCCTCCGAAGGCCTGCCGATAGGGTCGCTGTTGTCGACGTTGTAGTATTGGCGACAGGCAATGTTCTCGAACAACTGCGTTTTGGGAGCCAGAGACATGTTTTCGCCTAGGCCGTCGATGAACAGCATCATGGCGACCATGATGACTGGTGTCCAATGGATACTCTTTCCATGATCACCGTCGGCTTCATTTGCGGACACCCCGGACTTGCGCCTCCTGCCTGTGCAACCCATTTTGAGACTGTGATTGTCAGTGTGAAGTGGGGAAGTAATTATGGATGGTAAGTCAAAGATAAGGGTGTGCCAGAAGTTTTTCGGCGGGAAAGGAGCGATCCTTCGCCAAGCACTGCGCAGCCAACGGGACCAACAGCACCAAGCGACAGAAACAGATGAGACGGCTTCCTGCATTCCATGGTCGTGTACTAGGAACAATACGGTGGCCGCACTTCCTACTCCACTGCCATTGGTATCGGTGCCCTTCACCTTCCGAGTTTGGCAGACGCGTGTCTGGATTGGGCGTGTCAGCAATGGCCGTGGGGTCTCGGCCCGGACTGTTGCATCGGAGCTGAAGTCTAGACCTATCTAGGCCTGGACCCCGGCCCTGGGTCTGGACTGGCTTGTTATTCTGACACGTCTTTGGCCAATGCTTTATCGAGTGAAGAGTTGCAAAGGAGTGACCCAGTGGCCAATATGTGATTGGAATGGTGGATGTGCTTGTACGGAAGCCATTCATACAGCATTGGCTTCTGCTGTTGTGAAGCTCGCGCCAAAACCTCCCAAACAAAGTCGCAGTAAAGAGCGGTGGTAGTTGTCAATCCTGATGGCTATATGATGCTCCTCGCTCGCTCCATACTTCATCGTTCACCATGGAATGGTCGACCGAGGGCGACCGTGTTTTGTCCTGCTACTCAGGATTGTCGTTCTCATCTTGATTCCACAGTCCTGTTCCACAACTCCTTCTTGAGCACCTGGGCATGCTGCCTTCATCTGTGCTGATCATTCTAGCATCGACCCAAATCAAGGCACTGGGAGGCTTGGCTCTTAATCCGTATACGTCCCGAAGGCGTACGGTCCCTTCACACAGTGGTAAACGCTCAAAGACCCAGCGTTAAAAAAAAACACGATGTCGATAACAGTGCAGATCAAGGCACTGGATAATTGATCCGCCCTTGCTCGTCTCGATCGTCTCTCCTACTCAATACTAGGACTGCTGTGAGGAGTCTCGCTCTAGCACCAGGATGGCAGGATAAGATTAACATTGTGTAGAATGTCGCCTTTCTATAACCTGATTTAGATATGGCTGTCATTGTCCGAAGATGCCTAGCATAAGACGGAAAGACGGCTGCAACAGCCCAGTTACCGTTGCTGCATTCGTTGGCTATTTGCTCTCAGTGGCTTCTCTCCTCCTATGACCACAGAAAATCAAATCAACCCAAGAGCCCTGGCTCCAGTGATGTCTTAGATACACTCTGAAAACCACAAAGAATTGGGTTCATTTCAAAAAAGATCCGGCTCCCCGTCACTCAACGGAAAGTTTAGGTCATCGTCCGGTATGCCTCCTTTGCGCCATTCCCACTCAACTCTGCTCGGGTAATACATCTTGCGCTCCCAACGGTCTCTGTAGATGTTGTGCTCCGGGATGCAGTTGTCCGGGTCCATGCGTCGCCAATTGTCCTTTCCCAGTTTAATTGGCAGCGGGCAGTCTGGAGGATTTTGAGATTCTAAGAGGCTCAGGAACCTCGATACCTGGTCTTCATTCAAGGCCCAAACACGATCTGTGGTATTTTCTTTGCATGAGTGTAACCACACCTCGTTGCACTATTTTCCATGCGAATGCCATCAGTCAGCTAGCTCAGAGTAGCACCAAACATCCTCGTGCCGTCTGAAAACCCTGACTTACCTCTGTTCCACTTTCTCCCCTGCTGAACACGACAACACCCCCAAATATCCAGTTCTCGGCCCAGTAACCGGCGAGATCAGCCACGCCATCAGGGTACTGAGCTGGGTCTGAATAGTCATACAGGCAGAAAGGCGTGGGGTAGTACTCTCTGGGTTCTCGACTATGGTGCCATACAAAGAAAGGACGGCCTTCGTCGAACGTAGGGTCCTTCTCCTTGTGAAGGCTCTTCACTCCGTGAACAAGCATAGCAAGCCTGTGAACAGCTACTACGACGAGTTCAATGAAGGGTAGTTTCGATGCCCGCGACCCGGCCGGTATGTCTTGGTATCGTTTCAGGACCTCGATAGGAAGATCAAGACTCGCTAGGTCACAGCTGTCACGGAAAGCTCGAGCTTTCTCCAAAGCACCTGGACACAGCGCTTTGTGCTGATAGACGGGGTTCTCATATCGCAACAACTTCGAGGCTAAAGCCACTTTTGCCAAAGGTAGCCCGTCTACAAGCTGGGCGAAAGTAAATTCCGCAGGCTTCGAGTGTAGAATGTTCATCATGGCGGTGCAGAATCGTGCCTCATGTGGTTGGTCCAGTACCTCGTCGACGCGTGATCTTTCGACTGAGGCTGGAGGTGGAACCGTCTCATATTCCATGTCCGACTCCGAGTCCCAGCCATCGGGAAACGATGAAGATGATGCTGATGGTAGATCCATTGCTCTGAGAAAAGTGTTAAAATGTTATGAATGGAGGTCGATGTTGAAACCCAGTACGCTTCTGTTGTGGAAAAGCGGACGAGTCGAAGTGGTCGTCTAGCGAATGGCTCACTGATGTGCCAGAATCAAATAAACAAACCACTGCCTGGTTGTGGATCCAGGCAGGCACCCATTTTGGGCTTATTTAGGCACTCTTTTCCTCCTAGTTTAGCAGTCAATTCAACCAACAACACTCCAAGGAGGATCCACATGGTCAAGACCTCAAGATTGAAGAGTACTAGCTGGTCTAGGATTCTAGGATATCTATGTACATAGAGAGCCAATATGTATTCTTCACCGTATTCCACTTCGCTGGCACAAGAACAAATGTCCTATAATGATGCTAAACCCGTGTATTCGTGTATTCGATACGAGCTGATTAGCCGAAGTTTGGCCGCCGTTAAGCGGGTCCAGCACAGACGGTACGTCACGCACAGGTGCATGCGGCAACCTGCAGCTGTCAGCGACCCCTGTCCATGTCCGCCCATTCATCGATCTGGGCATTCAATCTGGGGAATTGGAGCTTGACGACGCGACAGCATACGAACACCAGCGAAACGGTCTGGCCCCCAATTGAAGCCACTGCGAACGTCGAGTCGACCCGACGAACTTCCTGCGTGCCGAACGATTTCAAACGATCATCCGCCGACCGGGACAGAGAATGGGGATGGGATGAAAAGGCATGGCGATTGCAGTCAAGCGCAGAGGAGCTGACAGAGGTTGGGAAGCGTCGACAGCTGCGACCGCCACCTGCGAAAGCGACCGCAGCTAGCTGAGACAAGCTCTGGGCCTGTGTCGCGATCAAGATGGATAGGAGCCCTCTTGGGGACAGTCCCTACGAGAACTCCCCCTTCAGCGGGTACGCGCACCCTCGATCCATTGCGACTTGGCCACTCCTTTCTAGTGGGTCATTGCGCTGACATGTTCACCTTCTTTAGCATCTTCCTCGCCTGGTGTTTGACCGCCGTCGTGCTCTCCGTCTTCTTCCTCGGCTACTTCAACAGAGCAGTAGCTTCGCTCGTCTCCCTCGTGCTTCGATCCTATCTTTGGAATGTCTACGGCATATACATCGACATCAAGGCCCTTCAGATTTCCCTGCTAGCCGGTCGTATATTCATCAAGGGGCTTCGATACCATGGGAACAACGAAACCATCTTCGTACACGATGCATACATCACGTGGTCGTACTGGCAGTGGAGGGTTCGAGACGCAGACATCGAAAGAGCGAGGGTCGGGGTCCAAGATGCTGCTCAGGGCAAGAATGACAAGAACGCGAAGCTACCATGCCGGGTGAATGTTGTCATGTCTGGGCTCGAGTGGTTCATATACAACCGCAGCGCCGCCTACGACACCATATTGGCCGGCATAGTTGACGATGAAACCACCACGACTCCCATACCAAAGGAAGAGGAACATTCCAAGCTGAGGAGGCGAGGCGAGAAGACATCAAACGTCCCTCAGCGGGACTCATCGCCGCGGAAGTCCACCTCGAATCGCGCTGAGTCAGGAGAGAGTAGCATGAATGGGTTCGGAAAGCCCAGGGCAACGTTCCAATCCTCTGGGTCAGACGAAGAGAATGCCAGCTACCAGGACAAATCGGACTCTAAAGATGAGCTTCCACTATTGCTCCAATTCTATCCGATCAATCTGCAATGTAACAAGGCTGCTGTGGTCATGGGTAACGAGAATACGCAGGCCATCATGATTGTCAACGCCAAAGGTTTCTCAGGTGAGGTCAATGCAAGCGCGACAGAAACGCCCGATCCGTACCGGCAGATCTACAAGATCAAGCTCGATAGCCCTGTCATTGAGATGAGGGACAATCTGGATTACAGAGAGGATCAAGTTGACAGGGCAGTTCGAGAGAAGCAAGTGGCGAAGGACTCTGCTCCTCTGCCTAGGCGTTCGTTCTTCCGTCGCTACAGACGTAAGGCCATATCTCAGCTGCGTTATCTGGTGCCTTTTTGGAGATCATCTGTCGAGTCATTCTCTCCAGGAGAGCGTAGCCCTCTTGCTACTGCCGACCGACAACCCCCAGGGTCCAGCCATTGGCAAGGTCTCTCGAGATACTTGGACGACCTTGAGCGGAATGAACAATTGCGATGGGCTGGCGTGGAATACGCTGCTGTGAACACGGTCATGGACACGCCGGAAGCAACCATCACCATCTTCTGGGATACTCCGACCCTCGTGGCGCCGCGTCGACCCGGCACCGTCGAAAAGGCAACACGATCCGAGGAGGGTGAAAACATCAACGGTGATGATCCACCTGCCTGGGGCATTAACTTGTCAATCAAAGGCGGCTTCGTTAATTACGGGCCATGGGCAGATCGCCACCGTGCGGAATTGCAGCGGGTATTCTTCCCTGGGTTATGCAAAGACTCCCAGCCAGCTGAAAAGCTTCCAATAGGAGCTAGCAGAGTCCCCACTCAGTTCAAATTGTACGTTGAGCTGGACGACGACGTCACCCTCCGAGTACCAATCCGGGAGGAGTCGAAGAACTGGAGGTTCAGGGGCCAAGAACCTCCTATACGAACCGACAAGGACCGTGACAAGCGCAGTGCGAGGAATCGGCTGAAGCAGAATGATCAAGGTGCCACAGGTGGTTTCGAGCGTCAATATGGGTGGCTTGATGTTAAGATTGCGTCTAATGCCACAATATCGTACTCGATGGACATGGTCGCGCATTCCCATGGATTTACCAGCTCTCTTGATCTCGACTTCCCAAGGACCGAGATTACAAGCAGCATCAACCACGAACTGCTTTGGCGATCTGGCAAGCAGCGCATCTCCTGTGACCTCTCCACGCCGCTCAAGTGGAATGCGCTCCGCCAATGGCGCTTCGACATCGCCACCGACGCCCTAGAGCTTTTTATCCTGAGGGACCACATCTTTCTTCTAACAGATCTTGTCAATGACTGGTCGAGTGGCCCCCCTGCCGATTATCTTGTTTTCACACCTTTCAAGTACTTCATCGACCTGCATTTCTCGAACCTGAAGCTCTACCTCAATGTCAACGACGGGAACATCATCAACAAGCCGACAGACCCCGAGGATAATGCGTACATCATCGTCACAAGCCCTCTTCTTGAGTCGAGTACGTGCATTTCACTGGACAAATTCCGGCCATCTAGAAGCATGATTCCTTTTGATGTCCGTGCCGACGAGGCGTTCCTCAGCTTACACGTTCCGCCATGGAATACGCAAGCAAGCTTTGTCAAGTCCATGGATCTTGCTCATCTGGAAAACCTTGTTGTTGATGGCCAGTACCATTACAACGCTGGAACCTCTCCAGCATTGACGGACACGCTCGTTGTCAACGTCAATGGACAGTCTCCCGTCGTCCACCTCTATGGCTTTGTCATCAGATATGTCATGAAACTGAAGGACAACTATTTCGGTGACGACATGCACTTCAAGACCTTGGAGGAATATCAAGACATACTTGATGCGAAAGAGAAGAACCCTGATGCAGAGCTTCCTGTCAAGGCGCCCTTCAAGAAGTCCAATGACATGGATGTGATGCTGAGTGTGAGGCTCGATGACCCCAAGATTTTCTTGCCTGCAAATTTATACTCCTCGGAAAACAACGTGCAGATTGATGGACCGCATATCTCTGCAGATCTGCGGTTCACAAATTACTACATGGATTTGGACTTGGTTATCAGCCCACTACACTTGTCTCTGGGACACGGCGAAAGCGGGCAGGAGACTCCTCTGAGTGCGACGGCCACCACCCAGCTGTTCATCGACGGTATCAACGTCTATGGACATCGTGTATTTGGACTGCCGCCAACAGAGCCAACCTATCTATGCAATTGGGACCTAGGTATTGGCGCTGTTACTGGAGAGTGTACCGCTGACTTCCTAACGGCGCTCATGAGAGGAGGGAAAGCCTTTGGCCTCAGCTTCGACGACGACGAGAACGCATTGGTCCCTAGCGCTTCAGTCATCCTGTACGATGTGACATTCTTGCGAGTTGCTGTGCTATCTGTCCGATTGTGGCTTCACGTTGAGGAAGCCGCTTTCCTCTTCTCCACCGGCTCCATTGACGTCAACTTTAATGACTGGGCAAGATCGCACTACTCGAAGCGAGCAAATATCAAGATACCGGACGTGCAGCTATCGTGTGTGAATGCGGAATCTGCGTCCAGGCAAAGAACAAGGTCTTATGATACAGTCGAGACAAATCTCCTGGTCCGAACGAGCGTCCACCTGGCTACCATAGCACGGAAGTCCGACTTCTCCAATGAGCGCAAGCTTCAACAAGAGCTCATCAGGCGTGAAGACCAGAGGACCTTGCGGACCCCTTTCCTCCTCCTGCCGGGTCTCCTCGGCAGTTTCAGTCCAGAACAAATCGACCCCATAGCTCAGCCTGTGCCACCGGTACCGCAACCCGCGGCCGAGGAAGATGTCCCATACGACAAAGAGTCCTTGATGTCCAGCGGCACATCGCAACACTTCGTAGGACTCAAACGCAAGTCTTCGTTCCTGAGCGCATCAAGTTCGAGTCAGAGCAGTATCAAGAGACCTTTGAGTTCGCGGCAGTCTTCACGCCACTCTAGACTACCAGAGGGGCTCAGGCCTCTGACAGCAATTGGGCAGCAGAGCCTACACCGCAGAGATCCTTCGGCATCCACTGGTCGTCACTCTGCATTTTACAGTGCATACGCAGAAGTTTCAGACAGGAGAGACCAGGTGCACAACACAGTGGCATTCTCTAGTCAATACTTTGCACCCTACTTCCCTCTAGAGACAGTTCAACCGGATATCTCAGAGACTCTAGAGCCCAGCATCGAGACGAATGATGAAGCTTCCGCGGCAGCAGCCACCGCATTTGACCTGGAGGATGTTGACCCAAACAATATGAAAGAGGACAGCGCGTACTCGAGTATAATGGTGGAACTTCCCGCCGGGTTGACGGCCTTCCTGAACCCGATCGCTGTCAAGAATATCTCATCACTTATTTCTGCACTCCAGCCTTCAGACCCGGAGGACATACTCGATTCCCTGCAAGTCGATGCAATGGGTGACATTTTCTCCAAACAGAGCAAGAGAAAGATGCGAGGGAAAATCAGCGACCTGATGCTGAGAATACCCAAGGCGAATATCAGATTCGTCAACGCTTCTGAGTTAGACTCCTCGGAACCGCCGCAAGAGGAGCAAGACCAATACGACGCTCATGTGGGCGACCTCGTACTCACGACACGGACTCAGAGCTCGTGGGAGGATCCTTTCGACTTGGCCACCGTCCAGGAGAAGAGCTCATTTCATGTCAGGCTCGGTGTCCTGGAGCTGTCCGCGGCTGAGCGTCTTGCGCTGCACCTTGACACGCATGCTGCAGTCAAAGCACAAATCGAGAATGTTATGATCTCCATGGGTACCAAAGACATGACCTATCTCGACGGTGAAATTGGGAGCATAACGAGTAGCATTTCATCAGAAAAGATCGAGTATCTTGCAGCTCTGATTCACCGAACCACTGCACTGGCGACCGAGCTGGAGAAAGTGTTCACGCCTACACTAGCTCGCGAAAGCAGGTTGATTAGATATCTGACCTACAAGCTTGTGACTGAGGGACATGATTCGATTGATCCGATTTTCTTGATCCGACCTTCAGCTGTTCTGCGATCTGCTAAGCAACATCTACGGACTTTCGACTCGTGGAAACTGATCGCCCGGCTGAGGCAGATGTGGACCACGCTGAACCCGAACAGCAAGGAGCGCCTGAAGATAGACTGTATGGGATCTGACTTTGAGTTCCCTGCTGATGCTCGGCAGCAAGTCGTGCATGCCTTCGAGCGCTGGCGAAGTTGGGATCTTAGCAGCATAAACAATTCGGAGCTCATACAGAACGTCTTCGGTAAAGATGCCAGCGCAAAGCCAGTTTCAGCCCGCCCGGATCTGGCATTCCTTGCGGTGGTGCGGTTACGCGACACGCAATTCGTTCTCGATCCTGGCCCGAAGCAGAATGAGATCGTCCTCACCGATGTCACTGCCAGATTCCAGGACAGGAACGTCTCGAGCTCACACGTGGGTCCGGAATCCGGCAGTCAAGCTGGCCCCCTCACAATGCTCAATATCTACTGCGGTGAAGGCGCGATCAGACTGAACTGGGACCTTTGCGAGCTCGCAGAGGACGTCCTGAGGCTTTTCACCAGGCTGCAGACTCAGAAAGAAGCTCGAGCCGAAGAAGTGGTGAAAACTCCTGCGAAGTCTACTGCCAAGTCCCTTCATGTCGTCATGTCAATCGGCCGTGGTGAGATGGCTTTCGATGCCATCAACCTCAATTCTGTATCCCTTGCCGATGGCATGAAAGGATCTCTGCTCGTCCGGCATGATTCGAAAGATGTCACCGATACAGACTTCGTTCTCAGCTGTGAAGCCTTCACATCACGCCTGCGCAGCCACACCCAGGTCATTGGTGTCTTCCAGCTGCGTGATCCGGCCGTGATCGCTTCTCACACGTTGCAGGCTACAGAGACTACTGACTCCCACGTAATCAAAGCCTCGGCAAGCAGCAAGAAGCTATCTTTTGCGGTTCAGCAAGACCCAATCGGTCTGCTGGAAGTCCTTGACCTCCTGATCAAGGATGAAGCAGCACAGCTCTACCGGCTGAAAAGCCATTTGCCGTCCTCATCGTCACAGAAGCCCAAACAACCGCAACCAAAGATCAAGGACAAGCTGTCTTCATTCAGAGTGAACCTTGCCATGTTCCTTGACGAATACTACATCAGTGTTCCTCTTCTGCAGTCCTTGACGTACCGCATATCTGGTGTCGTCGCTCGTGCTGCTATGGCAGCCAACTTTGGCAAGGAGATTATCTTCGATTTCGATGTCAAAGAGAATTCTCACGAGATTCAAATAGTAGTCAACAACAAGCCGCGGTCCTTGTCACTTCTTCAAATACCTCCCACGAACGGGCGGGTAAAGACTGTGATGGACGAGTCGGAGACCACCGTCACTACATTTGCGTCGATCGAGCTTATACAACTGGACGCTTCTGCTGTCTACAGCTTGCTCAGCGCTCTAAATCGACCCGAGATATCAAGCTCGGTTGACGATATCCAAGAGCAGGTGCAGCTCATCCAAGGACACATCCGTGAGACCTTCGACTCTGGCCAGCGATCGCCTTCTCCGCCGAGGGAGAAGATACCGACAGACGAGCCAAAGAAGCCTCTGGTATATGGAGCCCATTTCACCTGTGAGGGCCTCGAGATCTTTGGAAACTCACCTTTGAAATCGGACGCCGAGCCATTGGCCCATATTCTGTTCCACCTTGGTGGCGTGCATTTGCGAGTGGCCAATCGGCCAGAGGCTCACAGGCCGATCCTGGACTTCCCAGAGGTACATGTTAACCTGCGGCAGATAGAAATGGAGATCGCCAGAGGCACAGAGGACGACGTTCGAACCTGTGGCCGATTGGCGTTTGGGGCGCTTATCACAGCGACCTCCACGGCTGCGGAGGACGGGTCTGAGCAAAGACATTTCAACGTTGCTACCGATGGCTTTGAAGTGATCCTCTCACCTGAGACCATCTCCACAGCTGTCGATGTACTCGGGTACATGGGTGACAAGATCAAGGACCTTGACACTTCCCGCGAGCTCGAATTGCTGCGCAAGCTAAGGCAGACCAAACCCAAGATCACCATCAACGACGAGGAGGGATCGGTTGAAACAGATTTCCTCGACTCCTTCCTCTCCACAATCAGGTACAACTTTGAGATTCGGAAGATGCAAATCTGCTGGCTCGTCCTGACCGGCACTGAAGAACCTGTGGAGGGCAAGGAGGATCTGGTTTTCACCTGGGACAAGATCGAGCTGGGCACCCGCACAAGGAATTCCGCCAGACTTACAATCGAGAACTTCCAAGTGCAGACGGTTCCAATTGGCCAAGACAAGAGATTGCGGTCTGCTAACTCAGCCCTGATGCCCGAGGTGGTTTTCAATGTGGCTTATGTATCCACGTCGAACACTCGCCGTATGGCTTTCCAGGCTGTTGGCAAGTCTCTCAATCTTCGTCTCACATCTGGCTTTGTCATACCGGTGTCTAATGTTGCTGACTCTATCAACTTGTCCGTCAAAAACGTGCGAAAAGCCTCGGAGCACTGGAACCCACCGAGGAGACCTAGCCAGGCAGCGGCAACGGCGGAAAAGCCAGCAGAGCCAAGAAAGACTTTGTTCGGGAACAAGAGGATGGAGTCGTTCCTGGTCGACGCGGACTTCGCTGGAGCTGTTGTTTACTTGGCCGCTAAGAAGGAAGCCGACGACACCTCGCGCTCATCAAGGGCGACGCGCGCTGGACTTGCTGGGAAGTATGGGCAATTTACTGCCGACGATACTGGCAGCAGCACAGTTATGAAGTCGCCAGGTGTTGCGTTCAAGGTTGAGTACAGGGACCCCGGTAACGAGGACCCCTCTCTGTACGGCGAGATCAAGATCGACGCCTCAAGCAATACGCTGTACCCGTCCTTCGTACCTCTGGTGCTAGACATGACGTCGAGCATCAAAGAGGTCCTCGCAAACGAGCCAGCTAAGGCAGTGGAGCCGCAGCAAGCTCTTGCTAAGACAAAGGCTGCCCAGGAGGACTACCTGCTAGATCCTAGTGCTGTCATTGGCCGGCTGAAACTGAACTTGGGCTTGCGTATCTGCAGGCAAGAGTTTACGCTGAGCTGTCAGCCCATCGCACGGGTCGCGGCGTCCGCTGCATTCGACGACATGTACTTCACGGTCAATACTGTTGCTTCTGCTGATCAAGGCAACTTCTTCGCCATGTCCGGAGCCATAGCCAATCTCCACGCCTCTGTTCGCCATGTGTACTCACGGGAAGAAACAGGCCAATTCAACGTGGACTCGATCGTCTTGTCACTGATGAACAGCAAGCATGTCAGTGGCACCAATGGTGTGTCGGCTATCCTCAAGTTCAGCCCTATGGAAGTTTCTATCAACGCGAAGCAGCTTCAGGATTTCCTGCTCTTCAGGGAGATCTGGATACCGCGCGACGTCCGCCAGACATCGACGAATCCGATGGCCAAGCTTCAGACGGAGACGTCCCAGGGACCGCAAGGGCATCTGGTGCAGAGATACCAGCAGGTGGCTGCAACAGCGGCTTTCCCGTGGACCGCTACCATATCCATGTCTGCTCTCGTGATCAATGTTGATCTCGGCCAAGCGATAGGCAAGTCGAAGTTTGCCATCAACGAGTTCTGGGTCTCGTCCAAGAAATCATCGGACTGGGAGCAGAACCTCTGCCTAGGTTTTGAAAGAATTGGTGTCGACAGTCAGGGCCGCATGAGTGGCTTCGTGGCCATGCGGGAGTTCAAGCTAAGAACCGCAATTCAATGGCCTCACAGGGAGCAGGCCCTGAACGAGACGCCCATGATCCAAGCTTCGGTCACCTTCAGTCAGTTCCGAATCAAGGCTGCATTCGACTACCAGGCCTTCCTGGTCGCCGACATCACATCGATGAAGTTCCTCATGTACAATGTCAGAAGAGCCCAGGAGGGTAGCGGTGACCGGCTCGTAGCCACCTTCGACGGAGAGGCAGTACAGATCTTCGGAACCACCACGTCTGCCGCGCAAGGAGTCGCTCTGTACCAGGCGTTTACCAAACTCGTGGCAGAGCGCAAAGCCAGCTTCCAAACATCACTGAAGGAGATCGAGAAGTTCATGAAGAGAGGCTCGATAGCTTCTAGCATCGCGGCGATTCAAAGGCCGTCCATCTCGAAGGCTCAGGGCGATGACGCCCTGGCGAAAGCGCCCATCTCGCTCGACACCGACGTTGTGGTGACACTCAAGGCACTCAACCTCGGCATCTTCCCCACCACTTTCTCGGATCACCAAGTCTTCAAGATGGAAGCACTTAACGCACAAGCCCGCTTCGCCGCGTCGATCGACGACCGGCGCGTGCACAGCATCCTGGGCCTGACGCTAGGCCAGCTGCGAATCGGCCTGGCGGGTGTGCGGACGATGGAGGCGCCCAAGGCGCTGAGCGAGCTGACTGTCGAGGACGTGACGGCATCAGCGACGGGGTCCCGCGGCGGAACGATCTTGAAAGTGCCCAAGGTGGAGGCTGTGATGCAGACGTGGCAGAGCCCGCAATCCCGACACATCGACTACATATTCAAGAGCGCGTTCGAAGGCAAGGTCGAGGTCGGCTGGAACTACAGCCGCATCTCGTATATCCGCGGCATGTGGGCCAACCACACCAAGACCCTCGCGCAGGCCTACGGAAGGGAGGTCGTGCTCCCCTCCGCCATCAAGGTCACGGGCGTGCTGCCCGAGCCGGGGAAGCAGTCCTCTCCCCCTCCGCCGACCAACCCTTCACAACAGGAGCAGAAGAGTCAGGACAGCAGTGGCGGCGAGGGCAGCAGCGGCAAGAAGACAGCGCAGGGCCAGCAGGGCAAGATCACGGCCGAGGTGGACCTCCCGCAGTCCAAGTACGAGTACAACCCGCTCGAGCCGCCCGTCATCGAGACGCCGCAGCTGCGCGACATGGGCGAGGCGACGCCGCCGCTCGAGTGGATCGGCCTGCACCGGGATCGCCTGCCGAACCTGACGCACCAGATTGTTATTGTGAGCCTGTTGGAGCTTGCTGGGGAGGTTGAGGATGCTTATAGTCGGATTTTGGGGAGTTCATGAGTAGCAAGTGAAAAGCTCCGGGGAGGCGTTTTTTATTATTTTTTGGGGGGGTTTTTTTTTTTGGCAGGGAACGAGGATCCAAATTTTGACTGAGCATAGCATGCGATAGGCACATGGCATGGGGAAACGGTGTTTAGCATTCTGTAGCTACTCTTAATACTACTAATTTCATTCTGTAGCATCACCTATTGGGTCTGCACATTGAATTCCGGGCTGTTCCGGTCTCCCTGCGTCGTGTATACACTCTGAGTTACACAACGCTCAACAGAGATCAGCTCACTCTTGCTGACTCTGCACAGTGTTCAAGCTGTACGACCGCTTCAACATATTTGCTAATCGCGGCCGCATCCTACGTCGAGACATCGTACACGATCTCCATAACAGCCTCCTTGACCGAAATCCGCGACTCTGGGTCCTGTACGAGCATACCACTATTAGTCACATAGTTGACATCGCTCGATATACTGTCAGATTAACAGCTTACCTCCACCGCAGCCCAAAAAACTATCTTGTCCCCAGGCATCAACACGGACAAGAATCCCCCAGCATCTACAAACGCCTCCGGATCCTCAGCATCGGGGTTGCCGTCCGCTGACCAGTCAACCCGATAAGTTTCGCAACGTCGAAGGGGAGTACTGTTTCTCGTGGCGGTTCCACTCCGGTGGCGTACCACCCAAGTCTCCCTGCCGTCGTGATCGACCATCACCCACGGAACATGGAGCCTGAAGAAGTCCTCATCCGCCTCACCCGTGGCGCGGGGTGCCTCAGGCTCAGGTGCCTCGCGGAGGACGCACCCGTGGAGCACATATCCAGATTCCGGCGGTGGACTCGGGGGAGGAGACGGGAGTTGAGGCCGCAGGATGCATATCTCAAACCAGGTGTAGTGCCCCTGGTCCTCGTCTGCCCCGTCGTCAGTGTTGTTGGTGTTGTTGTTGTTTGCGCCTGCTGCCGGGAACAAATGTGCCGGCCCGTTGATCTGGTGGCGCTCCTCGCTGATCACCTGCAGCGTGATGGAGCTTGCGCGGCGGAAGTCCGGCGGCAGCATCGGCGTCGTTAGGTACCAGGGCCGGCTGTCCCCGGGGTAGTAGTGGAGCCGCTCCGCCCGGCTGCTCGTGATGCGGGGGCGGTAGTCCGCGTGCGCCAGGATGGCGAGTGCCAGCTCCGAGGGGAGGTGGCCTGGCGGGGCCTGGAGCTGGAGGCCCATGAGGATGTGGGCTGCTATTTGGATGTCTCGGCCGGTCGGGTTGAACCCTTTGTGCACGGGCTCTAGCAGTGGTCTCGGGGGTGGTCTTTCGATTTCTGTTCTCGGGGGGCGGCTGTTTCTGCCAGTATTTCTGGAGGACGAGTTCCCCATTTGAGCAGGTCTCTTTTTTTTTGTTGCGGTCTTGGCCTGTATGTATAGAGATAAACAGTATCTTGACAGAGTGAACGAAGATCTCGAGAGAGAAGGCGGCGTATCATGTGTTAAAATCGCGGCGGTTGCCTGATCTTGAGTCAAGGTGACTTACGTTGCCGCTTACGCCGCACACGCGAGCCCCGTGCTATTGTAGATTGGTCAAGAAATCCCACAATGATATTGCGGGTCTGAAACCTTTCTAACTTTGCTTCCATATTGGAAATAATATGTTGCCAGCATCATTCAAATCGAACTTGTCAATGATAGCATCAGCAACAACCAGGCTTAAATTACATAATAAATTCTGCCCGGTATCCTCGTTTTGCATACGCATCTTACTGAATCCTAAAGGCAAGAGGAATCACCGCTTAACATGTACATGTGGTTACCTAGCCCTTTATAGTTGCTACTGTCTCATAAGGTTAGGCGGCCAGTAAATTGGGCAATGGCTGTTCCTGCGTCCGCCTTGTTTTTGGCGGCAAATATTCCGGCATTGTTCCCTCTTGTGTGAGAGAGGCTACTGTGCTGCTTCTTCAAGCTTTTGCAAGTTGCTGCCTATCAGCTACACCACGTACTGGTTCCGCACATTACTTAGGTAAATTGCGAGCTGCTTGGTTCTGCTATCGTATGTGTCTGCGAACTTTAGAAAAGTGTCCCCGCCGAATTCTCTTCGGAACTTCACACCACACATCAGTCTCCTTTGGACGTAACAATGCATGTTTCTTATGGCCATGTTCACTATTCAGGTATTGCACAGATAGTTTCCCTTACAGCGCGCCTATCGTATCATTGATTGATCCGCTTCAACGGGCCCGCGACAAGTTACTCGTGGAAGATCCCATGCGTTACCCCTCTATCCAAACTCTTCCATAATGACGAACCAATTTCCCGACCAGGTGACTATTTCGTCTCGTAGGAAAGCTCTATGAGAGCCTCTGCGACCTTGATTTCCCACGGCCAGCCCTGTTCAGGCATACAACTGTTAGTCGAGCGCCGGACGCATGAGTTAGAGTCAGGCCGCCTACCTCTGCCCTGACCCACACAGCAATCTTGTCTCCACGCCTCAAAAGGGACAAAAATTCCTTGCCATGATGGGCATGACGCTCTTCACATTGGTGAGTATTAGCTGGATCATCGGGCTCATCGGCTCGCCAGTCGACCAGGTAGTCGTCCCAATCTGAAGTTTTCGTGCCTATAGAGGAATTCTTTTGGTCAACGCCTGATCGTCTATTCTAAAACATGATAAGTTGTGATGCGCACGGTTTCGAGGCACCATCCAAGTGTGCTTTCCTTTATACTCGACCATTTCTAAGCCATGATGATGAAGTGTTTTCTTCGCATGCACCAGGCTGGTGAAACCCTTTGGCATAAGAAGTTCCAGACGACCCCTCTCCGTCGCCCAGGGTGTCAAGGATGCGGGACGCAGAATGGACACCTCAACCCAGTTATGGCTGTTGTCGTACGCCCAGTTTCCGGATATCATATACGCCCGGTCCCCTCCGGTGCTGCGCATTTGGATTGTGATACGCGAAGCGCAGGCAAGTTTCCGCGGCAGCGGGTCTGTCGCCAGGTACAGGGCCATGACGGAAAGAGACAAAGCCTTGCTGCCCAACCATTTTTGGAAAGCATGGAATGTCTTCTCCTCAGACCGCCTCTCGATAACACATGGTTGGTACTGTACTTTTGCCAGGATGGACTGCACAATCTCAAGCGGCAGATGGTTTGGTGCTGGCATAGGGAGCGGCTTCTGGAGGGGAAAATCTTTCGTCGTGGCCCGGACCGGAATATCCATGAGAATTTGTTGAACCTCGTCCAAATATCGGCGTGGTGCGCAAGGGCCTACGTGTACACGCTGAAGCCTTTTTGCCATTTTCAAGGGCCAATCGGAGTATTGGAAAGATGTTAATTGCAGAATTCGTGCAGAGTAAAATCAGAGGCTGTTGGTTCAACGGAAGGGGAAAGGTGTGGAAGGATGGGGAAGGATAAGTATAGGAAGCTGTCGACTTAGCAATTAGTAGCCTAATCCTATTCATGTTCTTCATTTTCTTTACTGGGCTGAAACAAAATCAACGGTGCTGGGCGGACAAAGAGTACCTACCTTGAATGGATTTTACCGGAGAAACAGAGTCACTTTCTACTTTTCTTCGAGCGACCTAGGTCAGGCTTTCTTAGAAACCGCCATTGTGTAGTAAAACCCACCGCGTCAGGCTACCACTGTTCGTGCGATTACCCTTCCGACCAACAAGCTACACTAGATATTTCAGGATACATTCATAGTTCCTTGTCAGGTTGGTATATCTTATGTCTGGATCAATACACTCTGTATCGTTCAGAACAATGCTGCGGACTGGGATCGAGAAGCGCCGATGATGCACAAAGTTTACTCGAATGCTGCGTTCAACATCTGCGCCTCCAGACCCAATCAAAATGGAAAGTCTGAAGGCCTGTTCTTAATACGAGCACCCCCGAAATTTCAATCGCTGCCGCGCAAATTGTTTGTCACGGGAGATTTTGATGAAAGTCGTTCTGATAGCGGACACTACCTCCTTCGCAAGCAGCCTTCTATTCTAAGCTGGGAAGTAGTTATAAGTGAAAGTCCCCTATCTTCTCACGGATGGATTTTGGAAGAGCAGCTCTTATCACGCGCTAATGTGCACTTCGGAGACTCTAAGGTTATCTTTAAGTGCCTAGAGATGAGGGTAAGTAAGACTTCGGGATTAGACGAAGACTATCAGTTTCCTTGGGAAAACAAGTATGATCTGGAATTCTTAAAACAACTCCTATCAATGACTGTAGCTGTGAAAGAGAATCCTGCAGCCTTAGGCTTATTCAGTTTTATTAGAGAAGACCACAGAAAGGTTACCTACAATTACCAGCGTTAGCATACCCTGTTAAGTCGATACACGGTACTTTAGCTAACATGGTCTAGTGATAGACTTATAGCCCTTTCAGGTATTATCTGATACTTCAAAAGTTTCTTTTACCTCACACTAAAAGATACCTATATCGCGGGATTATAGAAAAGCTATCTTGCGAATGACTTGATGTGGTAAGCAGCGAGCGCGTCGCCTAGAGAAGGGTGGAAGGACCTTGGAAGAACGCGCCGCCATCCGAGCTTTTCCTGGGTTTCTACTACGTGGAAAATCAAGAATTAAGCTGGCCCGCCCGGCCCTTACGACCTGTTTGGTCATGCTTTGGCGGACATGGAACTCATACGATATCAAGTAACTCCGCATACTACAGATCTCACCATTATGGAAGAGTAACCCATTATGGGAGACATCTTTTCGTTGCCGGAAAAGCCAGTGATCGAGCTTAAATTAAAGGGACTACTGAAACCAATGAATTTGAGGCGAATAACTTATATGTACCAACGACAAGAGAGTTTTGGCCGTGCTTCAGCAGATCCGGATCTAGAAAAAAAAGAGTTTGTATAAGTTAACGTCCTGTTTAGGATAGCGCTGCCCGATTTAAGGTTAAAAGCACCTCTACTTTTATATTCGTGCCCGGCTATCCACCTAAGCTACTCGTTTAAGGATAACCTAGCTTAGTTGCTCTGTAAAGCTTTCTATTGTCTAGGGTTATATAGGGGGGGAGATCCTAAGCGTAAGACCTTAAGCGAATATATTGCTAATGATAGTGAAGAATTCGATATAGTGAAAGGTGGTTGGTCTGAACGGTACTGGTAGGATTTGAACCTACGCCCTTTGTGTTACCAGTGCGAAGGGCAACCTTAGCGCAAGACCAACTGCGCCACGGTGCCTCCGGATCTAGAATTAGGACTAAACGGACATTGGAGTGATGGATGGACCAGCCTCGACTTCGAGATAAGCTCATCGGATCTGGAGGGTTTGGATGCGTCTGGTAGACTGTTCCTCATGCCAATCTTGCGGGTCTTCTACTCTACCTGGTTCCTTTTGCTCGAGCGTGTGAACGCGGTTGCTAAAGTCGATATGGGAAGGTTTCGACGCATCGGTGTCCATGAGAAACGGAGTTCTGACAACAGAGTCGACGAGTTTCTTGAAGAACATGGAAACTCTGGGGATTATTTCACAAGGCAGGAGATGTTCAAGCTGTCGATTTCGCCGCTTGATTGGCAAACTGAATTCTTCCCGAATTTCCGCGGCCACGATCAAGACTTCAGTAAGCTCCCGTGTTGGGAATATGATGAGTCGTCAAAACAACATGTGATTTTCATCATTTAGTATAGTCCGCCTGATCATTCTCATCCATGAAGTAGTAGAGAATAAAGTATTTATTGAGGAACATGAGTAACCTTATGATAGAAGAAACCATTACCGCTCAGCCTAAATGGCGTTTGACTTCGAGAGGCAGCGAACATGACGAGACGAAGTTAGACCTGATCACTGCCCTTGAAAGACCCACAGCTGGATATCCTCCGGCCTGACCCTCTGGGAAAGCTTAACGATTTTCTTCCCCTCAGAGCCCGTGCTCTCGGCAGCCTCCAGCACCACCGGGTCGACCAGCCAGAAGCCGACAGCCGTGTCCGTCTGCCGCTGCGACATCCACTCCCCTGGGGCCATCAGAGCCGGCGGGCCGGGGTCGCTTGGGAGCAAGGTCTGATGGGCTCTCTGGAAGATCTCGCGCAGGAGTGCGCCCATCTCGGATGTTGGGTTTATCAGGGACTGCCACGCCGCACGCTCCTCGCGCAGATAGGCCCTGAGGCTGGTACTAGCAATGGTGTCCCCACGGGCTATGCGGTCCTCGGCCCATTCCTCTGCGTCCAGCCCTATCACGGCGCGTACGACTGTGCTAGGCCCGGCTGACACGCCCCACGCCCGCTTGAGACTGGCCCAGACGTCGAGCGAGGGGCCGAGCTGGTGGCCGATCCAGACCTGATGCAGGTCCGCCTTGCCCTCTGGGAGAGCGAGCCGAGGGTCGCCGCCTGGTACGGGCTCCATGGCGTCGTGAAAGCCCCACGAGACAGCCGGGAGGATGGGGACGCTAGCGTTGTACCAGGGACATGAACTTGTGTTGACAAACGGCCCACTCATGACGCGCGGCTCGAGGTGATTGGCGGCGGTCAGGCGCAGGTAGAGGCCGCGCAGGTTTGAGACGGCCAGACGGACTGAGTTGAGGACTTCGGAATCGAGCGATGTGGGGAGTCTCTGGTCTACGCTGTCGTAAGGGTCACTGCTGAGGCGTGTGAGGTTTACGCACAGGTGGCGGGCGCCGAAGCGCAGCGGACCGGGGGAGAAGTCGTGCTGAGCCAGGTGGTGTAGGAACAAGGGGAGGAGGTTAAGAATGACGTTCGGCTGCGGCATCTGGATGGAGAGCATATCAAGCTCCGGGTTCAGATATGCTGCGATCCGGGAGATCGTGTAGTCGTAGCCACGAGGGCCGAGCGAGAGCGCCGGGAATCGGATGCGATATATCGAGTTGTGAGCTTCGCGTGCTTCTCGACATACCCGCCGTAGGGCTGGCATCGCCGGTGATGGGTCGCCGAGAAACGCCACCTGCAGCCGCGGCGCCGTGGGGCTCGCAGACAGCGATGTGCCCGAGTTTTCTGAGCTGGCCGCGAATATAGGCGCCCATTCATTATCATCGTCACCCAATTCAGGCTCCGACTCCTCACCGTGCTGAGCCTCAGCATTTTCGTCCAGGAGTACGCGGAGAAAGCGCCGCTGGTGAAGGTGGCATGTCCAGATCTGGAGTCGAAGCTCGCGAGGCAGCCGTGCGAATAGAGAGAATTCTTGATCGCCGCATGGAGCAGGTGAACTTTCCCGGCCGAAGTAGCGACTATTGCAAATATCAGCGTGGGGTTCGGCCTCCGCCATCATTCGTAGTTTAATACCGCCGTGAGCATTCTCGGTTGCTCAGATGGTGCAAATGCCCGAGAGCACACCGGGAGGGGGCATCTGGGGGTTAGGTCATGTAAGATGGCCAACAGCAGGCGGAAGCTGATTGGAGGTGTGAGTTGCTTCGATTCTCCTCATTTATTCACAGAACTTCCTACCTGCCTCTTTCAATGCTTTGTGGCTTTGGAACAGGATACATGTTCCGATGAGTCTGCCCTTGATTCATACAAGGGAATAAGAAGCTGAGTGCCAGTGTCTCATAAGTCAACCGGTCACCGTTATGCACCGACAAGATAGACGTTGCTCTTATCGACACCCGCTATATGCGTACTCAGTATCTTTGTTAAATGATATTCATATAACCAATATTATGCTCTTAACCAAGCTAAATCCACTTCTCCCCCCTGCTTTGCGCCAACCAACACCCATTGAAACCTGTTGGTTGTCCAAAAGGATCGATCCTTCGAATAGCTTGTGGCTCTAATTTCCCCAATAAAGTCTGCTCTTCTCCCCAGCTCGGCCACTCACAGACAGCGAATTCCTTGCTGACAGCCTGCGTCTCAACTTCCACATCGGAACAGTCATCCTCTTCTTCTGATTTATTGGGCGACATTCGGACACCATGCTGACTTATATCCTGCTTGTTACATCGCTTTTTGCACTCATATTTGCAGCACGGCGCAGAATCTACCCGAGGCCATACCCTGGTATTCCTTACAATGAGCAATCTGCCAAACGCCTCGCGGGCGACCTCCCGGAGCTCATTCCCGTTATTGAAGCCACCAATGAATTTTCGACCTCCATCTTCACCATCACCACACAGCGTTTAGGAAAGCCAATCGCGCAGATGCTGTTTCCTGCTCTCCGGAAGCCGCTCATCATCTTGGAAGACCCAAGGGAGATCGAGGATATCCTGCTTCGTCGCAACCAGGAATTTGACAAGGCGCCAATGGCCATTAATACGATCCGCCCTATGTTCGCAAATGCGACAACGGCCCAGTACACGACCCCGGAGCTAAGGGCGCAGAAGCGGCTGTGGGCCGACGTTATGAGGCCCGAATTTCTCCGCAAGGCCGCGGCGCCCAACATCTACAAAGCCACCCTTGAACTGGTGGAGCTCTGGCGGCTGAAGGCAACGACCGTCTATAAGGAACAGCCCTTCAAGGTGACGCGCGACTTTCAGAACGCGGCTCTGGACGCCATATGGGTGGCCGTAGTTGGAGAGGAGCCGGGCGTGACACAGTATGAGATCAACAAGCTCCAGGACCAGATTGCCGGCGGCGGTAACCAGGAGAGCATATCTCCACCCCATGGCATGTGGCTGAAGAAAGAAGTTGATTACATCGGCGAAGTCGTCGCGCGCAATTCCAGTTCTCCCGTGCCCGGCTGGGCGCAAAAACTCGAGACTTTTAAACCCCGGCATCGCCAATTCCGCAGGACCGTCAACACAGAGATCGCATTGGTCATGTCCAGGGCAGTAGACCGCTTCCAACGTCTTGACCTGGGCCAGCTGGAAGCTGATGAGATCGACACATGCATGATGGATTTGGTCCTTCGGCGCCTGGTCCTCGCATCTAAGAAATCCGGTCAGCCCCTGGCGGATCCCACCAAGGACCAGCGCATGCTGGACGAGTTGTTCCTCATGATGGTCGGGGTACGTTGCTCTGCCCTTCCAGCTCTTTTCGCTCGACGATGGCTAACCCATTTTTGTTCTGGCGCACGCAGGGCTATGACTCAACCGCCAACGCCCTGACCTGGTTTGCGCGGTATATGGAAACCTACCCGGCGACACAGGCAGAGCTCCGCGCCACCTTGAAGGCAGCATTCCCCAGCAGCAACACCCCTTCGATGGAGGACCTCCTCAGCACCGAGGTGCCCTACCTCGACGCCGTGTGCGAGGAGACGTTCCGCCTCGCCGCCGTGGCCAAGGGCAACCTCCGCCAGGCCGTCGTCGACACCGAGGTGCTCGGGTGCCGCATCCCCAAGGGCGCAGAGATCTTCATGAACTACCACTTCGACCACACGCCCTACCCCGCTGCCGAGGCGGACCGCTCACAGAGCAGCCAGGCGGCCGGCGCGCGGTACGAGGACGGGCTCATGCGCGGGGGTCATGCCGGACGCGACCTCGGCGCCTTTGAGCCGCGGCGCTGGATCGTCCAGGACGCCAAGACGGGCCGCGACGTTTTCGACCCCCAGGCCTTGCCCTCGCTCGCGTTTGGCGGCGGCTATCGGGGTTGCTCCGGGCGCAAGCTTGCCACCATGGAGTTCCGCATGGTCGTCGCGCTGCTGGTCTTGAACTTTGAGTTTCTGCGGATGCCGGACGAGTTTAAGACGTTGAAGGCTTCTGAGAAGATTTTCCGGCTGCCTGATATGCCGTATGCACGATTGCGGGCTCTTTCCTAGACGAATCAGCTGAGAATATCTGTAAACATGGCAATCGACAACCCTGTAGTTTTTTTTGAAACCATTGCGTTGCATCTCCAGGCTGGAGTGTCAATGTGATCAGGAGTGAACATTTCAGAGCGTCGAATAGAGGCGATATCGGTCTATTCAGGATTAGGAGCTAGTATAATGTAGTAGAAGTAGTCTTATGGGTTTCATTTTTAATATGTATATGTAGGTACACATACCATAACGTATAAAGACCAATTGACCAATTGATGCGCTAGGCACGCACTTGTCAACGTTTACGCAGAGTGTGAACGACTAATAGAGGTGACAGAGGATAGATATGGAAACCAACCGCGATTTCTTCACTTAGACGCCAAATCAATCGTTTCAGGTCCACCAGACTTCATCCTCTTGCCCATCAGCCACCCAAGGATGCCAGACGCCGCTATGAGTAACGGTACCCCCACGCCGACGCCAACACCAACCCCGAGCTTCCACTCGTCGTACATATCGTTCCTGCCAGCTTCCTTCTGCGCCTCCAGGAACGATTTGACCTCCGGAGATGGCAGAAAGAAGAACTGCGACCTGTCCTCTGATATGATGTGGCCGTCGCTGGAAACCGCGCGTCTTGGCCGAGAGATAATGATCTGGTTGTTGGTCTCCTGGGCCACAAGCCAGCTCGCAATGGCGGGGTTTATTTTCGGGGCAAACTCTGTCGGGAATTCACCGAGGATAGTGGTTGGGTTAAACGCGAAGGAGGATGCGGACCCGTTAACATCTTTTTGAGGTACCGTTGCGTCCTTGTCAGCGAATTTGGTTCTCAAACAGAGCTACGAATTCCCCAGGCCTTGCCTAGCCATTGTAGACAAATATGCGCTGGCGAGAATGATGAGGACTCACATGTCGCCCATTTGGGACCCCAAGTCACGTTGACACCGTCGACTTCATACCCACTACCGAAGTTCCAGGTGATCAAAACCGGATTTTCGTTTGTGGGATTCCCGTCCTTCCAAGAGATGATATACTCGCGACCGCGGGTGAGAAGCGCGGCGTTCTGCTGGTTTTCCTTCAGAGTCCTGGGATAAGCTCCGTCGGGGAACGAACAGCCCGTCTGGCCATCGTCTCGGCCATCATTGTCGGCACACCAGTGGAAAGAGGTCAGACAGACATTATCACCGACGCATGATCGCTGCGAGGGGTCGTACGCTTGTGCTGCCAGTGGTGCTGAGGCAAGGAGAAGTAGGAGCGTGAGGCCCGCCAGAGGCCTGAGGGGAGGGGAGCTCATCGCAGCTTGGATTGTGTTGTGATCCGGTCCAACGAGGCACACAGGAAGGCAAACGACCTGGATAGCCCATCACCGCTGTGCCTCGTCGTGACATTTCGCCAGGTCTAAGTAAATACGGGGTTTGCGCAGCCTAGGTATGCACACCAGGACTAGAGACCCTACAGACAGGCCACCATTATGTCATTGCGCAGATCAGGGGGACGCAGAAAGGAATACGCGCTTTCGTTCACGTGCGGTCTTGACTTCCAGTTCAGTGATAGGGCTGTGCTGTAACCTTGGGACCGTGAAAAGGAGCTGAGCGAGCCATTTGTCGAATTGGCATCGCCAAGGCTTGGTTGGCTGACACAAGCTTGGCGATGCATATTCTCCTGGAACCAACGTACCAACACGTTTGCATGTACCACTCTTTCATGCAGGTGCCAAAAGGATGATCACGATCGACAACACACCTGAATTACAGGGTTAGCGGTTCGGGGATGTCGGGAGACCAAAGGCTAAAAATCGTTGAATCCCAATAAACAATCACTGGTTTGGAAAACATCCGTCGTATTTGTTTTGTGTACTCACTTCTCATTCACAAGATGATGCAGTCTACTTCAGGAATCAATTAACTCTTAGAGAGAAAAAAGAGCTCGCCAATTTTCTAATTTCATTTCGCGTTATGGCTAACTGCTACATTTCCATTTGAGCACCGCCATTACCAACCCAGTTTTCAAGTCCCGACGTCCCCATATTAGCCAGAGCAATAACATCCCCAGACCCACTACTCGCAAGTGATAGAAATAGTTGTAGTCCCGCCAGGGACGGTGATAGCGTAGTAGATGCACCTGTTGTTGTCCTCAGTGCACTAATGGCCATGGTCACAACAGTTAGTTTGTCCTTTCTTTTGCAGGATGATAGCACAACGCTTGGCGCGCGGGTTGTTAATTACCTCACCAACGGTGCACTCCCCGAGTGGACCCGCATCACTGTAGCACGTCTGTCCTAGTTTGTTGCAGTACTTTCAAAATACCGTCAGCATGGTCGATAGGTCAAGGTTGGGGTTTGGATTTGGTACTGACCCCTTCCGTGGTGGTCTGTCGCGGCTCAATACTGGCGGCCTGGGAGAGGGCAATACCCAGGGTGATCAGTACAGTGGAAACAAACATGTTCAACTATATTGTTTCAATTCACAGAAAGCTTGAGAAAGAATGAGCCGGAGGAGTGTCAAGATTATCGAGGGAAGTGGTGAGGACCGGACTTCCAAGGTTTGTTCCTTGCGGCCGGAGACATTGAGCTTTATAATGGCTGAAGCTGCAGACTCTTGGTTTCTGTCGTTAAGTCATTCTTCGCATTCGTTGAGACCCCTTCACGCATTACATTCGCAGACAAGGCTCTTCTTTGAGATTTCGCAACATCTTCCTCCCGCGGTGCAGTTTCCCAGAGACATCACCCTGTTCTGAATCGGCGATCTCTTGCAGAAGTTGTTGGTGACCAAGAAAATTTTACTACCTTGACTTCCTGAAGGATCGTAATGTCGAACGCACTTTACCGTAGAGGGTGACTCACGATCAGGAGAGTAGTACAGAATGTGTTCCTTCAAGTCCTAAAGTACAGCTGTGGAGTCGGTCACCCGAGAGGAACACGAAGGGGCAGAGGGTTTCTCTGGTTATGCCAAGTCTCTCAGTCAACCAACAAAAGCAGTAACCCGTTGCAGATGCCTGGCGGATCAGTGGCCGACGTGCCCAGGATTAAAAGGACGCCGCATGACTTTTGTGGACCTGTAGTTTTGGGCTTTTTGGATCTCACGCGTGAAGGAAAACAAATCCTACAGCTTTTCTGGATAGTGAATTCGACAGTGGCCAATAATACGATTTAGGAGGAACATTTGAATCCATTGTAATGCGAAGCCTCATATTTGCCCTATGTTTCGAAACAAGCTTGTGGTCTTTTCCTTACCTGATTGACATGAGGTATATTTATAGTTGAAATACTGGCTCAGAGGCATGATTTCACAAAGTAGTTGGTAGGTGCACTCATCGCACTTCTGCTTTTAAAGTGGATAATACTTTGAATGGCGTGGTCGGTTCGGTAACTCGGAGGATTTTGCCGTTGAGGAGCACCCAGCATGCGGCTCTGCGGCACATGCAGGCTACCTAGGTAGAATAGTCCAGGGGTATGCAACATGGACTGATTCCCATCCAAAGTGTCAGAACCATGGATACAACAACGTTGCCAATATCCAACACCTTCAGCCTTGAACACGACATTGGACACTATTGTATGGAATCGAATCCTATTCTCTGAGTCGTGCGGTCGGCCAAGCCGAAAGGAGTTCCTTGACCTGGAAAGCCAATGATACCACGTACGATGGCCCACGATAAGTAGCTCGTATTTTCTAGGAGTCGTGCCAACGACCCGGATTTAAAGAGCATATCCTGGGTTCTTTAAGATGCTATGCTCTAGTGTACCAATTCCGCTGTTGTGCCACACTGATCATGCCAGTGAAACACTGTTTTTGGCACAAGTGAGTGATCATTCGTGAGATATGCTACCGGAGTATTACCGGTTTTCTTCTGAAAGCAGTCTCTGTCTGGAACGTGAGAATTTGGTGCACCCTTGGCAAAGCGGCAAAGGCTACCACAGGCAGCTACTCATAACTGTGGCTAGTTTGAGTTGCGCGAGTCTCTGGCTGTGTAGACCAATGGCCATGAGTTGGATCGTCAAGTTATCCTTGGCTGACTTGGTGTGCGGCACGGACGGAGCTGATGCAATTGAAACCGGGAATCCACTGGTGGCTTTGTCGTTGGGACTCTGCTAGTATGGTAAGTTCCAGACTGGTTCAAGCAAGCTCGTTGTGTGTCAAGACGCTGGATCAGTCACGTCTACCGACAATAACACTCAATATAAATACGTCTTCGGGTTTCCTGCACAACTTTTTAATTTTCCTCTCTGCAATTCCAACCTTCCAGCAACGACACGAGTTTGATTGTTATTCGTTACTGACTTCTCATATTGAAGAATAAAAGACAATCTTTCTTCCCCAGAATCAATCCATAATGTCTGTAGTTGATGTTATTGGCCTCGTTTCCGGTGTCATGGGCATCTGGTCTTTTGTAGCCGACATGATTCCGGAGCCTTCCACCGATGCGTCCACCTTCAGGATCTGGGTTGGACTTGATGGGACTCGAGACCCGAGTAAACCCGACGATGGCGGCCTCAACAATGCCGGTGGAGGCATTGACTACATCAAGCTGTACAACGGCAATAACGCCTTACTCGGCACGGGTGGCGGTATTGATATCGAGGGTGGTGGGACCGAAGTATGCAGAACTCTCTTCGGGTTTTCGTCCTGCTCAGAAACTCAAACAAAGATTGCATGCTAACGATCTGAACTGATGAGACCACGACTGTCGGGCAGAGCGTCAACAATCAGGCCCTGAGAGCAGAATTCTACGCCACAAATGACGCCATTTGTATCGCAGTCATCAGTGCTAGTCTTCATGACGGTACCCAGTGGGGTTGGGTCGGGGACTGGGGCAGGGTCTGTGGGCTCGACTGGTACTACAGCGGCGTTGCAGTGAGTCCTATCACGTCCGAGATATCATGACAGGTCCATGACTAACCATTGTATCCAGCAACCGTCATGGGAAGAGTAGGTCTATAATAACACAACATGCCGACATATTTGAGCAGCAAAAGCTAACCTATCCCTCTTGTTCTAGCGCCCCTCTTTGCACATGGGTTGACGCGGACCATTCCGAAGGTCTCAAGGCGGGCGTCATAAGCGTCAAATGGCCTGGCTTTACTGATCAGGATCTCCCCAGCGATGGCGGCGTGGGAAAGTGCGGTACCGACTTCCAGGCCTGGGAAAACGACGGTGGGCCTTCTGTCATCGGTGCGGCCGCGAAAAAGGCTCGGGGCGAGGACAAGCCTAACCGCCGCAGTCTCACGGACAACAGGCTCGTGGTCAGTTCCCGTCTGCGACAGAGCGCTGTGGAGCTTTGTGAGGACCCCATGTCCCGCGGACCTGACTTTGTCTCCTTGGTCGAGGGCACCCATTGCGATATGTATACCCGGAAGGTTCTGCCTCTCTGTGGAGGGGATATTCAGGAGGGATGTTTTGACCTTGAGGCAGCGACGGCAGAGGATTCTGCTCGCTTGACTGCTGGAGATGAATTCACCAAGAACGCGACGAAGACCATTTACTGGTAGGTTGGCAGGGAGAAGACAAAATACATTGGATCGGGAACCAGGGTCTTTGACAGGTGCCTACCACTTGTACAAGAAACGGGAGGCACAGAGAGATACAGCAAATGGGATATGTGAGACGATAGGTAGTAATGAATCCCTTCTTTTCATATGCCATGGGCATCTCGTGCTCTTGAACTCGTTCGTATCACTGCTATTGAGTTCTGCCATTTCCAGCCTATGCGTAGTCCTATTTAGAGCTGAATCAGAATCGATCTTGCATCCTTTAACAAAACCCTTTTATTGGACTCATATGTACTATGTGAATTCTCTTTGGCCGGAAATGATTTCTATCCAGATATGCTTTGAGGTTCTCAACGTTTCTCGATCGTGGTCTTACCGCCGATGATGGACATAATGAGCTAGAAGGTACGCAAGAGTGAGATAAATAGGTACAATGACTATAGTAATCTCGCGCCCCATCCGCCATAATCCTTCCATTCCAATCAATTATCTAGCGTGAAGCTACAACCATCCTAACTTGTGTCAGTGGCCCGAGGATTTCTTATGGATCTTGCCGCCGGCGAAGTCGCCGGCGTGGGCGGCGAAGGCGGTAACACACGACACGGACACAAGACCAGGTTCTCATAATCAGTATCTCAGGCAACTAGATGCAACGGACGTTTTTGTATATTAAAAATTAATATACTAAGCATGCAGCGTGGATCGCCAAGTCATGAGTTTAAGCCCAGCATCCTGTTCTCTGGGCCCGAAAATCCGATTTCATTGATCAAGAATCCATGTCAAGATTTCGCTGCCTTGGCCTGTGCTTGCACTTTTGATAGAAACGGAGGAAGAATGCTGATCTGTTTTCGGGAGCTCTGCCGAAGTGCCTCGACCTGGACCCTCAAAGACTTGCTTGGTCGCGATTCCTCCGTCTTGGTCGCCACGCTAAAACGACCACGTCGCATTTCCACACGCTGCGCAAAACAAATAGATCTCATCCATGGATCTCTTATGGCCCGATCTGAAATTAGACAATCCCTAGCCCAGGTACCTGGTCTTGGCTCGAGACCAACGTCAAGGGGCAAGTGACCACCTTTGTGAAGTCTTGGTATGGAAGTGGAAGACCCGCAATTTCCACCAATAGGGAGTTCGACGTCGTCGCACAAGGACTTCGTCGTGTAAGTGAGCTTTTCATAATATCATATATATCACGCCCGATTCGACTTCGAATACGGCATTGTCCGAGCCTCGTCTTACAGACAACCAGGAAAGGCAACTCAACAGACCAGAAACAGCGTCTTCATTCCACCATGAAGTTCTCCTCCACCCTTGCTACTGCTCTTCTGAGCGGCACTGCTGTCGCTCAGGCGCCCTTATATGGGCAATGCGGAGGGTCAGTATGAAAGAGACCACTTGGCCAGCTTAGACTGACGTGAGTGAATACAGTTCTGGCTGGACTGGTGCGACTTCGTGCGTGTCCGGCGCATCATGCGTCGTGTCCAATGAATGGTACAGTCAATGTCTCCCATCTGGAGGTGCATCAACGACCTTGACATCCTCGACAAAGACGACGACTTCGAAGTCTTCATCGACAAAGTCTTCGTCGACCAAGACAACGACTTCCAAGGCCTCTACAACTTCCGGGTCCACGGGTGGTACCCCACCGGCAGGTGTTACCACTATCTTCCCTGCGGCTTCCGGAGAGACCGCAGCAGCATCGCCAATTCTTGTTCCCGCTGGTGTCTCCTATGATGGCGGCATGAAGAGGTTCTCTCGCAACCGTGAGTACTTGAGTCGCCATACTTGTCGTCTAGGATGCCACTGACCAGTTTGCGTCCAGCCGACACTTGCCAAGAGCAGAAGGAGACCGACGAGGCTGCTGCCATGTTCATCCTTGAGGATGGAGCAAAGATCTCGAATGCCATACTGAGCAAGGCCCAAGCCGAAGGAATCCATTGCCGAGGAGCGTGGTAAGTGTCCAGGTGTAGCCCCAAAGGCTAACAACCATCGTCGCTTCGATGAAACTGACAGAAACGACAGCACAATCCAGAACGTTTGGTGGGAAGACGTGTGCGAAGATGCAGCCACCTTCAAACAAGCATCCGGCTCGACATCCTATGTTATCGGCGGTGGTGCACGTGGTGCCTCAGACAAGATCTTCCAATTCAACGGGAGGGGCACTGTATCCATCAAGAACTTCTGTCAGTATCACTTTTCACCTGTTACGGATCCCCATCTTTCATGTTTTGGAATGTTCTAGAATACAACACTTTGGGACCTGTAGCAGGACTAACGTCACCATCAGACGCCGAGGACTACGGCAAAGTCGTTCGCAGCTGCGGTGACTGCACGGCGAACGGAGGACCCCGCAACGTCATCCTCGACAACGTTGTTGCCAAAGATGGCGGAGTCCTCTGCGGCATCAACTCCAATTATGGCGACACGTGCCGCATCTCCAACAGTTGCCAGGACTCGGGCAAGAGCTGTGACCGGTACAAGGGTGTCGTGAAGGGTGAGGGTAGCAGCTCGAAGATCGGTAGCGGTCCTGACAATGTCTCCTGCTTCGTCTCCGGGTTCAGCGAGACTTGCTAAATGGCTACTTAGGTATGCTGCTGCTTCTCGTACACAGAATAATTCCACCAATGAAACCAAGGTTGCACATATAGTTCGTGCTGTGCGCCCAATACTAGTAGCTAACCGGCCGCAATTCTTCGTGAGTGCCATTCAATAGACTTGGCAACGACCGTGCACAGTTGACAACGTAGTGTGGATGAGCAGTCGTTGTGAGTGAAGAAGCGCTAGATTGGTGGACGCCCAGTACCCGTAGTTCGTGTCATGGTGACCAGTACTGTATGCCTGCATCATTTTCATCGCCAAGACGCGAACATTGACCTCAATGAGCCTCGTCATATCAGGGGCAAGGCGCTGAAAAAGCGGCTTTCTTGGCCCACCATCTATCAACTCAGGCACAGCCGGCCGAACGGTCTGCTGTCCCTCGCTCCAGAACAATACGAACGGCTAAATTTATTCCGTTACATATTACAAAGAATTGGACAACGGAATAGTTGTTTGCAGAAATTTATTAGTCGTCTTATACCAGTTCTAACAAGTATTCCCTTTGAAAGCCCACACGCTGTTTTTAAAACTTTTAAGCTCCATGGGTACAGCTAGGTTGGCCACTAAGAAAAGGCCTCAGCATTTCAAGGTCCTCACAGTCACTAGATCTAGTTGATCTTGCTCATATTAGCACCCTCAGTTAGCCAAGAGGGAAAATGGATGCACCCACACCTCAAGGCATGGATACTTGACTTATACGGGACCGAGCTAGGGTTTCTAACTCCCTCCTGCTTGCCGTAGTAGTCCCACTCATGACCGCCAATGTGCTTGGCGGGGGGTTCGCAAACGGAAATCTTTGTCGCGTATATGATTCGGCCTTTTCGTCGTGATACTAGTTGCTCTTCGTCTAGCTAAAGGCAAGAGACATGAACACGTTTCTAAACGACTAAAATATAACACTCATTCCAATCTGCCCTTTAAATATAATTCGCGAAGCCCATACCCAGTGCTCATGTGACTTTGCACCCCTACCACAATCCTTCCACAACATGCCTCCACCGCGGCCCCCAAGCTGTGACCAGGACCAACGTTCGCCAAAAGTTTCCCAATTAACTGGCCATCCAAAATAGAAGCCTTGTATGGCCATTGCTCACTCATTTACATCTCACAATTGATGCAATACTAAATCCCATCCTTGTTCCATTCCGTATGTCACGGTTCAGTGAACCTGACGGTGTGATCGAGGTGGTAGCAAGTTCCAGCCTACTAGTCAATCCAGTTCAAGAAGCCGAAGAGGACTGGGCACGACTTGGTCGTGTGCCTTTAAGCGACAGGCATCCTCTCACATGGGCTTACTTTCGGTGACAGCTTGCTCCAAATGCACGTGATCTGGACAAATTGCGTTGGCCCACGACAATCGAGCCGCGTCTTGCCGTGCCACAAGTCGAACGAGACGAACGGATCTTTTCCATGGAGACGGCAGGAGTATTCTGGGATGGAGGCCTGCCCGTCCTTGAAGATTCGGTCGAGGTCAGCCACGTCAAAGGCGGTTGTAGAGTTGACGTTGACTGGTGTACCATCCCCGAAGGCGTAGTACACCGAATTCGTGCTCAGGTTAGTGTTGGTCAACGTTATCCGGAATTCCACAACTTCCCGGGGCACGCTGGCAACAACAGCTGCCAGGTTGGCTAGAAGAGCAGCGATAGTTGATTTTGAAAGCATGCTGGGAACCTCTAAAGCCAGCACTACGGTATTAAAGATTATAAGATTGTTCGATAGTTTGTGGAAGGACTGACGATCTTTATACGTTGCTAATTTTCGGTCGGGGGATTCCCTCATATTTATGTTGCAATCTCCCACTCGAGTTTAGTTGGGCGTCGCACTAGGAAACTCCGACTTGTCCGACAGCATCGCTCGGCACACGTAGTACAGAAACGCTCATGAGCATGGGTTGCAGGATGAGGTACCTCGTAAGTTGTTTCATTGTCTACCCGTATACATCCCAAGTGGTATGCGATACTTCATGAAGGCGTGAGCCTAGATGGCGGCCCGCAATGGCCTCAACCTCGACGGCACCTGCGAGAATAGTAGATTAGGCATAGCCTAACGCTATAGCCAGAATCCTAATTTGCAGAAGCGAATTGAAAAGTGACTATGAAATTTCCTGCATGAGTAAACCTAGTGTTTTCATCTTGAAAGATTCATTACCTTGCCCTTCTAGGGAACTTACTGTTGTTGTATTGAGGAATATAGGAAAAAAGAAAAGGCTTCATACCGAGTACAGCTGTACAAAGTACGAGTGTATTACATGTCCCAAGCCTTGTGACAACCCTAAGACAACCTTGGAAGGCTACCTAGGTAACAAGAACCGCTCCTAGCGCCGCCGTACGGCCACGCGAAACAAATTTCGACCGCCTAGAAGTGTTGGCCCTTAAGCAGCATCAGGCTCACCAGAATCGCCCGTAATCTCGAGCGAGTCAATATCTAGCTCCTCCTTGCGCCTCCTAAACATGATGACGGTGTTGGGATTGACCTGCCTCATGACACCTGCGACAACAGGATCCACCGTGTTGCCTGGCGCCAACTTCCAGTCGTACTTCAGGAGCAGATGGCAAAGGGCCACCTTGACCTCGTTGGAAGCAAAGAACCGCCCCGGGCACGCATGCAGTCCGTGGCCAAAGCTCAGGTGGTCGGCGCTCGTCGTGACGAGCTGCGCCTTGTTCATCTTGGCGGGGTCCTCGCGCATGCGCCTGAACCGGTAAATGTCGTAACGATCCACGTCTTCGTGGATCTTGGGGTCCTTCATACTCGACGCATCGACTACAATCCGTTCTCCGCGGCGGATGGTAATGCCCTCGTCCAGTGTGATGTCCTTGGTAGCTACGCGGCGCATTTGGACTAGTTATCAGAGCCGAACTGTCAGTGGACACCTTCGCGCCTGCAGACTTTTGGGTTGGAGCAGGAACCTACGCATTGAGTTCGGCTTCATCCGCTGCGTCTCCTTGAAGGCGCTGTCCACAAGCTTCATGTTATACAGTGCTGTCTTCTTCCACCCCTCAGTCTTCAAGACTTGGATGATCTCCTCGCGGAGGGGCTTAATTAGCTCAGGCTCGTTGGCGAGGAACATCATCGTCTGTGCAAGCAGGTCTGTCGTCGTGTGGATCGCGGCAAACGACAGCGACAGCTGGAACACGGCCGCGTCGTAGGGCCGGCCCTTGCACTCCATCTCGGCCCATTCGATAGCATCGTCATATGTAGGCAGCTCCGCTCCTTGTTCCGCGGCCTGACTCTTATCGGCGCGCCGCTTCTCCAGCACGGGGCTGATAAGAGCCGACGATTCGGTCAGAAACTGCCGCGCCTGCCTGCACTCGGGTATGAACCAGTGCAGGAGGGGCCGCAGTGGCCGGGGCACGACCTGGAGCTTGAAAGCGGCCTTGAACGAGATTATAGTGTAGTCCTTTGTGATGCGCAGCCATTCGTCGTTGCGGCAGAGCTCGTCGCCCAGGAAGACACGCGAAGAGAGGCGGGCGACGAGGTCGAGGATGGCATCCTTGGCCGGGAGTTGGCGCCATTCTTTTGGAAAGTATCAGCTTGGACGTGTTGAGGGGAGGACAGGTGCTCGTTGCAGTGGAGACATACCAGGAGACTCGCCAAAGACGTGGCTTGTCCCAAATGCTGCTTCGAGCGAGAGCGGCCCGGTTACCGTGTCTGGAAGTTTACATGATCAGATTGAGTGTCTTGTAAGACAGGAGAGGCCATACTCACTGAGCAACTTGGTGAGCTGCTTCATCAACACATTTTGCAAGATGCGGGACTCGTGGTGCACGAAGCCGAAAGGTTCAAACCCTGGGGTTGAGGCATGGAAGTCCTAGATATTATTCAGTCAGTCCACTTGAGGTGGTGGGTGAAGGCTGGGGCTCCCACCGCCTTGATAAATTCGGAAAAGCTCAAGTCCTTCTCGTTGCGGATGTTGTGAGCGAAGCGGGGAGGCAACACCGTGAGAGGGCCGACCTCTGATAGCACCTTGAAGGGCTTGTCCGCAGCCGTAGATTTCGCCTTGGAAAAGACTTGCATCCCCGTCTTGAAGAAATCCAGCCGCGCCAGAGGCTGCGGGCGGACCCATCTCGGGGGATTAACGAATGGGATGTCATTCTTGTTGCCCAGTTTGAGAGCAACATATGCGAGGACCACGAGGACGGTCGTGAGGATGTAACCGTGTGGTGCCATCTCGAGCCCCAACGGGAGGGCGGTATCAGGCCAGGAGTTTGGTTGGGCTACGGGGGAAGTGGATGCCATAATTCGTTTTGGGCTGTCGTGTTGATGGATCAGGTAAGAGACAGATGCTAAAGTTGAGTGTCAACGACGAGGGAGAGTTGGGTATTAAATAACTGATTGTTTTAAGAGGTTGCGTTGGCCCGAGGTGGTTTTGACCGCGATCCCATACATATGAAGTACATGCGATGCCTCAGTTTTGTCCTTAATTGTCGTACATACGCCGAAGCTATATCCGGTCCTTGGATGCACTAGTCTCGGTGATCCTGTTTTCCTTGGCGTGCACAACTGGACTTTGTGCACACGGGAAGCCATCGGCGCCGAACTTGCACAAAGTTCAAGAAACGGGGTTCGGACCACATAATAGAAACTTTATGCATCCATCTCTCTGAGTAGCAACGCTGGGAGTGAATCCTCGCTTGCGATTTATTATTGGCCAGCTAATTGCAGGTGTCCACCTGTCCAGCCTCGTATGGTGCAGTGGATTGAAGATGTCTGGCTGCACCTTAAGCTCCCGGCCGGGGCTTGTAGATGCCGCGCAATTGGCCGCGGTACAGTAGCTGACTGACATTGTGGGTCACGTCCTCGGCTCTAAGGCATGGGGTCCAAAGAATTGTGTTGGAGGCTACGGACAGGCAATCGCTCACGTCGAAGACTGCGTTATACGTTGAGTCGGCATGCTTTTAAGGTCGGGTTTCTCAAAGCATCGTCCGAGACGACCCAGTCTATTTCACTCCGCCCTCCAGAGCTTACACTGCTTGCGCCTGGTATTTTGGGTTTCTAATCGTCCGTTTGAAGTATTATGAGCTTCGGATTTTCAACCCTCCCTAATATCGATCGGGTTTCGACATACTGCACGAGCATCATCTCCAGCGGAATTCGCGAGATAAACACTTTCGAATCCCGTCCTCGTTTAATATATGGTAGAGGTGCAGTGGCTACATCGCACAAATGAGTCAAGCACAGGGCTACGGAGTCTGGGCGCCCCTCCTTCCGAATGGCCAACCACCTCTCACAACCTCACTAAAACTGAGGCTTTCAGACTCAGCCTAGTGGAGAAGCGCCCGCGCCCTTGTGCTGAATATGTCTCGACGCACCCTTGGCAAGCACTGCCGTGTTGTTCTTTGATTTCTTGGCCCTACAAGCTGCCTCGTCTACCGGACGGCAATCGAGATCATCCCGAGGGGTGGATATATGCTATTGTGGTCGTTGTCTTGATATCGTGCACGATGGTCAGGTCCATTCAAGAGCAGTCTGCTCGCAAACACCTACAAAACTACCTAGGTACCACAAGGCCATTCCTTTGACACTCGCAGCAAAGTACTTTCGCCTACACCTGAAGCAGCAGCTTGGTAGAACGGACGAATCCGGGTCGTCCAGCGAATTTTCCAGCTCTCGATTTCCCGATGGCGAAGTGCACACACCATCCTCTCGACGTACCAAGTAAGTGATCCACGAATGGACTTTTATCGGCTTAAGGGAGCCCACCTAACACATCGCCATGACAGTCGTCGAGCAGCAGCTCGCGAGCGGCATTCGTGTTCACGGTCTCCTGCTATCCCTCTCGGCTTCCGCAACCATCGTAGGTTGCTGCCTCACTGCCTGGCAGATCTTCCAACATGCCAGGCACTACACGAAACCAAACGAGCAGAAACAGTGAGCTTCCGTGTGCGATGTCACAGGGTCCCTTCTGGCTGACACTAATCTTTCATCTTCAGAATCATCCGAATCCTGTTGATGGTCCCTGTCTACACTATCGCCTGCACAATCAGCATCGAGTTCTACAAGGAGCACGTCTACCTCGCAAGCATCTACGAATTCTACGAGTCCCTAGTCATCGCGGCCTTCTTCCTCCTACTATGCCAGCTCTTACATCCGGACCGCAGTACGCTTCAGCGGGCGTTCTCCCTAGTGGAACCGAAGCCTTGGATACATCCGATACGCTTCCTGGTCGTCCATATTGGGCGCAGGAATGCCCGAAGCATGGACGGGCTGAAATGGTTCAACGTGAGGCCCTGAAGACTTCTAAGGTTCTTTTCCGAGACGTGCAGCTAACACAAACATGTCATTAAGACAATCTGGTTCTGTGTCTTCCAATTCTGCATTATCAAGTTTCTGAGTGCTCTTGTCAAATGTATAACAGAGGCTGCCGATGTGTACTGCGAAGATTCGAGCAGTGCCAGCCACGCCAAGATATGGGTATGCTGACGGCTTCCTCAATAAGAGCAACGTCTCCATTGCTTGCTAATGACAGTGGTTTGCAGGTTATGGTCATTGAAATTTTGTCCCTGGTGACTGCCATGATGTGCCTGCTCCAGTTCTACCAGCAAACCAAGAAAGAGCTGGAGGCCCACCAATCGCTGTTGAAATTTGTCGCCATCAAGTTGGTAGTGTTCCTCTTTTACGTCCAAAATGTGAGTCAACTCCTGGCGAATATCTTCTCTAAAGCAACGCCCCCACGATATGCCGTCGCTAAGAATCTGAAAAAGTTCATCTTCAATCTCCTTACGAAAGAAGACGGAGCTATACAGCCAACCGCGACGATATCGTACCCCTCGTGGGCCGTCGGTATCCCCAACACAATTCTTTGCTTCGAGATGGCAGCCGTGTCCATTTTACACATTTTCGCATATCCCCACGAGCCGTACCGTCTACGCGCCCAGGCGATAGATGATTCCAACAATGATGAACACGGAGCGCAAGGTTACGACCAGTATTCGCTGACTCCAGTCCTGGGGACGCGAAGCCGTGATGACTGGATACCACAGCACCGCGGTGCGGCCGAGGACTCCGTGCAGGAGGGCACAAGAAAGCCGCATCAACCAGCCAAGCCAAATGAACTTTCTGGTCGTTTCAATTGGAAGGCATTGGTGGATGCGCTCAACTTTATCGATGTCGTCTTTGCTGTTGTAACCGCGTCGCGTTGGCTGGTGGCGCAACGACGGGAGGACGCAGCGCGGCCCTCGGCTATCGACAGCGACTTTGACAGTCCGTACACCTCTAGCGACACTAGGCTAGTGAAGACCGACGACCTGTCGCAGGCTTTGAGCAGAGCCCAAGCTCCAACTTCCTCCATGAGTACATGAGAAGCCCCTTGTTGGGAGGCTGGGGACCAATGCTGAATGAAGCACCCATCACTATATGTCGACAGAGAGCTTATTGAAATATGGCCTTAGATAGAAAGTGATTGGTGTTCTACTAGGTGTTGAAGACGGCATTATCTAACTTTGGTGTTCAGTGTTTCTAGAGCTTCGCGGTACTAGCTGGACAAGACTACTAGAAACATGAAGGTACGATGACTCGGCCTCAAAGGAGTGCGGCTACAAAAGCTCAGGTGATTCCCGCAGTTGTGCTTAGAGTGAGATTAATGGCTTGACCTAGTCGACGCGTCTAATGCGCCACTTGCACCTGTGCAGATGATGGCGCGGCTGAGTGCTATTGCTGACAATAGCAAGTTGCCGAAAGCGGGAGGCAACCTGTACGCTTATACGCCCATACGCTCACGACAAATCTAACAGCCACAACCAAAATTTTAGATATGACAATTTCGTTGGAATCAAGTCGTAGCCGATGGAGCCGTGGCATACGTCTTTGAGGATATAAAAGCGCCGACCTGCTCTTCATCTGGGCCATTGTGTCTCGAGAGCAGGACCCAAATCACGATCATCAGTATATCACACAGTCTCCTACTGCAGACGGAAAACGACAAGCATGAAAAATTACTCTTTTATTCTCGCCGTGGCAGGGCTCACGACCCTAACACACGCCGCAGCAGCAACATCTGCCAGGTCCGCACTTGCCAAGCAGTGCGTCCAGCTCCAGGTGCCTGTCCCGGTCATCGCCAATAACTCTCGTCAGTCATGACCATTTTCTTGTGCCTTACTTCTGGATATTAATTTTGGGAAAAATTAGACTACGAGATGCCGCGTGTCGACAGTAGCATTGACGCCATCGGCTGGGAGCTGAACGTCACGACGTGGTCCGCGCCCAGCTTCCTGGAGCGCAACAAGGGGCCGGTGTGTGTCGACCAGATCTTCAACATCAGCGCGCAGCTCTGTGTGCCCTCGGCGGAGGGAGGCCCCAAAGCGGGTCTCCTGCAAATAGCGACGCAGGGTCTAGCATGGGACAAGAGGTGAGTCTAGCCGGACATTTAGGGCAAGAATCCACTTGAGGGAGACAGCGATATTCCCTTCTAAATGATAAACTTTTTGAACTGTTGATTTTGTAAAGGTATTGGGACATCGAAATCAACCCACAAGAATACTCTTACGTTGACGCTGCAATCGCCCGAGGCTATTCCGTCATCACCTACGACCGCCTGGGCACAGGCCAGTCCGAGGTCCCAGACGACGCCTACGACATCGTGCAGATCCCGACAGAAGTCGAGATCCTCGCCGGCCTGACCCGGCTGGCGCGTGACGGCAAGCTGATCAGCTCATCCACCATCGTCGCCAACAACGACAGCACCAACAGGTCTATCGCCGCGAAGCCACCGTCCAAGATCATCCACGTAGGCCACTCCCTGGGCTCCTACATAACCAGCGGCCTGCTCGCCCGCCACGGCGACCTCTCCGACGGCGCCATAATGACTGGGTACTACCTGAACTCGCACCTGGGCCTCGTCAACGTGTCTTTCTTTGACCACGGCTTCGCAGCCGAGAGCAATCCCGCAAAGTTCTCACACTATCCTTCGGGCTACCTGTTGTCTGCTGGGCCGGAGAATATGCAAAAGACGTTCTTGAGGGCGGGGGCATTCGCGCCTGAGATGTTGAACTATTTGGACGATGTTAAGCAGCCTGAGGCGGTGGGGACGTATGCCTCCGAGAGTGTCATTTTTGGGCCTGCTGCGAATTTCAAGGCGCCACTTCAGGTATGACTCTGATAACTTCTCCCACCCCACCCTTTTCCACGTTATGCTCCTCTTTGGGAGTCTTTGTCGTCATGGTCTCCTGCAAAAGCACTGACACTCTTGCACTTGTGACAGTTTATCACCGGCGAGTACGACTTCCCGACCTGCGGCGGCGACTGCAACGGCATCGGGACCCCAGAGCTCATCCAGACGCTCTTCCCGGGTGCGGTTAATCCGTCCGTTTACCTTCAGCCGAATACTGGCCACGCGCTTACGCTGCATTACAATGCGTCTGCCGGCTTCCAAGTCATCTTTGACTACTTGACATCGAATGGGCTATGAGATGAGTGAGTGGTCGTGGCCGGTACTAGATGTGGCAGAACTTATAGTATTACATCTAAGCGTTTGTGGCTGTATGAAGGCGCTGCGTATGGTTTCGGCTGTATACGGAATCGAAATGGAACCAGCTAAGGCGCTTAAGTGCCTCCCCAGCAGCATCCTCACGAGCTGGTTTTCAGCTGGGCTGGGGGCATCACGTACTTTAATTCGAGAATTGATAAGCCTCAGACGAGTAAGGTAGGCAGGTGCTTACAGTGGTGGCTGTAGTGAAGTTGCTTGTGGCAGATATTTGTTCCGTCAATACACCCGTGGGCCCCCCGACTCACTCGCGCTCTGCGCACTTGCGCACCACTCCAAGGACACGTACTGGTTTATCCGGCTTGCTCTCACTTCAGCACAGATCGTAAGAAGCGATCTACTTGAAATAGACAGCTTTGAAGTTGTTTAAGCTGTCGATCAGTGCGGTGATTACTGATCGGATGGTGGTGTCTGGAACCGGCTACTAGTAATGGTCGCGCTAGGTGTAGGGAGTACAAGCAGTCGGGATTCCACTCAAACGCCCTATAATTTACATGCGGGGCTCGTGCGGATTACAAAATCATCACCACATGTGCCCGCCAAGTAGAACTCATGCACCGCAAGCTCTCTTCCTTCATTTTCTTGTGTTTTTACTTGCCGCCAAAAGCTCAACACCGCCAAAAGATTCGTCCAATTTCTCATTTGACCATGTCACCCGAGGCGCCAATTTCAATAACCCTTGCTCTGGGACGTCAACCTGCTCCTGCACCGTCAGAACCTGACAGACTCGAAACCGATGAGCCAGCTCCCTCAGATGCAATCCTCCATGCGTCACAACTCGCAGATGCTGCCGTGCCCGACGGAGGCTATGGCTGGGTCATTGCGTCAGCTTGTGCGGTCATAGCCTGGTGGTTTATTGGAACCACATACTGTTGGGGGGTTATTCAAAGCGCGCTTGTTGCTGAGGGACTTGCCAATCCTGCCACGCTGTCATACGTCGGGTCTCTGGCGACATGTTTCGTCTCCATCCTTGCTCTCGCCTCGTCCAGCGTTATCGCCCACGTCGGTGCTAGAAACACTGCAATGCTGGGAATGTCTCTTGTGGGCCTGGGAGGCATCCTGAGTGGCTTTGCGACAAAGAGTGTGGGCGGCCTTTTTTTCACCAATGGGATAGTCATGGGCATCGGAGTCGGGCTATCTTTCATGGTTTGCTCCACAACACCTGCGCAATACTTTTACCGGAAGCGTGGGCTTGCGAACGGTATCGTCTTTGCTGGTGGAGGTCTGGGTGGTGCGGTCATCAGTTTCATCATGGATGAACTCATCAAGAAGCTCGGCCTACCGTGGACATTCCGTGTCATTGGGCTGATGACTTTGGCTACTGGACTGCCGGCCGCGTGGCTCATACGTGAGCGTGTGCCGGTTCGATCGCGAAGTCGCATTGAGTGGCGTCTATTCAAAAATCCTCAATTCGTCATTATCTTCGCCGCAGGCGCCGTAGGAACATTCCCTCTATTTGTTCCGCCATTCTTCCTCCCGCTCTACGTCAAATCACTCGGTCTATCATCCACTGCTGCTGCCGGCTTGCTGGCGGGTTTCAACTTTGCATCTGCCCTCGGCCGTATCGGTTGTGGAGCCCTCTGCGACGCTCTTGGCGCCCTCAACACGCTTTTCGCTTCCCTCCTCGTTTGTGCTTTGAGCATGCTCGCCCTTTGGCCGGAATCAAAGTCACTGGGACCTTTGGCCGCGTTTGTTTGTATTAACGGCCTTTCAAACGGCGGTTTCTTTGCTACAATGCCCACTGTAGTTGGGAACACATTCGGATCCGCGAGGTTAAGTGTTGCCATGGGAATGATAGTCACAGGTTGGGCAGGGGGGTATCTTATGGGGGCTCCGATTGCTGGATATCTCCTTGATGCCTATGGCGGTGAGAAACGCGGACTGGATCCTTACCGCCCGGCGATGTATTACGCTGGTGCCATGGCATTGTCTTCTGCACTATTGGTGTTAGCTGCACGGATGAAATCCTCTGTGAAGTTGGTCAAGAAGCTCTGAGAGTTAATGGTTCTGGTTGGCTTCAGAGTAATGCTCGATACCTAGGCAGTGTAGTAAGTACACTTCTATATCATTACAGAATTGATCAATGTGGGATTGGTACCAGAGCATAGTATAAATAGACATAGACGTCATAGAGACGAGAAGATCGTGTAATACATGGGAAACTCACACCACCTCACCCACATCTCCCGACACATTGAACGAGATCATCTTTCCGGGCATGATCCCGACCCCCGCCCTCAGGTAAAGTTTCCGCCCCTGCGCATCGTCTGTGTGTCTCGGCTGTACTAACAAAACGTAATGGATCTTATCGTCTCTGTCTCCGTCCGCTTGGCCTTTCCGTCTTCCTAGAATAACACATTTCAACGCGGCGGTTGGCAGTTGTGTCTTGGTTGTCGCGTCAAGAACAATCTTTCCATCTTTAGCCGTCTCCAAAATCGTTGCATCAAAATCTCGAACGATCACTCTAAGCTTTTTGGGGTCAGCTGAATTGTCATGACTATAACTCCATGTCCCCAAAGCAGTCGATGCCCAAGGCGAGGTGATATCTGTCGTTTCCCATTCGACCTGATCGAATGGAAGCTCCAGATAGTCGATGGCGCCTTTGTACGCCATCCATGACCATGAGGGAGGCTTGTTTGATGTCAAGTCATCTGCTCCATGAATAGGGATCAAATCCCAGCTTCGTGAGCCCTGAGCTCGATGCCATAAAAGGCTGCGCCGTAGAAGTCCCGGGCCAGTGTCATCAAGTACTCCAAAGCCACCCCGCACACCAAGACTTGATATCAGACGTTTTTCAAGCCCTGCAATGGCGACAGGTCGATCCTTGTAGTGTGAGAATGCTAGTCGAGAGTACTGTGTATAAAGATCCTGATAGAGTCGGATCCTTCCTCCATATGATGATCGTATCGCAACACTTGGGAACTTGGGATCTCCGAGAAACGAAGCAAGTTGACTTTCTCTTCGTCAGATCAATCAACTCAAATTGTATGCCTATTTCCTAAGGGGTTTAAAGGATTGATCACATACTTTTGCATCTTCGACATAGTCTCGCAGCGAACGCCGCTTCCACACTCCCAATATGTCTGCTTGTCGGTAAAGTAAATCGTACGTCGTGCTAGTACTCTTTCCTGCAGTACCCAACCTCTTTTGTTCAGACAGCTATTTAAAACATGCTGCTGAAAGTCATCTATAAATTCAGAGACGTAGACAGGTGGTGCAGGGTCTTGAGGGAGAGTCAGGACCTTCCGTTTCTCTCGACGTTTGATGAACCCGTCGTGTTGACCATGAGCCGAAGTCGCGGCTAGCACACAGTAGGCTTGACTATACACATCTTCCATACGCTTGGCTTCGTGATGGAAGTCTCCGTCTGGACCCTGTATGATACAGATCGAGTCGATCCATATATATCGGCAGTTCAAGTTCCGTGTCACTCTCACGGCGTCTTGAGACGTGGTAGGTAGTTCGCTCATGTCGATCCCCTCTATGTGTTGCGCAAGGTTGTGCGGGAATGTGCAGAAGTGCTTTGAACTATCGAGCCCCCAAGGATGGGATAGGGCAAGATATTTGAGATTGTCACTCTGCTGCGTCTCGTAAAGCTTGACAGCTGATGAATCTTTTGCTCCGACATCGATCAGTCTAGTTGGCAAGGTAACTCTATCAGTGCTGGAGGGGGCGCAGTCTGGGTGATTCCTGTCACAATCAAATAACCACTGTTGTAAGATCTCAAGGTGTGCGGTCGAACCAGCTTCTGCGAGTTGCGGGACCCCGACTTGGAGTCTGTCCACATCAGAGGAAGAGTAAGAACCAACATCTGGAGGGAACTTCGTGGTCAGTGGCACGAAAGCAAAGCTTCACAAACAAGGTCCGGGGGCACTCATGATCTAACGAACCTCGACCTCGATGCACTGTTAGCACGGGTGGCCAGTGCCCATCCAGCTGCAGATTAGAGCCGAATTGTTGAAAGTGCATGGATCGATGGGGAGTTGAATTGCCATGGTTGGTGACGTCCCATCGAATCTTGCAGAAGTCACAGGAGCTGGCTTCCTTCTGCAATATGTGGTCCCTATCTATAAGACGGATACACTTTGTGTAAAAGTCGATATCCCGGCATCTTGCGCAAAGCTTGGCCGTTGAGCGGGTATTCGAGGTCATTGCTGCCCAGCGCTCACTATCGCGGAACAAATTTTCGGGGAAGACATTATCGATTGTGAAATTCCAGGTTTCATTTAGCTGTTCACAGTCTCAGTCTTGAAGAGTCCGTTTGAGATGCCCTGGCATGCAAGTGGCGACTCACCGGCTGTGAATTTGCGTTGTCAGTCGAGATCGCAGATTATCCATTTTGAGAGTGAACTTACTGGCTGCTCAGCAATGTTAATTATGGGCCCTACCGAGGTGAGAATCGTATGCCCTTGGACGAACAGGGACTTACATGCTAGCTAGATGAATGTTAGTGAAATGTATTTGCAATAGTCGTAGACAGAGACTCACATTCTAGATCGTGTTTCAACGGGTTAATGAATTATCTATTTCTTCACGACCGGGGATGCTGTATTGTATCTCACATACTCACCTCGTGTTAATACAGATAATGGAAAGATCGTCGTGTCCATAAGGAGTTACTCACATCCTCTCGATCCCTTTTGTCAACGATGAATCCTTGGTCTCTTTGCTGTCGGAGGCTAAAGGAGCGTTTAGGATAGTCCGTGTAGGCATCGAGTAATTTGATGTTTTGGCAAGGACAACTCACATTATCTCTGTTGTGATCCCCTAAATTCCGCTTCTTTCCTCTTGCGGTGCTCTGACGTCTGGAAGACCGAACCAAACCTTCAGTTCCTAGCCACTGCCCAGAATCCGTCCCGCACTGATTAGAAATGGCTTGGAGTGAAGACAGTAGGCTTCTAGCCGTCGCACGACACCCGGCCTGTGCTTGCGTTGAATCCTTCGGTAGCTTAATGACCAAAAGATCCTTTTTCACCACCTCGAGAAGCTTGAGTAATGCGGGTGATCCCTTGAGATGATCACTCATCTGTCCCATCAGCTTGTCGACTTCGGGGTGAATCGAAGGCTCAGGGCCAGCTTGACCATTTTGGGTGGTATAGAAGGAACTTTTCTCGGTCTCAACGTTTGTGGTCCTGTCATGCAAATTTTCAATTTCTTCCACGCCATAGATGAGCCACACAAGGAATTGCAATATTATGCAACCCATAGACCAGACGTCGTATAGTCTTGAGGTAGGCGGGACTCTGCGACCATTTTTGACTGCCCACAATTGTTTCGCAGTCTCTGGAGGCTGGTATGATACTGTGCCATATGTTGCGGTAGATGTGGCGGACAGGTTCAGTTTCTCCCTGGCATGCGCTGTTTGGTTGTGAAATTGTGCCGACCCCAAATTGGCCATTGTCCAGGCTCCACACGACTCGGATGTATTCCCCTTTCCGAAAATAAGGATATTCTCAGGCTTCAGGTCACCATGACGGTACACTGCTCTCCTGTTGTGAACTGGAAGCTCATGTATAGACTTCAGTGCCTCAGCCAGCCCTGAAAGCTGCAGCATAATCTCTGGAATCCAAGATCGGGCAATTTTTCGACGAGCATCCATGTGTCGATTACGCATCCAGAAGTCCCTCAGATTACCACCTTCGGCCCATGGGAATACAAGAAAGCGCTCATCTGCCCTGGTAATGATGGCATTGATCTTAATGAATCCCCGCAACTTGCATTCGCTGATGGCTTTAAGCGCTGCAGCCTCTCTTTCCCAGGCACTCGGTGTGTTTTCCTTTCCCAGCGGCTTGACTCGTTTAAGAGCGACCTTCAAGTGACCTGGCTATGATTGTTCAGTTATATACTACATAGCTTGAGTTGAGACAGTGGAGAAGAAAAGCGACATGATAAAGCCAAGACATCTGGAATTTGTGGGAATTATCTCACCTCCGGCGCTTTTGGTTCCAAGAATGATCTGTATATCTCGGCACGCCAAACTGTACCGAAGATCCCGTCCGTCACGCGCGAGACAGATTTAAAAGGAAAGATGTCTTCGCGATGCATCGTGATGTCGGAGAAGATGGATGTCGCCGGCAGGTTCACACCAAGAAACATTGACTGATGATCCATGAAGTGGCGCTGCTGGAACACATCCACCGGGAATATCCGCTTTACATCTTTCTCAGATATCGGGAGCTGATTATCTGTGATCATATTCCGTCGGAATGCTTTCATTGCCGTTTCGAGTTCATGTACTCCAACATTGGCGTATACGCAGATCAGAAAAAGCTTTGGAACCGTCAAAATAAAGTCGGCCAGCCTCGTTTCCATGGGCGGAAGATGGCGATATTTTGGGTATAATATCGAATGGATCATAGATCTATCAACCCATCTTACCACGTCGCTGGGCACAAGCGTTCTTCGACGGGGGTTGTCTGGAATTTCGACTTGAACGGATGCATCGGCCAATCGACGCTGAAGGCTTCGGCGTTGTGATGACGCACCTGTAGCAGGAATCAGCTCGTCATTTGACTCACCTGTAGCAGGAATCAGCTCGTCATCTGACTCGTCCTTCTTGCGGTACGCAGCCACCCATTTTATACGGGATGGCGTCGATTTCGGGACGAAGACATCCAGGGACTTGTGGAAGTCGTTATCTGGATCACCAAACACATCGATAATCACATATGTGTTGGGTAGTCCTGGATCTGCCAGTATCGTAGTCAAAAGTTGGAATAGGAATTCCCTCTCATTCGAACCGTGAAATGCTGCTCGGCCGGAGTGGTCGCGTTCACTTTCCAGGTGTAGAAGCAAGCAAGGTCGCTGCTTCACAAGGAGGTAAATCAGACCGCGCACCATTTTGATAGTGCCAGCGGGGTCATTTTCTGTGGCTTGATAGGGCAAGAACAAAACGAGGGAATCGTCCAGCGATAGCTGTGGCTGACTCCTACTGTCTTCTAGGAGCCGTGTTTTGCGTTGACTAGCCTCGCCCTCGATCCAAAATAGCCGGTTGTGCGGATCGTCGCGCCACTGCAAGAAATCCGGGTGGTCCATCATCGTTTGTACCCGGTCGTCTAGTCCAACTCTACCAGCGGCCTTAACCCGCAGCAACTCGTCCCAAGGGTCTGCGAAGCCGAGTTCGGCAAGGATGTCGTCGGGGTTGGCTTAGGGTACTGTAAGCAGTGGTCCGCCGATGAAGCTGGTGGGTTTACTTACCGTTAAACGCGTCCTCTGTTCGTCAGGTGAAACAGAATGTTAGCTTTCGGCTCTGGATCCAGCTAGAGCGCAGCAGATAAGAAACGAAACGCTCGGTCGACGGCGTGCCCGAGACCCAAGCCCCCCAAGGTCGTTTTCCCACGGCACATAACGTACCTGCTTCGCCCGTATCGCTTCTTTCCAAAGGCGTGCCGGCGCGGACCGAGGCATTTGTTGCCAGGTCGGCGAAGTAAACATGGTATATATCGGAAAAGTAGTCAGACTCCTGTATATGCGGGTCCTTCTCTCGGTTCACCCTTTCCAGGCTTCTCTCCGAGTCCGCAGTATCCTTGGGGATACCCACGGCGTCAGATTCCAGCCACGAAGTCAGCCGGCTAAGAACAATATCTGTCTCGATGCCATTGCGTTGGTCCATGTCGTTGGTCTTTGGGCTCCAGAACAGCCGGTGGTGCGTGAGATTAAACCACAGGTCATGCTCACTGTCATCGCGCTGTTCATTAGGCCACGGCAGGCTGATGAGCGAAAATTGATGCATGTGCTCCAGCGTGTGAGCAATCAACTCTGGTGAGTCCATGGTGTCGGATTCCCCGCATATAGGGCAAGCAACGATGCCCAGGCCATACTGCTGAGACATCGAGAGCAGCCCCGGTATTTCGTCCAACTCCAAATTTCTGTGTTCCTTTAGGAGATGGCTCCGCATGCTTTCCTCGTTGATCAAGATGGTGGGAGCTTGGTCACACAGCGGACAATGCCACGTTTGACGGTGGTTGTCCCGAAGATGGCGTGTGAGATCCTCTTCAGTAGAGTAATAAGTTTGCGCAGTTGGACAATTGTCCGCAATACACGTATACGGCTGAATGTCCTGCGCTAGGTGCTTCCTATATTCTCATTGTCAAAGATCGAACTGGGGGCCTCCAGAGCAGAAGGACCTCTTACCGCCAGATACTGTCGGATTTGGCATAGTCTCTTGGCAAAGGCTGGCAGCAGCATGGGCACAAAAAGGAATTTTGGCCCTCTGGCACTCTGACAGATGGATAGTCTGCCGATGCGGTAATGCTACTGATCACGGTCTTCGGTACTTCCACAGCCGGTGACCTCTGCTTAGGTCGTATTGGAAGCAATTCCATTCCATCCTCCGGAACTGACGCCGAGTGTCCGGATGCGCTGGGCACTGCCGGCATCACCTCTGCAGATGTCTCTGGCACCTTGTGTTCGGACTGTGGGGGCACATCGCCCTTGTACGTTGGAATATCGCCTTTCTTGTTTGCGGATTTTGAATTCCTAGTTGTTCCCCTTGGCACCTGAGGCTCTGCGGGATGCTTCAGATAGCCAGATTGTTTCTGTGCTTGCAAGAAGCGATTCCGTCTCCGTAGATTGGCCTCAAGAAGCCGATGCTGCCAACGATCTAAACAGGTGGAAGTAAGGCTGGCATTGCTAAAGCCGGAAGGATCACGATGTACTAAGAGGAGGCATTGCATGTGAATCCAGAGAGGCTCGTGGTCTTCCTGATTGTACTTGCTATCAGCCTTCTCCAGTCGTGATCTCTTTCCCGTCTGGCGGATGGCGAGAGCCAACAGGATGAGGTCTTCCAGTATCGAGTCGATATTTCGCAGAGGTTCATCAACGGGGTGACCACTTTCAGCGGATATGCGATAGGTCTCCAGAAAGCGGCGGAATAGGGCTAGAATACCCTTGATGACGGTGAGATCGTCAAGTCGTTCTCTGAATCTCCAGTCTAGCCTCGCGTGCTTCCTTGCCAGAGCTCCCACACCATCACACCAGAGCTTGAAGTTAGCAACCCGACTCTGGAAGCGAACTTGGAGTGCCTGGTCGCCTTGGCTCGAGCAGAGCCTCAACAGATCCATGCATTGCTCCGCCAATTCCTGGACACTGGGAGAGGAGATGTCCATGGTCGCGCCTGTTAGAAAGAAGAACCCGGAGAGATATACCTTAGACTCCAAAAGCTGGGTACGGCATATCGGTATCTGTCTTGCTTCTGGGATACTCAGTGAGAGGGGGCAGTTGCGTGTTGACCCCGCGCAGGCCGATGAGGCCCAATACAGTGGGGCATCTTCCGTACTGTACTTTGTGTAACCAACTCCTCTGTCTGACGCACTTGCCTAATCGCATAGCCAAGCGCCAACTCGAGAATGGCACAGATCCGAAAAGGGCATAAACAGATGCCTTATTAAGAGCAGATACTGCAAACCGGACCGCGTGCGGGGATGCTTGGGCATCAGCGAGCCCGATGCAATATCCATATTGTTTCTCGCTTCACATCTTCTTCTTTTCCAGGCGCAACAGGCCCTTGAATGAATTCCCATCCGTGCTACCAACCTGAAGAAGCTATTGAGCAGGCTGGGATAGGGTTCAATCTCCAGCGACACACTTGAAAAGTACAGCCCGCCGAAAGTGGCGTGTTCGAATTGCTGCGCAGAGAACCTTGAGCTCCGATTCCTGTCACTCTGTTCGATTTCGAACCCGCGAACCGCCCCTCGCCGCCCTTTGCTTATTCTGTCTGACCTCAATCATTCAATCTTCGGCCACTATGAGCACCAAGGGTATTTGGTTCCTGCCCCGGGTGAAGGATAGCGCTCCGGCTTTTACCTTCACTGAGGGCGGCGCCCTCCAACTCGGCACGGTTCTCGAGTCGTTCAACGACCCGTCGTCCGTCTTATTCTTTCCCGCCACTGAGGAAGCTTCGCCGCCCATCAACTGGCCACCACAAGAAACTGCCGGCACAGAAAAGAACCACGAGCACAGCAAAGCCGCAACTAGCTCTGTGGGTGCCACTCTCCTCGCCAGGTTTCTCAACGTCGCCAAGGCTTCCTCGGAAATCGAGCTCAGGCGGCAGCACCTGCTCAAGTTTGGAAAGGTTGACCACAAGATCGTGCAGTTCAAATACCCCATCACCTCAGCCGCCGTGCAGGCGATTCTTAAGCAGGACGCCATCAAAAGACTGAATTCAGGTCCTTTCCGTCATTTCTTGCCCAAGCCGATATATGTCGTCTCGGGGCTCCGCATCGCAACAACATCCTTTACAGTCACGGAGGAGAGCAAACCAGAGTTCCATGCAATCGCCGAAGCTTCACTACTCGATCCGGACTCGACTAACACTAATACCGCCGACAACACTGCGGGTGATACCACCGAAGACACTGCGAATTTAGCCATAAGTGCTGCTACGGAGGCAGCCTCCAGCGCTGCAGCCTCCCATATCCCGATAGGGGGAAAGGTCTCTGGTCGTATAGACAACGAGAGCACAACAAATCACGCGTACAATACCATAGGGGATAGAGGTACCATATTCGCCTACTGTTTGCACGTCATTCGCCAACGTGCTAGCCTCTTTACGGATGCTTCGGCGTTCATGACGGATGGTGGTGACCTGGATAACATTGAGTGTGTTGAGGTGACTGACGCTGTGGAAGATTTGAAGGACATGAAAAAGGAAACGATTGAAGAGATTGCAGACGGGGTCTTTGTTTACAGCGAAGACGTCTAGAATACAGCACGCCGAAATGACCCCTTGGTCCTGTGGTCGAAGCCTAGGAAGCTTAACTGCTCTCTGTTGCAATGAGTCTGAAAAGTGATCAACGCCTAGCTTTCCTCCATGCTTCTATAGCCCTATATCGCCTTGCACAGTGCAGCCTCCCCACACAAGAGCGCAGCGCATACAATGAGCACTACGTGCCGGTGTTATGGAACTTCTCATAGAAACGGTTTCAACGTGGCGAATCCGAATATACGGCCATCAGGAGGTTCCAGTCCATTTTCAACGGCTCCCGGTCCTTGGATGCCCATTTCCATATAACAATCGGGTTCAAAAATTGTCGCTGGGAATTACCGCCGCTGTTGGTGGCCATGCGGTACAGCAACTCTTTCATGCCCGCCTCCGTGCTCAACTTGGCCAGCACGGCGGGCACAGATATGCTATGCGGTGAGCTCTGGGGGTATGGCCGGAACGGCCAGCGAAGAGCAGCGACGTGGGCAAGGATAGTGGCGGCGATTCCGGCGGCAACGGCCGCGGCGATCGAGGAGCCAGGCTTGGGTTTGAACTGCGTGCGGGTTTTAGGATACCATTGCGTAATCTCATCTTCAATCTGTAAGTGGGTCAGCATTTCCGTGTCAACTTTGTGCCTAGGTCAAGTAGAATTAGCTTGCCTCGGTGGGAATTCCCTTGCCGTATGTACCCAGAATGGCTTCGGGAGTCGAAGGATTGAACAAAAAGTTTCCCAGCCAGTCAGTCGCATGGATTGCAATGACAGACGGGTGCCGGGCGGGGAACATGTTGGTTTGAAGACTCGAGTCATTGCTTGCTGAAGCGAAGTATATGACTTTACCTGAGCGTTCTTTGTCCACATCGGCAATAGCCTGGGAAATGTTCTTCATGCTCTGGTCGTCCCCTTCAAGGCCAAACGACATACATACGATATCAACTTTCTCTGTGATACCTGCCCAACGTATAGCCTAGTCGCATACGTCAGAAGGTAGTCAAAAACAATAGTATGTCCCACCCAAGCGGCACCGGGGAGGCCATGAGCGGCACCAACCTTAGCTATATTGTCTTTGTTCTTCGAGAACCCTTCCGCGTTTTGTGCAATACGGAACACACAGATATGAGCAAGCGGGGATGAATCCATCACCAATTGCGCCATGAAGCTCCCGTGACCGTATTCGTCGACTCCCGACTGGCGCTCGTGGACGAAATCCTTCCAGGTTATTCGCTTGCGTGTTTCCGCATTCTTGAAAAAAGGCATGTCGGGGTTGTAGCCGGTGTCCAATATGGCAATCTTAAAGGCAGGAGTGTCAAATTCTGCCATTTCATTGCTTTGGTTCCCAACGCAACTGGCCTCGTCTTGATTAACTGTGATCCGAGACTGAATGTAGCGGTTGAATCCCTGGAGAAAGCGCAGCCAGCTACTGCTGGTGTCCTGAACCTGCAGTAAGCTGTGAAGTTCTGAGGGGCCATTCTGATCAAGCCTGACTTCCTTGGAGCGCCTCGGAAGGAACAGCGTGTCCAGAGTGTATGCGCAGGTCACGTCGTGGCATTCTTCGTAGAAGGACTTGACCAGCCATGTCAGAGGCCGGATGACGTTTTTGTACAAGATATCTTTCCTCCGGGTGATGGCAACCCCATTGTCTGCGTTGCTTGGGGGCACGATGTTCTCGCCAATCAGTGTCACCTTGGCTGGTGGTTGCTTCAAGGCGTTCCAGTTTTTGCTTTCCAGGCAGTACTCGATCGCGCGCGTAAAGCAAGCTTTATGAGCGACAAGTCCGTCCCACTTCGTTTCCTCCATGGCCTTCAAGGCATCTAGCCCCTCGTTGGCTCTGCTCACGAGCCTGACCACATTCCCTCGCCTCAAGTCCCCCTTACTATCCAATGTTCCCACTGCCTTGCCGAGACCGATTTCCAACAGCAGCACACCAAGTGCGAGGATGTGCGGAAACCTGTGGGCGCAACTGCTGTTGCCCTTCCAGATGCTGGGGTCCAGCCACTCCTCGACGGCATCGGAGGGGGCAAAGTTGAAGGCTATGTAAGGGTCCATGGGTAGCCGTTCGGGAGCTTTTTCTTCCAAGTCGTTATTGTCCCTGCTATAGTGCTTGGGCATAAACCATATCTTCTCACTCGTCCAAACAGACTCCATCAAGCCGGAGGCATAAAGCTGCCAGAAAGCTTGGGCGATGGTATGAGCGAGAACGATCTTGTCTCTGGTGGTCAGGGGACCGTAGTCCATGAGGACACTGGAGAGATTGAGTCCGGTATCTGGGAATTGGGGCTTCCCTCCCGATGAGTCATGTCGCTGAACAAGACCCAAGTTGGGCACAAGCTGCAACTCGACATGCGAGGTCTCGTCTGGGTTAATTGCCTTGCATATGTAACCTGGGCTTAGGGCAGTGCTGAAGCAATAATGATCATATTGTGCTCCGTCGTCTTTGTCCTGGAACCTTACCATTTGCTTCTTTACCCCTTTTGATGTCTGTCGGGCTTGATGCTTCGGTTCCTCGCTGTCTCTCCTAGGCCGGCATCAGTCCGTGTGACAATAGGAGAGAGAAAGAGGCAAGCTTCACCTACTTGCGCTTGAGACTCTTTTGAGTGGGAAGAATCCACCGAAACTCCTTCCAAAAGGCAAGCTGTAGAGAGGACGTCACCACATCGAACACTGCCCACCTGGCATTTTGACGCGGCCCACCCAGACGGAGTCGAGTGGGGTGTCGAGTAGCAGTAATCTTAAGGCTAGGCACTGATATTTCTGTGCCCTGGTGACAATCACCCTTGCATGGCGTGTGCTTTTTCACGAGGTCACAAAGCTCCTTGTTGAGTGAATTATCATACCCATTCGGCTCGGGAACATTGGCGTTCTCAGGCACAACATCAATCGACTTCTGGTCCCCAGAATGGACCATAAAATGTACGTAATCACAAAGACCGCCTAGGTAGCCGGCTTTGCGTCCTTCTTTGGCAAGCTGCCGGAAAAAGTCCATGACAAGCGACCTTGTCTCCTTAGAATCATAGTGGCTGAGTCGCATTTCGAGGTAGAAATGGATCTTAGCTAGAGGAACTTGAAGCAAGTCTTCCTCATCCAGGCGCTGCGTCTATGGAGTGAGAGCATAAGCGTTGCTTTGGGATGACTAATTGAGACTGAGAGAGCATACCGGAGAGAAGGCCTCCCAGAGGATCCGCAAGATACTCTCGGCATCCTTTCGAACGCTGGGATCGGAGGGCCCCACGTCGTGTTCTAAAGAGGAAGCGAGTCGGAAAAGCTTGGTCCCAACTTTTCCCATCAAAGCGACTGTGCTGTCACTCGCCTCGGATTTGCCAGTGTCACTGGCAAGCTGCAATATGACGACGCTGGCATTCTTCGCGTGCACTGCAAGTCGCGTATACAGGTCTGCATTGTCTGGATCCATAGCTCAATTGTCTTTATTCGACCCCTTGAAAGCGCGCTGGGTCTCACATGCAGGATTCGAGGAGTTGTCGGAGAGAGGCTCTGCTCAGCACCTGTCAGGCATCAAGGCACACATGCAGCCACCTGCCTTACCTGGATAGTCTCACGTGTCGCGGGGTTTCTTTGTACTACATGCCAAGATTTGCAGCACTGTCGTGCTCGGAAAAACGTTCTAGGCCCTATGTTATGAGGCAAAGATCACTAGTGTATTTGGCAGGTTAACATTACCTAGGTAGAGGTAGATTTTTAGATAATAACAAAATGAAGGCTATGTGGCTAAACCGTACGCCTCGACTATGCCGTCCAACTCGACAGCAGTCAATGGGAGAATGGTGCCATGGCGAGGGGTGACGGGGTAGCTGTAATTATTGTTCAGTGTCCAGTTGCCCGTGGTCAGATCGGCCGATTCAAGGGGTACATAGCCGTCGCCGCCAAACTCGTCCGCAATCAGAATGTACCGCTCGCCGTTGACATCGCCAGGGTTAGTCTTGAAGATCGACGGCCCTTCCACCTCGGCTGTTCCAGCGTTGATTCCAATGCAGCTAGCGATTCTCGTCCACTCATCCAAGCCAGCCGTAAGCGACGGGCTGCTCTCCTGCACAATATCCGCGCACCCGTCGATGGTCGCCTTGGTGAAGCGGTAATAGATGCCATCCTCCCTGATGACGGTCGAGTCGATCCTGCCCTTCGGTGGCTCGTCCTGCCATACCACTGGCTCGCTGAATGTCACAAAGTCGTCCGTGGTAGCGTACACCAACCTCTGGTACTCGATTGTCTCACGGCCTGGGTTCGTGGCGTCGTCGTAGATGCCCGAAGCCCAGTAGACGACATACGTCTGCAACTCTTCATCATAGTACGCCTCCGGAGCCCATGTGTTCCCGTAGTTCTCGGGTGAGACCTGGACGTGGCGCTGCTCAGAGAAGGTGACGAGGTCGCTTGACTCCCAAATTTCAATATGCAGGCTTCCCTTGCGCTGAGCGTCGGACCAGCTCGTGCCGCAGCCGATGCAGAGGTCTGTGGCGAGGATGAAGAACTTGTCCCCTTCGATGGACCGCATGATGAAGGGGTCGCGGACGCCACCGTCGCCGAGCTTCGAGGTGAGCACGGGCTGGCCGTTGTTCAGCTCTGTGAATGAAAGAGCATCGTTGCCGTTGCTAGAGGCGAGGTATATGTTCTCGTCACTGCCCGTGAAGTACAGAAATACATACCCCTCGTATGAGGCTTGGTATCTTGCTAGATTATTTATTGCACTAGGACCAATATCTGGTATGGCTCGTGCGGCCATCAAGAGGGTGGCCCACATTTCCAAGATATGTTTCATGGTCATTAGATTTTGAATCATGTAGGGAGCAAATGGTCGTTTTGAATGTCTTAGATTCTTGGAAGTAGACTATGAATGACAAAAGCCCTTTACTTTACAATTCGTCACTAAATACAAACAATCTAGACCAAAGAGGTTCACTACGTATGCAACTACGAAAGATGACCAGCATGTTGTTGGGTATAGAGCGCGCCACCGCTAACGCCGCGTTAAAATGACGCGAGGAGAGGAAAGGGTTACAGTAGGGTGGGAACGCCCGGGCATAACATCAGTAACCGAGCCTATCATGACCCCAACGTCTCCACAATTCTTTATTGTCCTCTAATTCAGTTCGTCACACGGCTGGATGCCAAGATATTCTCCACAGCCGAGCATCAACCGCACCAATACCATCTGAAGATTGCCTCGGATTCGTGGTGGTAGTGACCAGCTTAGCTAGGCCGCAAGGGAGTTGGAAGTGGACTTACTAGACGATCGCTAGAATAACATTGAATCTATATGGCCTCTTACCTATATAAAGTTGACGGAAGTGTGGGGTGCATCATACCTTGCACCTTCCACCCATTCACGACAGTAACCTAAAGATGTATGCATGGTCGTCCCTGGCGACACTTGTCAGCCTCTGTTCGGGGCTGACTGCGGCCTTCACCAACCCAATCAGGACGGGGAGCGACCCTCAAATTGTCTATGTGGATGGACTGTACGTTTATCCACTCTACCAAATACTATTGACTTTTCCGCTGACACAATGTTTTCTACTTGAACAGATACTACCTGACATCAACGACATGGACAGACGTCCGCATAACTTCCGCCCCGACCATCGACGGGCTTAAGACGGCTGAATCTAAAGTCATCTATTCGGACAGGACAAGCAACCCCAACATCGCCTGCAACTTCTGGGCCCCCGAGATGCACAATGTCGGAGGCCGGTGGTATGTCTACTTCAGCGCGAGCCTGTGCGATCCGGACTGGGGCGTCGTCCTGCCCAGCCTCAGGGTCTATGTCCTCGGCGGCGGTGCCGAGAATCCATTGTCGGCGGATTATGAGCTGCTGGGGCCGATCACGCCGCCTAATTACAGCGAGGGAATGCTTGATGCGGTGAGTGACGCTGCTTCAGTTCGGGGATACTTGGAGCTAAACTGAGATTGCTCCAGACACTTTTTGATATCGACGGCACGACATATTTCCTGGTAGGTCTTCCATGAGGGCATTTCTCATCTTCACCAAATGACGAGCTCTTTCTCTGACTTTTGGTCATCTAGTATTCCGCCGTAGACGGCCCAGCAAGCCCAAACGGCGCCTCTCTCTGGATCTCTAAGCTTCTCTCCCCAACAGAAGCCGGGAACGCCACCATGCTCGCGGAGCCGACATTCGCCTGGGAACAGGAGGATTCGCCCGTCCTCGAGGGGCCCTACGGCATCGTCTCCCCCGGCGGGACGGTCTACGTGGTCTACTCGGCCGACTCGTGCAACACGCCGGCCTACAAGCTCGGGGCCCTGGAGCTGCTCGCCAATGCTACCGACCCGCTCCTGCCGGCGTCCTGGGCCAAGCTCTCCGAGCCCATCTTCCAGACGACGAACGGGCTGTACGGGCCGGCGCACAATGCGTTCTTCAAGAGCCCCGATGGGACGGAGGACTGGATGGTGTTCCATGCGAACCTGAAGGCGACTGATGGCTGTGGGTCAACGAGGCAGACTTTCATACAAAAGGTCGGGTGGGGCGAGGATGACAGGCCCGACCTCGGTGTGCCTTTGCCCGTTGGGACGGAGATTGCACCGCCGTCTGGGGAGTGAGGAGCAGCTGTGGTCGGCCTTGATGTCCTCTATGCCTTTATGTTATAATCAATACTCTAAATCATTGAAGCCCGGGGGTCTGTGGAGAGGCCGCCGGGTGGTCTGCAATTCTGTGGGTCCAGTCCATCGCGGCGGTGGCACAGCATACATAGCCGGCTGACCTGCATATTCCCCGCAACCACAATGGTAAGAGGATGCGGCTCGGCCGGCGGCCAGGCAGATTCTTACGCAGCCAGGAAGTATTATAGAAATATGGGGGGCTGCCTAGAACCCTGCTGTGCGCACCCATTTTGCGCCACCGTGAACCATTTCTTCTTACCTTCACTGTCGCTTACGCTCGCTCCCTACTCACCGGTCAATCAAGACCGTGACGCAAGTTCCTGGGATTGCAATCATTATGGGCCATAAATACGCTCCAAATCTATCGTTATTCTTTGCTTGTTTCAAGCCCAAGTTAGTATCTTCTCCTTCTACGACAGAAGATGAGTTGGTGGCTAGCCCTCGATTTACCACAACAGACAAGTTGGTGGCTACTCCTTCTCTAACAGGAGATGAGTTGGTGGCTACTCCTGTCGAGTTGTCCATTTGCCAAGAATGCCAACGAGTGAATTGGGGCGATCTGGTTGACAGAGGTGAAGATTTACTATGGGGGGGAATGCGCCCAGTAGTTCGAACTATAGGTGCAAGTCACGAGCAACTCGCCACATCGCCCTGCAGTATTTGCAATATTCTCTCGGTTGTCAGACCTCAATCACTCGACGACACCGATCTGATTGTTGGAGCTCGATCATTCTTGAACTTCCGGGGCACATATGCCATGCCCTATCCTTGGCCTGAGTGCAAGACCACAGCTCTGCACGTCTGCCGAAGAGACACTACCACCCCGGAGAATAAGTCCACATGCAATGACAGATGTCTCGCAGTCATCAGATGGGATGATGACAAAGAGACCAGCTCAAGAATTTCTCCGAGGCTAATTGACTTTGACTGGCTCAAGCGTCTGGCACAATCGTGCGAGGAGTACCACGAAGAATCTTGCAGGCCCAGCTCACTCGGCGCAGTCTTTGGTCTTAAGGTTATCGAGGTCTCCTCGCGCACCGTTGTCGAAGCGCCATCTGAGTGCAGATACGTCGCCCTGTCATATGTCTGGGGCAAAAAGCCGGGCGTTACCCACACCGCGACATCATATCTACAAAACCCCCCACCACTAATTGAAGATGCACTTTCCGTTACTACCAGCATGGGGTACAAGTACTTATGGGTCGACAGATACGTAAGTCTTCACAGTATAACAAATATCAGTACCTCCGGATAGATCTAATATGATAACTAGTGCATTTCACAAGAAGACAGTCAAGAGAGGCATCACATGATCAACCAAATGGGCCAGGTCTATGCAAATGCCTCTCTTACAATTGTTGATGCATCCGGAGGAGACGCGCAGAACGGCATGCCTGGCGTCTCTAGCTCCCGTCTGCCCCAAAAATGTGTCAATATCGGCGATACTGCTATATTAGAACTGCCCTGTGGTGAACACGAGCTGAACTGCAGCAAGTGGGCTACTAGAGGTTGGACATACCAAGAGGGTTACCTTTCTAACAGGCGCCTGATTTTTACCCCGAGCCAGGTTCTTTTCCTCTGCAATAAGAGCTATGCAGAGGAGTCCGTATGTCGGTTGTCACGAGAAGTTGTGTAAAAATACGCTATTTCTGACGGTTCCTCCTCCGTCTATAGGCTAACACCTTGATGGGCCTTTATACGAGTCATCTCTATTCTCTCGGTTTCTATGGGTATCTGGTGGGAATATCGAGGTGGTCGAATGTGTGGATAAATAAGACCTCTTCCTCCCTCCTTCTGTAGGTCGATAGTTGAGTGAATTCATCCCTTTATTCTTACAGGTTATGTTGACCTGGATACTCGACTAATCAGAGCACACCATTTCTCACCTGACTAATCACACCTCTATTAGTTATATACATCCTCAGCTGCAGCTAACCAGAGCTACTTTCCCCTTTGGGATAAGTAAACAAAGGCTGCAACCAACCAGATCAGGTTCTGCAAGCGCTGCACCTAATCAGACCAGGTCCTTCCTGATGATTGCCTATTTGGGCTATATCGACCTTACCCCTTTGGGACGATAGTCAACAACCACCCTCGGCTACACCAACCTACCCTTACTGTCACCAACCCTAAACACTCCTCGATTACTCAACCACTATACGACCTATCCATATATAACCTATACCATTTGAATCGTCTCGTCGAGTACTTTTCAACTATATAAGCCTCGACTACCCTAACCCTTATCTTCGACGCTATACCCTACGATTTATATGATTTTCTTTGAAAAACCCTTGAATTCCTCTCTCTTAATAAAAAATCCTTAAATTTCCTCGAAAAACCTACCTATCTCCTATCCTTCTTTGAATTTTACCTATACGAATTCCTAGTCGAAAATTCCAACAAAAATACCTTTCGAATCCTTGAATTCTCCTTGATTTTTCTATATATATAAATCTATGTCAGCTACCTACAACGACGGATATATTCATTGAAACAATATACTAGACCTACTTAAAACACCTTGTGCGGTCCTATAACACTTCGACTTTATTATCGAAGATAAACTAGTTGATAGAGATAATAATCATTATCGATAATACTTTACTATAAGGGAATCGAACGAAAGACGAATAGTTATTATTAACTAAATTCTTAAGGGTATTATCGATAACCCTTGACTTCTAAGACTATATAATCGACTAGTCTGTGAAGCCTAAATTGAAGACTCAGACTACTTAAACGAATTCGACTGTTTCAACCCCTGAATCTTTATTATCTTGAAAAAGATAGTAAGGAATTATAAGACCTATTTTTGATTTCAAAAATCCGCTTAAAATAACGAGTTTGGAAGGCATATAAAACAACTTGAAAAATATCTTAAGTTTTGCTGCTTTAGAGATATATAAGTCTCTTTATATATATATATAAGAGTTTTTAGCTTAATATATAAGCTTTTCTCTTAAAAAACAAGAGTTCTATCTCTCTATAAAAATCCTACTAAAATCTATATGGCTTCTCACGATAAATTCGGTATTCCTTAACTCTCTGGAGTGAAAAACTACCTGTTTTGGAGTACGAAAGCTATGGCCTACCTTATAAAAGAGGGGCTTATAGGAAATAATGGGGATTTAGAGGGTTTAACCCTTGCAAAAAACCAAAAGGCTAACGCCTTAATATAACTTATGTGTGAGGAAGGGCCCCTTATGTATATAAAAAACAAAAATAATGCCCTAGAGTCTTGGAATACTCTAAAAGACTTATATAAACCTAGTGGTTTTACTATAGAATATTTAATTCTAAGGGAACTCTGGTGTACCGCTTTGGAGAATTTTGATACTATGGAAGAATATCTATATAAGGTTAAACAGTTAACTGAAGACCTTAAAACAAATAATATAGACCTTCCTAAACAGGTAATTATAGCCTGGGTATTAAACTCTTTAGACGAGAACTATGAGGGATTTATATAAAATATTACCTAAAGCTTAAGGAAAGATCCTGAAAGTTATACGGTTGATACCCTATTCGCTAATTTAATAGACGAATCTAGGGGAAAAGAAACGCCCTTAGCAAAAGCCCTATTATTTAAGGGAAAACAAAAACAATAAAAATATCCTTCAGAGTATAAAAAATGCTCTTACTGCTACTTAAAGGGGTATATAAAAGAAAATTGCTATTTTCTTAACCCTAATAAGGCTCTAAAAGCCTGGAAAGTGGAGAAAAATAAGAGAGAAAATTCTCGTATATATAAGCTGAATTTTAGTAGGCTAAGTTGAGATAAAAAGATCGATAAACTGCTCTCTTTAGCAGTTAAACTTAAAGAGGAAGGAAGAAGAAATTCTGACGAATCAGAGGACGAGGAATTAGAATTAGAGAGAAATTCTGAAAAATCGGAAAAAATCACTACTATATGAGATCTAAATACCTCTATAGAGGATACGGATATGAGTGGTATAACTGAGGATTTAGAAGAAGTTGACCTATTAGGTCTTGAAGAAGAGGTAAATACTCCTTTTATCCCCTATATAAACACAATAACTAATACGGAAAATAAAGACTATATAGGAAGTGAATATACTTCTATAGAATTCGTTTTAGATAGCGGAGTAAATATAGTTAGTCTTTGTAATAAATAACTATTTAAAACATTAAATTCCGTAAATAAAGAAGTAAAATGGGGAGAAGTAGGCGTTTTAAACGTTAAATATACTGGAGAAAGCAATATATTATTCTCTGATAACTATAAGCTTAAGATCTCGAATACCTACTATATACCCTCGTTAGGCCTGAATATATTAGGCTATAGTGCTATACGATATATTATACGAGTGGAATTAGAAGGAAATACTGTTCGATTATACTCTCTAAAAACAAATAAGTTAATAGCTAAGGGATATATTAAAAATGGCCTATATTATATAAAGGTACATATATTAAAAAACAATAAAAAACAAATAAATTCTTCTATTATAAAGGAGAATAATATCGATACCTTAGAGGATATACGTCAGTGGCACTGCCGTCTAGGTCACATAGGTCTAATCCCACTTATAAAAATATTAAAAAATAATAAAATAAAGGTTAATATACCTATTAAAACTCTTAAAGGCTTTAAATGTAATACTTGCTTACAAGCTAAATATATAACTAAACGAAATAAAAGGAGCCTAAATAATAAGGAATATAACTTCCTTGAAAGAGTATATAGTGATATAGGTGGTCCACTTACACCTACATACGATAAATATAAATACTATGTTTTATTTCTTGATAAAAAGACTAGATACCTATACGGGTATTTATTAAAAAATAAAGATGAGGTTTTAGACGCCTTTGAAGACTTTAAAAACAAGGAAGAAAACAATAGTAATACACATATTAAAGAGTTCTTTACTGATAATGGAACTGAATATATTAATAAAAGATTTAAAACTGTGCTAGGAAAGTACGGTATATATCACCATACTACCCCTATATATACTAAAGAGCCCAATGGGGCAATAGAGAGGTTAAACCTCACTATAATAAATAAAGTTCGAAGCTTAATAATAGCCTCTAATCTACCGTATATACTGTGGGGCGAAGCTTTTAGAACCGCTATATATCTATATAATATAACACCACATACCTCGTTGGAATATAAAAGTCCCTACGAGTTAAAGACTAAGAAAATCCCTAATATTTCTACTATAAAAACATGGGGTTCTATAGTCTATTATAATGATAATAAATATAAAACAAAATTAGAGCCTAGAAATAAACAAGGCTTACTAATAGGTTATATACCTGAAACTGCTATATATAGGGTTTGGGACCCTGAAAATAATAAACCCGTTTTAGTACGGGATATACGGATTTTAGAAGGAAAATTCCTCGATAAATCTAATAAAATTAATAATAATAATAAAAATTTTATAGAGGAAGAAGCACCTCTAGATAATAATAAAAATAATACTAATAATATTCCTATTCGGGAAGAGACACCTATAGAGGATGAAATAATAGTTAAAGGGTCTGAAGAGATATATTCTACTAAAGATACCTATATAAATACTATATTAAATACCTTTGAAAAATCCTCTATTATTATAACAGCTACTACTATAGCTGAACCCTCGAATATACGGGAAATATTAAACTCTCCCGAGAAACCGTTATGGATAAGCTCTATGGGTGACGAGAAAGATAGCCTAGAAGAGCAGGAATCCTATATAATAACTACTTTACCTGAGGGAAAAATTGCCTTATCAGGAAGGTGGGTCCTTAAAAAGAAATATATAAGTAACCCTAATATAATTAAAAAGTCTTGGATAGTAAATAAAGAAAAAACTATTCGTTATAAGGCTAGATGGGTTATTCACGGCTATAAGCAACGTTTTGGAATAGACTTTTTAGAGACTTTTTCAACCGTTTGTAGGCCAGAAACGTATAATATGCTATTAATAATAGCAATAAATAATAAGTGGTATATACTAAGCTACGATGTTAAAAATGCTTTTTTACACTCTAATATAGACTGTGAAATATATATAAAACTACCTGATTTAGTATATAATAATCAGGAATATAAAAATAAAGTAGCCTTATTAAAAAAGGCTATATACGGTCTTAAACAAGCACCGTTATTATGGTATAAATATCTAACTAATATACTAAATAAAGTTGGATTTGAAATTTGCCCTTACGACGAGGGCGTATTTATAAATAAAAATTTACAAATAATATTTATTTGCCACGTGGACGATATAATAGTCCTAGGAGCAGATATTAATAAAATAAAATATATAATAGATTTAATAACAAAAGATATAAAACTTGATTATCAAGGAGAATTAGATAGTTTCTTAGGAAACGATATAAAAATAAATAAAGACGAGAAGTCTATTACTATAAATCAAAATAGATATACTACGAAAATATTAGAGAAATTTAAAATCTCACATAATAACGTAGTAAATAATATAAAAATCAAGCCAGAATTAATACCTTATACCCCTAAAAGAGCGTTAGAAAGGAATAAAAATCAAGCCTCTAAAGAGGAAATAGAGTCTTTTCAACAACAAATAGGGTCACTATTATATACTAGCCTAAAAACTAGGTTAGATATATGCTATTCAGTATCTGAATTAGCTAGATATATGTCTAATCCTAGCCCTGAACACTTTAAAGAGTTAAATAAACTATGGGGATATCTATTAAAATTCCCTAATATGTATAAAAAATTCGACTGTTCAGGAAATAATACCTTATATTTAATAGGGCATTGTGACTCTAGCTGGGGTAATAATATAAATAATAGAAGATCTACTTCTAGTTATATATTTTCCTTATCTATAGGAAATAAGGGTATATTTAACCCTATTAGTTGGTCCTCACAACAACAAAAAACGCCCGCATTAAGTACTTGCGAGGCTGAATATATGGCTTTAAAAGAAGCTATTAAAGAGGGAATTTACCTCTATAATTTATTAAAATATTTTAACGATAACCTAAAAATAGGCTATAATATTCCTATACCTGAAATATATGAGGATAATAATGCTGCCTTAGAATTAACAAAAAATCAGACGTTTCATAAGCGTACGAAGCATATAGATATTATATATCATTTTAATAGGCACGCAGTAAAAGAAAATCTAGTAAAAATAACTAGAATTAATACTAAAGATAACCTAGCAGACTGGTTAACAAAGCCTATTATACGGCAAGAATTTAAGTTAGCTAAAGAAAGGTGTAATCTATACGAAAATAATTAAATAAAAATATTCCTAAATAAATAAAGGGTACTAAATACTAGGAATATAATAAAAATAATATAAAATATAAAAATGTCTGCCTAAACACCTTAATAAAGAGAGAAGTTTTTCCGAGAATAACTGAGCTCACCTAAATATTCGGTTTTACTCTCTATAATAGATCGTTTTCTCCTCAAATACTACAAATTACCCTATATAATAAGAGGTTTTCGACTATCAAATAATACTATTAAAAAGTGGAATTTTTCCTGAATTTAATAATATATAAAAATCACATATAAATATACGCTAAAGGGCTATAATCAGGCATAATAGGTACTAAAAATAAGGGACCACTTACACGGTCCTGGTAATATACACCCTATATACAATATACGCTATACGCTGGCAGGCACCCACACGCGATTCACGTGATTCGCCCTTATAAAGGGGTCGAATTCCATATATAACGTGAATTCGTAGTGTGTATAGTGCAGTAGTCCGTGACGTAAGCTTAAATTGTGTAAAAATGCCTAAAATGTGTGCCCAATCGTAAAATAAAATGTGATAACGTGTAATTGCCATACAGTAGAATTTGAATACATGAATAACTGCACTTATACGTCTAAGGCTTCGAGTTCGAGTTGTAAAACAACCGAATTTTTTAGTTTTTTATTCCACTAATAGGCTGGGCCTATATATGGCTAACTAATAATAACGGTCTACGCCTAATAAACCTTATAAATACTAAGTTTTTACCCTTTTAGGAAGGTTTTCTTAGTAATAATACTCTATATCTATATAAATAATAGGTTTTCCTTTTAAATAAGGTTTTTTCCTATATAAATAACTCGTTTTTAAGGCTTAAAATCCCCTATTTTTATACTAAGAAGCTATTTAATACCTTATATATAATAACTAGCTTCTGGGGGGCTGTAAAAATACGCTATTTCTGACGGTTCCTCCTCCGTCTATAGGCTAACACCTTGATGGGCCTTTATACGAGTCATCTCTATTCTCTCGGTTTCTATGGGTATCTGGTGGGAATATCGAGGTGGTCGAATGTGTGGATAAATAAGACCTCTTCCTCCCTCCTTCCGTAGGTCGATAGTTGAGTGAATTCATCCCTTTATTCTTACAAGTTGTCACGCAGTCCAACACCGCGAGATTTGTGCATCTTATCAACCCTAAACTCAGCTATAGGCAAGAGACAAGGCATACAAAGATGCTAAAAGAATACACCAAAAGAGACCTCACATATCCTGGGGACTCGCTACACGCGTTCCTTGGTTGTCTCAACTTTGATATCGAGCGATCGCGCAGGCTGGGATCACCAATTCTGCATATTTCTTATGGTCTGGTTGCCCAAAGGTGGAGGGGCAGTGCGGCCTTTCTTCGTGTTTACCTGAATTGGTATCACGAAAACCGTGCAATAAGGCGACCTGGATTTCCCACCTGGTCATGGGCTGGGTGGGGTGGACCACTGCAATTCGACGGAGCCATGGAAGGTTTTACGCTGCATGAGCGCGGGCAGGGCTCACTGATTCCGCCTCGCTTCGAGTGGGAAATCTCTTGGAAGGCTAGGGACCTTAAACCCGTGACTATATGGGAGTTCGCCAACGATTATTGGAGCACATCGTCTGGCACTGACGCGCTGCAGTTGAGCCAGCAGCCAGACCACCCGAGGCGGCTAGACGTCACATGTTTCGTTGTGCCCATACGCTTTCAAAAGGTTTCACTGACTCAGAGATGGTTAGAGACTGAGATCCACTTTGAAAAGCGTAAGGAAAGTGCAAGAGTCAAGCGGACGGGACTCTCTACGGAGATTGTGCCTGTGTTACAGTTCGTGGAAGGAGCTCACATTGCAACCACGGCGAACCTGGATCAAGATATACGGGCGCAGGATCGTATCGTTGGCCTTATTTACGCCGAGGGATCGGAGGCTGAAATCTGTATGGGCTGTATTTTGGCTCGACAGTTGACCAAGGGTGTCTTTGAGCGCGTGGGAGCTATTCCCCGGCTATTTTACCGCAGTCGCCAGTTATTTTCCGTTTCCTTTGACTTTCCGGATAGTGCCTTCCTGGATGATACCGGTAACATATTAGATGAGGTCAAGGTGTCAGAAACACAAGAGCGACTCCTTTTCAGCGGTGTTGGCGAGAGGAGAACTGTCTCCTTGGTATGAATTAACGAACCGACCAGAGGATAGGACAGTTCTCTTTTGCATCCTTCATGTCTTATATATCATCTCGCCATAATTTCCGCAATCTTTTCAATCGTACATTATTGGCATTATATATATATTTTGAAACACTGGGTCCTTGAGCGTCTACCACTGTGTGAAGGGACCGTACGCCTTCGGGACGTATACAGATTAAGAGCAAAGCCTCCTACCACTGTGTGAAGGCACCATACGCCTTCGGGTTGTGTATGGATCAGGAACGAAACCAGTTGACAAGCATGTGGAGCCGCCTTGAAAGTTCTATACCTCTATTACTAGGGGCTTCGGCCATACTGTATTTTCTTCTTAACTGTCTGTCTGTCTGCTATCTGCTTAGCTGTTAGACTCTTCCCCTTAGAGCCTATGTACGAAGTATTTAAGTTCTCAGTACTTCTACTTATATTAATCTCCTATAGACACCTAGAATCTCCCCCTTCTTCCCTTATTTCTTAAGTATTATATAATTCTTTTAAGGAGATCTTTATCTTTAATAATAAAGGTATAGATATAGAATAGTATAAACTTATTATATTCTTCCTTTTTTAGTATTTCTTTATATATTCCCTCTCTTATTTTCTATAAAGTATTCTAAATATCCTTATAGATATCTTCTATATAGTTATTTTTAAAGTAGTCTATTTTAGCTTCTATTCTTAGTTAGTAGCTATATACTTAGATAGGTATTTTAGTGCTTACCTAGTAAGGGTCTTCTTTCTTTAAGCTATATTTTAGAGGTTCTTAAGATTATATATATATATATATATATTAGTAGTAGAGGATTATATTTTTAGCTAGAATTTCTTTTATAGGACTACTTATATAGGGACTATTCTAAGACTATTCCTAGTCTTACTATATAACTAATTTACTATCTACTAGCTACTAGGCTATATATTAATAAATCTAGTCTATAGTACTATTAGGAGTAATACTTCCTAGCCTTATCTATATAGTATAAGGCTAAGGCTATATACCTAGACTTCTATACTATTATTAATATTATATTTTTTTTTAACGCTAGGTCTTTGAGCGTTTACTACTGTGTGAAGGGACTGTACACCTTTAGGATGTATACAGATTAAAAGCAAAGCCTCCTATTACTAGGATGAACTAGTTCCGTTTCTATTCCGTATACAGCCATAGCTATACACAGCGCCTTCATACAGTCATAAACGCTCAAGACCCAGCGTTTAAAAAACATACATTGCCGATAATAGTGGTTAGATACGATAAGTCTGTAGGCTCGTGGCCTCAGCCTTGTGGCGCACAGCTAAGGCTAGGGAGAACCGCTCCCGACGTACTAGGATTAAGCGTCAACTTGTGAGCACCTCTTGAGACAAAATCCAATTACTATCTGCTCGCAAAAGACGCCGTTCAACTAAACAACTAGAATTTCCAGTCAACCAAATCGGGCATCCGAAGCAGTATAGAAGATTCAGACATGGCGAAATTCATTTATCTGGAAAGCGAGCTTGGTATTTATTGTACTCAAAACAATATGATTGAAGTTCTATTTCTACGGAACGATTATGTTCAAAATTCACAACGCTCCCATGATGCAGTCGTCTCTATCCCATCCCATGCCCATGCATCTACCTATCGTTCCACACGTAAAAAAAATAGTATGTACAAATGAATTAAGTCTTGAAAAGAAGTTAAGCCCAGCACTGGAGTTTCCTCTTCCACAACCCCGCCCTTCCAGCCTAAATCGGTGGAGCTTCTACCGCCCAAGCACAACCCTCTCCCCCTTGATCTTACTAGCAACCTGGAACGCAGCAGGCTGCTGCCCAAGCTGCGTCAGACTCCGGTGCAGGCCATGGTGCCCGCCCGGCCCCCTCTCATCCTCATTACTAGGCGGCCGCGGAATCCCGCCCTTGACCGCACATACTGCAGCAAAGTCCAGCGTGGGGTACCCGCACCTCTGCGGCCTCCTCTTGCAGATCCGGGCCGTGGCGATGATGATCGCCGCGCAGAGGGTCAGCAGGACGCCCGAGATCAAGCCGAACAGCCAGCGCGAGGTCGGGCCCGCGATGACCTGGTGGCTCATGATGGCGAGGCTGAGGTTGGTGTACATGTCTTCACTTAAATTCTTGCGGGGCTGTTGGAGCTCGAAGATGGAGGGGCGCGAGAAGTAGTTCGCGTGGAAGTAGTTGAAGGGCACGCTCATCGCCTTGCGGATCGCCTTGAGTGAGAGCTTCTTGGCGACCTCGTTGTCGTTGATGGGCAGCGCGGTCACGGCGTAGACGGCGAGGGCCGAGTTGTCGCCCTTCATTGTGGATTTCGAGTTGGGGATCGTGCTGCTGCTGTTCGTGGTTGTCGTCGGGCTGAAGCCGGGGACCACCGCGGACAGGGCCAGCATGTATTCCTCGAGCTTGACGACCTTTTGCACTGGCTTGGTCAGGTCTGTGACGGACAGGATGGAGAAGTTGCCCCGGTCGTAGTTAACTGTGCCGTAGCGGTCGTAGACGATGAGGGATGATGCCATTACCAGGGGGCTCCACCATGAGGAGTCCTCGAGGCATTTTGCCTTGGCTTGTATGGCGAGTGGGCAGTAAGAGGAACCTGATTGAGGAATTATTAGTGAACCCTCCCGGCAAGCGCGCGCAGGCTGAGTGCAATCGTGCTTACCGAAATGTAACTCCTTGAACGGTCCCACGGCAGTACACCAGTACGAAGCTGCTGCCGCGGTCCCGATCAGGTAGCAGTTGCCATTGTCATATAAGCCCTGAACGTCGTGTACGGCGCCATACTCGAGATGCAGAACGCGTGTCTTGGGGACCACGTAGGCCGTCGACTCCGGGAATTTGGCGAGGTCGTCGGCCTGCGGCGAGATACTGACGATGCCGCCGGTTAATAAGTGCGACTCAGCACAGGGCGCCCAGCTGTGGTCGGTTGCTGATTTTGTGCAGAGGCCCTCCCCAGGGCCAAGAGAATCCATACTGAACGAGTCTCGATCTGACCATGCCGGAGTGCCCATCTGCACGAGTAAAGCGGTGGATGAGACGGAGTCAATCTGACTAATATAAGAGGCGTTGAAATCGCCAATGCCAGCGGATACGGCATACGTCTCCTGCGGGAAGAAGACAAGCTCGATGGCTATATCACCCATCAGGATGATACCCGGCAGTGGAATCGTGCAAATGACCATGAGACGAAAGAGGCTGGAGTATTTTTCCTTCCAGTCAGCGGTGGCCAGCAGGCGCAGCAGGCCCCAGACACCCGTGCCCGAGTCCATGCCGACGAAATGCAAAAGGCTGACTCCTTCTGGGCGCGATGCCAGGGCCCATTGCAGATCCTCCACAACTACCACGACAAGCGCCGCCATCAAAAGAGCACATGCCTCAGTGAGAATTCGCAGGATCAATATCGCATTGGCTGAAGACGTGGTGAAGAACCTATCCCTCATCAGGAGCTTGGCAGAGCCGGTTGCGTACAAACCAGCCAAAACTACCATGATCAATGCCAACAGTAGAAGACATAGCGTCCACCAGCCAAAACGGCTGCTCTGATCCATGTTGACACTCAGCCGGCGGGACCGCAATGAGGTGGTATCATCGTTGTCGCGGCCGTCAGCCGAAAATGCACCTAAGATACTTTCTCGTGAGGGCGTAGGTGGGTGGAGAAAGTTTTGGTTGAATTGTGATTCCGGCTCTCGCGTTGGAACATCGTTGTAGTCAGGGCTTGAGACCTTTTCGACAGTCACAGTCGGCCATTCCTTGGGTGATTCGGCCACGGGCGTTGGTCTTTGGCGCCAGTCTGGGTAGTCCTCACCGTTCTTCCTGTCAGCCCAATCCATTGAGTCGACCGTACTGGTCCGTGTCGGGAAATATCCTTGGGAGTTGTAGGTGCGCGTGCTGTTGGACCAGTCCGCAAATTCCACGGTAGACTTCCGTCTCGGTGGTCCCCTGGGCTCATATTTCTGGGAGAACCGTCGCCGGTCATTCATGTCGTCGAGTTGTATCGTCTCAAATGGAGGAATTACCGGCGGCTTCGATGACCTCGACCCGACCCTGTCGGAGGTGCCATGCGATGTTGAAGCTGGGCTCTCATGAATCCAACTGCCCCCACTGTTAAATCGAGCCGGTCGATCCATAGCGAGTGATACTGGGGGCGCCAACGCCCTGCGTCGACCTTGAGAAGCGAAGTGTAGTGGTGGTGGTAACGAACGTGTGTGGTGTAGAAACTAAGTCACAGAGCCAAAGATTCGCTTGATGGAAATCGATATAGTAGAAGAGGTTAGATTCTTACCCCAGATGGAAGAAAACGGAGATTTCCACCGTCGTCCCAAAGTTCTCCATGGCGGATTGACTAGCGAGGACCGCTTCCGCGATTTTTCAGCTGGAATATTGAATCAAGCATCTCCTTTGTTTCACAATGTGAGGACAACAACACAAAGGGAACGGGGCCGGTTGAGGTGATCATGTCGCTTGAGCAAAGGCACGAGTCATACCCCATGGAGGCTATTCCAGGACCACACTTGTGGAGCTCGGCGTCCCGATAACTGCCAACATCGGTATGTTGCTCGCATCCTTCTCCTGGTCGGTCTTGGCAGTAGAGAAAACACAACGGTGGACTTGTGAAAACCGGATGTGGTGGTTTCCAGTCCGGAACACGAGAAAGAGCCCCTGGGCCGACGGGTTGAGACGTCGGCAGGAGAAGAGGGATGTGTGGCAGTGAGAGCATCCCTTCTCCCGGTAGTACCGGTGTGTTGGAACAAAGCCCGATGCTCCCAACGAAATATTAAAAATAAATTGGCGGTGCGAAGCCGGGAGGAAAACATGTACGGCCCGGGGATGTTGGTTGCCAGGATCTCGGGGCGCGTCACCAGGAGACACGTGCCCACGTGTGTGGAACACCGGGAGCCCCTTGTAAAATAGGATGCCTCCCATTATCACTAATCTTAGCGGTGCGGCTCTCACCTGAGCGAGTTCCCTCGCTGACTGCGAAGCCCGGTAATGGCATGTTGGTGGATGCTGGTCCACAGTGTTGCGAGTCCCGTCGTGGGTCTATTGCGTGCAATTACTCCGTGCAGAAGTGCACAAGTACTCCTCTCCTATTGCACATCAGGCCTCGGGTGATGTACGAGCGGCCGTCTAGAACTTTCTTGAGCGGCGGGCCGGAGACAAGGCAGCCCCGAGCGGTGGGAATACCAAGTCAGGAAGGCTGACAATAAGGACTGACTAGTGGCTGTCATGTCAATGGAGACTGGCATGGCAAGTAGCCAAGAAGAGCCCCGGGCGCCGAGAGGCGGGTAGGGAGGGTAGCACACCCAACGTGGAGTATTTCTGTCTTTGTTCTTTCTGAACGACGAGCTTGGGCTGGATGGCGAGTCGAGCTTGGTTGCTTGGAGCAGGAAATATGTGGAGTTGGCATGAAGTCTATGCGATTTGGACAATGAATCGACCGAGTAGCGAGTTCGATCGGGGAATTGTCCTGATCAATGCGGCGATTGAGGTGGATGAGGCTGTATCGCAAAACCCGAAACCGAGGACGAGGTGCCAAGAAAGAGCAAGGTTGTTGACTTGCTCGCAACGACAGCTGTCAGCCAGCTGGGCCATTGAGGGACAGCTGACAGTAGGAAGTAGATACATACTTAGGTAGGTACATGGGTACATGAGTAACGGTTGGACCCTGGGCGGACCCTAGACGGCAGAATCGTCATCGAGAGGGGCAGCCAGCCTAATTTTCACGTCTGTTTCGACCCCGCCAAACAAAGTGTGAAAGCCCAGCACAAGCGAGGCCGGAGGAGGGTATCTGGAGTATCGTGGGGTCTTTGTCAGACTCATCGGTAATGCATTCGAGCAATATTGCCAGCAGCAATTCGCATGGCCGTATTGCAGTATTGCAGTATATTGCTGCAGGCTGCGCTGCACTGCGCTGCGCTGCACTCAAATAATAAACAGGTTCTGAGTGAAGAATGAGCAGCGTCAGATGGTCAGTCGTCCATTTTTACCCCGCCATCCTGTGCAGCCTGCATCACCCCTGTTTAGTGTAGCGACGTTGGCCAAGATGCATGCGCATTAGAGGAGAAACCACAAAGGTCTTTGCGTTGAAACATTAGTACTGTACGAGCTGTGGTGGTAGTGTAAATCGCCAGGGCAGGGCGTGGGATGCTGCAGGACCCGATCACACCGTGGGCAGGCTTATTTGGGCCGTTGCTGCTCTGGTGAGCAGGGCGTGGGTGGGGTGCAGCAACATGTGCAGCAACATGTGCAGCAGCAGGTGCCCGCTCGAGCCAATCGAGGGCCATCGAAACACATGCAGACTGCCTAGAGGCTTATGGCTGGGGTGCTGGGCTCCGACTCGGCCACCGATGAGACAGGCGGACTGACGGGCTTGACGGGACGGGCTGACGGTAAGCTAGCTCCCAGAAATCCTCACCACCTTCCGTATCCCGTACCCCGTTCCCCGTCCCAACTCGATCAACTCGATCCCACCTCCACCCACCCGCACCAACAACGACCCTCCTCTTGCTCCTCCACCTTTGTTCCTTACTCCCTCCTCCCCCTCCAAATTGCTTCTCTTTTTTCCCTTGCCTGACTCTTCAAGTGGTCAATGGTGTAATCCAGGACTCTTCTTTGTGAAGAAGTGCTAATGACCCATTCAATTTCTTCCAGACTGTAACGGTAAGCCACCCCCTGCCTAACCTGCAGAAAAGGTCCCTTGTCCCACCACCAGGCAGCCTGCTTCGCTCTCATACCATCCTGTCCAGCTGCTTCCTGTCCTCCCTTGTTTTGCCCTCTTGCACGAGTCCACCCAAATACATGAGACTGGCGATGCCTACTTCCGTGGCTGCCAGCTCTTGGCTCTCCAAGGCTGTCATATTTCCAAGCGGCTTGCTTGTCTGGAAACTCCTCGGCGGCCACTTTTCTGACATCTTCGCTGATATACCAGACCTTCCAGACGATCCCGAGTAGTCCTCCACCTCTCCTCATCTTTCCTTGAGCCACACACGTCCGATTGACGACGCCGTCGTCCCCGCCCACAAGATGCATATCAAGGAGATGGTCGCCGATGCCGAGAAGACGGCTGCCCCGTCTTTCTCGTTCGAGTACTTCCCGCCAAAGACCCTCACCGGTGTACAAAACCTATACGACCGTATGGAGCGCATGTACCACTTTGGACCAAAGTTCATCGACATCACATGGGGCGCAGGCGGCCGTATAGCCGAGTTGACCTGCGAGATGGTCGGCCAGGCACAGGCCTACTTTGGTCTGGAGACTTGTATGCACCTGACCTGCACCGACATGGGACTTGAGAAGATCAACGACGCTCTGCGCAAAGCATACAAGGCCGGTTGCACCAACATTCTGGCTCTGCGGGGTGACCCTCCTAGGGACAAGGAGAAGTGGGAGGCTGCCGACGACGGGTTCAGGTATGCCAAGGATCTGGTCGTACACATACGGAAGACGTACCACGATCACTTTGATATTGGTGTTGCCGGGTATCCCGAGGGTTGCGACGACAACAAGGACGAGGAGCAGCTGCTGGACCACTTGAAGGAGAAGGTGGACGCCGGTGCCACCTTCATCGTCACACAGATGTTCTACGATGTCGACAACTTCCTCCGCTGGGTTGACAAGGTCAGAGGCCGTGGCATCACTATCCCTATCATCCCAGGCATCATGCCCATCGCGACATACTCGAGTTTCCTGAGGAGGGTGAACCACATGAAGTGCAAGGTGCCCCAGGAGTTCATGGATGCCTTGGAGCCAGTCAAGAACGACGATGCGGCCGCTCGAGAAATCGGCAAGACCCTTGTCGCCAACATGTGCCGCAAGATTCTGGCGGCAGGAATTCCTCACCTGCACTTCTACACCATGAACCTGGCCCAGGCCACCCGCATGGTCCTAGAGGAACTCGACTGGATGCCTTCGGAGCGCAGCCCTGTCAAGCAGGCCCTGCCTTGGAAGCAGTCTCTCGCCCTTGGACGACGAGACGAGGACGTCCGGCCCATTTTCTGGCGCAACCGGAACAAGTCGTACATCTCCAGGACCATGGACTGGGACGAGTTCCCCAACGGCCGTTGGGGTGACTCTCGGTCTCCCGCCTTTGGCGAGCTGGATGCGTATGGCATTGGCCTGACGGGGACAAACGAGGAAAACCGCAAGAAGTGGGGTGAGCCCAAATCCGTCAAGGATGTGGCTGCCATCTTCCTGAAGTACCTCAACAACGAGCTGGACCAGCTTCCTTGGAGCGAGTCTCCCCTGACCACCGAGGCAGACGCCATCAAGGAGGACCTCATCGAGCTCAACAAGCGAGGCCTCGTCACCATCAATTCACAGCCTGCTGTCAACGGTGTGAAGTCCACTCACCCCGTCTACGGCTGGGGTCCCCCGAACGGATTTGTCTACCAGAAGGCGTACCTTGAACTGCTCGTCTCTCCCGACGTGTACCCCGAGCTCATCTCGCGCATCGACAAGCACCCCGACCTGACGTACTACGCTGTGACCAAGGCAGGTAACCTGGCCACTAACACCCCTTCAGAAGGTCCCAACGCCGTCACATGGGGTGTCTTCCCGGGCAAGGAGATCGTGCAGCCGACCATTGTCGAGTCGATCAGCTTCCTTGCCTGGAAGGACGAGGCGTTCCGGCTCGGCACGGACTGGGCCAACTGCTTTGAGCAGGGCACCCCTAGCCGGATTCTGTTGGACCGCATGATGAGGGATTGGTACCTGGTTAACATTGGTAAGTTCCTCGTCATATCGCTGATTTCCTTCGAGGCGATGCTTACAAATATCACCAGTGAACAACGACTTCCACCAGCCACGCACCATCTTCGAAGTCATGAAGGGACTGCAGGTCAAGGACCTTGACGTCGAGGTTCAAGCCGACGGACCCACGGCAAACTAATTTCTCAAGCGGCATCGCAACTTCTACAACACACAGCGATACACTCACCTTTTTGAAAGAGGCTTCAACAGCGCCTCGACGGCAAACTAATCAACATCATGAATGATACGACCTGGATTTAACACGACGGAACCTAATCAATCAAGCACCGGCAGTATGGTATATATACTGTGGTGCAAGTGTCATAGTGTACATTGCGATGCGGCACTTGACACATTCTATACAAGACACCATTTCCTTAACGATTTGGGTTGCATGACATTGGAGGGAGGACACAATCAAACAAACAGCCGGCGTTTCTTGCTTATTCAACACACATCTTTTCAACATTACGGCAGCAAGCGGCGCAAAGCAAAAAGGGTGCAGGGTGTGGTCAATGTGTTTTTCAACAAAAAATGGAGTTGGGAGAAGAGAATGAGGTCTCAAGAAGAAGAGAGGAGGAGGTGAGAGACAAGGGAGTGAGTGAGTGCCTTGAAGCGAGCGAGTCGAGGCAGAGGAGGCGTTGAATGAACCGAACCCCTTTCCCTACCTGGCATGAAAAGACAGGTGGGAACGAGGGCAAGGGAGTCCCTTCAATTCTGCACATATAAAATATTCATTCTCAACGATAGATACCCCAGGGCAGGCAAAGGGCAGGCAGGCATGGCACAGGCAGGCATATGGCAACCGTGGGGCCGGGAGGGATTAGCACTCCCGGCTAAACCATCATGGTGCTTCGGAGTTCAACATTTCAGAATCTTTTCTTCATGGCGAAGGGGACGATCTCGTTTCAACAGAGATTAGTGTCCCGCGGTCATGGGAGACAGGCAGAGGAGGCGGAGAACGGAGGTGGGATGAGGCGATGGCGGAGGGAAAGTAGAGGCTGATGGGATGGGAGCCGGGGAGGGCTTCATCAGGGAAGAAGAGAGCAGAGAATAGGACGAGAGCAGGCTAGAGAAGTACATCCATGAGAGATCACCATGGCTTGACTGGATGGACTCGCCAAGATACTCGACTTGTTCAACCCTTTTTCCTTCTCAACACAGGCTCGAAGGCTTAGTGACTGACGTTCGTATTTTCTTTTCTGGTGACGCCTCGTCCAAACGTACAGCACGCCCAGTCAGCCAGGCCAGGGCCATATTGCCCAATGTTGTCTGTGAGCGGAGAGAGCGACGGCTGGGTATCTGCATGTCTGTCTGTCTGCGGCTGACCTGGAATTAGTCGTTGAGTTACCCTAGACTTACCCTAGACTTTTGCCCAGAATCTGCCACACACACTCACAGCGCCCGCCCGCAAGCGAGGTCAGTTCGGACGGCGATGCAACCAACCAACCGATAGACACCACCCGAACGGCCACATTGACAACGGCACAGTACAATTTCAGGTAGGAGGTTCATTCACAGTGTATACGAATTCCACAACAAGAAGAATGCTTCCGAGCAACCGCTGAATCTGCTTTGCTTTGTTTTGCTTGACTGACTCTGTCTTTTATTTTGCTTTCCTAAACCGTTAAAAACCAGGTTTGTGTTGTGATATGCTCAATACTGACTATACGCCGGCCAGCCCCCCATGATGCTCATATCATGCCCATCATGCCATGCCATGCCATGCCATGCTATGCAAAGAAAAAGACCTACCCTACCACCTCTCTTCAGCCCCCGTGTTTGTTCCTGGGCAAAAGAAGCAGGCGCTCGCTGACTCACTGATTTTACCCACATCCAATCCATCCATACATACACATAAACCATTTATTTATTTATTTGTTTTCGAACTTGCCGTCTCCCCTCCCCTCCTCTCCTCTCCCTTCCCAGTCCACGCCCATTGTTCCATCCGGCGTCCACAACGTCACCGCCGATGGTAATGGCAGCCAGAGGACCAGGAGGGGGAGAGGCGAACCCGCTGCCCCGAGGGCCTAACTGCCGGGCTAGTGGCGAAAGAATCGGCGCGATGGGTGCACCCTCCTACTCGTCCCACTCGTTCTCGCCGGCCACGTCGTAGTCCACCACCTCCTTGGGGGCCTCGCCAGCATCCTGTTGTTGTTGCTGCTGTTGATGTTGATGATTCTGCTCCTGCTGTTGGCCGTCGGCTTCGCCCAGCACACCCTCCTTGCCATCACTGTTCCCACGATGACCACCCTCGTCACCATTGTCGGCATCATCCATGGCGGAATCAAGCCCTTCACCAGCAGCACCACCACCAGCAGCCCCGCCTGTGGTGTTGACGCTAGAAGTAGTGCTCCCAGGCAATGCGGCCGCAGGCCCAGAGACCCACGAGATCTCGACCCCCGCGGCGTTGTCCCCGTCGTTGATCCCCGGTATCCTGCCGCCCTTGAACCCGTTGTAGAACAGCTCGGCCTGCTTGCGGTCGCTGAAGCTGAGGTACGTGACCGCGGGGGTGGTCTGGATCTCCGTGACGCCTTCGCCGAAGCTCTGTGGGAGGGTCGTCGTTAGTACTTGCAATGTTCATTGCATGAAAGTCTTTGTTTGGTCTGATGGGAAAGTCAAGCCTCATCGATGCGCTGGATGGAAGCAAGGACGCATTTCCTGGGATCAGATGAAAAGGGAGAGAGACTTACGAAGAGGTGCCTCCTCAGCGCCTCGTCCTTCTCGGGCGCCGAGAAGTCGACCCCGGAGATGGCCACCGTCTTGGGCCGGTTGTCCAGGGAGAAGGCCGCGTACGCCGCGTGGAAGTTGCCCCGGCCGCCGCCTCGCGCGCCGCCACCACGATACGATCCACGCGGGACATATCCGCCGCGGCCGCGGTACCCGTATCCTCCCCGGCCCCTGTAAGTCGGCGCATACCCTGTCGTCGAGAAATGGACCCCGTCGTCCTGCTGCGCGTTGTTCGGGTCGATCCCCAGCGCCTCGGCCTCGCCCCTGAGCTTCGCCAGCGTGGCCTTGAGCGCCTCGGTCTTGGACGCCTCGGCGCCGCCTTTGCCTCCCTCCGATGCAGCAGTTGTTGTTCCTGTTGCTGCTGCGTCGCCGCCACCTGCCTCGCTCGAGTTCTTCCGCGCCAGCCTCTCCATGAGCCGCTGCCTCTCGGCCGCCTGCTTGGCCTGCAGCTCCTTCTGCCTCCGTTCCAGCTCCTCGCGCTGCCTTTCGATCTCGCGCAATTTGGCCGTCTTCTCCTCGTGCAGCCGCTGCGCCTCCTCCTGCTTGCGCGCGAATTCCTCCATGTCGATCTCCTCCTCCCCGTCGTCCTCCATCTTGACGTCTCCCCCGGACGGGTGGTCCTCGCGCTTAACGCCATTCGCAGTGCGGCCGTTCTTAACGCCGTTTGCGCCGCCGCCATTCGCGATATCGCCGTGCTTCTCGTCCTTGTACCAGAACACCTTAACGAACCGGTTGTCGAATATCACCTTTGGCGACTTGTACGCGGCGTTGGCCGAGGCCCAGTTGTCGAACTTGACGATTGCCAGCCGCTTGTACCCCATCATCGTGACCTCCTCGACCTTGCCGAACTGTGCGAAGAAGTCCCGGACCTGCTCCTCTTCGAAGTTCTCCTCGGGAATGCTCTCCACGACAACTTTCGTCTGGGACCTGTCGTTGACTGGGCCTTCTGCGGAGAATGGGGCGCGCCCTTGACCGCCTTTTCGCCGTTGCTGACCCTGCCGGTTATTTCTGTTTTGGTTAGGATGTGCGTTGCCCTGGTAGGGCCCTTGCTGTTGAGGAAACTGGGGTATCTGTTGGGGCTGCGAAAGCGTCGCGGAACTCGGGTCGTACTCTGCTTGTTGTGTTAGACTCATCATGTTGCTAAAGTTGTTGGAAAAATCGAGAAAGGAGTTGAAATCAAGTGGCGCTGCAAAGGAATTATGCGAAGACCCGAGATAATCGGGTTCGATCGCCGCACTGGAAAACGGAGAAGGAAACGGACCTTCGCCGGGCAGCGGGATGTGCCCTGAGAGCTGTGGCGTAGGCAGGTTGTACGGGGCGGACTCGGTCCCGGTGCTGTGGTCGAACTTGCACTTGATGCCCCTGGGGCAGAACCCCTTCCTGTCGAAGTCCCAGCAACGTCCCTTTCTCCCCTGCTGTGCCTGCGCGTTATGCTGGAACCCGTGCGGTTGCTGAGAGTAGTCGGGGAAGTTCGGCATGGAGAGGCCCATCTGCTGGCCGATCTGCTGCAGCTGCCTCATCGCCTCCATGGGGTTGCTCGGGTCGAACGGCGGGATCTGTGGCACCTGGCCTGGCTGGCCGAAGGACAGCGCGTGCTGGCCTGGACTATTTTGAAATGGATATTGTTCTTGAGACAGCGATTGTGGTCTGTCTAGGTCGACATAGCCCTTGCGACCGCCGCGACGCGGTTGTTTGAACTGTCGGCCCCCTGGGAATTGGTCTCGGCCGATCGGCGCATCGAAATCGCCTCGGTCCTGAAAGCCACGCTTGCGCGCGCTGCCACCAGAAGGGCCAGTAGGGATTGCAGGCTGGCCGGCGTTTGCGTCCCCGAAGCCTGGTTGTGTTGTTGGGGGGACAGCAGTCGGGGCTGCTTTCGGCGGAGGGGCGGCGCCGGGGAGGTAAGATTTGTACTGGATTATTTCGAATAAGTCGTTGACGAAGGATGAAGGATCTGCAAACATGTGAATTCAGTTCAGAGTCTCCGACCGGTGTAACGCGTGGCGACGAGGTCCTACCTTCTGTGAGGAAATTGCCCATCTCCGACATGCACTTTGACTTGACATCTTCGCTGCCATCGTCAGAATGTAAGAGGGCGAGCACGTAGTCGGCAAGCACATCGGCGTCCGCGTCAGAACTTTTTGAAAGACAGAGGTTAGCGGTTGCAGTCCAGACCCAGAGACGTCGAAGGTGTCGAGGGTGTGACGAACGTATTCTCGAGGCGCTTGACGATCCACGCCTTGAGTAGAGGCGAGTCCTCCTCGGGAAACAACATCTTTCCCAATTTTCTATCTTTATGAGGACATAAAGATTGTTGATTTGCGACACTCCTTGCCGCAGCGACAGGATGGAGGGCGACGCGAGGGTGTGAAGCAGAGCTTTGCAGAGGGTCGTGGATTGCCTGGTTGGTGGACTCGAGGCTGGAAGTTGGTCCAGGAATTGCGAAATGTTCCTGGGACTGCATGCGCGCCAGAGCTTCCTAAAGCTGCAGCAAGGGTTGCTTTGTGGTGGGGCGGGGCGGCAGGCTAGCCTCGACTAGGTAGGCGGACTGCTGGAGTGCAAGCCAATGTTCCTTGCTTCCCACTAACAGACGCGCCACGCATTTCCCTTCCTTCGAACTCGACTACATGCCTCTAATAAATTGTTCAGACTATAGCACGGGACATCGCATACAGGTTACATCACTCGCTGGCAAAAATGGGACACCTGATTTTGACTTCATCGACGCAAATAAAATTTCAAAACCAGCGTTAAGTACAAGCTCTCGGGGTCGGACTATAATCATGATGTGTTCCGGTGCTTGCTGCTTGCCCTCGGCCTCGCCATTTTCCTCCCCAAACCCTTGGGGTTTCCTATCGTAGACCGTTTTCCGTCTTCTTTGCAACTCGTTAACATTGCCGAAGATACGCTCTATCAAGCCGCCGTTTGAGGCGGTGGGAAAAGTCTATGAACAAGGACATGAGGCGTTTACAGCTTGTCGTAGTACTGAACAGACTGGTTAGCATCGCTCCCACACAGGATCAGGGGGGCTTGGGGGTTAGACTCACGTTGGAAACATCGGGAACCTCGACCTTGATACCCTTGCGCTTCCGCATCTCCTGGACCATGGCACCGACCTTGGAGGTGGGGTCCAGAGGAGAGCCACCGGGCAGCAGCTGCCAGTGGTCGAACACGGACTGGGGGAAGGCCTGTCCGGAGGTGGCGGCACGCAGGTCACCGTTGAAGCCGAACGACTCGATGACGGGCAGGTACGACTTGATGGTGAACAGAGGAGTACCAGGACGCTGCTCCTCACCGAAGACGATACCACGTCTCCGGGTAAGCACACCGTAGACACCACCCATGGCCTGCTCGGGCACCTGGATCTCACACAGGAAGACGGGCTCCTGCAGGGCGGGCTCGGCAAGCAGGGCGGCGGCGTACATGACACGACGAGTAGTAGGCATGATCTGGCCGGTACCACGGTGAATGGAATCAGCGTGGAGGGTGACATCGAGGATGTTCCAGCGGACGGATCGCATGGGCTCCTCGGCAACGGGACCCTCACGGGAAGCCCACTGGAAACCGGAGACGACGGAGTCCTTGATTTCGTTGAGGTACTGGACGGCCTTGGTCTGGTCAACCAGCAGGTTGGGGCCGTTGGTGTCGGGACCGAAGGTCCAGATCTTACGGGCGTCAGTGACGTCCCAGCCGAAGTCGTCAGCAAGGACACGGGCACGGGCCTTGAAGTCGTCACGGGGGTTGATCTTGCCAGACTCAATGGCAAGGGACAGCTCCTCGTCCAGGGGCTCGGCGGTCATGTAGATACGGTTGTGCTTGTTGGGCGACTTGGACAGAGCGGTGATGCTCGACTTGGCGCTCACAGTCTCACGGTACTGGACGACGGGGTCGGAGATGATCAGAGGAACACCAGCGTGGTCGTTCTGGAGGTCGTTCAGGCAAATTTCCAGGTGGAGCTCACCGGCACCGGCGACAATGTGCTCACCAGACTCGTTGGTCATGGTCAGGACACAAGGGTCGGACTTGGACAGACGCTTCAGACCCTCGACAAGCTTGGGCAGATCCTGAGCGTTCTTGCACTGGACGGATCGCTGCACGACGGGGGAGACGGAGAACTTCATGACCTTCAGGTTGTGGGCAGCCTTGTCGGTGGTGATGGTACCAGACTTGAGCAGGAACTGGTCGATACCGACCAGACCGACAATGTTACCGGCGGGGATGTCGTCGATGGCCTCGACACGGCCACCCATCATCAGGACGACACGCTGGATGGCCTTCTCGGAGAGATCCTCCTTCCTGCCGGGGACGTAGTTGGGGCCCTGGATACGGACCTTCTGGCCGGACTTGACGGTACCGGAGAAGACACGACCGAAGGCGTAGAAACGACCCTTATCGGAGGTCGGCACCATCTTGGAGACGTAAAGCATCAGGTCGGCCTTGGTGGGGTCGGCCTCACAGTCACGGATGGAGGCGAAGATGGCGTCGTCCTGGGGACCCTCGTACAGTGTCTCGGCACGGTACTTCTGGGCGGTCTTGGGGGAAGGCAGGTGGAGGATCATCATCTCCAGCAGGGAGTCGGCGGCGGGCAGGAAGGTACGCATGACAGCCTTGAGCAGCTGCTTGCCCTCCTTGTCACGGTCCTCAGCGGCGAGCTTGAGGTCGAGCTTCTCGAGGAGGACCTTAATCTCGTCCTTCTTGAAGTTCATGACGGCGGAGAAGATCTTGAAGATGGGGTCCAGGATGAACTGGTTGAAGGCACGCTCGAGCTGCTGGCCCTCGTAGGTGCCGTTCTTGGTCCACTTCTTGGTCTTGGGGTTGAAGTAGTTGTCTCCCCAGAGACGCTCCATCATCTTGTTACGGTCGACACCGAACTTCTTAGCGTAACGGGTGGCGAACTGACGGATAGTGAAGGCCCAGCCGTGCAGACCGGAACCGAAGGCGACGGTACCCTTGTCGGGGTAGACCTGGACGTCACCCAGGGACTTGTCGAAGTAGGTGGAGATGACGACGTTGACGGACTCGATTGTTCGGGAGAAGGACTGGTAAAGGTCCTCCTTCTCGATCTGGAGCTCGAGCAGAGCACGGTCGACCTTGTTGATGACAACAACGGGCTTAATACGCTCACCAAGAGCCTGTCGGAGCACAGTCTCGGTCTGGACGCACACACCCTCGACGGTGTCGACGACAACGAGAGCACCATCGGTGACACGGAGAGCGGCAGTGACCTCAGAAGAGAAATCAACGTGACCGGGGGAGTCGATCAGGTTGATCAAGAAGTCGTTGCCGTTGGTCTCCTGGCCCTTGATGTCCTTGGTGTCCTCCGCCTCGGGGAGGGTGGCGTACAGGGAGATGGCAGTAGACTTGATGGTGATACCACCTGCTTGAGGTCAGCACATTCTGTCGTCACTAGCAACTGGATGGATAGGACGGAATCCCGAGGGAGAGACGTACGCTCCTGCTCGTCAGCACGGGTATCCGTGGCACGAGCATCACCAGCCTTTCCGGTGGAGATGATACCAGCCTTGGCCAGCAGGGAGTCGGTCAGGGTAGATTTGCCGTGGTCGACATGAGCAATAACACTCATGTTACGCACATTGCTGGGCTTCTTCATGAGATCGTGGATCTCGTCGACGGTGAAGCTAGAGATAGGAGCGTTAGCAAAAGACGAGTCCCCATATTTGGCGGTGTTCTCCTCCTCTCGAGGCAGATTTGGAGGTGCGTTGGGGTGGTCCGACCATCCATGATACGATTGTGGATTGTGCGTGTGCGGGTTGCCCTCGAGGGGGTGTTGGGGATTCGGCAGCTGTGGGCCAAGGGAGAACTTACTTGACCATTTTGACGGTATTGACAATGAAACCTGTCTAAATGATTTTGTCTTCGGTATGCTTGAGGATTGGGGTGAATGCCTCGAGGACGGCAGAGATTTTGTGGCGGCGAAGGGGGAGAAGATCGCAGCGCCGGAGCAGAACAAGACTCGGGGTTTTGACCTGCTGATAAAAGAGGACTGCGCGGGGTTGTTAGCTGCAGGGTCCTGGATGCCTTTTTCTTTTTTTCTTGTTCGGCGAGGAGCCACGAGTCCGGAGGAAGCAGTCCAGGAGTCTCGTGGTCTTGGGTGCAGGGGCAGCAATGATGGAGAGGGCTGGGTTGGACCTACAGAATCTCGCCGTCAAGGCTTGCGCTGGTGAAGGAGGGAAAAAAAGAGGGAGGAAAGAAGAAACGGGCAATGTGGGTGCGGGGTGATAGATTTTCGCTGAAGCCCAATCCAACGCCAGCCCCACCACCAGGCATTTGCAAAGTGGGCCGACCTGCCGCGGGCCCCAGCTCGAGGGGGCAGGAGGGCGCTTCACTTGCAAACAGATTCTCATGGGTCTAGCCCTAGCACTTGGAGCTGTTGCAAGCTCTCACCCAAAACACCAGTCCAGCCACTGACAGGCCACCGCCAGGCCAATCAAGCTAACCAAGCTTGCCACCCCCCCCTCGAGCTTGCCGGGCGGACTGACTGCACGCCGAAGGCGACGACACACAACAACAACACAGCCAACCAAAACTGCACCACCAGGGCTCACACAAACTCGCCTCTCAGCGTATGACTGCACTTCTAGAATGTGCTGCTTTGCTATATGTCATCCGGACAAGAGTGTGACTCCTCCCCATTAGTGACCAGAGTCCAGTGGCCAGTGTCCCGACGGCGCCTGCCATCTCGCCTTTTGTGTCATGGTGAGATCAGCAGTTGCTGGAGGCGATGGAGTAATGCACTCCGTTTCTGTGCCTTGTACTCTGTACCAGTGCTTCAACTGATAATCAACATGACCAACCAGGCCAGGCTCGCTTAAGTCCGTGCCCCGCTTAAGGCCGAAGGACCGGCTGGGCTTGGCAGGAACGAGCCGAGTCTACCACAATTCTGCACCCTCATGCGGCTATATACAATTCTTGCACGTCGTATCTGTAATAAACACAGATGTAGATGAGTATGACGAGGATACGAAACACCATTTATCTCTGTGTCGTGCGGCTTTGGCTGAACTGGAGGAACCACGACATAGCAATGCTCGCCATAACTAGGCTGGCCTTTGCATCATGTCAACGCAGCCCATCTAACACAGCCCACATCATCCTTCCTAGACGTATGGTGTGCTTCCCTTGAGTGCCTTCCCGGCTCTCGTTCCCAGGAGCGCACTGGTTTGACCTGGTTCCAGCCCCTGTGATATGGTTGCTGCTGGGAAAAATGTGGGCTATGCATATTGCAGAGAATCCTCATCGAGAGACTATGGGGTGGTTGGTTATGCAGACATTGCTTTCTGCTCAACTCGTTCCATGTCCTTCACGGTGCTGCCACACCGCCAGAGGAGATATTCATCGTCACCTCTGACGCTTCGACCCGTGGACTCGAGGAACAGCCGGCCCCATTTCACCCTGCTTCCTTGACAAAAGTCATGACCTCCTTTCAGCCGCACTGTGACATCGGGCATCCGACGGCGTTGTGGCCGGGCTCGCCACCGCCGTAGCAAAGCTTTGGTTGTGTGCAGTCTTTGGCTACATGTCCACCTTGGTCACATCAACGACACGATCTCTGGTCAAGCGCTCTGGACAGTCTCTCCGCGAGTGGCCAGTCTCGCCACAGCGGTAGCATCGCTTTGGCTGCGGGCAGTTCCCGGCCATATGCCCAATCTCGCCGCAACGAAGACATTTCCTCTTCTCAACCGTACTGGAACACTCTGCGGCTGTGTGGCCTGGCTCACCACAGCGGTGGCAACACATTGCCTTGTCGCACTTTCTGGATGTGTGTCCCGGTGTACCGCATCTTTTACAGAATGGCTTGGTGGTTTCACTGGGCTGATCACAGTCCCTTACCAGATGGTTAGGATCGCCGCATCTGAAACAGATAGCCTTGTGTGCCGTCGTGTGGAACCCGACATTGCCGGTTTGCAATAGCTTGTTGGAAAATTGGCCTGCTGCCGGGGAGTGAAAGCCTGGCCATGAGCTTGAATGCACCCGATTGAAAAGCTCGAGCTTCACGATACTGGCGTGCCTTGAGGGCGAAGCATTGGCAGATGCGCGACACAAGGCCTCGAATAGGCGTGATGCTTGGATTGTCGTCATCCTTAGACCCGAACCTTACGCTGAGGAGATGGATAATAATTTATTAAATTGAAACAGAACCTCTGCAGCTACATGCCCAGTGCAATGTTGGTAAGTTCATGTAAGTTCATGGCAGGTCGAGCCTTGAACAATGTTGATCAAAGTGAGCTTGGACCCACCCTTGTCCAATTGAACCAATCGTAACGCTTACCGTTAGCTCGTCGATGCCTCTGCCAATTTTCTTGAGCTCGGCCGTATCGCATCGCATCTCGTCACTTCCTGAGCCCGTCCAGCACACCACCCACCCCAAAGTTACGGTACGCAGTCGCGACACCGACGACCGATGGCGACTGCAAGCCGGACCATGTCGCCCGGGGGTGCCCTCCTCCGGGCATCGCGCATGTTCTCGCTGCCGCAAGCGATACCGGGCCCGCCAGGCGACTACCAGGCGGCCACCAGCTACAACTCCGAGACGGCGACCCAGGCCTTCCCGACCTTGCAGACGGTCACGGCCCCCGAGACCTTCAGGCAGCGCGGCGACTGGGGCTTCAAGCGCAACTTCCCACTGCGGTCCACCGCAAAGACCAGCACGCCCTACCTGCGCGTCAAGCAGGTCGACTCGCTGGAGCACGTCACCGACTTCGCCTCGGCCGCCGACCACACCCTGTCGCTCGAGAAGTGGCAGGAGATGAACATCGCCATCACCCTGCCCCACTTCATCCCGGACAGCGCCACGGCCACCATCGCCCACATGGACACCAAGCCCGAGTCCGTCTTCGAGAACAAGTACGACTTCACCGCGCTCGACAGCGACAAGAAGACCCAGGCGGGCCAGATGCGTTGGAAGTACGGCGGCCCCTGGCTGGCCAGCATGACCGAGGGGGAGTTTCAGAAGTACATCAAGAACGTCGTGCGGCCGAGGAAGACCGAGTTCCGCCAGTTCCTGCGCGAGCGGCTCGCCGTCAGGCTGACCCAGGACGCCAAGAACCACGCAACCGCCGCGGGAGGCGACGAGGCCGCCGGGGCCGTGCAGCAGGTGCAGCCGGCCGACATCACCGAGGAGCAGCTCACCGACTACCTGCGGGAGCTGCGCCAGGACCGCTTCGCCCTCTACGACCTCGTCGGCCAGTTCCTCGACCTCGCGCCCATCGAGCCGCCGTCCGAGACCGCCCTGGACCAGCTCGGCAGCATGGCGCCGAGGCAGAGCAGGACCCTCGACAAGGAGAACCCGTACGCCCTCCACGGGCCCCCCATCACACACCCCTCGGCCGGCCTGTCCTACCTGCGGACGTCGGCCTACATAGACAACCACCCGGCCTACGGCCCGCTCCGGTACCACCCGCCCGTCAAGGGCCGGGTCTTCGTGTCGAGCGGCGACGTCAGCAACATAGGCAGGAGCGGCACCCTGGGCGTGGGCGGCTTCGTCGTCGGGAACAAGCAGACCGACAAGCTGCTCCGCAACTCGCGGACGCACAACTTCGACCCGTCCGTCAAGGGCGGCCAGAAGATGTGGGCCCAGATCTACTCGGCCCAGGTCAACTCCCAGGGCCGCGTCCTGCTGCACGCCGAGGAGGCCGACAACATCCCGCGCCTGGTGCAGGAGGAGATGGCGGGCGAGAGGCGCGTCTTCCACGACAGGCCGCCGGCGGAGAGCACGGGGTCCCACAGGCTGCCCCTCAGGGCCCCGAGGTCGTCGGCCAGGCTGGCGAGGTCCAGATATGCAGATGCCAAGTTCACGACGGGGACGCGCGAGGGGTACGGCCTGTCGGACGCGGGGCAGCGCGGCATAGACAATCTGGTGTAGCGTCTGAGCATTTCGAGTCTTCCTTGCGTGCGCCCTTGAGCCTGCTCTATTGTAGAACTGCGGGCACGCCTGGAAGAGGCGAAGTGGTAGATTCGGGGGCATGTACATCAAATAGAAATGTAAAATTGATTCCAACCAAGTCGTGGCAAGTGATTGTATATGTGCCCGTTTCATAGCCATCAATATGGATGTTTTCTTTTCTAATCTCCTATACATGTGAAATATATGTGGTGCCTTCATACAGTGGTGAACACTCGAGACCCGGCGTTTAAGAAGAAGCACAATGTCAATTACAGTGCCGAGAGGCTTTCTCTAAATCAGGACCGGATTTCACATCATAGAACACATACTGGAACCACAAAATTCTGGAACCAGTCTGTCGGCAGACTGCAAGTGAGGGCGATCAGCGAGTGCTCGTTGGCGTTTAAATCAAACCACACATTCTAAAGTTCATGGAGGCCACATGCCTGTAGAAAGACGTATTATATCCTCCCCTTAATTGATTTTGTTAAAGTAGGTCATGAGACCTGAGATCATTGACCATTCGAAATCCCAAGTCAGTTGTGGATAATGACGAGGCTGGAGCTTCCAAGGTTTGCCCGAGATTCCATTACGCGCTCACGACACTCATATGATGTATCTCTGAGAGGCCATGTCATTCCACTGCTAATCTTCGACCGGGATCTCGTGCAAGATGGTTCCGTAATGGAATCCCCTCGTGGGGTACAATTGTTGTCTGACACGAGTTATTTGATTGTGATAGTTTCATTCTTAGTCTGTGATGAATCTCAAGGCGCATTCGTTGCTTTCAGGCTTTGTTAAACTTTCACAAAACCGAGCGTCTTTTCCTTGACTCACTTTATTAAAAAACTTAATTCAAAAGGGGCAGGAGGAAAGGAGTTGGATTGCATACCTTAATGTTCTAAAGGTTAATGTTCCAAGGTTTTAAGAGCTGAGCTCTTATGGAATGACCTCCTCTGAGTTAGCTCATTCGGGGACAGATTCAGCTGAATCTTGCCATAGTGGAATTAGCACAGATGATCAGGATTCAAGGAAAAAATAGAAGCGCCAGACTTATTTGATGCATTTCTATTGCATTGCTATCGCTGGGGTCATCTGGGTGATACGGGAGGATGCACGTGACTCAGCACGTGCAGACTTTTTCTGCCGCTCCTTCACCGCCCGCGCAACAACACACACGCTAACGGGTCCGAGTGGACGGACTCCCTTTTTTTTGCTTGAACTCTTCCTTGATTGAACGTCAACCCAGCCGCTCGTCCATCGCCCAAACACCTTCCTCGCCGTCGACAACCTCCTCCAAAATACCGCGAAAGTACCGCCAAGATGGGTCGCGTCCGTAAGTAGCTTCTAGATACAACCTTTTCCCCTTCAAGGACGAAGATGCCCTTCTCGGGCTGCAGATTTTGCGACAGGCCATGACCGACCACCTCTGGCCTCCTGCCCTTCACATTCCTATCAAGCAACTTGTTGAAATTCTTAATACTAACTCCTCACTTAGGCACCAAGACCGTCAAGAAGAGCAAGTTCAGAAGCCCACGATGGAACTGCTTGAGGACTTGAACTGACTGTGAACTAGGCGCCAAGGTCATCATTGAGCGCTTTTATCCTAAGGTTCGTATAAAAGGAGAATCAGAGGGCAGGGAGGAGTCTTTCAAGTTTTGGGACACTCTAGATACAACACTTCAGGGCATTGTGGCTTACTCCATCAACAGCTCACCTTGGACTTCGAGACCAACAAGCGCATTTGCGACGAGATTGCAATCATTGCCAGTAAGCGCTTGAGGAAGTAAGTTGTTTTTCCCGCCGTCTCACAGGCAACCTGATCTTTGCGCGAACGAGAACTAATCTCTTGACGTGTAGCAAGATTGCCGGCTACGTAAGCATCACTTTTCACCTGTTACGGACTCCCGTCTTTCATGTTTTGGAATGGTCCAGAATACAACACTTTAGGACCCGCAGCAGGACTAACTTCACCATCAGACCACCCACTTGATGAAGCGTATTCAGGAGGGTCCCGTCCGCGGTATCTCCTTCAAGCTCCAGGAGGAGGAGCGTGAGCGCAAGGATCAATACGTCCCCGAGGTCTCCGCCCTGGACTTCACCCAGAACTCCGAGTCTGGCCAGCTGGATGTCGACGCCGAGACCAAGGACCTGCTGAAGCACCTTGGCTTCGACGCTGTCCCCGTCAACGTTATCAACGTTGTCCAGCAGCAGACCCAGGAGCGTGGTGGCCGCCGCTTCGGCGACCGTCCCCCTCGCCGCGACTAAATCATCGACTCCAACAACTCAAAAAACGGTGCTGCGATGACGAGGTTACGAAAACTACCACAAAAGTCATGAGGGAGGAGGGAAGTGGCACGGGCGTCACAACACTACGACATGGATTTGAATCAGGCTTGGGTTCCGGGCGCGTGGTGTCGGTCAACACGGCGTCCACGGCGTTCTTGATGGCACGACAGTGTCTTCTGTCGGCTCTTACCGACAATTGGAAGGTAGTGAGCTCCCAGCTAGATCGAATGCAGATCTCATGCTCCTACAAGGTGTCGCCTGTCTCTAGGGTAATTCCGGAGACAAGGCTTGATGGCCAATTACTTCCAATGCTCGGGTGTGGACTGAGGTCCTGGGTCGTGTGGGTTTCCCCCCCGACTCACTCTCCATGTTTCGTGCGGACATCTGCGGAATGCTGCTGAAAAGAGAGACACCTGCTGGTGACATGCCTGCTGTTGATATGCTATGTGCTTGTATGACTTTTCTAATTGGGTATCTCGAAACTCAACCGTAACTCCTGCGCCTTGTAATTGCAGATTTGTAGATGGCGCTTGTAGACGTAAACCTAAGTTTGCACTACGAAGCCTTTTCAGGTTCGGTCGAAAATTTGACCTTGTAACCCTCGATGGAATCATCAGCACCACTACCGAGAGCCGGCGCCTCGGCCTGCGTGGTCACCGTCTTCTCACGGACGACGACGTCCACCTTGCCCCTGGCCCTCGGCACCGCCGCTTTGGCATCCTCCCCTCGCTCTAGGGCCAGGTTCTTAGCATCTTCCGCGGCCTTGCGGTCCTCCCGCAGCTGCAGGCGAGCCATCTCAGCAGCCAACCTCTCAGGCTCGCTCTTGGCCTCCTCCCCGGAAGGCTCGGCGGCGGCGCCTTTGTCAGAATCACCAGCCGCGTTGCCCTCCTCGTCCTCCTCCTTCTTCTCCGGGTACAGCTCGATCGCAATATCAGGCAGCCCGACCCTCTCCCACGCAGCCGTCTCGTTAAGCTGGACCTTAACCCACAGCGCGCGGCGGGCGCACTCGCCGCCGCACCACTTCTCCAGCTCCTTAGTCTCGACAATGTCGAAGTCGCGCCGGCCCTTGTTGACCATCTTGTAGGTGCCCGCGCCCTTGTATTTCCGCCGTTTGTTGTTACAGAGGACGTACCCGCACTTGTCCCCGTCCAGGTTTCTCTCGACAATCAGGTCGTCGTAGTCCGAGGGCTGGAAGATGCGGACAAGGGACAGGAAGGCGTGCGCGTCGGAGGGGTCGGGGGAGGAGGCCCCCGCGGCGGAGGGGTTGTGGGGGAAGTCGAGGAGGGTGATCACGTTCGAGAGGATCTGGGCCTCGGCGTCCTTGCGGTCTTGCAGGATGCGGGCGTGCTGGAGGGCGATCTGGCGGGGGTCTTGTTTTGGTGGTTGGGGGGCTTTGCCTTTTGCTTTTGAGGAGGGGGTTGCTGTTGATGTGTTGGTGGAAGTGGGCGTGGTCTTGGGTTTCTTGAGGATGCCCTTGATGGGCGGTTTCGTTTCGGAGGCCATGGTGAGGGTGACAGGTGGTAAGGCTGGTGGGTCTAGAGGTCGACAGGTAGAGGGGTTGTCGACTTTGGAAATCGAGTGGTTAAGGTCAGCGTGCTGTGTAAGTTTCTCGTGGTTTGATTTCGGAAGTGGCTGTCTGCGGGAGGAAGAAATGTCTTGGGATTAGGTGACGATGGTGGGGGCGATGGATTGCTGCAGGGAAGCTGTTTTCCCGCTGCAACATATTTTCAACGGCCTCGATGAGCTCTTTGGCGTACAGTGCCTGGACAGTTTGCAGATCGTCATGCACTGTCCAGCACACAGCACTGTAGGAACATGCACACTGTGCCAGGCCTGTTTGACGTTGAGGAGCGGTCGTCGCTGGCCGCCGTGGTCGGTGCTGGCCCACCTTGGGCCTGGTTCAACAATAGAACAGGTAACGGTAACGGCATGTAGACTAGGTAGACTAGACCAACCTGCACAGCCAACTGCATGGAGACAGGAGTCTGGAGGTGTTTTAGATCCTGATCCTCAGCCATCAGCAGACCAGACGAGGTGTGCGCCAGTGTCAGTGTCTCTGTCTGTGTCTGTGCCAGCTGCAGCTGGGTCAACCAGACCATTGGGATCGAATAGACATATACGGATACTGCCTGCCCCCTTTTCTCCAGACTCCATTTACACGGGATCTATCTATCTACCTTGCTTGCCCAAGATCCGACCACCTCCTGGCCCTTGGGTTAGTAGTCCCTGGCCGTCCCATCCTAGCGCAACACAGATCGGCTACGAACGAATTCAGAGACAACAAAGCAGAAACATACCCAGGCATTGACAAGCCCAGGCCTGTGATCCTCTCGATGCGGATCTCCGTCTTGGTGGCTGTTTTGATAGATCACACATGATCCCCATCAGGGAAGCCACACATCACTGCAACTGTGCATTGCCACCGAGATCTCGTCTGAGGTACGTGTAGATCTGTCAGTCTGCCTGTCTGCCAACCAAAACATTTCTTCTATCCGGCTGCCTTGTGCTCGGCGGGGTATTTTGGGGGAGTGTTGGCCAATCCGTCGTCAATCAGTCAACCAGTCGTGTTTATTTTCCGAGCCACCGAATGAGGCTTGGCCACTGCCCTGCCACATTTTAATCGGAGCAGCTGTACCTCAGCTAGTCGTCATTGTCAGGCTTGCAGGGCAGCAGGGCAGTGGAGGGGTTGCGTTGTGTTGTGTTGTACACGTTCTCCCCGTCTGACGCTCTGGTGTGGTGTCGGGCTTGGTCCAGTCTGAACGCGGTGGCTCCTTATTTGTTCATGCGCTGACGTCGCCCAACTAGGATCCTCTCCAACTGAGCCGGCCTGCCTGGGACTGCCTGCTGCAGCCCGCGTCCGCGCCCGACTCCTGAAGCTCCCCAGCACCCGAAGCAGGCGTCGCTTCCCGACCGACAGACGACTGACCTGCCTTGCATACCCTACTTTCTGTACGTTCAACCCAATCCGTTTCCCCTACTTATTCCACATCTACAGATCCAGCATTGCGGAATTGCTTGTCTCGTGCACTTCATCTGACCTGTTAGGTGTGGCACAGACAATCCAGAACGTCGCAAATCCCTATCATCCCAAAAGCATTGCTCCCCGCATCATCCTACGTCAGACACTCGGACTCTGGACGATAGCAATTCCCGCGACGACTTCACCCTCGCCTGCGCCTTGGCCCTGGCCGTACAGCCATGTCTTTCAAGGTCAAGGCCCTCTACGAGTACTCCTCGCCCCACGAGGACGACCTCAACTTCCCGATCGGCCAGATCATAACCGTCACCGAAGAGGAGGACGAGGACTGGTACACCGGCGAGTACCTCGATGAGGCTGGAGCTAAGCATGAGGGTATCTTCCCCAGGAACTTCGTCGAGAAGTACGAGCCAGTCGCCCCGCCCCGCCCGACTCGAACGAGACCCAAGAAGGAGCCCGAGCCCGCCGCCGAGGAGGTAGCCGCCGCTCCCGAGGAGCCTGCCCCTCCAGCTTTCTCGCCAAAAGCAGCCGCTGCGCCAGAACCAGCGCACGGGGAGGAGCAGCCTGTCTCTCCGCCTCCATTGCCGACGGAGCCCAGGTCTCCTATCGCTGTTGCTGCTCCTCGCGCACCCGAGCCTGAGCCCGAGCTACCCGCCTCGCCTCCCAGCGCTCCTGCTGCAGAGCCGGTTGCTCAGTCCCCGCCGAAGGCCGCGCCCGCTAAGAAGGGCCCGCCTCCCGTGTCGCAGAAGCCAGCTAGCAGCTCCTTCAAAGACCGCATTGCTGCCTTCAACAAGAGCGCTGCGCCGCCAATCGCTCCTTTCAAGCCCGCCGGGCTGGGTGGCTCTTCCGGCTCTTCGTCCTTCATCAAGAAGCCATTCGTTGCTCCTCCACCCAAGGGGAACACTTATGTGCCGGTCCAGCGCAACACTCCAGTGGCTCCGGTCTATCGCCGGGACGAAGACCCTGAGATCAAAGAACGGGAAGCTGAAAATGAGGAGACTGCTCAGAAGGCAGGATTGCTTCCCACCGAATCGAATGAGGGCGACGAGGACCAGCCGAAGCCCCTGAGTCTGAAGGAGCGCATGGCATTGCTTCAGAAGCAACAGCAAGAGCAGGCACAAAGACACGCAGAAGCTGCGGCCAAGAGGGAAAAGCCGAAGCGCCCGGCGAAGCCTCGTATGCCCAGCCACGAGCCCGCCGCCTCCGAGGGCGCCGACGAGGAAGAGGTTGCCCAGCCGCCACCTCTGGACCGCACCGACACTGGGGGAACGGGAGGAAGGGAGTCTATTGACGAATCGCATCCCCCCAGGGTGCCTGCGCAGCCTCGCCGCAAGCCATCCCACGGCCCAGAGCCTAGAGACGGAAATGAGGCGGACATGTCTGGCGCTGGAGAGACGACTGAGGACCAGGCGGACCTCACCGAACGCGACGACAGCGATGAAAAGCCCCGGCGCCCTTCGCGAGTTGCTACAGAGTCCGCCGCAACCGAGGAGGCTCAGGAGGAAGACGACGACGACGAGGAAGAGGAAGAAGACGAGGAGACCAAAGAGTTCCGGCGAAAGGAGGAGCTCAGGGCGAGAATGGCCAGACTTGGCGGTGGAATGGGGATGCCTGGCATGTTCGGCATGCCCGTCCCGGGTGGTGCTCCATCGCTGCCGCCGAAGAAGAAGAAGCCCTCCGCATCCTCCGACAGACGTCCTAGCGAGGACTCCCAGCCGCTGGCCTCTCCAATTCAGGCGCCCCCAGTTCCCATGATGATGCCTCTGCCAGGCTTGGGTGGCCCCCGAAAGTCTGAAGACAAGACACCTATGAATGAGGAGCCTCCTGCCGTTTCTGACGGGGAAGATGAGGACGAGCCTGTGGCACGCAGTCCACCAGCTGGTAAGAATTGACCATGTTCACGCTCGCATCGATGCACGGAGACTAATCTTCATCCAGTCCCAACAGGCGCTTCTGCTGCTGCCCCGCCAGTTCCGGGTGGACGTCCTGCGCCACCCCGTGTGCCCACGGACTGTATGTGTAGCCAGCCCTTTGCAATGACCTTATTGCTAACCAACGATCAGCGCGACCCCCCCCGCCACCTGCCCCTGTGGCGAACGTTGCCAAGTCTGAGGGCTCCGAAAGTGACGATGAGCTGTCAGGGCCTGGGGCCCTTGAAACGCCACGAGGTGAAGAGCCTCCAGTGACTCGGGCACCGCCGCCGCTGCCTCCTGTCTCTGCGCCCGCACCCCCTGTACCTACATCTCCTCGGATGCCGACATCCCCCAAGTTCCACGGTGATGATTCTACTCCGGCGTCCCCATCCAGCAAGAGGGCCAGCCGTCCTCCACCGCCAGTGCCAGGAACGGCCCCAGCCCCGCCGTCTCAGACGAGACCGCCTCCACCACCTCCGCCTGGAGGTTTACCCCGGACTTCGATTTCCTCTGACCGCCCAGGATCATCTTCCAGGCCTTCAGCTCTCCCAGAGGACAGCAACGAGGGAGAGGTTACAGAGTACGACGGAGACTATGATACAGATATCGCTTCGTCCGTGCCGCACAAGGACGCTCTGAAGGCCCACGGGCGTGACTCGAGCATCGAGGACACCATGTCGGTTACTTCGCCGAAGGAAGCACCTCCATCTCTGCCACCACCGATCCCATCCGCCGCTGCCCCAAGAGCTGTACCTCCTCCGCCTCCTGTACCAAGCCAGCCACCGCCAGAGAGTCGGCCGGCCACGCGGAAATCTGTCGACGCTCCCCGGGCAGCTCCCCCTCCACCTCCGCCTACAAACTTCGCTGCGCAAGATGAGGACGAGTACGACCCTTACAACTACACGGCCGCTACGACATCTCCTAAAGCTCCCCCTGCGCCGTCTTTCTCACAGCCACCACCCCCACCGCCTCCACGCCCGGACGACGACTACGAGGAGCCTTCCTACCAGGCACCTCCCGAGCCCAGGGCTGCTCCTGGCTCCTCAGGTGGCCGGCCTGCGCCTACTTCCCGTGGCTCACTAGATGTCCGCACATCCAGACGGTCCGTGGACATGCTGAACAGGCCGTCCATGGAGTCCGGTTTCGTAGCCAACGACATCGATCTGGCCCCTCAGTCCGGGTGGTGGTTACAGCCCAACGGCCTCCCACCACAGCTGCAAGGTCGTAAGGACATCTTCTTCGAATCCGACGAGTCGCAGGCGCGCGGCGGCCCGAAGACGACCGTGACCCGCGACGTCTACATCCTGTTCCAGGACTACTCGCAGACCGTCATCACGGCGCGCTTCGACCCCCAGGACGCAAAGGACGTCCACCTGGAGCAGCGGCACGAGGGCCCGCCCCGTAGCCTGCGGCAGGACCAGCTCGAGGAGTCGTACGAGCGGTTCGGAAGGCCGCTGTCGACGGCCGTGGCGGGCAAGAAGGACACGGTGGTGGGCGACGGCACGCCGCAGTCGCTCGTGCTGGAACTGCTCAAGCCCTTCAAGGACGCGCTGCTCCCCGTGGGGACCCGCGCGTACGGGGCCCTGGTGTACTCCAACCTGGCCAACGCCAGCACGACGCAGACGGACCAGATCCGGCCCGGCGATATCATCTCCATCCGCAACGCAAAGTTCCAGGGCAAGCACGGCCCCATGCACGCCAAGTACAGCACCGAGGTGGGCAAGCCCGACCACGTGGGCGTCGTGGCCGAGTGGGACGGGACCAAGAAGAAGGTGCGCGTGTGGGAGCAGGGGCGGGAGAGCAAGAAGGTCAAGCAGGAGAGCTTCAAGCTCGATGACCTGCGGAGTGGCGAGGTCAAGATCTGGCGCGTCATGCCGCGCAGCTGGGTCGGCTGGGAGGGCCAGAACTAGGAGGTTGGGTCTTCTGATTTGCCGATGCCGATGCGCTGGACGGGGAGGTGGTTTCCCCCGCCTGGTCACAATGTCAACAACGGCAGCAACTGTGATGGTGCCCTGGTGCCGCCACCGGTTGGGTCTGCCCGGAGGTATCTCGCCCCTACCTCGTCGCACTCGTCGGAGCGCCTGTCTGATGGCAACGGGACCACAAGGTACTATGATGGTCCTCGCGCGGGGCAGAGCCTGCGGGGCAGCTTCGCGGACGGCAACCCTTGGTCTTAGTGCTACTGCTTCGCCGGGCGCGGGCTCAGCAGCAGCGAGGAGAGTAATTATTCTGTTGGTCGCAGGAGTGGTAGGGGAAGTCGTGGTTTTGATGGGGTATGGGAGAATCAGTGGTGGTGAGGAGAAGACGAAAAAAAGGCAGCATGTATGTACATGTGGGTGGGGTGTGGTGTGTGTGTGTACGAACTTTTTCTTTCGGGAAATGCATCATTCATCGTTCATCGCATCATGTCACGGTATGGTATGTATGGTACGGAGTGGAGCAGCAGCGAGGCATGCACGGACTATCGATCGTTTATTGTGTCCCGGGGGTGCTGTGGGAAGGGGGAGGAATGGGCAGCATGTTGTGTTGGCTGTTGTGTTGTTGGCTCGTTGGCCCTGTCGAGTTGAGTTGAGTTGACTTGAGTAGCCCCCCTTTGTCGGCAGATACATATTTCTACTTCTTGGCTTTATTGAGAATTGTACTTGCATCGCCGCTTCTGTTGCCGTTTGGTTATCTGCTTGGCCCACTTGATGTGAGATGAAACTTTGTGCTGTGACTCGGAGAGCAAGCAAGCAATCAAGGAAACTTACAGGAGCGGTAAGATCAATTCCTGAGGAGCTCCCACGAACTATATCCAGGACGTGCTTGCTATGGCGTTTGATTGTGAGAGGTGTGGCTTCGTCTACCTGGGGTGGTTCTTGCGTGGTGTCGTTCTTTATCCGTACAACCCAAGACGTATGTGATCCTTTCCTAAAATGGCAAACGCTCAAAGACTCTTGGCATTTTCTGGGCGAGCAATATCTACAGCGACTTCGCAAGAGGTATGCGCTCGGATGCAACGCCATCAGCGAGCCGTCCCTCAACATCGACAGCCTTTACCCCGGGGCTGCCTCGCCTAGGCAGGTCTGGTGCTGGAGCTGAATGATAGGCGGTAGTACAAGGTGCTCCACAGTAACACAGACATCGTGGCTTAAACGGGCGACTCCACAACACATGCAGTCTGACACTGGCAGCTGGAAGGCAGGATTCGGTATGCAGCTCTGCCCAGTCCTATGGCATGGGTTGTTGCATTGTAGGATCACGCTACCCTGGAAGTTCTTGATCCATTCGAAAAAAAACCCGTCCAAAGCAGGCTATCAGGGGCCAAAACAAATTCTGATGTGGGGCCAGATTTTGCGTCTGGCGATTCAGCTCATGCAAGTTAAAGGACGTCCTGCGCCTATGGTTACGATATGACAGGTATGGGCCAATGAGTGTCCAGGGGACATTATCTGTGGTACGCAGTGTGGTGGCCTTCAATTTGCCTAGGTAAGCGACAGAGACCACATTTGAGGCTGTGGTGATGCTTGGCCGCCCCCAATGCTAAAGTCGCGGCGTGGTTGTCAGCCGCGGCTGGCCCAGATATCAGGCAGCACTTGACAATCAGTGGACCTTCATGGCCCCAAGCAACACGGCTTGATTTTGGACATGCATGCCGTGTGAAGTGGAGGTCAACACCAGAGATAGATCAAATGGACTGGGGGGAGGCGGTGTTTGCCGTTTGGAAGAAAACTCGTTTCCCTTATTGGGAGGATATATCAGGGCCTCGTCCCATCCAGGGCGCGGGCTCGGGAGTCAACCTCCAGCTGTCCATGCAAATCCTTAATCTCATGATTCTTCGAGCGTTCACAACTGTATGAAAGACCGCATTCAGCCCCTTGTGAAAAGGATTGAGGACGAGACCAAGTCTTGTTTCTTCGGCTCCTCTTTAACACCATGGCAGACCCAGGCGAAATTCATTTTAAGGTGCATCTTGGCACCTGGACCAACTGGTCCCGCGGCCGCATTATGGGTGCCACTTTGACACTGGAACCACGATACGGCCTGCTGCTTCTTTCTTTCACTGCTACCTTTGTCGCCTTCGTCGCGTCGAGATTTTGGCGAATCATATCACTGGCACTCCACCGGATATACTCAACACCTGAACCGCGCGATGCCCTCCATCATCAACGCCAAGTTGGTACGTTTGGGTGACAGTGACATCGATGTGTTGAGGCGGGCCAGCGCTGACCGATGGGCAGTTTTGCGAAACTCGGTGTCTGCGATTTCTACCTTGTGGACTACGGTGCAACTCGCCTGGTGCTGGCGAGCCAATGCAGGCGGCTATCTTGGTCGTACTATACCAATAATAGTCTTTGCAATCCTGGGGGTTTGTGCCTTCACTATAGCCGGTGGTTTCACGTCGTCAATATCCTCTGGGATCGGCAACGAGGTCCTCATCGACGGCTCTCAGTGTGGAGTACTGGTCAAGAAGACTATCACAGAGGACTCCCTTTCAGTGATATATCCTTGGATGTCACAGGCGAAGAAAAACGCGGCCAACTACGCTCAACAGTGCTATTCCTCTAACTCGAGTGGAACTATGGATTGCAAAACCTTTGTCAAGAGCCGGCTTCCATTCAGCTCTACACTCAATGCCTCTTGCCCTTTCAGCGACAACATATGCCGCAGCAATGACTCCAACCTGTTGTTGGACTCGGGACTCATCAGCAGCGACGATCTCGGCCTAAATTTGCCAAGTAATCAGCGCATGTTCTACAGGCAGATGCTTCATTGTGCACCCCTAAGGACAAATGGGTTCTCGACCAATGTGAGCACTGAGCACACCAATTATACCAGGTATCTATATGGTGGCAGGCACCATCTCTATCAGGAGGATTGGACCTTCCAGGCGGAAAATCTCCAATTGAAGAACATCAGAGACAACAGTAAACAGATGTCTGGGGGGGACACTGGATTTGTTCTCAGGTAAGTAGATCCTATGATGAGCTTACCGCCTGGATGTGACAATTGTTAATGCTGTAAGTGTATAGTGCCTTGGAGTCAGACACTATGAACGGCACAGTTTTCGTTGCCGGCAGCGAATTCATACCAATTCCTCAGCTCATTGTTCCTGACGCAGATTTATTGCTTGTTTTCCTTTCGCCAAAAGGCATTGTTTATTTAAATCAAACGAACGATCCTTGGTACCGTGGTATCATACCACTTCACAATGCCGTCAGAACCGCCGTCGGTGGTGCCAGCCCTACGTATAGCACTGCGTATTTATCGGACGAAGTGGCATCACCAATGGGTTGTGCAATGCGCTATCAATACTGCAACTCTAACAAAGACTGTGGAAGCCTGAGCGGGGCTGCAGATGCCGTGTACAGTTCTGCGCCATTATTCAACGTACCTACTGAAAAGCTCTTCGCTGCCGAGAAGTCAAGTGAGAGACTAGACGCGACGAGAGGTCGCTTCGAAATGTTCCAGGCTTCTTTAGTTGGTTCTGCTAGTTTGACAGATCTGCTCACTGGCCTAGGGCCGTCCTCCCTGTTATCACCTGAGCACTTGTTTCAGGGTCTCATGGGACCGCTACCCGACAATCAGTGGCAGCTGGATGCCACTTACTGGTTCCAAATGATTTTGGCTTCCATCCAGGCCTCTTATGTGAACACCGCACGTGGTCCAGCCGATGAGGCGGTAGTTCCATACCTGGGAAAGCCAGGTAATAAACATCAGTGGCAAATATGTAAAAATCAGGTAAGTAGCCTCCCTATCCCCAGCTCATGTTTTGCCCCTTCGGATTCAGCATGCCTTTTATAGACCAATGTTGACATTGCCTTAGAAAATTCGTAGCACTGACTACACGTCACTGAGTTTATTTGGGCTCTACTTCACATACGTCACCGGCCTCGTCATCATCCTGGCTTCATACGCTGGAGAGCCTCTACTGGCATTCCTCTATTCTCGCAACAAATACAAAGAGTACAAATATCTGGAGTGGGCGGCCAACGGGACGATGCAGCTCCAGCGGCTGGCATACCAGGGGCTTGGGTCAGAGAAGTGGACAAACTACACGGACGACATCCCAAAGACAAGGCCGGGGTATTTCCTTGCCGACCTGACCAGGGCGTATCCTCCAGAGGATGACGATGGCGAGATTCATGAGGTTAAGCCGACGATGGTCTGCGCAGCAAGCACCACTACCGCGCCGTCTTCTGTATCCAATGCCAGTACGGTCAAGTCCGTCTCCGGACAGCCTCAGGTTGTCCCGCTCCCTCCGGATTCAGCGGCTCCAGAGCCTGTTGCACAAGCCGCCCCGCAAGTCTGGCAAGCGTTCCCACCGAGCCCGCAACCTGTCCCGCCGAGTCCACAAGCCACGACGCCGAGCCCACAAGCTACGACTCCGAGTCCACAGGCGGTACTGCCGAATCGGCAGGCCGTTTCGCCCGTATCACAAACTGTGTCGCCAATCTCGGAGTCTGACGGCGTATGAGCGAATCCTTAGTTCTCTTTGAATTTGGCTAGTTCTGAATACACACGTGAAGAAAATCACATCATTTAGCCCTCCCTCCTTTCAGTTTTCAGCGCTGTGAATCGATGGGCTAGCACAGAAATGGCTTCCAAGGTTATCTAGATAGATCTACGCGTTTCGTACGATATGTTTCCTTGCGAGAGTTTGAAATTTATAATATTTGTATCTCTAGAGGACACCTGGACACCAACGAAAACAAAGAATTGCTTGTAGATCTATAAATAGATAAAGTAATGGGATAACAGGGGTGCCGCATGTGGGCGTTGGCGTGGGTCCAACCAACAACACAAAGGCCACCTTGGATGGTTCCGCAAATGGGGCTTGTACATATTTTTACAGTAGAAGGATCGCGTCCCATTTTGAAAGCCTGGTAATTAGGTACGCGACCCCTTCAAACTGTTTCAGCATCGCCTTTTGGCAGAGCAGACCAGGCCACATTTTGGCCGAGGACACCCTAATCTGAGTGGTGTTGTGTCTTTGATACACAGCAGCGCCTGCAGGTCGCTTTGGTCACAGGCCATTGAGCATGCAGTGTGGAAGGTCTTGCGAACCAATTTGGGAACATGGTGGGTAGGTCATGAAATGGCGTTGCTGGATTCCAGACATCGATCATGACTCTTGGTATTTAAATGGCCATAATTCCGGTACAATGCAGTGATTGCCATAGCATCAGTCCCCGGATACTATAAACACACAGCTACACGCAACCTGACAGCCGATCATTGCAAACCCTGCAGCCTACTAGTATCACTCTCAGTATAGAAGACACATATACTTCATTCGTTGTCATATTGCCGTTGTTGACGCACTCCACATCAACTCGGAATTAATCACCGCGTCCAGGTGTAAACCTGTTTTCGCATCATGGCTTCTACTCAGCAGACAATTGTCACATCAAAACTAGATTCAGAATTCCGGCGGCTCCTACACTTTTGTGAAAACAGAAGCGAAGATCTAGAAGAGGAGCTCAATATCCGAGCATGCCAGACCCTCGCCAAGGAAAAGGGCTTTCCGAGACCTGGATGGGTCATTTGGGCGGTCGAATCGAAAGCCCGCCTGAATAGGTGGGGGACGTATCTTGAGGAACTAGGACCAAGAGGCAAAATAGGAGAACGAGGATTCGTAGGGCAGAAATCGGGGGGTACAGGGTAACGTGTACCCCCTGTGCGCTAACGTTTTTTTGCACTACCTATTCGTTATATAAAACAACAATACACAGTTATTAACTATATATATTTATTACTATATATATACTACTATTGTTGCTTCTGTTTATCTTTATTGTTTCTTCGGCCCTAGTATTTTCTAAGATTACTACTTTTTTCCTTGTCTGCTAGGGTGTTTGACTAATTCGTCTACTATTATACTTTAAGGTAGGTATAGTTAGGGACCTGTATTATTACTGTAATACTAGAAAGTTTAATTCTAGTTACTAAAGATATATTTCTGATAGTATAGAAATTGATTATAAGTAGAATTTAGTTTATATTGTTAGTTGTAGGTGGTTAGTGAGGGAGTATTGTTTGGTGGGTGAAGTCTATAGGTTGGGGGTATAAAAGTACTTGGTGTGGGTGGTGTGTGGGTGAGGTGATATTAAATGGGGTGCTCTGATTGGTTGGTGGGTACTTGTTGCCCTGTACCCCCTGATTTCTGCCCTGTGAATCCTCGTTCTCAAAAATAGGATCGAGTTGTTCTAAGCGTCATCTCTTCGCAATGGTATGAAACTGCCATGCAGATGAACCCCATGCTATTTCATCCTAACAGAGTCATTTGCAGGCAGCCGCGCGCGAGCCGGATGGAAATTGCTATATTCGTGCCGATGAAGATAGTAGCAAGAGCGGCAGCACTGGCAGCTCCAGCCAAAGGGCAGCCGTCGCACCTACAACACTGCCAGACATTGCTACCAATGAGCAAATGGTGCAAGTTGCAACTTACGAAGATTTCGAGCCGTGTGTCAACGACAAGAAGAGATCTACAGTCATGCATAAAGTAAGGAAACACGCTCCGTTGGGCAACTATATCATAACCCCAAATCCTTTGCAGCGCATCTTACCGATTTCCCGAACCTCAATATGATTAATACAATCCGTCCCCCAGCGTAGTCTTGCGTCAGGCATTATTGGAACTTGCTCATGCTGACTCACCATGTATCGCAGATGTATGCAAAGATTCGACTAAGCACTCGCTGCGGTGGCAATCCTTACGATAGAGGCCATAACATCACTATCGCTAATGACACGAGCTCATCAGTTCAAATTATTGAGAAGCACGTGTGGGAAGCCTGTAAAAAAGACAAGAACGTCCCCAGTGGCGCTGAAGTCTTGGGCCCGATTATCACCGGGAACTCTGCTGGCAAAGGGGCTCTTGGACAGGGGCCCCCACAATGCCGAACTTACGTGCCGACCGAGATTCGGCTCTTCGCAGACAAAGCTCGGACGAAACCTCTCACGCCCTGGTTTGAAGAACAGTCTTGCGCTGTTCCCGACGCACCCAAAGGACAAGAGCCCCACTACCTTTCTGGCAGTAGCTTGAGGAAGAACCTCATCTTTGCCAGCCCTAAGGGGAATCACTGCCTCATTGTGGGGACTGACCAACAGGCCGTTGCCAGTGCACTTGCAAAAGCGAAGCCCAAAGAAGAGAAGACCAAAGCTGCGAAAGCCACAGGTGCATAGACTGAGGTCTCTTGCAATCTTCAAAGTTGCGGATTCCTCAGAGAGGGCTACCGAGGTAGCTCTACCCGTCTCCTGCGACGGGGTCTGGGGTCATTCCAAATACTCCTGGTATCAGTAAGGGTAAAATTGCACATAGCGGTATCCTTGCAGCTTGAAAGGCTTTCCGGGTACTGCCAATAGGGAGAGATGATTCCAAGGCTTACAATCGCTTCTGGCTGACCGGCAACCAACTCGTCTTTTCGTCGGCGATGAGCTACAGTATGACACATGGATAAAGATGTCTACCTAAGCCTGAAGTTGTAGCAAGTTGCTTGGAATATTATTGATTATATCGTCTGCTGCATGGTTTTCCCACATGCAGTCATTCCCATCGGAATGATGTCCTTCGTCTGAACGCAGCTATCATGATTTCCTTGCCAATTTTCATTCAGTCCAACAATAGTCTTCAACGAACAGTCCACAAGTCCGCCTTTGGCAACCTCCTGCACGTAATATGTGATGTAATCAAGCACCTGCACAGGCCTAAATATGACCATAGCGATAAGATAGCGTTTTCCAAGACCGGGGTGCGGTTTTCAATCAAATCCCCATTCCCACCATCCGTCACTTCACATCATCTTGTACTGTCCCCGACAAGTTGTTTCCCATCATCATCAAAAGACATGGAGACTCAACTCTCTAAGCCGCAGCTTTCAGACTGCGACATCGACCGAATGCTGGCGGAAGCCGAGGTGCGGTTAGCGACGACGCCCAAGAGTGACCTCAGCCCGTGTCAAATTTCGAGATCCAGGATCCCTGTTCACCAGTCCAAACCGTCCACCAATTCCTCCCATCAGCCAAAGCTACAGAACAGCCACCAAGACTTGACGCTGCGACAGCCCAAGCTTACCTCACCTCAAACACTAAAGGTGTGTCCTAATGTTAACGAATAATCCATTATTTCCATCTGACTTTCTGTCAATCAAGGACAAGGACAACATGGGTGCAGATTGGTACAATCTTCCTCGTACCAGTTCAGACTCCGAAACGAAGAGACATCTCCAACTATTGCATACTAGGCATGTCTGGAACTCCAAGAAACATTGGCGCAAATCAACCCTGTCGCTCCCTGCATTTGCTCAAATTGTAGGTCACTATCAGCCATTTCTCACTAGGGCATGGTCTTCTAATGCACAACTACTACAGGGCACCTTGGTGGAGGGAGGATTCCACACTGCTGGAAAGTCTCGGGGAGCACCGTCGCTGGTTCAGGAGCTTTTGCAGACCGAGCATTCATCTAAGCAGTTGAAGAAGAGGTACGATGCGATTCAGACTGTTAAACAAAGCAGCAGAGGTGGATCTCGTGGCCAAGGCATTCGCAAACGGAAGCAGAGATGAATTTCAAAAGTCTTCTAAACCAATCACCCCCGCGGGGCGTCATATCAAAAGGGAGCTGGGTGGCACATTGGTGCGTCGCAAAAGTAGACACACGGCTGCCATCACGACTGCCAACGCGGACCCTCATTATCAGGTGCTTGTGCCGGTCACATCTCTGTCGTGGTATGCTGCGTACTCTCTGTCGGCTTGACAGCTCCAAATTGACGGCAGTCGTGCTTTGCAGGTCATTGCTGGTCCATAGATTGGCTTGCCAGCTCAAATGCGATCGTCACCGACACCTGCTGGTCCAAAGGCAATCTTACGACGCGCCTCCTCCATCATGTCGTCTACTTGGCGCACATTGGGAGTTGAAAAGCTTGTGGCGCCACGCAAGACACCAGAATGTGAGATGCTGCGCATGTTCTGAACCGATGGTTGAGGCCGCACAGATCGCATGTCGTAATGTGATTGGTTGCCATCAAGCTTGTTGACAATTGGAGCGCACGGTGCTGGCAGACTTCTCCAAGTCGCCATGACTGGACTCGGTTTGGGGCTGCTCAGGGCGCTCCAGGCCAATCTGTCGAATGAGCAGCGATAGGACTCCCGCTGCTCCGGCAAAGGCAGTGAGTGTCCACCAGACTGTGTGCAAAGCCTGATTGTAGGCATATAGGAGTTGTACGCTGGCGGACGAGCTTGGATCGAGCTGGATCAGTGTGTCTTTAACGCTGACAGAGTTCGTGACGAGGTTGTCTGCGTGGGTGTGCAGGACATCGACCGAAGTGTCCAGCAATTGGGCACGGAATGTGTTCTGGAACACTGTGCCACAGATGACGATGCCGAGCGCTTGGCCGATGGTGCGGAAGAATGGTGTTAACCCAGATACAATGGCTTTGTGCTGATCGTCGGTCGCAGCCTGTGTGGCAACAGACTGACTGGTGAAGAGGGCGCCTAGACCGAAGCCGGACACGATATTGATGAAGATCCACTCCACGAGCGTGGTGTCGCTATCGAGCAGAACCAGCAGACCACATCCTGTTGTGAGCAGGATCCAGCCTCCCCAGACGATCATGCGATATCTTCCGGTCTTGGAGATGAGGATCCCTGTCACTGCCGTCGTCGGACCAGAAAGCAAGCACTGCGGAAGTAATGCCAGCCCACTGATCAGTGGATCGTAGTTCTTGACAATCTGATAATACAAGGGCAAGTAGTACAGCAGACCGAACTGCACGATGCCAAGGACAAGCGTGCCTAGGAACGCTGATGCTGCTGTTGGATTTGACAGGACCGTCAAAGGGATGATCGGGAATGATGGGACGTATGCCTCATACAGCACAAATGCGAGTAGTCCGGCTCCTCCTAGCGACAAAGGGAGAATTGTTCGCCAGCTTGACCATGAGAACAATGAGCCGCCCTGTCCTTTGTGTTAGCGGAAGCTGATGCATCGAGAACGGCATGATCTACCCAGGACAGTCCCATCAGCAAACTCGTCAACGATGCCACGAGGAGTGTTGCACCGAGCCAGTCGGTCCGAGTCAGTGCTTTCAGCGGACGAGTTGGCCGATGGGATGTGTTGAGAAACACCGTGATGAGCACAAGGCTGATAGCAACGAATGGAAGGACGACCCAGAAGATCCAGCGCTGTGATCTAGTCAGCAACTTGAAGGAATGACGAGGATAACGACTCACCCAGGTCACGTATGTTGTGAAGACACCGCCGATGATCGGACCGCAAACAGTACCGAGAAGCCAGGTCAGACTAATGACTGCCAGACCTTTGGCTCGTTCTTTCAGAGGATACAGATCAGCAATCACGACATATGTCATCTGGATCCGAGTCAGCAAAGTGGCGTTCGACCTAGTCACAGGTCACGTACAGTCAAGAGTCCTCCTCCGCCGACTCCTTGAATCGTTCTGCCGACGATTAAGACGTCGACTATACTTGCAAGACTACATATAATAGTGCCAGTGGCGAACAAGAGAAGGGCGAGCAGTATCATCAGCTTGCGACCGAATGCGTTCGAGAACGCTGCAAAGACAGGCTGGAAGACTGCACTGCCAAGGACGAAGCTGGTGCCGGTCCAGAAGGATTGCACTGCTGTGGCATCGAAAGCAGAAGCTATTGCCTGAAGATGGTCAGCACAAGTTAAATTCGCTTCAGCCGAAGATCATACTGGAATCGAGACCGACAATGCGGTGGCATCTATCGAGGCAATAAGATTTACAGCGCAGAGGCCGAGGAGGCTCATCGGCCTCGAGCTCTTCAACAGCACCATGATCGAGGCCAAAGACAAAACTCGAAGATCAAGAGTCGAGTTCAAGCCGTCGAGTCGAAGAAAGAAGCGGAAGGAGTAATGTTTCGAGGAATGGCATCAAGACGGGTCAGGTTGTAGGTAGAGCTGGTCGTCTCGCGTTTGAAGCTGTCGGTTGAGGTCGGGGACAAAGCTGCCTATTGTGAGTGTTGTGCCATGTCTGAATGGACATACTGAGGCAATTACATTCGCAAATCTCGGCGTAGGCCATATTGTCGATCAGGTTTATCGCATGTTGTTGGTTTTAAGCAGGCATATGCGTGGCGTTCTGCAGGTTGCCGACAAGCTTCGGCGGGAGCCACTCGTTTGACCTTAGGATTTAGAATCATGTACATGCGAGGCACAGCCCCGTGCTCTGGCAGCATATGCCGATGCTTATCACATCTAATCAGCTTGTGCGTCGAGCTACTGATCCTGCCTTGTGTAGTGTCAAGATAAGACTGATGTTCTATGCGACGGCCTGATTATCGGCCTAGCTTGATGCGTGTTGTAACCCGGATATCACGCCGGCCAATTGATGAATACATAAACTTCTTTATCAGCTGACCATTTGCCTATTCAAGAAACGACTGTCAGACCTATATGATGATAGTCTGAAGCTGTCAGCACGGGAGTTCCCATATAAGACCATTTGGGGGCGATAACTGGCTAGCGCTTATGCTGTATATCTCTATGTAGCTGCGTCCGCGGAAGACAGCTCCTGAAGGAATGGACGAGGATCGAAAAGGACTGCCGATCCGTTAGAGTTACCATGCTGCCTAATCCTTCTTGAAGTTTGTATTGGGTTGTGCCTAGACTGAGGCAGAAATACATGTCTGCGTTGTCTACGTGGCTTTTGTTGTATCGCCGGCCCATCAGCTTTTGAGGCGAAGGAATGCAAAGTCATGCGTTGCCATTCTGCGTTATCGAACCTTTTCAAGCTTGATGCAGGGCGGAAGCTGAAAATCCTCGTGGCCATGGGTCATGTCTGCAGCAAGGCAGTGTGCTTAGCGCTTTGTCATATCGTTGCCGCCTTGCCAGAACGCAGGTCGAGTCGCTATCACTCGTTTCGCTTCGCCCGACTGCTTTGAGGTCGCTTTTCTTTCCTTGTAGACGCCGTAGCATCTTCGTTCGATACATCTCCCAATCCAGCTTCCTGTTCGCGGTCTTCTGCCGCTGGCTTGGGATATCAATGAACATGGCGGCCAGCTTGATCCCATCTGCGAATCTCTCTCTCGTCCACGATGGCTTCTCACAGTCCTTTATCAGCATCCATGGCTTAGCCGATTCGTTACCCCTGCCTGGATATCTTCCAGATCAATCTGATATCTCAGCCAACTCAACCATGTTGTCACAAGACTTTTCCGCCAGTCAGACAGGATTGACAGAGGTTGCTGGCTTCGTGATCGCTCGGTACGGTGCCATTCTCAAGCACATTGGCGAAGATGCTCTTCGAGCATTCTCGGCATTTACGACCTCCGAGCTTGTGGTGATATTCGTACTGTCTTTCTGCTTGCGTTGGGTGATCGCCTGGTATAAAGCAGATCTTCGAAGGCGCCGTTTTCATGCCTGGGCGAAGTCTCAAGGATGTGCTCAATGCTCTAGACTGCCACGTCCATTCCTGGGAAGCATTCGACACAAGATCAGACTGCTGGCAGCCAAGTCTGGAGATCTGCTGGACACGGTCTTTGCTGAGAAGTATCGCACATATGGGTCTACTCATGCGCTCCATGACTCTTTCGGCATCCCACGCGTGATCCATACCATTGATCCTGTCAACCTGAACGCGCTCATGAACAGCTCCTTCAACGACTGGAAGCCTTCGAAGAGTCGTACCAACACTCTATACCCGTTAGCACAAGACGGACTGCTCACCACGGATGGCAGTGTCTGGCACCACAACCGCAAGATGATCCAGCGTTTCATCGGTACAAATAATGCAAAAGAGATCAAGGATGCTGAGAAGGATATTCAGCTGCTCTTTACAGCCATCGGTCCAATTGATCAGTCCGGATGGACTGGCGTCGTTGATCTCCTCGAACTCTTCCATCGCATGGCACTCGACATGTCGACAACCTACCTGCTTGGCACAAGCGCCGAGTCCCAAGCCAAGGGATTGTACGAGAAGGAAAAGCAAGCCGCCAAGGTCAAGTACAATCTCGTTGACGCCAAGGTCAAGAAGCAAAAGTACACTTACGACGAGGCTTACGAGATTGTGCGCGACTACCTCTCATGGCGGTCAAAGCTGGGATCAAAGTACTGGTTGGCAGACGGTCTCGACTACCGCGCAGCATGTGCAGCGATCAACGACTTCGCAGATGACCTCGTTGCCAAAGCCATCGAGCAGTCCAAATCAGCGGTCGAGTCTAAGCGCTCTTTCGGCCTCATAGATCGACTTGTCACTGAGATTGGCGAGCCAATTGCAATCCGCAACTTGATCATGGATCTGTTCATCGCTGGACAGAATATGACAGGCACAATGGCAGCATGGGTCTTTGCACAACTGAGTGCACATCCTGAAGTTTATCAGCAAGCGCGTCAAGAGATTGTGAACATGTTCGGAACAGAATCATCACCCAAGGCACCCATGACCTGGAACAACCTCCGGACCTGCAACCTCCTCCAATGGTGCATCCTCGAGACCCTCCGCATGTATCCCCTGCTTGCCAACATCGGTCGTAACGCCCGCAACGACACCATCCTCCCACGCGGTGGTGGCCCCGATGGAAACTCTCCTGTGGCTGTTCCTGCTGGGGCGGCCATCACCGCCAATCTCTACCTCATGCACCGCCGTCCAGAAGAGTGGGGAGAAGATTCCTGGGCATGGAAGCCACATCGATGGCAAGGACGCAAGTTTGGGGCCGAGTACGCGCCATTCGGAGCCGGACCGCGCATCTGCATCGGCCAGCAGCTGTCAATGACCGAGATTTCGCTGTTGACGGCTCGCATGCTTCAGCGCTTCAGCGCAATGGCAGTGCCGGAGGGTCAAGACAACTTGACAAAGAACTACCGCGTGTCCATTGCGCCGAAGTACGGCGTGAAGGTGAAGCTGCAGAAGAGCCCCTCTGATAGTTAATAAGGCGAAGGGCATCGCCCATGTCGCAGTCAAGTACTCGGCGTGCGGCGCACGATATCTGCAAGGAGTTTGGGGTCAGTGTCACACAGCATGGCATCATGGGTCCGTGTCAGCAAGCAATGGCGCAGATCTTCATTGAAGGGGAGAGCATGATAGACAAAGATAGAGATTCGTTGAAGGGCAGAGCATGGTAGAGAAGGATAGAAACTTCAAGTTGCGACTTTCTTTCAGCTTCACTCATCTGATTATTGACGATTGCACGTGACTGTCAGCTTAATGCCTCAGGTTCAGATGCGCATAAGTGAACAACAACTTTTTCTACAGCTTCTGTCCAATTTTCTACGTGCATCGCCTACTCTCCTTTCATCACTACCGATGTCGTGCTTGGCTACTTATCATGAGCACAATGCCGTCTGCACGCTGTCTCCAGCTTTTACTTCGGAATGATGGTGTAGTTGAATGAATCGACCAGGATGTCAACGTCAGTCCCAAGATCTTCGCCGGCGAGAGTCGCTGCTGAGATGTCAGAGAAATAAAGGGATCAAGTATCATCAAGGTCGAGCTACACACGAGCCATAGATCAGCCTCCGTCGTAGTTTGCAATCCTGTTCCTTTGAATGCCGAGTTTGTTTGGGCTTGATTCAATCACAACGGAGCATTTGGCCGCCGGTACTGTCTGTCCTGCCAAGGTTGCTGCGCATGCGAGGCTCAACCTTGTTGCATGGAAGGTCGCAGCATTTTCTGCCTTGACTGTTGAGCCACGACCAGACTTAATCACCAATACATTTAGCTTTAAGGGCAGGACTATCAGTGGCAGGAGTTGTCCACTAAGGCTCAACTAAATTATTCTTAAAATTAATTATCTTATTATTAAAAGTATATTTTTATTTATTAGAATTAAGTTTTCTAGTATTACAGTGGTGTTACTAGCTAGTAGTATCTAAGTATACTTACTTTAAAGTATATTAGTAGATAATAAGGAAAGAAGTAGCTAAGTAGGTAAAATACTAAGGTATAAAAAATAATAAGGGTAAGTAGAAGTAATAATAATAGTAAGTATATAGTAATAGATATAGAATTAATAACAATATCTTATCATTTTATATAGTAATTTAGTAGTGTAAATTAAGGTTAGTATACTAGAGGTATATATATACCTTTATACTATCTGTGTTCTCCTCTGTGAATATTTGATCTCTTATATATTTATTAGAAGATCTGTCCTAGATCTTAACCTTGTCGTTGTTGGTTTCGTATGGCTTTGTCTTCACGCTGTTGCTGTTCTAGATTAAGTATTTGCTGGTGCTGGTCGGCCTGCTGCTGGTCGGCCTGCTGCTGGAGCTGACGATGCGCCTATTGTCGCCGCACCCAAGAGTGTTAACGACCCGAGGAGGATGGTGGATATAGTTGCTACTGCACCGACTACAACCTAGACTGGGGTGGAAACGCCGCTACCTATTATGTATATATGTTTGTAGTTTTTATGCTTGTGTGCTTTTGATGAATTATAGATTGTTCAGCAGTAGTGACGTTACAGGCCCGGGGTGCAAGCTGGTAAAGAGGTGTAATGAGTCGCCGAAGAGGATGTGCGGGTTGACACAATCAGGGTGGCGCCCATTGTTGGTGCCCATTCATGGACCCCATTGTCACTCACATCTTCAATTCGTCGAGGGAGGTTAAATTGTTAGCTCGATTAGGACGGCTAGTGGTCCTAGGTGGAGCCTGGGTAAGTGTGTGGGTCACTGCTGAGAACTCTTAAGCAAGGGACTCGGAGTGCTGCTCAGGAATTTGTTCTTGGAAATAAGTGCCGCTCAATGGAACAAGTAAGTTCACACCAGACCTCCAGAGCACGTTCATTTGCCCGAGTCTTTGCTGCCAACAAAGGACACCTAAGAAAGTACACCACAGATATAATAATTACTAATTTAGTATAGTAGCTGCTAGACTTATAATTGGAAAGCACCCTTAGACTACTAGTACTTTTGTAACTACTTGTAATTTCAATAGCCACATTATTATCACCAGATATATAGTCACACTAATGCTATCCAGTGTCGGTATAGGCTAAATCTTGTATGTAGGATAGGTGTGGGTCTTAAGTGTTCATCACTGTATGAAGGCACCACGTACATTTTAGATGTATGGAGGAATTGAAAATGCAACACGTCGGATAGGTGTAGACCCTGGCATCATGATTGTGCTAGCCATCATGCTGGTGTCTTACCACGGAATCTCTTTGCCATCATATCTGTTCGGCCCCTCTACATTCTCCCACCCCGGAACATGGATGTTCACTCCTTTTCCATTGTAGCTCCTGTCTGCTTTGAGGATCCAGCCCTTCACACTTTCGGCGCCGACAGAAACTTCTAGGTCAGCCTGTTCGGTTCCCATGTCCGTTTTGAGCCACTGGAGATCGAGTTAGTTCCTAGTTGCCACAGCAGAAGAGAAAGTGGTGTTCAATCCTACCCCGGGTGAGATTGCCAAGAATGTAAAACCCTGGTCGGCAAAGTCCAAGGCGTATTGCGCATTCAACATATTCAATGCCGCCTTGGTGATTTTGTACGCATGCGTAGGAGCAAATGCGTAATTCTTTACCAACGCAATGGAACCCATGCTAGTGGAACTATCACTGTGTGAGCAGCTTGCCGGCAGCGATGGGTGGAATCAACGTACATATTGATGACCTTTTTGGTGTTTCCGCGCTTCAACAGGGGAAGAAGGACCGATGTCATCGCCTGCACGCTGCCGACGTTGGTCCGGAAGGCTTCTTGCAACTGTGCGTTGCTGACGGCTTCCATAGTCCCCTCCGACCATGGCATTACTCCTGCGTTGTTGATCAGGACATCCAGGACGCCGCCGGGCAGAAGGCGCTCAATCTCGGGCAAGGCTGACTTCACGACGGACTCGTCAGTGATATCTGGTATCACGATATTGACGACACGCCCTTGAGACTCGGTGATCAGCTTCTCCAATCCCGGGGCATTGGCGCTGCGAGTGACAGCGACAATCGTTCGCACTTGCTCCTCTGGCAAAGCGGCGAACTGGCGGACAAGTTCGAGGCCAAGGCCACGAGACGCTCCTGTGATAAGGTAGTTCGACATGTTGTCTTTTTCTTTTGGCGCTAATTGGTGATTGGAGTAATTTTTGTGGTTTCTTCGTTGATGCTACAATACACTGCAATAGTCTTAGAGAAAAATGCGAATTCATCAATATTTGAACTCATGTCGCACGGTATTTGTTATCACTAGACCCTAACTCCGCAGTCTGTAAGTCCGCGAAGGAATGTGTGATTGGTAATCTCACGCGAATTTGTTCTCACACGTCTAAAAGGGGTTTCGCTTTCATCCACATGAGTGCTGAATAAGCACTGAGCCGTCCCGAATCCTTCGGCACAGCTACTACTCGTGTAGGTTAGAAGACCCAGCATCCAGAATGCATATCACTGCTATTGAAAGAAATGTGGAATGCGATCAAGGGAGAATTGCACATACAAACTGCAATCATAGTATCACTGTGCAGAAATTTTTGGAAGCTCGAGAGCCACGCTAAACGCAAGCTTGCTTGAGCATTTTTAGGGTAGAGTTAATATTAGTGAATGATCTACCTATGCAGCCAATTCTTGCCAGATGTTCATACCAGGACACCCCATCACTGAAGGACAGCCAATCTGTGAGGATGAGTAATTGTAGCAAAGTCCGGACTTACGTCCCGGAGGTATCACTAGGGCAGGCTCCCAAGAACGCAATCTGGTAAGCGTGTCTGTGTGTCGTTCCTTCAAAACCAATTTTGTATACTAGTGACTCGGCTTACAAATTCATTCCCTACAGCGGACACGTTGAGCTTTTCCAAGTGTGTACTTTCTCTACATTTCTTTACGTGACCGCGTGGAAGCCTGCTCCCCATATGGTGTCGACCTTGCCCGTCGACGACAAGATTGGTCCGCCACGTACTCCGTCTAAATGTACTCGCCAGCTCCCCGGCCAAAATTATGATACACTTGTTCTTGAGGAAGTCAGCACTCTTAGCTTGAAATTGACACCGTTTGAAACCTCTAGCCCACCGTAATGAACACGAACGTACAGTCGTTCAGCATCCTGCTGGGGACAATGTTGGCCGCATTTGCGGAGGAAACCCCCGGGGTGACATCTTAAGGGGATCCATAGTCGGGGAATGTGTGCAAGTGTTTGTGCCAAAAGGCAGCCGCGCTGAATGGCCGGGCTAATACAGACACACATGATTCTCGATGAATAGATTTAGTGTAGCTACATTCTGCGCGTCATCTTAAAATACCACTTTTCAATGCTGGATAAATCGATTGGCATGAAAGTCTCGTCATAATCTAGGAATCTTGGAGAGATCCCATCACCTAGAGTCTCAGCACCAATGTGACCATGCCCCCGAACATAGCAAGTACTACAATGTGTGGAGGTGCCCCGCTCTCACCGCCACTCGCTGTCGTCGAGGGACTGGGTGCCGAGCTGGAAGAAGAAGTCACAGACGCAGATTCACCAGTCACAGAAGGACCCGATGATCCAGACGGCGCCGTCTCAGCTAAGCCAGATGTGGTGGCGGCTCTTAGCGCCAGTATTTTCTCCAGGCCAGCTGTGATGGTCACCGGATTCACGTTGCTTGTATCCCACGAGTAGGGAGGACGCCTCCCGCTTCTGGGAGTGGCAGTTGGGTACGGGTATGCAAGTGTTGTCATGCAATCGGCTTGTCCCTCAATGAGGTCACACTCGGTGTCCCATGTGCTTGTGAAGTGGTCAGCCTGGGATTATTCTGGCCTGACGGCGCTGGACCTATGCCAGCGGCAAGCTTGCGCACGTCAACTACTTACAATCCGTCAGGGTGATTGAAATGGCGTGCAAAGGTCGATGGACCATTGACGTATGTCCTACTAAATCCTAGAGTGTCTCCACACGCCTCCGTGACGGTCTCCACAGTGTCAGATTCGGGACGTCGATTCTGGGTTGGATTCTTCTCACCCATGGGCAGTTGGCATCAGGTAGACGACTGATAGCGTACGTGGTGGCGTCAGATACAGCATGGATCACGGAACCGACCATAGTTGCGTTAGACTCTTCGGCGGTGTCGAGGAACAGTTCCATGATCGACGTGGTCTGCGCCATTGCGCCAATCGGCAGAAGCGTTGCCAGCAAGAGCGACTTGGTGACCATAATCAGCGCGCGCCGGATTCTCGGTCTGTAGTCATCAGATCTCAGGCTAAGAGAACTTCAAGGTGTGGGCCACCAGCTTGTGGGCAAAGTAAGATTGCGGAAGAGTGGAACAATAATGGAAGGGTCGTATGACATCCCCACTGAAATGCAAGTTGGAATTCTCGGGTGGTGTTGTGTCCTTGGCGCCAATAACGTCCTCACGATTAACGGATTGAAAAGGATCAAAATGATTACTGACAGCCCGACAACGATTCAAAGTAGTCTAGCTCCATGCAGTTTGAAATTTAGCATACCTAGGTATTTAACCACCGAGATATAAAGTTGATCGGACGGCTGAACGACAGTTGGACCGAGGTCGTCCATTAAGTTTCTATCTAAATCTGGAAATACCTGCCCAGACCTGCGCTGGACCAAGAACCAACCATGTTGTAAATGGATACCGCGACAACGGCAACAATTCAACTATGAGCCATAAGGCAGCCACTGGAGCCAGACATGCTCCATATTTCTAATACCAACAACCGCAAAATGATTTCCATCGCTATTTCAAAGCCTGGCACGGACTCCAGTCGTAAAACAAGGCAAGGACTACTTTGGATGAGTAAATATGGGACTATTCGATAAGCAAATGCTCCAAACAAGGAAACGAATGTGGCTAATTGACTTCAGGATGTTAATATTTAGGCTATTGGGTGCTATTGTGGGTAAGATCAGTCACATCTGCGTGCTGATGGTAGCATCGCCTACTCGATGGATGACAGCTTGCTCTGAACCAAGACCTAGCTCTTCCTGGAGCCGGTCTTCGTCCTCAGCTTTCTTTTCGTTTTTTGTTGTCTTCGCCCGCTCCTCTGATCTGTCCTGACTTTCTTGAGGTTCTGCCTGCTCATCTTCCATCGTCATCGCCTGCCTGTAATTGTCACCGAATTGCTCACCTATGGCAAGCTGGCCATACTTGATGGCCAGAGAATCCAGCCCATTTACCTGAGCAGCCATCTTTACCTGATAGTAGGCTGCAGCCATTGGGTACCCAGTGAGTTCCTCTTCCTGGTGGAGAAGCACAGACTCAACAGCCATGTCCAAGCCACACTGAGTATCATTCTCGGCCCAGGAGTTGTCGCATATGTGCAGGATCTCTCTGATGCGCCCGATACGCTGGTCAGACCGGTCTATTTCCGCCAAGGGACGACTGCAGTGAGAGCAGGTGCACTTGAAGCCCCACCCGGTCTGCAGGTCCCGAATCCGTTCGTATCGCGGTTGTATGATATTCACGTCTGTCCCGGAAAATCAGTATTGAGCAGGTGCTGCCGTGAGATCAAGAATGGATGAGACTAAATCAACTTACATGTTATGGTGAGCTCCTCACCCGGGTGGATGGTGCGAGTGGCAACCATAGACTGAGTGAGTGTCTCGCTATCGAATGAATAGCCGACACTGCAGCCAGAGGTTAGTAGACTTAGCAATTTAGCATTAGATAGTAGACTTACTTAGGACGGCAAGCATGATTGAAGCGCTTCTCCATGGTTAGTCCACGGGATGTCAAACGAGTGATGAAAGGATGCACTTACGGAGACTTCTGGAAAGATCGCGGTGCTTCCTCTGGGCAGTCCTCCAAATTCTTTGAACATGAACGAGTTGGTGATCATGATGTCACTCGCGTGGTGTCCACCCCATTGCCTATGCTGTGAAAGAAACATCGTCTGCTGCTCTTCACTCATGCGCTCAACAGCAACATCCCGCAGCTCTGCTAGGACCTCTGGATCAAGAGCGTAAGCGTTGTCGTGCTCCACAATCAGAGGGGTCGAGGACATGAGAGTTTCGCCCTTCGAAATTACACGGTCAGCCACTAGGCCCATCCCCTTGCCAGGTATCTGAGCCGCCCGGAATCCCTCTGCTCGGTTGAGAGCATCTGGGCTGCTAGCTTTTGTAAAAAGCTCGACCCAATCAATCTCTGCAACGTCTTTTGGGTCGGCGAGTATGGAGAGTCCTCGGCCATTCCTGAAGTTGCTGTTTGTGAATACACAAATCTCGGAGTCGTTTGCAGCGTTGGCGCATCGTGGTGGGTGTGTCCAAGCGCTTGTGATGCCAATTGGCATGTCAAAATTCCCATGCACGGGATTAGCTACGCTGCTGGCATTGGCTTTGTGATCTTGAGCCAGAGCGACTAGGGCCAATGACAGAAGACACGTAATAGAGAACATTGTGGAGTACTGAACACAGAGTTGAAAATGCTGAGGTTTGTGGTATTGCACGAAATGCGACCGTGAGATGCGTACCCAATATATGCCAACAATTATAGTATGAACTTTATTGACTAGCTCTATCCCCCTGATTCCAAAATAAGTACTCAGCAGCCAAGAGATATATCTTCTATGCTTAATGCTCAAGCACTAAGTTTTGTGAAACATTGTTAGTGCAGCCTTCCCGTCTATCTATAGAATGTAGCAGAATAGTGGCTTGGTGGAATTGGGAAGGTAAGCTAATGAGAACTAGTGGATGGACCTATGTGGGGCTCTTGGACGAGGCTGAAGGTGTAATTTACTAGTGACACGGCGGCGGGTTGCTAGCCTAACAATTATGCTTTGTAGACTCTATCGTCTCTCAATTGCTGCTTTGCATTGATCTTGGCTACGACAATAAGAGAACAACTTTTTCAAGCTCATTATTAAGGGAGTTTGGAACTCTAAGGTGGAGAGCCTTGTCTATACGTCACAAGGCTGAGGCCACGTGCCTACAGACTTATCGTATCCATCCACTGTTATTGGCATTATACTTTTGTTAAATGCTGGTTCTTGAGAGTTTACGACTGTATGAAGGCGCTACGTACTATGGCTACGGCTGCATACGGAATAGAGACGGAACCAGCTAATGCGGAGAGTAGAATATTGATGTGCTGTATGCACGAAAAAAAAAGGATAGCTACAATTGACCTGTACTTTACATCGTTTCATAGCCTAATTCTCTTTCCTTCGAATAACTGAATCAAGTAGTTTTGGCAAGATCACTCACGTTGCCGAGGAAGCCGTACTTGAGCAAAAGTCATGGAACCAGTTGAATCACCAGCCCCAATATCTCCAACTGCCCAAGGGTTTGAAAGGTTATGCGCCTTCGCAACATCATCTTTTAGTCGGTACACGCGGTCTTGGGGCGGACCCGCTTCCAACAGGGTACCTGGGCCCTCCTCCCATTCTCCTGGCTCGGCCAGCACGTAAACCGTCTCTTCCTCGCCATCGTCTTCATCTTCATCATCATTACAGCCGAAGGGTGGATATTCTGCATGAGAATCGTATGGGTTTCCTTGGAAAACCATCGAGATGTCTTCAGCAAGTGAAGAATTGGCCACGTTGTAATTGGTCTAGAGACAGTCAAAACTTGTGCAGCCAATTTCGGTAAGAAGCTTGAACTTACCCAGCAGGCGGGAAGAGCACGAAGCTTCATTCGGAGCTTCAAAAGAACTCGCTCGTCGTTGACCAGAACCACCTCGAGTCCATCTCTGGATTCGTCATGCCATCCCCCCACATAAGTGACCTCGCCCTTTTCTTCGATGTTCTGGTCGATCAGGACAAAATCGCCAGCCTCGGGGGTTTCGCGGTCTAGAATCTCGCGGATCTCCTCGGCGGATCGTCCGTGGAGGCGTGTCTCTTCCTTGATGTCAAGAGCACCGCGACCATGAGTGCCAGTGTCGAACAATTCACAAGCCTTGGCCCGAATTGCTTTGGGAATAGCATAGTTCGGATAGGCCGGAAGAGCGATCGGGTCTGCTTTTAGGATTTGCATGATTCGTGTAGGTATTTGGAAGGGTGTAGTAACTTGGAAAGGATTGATTCCTGTACGAGATGGCCTCTGCTATGTATATAGTATCCCTTCCTGAGTTATGTCATGACTGCCTGCATGCCAGGCTGTGCCAAGAAATTCCATTTTCGTAGAACATGAAACAACCGATTTGACCGCTATAAATAAACCATGCTTTGCACGTACTAAGCTAGTACCGTTAGTGGATTTTTCAGCAATTATACTTCCTGCTATTCCCTTAGGCTTGAATATTTCCAGAAAGTCTTGCGGGTAGCAGCTGGAAATATCACTCCTTAGTAGCCGGCGCCTCCGAAGACATGGATTTGAGGAAACGTGTGGAGGCTGGCAACACAGCGAGCGTTGTTTCCCACAGATGTGAGGCACCTTTATGAAGAGAGCTTTGCAGAATGTTTGGCAACGGCACAACCAGTATTGAAGCAACGTGGAGGGTCATGCATGACATAATCTGCATTTAGTTCTGAGTTTGTACTCCTCATTATCGCGAGTGTTGCGTTATTGGGAATGCACACGTTTTGGCTGTTCTGGACTAGACGAGTTTATAGGTATTGGTGCGAATTCAAAGCTGTCTAGGCGCCGAGGCGCTTGTTGAACGGCTTCACACGAGTCTCCCAAATCTGGGTGCAAGATGCTAACAGAACCCTCCCTTGACTCGAAAGAACAATAGCCATCTAAGGAAGAGAAACAGAAGAGAGGACGCTTGATGCCGAAAGCAAAAGCTGAGTTCACTCTACGAAATTCGCTGCTCTTATGGAGCAAGACATCCAGTTGCTCTTTGGAATGCCGCAGCAGGAATCGCAGGGGTAGTTGTTGCACTCCTTTCTGAAAACACACTGGCCATTTACAGGCTGGGTGCAACACTGAGAAGGAGTTAGTCCATGATCGAGGCTTTTGATGAGGGTAGCTGTCAACACGAAATTTACTTACCCCCTGTTCACCGCTGCACCTCTCGCGATCACACTGCTTCCGAGGATTGCCATTTCCACCGTTGCCTCCGCCTCCTGGTGGAACAACACTGCAGCATCAGGAGTTAGCCATCAAGGAACCAGAGAATTTAATTTCATGTGAATAACCCGAGGAGCAGGCCAGGGGGAGGATATGGCCTGTCTCAGAACCTGATGGGGTAGAAATTGTATCTAGAGGCTGCTTACGGTGTGGTGCCGCCTCCTATTCGACGCAAGTCAGTTACTGTCTTTGATGAATTTAATAATGTCGAGGAAGTTAACTCACCTCCACCGCCGCCGCCGCCACCACCGCCGCCACCGCCTCCTCCGCCTCCGCCTCCACCTCCGTTTCCGCCGCCACCCACGGTACAACGACCGGCGGATCCGACAGTCCAACCATCGAAGGCCGAAGCTGGAAATCGGGATTGACGATTGACGATGCTCAGGCCGCAAGACCCGGTGGCGCTTACGGTGAACGTGGCCGGCCCGAAGTCGGGGAGTGTAACTGTCCCTTGGCCATTGAACCGAGCGCAGCCGGTGCCCATGACCCTGTTATTTATATTGAGTATGTTAAAACCGCAGTCTGCCGAAACAAGCGGCGTGAGAAGGGCAATTACTGCCAGGGCAGTCTTGGTGAAGGTGACCATGATTGAGTGCTGTTTAGTTGTAATAATCGAAGATGACAAGTCTTTGTGGAACTGCTGTGATCTGATGACTTTCTTGAAGTAATGGGAAATCGTCGATTATTTAACCAAGTGCTTCCAGAGCCCCGGAAATGGTAGAGTCAAGATGTGTTCATAGGCAATGGCAGTTTGAGTTGTGTTGGCACCACTTATCGCTGAAGGCTAGGCGTCTTATGGATAGTCTGAAAGGCTGCCAATTGGGACGGGTCTAATCTAATCCACTCGCTTCATGCGCGCGCCGCTGTGTCATGGCAATCAGTCTAACGATACGAAAGCGAGAGCCTCCAACCATAGCGGCTTGAACCATCGCCCTGTTAATTTCAGAATTCCGAGAGATGCAGTTGACTGCTTACCTCAAAGGAGGGCTTGGCTTAAAGACCAGAATTCCAAATTCTGCTGGATCTGACCCTCGAAGGGGGCGGTACACAAGGCCAAGACCGCCATAGGGAAAGGGGAACGCTAAACCTCAACCTTATTTTAGCAGCAGTGGATATTTATTCTTCCTTAGTGAAACAAAACTACACTATATTTGTTTAATGAACGAGGTTAACATGTTTACTACTGACAAAGGGGACCTAGGCTTTGGAGTTGTAATATATTCAACTTCGAGTGGCCTGAATCTACTTGAGTCAGAGCGGTGCCCGTGAATCTTGGAAGTAGACTATTGATACGAGCATCAATGTGGAAGAAAGCTATGCTGTTCTATGTCTTGAAGCCAACTATTGTAATGTCTCCACACGCCTCGATCTCCTCAGAAAGGACTAGTTTTGCGAGCTCATACTTGGCACTTCTGTTGCCATTTTGGACTTCAATACCGGTTGTTCCGTTGCGCTCTTGGGTGCTTACAAGTGGCTACTTGCATAGAGGGTGGTTGGAAAACGTATTGTGGAGCGATCTCAATATATAAAGAGAGGCCTTTTGCCATGTTCATCATATACGCAAACCACAGTCATTTTCAAGTACTATATTCACTCTCATTCTTAATCACTACCATTCTTAACCACTCCCTGAGTATCACACTCGTTCAATTCTCAAGATGAAGCTTGCCACCATTTTTCTGGTACCCTTCATGCTCAGCGCGCCTGCCCTTTGCCAAGTGAGGACGAAGCTTGCCAACTACGGTACCGTTTCCTTCGACTGTACCACCATGCCGGGTATGTATATCTGTGAAGGCGACAAGAAGCGTACTAACATTCGAATAGAGGTCTGCGTAAACATGTGTTTTGGAGCCCACTGTAGAGGTGGTAGATATGGCAAGACTTTCACCTACGACCCCAATGGGAACCAGAACGTGCGCCGTAAGGCCGCTGGGTGTGGCCCCAATAACCGCTGCGCAACCACACCTCCCTGGAAGGGTAACAATTTGTCTTGCGATGAGTTCCCATTTGCAAATAGCAGGGAGGCGGACCAAGGTGGGCAAAACAACCGTTGTGTTCCATCAGGTGAAAACAACAGTAAGTCAGATGCAGAGCCCCGATCTTCTAGCATTTCTGATCTTCAAACTAGGACAAGGCGGTACCTTTGGGGCCTTCCTCTCCCGGGTGAGGGCGGCACAAGGACCTAAAGCAGATACGACGCCCTACTTGTACAACATTGCTTTCACGAAGACACAGGGCGTGACGTACTGTTCCAACCAGGGGCCCGGAACGTGCGATGCCGACGCCAACATGTGGATCGGGGCGGCACCAGCTGGCAATGGCGGTAATTGGGTCAACCCGTTCCGCAAGAGGGATCTTGTGCAACCAACCTACAACCACTACATGTCAAAGAGAGGAGAGTTCTTCACCTCGGTCGGAGAGATGTCGCCCGGGGAGAAGCTGTATCACGCCAGACTGAACCCAGTTATGGAGGCAAGGGCTCTCGAAAACCCCGACAAAGATGCTCGAGATGCATTTTATGCCAACCCAGACAACTATGAGATGGTCGAAGATGAGATGGAGCGTCGCGCAACAAGTGACGAAATCGCTAATTTGGCTTGAGCTTGGAAGTTTCATTTCTATGTTTCTCTTATGTAAAACTGTCTCATTGAGGGCTGGTTATGGAATGAGATCACTTCCTGTGTGTTTCTGTGCGCACGTTAGACGATAGGGCGGATCGGAATGATGGAAGTGAGGAAGCTGGATGGCGGCTGGTAGGTTGAGGCGAAATGGAGATGACGATAGACCTTAAGGGTTCTAAGTTAGGTCAATGGTAGGAATTAAAAAGACTGGTCCTAAAGAAGAAGACCCAAGAGATTAAGTAACAGGGATAGGCTGAATCTGTAGCTAAGTCTCTTTGAGGCTATCTTGGTTCTCGCTATTGAACTCTTCGCTTGTCTTGTTCACGCCGTCGGGAGCGATTCTCCCTAGCCTTGTCTGTGCGTCACAAGGCTGAGGCCACGTGCCTACTTATCGTATCTAACCACTGTTATCGGCAATAAGTTTTTTTTTTTTTTTTTTAAAAAAAAAGCTGGGTCTTGAGCGTTTTCGACTGTATAAAGGCGCTGCGTATGGCCACGGCTGTATATGGAATAGAAACGGAACCAGTTACCTAGAAGTCGTCTCGGTTTCAGCTGAATGATTGCTTTCGAGTAGTCTTGCATAAGAAGGTCGTGGATGGGTGCACATTTGAGTAGAGCTGAAACCTTAGTTAGTGTAATGGCGCCTTTTATCATTGCCCATTTCGGCCAACTTGTGTTCGCCTAAGTCACATGGCGATAGCATTTTTACATAGTGCATCAGGTGACAAGTTTAACAAACCGTCGGGAACTAGCCTGGGAAGCTCCGTGGTGGTGGAAAGCGCTTTTTTTAAACCACTAACCTTGATAAAAGAAAGCTGCAGATCTTGCGACCATCTTCACATTTCGTTCTCCATTTCATTCCTACTATTCTTATTTCCTATTTCATTTCAAAGTACATGAAGATGTTACGAAAGTGCTATCGCTGGTTTTGCGACAAAGTATCCAACAATCCGCCGCCATATGTCGACATCCGAAACTCAATCCCAGACCCCACCAAAACATCACGCATAAGTCCTCGTTCAGATGACATCATAGAAAATGCAAGACTCGCATGTGCCTTATCCTCTGAGGCCATTATTGCGCGTGCACTGGCCGACTGCCCGGAAGCGGCTGTTGCTATGGCCAACGCGTTAGAAAGTATCAGTATAGCAGTCACAACCATACTGACTGCCCACTGTATACCTTACGGATCCATGGCGGCTTACCACATCCCGGATACCGTCCTCAAAAGCACAACTCTCAAGGCTCGTCAGGTTGCCGATCAGCTATGGAAGCCTGGCTTCGCTATGGCGGAGGCGGCGCGTCTTGAAGGACTGTTGGCTGATGCGATGGCAATTCAACACTGCAGGAGGAATGGGATCAGGAGGCTTTGCTCTTAATCCGTATGCGTCCCGAGGGGGGACTGGGATCAGTCTTGTGACTTAGGCACCGTGGGCAGGTGGGAAGGCGTGACCGTGTCGTTACACCAGAACGCATCCTTCGTCTTGGACCACATCGCCAGCCTCGACCATGCTCCGAATGCCTGCTTTCCAATCCGGATACACTACCCCACTTCCAACCACTCTGACGAATCCGGTATTTTGGTTGTCTCAACCTGATCCACAAGGCACGTTGCTGATCAACTAGTCGTACCGAATCGCCGGTCTTGCTCTCAACAGCCTAGCAATGTTGCCAGGACACTCCGCCTCCGTGTAACAGCAGATGCCTCGACTTCTCAGAACTCCCATCATCGCCTACGTTTTGCTTCCTTAACTGTGTCATTATACAGGCAGGCAAAGAGAGCAGCTCGGAATGAGAGAATAGGAGACCCTTGGAGTAATTTGGTGTGTAGCATTGGCTACATACGGAATAGGAACGAAACCAGTTTTAGCTTATAGTCTCGTTGATCGCTATTGTGTTGGTGATATGTTGAGCTACTCGCTATCAGCTTCCTAGTATGACTGCGTAGATGTTTTGTCTCAGATTCTGGCGCCCGTGGCCCGTGACGTACCTAGGGACAGCGTTTGGTTCGTAGGATTCGATCTATACGACCAACGGAAGCAGTGGCGAGGTTCTCATTCGTCATGACGCTAGTGGTTGGTTTTTCGGCAGGATTGAGGTAGCGCTTACACAAACCTCCGTACTGCGCATTTGACGGAGAATCCTCTACAGCATCATAGCGCTCAACCATTCCTTCCCCTCTTTCATATCATCGCGCCAGATTCGCATTCCGAATTAGAAAGACCGTGGCATAATAAAGACAATTTCAAAAAACTGAGTAGTGACCAATGGCTTCTTCCAAAAAGTGTAAGTAACATCAGCTGTATTCTGTGGTAGACCTTCTCCTAGATCAGGCAAGTTAGTACAGTCCCTGACGAGATTTTCTGAACCAGTAATCGACCGCGAAGAATGGAGCACATTTGCTCCCTCTTTCATGAGCATTGCAGCTCAAGGACCTGGAATCGCACCTGCTCAGGCCATGGTCGAGAGAATTAACCAACTGGTGCCATTCTCCACGGCGACGCTGGTTGTTGATATGGGTTGCGGGCCGGGGCAAGTCACGGACGCTGTGCTGCAGAAACACTCCACCGGGCTCTCACCCACCGCACGCGTCCTTGGCGCCGACAATAGCCCCCAGATGCTTGCACAGTATGCCGCACGGAAGGAGAAAGAGCTGAACGAGGGGAAAGAGTACTGGAGCCGTGTGGAGACAGCGCAAACGGATATCCACGACTGCGCCGAACTCACTGACGACTCTGTCACCCACATGCTCGCAGGCTTTGTCGTGTTCTTGGTGCCGGGGCCTGTCAAAGCTGTTGAGGCTATGAAATCAAAGCTCTTGTCAGGTGGAATTCTTGCGTTTTCCGCATGGGAGAGCAGCGACTGGCAGGAACTCATGTACTACCCGAAGAAAGTGAGACCAGACTTGGTGATGCCTACGCCGCCCGCCGACTGGACGCAACCCGATGGCGTAAGCAAGAATTTGCACAAGATCGGCTTTAGCAAGATCCAAGTCGAGCAGACAGAAGGCTATTGGCCGTTCACAGATTATGACGAGATCTGTCGCTTCATTCTGACTAAGATGCCATTGGCTGCACGCATCATAACTCAGATGTCGGATGAAGAGGTTTTTCAAACTCATGCGCTCATGGTATCGGCCCTCAAGATCAAATATCCTTCGATACCGGCTAAGATGGTAGGCAAGGCAACAGTGGCATATTGCTTTAAATAGAATTACCTTTGCAATGGTTCTGTGGGAATCTATTGCACAATCAGAGGATACATAAATATGGTAGTTTTCATTCTTGCCGGTGCTGTCCTTAAACATCTTCCTTCCTACCTTCCCGACCATACAACAATCTACAACATGTCGATTGGCTTCGAGTGCATCTCAGCCACTCTCTGAACAGCGTGGAGCCCTGGCTTTGCCAAGGACCTAGGTATGCTCCCCTGAACGGTGATGCTTACCTACCAACCGACCAACAAACCAACCAACAAACCAACCAACAAACCAACATCTGGAACCTGCTTACTTTCTACGTCTGCCCCGCTTGCCCGTGTGCTACCCCTCGAGTCAGTTCGCAAGACACACTGGCCACGCTCAGCGACACCCTCAACATGGGGCTTCACTCTGAACTTCCCGTCGGCCTTGGGGAGGTTGATATCATTATAGCTGGAGGTGAGAAGATGCACGCTCACAACACGACCCAGGTTTGCTGACACCGTATGTTCTAGGCGGTACGGCCGGCTGCGTCGTGGCTGCCAGGCTTTCCGACGCCGATCCCAACCTGTCGATCTTGGTGCTGGAGGCCGGACCGAACAATCACAATGCACCTGAAGTTGTCCATCTGGGCCTCTACCGGGCGAACTTCGCCCCTGACAAGCCCAACTTCCAGTATTGGCCCGCTGTCGAGGAAAAGCAGCTGGGGGGTCGTGCCGTGGCCCTCATGACGGGCAGCATGCTGGGAGGAAGCTCGTCTGTCAATGGTGCCATTTATGCTCGAGCCCAGCGCCGTGACTTTGACGAGTGGAACACGGAGGGGTGGTCTGGCGACGATTTGCTCCCATTTATGAAGAAGGTGCGTGTTTTATCCTCAATATGCGTTGTCACTACGAAGGGACGAGAGACTAAGCTCGGCCGCGGCAACTAGCTTGAGGCATACCACGGCGAAGATAGCTCCGGCAGCCACGGACACAACGGTCCGGTGAAGGTATCGGGTGGTCTTTATCGTGGAGAGGAAATCCAGAAAGACTTCCTCTCAGCACTCGAACAAGCCGGATATCCTACCGTCAAAGACGTGCATGATCTCCAAGCCGTGAATGCCGGCTCCCCTTCTTGTCGATACATCTCAATGGAAGATGGCAGCAGACAGGATTCCGCACACGCATATCTCCACCCACGCCTTAAAGACGGCAATCATCCCAATCTGCAGGTGCTGGTCGGGGCACAGGTCACGCGAATCCTATTTGATGCACAGAAGAAAGCTACAGGAGTCGAGTTCAAAAGTAACCCAAGAGTCGCTGCATCTGCGGATGACAGCCAGACGAGATCTGTCACAGCACGAAAGCTGGTGGTCCTTTCCGCTGGCGTTTTCGGCACATCCACTCTTTTAGAACGATCCGGAATCGGTAACAAGGAAGTCCTGGACCGCGCTCATGTGCCGCTAATACACCACCTGCCTGGCGTCGGCCAGAATTTCCAAGACCATCAGTCAGGACTGTACGTCTACCAATCGAAGCTTCCGGCCAAAGACACCTGGGAGAGCATCTACAATGGCGAGAGAGACCCCGCACAGATGATTGCGAACAGTGACAAGATTTTGAGCTGGAATGGCGTCGACGCGGCAGCAAAACTGCGGCCAACCGAGTCGGATGTCTCAAGCCTGGGTCCCCAGTTCCAGGAGTTCTGGGCGACCGAGTATCAGAAGGATGAACAAAAGCCATTAGCAGGTCTTATCTTGGTCAATGGGTAAGGGTTGCGTGATCATTCCATTCAGAACGACGTTGCTAATCAAGGTCCTAGTATTCTGGGCGATCCCACGCCATTTCCAAATGGAGGCTCGTACTTTACCCTGTGCAGCTACACGTCCTATCCACTGTCTCGCGGATCTGTTGTAAGTGTACCTCCATATGACCCGTACGCTGTTCCTATTTCGACTCAAGGCACCATGACTTTATCAAAGCTTACTGGGAGACATTAGCATATCACGGGACCCAACATCGACGATCCTATCGAGTTCAAGTCAGGGTACCTGTCGGACACGCTTGGTATGGACCTGAAGACGCAGGTCTGGGCGTACAAGAAGCAGCGCGAGGTGGCTCACAAGATGGCGCTGTTCGAAGGCGAGATCGACTCAGAGCACCCGGCATTCCCGGCGGGCTCCCCGGGCGCAGTGGGTGCGGGCTACTCGGCAGAAGACGATCAACTTATCGAGGAGTTCCTGCGCACCAAGGTCGGCACGACGTGGCACCCGCTGGGCACCTGCAAGATGGCGCCTCCCGGTGAGACCGGGGGCGTCGTTGACGGTTCCTTGAAGGTGTACGGCGTGGAAAATCTTAGGATTGCGGATTTGAGCATCGCGCCTGGTAACGTGGCTGCCAACACGATGAGCACGGCTTTGGTGATCGGCGAAAAGGCTGCTGACATCTTCATTCGTGAGGTGTTACATGGTCAATAATCAGAATACGACGAGGGGAGGAGGGGCATTTAGCCAATGTCTTCTTACTTAGGCCAGTTCAAATTATCAAGTAGCTAGCACTGAGCTGCAATGTTACCGCGGAATCCTCTCGAGCCACGTCTATAAGTTCTACATGACATGCCATTAGTAAGACTTCGAATCCTTGATAACGCACTAAAGTAGATACTGTCATCTGAGCGAAATTTCTACCCTATGTGGCCGTTACTTTATCACTCGTTGGTTTCCTTATGGATGCCGGGTCTCTCCAAACTGGTCAAAGGAAGCTTTTCTTCATGAGCAAACACCACAATAGTTGACCAGAAATGTGATAGTTGAGCCTGATATGTGAAGTTCTGAGATCAAGGAAAGTGTTGTAGGAACATACCCTAGGGTACTTACTATTTAAAAGGATAACAAATCTCAAATAGAACCATTAAGCATTCCTCATTCAAAGTTCAAGCAGTGTAGAGTTCATTGATAGCTTTGGCGTGATCTATGAAGTAAGACATAGGAGACGAAGTGTGTTTGAAACCGGTAGCTATGGTAGAAGAGATATTGCTATCTGCCATGATTGTATTCGTCATTTGACCCGGGTCAAGTAGAGCCAGGTAGTTACTAAAATGTACAGGTGTCATCCCCAAGGATTGCACAGCACTCAACCCAGGCATTCCAGTTCGAAACATTGCATTCCTAAAGCAAAATCAGTATATCGTTGCCCTTTCCTCTGCGCTACCACAAAGGCTCCGCTCTTGGGGAGGTACCTACCCCGTCTTTCGCCATGACGCCGTTCTTTTTACAGCAGGGTCCGGTGTTAGCTGTGTAGTCGATCGAGCCTTGTCCGTTCTTCGTGCAGCAGCTTGCTAGTGTGCCTGCCATTGCGCTGTGGGCGTGGAGTCAGTACCGCGATAGTCACTTGAAGTCACTCGGTAATTGATCTCACCCTGTTGCTAGCAGGAATGTGACGATAGCTGATGTGGCTTGCATTGTATTCAAGGGTCTTGAACACTAAGGACTGGTCTTTTGGATATATATGATGATGTTGGTGAGGTCTCATGTCCAATGTTGTTTTCGGCCCCAACGTCAGCTTTCCGGAATCATTGCGTTATATAGTTTCAAACATTTCCAGAGCTGAGCAACTCCGCAGGGCCCGGTTCATGCCACATTTCTGTCGATTTAAAGTTTTGAGGCGCGCGAGGGCATAATGTTTCATATGTATGTCTACCCTGCATTCAGCTTGTGGCTAACCGTTGGTTATGCTAGCTTGGTTTATTAGCTCGCCTTGAAGCGGAACCATGCCCCCTTGAAAATGGACACCAGCACTGTTGTATGCAAAAATGGCCTCTAATTAAACTCAACTTCACCGCCCAGCATCGTGTTTCCTGTGACCTTGATAACATGGTCTGCGAAGGCATTAAATTTCCCGGTAGGCGGCGAAAAAAACAACACACACACTCAGGACTAGCAATCGGCGTCACGTCCTGAAGACATCAGAAGTGTGCGCACCTCGGCACTGATACAACTCAGACCAGTATAGGCCAGAGGTACCAGCAGCAACCCATATCCACCGAGAGAAAGGAATTGCAATTTCCCTACGGCCAGAACGTCCAGGCGAACTATCAGAAATCTGTTTATATAACCATGGCACAAAATAAAATAGGAACAACAGGCCGGATAGGTCCGCAGTTGCGACTAGGCAGCAAATTGGAGTCTAAAAGCAACGTTAATTAACGTTCAGGGGGTTAGAAACTCTATTGTTCGGAGACGCACCGCCCCCAAAGGACCAAAAAGCTTGATCTGTCTGAGCCTGGATTACTAGGGGCCGATTCCGAAGCCCAGCCGGTTCTAGGCCAGCTAGGGGGGCCAAAGCAGGCCACTCAGTGCCCAAAGCCGTGCGCGCGGCGGCCTATTCAGGTTGATAGACCGATTGAGCGCGGGCTCCTTGTGACGCTCACCATATTTTGGCAAACAACGTCCGTCATTACGCAGGTCTCGATGCTCAGTTACGGTAGAGCTGGATTTGGCACTAGGAATCTGCACGGAACCTTCGGAGTCCTCAACAGCAGAATACCCTAGGGTATTGAACAAGGATGAGCCCGTCAGGTGCTTCTCTGACAGAGAGCCCGGGTGCACCACAGGCATTCAGTGACCCAACTTGACAACCATAAGCAGGGACTGAGAGACACAATCTATGAAAAGATACTGAAAAATTGTTCAATAACGAACACCATGGTGTCTTGTGATTTGGCTCATGTACAAGGACCCTCGCGAAATCATATTACTCCACAACGAAGATAGTATAATATGAGAGAGGAAGATCCTCGACCACGAACTCGCTGGGCTGGAGTGAGTTCCTGGCAAAATTCTGGAACCATTCTACCTAGGTACTGTCAAATAGAAATGTACAATGTGGGTGCCAAATGGATGAACGAATCCCGATAATTGTATCTCATGCTCTCAACTCCGAACATACTGCAGACTGCCATGAGAAACCTGGCACGGCCCCACCGAGGGGGATGCGCAGACATCGGCACGTACCGCCAGAATGCTGTCTATACCGGCGTCGAGAAGGCAGGTTCTTGTTGTCCATCCCGGATGTACGTCAATGACGACGATCCAAACTTGAAGCTCATCTAGGTAGGCGATTGGCACCGGAGCCTGCAGAATCGGCTCTGGCTCGTACAATTTCACTCCCGCTATCCTTGTTCTTCTAATCATAAGAATGCCCCTTACCACTCGGGCTCGACACGGTGGCACCTAGTAATCACGCCGAAGGTCGCGACGGCACCGGCGACCCTCCGATGGAGACCCGTCAAGATCCCGGTCCTCGCCATCGTCATCGTTCATCTCGGAGAAGCGGCGGCGTTGACCAGAGGACGACCCACGGCGGGGCGAGTTCTCGGCGAGGCCTCTGACAGCGCTAGTCAGGCTGAATGGTAAGCCACCACGGTAGGTTGTAACGTGCGTTATTGTAGGATTCAAGCAAAGTCTCGAATAAATCCACTACCTCGCTCTTCTTGGATTGATAATGGACCTGAGCGTCTAGATCGACTTCCATGACGACCTTTCCAATAATGTCGATAGTGCAAAGCTCTCTCCCGTCTCGCAAAGGGAGTCGAGGCGCTCTAGAAAGATCAAGCCCTTGTCTAGCATATCGGCTACGAAAGTGATCAGATACTGAGGCGTGAATCCCGGATCGAACCTGCTGCGAATTTGCCTCCATTCTTCGCTCTAAAAGACACTTAGCTGAGCTCGAAGATTTGGCTCAAGACACATACGTGTAGGGAAAAGATGGAAGCCGCGCGCAGCACATATGACAAACGCTCTAAGGACTTGGAAGACTTGGGAGGGCTCGTGGGGAAAACTTTGGAGGCTTTGGTGAGTTGGTGGGCGATCTCAGGATCCCCAACTACAACCAAAGGGTCATTGAGAGGCCGCATATCCACAAACATACGAAGTGGCCGTCCCAGAGCTTTACTCATTGCTATCATGGCCAAGTCGGGATGAGCATCTGGCTTGTTTGGGCTTTTATGAACTCGCCAAATGCTCAGGTGCTTTGGGATGGCCCAGTAGCAATGAAGAAGGAAGCTGGGGGAACATGTGCATTATTGCTGAAACCGAATGCATCGTAGCCTGCGGTAGGTGAAGGATAGGACTAGCACTGTAATGGCAGCAAGCAGAAGTGCGAGCATCTTGGATTAGACCGTCGTGACAAATCTTATCAAAGCAAAGATGCAGCCCCAGGGAACCGTCCGCAAACGAGGAGGCTCTAGCTTGATGGGTGGGGGTTACTTGGTGAGCTGCGTTGGCTGCAGATGTTAGTTGCAGATGTTGGTGGGTCGGGGCCGTGAGTCCAAGCTGGTGCAATTTGCAGAAGAGCAAGGTTGGTTCAGGCTGACATGCTTGATAGACCACCCTCTTGGGACATTGTTCCATCCTCCCGTCTGAGATCGGATTTCCGCACCTGCCAAAACGGATGGTACACCTGTACATGTTTCCCTAATACAAAGACCTTAATTTGCACTGCGGGCTTGCCACCTGGGCATACAAAACAGAAATACATAATCCTAAACTAAATATATCTTTATTTAGCTTCTCTGCAGAGTCTTTTGGAAATGCTTTCGGAATTAGTCCCTGAAGAAGGAACGTGATTCATGTTTCTACAGTCATAGAGTTCTCAGCTCGGGGCTGTAGTTGCAATATATTGTATGACGGTGCAAATGTATCAACACTATAGCAACATGCCATCAAGTTCCTCACTGTACATGGAATTCTTCTTAGCCCTATCTCGTTTAGCTTAGAAGGCAAAGGGGGGACTAGACTTATTTATAGTGTAGGTTTTGCGAATTGTTGTTGAAGTTCCGGAAGTGGAAAATGGAAACTTTTGTTATATGCACATACCTAGGTAGACTGTCAAATGGAGCACTTCAAGACTACTGACTGGTAGCCCTTCGGACAATATTCAGTAGTCTCTTAATCTTATCCACCACGGAGTCATCATCATAAGACCGATATAGTACCATGTAATCCCTCACCCTCACCACAATGAAAGCAAGAGCATCCACGAGCACTGGCGTCATGAATATGGCAGGTATGGACAACGTCAACCAGACCAGAGACTTGAGGGGCGACTTTATGTAATTCAACGCAAGAAAGAGTCCCACGGTCCCAACAAGCAAAAAGAAGAATACCAAGGAGATACCGCCATCTCCCACCCCATCAAAGCACCACCACGGAGAGTGAAATTGTCTCTGTTGATTCTGTCGCTTGAGTGGTTTGAACGCGTGTAATGGATCTGCATTTTGACGGAAAATATTTAGCAAACTGCTGATCGAGACCTTCAGGAGTCGTGGGAATATCGCACCATATCTGACCAAAAACTTCCCTGTACGTGCAGACTTGTGAGCCGGAAAGTTTGCCCGCTCATCACCATATTCTTGGCCATTACTTGTATCCAAAACCTGGAAGATGACAGGACAGAAGTAAACCATCTCAGTCACAGACTGTTCGTCGTTTAGATTCTCTGACGCCGGCGAGGCAGACGCATAGAAACAAGCCCCGCTCCTTGTCGAACTGGCACCCAGTGAGTTTTTCGCAACAAACAGATAGGTTGAAGAGTAGTCAGTGGCTTGAAAGGTATCGACAGGGCTAATCAGTGGCTGGATCATGAAGCGTCCGTCACTTGTCTGGATGTCATAGGTGCTTGGCGTGAACACCACCTCATCGACAATATAGACAGAAAGCTCAGAGCCTAAACTAAGCTCGAGATGCCTTCCATTATCAGGATCTGTAGACATATTCGGACTCGGAAAAATGAATCTAGACGATCCCGCCGTGAGGACGTGGCGACTGACTTGAGTTGGTACCCATCTGTTGTGATGATTACTAGCTGAGCGCAACCGGGGGCCCGTGTTGAAGAATAGAGAAAATGGCAGCTCTTTGAGACTAAAAATTATCCGTTGCATTCTCTCTTCGAACGAGTCGAATCTTTGGAGTTGGCGGAGTTTGAAGTCGAGACAGCTCGCCAGCACCACGTAGAGATCCGCAACTTGCGTCGTGGAACGGCCGGCGAGGTTGTTCCATGTTGACGTGAAAGCGTCAGTGCTGGTTAATGCTCTGCTTCTGACTGTCAAAAGGTCATCTATAAGCGTTCTCCTAATAGCATGCGTCGTGTCACCCGCTCGATAAGTGATTTCCCTTCGTGACGGCCGGAAAATCCCCCCATTTAGTTGGAATAAACATTCCTCCGGCAGGGTCGCTTCTTGTAGTGTCCAACTTCGACACATCCAAACACTGCAGATTATTTGCTCAAGAATATGCAGTATATCAACCTGAAGACTTGCGGGAATCGCCATCAGCTCTTTGTCAAGAACGAAAACCTTGCATGATCCGGCATAGACAGAGGCCATAGTGCTGATGCATTGCATCCTTAGTGAGTCATCGTTTGTTGGAATGCAAAGAGAATCGATCCAAAGCATTTTCGAGGATCTTTTCCCGAATATTATGCCATCCAACCGTTTCATCCAGTCATCTGGCTTATTGTCTGATTCAAGTTCGTATTCCTGAAGAGATTGTAGCAGCTTTATTTGGCACTGAGGAAGCGCGTTCTCCCTCGGATTGCCAAGTCCATCAGCCCAGACATGACTGATCGTTGAATACTCGCCGCGGAACGTCCGCCGATGGACACTAAGTGCAAGGCCAGTATCTGGGTGGTCGTGTATGCATATCAAAGGCACTCCTCCGGTTTCAATTATTCGCACCAGGTCATTGTAGGGAACTCTGATCATGGAGCAGTCGCTTCCCGGGCAATCGGCTGTATGTTTCGTTTGGTAGGTTTCAATTTGAGGAGAGTTGTATGCGATGCAATGATCCTGCTCCAGGCATGAGAAGTGATCCTCTGGTCTTTGTTGCCTTCTGTCCAATCGGGCGAGTCTGCGCAAAACTGGCAATTGGTGGATCTTTGTGAGATACTCAATCTGATGCAGGCACCATCCATTGCCAAGCATTTGCTCTTTGACCTCTTCAGTAGAAGCAAGAAGTATATCCTCCTCTGACAGAGTCCTGAGCTTTTGTGTCTGCTCCAGGATGTCGTCTAACGAAAGTTTTGACTGGTCCGCCAGCTTCAAATTGTTGTCTCTCGAATTCTGAAGTAGGACGTGAGAAGATGGAATTTATTGATCTGACAGAGACTCTGAAATACGTGCCTGGCCCTGTTTTGTACATTGTTCAACAGGCCCCGTCTGGCCTGCTACGGAGGCGAGAGAATGTTCGCCATTGTGATCATGGTCCCTCACAGCTTCGGCAACGATCTCTGTATCATTCGAGCTTGCGAGTGCAAGCGCACTGCTCATGATAGCCGGGTCATCAGTCGTCTTGCCATTGCTGCTACTGGGGTGGACTTGATCAGCTGTCGACTCTAACTCAGTACCGAAATCTGCTTCGGGTGAAGGACCATTGCAGCTCAAGTCTGTTCAGTATTCTATCTCGCCATTTTTTTCTCGATCCATTACTGGATGATAGATTATAGGTTAGATAACAGTGAAAGAACAAGGGCTGTGGTTGATGATTGTCTCTACTGAGTCAGAAGTTGTGTTGTGGGTCAGAGCCGAGGTGAGAGTCAAGCAAGACTGAGGAGCTTCACTCATCACAGGCCAAAGTGCGGGGATACGGACAGCAGGTAGGCCTGGATGAGTGGTATGTAGCCATCCAGACCTCGGCTGCAAGGATACCTTTGTTGATGCATGAGCTCAAAGAAGTGTAAAAACATATGTCCTCATGGAGCTCACAGTAAGCACACCTGTAGCCGCATCTAATGCCGTGCCACCCTCCTTTTACTGCCCCTCTGTATGGTACAGTCCGCCTTGCGATATGCCTGAATATTTGAAGCATCTGCGACACACTGAATGCCTTGCTGAACTGGCATCCTGTGCTGTAGTTGTGATCAATGAGTCGTTGAGTTCCAGCAATACTTATCGCTTTGCAGCTAGAGTCAATAGGCTGTATTCTGTACCTTTGGTACAAGTGAATGAAGAGGACAGTACCCGAATGCATTAACAAAGTCTTAGTCTTTGCAATCAGAAAACCTACATGAGAAATCTCAATTTTGGTTGAATACACAGAGTGAATATGCCTACCGGTTGCGTTCTTGATCCGTATATAGTATATATCCCAAAGGCGTACGGTCCCTTCACATAGTGTTAAGCGATCAAAGACCCAGCAGATTGAAAAAAACAAAACAAAAACCGGATGTGTTCAATTAGAACGCTTAGACAGCGACCTGCAAGACATATGTCCTGTAATCTCTTGTGCTCTTTCATCTGTATATAGAGGTGAATGGTGTCTGAATTTAGATAGAAGCAAATAAGTAGCAGGCTCTGACAAGAGGGATATGTGAAAGGGGACACTGAAGTTCTCAAGTGCAAGACAGTTCCGCCTCGCCTGCGGCAATGCGACTCCAGCAAGGGGCTACCTAGGTACAGTACACGCAACTGCGTTACCATCTACAGGCAGTTAGGAAAGGTACCGCCTCAGCTCGCCGCCCAGATGTCTTTCAAGACTTGCGAGGGCGGCGCTTTGGCATCCGTCTGTTCAGCATCATAATTAAACATATCTCGCACCGTCGATATCCGCAGGGTTTTTGGATCAGTAGTTCTCTCAGGCAACAACGAGTCACGTGACCACCCGAGCAACAATTCCGCCCCTGCCAGGCAGCAATGGCCTCCCTAGACAAGTGCTATCGAATGGCAGCCTTCCTGTCCCCAAGATCTCAAACTCATAACTCAAACTTTACACAAATCTAACGCCTAACGGCCTCTCGCTACTGAGGTTCGTGAAGCTCGTCACACGAGATGGAGTTGCTCGACATCTTTGCTGATTGTTGCGAGAATGACTGCGCCCGAGTTACCTTTCGATTGAAAAGAACTCGTGAGCATATAATCGTGTCTCTCTTTTGCTCCGATCCGAAACCGGGTATCTACGAGCAACCAAAAAGCTTACCCTTGGTTGACCGTCTAGTAAGGCTCCTTGGTGATTCAATCAACGCCGGCACCGAGGAGGAACATCGAGCTTTGGAGGACGGGGCCCTTGGTCCCATTCTCCAAGCTGCAGGTTCAATCATCCAAGAGTCAGAATTCGCCAGAAATAGTCCGGATACACATCCGGCACCAGATCAAAGGCTATCTCTACGCACTATCTTATTTCCGAAAGAATCGCATTACAGACTGGACTCGACCACTCTATTCGCCGAGCCTGTACTCGTGCCAATCCAACTAAGCGAAGCATGTAGGAACCCATTTGACGACGAACAAGTCCAGCTAGATGATCAGGCCAACTTCCCACTCAGTGCGTCTCTACCTATATACTCAATGGATCAAGTCGAAATCGTAAAGGAACTCAAACAAGTCAGCTTTGGAACCGTCTGTCTCGTAACAGTCAACGGGCAAAGCCAGCAACAATTCGTGTGCAAGGCGACGTCGTACGGGCTCGGTGAGTACAACCTAGACCGAGAGCTCAGGTCTTTGCAGAAGATTCTTCACGCTACTGCTTTTTTGGGGGATGGAAGTCCAGCCTGCAAAGTCCCAGTACTCAGGGGCTACGTTGAGAATCCCGAGAGCGGCCTGATCGTGGGATTCCTGCGGGATTGGGTTCCCTCCAGGCTCAGCCTTGGAGACTTGGAGAAGACCACATTTCATAAAATGGGCGTGACTCGAGAGATGCGAGAGAGGTGGGCCGGCCAGATTAGGAGGACTGCTAAGAGCCTTCAGGACATGGGTGTGGTCTGGGGTGAGGCAAGGCCGAGCAACATTGTGATCGACTTTGATGGAGATGCGTGGGTAGTCGACTTGTGTTGTGGGTGGCCTGATGGATGGTTTGATGACAGTTTACAAGAGACCATTGAGCGCGATGAACATGGGGTCTCGAGTATACTAGAGTTACTGGATGTGGATACTTGTGTGTGATGATGCTTCCTCAGACTTTAAAATAACAGAAGAGAAAGAGTCCATCAGAGGTGAGAGCATTTGTTGATGAGATCGGACATTCGCACCCATAAAAAAGGAGGCTACACCCGGCCCCTATAAGGAAAACCCCCATAGGGTAACATCCTAAATCCTTCAAGACAACCTCCCACATAATGGCCGCCTACAGTATAGCCTCCTATAAATCCAATAGGACAACCTCTTATAATCGTTGAATATGATGCCCTCCTATAATATATCTATATAGTCTGGGTGCACCCTCTGTTTATGTGGGTGTGAATATCCGATCTCTTATTGATATAATGTACACATACATCATCACTTCGTATCAGGGACCAACAGCAGAACGAGGCTGCTATAATTCATCCTATATAGCAAGGAATGAAGAGGCTTACTGGCTCAATCACCCAGAAAAGAGCACTCATCTGCTGCTCAGGTTGAGAATTACCCTGATTGTGTCAGCGTAGCACCAGAGCAGCCTTGTCCACGGTTTGGTTATTGAACTTTTGGTGTTTTTTTTAAGGTGGCCACCACTAATTGTTCACGTCCGCAGACTACCATAGGGTATCCTTCCCGAAGCAAGCCCAAATACATCATGTTGACGCGGCAGAATGGGGAAAAGGAATACAAAACAGGATCAGCTTCCCGAGGTCGTCACGATTGTCACAAGCCCGTTCAAGGCAGTCGGACTGACTGAATCTCGAAGACGTCAGCGACCAAGCATATATCCTAGCCTAAACAATAGATTCAGGCACACATGCACGAAGCGCCTGCCCCATGACCCTCCAGCCTCAACCCCCCTAAACTTCAAGCCCCTTGCCAAGCCATCCAGACCGCCAACAAGACTCACGATCCCCGAACCCCAAAACACGAAAGGGCAAATTCCGCCCATCAACAAAGGGTGTCATCATCGTGCATAGCAACTCACATAGCTAGTTAGCTAGCTAGTATTAACCTGCCCGTTAGCCCCCCATCCTATTCCCCGTAGAGAACCCGACAGGCCGACTAGCGGGGCCACGATACCATGTGGAGCAGCAACTCGGCTCGTGCCGCACGCCCTTGACGCAATCAGCCCGTCAAACACGGCGCTTCACGAGGACGCAGATCAACGGCGTTATACCCCAGGTGGAACCCCGCTGTTGCGGTATGGCAAACACAAGACTGGAGCAACGGCCCTTTGATGCGGCAGGAAACACCACGCTACGCTACGTGAAACCAGTTGCACGTGTGTGGCCAACCCGCAAGTTTGACAGACGTGGGGGAAAGGCGACACAGTCAGCTCAGCACGGGTACGCCACCCGTGGGAAGCACGAGGGCTGGAATGGCAGAATGAAAATCTCAAGTCCAACATGACAACGAGGGCCGTCGCTTGCACCGAATGCTTCACTGTGTCCCGAGACACATTTTGAACCACGTAGTAGGTGCTTCGCAGGCCAGTGACAGAGACGTGCAGCAATCAGTACTACCGGTCCGTCAAGTGGAAAGCATGGAGGCCGGAATATCACAGATTATTAACCCTCGGTCCAGTCACTACCCGTTCGGAACCCGGCAACAAGGCCACAACTGCGGCATGACGTCCGACAGGGCATGACAGCGCCGATCCCCCGAGTCCTCACAGCTGCACAGGAAAAAACGGGCATGCTCATTGAGGGGTTCCGGATTCCGCACAGACGATCAGATATTGCCTCTTGAAGATCTCCTTCAGGTTTCGTCAGAGCCTCTCACTCGTGGCCGATCCGGAAATCCGCTGAGGTCGATCCTTAGAGTCTGGCCACTCGGTATTTAGATAGGTGATATGCGGTCGAAGATCACGACGAGCTCCAAGTTCCAGGCTGCATCAAGGCGGCACACAATCTCTAAGAAGCCCATCACGGTGAGCAAGTGCTCCCCGGTCTCCCCGGTATCCAGCAAGACACGAATCGAGACACAAGCGACGGCAAACACACGTATGACAGTGGGCACTAATCAAATCCAGTGAAGAAAAAATCATGGCGTCAAACGCAATACAGATGCGGAGAGAGCGGCGATGTAGAAAGCAGTTTTCGTGGCCTATGAGCGAACGAGAAGACTCCGAAGACGATAGCTGCGGTATCTCCGATGGGCGCTGGCATATGCACGGTAGTAGGTGACCGTCCAGGCTTGGACAAGGGGATTGAAAAGATCATGTGCCCATGTTTGCTGCCACGATGTATGCCGTGCAAGATGAACGTCCTCGCTGACACCTATTGGTGTCAGCTCAATTTGTTCTCCCGTGTCTAATGTAACGTGGGTATTGAACCCCCTCGTCTGATGCTCAACAAGCGTGAGGGTCTCACAGCATGAACTTGCTTAGGGAGCCCTAGTATAGTGGTATGCGCCCCAGCTCTGATCTCTACGATCGATAGCGCTGGCGGGCATTCTTGTCCGATTCGGAAAGGATGTTGGTATATCGATGCACACTCTTTGCCAATCGGGAACAGTGCTTGATCATTGATGGTCATTGAAACAAGATGAAGCACAGCGAGACGAGGTCGATCATGGAGATACTGGCTCCGCAACCTCGGGCATTCGGCCAATTCGGGTTTCTTGAACAGGACGACGACTTTGTCTTGTGAGAGACACCCACGCTTCGTCGGGAGACTTCTAGCTTGAGATCGCAGACCTCGGGGTTCACAAACCCAGATGGGTCACGAGGACGTAGACTGCTATGCTAAGCCAATGAATGCGAACAAATAATAGAGCAACGTGAGACAAGTGAAGCATTCACTTATCAACAGCCGCACCTTGGCGGACAGCGCTACAACACGCTCGCGGCAAAGGCTGAATATTCTGTCCAGTTAAGTTGGAGTTGAGCAAGACAAAGGGATCCTCAGAACAAATCTGTAAAGACACCGTAGCGGTGTGAAGTCTGGCAAAATCTGATTGGCGTATCGCACTCGCGTCGTCACCATGTACTCTCTGCCCGCATGGAGTAGTCGCCTATGAGCCGGAGGCCGACATGACGAAGCAGATGCAACTGCATCGGAGACGTTGCCATACCAGGCAATTGGGACAGTTGAGACATTGTCGCGCTTGAGGCACAAGGCACCGACCACTCAGCGCTTGCCACAAATTCTGAGGAGCGGGAGGCCGGGGGTGTCGACAGGTCCTAATACGCAGCAGCTGCATATGGAACAGATTGACCAAGATCCCCTAGATGAGACGCATGCCGGAGAAACCACTCCTGGGTACGCTGCAGGCCTGCGTAATAAGTGAGGTTTCCAGAAGCAGTATTCTGCTGCAGGAGCATATGCACAACGCGAAATGACAGGATGCCATCATAGGGGGAAGTTCGTGCCGCAAAGGGAGCGCACCGATGAGGCGATCAATGCAGGCGACGGCTGGGGCATTGCTTCAGGCAGTCAGTCAGGTTGTGCATCGCCCGAGTCTGTTCGCCTACATTCTCTGCGCTGCTGCTGCCTGTACAGACGAAGATACAGTTGGTTGCTGGCTGGAGTGATACACCGTAGACTTGTGCCGAAGACTAATCCGAAAGAACCTGCTTGAAGGGGGAGTGAGACATGTTCCAGGTGCTGACCACCACCGGGTCGAAACTCGGGTATACCTGACGATTGCGCGTGGGCGAGGTGGTACACTTGGTCAGCATCACTGGGCAGATGGTACGGAAGACATTTCGCAGTTAATGTCGGAGAGGCGGCTCGGCCGTTGGTGTGTGGTTCGTAAATTCTGCGGTGGAAGGCTTCCCCAGGATTGCCAGGGGCCAATGGGCCGGTGACGAGGGCCTGCAGCCCCGGCCATTGACGGGCAAGGCGGGTGGAGGCTGCTCGGTTGATCTGGGTTATGGTGTCGTTGGGCACCGACGAGCATCAACGAGCGTATTCAGCTCGCTGCTTATCAAACCGAGTCAAATGGTCTAGCAAGGGTCCTGGGCCACAGTACACCGTAGACATATTCGTCATGCCCGCCGGCCGGAAGCATTCGACGCGAGGCTTGGTGCTTGGGAACGTGGCTGTCGGCGGTAGCAATGCCACAGGTTGACGATAGATATTGGGCTTTGAGTTGCAATAATTCAACGGCGGACGTCATTGTGGGCGGCTTGAAGGCACGGAGCTGTTGAACAAAGTTGCCGTAGATTCCGCCAGTATGTGGACGGACCAGATGTGGACATATGGATTTGATTGTACGGATGTCGCCGCCGTCGCGTCTTGAGCCACTGCAAACTCTTGTCGGCCGCCGGGCAAAGTGCTGCACGGAGTAGACTCCAGAGAGGCAGGTCCGACGGAGGGGAGCGGCCTGTTAGACGACTCGATGAGGGCACAGGTCGGTTGAGCTTTTCGGTCACACACCCAGACGGCAGAGCGCGAAGGCATGTGATTGGCGATGCCCTCAGGTCCCGTGGTCGCTGATGCAGCGGCAGCACCACCATCACCGACAAGGGCTGCACGGCTGGTTCCAGAAAGCCATTGGAATCACGTCTCCGGACGTGCAAAAATCCTGGTTGAAAAAAAATTGATGACACTGTCTGCACTGGTTGATCACAGCATTGCGCCGACTTTTGGTGTGGCAGACTGTCGCAGTCATGCTCAGGGGTACTGCAGATGTCAACCACCTCCGGGAGACAATCCGTCACGTACTGCAGTAGAGAAATGGACAACTGGGTGCAAAAGCAAATAGACGAGGTCTGGATTCGAAAAGACCAAACCGGCGGCTACTACGACGGTAGTGGTAGTGTCGCAGGGAAGTCGTCGACATCTCGATGCAGTTTCGGTGACGTGGTATTGAGAAGACCCAAATGCCAACCTTGGAACTCTGTAGCAGACAGACTAATGGCTGGGAGGCAGTTACGATAGGGCGGCGGGCAAGGGAAAGCATCGGAAAGTGCCAACCCTGGGGATGCTGCCCTGTGGCTGCTGCCGGGCAATATTCTAGCGTATTCTTGGCTCGAGAGTCCCTTCGTCCCTTCATCCCTTCGCCTGCCTCACTAATCAATGAGCACTGGACAAATATGTAGAATTGCCTCATCATGGCATGTCAGCATTGATTGTTCTGTGGCATTTCAGGGTTCAATGACTGCTTGACTGGGCTCGACTAGACTCAATGGCTGACCACGCCACATCGAGGCTGCAGTGGAGTGACGCCGATACGAAAGGGGCAGGACGGGCTGGGCGGGCAGCACGGGCAGGAGCCAAAGCGGGCAGCCCTAGGGCAGTTGTGGGCTGTCACGATGTCACTAACACCTGCTCCATCTGCTCCACCAAAACTGTCATGCAGCTGCCCCAGCAGTCGGTAAAGGGCTCCTCCCCCACACTGTTGGGCGTGGTCGTCTCATCCCGCACTCTGCCATCGACCATCGACAGTCCCCATTTGGGCGCATTGGTCAGGCTCGGGCTCAGGCTCTTCTGGCCCTGCCCTCCATCTCAGATCTTTTCTCTTCGCTGGCTCCAGTCTGGCTGACCATTCCCATCGTCCATACCGGAAAAGTCTGATTGCAGCAAAACCCTTTCCTCTAACGGGCTAGCACACGGCGCTACCTGCCACAACACCTCGCCTACAACACACGCACACACACACACATCGATCCAACCCACGCACCCACGCTCGTTCTTAGCCCGTGGACCCATCTGGCCAACCGACCCTGTCGTGGGGACGATGGCGTTGTGTGATGCAAATGGCCATGGCCATCGCCGTCGCCATTGCTCATCTGTCGGGCCGCGAGGGTGAGGCGTGAGGCATTTCACACAACCGATGGATGGGGATCAAAACAATTTAGGCCAGGGCCGACCATTCTGTCATTCCTACCCACCCTCCAACAGACCCTCGCCGGCGGAGACAGGCGTCGCTGTTCCCCGGCTGTGCAGCTGTGTGCAGCTGCGTGCAAGAGCCCACGCATGCGCGTTATTGCTGCGCTCCAGCTTGAAAGCCTTGGCTCAGCGTCAGGCCTGCACTGGTCTCCGAACACGCAGGCTGGCAGGCAGGGCGATCCCTCGCTGGGTGGCCACCCTTTCTCCTCAACTAGACGATGCGTGGATATGTCTGTTGCTATTACTAGACCACCAAGAGGGGCAATGCCGCAGTCTGCATCTCACTGCCAGCCGCCGAGTGGTACACACGGGTGCGGGTACTTGTCACCCTACCCCAGGTGCCCATGTGGACATTGGCTGCATCGGCCACAGCAGACTGTGAACATGGAGACCAGAGCAGTCCAGTGCACAAGCCAGCAGCAACAATAGCTGGACGAGAGTGACTGGCAGGTGGTGGCGGCAAGCCACAACATCCTCACACAACGGAGACGGCGTGGATGACAAGACCAGTGGCAATCGCCATCAATGTTAGAACTTATGGACCGAGGCACAACAGCCAGTCTACCGAACAAGTGAACACACATACAACTGCAGAGCAGCGGCTTCGCTTTCTGCTGCGCTTGCTTCCTGTGCATGCGGGCCCTCCAGACACTGCCCAAGGCAAGGGTGCCAGGATGCAAGGATGCCAGGCCATCCGAGCAGCTGGACCTCTAGGCGGTCCGCCTGGTCTCCCCGCTGGCCGACAGCGCGTGCTCCCGCAACCGCCCGTCCACGCAACTGCAACAGGGTTGGACCATGTCCCCGGACCCTACCGTGGTACGTTCTTCCACCACCTGTGGGCTAACGACAAGATGGGACTGGACGGGACTGGCAGACTGGATGGCCTGCTGTGCTTCCGTCACCCTGCGTGCAGCTCCCTGTCCGCACCAGCACGCGGCCTGTCGCTCGTTTCCTCTCTTCAGCACGCGTGGTTCCTCGGTCTCGGTCCATTCTCTAAGCTCCATACCCTGCCCGGAGTACATCGCCAGGGTACAAAGCTACAAATCTACAATGCCCTTGTACTCCCCACGCCCACGCCTTCATATACCCGTATATGCTCCCACCTTTTCCTTACTCACGCCCACATGAACCAACGCACTCAGCTGCATCCTTCAAAAAGCTCCACTTCCAACAGATAAGCTGCCCTTCACGGCTGCTCCACCCGCCTCGATTTGCGAGACCCCCAGATCCAGTCTGTCTGACAGCTCAACTTGACCCCTCGACCGTCAACGTCACGCCGTGAGCCCAACCCCCCTGCTCGAGTCTGCCCAAGCACAAAGGGAGCGCAGCCACCTCAGACACACACACACACACCATCCAACCGCGCATACTACAGCCCCAGCCTTCCGCCCCAGCGGCTTCCACTCCATCTGGCATATTTGACGCCTAAATTCCAAGCCCGTCAACTCTCGAGTGCCGCCTAAATCAGCCAGGCGCCCATGTCCGACCTGCATTTGGGTCGCGAACACATTCGTGCCACATATTTATGACCTAGCTGCCTCTTCAACGCTCTTATAAAGCAAACCCCACCACCCTGAGGATTAACAAGCGCTACTACCAGCAGCACAGCGCACGTCGCAATGCCCACAGACACACATAGGAAAGGCTCCTCAGGGAGCTACGACTCCTACGACCGGAGGAGTAGTGAGTCTTATGGCTCACGGTCTACAGCCCCCACCTCACTATACACAAATTCTGGACCCTCAGAAAAGTACAGCCGGCCTTACGTCCAGTACGTCGAAGGCAGCCAGGACCTCTCCCCAGTCACGTCGACATATCCCCGGTCTTCAGTCGACACATATGCCTCGACCGATGCTTCGGAAGAGGACCTGGCCTTGGAGCGGGAGGAAGACCTGGCCAGGGGCAGTGACTCCGACTACATCCCTCCTTTACCTGCCTACGAACATGAGATATCCGAACCCAACATGCGCCCTTCAACCCCCAAGAACTTCTCTCAGCTGTTTCCCAGCATGAACCGGCTGTCGATACGACATGATGACTTCACCCCAGACGGCAACATGAACCTGCGCGTCGACACCATCGTGCCGGGGCAGAGGAGGAGGACCGCCGTCCAGCTGTTCCATCTGCGAATGTACGACCTGGCAAGGCGGGAATTCTCCCTCCGTCGGTACTGCCGTGACTCAGGCCGAGAGGTCTGCAACTCGAAGCGCAAGTTTGTTGAGCCCGCCTCAGACAGCAGGCCCTCCCTCCAGCGGTCCATGTCTAGTGCCATGAAGGCAATGACAAGACCCCAGTCCAAGCGCGCATCTTCTGGTGGCTCTCTGTCCAAGCACGAGAAGCGTCCCGGCACGTCGCATTCTTACGATGCGGATTTCGACACCACAAGCGTGTACTCCCGCGCCTCAGACGGTGATCACAAGAGGCCCCAGCCCACGAATTCTATCAAGCTCGAGTTCAGCAACTACGCGCGTGTCGACGTGGCGAGGAAAGGCCAGAAGAGCAAGAACAACAAGCGCTACGAATTCGACTGGTGGGGTCACAAGTACGTATGGAAGCGTGTCGTGGAGAAGCACCTCGAGGGCGTCGTGTCTTTCCATCTCGTGCGCGACGGCGAGTCCACTCCGGTCGCCCACATTGTCCAAGAGACTCGCTCGCCAAACCAGGTCGAGGAAGACGAGCGCGCTGGAGGCTGGGTCCCACCCTGCTTCATGTGGATCAATGATCAGTCCGTCATTGACGCCGTCACAGACGTTGCTGAGTAAGTCCATGATTGGTGATGCCCCAATGAGAGCTTTAGTCACTAACATCATCTAGCGTAATTGTTGCTACCGGTCTCATCGCCCTTGTTGACGACTGTATCAAGGAGCGCTGGCAGTCGAAGAAGACCCACCACATCCCTGTTCTTGGCGATGTCGAGTACGTTGGTCCCCGGGCCTTCATGCAGCGTGTTTTCAGCCAGAGGGGCCAGGAACATCGCCCAAGGAGCCCATTGCGCAACGACGCGATACGTGTTTGTTAGATGGCTTTCTTCTATTCTTGTACCTCACCTCTTTCACATTACTTCCTTTTATCTACAAAAAGCGGCATCACTGTATATCGATACACATGCAAAGGACAGGCATCAGCAAGCGGTCTCACAGCACCAACAGCATCATGGAGGAGTTTGGTAACGACGGATGGATTGATTTGGAAAAGTACATACAACAGGAACAGCTTACAGCACAGGTCTGTCTGGTGTGGTACTTGATGGGGACGTGGGTACCGGTGTGAGTAATCATGTACAAAACAGTGATACTGGAGGATCTCTTCGCTCTGGGCCCGCGAGAACGACGCCGCCGACGCCGTCTTCTCCGGAGATCACACAGCAATTACTGAGACGAATGACACGATTCACAAACCACTCTCTCTGTTGACTCATGACTAATTCTCCCTCCCTCAGCACGCAAAGTTTGCAACAACGTTTGGGTTTTCGTCTGATATCTTGCAAAATAAGCTTCCCGTGATACCCATGGTGTGATTTTGGTGATCTGTCAAGAACCTTGGAAACACCACCCCTCAGTCTCTCTCACAATCTGCAGCCGATCATGCACGCGTTTTTGGCTTTACTCTGCCGTTCCGGTGTCGCAACACTGGATAGAAAGAGTGTGTTTTTACTTGCTGGAAATTAGACCTTCAGAGCTCGCGGCGCGAGGGGTTGGAGGGATGGATGGCCCAGCGGGCCGGCTTGCTGGGAATACCACGGAGGAACTGAACTGGATGCATGCAGGTCTCGATTGGCTTTTTTGAGGGAATGCTATGCTGCGATTGATGCTTTTCTGCAGCGCACCCTCAGATACCAAGCTCCCCCTCCCACTTCCCTTCCCCAACGAGGCAGGGTCACCCAATTATGGACCTGGCTGCCCGGCCGGCGGAGCATCGGGATGCTACTCTACCTACCTACCTGGGTACTACAGGCTAGCTGTCTGTCTGTCAGGCATGTATGGTCCGGTCTGCCAGTCTGCCTGCCATCACGCACTGGGTGCAGCAGAACGCGGACGGGAGAGCCCAGAGAGGGTCTGCCGGCCCGGCCAGCATCCTCCCTGTTGGCCCCTTACGTTGCATCCATATCCCAGGTGTCTGTCCCTGCCCATCGCACCAACCACGCGTCTGCTGGGTTGGGAAAGTTGGGGGATCGGATGGACTCTTGGTGGGCTGTTGGATGGATGGCCTGGGTCCCAACGATTGGATTTATTTTCCCCCCATCCCATTTCTTCCTGCTGTCACGTGTGATGTGGTGTGGTGTTTGCTGTCGAGGATATGGATGGATGGATGAATGGACAAATCCCATGATGGGGGAGCAGCCCTTTGGGAAAATTGTCCATGGGCGGCTCGGTGGGCGGAGAGACATGCGATCTCATCCATGCAGGCTGGTATGAATTCAATCATTACTACATCCACTAGATGAATGCTTACACGTAACACAGCAGGCCGCTGTACCAAAATGCTCAAATCTCCACACATCAATGTGCACTTTCTCATGACCACCACCCGCACCACACCACATCCACCCCCAGCGCCGTTGACACGAACCACTTCCTGCACATTCATTTTCCACATGTGCCCCCAGCGGGCCTACCTCGATCAGAAATGCAGCCACAAATCCTACACCTCTCAGCCCAGTTGCGTTACCATGCCCCCACTGCGCCGCCCCCTTGCACCCATTACAAGCCAAGGCGGGGAGTGCATGGGAGCTTGGGACTGGTGGGATCTGGCGAGCCTGGTGCCTGGAAGGGTAAATAGGTAGGCGAGCAAGGTAAGCAGGGGGACCCTCAATCCATCCACCACCATCATCTGGAAGGATTTATCAGCCAGCCACCCCAGTCGTGCGACTCGAGCCAGGCTGGGGCTCATGGCAGCGAGAGACAGAGGTGGCGGGGCGAAGGGGATGTTGCGATCGCAGTCCCCGCCCGCGCCTTTGACTCATCAAGGCAACAGAGAGAGTGGCTCTCGCCGGCCCAAGATTCGAGCACCGAGGACGAGGGCCGACGAAGGGGGTGTGAGTCGCACGGCATGCGAAATGGCGTGGCTAAGCTTACATCCCGCGTTTGCGTGCACAGCCGGGGCGGCCGAGGATCGGATTGATGACTACTTCGGCTGCTGCTGCTACTTGACCGCGGTGGGGTTGGAGCCCGCCTCGCTTGCGGATAATATCGATAGCTAGAAATCAATCTCCATCCGTGTGTGTGTGCATGCTGTCTCACTCCGTGAGGCTCTGGTGGCCGGAAGGTGGGGATGATACTACTTCAAGGTCAATAGTCATCAGCAGGCTCGCAGGCAGCAGGTCTGCCAGCCAGTGTGCCAGTATATGTCTCTCTCCATCCCGTCCCGTGTCTGCAGCGACTCAGCCCGCCCGAGTCCCGAGCCCCCGACGCCTTCTTTTCTCTTGTGAGACACGCAGGAGCGGCGGTTACGCAGGTGCGTGCATGAGATCCGCACGCGCGCGCGGGGTGGAGGATCATCTTGTCAGCTTCTGTGTGATGTAAGCATTGCAGAAAGGCGGGCGTTTTTGAGGTTGGGATTGTCTCGGGCCAAGAAGCAGTTCGTTCCTCTTTTCCCTCTTATGTCTCGCGTTGGTGTAAGACATCAGCCTTAGGAGTGGATCTGGGGAGTGGGGGTGGGGATGGCTTTTCTGTTCTTTTTTGGGGGCTATCAATACGACTGACTGCATAGGTGCATTATCTAGGGTGGATAGTGGATACTGGTAGTTCTCGGTCAGTCATCCCGGGGCCTGGGTGATGGACTATTGGGATTGTTCCCCGAGGTACCGCGGGTGCGGTGCCTGATGATAGAAAAGTTGTAGCTCAGGATCGCAAAGCTTTCTATGATGAGCCTCTCCTTTTTCGTGAAGAACATAGAGGGCGAGACCTGCGCAGTAAAACACTGATACTGGCAGTGCACGAGGCATTCACTCCCAAATTTCGACATCATGCCTGAAGTGTCTGACTCTGCAAGAAGTACTGAACGAACTTTCCCTACCGAAAGATAAATCATCGTCACGATTTCCAATATCACCATATGCAGTGGGTCACATTTTCAAACGCATCAAGGGAACAGAAGATGCAGATTTTGGCTAGTCCCATCTTACGTCTATGCATTCGGCAACTTTACACCAACTCATGACTTTAAGAGTACGACAAAATGACAGTCCGCCACTGCTTTTAACCGTGATATGAGAGAATGAATACGTTATCGACACCGACTAGCACAGGAACCTCTCATGCTGGCGGTTCACTTCCGTGCGCTTACATATGTACCCTTCCAGTTCAACCGAACGCTGCCACTGCCGCGAACAACAAATCAAAGAACGACATACCGCCCGGGCCCAAGCCATTGCATTTCGTGAAGTACCCGTATATGTATATTAAAGCGGAGATTTTCGCCTGAAGCATCGTCGTTCACACCCCCATCGCCAATGACAGAAAAGCCTGCTTCGTCCCAAATTCAACAGATTCTCACCAAGTCGCTGGAAGAAGCCAATCGACGAAAACATAGCCCTGCATGCCCTTCATCCAAGCTGATCCGCCCACGAGGGTTTCACCGTCCTTGTGGGATCGTACACATATCCGTAGTACAACCCCACTGCAACAAGATGCAAGGACCAGAAATACCACGACAGGATGATCTCGACTCGACGAGTTGTTGGCCGACCGCTGGCGATGACGGCCTCGAAATTGAAGGAGGCCCAACACAGGCACAGAGTCGCCCAAGTGGCGATCATTATTGCAGAAACGACATTGCTTGTCACCGGATCCAGGGGATGCTGTTCCCATCGTGCCGGTGAAAGTAGGTACGAGAGGAGCCAGTATGCTGCAGGTATGGCCAAAATGAGAAAGAACAGGATATTTCGCACCAGTCGACGTAGTTTTTGTTTTGTAACGTTTGTTTTGTTGACATTCTCGCCCTTGGCACCTTCGGCGACTCCTTGCGACATCGGGCCTTTCAGTCTCAGAAAGCGGGAATAGAGACCGGAAGGCACGAACGCCAAGCTTCCACAGAAGAGAATTGTAAGCCCTGTGCTTTGCAGGGCGTCCAGGGTCAGCCCGTGAGCCTCGAACAAAGACACGAGCGCATAGATGATTGTGTACAGCATGAAGCACACGCTTGCAGCGATTGTCAAATATGGGAGGCTATCCCAGCCTGCACCGTTGGTGGTCTCAGTCGCTTCGAGCACTTCAGCTTCCGTGTGCCAGTGAGCTTTTGGTTGTACCACCAATAACTCAACAACGATAAACGACCCGAGGAAAACACCCGCGCAGGCCTGCGTCGCGAGCATGCCCTGGAGCGCAAACAGCTTGACAATCTGGGGCACGGAAAACGCAAAGACGAGACCTCGGATGTAGGGATTTTCTCTGCAGTCTTTAAATGCGCCAGAGTTGTCGTCGTCGGCCGTGTACCGCTGGACAATGATCTTCTTGTTGGCATCTCGAAATGATTTTGTACTAAGCCAGTACATAACCGAGCGCACAACGACGATCAAAGCATCGAGCAAGCACATCACTGGCGAGATCCGCAGCAAATGACCAATACCTGCAGGACTATCGCAGACTTTGCCGGATGGTTGCGCCATGGAGTTCAGCGCAATTGGCACGAGCCCCCAAAATGCCGATTGCCAGGATACCTGGCTTGTGATGCTTGTGTCTGCGGATTGATTAGACGGAATCATGGGTCTGTGGACGTGAGACTCACCCATCTTGGTGCCATACAACGGTCAACTGGTTGGTCTTGAGACTGACAAAAGTATGAACAGCCACTTTTTACGGGCTACTCGTGTGGACCTTGAAGCAATGATGTTGGGGGTACAGGATAACTTGTATTCTTTAAGTCCCTCCAGATGTCTATTGAGCCGGAACGACAGTAAGTGTCTGTTACAGAGAACAAGGCAACATATCTTTCAAGATAAACGCAGTAAATTGCCCCGTCCAAGATCATTGACAGTAACTTTCCAATTTGCTTCTGCAAACCTGCATATTCTAGCCGTAGTGTTAGGTCGTGCCTGTTCGTGCTGCCAATGCTGTTGGCAAGCTATCAGCCTCACCATGCAACGATACGTCGAGGTTGTGGAGGCATCCGTCAAATCGACGTGAGGCGTGACCTTGTTCTGGCCGCTACTGCAGAAGTACTGCACGTCCACCTCCTCTAGTTTTCAGCTGCGGGCCGCTGTAGCTTTCAGCTTCGGCCCGCTCCAGGGGCCTGTGGCTTAGGCCATACCTCTTTCTTGGGGGACCGTGGCGTAGTTGGTTGCTACGCTGGGACGCCCTCGCGCGTCTAGGCACGCGAGGGGCGCGGGTAACTAACTCCCGCTGCCGCTTCATCGACCAACCTAGAACGTTCAGCTCTACGAGGCCTTTCTCACCTACTAGCCAGGGCGGAGTTTTCCTAAGATAGATATAGGTACGACGTCTACACGGAATCACAAGATAATTTAAGGTACCTTGACTTCTTCCCAGTCATGCAGGGAACGGCTTTCAGAGTCTTGTGTCATTCCTGGTCCAGGATCAGACACACATGCTTCAGGTGGGTGGCGGTCCGTTCTCTTGATCTTCCCAGATATCTCCGCCCAACGGTCCGGAGAAGTCCCCCAAGCTCGTGAGCTAGTTTTTGGGAAGACTCCGAGCGACCACACCATTTCTCGACGCTTGGCCACATCAATGGTAGAGCTCAGAATACCACTCTGTAATCGACTCATGGTCTATCCGAGTTGCTAGGCTGCTAAAGGTTACCAGGGACTTGAGCCGGAGTCACCGACTGGTCGTTCGATGGTCGCGCAAGGTGGTATACTAATGCAGTTGAAAATAAAGGCGATACGAACATCCCACGAATGATATTTTCAATCAGCTACAAGGTCAAGACACAACGATAAACCAAAAAACTACCGATGAGGTAGACGCTTATGCACGACCGACTTTCCGCTTTCCAACACCCTGACCTACTCGTCTGAGTGGTTCTGCATTGCCTCAACGGGCAGCAGCAGCGTTCATTTTACGGGCCTTTTCTACAGCCACATCGTTGTCTTTCTTCTCAAAGCTCTTTTCGACGGCATCTCCGGCGCTGAGAGCTGATGCTGTACCCGCGGCAGCTCCACCTCCCAGGACTCCAACGGTAAGTATTCCCAATGCCAGAGGTGCAGCCGGCGTAAAGCAGAGCAAGCCAAGGCCTGCTGTGAGGAAGCCTGCAGCGCACCCGGCAACGCCGCCACCGATTCCAGCCCCAATAGACGCAGAAACAGCTGCTGCTTTGCGCCCAAGACTTGGCCCAGGTTGTGCTTGCTCTGGATCAGCTAGGTTGCGCACGTGGTGAAACATCGTCTTCGGGGCGCCAGGCATGTTCAGTCGGTAGTATTCCCCCCCTGTACGACTGTGTAGCTCCCCAATCAAGGTGAGGGGATACACTTCAGGTGGGAATGACAGCGGATCCATGAGCACTGTCAACTCCGTCGTGGGCAACAGGATGTGAAAGTCGGCATCTGGGCCAACAAGCTTGCGGAAGACTTGCATTGACCCTGTTAGTGTGCTGAGATTGTCGAAATAACCAACGAAGCGTGGACCGACACGGGCGATGCGCGTTGTTGGTATGGTATGGTTGCTTGAATCAAAAATGTTCACCCCAAACGTTGCGAGTAGAGCACTTATGCATGCCCATACCATGATGAACCAAGAGTTATACTGGGCACGCTCGTCCTCTTCCTGCTGCACTTTCTGCTGCAACTTGTTGAAGGACCAGTACCAGTCATTGCCACGGTGATAGACCCAAGTGAACTGCTTTCGACCAGTTTTGAGCTCAATATACTGCAGCCGTCGCGAATGCATGTCCACGAAATGGAATACACGCTCGCCGAACTCCTTCGAATTCTGACTGTCCACCATTATTTCGAGACTCTTGTTTATGTTGCTGACATCTGCGCCAAGCTTTGCGTGGAACTCGTTCAGTGCGCGTTGAGCGGCTACCCCAGTGATGGCGGACGTGACAGCGGATATCCCAAAACACACCTGCGAGAACGCAACACTGTAACCAACAAACACGCCCATATTGGTGACTTGTTGCACTGCTCCGCCTTCCGCAAATAGAGGTTTGATGAGGTCATAGTGTCTGTTTGCTTGGTATTCAAACTCCTTTGTGGCTCCAGTAATACCAAACATGTTTGAAGAAAACAAGACAAAGTTGGTAAAAGTTATTTGATATTGTTTTTGGTAATTTGAGAGTTCCTCGGTGGGAAAATACCGATATCATAGATTGTGGGCGAAAAGCTGTTTCTGAAGTGGTCTTCTGAGCTCCACTATTGACGTGATCTTGGGGGTTATATATTCAGAGCCCACAGGACATGTCTCACGATACGGGTCGTCTCCCAAGTACCCTAGGGTACGTAGTTTCATGGGCGGTGCATCCTTTTGGACATTCGACGCTCTGGACCGCTCTAGCGGTGGCTCCGCAGCGCAGCTGAAACAGCTGAGACTGAACATGAGCGCCTCCATGCGTCCTGGCGAATTGCTGCGTAGGTGCATGCTGGGGCGGAAGCTAATGTTGTTGCTATGCTAGCCTTGCATCAATAGTACTGTGGTAAACAGCGACCAGCGAGGCACGAACAGCGGGAGCTGGCAATTGCACCAGCTCCACACACACAAAATAGAGCCACTCTTCAAAAGACGCAGAAAGTCTGGGCTACTCTTTTTATGATGATCATCGGCTGCAGTTTGTGGACTCGCTACCCGCCTGCAGGGCGCCGAGCTCACAGGTTCTCCGCATCTACGAAAGCCCAAACAAGACTTGCTATAACTTTAATGCAGAGAGCGCGTATAAATCTCCTGCTCGAAGATTAGACTCGCTGTTAGGCTGTGCAAAAGTTGTGTCTAGGCTGTGCTATGGGTGGCTTGCTGTGAGGGGCTGGACCAGACTAGCTTCGTTTCTCAGCCTCACTACTAATGTTAACCTTCGTCACATCCCGGAGAAACGATGGTTGTTAGTGCCCAGTCAACTATCAGCTCTTCATATCAGAGGGTCCTTCGCCTCTTCAGAGCGACCAGAGTCTAGTCATAGCCAGGACGTATGGATCCTTGCTCGGGGCTAATGGCGCTATCAGCTCTGTAGATCGTGCATAAGGTGATACCCGTCGACAGCTGAGCTAATGCACCGAAATAAATTCAGCTGTGTGATCCGAGTGATGAGTTTGCCTTTCGGGCTCATGCTACATTGGATTTAGGACCACATGTTCAGCAGAGCGAATACCACAAAGGAGCTACTGACCTATGTTAGCTAGCTATCAGAACCAATTACATAAACGTAGCTGTACAATACTATGCTTTTCATACAGATATCAGCGACAGATGGCCGGATCTATACAAGTACTAGTAGAACATATATACTGTCAGTATATTGGTAGATAGGCTCGCTAAAGCATCGGAGGAACCTTTATGATTACAATTACACTGGCCGCTCGGAAAGGTACAACGATATTGTGCAACTAATTGTTAAGAATAGGGCCGGTGAGCGACGGCGGCGAAGATACGTCAATTTCAAATGAACACTGCGTTCGAAGGCAATCTCAAGTACTATACATTGTATAGACTCTCGTAAAAAAAAGATTAAATAGAGATGTACTAAATAATCATTCTCTTCTACCCTAGTAATACTATTAATATAGAGCTGTCATCATTGGTTCACTTCTTAAAAAGGGAGTTAATAAAAAACTTATAATAGAAAGCTTTAAAGAAACTAAAGTACTTAATAGCTAGTAAAGGATTTAGATAAGATTTAATAAATACTCTATAGTCTAAAGGCTATAGCTAATAGTAGCGATCTAAATAATTCTTTTTAAGTAGATAGAGTGATTTATTTAGGATGAGTCTATAAAGTTAGTGTAGGTAGAGTTTATAGTCGAAGAAGACTATCACAGTACCCGCTAGTCCTTGAGTTAAATATATAGAAGCTATTAAGTGGTGTGATTACCTTGTTCTTTTCCAAAGAGATCTGGTAAATCTCACTTTTCCTAAATTTAAAAGATTAATGAACAACCGATCTTCAAGTCCGCATTTGCAGGGCCAATGAATGCGGATACATGTTCAACTGGCAGTGAACTCTAGTGTTTTAGACTCGTACTGTTGAGCACTGCATAGTTTCTCGGCGAACAGCTTCGGCCAGGAGCTGCCAGACATCAGCATTCAACTTGGAGGCCTGGCGGTCGGTGCTCAGGCTCTGTTCCTGCAGACGAGGCAAAAGAAGGCGGCACGGATGTAAGGCCACCAGCGTTCAGGCGTCTTGCCCACGGCTTCGCTGGAGATCAGCCGCCAACTACGCTGGCATTGTTCCGGGCACGGCGCCTGTTTTGTCTTGGGGTGACCTGGTGTCACTCATGCTTCTGTCACCTGCCTCGCCGAATATCTCCGTGCCGATGGAGATATCCAGCCCTAGACAACGTGACCGCAAGGCTCGCGATAGTTTGTAGCTTCCCTCAGACGTGTACTTCATTCAGACATTGGACCAGCGGCCTTGACTATCTTAGATAATCGTTATCTCCTTGATTTCGGCATCATCAAAATATGCCACATCCAACTTTCTAATTATCCCCACCCTGCGGTACTCATTTTTCTTGTTCCCTGTGGGCACGATGGCCAGGCCCGCTTGAGGTGGCTTGTCTATGAAGATACAAAAAACAACCGTCACCCCTTCTCCGTCACATTTCTCTTCTCTTACATCAAAGTTCATCTCCCCGAACTTGTCTCCGTCTGCAGTTCTCACCTCTAAGTCGCAAGCATACCCTTGCTCGTCCCATAACACACCGGGCACCAGCCCCGCGGTACACGTAAGAACGGCGTGCTTGACTGCTCCATAGGGATTGCTGGTAGAAGTTTCCACATGGATATCCACGACCTTCAGAGCATAGTCGGCAGAATCTACGTGCAATTCGGGATCGTAAGAGAATGCAGCTGGCGAATACCAGATAGGACCTGCCACCGAGGCCCACGACCATGTCGGAGCAACATAACCTGGGTAGCGAGCATGCGGGACGGCTACGGTATAGAGACTGCCCGAGGACCATTGCAGACCCTCCAGAAAACTATCTTCCCACAAACCGGCCAGGTATCGACAATTTGCAGGCTTGTAGTCACGTATAGCTGCAGCCAGGCCAGCCAAAGCTGGGAGTTTGTCAGTGAATACGGTCAGATTCCTTGCTGAATAATCTTCCACAGCTTGTTGCCATACTCCTTCAATGTAAGTATCGCCGTTGAGCTCATTGTCGAAAATTCGCCCTGTCCAACCTCTTTCAGCCCCGACCCCGTTGGGGAGGCCTTCGGAAGCCTGGACTGTGTGGCATTCCCAGAGCACCTGGGTCTCGGTGTAGTGTACGATGCGCGGGGAAATCTCTCGTTCCTGGAAACACCAACCGCGGTAGATAAGAGGGCTTTCCCTGTACACCTCCTCCTGAGTTTTCATAAGAACAAGATCCTGGCCCAGTCCATACTGCTGAGGGCCCTCAAGACTAGTCAGTCTCACGGATAGGACATCTGAAGGATCACCATGCCGGAACAAGCCTAGATCAGGATTTGTGGGCTGAAAAGGAGCGGCAGCGGCCACGGTGAATTCGGCGTGCCGGTAGATTTGGATCATCAGAGCTGCCTCGCGGTTCCAATCGTCCGGGTCGTCCTGGACGATACAGAGAGCATCGATCCAGACAAAGCTAAGACCTGTGCCGGCCGCGACTTGGAAAACGTCATTGAAAATCTGGGGCAGTTTGGAAGTGTCGAGCCCGCGCATCTGTTGTTGTATATTGTTCCGAGTCGCCTTGGCCTCGACGGGGAAGTCTTGGGGCCAGCGATAGCTCAAGGCGAGGTATCTGCATTCCGAACACCCCATACTATTAGTGGACACGAGCCTCGGCTGTAAACTCGTATTGAACTGATTGGTTGAGGATGAATCTCCCAACGTCTCTAGATAGATGAGTCTGGTGGGGAGGGACCGATTTCCAAAGAGCTCCCGGCACTTTGGGTGCTCATGTTTGCAAATATCCAGCCAGATGTTGATCTGTTGATAGGTCTCAGGCGATGATGTGTCCTCTGTAATGGGAACCCTAGGCAACTCCGTCCTCGCTGAGACCTGACCTGGAAATGAAAGGTTATAGGCGAGTTCAGTCGCGACGCTTTCAGGCCGTTTCCTGTCCGGGAACGGCTCTGTCGCATAGAAAGTCACGGTGTGCTTCCAACTGTTAAGTCGGAATCCAACGGGCGACGGCTGAGGAAGGGAGATGGAGGTGATGCCTAGCCTCTTCCAGACGAAGCAGCACAACGGGCACCCTGCGGCGACTGAGGCCTTGAGCGCCGTCAGAGATGGATGCAACACAATGTGGGGACTTCTTGAACGGTCCCCGTCTCCGTTCCCGTCCCCGAAAAGGTCAGCCAGGGGCACCACCCGGCACGTCTCACAGAGCTGTCCTGTGCCGCGGGCAAGCACAGGCTGATCGATTGGCGGCGGCGGCGGCGGCCGAGAGCCAAGGGCAGCCCGCACCCGGTCCTCGATCTCAGCATCTCTGCTTTCCTTGGCGGCCTCCAGCATGGTCTGCCCTCGGTAGGCCGTCGCATGGATGTCCGCGCCTGCTGCCAGGAGGTGCTCAGAGACCTGGATGTGACCGCCTCGGACGGCCAGCAGGAGCGGCGGCGCTGTTGACCCCGTTACGTTGACCTCGGCACCGGCGGCTAACAGAAGCTTCACGGCAGTCAGGTCGCCCCGTTCCGATGCATACTGCAGAGGGGTTTGCTGCCAGCCCTCGGTGGGGTCCAAGTTCACGTCGGCCCCTTCTGAGAGGAGCATTTCCAGTATCTCCAGGTCGCCATTTGCTGCGGCCGCCTGCAACAAGGTAACCGCCTTGCTCTCACTCAGGTTGACGTCGGGGTGCACCTGTACCAGCTGCCGTACGATATCCGTATGGTGGTTCTCTACCGCCTCGCGCAGCGCCAGTGGTGCGGCCCGGCGGGCGTTTTCTGGAGACATCATTGACAGCAGCCGTTCCACGAGCTCGGGATCGTTCACCTCGGCAGCGATGGACAGGGCGGTCCGATCCCGGTGTGGAAAACGTCCTAGGGATGTCGGGTCGCGGGTCGCCACGGCTTCCACGTCGGCGCCAGCTGCCAGGAGTAGCTCCAGCATGGCCGTGTCGCCCGCTCGAACGGCGGCCTGGAGAGCAGTATCCATGCTCGGCTCCCCCTGGCCGGCGTTCACATCGGCGCCGGCGTCCAAGAGTCGTTGTGTCACTGCCAGATGCCCACCAGCAGCAGCCAGCTGTAGCGCCGTGGCCTTCGCCATCCCGACCCACTTGTCCGCCCGCACATTGACATCTACCCCGTTGGCGAGCAACAAGTCGACAACGGCCAGGTGACCCTGATGTGCTGCTAGCTGCAGGGGGGTGAGGTCCTCCAAGCCGCGCCGTGCGGCCCAAGCCTCATTTGACATGCAATCAACACGGACCCATGCCTTAGGTGAACTGTTATCAACACGGGCGCCAGACTTCAAGATGAATTTCATGGCATCCAAGTGACCGCCAGCTGCGGCTTGCCGGATGTCGATCTCGGTGGCATCCGCACCGGCCTGAAGCAGAGGCTCCAGCAGCGCTAAATCTCCCACGGCCATCGCTGACTGCAGCGCCGCCGTGACGGCTTCCACGGTGAGAATGTTCTGGTCAGAAGCAAACTGGAGCAGTTTTGTCATCGCTTCCAGTTGGCCCCCGAGGGCTGCGGCCGCGATGGCGTTGTCGTGAGGAAAGGCTGCAGCGCTGATGTTGGCGCCTGCGTCCAGGAGTCTTTGTAGGACAGGAATGTTGCCACTCCGCCCTGCTGCCGCGAGAGCACGATTCAGGGGTTCTTGGACGTCATGGAAGAACGTTCTAGTTCTCAGCAGCCGCTCTGAGTCTTGCTGTCGGCCTTCAGCCATCGCAAGCTTGAGGTCCTCTGTTTTTAACTCCTTGGCCGCACGCTCAATTGGTAGCAGGAATAGCTCTAACAAGGTGAGGTTGGAACTTTCTCCTGCAACCTCAATGGCTGAGTGTTGACCGGGGCCGCGCCAAGGCCATTTCGAGACGCTGACATCTGCGCCATTCTGCAGGAGAGTCTTGCATATAACTTCATGCCCGGCCATGGCTGCGGCCATCAAAGGAGTAGCGTTCGAGTACTTACCGCAGTGGTCGGGCTGGGCGCCTGTTTCGAAGAGTTTCTGGACGACGATGAGTTGGCCTTGGGCTGCAGCTGCCTGGAGCACCGAGCACCCCGGCTCATGTACTGGGGCATTCGGGTCGGCGCCAGCCTCCAGCAGTCGCTCCACGGCGCCCATGTGGCCCGCAGAGGCCGCAACTTCCAAGGCCGTGTGGTGGTCACAGCTCGGGGGCTTCTCGTATTCGAAGTAGTCCGCGTGGTAGTCCGGATCGGCGCAAGGCGAGTTTCGATAGTCTTCGGTTTCCTCTGCTACCAGCGAGGCAATTTCCCTGATGCTGCTGCTGTCTCCATCGACGGCGAGTTGCAGCGCTCTGCGCCCACTCTCGTAGCTGACTGCTGAAAAGTCAAGGGCCATGGCCGACATCGAGCAGGCGGTGCAATGCGAATCTGGGGATGAAACGATGACCTCGCTCAGCACTGGCATGGGGTGAGAGCAGCTGGCTCGTTGGCGAGACACGTCAACCAACGCACTCACTGTCAGTCCAACAGTCGGAAGGATTGGAGTGGCCTTGAGCGTTGATAGGCCTCGATAAGTGGGTACCGAGACGGAGCAATGCATGTTGGGGAAGACGCAGAGAAGGAGCGACTCATCAGTTAGCCACTTCCCCTCAATTTTGCTGCTTCCTTTCTGAACCCTTCACACCCTTTCACCTCCACTTACCGCCACCCTCTTCAAATTGATTGATGTGTGCTAAATTCTAGTTCTCATCGCTCAGGTATCAGAGTACCGGGCTTATGCGGATACAGTAAAGATTCATCTGATAGAGCTGCTTACGTTCCGGATATATCATAGTATGGGGATATCATGATTGACTGATGGCCGGCACGTCCCACTCTGCGGCACAGGGGACGGGGACAGCGCTACTTACCAGATCTGAGAGAGCCAGTCGTGATCCGGTTGTTCATTACAAGATCCTTGATTCATTTTGCTGTCAATAGCTTGCCATGGCTTCCTCAGCATGCCCCCCGGCGCCGCAGGCATGATATCCCCCTCCGCCGGCGTAGTCTTCCCCTTGAAGTCGTCGCGAATCTCCTTCATTGTGACAAACTCGAACCCCTTGTGCTTCCTGAAGTGCTCAATAAGCCTCTCGTGCAGAAATGGAATTTGAGAGCCCATGATCATGATAGTGCTCAAGCCAACCTGACTGAGACGGGGGCATGACAAGTACTTAGGTACGTTCCACTTCCAAGCGGCACTCGAGGTTGGAAATAACAAAAGAACCCAACGGCCCTTACCGCTTATTAAGGAACACTCCCGACCTACTAGGACTCATCACTAGCCTTGACGGGCCCGACCAGGCTACTCTTCCTTTTTTCTTACTTTCTTACTATTGTGCAAAGCCACGATACCCCCAGGATTCCCCCGACTCTCTTTCCTCCCGGGCGGTATGTGATCGATTATTGGCGGTTCGGCGGGGCCGCGTTGATGTTGTTACAAAGCCGTGGCGGGAGGCGCACGGGCGATCATGGTTGCCGACACAGGGCGGGCTGCTGCTAGAAACGATAAATGACGGGGATAGCGACGGGCACTAAGCGGCACCATTGTCGGTGGGAATCGAACCCACGAGCTCATTAGACTAGGTCTAATGCCCCTTATCACTCGGGCTCGACACAGCGCCATGAAACCTAGCTGTCGCGGTCATTGCGGCGACGCGCTTGTCTCGACGGAGGGCAGCGCGGGCGGCCGGTGACAACTGCTCATTGTCGACGTCCGCGGCATCTAGCCTTGGCCTTCATTCGTGATTCCTCTCCGTGAAGTTCCGTCCCGCACCTAAAGGGGCCCTCTGTGAGAAGGTAACATCAGATCATTTCAAATGTGTTTTCATCCCATCCATACACCCTCTTCAGTCGACGAGAAAAGACGGGCACCCGCCAGCCCTCAATGTTCGACTTGTGAGGACGGTGTACCGTGAACGCCTTGCTTGCGTTCATGCTCTCGGGCGGCAGGAAGGTGAAGACGGACCCGAACTTGGGCACAACCGAGAACCCCAGGTCCGCCATGGCCGCCTCGAACGCGGCCCAGCTGACCGAGCCCCGGGCTTCGGCCTTTGCGAACAGCGTGGAGAAGACGTTGAACGTGGATGATTTGACCTGCTTCTTCTGCTGCGGCGCTGTGGCGGCTGGACCCTCGGCGTTGCTCGCTTCAGCCGGCGGCGCGATGTCGTAAAGGGAGCGGTGTGCTGGGCGGGTCTTTTGCTTCTCCCTCCGCTGTTCGATCCGTGTCTCTGGGGGCTCTGCTTCCTGCTGAGTGGCTGGGACGAAACTAGGCTGGACCTTCTCTGCCTTTGCTTTGATCTGCTGGTACTGTTTGGGGAGATCATCAAAACAGTCTTCAATGAGATCCTGGTATATGAAGCCTAGGCTCGAGCCTGCTTTCTCGACGACGAAGTCGTCCAATGCCTTCAACGCATTCTCGGCCATTCCCGGCTCAAGGAGGTTGTCGATGGGTACGACGAAGTCTGTGAGGTCAAGGCCTTTCTTCAAACCGTCCAGCTCCGTGTCGAGGTCCTTGGTGCGTGAGACGAAGAGTTGGCCTTTGTTCCTGGACAAGGGTGGCATCGATAATCCGGGGGCCAGGTCTTGCATAAGTGCGACGATGGCAGCAGTGTCACACATTGCTTCGAATTCTCTCTCCTGCAGCCTCTCGCGCTCGCTGGGATACGACATGTGGAGGGTTGCCAACTTGTCCAGCCAATCTGGAGCCTTTGATGCCGTGGTCTCGGTCTGGCAGAGTCGTAGCAGGTAGTGAAGTTGGGGATCTTCACGTGTGAGGCTGTCAGGCTTCACCTTCATTACCACACGCGTGCCGCCATCGCGGGCGGGACCAGCCATCCGCTTGAAGTACTTTGAGCCACTGGCAGACTGGACATGGCGCTTCAGGAGGGCCTGCGTTCTGCTGTACTCGAGATGGCAGGTGTTGGAGATCTCCTGGAGGATGATGGTCCGATAGACCTTTTCGGTCGTGCGTTGCAGTAGTTCAAGGAGGCGCGTGATGTAGTCCCATATCGCGGCTGCTTTCACAGCATGGTGGACAGCATCGAAAAGAGCAGCACTGATGTACTTGTCAGTGTGGACAGGAAGCATGCGGCCTTTCTCGTCAGCAACCAATTCCGGTCGGCTGTAGAACCAGAGATTAAGAGCGTGGGCGAGAATGACAGGCTCAGTGCATAGGAGGCTCAAATTCTCGTCCATAGAACCCTTCTGCTCCGCCGAGCTTGCAACAAGGTCCGAAACAGAGAGCTTGGTCTGCTTCGGTCTGGCAACCATTTTCTCCAATGCAGCCGCGACGGATGGCTCATCACGCCCCTGGGGGCGCTCTTTGCGTGTTCTTGTCTTTGAGCCAATGTCGAGGATGTCGTCCATCATGACGATGAGAAGCTGTGTCAGATTTATCTGCCTGCCAATGATCAATTCGCCAGTGTTCTGGGGAACACATAATCCGTGTTGTATGGCTGGCCCCATCGCAGCCAAGAATCCATCACGATCCGCTAGAACTTTGTACGCCTTTCCATAATCTTCCTCGCCCACGAACATCGACCAGCAGTCTTTGTAAGTCTCGGGCGACCGGAGACTCTTGGTGCGCACCATCTCCAAGATGTAGGCATGGTCGCCCGGAGTTGTTTCGTCTATGCCCTGGGCATATTGATGGGTCAGGGACTTGGTAGCGCGATGGCGTAGGAGATCGAGAAGAAAATCAGAAGCAGGGTCGGTGATGTCTTGCAGATTCCACTCGGGGATCATTTTGGCGGCGCCTGGCAGCAGGGGATCCCGGCGATGTCTTAGCATAACTCCGTCTTTTGCGCCGGCCTTCAGGGCCCTGGAACGTTGGGCCTTGTCGAATGATCTCCATATCTCCGCGACCTTGGTTCCGTGAAGGAGGTACTTTCGAGCCAAGTCCTCATGAAGGTCTCTCAACACCTGGGAGGAGCTGGGCTGAGCCATGCTGACAATCTTGAAAAGAGCAGGACAGGCTAGCAGCGATGCGTTCTTGGTTCAGGTGGCGGGCGGCCAAGCAGAGACAACGAAGATTTCGTGAGACACGAAAGCACTGGAGTGCTGTTTGTCGTAATGCCCAAAGCCAACGGAGAGTTAAAAGGGCAGGGGCTGAGGGGTCCCTGCAAGGCCCCTTATCGATAGGTAAGACTGCCTCAGCCTCGCAGGTCTCTTCTCCCACCACCGGTGACCTATCAATTATCGGATACATCCTGCGAGTCCTCCCACTGCATCATCATTCGCTTTGGCCCCGCGCCACAGTGCTGCCAGCCCGCTTCGTGCGGCAGCCCAAGGCGCTCCCCAGCACCTTGCCAGTCATGCCCGCAAGCTCGGCACAATCAAAACGTGACCCGCTCGTTCAATATTGCCACGCCCGAAAGGTCTTCAGCAACGATTTCATCGCCTTCGCTTGTCCATCATGGAACATGCATCCACACACACGGAATCATGGAAAATCAAAGCAGGCAGGCTAGGAGGCTTAAAGCATCTAGAGCGGCTCTTGGGAACACGACAAGACGGCGTCTTGTCAACAGACGCTGTCTTTGTGTCCCTCGATCTTGAGGTGGCGTCTGACCGACAGAGACTACACCTGTCCGCCGAGAAGCCGATTGTCCGGCAGCTTGCATTTGCGAGTCTCGATACACGAGATATACGCTCCTTGTCTGTGTCAAGCGATCTGAAAAGCTTGATATCGCTCCGAATGTTCGAGGTCAGTGTCTCACCAGATGCAAAGAAGGCTGTTCAGGGAATCGCAAGGGAAAAAAGATGCCTTTTTGCTCAGGCTCGGTCAATTACCTTGGAAAAGGTGTCTTCGACAATCGTACGGAATCTTCGCATCAGAGATAGCCTGAAGGGTCCTGAGGACAGCTGTCTGCGTAACATTGTCTTGGTGGGACATTCTCTTGGAGAAGACTTGAAAATTCTACGACTTCTAGATATAGATCCTGCCAGCGTCGGGCCTATATCAACCATTATCGACACGCAATCGATGGCCCGATTTGCATTCCCTCCTTATCATCCAAACCATCCCGTTCAGCCTGGGCAAGACTTTTCGCTAGCTGGTGTGCTAGCTGAGCTTGGCTGCCTGCTCGACAGGTCAGAGTTTCACAATGCCGGTAACGACGCGGTGTATACTCTTCACGCTATGCTGCTTCTCGCCATAAAGGCGGGGACAGCGCGCGAGGCTGACCTTGGCAAGAGTGAATGGAGGAATCTGGAGACGCTTAGATCACTAGTGTTTGAAGCTGTGGGACTGAACGAACCCATGAGACTATCAGTTGACCCGCCCACATTCGGACCACCCCCCGATTCGGACCACGTTTCTCACCAAAACACACCATTTTTAAACACTTATTTCTCAACACACTATTTCTTCATAGATTTCTTACATTAACATAGACCTTCTCATGAAGTTCAAACTTGTGTCTTTGAAAATGGTACGAAATGTTGTTGCGCCAGTTTAATGACGTGCTGTGACCGTCGGGATGTTTCGTGGGGATTGTTGCAGTGGTAACGTGGGTGCACGAACATTTCACATGCATTGGTTTTACGCCGGCCTCTGGGGCAGGGTGGCACTCTTTGAAAGGCAACTATCCCTGCAAGACAGATTAGACAAGACTTTTAGGTAGACTTCTTTGCCATTTCTGAAACTTGACCTGGTGTCTGATGACTGACTTTACCAGCGTTGAGAGGAGCTTCATTACTGCTGGCAACGCAATTCAAGTGGCCCCGGCCAGGAGACTACAGTGTCTACCCGCGTATCCATTAGTATTACTAGTAGTAGGTACCGCCAAAGGCGTAAGAAGACTCACCTCAGTGCTAAACACAACATACCCATTTCCTAGCCCTGTTTTGAGACGTAGAAGTGAAACATTTAGTATCTTGGTATGCTTGTGAGGTCTGGCGTCGTTATTGTAGTCGTGCTCAGGTCAAGGAGAGCCATCAATGAACCACTGTGGCTGGGGTTCTGTTGCAGATGAATAAACACGCGGTATACCAGTCGTGAGAACGTACAAATTAAAGCAGCAGTGGCCCCCACACACCATTCAAACACGCAATAGTCTTTAACAGATCATATTCTACGTTACGAACGTCTATTTAAACCCCACCCCATCAATCCGAGACGCCTTCCTCACCGCAGTCTTTACTCATGACCGCATTCCCATGCTGCCTTCTGGCGGCATCTCTCCTCTATCTATACCGCAGCGCGGCGGTGCACAATGGCGGGCCATGCTTCTTTCTTTGTTTCTCGCATCATCCTGGTGTATCCACCCTCATGTAACATTGATAGCGTGTGTGAGAGGAGCCCAGGCTCCCTCAAAAAGAAGTGCCTTCTCCTTCCTTTAGAACGCCCCGTGAAGCAAGCACCCAAGCGCAGATGGTAGTATCCCATTCCTCTAACATACAACAGTCTCGTTCTCCCTGAAATCGCTTACTTGAACTTGGCCAGGGCAATGGCAATGCTCTGGTTGTCAGAGTGCGAGATAGAGACGCTGACCTCAGACACACCGGCCTTCTCGGCGGCGGCGGCAGCATTGCCGTGAAGCTATAACAAAGTCAGCACAGTTGTCCGGGTGTCTGATCATAAGTAGGGGTTACACTCACGTGAACAACAGGAGCACCATTCTCGTTGCTCAACACCTCAATCTCCTTCAGAGCAGCACCACCGCCCCTGCTGGGGACGTTGAGGCTCTTGAAAACAGCCTCCTTCGCACTCCACCTGCCGGCGAAAGAGCTCCTTGGCGCGGCGCTCTTCTTGCAGTAAGTAATCTCATTGGCGGTAAAGTTGCGCTCAATGAATGTCTCGTTGTCGATGTTGAAGCTGTCGATGTCTTCAATGTCGACACCAACATTGGAGTTCTTGGTCTGCAGCTGAGATGCCAGCTGGTTGACAGTGTCGTACATTGTGTTCTTCTTGTCAGCAGGAATTGTCTTCTTGGACAAGTTCATGAAGTCAGAAGGGAATGTGAGCTCGGCCGTCTTCTTGTTCTCGGTGACACGCGCATCTGGGTTGAGCAGGACAGAGCTGAGCTGCTCGTCGGTGTAAGGAGCGTGGGTCTTGGCCACGAAGAGGGTGTTGTTGATCATGCCGTTGTGGAAGAAACGGTAAGCCTTCTTCTGCCGGGCGTCGACCTTGGTGCAGTAGGCGCGGTAGGTGGCCTCGTCGAGGGTGGCGAAGAGGTACTTGGGGTGGATACCAATGGCCTGAGCACCCTTCTGGCCGAAACCGAAGGATGTGACGGAGAAGGCCTTGATGCCGTCCGTCTGAATGCTGCGGCTCGGGTACACGATGTAGTCGAACTTCTCCATGACCTCGTCGACGTTGTCGGCGTTGCGGTTGCCAGGCACGAGACCGGTGTTGAGCACTTGCAGACATCCGTTCATCATCCAAGCACCCGCAGCACCCTTGGGGTGACCGGTGAGGTACTTCTGGAAGATACCCAGCACGGCGTTGCCCTTCTTGCGGCCGAGGTGCTCGAGCTGCTGGCAAATGACAGAAGATTCGTTCTTGTCATTGGCCTTGGTAGAGGTACCGTGGAAGGAAGCAACGCCGAGGTCGTCAATGGTGAGGCCCCAAGTAGCCAGGGCGCCACGGAGAGGAGCGATGTTGGTGTCTTGCTTCCAGAAGTTGTTTCCGAAGCTGCGGAGAACCTCCTTCTCCTGCCTCTGGGCCTCCTTCTCGATGTGGTTGACACGATCAGCGGTGTACGTCTTCTCATCGAATGTCTCGCCCTGAGACTTGATGGCCTCAACCTCCTCCGCGAGGTACTCAAGCTCGTTGGCTTGCCACTGCTTGATCTGCCTCTTGCGAAGCTCGATCTGGCGCCTCCTGTACTTGATGTCCAGCAGGGGCGAGGGGTACTTGCCAGCGTTCTCGCGAGCAGTAGTCAGGACACCCTGACCAGGGGCAGGAACAGAACGTCCGATCTTGTCAGAGGCAGTGGTTGTCAGAGCGAGGATACCGTGGATTGGGACACCCATGTCCAAGGCAAGCTTAGCAGTCATGATGACCTGGACACCGCAACCCTGAGACTCCATGAAGCCGTTTCGGGTGGTAGTGGTGGGCCGGGACATCTCCTTGGGTGTACGGCCGTGGGCGAATTCATCAACAGCATTACTGGTGGCCTTCATGTTGGCGAACTCGTACGATCCCTCCTCGCCGAAGTCATCGAAACCACCGACGAAGCAGACACGAGCCTTGCCTTCCATGATGGTCTCATAACCGATGTCAACAGACTCGACAGCTGTAGCACAAGCACCGACAGGGGTCTTGATGGGACCAGAAGACGAAATCAGCAGCATGTTAACCCAAGCAGCCATGGTGTTGATGAAAGACTCCTGCAGGATGTCGTTCTGGAGAGGCTTGTCGAGGAAGCGGTCACGGTGCATGCCCCTGAGGGCAGCCGCACCTCCCATACCAGAGCCGACGCAGTTGCCGACCTCTGAGACGTGGACGTACTTGTAGAACTCGTAAGGGTCGGTGATACCGGCAGAAATCAGCGCCTCAGCAGTGGAAACGAGGACGAACAAAGCAACAGGGTCGACCTGAGAAATGATGTCGTCGGGCACACCGTACCGCTTGGCATCCCAGCCAGTTGGGATCTGACCGGCAACGAGACGGTCGAAGCGCAGGGCCTTGGGGATCCAGAGACCAGCGCCCTTCCTCATGCGGACTGTGTACTGACCACTGTCAGGGATCTCGAAGATCTCGACCTTGTCGCCATGCTCGCGCTTGAACTCCTCAGCAGTCTCCTTGGAGGTCTCGAAGGGCTCAAGATCCTCCTCAATGACAACCTCGTGAAGCAGCTGCTTCTTGTTGGGGTCGTATCCGCCGAACAGCTCAGGCTCAATGAGTCTGATACCGGAGTGCTCGATGATCTGCTTCTCATACTTGGCCTTGACGTCCTTGTCGTCGACAGGCTCACCCGTCTTGGCATCGACCCAGCCAGAGTATGGCTTGCCCTTGAGAGGACCATTGTGGTTCTTGATGAGACCCATGATCCATGCCATCTCGATGCAGCCCTCGAGGGAGAACTGGCCATAAGCCTCCATCTCCCACCGGGTGCGCGAGTTGCCCCAAGGTCCGACTTCGGCAAAACCAGTGACGACGACAACCTTCTCCAAGTCAACCATATCCTTGAGGCCCTCGTTGAGAGGCGCGATGTCCTGCTTCCAATCTGGCAGGTTGGGGAAGTCAAACTTGATGTTGGCCCTTGGCTCAATGACCTTCTTCTTGTAGAGGGCCTCAGAGTCGGCACCGTTTACAGTGGCGTTCTCCAGGGCGGTCTCCTTAGTGACAGCCTTTCGGATCTCACTAGTCTCTGTGATGTCCTTGCGGAGCTGGGTCATGACATTGTTCAGGTTGGGAATGAACTGAAGACCACCGTTCAGGTCTGCCATGACGGGCTCCATCTGGCACAGATCGACAATTTGAGGCGACATGAGGCCAAGCAGATTGAAAGCCATCTCCTGCTGGGAGAAGGTACGCACGCCCAGCTTCTCGACGCCCTCGGCCACAACGTTATTTGCAGACATGAGACCAGTGCCGCGCGTCCAGCCAATGATTGCGCCGCAAATGGTGAGGTACGTGCCCCAGTCCTCTGCGTGCCATCGGTTGAACAGTGTCTCGAGGGCAAGCTTGGACTCAGAGTAGAGACCATCGCTTCCGAAGGTGCCGTGGTTGGGAGAAAGGGGGAGCATGACCTGAGCAGGTCGAGTCTCAAAGCCACGGGTAGCCTTCTGCGTCTTGATGGCACCGAGCATGCGCAGGAGGTTGGTGAGCATGATACGGTGAGCCAATTCGGACCTGGAGTCGATGGAGTCGATCTGGCGTCCGTTCTCTGGGATGGCAGCAAAAGGAATGACAAAGTCAAGATCCCAGCCCAGACCAGCCTTGGGATCGTAGATGTACTCGATCAGAGCCTCAACATCTTGCTTGCTGCCCTGGTTGAAGGGCACAACCACAAGCTGGGAGCCACGAGCGCCATGGCGGGCATACATAGCCTGGTAGTACTCGGTGACCTCGCGCGAGAAACGGCTCGTTGTGACAATGACGTGAGCACCACCGCTGATCAGGCCTTGCAGCACCTCCGCTCCGATGGAGCCTGCACCGGCACCAGTCATGAGTGCGTACTTGCCGGCGTAGCTGATGCCATCTCTGGCACCGCGCTCCATGCAGTCGAGGTAAATGTTGCTGAGCTTCTTGCTGTACTCCCATCCGTGCATTGACTTCTGCTTCAAGTGCAGGAAGGGGATAGCCTCCATCTTGCCCTTTGGCTTAGCCACCTTCTTGGCGAGCAAGCCTGGCTTGCCATCGTCCTTCAGGATCTGGCTCTCGTTCATGTTCAATGATCGAATGACATCGCTGTACAGAGTCTTGATCTCCAGTTGCGAGCCCTTCGACATCTTGTGTTGCGCCTTGATCATCTTGTACAGACGGCCAAGGTCACCCTGAACCTTGGAACGGTTGCCATACTCGCTGATCTTGCCACCCTCAGCCATTTGCTGAACGTAGTGCTCAAGCTTTCGGCAGCTCTGGCGGGGAACTTCCTCGTAGCTGAGGTTGCCGCGAGCATCAATAGTAGTGTGAGGGCCGGTGGGGAAGTTGACGTCCTTGTAGGCAGGGTCAACCGTCAGAGCGTCCCGACAGTTCTCGAGAAGCTGTGATGCCAGCTCCTTGGCAAGCTTGTATGTCTCACCACGCTCCGTTGGGCAATTGTCGATATGGTATTGCATGAATTCGAGAAGCGTGGGGTTCGACTTGCTCATCAGGCGGATACACTGGCTCACAATCTCACGGTCGACAACTTGAAGTCGGCCGAAGATAATGTCGAAGTACATGGTCAGGGCGTCTTGCCGAGCCCAGTTCCACGAGGAGTCGTATGTCCTCGCCTTGAGGGGGTTGAAAGAGGGTTCAATGCCAGCGGCGTAGAAGTCGCCATGCTCCGCACTCCACAGATCTAACTGGGCTTGCAGAACCTTGCTCGACTTCTGCTCGTTGATGAAGGCCTTGTCTCCAGCCCGCAGGTCGAGCTTCAGGTACCGGGCCAGGAGCTCGAGCTGCTGCTTGAAGAGCGCCCTCTGGTCCTTGGTGAGGGCGTCGATGGCGGCTGGATCCATCATCATGCCACCACCGCCGGTAGCAGGCCCGGCAGCGGCAGCAGTGGTCAGGCTAATGCCGGCGTTTGAGGCGTACTTCTGGGCCACGTCGTCCAGGAAAGCCTTCGCGTCGGACTCGGCGCCCAGACGCGATGGTGGCTCCATGGTGATTGCGAGCAGCAGGACACCGTCCTGGCGGCCCGAGGCCAGACCCCAGCGAGACTCGAGGTATTTCCTGGCCGCTGTGGCATTGAAGCCACCGGGCATCTTGGAAGAAATCAGGCGAGCAATGAGAGATTGCGAATGCTTGCCCAGGTTTCCGTCGAAAGTGGCCTGCATGGACGCTCCAAGCTCGTCCAAAGGTGTATCCTCGGGCTTTTCTGGTGTTGAGCCGAACTCTTTTCCTAGATCACCCAGGATCTCGTTTTGAAGGGTAGACTTGCCTGTAGCAAACCAATATTAGCTTCCTGGCTTCGAAATGACCGCAAGCATGTTTCTGGGGACTTACCGCCAACAAGATCCTTGATAGCCTTGCTGAGAGGGATCTCGGCAAGTGGCTTCTTCAGCTTTTGTGCAATTAGCGCCCGCACAATGTCCATAGCAGAGACAGGCGCGTCAGGAACCGCGGCAGCCGGGCCAGCACTGGGTGCCGGGGCAGCAGCCGCAGGAGCAGCAGCGGGGGCCGCAGCGGCAGCAGCGGGTGCTGATGCGTCGCTTGAGCTGGCTGCGGGTGTGGGCTCTGGTTCCTCCTCGATCGGGTCGACATCGTAGTAAATCTCCTTCGCATCCTTGTTGTAGCAGAGAATTTGTCGTTGTACTGATTTCGCAGCATCAAAGGCTTCGTACTTGGATGCGAGGGTCCTCTTGGCCATCACGCCGAGAGTATCAGCAGGACCGACCTCGACGATCCGCTCGGCAGTCTTCTCGGCGAGGAAGACATCTTGAGTTTCGATCCATCTCACGGGAGAGGCGAACTGGTATGCAAGGAGCTCAACGAGGAGCGTGTGGGCGAGCTCTTGCTCAACTTCGGGCCTCATCTTGCTGGCAGGAACCGGCTGACTTCGGTGTGGGAAAAGGGACGTGTCGCGCGAAGAAAGAATGCTCAAGAATCGATGGCGGGTATCTTCGAAAGAATTAGACTGTAATCGAGGCAGGCCAGGATGGTGGATGCGTTGGCTGCTCTCGAGGAGATCCGGAAGAGAATTCTTCGAGGGATGTCTCCGAGGTTCTTGTGCGTGGAGGCGAAGAGAGGTCTGGACACTACCACCTGGAGGTCAGAGGGGGGAAAGGAAGAGAGGATGGTAAGAGTTGAGGTGGATAGAGCTTGGAGTCGTGGAAGGAGGCAGGGACGGGGAATGTGTGTGGCCGTCGTGGGGGGTGTGGGTAATGAGGGAGGAGAGACCCAGGCGTCTATAGGAAGTATTCGACACTCTGGTGTGGTGGTGGTGTTTAGTGAACCCGGGCAAGGGGACTAGGGACTGGTTGGAAGGCGGCAACGGGGTCAATTAACGACGGTTGTCAACAACTTACGGCTTTCATGCGACCCAAATTTCCTCCTTCTACCCGTGTTTGACTTCCAGGTCACCGGATACGTCCCTCCTTGGAAAAAAGTTGGTGGACGAGGTATGCGTTGTTGGGCCTAGGAAGGAACAATCCTTGAAAGCGTTGGGGGTACCTATGTAGCCACACCGGGAGCAAAGTTCACCAGTCTCACAGCAATTACCAGCGGGCGGGAAGCTTGTACCCGGTACTTGGGTACGTTGCTCTCATTTTTCGTGGGGTGGGAAGGGGGTGGTCCTGCACCCCTGTCAGCCTTGCTTAGGACAGGCTTGGCTCGGCCGCCCTCTGGGCTCTGGCGCTCTAGCCTCTAGCCTTCTGCTGCTTTCTTTGGAGAGGTGGCCCCCACAGTTCTGTCCATCTGCAGTACAACCCCATCCGTTTCAATGCTCGCGACGACACAACAGCTTGCCAAAAACAGACCAGCCCAGCAGCGAGCCGGCTACCCACCACCGCCTGACTGGCCATTAGCGATGGCGCATCGCATTGCCGTTCCAAGCTAGGACCGCAACGGCTACATATCTCTCAGGCGATAAGCTCAGCCAAGGCCGTTCGAGCTATCGAGGCTACGCAACCGTGCGTTTTGCTGAGGATCTCCCCAGGCACGCCAGAGCTCTCGGCCGACCACTCGTTGTCAACGCGTTTCCCATCCCCCATCAAGATATGCTCATTCTCAGGCCTACCTGCTGGTGAGAGCTCGACTCTCGGTCCGAGATTCTCGTATCTCCTGAGCGGAGCTATCATGCTCTCCGAGCTTTTGGTTCCAGATCTCCGAAGTGGTACGATCGGGAGACACTGCCATGGCACCTACTTGACCTAGCACTGGGTAGTACCCAAGGCTTGTTGCTACCCTCGCTCGTCTCGTCTCGGGAGCTAGGTCCATCTTGGAGAGCTTTGAGCTTGAGCTTTATCGATACTCTATCGTTATCGACCTGCAGCAAGGCTGCTGCCGGCCGCCATTGCTCCCACTCCCCCGGGGCCGATCCGGCTTGGGAAGTTGATACTTCCCAAGCCGGCCTGCTTTTCCCCTGGGAATCCGTCGGGCTTATGCGTCTACCGCGATGATCATCCATGCTGGTCGGCTGGGACGTGCCGCTACACCTGGATATGACACCTGGATATGGCCTATGGACGTCTAGGCACCCCATGCGACAGTGGATTCAACGCGGAGACAGCTTCTGCTCTGGTCACCCACCTCTTTCTCGGAGTACCTACCTGTCTACGTACTCGGTACATTGGAACCCGCCGATGGACAGGCCACTCTCTCGGTACGGTGTACAGGAAGGAATTTCACCCTCCTGTCACTTGCTCCGACCTGAACATTCCCGGCCACGGGCCATGGTTCCCATGTACTGGGGCAGCGGGCTCGCTACATGCTTAATTACACCCGCTGGCCTTAGTGGGCCCATCTTCTTGATTTCAGGGTCTTTCTTTCATCTGGGTAGTCCTCAAGTCTCGGTACACTGCTGGGCTATGCGTCCATCCTGGCCCGTGCCTAGCGAGCACAAGGTACTAATCGACACCAATATATCTTGAGCTTTGATGGGTGCTCGGACGAACTCGTCTCTTGCAACGCAGCACGTGCAATGGATGAGCCGCAACTCATCCTCATATGGCATGCCGCTTGCGGAGTGACACCGGGGCAGGTCACACGCTTAATGAACACTTGCAAGAAAGATAATACCTTTGTCCGATGCCAGTCTCTTCAATTTATCGCCTGCGACCACAGACTTGGCCAATGTCATGTACCCTACCTCCCTGAACAATTTTGATGCTCATCAAGACTGCCGGTTTCCACGGTAGGTGATCAGATAGGGAGAAAGCATCACAACCAGGTGGCATGATCAACAAACCTCACCAGGCTGTACTGGGCCTGGAGAGCAAGGATCCTGGCTTTACGGCGCCAACAAGTTCCGTTCTGTGCACATGTACGCCGGAAAGTAAGTAGATCGTGAAACAGCTCGGCGATTGTGACGTGCAGACAGGCTGATGTGCATACTACTGGGCTACTGCGGTCTCTCCTTACCGTTGAACCTTGGAACTGGGATAGCCGCGCTTCTGGCTGGCACACACACCAGGCAGAACGCCTAATACCCGGTGCCCGTGGCGTAAATGCCACAGTGTTCCTATCGAAATATGACCTAATTCACCTCGATATTATTCTTAGCCTGTGCCACGGCAGTCCATCACAAAGAGATGCTGTCTAGTCTGTTCGCAGGATTTCTGACATGGTGGGAATCTAATATCACCCGCAGGATTTTGGGTTTCGCAGCTGCGGGCGCTTGGGGTCTATTTCCGTACCCCAAAGGTAATCGGCACGAGAGAGATTTGATTGCTGCGAGAATTGCAGCATGGACAGTGAGCCGCGCGTTTGAAGGGCACTCGGGGTTCAACTCGTCGAAATCTGATGAGTTTGAAATGCGCCGTCGATGCATCGGCTGTTCACGTCGTGCCCCTGCCCGAGGTTGCGTTGCAGCCCGTCGTGTGGCCCTTGTGGCCCTTCCGTCGAGCCGGGGTTTACTTTTTGGATGGGGCTCACCAAGCGGTTGGACCGTTGTTGTCGATAAAGCCATTGACCAATGTACCGGTACCTCAATGGATGACGCGCGTGTGGAGCCGTTTCCCCAGTCAGTTTAAGAGCGGCAGGCGCTTTTCGCCCTCGACCCTTGGAAGGCGGTGACGGGAGCAGTCCAGGCGATACGAGTGATTTTTTGTGTATGAAGGGCAATCCATGCACCATCTTGAACTTGCTTCGCACATAGAATATATTGATATTTGTTTTGGAAAACGTAAACCCAAGTCGGCGGGTGCAAAACAGTGATGACGGTGGTGCTGTGCTGCCACGGCTTCTAGAAGAGACGCCCTAGGAAGGAGGGGCCCCTGGTGCTCTTTGGTGCAGAGGGCAGGCAGGAACGTGGGAAAAAAAGTTCGCGTGGGGCTAGGGTCCCCCGCGGCCATTCGACCCCCCCTTGGCAAAAATGCAAGCATCCCTGCACTCAGGCAGGACGGCCAGGACAAGTTTGTTGGGAATCGAAATTGAATTCGGTGGATTGGTTCAACATACCTTACCATACAGCCGGACTTGATTTGATGTGCTGTGCAGTCCTGCAAGGCTAGCAAGGACCAAGGGAACTGTTTTTGAACGCCCCCCGGCATTACTGATCGCTCCGCTTGTCCTTGAGAGAGCAGTTGTTGTTGGTTGGAGCAGCCCTGCCGAAGAAAAAGAAAAAGAAGTCGACGAGCATCAACCACATCCGCCTCGGGCTCCCACCTCGTAGCTTCCTCATTCCCTCTCCCTCCCAATCGATAACTTTGGACCCTGCCCTCCCCGCTCGTCCAAGTTGCAACCTCCATACTTGCCCACTTGATCTATTCATCGTCTCTCTACCATCTTCCCGCTTCTCTCTACTTCTCCCACCACCACACCCTCCTCTTCGGCCCCAAATCCAGTGCGCCAACATCTTCGCTTCTTGTGGCCTCCAGCCTTCCTTTCCACTGTGTTTCCACCGCGATAGAGTTTTGCACTCGCTGCTCTTGACTGAGTATTTCGAGTATCCTCGAGACGAAGAGACGCAAGTTGTAAGCTGCCCCTCTTGCGCCGAGATTTCTCCAACTTGACAGGCTCGTTGCTGACCGTTCCCTGGAGATATCCGTAGAGTTCATAGACGATACCCCTTTTTCACCATGTACGGCACGGGTACTGGCGCTCAGACGGGCGTGTCGACCCCTCGGTCTTCTGCCTCCCTCCGACCTCTGACCGTCTCGCACGGCACTCTCGAGACCGCCTTCCTCATTCCTACAAGCCTCCACTTCCACGCCCTACAACTAAAAGACCGCTTCAGTGCGAGTCTCCCACCACCAACCGACGAGCTTGCCCAAGATGACGAGCCATCGTCCACCCCTGAGCTCGTGGCCAGGTACATGGGCTTCATTGCCCAAGAGGTCGAGAAGGGCGAGGACGACTCGCAGGGCTCCTACGAGGATGTGCTCAAGCTGATTCTCAACGAGTTCGAGCGGGCCTTCCTCCGCGGCAACGATGTCCACGCCTTGGTTGCAACCCTGCCTGGCATCGACGCAAAGAAGTCAGAAGTCCTCCGCAGCTACTACGCTTCCAGGTCGGTCCTGAACAGGGCCGTCCGCCCCCACCAGTCCGCCCTCTTCCGAGCATCTGAGGAGGGAGATGCCTCGATCTACAACATTTTCGGTGGCCAGGGCAACATCGAGGAGTACTTCGAGGAGCTGCGCGAGCTGTGGCAGACCTACCCATCCTTCGTCGGCGATCTCATCATGACTGCTGCCGAGCAGCTGCAAACTCTGGCCAACAACCCCTCGGCCGAGAAGCTCTTCACCAAGGGCCTGGACATCATGAACTGGCTGCAAAACCCAGAAGCCACCCCAGACGTCGAGTACCTGATCACCGCTCCCGTGAGCTTCCCATTGATCGGGCTCGTGCAGCTGGCGCATTACGAGGTCACCTGCAAGGCCCTCGGAATACACCCAGGGACCCTGAGGGAGCGAATCAGTGGCACCACTGGTCACTCTCAGGGTGTCGTGATGGCAGCTGCCACTGCCGCGGCCGACTCGTGGGAGACTTGGCCAGAAATCGTCAAGTCTTCCCTGTCGATCCTATTCTGGATCGGAGCTCGCAGCCAGCAGACCTTCCCCCGGACGTCCATGACTCCTTCGGTCCTGCAGGACTCGATTGAGAACGGCGAGGGAACGCCCACTCCCATGCTGAGCATCCGTGACCTCTCGCAAGAGCAGGTTCAGACGCACATTGATGCCACCAACAAGTACCTGCCCGCCGACCGACACATCGCCATTTCCCTCATCAACAGCCCGCGCAACATGGTCGTGACTGGACCTCCCATGTCCCTGTACGGTCTCAACTTGCAGCTCCGGAAGGTCAAGGCACCTACAGGCCTTGACCAGACACGAATTCCGCACACGCAGCGGAAGGTTCGATTTGTCAACCGTTTCCTGCCCATTACTGCCCCGTTCCACAGCAAGTACCTGGCTGATGCAACTTCTCTGATTGATGAAGACCTCAAGAACATCAAGATCGATGCCGCGTCCCTCGCCATTCCCGTCTACGACACCAACACTGGCAAGGATATCCGGGATGAAGTCAAGGGCAACGTTGTCCCAACACTGATCCGCCTGATCACCCGCGATACCGTGAACTGGGAGAAGGCAACAGTCTTTGAGAACGCCACACACATCCTGGACTTCGGCCCAGGTGGTGTCTCTGGCCTCGGCATTCTCACCAGCCGTAACAAGGAAGGCAGCGGTGTTCGCGTGATTCTTGCTGGCACCGTTAGCGGCTCAGCCAACGACGTCGGCTACAAGCCCGAGATCTTTGACCGTGACGAGGAGCATGCTGTCAAGTATGCCATCGACTGGGTTAAGGAGTACGGCCCAAGGCTGATCAAGAACTCCAACGGCCAGACCTTTGTGGACACCAAGATGAGCAGGCTGTTGGGCATCCCCCCACTTATGGTTGCCGGTATGACTCCCTGCACGATGCCATGGGACTTCGTCGCTGCCACGATGCAAGCTGGATACCACATCGAGCTGGCCGGAGGCGGTTACTTCGACCCTGGTATGATGACTGCGGCACTTCGGAAGATCGAGGGGGCTATCCCTGCTGGCCGCGGCATTGGCGTCAACCTCATTTACGTGAACCCAAGAGCCATGGCCTGGCAAGTTCCCATGCTCGGCAAGTTGCGTGCCGAGGGTGTGCCAATTGAGGGTCTGACCATCGGAGCTGGTGTTCCGTCCATTGAGGTTGCACAAGAATACATTGAGACTCTGGGTCTGAAGCACATTTCTTTCAAGCCTGGCTCTTCTGAGGCCATCCAAGCCGTCATCAACATCGCTAAGGCAAACCCCACATTCCCCGTGATGCTTCAGTGGACCGGCGGTCGTGGCGGTGGTCACCACTCGTTTGAGGACTTCCACCACCCGATCCTGCAGATGTACGGCAGGATCCGTCGCCAGGAGAACATCATCCTCGTTGCAGGCAGTGGCTTCGGTGGTGCCGAAGACACTTACCCTTACATCACCGGAGAGTGGTCAAAGAAGTTTGGCTACCCCCCGATGCCCTACGATGGATGTCTCTTTGGTAGCAGAATGATGGTGGCCAAGGAGGCGAAGACGAGCCCTGACGCCAAGAAGGCCATTGTTGAAGCCGAAGGTGTTGAGGACAGCGAGTGGGAGAAGACATACGAGAGACCCACCGGTGGTGTTCTCACGGTCCGCTCCGAAATGGGCGAGCCCATCCACAAGCTTGCCACCCGTGGTGTCAGGTTCTGGGCTGAGATGGACCAGAAGATCTTCAGCTTGCCCAAGGAGAAGCGTATTCCCGAACTCAAGAAGAACCGCTCTTATATCATCAAGAAGTTGAACGAGGATTTCCAGAAGGTCTGGTTTGGCAAGAACACGGCTGGTGAGGCGGTCGATCTCGATGACATGACCTACGGTGAGGTCGTGCGCAGATTGGTCGAGCTTCTATACGTGAAGCACCAGTCTCGCTGGATCGATCCTACTTTCACCAAGATGACTGGAGACTTCATCCACCGTGTGGAAGAGCGCTTCACGTCCACGCCAGGCAAGCCTTCGCTTCTGCAGAACTACTCTGAGCTTGCCGAGCCATACTCTGCTGTCGAGAAGATCCTGTCGCACTACCCTGAGGCCGACAAGCAGATTATCAACGCTCAGGATGTCCAGTACTTCCTGAACCTGTGCATGAACCCATTCCAGAAGCCAGTGACCTTCGTGCCAGTCTTCGACGATAACTTCGAGTTCTACTTCAAGAAGGATTCTCTCTGGCAGTCCGAGGACTTGGATGCCGTCATGGACCAAGATGTTGGTCGGACGTGTATCCTGCAGGGACCTACTGCGGTCAAGTACTCCAAGGTCGTCGATGAGCCTATCAAGTCGATTCTCGACGGCATCCACAACGGCCATATCAGCTACTTGACCCGCGACATGTACGGCAATGACGAGACCAAGATTCCCGTCATCGAGTACTTCGGCGGCAAGCTCGTTGACTCTGAGATTCCTATCGACTCCGAGGGTGTCACTGTGTCATATGATAACAACAAGAACACATACCGCGTGTCGAACTCTCCCACGGCAGTGCTGCCTTCAATCGAGGACTGGCTTGCCCTTCTGGCCGGGCCAAAGCGTTCTTGGCGACATGCTCTGCTCTTGTCCGAGGTTGTTGTCCAAGGCCAGAAATACCAGACAAACCCCATGAAGCGGATATTTGCGCCTGCTCGAGGATTGTACGTTGAGATCCTGTATCCCAACACTCCGGAGAAGACCACCATTGTTGTCAAGGAGCAGCCCCGCCACAACCAGTATGTGAACGTCATTGAGGTCAAGATGGAGGCAAACAACAAGATTGTGGTCAACATGGTTAAGGACACTACGGCCCTTGGCAAGCCCGTCTCCCTCCCTCTCGAGTTCATCTACCACCCCGAGGCTGGTTACGCACCCATCCACGAAGTCATGGAGGGACGCAATGACCGCATCAAGGAGTTCTACTGGCGAGCCTGGTTCGGTGACGAGAAGTTGGACCTCGACGCCCTTGTTACTGGCAGGTTCGATGGTGGCAAGGCAACCGTCACCAGTGAGGCCATTAACGATTTCGCTCATGCTGTCGGCAACCACGGCGAGGCCTTCATTGACCGACCAGGCAAGATCATGTATGCGCCAATGGACTTCGCCATTGTCGTTGGCTGGAAGGCTATCACCAAGCCCATCTTCCCTCGGACCATTGATGGTGACTTGCTGAAGCTTGTCCATCTGTCGAACGAGTTCCGCATGTTGCCTGGCGCCGAGCCCCTGAAGAAGGGCGACCAGCTGACAACCACTGCTCGCGTCAATGCTGTCATCAACCAGGATTCCGGAAAGATGGTTGAGGTCTGCGGTACCATCGAGCGCGATGGTGAGGACGTCATGGAGGTGACTTCTCAGTTCCTGTACCGTGGTAACTACACCGACTTCGAGAACACCTTCCAGCGCAAGACGGAGACTCCTATGCAGATGCACCTGGCTACCGCCAAGGACGTGGCCGTCCTCAAGTCAAAGGAGTGGTTCCAGGTTGATGATAAGGCCCTTAACCTGGACCTCCTCGGCAAGGTTTTGACTTTCCGCCTGGAGTCTCTCGTTCGTTACAAGACAAAGACCACCTATAGCAGCGTCGAGACCCGCGGCCAGGTTGTCCTTGAGCTTCCCACCAAGGAGATTGTCCAGGTTGCGTCTGTTGACTACTCATCGGGCGTGTCGCATGGCAACCCAGTCATCGACTACCTTCAGCGCAATGGAGCTTCCATCGAGCAGCCTGTCATGTTCGAGAACCCGATCCCTCTGAGCGGAAAGACCCCTCTGCAGCTGAGAGCTCCCGCTTCCAACGAAGGATACGCTCGTGTGTCTGGTGACTACAACCCGATCCACGTGTCGCGAGTCTTCGCTACCTATGCCAACCTGCCTGGCACCATCACACACGGCATGTACTCGAGCGCTGCTGTGCGAAGTCTCGTGGAGACTTGGGCGGCCGAGAACAACGTGGGTCGTGTCCGAAGCTTCCACGCCTCTCTCGTGGGCATGGTGCTGCCCAACGATGAAATCCAGGTCAAGATGCAGCATGTGGGTATGGTGGCTGGACGCAAGATCATCAAGGTCGAGGCCAGCAACAAGGAGACAGAGGACAAGGTCCTCCTTGGCGAAGCCGAGGTCGAGCAGCCTGTGACCGCCTACGTCTTCACCGGCCAAGGCTCTCAGGAGCAGGGCATGGGTATGGATCTGTACAACAGCAGTGATGTGGCCAAGGAGGTCTGGGACCGTGCGGATAAGTACCTCATGGACACCTATGGTAAGTCTATATGTCTTCATTCTCCAATCTGCCAAATCGCATACTAACGGCGCTAGGCTTTGCTATTACCAACATTGTGAAGAACAACCCCAAGGAGCTCACGATCCACTTCGGTGGTCCACGTGGAAAGGCCATCCGGGCCAACTACATGGCAATGACCTTCGAGACGGTGGCAGCAGACGGCTCTATCAAGTCTGAGCGCATCTTCAACGAGATCAACGAGAGCACCCCGTCGTACACCTACAAGTCGCCCAGCGGTCTTCTGTCAGCTACCCAGTTCACACAGCCTGCTCTGACGCTCATGGAGAAGGCCAGCTTCGAGGACATGAAGGCGAAGGGCCTTGTGCCCCGCGACAACACCTTTGCCGGACATTCCCTCGGAGAGTACAGTGCTCTTGCCGCGCTGGCTGAGGTCATGCCAATCGAGTCCCTGGTCTCGGTCGTCTTCTACCGTGGTCTGACGATGCAGGTCGCTGTGGAGCGTGATGCTTCTGGCCGCTCCAACTACTCCATGTGCGCCGTCAACCCCAGCCGTATCTCCAAGACCTTCAACGAAGACGCGCTGCGTTTCGTTGTCGCCAATGTTGCCGAGGCGACTGGCTGGCTGCTGGAGATTGTCAACTTCAACATCGCCAACATGCAGTACGTGTGTGCCGGTGACCTCCGTGCCCTGGACACGCTAGGATTTGTCTGCAACTACCTCAAGGTGCAGAAGATCAACATCGAGAAGATGATGGGCGAGATGTCCATCGAAGAGGTGAAGGGCCACCTGGTCCAGATCATCCAGGAGGGTGCCTCGCAGACGGAGAAGAAGCCCAAGCCCCTGGAGCTCGAGAGGGGATTCGCGACGATCCCGCTCAAGGGCATCGACGTGCCATTCCACTCGACCTTCTTGCGCAGTGGTGTCAAGCCCTTCCGGTCGTTCCTGCTCAAGAAGATCAACAAGACCACCATCGACCCGTCGAAGCTGGTGGGCAAGTACATCCCCAACGTCACGGCCAAGCCATTTGCCCTGACCAAGGAGTACTTTGAGGACGTGTACAAGCTGACCAACTCGCCTCGCATTGCCAACGTGCTGGCCAACTGGGACTCTTACCAGGGTGATGGCACCGGACCGGTTGAGGGCGTGAATGGCGCCACGGCTGTCAATGGCAGCAACGGCACCAACGGTGTGCACTCGGAGTAGACTGGGTGCGGCCGCGCTATTATGAGAGAGGCGGCTAGCGGCTAGCCTTGTGTAGGGATGGGTTACGATGGATGGTGTGTTAACGATTAAGGATAAGTGTTGATGAGATAATAATGGCTCTTAGTGATGGTGTGGGTCCGGCATTGATAAGATGACATGGGACAAGCCGTATTCCGGGTATCCATCTGGGCCGAGGGGCGGGCGCCGGCGTTGGCCGTGTTTTGCGGGAATGCTATTTTGCTGCGGGTACATTTATTAGACAGGCATAGGATCCTGATCGAGTCGGAAATAAAATAGAGACGTCTTAGACATTCGTATGATACCAAGCTGTCACATTGCCGAGACTGAACTGAACTGAACCTTTGCATCCCATCCCGTCTCGACGTGCATCTTGTGCTCCCAAACACGCGAGCTAGCGAGCAATCTGTCGTTCAAAGGCACGAGTGATAAGATAACGGGCGCCCTGACAGCTTGGCCCGACAAGAAAGAAGCAAAGAAGGCCCGGGTGTTACAGGCCTACTACGGGCAAGCTGTCAGTTGGATCCCCCGCAGCTGCTTGTGTGCGTGCACATGCAAGACAGACAGACGGCACAACCCCAAACACAAACCTACGCTGCTGTGCTGGCCGACTGACTGCATTGTGCCGAACCAGAGAAACCACACCTACAGACAGACACCTTATCTTAAGCTCCATCCACCTGGGCCCCCCAGGTACTACACACACTGTCCCTCTCTCCCAAAAATAGATATGAGCACCCCTCGTTCCCCTCCCCCTCCCAACCAGGTCTTTATAGGCACCTTCATCCACTCCAAGACCCTCGATGAGCTAGAGTACCTGCACAACACGGCCGTGTTCGTCGAGGGCGGTACGGGGACGATTGTCGCCATCGAGAGGGAGTGCGACCTCACCCGGACGCTGGACGAGACCTTTAACCGGCTGGGCTGGAGCGCCGCCGAGTGCAGGATATACGATACCTCGTCGCCCACGAGCAGCAGCCGGAAGAACAGCGATAACAATGTCGTGGTCGCCAACACCAACAACAGCAATGGGTCATTGCCATCATCAACAGCAACAACAACACAGCCACCACCGCAGCCCGTCAGGTTCTTCTTCCCCGGCTTCATAGACACGCACATCCACGCCTCGCAGTACCCCAACGCCGGCATCTTCGGCAAGTCGACCCTCCTCGACTGGCTCAACACCTACACCTTCCCCCTGGAGGCGTCCCTCGGCGCGGACCACACCAAGGCCCGCCGCGTCTACTCGCGCGTCGTCGACCGCACCCTCAGCCACGGCACCACCTGCGCCGCGTACTTTGCCACCGTCGACGTCGGCGCCACCAACCTCCTCGCGGACTTGTGTGTGGCGCGCGGCCAGCGCGCCCTCGTCGGCCGCGTCTGCATGGACGAGCCGGCCACCTGCCCGGCGTGGTACCGCGACGCGGACGCGGCGCAGGGCCTCGAGCGCACGCGGGCGTGCGTGGCGCACGTGCGCGGGCTGGACCCCAGGGGGGAGATTGTCCGGCCCATAGTGACGCCGCGCTTCGCGCCCAGCTGCACGGCCGAGAGCATGGCTGGCCTCGGCCGCCTGGCGGCCGACGAGGACCTGCCGGTGCAGACGCACGTGAGCGAGAACGTGGGCGAGATCGAGCTGGTGGCGGCGCTGTTCCCGCGCGAGTCCGGGCAGGGCAGGGGGTACGCGGGCGTCTACGACGCGTTCGGGCTGTTGGGCCCCAGGACCATCCTCGCGCACGCCGTCCACCTGTCGCGGGAGGAAATAGCGCTCGTCGCGGCGCGCGGCGCCAAGGTGAGCCACTGCCCGTGCAGCAACAGCGCCATCACGTCGGGCGCGGCGCGGGTGCGGGGGCTGCTGGACGGCGGGGTCGACGTCGGGCTCGGGACGGACGTCAGCGGGGGGTACAGCCCGTCGGTGCTGGATGCGGCGCGGCAGGCCGCGCTGGTGTCGCGGCACGTCGCCATGGGCGGGGACGAGGCGGCCAAGCTGAGTGTTGAGGAGGTGCTGCACCTCGCCACGCGGGGGGGCGCGCGGTGTGTCGGGCTCGAGGGGGTTGTTGGTGGGTTCGAGGTCGGGATGCAGTGGGACGCGCAGCTTGTCTCGCTGGGCGTTGTCGGGGAGGATGGGGATAGTGCAGGCGCTGGTGGGGATGCCGGGAATGTGGACGTGTTTGGGTGGGAGAGCTGGGAGGAGATGGTGGCCAAGTGGCTGTTTAATGGGGATGATCGGAATACGGCCAAGGTTTGGGTCAAGGGGAGGTTGGTGCATGAGAGGCGGTCTTAGAGGGAGGGGTTGTTGGATGGCAATATGGGCTGGGTGTGGTTCTAGACATGGCGCTTCTAGATATGTGTGTGTGTGTGTGTGTATGTGTGTTCTTGGGGCTAGACAGACGAAAAGACTTCTAGATACTGTGTGTTGGATACTCCCTCCATCTACCCGGAACCTCTCGATCCGGGACGGTGGAGTCTGAGGAGATGGTTGGATACAGGAAGAATCAACCAAGCTGCAAAGCGATATCTCCCGCTACTGCTGCGGGCATTGCACGAGATGTCCCCGAATGATATCACAGTCGAGTTTCCAGCTGGAATTTGTCTACGACTTTACTGCGCAGTGTCCGAGGCAGTCATCATGACCTCTCTCTACATGTTCAATGATCTACTTGAGCTCCATGGCCACTTGGACCATTTCCTCGTCCTGAGTTGAGCTCGAGAAGAACGTTATATCGAGGCCCACGAGGCGTAGAGCACTGTCCGGGTATCTCCCTGCCGTTAGTATCACGATGACAAAGGGCTTGAAAATTCTGGAGCCAGCAATGCCTGCAAGCCACAACTAGTGATATCGGCAGTTCCCAGTATGATCATATTCCAAAAGAGACCAGAGACTTGCACCTACAAAATATGATCATATGGGATAACCTCCTAAAGGACGACCCCTTTCAGGATGATCTCCAATAAAGCAAGTGGCTCGGGTGTGCCCTCTGCTCTTATGGGTGCGAATCTCCAATCTCTTCCAGAATGCAGAGGCAGCTATATCGCCGTCGTCCGTTAGACCATAAAATAATAGCTCACCACATTCCTAGCACAAGAGACACACAAGACTGATTTTCCTAATGATATTTCATTTAATGAGAAGCGAATGAATGACAGACTCTGGCGACGACTGCTCCTCCCTGGATCTCTGGATCCTACCATACTTGCTCTCTCTCTCTCTTTTTTTGGTCTTTTTCTCCCCCGTTTTTTACCATGTCGACATCAAATGCATCGCGAAGTGGTATCATCCATCCCTTTCCCCATGCGCCTGTGACGCCCCGACGCCCGTGAGCAATATGAAGTCTGTGTTGTCGACCTCGTGAAGAACACAGACCAGATGGAATATCCCCTCTTCCTTCATCATCAAATAATAACAGACCGATAATCTCTTCCCTGCGCCGTCATCTTTGGAAACTCATCCTGTTCAGTGTTGACTGCCGCGCCGCTCTGACGGGAGTAGCAAAATCCATGCAAATATAGACATCGGTCCGACCAAAAAAAACTAAAGCAATCTCCGTCCGTCATCAATCTCGTCGTACGCCAAAGCAATCTTTTCTCGCGTGATGTCCCGCCATTCTCGTAAACGCCATCCATGTAATCAGCAACATCGTCAAAGGCCATTAAGCTTTCTTCCGGGCTTGCAATCTTGAAAAATCAGAACCCGGTGTCGAAGGGGTCGAAGCTCGCGTCGGCCTTGTCGTCCTCGTCGAGATCGAGCGGCTGGTTAAAGTCGAAGTCAGGCCGGGTCGCAGCGCCGGAGGACGCAGATGCCCGTCGGTTCGCCGCCGCACGCTGTTGTCCCTGGCCGCCGCCGCCAGCACCCTGCTGGGCCCGAGCCCGAGCCCGGGTCTGAGGAGCGGCACCACCACTACCACCACCGCCGCCGCCACCCTCCGCAGCAGTGCGGGCGGACGAGGCAGTAGGACGGGCGCCAATGTTCTCCGGGAGGTTCCCATCCTCATCCACGAGGTCCCAGTCGAAGTCGTGGTCCGGCACGCCGTTCTGGACCGCCAGCGCCTTCCAGTACCGCGTCTCGGCGTCCTTGCGCTGGCGCGAGCGGCGCGCGGCCTGGTTGTTGCGCACCTGGCCGCGGCGCCGGATGTACGCGTCGCAGTGCTTCCAGACGGCCTGCGCGTCGGCGGTCGTGTACTGGGACCCCGGCGTGACGGGCACGGGCTGGCGCTGCTGCTGCTGCTGGTCGTCATCACCACCGTTGTCACCGCCACCCTCGGCGACGCCCTTGGCCGCCATCGCGCAGCAGTGCTCGCGGATGTCCTTGATCTCGGTGCTCGACAGGTACTTGAGGAGGGTCGGCTCGCCCAGGAAGACGTGCCAGTGGTTCGTGCCGTAGGGCCTCCACTCCGGGTCCGGGTGGGTCACTGGGCCGGCCTCTGCGATCCGGTTCGGGGGCACGTGCGCCTGGTACGCCGGGTTGGTCTGGGGGGCGGCTGCTGCTGCCCTCCTGCCACTGCCGGCACCGCCGCCGCTGGAGGCCTCGAGGGAGCTGTCTCCCGGGCTGTTGACGCCGGGGGTCGCGGGGGAGATGTTCGCCATGGCCGTGGAGGTTCGCTGGTTCCGGGGTGCCCGGGTTGGGGTGCCCTGGGCGCGGAGGCGGCGGGGATTGGGCTTGCTCTCGCGCTCTTCCTCGTCGAAGGTCTCGTACTGCATGGGACTGATGAACTGCGGGCTGTCTGACAGAAGCTCAGGGTCGAACTTGGGGACTGGGCTGGTGTCCCTGGATCCCTGGAACTGCTGAGCGCTTCCGCCGGTGCTGGGGAAGGCATCGTAGCTGCTCGACATGAAGGGGTCTGAGTCAATTCCCGAGTTGAGGGTACTGCCGTAGAGGCCCATGGAGCCGGGGCTACCGATGGGGTAGTCCATGCCCGTCAGGTCAACAGTGGAGAACGGACCTGGGTTGGAAGCCTGGCCGAGGGCTGCCCGAGTCACAGCCTGGTTCGTCGCGATGCCCGTCTGGCCTTGCTGCTGGGACCAACGCCTATTCACGACTGTGCCGGTAGCAGAGCCACCTAGACCTTGGTTGCGAGTATTGCGGGAGGAAGACAAGAGGTTTCGAGACATGGTGTTCATGTTAGAGGCTCGAGTCGTGTACGTCTGTTCGGGGACAACAAATGGATCCTCGGAAGGGTTGGGGATGTCGGCGTTGCCAGGGTAAGAGAATGAGTAGGTCTGGGCTCCCGAAGTTGTACCCTGAAGACCTGGAAATGGGATATTAAAGTTGGATTCCTCAGTCTCGTGAATCACTGGAAGCGAGTGAGTGCGTGAGACGTTGGGTAATCGAAGACCTGGGACGAAAGTTAGCGTGAGCAACTTGCTGGCTTGTAGACGATGACTAGGGCAAGGAAAGAAAGATGGGCGGGACTATAATTGTGGAACACCGCAAGGCCAGGGGCAGGAAGTTTGGGGACATGGATGAGGAGCCCGTGGGTATATGCTCCAGAATGCTGGATGGATCGGGAGGACTGTGCCACTATCAAAGAATACAGCCGCTGTATACAAGATCGTACATTGACACCCAGAAGAACGATGGATACGCCCAGAGTAGACAAGTCAGAGATCAAAGCGCTTAGATTAGCACCAAACCACTTATCTCGTAGGATATTATCCATAGAAGGTGATCCTATGGGAGGTGATATTCTATGAGGTGATCGTCTAGGAGGGCACCGCATAGGAGGTTGAACCAAAGATGGCTATACTGTGGGGGTTGGGTGTACCGTCCATTTTGCTGGGTACAAATCCCTGAGTTCTTGTGTAATGGAAAGGGGATGAAGGGGCACCGGTGTCAATTAAGTCCACGGCAGAACTTACCTGGAGCAGTGTCGCTACCCTGAGAGGCAGTGTTGTCAGGACGAGGCTGGGACTCCGACAAGCCAGGAGACTCCTGGCCGTTGTCCTCCTGGGGATCGGGATGGACCTGTCTAGGAGGCATCTTGACTGGGGTTGGCAATAAGGTTTCCAAGACTATCTGCCAGGGTTGACTGAGAGAGACCCTAAGTAGATACTACTACCCAAATGTGCTGGATCAAGTATCTAGTGATCTGGTTAGCAAGATCAGGAACAGGAACATTATGATTGATCTAGGGACTTTGGCTACAAACACGCTGTGCCCAAGTAGCGACGTTGGTAGTGTGTTGGGTGTTGGGCAACAAGGACGGACAAATGGGAGTCTGATGAACACAGGGAGGACTGTTGGCTGTCGCTTTTTGTGTTTGAAGCGCTAAAGAGATTCAAACTTACCTTTGTCGTTGCTGCACTACCAGACGGCCTTGACCATGTGCCAGGAGGGAACCTTTGCAATTGAACCTGGCCTTGATGTGCAGAGGTATGATCTTGACAGACAGGAGTAAATCCTGTAGGAGATCAGGAGAATGTACTGTAGGAGATTGAAGAGTGTACTGGAGGAGGTTTGGAAGTCGGTTGAGGAAATAACAGGAAGCGTGGCTAAGGAGTGGGAGGAACAGAGAGTACCAAGGTAGAACAACAGGGAGTGAACCGTGCCCTGGCCCACTTGTCGACTTGATGCTTTGCAGCAGGGCTCCAAGTGGGGTGGTGTGGCTGTCAAGATATTCACTATAGTCTGTTGTGCAAGTTGGGCACACTAACGTAGTGGTTTTCCAAGGGTACTAGTGAAGGGGTGAATCCGGTAAATGCTCCTCTGGAATATGTGCTGGCAGACAACTAATGTGGGTACTAAAGTCCTTTCTGTGCCCAATTGATGCCAGGCTAGCATAGAATGTCTGTAAGACAGTGAATGAGTCTATGCAGACCAAGAGCCGTGCACGTTCGCCAACTGAATGTCGAAGATGGCAGAGGAGGCTTAGCTCTTAGTACAGGACTGTCTCGGTATTCCTCAAGAAATATCTCAATTGACTGGCCCACGGAGTTGAGAGGAAACGACCAGGAGTTCCGATAAGACGGTGGAAGAGCAGGACTCGATTTGACAACAGCCTGGAAAGTTTGAAGGCCGAACAGGGGTGGAGCAAACGCGAATTCCCGAGGAGTAAGTCGACAGAGGTTATGGTTTCTGTCGAATCGGCCCGAACGGTGCCAAACAAGGAATTATCTAGCGGCCTCAGTGTGTTGCGTTCAAATGAAGCGAAGACCTCGACTGGAGTATTGGCTGAAAGCTGCGGCCAATGCCTTTGCTGTATTGTTCGGCCGATATGGGCGTACAGGCTGATGTCCAAGTCGACGACTAAGCAGTAGAAGGCTTAGTTGGAAGATGTAATGGCTAACTTCGAGGGAACTGCGCGATGTTTGAGGCCACAAGACACCATGAGTGCTGCAGCCCTTACAGGAGTGTTTCGCGTGCTCTCAGAGGTATTGGAAAGGCGCGACTGGACCACTTTCCATCCAACTGAGACGAGTCAGGCGGGAAGGCGGGCTTTGCTGTCCAAGGCAAGGCAAGAGAGTGAACAGGCCTCGGCCAGTCAGAACGGTTGGATAGAGCTGCGGCGTTCGGCTCGGAAGGTACAAGAACAGGTTACGGGTTGTGAGCGCATTGATGAGAAAGCAAATTTGCTGTTGGCGGCAAGGAAAGCTCAAGGGGACATTGTTTTGTGGAACGAGATGAACGAGTATTTCTGAGATAAAATCTAGCAATTTGGGGGCGAAAGGGTTATGCGAACGACTCTCGATGTGCACACCCGCCTCTTTACCTGAACAGCATGGCCACATTGAAGATAAGTCCGACCACAAGAGCCGCAGTGGTGAGGCCAGATTGCGATGCAGCATTGGTGGGAGAGGGTGTCGCGCCACCAGTAGTCCCCGTTCCGGTAGAGCCATCAGCCCCCGACTCAGTGCCATTCGGCTCTGCAGATGGCCTCACTGTCCCCTCCTTGAACGTGTCCGGTCGAAGGCAACTTAAAACGGTCGAAGCCGACCACGCTCCATCCCCGGATGTGATGGGACTGACGAAGATGGGCCATATGTTGGTGGCGGCGGACAACCACAGAGTCTCATTCCCTGGAGCTGCGGGCCCTGTGCCGTGCTGGTAGATAATCTGCTCATCCTCTGGTTGAATCGCTATATCTTGTCAGCTGCGACGTTTGTCCCGGGATACTGGTGGCTGGACTGCTACTCACAAAAGCCGGATCCATTCAAATTATCAAATTGATCTCTACAGCTGTCTGGTATGCTCGGCATGTCTCCGCTGCAGTCTTCTGTGAGGGCCTCACTAACGGCAAATCCGAAGTCCGAAACACACTCGTCTGTCAAGATTGAGCCACAATTATACCCATCTTGGGATTCGAGACCGACTGCTGCGGCGCTTATGTTGGCCGACAGACCATGGTAGATGGTAATACAGGTCGTGTTCGTGCGGTTGGCGAGAGCCGGTCCCATATCGAGAGAGATGACAGTGGTCATGGTGGTGTTTGTGGAGTTCACCAGGGGGACGTCGGCTTTGACCGCGATGGTCAGATTGTAGCCGTCGAGATCTATGGTTCCCGTCGCGTTGGCGTCGTCTTTGTTGATGTACTCTTCGACGGGAATGTCCCACAACCCAGTCTCTCCATCTCCGGAGATGGACCATTCCGTAAACCGAGACCAGTCCATGGACTGACAAGAGACGATAGGTGCCGTGGCCAACATGGCGCAGAGCGAGAGGAAAGAAAATTTGGCTGCCATGGCTGCTCAATTCGGTTTCTCAAAATTGGGGTCCAGAGATGATGTGGTTGTACAAGCCGATTTTATCCTTGTAAGTGGAAGGAGCCTCTAATGTAGTTGATATCTGCGAATGGATGGCTCTTGGAATGCCATCGACACAAATGAGCTTCGAGCCATGGCTGGCTTTTATAAAATGACCCAGAGGAAGGCGCAGGTATCGTGAGGGAGCGGCCGCAGGCTCGGACTGGTAGTTTACAATCGGAAAGTGCACTGCGGCGCTCCATATCCAGAGTGGCTGCAGCGAATCCTTTGCATGATGTGAGATTCAGGAGCGCCAGTTCGTGGCGTCAGCTTCTTGGCATGACTGAAGCCTGGAGGGAGGAGGTTGTTTTCTGTGGCTCGTAGGGCGGGTGTTCAACCAGACTGCGCCACAGAAAGAGGGCAATTCCCCATCTGGATACTGCCATGTCTTCGCCCCATATCGTGGATCTCAATCTCACGACATTTCGTGATGATGATGCCCTCGCTTGGTGGACAGCTGACCTCGATGGCAGGGTTCCAAGCATCACCTCAGTAAACTAAAGCGGGATGCAGTCGTCGTTTGGGATGACGTATGATCAGACTTTGCTTCTTCAAGCATCGCCCTGGCCAGCTGATGTTAGACAATTCCTGTAACATTACAAATGATGTCTGCTGATGAGGTTGTCTGGCCGAGGGTGAAGCATGGTGGGTTGTCGTCATAAGGGTTAGGGGACAGAGGGCAGGGGTGTTGGTCGGGGGTGGGAGGCTGTTAGGAGGGTGGGTCGCGTCTCCAAACATTTTGGGACGCGTTTGCTTGTAAGTGCTTCTCCGACGCGTCTATCCACATCACTTTGACCTTCCATCAAAGCCACGATCTGGGCCACCCACGCACGCAATTGGCGCCAGTAAAGACCCCACGCCAATTCCACGATTCGAGCACGTACAAGAAGGACACTGCATCTGCAATCATGGCAGCTCCTTCCTCTCCAATCACGTATCCGCCGAGCTCGTCACCCGCTCCGAAGCGGCCTTTTCGAGATGACTACCAGAAACCAACGAAACCCAAGGCGAGGGGAGGATTCATCATGGAGGACTCAGACGAGGAAGACGATCTCCCTCAACAGCCAAGCCCAAAACGAATTATGCTTAACGATCCAAGGGCGCCTGCAGACTTGACAGCAGACAACACAGAAACGCAGAATCCTCCGACTCTGGGAATCAGTGCAGCAGAAGTCGACCAGGTGCCCACACAAACACCAGAGGCTCAGCCGAGGGACGCAATCGCTGTGGACGAAGAGGAAGAAGCTCGCTACGCCCGGCTCTTCAGCCGAAAGGAGACGCAGACAGAGACCCGCGCTCCCATGCGGATTGGGAGGGATGGCTACGCATTCGTCACTTGTTCGGGCAAGTCCGATGGTGTCCTGAAGCGCACGAATACGGCCAGAGTGGATTACAAGGATATGGTCGCCGAGCGGTCGAGGACGAAAGAAGGCCGGGCGAAGCGCGCCTACTTTGGCATCGACATCCACAAGCTCATGGGAGACACGACCAAGGAAATCGAAGCCTCGAAGACGAAGCCGGCACCAAGCCATACGAAACCGATCATCGAGTCAGTGGAAGACGGGTCCCCAAACCTCAGACGGCCTAAGAAGACAATGCTGTGGACGGAGAAGTACCGCGCGCGCAACTTCATCGACCTTGTGGGCGACGACCTCACCAACAGGCAGGTCCTCCGGTGGCTTAAGCGCTGGGACACTATCGTCTTTCCAAACTCAGCTCGGCCAAAGCCTGCTTCGGCGAGGAAACAGGGAGCGCAGCAACAAGAGGAGGAAGAGAGACAGCACAGGAAAATTCTCATGCTGACCGGGCCCCCTGGGTTGGGCAAGACGACGCTTGCACATGTTTGCGCGCGGCAGGCCGGATACGAGGTCCTCGAGATCAATGCAAGCGACGACCGAAGTAAAGACGTTGTCAAAGGCCGAATCAGGACCAGTCTGGGCACAGAGAGCGTCAAGACGGTCGAGCACGCAAAACCGAAGCCCGGCGCCAAAATAAAGGTTGCCCGCCCAGCGTGTGTCGTCGTGGACGAAGTAGATGGTGTCACAGCCGGCTCCGGCGCCTCGGGAGAGGGTGGTTTTGTGAAGGCTTTGATCGACCTGGTCATGACGGATCAAAAGAACAGCTCTGGAGCTGCAGCCGCGTCGGCGGCGCGCAAGAGAAAGAAGGGCGATGACTTCCGCCAAATGAGGCCTCTGATCCTCATCTGCAACGATGTGTATCATCCGTCGCTACGGCCTCTCCGACAATCAGGCCTGGCAGAAATCATTCGCATCGGCAAGCCATCTGTCGATGCTGTGGTCGGCCGACTAAAGGCGGTCTTCGAGAAAGAAGGGATACCTTGCGAGAAGGATGCTGCGCGGAAGCTTTGCGAATCGGCCTGGGGCATGTCGAATGCACTGGACGCCAAGAAAGGCGCCGAGAGTGCTGCAGAAGGCGACCTGAGAGGTGTGATGGTCGTGGGAGAATGGGTTGCGGGCAGGCTGAAGGCCCAAGAGTCGAAAGGCCCGCTGCAGCTCACGCGCCAGTGGATCGACAAGAACATCGTCCAAGAATTGCAACACGGTGGCGGCGGCGCCCGTGGCCTCGGCCGGGGCGGCGTCAAAGAGATTGTCAGCCGCGTCTTCCAAGAGGGCGCCGGGTTCCCCCGACAGGCCGACGTGAGCACGAGCAAGAAGACGCGGCACGAGCAACCACAGGCCCAGCTGGGCTTCACGGAGCATCTGAAGAAACATGCCATCGAACGGCTGCGAGAAATGGTGGACACGAGCGGCGAGGTGGACCGCATCCTGACCGACGTCTTCTCCGAGTATCCGAACCGCGAGTTCAACGACGATTCCTATCTCTCAAAGCCAACCGAAGCCTACGAGTGGCTCAGCTTCCACGATGACTGTTCGTCACGGCTTTACTCCAGTCAGGATTGGGAACTCGCGCCCTACCTGAGCCAGCCGGTACTGGCGTGTCACCACCTCTTCGCCAGTCCGCACCGACCGCACGCGAACATGGGATACGACAAACAATGGCGAGCTGCAGAGGGCGACACTGGGGCCGATGAAGCGCCGCTGCCCTTTACTGGGCCTCGTGCCGACTATACTGCGCACGAAACCATAAAGCAGAACCGGGCGTTGCTGCAAGGACTACAGGGCCAGCTTCCGCCGACCTTGATGCGGGCTTTCAGAAGCCCCGAGGATATTGCGACGGACTTCCTACCATACCTCGTCCGATTAGTCTCTCCGGATGTCAAGCCCGTAGTCGTGGGCGGGAGTGGCGACAAGGGCACAATCGCGAGCGTGCGTCGCGAGTCCGAGAAGAATATGGTTAAGAGAGGAGCCGAGGTGCTGGCCGAGGTCGGCATCGCCCTGGTGAAGGGCAAGATCGAGGACTCCAACCCGTCCATGGCGGGGCGGACGCAGTGGGTGTACCGAATGGACCCGTATGTCGAAGTCTCCCTCCCACTTACCTAACCTATCCGCAACGCAATGCTGATTTCATCTCGATAGTGACCTCGACATGCTATCCACCTTCGAGACGGCAGGCGCCCACGTCCTGGCTGCACAGATCCCAGTCCGCTACGCCGTCCGGCAGGTCCTGGACCAGGAGCTGCAGAAGACTATCGCGCAGCGCGAGAATGCCGCGCGCCAGGCACGCTTCCGGGCTGGCATGGGCGCCGCCGAGGCCGAGGGCCAGCACAACGACGCGCTTCTGCCGCACGACGACAAGGAGAACGCCTCCAACGGCACTGCTGCTGGTGGTGGGCAGAAGGCCCTCCCTATCATGCCCACCATTGTCAAGAAGGACTTCTTCGGGCGTGTGGTCATGGAGAAGCCGCTGGCTGAGATCGATGGGAATTCTGGCGGGCAGAAGAAGGGGCAGCAGGCGGCTGACAAGGGGGAGAATAAGGTGTGGGTTACGTATCATGAGGGTCTGAATAATGCTGTGAGGAAGCCGATTACCTTGGAGGACTTCCTGAGGGGGTTCTGAGATGTCATTGGCGGCCTGCTGAAGGTCTGTTGTTGGAAATAATGCATTACATGGTGTTATCATATTGGATTCTGGGCCCCAAGATGCAGCGCTACGGAGACCCTCTTGAACAGTGACATTCACATCATGAGGCAGGGACCTTTGCGGCTGTGTGTCGCCCCTCTTGTAGGGACGGGCCCCAACATCATTCTTGGCATATGCGACAGCGGAAGTCCCTCTGGTGATGAACTAGGCTAAGTTGGGCTGCATGCAGCGCCGCTGCATGTCAGACGAAGCCGGTCTGCCTGACAGCGGGGAGCTCGCGCGCGTGATAGCAGAGGGCAACTTCTGCTCCAGTCTCGAATGCAGATAGCTTTACTCTGTCACGGGGTGAACTTTCGTCCTGGACACGCATATATCAGATCCAGGATGATCTACTTCTGCGATGGCCGTGACGACCCGAGGAGATCATGGCCTCGCAACGCTGTCTCCTGTCCCGAATCTAGCACCATGCTCGGTGCTTCCTCAACTCAACGGTTTAAGTAGCAACAAGCTGTATGCTGGGTGGTACAGTGGTGACCCGCAGCAACGGTCAGTCAATCTTCACGTCTCGCCGGCACCCCGCTGACCTGGTCCATACCGTCAGGTTATCCGATCCCGCTCGGTCCGCATACGAAAGCGCCCTCGATATCCTGAAGTCGACCCTCACCCCCGAAGAATACGAGACGCCATGGCTGCGACGGCAAAGCTCGATGCAAGATGTCCGAGACGCGGTGGTGCAGGCACTGGAGGGGTACAAGGCCAAGTCTAAGGGTGGTCGGATTCAAGAATGGCTTCTAAGTTGTTCTGAAAGAGTCGTGTACTATGGATCTATCTTCGACACCCTCGCTCAGCACCACCCAGAATACGTCGCCCTAGCTTGGGGGACCATGAAGTTTCTCTTAATATCGGTCTTGAACCACGAGGAGCTTCTGAAAGAGATTTGCAAAGCAATTTCCAACCTCGCTGATGTCTTGCCGCGGACCGAGCTCCACTCGATCCTGTACCCAACACCTCGGATGCAAGAGGCCGTCTCACTGCTTTATGCCAAGATCATCGAGTTCGTCGTCAAAGCTATCAAGTGGTGCAAGAAGAGCAAGGCCAGGCATGCCATTGCGGCCATTACACATCCGTTCGAACTCAAGTTCAAGCCTATTATCGACGACATTACGAGACGCTCGAGAGGTGTGGACGAATTGGCAAATGCGGCAGTCAAGGCTGAGATACGAGACTTGCATTTTACAGTGCATCAAATGCATAGATCCATCACACATCTGACCGAGATGATGGCATGTAAGTCCAGGCCAACTGCTGCGCGCTGAGTACCCTGATCCGACAAGACTGACGACAGAGAATAGACCAGCAGCAGCAGCAGACGCTGCACAACCAGTCATTACTAAGTCTCCGGGCAGAACAGCAGATGATGTTTCGGAAAGGCCAAGTCGAGGAAATCCGGAACACCCTGCTATTACTAGACGATGCACCAGACCCATCGCAGAGTCTGGCATTCTGCAGATCAATGCGAAGACGTCGGAGGCAGACCTTGCCGACACAGTTGCCTGCTGTTACGCTGTCGAAACTCAAAGCGTGGGTGGCACATCCCTCTTCGTCAATGGCTCTCGCTCAAGGACAGGGGATCCGGACGAGCTCGCTTGACTTTGCTATCGACTTCATGGACGCCATCATCGACCGAAATTACCCAGTGATTTGGGCACTTCCTGGTAATAGTGATAGTGGCCGGGCAACTCCGTCCATCACTGGCATACTGAGGTCTCTGATATCGCAGCTGCTGGAATTAGAATCTGGACAGGCCCAAAAGGGGATAAATGCGATCCCTCTAAAAGGTTTCCAGGCAAAAGCTCCAGCTGACATCACCCAATGGTTCCATATACTCGAAGATTGCATTGCCACCTTTCCTCGCTTGTTTATAATCGTTGATTCGAGCCTGTTGCAAGCAAGAGATGGGGAGGACTTAACGCTCAGCGATTTCATTGAGGTTCTGTCAGACATCGTTACTCGCCGAAGTAAGGGCGGGCTGAAAGTCGTGGTCACATCTTGGAGGTTTGAAGCATTCACATCGCTGGAGGCCAGCAAAGTCTTCAATGAGGCTTATTTCGCTACTGATATGGGGCGCCGAGCAGAACGACTGATGCGGCAGCCTAAGTATCGGGCCATTGTCAAAAGAAGGTTCAAGGGGACTTTGGAGCGAATCAAGCTCCCTGTTGACGAGGTCGTATAAAGAGATGGGCTAGAATTACACCACTGAAGCCGGACACATTCTTCTTTCTTTCTTCGTAGCTGTTCTAATTCCTCTTCAGAAATACACCAAATGAAAATGCACAATTGTGAAGCGTTTGATACAAGTCTTGAGCGACAAGAGCACCACTGGTTTTGCACCCCTGCCGTCCTGGACCCCACCAGACACATACCTAGGTAGCGTCTGACTGCATATGCTGTGTAACGACAGGGCATATCTGCGTAGTGATGACTGTACCGCATCACCCAGCCACCTGCCCGGAGCCTCGCTGCTTGTAGCAGAGACATTCAAAAGCGGGGGTTTCGTGTTGCCTTCTCTCCGAACACCAAAGCCTTACACCAAGAAGCAAAATCACTAGTGACACAATGGAGGAAGAAGGTGTATCTCCAGCGGAAAGCCCGCATTCATTTGCCGGCCATGTGGTCCACCCGGACTGGGCAGCCAATTACAGAAGGGCATTAGAATCCCAGATTAGAGGTGGAAAAGGTGACAATAACTTGTACATGGATTCCACGATATCCACGGATGATACCGTGGCAGACCTCACCAAGAAGAAAAGGATACTTTCAAGTTTGACCAAGGAACCTGTTAGAGGTTAGCAGTCACTTTCCGCGAGTGGGAACCACGATGCTGATGGTCGAGTCTAGAAAAGATTTTGGCCTCGGAGTGGGCACGCGCACAGCAGTCAAATCCATCACCACCGGGAATTGACATTGTTGACGCCATCCCACCGCGTCGATCTCGTCGGTCTTCGTTTTCTGACTCCGATACATCCGACGACCAGCAGTCAAGTCGGCGGCCAGAGATCAAGGCCCACAAAGAAACTCAATGGCGTCGAAAGGTTTTAGCTGAAAGGGCCAATCACAGAGCAACGAATCCAGGCAAAGTCATCCATCGATGTGAGAAGTGTGGGAAGGGGATGGTCATCCCAGTTGCAAGCGAAGGTCAAAGCTCACTCGAATCAGGTGCGTTTTGTCGTGTGATTCAGGGGAGTTGAATGATTGAAGGAGCCAATGCGCTTCTGACGAATTGGACTGGAAGAGGTTCCATACGAAAGAGGCAAATGCGTCAGTCCTCAAATGCCGGTCCCCGCTAATTCAGACATTCCAGACACGATCGCAGTGTGTTCTGAAAGGTCGGCACAGCGTTCCACAATGTTTCCTGCGTGGGGAACTGGGTTTCAATTCCGCAGCCCCACGAATGAGCCTGAACAGCCCATAACGGAATTTTTGAATGCGATCACGGAGAAATTCCTCAAGCCCGAAGTCCTGGGTAGAAGAGAAAATCTCTCCCAAGAGGAGCAAGGGGTGGAAGAGCTTCAACCAAGTATATCAGAATCGCTGAACATGATCACTGAGAGGTTCCTTCACATCGACGCTCTGGACGATAGTCAAGATATTTCCCGGTTTATGGGATACTTATTCGATACCATCGAAATCCTTATAGACAAGGTTGCCTTCCTCCAGGACAAGGAGGCTAGTCTTGACGAACCCCTTCCCGTAGAGAGTCAAGATGATATCATCGGCAAAACGTTGCACCGGATCACCTGCATGAGACAAAGCCACCACCACGACGACTCCTACTATGAGGATCAACCGGGCTACAAAATCCAACACGGAGAGGACGAGGGGAAACTGATGGGCAACAAGTTTGTTCGCAGTGTTGAGAACTATGTCGATTTGCACCCAAATATATGCTTTCTCGTCATCAAAGACCATGTTTGCACCAGCTCTCGCGGTGTATTCGACGAGGGACGTCGGAGCCCGGACCCAGACCAGCTTCGAATAGTATCTCCTCTGCTGCGGAGAGCTCTTCTTGAAGTCGCAGAGTACAATCCAGCTCCTACTGGCCCGGCCCAGACCTCGGATTATCTTCAGTCTCATGGCTTGCTTGCGCCATACCACTTTTTGTTCCATCACTACCAGAAGCTCATCCAACTATCCACGGACGCGACCTATGAGCATGTTCTGAAACCTCTTCTAGGGTTCTTGGACAAACATTACAGTCAAGAGTACCAGGAGGCTACTTCCCTGTTCGGCAGAGGGCTCGTGACAGCTCAATCTATTCCTAAATTGTACAAACCGAACCAAATGGTTATCAGCCAACGCAAATCGGATGGTTTCGGAGCCTACATAGTGTCAAGTTGTGAAAGCCCACCCAAGGGTCGAATTACGCTGTCAGGTTGGTCATGGGGTTACGATGGTAATGATTTGATCAGGGTGTCTTGGACAAAAGTGATTGACAATGTTTCGGATGAGCATACGCCAATCACGAATCTCCCGGTCTACCCAATAGAGTTTGCATGTTCTGAGGATATAAAGTCTCTTGAAGATAGAGGCAGGAAATTTTGGAGCATGAAGAACCAGACATACATCTGCTACACTGGTTGGGACAGGGCCCGACAGTACCACTACGTTCGTGCAGCCCCCTTCCTTTCCACACTTCAAACTCCCAAACCTAACAATGTCTCTTAACTCAATATAGACAGCCGAGAGATTTATAGTCGACACGGCAACCTATAGATTGATGCATCCATCCCCAAACGATGTATTGGCCCGGGGGAAACGTGCTACTGCAAATGCGAGGCCGACGAGACTGGACCCCTGGCCAATTTCAATCAAGAAAGCTGAGGAACTCTCAGCCAAAGAATCAATGCTTCTTCCGAGCACCATTTTCGGCTTCAGACTACGGGCAAAAAAGTGGAGTGAGCAAAGTCTTCCGTCATGCTGCATTGAATTCATGCGGCGTCATGCGTGCCTGTGATGTCTGTACTGACTAGGATTAGGCGACCTGCTCGTTGAGAATTTCCACAGCATCACGTGGAACCCGGAAGCATTCAAACGTCTCGTCCTTGATGATTCTGTGAAGAAGATGATCTCTGCGCTGGTCAACGTACAAAAGACAGCTGGCAGAATGGATGATATAATTGCTGGAAAGGGTAACGGCTTGATCATCTTGCTGCATGGTAGCCCGGGCACAGGGAAGACATTGACAGCGGAAAGGTATGTGACTTGGGTCCTCTTTTAACGTTGATATGGAGAAGTTCTAACCCAATTTTGAATGGAGTGTCGCGGAAATTGCAGAAAAGCCTCTTTACCGCGTTACATGTGGTGACATCGGCACTGACCCGAAAGATGTCGAGAAATACTTGGAGACTGTGCTCTATCTGGGCAAGATTTGGGATTGCGGTGATTTCATATCAATGATTTCCCTAAGTTTTGGATTGAGGATTGACACTATCATAGTTCTGCTTCTGGACGAGGCAGACGTGTTCCTTGAGGAACGTACAATGGCCGACCTGCAAAGAAACAGCCTGGTGTCAAGTAAGAAGCCCCAAGGACCATATTAAGGCTGCAAAGCTGATATTCCTGTACCCTTCTAGTTTTTCTCCGCACACTCGAATACTACGATGGCATACTCATTTTGACTTCGAACCGCGTCGGCACTTTCGACGAGGCCTTCAAATCCCGAATTCAGGTTGCAGTCCACTACGACAATCTGACCAAGAAGTCCCGAAGGGCTATCTGGAGCAACTTTCTGGAGATGATTGAGGAATCCGCGGACGAAGACGCGAACATGTCCGAGCTGGAAAGGAGGCTTGACGAACTCGCTGCACATGAGATGAACGGCAGGCAGATCCGGAATGCCTTGCTCACGGCTCGGCAGCTTGCCAAGCACGAAGGGGAGAGGCTGGACTGGAAACACCTGAGCCAGGCCATCAAGACGGCAGCAGACTTTACGAAGTACCTGAAGACGGTCAAGGGGCATAGCGATGAGCAGTGGGCCCGAGAGGAAATGTTAAGATAGTCGGTAGAAACTGGGTTCGGCTGGGTTCGCACTAGTACTCGCGAGTTCCTGATCAATTTCTCTGCGAGAATCAGGCCTGGGTTACGGATCATGAGGGTCTGAATAATTCTGGAACTGTTTAGTTGTAGAGCTTCTTGAGGGGGTTCCAAGGCGACATCGGAAAGCGTGCCCGGGGTGTTTCATTATTGCACAAAGATACGCTATACAGGGTTGCTATCAAGTAATAGAGGAACTCAAAGAATGCGATAGTCCTAGTCCTCTACGGAGTTTTCAGCCATGCTGAACTTCCCCTTCCGTGAGGTACTCCCTCTCAATGCTGCCTTCAAATATTCAGCGTCGTAAAATTGCTCATCCCGACCAAACCACCATCAAAGGTGCAAGGTGACAGATTCATCAAAGCTGCGACACGATCTCTGCTGTACCAATGACCACCTCAAGCCTGCCATGTCTTACAGCTTTCCTGCAGCGGCTTCACCACGTTCTCACAGTACAGCCTCTGGAACTCGCCGTCATCCCAGACCCTAAGCCTGCCAGAGCAGAATGCTAAGCATTGCTCAATCGCCGTTAGGTGGTGCGGCGGCAACCTGTCCGATGTGAGCTCCAACCAGCGGATGGCAGCGATCCTTCTTGTCTCGGGCGTATCGATGGACTCCATGCCCAGCTTCGTCGCCCACATATTGAGCGGTCTGTGATGCCATATCTCTAGAAGCAGAATTGCTAGCTCCAGCAGAGCCTCTTTAGGGTCGGGACCACGGGGGTGTGGGTCCAGGGGAGCTCTGTCGCTCTGATTTTCAATTAGTTCTTCGACGAACGGGCCCCAGACTTCACCCTGTTTTGAAAGTAGGAATTGGATGCGTTTGTTCGTCCACGGGAGGGACCAGCTTGTTTGTCGTAGCTGCATCAGAGAAGCTGCGATATCGAGGGCAAGCATCGTTTGTTGCTTTGGAGTCATGCGGGCGTCTTCGTCTACCCAGCCACGGCCTAGAAACTGTTCCAGAGTCGTTGTAATTGCGACTTCACGCCGAGCTTCCCTCTCTCCGTTGGCTGACGACAGACCATGGGCCATCAAATTGAGCTTCAGAAGAGTATCTTTTTTCAAGGCCCTCATGGCGGAGTCACAAATATCGGATATCGGCTCCCGGTCCCGGAAGTGAGGGCGACCCTCCTCTTGAACTGTGATAGGCAATGTAGGAACGGAGAATTGAACAGACTTTTGAGACTCTTCTTGACCAACAGGGCTAAATATTGCTAAAGTCAGTGGAAAGGGTCGTGCTATTGCCAAATTGTCTGCTTCGGAAGGCCGGATGCCACTTACTTCGCTGTCATCGGGTCATATTGAATCGTATCCGTTTCGCAGGCACTAACAGAAACTTCCAGAAGCGTCTTCTCGATTCCTATAAATAGGTTGAATGTTGTCGGATCGTTTGTCTTCTTCCATACTCTTGGTCTGACACGATGTATCGGTACTCGGTTGTCGAGGCGTAGCAACATGCCGTGCCCGGGCAGGCAACGACACGAACAAGACTTGCACAGGGCAGAAAACAGCGTAGACGCTGTCTGCTGGACATTTCGAAATTTTGCTGCAAGCTTCTGTGCATCGTGGCCAGGTTCCTTTGCGAGGTACTGCTGTTGTGTTTTGAGGCCTTTGACAATTGTCTTCAATGAAAGTCGATCCTCGCGGAGCTCTTCGAGAAGACTCTTCAGACTGCCTCTTTCGATGGTGAAGCTCAGTCTTTCTCGAAATGAGAATTCCCCATTGCAGGATGTGTTCGCAACAAGTATAGCCGTAAGATCGTCCTTTTGTGCCTGATGAGATACAGAAGTGAGTGTCAACTACCAGTCCAGTGCGAGTCACAGAGCACAGAAGGCCCAGGTTAGAGACTGGTTGGGAGCTGGGCTGACATTCGGAACTCGTGTGATGTGACCTATCTTGGCCACAATCTTCTTGAGGCAGAGTTCATAGCGACTTAAGACCTCCTCAAAAGTATCGTGCAAGAGCCCGAGGTACTCACGGATCTCCTCGCCGGTTTCCTTATCGCGGAGGACGGTCATGCATTCTTCCTCCGTCAAATCGACCCGACCTCTCAACTGTGCGACCTGTGCCTCACGGAGGAGCTCGAGCGTTTGAAGATAGAGGAACGTTCGCTGAAGCTTTAGTCGGAAGATCAGAGTGTCGAGCTGTCCGCGCCATTTGACGAACGCAGCGGCCGCGCCCTTGCCGGCTTTGTAATGTTCGAGCGCGGAAATGACGAGAGGTATGACGCCGAGAACGACGCCGCAAATCTCGAGCGCAGCCATTCGCGTTTTTACGCCGGGGTTCTCTCGCGATCAGCTGGCTCGATGGATATCGTATTACTTCCGAGTCGAAGAAGCTGCGGAGCGAGGGGCGATTTCTCGGAAGTCATCCTTCCTGCAGCAGGCCCGCTCTGGTTAGACCCACACACCCGGCCGTGACGCCTTTGTCACACAATGCGATAGTGGTGGCCGCGGCAGAAATGCCCCGCACACTCTGATATACAGGTTGGTAGGTCGTCTACAAGCCGGACAGGCCGTCGAAATCAACGAATTGTTCAAGTTCTATCAGCACTTGAGTGCACATCGTGCATACCGTGCGGATGACATGGAGTCGATAGAGCTCCACGAGCTCGGCGAGGACATTTTCGCCAGGTTTTCGCAGCTGAACGGTGTCCAGAATATTGCCAGCCATACCGTCGTGAAAAGCTTAATCTCAGAGGAACAACGCTTCAGGCTCTGGGCTCATAGCCTCGGCCTACACCATCAGGGTCACTCCTCCCTGGACTACCGAGTGAGAGATGCGATGGCAGTCAAGTCACGCATGGCCGACATGCTTACCGAGCTAAGAGAGCAACTGGAACATCTCTTGTCAATTCAAGACGGTGACCGCTACCCATATGAGATTGTCGCCGCTGCGAACACGGATGCAGAAGATGAAGCGTCCGATTACGACAGCGAAGCGAGATCGATGGACACGGCGTCAACGTCGCCGTCCCTTTCTAGCAACGGAGCATCGTTCCACGAGGTGGACTTCCGGATGGAAAGCATCACGGAGATTTTAGACGCCCTTTACAGCCTGGCTACCAAGATTAAAAACCCGAGCAATCGTCCACAGCGTGCCGTTGACGAGCTGTACAAGCATGTTCCGGCCCAAGTGCGTAAAGAAGTCATCCGTGAGCGTGAAGAGGCCGCCATCGCCATAATATGCCACGTACAACGACAGGAAGTGTTAATGGGCCTGCAGGACGGGCAGTTGGGGGCTCTTGATATGGATAGGGACGAAATTATAGAGCGATATGCGTCTCCATCCAACTGGTTGCTTCGTCGAGCCGGCATGGCTAATGCCAGGCGAAAACAGCAGTTTGTGTACTGGAAAGAGCATGCAGACAGGATTAGCCGGGGCCCGATCAGCAGTGCTCTGTCTCTTCGAGTTGAGAAAAAAAGAGGAAACGATGTTGCAGCCGCTGACAAAGACCATACACTGCAGTCGCATGATCAGGGAGGACACATGCCGACTCAACTAGATGACGGAGGTAACACAACCAGGTCACTCGCAACGTCCGCAACGAGATTGGACGAGACATTTATCAAGCTCGACGATCTGAAGTCCGTCATCTCGCAACAGAGCCGCGTCTCAACAGTGATGAATCTCCGCGGAGAGTACCTACAGTGGCCGTCCCCGCCGGTTCAGACTACCAGCAGCAGCTTCTTCACCTGTCCGTACTGCAGGATCATATGCCCCCGCAAGTACCTCGACAAGGACGCCTGGCGGTTAGTCTGCTGCTTCTATGCCCCCATCCAATCCTTTTCGCTGACAGCCGGGTCAGAGTGCATCTGATCCATGATTTGCAACCATTCCATTGCACATTCAAACATTGTAATGATGCTGATCGCATATACGGGACACGCCAGGAGTGGCTTCAGCATGAAAGCCTCCACACGCGAGTTTGGCACTGCTCTATTCATGACGAGGAGTTCGAGACGCAGCCAGAATACACCGCGCATCTCAATGAACAACATACAGAGGAGAGTGCGGAACAGTTTTCTCCTGAGCTTATTGCTGCAGCCGTTGGCCCATCGATGATTCTTCACAGAGATTGTCCTTTTTGTCCGACTTCCTTTCCTGAAGCAAGCGCATTACAGAAACACATCACTTATCATCTTGAACGGCTGGCCCTCCTTGCGCTCCCAGCGTATGACATTCATGGAATGGAAGACTCCGAGAAGGCTTCAGATAGCCATGAGGGGCAACGCCGAGGGCGGAAGAGGTCTGCTGAAGTTGACTTCACCGACGAAGAGCAGCGCCGTTTTGCAGACTCTTTTAGATCGGCAACATCATGGCAACCCGGACCGAAGAGATCCATGGCAGATATTCACCAGGCCACCATGCGGCGAGAAGAGGATACATTCTTGTCGAAATGGCTTGCGGGCTCTGAACTCGCTCACGCTGATCCGGTGCAGTCGACGGAAGAGCCGTCGGAACAAAGGCTGCAAGAACTGTCTGAGCTTGAGGGGTTGGACCTGGACCTGGAGCTGGAGCGGAGAATTGAGCGACTGCAAAGGATGACCGATCGTTTCACCGTTGACTACGACCCGGAGGAGGAGCCAGAAGCGCCTACTCAGGAGCACTTCCCGTACCTGCCAATGAGGAGCATCGAAGAAAATTTTCAATACCGCCCGGAATCAACATGGTATGACTCATGACAGCAAACATGCATTTGTCTGAAAAGCGAGTATATTTCTTACTGTTGATGCTTGCAAGCTATTTGAAGGGACACTCTGGGATCTCGTCTCATGTAGTGACAGCTGCTTTATGACGGTTCATACATAGAGCCCTTGAGGTGGATTGGGCTTTGGAGCTACCACTTACATAAGTAAACACTGAGTGATAACCTCCAATTATAATCCAAGATCGGTTCCGTCTCTCCCACACTCAGCGCATCGCTGCACGTGCACCTCGTCCGCCAGCCTCGAGGTACCTGTCTCGTGTCCACCAGCGGGCATGTCGAGCAAGGCCCCGCCGGGGATCTAGCACGATTACGGCGCATGGTAGGTCCTGTCTAACTCTTTCAATATTATTTCCTACACGTATGAAGCCATATACGGCTCCTTCATGCAGTGGTAAACGCTCAATCCTATTTAAATGACCAAATGGTCGCCTGTTATGTGACAGACACAATCCATAACTGGTTCCGTTTCTATTCCGTATACAGCCGTAGCCATACGACACAATCCATAAGGGCTCAAAAGTCGACCCGGCCTTCGAAGCTGGCTCAGCTCTGCGTGATTAAGCTAATCTGTCCATGAAGTCACAGTTCATCTATAACTGAAATGGACTTCCTGGGAACCCTCTTTCCACAAAGAAAGCTCGTATGAGACGAGTATTCCCTTCACCCGTATCAATTTGTATTTCAAGTCGTTTCCAAATGTAATATTTACAGCAGTCAGAGTGCTTAAACACTGACCCAACAGAGTAGCATAGTATGCCACGGCAAACCTCTCTGTGGCACCGATGACTTCTCTGATGCTCCCCAGTGACAGACCTGGGTGTTGAATCTGTTGAAAACTCTTGCCCACCTCCCCCCCCCCCCAAAAAAAAAACATAAGCTTAGGTGTCCTACGGCATTCTCGCTGCTTGAGGAGTACACTCCGATGTCTGTGTCGTCGTTGTTCCCGAGAATTACCTGGTTGCGTTTCTATTCCTAATACAGCCGAAGCCATACGCTGCGCCCTCTTACGGTTGTGAGGCGGTTGCGTTTCCAATCCCCTATACATATAAAATGTATGCGGTGCCTTCATACGGTCGTGAACGCTCAAGACCCAGCTGGGAGCTACATATAAGTAGTTATAAGAAAGATGCCTTCAGACCTTTTGGGCTTTGCTGAGGGCACTAGGGAGGAGAGACATGATTTCACCCTTTCAAAGTTCGTACTACTAGTACCAGCTTATAAAATAACACTATTTCTAATAGTTCTTCCTTTATCTATAGGCTAATACCTTAATAGGCCTTTATATAAGTTATCTCTTTTCTCTTAGTTTCTATAGGTATCTAGTAGGAATATTAAGGTAGTTGAATATATAGATAAATAAGACCTCTTCCTCCCTCCTTCTATAGGTCTATAGATAAGTGAATTTATCCCTTTATTCTTATATAGCTCTTTTAAAGGCCTAACATGTTATACCCGAAGAGTTGGTTCCTCTTGCCAGGAACTACGACGCTCTAGAGTCACTTGATTTATGGATTATGGACTCTTAAAAATTTCATTACGTTCACTTGATTTATGGGCTTCCACGCCGTTGGCGACCATATTTAGCATCGACACCCTCCTGAACAGCCTTAGAGATCCCCTGGCCAGTTTTCCTACGCGATCTAAACATCCCAGGAACGGCACTTCAAGTTTGTCCACGGGCCTCAGGAATTTGCCCTCAGCTGCTTCTTTCCAAAGCCAACAGAGGGTGTAGCCCGAATTCGGCATCAAACCAGTCGACGTGGCAGGCGTCCATTCCGACTGCAACAGTGGGGTATAGCGATTGACGCGGCAGGCACAAAACCGCCTCTTCATGTCTTTGGCAGACGCCCACCCATTCCGTCCAAGGGGGAAAAGCCAAAAAAAAAAATCGCACACAAGGGTGGAGAAAATTATTCAGACCCGGAACTTGAAACCAGCAATGTGTGATGAACAGGCCTCTCGCTTATATGGTCGAAGCAATGTTGCATTGTGTGAACATGATAATCTGCCTTTTCCCGGGTGACAACCACGGTCAAATTACCTTCGTAGCCGCCTACGCAAAACGAAACCTGAATAACATCCATGGATGCTCGACCACCACAACTTTAAGGACATGGACTGGTGCCATGTCATGCCCTTTTGCGGGGTGATTAATACGGAGCTGAGCATGGATTCTGGTTGGCGAAAGGCATCTAGAGAGCTTCATAATACGGACAATTATAGGCAGCGGACGAGAACCTTGGAATTGCCACAATTGCCTAGCACCGCAGAGTATAGCCAGAGTGAGTCAAGTTTCCCTAGACATTACTGAATCTTGCATAACCTCACAATGGAGCAAAAGCTGAAGTGGACGCATGCAACGTGATCATCTTGACGTCCAATAGCTTGACTGCCCTCGTGTAGACCTGCGGCTTCATTGGAGGTGCAGAATGTGGATAATCTACGGAGTACCTTTGTACAGTACATCGAACGGCAGGCATCAACTTGGTGAGCTCTCCCTTGCCTTGGAACGGCCAGCTGCAAAAAAAATGTTGTCAGTGGGGTCCAATGATAGGTGGCGGCTGATCATCGCGGAGAATGCCGCTGTGATGCCACAAAAGAGTGGGTGTGCTCAGCGTGGCGCTGATTGGCTGTATTTTGCGTAGTTGCATCCAGATGCATTCCGATGGAGTACATCATACTGGCTGACTGGCTGGCAGCCCGGGTCTCTTGGAACCTGGTACATATGCAGCCTGGCAGCTCTGACGAGATCCATCAGGTCTCGTACTGGGTCACGTTGCTCAAACAGGATAAGGCAGATGTTCCTCCAGGCTATGGTGAGCCGTGGTCGTGGGGGACACGTCCAGTCAGTCCACGGCCCGGCCCTCCCTGTCATCAACCAGGCGCACTGCCCCTGTTTCCAGAACAAATAGTGTGGATGACTTGTACGACAACATAAGTAATTACAACACCCACTTGGAGTATGTATTGGACCTCTCGCATATGAATGTGATAGAAAGAGAACCCTCCAAATTCACCAATATCTTTTGCGACACGAGCTGATAAGGAGTATATCGTACCACAGGCTTTACATGTCTGCATGTCGTTGCATTTTGAGAGAAGTTTTGGACGCTTGGGCCCCAGCCTGATCCTGTCCCAAGACGATGTATCACCTGCATGTCATCCATGTTGCGGCGTCTCGGCTGGACCCCTTTGGTGGTTGCACAACACTTTAGCGTCCTGCATTTCTTAGCTGACCCTGATCCCTGCTCATCCGACACCGACAGCTCGTTTTTTTCAGGGATCTCTAGACAACCCACGTCGGCCATTCCACTCGATGTCCATTTTCTCAACCGTCCCTGCCGTCAAAAATAAGTCTCTTGGAGAGTCAATAAGTGTTTTACATTGATGACAATAGTGTCTATCTGTCGACCTGTCGACGGTGCGCGACCTGTTCCCCACTTCTCATTCAAAATCATCTCACACAACGCTCTTAATTCAAGTCTCCACCTGCCCGGCAATGGAACCGGGAATTCTCATGATCCCCTGATATAGTCCGCTTTGGATATCCTGCTGGGTGCCTTTACTGTGAACTGGTCATGATTCAGAGAGACTTGGTAATTTCGACCAAATTTCTTATCCAATATTCGCTGGAGTGTTGCGCGGTCAACGTCTCGACCTGAGATCTCCGTCGACACCTGCTGAGACCACCTCGGCCATGGAAAGTACTTGTTGCGGCGCCTATGAATACCCAGTAAGTGGTTAGCTTTTACTCTTCTATCACCTTCGGATGTTGAGTGTTTACCCCATCTCCAGTTCTGATTCTTGTGATCCCAATGAGATTGAAATAATTGTTCTGCTCGAATGGTAGCTGTGATAGCAAGAGTCGGATGGGGCAGACTCCTCACTGTGATTGCAGACAGTCCTGAGAAGCTGCGATCGCAGCAAGTTTAACCTTGCGGGTCATCGGACCTTTTAGACATTCCCGTGGAAATGCAGGACATCGGCACGGCCAGGATGTCAGCCAGCCGCCACTTGCGTGACACTCATTACCTGCCGCTCGAAATGTCACAGTACATCGGATGCATTCCAGCTAGCCCCCACTACCCACCCAAAACAGACCCCCCTCCGCTGTCGCTCATATTTTGCTTCTCCTTCCATATTTGTGGGATGTATAGGGCCCCAGCCTCCTTTCATGTACAGAAACGCCCACTCACTGGGGCGAGATCTCCGCCCTCATCCTTTCTGCGCAAGCGACCCTCCTTAATGCCAGATAGGCGTCTCGTAAGCCTATCAGCGTGGTGAAGATGTCGCCCGAGGTGGTGTTGTGGTGGTCCCGAGGTCTTGAGATGAATCACATATGAGTACTGTCACCCGCTGGTTGGCCCTTGTGGGTGGAAACCACGTAGACACTAGAGGGCTTGCTCAGCCCGAGATCGAGTATTTTCTGTCGACGCCCAACGTTCCCAATGCGTTGTCATACCATTTTGAGTTGCATTACTCACGAATCTCGAGGCTTCCAATCACCTTGGATTGTGGCCAGTTTCTCTGGTCTCCGGAACTCAATCAGCTGATAGCCATGCAGCAGGCCGCTGCGGAATCACGGAACCATGGATTCACGCAGCCCACAGCCAATCCCGACTTTCAACAGTGCGCATGGACCGAACAACTTCGATTTGCCGGAGATACACGTGGAGCCCGCCTCTGAGCCAACGGAATTGAAAGACGCGGTCAGGGATGATGGGCTGCAGCTGCTGGAGAAGATGAAACTGCGCCAAGGGGTTCAGGTTTACCAAGATGTTCTGCCGGCCCCTGCTTCTATGCATAACTATCTTGACCAAAGTCTCCGTCACGCACTGAGAAAGTGTAATGGAGACGAAGGCAAATACTTCATGCCTATCGACCACCTGGACAGAATCATATGCCACGCCACAATCAGCACATATCTCTCATCCATGAGTCAAGACGGGATTTCCAATCGACGTGAGGAAATAATTACTTACATCTGTGGAGAACGTGGAAAGGTACAGGAACTCCGTACAGGGAAGCGAGTCTTTGCGTCTCTGATTCTTGCGAAGAAGGCCGATGCCGTTGCTTGCTTCTGTGATGAGTCAATAAGTGACGGGGACCTTCCACTCGTAAAGACCGACGAGGTGGGATCTACTTTCAATCTCAACAGAAAAGACAGTCAGGGTCCTGTTCTCCGATGCTTCGTTGGCTGGACGAACGGAGAGATTGAGCTTTTTGATATGTACCAACGTCAAATGAAGTGCCCCTTCTTTTCTCAAGGTGACAATTCAAAGCCATTGCACTACGAATTGAGCCCAGGAATCTCCTTGCCGTGGACAGAGTATGAAAGAAAGACCCACTCGTCCTCCAACTCAGAAGTCAGGCGCGTGGAGGTTCATCCGGCACAGCATGACCTTCCACCAAAGGTGAGCAGATTGGGACTGCTTGACGTATCCCGTGAACGATTGCTAACCAAAATTTCACGAAAGGGAAACAACCTTTTCGCGCTAAAGACTCTCAAATCAGATGATTCTAAAGAGTTTGAGCTGGAGGTCAACGCGTTGAAAAAGATCTTACCACATCCAAATCTTGTTACGCTGCTTGCAACCTTCTACGCCAAACAGGAATATCACCTTCTTTTCCCATGGGCAGAAGGTGGCAATCTGATGGAGTTGTGGAAAACTTATCCGAACCCTTCTATTGACATTGGCTTGATGCTATGGTTTGCAGAACAATGTTGTGGCTTAGCTAGAGGCTTGAGTGGCATTCATAATGCGAGGATGCCTAAATCGGAATTGGCGGTGCCACTTGACCTGAAGAAATCCCAGGAGGATGACGGAGACAAGGATTGCGGTCGTCATGGGGACATCAAGCCGCAGAATATCCTCTGGTTCACACAAAAACATGATCCGGGACACGGGACTCTGAAGATATCAGACTTCGGACTCACGGCGTTTCACAGCGAGCTCACAACGAAAGTCTTCCCTGACAAGGTCAGAGGCCTGACTCAAAGCTACGCAGCCCCAGAATACGATACCGGACCGCACGTCTCGAGGCCATACGATATTTGGTCTCTCGGCTGTATATTCATAGAATTTGTTACATGGATACTTCTGGGCTTCGAGGGCGTGGAAAGGTTCACGAGCAAGCGGATGAAAGACCGAAGCTTCAACAATAAGTTCCGCCTCGATGACTTTTATCGTCTTTCTGAGGGGATGTTTGGAAGGCGGATGTTTAGGAGGCGTCAGGAGGACAATGCAGTTGTGAAAAAATCGGTCAGAAAGGTAGGCCAGGTTTCTCCTGCTAGTCTTCATATTCTAAATTCCCCATCTTTCCTCCGCAAGTGATAATAGCATCAGCTGACAGTCCCAGTGGATACGTCGTCTCCTGAAGCAACCTGGGTGCAGCCCATTCCTCAGAGACCTTCTGAACTACATCATGGATCATATGATCCTTGTGGTGGCATCAGATCGTCATGACTGCAATAAAGTCATCGACAACCTTTGCGAATTGCAAAGGAAGTGCCAAGAATCTTCTCAATACTGTGTCGTTGGCTCGCAAAGATGTTAAGAGAATACTATCCCACACGCGAACATGCAATTACTTGGGATCCAGGAACCACTCTTCAGGACTTTCCGGAACGCAAAGTAAACCCTGGACGGTTAAGCCTGCCTCTTGATGCATACTCACAAGGCATTGATGAATCTATTATATAAACCTCGTCCGGAGATGCTCATACTGTCTTAGAGAACATGACAACATTTCATGAGCAGAAGCCGCCAGCATGGCCAGAGACACATATATCAGCCGCCATGGTGCACTCGAAGGTTGTTGTTAATCGTCTCGATTTCAGCCTAAAACGTTCGTCAGAACCGAGATCATCTAGGCGGAACTCAATTGCACCTATTGTGCAAACTGAGATCTGCTTAGGTGTATTGTTCCAAGTGGTATATGGGGTGGGTAGGAAGTGGCTCGCTAACATCCGTCAACATCCTAGTCACCTTCACAACCCACTCATCCATGCACGCGCCCTGCAGAGGATTCTATGTCAGCTTAATGATTCGGGAGTCTCCCAAAACCTCGACTCACCCCTTGAGCGTCTTTCCAATGGCCAGGCCCGAGAGCCTTATCCAATTCAACTTGCAACTGCCTTGAGCCTTTATATCTGATAGGCAGGGTCTGCGTGTAGAAGGTCTTGGTGAGCTTCTTGGGCATCTTCGGTGGCTTGGCAATTTTGGCAAGATGTTTGTGGCTGTGAGTTCTCGAGCAACTGCAAACAGACGCAACAATCGCTTGCCGTGACCGAGAAATTCTGGAGGCGCTGTGTGATGACAGAGGTGAGTGTAGAAAGTTCTGACAATGCTACCGGCATAAGAAAGGTGAGAAGTTTAATCTGTCCCAACAGCGTGTTGTTTGTCCTGCCTTTTATGCTGCCGCTTGTCCCTATAGGACCCGTTTATTTTTATGGCATCTAGGAAAAGCGAAAGCAATAACACCAATAGTAAATAGCCATGTATACGCACGTGTGTATAATTACACTTCTACTCAGGCAACATTGTAGTGGTTGGGTGTGGTACCACAGATACTGCCTGGGCACCCATATCTCTTGGCATACGAAACTGTCTATTCTCTAGCCAACCTTAGAAAAGCTCGCATGCACGCCTTGCTTACCTGCATGGACCATTGCTGGCAGTGAGGCAGAACACCAGCAGGCTCTCAGGCAACTACCAGCAAAACCGAATTGAGAATGGGGCACTCGGCTCCGGAGACAGCAGTCGGGCGACTTAGGGTAGCACTCGCCCACCCTCGGTACAACTAGCCCCACTCCCCATCACCAACATGCAGCAAGGCAGTTTTTAAGACTCCCCACACTGGTTCGCGTCTGCCAGAAATGTTGCGCTAAATATTGCCTGCCTATGTCTGAGCATTATCAGATCTGGCAGTGCTCAACATGTATACAGCAGGCCGGGTCACTCTCTGAGGCGGGGAACGGAACATGCCCGACGAATGCACGTCGACGCTGGAGCGCCCAAAGTGCATTGCAATCTCATGACGAAGCAAATATAAGTATTAACTCGGCAGGACGCAGAGAGCCGACCCACCAGCTTTTCTAGTTCTGTTGTGAGGGAAACTAATAGCCTTGTCATTGCAGCTTGAATTAAGCTTCTTTTGTCCTTTCAATTTTTTAACCAAAATCACACAATGCATTGGATTCGCGATGACAGGGTTTTCAAGAACGAGGATTATAAACTTTTCGAATTTGAGTCTAGGGATAGTCAGGTAGTGGAATATCGATATGAGAATGAGGTAGGCGGGTTGTCAATTGATTCGAACTCTTTCAGTTACAAGTTGTCCTGCGCTTACAGAGGTCGACAATAGCATCCTCGAAAATGCTGCCAGCCGACTTGTTGTGTACAGCTCAAGACTAAGGGGCAATGGAACTCCTGGCTCTCTGAGGTCAGTAATCGAGCCAGTCCTATCGCTTGACACGACACTAAGACACGCCCGACAGTGGCAGTCATTGCCTGATTCCTCGCGACGAAACGGAATCGCAATTATGTGTGTACAGATTCTTCCTTGCTTGTAATTGAGCATCTATTGACCGTCATATTCACAGGTTCTGCTCCAGGGCGGAGCCGGGCCCCTGGCCTGGAAATATCGTCGCAGAACTGCCAGTCTGTGCTGAGGTCTTTGAGAGACTCGTCGGCACCTTTCACGTCCACCCTTCCATATGTAGGGTTATCAACCGAAATACCACCGCAAACTTTTCTGCCATAACTACACAAGACCCCGAAACAAAAGAGGTTCAGATAGGTAATTACCATTCATCTGTGTGCTCATTGTGGCAAATTTTCTCTTCGACCGAGAAACTTGGGCATCTTTGCTGACCATTACTGATGCAGTCTACAACTGCAGGTCAGCATCGTCCTGGGCTGATGACATGGCACTTTCTGCGACATTTTATCCAGCAAGAAATTACGCTTATTGCGTCGTATACGGCTGCAGTGAGAAGAACCGTGCTACTATTAAGAAAACCCTGGAGGAATGTGATCTATCGACTTTTCATCCGCTTGTTATCCCGCTTGTGTTCGCAGAGATTGAACGCAACCGTCATTTCAAATTGACAGACCGCATTCGCAGTAAGCTTCTGACGCGGGCACTGAATGTTTCCATAAATACGCATGGATCAGTTCCGAGTCAGGGCATGGACGGGACCCAGGCCAATGCAACTGACACCGACGACACCTTGAGATTATGGCTGGATATGAGCCATGTAAAGAATGGGCTGGAAAGTTGGAGGAAGCAGTTACTGAAAGTCACTCGCCATGCACAGGCACTGGCGTACGTCGACCTTTCATCGGAAGAACGGGAATTGAGGCGGTCTTCAAAGTCTTCGGACTCTACGCCTGTCAATACGCAGCTGTTTATCCCAGACGGCTTGGAAACTTTCAAGGACCAGCCGTCATATGAGGACGGCGAAGAGAAAAGCAAAAGAATGCCTCGTATATTAGCACGACTGGAAGAACTTGATGAGGAGTACGATGAGAAGATAAGGAGTTGCAGCACAATTGTTGATGGTATGGTACTAGCAACGCAAATGGTGAGAGGATATATCCCAGCAAGGCCTTCGAGCTACTCAACTCCTTCGATCCGCAATATATATCTAACACACTTCAGGAATGGAATGAGATCGGTAGAGGGGACACTCTCACCAATCTTGATATCTCAAGAGCCACAAGGAACGATGGGAGACAAATGAGGTCTATCGCGCTGCTGACGATGATATTTCTGCCAGCCACCTCGGTTGCAGTGCGTGTTTCTCACTACTTCGATGGAATAACCTTGATACCAGGCTGACCATCCTTTGCACACAGACTTTGTTCTCTATGACGTTCTTCAACTGGAGTCCAGACCGAGGTCAGGATATCATGTCTCCGTACATTTGGTTGTATGCTACCGTGGCTTTTGTGATCACTTGTATTACAGTTGGGACTTGGTACACTTGCAACAGACCGCGCGGAGAGCAGACGTCACTGTGCTGAGAATCACAACTTCAGAGAAGCAGGGAGCCTGCATTGGTGTCCTATATCCTATTTACACGTGTTAAAATGTACCTGGCAGCAATATTATCGCTTTGGGCCATGTCATTCTTGTTCCATTGCTGTGCTTTGGATTCCCCATGAAGGGAGCAGGGGCGTCTAATTCGAGAATTGGGGTCAGAGGAAAGCTCCATATTGAGCGCTTGTCACTGATTCCCGCTCCTACAAGACATTATCCGATTGCAGTTTACTGTGAATTGCTAATTATAAGTTGGCAATTTATAGACCGTCTTGCAAAGTGCCTCGGTACCATGTCCTTATCGTAGAGACCTTGAAATCCAGACAGAAATAAGCTACTGTGGTTATGTCTCGCCCATACTATTAAGGCTTTCACATGATCAGACACTGAGTGATGACATCCACATATATATCAAAAATCGGCTCTGTTGTCCGAAGTCGTGTTCGCACAGTCACTTCAGCCTCCGACGGCAACTCCGTCGTCACCTGGGAATTGTACACCTGCGTCGCCGCGGCCACATGCCTTCGCAGCCCGTTGAGATCCCCCTTCATGGCAGAATCGTAGAGCAGCCGGTTTTTGTCATAGCCTGAGGCCATACAGATCCAGTCCCTGTCGGGCGCCGCAAACCCACAGGCCACTATGAATGATTTACATTTCGCTCCTGCGTCCGGGACCCGAAACTCGACGAAGCCTTCAAACGAGTCGAGGCCTTCGGTGACGAACACCTTTCTCTGGGGATTCCACATGCTCTGGGGCATGACCTTCTCTATCGTGACTCTCTTCGAACCGTTTGTGTGGAACTGGTATGCCTTGCGGAGCACCCTTTCGGTCCCTGTGTAGACTGGAGGCTCTTCCACGATCCTAATGTGTTTCTTGATGTAAATCTTGGCCTTCCTCTCTCGCAGCTTGTCGGCGGGCAGTATGATGAGTCGATCTGGATCTGACCTGAGGAAGATGCCGCCGCCATGGTCTTTCAGAGGAATTGCTAGACACTGGCCCGGGGGGCTGTCGTCCCACTTGCACCAAAGCATGAGGAAATGCGTTGCGTCTTCACCTACAACAAACCCATTTTCAATTCTTAGGCCCTTGTTTGTCATTGTATACTGCTCCAGTGTCAGCTCTTAGTTCTGTACTCTTTTCACATGTCACGCGTTTGTGGTCGCTTGCAGGCTCTGGCTCACCTCAGGGTTGTACTTGATGTCTCTGGTATAGACCACGTTACCTGTGTCCTCGAACTCGCTCGGCGAAGTCGCCAAAATCCCTCGATATTCAGGCGCACCCCGATGATATGGGTTATTTGAGGGGAAAGTCCATGCGAACAGGGTCATATCGTTCGTCTCTTTCATGATTTTCAATTGCAGACGCATGAACGCGTTACTCCCTTCCCCATAGAGCAGTTGCATTTTGATACCGAATATGCCCAGTAGGCTGTACGCAATATCCTCCTCACGGGTGGTCGCTCGTCCGGACGCCCATGACATTCTTCGCGCCACGGGCACCTCAGATAGTAGCTCCTCGATGGTCCTGCCTGAGGAGACGTCGTAGCGAAGGATATTCTCGTCAATATCAGTGATTCGGCGGATTTCATTGCACAGTTCTGCTCTCGTCCCGATTTGGTTCCATCCTCTGTCGAAGAACTCGACCGCTTCCGGTGCAATGAGCTCTGGGAGAGTCCATCCTCTTGTGAACCACAGGGAGTCCTCGATAGACGGCTGTTCGGGGGTGATGTCTGACAGGTAGGCGATACAAACGCCTGCGTTCGCGTACCACTTGAACATCGAGTTGATGGCCTCGGTGACCTCCCCAAAATCCTGCTTATTAATGCAACATGTGTCAACCCATGCATACTCGTAACCCATAGACTGGGCAACCCGGCAGGCTTCGCGTATCTTCATCCATCCCGCCTTGTGAGTCGGAGGCTGCGAGCCAATGATGTCTTGGTAGGTGACCTCATCGGCTTCCCAACGATGTGAGAGGATGGCATATGGCCTGATGGCCGATGAGCTGTTGAACTCTTCAACTCGGAGTGTGGTACAGTTGATGAGCTTCATGGCGGCATGGTGTGAGGATCAAGAGAAAGGTCAATCCACAACAAGACAGCTGACATGCAGGCAACCATCGTATGTGTGTCAGACCTGATGTGCAGTGGTCGCTTAGCGGGCCTATCAGAACTCGACTCCGAGAGAGAAAGGATCATACAGACGCCAAGGACTCTAGAAGTGCCAAGGTGGGTACGTACAACTTACAGGCCAACCAACAGAGAATGGCTTCCGTGTATTGCCAGTCCTTTCGCCAAAACTTGTGGATCATCTTTCCCAAAATGGTACTTAATACCGTGCCGGCACGTTTGTCCCGAAACTTGACAGTGCTTTACCAGGCAGTGCAATATTCCTTCAGGCGCTTTACTGGCTCTTCGAATGCCCCCTATGCTTTTGATTCCTTTGCTATTGTACTGCAGGTTGTAAGCCGAGTCAGCTTAAACATCCTTCATCAAGCAGCAGCGCATGCAGTATTATAACGTGCCGAAAGGCCCAAGTCCATCTGAACATCAAGCGAATTCCGTACCTTGAGGCATTAAGAGAAAGTTTAATCCACGGCCGAGAGGGCAAGATCTCTATAAACAAATTCATTCAACAGAATCCTTGGCGGGTAATATTTTGAATTAAAAACAGGCAGTCTCCCAATTGCGTCCTTCCTGTGCATGACTTGACCGGCCTGCTACGGATGTATAGTGTTGTTCTCAGACAGGTGTCTGGCCAGCGAATGTCATTTTAATTTTCGTTGGAAAGGGAGGGGGGAAGCGCGGCAAAGCACGTTTTGAGCACAAACGCAGTTCTCTTGAAAGTCAGGCACGCATTGTAACGCAGGCGATGTAATGAAGGGAATGCCAAGAAATTTTCATTCGACCATAGAAGCACCTGTCCCAGTGGACAACTCCCATGCGTAAGATGCTGAAGCTAAGTGCTGGCCCTGATTGGGTGGATGACTGAAGTAACTCCTAACGAGACTCCTTGGGCGAGGCGTTGTCGCCAGGCATCTCAAAACCAGCGTCCCATTGCCACGCGGCCTCGTCGAATCGCGCAGTCTCAGAAGGCGGCCGAGCTTCACCCCTCGCAATCCTCCTCTCGACGTTCGCCTCGGCCTCGTCCCTCTTTTTGATCTCTCGCAAGTACAAAACAGCTTCGCGGGATTTAATCTTGATGATGCGCTTGCGCTTGGGCGGGGTCTCGACAACCTCAGGCGGCACTGAATCTGCCTCACTCTGGGAGGTCTGGGGCATGTTGGGGCGTTGGGACCCGCTGGTACCGTCCGATGTTTGCTGACCCACGACATTGATGCTTGTGGTCGGAGAGCTTAGCGGGGTGTGGATCGAGCAGTCCAGTCGAAGGACGCCATTTGGCTGCGACCGGAGGGGAGGCATGCCTGGACCAGGAGAGGGGAGACGCAGAACCAGAGCCCGATTGCTCATTGTGTTTGCGGGGGCATCAGGATCGTGTTTGTCCGGGGGGCTGAGTAGGGCGTCTCGAACATCGTCCACCACCATCAGTGAAAGGTCGTCGAACGACAAGGATCGAAGCTCTGGCTCCTGGTTCGACTCCTCGTGAACGTGCAAAGTGAACTTCATCACAAATTGTCAGTCTGGTTTACCTTGCTAATGAAGAGGTCATACGTACCATATCCAGGCTAGGCTGTGCAGAATGAGGTCCCTCAAGGGGCAGCGAGAGGGCCGGGCCTTCAGGGTGACTTCCTTCGGATGTGACAGGGCTTCGGTGGCGGTCGCCGTACGACGTGTTTGAGATACCGTTTGTCAAAGCCAGCTCGAGGAAGTCAAGCGCCTCGCGGGTCGGACAACCTGGGGGCCAATCCGGAGGATCAATGTCGTCGCTGCCAGTGTCCATATCATCTGTCATGTCAGGCCCCGATGTGACTGGTGCGGCGTCTTGATCCACGATGGGCAGAATGCAACCGACCATTGATGCGTGTGACGATGGGAGCAGCAAGTAGTCACCATTTAAAAGTTGTAAGACCCGTCACAGACCGTTTTCGAGGTCGAGTCACAGCTGATTGTGAGGTTTCCGCGGCAATTATTCACTTCATCACTACTGCACTAGACGTGAATTTCTCAGCGAGGGCACGTCAAGGGCAGGTGCCAATGATAATCAAAAATAGACTGGTCCCAAGGACTCAATGTTGATGTTCAACCATCAATAGACAAACGATGAATTTGGTTGTTCCCATCAAGTTTGTAAATTTTAGCCCTGTGTACTACAGTCCAGGCTATTGTTCTGCCTCATATTGTCCAAAGCTCGCACTTTCTACTTGGCCGAGTCCCTAGGTACCTAGAGCTTATACGAGCAAAGGATCGCCAGCAAGGCTTTTCCATGCTCAATAAGATGCCAATCCCTTGAATTGGATATAGCATACCCATTTGGCAACATGCATCCATGGAATGACTGTCTGGTATTTATCATCACAGGTCTGCATACTAGCTGTCTTAATCCAGCAAGCCAGACGACTTCTCCAGAAGAGAGTGAGTACTCACAGAGATCGGCTTCCAAATAACTTCGACATATGAAGTTCTATTTAAGAGCAAATTTGCTTGAACATTTGCACTTTACAAGGGCGGGATAGGCGGAACGGGCATACCAAATGAAAGCAAGGGGATGTCCACATTTGTCTGTGCTTGACTGCGCCGCACACCTGCATGGCATGGCTCCACCAACATCAGCTCTCCCCAACTTAAACTTGACGTTCATCGTTCCAAAACAACCAAGTGCCAGACAGCTGCGTTGGCACATTTCATCCCGCATCACACTTAGCTGCTGCTATGATTTCTCTTAAGATATCAGCATTGCTGCCTGTTAGGTGCTTATCACGATCATTTCTCTGGGCTCGAAAGCAGTCGACTTCTGCTTGTTTCGCTGCTAGAAGAACCATTCTGCTTTCCAGCCCCTCGTTAGCTTTTAATCGCACCCATGCTTTCTCAACAAGCAGATCAAGCACGGTGCCGTTTCATCCCCTTATTTTCCCTTCCAGCGGCTTTGAGGCCATAGACCCTTCCATTGAGATTGAAGAAGAAACCCTGTGGTTCTATGATCCGTGTATGTTCTACCCGGTGCGAATTGGGGAGGTTTTCCAGGACCGTTATCACGTTGTTGCGAAGCTAGGCTGGGGTTCGTATTCTACAATTTGGTTGTGCCACGACCTTCGGTACGCCCTCAATCCTATTCCTCTCACATACACCTTTGCTTTTGATCGCTGACGCTGGCTGGTTGAAAGCGATGACTGCTACCGGGCACTGAAGGTGCTTATCAACACACTCGAGCATAACCGTGAGCTTGCAATCTACCAACACCTCAACAGCCCTGCTTTAAAGCAGAGTAATCATGGTGGTAAAGAACATCTGCGGGAGCTCTACAACTCCTTTAGCGTTGAGGGACCAAATGGGAAACACGATGTGTTTGTGCTGCGTGCTCTAGGTGCCGCTATCAGGGACCTTCAGCAACTAATGCCTGATCGCGTCTTTGGTCATGAAAGCGTGCCCGACATGCTGCTTGAAGTCCTCCCTACCATACATTTTCTCCACACGGAAGCGAATGTCACCCATACAGGTTAGCCCAATCAAGCCACTTTTAAGTCACGTTCACCCCGATTTGTCTTTTTCCGAGGCAGCCGAGAAGAAACGGCGCCACACAAATAATTTCAACCAGCGCATACTCATTTGATCTCAGATATTCACGCTGGTAACCTGCTTGTGGGCGTCGGGAACGAACAGCTGCTCGCAAAAATAGAGGAAAGCGAACTGAGTGGAAGTATGTGCCCTCGCAAGGATGCTGGAGACAGGGTCATCTACACCTCCAAATTTCTCCGCGATTCCATTGGCGACTTATATCTTTGCGACTTTGGAAATGCGATCCGTGACGGCGATAATGTGAGGCCAGCGATGCCCATGCAGTATCGTGCGCCTGAGATCATCCTAGGCATGGAGTGGGGACATGCTGTTGACATGTGGAGTATCGGCATGATGGTACGTGACGGAACCTGCCTCGGCTATACTTGGGAGGTCATGGATCAATCTGACCGGCTAACTGTTATTGCAGGCATGGGATATGATGCAGCCTGTGGACTTGTTCAAGATTTACGACCCAGAGGACGAGTTCCTGAACAATGCCCATCATCTGGCGGCGATGATTGCGCTTCTCGGTCCACCGCCGCGTGAGTTCTTTCAACGGAGTGAGGAATGCTTGAAGTACTGGGATGAAAATGGTCAGTGGCCCTCTCCTGTCCGACTACACCCTTGCAGCTAACCAGAACTCTTTTTTTTACGTCAAGGTGAGTGGAGGGACATCGTACCAGTACCAGCCAACAGAACATTCGAGTCTCTTGCGACTAAGCCAGAAGATAAAGAGGAGAAGGAGCTGTTCATCAATTTCATAACCGCACTCCTCTGTTGGATTCCAGAGGAGCGTCTTGATTCTCTCCAGGTGTTCTCGCACCTGTGGATAAATCGTGCCATGCAGAAGCGTCAGCAAGCAGATGATGGATCCAGTCAGGGCAACGGCGGACCACTATCACCCAGCAGTGGTTGATTCTGTAGTACAAAAGGCTTTAGCTAGCAATCGCCGCTTTTTGTAAAGTTAAATTATCAAACCAGCATCTCAAACTCCATGCAAGCCTCGAATCACTAATGAAAAGGGGGCGAAGTTTTTGTCTTAGCGAGATTCGATCCAGAGGCCACCAGACAGGAAAAGACCTCACCCTGGGTAGTCTAACAGGTATCGCGGATTGATGGTATAAACTAATAAAAGAATAGTGTAGATTGATCAAATAATTATCTTTCAAGGTCTACCAACGCCAAAACACCAAAATGCGATCTATATCCCTCGAGGCTGCCTCCTTGCCAGCTCACCACCGTATTCATTCTTCCACGTGCCTGCGTAGTGATGAGTGACCAAAGTCTCGCCAATCGGCCCATCCGCCTCGTCGAAGCTGTTGGTCAAGTTGGCGAACGCATAGCCGGGAAGGATCGTGACATCGAGCACACGCACTGGCTCACGGATGTTCTCGATCTCCTGGCGCCTGATCGGCCGACCACGAGCTAGACCCAGGCTCTTGAGAATGCTCCTGGTCATCCGCCTCGGGCCAGTGTAGTCGACGATGTCCCCGACTATCTCCATCGTCAGCTCGGCGATGGTAACATTCGCCTCTGCTGTGCTCTGGTGTATCGAGTCGATTATGTCGTCGATCACCATCAGCATGTGGGGTAGTCTCGGCTTGGAGAGAATGATCCAGCTGGCAAATTCGTGTGTGTACTCCCAGTTCCACCCTGCGTCGAATTCCCAGCCCAGGAGCAGTGACGTCTCGTTCCTGTGCTCCTCTGGGATCCACTGGTCGATCGGGATGCCTTCGCATGACACGTCTAGGTCTGACCATACGCCGCCCTCGACGTATAGTAGGAGATACCTCAGGAGGTCTGCTTTGAGGATGGGAACTGTGAGGCTCAGATATGCGTCGACGATGTCGGGTCGTGTTGCAGAGAAAGTTTGCTCCACCCAATAATCTGCCGACGGGTCCGAGAAGAACTCGTATCTATAGGTCGGGTTCTGTTTGATGCAGCTCTGTGTCCACTCTTCGATTTCCAGACTCTTTCCTTTTGGCCCAAGTTTGTACCATATTATTTTCGGGATGCCTTCATCGGCCTCTGTCTCGGGCTCTCCTGTTGGCTCTGGGAGGTCATCAACAGCCTGGCCGAGACCGTATCCCGTAGGTATGTGGAGATGCTCAGCTAATTCATCGGCGATCCGGTCTTGGTGGTTCCACGCCTGATAGACCAGAAAACACAATACCACGGACGCTGCGAGTATCGTAGTCTTGAAGGTTTTGGATCTAGGCGAGACCTGCTGCGCTTGTAATAACATGGCGAAGAATACTGTTCTAGAGTCGGCCACAAAGGAGTGTAGTGTACAGACGAATACATTTGGCCAGAAAAAAGATAGTATAATGATAGCCGTTCTAGTAGGGCTTCGCGCTATTTGTTCTATGTTCGACTCTGATGGCCAAGTCTATCTGAAACCTGCCTTCATGATCTGAGTTGACTCGGACCCTGAAACGATTTTGGCTTTCCGCATGCAAATAGAGCTCGCCCTGTGAGACAGCTTGCGGGAGCTACTCGTGCGCACGTTTTCTAAATTCGTATCCTCCAGGTCCAATTTCTTGGAGACTGATCGAATCAACGTGTCGCTGAAATATGACTCGGACAACTCAGTCCGTTGACAACGTTCCCTTGGCAATCTGCCGACGGAGCTCAAGTATCTCCTACGGAAACGCCACCAAAATACCGTCAAGTAGCCTTCATAAAGGTCCGCCAAGCACATGACAATGAAAGAATTCCGTCCAAGCCTCTAAATGTTAGCTGTAGATGCTACCACGTAGTGAAGGTCTTTGCGTACGTTCAGAGCAGGTAGTGTCTGCTGTCAACGTCGCATTGACGGTTGATGCGCCGCTAAAGCTTAATCCAACAGCCCTGATGCTGGATAGAGTTCATGCTTGATTTGGCTTGCGCGGCATCTTGCCTGACCAAGAGTCTTGGGCCGGGTCCATTCGTACCGACGGCCTCTCAACGATGTGAAATATTGGAAACAAGAAGCGATGGACAAGACTGAGGCAGGGCGCAGTCTTACTGGCGTGCCTTGGTCGACCACGGCGTTTCTTGCTAACTCGATAGATGATTGACGGATGAGTCCTTGGGCGGAGGTATGGGATGATAATATCGGACGAGGGATGCGGAGATGTTGAAACATGGGGAGATGGTCGTTGAGACAGTGATCAGCTCTGGTTTCGCGGTAAAGCCGGCGGCGGGTTCCACTTCCAACCCGAACTCTGTTGTACCTAGATAACCTAGAAAGTCACACGACGCAGATGATGGCGAGGAGAACGGGATAAAAGAGGACATGCGAGAGTGTTGCATTGTAATAGGCTACCTCGATTTTCAAGGAACCCGCTCCCGGATGGACCGGTTGACAACTGGCTGAGAACTGAACCTGCTCGCTGCTATCCAACATCTCATCAGTGGACAATTGTTTGATCTGCCTAGACTACAGCACTCACGTGAAGCGAAAAGTGCGCCTCGGTATAAATATGATGGCTATTCACCCTGCTGAAAGCCGTACCTGCACCCAATCGAGCATTATCAAATCTGGTGCAGCCCATCCGCCCCCGGGCCGTTGCTGTCTGACTCATCATCGAGTTGATTATTACGAAGTCATTGTGACACTGGTCATATTCAGATGCCCAAATTTTGATCGCAATTGATAATCCTACACCATAACGACTCCATGGACAGGATTGGTCGTGGAGGTGGATTCTTCTCAGCCAGTGGTTAGTACGCCAAGGCTGCACAGAGCCATTCTGATTCGTGGCCCCTCGACTATATAGCGAACTAAGCGTTTATACAAGTCGAATTGATGTTGTCTGCTTAAAGTCCACATGCCTAGCCCAAGCTGCTGAATCTTGACTCCATAAACTTTTCGTGAGGCATACATAAATCTAGTGCTTCAAACAACACGTGACATGGATAAGCGCATATTCCAGGCAAGTGCACGTCACGGTTTGAAATCGACAGGACGAGCAGATCATATTTCCCCACAAATGCGCAAGCCTCGGAATTGCAAATCAGAAAGATAGCGGACTGGGAATGTTTTGCCGGCCAGAACGCTTTTTAGACATAGTACTACCCAACTGATTTTGCCGTCTAATAGATACTCTAAAAGGACCTTTATAGCGCTTTTATTATATAGATAAACTTAACTGGTAAGTTCTTTGCTTGCCTTAAATTATTTAATTTAGGATTTGGAGGGAGGTCATGCTTCGATACTGGAGTCTTTGTTTAAATTTGTATTAATGTGGAAGTACTCCGAGGGAGACTTTACTCTAATTGATCTTTCATTGATGACTGATCACAGGAGCGGCGATGTTGAGGGAAGGAATCCTTCAATCTTTGCTGGGTTCACAGAGCACGTACTCGAGGTCAACAGAAGAAACATGTCTCGTGCTCCCAGTGCCTCTCCTGCCAAAATCTCCAGCTCCAGAGATCAAGCAGTGGGCGCGGAAGTGTATTTGACAACCCCTGAACTACATCAGTAATCATCTTCGATGTCGAGGTCACCGTAAGGATTCCACTCTTGCCCGGGGTAGCTAGTAGCACTCATTATTCCCGAGTCCTGGCACTTCTCTTTGCCATCAGGGTCCAGATCAATCGCTCCGTCAACCTTGAAATCTGCCGGCGGGGAATGGCCAGCCGTTCCCGGTGCATGAGACAGAGCAAGGTAAGACTTTAGCTCCTGGGCTTCCGCTGTGTCCTCCTTCTTAAGTCCAACCAGATCTTCCTTAGACAAATCCCTGCACCTGATGGTGTTGATCTCATGGAGGATTTTAAGTAGCTCCTCTTCATTGCACTCTGTCCTCGGCGACGAGTTGCTAGAGCTTCGGACATAACGTGGAGTGACATCTACAGCTCCTTCCACAGAGAAGGCAATGCAGTACGACAGCTTTTTGCCCATTGTCTCGGTGTACATGAGCGGGTCATCCCATGCGCCCTCGCAGGCGTCCACGTGGATCCAACGTCCCTGATGCTCGCTGAAAACCTCAATCCAGATCCTGTCCTCAGCGTTCCAGACCCAGCGGACACGAGAGCCAAGCGCACGACAGAGCACCCCGAAGCAGTTGGCAGCCTCGCCCGCGCGGCCTCGGGGATTACGGAGCAGGGTCGCCGGATCCCAATACCGTGGGAACCGCGTGTAGGCCTGACAATGCTTCTCCGCGCACTGGTGAAGCTCGACTACATGGGCCTTTCCGGCTTTCTCCTCCGGAGTCGGCCTCGCGTGTCCTCGAGGGATTGTGGGCAGCTTGGTCGCGCAAGCGTCGCATGAAGGCTTCTTGATCCTGGTGAAGAACGATAGGCGGAAATAGCGTGAAAGTGCCCGGATCACGCAGTCCTGATACCCCCATTCGGGCTTGAAGTCCCCGCCTCTGCTTCGAGCATTAGAGATGAAGCCTTGGCATTCTTCCTCGGCTTCTGCGGTTATTACATCAAGGTTGATCTCCTTTACTGCCTCGTCCAGGAGCTCAGTGTTTTCCCATTGTAGCGGAGCCTTGGAGAATGCCAAGAGAACGTCCCGAAATTTGGCGCCTTTGAAAGGCAAAGGCGCTCTCGGTGGTTTCGAGTGCTGCTGGCTGAGACTCCGAGGTCGAGAGCCTTGTGTCAGGACTGCTGGGCTCTTCTTCCTGGTTGTGTCACTAGACAAGCTGGAATGGCTTTTTGAACTAGGCTGGTATGGCGCTCTGCCTCCCTCTTTCTGCTGCCATGAATCGAGATCGTCCTCTTCCATGAGGTGGCCGGATCCATTCGGGGCCTTCTCAATCTTTTCACTCCCACTAGACTTGACCCTTGCTCCGCTTGCCCCGTGTACAGCACGTGGCGAGGTGATAGATATCTTTCTGGACGTATTGGCCTGTGTTGAACCGCTCCGAAAGTCCTCCGAGTTCTCCTTGGCTGTCAATAAATCCGACGACTTTTCAACAATTTGACGTCCATTTGTAGAATCAACCCCGGAAGAATTCCCGGGCAGGATTGTTTCCGGAGAATGCGCGTTGCTGACCGCATTCTGCTTCGGGGACGCAAAGTCCCGCATCTCGCTCATGGAGTATATCGTTTTTCGAATGATACGATCAAGTACAAGGCCTGGTGGATTGCGAGGTGTTCGTGCCTCGGCCGGACTGGTGGGGCCGTCATCTCGCGCGCCAGGGGAAATTGGTGACCTGCCTGTCCTGGAAAGAATATCATCGAAGACATCAGCGAAAGGGATGACCAAAGCGATGTTGCCGCCAGGAGATCCGAGGACAATATGGCCTAATAGGTGCCCAGTTGTAGCGCCAATGACCCATGTGCCGCAGTCCCCTCTCTGCAGTGGCGACCCCAAAATGACCTTGAACATCCTGTTATATTCGTGTTGGTCAGGTGCGGATGAATAAATCGGAGTTGCTGATATCCGGCCCTTGATCGTGCCACGGGAGGTAACTGCGAGAACTTTCATATCTCGCGGCACTGATGTGACGAAAGAATGGACGTTGACGACTTTTTCGTGTCGGTGCCCAAATCTTACCACGTTCTCCGTGGTGTGATGGAGTGATTTCATCTCTATCAAGGCATAGTCGAGACCAAAGCCTTGGCATTCCATATCCATCGATGTCAGGGACGGCGTTCCTGTTCGAACCAGTGACAACTTTCCCGGATCTGCAAGAGGAGACAGTGGTTCTTCTGCCTCGTGGTGATGCTCCAAGCTCCATTGCCGCACTATGTCATCTCTCAGGTACCTGTTCTCGTCCGATCGCTCAGAAACTCTGCTTGGAGACTGCCGTGGGCTGAGTTCTTCCATGCTGAGATGGGAAGCTGATGTGATGCACATGCCTTCGTTGCCATCGAGGCTGAGGGCGCTTCCACACGGGTCTCTAGCTGGCCACTCATCCCCCGCGGTCGATTCTGAGCCTGGCGAGATGGTGTGTGCAGCAGTCATATAATAATAGGCCCTTCCGATCCGGAGCACACCCCCAATTGTGGCCACCGCGGACAGCGGCTCTGACTTGGTTCCATATGCGTCCTCGAAAATCTGGGAACCACATGCACTCCTGGCATGTGCGGTCAATGCTATCATCTCACCGCGATCATCCGGCACTCGGTCCCTCACTCCTAAAGGAACCAATTGATCGAAGCCTGGTGGTCGAGGCAAATGACCAGTCTTGATACCCGGTGGATAGTCATCGAGAATGCCGCTTTCCTTGATGATCTCTCGTACGTGCCGGCGGTGGAACAACACCTCGCCACAGAAGATGATGGATGGTGACGCCTGCCCCGGCGCTCTCCCGATCATGTACATAGACCATGTCACTCTGCTCGAGATCGGTTCAAGTGTGTCTTCGAGGTATTGCTTGATCTTTGGCGCAATTCCATGAAATACTTCCCGTGCTGGTCCGATGGCCTCCCAAAATTTGTCGCGTGTCCATTTGTTTCTGCCAAGGTAGGGTCCAAGTGAATCTTCAGGATTCAGCCATCCAGAGGCTTCTGGGAGGCCTCGCCCCTGTGCTTTGCGGAAAATGGCAGAGAGTCCCTCCCGGCGGGAGGACGAAAGTGTTGATAGGTGATTTGCAAATGCTGGTGTTGGTGGGTTCATCTCGAACGAGTGCCCATATCAACAGCACAATTCGGAGGTCTTGAATGAGCAGCGAAGGGTTCGAAATAGTGGGAAATGAAGAAAAGAAGTGGTCGGCAATTGAGGCTCTTTTTCCACATGGCCCCTTGTCTCAGCCTGCTTCGATCATGGTGTGCAGATGGCGGGGTGTGGCATTCAGCTGCATTAGTGAGGATGCACGAGTGGTGTGCTGAAGGCGCCGACTTGGCCGTTTTGGGGGCCCGATGCAAGCTGAGTTGGGTTTATAGGCAACTAGACAACGCAGACAGATAAGGTACCGGTGGCAGTGCTTACCTGCATGTTTCGCAACGCTACTGCGCCATGGTCAGAACCATACTGAGGAAAATGTGCTCCGAAGACGAGGTCTAGGACCAAGTTCCCCTTCTTTGTCTCTCGGCCAGCAAACCCTACTCCAACTCAGCTCGTAGAATCTGCTCAATCAGCATCTCAAATAACATGATCTACCTCCCGCCCAAGCACTCGCCGCTCGATTCGTCCCTATCGGACAGCCAAAGCCGAGCGCCGCAAAGAGAAGTGGCATACCTCTTCTGGGGCGACGGCTCTAAGCAGCTCGAGCGAGTCCGGAGCTTCGATGGCGACCTAACTCCGTACTGGAAATTCTATATGGTAGAATGCACTCATGCACTTCATGAGAATGGGTGCCATGTTGCAATTAGGACTCATGCAGACGTGGTGGAAATCGCAGCACACCTTCAGGCTGGCCGCAGCAGAGACGAAGTTAAACAAATCATCCGCGAGAAGCTCACGTCTTCACACCACAATGAGGATGAGCTCCTCGAGAATTCTGTGAATCTGGTCTCGAGCCTCCTCCTCATGATCCGCTGCGGTACCTTCTCATACGGCTTTTCAGGTCGAACGGAGTTGCGATGGGTGCAGGGATCTTTGCGTGAGCATGTGTGTCACTATTTCGCCCAGCCACCGATTCTCAGCCATGAGAAAGTCAAGCTAGAGAAGAACTTCAACGCCGTCAATCTCAGTCGCATCGCTGGGCTGAAGATAGAATGGACGGATAACCTCATCGACCACCTACGAATGTCAGATGACGACACCAAAGTTCACATCTTCCACCACGCGGGCTTCCTACAGTGCCAGCGAGAAAGCCAGAAGTCGCTTCTGCCAGACGGTGTCGCTGCCGAGACGCTCCAGACACTCGAGCTCCTGTTCCCTGTCACCGACATGGAGACAAAGAAGTGGTTTTTGAAGCAGGCAGATGGCCGAGCCATCCATTGCGGCAGCCTGAGGAGTGATCGGCGGCAGATCGAGAACTTCAAGTTTTGGAGGGATCGCTTGGTGACACTGAAGCAGATCTTTGACGAAGCTCAACCGAAAAGTTTGTCTCAATGGTGGAACGACCGGAGGAATGGTGTGCAGTGGTATACCTTCTGGGTTGCGGTTTTGGTCCTCGTTCTGACGGTCCTATTTGGCTTCATCCAGAGTGTCGAGGGGGCTTTACAAGTGTATGCAAGCTTCAAGTCAATATCGGGCCCGGAGTAAGAGACGGAGCATATCTTGCAGTAAATACATTGGTATTTCGGCGATTTCTTGGTCACATATAGCTATGATTGGTCGGGCACACTACCAAATATCACATTTCAGACCCTCAATTTACCTGATCGCAGAATGAAGAACCAACATTTGTCGGCCTTTACGCGTTTACCACTGGGTTAAAGGACCGTACGAGTTCGGGATGTATACGAATTGAGAACGAAACCGAATACGGAATTAAAATCAAAACGGGTAGAATTCATCGCAACCGATATACGTTTCTTAGAAGGCATCCATCACAAGAAGAATCCAAGTTCTACGCACTGTAACAACCCAACAAGCAACCGCTGACCGTACTGCCATGGTTTATCAAGAGTATTGAATGTGACTCCTTGTTCCATGCACCCCTTGACAATGAGAAATCTGGTAGAGAAGGCTACAAATAAGCTCATCTCAACGAGACAAGCAATCTACACGAGCTTGAAAAGTGGGACCTCGAGTGTTTTCTGATCTCCTGAGGAGTTGTGGAACCCGGTACTTGTTATCCGCTCCGAAATGACATGCAACGGGGACGGATCTCACAAGATTCGGGGAATGAGCAGAGAGCTGCTTAATCGCTTTCCCAGGCGAGGAACTCATTATGCTGAACGAGGAAACCCTCTCTACGAGCAACTGCCGTGGTCGACCCGAATTCGAGGAATGGCCAACAGAAGATCAATTCTGGAGCCATGGTGATCCGGGAGCGGTTAGGGCGATCGAAATATTCGATAACCCCTATCCATGTCTGATGCTGCTTGTAGAACTACTATTGATATTGGGTGCAGTCTCTTATACGAGGCTTTTCATTGTGTATTGGTGGCTCTAGGGGATGGGTGACGTTGCCCGGCCTGCAATAAAACATTTCGTTTCACGGAGAAAACGGAGAATTCGGATGTGCATGACGGAGCAGTCCCCCCACACCGGGATTGACCATCTCATCCACTCGAAAACATGCGATTTGTGGGGAGGCTCGGGACAAGGGCCTAGCCACCACTTGGTCTTAGGCCCATCACGAAATTTATCTGCAACCGCCCATCGATGGCCGTGCTCCCGACTTGAGCTGGTCCGCAGGCGGAATGCAAAAGTATCCGTGCACAGCTAAGGTGAGATTCTTCACCGGTAAGTTTCGCAGCTTACACCTCAGCCAGAAAACAGAATTCGATTCAGAAAAAGATATAAGAGTATTTCTGATCCAATTCTGAATAGATTGATGGTAATAAAGCCTGCCACACGCTTAGCGGGTGCTGTGTGAAGTGTGCTGAAAGTTGAGGAGTTTTGGTGGTGCTAACACTTATGCCCGGATACTATTGCACTCCGCCTGGTCCGTCCAGCCCGTCCCGCAAAAGGAGCAACGCACCCGACTCCCACTCGTGCCACTGCCGCCCTCAACCCTGAGGACGTAAGCAAAATTGCGGTAGCCGGTGGGTCTGCGGGCCCTCTGTGTTCTCGATCCTGCCTCTTCCTCTGGGATGCCTTGCATGATTTCTGGATGCTCTAGCCCTGATGTGCCCGGATTGCACCTCTCTATGTGGAAATGCGCATGGGGCGTCGTTGATCGCCTTCCCCACCGCGAAACGAAACAATCCGCATTCAACAAGATGTTGAGCCATCGGCTAGGATCGATGCCATGCCGTGTTCTAAAATGATAAGAGTTCTGTTTCTTTAATATTGCCTTTTAGTGCCCGCGTCTTGTTCTCCCTGTGCTTTGCTTTCATCCGCCAGTTCGCCGAGCGTCCATCACCACCGCTCATTTTTGTCATTCTTTTGCTTCATTCGCTTTATTTTCTATTCAACATGGCTCCGCGCATGTTCATTTCTGGCCTCCTGGCCACGGCCAGCCTGGTCCTCCCGGCTGTAGCCCAGCTGTCCGGCACAGTTGGGCCAACCACCAGCACTTCTGCGAAGCAGTCCAAGATCTGTAATATCATGGACTACGGTGGAAAGGCCGATGCTTCAGCAGACAACGGTGATGCCATCGCCGCGGCATGGAAGGACTGTGCTTCTGGTGGAGAGGTGTTGATCCCCGAGGGTGACTACGGTATGGCCACTTGGGTCAAGCTGTCTGGGGGCAAGGGAACTAGCATCAACCTTGAGGGAACCATCTACCGAACGGGCGAGGACTCGGGCAACATGTTCATGATCGAGCACTCGACCGACTTCGAGTTCTATAGTGCTACTTCTAAGGGTGCCATCCAAGGCTACGGCTATGAGTTTCACAAGGAGGGCAAATACGGTGCACGTCTTTTGCGTCTGTACGATGTGCAGGACTTCTCCGTTCACGATGTCGTCCTCGTCGACGCGCCTCAGTTCCACCTGTCTTTGGACACCTGCACTAATGGCGAGGTCTACAACATGATCATCCACGGTGGTTACCAGGGTGGCCTCGATGGAATCGACGTCTGGGGCTCCAACATCTGGATCCATGACATCGAGGTGTCCAACAAGGACGAATGTGTGACGGTCAAGGACCCGTCTGACCATCTCCTGATCGAGCAGGTCCACTGCAACTGGAGTGGTGGCTGCGCCATGGGCTCGCTAGCTACTGATATTGGTGAGCTGAATACCCTGTACCCCGATATTGAGAACATCACTGACCAGTCCGATAATAAAGACATCCACGACATCGAGTACAACTACATCTACACGCACCACTCCAACCAGATGTACATGATCAAGTCCAACGGCGGCAGCGGCAACGTGGAGAACCTCGCCTTCAACAACTTCATGGGCCACTCCAACGCCTACACGCTGGACTTCGACACCGCCTGGGGCAGCATGGACACGGCGTCGGGCGACGGCATCAACTACTCCAACATCTCCTTCTCGGGGTGGACGGGCACCTGCGCCGACGGCGTCGAGCGCGGGCCCATCAAGATGAACTGCCCCGAGGCCGTGCCCTGCACCGACATCACGGTCGAGGACTTTAACGTGTGGACCGACTCCGGAGACGAGGTGCTGTACGGGTGCCAGAACGCCTACGGCAAGGGCGCCTGCCTCAACTCGGCGGATGCCACCACCGCGTACAGCTCAACGCAGACCGTCACCACCTCGGGCGATGCCTCGTACGAGACCATGGCGAACGAGCTCACCACCGGCTGGGATATCTCGTCTTCCATCCCTATCCCTACCATGCCTGCGTCGTTCTACCCCGGCAGACAGCCCATCAGCGCCATCCTGAACGGCGGTGGTTCTTCTGCTGATACCAACGAGAAGGCTGTTGCTCAGGCCAGCGCCACTGCTGCTGCTCCTACCGGGAACGTGGGTGCCAGCGGCAACGTCCCAAGCATGCCGTCCGCGACTGGCTTCGTCACCAGGAAGTCGTCTGCTGCTGCTCCTCAACCCACTGCTGGTGGCGAAGGTGAGCAGGGCTGGGGCCAGAACTGGGGCCAGGGCTGGGGCTCTTATGGTGGATGGCGCCGCGCTTGAGCGGTCGTTTTTGGCCCTGCGTCTTCCTTATCATGACTGCTGGGTCTGATCTTGGTAAAACGTGGTGCCTGTGTGGGTTAACAGACAGCAGTTGGCTGATTGTCAGTATCTTCATTGTCAATATGGTCTGCTTTAAGTGTAAATATCCAATTAGCTGTCTATATTATTTATCTTCGTTCTCGTCATGTTAGTCACAAAGGCTTTCCCCAAATTCCGTTGGGGCTTCTAGATATGTTTGGCCCAAACCTTCGAATATTCCAGGGCCCTTCATGGCCAAACATCCGGGTAACATCGTGTATGACGAATCCATTCCAAAACCTAGTGAAGTGAGAACTGGGTTCACATCTTCAAAATTCATGAATATCGCTTGACTTCTGTCGACGGCTCATTGGTTGACTGCGCGAATGAGCGTCAAGGACCAGGTGCGCTGTCGACCTGCAAGCGCGGGCCGGTGCCGCTTCGGCGGCGGCCGAGGCCTCACCGCGCCCATGAGTTGACAATCTAGCCTCTTTCTTCTACCAGAACTCACCACCCTCCAGCCGTGTGCCTGGGGTTTCGAATCACGAGTGGATTGCATACAGAGCGAGCATCCTACCCCAGATCATCGCCAACTTGGGTACCGCGGCAATTCCGAGGCGATATCAAGATGAGCCCCGCGCTGGTGTCCACCGACGCCAAGAACAAGCTCGAGGACCTGTCAGGAGTCACCATCAGGCCGGGTGAGAACCCATACAAGTCCTTGATCGAGGCCTGTCACGATGATCCGGTACGTATTGGCCAATGGACACGGCTCTGGGCATTTACATGCAACCATGCATGGACACAGACCAGTTGAGGGGGAGGGTCGCCAGGAAGGAGTCACGAGCGAGCGAATCGACACCGTGAAGCGCCAGCTCAATGCATCCTCAATATATCTATCTGCCTTTGATTTCGCATGCCCTTCTTCTGTCTGACAAATTCTGTAGGCAGAGATACAGTCATTGTACTCGACACACCGGGTGAACAGAAATGGCCAGCAGATGGAAAAGTTCCTGTCGTCAGACTTCAAGGAGGTCCTCATCGACCCCTTCCTGCTCAGGCTGGAGAACCCAAGCATCGAGCCTGGCTTCACGGACCCTAGGAACTGCCTCGTGTTCTGGGCCAGGCCGCCCGAGCACATCATCAAGCTCGCCAGTAAAATACAGTCCTTACTGAAGGAAGCAGCACCCAGTACGTGTTGACGAACTTTTTTTTGGCGGGAGATTGGTTCCCTTCCTCTCAGGCACCGGCCATGTGGAAAGGAGGCAGGCCAGACAAGCACGTCGTCCTCCCTCCCTCCATCCATCAGAGCTGACCAGCACCACCACACCCCCGAAACAGACATCTGGCTCATGCCGCCCCACCGCATGCACCTCACCACCCTCGAGATAACCCACAGCCGCACGCCCGCCGAGATCGACCAGATCGTGTCCCAGATGCGCCCCACCATCCCGGCCCTGGCAAACTTCACCGTCGCCCACCGCAGCCGCCTCGTCAGGCCAATGGTCTCGTACGACCTGGCCGCCTTCGCCGTGTCTTTTCTTCCTGCCGCGGGGGAGCCCGTGAGGTCGCCCGTGCCCGACTCGGGCGCCCATGAGGGGGTCGACGATGGGTATACGTATCACCACCGTAAGCGTCCTCCTCCTCATTTTCACTTCCCCCGGGTCCCGTCTTCGTTCTTTTTTGTAGCAGGTGGCTAACACTTAAGCAAGTCCGGCGGGACGCGTTCGACCTCGCCCGGACGGCGGGCGTCGACGTCGACTCGCGGTACGTCGTGCCCAGCGCGCACATCACGCTGGGGCGGTACCTGACGCAGGAGGACCACGCGACGCCTGAGGCGCGGGAGCGGTGGACGAGGGCTATCGATGAGGTCAATGCATGGCTGGAGAGGGAGGTCTGGGACAGCGCGGACGCGTCTGCTTTTGTCGGGGAGTGGATCGTGGGCCAGGAGAAGGGCATTGATGCCAGGGCCGGGAGGCTCTGGTATGGCGGGGGCAGGACTATCATGATGGGCGAGGGGTTCTAGACTACGGAGGTTTCTTTTTCTCGACTGGCCGTGGATTCAGCGAGACCGCGGTAGAACTTGTAGACGCTGTGCCTGTCGGCGCAGCTTGGAGATGCGACATATACGAACATCGAGCTAGAAAAGCTGATTATAGACCAGGAATCACAATTTCCGCTGGGCACGCGTGCATCTCCGGTTCGACGCGCCACGACAAGCAGAAAAGCGTGAAGTGTTCGCGATTGTGTGTATCTGCTCTCGGCTGCGGGCCATCCGGGCGATGCGTTCTTTGGCATTCAGCCTCTCATGATCACAGACAGGTCAGAGTCAGGCTTCCCCCGAGGTTCAGCTCCACAAGGATTCGCATTTCCCTATGTACTGATGTTCTCTCCCCTCCTCACAGTCCCTCACAGCAGTTAGTTTGCGCGAGGATGGAAAGCAAGATTGCAGGCATTTTATCCTTTCGCCGAAGGACCCGTCCGTTAATGACCACCATATTGCCGTGTAGAAAAGTTCGTGAGAATTCGCCGCAGAGACCAAAAGACGATAGTTTTTGTGACAAGCAGGTTTGTATTGTTTGCGATCCAGACCCCGCTTAGAAGACGAGGGCGGCACCCTTGGTCTTCTTGTCACCGCCCAGCTCGAAGTGCTTGCATCGCTTCAGGGCGAGTTGCAGCTTGGTCTTGCAGGAGGAGCACTCGAGACGCAGGACGACCTTCTTGGTCGTCTTGGCCTTCTTGTGGAAGACGGGCTTGGTCTGACCACCGAAACCAGATTGCTTCCTGTAATCGGGAGCCGTTAGCATTTCGTGTCCATGAGGTTCGCGACATCGGTTTCGTTCGGGCATCGGTTTTTCGAGCTCAAGGTCGTCGCGGAGTCGGAGTTGGAGTCGGTGGCACATACCGGTCGTAACGTCTCTTACCCTGGGCGAACAGGGAGGCCTTGCCAGCCTTGTCTGCGAAAAGTCAGCACCTCCGTAAACCCTCCAGCGCATTCGTCAATCGTCGTCGGCAACTCACACTGCGTGACCTTGTGCAGGGTGTGCTTCTTGCAGTCCTTGCCCTTGCAGTAGCTGCATGCATCAGTCAGTATTGGTGCTCGTCTTTTGCATCGTAGTCCGTAGCCGCCCGCGCCGCGAGGAGTGTCCGATTCATCAAGGAGTTGTCGCCATTCCGGTGTCCATCCATCTCTCCCAAGCACAATCGTATCGAACCATGATGCCTTAGGTGACGTCCATGTTTTCAGATGCATAAGGCGCGTGCAGAGGTTCGGTCGGTCGGTTTGTTTTGATCTCGCGGAGCGGGCGGGGCAGGTCGTCGGCGGGAGTCAACTCACGTCTTCCTGGTCTTGGGAATGTTCACCTGCAGGCCAGAGAGTCAGTAAGGCCATCCAAAAGAATAGAATTGCATCGAGAGCCGTACCATCTTGTCGGTATTGACGGGATGCCGGCTTCAACTATCGTTGGGTGGTGATGTTACGGGGTGGGTTGTCGACAAGAAAAGGCGAAGTCAGACAGTCGCTAAGGTTTTGGCCGGATTTCTCGAGTGAGAGAGCACCAGGGTGGATTTTCGTGCGCTGCGCCGAATTTTCTGCACCGCCACAGATTGTTTGCGCCACGGCTTAGCGCGAGAGAGGTGGGGCGGTCAACCCGTTTTGGTTTTCTGCCCCCTTACCCGCCTGCCCGCTTCCCCTTGCCCGCCGAGCAGCTTGCCCAGGGAGCTGCCGCTAGGGTCTGCTTCCTTTGAAGAACGGCCCCGTATGCTGCCACACAGCGTGGCGTGCAGCGATTCATGAACCTCGCATCCTGGAGACCGCGTGCAATCCGCAACCATCACAAACAGACCCGACCCCTGGAGTCGAGTGAGTATTCGAGCAAGAAGAGGATTCCAATACAATTTGGGTCCTGCCGACAACCAACCCCATTTTCACGTCTCAGCCTCACTTCACGGCACGCTTCCCTTCGAGATGGGCCTCACGAGCACCATTGAATTGGCGGCAGCATCTTGAATCGGCAGACCGATTCTACATTCCAATACAGCCTGCACGCCCCATCAAAGTCTAGTCGAGTCCACCAGCATTACCCGTCCTATCATGGTCTGCCTTCAGCTGCCGTAGTCTCGGTCGAAGGGTCCTGGCTGGGACGGAAAAACATCTTTGGGACCGAATCATTAGCTACCCAATCGCTGATGCGATCAAGACATAAGTCGGTTGCCGGCTGGTCTAACCGTCATGGACCAATCTCGTCGGACACGGCGCGGGGTGCTCAGAGACCGCGCGCCGGTAAGCATGAATGATCCCACCGCCCTGCCGGGTTCCAGGGCCCCCGTCGAACTGGTGCCCGGGGGCTGAGGGCCTGTTAGCCAATTCTGTCTTTTACCCGACAATGCGAGTGGGCACGATGTCACGGTCATTACCACCGCCATACTGGCTCTCGCGTGGTGTGGATATCGAAGGATTTGTAGCGTCCTTGGCATACCCTGATGCCTAGGGGTCTCATTATACAAATTCAACGATATCTCCTGTCCGGATGCAGACCAGAACGAGGGATATGTGAGCTTCACAGGACGTGCAGTCTGCTTCTTTGCGTGCAGCATCATCATCATGGGCCTCACTCTCCCCTCATCGCTGCGCGGCGCCGCGCTAGTGCTCCTGCCCCTGGCCGTTGCAGGGGCATCTGCCGACTGCAGCTCGAGTGCATCGTCCTTCGACTTTGTAAGACTTTCTCACTGACACGGCCCCTTTTTCCCGTTCCTTTTTGCTCTATGAATCTTGGCGGAATTTTCTTGGTGCTAACACTCACAAGATCATCGTTGGCGGTGGCACCGCTGGCCTGGCATTGGCAACAAGACTCAGCCAAGGACTGCCCGACGACTGCATCCTCGTGGTCGAAGCCGGATCGCCCGCTCCGAATGAGCTCGGCATCAATGTGCCAGGCAGGAAGGGAATCACTCTTGGAGGCAGATACGACTGGAACTTCACAACCACACCTCAACCAGGCTTGAACAGTCGGCGCATTTCCGCGAACCGTGGCAGAGTGCTGGGTGGAACCTCCGCCCTCAACCTCATGACATGGGACCGCGGAAGCATTCCTGACTATGATGCGTGGGAAGCTCTGGGTAATCCAGGTTGGAACTGGGAAAACTTCATCTCCGCCATGCTGAAGGTCGAGACCTTCGACCGCACGAACAACCAGTACGGAGATGAAGGCGTGGGCACGGACGGGCCCATCCAAACTCTTATCAATCGTTTCGTGCCGCCTCAGCAAGATGGTTTCATTCCGGCACTGGAGAGCCTGGGCGTGCCGAACAACCTCAACTCGCTTGGCGGTGACCCTCTCGGCGTCATGCTCCAGCCCAGCAACATCCGGGAGTCAAACTACACCCGGTCTTACGCTGTTGACTATCTCTCTCTCGCGGGTCCGAATCTGATTGTCTGGAATGACACGACCGTTTCTAACATCGTGCTGAGCAAGAGCAATGGCTCAGACTCGCTGGTTGCCACAGGTGTTAATATTGGCGGCAACACCGTAGAGGCTGTGAAGGAGGTCATCCTGTCCACGGGTGCTTTCCAGACGCCGACCCTGCTGGAGCTGTCCGGTATTGGAGACTCCTCAGTGCTCGCTGCGGCTGGTTTCGACACCCTGCTTGAGCTGCCTGGTGTTGGATCGAACCTGCAAGACCATCTCCGTATCCAGAACTCGTACAGGCTGAAGCCGAACTACACTATCGCATTTGACGAGCTTCGGACCAATGCCACATACGCGGCGCAACAACTGGCTCTGTGGCAGGACAACCAGTACTCGGCATACGACTACACTGGAAGCGGCTATGCCTACCTGACCTGGGACCAGGCACTCGGCAACGCATCCTCGGAGCTTGCTGACCTGGCCATGGAGGTCGCAGACCCGAACAGCAAGGTCGACCAGCAGAAGCTGGCATATCTCACCACCGATCTGAACAAGAAAGTCCCTGAGATCGAGTTCATCTTCTCGGACGGTTACACGGGCGTGAAGGGAGCACCGCCAGTCGGCTCGGCCGACTACGACTCGCACTTCTTCACGCTGATCGGCGTCATCCAACACCCATTCTCCAAGGGCAGCGTCCACATCAACGCCTCCGACCCCACTGGCAAGCCCGTGATCAACCCAAACTACGTATCTAACCCGTACGACCTCAGGGCGGTCGTGGAAGCCACCAAGCTCAGCCGCAAGATCGCCCAGAGCGCCGGTCTGGCCGAGGCCTGGTCGGATGAGTACGAGCCTGGGTTCAACCTGGTGACAGACGAGGCTTCATGGGAACAGTTTGCGAGGAATACGACGCTGAGCATCTACCACCCGCTCGGCACGTGCGCCATGCTGCCAAAGGACGACGGAGGCGTGGTCTCGCCGGATCTGGTGGTTTATGGCACTTCGAACCTGCGTGTCGTGGATGCCTCAGTCATTCCTATCCAGCCGTCGGGTCACATACAGACCATGGTGTATGGCATCGCAGAGTTGGCTGCGGGCAGGATTATTGAGCAGTACTCCAAGGCCTAGGAACGCGTTTGGTATTCCGGAGCGTCACCTCCAGTACAGATGCTGACATCCCCCGGAGTGATCTGCCGCGATCTCACGTTTCAATAATAATAAATCAGCGGAAAATTGCCGCCCAATTAACAAGTTCACCTGTTTTATTCGTACTTCACTTGGCCGGCATTGCTGTGAAGGTCGCTGCTCTTCCCCGGCCAACGCCCACGTGAAGCATAGTGCCGCATCGGCCCACATCGAACCTGGCATAACCTCAAAGGGGCCGGGACCAACAGCTATAATCTAAACTATTAGGTTTAAAGACTATTAGTTATTTATAAGATTATAGTTAAATATTATATTATAATGTATTCTTACTTATTATATATTCCTCTCTTATTTATTTAAATAATTAATTATAACTTATATAATAAACTTTCTTTACTTCTTAGAGAGCTTTAATTTATACTCTTTTAGGTGATAGTTATCTTATAATTTATAAACTTGAACCTTTTCTTTAGTTTTAAAAGGGGGGTTTTAAAGGGTTAGCTAAGGGTTAGCTAGGTACTTATTACTTAACTAAGGACTCTACTTAGTGAGAGAGTGTGTGTGTGGGCTGGGGGCCCTGCTGCCTGCTTAGTCATCCAGTGTGGCCCATTCGCCAACACCCTTTAAGGACCAGACCTTCCCTCTGCGACCACTTCTGCAACCCCTTCAAACCTTCCCCCTTACATAGAAGGTAGCACTAAGTTATCTTGAATTGCCGTATTGAGGACAGCTGCTTTGACTCTGTTTCCCCTCTCGTGACAGGCCCACACTACACGAACGGTTGCGGCTCTTATGAGGCAAGTGACGTGTGAGTGGGTGAACTACCAGCCCTTTTTACTCTTCTTTTATAGCTCCTTCGTGCCTGACGGAATCACTACCAGACCCCTCGTCTGACGCCACCGTAGTTTGAAACTCCATCAAGATATCGTTACACCGAACTTCAACCACGGAGCAACCCATTACTGTCCGCTATGGGCAGCAGCATCGTCGACATCCTTCTGCAGGGAGGAAAATATGCCGCCTTTATTTTCCTTTCCTACGTAGGCCTTCGCCCAAGCCAAGTTGACGACATCTACTAATCGCGTATAGTCTCTGTTCATTGCTGGCTACCGAGTGCTCTTGCATCCTTTGATCAAATATCCCGGGCCCTTTGCTGCCAAGCTCTCCGACGCATATGCCGGGTTCTATGCCATTTCCATGCGCCTTCACTTGGCCGCAGATCGTGATCTAAAAGAATTCGGTAAGCCTTTGCCCATGCGGTCGCCTTTCTGCTCCCGTTACTCAATATCGTGACAGGCCCTGTAGTTCGGCATGGCCCCAACAAGCTCATCTTCAACTCGGCTGAGGCCCTTCAAGGTATAATCATCGCTGCCTCATGAACGCCTTTGCAGAACTTTGCTGACATGACCAGACATCTATAACAATGAAAGACTCACAAAGTCACGCGTCTACCTGCTCACCAGCGCGCCTGGCAAGCCCAGCATATTCAACACTCTTGACAAAAGACAGCACAGTGTCAAGCGGCGGCTCATCGGGCAGGCTGTGAATGACAAAGCGATGCGAGACTTCGAATCTACCATGCTGGAGCAAATCAACATTTTCATCGCACAAATCCGGGAATCCAGTGGGAATCCCACGCCAGTCGACATGACTGACCGCTTGAAACGGCTGGGAATGGATGTTGTCGGTCTCTTGGCATTCGGGTTCCCTCTAAACATGCAGACCGATCCAACCTATCGCTTCATGACCAAGGGGCTCAGCGTTGGGGGATACCGCGCCCACTGCTTCATGCAGTTCCCACTGATACGGTGGTTCGGGTTCCAATACCTACTGCTTATTGCAGCATGGTCTCAGCGAAAGAAGTACGAGCTGATGATGCAGCGTATGATTCGGAATCGGCTGTCCGAAGACAAACATGCTACACACGACCTGTACTCGGTTGTGGCTGATCATCTTGACGATACTACCGACGGTATCACGACCGGTCAGCTTTGGTCTGAAGCCCTGTTCTTCTTCCCCGCAGGTTTGTACCCATCCCAAGAGACCATGCTAGCCCTCTCTGGTACCCGACAGCACTGACTGGCAACACAGGTGGTGAGACGACATCCACGGCGCTCGCATCCCTGTTCTTCTACTTGAGCAGAAATCCAGGTGTCTACGAGAAACTCGCCGACGAGATTCGCGGCACATTCTCCAGTGACTCGGAGATCCACAATGGAATCAAGCTTAATGGTTGTCGGTATCTGCGAGCTTGCATCGACGAGGCCCTGCGCATGTCGCCACCGGTGTCCGGGACGCCGTGGAGAGAGCTGTACCCAGACCAAGTCGATCAACCCCTCATCATCGACGGCCACGTCGTCCCCGCCGGCACTCAGGTGGGCGTGTGCTTCTACTCACTCCACCACAATGCCAAGTATTTTACCGATCCTTTCACCTACCGCCCGGAGCGCTGGCTCGTGGATGACGAGGAACAACTCCGTGTGATGAACTCGGCATTCTGTGCATTCTCTGTGGGACCGAGGGGCTGCGCTGGCAAGGCCATGGCATACCTGGAAGCCAGTCTGGTGGTCGCCAAGACGATTTGGGCCTTCGACTTCAAGCCCGCCCCGGGTGGCAAGTCTGGTGGGGGCGGACCTGGTAAGAGGGAAGGGCGGAAGCGGGAGGACGAGTTTCAGCTGTATGATATTTTTGCGTCGATGCATGTTGGGCCCGAGCTGGTTTTCACCCCACGGGTTGGCGGGACGTAGTGGAAGGGACAGGTCTATGGAAATATCTACTCGAATAGGAGACTTGCAGCTGATCGAAGTCCGTACCCGTGGCCAAATTCCATGGGTCATGGTACGCTCGGGGTAGACGCAACGGGGATACACCACGCTACCAGGTCACTCGCGAGACGTTCACCCGTCGCCTTAACTTATATAACAGGCCCGGGCTTGCCCACTGATAAGACGGTACGAACTTGGCGTTAACGTTCTTCCGCAACGACAAGCACCCATTCGAAAAATTAGAATTTACCTGGGACGAGTCCTCTCACAACCTGTAGGCTTCCCTTCCGTGGCACAAGGTGCCCGAGATTGGCGAGGTCGCTAGACTCATGGTCTTACTGCATCATGCAGAGCTGTACATCCGGGGTCACACCGGCCTTACGAAGAGATTGTCATCTCTAGCCTGCCTCGGTACCCGGCACGACGCGTCGAGATGTTGGTCCTTATTTTTCCATGACCGTGAAACTTCCTTAGCCGCAAGCTGTTGGCTCTTAACGCTTCTATCCGATTTGTTCGAGTTCTCCCCTGGTACTTCCTTTCCAACAGTACGCGCTTGTTTTGCGCTTGTGGACGGTGATCCAATCCACGCGCGGCGTTTAATCCTTCAGGATTCCGGACTAAGACGTGGCAGCCGCGATAGTTCTGACACGTACACACACCCCGGTTGGGCAGGACCATATCACAGGCCAAACGAATTCCTACAACATGGTCTTGTTGAGCGGCTCATCACAATTGCAATCCTTAGAAGTTGGTGTGCACTTCCCTCCCTCGGTCTCAGTGCGGCTTTTAATTACCTTGCAAATCTCCGTCTCTCATAATTACATCCATCACATCATCAACTCAGAATCCACCAGTCAGGCCAGGCTATACTTTATTCATCTGTTAGTTGCGCCGCATATGTGCATGGAGGTTGCACCATGCACTCTAAGAAACCCTCTCAAGATTGACGAGCGCCGCCTTGGATGATCTCCAACTTGTTGGATGCAACCACACTATTATCCATTGGCTGTCATCAGTCGGGCACAACCAACAGACAAAATCGTCATGTTGAGAGACAAGCTATTCCATGCCCGCAGTAGAGCGGAAATAAGGCCCTCGTCTGCGCAGTGTCGTCCTATTGGTCACATAGCCCTGCTCCGGCGCCTACGTGCGTGTGCGCGATCCGGACTGTCGGGTTCAGAGGCCGTTGGTCATTTGCGAGACCACAGCCAGATGCCACATTGCAATGCATTATCACCCATCACATATCCCCCCCTTGCCCGCTTAAGCAGCCAGTCGCAGCTCATGTGATGGATCGCCCTTGCTTCTTGGGAGGCTTTGATCTGCGCCCTTCCGGGTGACGGCCGCGATGTGATTTAATGCATGATTTTGCCCGCACCGGGAAATGGTCTTAGGCCCCTTTGGCCAGGCAGTCAACAGGTCGCGGCCGATACTCGATCTCGCTCTGTGCTAGCCTGACCGCAACTTTATTGTGGTGTTGTGCCCTTGACGGTCGGCTACCAGGCCAGTAGCCGGGTAGCCCATGCAACACTGCGCCACGACAGCATGACCGTTGGTCGAGCTGCAGTAGTTCAACAGCAAATCGAGCGAGTGCTCTCCCGACCTGTTGGTTAGAGAAACTGAGGTGTCCAAGGTCTTAGCACCAGTTTACATATAAACCAACCCTGATTTACACACCTCCGCCCCTACACTTAGCAATATCACCCTACCTACTACACCTTTATTTACAAGAATATAACAATAGTTTCCCTATAGAATTAGAGTTTTAATATCTCTAATTAAAGGTCTAATCATACTAGACATATATTTTACCCTATATATTATAATATTTAGTTCTAGTCCTCTACCCTTATATAATCTAGTATATTTTCCTCCTTCTAAACTACTTACCTATACTATAAATTATACCTACTATAATACTTATAAGGACTTTAAAATAGAACTAAATATAGATCTAAGGGTACTTAGCTTATATTAATCCTTTTTTAACTTATATCTTAATAACCTACTAAAAAATATAAAGAATTCCTATATACCTAAGTAGGCTAAATTTAGGGTAAGATATTCTATACTATATACTATAGTACCTATTCTAAGTACCCCTTATATATTATAATATCTCTTAGTAAGAGAATTATCTCTAATACTTAAACTTTATAAGTATAGTATAATAGTTAATTTAAAGAAGTCCTAAGATACTAGGCTTAATTAATAGATAGTTAGCTAAGAAGTAAGATACTCCTAAAGAATCTTATAGATAACTAGAAGCTATTCTAGTAGATTAAGGACTTTATAATACCTTATTACCTAATAAAGGGATAATAGGTTAAGATATAGGGTAAGTAGCTTAAATAGTATAGGTAGATTAAGCTATATAAATATACTCTTACTAACCTAACTAGTAAAGGTATAAAGGATTACTCTAATAAGGAAAATAAAGTTAAGAACCTATAGCTCTACTATAATACTATAAAGTCTTATATTAGTACTATTATAAAGCTATAGGCTTTCTAGAAGGGCTATAAAGTTAATCCTTATAGGAATCCTTATACTAAGTACTTAAATATACTTCTAATTAAGATTAAGACTAGTATATATAAGTAGAACTAGGAGGAATTTATAGATTAACTAGAAGGAATACTCTATAATATATATTTATAAAAGAATATTCTATACTATATATAAATAGCTTAGCTATAGAATAGTAAGTTTATTATAAGGTAAGTACTCTATATAAATATTAATTTTCTTTTTAGTATATATATAGTTAAGTACCTAAATAAGATATTAAATTTAGAGCTACTAGATATCTTTTTATTTATATTACCTTAGCTATATAAGTTATAGTAGAGAGAGAGAGCTATAATATATATACTTATAGTTATAATATACTAGGGTAAAGAAAACTAGGAAGGGAAGATTAAGAAGGCTAGTCTTCTTAGGTACTAGAACTCTTACTTATATATAATTAGCTAACTTATATTCTAGTACTTCTAATACTTTAAGTATAAGAAGAAACCCCTTCTAGACTTCTCTAATTATTAGTTATAGTACTATATAAAGGTTTTATAGAGAGATAAGAAATACCCTAACTATATATTTATATAGTTACTCTATACCTATATATCTAAGCTTTAACTATACTCCTAGGGCTAACTATTAGATATAAATTTATAGACTTTCTTATAAACTTAACTACTTATAATTAGGCTTTTAGACTACTTAAAGTAGTAAGAATTACTATTATAAAGCCTAGATATAGGTAATATAAGATAGTAGTAATACTTATTAAATTAGTATTATACCCTAAGTAATAAGTAAGCTAATTCTAAGGGTATTATATAGAGTATTTTTTTTAGTATATATAAATAAGTATAATATAGTAATCTAAACTATAGAATATTATATCTCCTATACTTTAACTTATAAGTATAATTATTAATATAATATTAGTTATAAATCTATTAAAGTAGTCCCTAGATAGGTAGCTTAGATACCTTAATAAGCTCTTATCTTATAAGACTAGTACCTAAATTTATAAGAGTATTAGTAGACTTTAAGCTAAGAGCCCCTAAGTTATATAATATCTCTTAAGATAGAGCTAAACTACTACTAGAGCTAATAAGTATAATCTAGCTAGAAATAGACTACTAGGTATAGTTTATAGCTAATAAGAGCTATATAAATACCTAGAGGATAGACTAAGAGTAAGCTTTAATAGCTATAGTTAAGATAATAGTCTAGTTTTAGGAAGTCCTCCTCTAGAATACTATCTTCTTAAGGAAATTATTCCCTTAGTATTTTATTTTTAAATACCCTATATTTAAAAGTTTAGAATTTATAGTATTTACCTAGTAAGTTAAGGATATCTATATATAAGACTATTTAAATAAGGATAACTAGCTAAAGGCTAAGGAAACTAATATATTTTTTATATAAGCTATTTAGAACCTTATTACTAAGTAGGACTATCTTCTAAAGAAGGTCTAGTAAAATAAGAAAGTAAGTAGTTAAGATATTAAGTTAGTATTAGTATAGATAAAGAACCTTACTAACTAGATAATCTATATTATAGTATTACAGTCTAAAGATAGCTTAGAGAGTACTTATATATATACTTATCTAACTACCTTAAACTAAAGATAGGGTATTAGATTAAGCTAAATAGAGACTATTATTAGAGCTAAATAAAGATAAGAGGATATACTAATATATACTATAATAGTATAAGATATCCCTAACTTACCTACTAAGAAGTAGAAGACTATACTAAATAGTAGTATAGTATATATACTCTAGTATAACCTACTAGATAACCTCTTATTAATAAAAGACCTACTATAGGTCTAGTATAATAGTATACTATATATACCTACTATTACTATCCTAGAGAAGAAGTATAGGGTATATTAGTACCCTCCTATACAGTATATATACTTTTCTATTTAAAAGAAGATTATAGATAAGCTATAGCTCTATATAAAGACCTACAGCTAGCTAAAGATAGTTATAGCTATAAATATAAACTATAAGTATAGAGATAGATCCCTACTAAGTTATTAGAAGTACTTATAAGGTAGAAAATAGTTAGTTTATATAGTATTATTAATATTTTCCTCTAGCTAGGTATATAGTTAGAATCTAAATCTTAGATATAATATAATAAGTTAAATATATATATTATAGATATCTCTATTATTTAGCTATACTATCTAGTTTTCTACTATACTAAAATAATTATCTTTATATTCTAAATTAAATAATATAAATCTTTTCTACTTAATTATAGTTTTTATAAAGTTATAATAGAGTATTCCCTCCTATTTAGTATATCCCTAATAAAGTAGCTAGAAGTATACTAAATATAGCTTTAAGATAATAAGCCTAAGTATCTAACTATAATAACTTTCTATATAATATATTTAAATAAATATAACTTATACTATTATAATAAGCTTATTAAGATAAATTAAATAATATAGTATAATTCTACTTAAACCTACTATTTATAGAGTTAACCCTAAATAGTAGGTAATATAAGATACCTACCCTATATACTACTAAATATATATATACTATACCTTCCTACCTACCTTCCCTTCCTTATAAAACTATAAAATAAGTAATCTATTATCTTAATAGTATAGTAGTTAGTATACTTATAAAAGTAATAAAAGATAAAGGTTTAATTCCTCCCTAGAGTATTAAATATCTATATAACTCCCTAGCTAAGGGGTTTATAAATATTTCTTTTATATATTCTTTTTACTAGTAATATAAACTAATACCTATACTATTAGAAAGCCCTTATTTTAAACTATAGTTTAATAGTATAAAATTCTATATATATATAGAATTAGGCTTATAATATTATTATTAAAATATATAGCACTATACTATATTAAACCTACTCCTAGGCTATAATAAATACCCTAATATTACTTAGCTATAATACTATATATAATTTTTTTTAATAAAAAGTAACTATACAGCCTTATATAGTAAAAACTATAGATTTATACTATACTTACTTTTTCTACTTAATTATACTATATAATATTATAAGTATTACTTTAGTACTATACTATATAGCTAGTAGCTAAGGTAGAAGGCTATATATAGTATAACAACCCCTATAAATAGTATAATATATATTATAGTAACTATATAGGTAACTAGCTATATAACTAGATAAAACAATACTCTTAAAGATACTAATTTAAATAGTACTAATCACAATACCCTTAGAATTTACTAGTAGATACTAGAGAAGGATAAAGATAGATATATTTATATATATAAATAAGTATAGTATACTAGGCAACTTAGTATAGCTAACAGGCTAGCACTACCTAGATAATACACCTAGGCTACCTACTAGAGCTTATACTATAACAACTTCATAAACAGGGTATATACAGGAATTCTAATTAAACAGTTTTACTTACCTAATTAAGCACTATAATATATATAATTTATATCTTCTTAATTATATAGGAAGTTAGTATATTATAGGTATTTATAAGACCTTTACCCTAGGGTTAGTTGTACGGATATAAGTATAAATTACAGGGTAAATCACACGTCAACCACGCAACCAGACCTGTTATATATACCAGTTGTAGCAGCCTCCCACGCGGATTAAGCGCCGCGACTGAGTTTATAAGCTCGGGAGCCTTGGCCAACACGTCCTCCACATCTCTCTCCCCCGGTCTAAGCTCTGAGGACAAGCCTTTTAGGGTTCCCTCGGGCCGTTATAACTACCATATGGCCCGGCACTGGATCAGCCTAGCCGATGCCTTGTCCCACCCGTTGCCTCCTCTCTTCCATGTGTCTGTGGCACCCTACCGGACGACAACATCCACCAGCTGTCGCCCATCATGGCGAGTTCCAGCACGGGTGACTGCACGCTGGCAACTTGCCCCGTCGAGGAGGGCTGGCTGTCCAGCACCCCACCAGTCGAGGGCACGGCTTTCCTGCTGGCCGCCTTCACGACACTGGTTCCGGTCAACCTGTGGATCGGGGCAAGGAGCAGAACGGGTCTGTACAGCTGGAGCTTGAGCCTGGGCCTCCTTATGGAGGTCCTGGGGTATTTCGGGATGCTCCTGCTGCGGCAGAACCTCGCCAGCAAGTCCTTCTTCGTCCTATCTCTGCTCGGGACCGCTGTGGGGCCGACACTAATCACGGCCGCCATCTACACCGTCCTGCCGCACGTCTTAGCCATCTACGGGAGCGATCTTAGCACCCCGCTAGAGCCCGTCTGGCTCAACTACTTTTTCCTCGCGTTTGACGTCTTCGCCGTTGCGTTCCAGGTTGTGGGCTGCGTCTTTGCGGCGAATGGGTACAACAAGGTTGAGGTAAGCATTGCTACTGTGGCGAGACTGAGCTTGTAAGATTGAAGCATTAGATTGACTGCTTTCAAGATCCAACAGGGTGTCAATGTGCTCATTGTCGGTCTCGCCATCCAAATCTTAAGCTTGGTGGGGTTCTTTGGATTATACTTCTGGTTCATGTCTCGGGTATTCCGCCATCGAGAGATCCTCGACCCTCGCTTCTGCAGCGTCTACCTGTCCGCAAGGTTCAAGACGGCGCTGTTGGGTAAGTTCAACGTTCAACGATATAAAGTTCACAATTTGAAACCGTATCCATACGCACCTCCCTCCCTCTCTCCTATCAACTTCCCAATCTGAAGTATACTCCCAGCTAACGATTACTGCGACACACAGTCATGCAGCTCGCTTCAGCTCTGATCCTCGCACGGACAGTCGCCCGCGTAATCCAGCTGTCGGGCGGTCTGGCTTCGGCCCCGTCCCAGTCGCACACCTACACCCTCGTGCTCGACGGCGCCCTCGTCCTCGCCGCGGCTATATTACTCACGGTATCCCCGCCCGGCCCAGCGTTCGGTCGGGCGTGGGGCCCGACATCACCGTCTGAGAAGAAAGCCCGGCGCCATAACCTCGCACACCTGTATCACCATCCCGCGCAGCGGAGCCCCGGGTCGCCGCTCCTGACTATTATGCGCCCCAGCCCCGCCGCCTCCCCCAACGACTTCCGCTTCGGATATAACACTGCCACCAACAACAAAGAACCCCGCTCGCCGCCGCCCTCGGTCACCACGGACGCTGGCGCGATGGGACAGTCGGGCCTCTGCGGGACAGGCCGCTGCTACTCGCACAGGCGGCAGGCGCCTGCGCAGCCCCTGGGCGACGCCGAGCCGCCGCCGTACGAGAGGCCGCTGAGCAACATCACCCGGGTGCCGTTCGTGCCGCCCCGGGCGCTGACGCTGAGCCAGCAGTATGGGAACGGCCAGATCGTGGAGTCGGAGGTGACGGTCGCCGCGCCCCGGAGTGATGGGTCCAAGACGGGCGGGTCTGCTGGCTCGGGCGGAGGGGGGCCGAGTGGACGGACGAGGACGAGGAGTTCGCCGCGGAGTGGAGATGTTATGGTGCGGCATGACTCTATCTGGTAGCGGGCAGCAAGAGGGTTGTGGTATAGTGTTAGTATTTTTGGATTGGGAGGGTTTCTTGTCTGTGGAAAGCCTTCTATTCCTGGGCGTTGATATCACTGCCCACATGCCCAGTTAGACCTAACCGCTGGAGATCTTGTTTGGCATGGTGCAGGTTCTGTTTTTCTTTTTTTTTTTGCTAGAGGCGTTATAGTATTGGATTTGGCGGTAAAGCGTTGTCTGGTCGCTCCAATCGATCCCCGGGTCTTGTTACCTCACAGGGAGGCTTTATAAGTTATTCAGATTGGTAGCAAATCCCGTTCAAGACGGCCCAATTTATGCTATTGAGGATCACCTGAACGACTTTTGCTGAAATGCTACCGGATAATCCAACCACTGCGTAGGCGAATTGGCACCAAGACACAACATACATGTTCGAGTGAACATATTGTCAGGCCATCGAGTGAATGCATTCTTGCCAAAGTTTCTCGCATTGAATTACGGTACGCCGACGATGAATGTGTGGTCTAGAAAGGGTGGGTACCTGGGTACCACAGTACAAGTGTGCATCTGCACGGTTTGCTTAGGGGGGGGATGGCCAAGTGCCTCCAATCCCCAGGGTTAGGTCTGCAGTGGTATTAAGCGCGAAGAGTGACATCACCAGGGACAGGGCTGGGACGCGACTTCAGGGACCAGGCACGAGACCAAGACATTCCGGTTCTGACCGGAAAGTCATCGCGAGCAAAAGCAGCAACCACCATGTACACATCAACCAGGACCGGATAGTCCAAGCTCTAACACAACAGCCGTGGACCAAACCTCCTGCTTTGCGGCTCTCGACCCCAGGAAGCCAGACTCCAACCCCGACGATCTCGGCAGGTTTGGCTCGCCCACTCGTTTCCATGAGATTTCGGGCGCGCTGACAAACTGTCGCAGATGCCCAAGTACCCGATCGTGCTCGCCCATGGCCTCCTGGGCTTCGCAGAGCTGAAGCTCGCCGGGAACTACCTGCCGCCGATCCACTACTGGCACGGGATCAAGGAGGCCCTGACGGCCAACGGCGCCGAGGTCATCACGGCCACGGTCCCGCCCACGGGGAGCATCGAGGAGCGCTCCGCCAAGCTGCGGGAGAACATCCTGCAGGACTCCCGCGGGCGGCCCGTCAACATCATCGCCCACTCCATGGGCGGCCTGGACGCGAGGTACATGATCAGCTATGCTCACAACAGGCGGCGCGCTCAGCGAGGGGAGAAGCAGGCGCCGTCGAACGACATCAACGTGCGCTCGCTGGTCACCATCGCCACGCCTCACCACGGCTCTGCCTATGCGGACTACCTGTTTGACCAGATTGGCCCGGACAGGCTGTCTGGGGTGTATGAGGCGTGGAAGCGGACGACGGGACTCAGCACGGGCGCTTTCTCGCAGCTCACACGCAAGTACATGTCAGAGGAGTTCAACCCGCGGACACCCGACGACCCAGAAGTACGGTACTTCTCGTACGGTGCGGCACTGAGTCAGAAGCCTCCGCTCCTGAGCCCATTCCGGGCATCATTCAACGTATTAACGAAAGAGGAGGGCCCCAACGACGGGCTGGTCAGCGTGGACAGCGCTAAGTGGGGGACGTACAAGGGCACCCTGGAGAATGTGAGCCACTTGGATCTGATCAACTGGACGAACAGGGTCAGGTGGGCGATGAGGAGACTGATGGGAGAGGAGAATCCGTACGTCAGCCGGCGGCCCCAAGCTGCAACATCAGATCCCTACTGGTGCACCGATGCTAACTACTGACGAGCTGCAGCTTTAATGCCACCGCATTCTATGTCAAGATCGCAGAAATGCTCAAAGAAGAAGGTTTATGAAGGAGGAAATAGACTCACATGGTAATAGATTAATACCCAGCCTCATCCTGATTGGCAGACCACGTCCTAGGTGCCTCGTGCGGTCGTACGCGGCAGAGAACGAGACGACTCTCTTTTTTAGCCCATGTCTTCGCTTCCTTCGACCAAAACTCGCTCGTGTCGCATCGATGCAAAGCATAGCGGAGCTAATCACATAACAGGCTCGTGAAAGTTTCTGCAACCAGTTTGCATTTTCTATATGATAGATCCCCAAACAATCCAAACAACCCAATATTTGCACGGAAAAAGCCAGCCCACAAATCAACCTCTATCTTACAGGACTCCTAACAATGCTTCCGTCTCCAATCACGATCCCCATCCCACTACTTGCGATCCTGAAAATTGGCCCTCAAGGAAAACCCAACCCTTAAGAGGCAGGGGCACCAGAGCCGGAGCCGGAGCCGGACTGCTGTCCCTCACCCTGGCCCTGGCCCTGGCCCTGGCCCTGGCCCTGTCCCTCGCCCTCAGAAGAGGAAGGGGGCTGGGTCTCGCTGGCCGGTGGCTGCTGGCCCTCGGTGCTAGTAGGGGGAGGGGGAGGGCTGGTCTCGTCGGCGCGGCGGACCTTCTGCAGGGTGGTGGGCACGTCGGTGGGCAGCGCGGGAGGGGTGCCGCTGGGGGGAGCACCGCTGGGGGCACCGCTCGGGGGAGGGCCGCTGGGCTTGGGGCCGGAGGGAGGCGTGCCCGAGGGAGGGAGGGCGGTGGTCGCGTCGGCGTCGGCGTCGGCGAGCTTGTTGTTTGCGGCTGCTACTGCGGCGGCGCCGGACTGCTCAGGGGCGGGAGGGGGAGTACCGCTCGGGGGAGTACCGGATGGGGGAGTGCCGGAGGGAGGGGTGCCAGCCGGGGGCGTACCAGAGGGGGGTGTACCAGAGGGTGGGGTTCCGCTGGGAGGAGACGGGGGCTCGCTCGTGGCATCGGCGCGCTTCTGGTTCTCGGCGGCACCGGTCTCAGTCGGAGGAGATCCAGAGGGCGGCGTTCCGGAAGGAGGGGCACCCGATGGCGGCGCGCCAGATGGAGGACCGCCGGCAGGGGGCGTTCCGGATGGGGGCGTGCCACTGGGGGGAGTCCCAGACGGGGGAGTGCCGGATGGGGGCGCAGGAGGCTCGCTGGTGGCATCAGCGCGCTTCTGGTTGGCAGCGCCGTCGGTCTGGGCCGGGGGCGTGCCCGAGGGCGGTGTTCCGGATGGAGGCGAGCCTGATGGCGGCGCTCCCGATGGAGGGGCACCCGATGGCGGTGGGCCAGCCGGAGCTGTGCCGGACGGGGGAGGACCAGATGGGGTGCCAGACGGGGGCGGCGGGAGGTCGCTGGACTCGGCCGCGCGCTTCTCGTTCGTCGCGGCGTCGGTGGGAGCTGGTGCCTCGCCGGAAGCAGGCGCACCGGAGGGGGGTGGGCCAGAAGGCCGCTCTCCGGCGGGCGGGGTGCCCGACGGCGGTGGGCCCGAGAAGACCCCAGACGGGGGAGGTCCAGACGGGGTTCCGCTCGGCGGGGGCGGGAGGCTGCTCTCGTCGGCCCTCTTGACGTTGGCCGCCTCGGCGTCGGTGGGCAGGGCAGGGGGGGTCCCCGAGGGGGGAGTACCCGAAGGGGGAGACCCAGATGGGGGAGCTCCGCTCGGGGGTGGCCCCGAGAATGAAACGCCCGAGGGCAGTGGGGGAGGAGTCCCGCTCGGGGGAGGGAAACTGCCGGTGCCGCTGGGAGGAGCCGGGAGAGAGCTGTCAGCCTGGGCGGGCGCGGCGACGGCGGCCAGCGCCTGGGCAAGAACGAAGTAGACGACCAGCTTCATGTTGATGTTGTTGATGAAGAAGAAGAAGAAGGAGAAATGGCTTTGTCGTGATAAAGACAAAGAGATGAATCGAAACTCGAAAGGTGAGGATGAATGTGCAAAGTAAAGGAAGTTGTTTTGTTGTTGACGATGAGGATGAGGAGAGAATCAAACCTCTTTCGTGGTTCCCATCTCGCCATCTTATACCTGGAATGGTTTCTTTGGAACAGCCTCTGATCACGAAGATGTCGTCTATGTTCCCATCATCCTCCGCCACCCAAGATCCACCGACCACGATCAGTTTGCGTGGCCAGCGAAGCTCCCTGTTTGAGACATAGTGGGCCGTCCACGGGCAGCCATGGACACAGCCGCCTCCGGCATCGTGGATGGACAGACGGACCCTTGAACAAGCACGTACTGGAGGCCGCATCGAGGTGAGATGTTAGTCATGGAAATCTCGACGGAGGCGTGATGGCGTAGCCGCGTCGGCTACGCGGTTCGTCTACACAGCTGGACAAGCAAGGCCCAGCCGCCAGGGCAGACGTAAGCCCTCTCCTGTCTCATATTCCCCGGTAGGATGTGGGTCAGCGAACAGCTCCAGGTTCAGCCTCCGAAAGACAGGCGATCTAGACGTCCATCCCGCCCGCGTGGTTCGTATGTTTCGACGATCCCCGCCAGGGCTCGACGAAAAGGACTGGCTCGTAGTCGAAACATGTTAAGTGGTTGTCAGGGGTTGGGGATTTTGGGCGGGCCGGGATGTGGCTGGCTTCCTGGGCCAACCGAACCAAGGATTGTGGGGGCGCCTCTGCAGCCATTACGCGGCAGCCTCCCTTTTTTTCTCCCGCCCAAGCGAGCATGAACAACAGCATCGCCTGTCGACGCGGCTGGCTGGTGTGACCTGTGCAACCAGGTGAGGCTCACCCGAGGAGGTTCTAAATCCGGTCACGGAGGCGGCCTGCTTTGGGTACCACTGCGGGCCGCACACGTAGTCAACATTGAAATGTTTCCCTAGTTTGTTTCAACTCGGACTGGCGTTGCCCAGTTGCCGACGCGGGTGGGATGCTGTCACGTTTAATCGATTGATGCTTGTTGTAGCCGAAGTGCAGCGGAAAAAATACCTACACATGTACCTACCTCCTAGGATGCCCCATAGGCTTGACAGAGCTTAATTGACGCCAATGCTACCTTTTCGAGGGACACATGCCGCTTCGGGACTATTCACTGACGACAACGTGGATCGTAGCACTCACTGACGTTACGCACGTCAACGTCGGAGACAGATTCATCTATAGTGTTCGCCCATGTTGGGCACATTGGGAATATGGAAGTTGGCCCCTCTCATTGGTGCTTTTGACATCTCAACGGCAGAGGTTTCGAGAGCCCACATTTGTATCGAGTTGATATCCGCAATTCAACTCAGTCACACACGCACACATTGCCAATTTTGAAACTTTGGGAAGGTAGACAGCGAAGTAGCCCTCGAATACCCCATACAACGATTGGACTTCAAATCTTTTGCGAAGCATCCCTCCAATGAAAGTCCGAAGCGGATCATCACCAGCCTTGATGAACACTTCCCAGCAACGGATCATCTACCCACGATACATCCATATGAAGATCCGTGAATCAATTTGAGTAAATTTGCAGATGTGAGTATCTTGCCTACCAAGAAACTGGTCAATGACCGCACTCGGCCGGCCAGTCCCGGTTTCGGACATTCGTTCTATGTGATCAACATCAAGAGCTTCGTCAGATAAGATGTCAATTGTGTGGCGTGACATTACGATCGCTACACATAGACCTGTCCACGCGTGCTAACGTCCTGAATATGGAGCCGAGATGAATGGCGGTCTTTGCTCGACAAGGTCGGTGTGGGCCAGTCGCCAGTGCGCTAGTAAACAATGCTCTCAACCCACAAGCGGGTAAACATCCCTATCTCCGCAACGCAATCAAGAACTGAATTGAGTCAGGTCGATCTCTTAGGATATCGTGACAGAGACACGCAAGCTGATCATGCCTGTGATAAATTTCAGGTTTCAATGCTGAGCAGCGAATTCGAATCACTCAGTCAAACTGTTCCAAGGGCATAAAGTGCCTAGCCGGAGCGAGGCCTTCTCTGGGAGAAACTCACTCTTTGCTCGATTAGGTTCAGCAAAGGGAGGGAGTAGTTTCTTTCCTCGTGACTTACAAGGCGAGCAAAATTTTGACCCTAGTTGTGGCGTTTGCACCGAATGTTCTCCTGAGCAAAGGGAAACCAAGCCACGCCGAACCACATCCCGTAGACCCCTGCGTGAGGCTGAGCCCAGACCCTCGCTTGCCTTCGCTAAGCCCCGGACTGCGCCAATAAGCATTGTTGACGGCCCACTTTTAACCGCGTCACGTCAATCCGGGGTCTCTCCCGAGTCAACGCGACTTTCCTCCTTCCCGGGCTGCCTCTTCATGCGCATGGGAAATGTTGAAATGTTCAGTACGCCGCAGCGTGCCTAAGACTCACCTCGTTTCTCAAGATATTTGTCAATATTATGTCTATCCATATCCGTTAGAGCTCCAGTGAAACCTCTTCAAGCGGTGGTCACGGGCGTCTCTGCTCTGCGCCACGCACGCCTTGTCAGGTGACAGCTCGAGAGCTTTTTCGGATGAGAAGCTTGCCCCAACACTACCTGAACGATGAAATCGAATGACCTGAAGTTTTCTCATCTCGGGGACATGCAGGTATTTGCCCGCAAAGGCATCGGTCGATTCTGGTGGTATCGATGCCTATGCAGTCTGGATTGCGGTCGAGCTGATAAAAATATGTTTCTTCCTGCGGATCGCTCTACTCGAACAGCTTGAAGGTACTTTGCCCGGGATCTATTGCAAACTCTGGGGCATCAACAATTCCACCCACCTAGTCTCCAATCCTGCAATCGTTTCATCCGTTTTACCACTCCTCGTCACTGGCATAATCCCTTCCCTTCCCCTCCGGGCCCTCGTGACTGAGGACTGCAAGACGTACAGATTCATGACTTGAGTCGACCGGCTACTGCCGTATATGTTGTTCACGAGCGAGGCTCGGGCCACATATGCACCAGAGCCGGATCCGAGAGTGCGGGCGACGGCGACGACGGCTCGCCGAAGCTGCCGATCTGGCCGGGGTGCTCGCCCGTCAACGACCTGTTGGCGTACGCGACGCGGATCTACAGGAAGTCAGTCAGCAGCCGCTCGCTTTGATTACACCACAAGAAAAGAAGTGACTATACTGACATCGGTGGTCCTCCTGATCCCCGAATGCTTGAAGAACCCCTGCTGGCTCTCCGTGGTCGACTCGCTCACGGACCGGGGGTTGTGGCGATGGCTAAAGTCCGACATCACGACGGCCTTCTTGCCCTTGCCACTTGCGCCGCCGCCACCGCCGTGGTTGGAGAACCCGTTCTGGTCCGTGCCCCCGCGCCGCAGGTTGCTGAACGCCCGCGGGAACCACTCGCGCAGCAGCGGGCTCAGCGTCGGCAGGCAGCCCGTCATGATGCCCAGGCTCGACTCGACCGTGTTGAGGCAGGGGCCCCACGAGTCCATGTAGCCGCCGAACCTGGGCTCGTAGTACGCGTCGACGAGCACGCAGAGCCTGATTATCCCCATGATTGTGACCCTGCGGAAGGAGTGAGTGACGGAGAGTCAGCACTTTGGTAATGGACCGCTACCGCATAAGCAAACGGGGGCGAATACTGACAGACCGCTGGTCATGAAGATCAAGATCACACCGCACCTTGTTGCCCTGGGGAGCTGCGTCCGGACAAAGACCCCAAAAGGAACAGCCAGCACCAAGAAGTCTGTCAGCACTGTTATTGTCGACGTTGCTGTCATGAAGGCCGCTGTGTCGACTTTGTGTTGGGTGGAGATCCTTGCGTCCCAATATGCGGCGACTGGTATTCTGTCGAAGAGAAATCCGACGCTCTGGGAGATCGTGAGGGCTATGTTGATGGCGTTGATGACCTGTAAAGAAGATCAGCTCTCGAAAGCGCAACAAGCGTCTCGAACATCCCAATGTTGTTGGGGTGATGTGTAGAGGGCCAGGTTTGGCTGGCAGCACGAGGTGGCTGATTGAAAAATGTGCCATCTTCCTTCCTAACTTACGTATATCGCCCGCCTGAAATCCTTCATGTGTCCCGCGATCCTGAGCATCAAGACCAGCGTGGAGGCCTTGACCAGCCCGAGGATCGGGGTGTAGAGCATTTGGTTCAACCACTTCGTAAGCAACAGGGGGGTACCGGCAAAGTCGGGGTGCTCGGCATGTAGCTCTAACTCAGGGACGCCAAAGTAGTTGTACTTGTAATCTGGGGGAACAGCGGTCAGATAGGGTGCGTCTCCAAATGTCCATGTCCAAGGAAATGGGGACACTGAATCAGATCGTGCGAGAAGGAGGATCGTACAGAAGAATTGAAGAGACACGAGTGGAATTGAGAAGATCTGCCAGATGTCAGCCGTCTGGGAAGGTAGGCAGGCGATCGAACAGAGGGCAGCAGACCATGGCGGCGGTCATCACCCAGTCGTCTGGAACGAGGGTATGGTCAGCATCTTTACCGGGATGGAACGGAACAAAGATTTCTCAGCAAGGCTTACCAAGTCCCAGCTGCTTCGACTTGATCCTTGTATACATGCGCAGGGCGTAGGCGATGTATGCAAGGGCCGAAACAACATAAACCACCGCCAGCATCTCCACCTGCAGTGAAGTTGTGGGGTAGGTGCTGGTGTCTGGCAATCGAGCCCGAAGAGGCGTGAGATCTGACGAGCCCGCCATCGTGGGCTGTTGCGGGTGACGGGAAAGACAATCGCAAAGCCACGAAGCTCAATCCTAGGCAGACGGGCGGTCGAAAGGAGAGCCACGAAACAGGACGGATTGAGCTTGTGGCGAGAGGGTGGGAGCCTATTGAGTTGAAGGGACCTGGGTTGAAGAAGGCAAACGGTTTAAGCAGCGGTGGACGGGTTGCCTTCCCATCGCAAAATTGCTTCAGGAGGATGGTGCAGCTCGTGTAAAGCAAACGGCAGAAACGGTAGAGAATATTCACTTCTGGTCCATCTGTCCCACCAACACTCACTGGAGTGGAAGAGATTAGGTTTCCAACTTGTTTTGGGCATATGTTACGCGGCCTTTTGGGTATGGTGATGAATCTTTGTCACTGGAGTGTAGCAAATTTCTGTCGAGACTAGCAACTCGTTCTCCTCAGCCACCGAACTGTGGCCTCGAAGGCCACTTGGGTTACCGCCAGTGAGTCCAGATATGCAATGACCCAAAGCTGTCCAGGCACTGCTGTGTTGAACAGCCACTTAGTTGAGTGCTTTACTTTGACCAGGACACCTCCATCATTGCCAATTATTGACAGCCCAATTATCAGGGGATTGGATACTCGCACCCACGAGAAAGGAGGGTACACCCAAGTCCCGATAACCTCCTATAGGACTACCTCCGTAGAATACCTCCTACTGGATAATCCCCCATGGGACAAGTCTAGGAGATAACTGGTTTGGTGCCAGCTTGAGCACTTTTATCTCCGAGTTCCCTGTATTGGTGTACCCTACGTTCTCGGGGGGGAGGGGGGGAATATCCGATCTTATTATCAGAACCTCTTGGAGCCCAGGCCCAGGCATCCAGTTCCCACTTGAGCACGCGCAGCATCTTTTCAACACCGCCTACTGACGGCAGACCAAACGCTCAAATTATTTATGCGCTCCCTGAGGACAATCGAAAAGATGCCAAATGTCACTTAAATATACCACACTAATGACAGCATCTCCCTAGCAAGAGTCATTCAGTACAGCAGCTACGATGACGGGAAGGATGCCAGTCACAGCGTGCTTGCACTTCACCAGCGGCTCTGAAATAGAAAAACTTCGACAGCTTTCCCTTTCCATGGCCAGCGAGCGGGCGGGCCCTGAGATCGTCGATTGGAACACACAGCGGAGAAGCAACCGTCTCGGTTTTCACGGAGGTTTCGGGAACGAAGGAACATCAAGACCCAAAAGTGATCCGGAATTCATTCAACCGCAAACCCTATCGTCGTCATCAGCGACAACATCGATGCCGACCTGGGTGCTGCCCCGTACGGCGATATGAACGGAGCAAAGAGCAGTGAGGTGGTGGGTTTTGGCTGGGCATGCTCATGGGCACGCGGATTCCGCCGGTCATGTATGGCCGCCACGTCCCACCGCCCTGTGCTCTTATAGACATGTTGGTCGTCGGCTATATGATGAGTTCGCACCACGTCGCCGAGCATTTAACAAAGCTTGCATTGCATCTGAGTAGTATGCCTCTTATCCGTACCCCTCAGCGCGTGAGAGCATCTAGCCGAATAAAGAGCCTCGGCCGGTGTCATTTGAGTACGGAGACGCGGGACCCCGCACGGTTGGCGATCCACGAGGTCTCCATACCCGCCCAGGGTTCATCAACAGAGAACACTAGAACTCACTCAGTATACACCTCTGTTTAATCCTGTTCTGCCTAGGTGTGTTAGTAAACTTACGTCTCATTTCATTTGATTCGGGTTTTGCAAACAACTCCCAGTTATTCAGAAGCTGAAACCTCAACAGAGCAATATCTTTTTACTCACACTATAGCAGGCCAGCTCCGCATCATGCGTGCTCTTCGATACTACGGCATTGAGGATCTCCGCCTGGAAGATATCCCCGAGCCAGATTGTCGGCCAGGCTGTGTCAAAATCAAGCCAAACTTCGTTGGAATCTGCGGTAGCGACATGTAAGTTAAGTCAGCCTAGTGACCGCGCTGATCATGCCTGGATATCCAGGCGCGGTGGATACCTACTCTGCTGCCCTACCTACATATGCCCGGAACACGAGCTAACTCCAAACTACCTGCTAGTCATCTCTACTACGATGAAGCCGTCGCCACAAAACCCGACTTCATCCACCCCCTAGCCAAGGAAAAGATGCCCATCGTCTTCGGCCACGAGTTCGGCGGCGTGGTAACCGAGATCGGCGAGGGCGTCACGCGCGCCCGCGTCGGCGACCTAGTCGCCGTCCGGCCCTCGCTCTACGACGGCACCTGCGAGGCCTGCGCCGCGGGGCACACCAACGTGTGCGATGTCTGGGGGTGGCGGGGCATCCACGCCAACGGCGGGCTGGCCGAGGCGGCCGTCGTCGAGGCAAAGACGGTGTTTCGTCTTCCTGAGGGGGCGAGCCCCGAGCTCGCGGCGCTGGTCGAGCCGCTGTCCGTGGGGTGGCATGCGACGCGCCTCGCGCGGGACCTGACGCCCGGCTCGGCGGCGCTCATCATTGGCGGCGGGCCGATCGGGTGTGCGGTGTACCTGGCCCTTCGGGCGCAGGGCCTGACGAGGATCGTGGTTAGTGAGCCCACGCAGGCGCGGCGGGATATGCTGGCCTCGCTCGGCGCGGAGAAGGTCCTCTCACCGGCCGATGCTGATGTCGTGGCCGCCGTGCGGGAGCTCTCGGGGGGTCGCGGCGCCCACGCTGTTTTCGAATGTGCCGGGCTCCCGGTTACGCTCAGCACGGCGCTGGCGGCGCTGCAGCCGCGGGGGACCATCGTCAACGTTGCCATCCGTGCCGCGCCGGTGCCGCAGGTGGACCTCAACCTCTACCTGTACAAGGAGGCGACGCTGGTGAGCTCCATCGCCTACCAGGACAAGGACTGGGAGGAGGTCATCGAGGCCCTTGGGAGTGGGAAGATGGACCCCGCGCCGATGGTCACTGGCAAGATTGAGATGCAGGACCTGGTTGAGAAGGGGATCAAGGTTTTGGCCAAGCCTGGACAGCAGCATTGCAAGATCTTGATTAACGTGCAGCAGCAGGGAAGTTTACCTAAAATTTGAATGACATCTGCCTGTTCAGGCCCTAGAGTCCTAACTGTGGCTATGCGATGCTTCAAATTACTGGCGACCAATTACTTGTGTCTTTTTGCATTTGTCTCAGTCAGAGGCTTTCATGTCCTTGGAAACTAGGCACTTTGTGTGAGAGGAAGAAGGAAAGCAGGGAAGAAAGAATTGTTGTCGCTAAATTAGCATTCTTGCATTTGTCGTAAGGTGTTTCTGTCAGAATGGACAAGCCTCAAGCTTGGAGACTCAAAGGCAGCAACAAGCTTTGAACATGTTGGCTCTGTGTAACAATCCCTAGGGAGTGGCAAATGTGCCGTGCTTCATCCGTAACCTTCCAATATTGCGTATGTTTCAAAAGAGCGCTACCAAAATATGCGACCTGTGCCTCCATCCAAGAGGCTCTTTGCGTTTCAATGAAACATACGGACATTCCCCATAGAGCAATATCATTCCCTGCTTACCTGCCCTCTCCGTTGTCAACCATGCCCAGCAGTGTGAGCCAAGCAAATGATTTTGCGTGGTCCCGCAGGCACCCGAAACATACCTAGGTAACCACCCATTTAGAAATGAAGCAGCCTGAGGCACTTTGCACTGGTTGGCGGCATCCATAAGCGAGTGCCTAGGTAGGGACGCGCCGTCTTTGCCACCAAGATTGGGACCGTCTGTCTTAGTGGCCTCCTGCCCGTATATCACACGTGCATCGCCGTCCATCCCAAAACTAACCACCACACAACTCGCCTTTCACCACGCACACTTCCAAAATTTTCATACCCATCAAACATGGCCGGACTCGACCCCCCAGCCCACTCGGACGACGAGTTCGACGTCATCCACGACGTCGATGCCGTCAGTATTAGTGACGTCAGTGATGGAGGATTCCTCGAGCCACCGGAGAGCTCCTCTTCCAGCAACACGGTCGGCTCAGAACGCCTTGCAGGGCCGCACGAAGTGCCCCAAATTCCACAGACTTGTTCCCAGATTCCCGCCCTCACACGCATCACCCAGCAGATGTCAGAACAGGCCATAGAGGATTTCCATCACGACTCAGGCACCGACAAGGGCGAGCAGGGTGGTAATCTGGTCAACGATGGCTTGAAGTACACCAAGTCCATGTACAACAAGCTCATGAACAAAGATGCCCTGATCGCGGTCATGGGGTAAGGCTCTTTCAAATTTTGAATTAGACGACTTTCACTGACAGCGACAAAGCATGACGGGCTCTGGCAAGACCACGTTCATATCAAAGGTCACCGGCCGCACTGATCTGCAGATCGGGCACGAGCTTACGTCCTGTACGTTCTCCCTCTGCCAGCTGAGATATTCTGGTAGCAAGCCATAACAGCCGCACTGACAGTCGCCCAGGCACTCGCGATATCCAGGTCATCGAGACCAAGCTGGACGGACAGACCGTGCGCTTCGTCGACACGCCCGGATTCTCAGACACCAACCTCTCCGACACGGAGGTCCTGCAGATGATCGCAGACTACCTGGCCGTGGCCTACAAGCAGGAGATGAAGCTCACGGGGATAATCTACCTGCACCCCATCTCGGACAACCGCGTGACCCACCACACGACCAAGAACCTGGAGATGTTCCGCAAGCTGACGGGCGAGAAGAACCTCAAGAACGTGACCCTGGCCACGACCATGTGGGACAAGGTCAGCGAGGAGGAAGGGGTGCGGCGCGAGGCCGAGCTGAAATCCAAGTTCTGGTCCCTCCTGCTGAAGATGGACGCCAAGACCGCCCGCCACCAGAGCAACACCCAAGAGTCGGCCCGCCGCATCTCGTCGGCCCTGCTGGGCAACAAGCCCTTCTACCTGCAGCTGCAGGAGGAGATGGGCAAGGACAACAAGGCGCTGCGCGACACCACCGCCGGGAAGGAGGTCATGATTGAGCTGGCGCGCCTCAAGGAGGAGCACAGCCGCGAGCTGGCCGAGTTGGAGAGCGTCATCCACGAGTCGGCCGAGGAAAACAAGTCTGTCATCGAAGCGCTGCAGACGCACTACCAGGGCCGCATGAGTGAGTTGGAGAAGACGCTGGCGGATGAGAGGCGTATGAATGAGGATGGTATGCGTATCCTTACGGATCGGATCCAGGCGCTTGAGAAGAAGGGCAGGGGCTGGGGCTGTGCTATCATGTGAGTGGGATGATGTTTGATGAACGGTGGAAGATCTTCCTGGAGCAGATGTCTTGCTATTGTTAGTTTTGGGCGTTCCCTTGATCGAGACCTGCCTCTGCCCGGTGCGGCGCTCTACTGACTACTTTTGTAGCAAAGTTGTCCCTCTTGTTGCCGTCTTATACCCTTATAGTTACCAGTAGAAAAATTTGTCTTTGCCAATTACCAAGGGCCAATATCCAAGCAAAGTACTGCCCTTGTGAGGCTCAAGCTTCACTGCAGCTAAGATCCGATGAAATCTTTTACCCAACTCAGCAACTGGAGCCTTGCGCAAATCTGTGTCATATCGGGTGCATGATTGAAGGATCTTGGCGATCCATTCGGTCCTGGCCAGCCTCTGTGCCTTCTCCGCTCTTCACTGCATTCCAACTTGATAACAGGCATTTAAGAAATAACATTGGTGTATTTTTAAGTGTTCAAAGGATTGTCAATAATATGAAGCGCTGCTTCTTTCATCTTTATGGCGATCGTGGTTGCTTGAAAAAAAATGGGGAAGAGGGGGGAGGAGAGAACCATCTGTATCAAGTGTAATCAAAGGTTTCTGAGGTTGGCTTGCTGCCCGGAACTGGATGGGCTCACTGAAGAAGGAACAGGGGCCGCCAGCACTGAGCCTTGGGAGATATCTCTTTTATCTTTCTCCGTCTGACGCATCAGTAAGCACCACATGCACGTCTGTGCATGTATGCCTCAGTGTCACCCAGAATGAGGCTTGGCTTACATATTACCGCAACTTGGATTGGCTGTGTCTTTCAGATGATGATTAAATGCTTCAGGGAGCTGCAGTTCCCGCCCAAAAGAAGCAAGGTTTTTCGAAATGCCGTGGCTGGTCACAACCCATGCCATTCCCGGTAAACGTTTGGAGAGTGTGCATTAGAGGCCTTTGATTTGGAGGCTTCTCCACTGCGTTCATTTCCCGATGGTGTCTCAACTTCGCCATCGAACATAAAGCGCGGCAAACCTCCGACCCTCTAAAATGAGACCACGGGCAACACCACCACTGGCTGTATAATTCCACGCTCCGGTACCTTGTTAATACTAGTACCAAAGTCGTCACTGTTACTTTCTCCGACGACAATCCTGCTGCATCTCTGGTAACGGGACTTGATCCGTTTGACAAACTGGCCACACAGTCTCCAACGTTGGGCTCTTGACTTGCTTTATAACTCATTTTGACATTGACAATTTTGTATAATCCTGTGAGAACAGAGGCATCCGAAATGGCATGTCAGAATGTTGGGTCGACGAATTCCGATGTGGCGGGATTGGGGGTACGTATAGAAATATTGTTTTTTATCCATGAGCATCCGGACCACCGAACTAAATTGTCCTAGATTATAGTCTCGTTTGTAATCCAAGGTGTTCTTTCGGTCATCCTCTCGATCTGGGCTTTCAAGATTGTTTTGGACCTGGACGTGTCTGATTCGAGAAACCTGCGTTACGCATTCCGCGAGATGTTTTCTTCTCTTCGTTCATGCTTTTTCTACTCAAAGGATGTATGTATTACACCAACCGGGCTGAATCCATTACGGAGGCTTTTTGGTTAATAATTATTGGCTATTCTAGACACGGACTGCACAGCAAGTGGCTGCAGGTCACAAACAAGGGAATCTCGTAGTCCGATTATGTGATGAAAAAACAAAGAGAAAACTACTCACCGATCTTCTTTGCACCATCAGTGACGCCCAAACGATCAACGGTATGTTAATCAAGGATTCCAATAAGACCCTTTGTTTTTAAACCAATTATTAAGTGACTTCTACAATCATACAGGTATCTCGCTGCTTGTTAGCGCAATAGTGCAACGCGACACCCTAGGACTCTATCACCTTCGCATTATTTATGATACTGTCATTTTCACAGGGCAAGTCAAAATAGCTCACATTTCATTTCCGAGAAGGCTCCATAACAGAATTGTGTGTTGTGCTGATTTCGTACCACGTTATTAGAGTCTCGCAATGTGCGGCTAGGTTTATTGTGTCCCAAAGCTCAAGAGCCTCGCTGTTCCGATATATGCTCACCGGCGCCTTCAACTCTCTTCACTTGACATTCATAACCATCTTTGCGATTCGACTTAATTCGTGGGACGATGACTCAGGCATTTGCTACCATACCAACTCTACAACTAGTTCGAACCACCCTCTAGACGACCAGATATATCTTGGGGTCACAACCTCGTTCTTTTTGCTCGGCACGATTTGCAGTTGTCGGGTACCAATCGACAATATAGTCAGACGTTTGCACCAAAATATACCGGATTTCAAGCATAAGGACTTGATGATCAACACTATCTCAACGATTCTGACTGGAAAAATTGCCAAATTCAACTCATTTCAGGAACAAGGGTCTCAGCATATTTCCTCGGGTCCTGGCCGTGGGGTAGGAAGAAATCACGATTCCAATCGCTCATGGTCGATAAAATCATGGATGAGATCTTGGATGAATAGCTATCGGAAAGGAGCGGCCATACAAGATTGGGCAACTGCTAATCCACTGTTCATCCTGTTCCTAACAATCTATCCATGCCCGGTCCATGGTTATTTCGTTTTTGCAATTCGATCGGCGAATCAATCATACCTCACCGGTGAATCAGAGAACCAGTGGGGGTTTGGGCAAATTGTGCCGTTGGTGCTCCTTATGTCAGTTATTTCTGATTGTCTGGGAGTATTGTTTAGTAAGTTCGGTACATCCGGTAGAAGAAGTTCAAGTTCCTGATCTATGATACCCAACAGGATGTCATGAACGTGTTCGGAACTCGTGGGCTGGGAGATACTTTTCCTTCATGATGGCAGAGGATGAAGAAGATGCTTGTGAGAGGTGTATGGGCAGAAATCCAGCAGAGACGGCCGAAGATGGAGAGCTAGGAATTAGGAATACTTCGTCCTATGAGATGTCTCCTGTAGCTGTGGAGTAAGGCCTTATTCAAAGGGCATAAAGAGGTTGAGGAAAGCAAGTACATCAGAGTTCAAAGCATTTATATGATATGATATCGGATGCGTTGCCGTATCTCTATCATACCTAAGACAAACCTCGAGCATCACCGATCAGGGCAAAATATAGGCATCGAGAGTCACTCGAGCATGTCGGAAAGACCGCAAGCTCTGTTGGTCTTGGTCAATGTGAACTTACAGTCTTCGCTACTCAGGTCAAGTCTGAAAGGATATGAGTTTTGAATCTGCCCTGGTATTTTCAAGTCCTGGAGCCGGCCTGCTCGCACAACTCGCTGTTCCTTCCTAACTGGCTGACCCCCGGTAAGGAGGTGGTGCACAACCAAAAGACCATACTCAATCGGACATCCACACGTCACTCAGCTCGCGTCCCAACGAGTATCCAGGCCATCCGGCTAGCTGGCTCGACTCATCGAGGTACTCAAGAACGGCAGCTCGTTGCTTGCTGTCTTCAATGATCATCCCTGCTATTGATGCCATGAATTATCAGCCCTCCGAATGCTCATCCGTCTCCGGCGAAGTTAAGAGTATCGAGAAAAGGATCGCTTTACCTATGAAGACGCACTGCGAAGACATCACACTTGAAGCATAATCAGTGCAGCTCATCGCGATCCCGCAGACTGTGGTCGCCCACTTCTTCAGCATCCTTTGTCGAGCGAGGTACTCTTTGAAGCCTCCGAAGCAGGGCTGATGTAGATGAAGTAGGATTAGGGAGCAATAATAAAGCTGCATCGCCACACCTAGTAGCAGAGTAAATCAGCCAACTCGTCCGCTGCCACCACGATTTGGATTGCACCAACTAAAAGCAGAAGGTTGAATCCAGACAGGCGGAAAGATCTTATTATCGTTCTTGTCAGAGCCCACTGTTGGCAGTGGGTCGAACTCGAGGGTCAGGTGGGACTTCCACTGCTGCAGTTCCTGCAGGAGTCGCCCTGCCTCCTGAGTCTTGGCCGCAGCACATGCGCCGTCTTCAGGCGTGCCGCCCTCCGCACAGAAACCCACCACATGGGCAAAGTTGTAGACGGCACGGGCCGCCAACTGATGAGGTGTCAGCTCGGCGAGGGTCATCGTGGGCTGCCAGAAAGTAAGAGGCTTCCTCCCCTCCCGGAACGCAGCCCAGACGTCCTGGCTTAGCCACGCCCACCAGACGGCCTGCCGCAGGCCCCCCGAGTCCCCGTGGATGACCTGCGACCGCTGGATCCAGAAGACGCCCTTCAGGTGCTTCTCCCAGTTGGTGTTGGAGTCGTCGAGCATCTCGTACGACGAGATGATTATGGCGCTTGCGAGGAGCTCCAGGCTGGTCTGGTAGGTGTCGTACTCCATGGCCTTTTGGCTGTAGTGGAGGGTCTTCCAGTAGTAGCCCACCGTATCGCTCGGGTCTGGCTGATAGCCCGCGCCGCCGGACGGGTTGCCAGAGTTGACGTTGCGAAGGTGACGGGCTGATAATGCTAGGATGGCGTTCATCAGGCCGATGTTGTGCAGCTTCGTCATTCTGTTAATACCTATATGGCCGAGAGAGGGTTTGCACAAGGTGACACACCGCAAGATGGGGAACAAGTGTTCCGAAGGGCCGCTGGGGTTCAAATAGATCCATCTGCATAGTTGTGCCATTAACAACAGATTTATAGTCGGGTCGAAAACACCCACCCAACGACTAATGTGCTCCGTAAAGTGGCGAAAGAGGACATGCTCCTGTGGCTGTAGTGTGATAGGTTCTGCCGCTTGCCAGAGCTTCCTCTCCCGCGAGATGGCCTTCGTGTCTATCATGCGTTCTTGCAGATATGCATTCTGTATCGGTACTTCTGGGCTAGAGTGAGTTGCTGGTGTCTCGGCTTCATCTGTGGCGACTGGTGTTTGGGCCACCGAGTTCCCGAAGATATTGAATCCATCTTGGTGAACAGAGAGGTCCGGGAGAGGGCCGTAGTTGAGGGTGGCATCGCCAATCAGCAGGTCAAGCCATCTCAGTGTCAAGTCGCCGACTTGGCTAGGCCTGGAATCCGGAGTATCATGGTAGACCGGGCCAGATACCGGGGCCTGGGGGGATAATTGAGGCTGTTGTGCGGCTTCTCGTATCAACGGGTGCGAATGAGAAAAATCATAGAGTGTTTGTGCGTCAAGGTTTATGGTCGAGAAGTCAGGCCCGTCTCCGGTACGTTGAATTGTTGGGCTCCCCAAGCTGGCGGTTGGCAGTGGATCTGTCTGCTCTGTCGTGTCAACAATAGTAGTGTCTGGCAAGGCGTTGTCGATGTTCTCATTCTCGGTCCGTTGTTGATATGATGGATGGGTTGCTCCGAAATAGCTGCTTCCATCCCCATCACTACTCTGCTCATTAGGGACTCTTTTTTTGCCGAGATCGTCGTTGTCCCCATTCACTCTCTCACTCTTACCCTCATCTTCACCCTCAATATCACCTGCCGTTACTGAAGATGCCTGTCGCGCAGACCTTCGACGCACGGGTCGACGGGCGCCATATTCGCAGTCAATTGCCTTACGCATGCATCCTCCACAGCGAGGTCTAACCTCGTCGCATTTGACGTGTCGCCGCCTACAGGCGACGCTGCCATTGATCACGTCTCGTCAGAGCCTGAGTTGGACGAAATTGCTCGCAGCTGTGCCTTCTGCTTACCATCCAGTCGTCTTGCGAAGGCCTTTTCCGCGCGAGAGCCGGCCTCGGCTATAACGGCGCGGCGCCTCGTCCTCAGCCATCATAGAAACACACAAACATGTTGCTGGTTAGTGCTGCATGAGGCAGAAGGGTGGCTGCGGGGAAACAGGCCAGTCAGTGATTTGGCAGGTCAGGGTTCCACTCGCCAGCGGAGTTGCTTTACCCCGTGTGCAGGCAGACGGACCTGGGAGTGATGGCTGCGGAGCATATACTAGACTCGTGCACTTATAGAGTAGGCATTTAAATATTTACCTAGGTAAATCATGTAGACATCTATTTACTGAAGATGCACGTACATCCCACCATCTACCAACAGCTGAGCTCCCGTCACGAAGCCGCTCAATTTCTCAGATCCAAGGAATACCGCCGGCCCAGCCAAATCCTCCGGCCTTCCGACCCGACCCCATGGAATGCGATGTTCCAAATACTTGCGCTTCTCTTCATTGGCCATGTCATTATCTGCCAACTGTGTGTGTATTGTCCCGGGCAGTAGGGCATTGACCCTGATCTTGTCCTTTGCTAGAGCTATAGCCATCGATTGGGTCATGGACAATAGGGCTGCCTTGGTCGGGGTGTAATGTACTTGGAGACCACCACCAACGAGCGCACTGATGGATGAAATGCCAATGATGGAGCCGCCCTTGCCTTGCTTTACCATCTGTTTCGCAGCCGCCTGACACGCGTAGAAAGCTCCGTTTACGTTGACTCGCAGGGAATTGTCGAAAGTCTCTTTGTCAATACTGCCAAGGGTGATCACATATGTAAGTATAGATTCAAATGTTGAGGGCATATTGATACAGGAGCGCCTACTCGAGAAATTTGCAGGCCTTGAAAATGCCTGCGTTGGCGATGAAAATGTCAAGCGACCCCCATTTCTTAGCTGCCTCGGCTACAAGAGCACTGCCTGTCTCTGGGTCTGTCACATCGCCCGCAATTTCCAGCACTTCTCCGGTGGGTGCATTCTTGGGTGCCTCACTCCGCATGCGTCTGGCTTCTTCCATCAGACTCTGTCGCAGCGATTCATCTTTAGAAAGGCCGAGGTGATTGACAGCGACGTTTGCGCCTTGCCGGAGGTATTCGAGGGTGATGGCACGGCCAATGCCAGTTGTGCCGCCAGTGATAGCTGCGGTCTTGCCGGCCAGGAGTCGGGTGGCCATGCTCATGTCGAGAGAAGCCGGAAAATTGAAACTAAAAAAGGATGAGGCACAATCGACAATTATGCCCGCCAACGCGCCGGAGCCAGAAGGTCTCAATTGTCTCCCGAGAAGGTCCGGATAGGTCTTATCCGCATTGGACGATGAGCGGCTCGTGGGCTCAGCGGCTGCGCTGCCAACGCTTCAAGGATTTTGCCGACCAATGCGGGGACTCGTCTCGGCCCACTATTCCCTCGAGACGAGGACGATTCTACATCCCCGTCACATCCTAGTCGATGTTACCATCGTGTCAATGGCAACGATCTGCGTGTGTTGTAAGTTTGTGCACGGAAATTGAATTCCGCCCCACAGTTCATCATCAAACAGTGCTCATGACAGTGTCGCATGGAATGTTCTTCCTCCTGAGATGATTTCGTTTTCGCGTGAGAACTCCACGTTATGTCGTACCGGAACGAGTCCCTCGGCCAGGCCATGGTCAATAACGACTCTCCAGACACTGAACAGTATTTCACTAAGTTTACCTTGGGTGGAATACTTATCGCCGGTATACTGCCGCAGTGAAGCCCCTTTCATTTGTCAGACTGCGACTTGGGATTTCGTCTCGGAGTGGCAGAATCATGTTGTGATAATGGCACCCCATTTGCCACTGCCTCCAAAGGATGGCCGGATAAACGACAATGTATACCTTGGACTCTACAAAGGAAATTTGCGCACTGTTCAACACGAATTTAGGCGGAGAGGCCTTCTCGTATTTTGTACATGTTGAATATCTGATGCTTGACTCTTTACATTTTGCTGCCTCTTATGGTACCGTAGATCTAATCAATTTTGCTCTAGAGTTTTGCTGTAGGACCACCGGGAATTGTCTTGATCCACTTGTTTATCAAGTCCTTCGCTTGTGACCTGATCACTGCAACAGTCAGCCCATATTCCATTCCTCCGGGCTCAAACCGGTACCGCGTTTTTTAGTATGGGTAAAGCCAGGGGAAATGCAGGTGATCCCAGAAAGGCCAGCCCATTCTACGGCGAGAGGCTTGGAAAACAAGATCGCTCTGCTTTAGAAGCTTTAAGTGAAGCCTGCATGTGTGGCATCATAGCCAAGCCGGCTCCAGCACGCTTCGGGACTCGGCCCATGAGAAACCCTCTTGTGACCAGGCACGAGTTACCACCGCGACTCGTTTCTCTCAACCTTGTTTCGTATGGTTGCCATTTTCCCTACATCCGCTGGTGACCTGGGCATGTTCAGCGCTGCTCGTCTCGAGGGCGACGTTCGCCCGGGCGTCGCGCAGTAAGGAGAGCATGGCGGCCAGGGAGCGGCTGCGGAGTCGCTTCTTGTCGCGGTGTTACTTCCGTAATCATCTGTCCAGTCTGATTAAAGACTACTGGGCGAGGCAATCCGGGGTAAAATCTGGGGACCCCGCGTCAACCGGGTTCTAGGGTGGAATCCTCGCTTGGGCTGATTAACTCGGCGGTTTCCCTCCTCCCGGTGTTGATACTCCTCCGGGGGTTTTAATATTCCTACATCCCCAGGTTTCGAATTTCGATTGATGAAGCAACAACCGCGTCCGTCTCACTCACCTATCAAGTTCCCTGTATTATTTCCCATGCTCTACATTTCAACAGATCTGAGCAATCACGATGGGATTTGCCACTGTCGACCAGACCAAATCATGGATGGTGGCTGCCCACCTCCAGAAACGATCGCTCCTAACAGCCGTCAATATGCTGGCGGGAATGTCCATCTTCTTCTTCGGTACGATGATCGAAACTTCTCACCATTTCGAAAAGGCATTGACTGACGTCTTTGTACCTCAGGTTACGATCAGGGCCTAATGGGAGGCGTAAACCAGAGTACCGACTACATATATCGCATGGGCTTGGGTCATCTAGACGACGATGGCAGCCCCGTCATCACAAAAACACTGCTTCAAGGCGGCATAATGGCCGTTTTCTACCTCGGCACCCTTGTTGGCTGTCTTGCAGGCGGATCCTTTGGTGATCGGTACGGTCGAATCGGTACAGTCGGGTTGGGTGCTGCTTGGGCTATCTTTGGTGCCGCGCTTCAATCCGCGGCTATGAACCCGTCCTGGATGCTCGGGTCTCGCTTCGTCAATGGCATCGGGACTGGTATCCTGAACGGCATCGTCCCGGCCTGGGCATCCGAGCTGTCCGACTACAGCAGCCGGGGGACCTTCATCGCCATGGAGTTCACGCTCAACATTTTTGGAGTCGTCGTTGCGTACTGGCTTGCTTACGGAGTAAGCTTTATCGAAAACGGCGAGTCTCAGATCCGCTGGCGTTTCCCAATTGCTTTCCAAATCGTTCCGCTTCTTGTTCTCTTGGCAGCTTGCTGGGCTTTTCCCGAGTCGCCACGATGGCTTGTCAAAGCCGGGAGAAATGAGGAAGCGCTCTATGTGCTTGAGCGTCTCCGTGGCACAGATGGCGAGCTGGCTGGTACTGCGGAAAATGAATTCAACGATATCCGCAAGGCTATTGAGTTCGAGCGGGGCTCTGAGGGTACCTCTTATCTTCACATGCTCACAGGATGGAAGTCTGGGAGGCTTCACACCGGTCGCCGGGTACAGCTCGTAATTTGGCTGCAAATTATCCAGTGCTGGACTGGAATTGCTGGTGTCACTATGTACGGACCAAGTAAGTCAACGAGCTAATGTGCATATGCCCGCATCGCATGCTTACAACCTTTTCTAGCAATCTTCCACATCGCTGGGTTCGGACCTGAAAAGACTCAGTGGGTCGCTGGTCTCAACAATATCTTCTATATGTTTGCGACTTTGATCTGCGTGTACACCATTGATCGCATTGGTCGTCGATGGACACTCTACTGGGGCTCTATCGGGCAAGCCATCGCCATGTTCCTCGTCGGCGGTCTCTCGCGCGGTGGCTTGCCTACCGGGGGGAGGGGGGGTTCCTGCAATGGGCATACAATGTATTCATGAACTGACATTTAAACAAAATTAGGATATTATAGTAAAATGCTAGTAAAATACTAACAAAATACTGTTACGGGTAAAATCTGTTAAGAGGTCGATATTATGTTAAGATTGTGACTATGTCAAGAATTAAGACTATGTCAGAATTAAGACTATCTCAGGGTTAGGGGTCTCTAAATCCGCTAGTTTTAGTCCTTCTAAGTTAGCTAGCGAATAAGATTTCCGTATTTCTATATATCTATAGCTTTTAATAGGTTAGTAGTAGTCAAGCTGAAGAATAGCTGAAGGGTAGTTGGGTTAGGGATAAATAAAAAAAAACTTAATCCTAGCGGGGATTAAACCTACCCTTTTTTTGCCTTATATTAGGGCTTGACAGTATATTACAGTATATTAAGAGCGATATTATGTTAGAAATGAGCAGAGTATATGCTAGACATAAAATAAAAATATATCAGTATGCTTTCAACCTAGTATAAGCATTTCGAAAGTATGTAGATAGTATGTGAATAGTATTTTGTTATTAATTTGGGGACCCCCCCTCCCCCTGGTAGGTGGACACGCGAGCTGACGGCAACATCTCTACTGCCAACGGATGGGGTGCCGCTGCTGCGTCAATGGTGTATTTATACACCTTTGTTTTCGGTGCCACCTGGTTGACTGTACCGTGGCTGTACCCCGCCGAGATCTTCCCCATTCATATTCGTGCCAAAGGCAATGCATGGGGCGTAGTCGGCTGGAGCCTGGGCAACGGGTAAGTTCTGAGTCTTGGTGATAGTCTTCTCATTCTTAGTCGTCTCTTTCTAACCGAACATACTTCTAGTACTCTCACTCTCCTTTTGCCGTACATTGTCAGCGCCATCAACGAAAAGATGATGTACATTTTCGGAGTGGTGAACGTGCTGAGCATTCCAATTGGTAAGCGTCCCTAGCTTTTGCCTTCAATTACGAATACTGACCACGTATTAGTGTATGCACTATATCCCGAGTCCAACCAGAGAACACTAGAAGAGATGGATTTGCTGTTTGCTGCTCCCACACCCTGGGCTTGGGATGCGGAGAAGACATTCGCCAGACTCAAGCAGGAGACGGCCGGCCTTGAGCATTCCAAGGCTAAGAATGGTCTTACAGAACAAGTCGAGAGTGTTTGAATAATCACTGTACCATGAAGACACCGTAGAACATAAGCAGATGAAAGGGCTCAATATTCTATTGGGTTGTATTACTGAACAGTATGTTCATCCGTTTATGCGCATGTTATAGTTATCCTCGACGCTCGCCCATTTTATTCTCCTTCAATTGCGTTTGCACATCTGCAGGCGTGTACAGTGAGAAGCTTGGTAGCTTCTGCTACCCGAGTGTGGACAGAGCGCAACGTGCCGAATCGTGCATCCTTTCATTCCATAGTTTTGTCTTCTCACACTTTCCAGGCATCTTGTTCTCTCAAAGCTGGCTCTTAAGCGTCGGCCTCAGAATGCACGAATCGTAGGGCTTCGGAGTATATACGGACTGAGAACGACACCGGTCAGTCTTTCACAAGAGCTCCAGGTGAACGCCTCATGTGGTGTGGCAGGGCACACGGATCAACCTTACTGCTTTGCGACCCACCGCCTGGGTCGCTGCACTTTGAAGTCGTGAGTTACAGATTGTTCTACAAAATCGGCTAAGGATTGAAAATCGTATTTTTGGAATTCAATGCTACTTAGTGCGTTCGTCCGTCCTTGGTACCTTCAATTCCCTCAAGGTCGCTGTAAAGTCTCCATCTATAGTCCAAGCTGGGGTCGTTGAACCTTGCCTTGATATCTAAGGCTTTGATGGCCTCAATATCCTCGGCATCTAGCCTAAAGTCTGCTTCGAGATTCTCTTTGATCTGCCAGTCGATAGTGCTCTTGGGGATAACAGAGCGGCCGTTGCTGATACCCCATGCTAAGACAATCTGCACTGCACTCTTTCCGCCGTATTTCTTGCCAAGCTCTTGGAGAAGAGGCTGATCAATCACCCGCTTCATATGTGAAATCTCCTTACTCCACCCAGTCGCGCGGTAGAAATCGTTCATATTGCCAAGCGGACTAAATTGGACAACGTGAATACCTTGCGAGCGCAGCCAACTGTTGAACTCTCGTTGCTGGAGGTAGGGATGGACCTCCATTTGGTGCACAGCAGGGATCTATAATGCAACATGTCAGCCGTGATGTTGGTACTTTCAAGTCCTGTTTGACATCTGAAGACATACTACAGAGCATTCCTTGATGAGGGTTTCCAGCTCGCCTTTACTGAAGTTAGAAACTCCAATAGCTCTTGTCTTCCCAGTTTTCACAAGCTTCTCCATTGCCTTCCACGTATCAACAAACGTCGTGTCTCCATGAATCATGTGCCCCTTACTATCACGGGGGAAGCGATCCTCGCCGCGAGCAAAGGTACAAGGATAGTGCATCATCAGCAGATCAACATATGGCGTATCGAGGTCGGCAAGGGACTCGTCCAGTGCCTTCTCCACGTCATCCGGGTGAAAGTTGTTACACCAGAGCTTGGTACCGAGGAAGATATCTTCTCGAGCAACGCCACTGTTTTTAATACCCTTGCCCACTTGCTTTTCGACGTTGTACACACGAGCGGTATCGATGAGTCGTAGACCGGCTTTCAGTGCCCGTGACACGCCGTCTTCCTGGGCGTCCGGATCTTGGAAGGTGCCGAAGCCGACGGCTGGGATCGAGGCGCCAGTGTTGAGCTTGAATCGTGTCTGAGTGCTGATGGCTCTTGAAGAAGTGAGCGACCGGCTTATGGCTGCAGCCGCAGAGCGGCGGAACTTAGATCGGATAGCGGACATGGTGAAAATAGCCCGCTGTGGATGTTGTCAGAAGCCTTGGTTGCTTCTCGCACAAATGCAATGCATCGAAGTCTCTCAAGGCCTGTGATTTAAACTATTGAATGTGGTCTTCTGGCGGGAGCATCTGCCCGCCCGCCTATGAGTGGGTCCTTGGCCCTCGTGGCGAGGGCTCATCAGCAGGCGGGGTAAGTTTAGCATCAGTCATCACAAGGGGGTCCAAGATTTCGACGACGATATAGGTTGCTATGTTAGGTCAGGTTTCTATCATGCTGGAGAGGCAGTATTATTTTCCTCACTATAAGGGACTGTTGCTGCGCCCGTTGAAAACCCTTTTTCGTGATCCATATTCACACAGAGAGCCCAGGTTGGAAGTACCCTACCCCGTCTGTTATGCCGCGAAAGGCTGGCAATCCGCCGCCAGCGGTAGTCAAGGTTGATAGCACGATGACTCTAGGCCCCGCTGGCAGAGAGAAGGGCAGTAATTATCTATGAGTAATTCTTCACCCAATAGTTGGCCAAATCGTAGAAGAAAGAAAGTTTTAGCAATAAGTAGGACAATTGGATAGCATGAACAAAGCTGTACATCTGGGCAGTGAGTTTCTACCTGATACGTTCGCCGAGTCGCCTTGAAACAGCCGAAGTTTGTTCCCGTTGCACGATCGAACCGCGTTGCTGTGCTGGAATCGAGCTGTCGTAGGACCACAACGGTATCGGTAGTGAATGTAGGATATACAGATGCCAGTACACACTCTAGTTTGGCAGCCTAGTATCGCGCGAAATTACCAGCATGGACTCCGGGAAGGGGCAGCATCGAGTCAAAACGGTGGCCAATTTGAAGATCTTGTCCTCCAGCAGTCCGTGTCCTTGATTTCAGCACCGAAGAGCACCTCGTGTCCTTCGCAGGGGAACCACCTTCACCGAGGCCCACCCATCGACATCTAGAAAGTCATATCCTGGTTTCGCTGGTCTTCTTCGGCTGCAAAACGTCACCGAACGCCAAATACCTTCCGGCCTTTTTTCTCTCGTGTCGAGCATCGGTTCGTTGCCCTGCACTCCTAAACAACATCGCACGTAACCGCTGTGTTAAAGACTTCTTTTTGATTTCTGCACTCTCAAAACTAGGAACGTGATTCTTGAGTAAGAGTGCACAGCACTGCAAATTATGACCCACTTTGAGCGAGATGAGGGTTGTTGCGAATTTTGATCGACCAGGATCCGAATTGAAGTTTGCACCAGCGCGTTTAAACGCTGGATCTTCTGTTCTTGTTGTGCGAGTGGACACCAACAGCTATAACAAGGACAGATGTATCAGTTTTGCCCTTTTTGTGATGCGAACAAGTATGGGAACAGGCGCCTGGTGTAATCAAGCTGCTACATACCAGTCAATATCAGAGTGACAACGAACAGCACCCAAATTAGGGCGCCTAACCCGGCATCGATACCAATACAGATCTCAGCGGCGTAGATAGTCTGTTGCGTAACACGAAGGGGATTTGAAGAAGGGGCCCCCGGGAGAGGAGTTGGCCCAAGACTGCCAGGTCCAATGACGGTGGTCGTCGTCGTCGGGTAAGACCAGGCCGCTGCATTGAGATTTCCATTAACGTCTACACCGGCTCCGGCTAGGTTAAGTTGTCCGGCGTAGCTTGCGAATGTTGCCCAAGTTGCCAACCAGAATACGTTGGTTAATGATTCGAGGATGCTATAGGTGTAGTTCAGCATCTCACAGTCGGTAACACTTCGAGGTCTGTGTACATTTGCTCAATAGCAGATGAGTAGAATGAAAGCTAACATACACGTGTGCGATCCAATGGTAGGCTATTGGATACGCGATGATGCTGACGAGTAGCCAGATGAAGTACACGACTGTCCAAGAGAAGGTAAAAAATGCGAGACCTAAGCGCAGTGTCAGAGTGCTATTATCCCAGCTCAGCAAAGAGGAATCAGCCAGTTCTTGGAGAGGAGAATCGCGTGTAATACCAAATCCGGGCAACTAAAAGGAACAAAAGAAAGAGGTATCCGTCAGCTTGGAAGTCGGGAGGTCATCAAGACCATCGGAATCAGGAATGCTGACTTACAGATCCAAAGTTCAGTTCGAAGGCCGAGAAGGACGCCAGAACGAGGAACACGACCGCCAGAGCTAGTTGGGTGATACGCAGGCCGAAAAGAACCGACGTCATCGGGTGAATGTGAGACCGGCTTTTGCCATCCTTCGAATAACGTGCCCACACATTCTGATTCTTGGCAGGCCTTTTGTTCTCGTGCGATGTGCCCGTTTGCGCCTCGGGCTCGTGCGAAGGCTCTTGCTCTTGGGCGTTAGAAGACATTTGGAGGACGGCCTCGAGCTGTCACTAATGTGGTCTCGTTGCAACCGCTCGTAAAGTGGAAAGTTTGGACGGAAACAAGCTTGAAAGTAGTGGAGCTAGTTCTTCATGGTTCGGCGGGAGGAACTATATACACCCAACCCGATTTGTTATAAGCTAGGATGCAGTAATACATCTATGCGTTTCCTCCTACTGGATTAACCGTGGGCGAGATTTCAGGGAAGACGCACGTCAATTAGTCGTAGGAAGACACCAGACATAGCCGGTTTCAGCCAAAGCGGTTTCCGGCCTATGAAATCTCTCCGCAAACTTGGTCTCTCCCTGCAAGACTACGATCTGCAAGCCATAATAGAGCAGACTCATATAGTTCTCATCATAATATTATTCCGGATTAATAAAGAAACTCAAAGGATACCAATAGTCCATAGTTCTCATCATAAACACCACCTCATAATATTTTTAATATCTCACCCTTCATTAACGATATTTTAGTCTGCGTTTGCGGGTAACATAACAGAAGCTTTGCCCATTTGGTGAACAAAAGCTGTTACTAGTAGTGCCCCTCGGTGCTTTTGCCTCAAGATCGATGCGTGTTTCTTTTCAGACCGGATCAGTCAGATCAAATTTCTACAACAAAAGTTCAGGACTGATCCAAGAGAGGATATTCAATGTTGATGAACGAATTGTAGCTTTTCTTATAGAGCTTATCTAGTACTTGAATAATACAAGTGTTAGCATCTGCTACAGCGACAAGGTCCAGCACTTAAGCCGCGGTAAGTACAGCGCTGCTCTAACATCTTCTCCATAAGAGTATAAGTATACACAAGTTAACATCCTATTTAGGACAGCACTTCCTGATTTAAGCTTAGAAGCAGCTCTACTTTTATATCCAGGCCTAGAATTCAACCACCTACTATATATTTAAGGATAACCTAACTATTTACTCTATAAAGCTTTAATATCTAGGGTTATATAAGAGGGGAGGTTCTAAGTATAAGACCTTAAGTAAATATATTACTAATAATAGTATAAATTTAATATAGTATAGTTAGTTAGGTAATACTAGTAGGATTTAAACCTATACCCTTTATATTACTAATATAAAGAGTAACCTAGTATAAGACTAACTATACTATAATATCTAAAAAGAGTATATATAAGTTAATATCCTATTTAGAATAATACTTCCTAATTTAAGCTTAGAAGTAACTTTATTTTTATATCTAGATTTAGAATTTAACTATTTATTATATATTTAAGAATAACCTAATTATTTATTTTATAAAGCTTTAATATTTAAAGTTATATAAGAAGGAGATTTTAAATATAAGACCTTAAATAAATATATTACTAATAATAGTAAAAATTTAATATAGTATAGTTAGTTAAGTAATACTAGTAGGATTTAAACTTATATTCTTTATATTACTAGTATAAAAAGTAATCTAGTATAAGACTAATTATACTATAGTACCTAAAAAGAGTATATATAAGTTAATATCCTATTTAGAATAGTATTTCCTAATTTAAGCTTAGAAGTAGCTCTACTTTTATATCTAGGCTTAGAATTTAACTACCTACTATATATTTAAAGATAACCTAGCTATTTACTCTATAGAGCTTTAATATCTAGAGTTATATAAGGGGGGAGGTCTTAAGTATAAGACCTTAAGTAAATATATTACTAATAATAGTAAAAATTTAATATAGTATAGTTAGTTAGGTAGTACTAGTAGGATTCGAACCTATACCCTTTATGTTACTAGTATAAAGGGTAACCTGGTGTAAGACTAACTGCGCCATGGTGCCCTTCTCTATAAATGTGCCCGGCTCGCCTTCCCTTTCTCTAAAACCCCTTATTTATCTTCGTTCTATCTGTCTTGTAAAATTGAAATGAAGCTAACTTTCAAAGTTGTTGTAAGACGTGATTTGATTCTCTCAAGTGGTAGAATATGTCCAAACCTTTATGGTGGTTCTAATATAGCCGCTTCTTGATCCATGAGTTTGTGAACGTTGCTAATTAATCCAAATAAGAACGCTATAGGAATAGGCACCGTATGCCGAGCCTCACTTGTAATTAAGTAAAAGAAAGAAGATTTGGTTGCATTTACTTTAACGACATCAATTGATGTGATCTAACCTAGGTTCACATCCACGGATTGTTTCTCCTGTCGGCTTTGGCTATGTGCTCATGTCAACCAGCAAATATTGGAGGATTCCCTCCACCAAATTGTTCTCACGTTGCGTTGATTCTCATGACGATTGATAATTCGCTATCACGAGATACCTTCGCCCCCCAGATGTTTTCATGTCCTGATGCCATTTACTGCGGTATCGGTACCCGGCCCGGTCCAGCTTGGTCGGATGCGGTGATCCCCAAAGAGTGCACCACCTTGGACCACGACGAACCCCACCTCATTCGTCACGTTATAGACAACAACTAACTCCTTCTCTGTGACGCTTGAGCCTTCAAACTCTGACCACTTGGATCAAGATTTCATCATTACCCCCATCGCGTTCATATTCCCCTCGATCGAGATACCGCAGCCAAAATGAAGATCACCGACCTTACCGTGTTCAGCTACCAAGCCCACTACAACCACGGCACCTACACCATGTCCAACGGCCGCAAAGGCGGCGGCAACCCATCCATCGTCATCCGCATCCGCACAGACACCCCCGGCGTTGAGGGCTGGGCCGAGAACGCGCCCCTCGGCAGCGACTACCTGCCCAGCACCTTCACGGGCGAGCTCGCCGCCCTAAAGGAAGTCGGCCCCTTGATCATCGGCCTCGACCCGCGGTCCCCGGCAGCCATTGCCGCCAAATTGGACCGCGCCATCATGTCGGGCATGGCAGCCAAGTCCATCATCGATATGGCCTGTTGGGATATCCTGGGCAAGTCCGTGGGCTTGCCGACGCACGTGTTGCTCGGTGGTGCACACGCCGATTCAGCGCCTGCGTTTTGTGTCATCGGGTTCGGCGAGATAGCGGATGCAGTGCAGAAGGCCAAGGCTGAGTATGAGAGGGGTAGCGTTGCCATGCAGCTCAAGATCGGCGATAATCCGCTCGAGGACGCCCGACGGATTAGGGCCATCCGCGAGGCTCTGCCGGAAAATGTCTACCTCTTTGCTGATGCCAACGCCAGCTGGACCGTCGCCCAGGCCCTCGTCTATGCCCGGGCGCTCGGTCAGGACATGACCGTAACCTTTGAGCAGCCATGCAAAACGATCGCAGAATGTGGGCAGGTGGCCCGACTCACCGGGCTCCCGATGATCGTGGACGAGCCGATCTTCACAGTTGCCGACCTCGTCGAGGCCCACAAGGCGGGCATCACGGGGGTGAACATCAAGCTCTCGCGGGTCGGCGGAATCACCAAAGCGCGCATCATGCGTGACACGGCCGAAGCACTTGGGATGATGATCAACATCGACGATACTTGGGGCTGTGCCCTGACGACTGCACAGAATCTCCAGATAGCATGCTCTACCAGTCCGAGCCGGCTGGGAGCCTGCGACTGCTATGCCGAGTGGACGAACCCGATGATCGCTGAGGTTCCTCGTATGCAGTCCAACGGCCGGGTTGCTCTGCCCTCGCTGCCGGGCAATGGATTTGGTGATGTTAATGTTGCAATGCTAGGAGAGCCGTTGTTCCAAACCACATAGGTATTAGTCACGCGGGTGACAAGGTCAATCTAGACCAGTCATACTTGCTATGTCAGGACTTTACAAAAACATACATGAGCCTTGATTTCATCTCCCTGAAGCTATCCACACCTTGTTTTTTAGTCACATCTTACAATCCTTTTACTGCTCAAAGTCAGATTGCTGAAACAGCTTGCCCTCCAGGAGGCCCCCCATGTGCGTCTTCGTGATGCCATCCCCATTCCTCCTGATCTTCGACATCAAAATTTTGAAGAACCTTGCATGACTCTCACGTAGTCCTGATCCACCACCCACTCGGCCTTTGTCATCACTCAGAATGAACCCGTCAGCCGCGACCTTCCACCCTTGCTCGGTCATCTCCTGTGTGACCTTCTGAGCAGACAGCCCCAGAAGGCTGCATATCTCCTTGTAATCCGCGAAAGAGCTGATGTATAGCTGTCCTGAAAAAAGGGCAAGCTGCATGGCGAGTTTGCGGGGAACAACGGACGGCCCAACCTGAGCAGTGACGGTGTGAAAGTCCAGTTCATCCAAGGAGGCATATCCAGAATTGCACCGAGGCTTGAAGATATGCAGAGCGGCTGCAGTGGACTTCTCCATGGCCTTGTAGAGCTTGTTCGCTTCATAAGGACTGATGATCATGATGCGATCAACATTGGTGGTTCCCTTTGCGCGGCTCGTGAGTAACCACTGCACTGGCCGGTGGAAGGCATCCGAAAGATGTGACGGACGGTCAGACGGCTTCACCGTCTTGGCAAAGTCCGCGGTGACAAGCAACCGAGACTTGCCGGCCAGCTGCTGGACTGAGAAGTCACTTGCTGCACTAGAATCCTTCAACGACTGGAAGGCAGGGATGTACGCCGCTGAATCTTTGATGATCAAACCCTCGAGAGCGAATTTCAGGACGTCGTCATGTAGCCCATGCATTTCTGGCGTAGCATTTGGCACTCTCTGCACCTGTCGCTCCTGCTCAATCTCTGGCGAAAGCTCCCGCTCTTGTTCCTCCTGGAGAGTGCTGGCATTGAATTGCAGTTGGTCAAACTGCTGACAGCGTTCGGCGATCTCGCGGAGGTCAGGATTCGCAGCGCTGGTCGAATCAATTGGCTGGCTTTGATACTGGCGCGGGCGGAAGCGATCATCGAGGGACTGGGCTTCCTTTTCCAGGAATTTCTTAGCGTATTCCTGAGGTAGAAGGGTGCACTCTTGCTTGCGAGCCCATCGCCACAGTCTGTCTTGACGGGCGAAGCGCTTGCCCTGCTCAACCCAGAGCGGCATACTACGACGAAGGTCTACGTGTGTCTCAGACACGGACCAAAGAACAACGTCTTCGAGTCTGATGGCCGAGCTGGGACCCGTCGCTGGGTCTTCCCTGATCTTTTTGTTTTCCGTGATCTTGGCTTGAATTTCTTGAGAAATGCAGAAGACAACAGTCTGCCCCTTGCCAAGCTTGCGCATCCGCATACAAGCCTGGACGAGTCGGTCCTTGGTCAAGCTGGCGCCCAGCGTCACCGCTGCCCTGTAGTCCGACGGTAACCGTAGGTCAATCCCACGGGTGTGAGCCTCGTCTAGAAAAACAAGACAGGCATCCAACCGGGTGCAGAAAGGAGAGGCACGGAGCAGTTCGACCCTGTCCTCACGATCGACAACGCACAGCTCATCTTCATCATTGATAAAGACCGCTGCCTCCTTCGTCGAGTCGTGCTTCTTCAACCACGTCTTTGCTACCTCAATGTTGGTCAGCTCGAGAATCTGGGCACCTACATCCAAGATGACCTGGATGGGCGGACTGAGTTGTATAACAGTGGCCAAAAGATGCTCCGCATCCGAAGTGTGCTGCGCCACAGGCCCCATCAACTCGACCCCGTTGTCAGGCTTCAGCAAATACTCCAGAACCAAGGCATTCGTGTGCTCCTGAGCAGGGTGGTCAAGGTGATTCACACTTATCGGCAGCAAACAACGGGAGTCATTGGTACCTGAGAAGCCCGTCACCGGCCGGCTCTTTCGCTTTCCAATATCCCATCCTGATGCTGAAAGTTTGTGCGGAAACTCCTTCATCTGTTTAGGAAACACGATGTGGGCGAGGAAAAAGTCTATCACGCTTTTGGCAAATCGAAGCGCTGGAAAGACCTCCGAGATGCACAGTGGGCGATCCTTGAGGTTGATGCCCTGAAGTTGCTTGAAGGCATCGGGGAGGCGATTTGCGTCTCGTACCCAGGCCTGATACTCCACGTCAGACTGGTCAGTTTCCATGAGGCGTCCCATCGCGATGAAGAGGTCGTCATCAGAGAGTCCGCCGTAATAGTAGGAGAGAGACGTCAGAGTAATGACCACATCTGGGTGACTGAACTCGGATCGAAGAGACGGGCTGTCCTTTGCGCGGTACGGTACAGCAAGCTGTGTAGGGGGCGTGCGAGAGGCCAGACCATAATTCACCCGCCATCTCTTCTGGGCTAGCACGAATTCCAGAACGCCACACGCGATGAACCCTCGAATCAGTAGAAGAGGCACTTTTGTCGTCTCAGTCCAAAATAGTGACCCCTCGACTGCGCTGATCTGCTCCTTGCTAAGCTCAGCGTGGGTGATGTACGTGTGAACAGCCCTGCGGATCACCTGTGACTGTCTCGAGACCTGCAAAGCGCCGAGACCCTTATTGCAGACATGGTCGGCCAAAAGTTGTGTGAGGAGACGTCCACCATCCGGACGAAGAATTCGAATCCGAGGGAAACTGCCTTGCACACATCGGTGGACCTCCAGGGAAAATGGAAGGGTCTTTGCAATTGCAGGCGCGAGTTTTCTCACCACGCCGAGCAGTTCCTGCAACAGCAGCCAGCGATCCGGACTGAGCTCGATCGGGTGCTGTGAACCCATCGTGTAAATGAGCTCAAATCGCACGTTGAAATTTTCATCGCTTTCGTCCACAATGTCTCGTGCATTGTCTTCGAGAAAATGCTGCGTTGTCATGAGCTGTTGTGCGACGTCTTGTTTGCGCAGGATGGGGCATTCAATTGCCATCAGTTGAAAGGACAGGATGTGCTCAGGCTGTACTAAGAGGACGCCACCTGACGACATGCAGTCGTGCAGCATATCGGAAATACTGCGGGCAGCCGCGCTGTCCAATTTAAGCGATCGCGAGATGGGCATGTAGTAAAGTCGTCGATTCAGAAGTCCACCCAATTTTGATATGAGCATCTGTGCCATCTGCTTAGACTGTGGCTTGGCTACCACGACCCTGAGTAGCTGTTTGCCATCTGCAAGAGCAGTTGAGACCATAGGGACGATCACACTGGACTTGCCTTCACCCATGTTGAGTTGCATCACGGCGTTCTTGCTGCCTGGGGGAGTTTGCATTTGCTCGGCGACCTGCGCTTGGACATCTCGAACGAGGAAGCCACTCTCGACTTCCATCAGTAGTGTTTCTGGGTGCTTCGCCGGGTTCCAGTTTTGGTGACCGGGATTTCGCAACTCATTAAAGAGATCTTGCTTTTCGGTCAGCTTCGTAAGGCGGTCGGCTCGTTGCATTGCAGCCAGCGCGAGAGCATACTGAACTATGCATGCTTTCCACTCGTCACTTAGATTGTGCCATCTGCTGCGAGATAGTTGCCGTAGGAAGAATGTCGGTGATACCCTAGGTAGTTGATACGTAAATCGAGTGCTCTTCAAGCCTGCTGGTGGTGTCACAGCAGCTTTGAGAGCATTGTAGAGCTTATGCACATGCTGGGTGCATGACTTCAAGTGAGATGATAGCTGCCCGGCGGTCACATGGGTAGATGGAAGTCCATCATCAGCTCGAGACAAAAATGCGTCTAGGCTTCCACGGAGATCAGCCGCATACTGAGCCTCATACTTGGAACAACCTGCCAGACGCTCCAATCTCTCGACGATAGAAGTCAGACGCGGGGGCTCATTGAGTCTCTGTTGTTGAGCTGGAAACTCCAGAGTTGGGCCAGCAGGATGGAAGACCTCCGATAGATCCGGTGCTGCAACGAGGAACATGGTGTGCTCAGTCTCGCATCCAGCAATTCTGGGCCGCATTTGAGGCGCGCGCATAGTAGAGCCGACCGGTTTGATGTTCTCGTAGGGACAACGAGATATCACTGTCTGAACATCATTCAAATAGTTATGTAGCTCTCTGTTGTCGAACCACGTCTTGAACAGGGATCTGACAGCTGGCATGGCTAAATCGATTTTGATGTAAGTGGACGGATGTACAGGTCTGAATACATCGTTGCATGGCCATTGGGTAGCGAAGCTATCCACCAAAGCTTTGACGGCGGCGCTGCGGGCGGTCATCCATTGTCTGTCTCGTCGAGCGGAATAGGCTTGTTCTGTCTCCTTCTTTTCCCTGACGAGCTGACGCTCAGGGCATGAATTTCGAGGCGTTTGATACCGCTCAAGAGCCCTTTGTATCGCGTTCTTCGTGAACGTCTCTCCCACTACTGGTTTGAATGAGTCCGCCAGCGGTGCGTTGGCTCCTGATGCTTTTGCGTCACCCGGTGACTTGAATAACATGGCGATTAACTGCAAGATCGACACGTCTGAACTTGGATCTGCAGAGATTGTCGAGAGCCATATAATGAACGAGAACTTGTGTCGTTGCAGATCGGTAGAGACTGCGAGGCACCGATGGAGTGGTGGCAGGTTCCGAAGCATGTCCTCGTACCCGTTTCTGAGGAGACCGGCATCATACTTGAAGCTTGATAGTTTCATCTGCGAGCTCAACCCATTGACTGTGGCCAAGTTGCGCATTGCGTTCCAAAGGCCATGTTCGGTCAGTTCTCGATAGTATCTCTTCAGGTTGTCTCGGAAGATGAGGCGGGACATGGTGAAAGCACGAGTGGCGAGTTCCGAGGTCGAATCACGGTCGCGGGCTCTGTACGTTCGGTCTTTGTGACTAGTATGGTCTTCTGCTCCAAATCCCGATACTCGGAACATCGCAGACCGGACATTGTCCCTCTGGAGAAGATGCTGGTCGGACCTCTCCAGATGAGGAAAGGAGAGCGGAGCGTCTGGAAAGAAGGTCAAGGCCTGCTCGGCCTGTCGCAGCAGTGACTTCACCGTGGTAATGAAATGTCCATGTTGGGACAGAAAGCTGATGTGGTTTTTCCATTCAACAGTCTGCATGACTTTCTTATGTGGTGGGTAATGGCAACGGCCTGGACTGAGAGCGGCTATCTTGGCCAGCAAGTCTATGTTTGGTTGCGATAGCTGGTCAAAGGAGCGAACAGCTGCAGATTGAAGAAGGGTCAGCGCTTGCTCAGTGCCAGTCTTTTGCGTCAGGGGATCAACCAGGCAGAAGGAGGTCAGGGCGTGAAGATACGCCAGGAACAGTTTGCAGCCCAGCTCGCCGTTGTCAAGCAAGCGGCCTAGCGTGGAGTCAACACGAAGAGGATGAACTCGATGAATTGACTCTTGGTTAACGGCAACGGACACATGCTTTTTGGCTTTCTGGTAAGTGACAACCTCAGATTCGGGCACGAGCACCATGCGCTCGTCTCTCGTTGAGTGTCTCAGCACAAGTTTGCTGCGAAGTCCCACCAGCGTGCCCAGAGATTGATTGCCATCCACGACCATAGACCGGAATTCATCGGACTCCAACAATTCACTACCCTCAGAAAGGGAAAATGTGAGGTTGAGTGCTGGAATACTGACCAGCAGTACTTTAGCACCGCCTGATGGTCGCACAATGTTGTGGATCCGGGTGCGGTGGGCCAAGGGTCCAAGCACTCGGGACAGATTCTGCGACGTTAAACTCTCGATGCCAACGACTGAAGATTTGGAGTTCGACAGTTGCCACTTGACCGGACGATTTGGCTGCAGTGAAAGTGTCCACATTTCGGAGGAAGATGGATTCCATGGGTCGTGGATAGGTCGGAACTGTACGGAATTCGTCGCTACATCGAACCAGTGAGTGTAGTCCTCAACGAATGACGTTGGATATGCCTCTCCAAAGAGGCGGCTTGGTAACGTCTCGTATATCATATTGCCCTTCATGGCCCTGACAACAAGGTCCCCGGCTGGCATACCAAGCTGAACAGAAAACCCCCCGAACTCGCGCTTGGTGGAGAACTGGAAGCCAGGAGTTGTGGAGGGCATTACTTCGACTACAGCGTTGCCGAAGAGTGTCGAGTATTGAGGGTGGGCGCGATATTTCTCCGGAGGTTGATCTAGCGGGAGCCCATTGGCGAGGAGCTCACCGCTGACGAGGTTGTAATGTACGCTCATGCTGGCAGTCTTTGCCATGGCAAGCGTGTCCGTAGTTACCCATGTCTCGGAGACTAGACGCCAAGACGTTCCTCGTGTATAGGCCGACCAAGCCTTCTTTATCGCATCGTCAAGCGCCCAGGGGTTCCGTGCCAAAAACATGCGAGCACGGCACAAGAGTCTCTTCCGACGCGTGTCTAGGAGAGCAAGGAGTGGCTCCTTATCAAAGCTCAGAGCTTTCTCTCCCTCCTGAACAACTATGCAAGACTCCACAAGTATCGATGCATGATGCTTCTCATCCAGAACGGTTTCAAGATGATTGCTGTCGATGTCGAAAGTGGATATGCAGATCAGCGCCACTTCGACACTCTTGGCGGTGAACGTAGTCCTGTCCTTGTGGTCTTTTGCCGCGTATACCTTTTCTCTCAGGCTGATGACCCACTTCATGGCGATGTCGCGAGCGGTAGACAAAAACTCAAGGCAGTCCTTTTCCACGCTTGAACTCGGACTTAGTGATAGTGCGCGCGCTGCGATCGCGGCGAATATGAAGAGAGCCTGAGAAGATTCCCAATTACCCTTGACACGTTGCAAGGCGATCGTAAGATGCTTGAGAAGAGAAGCAGCATTCTCTTCACGGCTGAAGAAGTTGTGGGAGCTGCGCAAAGCTGTTGGCATGGAGGTTCCTTCCAAGCTTGGAACAGCACCTTCCGACCGTGGGCCGGCTTGGTAGATACACTGAAGAAGGAGCAGGGTCGTTTCCGGCTTCTTGAAGTCCAAACTCGGCATAGCAAGTTGAAGGAGAATGTTCGGCCACTGAATGCAGTGACCAAGCGAGAGTGTACCAAATTCCTTATACTCCTCTAGCGTCATATTCTTGGGACAAGCATTTTGACTGGCAAGGACGATGTTTGGGCCTGGACCGTCGGGAGCGGAGGCTGGGCGCATGATGAGGCGTTGCAGAGCTTGGCATGGCATTGTGTAAGTGCAAGTCTTAGAAACCGCGTTGTCGAACGTGAAATCGCCCGGGTACTGGTCGCTTTGGGAATCATAATACTTGTAATCGAGACCGTTGGGAACGAAAATTTGAGATTCCCTGAGCGTCGCAATGGTCTTTTCTTTGTAATGCGTGTTGCACACCGGCTTCTGTTGGGACAGGAGGTCGATCCGCGGCTTGGTCTTTGAGTTTGAGTGCATCATGCTGAGGTGGGGATCGTTGTTTGACAGGATGTACTTTGTTGAAGATCCAACTTTAGTCCGCTTGCCTTGAAGTAAATCCTGCAGGATCACCAATCGCGTATCTCTCCAATGACCGAGCCACAGCGGAATGCGTAGCTCGAACACAACAGTCTTGGCTTGGGGAGGGTCACTTGGAAGTGGCCACTCATGAACCCGGATTGACAATTTGTCACGCTCACGGAGATACGCACATTTCTTGCAGTCTTTGCGGTGCACTTGTTCCGTCTTCGGTGGATCGCATTGGCTGTCAATGACTTTTGTAATGTACGCGTGGTCGGCCGACTCGTAAAGTGCATCAAGATCATGATACTTGGATTTCACAACCTTGAATTCTTCCAATTTGGCTTGACGCGCTTTCTCAGCCTTGGTTTCGATTTTTGACAGCAGTGACTGATGAGTAGCTGACATGTCGAAGTACTCGCTGGCAAAGCTTTTGCCGTTGTGCGAGGCAAACAAGAGGCTTGCCTTCCTCGTGCTTTCCCTTTTTCGCTTCTCGATGTACTCCTCCAAATATAAGAGTCGCTTCATCTGACAGAGAAACGGCAGAAGCAGGCTTTGGAAAGCGTCGAGAGGAATACCAGGGTCGTACTTTCCTAACAATGGACACCGCCGGAGGGCAACTTTGTCACAAGCCACCCATAGCTCAAACATTGTCAAGACCATCAAGGAAGTCGCCTCAGGATTGCGGGCGTAGGCAGCTTTGGCACGGATGTAGTACTGGACCATGAGTCCGTGTAACTCTTCGCAGGCACTGTCTCGATCATTGGCCTCCACCCAATCGTCGATGTGCTGTGCCACCCAGAGCTCAAACTGCCCGAGGTTGGTAGCGGCGTAAGAGCCGTTGAGCCGCTTATCCGAGAGTCTGGGAAGGCGGCCAGGCTCGTAGTTGATGATTAGCGAGGAAGGCGCGAAGGGGGTAGAGATGCCTTTTTGCCGGCGTTGGTACGTCGCTGCGATGTGCTTGTCGAGGGCGGGAATCTTTACCAAGGTATCTCGTTCGAATTTCAACTTGGAGAGGGTTGACAGATGCAGGTCGCCAGTGTTGACTTTCTGTAAAGACTCCCAGGTTTCCGCAAGAAACGCCATGGACTGCCGAAGGACCTCATGAACCTGACCCCTGACTGGATGGGGAAGGACAGGAGGCTTTATGGCGGAGAGCTTCCGCAGCCGCCGATCAATTTTCGCTGCCATGCAGTAGATCATATCAGCAGCGAGGCCATGGGCAATCGCTGATTTCAATATGTGGCTCATGATGACTACCATGACCTCTTTGTAGAGTACGTGTGAGCCTCCGGATGATCTGGAGGTGACAAGGTGCATGGACACTCGGATCAACAGCCACGTTGGGGATCGCCGCCATGGGGCTGCCGCGTTCTTCCACAGCACCTCATCTCGGGTGTTCTTCGAGACTGAAGAGACTGAGGTCGGAGAGCCGATACCCCTTAATACCCCAAAGAACAGCTCGGAGATCATGGCTGGGTTGGTGGTGTCGCGATTCTCATCGTGGAGGACTCCGGATTTCGTCGACTGAGGCCTGCAATGACTTGTCAGCGAAAGCTGTAAAATGGCATGGACGGCAAATGGGAAGGTAGGAAGCTGCGAGACTAGAGACTAGGAGGTAAGGAGGTAAGGGGGTAAGGAGGTAAGGAGGTAAGGAGGTAAGGAGGTAAGGAGGTAAGGAGGTAAGGAGGTAAGGAGGTAAGGAGGTAAGGAGGTAAGGAGGTAAGGAGGTAAGGAGGTAAGGAGGTAAGGAGGTAAGGAGGTAAGGAGGTGAGAAGGAATGAGGCTGGCGTAGGAGCAGATGCGAAGGTCGCAGACAAGAGGAGGGGAACAAGCCTGCGAGAGTACTCACTGCATATCTGGTGCTGGCTGATGGGACATGGTCGAAATGGTGCTTGCTATCATCTTTGAAAAGTCGGGTTCGTCGAGCAACTTGGCAGGCACCGCCACGGCTTGTCCAGGGAACGTGCGAGTGAGTCTGCCTTCGGCCTTGATAACATGAGCGCCAAGGGGCGACAGCTCGAACGCCTCAAAGACCAGCTCGTCTGGCTGTCGAGTTATGAGAACTGCAGCATTTTGACAGCTAATTTTGGCGACCAAAGACTCTCCAATCTGCAAGGACTTCAAGATCCTTGAAAGCTGAAGTTCGTCGACTTTCCCATCAGGCAAAGCGTTGATTGTTTTGATGTTGAGGAGGAGACTGATGACATTGCTGACTGGTTCTGGTGTCGAATCTGGCGTAAGCAGGCTTTGAAGCTCGCCTAGTGCCTCACAAGCGGTGGTTATGAGCAAGATCTCGCTTTCTTCATCGGCTTCCTGCGGTAGCTTGGGAGGGAGGAAGACATGGTTCACGACGCGCTGGACTTCGTCCGCGCTCGCGATCGCCGCCATGATTTTGGATGCTCGTGGCGTCTGCGCAGGATGGGAAGCTTGGCATGAGACTTGGGCGAGCAGACGAAGCGGTTGTCGAGAACGGTGAGGAGGAGATCTGTTGGGTGGTAGGTGTGTGAGTTGTGAGTTGTCGCGGTTGGTCTGCAAAACAAACAATGCCAAAAAAGAGAAAGCTTACAGAAAGCCCCTAGCTGGGTTGGGCTGTGGAGCTGCCTGCAAATTGGTGGACAGGAAATGTTGGGATGAAAACTTGGGAGCAAGGGGGATCGACTCTAGGCGTGATACAGGTCCATGTCATCCACAGCTTGAGCTCCTGGTTATGGTAGGCCTCATGCATCTAGATTGGAAACATCTAGGTATGGAATTAAAGGATTTTCAGTCTTCTTCCAGAGATACGGGATTCGCACTCGCAAAAGCAGAGGGCACACCCGGAATGGTTATCCTATGAGACGTCATCCAATAAGAAGTCATCCTAAAAGAGGTCATCCTAGAGGGCGTTATCCTGTAGGAGGCCATCCCATAGCAGGTTGTCCCGTAGGAGGCTGTCCTGTAGGGGGATATCCTGTAGGAGATGGTCCTATACGAGATGGTTCTGTAAGAGATAGTCCTGTAGGAGGTTGTTCCGTAGGAGATGGTTCTGTAGGAGATGGTCCCGTAGGAGGTTGGTCCGCAGTGCTTGGGTTTCACCTCCATTTTTACGGGTGCGAATATTTGACCTCTTTCTTCCAAGCTGGTACTTATCGATGTGGTACCTGTGTGAGTCAAAATATCCTGTATTCTGCCAATATGACACATACATTTCTTCGAACTGTGCGCACACGTTTACTATATAGATACTGCTCTCAGGGCTGACCTTCTTTGCACTCCTACAGACTGAGGGTTACAAGCCTAGTTCCAGAGAATCTGCTACGCAACTGCAGTGGGACGCAAGATATCCCTTGCCTCACTCGCCCCCTCGACATCTTGCGGCCCATATTTGATATTGTCCTCACGACCGACATCCTCAGCCTTTCTCTTCAATGGGTTTGGCTCAGCTGGTAATGTGGGAGCCTCGCCACCATCCGAGTAGCGCACGTCAAACCCCTTCCATCCGTCCAGCTTCTCCATGACCTCATTCTCATAAGTCCACAGGCCCCTGAGGTACGTCAGCTGCTGCTGCTTCTTGCCTGGGATGTTGGCTCCCGTCCACCAGCTCCCCGTGAACGGCATGAGGGTCTGCGCGTTCTGAGCGTCAACGTAGGCCTCCCACTCGTCCTCAGCCTCACGAGTCGCCTCGATGGATTTGATCTTCCTGCCCTCCTTCTCCGAGTCCAGGACTCGCTTGATGGCGCCGGTGGCGAAGTCGGCCTGGACCTCGATCGTGCTTGTGCCGTTGGACAGCGCCGTCGGGGCCATGGAGGTGTAGCACATGAAGGCGTTGGGAAACCCGGACGAGGCCATCCCCATGTAAGAGTGGATCCCGTCCTTCCAGTAGTCACGTATGTCGACGCCATCGCGATTCTTCAGGCCCATTTTGGTGAGGCTGCAGATATGTCAGCATAGCGAATCCCGCGTAGTGCAGCCTGGGCGAGGTACTCACGAGCCGGTGAAGGCGTCGAATCCCGTTGCCAGGATCAGGACGTCAAAGTCGATTTGTCTACCATCATCCATCTCGATGCCTGTCTCGTTGAACTTCTTTGACGGGGTCTCTTTGGTGTTGACCACATCTACCCATGGTTTATCCACCATCTCGTAGTAATCAACCTCTAGAGGCGGCCGCTTCGTGAAGATGTAGTAGGGCAAGTTATCCGCCGGCAGTGGGGCCATGTACTGCATCTTCTTCTCGTCTGTCATTCTCGAGCGTACCTTGCGTGCCCAGAACTCGTCTGCGCAGGTTTATGAATCAGCATTTGCCACGACAATTGTGCTGGGTTCCACCATACGAAGTTCGACTGGAAGGAAAAGTACAATTTTCACGGGCCTTTGAGATGACTTACAGTGCAATTCGTTTGCCTCCTTCGATAAGAGCACATCAGGGTATGTCTGAGTCCAAAAGGCGAACGCGCCACGTGCCCATAGCTTCTCCCAGAGCTCATTGCGTTCCTCTTCCGTCGCTTCTAGGGTCATTTTCGTCGGCTTCGTCACAGGCAGGAAGCCGTTGGTGGACGTCCGGCTCTCCTTGAAGACTGCCTCGAGGTACTGGTGCCAAGAAAGGTTTTCCATCTCCGACACAGGCCTCTGCCCAGCGGCCAGGCACGTCGAGGGACGGCGCATGAAGATGGTCAGATGGTCCGCTACTTTGGCGACCTCTTGGGTGATTTGCACTGCAGTAGCTCCGGCGCCGACAAGTCCTACACGTTTTCCCTTGAGGTTTAGGTCCTCGGGGTAGAACGAAGAGTGGTAGACTTGGCCTTTGTAATCCTTCAGGCCGGGGAGGTCAGGGATGTGACGTTGATGCAGCAGGCCGGTGCAAAGGAGCAGGAACCTCGTCTTGACGACTTGGCCGTCCTGTGTCTTGACTGTCCATTCTCCCTCATCGTCGCTCCAGGAGCAGTCCACCACTCGTGTATTGAAGTGGGTGTCCTTCCGGAGATTGAGAACCTTGTCAGCGTGTGCAAAATAAGCCCGAATTTCACCTAGAAAGCATTAATTCATCATCTAGTCCGATGCCCATATCAATCCATACTGCAGAATTTCCAATTTTGAAAAGCATAAAAGGGTAGTGGAATTCTTACGATGGTCAGGGTATCGCTCCTTGAAAGTCCACGTCGTGTACAACTCGGGAATATTCAGCTGGTACCAAGGGAATTCGGAATCGACTCTCGCGCCTGGGTAACGGTTCCAGTGCCACGTTCCGCCGAACTGGTCCCCCGCTTCAAAGATCTTGGCATTCAGTCCCAGCTTCCGCAGGCGATAGAGCATAGCTATGCCCGAGAATCCGGCCCCAACGACGAGGGCATCGTACCGGTCGAAGGAAACGTTTGAGTCGCCCATGATTTCACCTTAGATGAAGGTAGTATGAAGGATTGAAGTCATGCAGTCTCGCTTAACCTGAGTTGCGCTGCGTGAGGAGTCGGCCATTCTGCAACGCAACTATAAACAGTCGCTATAACTAGTCTGACCTCGGTTGAAACATCGTACGGGGTGTCTTGGAGACCAGCATGACGTATGGCACATCACGGGACCACGCTGGCACCTCTCTTCTCCAATCTTTCCAGCTGCAGACACGATAGCAACTCTCCTAAAGTCGCCTTCGGCCTACCGGACTGGGGAACCCGGGATTTCAAATCTGAGGGCTCAAAGCGGCTTCGGGTGTATAATGAGACATGGCACTTCCCGAGGGTGTCGACACCTCCTCACTTCCAAGGTTGCCCCTCATGACGGTTCCGCAATGCTGCAGCAGCGTATTCCCTCCCATCGGGACCGCTCGACATGTCCATTGAAAGCCTCGGTTCATCCGCAGATCGTCGTTGCTGTCGTTCACTGTCACTGAAGCAGGAACGGGGTGATGGAAGAGTCCGGCACAGTCATTTCGCCATGTATTTGTGCAATACAAACCTAGGCACACGATCTTCTTACACCTTGCGCTGGCTACAATCCAAGACTTTCGATATGTACATATATCAAATCCCATTTTTGAACTCTTGGGCTCTAGATACCATTATGCCGCAAGGATGATGAGCCGACGAGGTGCTCTTGTCCGGTGATCTCGGCGGCGGTGTCGATCATGCGGTGGCATGCATATCTTGGCAATCTGGCCCACATTGTCCCGGTGGCACAGCTTCCAGGGCTCTCTTGTTCGTGGGTCACTGATCTGTCACTTCACGGCTGCCCTGATTGGTTGATCTATACCTAGGTAATTGTTTATCGGTTGGTTTTGAGATGCATAGTCAAGACTTGCGCACTTTTCTCAGTCAGCACTCTTTGGTGTCAGCATACCAGCGTCTATTTTGCTAGGTACCTAAGTAGTAATCAGTCTAACAGAGAATCACTACAGTGCAAAAAGATTATATCAGTCTGACGAAGCTGTTCGTTAGATAGGGCTCTTCTCAGACCAGACGCCTTTGATAGTTGTCCCTGATTCTAGTGTCTTTTCAGCTAAACGCCTCCCATGCTAGCCAAGAAGATGTCCATAGCTACTTGGAACCCTGCCATTCGTGCTCAACTGGCCCTGTGTGACCCGGCTTTCGCGGAATGCTTTATCCACACCCCTCAGCTGCGATCGTGCCTCCTTCCGTCCCTCCTCGAAATACTCCTCGAAGTGCAGCGTCTGAGCTACCATCCTCTCGATATGCCTGAAGCGCATAGTCCCACGGATGCCTTGTTCTGTGAAAGCAATAGATTGCGCCATCCGCAATATGTTCCGAATCTGGCGCCCGTTCAACTCCCACGTTTTCATCACGTCCAGATGGGCGGTGATCTCCTGTCTTGCCTCTATTTCAGATGGACCTAACCTCTCCAAAAGGTTCCGCCATATCTGTTCACGCTGTTCCATGAGTAGAGGCCCGTATTTTATCCCGAGCGAAACTCTTGACTGGAAGGCTGTGTCTATGGTTCCAAGACGATTCGTGGTGAGGAAGACGATGCCACGGTAGTACTCCAGCATCCTCAAGAAGACTAAATTGTAGGAGGGGTCAGACCTTGCGGAGTCAGAAGATTGCTAGAAGAACAGAGGGAGACAAACTGGACACAATGGCATTACGCGCATGGTTCTCCCATGATCGCTTCTCGAGTACGACATCCGCTTCGTCCAGAAGCAGGACGGCATTCCATCGGACAGCTTGTTCGAAGATCCGTCTTAGATGACTGTCGACCGACCGCTCGAATGCAAGTTGGCCAACATCGACCGTCACAAGTGGTCTTTCGGAAACTTCAGCCATGCTCTCTGAGAAAGGCCAGTGTCAGCTTTTGCTTTTTCAGAACTGGTGCTGGAGAGTACAGACCGGCTGTCAGGGTCTTGCCAACACCTGGCGGGCCATGTAACACAATGATCAGACCCTGAGATCGTCAGCTGAGTTTTGTTAGGCATGGAGGATGGTGTGGAATGTTTTTACCTGACCCTTTCCCGAAATAACGTCGCTAGGCGCATTTCCCTCACTTGCGCTCCTGTGAGCTTGGATCAGCTTTACAAGTGTGTCCTTAGTATTGGGGTCTGCCATCACAAGGGCCTTGGCAGAATCCTTCGCCCAAACCATCTCTGTTAAATTTCCTATGTTGACAGTGAACCACTTCATTGTGAGAGGCGAGCACGCTCTCACTGTAGTCGGGCATAGCTGGGCCTGAAGGGCCGAGAAGTCCTCTGAAGGGCCTTGCTCGTCCCGCAAGTCCTCGATGCCTTCTACACTTATCAAAGGCCTGCTCATCATAGGGGGAATTGGGGGCGGCTGTCTCATATGTGGAGGAATGTTATTGGACATAGGATCAGGCTGCTCTCGGTAAAGGGCGTAACCAGAGTGATCGATGATGAGTCGTTCATCAAGCTAAGTTGATGTTAACTTCGTTCTTCGGACCACGTGTGGACTTCTGTGGACTTACGTGTTTGCGCGTCGCACTAATATTTCCGTCCAACTGGGTGGCTGGACCTTTATGAACCATGTAGGACGGTTGGGTAACAAGAGATTTCCAACGTCGACCGCGTGCCTCTAAGCTACAGAGGAGATCCTGCCTGCCTGCGTGGTGGTATCGCAACGGGTAAACCGAAAGATCTGTTATTCGGCGAGAGCCAGTAAAGAAGTAGATAAAAAAGTCCTCAGACATGATTTTGAATACTTGAAGTGATGCATCCCAGTCTTGGTGTAACAAGATGATGCGGAACCGTGGAGGCGGACGATTATATGCCGGCGCATTGGTATAGCCCCTGGAACGGTAACTATCTGGATCATATAGCGTGGACGAAACAAGGCAAAGCCGTGGCTGCTGAAAATCGTCCAGGGTGTAAGCAAGGTCATTCGGCCGAAAGAGTGCCCATAAGACGTCAAAGGTCACGTAGCCAGAGTCGATAGTGTTCCGAATATTCACGTGCTCTGTTGAAAGATTGGTCTCGTACCAGCGGCGCAAGATCCCCAAATCTCGAGCATCATTCCTGTTTCGGGTGTCTGGCTGACTTGCAGCATCGACAATACTGTCATAGAACCAATAGAGGGCACTGAAAGGCTGATCAATTGACAGAGAAGCATGTTGCTTCCTCACGCCCATGAAGTCTGTGCGAGGTAGGACTTTCATGATAACTGACACCAGAAATTGGCTTTGTACAGTTAACGTCTGTAGTAGCTTGCGTCGAAGGTCCCAATAGACAAGCAAAGCATATCTGGGTGATGATATTGTAGGCGGTTGGTCCCAAAATGCCTCGTCGGTTATGGCAGAGATACCCTTCTTGCTCTTAGTGATGATACCGACGCCAGTCAGTGTTGTAGATTCCGGCGCCGCTTCGTCAATTTCTTTGTTCTTTCTCGGCGGAATGAACTCTATTTCTTCCACATCGGATTCTCTCACATCAGATGCAGAATCAGATGAATCAGAGTCTGAGCCTGAATCTGAGTCTTCATCAATCCATGGCGTCGTCGAGGCATTCTCTATCGTAGGTGGGCTGGCACTTGGTAACAATTTAGCCCGATGCATCTATCACACAAGGGAGGGCATGGAGAGCAGGAAATACTTACTTAGGACTGATTGTGCATGATTTTGAAGGCCTAGGCTCCAGATTGGGGCTTGCAGACACCACGGTACCAGGGATTCGCTTGCCTGCGACCAGAGCTGCCAAGGTACTTTTTTTGGGAGGCGGAGGTGGTGGTTGGCCTTTCGTAGCCATGGTGCAAAACTGTCGATAGGAGTCCTGCGAAGCCCCAGCGAATTGACCCTTTTCAGGTGATAGGTGTGGATGAAGACGTTATTGCAGAGATCTAAGGCTATTCTTGAAGAGAATTCAGTGACGCATGCAACACTGGCATAAGCCTGGACAACTACCGGCTTGATGTACTAGTAGCAGAGCTCTAGGTCCGTGGAGCTCTGGCTGACAAAAGTGAGATTGCACCGGCTGCATGCTGTTGTGCCACCTATGACACAACGCTACTGCCAGCAGCTTGGCCTGATAGCTCCCAAGAAGGTATCAGCTTAAGGCTCTGCTGACCACCATCTCGTATCAGGGAAGAGATCAGCGCAAATCCCTGCCATCCCCTGAGATCCTCCAATGCATGCGTCGGCTTCAGGCCATTTTGCCCCCGAAAAAAGCCACCTAATATCAGCTTCTGTATCTAAGCGATCATGGTGTGCCACTATTCGCCAGGCAGTCGTTGTCGAATCTCACCGACGCGGCGGTATCACGCTGCAGTTTGTAGCCTGCAAGTGGCCAGCTGCTTTGTCATCTCATCTGTCTGAGAGATTTTCAGAATGGACGGTATCATTGCTGCTCATCCTCCAAAAGCTCCCTTCTGGCGTGAGGACCCCACGCCGGAATCACTGCAATCGCAAGAAGGCCCATCCACCCCTGACACCATATAGAGTCCGCAATTCCTACTTTGACTTTTGTGCAGTATGCAATCAACGAGTACCTTGAGTGCTTGGTATACATCAAGCACCGATAGCGGGTTGGTCTTTTCTGGTCATCCTCATTCTCACCCGTTTTCTCTGACACTTAATGCCTATCTTCACCACCTCCTTCCTCTTTCTGAGTCGTATTGTGCTTTCAATTTAGTGGAGAAAGAAATTACGCAAATTGATCTAGGATTCCAGTCATTATGCATCAGCCCTGGAGGCCTGTCGAAGATCGAGGCTGCGATTGACAAATATTGAAATGACTGCCGAAGAGCAAACTCTTGTGCTCAGACCACCGACTGACGGGAAGGAGGTCAAGGTGAGAATCGAGCTCATCCTGATGGACCTTCAGAAGCGCGACAAGAGGCCCGAATGGTTGGGAAAGACCCGCCATTTCTTCCAAGGCTTTTGCAAAGTCATCGACAAAACCTCCGCGCTGGTTCAGCCGATGCTACCGCAGAGCGCCGAATACACTGTCACCTTCGGACTGCTTGTTATTTTGTTTCGGGTACGTTTATTCGGAACCGAGATCCCTGAGCCTCATGATTAGCTGCTAATGAAGTTGTGATGCCAGGCAGTTGCAACCAAAAGCGACAGGGAAGAGGCACTGATGGAGCATCTAGACAAATTGGCTGCCAAGCTGCCAGTCATTGAATTCTATAATACCACGTTTCCCACTGCTCAGATGAAATTCACGATTTCCAAGGTTTATGCCGAAGTCATGGGGTTTCTCGATAACGCCCTGAGCTATTATCATGGCGGGCGCCTAGGTTCGTGATCTATTGCTGTGCGAGTTCTTTGAGCTACAAACTGAGATCAAGACACAGCAAAGCTCGCTGATGCACTGTTCCGCGCGAAGCCCAAGTTTGAAGAGTCTATTGCTACGATTGAGAAGGAGGTGAACAAAATGCTTGACCTGAAGAATGTCGCACATGAAGCACAAACGGCAGACATTCAGGTGATTGTCAATAAGATGGAACGAGGTTCTAAATGCCCATCTGCTCGTTGATTTGATGATCATGAACCATATTGATGGCATTTCAGATATTGTTACGCTGCTTCAAGACGGCACCCAGAAATCACAGGCCGAAGACATACACAAAGTTCTTAGCCGAACTGGAAAAGGTTGGTCAATTCAATCGCGGGTGGTAATGATGCAGGGGTATATTTGCTGACGGCAAGTTGCAGACTTGGTACGCCTTCAGGACAGTATGCAATACATTGGTATTGCTGCCAGTTCCGGCTTGGAGACACTGCACCAGCGTATGATCAAGTTTGATTCGACAATGAGCCGTAAGCTTCCACTGTCTTCCCTGCAACAGTTTTCTCTCTCCACATACCTCGGAGTGCTATCACCTAACTCACTTATTCAGAGATGCAAATGCACAGTATGATCACACATGCACAAGGCTTGCAAGATGTTCTTATAGCGTCAGACCCAGATTCGTACTGGGACGCCGGCGAGGCACTTGATAGACTCTCGGCGTGCGGCTTTCGTCTCTCAGAAAAGGACCGCTGGGAGAACAACGGCATTCTTGACCACCTCCTGGAATGGTCCAAGGCTTCTTACCCAATACTATGGATCGGTGGCTCCTGCGGCAACCAAGAAACCTGGGTCACCGAATTATCTCTTGACGTTGCCAACGTCTTACTGTCCCATAAGATCAACGTCGTCTACATCTTCTGCTCAGACTTCGTGGGCAGCTCCCAAGCACTCACGCCAAAACGACTGGTACAGATACTTGTTTGTCAGCTTCTCGAAATGCATCCCGAGATCCCATACGGAAGCCCCTCGTATTTCAGCCTAACACGACTCAGAAACACCAAGACGTTCTCTGGCATGTGGCAGATATTTGAGCGGCTGGTCATGAGTCTCGGCGAAGTATTCATCCTGATAGACAGAGTTGAAGCATGCGTCGTGGACGATAATGCTGACTTGAGGAACGACTTGATCCCCTCGATACTGAAGCTGGCAGAGAAGTCTCGAGGTGTGAGGGGCATTATCACCAGTGAGTATGAAGCACCTGAGCACACGTGGATGGAACAGGTCTATATCGATACAGCGCGTCGCCCAGGCATTGCCAAGTGATGTTGCATTTTAGGATTTGGTCAGTGGAAAGTATCAAGTTAAATCACGAACCTAGGTACAAATTCGAATGGGAGATGTTACTGGAGCTTTTGGATGTTCTGCCACAAACATGAGTGTACAGTCTCAGCCGCCAAGTCCGACCTAATTCACGTCCACATGAGCCTAGCGCTTCAGAAAGGCTCCTCCATAGTAAAACTGAGATTGACTCAAATGAGAAATTCACCAAACCCGCGGACATCACTGACAGTTCATGCTTGTAAAAGGCAAGGTTGATGATGACATGCGGCCAGCCGAAGTCAGGTGATCCAACCGGTGGCTCGGGGGCCCCACAGTCAGCTTCGCCTCAGGCAACTCCCAACGGTGATAAAGCCTCTCCATCAAGCTGAATCCTCATCAAATCCTCCACCCCTCGGGGAAAAGAATTCACCAGTTCCGCCATGGCTTCCTACGCCGGTATCCCGCTGCCCAAAAAGGAGGCCGTCGAGTCGATCCACCATACTGTCCATATGATGGATAAGAAGGCCGGAGCCAATTTCGACAAGGCATTTGACATCTGGAAGAAGACATGGAATCTTGAAGGGACTGCGTGGTCTCAGAAGTATGTTCCATATTTTATGCTCCGTACTAAGCAACCTTGAAAGTCACCTCTCTGGCTGTCCTACCCGGGATCTGGCACCGTGCTTTTTATATCTGACAACACAACGGGACGTTAAATACGTATGGAAGGCTTTGCTCTTAATCCGTATACGTTGTTAAATACGTATAAGGCTTTTCTTTTTATCTGACATATGTTCCTCAGCTCCATCACCAACACACATTGCCCCGAGTTCGATACACTCCTCCAATTGGGCCCAAAGTATACACCCTTCGTGGTATACCAGCTTACCAAGCCCGACAACTTGATGGCCTGTCAGCTATGTATGCCCAAACCGCCTAGATGGTAGTAGTGCCCACCAGCTGATGATATCGTGCTGCATACAATGCGTTGGAACGGAACACCAAATACAAAGTCAGCCGGGATGACGTCGCCAATTTCAAGGTTCTGTAATGCCAAGCGAATTCCATTTTCGATTTGAACTGTAGACGAGGATTCTGCTAGACAACCCTTGACTGACCTGTGCGTTTTGAAATCGAGCAGGACCTGCAGAAGCAATCAGCCATGATTATTGATCTCAATCATGAGCGCACGCTCAAATTCAACACCATGGTTGCCGCCTGGGCTGAACAACAGCGCGAGCATGCAGGCGACAATAACTCGTCGGCTTATACGGTCGACTGCGACGCCTACTGGGAGCTCGTGGACCTAGGTCCGAGCATCATCGCGTATGTAATGTTAGAGTACGCGGCTGACCAGGATGGCTGGTGGCATGAGTTGCTACACGAGCTGGTGCACGGTGAGCGTGGTGGCGGCACCTTTTTCAAGGCCCACCTGTACGAGAAATGGAGGGATTGGTTTGAGAGAGGAGACTACAGCCAGGCCCCCAGGGGCGAGCTTTGGCCGGAGGAGAAGTGGCCCGGTCCGATTCCCAGCAAGTGAAGCTTTTAGTGCTAAGTTCGATATCGATTTGTGATAGTCCTCATCTTCACCGAATCACGCAATATCGAGTTCTGTCCTGGTGCGAGATACGACTGTAGAGCCTGTGCGAGTTGGTCATTCTGGTCGATGGGCAACAGGCAAGAACCTGAATAACATTCAAACTACTTCTTTCACGGCTTATCTTGGACGGCGGAAGGGGTGGGCCTCAGTATTCAGAACCCATTCATCCAGACTGATCAAGTCTGGTGGGGAGAATATCAAGTAGAAATATTTCAGCGTCTCCGCAGTCCAGAAGCTCTGCACGCTCTTTGTCAGCTAACTTTGTACTAGAAAGGAAATTAGTATCACGGGGACGGCAACAAACCTCCATAGAGTCCTCCTTCTCCGTTTCACCCTTGGCCCTGACATCCTTGATGGCAGAATATGCAAGCCCAGTCTCGGTGGCCTTCACCACGCTCTGGAACATCTTCCACGCAATCTCCCTCAGCTCCTCCTGGCCGGTGGTCCTGTACAAGTAGAAGATACTCTCGATAGCCTCGGGGCGCAATATGTAACGCGCATCCCGCGCATGCTTGAACCCCTTCGCTAACTCGTGGTCCCCTTCCTCGGCCCACCTCTTTTCATCCCACTCACACGGCTCTAAGGTGGGACATGCCATAAAGCCGGTGATCTCGGGCATCAGTCCTGTCGGGAAGGTGTCGTACGCCCATGCACAGCCGCGAGCGAGCTTCTCGCCAGTGCGGATGTGGGCATCGATTCCAAAAGTCTGCCCACCGAGGAGGAACATGCCGCCTGTGAAGCAGCCGAGGTGCTGAGTTTCATAGTTGGGGTCGATAGAGCCATCTTCACGGACGAAAACATCGCCCGAGAAGAGAATGTCTGTTTGCGAAGGGAGCATTGGCCGAAAGAGAATGTGCCGTGTTACAGTATCCACTAGCACGTGAGGTCAGCACGTATGATTTTGAGCCAGCATGACAGGCCACTTACTAGCTTTCCGATACATAGTCTCATACGTTTCAGCCAGCCCACCAGTGAGTATGTACATCTTTGGGAGATACTCGTACAGCGAGTCAGCCAGTGCACCGAGGGTGAACTGGCTGTCGATGTTGGCAGTTTGCTGTTGAAAATTGATTTGCCGGGGCCACATCCCGGGTAAAAGTGTATCGTCCTGAGTGCGATGCAAGAATTCACGGACACGTTCGATCACGCTCCAGTACTTATCCTCGCGGGTGATTTGCGCCAGCCTGGTGAATTCCATGCATAAAGAGGACGGTGATGCACTGGGGTCGAAAGTTCCGGCTAGTTGGTGTCCAGTCCGGGCGTTATTCCAGTCGATCCAGAACCCTGTCGCGTTGAATAAGGACTCAGTCAATACTACCAGGTGATCGGTGGACGCAAGAGGGACTCACCTGGCATTCCGTTGGGGGTGTCAAAGGCCATGTATAGCATATCGCCCAGCTCCTTTGCCTTGAGAAGTATTGCATTTTCGCCGCTCAGATCATATGCGCTAAGGAGACCACCCAGATGTCTGATGGTGGTCTCGAACAAGTTAGCGGCAGTCTCCGTGGTATTCGCCCAGTCAAGCTCAACCGCAACCTGTGCTGCTTGATAGAAGTCGTCATATAAGCTATAGCCCGTCAGCTCTATGTGTTAGGAATACTCAGAATACAGAAGATATGGCACTCTACGTACCCCATAATCCAAAGCGTATCCAGACTGTCAACTAATGTGGCAGCCCAGCCTCCAAAGGTATTTTTCCCGCCCCCAGTCACTGGGCGGACCTCATCCCAAGTCCACGCCTGCTCTCTGTAAGCGTTCCATGACCGCGAGAAAACCTTCTTGACCACTTCTCTCCGGTCTCGTATGACTTGAGTATCTCGAAAGGAGTTTGAAGCCGCTTGCACTTGAGGAAGGGCCTTTGATTGACCTGTGGGTAGTGGAATTATTGAATCGCGTGGGAAGAACAGGTGCGCTCCAGCCCAGTCCTCCGAGGATGCCTTAAACTGGAGCGGCGCATGATACTTCGAGGGATGCGGCGCGTCCGTAACAGAGTTGAAAGTCCTATGCAGGACAAAGAATAGAAGAATAACTACAGCAACCAATATTGTGCGCGAGCGGTGTCGCCTTGACAGACCCCGGACCATCTTTCGCTAGTGCAGGGTCACCCGCATGAAAGTGGAATCTGGATCAGGACCGATCCTCGCGACACATTATGATCCTCCGAGGACTGAGAAAAATTGCGATTACGATATTAGATCTTGCGAGTTGTTCATGTTGGAGGACTGCCATCGAGGACGTCAAGAATCAGGAGTCCCACCTTGAGATCTGTCACAAAAGCGTGGAAGTAGTGGGTCCCTGCGGTAGAGGGTCCGGGCGTAATACCCATATTTCAGACCACCTATGCGTCCATAGTATGCCACAAATAGCTTTGGCGTGCTGGGCTGAATACTGAGATAAACTCAGCCTGGAGCGGCAAGCGTGCCGCTCGGTTGGACTGGGGCTCTGTGGGCCCTGACAAGCCAATTACGACCCGATAAACGCTGGGGCTTACATCTCGCTTGAATGCAGTTGGTGATGCCGAGCAAAACTGTGATTGGAGATCGTCGGCTCAGCTGCGACTGGGCGGTTGCGCAGCGGAGCCGCCCTAGTCTTTTGAATCTGTTGGCATTCTACTGGAGCAGGTGTCCAGAAATTCTCGCACCAAGATGTGTGAACAAGAACGGTACTTGGTCCTGTATGTCGGGATTCAAGCTGGAGCTTCGGCACAGATTGAGGGCGTTGGCCACGCCAGATGTGGCATTCCATGTTCCCAGCTGTTCTGTACTGTCCTCCGTAGCAGCCTCACTGGCGGGATACTTTGGCACCGACGTATTTATCCTTGATTCGGGCGCTCGCCCTGTGGCCCATGTCAAGTTTTGAATCGAGCGGAACGATGTTGGCCCAGGGGAAGGCCCACACTTCAAGATCAATCCTTCACCGGACTGTCGACATCAGCGGTCCTGCTCCCAATGACTCCACTTTGCACCGGCTGCGCTTGTGCTTCTATCCGGGCTATCGCTCTTCTCTCGTCCGAAATTCACATTCTTGATTCCTCCTCCAAACACATAATGCTGTGAACTGCTGTCCAACCCCCCCCCCCCCCACGGTTGCTTCTACCGAGACCCACAGCTTCCAACCTGGTTCGAGAGCCAATCATGCTGAGCCAGCTCCTTGCGCTATCCAGTTTCATTCTGGCTGGAGTTGCATCGGAGTGCGATGTCGAGCCTATACGAGTCCCCATACAAGATACCCAGGTCCTCGCGGATGTAGAGGGCTCCAACATGGTCGGTATGAGGGTTACTGTTGGTTCTCCAGCTCAGACCATCGTGATGCTTCCCTGGGCGTTCGTTCACTCCTTTCCAAATGCGATCCGACCCCTTATTGGGATAGCCCTTGTACAGACTAGACGTAGCGCTGACGCACTTATCCTGCCAGGGAAGTTAATAATACCTGGATATATGACTACAACTCATACTGCGACGACACGATTATGTCAAATGACCTTATATGTCATGTTCGGCGTGGAGGCTACTTCTACGAGAACGCATCCTCAACATGGACCAAAGCTTCAAGTCTCATCGACGCCGGCGGTGCAAGACAGGAGGCAGACGACCGTAGAGCTGAGCGTGGAATCCCTGATCTCTTGACAAGGTCCCTTGGCGGAACAGATACGATAGCACTTGGAGATGGAAATCTTACGAACTGGCCCATTGGTATACCACGACTCAACTGGGACCACGGGTACACGACACTGCACGCCCTCGGCTTAGGCAGAAACTCCACCATCCTCCAAAGCCTTGTCGATGCCGGACAGGTTGCCTCAAAGGTGTGGTCCATCTTCTGGGGCAGGATGTGGGTTGATGACTGGCTAGATGGGTCTGTCGTCTTCGGTGGCTACGACTCTGAGCTGGTCATCGGCGATAACTATACTCAAAGCCTTGACTACAGCGAGAGCACAGGCTGTTGGACCGGTATGAAGGTCACGATTACCGACATTGCTCTGAACACCCGGTTTGGTTCAAAAATCAGCATCTCCCAACCAACTACACTCTGCCGACTTGTATCACCCCACAAAAAGAATCGTTGCTTGAAGCTCCACAAACAATTCTGCGCAACTTCGAGGACCGAACTGGCATGAACTCACCTGAATTTTCGCGTGATATTCATTATGGGGCAAGGCAGTACTCGGCCGACAATGTGTAAGCTTTTCCATTCGGACTTCCGAGGTCAAGCCGGATCGGCCGAATGTTGACTAACGGTTCAACAGATATGATGGGGACCTCACAATATCTTTATCATCAGGTCTTTCGGTCACCGTAACGAATAGTCAATTTCTCGTCCCTGGAGTGGATGTCGGTTCCGATGGTGCTCGGTTCCTCAATGATTCGGTGAAGGACTTGCTTATCACCTCCACCAGTTACTCTGGGCAACTAGCAACGCTGGGCCGGTACTTCCTCACAGCCGCTTATTTGATGGTGAACCATGATAGCAATACGTTCACGATGTGGCAAGCTAACCCTTCAAGTTCAAGCAATTTGGTGACGGTGGTTGGCGAGAAAGTTGCAGAGGCTTGTGGAAACGTTACCGGCGGATCAGCAGAACCTTCGTCGGCGGAGTCGAGGACGCAAGCCTCGCCTGGCGTGATTGCTGGTGCCACCCTTGGCGGTGTAGCTGTCTTTGCTGCGGTGGGCCTCGCTGTCTTCTTTTTCCTACGGCGGAAGCGACGCCAAGGAGAAATCCAGCCAATGCATGAACCTCCCAACGAGGAGCCGGGAATGGATCCACACGTCCTCGAGCTGCAGGAAGACCAGAGCCACATCACAGATCGGATGTTGCCCAGCAACTCAGTATACGCACAAGAGCTGAGCAATTCGGTATTTTCACAGGAGCTGGATTCGGCAAAACCGCCGTCTGAACTCCCACCGTGCAATACCAGATGCGAGTTGTACGGCACAGGTGACCCCTCGATGCGAGGGAACTCTCGTACTACATACGAGATGGATGGCCGCGTCTACACGTTTCAGCATTGACTTCAATTTAACAGCTCTTGAATAATACCAGTTAAAATCACCCTATACTTTCTGAACCTAAATATGGTGCGACTGGTACTTTTTACCTTCCACGTTGTTATTCAAATCGATCTACTCATTAAGGCATATCAATTCCTTGAGGTTGTTACACCACGGGGCGTCACTTCCAACACGGCAGGAATCAGCTGGCCCGAGAGCGAGGAATCTATGTCAGAAGTCACGCTCTGCTGACTCTGATATTCGTAGCCTGATCTGGCATTCTGAATTCAGAAGAACCCTCGGGGGTCCAGTGAATTCGGGTCTATTGGAAGCTGCGCCCTTCAGGGCTCCATCTCCAACGAGTCGTTGCTCAAATACGTGTGCTGCTCAGCCCGACGATCCATGTCTGAACCAGATCCGCTGTTTTTCATGCTCGCCAATGATCCTGACATACCATGGACTTCCGGACGGCCAGAGTATGATTCTTCAATGCTGCGTGATTTCGACCAGTCCCGTTTCCCATTCGAGGCCTTTATTGCACGTGATTGAAGGCTTTGGAACAGAGTTCTTGTCCAAGCGACCGCTGACGATGAAGCAAGCCTCTCGCCTACCGGCTTGAGCAAAGGCATGCATGCGAGTGTACACAAACCGGACACGTCGATTGCGCTGAAGAGGTAAAGGGTCGAGCTAGTGTATGTGAAGTCATCGCTGGTGAGGCCTAGGACAATTCGCCACGTAGCAATTCGAGCAATGGCGATGGCACAAATACTGCGGCAACATCATCAGCACTGATCTATCCTGGGATCTTTCGCGATTGATCCCCGGAGACTGGAGCCTCACAATGTAACGAGTGCGAACATCGCCATGATTCCAAGTTTTCTTGCCATTGGCATCTGCAGACGCCACAGAACCTGTGCAGGCAGGGCCGCGACAAGTACGTCAACCATCAAATTGCTCACGTGTATAGCGAGATACGCAACTGATATGTTCCCGCAATGGGGCTGGATCGACGAGTCCCAGTAGCTCTCAGCTGGCAGGCAGATGAGCCAGACCACGCACATGTCAGCAACAAACCACAGAGAATTGATTGTGAGGACGGTATAGCAAGCAATGCGGAATCTCTGGTCTGTAGAGAACAGATGGGTATATAGGAGAATGATGGACGTTCTAATGCTTGTCATGCCGCAGCCCCAGCAAGTCTGCAGGGAGATTTGAAGCTGCACATGGTGTCAACGACTCAGTATTCCCAACCCAGAGTTTTGAAATGAACTTTTGGGATCAGTGTTCACCTTCTGAAATAATACCATTTTCCATGGTGTGGCGTACAGGTTGGTAGCGTGTTGCCCGAGACCGCCCAGGACAACGTTGATGATGCATATTATTGAGATTGCACTGGTGCATGTCTACGTAAACGATTAGCGCACTAGTAATATAACTCTTGGCCATGGCGAATTATACAAAGCCGATCAAGATCCATATATCATGAGCAAAAATCTTCCGTTTCAGGGACCTCTGTGACCAGAAACGAAGGGCCACAGCAACAATGGCAATGGTCTCAAAGGTGACCGACACACCAATGATGGCGGGACCTGTGGAGTCAGCCACCATGCTGTAAGACTGTATCGGCTGGGAGACCGCAGGATTTGGGTTGCATTGATAGCCGTCCCCGCAGAGACTCAAGCCGCAAAAGATACATCAAACCTCAAAATCGAATAGGCCCCGTGAGCTGAGGTGTTCGAGATGAGGATGAATGGGGCAGATCTTAATCTTTGGCTACGACGGTAGTGTGGAACTAAATATGGTGAATCGAATAACACGGTCCCAGTAATTCTCTGATTCACAACTCCCTCGATGCAACTGCAGTGCAGCAAGGGTTGCATTACTGTGGAACCAGCAGTTGGCGCAGAACATCGAAGATGATCATCCAGCCATCTCTCACTGCACTCTCACTAAGATCTGGCTACAAGAGCTCGGCCATTGTAAATTTGTTAATTGATTAAATTGGGGGGGAAAAAAACCTTTTCCTCAGCTACTCCATATGTTCGGACAATTTTTTTCGAAACGTCTTCATGTCCGTTTTACAAGAGAAGAGCCTCACCCCGACGTCGTCTTCCAAGCCGCCTCGGTCTTGCAGCGTCGCAATGCATAACCAACGATTGAGTTTGCCCCGCTCCTGGAGTCTGTTGGTTAACCCCTAGCATCGCCTGGCGGTAAAATTCAAGCCAGCTCGCCAGCTAACCCCTTTGGCATATCAACTCCACTTTCATCCACTGCGGGGGCTGCAATTGGCGCACTGGGCTGACCAGTTGGCGAGAAATTTACGGCTCAACGAGTGCGAGACTCTTCCCGAGGTCTTCGTATGCCCGCCTTCAAGGAGGCAGGCTAGTAGCGGCCCAGAGCTGACAGGCAGCATCGCTGGGCGCTTGTTTCGTCGATCAATTGACCTTATCGTTAGCGCGAAAACGCATGCGTGTTTATGGCATGGGGTTCTGGATGCGATTATTGCATTTTAAGAGATCGGATATTCGCACACCCGAATTTAGATCCTGTACACCCTTTTATAACTAATTAGTACCCTAGCTAATTAGAGTACCCTATTTAACCTTATTACACTACCTATACTATATTTTTTTATATCCTATATAATATACCTTATAATATATTCTCTTTCTACTAGGTAATACTTACTAATAACTATATTATTATAAGTTAAATTAACTATCTAATTAATAAATATAGTTAATTTAAAACTAAATTTTAATTATATCTAATTAGATATTATTTTCTTAGTATTATAGCTAATAATATAAGTACTAGATTACTTTAAGCTTAAGCTATAATAGTAGATAGATTACTATAACTAGAACTCTAGTATTACTACTAGTAATTATTACTAACTAGTACTTTTTAATTTTTTTATATTTTTAAGATTTTTTAATAATAAATATAATACTTATAAAAAGCTTAAGACTAAGTTAGATAAAATAATAAAGTTAGCTAGTTAGTTAATAGTTTTATATAGTTCTAAGTTAAAATAGAAAATATTAGTTTATAGCTATAGCTTATAGTAATCTTTAACTATAATTATTTATAATATTACTATTATTAAAGCTAACTATCTTTAGTAAGTAATTATTTATATAACTAAAATAATAAAAGGTAAGTAGAAGCTTATAATCTAAGAGAGAAAGTATATTTATTATAAGTCTTAGATAGTAGCTAAAGCTTAATAAGATTAGGTAAAGCTAATAATAAAATAATATAAACTCCTTTTCTAAATAATATATAACTCTTTCTTAGTAAAGCTAAAGAAATTTAAACTTATACTCTAATAGAAGTATTTTATAATTAACCTAAAGCTTAATATAATAAAGAACTAACTAATAAACTAGAAAAAGAAAGATAGAGTATTTATATACTATTATAAGTAACTTTAAATTAATTTAAAAAATAAAGCTATTAGTATTATTAGATTTAAGATAAAAGAAAAATATTATAAGTATCTTTTAATATAAAAAGTAATAAATTATATAGATCTAAAAATAATATTTCTTATAATATATCTTTTTAATTATACTTATTTAACTAATAATAAAAAGATATTATACTTTTAAGATATAATTATAATATATATAAAGAAGAATTTACTTTTATTTTAGAGTATTATTAATAATAAAAATAAGCTTTTAGTAGCTTTTTAAATAAATTAAGTTACTATTAATAAAGTATAAAGCTATAGCTTTAAAGATAATTATTATTAACTATAATATTATTTTAATTAATACTATTAACTATATATTCCTTCTACTTACTATTAACTCTATATTTTTATATAAATATAAATATTATACTTAATATTAAAAATAGTAGAAGTTAATAAGATTAATAATAGTATAAGAAGAGAGGAGGAATCTTAGAAGGAGGATAATAAAGAAATAGCCTTACTTAATATACTAATAAAAAATAATATAATAATCTTATTAAAAGTTCTAAATAATATCCTTTATATCTACTAAGCTTTATTTAACTTACTTAAGTTTATAAAGTACTTAACTAATTATAATTATTATAATATAACTTAGTAATACTTATAAGAGAAGTTCTTAGACTAGATAGTAATAATTAAATACCTAAAAACTTACTATATAAATTAAAAGGAGAAATTATTACTAAATAGGTAGCTTATTAGACTTATAAAATCCTTAACTTTAGCTTATATATAATATTATTAATAAAAGTTTATACTAGAAGTTTAAACTTTATTTAGGTTATAAAATAAGGAATCTTTTTATTTTATTAAGGCTATTTATAAAGCTTTAAAAATATTATATATAACTTTTATTTTAAAGAAGTATACTAAAAGATATCCTTTTTAAAAGTTTAATAGATAAAAGTAGCTAAATAATCTTCTAGTATAAATATTATAAATAATACTATATTTTCTCTTAAAAATAAGAAAATAGTTAAAATAAATAGTTAAAGGTAAGATTCTATATATTAACTATTTATTTATAACTTATATCTACCTTATATTTATATAATATAGCTTAATTTATACTAATTAAATTATAGATAAAAGAGAAAAACTTCTCTAATAAAGGTAAATATATATAAATTTTTTTAGCTTAATTATAACCTTTTAGCTAAAAACTCTCTACTAATAATCTACTTATTTAAATAAATTAAAATAAAAAGAAAACTATATAATATATTTATATTTATAGTTAATAAAGTAGAAATTCTTAAGGATAGTAGAAACTAAGTAATATCTATAATAAGTAAAAGAATAAACTTAATAACTATTAGCTTAGAAAGTAAGATAGATAATAAGATAAAAATAATAATAGCTTTTCTTTAATATATAAATTTAACTTAAAAGTAGAATAACTTAACCTTATAGTCTTTAGATTAAAAGAATACCTATAATAATAGTACTAAATAAAAGACTATCTAGTAAAACTAGTAATTAGTAGTAAGGCTTATAAAATAAGTAAACTATTAGTTAAAATAATATTCTACTACTTTAAGTATATTTTTAAGTATACTATTATTAACTAAGAAGTAGTATATAGGTATATGAGAACTATTAACTAGTTAAAATATATAGACTTAACTATAGATAAACTTATTAGTAATATTAGTAATAATAAGAGTATATAACTAGGAATTAAGATATTTAGTAAAGGCTAGGTATATAGTTAAGTATAAATTTTACTTAAAAATACTATTAAATTAAGTCTTTATATATATTATTTATATAGCTTTCTACCTTAGTTAGTTAGTTAATAAAGATATAATATTAAATACTAGCTATAGATTTTTTTTTAATATTATTTTAGTTCCTCTATTAAGCTAGAATTAATAATAAAAGAAGACAGTAAAAGAAGATATAGTAAAAGAAGATATAGTAAAAGAAGATATAATAAAAGAAGATATAGTAACTTTATAATTCTACTCTATAACCTATCTATAGCTAGAAGTCCCTATTCTATACTAGTAGCCGTAGTATATTAGGCTGTACCTAGTCTCTAACACTATTCATACTAGTACTATTAAGGTTAAAGCTATTATAGACTATAGGTAACCTAGTCTAATATTATTAAGTACTATATAAAAGTACTATTATTGAATAGGCTTTGTTAAGTATGTACATATGTGTAGTTGGGTGACGAACTAATTCATTGATGATGTGTAACGTCTAACTAACTAAGGGGAAGAAGCATTATGCGAAACACCTAAAGAAGCACTCCCTTGCCAAGCCCTGCTACTTACCTAACCTGCCCAGGGTGCGTACAGCTCAACCACTGCTATTCCAACAACTATCGCTATATAACTTAGGGCTTTAAGTTAGCTAAAATAGGTAATAATAAAAAGCTACTATTACCCTAATCTTGTGGGATATATATAGGTTCTAGCTCTACTTAAATATATACCTATTACAACCTTCTTATATAAGACTACTTAAAAGTAATCTTTCAGCCCACTAAAGCTAAGACTACTACTAAGTAAAGTAACTATATTCTATTATCTAGATATATAGACCTAATAGCTCTATAGCTATAGAATAAAGATTAACCTATAAGTCTTTAATTATATAGAGAATACCCTTAAGTAGGTTCCTAAAGATAACCTTTCTATATTAAAAATCCTTAGTATCTTAATAGATTACCTAAGAGAATTTAATATAGATTCTAATATTATTAACTTCTTTATAAATCTTAAGGCTAAGTAGAAGAATAATATACTATTATTAAAGTAGGAGGTGAAAATAAGGACTACTATCTAGAAGAGGTTCTTTCTAAAACAGAAATAGTTCCTAACCTAGACTAAGCTATAGCTTTAAAATAGTTAAATAGAATTAATTAAAAAAAAACAATTATAGGTCTTTTAACCTTATACCTAGGAGGGTTAAATACTAGCTATATATAATAACCTTAATAATTACTATAGGAGCCCCTAGTTAAAATAAATTTGTGTATATATATGGGCACTGATCAGTTATAAAAGGGTGCGCGGGATCTGAATTCGGGTGCGCGAATATCCGATCTCTATTTTAAGATAAAGCCATGGGATTGAAACCCCCAAGGCACTGTCGTGACATGACAGATACATGGGAGCACTTCTGCAAACAGTATCGCGCACCGTAGTTTGCCCTGCTTACGAAGGAGGCACAGTCATCTTTTGCTATCGTATGTTGGCAGCCGGTACAAGTCAGCAGTGCTAATAAGCCGTTGGCTCCTCACCAACGATCCTTCGGGCTGAAGCAACGTCTAGTTGTCTTTCAGTCCTCATCTTTCTCGACCCCGCAAACCCATCATTCTCATTTTTTCCCAACCAACATTAGCATCAGCCTCTTGATTTCTCCGAGTACAACGTGCAGCTTCCTGACCAAGACAACATGGCCGAAAGAATCAGCAAGACGTATGAAGATGCTGTCACCTCAAAGCTGCTCCCAGGGATAGCAGCCATTTCCGGCAAAAGAAACGGTAAGACTAGCCTAGAACAGAATTGCTGCCACGACTTCAATCAACTCTTATGCTAATTTTTCAAGGCGATATTATATATCACAAGTCGTTCGGAAAAGCCAGTCTCAAGGAAGGGCACGATGAAACTTTCACCGAATCAACGATATGTGCTATGGCCTCCATGACAAAGCTCATGACCACCGTGGCCGTCTTGAAGTGCGTCGAGCAAGGCACGCTTGACTTGGATAAGGACGTCAAGCCTCTTCTGCCTGAAATGGGTAGGTATGAGATAATCACTGGCTTTGACGATGAGAAAAACCAGGCCAGCTTCGAGGCCGACTCCACCCCGGTCACCCTCCGCATGCTGCTTTGCCATACGTCCGGCCACGAATATGACTGGATGAACCCGCTCCTTGGGAAATGGCGGGCGTCTCGCAACGAGATACCCTGGTCAGGCCCTCTCCTCACTGACAAGTCTGCGATCCCACTGGTCTTCAAGCCAGGGACCAACTTTGCGTATGGCGCGGGATCCGATTGGGCTGGAAGGTTGGTAGAAATAGCTAGTGGCATGACTCTGGAGGACTTCATTCGCAAGCACATTGTAAGCTCCGGCATATTGGCCTCATTCTTAGGCACAAGAGAGCTGACCTGCCATTCAACAGTGCACGCCTCTTGGAACTGAAAAGGATTTCTCCTTTTGGCCAGAGGACAAGCCCGAGATGAAGAGCCGAATGGCTACTCTCAGCACTTTGAATGAAGCCGGGGAGCCACCCGCCATGGACGCGCCCACTTTTGATATCCGCTTTGGTGGAAAAGAATGTCTCGGCGGAGGTGGTGGGTTTGGGTCCGCGCGAGCCTACTACACCTTCCTTTCGGCGGTCTTCCGTCGTGACAACCGCCTCTTGAAAGAGGAGTCATATCAGGAGCTCTTCAGACCTCAACTGGACAGTGAACTCGAGGAGGCTTTCAACAAGTATTTGACCTCGTCGCCGATCCACGAGCAATTCATCGGGATGGGTATTCCTCGATCCATCCGCAAGTCATGGTCTTTGGCAGGTATGGTAGTGCTGGATGACCAAGAAGGACGGTTCAAGAAGGGCGCCACGTTTTGGGGAGGCGTGCCGTGTATGATGTGGTTCATGGACCACGAGGCTGGCATATGTGGTACAGCATTCTGCCAGATGCTGCCGCCTATGCACCCGAGGATCATGGGTCTGCACGAAGAATTCCAGAGGGGCTCGTTCGAGGCGGCACTCAAGGAAGCATAGCGGGCGTTACGAATTTGCTCCCGATGTCTGCAGGTTCCAGGCTTAAAAGGTATCCATGAATGTCTGAATATCAACTCAGGACGCTTCCCAAATGGGCAGAATATTTCATATAGCATCAGACTGTCCCCATTACGCATTCTATCTGCTCTGTGGTATATACGCTTTCGTCACATCGTCACACCAGTCAAAGAAGTCAATTGCCCTCCCCGATCCACCTTCTGCTTCACTGCGCAAGGCAAGAAGCAGGTCGCTCCTCTGGCCCGGGTGCCATCTCCCATCACATATGGCGTACCGGCCCGCAACAGTGTCATCGATCGTCACAGAATCAGAGAATCCCATCCACAGATACGTATCAGCACCGTGCTGAGATTCATCTCTCATGATTATCCTGAAAATCCAATACAGCCAGGTCGGGGTGTATTGCCACGCGGCGGTGTTGTACGATCCAGGGTTGCCCGCAACAAACACCACTCCGCTCTGGCTCTGGCGGCGCGCAAATTCAGAGGCGAGGAACCAGACGCCAGCTTTGGACTGGCTGTAGAGCTCTACATAGTCACTCACGGCATTCTGGTCTTGCATGAATTCCTTGTTGATGCCGGATGGAGGGGCGTTCAATTCGACAAGGATCGTGGCTGCCCATACTACTCGTACAGTGCCGGAAGGGGAACAGCTGGCTGTACGGGACAGGATGGGGAGCAGATGTTGGGTTAGGATGAAGCTACCAAGTGCATTGGTTGTCATGTGGTATTCGTGTCCTTGGGCGCCTTTCGGGGCATTCTGCCGACCGCCAGTGCCCCCGTTGTTGAAGAGTACGTCGAGCCTGCCATCAGGGCCTTCGCGGTCGAGGAACTCAAGGGCGGCTGCCTTTACCGATTCGAAATCCATGAGGTCCATTGGGATGGCTTCAAGACCCCCCAACTCCTTGCCATCCTCTTTTCCATCGTAGAATGACTTAATCTTGGCAATGGCCTGATCTGCGCGCTCTTTTGACCGCGTGAGTATGTAAACTTTGCCCCCAGATCCGTAGAGAATGCGTGACAGAACATATCCCAGACCGGATGCGCCCCCAGTCACAATAAACACTTTTCCTTTCTGGCTCGGCAGATTCTTCTCGTTGAGTGGGCCGTTGGGCGGAAACAACTGGGTCCAGAGGGTGCCAAAAGGGACAGACATCTTGAAGGCGGTTATGCCAGAGGCTTTGTCAAGCAACATTCTAGCGAGTCAGTTTAACAAAGAATTAACTTAATAGAGTGAAGATAGGGAAGCCAATGACGATTTCAGCGATTTGACACGGGGTGATGAGCTGAGTGATTCTCTGAATCGCCGAAGGTTGGAGGAACATTGCCCAGCGGTTGCAGCACGTTGAAGACGTTGTGGATTCAAGCTGAGCCGGGCGTGCTCAGCGCTTTAACTCGGCGGGGAGTGGTCGCGCTAACTGCATTAAGACGTAGCGTCTAGTTCGTCACATAGCCTCAATTTACCACGCGTGTTGGATGTTGTTTCTGTCTGTTGGCTGCAGTGACCTGATCTGCATAGCCAATCCTCAGGTCTAAAATTCTGGCCCGAATCCTTCCCGCTGGCGTGCATAGGTATGTGGGAACGCTCACTCACCAGGAGAGGACTAGCACTCTTTACACCCGTCAATATCTGAGGAAGTTCGGAGACAGGCCGGGGAGAGCACATATCATATTTGAGTACTGGGCAAAGTGGTTTTCCTGGACCCTGACCTGACACACACGAGTTCGCAAATCGGGCACCGGCCGGGCCCCCAATCAGGGTGCCGTCGGTCCTTGTCGCCGCCGCTGTCGGGACTCGCTGCGGGAGCGGTCGCGTCGACGGCCGCGGTGGCTGTAGTAGTTTAATCTGCTGTACAGAAGCGCATCATATTGGTTCGGGCTGAACAAATGCAGGCTACTGTAACACTCTCAAACCCGATTTTGCATACATATTTAGCATACATGTACAAGAAGTTCCACCTGAACTGGCGGTAATCCCCACGGGGATTGATCGTAAGTGGTACAACGGTTGTGGGTCGAGATCCTCCTACAGAAGAGGGGCTTCGATGCACCATCTCCCTCCGATGATCACGCCGAAATTTTCGCTTCCCTTGATCGTGAAACTCATTCTCGCTACTCATAACAACTCTCGAAAATTTGCGGTGTAGCAAGCCGCGGCCAGAACACATCCTCGATATTTCCCATCATGTCAAGCTACGACGTCCAAGGCAAATATGCCATTGTCACTGGCGCTGGCTCTGGTATGTGGGTTTGGGATTTCAGGCTCCGTCAGAATTCAAGGCGATCTCACGCCACCGCCGTAGCTGCATACTGATGGTAGTTAGGAATCAACCTAGCATTCACACAACAGCTTCTAGAGAAGGGCTGTTCCGTTATCCTGGCTGACTTGAGGCTCAGGCCAGAGGCTGAGGAGGTCCTGCTCAAGTATAAAAACAGAGAGGCAGGGAAGCCCTTTGCAGTCTTCCAACCGGTGGATCTTGCCGACTGGGGGCAAATAAGCTCAATGTGGAACACCGCCCTGCAGACCTTTCCCCAGATCGACATCGTCTGCAATGGTGCCGGCATCTACGAGCCCCCAGAGACGTCTTTCTGGCACCCTCCAGGCGTTTCACTCTTGGCTCAGGACAGAGAGGATGCGAGCCCAGGACAATACAAGACCTTCGCCGTCAACACGGCCGCGCCTATCCGCATCGCTCAGATCGCTATCGACTACTGGCTACAGAACCGCCACATACAAGGCAATCTCCTGTGGGTGGCGAGCTTGGGGGGCTACGTGCACAGCCTCCAGTCGCCAATGTATTTCGCATCCAAGGCGGCTATCGTCAGCTTCGTCAGGTCCCTGGCGGTGCTCAAGAAACAACTTGGCATTCGCAACGCAGCTGTTTGTCCAGGGACAGTGCACGTGAGTGGCCCTCAACCCTATTGAGGCAAGTTGCACGTAGATTGACCTCAGAATCATAAGACGCCGATTTTCTTCCCCGACTACTGCAAGAAGAGGGTCCGACCCGAAGACCTGGGCCTGACGCCGGCGCAGTGCGCGTCGGTCATGATGCGAGTGCTCACTGAGCCCCAGTTTGGCGATGGCAACATTGTTGAGACGATGATGGTAGGTACGAAAGAAGACCCAAAAATCAACGTCCGTGAGGTCCCTATGGAGGCGTTGTACCCAACCGTGGGACCAGTCGGTGAAGACAACCATCTTGTGGAAGAGGAGCAAAAGTTTGTTAGACGTCTGCAGGAGCATGGTATGAGATGAGTCCAGCTCGGGTGGGCTGGGAGCAACTATACCTGGTCTGTCGTTTCATCATCATGGAACTCGCAATGCAAAATACGTGCAAAGACTGCCCGTGAATCAATTATCATACATATTTACCTGCCCTTGTAACAGGGCTTCTTGTCTGCTCGGTCCATCGATTCCTTCCACAGTTGTGAATTAGGCCTGTCCCTATCCGGCGGCCTGGCTGCCAGGGAACTGCCCGTGCTTCCAACGTCTTCATCATGTCCTCTACCATCCTCCTTCGGTGTCGGTAGATCTTCCTCGCTCGAATCTGACTCTCCGACCAATTCCTTCAGGTTGCTATGACTGCCTTTCTTTGCGAGTCCATGTCGCTTACCTCGCGTTCTGCCATTCCGCACGCCATGTCCAGCTGCGTGGACCCCTTTTACAGGTCCTGACGCTTTTGAATAGGTGAGTCTTTAGGCTAGTTCGCGTCGCCTCCAGTTGGGTCGAAGTACTCAGTGATGAGCAGTGAGTAATGATTGGCAGGATCTTGCTCATTATAGCTTTCGCTCAAGAAAGCTGCATTCCGCTCTCGGCGCCATTGGTCTTGCTCTTCATCCTCGAAGAATGGCCCTTTGCGCTCGGGACTAGCATCGGCGACATCGTCGGGGAAATAGCGGGGGAATTCGGCATTGGTTGAGGTCGCGATTCCGAGTCTGGTATCGAGCAGGCCTTGTTGTGTTTTGGAGAAGCCGAGGAAGTCGATAGTGACGTGTCTAGGTCCGCAACGATCGTAGAACCAAGTATCGTCTAGGGCTTCGGGTGGGTCACGATTGTAGTCAACGTGGGTGAGACTGCCCAGGGTGGTAAAGGGCGGGACCTTGGACAGGGTGGTCGAGTTGGGGAAGAAACGATTGATAGAAGTCGCCGTAATCAGCAGGTGTTTCATCCATCCACATGACTGGCCGGGGACAAATCCGAGGAAGGACTCAGCGGTGTTGAGCGTTGCATTGTTGGGGATGTCGGGAACCTTCCACCGAGAGATGCGATTACGCTTAGCAGCATTGTTAATGCATCCGTAAGCATCACCAGCCTCGAAAGGCGGGTTCCAACAGAGATTGAAGGTAACGGCAAGGAACGATTCGTCATCAAAGTCGGAAGATGAAATACCAATAAACTGGTTGTCGTCGCTGAGTGGGAGGGCGACAGGGTGCAAGATCGCATCCTTGAACTCCGCAGCGCCGGTTCCGAAGTTGTGGACCAGCTTCTGGAGGGCAGGAATGATCGGAAGGCGAAGATTGCCAGGGACATTCTCCAAGCCAACGAGCCCATTGTTTTTCTCGAGACGGCTGAAGTCTGGGAGGGATGGGACGACCCATGAGTAGTAAGAGTCTTCTGGTTTGTGCGCTCCCATGGCTTGAATGAAGCCGATGAGTGGGGCGGCAACCGGCCATTTCTCGGCGGGTGCGACGCGTTCGTACTGGGAGAGGAGCAGCTTCTCAGATTGGGTGAGAACATGTCTACCAGCAAACGCACGAGCGCGGAGGATGTGGAAGTAAACCACATGACTGTAGTAAAGGTAGAGAACAGGAGTGAAAAACTCGCCGCAGACGTCGTGAACATGGCGATTTGGAGCCAGGTGGTAGCACATTGCCTCTAGCATCGCAAACATGTTAAAGGCAGTAGGGATGTATGAAGATATTCCCTTCCTGGTGATTGCGGTCAATCCCATGTGCTGGACAGAGTCGCAAAGGATGGAAACGTGAGGCGGGGTCTTCGGTGCAGCAGAAGATGGCTCGCCCCGACCGCGAAGGTGCTGAGGAGCGTCGTGAGACTGTTCAGTGCTCCAATCGTTAGTAAGCTACAACCCTGAGGGGAGGATGGCAATGGAAGCAATGCTTTACCATGATGAAGAATTCGTCTTCAATGTCGGAGTGGAGTTGCTCGAGGCGTACTGTTGATGTGAGCCTCCGTTTGATCTGCAGGACGTGGGCTGTTTGCTGGTCCAGAAGAGCAACGTGAGTCTGAGTGGGTACTGCTGCAGCTACTTGCCAAAGTCTTATCGATTATGGGCCTGGAATGCTGCAGCCTCATTCTAATAATTCAGAAACCAGTAGTCTGATTTACCGAAAGAGATCGGGAATTCGCACTCATAAAAATAGAGAGTACACCCAAGCCCTACAGAACAACCTCTAACAGGACAGCCTCCAACAGGGCGGCCTCCAACAGGATATCTTCCTTTGGATAACCTCTTATAGAATAACCTCTTATAGGATAGCCTCTTATAGGATAACCTCTTATAGGATAACCTCTTATAGAATAACCTCTTATAGGATAACCTCTTATAGGATAACCTCTTATAGGATAACCTCTTATAGAATAACCTCTTATAGAATAACCTCTTATAGAATAACCTCTCATAGAATAACCCCTTCCAAGATAACTAGTTTAGGTATAAACTTTACTTCTGTAGGTGTAAATCCCTGGTCTCTACTGAAAAGACTGCAAATGTCCGTACATGGTGTAAATGATTTGAGACTGTGTTGCCTGTACATTTCGAAGTTAGGTATCTTTATGCCACACGTTCCTGGTTACAATCAACAATTTATCCGCTCAAAAACCACGTAGTGTCTGGCACAAGATATAATACGTATTGTTCGCTGAAAAAGTCTGAGTCTGGTCACGAGCACAAATGTTTACCAAGCCGGCCAGGGTGCATGGCATCGCGACACTCAGACCGTGTTGCAATCAACTCTGCCCTGTGGTTGCAAAGCGAGCTCCAACGACAACCAAAGAATCTCCTAGAAAATAACAATCTTTCCCACCGTTGAGAGAATGAGGCGTTAAAATGGTTTACATTACGAAAACTTGATGGGCGTCATGGTCAAGAGGGCTGTGTTGGGAGCAAGGAAGTCTCCACTCCACGAGAGTCGCAAGTGTTCGGTGGATCTCCACTGATGATGCACAGGATTGTGGCAGTAATTCGGAATCAATGTTATTAACATACTGTGAGAGATGAAAAAGTCCCAGCTTTTGGTCAGGTTGTAGTTACGACGGGGGTGGTGCTCTTTGATCGGATCTTGGTCCTGGAAAAGGTCCAACAGTTTGGTTATCGCAAGAGGAGCCAACCCTGCCCCATAGAACCAGTCTTCTTTCGATGACTGCACCTTCCAAACTTATGCAAAAATGTTAGACCATCTGCTGAACGTTTCGGACGACTTGAAAGGCTTCCTTACTTGAGCAAATCAAGTCAGTCCGGAGCTGAGCACTTCCCCAAGGGTCAACCAGAGCCGATTAATCTGATCTGCAATGTACCTGTGAGGCCGAGACCAGCCTAGACCAGGCTGATTTAGCTAAGACCCGGCTGGATGATTTCCAATGTAGGTGTAACATCGTGTTGACTGGTAGGGCTGAAAAGCAGGGATAAGTACCGTGCATCTGCACTCCTACACTATCAAGCACGGAAAAATATGCCCTGCAAATTGAACGCAGCTCTGATCCCGAGGGATGGGAGGGTTCAGTCCAGCAGCCAACGCGTCACGGCCGATGTGCTTGGCGCGTAATTGTTTGTGAAATTTACCGACCTGCAGGGACCATCCCTGTATCAGGCCGGATTGAAAGCCGAGGAGTGATGAGAGCACACCCACAGCAAGGCATCGGACACGTCCTACGACCACAGGAACAACAGCGATTGCTTCAAAACAAAAGAAGCAAATGCGGGAGAGGGCTTAGGTAGGTGCGGGTAGTGCCGATCCCGTCCCACCAGGTAGACGCTGTGCCCCTTGGGCCGGCAGTTGGGCCAGATCGCGGGCTCCAATATAAATGTGACCGTGGCGGTTCCGGGGCTCCACTAACGCCCTGGCTGGGCTGACTTTGTTTCGCGGGAACCCACTCGCCCCAATTTAAACGGCACAATAAACTTGTTCCGTGGAGTCATGGAATAGGGAGAGCCTCACTAAGCCTTGCTATCGCTGCCCCTGAGCTCATCTTAGCGATATGACCGTACGTAATTCTGGTTCGCATCCCCAAGGAATCCGGCACGGATGAGATCCAGCGCGCCTTGTGATGCGGGTTAGCTTGCTATAAATTCAAGTTGATCTTCTTCGCTCTTGGCTTGGTCTAGATCTATCAAGACAACAGGATTCCAACTATCGTCAGTCACTACACAACAGCTTCGACTTAACATCCGCCAAAATGCATTTCACCAGCTTCTTCACCGTCCTGGCCGCCCCGGCCATGGTCCTCGCGACCCTCGACCCTGCCACATCCAACACCAAGGGCAAATGCCCTACCTCTCCCGCCTGCTCAGGTGAGTGATCCACAGAGATGCAAGCATCGCCTGTATGCCAAGAATGCTAACGGTCTCGTGCGCAACAGCCACCAAGGTGTCCAAGGCCATCCAGGCCGCCGAGTGCTCCCACAACACCCGCGTCTCCGGACAGCAGACCTTCGCCGTCTTCGAGACGGACCACCAGTACGACAGCAGCCACGGCGCCCCCTACGGAACATGCAGCGCCTACACATGCACGGCGCCAACGAGCTCCGAGATGAAGGCCGACGAGGACTGCTGGACCTTCTTCTGGACGTGAGTGCATTCCCGCCTAGTCCCCTGATGAGTGCCATCTTGTGAGACCATAGAATAGGCTGACCATTTTCTTCTACACAGCGGCAAGGGTGAGGACAGCGGAGAGGGTGCTGGCTGCATCAAGTCCCCCGACGACGGCACCTGCGGCTGCGAGAACTCGGACGGCACTTTCGTCTATGGCAGCGACAGCTGCAAATAAGCCTGCTCTGTTGCGCCGGCTGGTGAAAAAGTCAGCGTTGATTCTTGTGTAAATATCACTTAGAATGTACAAAATATCAAAAAGTACCCACCAAGCTTCAAGATTGGCGCTGCTCCACTCTCTCATGTTTGTAGTTCCACGAGCACGCTTGATGGTGCCATTGAGATCTACGTAACTTGGCAGATGGCTGTAGCGAGGAGTCCGTGAATGTATCGAAACAGATGCAATACCTATACCGATATGGTTCTGCACATGGGCCCCACAGCCTGCCAGAGCGGCATGCCGGTCCGCCACGGCGACTGGGGTCTGACTCTCCAGCGAAGCCTGAGGCATTGTTGATCGAAGCTGTGCCATTAATACAGCTTCAACTTGATATCTAACGACCTCAAGTGCTGAATATTTGACCCAAGAGCTATGGCTTACCTTCAAGTAGCCGCGGGTCCAATCACACAAACTCGTCGTCCTGTATGTTAGCTTGTTCCATGCTGACTTGGACTTTTTGACCCACTCGTTACTACCCTCAAGGATGAATGAGACTTAGTGGTGATGACGGCTGTCCAGAACTGTCCCGGTCGTCCTCTATCTGCCTATCGTAGAAACATGTTCGACAGGTAGGGCATGGAGAAGCAACCGGTGCTCACTTCAGATAAGTGTTGGGTATGTGATATCTGAATTTATGGGTCGCTCTTGGGATTACTACGTGCTTGATATTGAGACTGTATGTCATGGGGCACATAGCTCTACCAACACACGCAAGCTGAAGCTCAGCAAGTCGTATTCACTGCGACTGGTGGTTGCATGCGTGTAGTGCCGGATCTGGCGGCCGAGCCTTGCTTCATGTTCGATGCGAAGCCTGGCCACAAGAAGAGGGCCCGATTTGGCTTTACATGTGTTCCCAATGCTCCAGTCACCGCTCGGCATATCCCAATTCAAACATATGAGATGAGTAATCTAGATACTAATGGTCCTGAAGCCAAGACTGAGGGTCTAATTGAGGATCAACACCTCATGGCGAGTCGTGTAAATAGTCTCCTGCCGAACATCCCGTTCCAAAGAGTGGCTTCCCGCATTCGCTTCTGCCCAGGTGGACGACACATTTGTAAGACAGTCCACGGACGACTCAGGTTCCACGGCCTTACCGTCCACAAAGCCAAGGACCAAGATTTAAATGCCCCGCCCTGGAGTTCCACAGACTTAGCCATTCAGCACTAGAGCACTACTATATTCTGCTGAGTGAATATCACGGAACCTTGAATTTCGGCCGACTGAGATATGACGGAATGACGACACCGCCTTCAAACCCACTGGACATTGAACCTTGTCTAGCATTAGCAGCAAGTGCACTCTGACACCCGGCCAATTACGTGCGCTTGCGAATGCGGAACTCTATGCCCGACATCGTCTTGGCATTGGGATGCAGGATCCCCAGCATGGTCAGCCCTGGAGCGTGAGTTTTAATCGCCGTCGATGTCGAGACTTTTGCACGTTGCATTATGTGTGCAACTGCCCCGCCTCAAGATTGAGCACCCTCAACAACGGCGTATCAACGCCATTGGCATGTTCATCGGTAGAGACCAACAAGAAGCCGTTGGTATTTGTTTTTGCTGGTCCATGCGTGACAGCGGCTAATACTTGAACCTGTAAATTTCCGCATATCCAATATTCTGATGGCTCGAGGGTAGCCGGCGTGCCCTCATTTATGAGTTTTACACAGCCCCTAATCCATGAGTGGTTAGTAATCACCGTGGTATTAGTGCTTCGTTGCACACTTATCGCAATCGCACTCGCTTAAATACTGGGCCCCGAGTCAATGACAACCTACGCCAATGCAAACCTCGGCTCCCAAGAACCCAAAGACTCCCTGCATGAAGAAGATTTCATCAACCGTAGCAGAGATAAAAAAGCGCGCGACCTAGGTATGCTGCGCGATCATCTGGGCAAGACCACAGGATCGTCTTGATCTGTTCCTTCTGAGATTTGTCGTCTTGTCCGCGCAGCCAAGACAGAGCCCGACAAGATGGAGGCGATCAGTAACGCAACGTCGCCGTACCGGCTAGAGGTCATTAGCTCGCCTTGGGCACTTTCTCGAGTAGGATAACCTCTCTTTTTGATACTGAAGGGGCGTTGTGAGACGAACTGACGGACAAACCTCTCAGTTGGCATTGCAAATATGCATCCTAGCAGTCTTCAGCATCTGCATCAAGCGGCTTTACTTCCATCCTCTTTCGAAGTACCCGGGACCTTGGTATCATGCAGTATCAGACCTTCCATTTGTCGTCACGTTGTTGTCAGGGAGGCAATTTGCATACCACAAGAAGCTGCACAACAAATATGGTAGGAGGCATTCGACGTTGTTCCACTTATATCGAAACCACTCCGCTGACATCCATGTGACAGGCCCTGTCGTCCGACTTGCGCCAAACGAGTTGAGCTTCATTACGCCCCAAGCGATGGAGGACATTTTCGGATATGGGACCAAGGTAGGTTAATGCGGACGCCCATTCGATAGCTATGCCACGTTCAGCTGACGATGTGGTCTCCAGAAAGGAATGACGCCTACCGAAAAAGACCCCCGTTTCTCGCTGTCCACCAAGATGAAGCCGCCGCATGGACTTGTGACTGCTCCCAGAGAGGACCATACTCGCCTGCGCCGGGGACTTGCTGCCGTGTTTACCACTTCCGCCCTCATTCAGCAAGAGGTTATCGTCCAGTCCCATGTGGATGAGCTCATCGGCGCGTTTTCTAGTGCATGTGACGGAGGCAAGGACGGCAGCGCGGTAGTAGACATTCAACTTTGGGGAAACTTCTTCGCCTTCGACGTCATCGGATCGCTCACTTTCGGCAAGCCGTTCGGATGTCTCAAGGCTGCTGGTGGCGAGAACCTCGAGTTTGCTCGGTCTCTGAGGCACATTATCACAATGGGTCCCTACGAGCAGGCTGCAAGCAGGCTTGTCGGTCTGAACTCCCCGCTGCAGCCGATCGTGTGCAAGCTATGTAAGCACTCCCTGATGCCCTTCTTTTCAACCCTAAACCCAATGAATGCACTAAGTGGTGATGCAGTAGCTAATTTTTCATGATGCAGTGGCTGACAAAACTGTCTACCAAAATCGCCTCATGTCGTACGGGAGAACCTTCGGCGCCATCCAAGAGAGAGTCGCCGCGGGCGTAAAGGACGACCACAAAGACTTCGTATATCACATCCTCAAGAACAACGAGAACCGACACCTCCTGAACGAAGGCGAGATCCAGGTGAACCTCGCGGGCTTCATAATAGCGGGTGGCGAGACGGTGGGCCTCACGTTGACCCTATGGGCATACTGCATGGGCACACACCGCGAGCCTTACTACAAGCTACGTGACCTCATCCGTAGCACCTTTGCCAAGGCCGAGGACATCAAGTGGACGGACCTCAAGGACATGGACTATCTCAATGCAGTCCTTCGTGAGACCTGGCGCATGCCGCTCTTCGGCACAGTGCAGCGCCTCCGCGTCATCCCGCCCGGCGGAATGCCCATCGACGGCCACATGCTGCCCGGCGGCACATCGGTGGCGATCGCCGAGTACGCCGCCACGCACCACCCAGACAACTTCAAAGACCCTGACGTATTCCGCCCGGAGCGCTGGCTTAACACCGACCCTGCTACTATGGACGCACTCACCCTGTCTCGGCCCTTCTCGTACGGGCCTAGGGACTGCATCGGGAAGAACCTGGCGGGCATTGAAGCACGGCTGGCCATCGCACACATCATCTGGAACTTTGACTTGGAGATCGAGCCCATCGAGAATGGTGGGCCGAACTGGGCTTGGGACAAGGACGGCGATTGGAAGCATGTCAGCGCTGTGGCGGGGCCCATCTTCGCTCCACTGTATGTGAAGCTCACCAAGGTTGAGAGGTGATTCAGGCTCGGGATGGCATTTTTGTTCCAGAGTTTTGTTCGGTTTTTCGGGACGGTACAATTTGCATTTTCAGGAGGTTCCTCGGCAGTGTATTTTTGGGTAGTTTGGAAACGGTGAATAAATCGAGGCGCCTGTTTTGGGTGAAAGCTGCCCTTCTATTGTCGAGAAACACCATGACGATTATGCCTGTCATTCAACCGTCGTCTATTCTGCCAGCGCGTGTTGGACTAATCAGGCCCAGTGGTCCCAGCAGGCTGCGCGGTGCGGAAAGTCGGGCCGCAGTCCCTCGATAGTCTGACAAGGTGTCAATGCGGCGCGCTTTTTGCGAAGGGCCCTCTATATTAGTGGTGCAAGCAGAAGACGTCAGCGCCGGGAGCGAGTACAGGGAAGAGTGAATGAAACCGCCTTATGGTCTTGGAAGAAGGCTTCGGCATACGAACTGGGCGCAGAAGCGTGCCTACAACATGCCAAGGCATACAGACAGGTACTGTTCAATTGATTTATCGATGTAAATAAACCTTAACTATAGCCCCGTGTGTTCTTGCTAAAGAACATGTTGAACGAGCAAGACGAAATACTCAGCCGAAGCCTCGTTTGATGAGCTATTCTGGTCGTTGGAACTAAACCACATATGTGGTGAAATGCTCGTGCGCAAGGGGAAAGCGAATACCCAACCGTTCTGCCAAGCTATCGTGGCCTACAAAAGAACAGATGGTGAGAATGGCTAGAGGAGTTCGTGCTAAAGGAGACAGCAGGCTAGTGTTTCGGCAGTCGAGTTCTCGGTCCTGCCGGCTGTGGGCTTAGTACCCGCAGATAAGTTGCTCAGGTCAGATGCCAAGAGTGCGTACCGCTCAGCACTCCAGCCCTACGTCTTTCAGGGTCGCGCGCGGCTCTGTCCTGGCTTGGCACTGCTGAGCCTGGCCAAGTTGAGCCTCAACTCCATCTCACAATCGCAAACCTGGGCCAAGAACGGCAGTGATGTATGCCCCATGATATCGCCGAAATTATTCCAAGGCGTCGATGCGTTGCTGAGGACGATGTGAGGTTCACGATATTTGGACCTTATTATGAGCCGCTCCCCGAAGATAAAAGGAGACCAGTTCCTCTCATAACAACGATCTCTATTCATTCATCATCATCATCATCACTCAACAAGCACAGTAACAGCAAGACCAACAATCACTTAACTACCACTTCATCTTCTTCAGCTATCATCAAATCACTTAATTACCACTTCATCTTCTTCAGCTATCATCAAATCACTTTCGCAACAACCCAAATAACACACCCACAAATTTCCACTCAACCAACTTTCAACACCTTCAAGATGCAGTTCACCAACATCATCCTCGCCATCGCCTCCGTCTCCGGTCTCGCCATGGCCGCCCCTCAGGACATCGTCGCCAGGCAGTCCGGCATGGAGAGGGTCAACTCGATCCTCCGGGACGCCAGGACCGCCTCGATGGAGCAGATCGAGGTCGGCGGCGGCCGCGGCCGCAAGCTGACGAGCACCCCCTGCAGCACGGGCTGCTCCCAGTGCCAGACCGGCGCCGTCACCGTTGCCGTGGCCGACATCGCCCTTTGCGGTACTGCTGCCCTGGCCGCTGAGGTCCTTACTGCCGGCGCGGCGACCATCTTGGAGATCACTGGATTCATTGCCTGTGAGGCTCGGGTTGTCGGCGAGCTTAACAAGAGCGAGGCTGAGTGTGCCAGTCTGCCTTAGGGTGGGAGACGGACAATGACACAGAATGGCATCCATTGGCGGTCCTGGAAGCGGGCAGAGCCTCAGACTGCGAAAGGGAAGGAGAGGTGGAAGTGGATTTTCAGACCCAAATCGTGCTGGTTTCAACGGGCCCGGCCCAGCACTGATTTTGGAAATTTTTGTTATACATGTATAGATATAGTTGACCGTCAACTGCTTGGTTTCTTTTCTTTCTTGCATTTATTCTTTCCACAAAATCATTGGACCGCAACAATACAGAACTGATATTCACCTCTCAACTGCTGTTCTTTCGTGCAGAAGCCAGGGAAAGTAAACAGTCAACCCATAATGTGGCCCCAGATGCGAGAAATATTGCCGGATGCGGACATGTGTAACAGACAGCACCACTATCGGAACCAAGAGAGCCCAAGGGGCCAAGAGCCTGAGCTTAGTCACAGCCCCATTTGTACCACGCCGCAGGTGCGGATGGCTGACACGAATTGCGCAGTTAGCCAATAGTCATGGAAATGCAGCTGGGCCGGTGAGATTTGGTGTGTTACCCAGATGCATGGAAGGCATATATCAGGGTCATTTGACTACGGCATTCAAGGCAGTGGCAAACCCACGGCGGTGGTCCCGAGTAGTCAATCCCCTTCTATTCAAAGAGAACAGTCCGAACCAATTGGAGGCGATTAATGCATCCTGCAAATGAGATAGGCTTGCTGCCACTACACAATCTGACGCTATTGTTTTCAGCTCGAATGTGGTGGGACTACCATAGAGGACGGACTTTTTACAGTTGGCGGTTGCCTCGAACCAATCTCATTGGTAGCCTGCTGGCGTTCTGGCAACTATCTGGCCGGTTTTTAAAGCCCGAGGGACCCAGTAACCACTCTCATTGCCTTTACCCTTTACCAAGGTGATTTCACGCGACCAGAATGCAGCACCCCACGAGGAGAAGCTCTCCCGGCTCTCAAAGATCCACCACTGGCCTAGGTCATTACCGCCAGTATAGTCCAGTTGACCCCTCCACAGAAGACATCAATTCGGAAAGTCGGTCAGACACCTTGCTACACAATAGAGACATCTTGGAGAACGCAACATCGGCGACAGACCTACATGTCAGGCATTATGACCACGATCAGAGACATAGAGGTCTAACCTCGACGGATCATTCCTCCTTTATGTCTCACGTTTCTAACAGCACCATGATCGATAATGACTCGGCTGAGCCGCATAGTAGCTGGAAGGCATCTTCCGCAAGCCTGACAGTCGAACAGGAAAGCGAGATCATACCCAGACCACCGCGCCATCGCCACATTTATTTTCTTTGCAACTGGAAATGGGAGGCCCTGTCGATAGTAATCTCATTGGGTCTTCTAGCAGGTGTTATTGTAACGCTGGGAAATTACAACCATGACACGCAGCCCGAGTGGCCCTACAACATTAATATCAACTCTCTCATTTCACTTTTTACAACGGTGATGATTGCCCAGTTGGGTTTCATTTCATCAGAACGTACGTATTTATGGCCTGCAATTTCTGTTTCCCCCTTCAACATGTCAGATTCGTAACTGGGCACAACGAGTGGGGCCACGAGTTCACGTTGTAATCTCATAGTTATCAGCCAGCTCAAGTGGCTGTGGTTTGATCGGCCACAGCCGCTGCAAGACCTTGATTGCTATGACTCGGCATCGAGGGGATCATTGGGTGCGATACTTTTTCTAGGCCGCTTTATACGGCAGCCTCGAGCGTGAGCAACAGCTCCTTCCCGATCGTGTCATACTTCCGATATTCGCTAATGAGTGGATGGATTGCGCCGCATAGCTACCTCGCTGTGGGTGCCGCTTGCGTCTTGCTTTCGTCAGCAGCGATAGGGCCCTTCACACAGCAGAGTATCAAATCGTCTGCTTGTCAGCGCCCTCTGAACAACATGAGTGCGACGCTTGCCGCTGCGCACTATGTTGATTCAGGGCTGACCATGGACGTTGCACAAACCCCCGATTTGAAGCTGATAACGGCTGCCTTGGAAGGCATCGTTGGCGCGGAAAATAGCAGTAGAACAGTGCCGTTTGATTGTCCTACTGGCAATTGCGACTTTCACCATTACTCTTCGCTCAGCTATTGCAGCTCATGTATCGATGTCACATCCCATGTGGAAGAGCAGTACACTCCATATCAGATATTCGACGAGTTCGGGGAGCTTGAGACACATGGCTTTAACTACACCTTTCCCGGAGAGGATTCAGGCTGCCAGCTCAACCTTTACGTGGTAGATGGCAAACTCTCCAATGATCCCCGAAGAGACTCCTTACGTGCCACGCAACTACTCTTGTGTCAATCATCTCGCAGTGGGCGCTTCTACGCCACCACTTTGGCCTTGATGTGGTCCCAATGCTCGCGGGTCCATGGTGACAGCTTCCACAACGACGCTGGCTGCAACAGTCACCCGGAGCAACTACCTGGGCTTGGGAATTCGTCTGATCTGGTCGCTTTCAGTTGCGCGATCGGGATGTGCGTCAGGGATTACACTGGCCGAGTGCGCAATGGTGTGTTAGACGAAACGATGACCAACACTTTCCCCTCAACCTACCAGATTCATGCCGGTGACGATGAAACATCGATACTCAGGCTGCCGTGCATTATCGACTCAGAGTTATACGATGTATCGAACATAAGCCAGGTACCTGGCATTCCAGGTAGGGAATTTACTACAGTTATCTTGGACGGGCAGAGAGTCATCACTCCGCTGGAATGCGTCTTTAAGGCTGGAGCCGCCGTGCCTTGGGTCATGCAGAACATTCTTCAACAAATGTTCACATTAGGCCAAAAAAAGAGATCGAACTGCATTTTATATCACAATAATTCTACCAATTGTGACCCTTGGTATCTTGGGGGACTGTTTCGAGGCGGCAGGCTCACCTTGGAAACCATCTCGTCCGACTTTGAAAGAGTCGCCGTTGCGATCACCAACCGGATGCGTGCAGTCGGCTCGAACGCATACAGGAATGGGTCTGGGATCGCGCTGGGGACGGTGATACAGACGACGGTCTGCGTGCAGGTGGACTGGGCGTGGATGATACTGCCAATTGCATTAGTCCTCCTCACGCTGGCGTTGTTCGTTGCTGCTCTCTCGACCGCAAAACGGCATCATGATCGGCAACCTGTCTGGAAATCTTCAGCCTTGGTTGCGTTCTTTCATGGGATCGATACTCGATCTGACATCTCGGAATCTGCAGATGGACAGACTATCCGTTCCATGGGGTCTGCCCACAGGGCGGAAGGTTCCCGACCATCATCATCATTGCTGAGGGGAGAACATAACAGTCACCTGATGAGCCTCGAGAGCATGCACGCCAGAGCGAATAAGGCCTTGGTCAAACTGGGCACTGCGGCGACAGGGCGACAAGGGTTTGTCATGGTCAATGACGATCATATCGACGGCATCAACAACCTCAACGGCCCAACTGATTCGCACAGTGACGGGGACACATCCTCATCAACTCAGACGCCATGGAACAGCAGCCGTCGAAGTCTGGCCCCGTCACATTTGCAGGTGGACTTCGGTATTGACCTGACCCCGTCTATCTGCAGTTCCTCGGATCGCTCAACTCGGCACGGCCTCGAGGGAAGCCCCGGGCGGGAAGCTTGAACTTGGAGGCTGACGCAGCGTCGATGGCATCGCGGTTGTTCGAAGCGTCCAGAGAAGTAGACGCGACGCCGCTGTCACCCGTCAACCGTCACCAGTTGCGCACGGGCCCTTTTGTAAGCTTCTCATTGGCGGAAATTCTACCCACACCAATTTCAGCAGGAACAACTGGGGGCCGCCCCAGGCTAGTCAGCTAGCTTCAACGAACATGCCTTTCGTCCTCGCCGCCCTCACCTGCTGAAGACGCTAATGGTGATGTGGCTGGCCATCCAGGGCGACGACCCAAGCTGCCGGGACACGAAATGGAAGGGTCACAGGCCGCCGTCGCCCTTGGTCAATCCGGCTGTACGGATGCCACCATGGACTTCGACCTCGAGGATCACGAGGTGCGCAGGCAGGAGGCGCTGCCTGGGGGTGGCGCTTGATCCACCAGGCCAGGGCTTTGGCTCGCCCAGCCGGACGAAGACAGCAACACGAATTCAAGATCACATCGAGCAGAACGCCATTACGACTAGAGCGAATGACACGACTCCAATTCGACGCCTCAGTCATGACTTCAGAGAACCGCTCCATGCCCTGGCTAGGGCAGTAGCGCCGGTCCACGGCAACCGTTCCTGTGGAGGTTGAGCCAAGGGCTGGAGCTGCCCGTCGAGCTTGTCAAGCTCACCAACAAGCTCACCAAGCAATGCCAACACTGACTCGTGGCGGCCCTCCCGCAGCGCCACTGGGGCTCAACCGAACTTTGCATCCTCTTGACACCTGGGCAGCTCCTTGGCTTTCTCTAAGAACAACTACAATTCATTTCAACCCCACGAACAAAGGCGCCCCGACTGCAATTTTGCGAAGTCAGCACATTTTGGAATGGTCCAATCTCGCAGGATCCTGGTCTCCACTGTCGGGCGTCCACTGACATATCACATGCTGTAAGCCCCGGATTCCTGGAGATAAAGGCCCCCATCGTTTCCCCAGCAGCTCCATTTCCCCAGCAATTCTAGGCCTGGATGGAAGCCTCAGGGCCCACCTCCCCGCTCTCTCAAATCTAACAGATTCTGGGGCAGACAACAACTTCAAGGAAGACATGCAATATCAACATGGCCTAAATGATCTCGAGGAGTTTGGGCTTTTTCTATACAAGTGCAAGCTCCCATGCCACACATGCCCAGAGAGGCTGCAAGCCGCACTTCGGATGGTACAGATCGCCGCAGATCTTGCGGGATGGATACTCTTGGCATACCGCGGTGTACCGCGTAGAGATACAAAGAGTCAAATCGCCGAGGGCCTTGCTCCTTCGAGCTGCCGGTTTTCCGGCCAAGCTGATGCAAGTGAGGTTAAACACGCATTATCAGCTGCAGCTACACACCGAGGTGCATGCAGCACCTGCTCCTTCGTGCCTCGCCGCGTGGCAGCAGAAGCGCTCAAATTCTCGGAGTCCAACACTAAGATATGCCCTGCAGCAAGAAAGGTTCTCCTTAGTACACCCATCCCGGCACAGCGGTATCGACACGATTGGTGGAATCAAACCCCAGAAAGTTTCTCCGCATCGACCCCAGACGGTACCAGGCAGGAAGGGGTGTAAACCTGGGGAAAACTCAAGCCATTCTTTTTGGAATCACGGGGGAGGAGAGACAAGTGCCTGACAGCTCCTCCACCGTGGGGAATGAAAAACGCCCGACCGGGGGCAAGATGCCTGGTCGGTGAGCTGGAGGTCCATCCTGTCGTTTCTCATCTGCTCCCGTGGACAAGCTTGTTAAGCTTTCGGCTAGCTGACCGGCTCAACCGGGCATAGCTCGATATCACAACCTCCTATCCGGCCGCGAGGGAATCCTTGTGACTGGCCATGCGGCCCTGGAAAAATGGATACTCTACTTATCATTGTGTTGCACCTGCTCGGCCCTTTCCATTCGCGAGCCTTGGGCATGGGTGGTGTTGGGGTGCAGCCAGCTTCTCCATTGGGAGAGATATTTCTGCATGTATTTCCGTCTCTCGTGCATACATAAATGCTTACCCCCTTCCCACCTCCACCGCTGCCTTGCCGTTGCGTCTTCTACATCTTTTTGCTTCTTGACAACTTCGACGTCGGTGACTTGCATTTCTTGGGGTTATCTCTTACAGTTGCCTCTCGCCCCGACAACACCCAGCAGGTCGGTTGACCGCCTGCACAGACAGCCAAGATGCCGTCCAAAAAGCTGGTGTACAACTGGTACGTCAACCCCGTCCGCCAACATATTACATATTGAAGTGAAGCAATGCCTGACTGACGTCGTTTCTTCGCAGGTACATCTCCATAGTGGCAGCCATGTGCATGGTGCTCTATGGTTATGACGCCTCCACCTTCAACTCCGTCCAGGGCTCAGACAACTGGCTAGACTGGTTCGGCCTCACCAAGGACTCCACATATCTGCTTGGGTTGATCAACACGGTGTACTCCATCGGTGCGATCGTGTCTGGCTGGTTCATCGGAGGTCCAGTTGTAAGGCACACCCAGACCACATCGCAATATAGCTTCCCAACTGACACAAATGCCAGGCCGACTTCCTGGGACGTCGATGGGGGATGGGACTTGGGTGCTTCGTTACCATCATCGCCACCATGATTCAGACCTTCTCGCCCAAGGGCAGCCTCGGCTGCTTCATGGCAGGTCGTGTTATTATTGGTCTCGGACAGGGAATGGCCCTGAGTCAGTGAACCCAACTGCCCACCACGCGGGATCATCAAACTAACATATCACAGCCGCCGGCCCCGTCTACATCGGTGAGATGGCACCCCCCGAGATCCGAGGGTACATCATGGCCTTCTGGCAGACCTTCTACTCGGTGGGCTCCTTCATCGCCTACTGGATCAACTACGCCTGCTCGCTGCACCGCTCCAAGCTCGGCGAGTGGGACTGGAAGATGGTCGTCATCTTCCAAGCCCTCGTGCCCACCATCATCATCTGCCTGCTGCCCTTCCAGCCCGAGTCGCCCCGTTGGTACATCAAGAAGTCGGGCAACGTGGAGGCGGCCCGCGCGGCCCTGCAAAAGATCCGTGACACGGACGCCCAGGTCGAGGAGGAGCTCATGGTGATCCGCGAGGCGATCGAATACGAGAAGGAGGCCATCTCGTCGGGCTACAGCGCGCTGTTCAAGGACCCCTCGATCCGCAAGCGCATCTACATCGCGTGCGTCCTCAACGTCGGCCAGCAGCTCACCGGCCAGGGCACGCTCAACTCGTACTCGACGGCCATCTACAAGAAGGTGTGGAAGTCGACCGCCAAGATCAACCTCATCAACGCGCTCAACTCGACCTTCGGCATCCTCTTCACCCTCAACGCCGTGTGGACCGTCGACCGCTTCGGCCGCCGCTGGCTGCTCATCGTCGGCGCGCTGGGCATGGCCCTGTGCACCATGCTCGTCGGCGTCGTGGGCCTCACCACGCCCGGCACCGAGTCCAAGTCCGAGCCCGTGGGCATCAGCATCGTGTTCCTGCTCTTCTTCTTCATCTTCTTCTACAAGCCGTCCTGGGGCGCGACGGTGTGGATCTGGACGTCCGAGATCTTCTCGATGAACGTGCGCGCGCAGGCCGTGGGGATGTGCTCGCAGATGCAGAACGTCGCGCAGGCCATCTTCAACCAGTTCTTCCCCCTCTTCCTGAAAAACGAGGGCCTGAAGTGCATGTTCTTCTTCATGGCCATCAACGTGGTCCTGGCGGCGTTCGTGTGGTGGATCGTCCCCGAGACCAAGCAGGTGCCCCTCGAGGAGATCGACGTGCTCTTTGGCGGTGCCAACCACGTCGACAAGGGCGCGCAGATGCTCGGGGTTCCTGAGGCGGAGAGCGGGGCGCACCATGTTGCTGAGAAGGATGGGCGGGCTACGGTGCAGGAGGAGGAGGAGGCTGCGGGGCAGATCTCAAGGGCTTAAGGGGCTGCTGCTTCTTACTCGGTCTTCTCTGTGCACAAGGGTGTTGTTGTTGTTCTTTTTGTAGCAGAGACAAAATAGCACAGCTGGATTTGCTTGGAAATTTTTAATTCGAATCAACGTCGAACTTTGTCTCTCCGTGCCATGGTCCATTTGCCCTGCGTTGCTGTCGTGCCAATTCCAGGGGGCAGCAGCAAAAGCCACTGCTGCTGCCCTGGCCTTTCCCCCAGCGCCTGCCATCTGCCCCCCCGGCGCTTGCCATCTGCCCCCCTGCTGTCCGCCTTTTAGGACCTTCCAGCGCTGGAGGTCGCCCCCGCCCTTCTGAGCAGGCCTTTCCAGCAGGGCCTAATGGCCCGCGTGCAGTCTTTTGCTTCCTGCTATGGGTTGGACTCGTCACCCTTGGAGCCATATCCCTCACGTCTTGCTAATAAGCAAGCTCAAGTCTGGCAGAGCGAGGCAACTGCACTCGAGCTCCAGATCTCTGCGCAAACTTCCTCAAGCAGCCCGATCCATCTCCAGTGCACCACTTACACGACACGGCCAAGCAGAGGTGGGCAGCAGCCCAACGTGGACGGACATACGAAATGGAGAAAGCAGCCACGTTTTTGTCCCTTGTTTGAGGGCCGTCAGGAAAATCTCATGAACTCGCTGTGGCCGCGCGCCTGTGCGGAGCTCCATCCCATGAGAAACTGCAAACGTGCCAAGATGGAATCGGTCTGCCTCTGAGATTTCCGGGGAGTATAATGATAGGCCAAATAGAGATTTGCTATGCGACTGCGTGCATTGCATGAGCTACTGAACACATAACTCAACCGGCCAAGATCTAGATATCGGGGGTGTCTGCAAGTCTGAACACATATTTCGTCGCACTTGCTTTCCCTTCCTTCAGCTTTCTCAGGGCGTTCTCTAACCCATTCAAGCCGCCCGGCTGCACCTCATGTGGATGAGGCTTGAGCCAACCATCTCTCAAGCCTCTCGCGAGCAAGCGGGAGTGTACAAAACCGAACTCCCTATCTCGGTCGCTCTTCTGATCATGAACCAAATTGACTCCCAGAAACACCTGTTCTATACCAAGAGGTATATCAAAAGGTCTGACCAGGGCAGCTTCGGCGCCGGCAGTCGCCTCGGAGTCCCCCGGCAGCGGTAAAACAAGTGCCAGCTTCGAATTTGTGTTCCCTGATGACCCAGATGTGAGGACATTAGTCAAATTGATGTGGCTCCCATCTTTTCTCACAGCGTCCAGCGCGTATTGCAACTTGGCGCCTTTCAGGGCTGCACGAATACCTGTGATCACCGCCTCATCACCCTCACGGTAATCTACCACCGTGTCACCCTTGTTTCTGTCGATAAGGCTCTCAACGTATGCAAGCCCGCGACCGGCGACAGCGATAATAGGATGAATACCTCTGTGTCTTGCAAGTTGAATTGCATATGCCCCAACCGCGCTGGCCCCGCCGTAAACGACGAGCGGAACATCGTCTTTGACTGCATACAGTTCGTCACTGGATCCTGGAAGGCCCAAGCCCCGGAAGATCAACACGGCTGCCGTCATGGCGGCCAACGGGATAGTCGCTGCTTCTTCGAACGAGATGTGGTCTGGGATATGGAACGTGGTGTCGGCGGGGCTCAAAGCATATTCGGCAAAACTGCCGCCTGGCGTTCCGGTCTGGTGCATCGCAGCAACACGATCTCCGGGTTTGAACTCGACGACCCCGGCGCCTACTGAGTGGATCAATCCCGCGATATCATCACCGCAGTTGAAGTGCTCGTAGCCGTAATACTCGGATGTTTTCCTGTTGATTGGGTCAGCATCGGCGCGTCTATATCGACCCGTGCATTCTGTCCGGCCTGTGACCAAGTCTAGAATGGCTAATGTTAAGTTCGAAAATGCTAAGAAACTGAATAACCCACCAGTCTTTAGGATTGCTCCCACTGACGACAACCTTGATCAGAACTTGGCCTGGACCTGGGACTGGCACACTGGACTCCACGATCTCAACGGTGGGCCCGCGACTGACAAGGGCCTCCTTCATTGTCGAATTTCGTCTGGTAATTCGTTGATCTTAAACAACCTAGCGAGCTTGATCTTCACTCGGGCCCCTTGAAAAGAACTTTGTCAACTCCTGGGCGGGATACTGGCTCTTATATCCTGCCAACTCGTCACCCGGAGACTTATTTGCGGAATCGGGGGAATACTTGAAACACTTTGCAGCTGGAATATTTCGGATTATTTATCCCAATCTGTACTGTTGGCAAGATTGTGTAGTAGATTTGTGAAGTTGCCCAATGACCCTCGATGGCATGTTTCGGCGCCGAATGGCGTTCCGAGGCCGTGGTGCGTGCCAGAACCTCCGCACAGACCTTGGACCCCTCAAGTGCTTCTGGTAGAAAGCAGGCACTGTCAAATCAATGCACCTCCATCATTCTAATGAGCCCAGTTCAAAAAAGGAGATCCATTCACACCACAGGATCAAGCCATACCTGCAGGTGGGCGTCAGAAACTGATACTACATGGTCCACTTCAGCCCCGAACACATCTCGGAGCAATCTTGTCCCACATGAACATGGACAGAAGCGATCAGTCCAGTCCAGTCCTCAGATGAGATGCCAACACTGCTATGTGGCCATGTTCTTGAGCTCAGCCTTTATCCTCGTTCCTGTAACCTTCTTGTGGGTCAGTCACCCAGGCATGGAATCAGGACACCAGCCCCAGCCCCTTAAAGACCGTTTCCTTGGAAATCTGGTAATCTCGCACGATATAAGACAGGCTGGCAGGAACACCTGACCATCAAAACAAAAAGGAAAATCAAAACATACAGCACCGGGTATTCGCTGGTCGTCACCGACCCAACTACTAATCCAGCGATCACGGGTTTGACTAAGGGAGAGCGGACGGGATCCCGTATTTTCCTGTGTCTATGGCCGTATGTGCTTGTCGAGAGGCAAACATGGACTATATCGAAATACGATCTGGATGTGTTTCATTGGATATCATACATGAGCTTTGACAGAACTGTCAATGTTTTATAAATACCGCTTATAAGTGGGTCTTCCAGTATCAAAAAGCGTTCCGGGAATCACCAGATAAAGTAAGCTCGTGTTAGATGCATAGCTCAAGCTTTTGGATTTTTGTTAACCTTCATAGCCAACGTACGATCACAAGATGCGACGGAAGACGGCGGAAATGCATGCCAGGCGTCAAGGTCAAATACGGACAAGCGGAGGCGGCCAGAGTCAAGCCGATGAGCTCAGGCACACACAACAGTTTAATTCGAAAGCTTTTGCGAACTTGCCACCCGGTATCCCAATACCCGACATCACTCCTTAAAAAATACAGTAACTCAGAATGTCGCAACAAAATGTTCGGCATGCCCCAGGGGAACACACCAGGATGTTCATTCAACGACTCAAAATACAAAAAATAAAAATTCGACAAGCTGAAGCGTTGGGCAGGGGCAATCATATACCAGTAGAGCAACTTGAACCGATATATTCCCATTGCGATCCGTTGAAGCACCCACAAGCCCAAATGATCACGGATAACGTGGAGCTTCCTGGCCAGGTGATTCAGATCACGCCTGGAAGAGCGCCAGATGCCAAGTGATGGGGCCAGTTCAAGGTATGGGTCGCGCAAACGAACGTGCCTATACCTGGCCAGCAGAAACAGGTGCTGATGTCACTTCAAAAGCATGGTACACTCCCACGGCCAGGGAGGAGAGACCCGACCGCAAACTGGAGCTACCAGACCCGAAGCCGTCGGAATACCCCAAGGAATCTGATGGCCAGGCACGAGCAAGAAATATAGTGTTGAAGTTGGGGACCCAGACTTCCGTTTATGTTGGGGGACAAAGCACGAGACGGGTGTTTCGAACGTGGTCCCCGTCATGGGCTCTTCCGTCAGACAGCCTTGGTTGGCGTAGGGTCAAATCCTCTCTGCGATGTGCCCCGAGTCCATGCTGTTCAGTAAAGTCGAGACGACGGCAGCTAGAAGTTGAAAATTTGTACATCCTGTGTCCGAAGGAGACGAACAATCTGAAGTTACACAGTTTACTCAGAGCAGATTCGTGCTAATGCACATGGACTATCTACAAGGCTGCCTCTACTGAAAGGGCATCTTGTACAACTTCAGCCATTTCGTCGCTTTCAACGGCCTCAAAGAAAAAAGTCCTTCGCATCGGTTGATTTTCAGAGGCGTCGTTCAGCCGCCATTGCCTGTAGGCAATATCAACATCGCATGGGCCAAGGCCAGGCAGTCTTGGCAAACTTGCCCCAGGGTGGTTTGCAAGCAATTTTCCATACATGTATCATACTAGTAGCTTGTCAGCATGCACGCTAGGTTTTTCTCTTGCTAATTTGCACTACCAATAAAGAACATTGAACTAAGGGGATGTAGTATTAGAAAGGTGATGACCCAGAGAGCATTTTATGAATATGTAGGAGAGTGGTCACTCATACTGGTAGCCTCATCCAATCACCTCCAGCGGACCCCACAATGTTACTGGTAAAGCGGCGGTGTGTACTCCTCCAGCAGTTGCGCAGCTGTCTTCCCCTCCGCATCCTCCAAGTCAGGGCGTGCCCCACTGTCCTCGAGCAACTTCATCGCATCGACCCTGCCCCTCCAGGCAGCAAAATGCAGCGGCGTCCAATTCGACTTGTTAACGGGCTCGTTCACGTCCGCGCCGTGCTCGATCAAGAAGCGTATGTTATCGAGACGCTCACAGCTTGCAGCGCCATGCAGCGCACCAGAACCGGCGATAGGGAGACCGCGTTCCAGCAGCATCTCGATGATGCGCGGATCTGGAGCCATTGCGCCGCGGGACAACAGGGACGAGTTGAAGTTATAAAGTTCCTTCCCTGGCTGGACGGGATGAAATGGGTCCGCCCCGTGCTCGAGCATCACGGCGACGAGATCGGGTTCCCTTAGCCTCACGGCCTCGTAGAGTGGCCGTACGCCGTGGGGCAGCGGGAAGTTGACGACGCTCGGGTTCGCAGATGCCATTGCCTTGAACACATCAGCGTGCCCCTCCCTGAGGCACACGGTGATTATTTTTCTCAATGTGGCCTCGTTGGAAGTGTCCAAGCCGTGCTGTTTTGCAAAGGCGAGCAGTGTGGACACAACGGCAGCTTGGCCGTTCTCGGTTGCTGCTATCAAGGCCCGGTCAAGATTTGCTGTTGGCGCTGCGAGTACCCAACGCACGTCGTTCGGACCTTGGCTTGGACGGTCTACATGATATATGCTGTGAGGTGTTTCGGCCATTAAATTGATCGATTGCGGCTGTGATAGCAGGCTCTGTAAAGCGGTGTCGTCGCCAGAGGAGCTTGCTTCAATGATGAGGCGGGCTTTGTCCTCGCCTATGAGTACGTCACCTACATCTCTGGACGAGTCGTAGGAGCTTGGATAGTCTTTTAGATCTGCCAAGGTCGGTTCCGCCATTGCTTTGTAGCGAGGGCGGTAGTGGTGAGGATGATAACTGTGAAGATGAGGAAGATGATGCTGACGATCGATCAAGAGCAGCACGGAAAATGAGCGGGACCTCGCGGGCACATAAGACGTGAGGTTAGTCACGTGACAGCTGCTCGCCCCCGTTCCAAATCTGGACGTCAGCCCATTACCAGGATTCCAGGCTGACATGAGGGGCCGTCGGACTCGGCTCACTGGGTGGTGATGGTTGTGGGTGATTACCGTTACAAACTGACTCTTGCTGTTTATCTTGGTCTTCGTTTCAGTGCTTTGCGCCTTCCCGGTAGATGGACCATGCACTTCCCTGGGAAGACCAACTTCCACGAGGAGATGCGATGTCAAAGCTCGTACTTCATATTCCAATAATGACAGCAGGCGCGGGTCTCTTCATGTATTCGTGCAGACTGGTCACTCACTACCATTCACTCGATTCTTTTCTTTTTCCTCACTTGTGACCGTGATGGATGGGTCAGTGCAAATTTTCAGGTCGGGGCAAATATTTCAGATCGGAGCAGAATTCCAGGTTGGTGCAAAATTTGAACCCGACGAAAATCAGGTATCGCATCCTGCTCTCTAATGTCATTCCCGGCCCTCGGCTTCCCTGCGACATTGGCGCTGGCGGTGTCAAGCTCGGTTATGCGTCCATACCACATCCAACAAAGAGAATTTGAACTGTCCATATTCAGCTTTCAGCTCAGATGCCCTGTCTTGATTCAACTGGCAGGACTGATAATCTGGAAGGGTGTAGGACGAGCTCGCCGCCCGTGGGATCTCGACATTGTGGTCCGCCAGCCACACAATGTGCGGGCCCTTTCCCACTCTCCGCCCAACCCCAGACAACCACCAACTGCTGCCCCCCCTTCTTCTCTTCCCCCACCCCCCGTCTCGGCGTCTACTCATCAAACCTGATGAGAACCCCATCCTCCTCCTCCTCCTCCTCGGCGGCGCTCGCCCGGGCGGCGGCAGGCCTCGGCTCGCGGGCCACGAACGGCGTGGTGTACCTGACCTCGTTGAACTCAACGAAGCCCTGCTCCTCTGTCACAAACCACCAAGAGTCAGCTTCCACCAAGGTACAAGGGGTTCCCAAATTTTCGCCAAACTTACCCCAGTCCACAGTAATCCTCCGCCCCAGGTTCGCACTGAAGCGCGGCCAGAGGAACCCGTCGATGACCGCCACGCCCAGGAACTGCGGCCGGCTCCGGACCAGGTCCCGCTTCCACCCGCCCGGCATCCGCAGCACCACTTTCTTCTCCTTGTCGTCGGTGCCGTCCTTGGAGTCGGATGAGTACATGAACTGGTTGTACTCGACGGTGTTGTTGGTGCTGTTGACCACCGCCTTGGGCACCGCCGGCTGCGCATAAGCCCTGCCGCCCCGGACCCATTGGGCCGCGCCGGGGGAGACGCCGAACTTGGCCGCGAGGCGGTACACGCGCTGCTGTCGGGCGCCGTTGTTGCGCCGTTGGCGGTCCGTGTTGGCGGGGATTGTGAGGAGGCGGAGGGGCGTGCCGGTGGTGATGGTGGTGTTGTTCGTCGCGGGGAGGGCGGCCGCGGGCTGGTTGGTCACCTGCTCGTTGGCGGTGGCGACGGTGGTGATGGTGGGAGACGGGGGGTGAGGAGAGGGAGAGGGAGAGTTGGCCGTCTCCGCGGGCGTGGTAGGGTCAGCCTGCCCTGTGGCAGGGGGCGAGGCGGTGGTGTTGTCCGCGACCTCTGTGGCGGCGGCGGCGGCGGTGGTGTCGGCGGCTGGATTGAGCGGACCAGCGCGGAAGTGGTCGAGCTCTCGGAGCATGAGGCGGCTGAAGTAGTCGTTCAGGTCGCTCATCGAGGTGGAGGTGGAGGTGGAGGTCGGAGGCACTGGGGCGGCCTCGAGGGCTACGTGGGATGAGCAGCTGGGGGTCGTGGTTGTCAGCATGGTGTTTTTCGATGTCGTGTGGATCATGGGCCATCGAGGCAGCTTACCAGGACATGGTGGGTGGTGATGTCTGCGATGAAGGAGACGGTGTGGGAATCGTGTCTCTGTTGTGCGATGCGATCTGGTGATGAAATATTGGACTCGGTGGAGTCAAGATCGCGGGCTGGTCTGGTTGGGAAGATTTGGAATATCAGATCTCGCGGCGATCGGACGGAGTTAAATAGTGTTGGTGTGAATATCTCCTGACGGCCGCCTCAACGACAATTGCTGCCCAGTATTGTTGACCTCCTATTGTGCGCTGAGCGATGATTTGTGGAAGCACCTACTATTGTGAACCATTCAATTCCTAGACAATGCTTCTTCGTCCCTACTTCGAAGTCCCTAATTGGTTCTTGGGCTATTCATCAGCTGCTCAGAATACCGGACGAAGTAGAAGAGAAGTTTCGTATGCGTGTGCAGGATTTCAATGGGCCCAATAGAGCTCCATGTAGCTTTGGCATCTTCAGTGTCTCCTTCGGCGTTGCGAGACCTGTTGAAATGCTGGCATCTAAACTATGCTAACTGTGAGCGGCGGTCTTCAATACCTGCGCACTCAATACTCAAGCGGCTATAGTCCGAACCTCAGTTGCCGAATTACTCCCAATCATCGGCAGCAACCTTCATCCAGTTCACCCCGACCAGTTCCAGCCCATGCTTCTTGGCGAACTCGACGGGCTTGAATGACCGCCTCTGGGTGAACTCCTCTCCTCCGACATCCTCAGGCTTGAGATCCAGGCCGTTGAGGACCGGCTCCCGGAACAGGACGAAAAGGTACCTGTGAGGCTTTGACCTGCAGCGAGCGTCAGCGTAAGGCCAACCCATACAGGTTGCTTGAGATGAGAGCCCAAATGGCAGACGGGCTAAAAAGCTGTCCATCCGAGCACAGGCATGACTCACTCCTTAGTAGGGCCTGGTGGGTGGTAGGCGGTGGCAGCCGGCTTCGTCGAAGCCACGACATTGCCCTCGCCGCCGCCGCCCAGGGGCTCCAGCCCCGTGATGATCCAGTGCCTCCAGAAGGCAAACTTGGGGTCGTCGGGCGTGGGCGCGTCGGGGTCGACCAGCATCAGCGTGTAGGATGTCTTGTGGTCGACGTCGGCCTGTGTTTGCTGTCAGCACGTTTTTGAACCAAGCGTCTCTCACAGGCAGCCGCCTGGCATAAGCTTGGCGAGGTGAGTGGCGGCGTCACACGTACCTCCCGCTGGAACGAGATGACGGGCTGGACCTTTGTCTCGCGCACGCGGAACAGGTTGCCCAGGTCGACGGCCTTGCCGTCGTAGGCCACCTCCAGCTTGGTGCGCGGCCGGAAGCCCTCTGGGATCAGCTCGGCGGCCGGGCCGGGGACGAGCTTGGCGTCGCTCAGGGTCTGGGGCAGGCGCTCGCCGTGGGTCTGGAGGGCGGCCTTGACCTGCTCGATCACGGATGCGACTGTCTCCTTTGCGGCCTCCATCGTGGGTTGTGTTTTCGGGGCGATAGCGGGATTGTGTGGTGTTTTTTTTGTGCTTCTTCTGGTGAGGGGTGAAGCTGCACGAGAGATAGATATTTGAGAATTGTCGTTGTCGTTGCCCAGCTTCTGACTGTCGGCGAGTGGTGGGAAAACCAAAGGCCATCTTGGCGACAGCTGCAAGTGGATACCGCTGATCAAGGGGACCTGAGGGGAGCTCAAGTTGCAGGGAGGGAGCTGCCCCACTACCAAGGGACCACCACCTGTCTGACATCATCATGATCTGCACCTACAACCTCATTCGCCCTGGCCTGAGATCTGTATAAATGATATCCATGCCTTGCGGGCGCTTCCACTTTGCCCTCGACGAGCAGCGTTGACGGGACCTGGAGAGATGCAAATCGCAGCGGCATGACAGCGCTCGCCTTTGAGCGCCCACAGCAGAGTCCGTTTACACCCACGCAGACAACACAATGCGAGTACCAGCACGAAAGACTTAACATCACCCAAAGCAAATCCAAGGTCCAGAATTCGTCGATTATGGCGGCTTGCTACATTCTACAGCCCTACCAGATTGCTGACGGGTATCCGCCAGACGCGCCCTGTAGCTGGGGGCACTCTCCTGCTTCTCCTGCTGTTTCCTCGTGGTCCCCCCTTCTGTCTGCTCAGCCTGCTGCTGGGGCTAAGTAGCATACATCTTTCATGTCTTATGCCACGCCATCTTCAATATCAGTCAATATGCCTACGCCGACACACGCCCAAATACTTGTACAGCAGGGGCCACCCTCGCCATGATCCGAGGTACCCAGCGCCATGTCGTCTTCATCTCGGTCGCCGTCAGCATGCTGCCCGGTACGCTTCTGCGGTCGGGATGTGGTCGAGACAACTCACGTCGAGGCATCAGACGGCCGCGGCTTTGGCAGTCTTGCAGCGGGAAGAGGCGGTCGCCCGCTCGCGCTGGCGCTCCGCCACAATCCTCGAAGCCCTGTCCACTTCCGCACGTATCTCTGGATCCTGGTGGTATCGCTCGGGGTGGTTGTTGAGGATGTCCAGGATCTCAACCTGCCGCTGCTGCCACTTCTCGAGGTTCCCGTACTCCTTCTCAAGCTGCTGGCGCTCCCGAACTGCCCGCCGGAACTCCTCGATGTCTCCGAAGTCAGCCCGCAGCTGTTCGATGTCCTCCTGCGCCTTGCGGAGCTGGCCCATCTCTGCGGTGTGCTCGTTGAAGGTCGCCCGCACCGTATCTTGGATCTGGCTGAGCACGGTGGCGGCCATCATCTGGTCCGTCGGCGAAGGGGTCGTGGCGTGAGCCGTCTGGCCGGTTGTTCCCCTGAAGGCGCGTGACAGTTCCTGCACGCTGTCGACCATGCTGGCTGCTGGCTGGGCGCTCGATTCACCCCCCAGGCGGTCGTCGAAGTTCTCAGCAGCGACGTCTCCTAAAGTCTCCCAGCCGTAAGGGATATGGACCAAGGAGAAGACACGGTTGGCCTTGTTCAACGACACCATCCCGTCGAGGGCGACTTGGTACTCTGCGATCAGCTGTGCATGGTCTGACACCGCGCTGTTAATCAAGGCGCCATGTTCCCTGACCAGCTTCTTGTTGTCCTCGACCGTCCGCGCGTGCCCGTCGAGCTTTGTCTGGAAGGCGTCGGTGTGCTGGACGACCTCCGCCCGGACCGCCTCGATTGTCTGGCCATGGTTCAGCAGAGTCGCGTTGACGGAGCGCATGTACTGCTGGGTTGTGTTGTGGTTGTTCTCGATGTCTTGCCTGTGCTGACTGATGGTATTGCACAGCGAGGTGTTGTTCTCCGCGGCTGCCCGGGCGGCCTCCGCGTTCTCGTGCCGAAGGTCGTCGAGGACATTGACGACGGAGCCAAGCTTCTCGTCGTAGTCGTTTCTGAAGTCGTTGTGTTGCCTCAGATGTTCTCGCTGCTTCTTGTGGATCCGCTCGAGAGACTTGAGAAACGCAGCCCCGATCTCCTCAGCCCAGTCTCCATGACGCTCAAGCGACCCCTGAATTTCGTCGAGTTGTTGCGCCACCCGGTTGATCTCATCCGCCCGATCAGCGAGCTGTCCCACCACCCGAGAAAGATCGAGTCCATCATCGGGGAGTTCTGTGGCAGGGCTCGGAATGGGGGACGATGCCCCCTTGATAGTGATGGCTTCCCATGTTATGTAGAAGCCGAAGAGAAGGGCGAGGAGGACCGCCAGCAGAGAGGTGCAGCTGCCGAAGCAGTACCTGCAGGCCCCCGCCAAAAGGACGAAGACGAACAGGCGAACCTTCAGGACCTCGACTATTTTGGATCTGCGCATGTTGTGTCTTATTTGAAAATGGCGATGGACCTTGGGTTGTTCGATGGGAATGGCCGTCGAAGAGGGAGCAGAGGATTTACGTAGGCTTAGGATCGTCGGAAGGGAGGGATGTGACGCCGCGGATCGAGGAGCACTGGAGTCCGAGACTTAGTATCGTCAAACAGCGAATCGACCCAGGGAGCAGACAAATGAGAAGATGCCGGTTGGAGTAGCTTGGGTCGCTCAAGTGGAATATTTGCGTACCTTGAAGTGTGTGAAGGTAAGCCTTCGTATAGGAGGACCAACTGCCAGTTTGTGGATGATCGAAACTGAGGTGAGATTGGCCGTTTGGATGAGATTGGGGTGGGCAAGATTTATGAAAGACGCAGGCCTCCACATGGTTCGCAGATGTCCGTTTTATGTTCCTGGAAAGTCAAGTGAAGCAGGATGGATACCGCGAAAGTGACTATTCGGAGATGGCCTCTCCTAGCAAATGCGCTCAGTACGAGACCGGTGATTGGTATCAGTGACTGATATATTCATTCACTTGGAATCTACTCTGACTAAGCTTCTGTAGGTGCAACCCACCATTACGCCCGCCGTACAGGCTCTGTCGAGTTCACCAGCGATGGGCCCCGAGTCTCGTCCGCCGGCGCCTTGTAACACCACTGCTCGAAGCAAGCATCACACCCATCCGGCAAGCTGGCCCCCTCCTCCTTCATCATGATGGCGCACGCCAGACACAGCCCCCAGCCCTCGGCGCCGTTCTGCGTCGCCGTCTCCGCGCCGTTGGCAATCATGCCCTCCGTCACCTCCTCGTCGTACTGGAACTTGGCCGTCGCCAGGTTGCTCTCGTACGTATAGTTGACGTTGGGCAGATAAACAATCGTCACGGCCTCGGGCTCGTCGCACCCGAAGAACGCCGCCCGCCTGTTCATGCCCTGCTCGAGGAAGACCTCCTGCGCCGGGATCGTGGGCATGCGGTCCGCGATGCGCGAGATGTTCTTGGTGTACCAGGACGCGTCGATCAGGCAGGCGCCGGTGGGGAAGTTGTCCTCGTCCGCGGACGAGTCGCTCAGGAAGATGACGGACACGTTGCGCGCGGGCTCCAGCAGCGGCTGGATGGGGTCGTTGTGCAGGCCGATGCCGCCGTCGACCAGGTACAGCTCGTCGACGTAGAAGACCTCCTTGGCCTCGTCGCCCGTGCCGTCGAAGCCCTTGAAGGGGTTCGGGATCCGCCCGAAGTCGAGCTTCTCGTCCACGTCGTGCAGGAGGTCGACCAGCTTCTCGAGCACGTTCTGCATCTCGTCGAAGGGGTTGGACTCGACGCAGGCCGAGTTGCCAAAGAGGTTTGAACCCGTCCCGAGGACAAAGCCGAGGTTGTCGAAGCCGACTGTGCACTCGGTGTCGTTCGCAGCAGTGCCCAGATACTCGATAGGGATCCATGCTGACACATCGTCGTTCCAGCTCCCAAAGTCATACGGCGTGAACTCCCAGACGGTGCCATTATCCGTCGGCCCACACAAGCCCGCCTTGGTATTGATCCCATTGGCATCGATGATAGGGAACGGCACGTTCCTCTCGACAAAGTTAGAAAACCCAGGCACGTCCGACAGCCGCGTGGCGACGCCGCCCCTGTCCCCCGCGATCATCTGGTACGACAGCAGCCTCGACCACGGGTCATTCAGCGACGTCGGATACCCCGCCTTCTTCTTGTCCAGCACGTCCGCCGTGATGTCCGCATACGCCGCGAGGGCCTTCCACCCGTCCGGCGCCTCGATGCCGTGCTTGAACGCCGGCTTCCACAGGTCGTCGGCGAGCTGCGACACGGTGGGGAAGTTGTTGCCCGCCCACGACGACACCAGCCAGCCGCCGCCCGACACGCCGATGTGGTACGTCAGGGCCTGGAGCAGGCCGCTGGTGACGGCGTCGCTGTCTTCCCGTTCGTCCATCGCCTGCATCACGCCGGCGCCGATCAGGAAGGACCGCCAACCGCCGCCGGATATTGAGAGCGCCAGGGTGGGCAGGTTTCCGGAGCCGAGGCCGGGGCTCTGTTTCTCTAGCCATGAGGCGAGGGCGTAGTCTGCCTTGGCTTTGCGGCCCACGCGGTATGCCTCCTCGCGGTCGCTTAGGTCCGTGTTTCCATCGCGGATCAGTGGGCCGCTCGGGCAGGATGTGGTCGTCGGGGCGTAGGGCGAGGTGGCGGCTGCCAAGCTAAGGGAAAGATAAAATAAAGAGAGTGAGCGCATATTGCGGAAAGGAATGACTAGTATTATGATAGAGAAATGAACGTGTTCTGGTAACTAGACCATTACCATTGCCTTGGCAGCGAGCGAATAAACAGACGGATCTGCTTGAATCAGAAAAGAAATGGAAAACTTGGACAAAAGACGCCGATCCTACGGACCGGGGCGGAGGAGCTCAGGACATAATAAGAGTTCGAAGAAGAGGCTTGGTCGTCCGAGAAAACATCCAACCCACACCCGGGGAGAATTTCCCCTTCCTAGATCAAAGGGCCATCGACGGGTGCTATTTTGGAACCACATCGGCCCCGCTGCCTGCCATTCTCAGCCCTGCAGCCGATCAAGAACGGCTCCGCATCGCCCTCCTCTCGTGCGAGTGCTGGGGCCGGACTGACTCGTGGCTCACCGTTCATGCGAGATTGGATGGCAGGCTCGGGTCTATCCGAGAGCCACAAGTCATGCCTGAAACCCTGCTTACTTCCGCACTGCCTCGCTGTCTTTGGTGCCTGTATAAAGGGGCGGTTTGGCGGACGATTGCCGCACTTCCGGTAGGACAGACGGCACCTGGGCCACGATATCAATCTGCCTCAACTCTTCCCGATGAACATAACATTGCCACAGTCACAACCACTCCCTAATATCAGGCAGATTAATAAAATAGCTTCAGCGAACCTGATCATGGCGATTGATATCCCGACGTAACAAGAGAAGCCAGTCCTTATGATAGTAGTGCCGCTGTGATTGCAGACACAGGTAAGGAGAGATCCGCGGTTTGGTGCCAGGCCCGTCCTCCATGTTAAGAGTGCACGAAACGGCGGCAGCGCCCTTTCCACAGCCAGAGCACATGGAGAGTGCTGAAACGAAAAGGCCATGTATCTAATTGTCACGGCACGAGACGAGAGAAAGTAATTATACTTGACTCTATTCTTTTGCCCTTACTAGGTAGGCGATGATCCACTGAATATGATCATCTCAAAACATGGAGCTACTTCAAAGGCTCCTGCCGGGTATCTAAATGTACAACAAGAAACGCTCAGAATCATGGGCCTTGTACCCTCTTCCTCAAACCGTGGGTCTTGTACCCTTTTCGTCAAATCATGAAATCCCCTTGCCTTGCCTGATACCTTTGCCTCAGCTCCTCCGCCAGCCTGATGCCTCCTTGCCTCCTTGCCTCCTTGCCTCCTGACCCCTTTGCCACCTTGCCTCCTGACCTCTTTGCCACCTTGCCTCATAGCCTCCTCGCCGCCTAGCGTCCTAGCGCCTCTTGGTGTCCTGGTCTCCTAGACTCCTGGTCTCGTAGCCTCCCGATATCCTAGCCGAGCAGCTTCCTAGCTTCCCATTCCCAATCCACACCACTGGAATTTCCACACGGACAGGTAAGCCGAGCACCAAACCACAGTGGTTTGTGGTGTTCGGCAATTGGTCGGATGAGAGACGATTCCCCTTAGCAGCAGCAGCCTGCTGGAGCTCAACCCGTGGCGAGCAACCAGCTGGAGCTCAACTCAAGGCGAGCAGCCAGCTGGAGCTCAACTCAAAGCGAGCAGCCAGCTGGAGCCCAGCCCAGAGCGAGCAGCCAGTTGGAGCCCAGCCCAGAGCGAGCAGCCAGCTGGAGCCCAGCCCAGAGCGAGCAGCCTGCTGGAGCTCAAGCTCAACCCGTGGCGAGCATCTAGCTGGATCTCAACTCATAGTGAGCAGCCAGCCAGAGCTCAACCTGTGGGAAGCGGCCGGCTGGAGCTCAACTCATAGTGAGCAGCCAGCCGGAACTTAAGGGTGTGTGAGCGTCCAAGACAGGTAGTGAGGCCGCGCGATTGAGGGCGTGGCCGAGTAACAGTTGGGTCTGCTGTATGCCGGTGGGGGAATCGTAGGTGGTGGTGTGGGTGTGGAATTTGGGCAGCTAGGTCTGATGCCAGGCTAGGTTGATGGTAGGTTGGTGACTGGAGGCTTGGTGGCCAGGACGAGTTGAGGCGCGCACGAAAGAAGGAGAGGCGGCGGTTGATGCGATAGGCAAAGGCGACAGGGAGGACGGCGCGTCGTCTAGACGACGTCAGCGGCGTGAGTGTTGAGCCACTGCTTGCCGTTGTCGACAAGCGAGGTATGCATGTCAGTCAGAAGCTCCTCGTCGTAGAGTGGGCTGCCGTCCGTCAGCCCGTCGAGGAGGCCACGCAACGCCCGGATGACCACCTCGTGGCACCAGTTGCTCATGAGCTTCTCCATCTCGTAGCGGGTGTATCCCCTCGCGACCGGGTCAAGCTTGAGGAATGTGAGGAGATCTGGCAGGGGGCACTCCTCGGTGGCCTGGGTCTGGAGCGCAGCGGGCCACTTCTGGTTGGCGGCTCGTGACAGCTCCTCGTCCCCCTCGAGCTCGATGAAGTTCTCGGTTAGGTTGCGCACGCTCTCTGTCCACTGGTTGAAAATGCCAATCGAGAACTTGGTAGGCTTGGTTGGTTTGGTAGGAGGCAGCATCACCGTGATGAAAGTGTCCTCGTCGTTCATGTCGTCAGGGTCGCCGTAGTCGACCTGATCATCCTGGGCAGCGAGGGCCTCTGCAAGCTTGCGCTCCGCCTCCTGTATCTTCTTACGGTCCTCCGCGTAGTCGGCAGCCTGCCGCGCCTCCTCGGCCTTGTGCGCCTGCAGCTGCTCGGGCGTCATCTTGTTCAGCCGGCCCTTGGGTTTGGCGGTGAGGCGGGGCTCGTCCGGCCTCGTGACCCTGGTCACCTTCTGCGCGTGCTCGCGATCCAGTGCGTCGTCAGGGGCGCCCTGGGGGTCCCGAACCTGGCCTCCTGTCATCTTGGAGGTGCGGGCCTCCCCGCCGTCAGGGCTGGGAGACTTGGTGGGCGCCTGAGTGGTGCCCGGGTTGGCTGTCCACGCCGTGTCCCAGGCATTGAAGGACCGCTCCACGTTGTGCTCCTCGATGATGGCCTTGGCCTTGTCCGCAGAGATCTTGCTGGCGCGTCCCTTGGGCCTGAGAATCTTGCGCCCGTCGCCCATCATGGCGTCGTCCTCGTCCTCGACGGTGGGGGCGCGGGACTGGCCGGTGTGCTTGCGGGGGTTGAGCTCGGGCTCGTGGACGTGCGTGGGCTCAGGCTTTGGCTCCGGCTTGGCCTCGGGCTCCTCGATGATGTCCTTCAGGAACATGTTACCGGGGTCCTCGGACTCCACGGTATCATGCGTGGAGGACGAGCTGGTGCCATAGGGAGTTGTAGAAGGCTTGGTGGTAGGCTTCGGCTTGGTCGCGAAGGGCGACGGGTTGGGCTTGCCCTCGACATCCTTCATCCAATCTGCAGACTCGTCGTCGGCGGGTGTCATGGTTGCCATTGGCGCCTTGGGTGCGGGTGATGGAGTCTGGTCATCCGCAGGAATTTGCCCGGCCCGGAAGGCTTCCTGCCTCTTCTGCGCCCACGAGGCCGCGGCGGTCTGGGTTGTTTGCGCCTTGCTGGTTATCGAGGCAGGCTTGTTAGGGGTTGTCGGCTTGCGTGGCATGAAGAGGCTGGGCTGCTTCTTCTTCTGGGCTGGCTTGGCCTTCGGTGTGGGCCTGTCAGCGGTAGAGGGCGAGCCGACTGTGGCAGATGACGGGCTGCCGTTGTTGGCGACCGGGACAGGGGGAGCATTTGAGGCCGAACCACCATTGACATTGGTGGCAGCAGAGGCACCGTTGCTTGCAGGCGACCTCACCTCGGCAGTAGGCTGACTGGTCGGGGGATTGGAGGGAGCAGGGTTAGGCGGAGCAGGCTGGCCGGCTGCATGATTGAAGAGACCAGCGTTAGGCAGCGGAAGCTGACCATTAGGAAGGTTGGATGGGGCAGTATTCGCCGCAGCAGGGTGACTGACTGGAGCGGGAGTCGGGGCAGCCGTGGCCGGAGGCATCTTGGCCGCTGATGGAGCTGGCCTCCCATCGTCGTCGGCGAGATGAGGTGGAGGATCGAAGCTCAAGGTTCCCATCCTAGCACCCCAGTTGATCTGTGGCTTGTTCACAGCGGGGGCAGTACCGTTAAACGCAAATGCGTTCGGGTTGGCGCTGGGCATACCAGAATGGAAGAGGGACGGCTGAGCTGGAGGAGCAGTGGGTGGTGTAACTGCGCCGTTGCCGTTGTTGCCGCAGACGACAGGTCCATCGTTGCCCATCGGGGTGTCCTCACCAGGCGCTGCAGTGGTGGGCTGTGGTGCCTGCGGTGCCTGCTGTCCAAACTGGGGTTGGTGAGAAGAGGGAGGCTGGGGAAGTTGAGGGTACAGAGGCTGAGACTGGTGAGGCTCAGCCTGGTAGGGCACGGGGTGGTGAGTTGGGTGAGGCTCCTCGGGCGGCGCATCCATCATTGGGGAGTCGAGTTCCAGGTCGTTGAACTCCTCCTCCATGTCCACATCACCACCAGCCGGCTGCGAGCCCTGGCCAGGCGGCGACTGCGACGGCGACGGCGTCCAGAGGCCGGTTCCCTGAGGCCATGGAGCTTGACCAAATGGACCCTGTTGAGGTTGCTGCTGCTGGCTGGGGCCGGGGCCGGGGCCGAAGCCGGGGAACTGCTGGCTGTCGATTTGGAAGCCAGTCTGGGCAGCGAGAGCGAATACCAGTTGCTTGAGCTTGTCGTGCTCGGCGTCCTGGATTCCCTGTCCGGCCTGGAGGTCTGCAATCTGCTGGCGATGGGTGGCAAGGTCGGTGCCCTGCTGCTCGATTGTAGTGCGCTGCTCGGCAATCTGCGCAGCCTGAGCCTCATTCTCCGCTGCAAGACGCCTGAGCTCTTGGGCCTGGTTTGCAATGTATTCCTCATGCATCGCATGCATCGCCAACTGGTCCTTGAGATCCTGGATCTCCTCGCTCGTGGCAGGGGCATAGGCGCCGTCCTTGGACTTGTCGCCTGTCATGTAGTTCTTGAGATCGGTGGTCTCCTTGTTTGAGGCCACCTTTTGCTCCTCGAGCTGCTGCTTGAGAGAGTGGAGCTCGCCATTGACCTTGCTCTTGAACTTGTTGTTGTCTTTGGTCCTGACGAAGTCCTGGTCGACGGTCTTGAAGTTATCAGCGAGCTGTCGGGTCTGCTGATTAGCCCAGTCGCGCAACTCCTGCACATGCTGGCACAAAGACTCATGGTTGGTAGTGTTTGCCTTGACCACCTTCCAAAGTTTATCAAACTGCGCGGGCGACGCAGCAGCCAGCGCCGGGGTGAGGCGGTCGCCGGCAGGCTCGGAGAGTCTCTTGACCCTCGCCTCGAGCTCGTCGAGGCGTCGCAGGACGCCGGGCAGGTTGTCTTTGGCATGCTCCTCATCCCGCAGGAAATAGCGGAGACGCGCGAGGTTGAGATCCTCCGCCTTGTGCTTCATGATAGCCGCAAAGGCGGGGCGCACTGGAAACCAAATGTTAGCGGTTGTCAGACAGCCAGGCCTCGCTGGGCGGGTGGGGGCGTTACGTACAGGGGACGGGCGACGCGATCGGCGGGTAGGCAACACCGGTGACCGCCTTGACCTTCGAGGCGAAGACAGCGTCGCGCGAACGACGGCGGCAGGCGTCGTTGAACATATTCATAGTCTTCTTGAGGGGAGCCATTGTAGATGACTTCGACGAATACGTAGTGGGTATGGGTTCGTAGTAGGTAGGTAAGTAGGTAGGGTGTCGCGACGGGGGCAACAAGAGGATGGTCGATGGAGAGAGATTGGGATGGATGGGTAGTACGATTGCAGATGAAAAGCAGAAGTACAGAATGACAGATGGATGAACGGATGGTCGAAAAAGCTGAAGTGCGGTCTTGCAGTCAAGGTGCAGTCAACTTTGGTCGAATGCCGAGAGGTTGTTGTCGGACGGAGAAAGGTTGCTGGGATGGGGCAGTCGGAAAGAATTAAATAGCAGTGGAATTGAGGTCTGGAGCTGGGTGAATACAATTTGGTGTCGTTCCTGATCGAAAGTGAATGTAGATATCTTTTCTCGACTGTCACTGGCACATGGAGTGCTTCCACGGCAACCCACGATGTGCCCCTCGATGAATCACTGCGTGCACAGTGATCGGAAAAGGTGAACGGAGGTGGGGTTCTACAGGGTGACTTGAGCTCGGCGCGGGGCGACAACAACAATAGCAACTGAGGCCATTCAGCAGCTATCAAGCTCGTGCTTCTCGCAGGAGCTGCGGCCTGATTGGTTCGTTCTCGAATACTCAGAGGTTCACGTTTGTCTAGCTGCCAGAGGAGCATCACGCACAGTGCATTACGTTGAGACATTGCGCACAGTATACCCATTGCCCACGATGTTTCTCAATTGCTCGACTTTGATGGCCTCGCTCTTCCAATTGCTCGATTGAGAGGTGATTCTGCCGCCCAGCGGTGAGACAGGGTGTGATGACGTCGAGGCTGACAACTTCCCAAAATGGACCCCGCGCCTCGCCGTTGATAAGTGGGGCGGGCCGAGGTGGGACGGGCCGTCCCCCACTAGCGCGTCAGCCTCGCGTCGCGCGCAGCTACCACACAGTCAACATTAGAGCTTCATTCAGGCACCAGAAGCAGCGCGGCAGGATGGCATTTTCACAATTTGATTCAATTCCCTCTATTGATTAACTAAGAATAAATTCTATGCTGCGCAGTGTGTTGCGCTCAATCGCCCGTGCGAATTCTGTAGAGTGCCCAAATCCTAGCCCGTCCGTCTCGCGCATGCTTCAATGTTGTTGGTTGGCCAAGTAAGGCGGTGAAAGGTGGGGTTCCGTCAAGAGATAAGCCCCAAGATATCAGAACTCACGTGGATGACCAAGTCTGATGCCGACAGATTAAATCGATGCCAGGCAAGCCGCTTGATGCCGCCAGAGTGAGTCGACCTTGGCAGAGTAGCTCGATGCCAAAGGAGTAGGTCTGATACATGGAAGAAGATCTGATGTAGGCATAGTAGGTCAATATCGACAGAGTACCTCGATGCCGATACAGTACCTCGATGCTGACAGAATAGCTCGATGTCAGTAGAGTAGCACTTGAGGTCAATGCCAGCAGAAGAGCTAGAGGTCAGCGGAGTATCTCGACGCTGTCAACGTAGTTCTAATGCCGGCAGAGTTGTGCTAATGCCAATGGAGTGAGTCTTCCATCTAGAGACGATATATTTTCGCCCGTGTCTCTTTAGTATGCTGAAGTGCGGGTGTTTTGTCAGCCAGTGAGGCCGGCTTTGCTCTCGAGACCGTGATTCAAAGAAGGATTACGCGCGACGGAGGTCGGAGAAGGGATTTGGGTGCGTCGATTAGGCGTGATCAAATGAAGAAGGCCGCGCCCGGCCGTTCCGGGTGGGCCAATTGGGCCCTGTCGTCTTGAGTCCATTCAAGACCGCAGATGGTATTTTGTACAGTTTTCTTCAACACTTTTCATCGGTTTTGTAGTTGGTGGGTGTTTTCGGCCTACTCCTCAGCAGGCGGGGAAAAGGTGGGGAAGTTGTCGGGATGGTTGTCCCTCTCATTCGCAGGAAGCAAGGTCATGTTGGACTTGCGTGCCCACTCAATCGTCAAGTCGGACACCCTGCCGGCTTCCTTGATCACTATTTTGACGGATAAGGTTAGCAATAGTGTCGCGGGGTTGCTGAGGGCGAGGGCATTCTAAATTATACATACCTTGACTAGCGCACTGCAGAACCATGTCCTGCTCGTCCTCGAAGACCTGCCCCTCCCCGCAGGTCCTGATATGCTCACTTGCGCGGTTGTTCTTTAGAGGATGGATCTGAAAGCGGCACTTGCAGTAATCGCGCGGGCACTTCATGAGTGCATAGATACCGTAGCCGTCAGGGGTGTCGAATCCGAACAACCAGGGCCTAGTCTTGCCCATCTTTGAGATGTGACGCATTGAGACTAGTTTGCTACTACAGCCCATGGACTGTGATGATGGCGTCGGGTGGTCGATTGGCTGCTCTGGTTGCTGTGGTGCTGGCTGCCGACTCGGAGCGGCCGAGGATGCCTGGGCTTGGCCGCTGTCGGAAACATGGGCTGCTGGCCCATGCGTCGCTCTGCCTGCGGTCGACGGCCCAGCCTCAGAGCTCGCGTGTGGGAGGCTCGAAGAGCTTGTGCCATATGCCAGGCGTCGTCGCTTCGAACCAGTTGGGCCGTGGCTGTCACCATCGTCGTGCTCGTCGCCGTCGCCATCAGCATCAGCTGGCGTTCTGGCACGGTTTGAAGAGGAGCCCTGAGGGGCAGCCGCAGACGAGCCAGGATCAGACGCCCTAGAGCGGGTGACGCGATCGCCGGTGGAGGGAAGGCTGGTGGCAGGAAGGCTAGTGGCAGGAAGGCTAGTGGCAGGAAGGCTGGTCGCAGGAAGGCTGCTGGGAGCGACGGCCTTGGTCAGGCGTTGTCGCTTGGAAGCTCTAGCCTCCTCCCCCGCATCGCTTTGGTCCGACTCTTCATTGCTGTCATTGCCATCAATGTCTTCTGGCTCTCGAGAGCGCTTCGAAGCAGCCTGTCTGGGAGGCGCTGCACTTGGACGGGAGGGGCCGGGCCGGGCACTATCATCCGATCGCTGTCGCTTGGCTGCGCGGGCCGAGCCGTCTTGGTCGTCTTCTGCGCTCTCCTCGTGGGTCCGCTTTGCAGGCTTCGGGCTCATTGGAGCGTCGCCGTGGACGACAGGGCTGTGGGTACTCCGTGCTGTGTTGAGCGGTGGCGAAGCCATGATGGCGCGAAGCCGTTCCACGCGCTCTCGGCCGCGTCCGAGCTGGTCCCAGGCCATAGCCTTGACCTCAAATTCATTAGGTCTCATTCCGTTATAACCTGGGAGGTGTGGATTGTAGGGGCTTTGGAAGTAGATCATCTCAGGATCCGCCCAATCTTCTGGCCCCTGTTCTTTGATGGCCTTGTATTGTGCCTTCAGCGAGTGTCAGTTTCAGTTACAGCTCGAGATTGTATTAGCCTGACTGGCTTACCAGAAGTCGCTCGCCAGCGATTCCCATCGTGCGAAGTCTCTTCATCATTTCTGACTCCAGGGAATCTGCGTGCTCTGTCTCCGTCGTGATGAGATCGGGTGGGGGGTTCCTTCGAGTGTTGGAAAATACCAAAAGCATGTCGTTGAAGAATGCAGTAGCTCCGTAACCAATTGAACGGTCCAGCTTCAGACCCTGCTCGATGAAGCTCAGGCAGCGAGGCCTCCAAATATAGTAGGGTCGATTCTCGTGATCGAAGTTCATGAATGTCTGCGCAGACTTGAGCTTCATCAGGTCCTGAAGAAGCCCCAAAAGAGTGGGATTCAAGGAAAGGTCGTCGTCCGGATTGAAATTGTGGTGGTGTGGTGTACTGCCACCTGCACCAAGAGGGACCGGGTTGATGGAAGGGGGCTCAACACCACCGTTACCGCTTCCTTCTATTGCGACCTCACGTTCCATGAACAGGTAGGCGATTTGGCCTCCATTCCCGTACGTGAATTGTAAGTTGCCTGATGGGCGGGTGTGGTGGAAAAGCCCCCTCACGTCTTCGAAAGCCTCAGCGTCCAGACCCAAGCCCGCAACTCTTGCTTGGATCTCGTCGGACTGTTGTACGAAGGACTTGCGGATTCCGTCCGGTCCCTGGTAGTTTTGGAAGACTGCCAGGTGATCTTTTGCCTCGCTCTCGTAGGCCTCTTCACAGCGCTCCCTGACAAGGGAGAGTCAGCCACCAAATACTGCAGAACAACTTTTCCAGCCAAGCGATGAAAGCACAAGGCTATTGATTGTCATGAAGACGCTCGGCGTCTCAATGCCATGATACAGGCTGGGGTAAAGGAATGGAGATGGGAAATCTGCTTACGAGAAAGGAAATACCTCCGCTTCCAGAAAGTCGATGCTGTGAAACTTGACGTTGTCGGGAATGGAGCTCTGCTGAATTCGTCGCAGGATCCATCGGTATTTGAAGAACTTGCCATCCAAGTCATAGTCATCACCATCGGGGTTTGGACGCTTTCCTCTGATGAACGCCTCTTGGCGGTGATTGTTGGACGCCATCGCGAAGGTGCTAAATCACGATGCGGGTTGATGCTGTTGATGGGTAGTGTCCTCACCTCGCAAAAAAGCGCTGGAGCGAACTGTGGTGGCGACGTAGATGCGATTCTTCGCTTTGGACGCAAAGTCTGAATTGATTCTGGTATAGAATCAACGGTAGAGAGTCGATTCTTGTTCTGAGGTATGCTCTCAAGTTGTGAGTTTGGTAAACGTAGGTCGCTGCTCAAACTTTGTTTTGGGCGGATCAAGAATCAGTGACGACCGAAACTGGATGTTGCTTGAAGTGGATCCACTAGGCCGCCCGCAAAAGTTACCGCCAGAACCAAATTGGGTCGGTGTTGTTTGTATCTGGTGCAAGGTACAGTGACCAACGTCGTAGTCCTCCAAGTATTGTTGTTTGATAGCTAAGTATTCACCTGTTTAAAGTGAACCTGATCGCATCACCCAAACAGACCCCGCAACTAGCTCTGATTCCAAAACACACATTGGCAGCAGTCGAGTCTGCATTCAGCACCGCCTGACCTTTCATTCTTCCCATCACACCAAACACCATCTTCCTTCCCATCGACAACGTCAAGCCATACCAGCACCATTAAGATGGCGAGGGAACCAAGATATCTCCGCGATCGCCCTCGGCGCGACTACGAGTTCAGAAGGCAAGTAGACGCCAATCACCATGACCCCGTTCTGACGCCGACATGGAATTGAAATGCATTGGCCAACGCATACTAACGCTCCCCCACTGCAGAACTCTGTCCATCGACTGGGGAAGTGAGGCTGTCCGCGCAAAGCTCTTCCTCAAGATAGAGCATGGAGACCCGATCGACCAGCTCTTAATTCACAGTCTAAGAGACGCAGACAGGTGGATCGATCGTACAGAGATGAAGCGCCAGTTTGCTACGGACATCTATCCATTCGACAACAAGGAGCCAAACCCTCGCGGTGACTTGATCTACCCAGGAAACAACCGTAATCCTGGACACCGGGCCATCTCAGCCAAGCTTGCCATGTACGGTGTTGTCGGACTCTCTGATCAAATCTCCCGACAGTCTCCCCAAATCCGCAGCCTGATGGCACAGGTAGAGGCAAACCCTCAGATCAAGCAGAACATTCGTGTAGGCATTCAGCAGATTCTGATCGCTGTCTTGCGTGAGGTTGCCAAGTTCTTCGAGTGTTCCTCAGAAGCCTTGGGCGGCGAGCTTGACGCCATCGCACTGACCATTCCTGCTCAATGGACAATCGAGTTTGAGGAAGTGTATGGCGGAATCACGACGGCTGCCTGGGACAAAGTCTTCTCGGTCGCTGCTCCGCAGATCATCTTTCTCAGCGAAGGACAGACAAACATGCATTACGCCTTTTTCCGTGACACATTGGCCACCAGCTACGACCGTCAGCAGCTGGGTGCACGTGGCTTCTTCGACATTGGCAGGACCAGGAACGCTGTCTTGATCATTGATGCTGGAGGTCATAGCACAGTAAGTCAACCCTGATACATGTATAGCTGCTGAGAACATACCAGAAGCTCACAATTGTCTCAACCAGAATACCTCACTGGTTACTATCTGTGACGACGACAACCAGCTGGAGATTCGACCGGACCATGGTAGGCCCTCTCTCTATCATATGCATGCACGTGTATCTCTAACACAGACTATTTAGGCGCCATTGGAGGCACAGCCCTCTGGGGCTGGCATGTGGTTGAACGGGCGAAGGAGTTTTGGAAACGCCTCTTTCCTAAGACTCCAATGCCAGTGGACGTGGAGACCGAAATCATGAAGATATTCTACAACATGAATGTGGACTACAGGTTCCACACGGGCGCGTCTTTCATGCTCAAGGGCCACGGTCCCGGCGGAAGCGACTTTTTGTTCACACTCGGCGCCAACCAACTGACTGAGGCCTTCAACAACGCTTTCGTACATGCATTCGAGCTGATTGAGTCTGGCATTCAAGAATTGAAAGCCCTTCAGCCTCAATGCGAGAGGCTCGAAGTCGTGATCGGCGGCGGATCGGCCAAGGGCATCATGTGGTACGAGCGCATCACCGAACTCTGCAACATATATGAGATGAAGGACCGTCCTGTCTATCTCAGTGACATCGATCATCCGGGCGAGTCAGTATACTACCACCTTCTTTTTCGCTCGAAGGTCTTACTAATTAAGTGCAGGCACGCGCGACTTGCTGCAGGAGCAAACTATGCCTTGGTGAAGGCCAAGTCTGTTGCTCAATTTGTCGACAAGGCGGCCTTCGGTCTCGCCATTACGAAGCCTTACATGGTCGATGGCCGATGGGAATACGACTGGGACTGGCAGGCGAATCTTCTATGGGCACAGGTAAGCTCGACGTTGGACGATACATCTGGCGCCGCCGCCTCTACGCTGCTCTTACTAACCACCATGCACGCCATCAGGGACGCAAGTGGACCAAGACCATCAAGGCCGATGGCCACCAAAACTTCAAGGTCATCTGTCAGCCAGAGTTTGGCAACCCCCAAGCTGGCTCTGTCATCGAGACCGACTACAGGGCCTATGACCTCCTCCCGATCCCGTGCCGCAAGCGAGGCGCGCTCAAGTTCGACTTCGAGATCAACCTTGCCAACGACACACTGCAGCTCACGATCAAGAAGAAGCTGGGAAGGGCTAAGCGGTTCACTGAGCTTGGCACCGTCCGGTTCGACCTCTGGGTTCCGCCGGGAAGCCGCACCCTACAGATCTGGGAGGACGAAGACCAAATCAAGACTCGCGTCGCCGCCGCCTTTTCTCCGGGTCAGCGGCCAGCCGAGGTCGACGAGGACGTGGAGATGGGCGGCATGGAGCCCGACGAGGAGATTGCTGACAGCATCGACGCGACCATGGAAGACAGCCAGCCTGGGCCCAGCCGGCGTGGCACCACCGTCCCTACCGGAATCATGGCGCCGTCAGGTGGCGGCCCCTCTCTCCGCCGGATGTAAAGGCAAGGGATGAAAAATCCATCGAAGAGACTCAAATAACTTGTACGGGTTTCGATGCAATTGTTGTCGAATGGTACTCTGGGGCAAAGGACCCTGCAATTGGTTGAGGGCAGACGCTCTGTAGTTTAGACTGACCTGATAGTACCACACGGGCTGGGCAAAGGTTAATGGTCTTTTTTTGTTTTTGGAAGCAGCAACAAGGCTAGTCGAGTCATAGCTGTACACTTAGAAAATTCATATGCGTACTGATCATGACTGCGAGATGCGCACTGCACGAGTGACAAGGGGAATGCCGGATGACACCCGTTCCCGACATACCTGTAGGCTTCAACGCCAACCAGGCTGAGTCATATCTCAACAGAGCACGTAGAGACCTGGCTCTGTACTTAGCTCGATCGACTCCTGTACTTTTATCAAGGTAATCCAGCCCCTGAACAAAGATCTCGAATATGGAGATCGGAGGTTCAAGCAGTTGGTCCCGGCATCAGAGGGACGTCATGTCTGAGACGGATATGAACAAAGCCGATGGGCGCATTTAGCATATGCCGGGTAAAGCTCTTTGTGATAAATACTACCCGACTTACGGCGTAGACAATAGCATTGTGGTCTCCTTATTGTGGTCATTCTGCCAATTGACAAAAGGATCATGAAAGAGTAGATGCCTTTGTAGGGCGAGAAATACTGTGACACCCAGTTATAAATTGCTCTCATCCTCAGCTCACTGATTCGAATTGATGGACCAACCAGCTCATCACACTCACAACACCATTCCTGGAAGAAAACATCAACAGTCCGCTTACATCGCGTCTCAGAGCTTCCATCCCTGAATCCTCTCATCCTAACAAAGATCAGCTAACATGTGTTCTTGTATCAATGAGGCCTTGTATGCGAAGCAGGCGTGGAAGGGGCGCAGTGGCAAGACCAAGCGTGGCAGGCCCACTGGTCCTCGTGAGGTTTTTGAGAAGTACAGCGCTGTAGGAACAGATGTTCTCCAGTTGCACAGCCAGAAGCAGGAGAAAGTCGCGAAACGCCTCGCTGGCTCCGGCTTTTCTTGCCCGTGGTGCGAATCGCTTGCCGAGAGGAACCGACTCAGGCTCAAGCGTGAGCTCAAGTGGAGGCCTCTGGTTGAGGCGGCCGAGTTGCATCTGGACACCGTTGAGCAAGAGGTTCGTCAGGAACTCGTCCAGCTGGTTGAAGACGAGCGCAAGGCCAGGGAGAACGATGTATATATGGGGCCTGTCGAGCAATGTTGCCCCATTTGTCAGAATCGGGCTGCGCAGGATGCGGAGAGCCCATGTCAGTAGAGAGAGCAGTTTTCATGCTTCAAATTTGAACTCGCGAATACGCGGCGCAGACGAGCTGCTCCATACTGATCATAGTGCCCTGAAGCTACCCATAAGTAGATAATCTATTCCTTTGTGTTGACTCAAATATCTTGTATGCCGGATAAACCGAAACTGACTGTCTATTGCCCCAAGTGGTGAGTTCTGAGAACTTTTGGGACATGCCGCAAGCCCACCATGATGAAACCTGTTGAATGCTTCTATCATAATCATAAGTTAGCTTAGGAAATCCTCATTTTCACACGGTGAACCTGTCTAACTGGTAGGCCAGAAATCGTGAGGGCAAACCTCATCATGCCAACCAACCTTGGAACTCAGATAATATGGCTGATTGGTTACCGTAGCAGTATGGACGCACCATTGAACGGCGCAACATGTCCTTCCACGAGTGGAGCACAACTTAGTGAGACCCTGCAATTCTTTGCATGCATAGGGTTCGTAATATGTTAATGTAACACTGTGCGGACACGATGTCGTCTCGAAGCTTGGCGCCTACGTATCCGGTATTAGTGCGGCTCAACGGCCGGATGGCTCCACGTTCCTAACCACATCCTGCGGGCCGTGATTGGTGGTTCCATGAGACTCAGCAACCAACAGTCGCATCCTTTCGTCCCTGGGCAGTGGCTTGATTTTCTTTGACGTCCGATTTTGCGAGATCAGTCCCGCCCCCGTCCTCCTCATTATTCGTCTCAAGCTGTCAACAGCAGGTCCATAGGACTTGCTCTACTTGTCAGAGCACATTATCTATTTTCCCGGTCACTCGGTAACGATTGTAAGTCCTTGTTGACGCCTCCTCTTCTGCAGATCACCTCTACACATTCTGTGCCGCGAAAGACCAGGGAGGACCCGTTGAATTTGCCACAATGTGGTCGACTTCCTATCCTACTAGCACGCCGTCCCAGGTCGACGGGAAAATCTATGATTACATAATTATCGGAGGTAGGTAACGCATCGCTGCATCGCGGATGTTAAGCCCAATGTTGATCATTTTGATGCCTCTAGGAGGGACAGCCGGATGTGTTCTTGCATCGCGGCTGTCTGAAGACGCTGATGTTAGCGTTCTCGTCCTCGAGAAGGGCCACGTGAAAGACAACCTGATCTCCCGAATGCCCCTGCTCAGCCAGAACATGTTCCTCGGTGACCCCTTGCAAGTGCAGAGCACCCGCTGGTCCGAGCCCATCCCTGAAGCGAACGGGCGAAGAACTAGAATATGGACGTCGGAGGGTATCGGCGGTGCGACACGTATCAACGCCATGCTCATGACACGAGGCTGCCGAGCTGACTATGTTGCGTGGTCGAAAGAGTTGGGGCTGTCGGACTGGGGTTGGGAGCAGGTTGAGCCTTACTTCCGCAAGATCGAAAATGCGGTCGAGCATCCCGAGTCCAAGGCACGTGGTCACAATGGTAAGATTGTTTAGAATCTGGTTGACGTGCTTTTCGAATGATGAAGCTAATGATAATCTTCTCTGGCAGGCCCTATGGAGGGACGTGCCGTCAAGATGCCATTCCAATGGGTCCCGTAGTGAGTACGACCGTTGAAAAGAACTGTCTTCACATCAGCTTGATTACTGACCAATTTCGACTCAGCATTGAGAAGTCCTTCCAAAAGATCGGCCTGCCTCTGGGAGGAGACTGCAATGGCCCGGACGCTCCTGCTATGGGGTTCTTCAACCTCGAAGCTGCAATCGACAAGCGCGGGAGAAGAATCTCTGCCCTGCAGGCGTATCTTGACAAAAAGGTTGCCAAAGAAAGATCTGACCGCCTCACAATCTGTAAGCTTGAATGAGACTCCAATGTGTTGCACAAGGTCTAATCGGCCCACAGGCACGGGGGTCGTCGTCTCACGACTAGACATCGACGGTCCTGCGGGACTCGTCAAGGGTGTTCACATCCAGCCGTCTCAAGGCAACGAGACGGACAAGACGTTTTCAGTCAAGGCCCGCAGAGAGGTAATTCTGTGCTCTGGCGCCATTTGCACCCCCCAAATCCTTCTGCTCAGTGGAATTGGGCCAAAGACACTGGCGTCGGAGGCTGATGACAGTCTCGATATTCCTCTCGTCAAGGAGCTGCCGGCTGTCGGCACAATGTTCTCTGACCACTACAGTTTCCCAATAATGTTGGAGCTGCCGAAGAAGGAAACATTCCACTTACTGGAATCCATTTGGGGCCTATGGCACATGCTGATTTGGTTGTTCGCCGGCAAAGGTCTCTTTGCTCACACTGCAATGGCGTCAGCTGCCTACCTCCGTACAGGAGCTATTGATGCCGAGACCATGTCCATCAAGACACGCCAGGAGGACGGCACGGATAACATGGACGCGTCTCAGCCCGCTAACAGACCGGATGTTGAAATCATGGTGATGCCAATCAATGGTCTGGAGCGTCACGTACCAGGGCATGCGCTGTTCAATTTGCATCCAACTATAATCCAGCCTTATGCAACAGGCTCAATCACCCTGGTCAGTATCACGCTTTACCTGGAAATATCCTCGGACCGAGCTGACATCAAGACCAGAAAAGCAAGAATGCGCTCGAAAACCCCCGCATTGTGTACCCCATGTTCACCGATGAGCGAGATCTCGCAGCTGCGAGGCTTGCCGTACGGTTTACCATGCGTGTTGCAGCGGAGTTCCAGGCCTCTGGCTACCCATACTCAGCCCCATTCGCATTCGCACCCGGCAACAGACCGGACCTGTTGCGAGAGTGGGAGCAGACTGGTGACGAGTGGAGTGCACCGAAGCCCACTGGGTCGATAGCAGAGACTGCGAGCCGGCCCGCAGGCGATGATTCAAAGGACGGCAAGACATGGAAAACCGTCACGGACGGTGAGATCGATGACTACCTCAAGAGGGTGAGCCATACCAGTCTGCATCCTGTATGCACATGCCCCATGTCAAACGATGAGAGTTCGGGCGTCGTGAGCCAAAAGCTTCGGGTTCATGGCTTCAAGAACCTGAGGATCGCGGATGCGAGTGTTTTCCCTCGCGTGCCCACCAGCCACACGATGATTCCAGTGATGATGATTGCGGAAAGATGTGCCGCTTTTATCAAGGAGGATTGGAAGACAAGCGGGATGAATTAGAGAAGTTTGATCGCATTGTTCTGGAAACCTTGATTCGAGTAGAAGTATTTACCGGAATCCATATCCTTGAAGCACTTGACTCTTCATTCTGGGGGACACGATATCGACATTGTGCTGCATGTATGGCAACGAAGTACGATACCTAGGTAAGATCAAGGCAGATAGGGTTTTCTGATGAACGTGCCCTGCATTCTTGGACGCCCTGTGATTGTGATAGTCCGTGCATACTCTGCTAGCACATTGAGATGTCGTTCACCTTCTCAAATGTACGTTTTGAACTGACGAGGCTCAACACTGCGTGTAAATCTGGAACGTAGGATGTCGAGTCTCTGGAGTTACCCGGTGGGTGGAGCGTTCACGCATCTCCTCAGCATCGAGGGTCTGATCATGCCTGTCATCGACGATGATCAACTCGGCGCTGACATACGGTCCGAGGGAGACTCTTATTATGTCCACAGGTGCGTTGCCAGTCGTATGAACCCTTTTCTTATGGTGCCTGGTTGCAAGGTCCGAAGTGTCATTACCTGCACAGTAGTTGGAACACGGTGTCCACGTGGTGTGGAGACGATGGTACCAACAGACTGATCGGTGCAACGAAAAGCGGAATAGACTATCTTTCTTGATTGCAACTGTTGGTCCCGAGGGGATTGACTCGTACGATGGATCTGATCCTCCGGCGCACTTATTAGCGTGACGTCCTGGGTCCTTGTCCTCCGAGCTGGCGCAATTTCTTGATGTGACAAGACGACTGAGCAATGGCTGAAAATACGGGCTCAATTCTTATAACTGGTGCCAACGGTGGGCTGGGAAGTGCTTTGGCCGCACAAATCGCCACTAACCCAAGCCTTCAAGGGTACTACGGCATTTACACAGTCCGCGATGCCGCGTCGGCACCAGCGCTGGACGCCGCGCTTTCGGGAGGACGAAGCGGCGCGTCGACCTCAGCACACAATTTCGAAAAAGTATCGCTTGACCTCTCTCGTCTCCATGACGTCCGTCAAGTTGCAACAGACCTCAAATCTCGAATCGAGGCCGGCCGGATCCCTCCAATCCGCGCTCTTGTGTTAAACGCTGGTGTCGAGGAATTCACAACCCAGACTTGGACTGACGAGGGACTTGATAAAACTTTTGCAACCAATTATCTCGGCCACTGGCTCCTCGCGATGATGCTTCTTGGGAGCATGGATCGCGATAAGGGAAGGATCATCTGGATCACCAGCTGGTCACATAAGTATGGCAACCTCACTGTCGACTTGATGTATTCAGGCGCTGATCACTGTCCCACACAAGCCCTGAGCACCCGCAGAACGTAATGAATGGAGCTTACAAGGACGACAAGCACAAAGTTTTCATCATAGGTGATCTTGAGCCTATTGCAAAAGGCACTTGGAGTGCAAATCAGGACGACTCAACAGGCTGGGCGGCGGGCTACCGCCGGTATGGTGCATCCAAGCTCTGTGGAGTCATGATGATGTAGGCTATCCCCCCCCTATGAGATGCCGTCGTAAGCACCCTCACTAACGAGGCGGCATACGGCCAAAGACACGAACTCCAGCGTCGCCTCAACCAAGACACCAGACTACACAACATCTCAGTCCTGGCCCTCGACCCTGGTGCGATGCCGACCGATATTGTCCGTCAGAGCCCCTCATGGTTCGTGCGGGTTCTCATGTTCCAGGTCGTCATGCCCGTGCTGGGAACGGTGACCACCCGCCTGTGGCCAAACGGGTCGTTCCGCACCCTGCAGAAATCAGCCGGCGACGTGCTCAGTGCGGCCCTCGAGTCTGGCCCGCCCCCGCTCAGTGCGCACCCGAAGGGTCTGTTCCTCAACGGCTCAGAGCTGGGCGACTATAACAGGGAGGCCAAGGATCCCGTGAAGTGCTGGATTGTGTGGAAGGGCAGCGTGCAGTACGCCAAGTTGGAGGACGGCCAGACGCTTCTTGAGAACTGGAAGTAAGACATCGGTCGGTCGGCTCCCAGACTCGATGTCGAACATTTGCGAGGCGTACCAGAAATCGTGATACAGAGGCAGAGGAATTAATGAAATCCAGCAGACATGCTCATGGTAGTCCATAGGCACCTGTCGCACATGGGTTACAATACCTACTTCATTTGATAAAAATCAGATTTGCGTGTGGGAATAGCATCACCAGCTGTACTCGGAGACGGCATTGTTGTCATTTCAGAGGAAACATCCAGGAGCATAGCAGCTAATGCCGAGAGGTGTGATATTACGTATTCAGCGCCTAACGATGCTGTGATACAAAGGCTCGTTCCATCGCCATAGAAAATTTACAAAGCCCAAGACCGGAGCCACGATGCAAGCAAGTCCCGTCCCACGGGCTCCAGGTCAACTCCACATACGGCTCGTGTGTGCTCGGTCGCGTATGTCATGGCATCCGCACCATCCCCTAGCATGTCGTAGAAATCAACCAGCCGCAACGCAGGCAGCCCGGCCACGTCAGGGGCGGCAGCGGCGCTCGTCAGCGCCCGGAGCTTCTTGACCCACTCGGGCAAGCAGACGACGTCGAAGCTGCCTTCTGCCGGCCCTGGCTCGCGCATTACATCTACCAAGAAGCTCCAAGGCCGGGATTCAGAGACCACGTTGAAGAACTGGGGCGCATCTAGCTTCTTGTCCGGCTGAAGTGCGATGCGTGCCAGGACGTTGGCGACAGTGTCCACCGGGACCCAGTCGATCGGGGCGAGCGGGGCGGGGAAGCAGCCCATCGTCTTCGAGGTCTTAATGATGGCCGATATCCACGCCTGGTCAGGCCAGACGACATCACCGCCGTTGCTGGGGCTAGGCCCTCCGATCTGCCCGACGCGGGCAACCGACACCGGGACCCCGGACTCGCGCTGGGCCGTGGTCAGGATGCGCTCCGCGGCGAGCTTGGACTGCCCGTAGCCGATGTTGATGGCCGCCAGGGGGTCCTCGACCGGTGCCTCGGGCACGATGGCGCCTGAAGCGGCCAGGCCCTCCACGGAGGAGACCGAGCTGACGAAGACGATGCGCATGTTGTGGCGGCTGGTCACGGACAGCTCGATCAGGTCCCTTGTTGCCTGCAGGAAAGGGTCGAATGAGCGGATCGCGAGGCCGAAGTCGAGTCGCCATGAGTTGTAGATGATGACTTCGACGTTGTTGGCGATGGTCTGGTATTGGTCCTCAGTCAGGCCGAGGCGTGCGCTGCCGAGGTTGATTTTGAAGTACGTCAGTTTGGCTAGCGTATCGTCGGGGACGAGGTGTTGCTTGCGCAGCGCCTCGTTCTGTCTCGTGGAGGCATCATCACTGCGGTTCAGGCAGTAGATGCGAGCGACCGCCGGGTTCTTGAGCAGAGTGGCCACAAGGTGGGAGCCCACGTAGCCGGTGGACCCAACGATCGCCACCGTAGGGCTTGTGCTGATTGAGGATGTACCTGCCGGCTGGGAGACAACCTTGGAGGAGGGCAGGTCCTTAACATATCGAGCCACCGCGTCATCTACAGCAGAAGCGCGGGCTGCATTTGAATCCCCGGCAGGGATGGTCCCATCGTTCAGAAATGCGGCGAGCAATCCAGACAGCTCTTTCAAAGTCGGGTGGCGGAAGATGATCCGGGGCGAGATCCATGCAACCGACTGGGGAGTGAGCCCCTGTAAATTACGCTTCAGGTTGGCTACAATCCTCAAGGTCTGGATAGAGTCCAGGCCATGTGAGAAGAATTCTTCCTCCTCGCCGAAAGTGGCTGCAGGTGGGAACGAGGCTGCAAAGACCTTTCTCAGGAAATCAACAACAGCAGCTGGCTCATAGACAGTTTTCGTCTTGCTCTCCAAGCCGACCGTGACAGTGCTATCGTCCAAGTTCGAATAAAGCCTAGATATCTCTTCTCGGTAGAGCTCTTCTGTCAGTTTACGCACAATTGTGCCCTTCCCAGTCCTTACGAACGCCTTGTCGGGCGATGCACAAATGACCATGCCGCGCGTGACACGGCCTGGCCCGGGGATATGTGCATTGGCCTCTTCTATCCGTGATGAAAGGTCGCCAATGAGTTTGGCACTAGCAGCTGAGTCCAAAACCTCCCTGGGCTCAACAATCAAGGCTGTCTGGGCCTTTCCATTTCCAATGAGTAGCACCCCTTTTAGATCAGGGCTGCCTTGGACATGCTGCTCCAACGGGATAGGGTTGACCTTCTCACCGCTAGATAGCACGAGAATATCGTCCCGGCGTCCGTAGAACTTGTAGAGATTCGGCTTCGTCGGGTGCTTGGTAAACAGGTCCTTTGTGAAGAAAGGGTTCTCCCCGGGCAGGTTGTGGTACACGGGAGCGGCGTCCCGAGTAGATTCGTCAGCGAGGACGACCAGCTCAAATGTGCCCGTGTGCTCGTCGTAGAGCCTCATTTCGTGCTTGAAATTCGGGTTGAATTCGTGATACTGCCAATCCTCGGGAGACTTGGCCAGCTCGGGCAGTGGGAATGTTTCCCTAACATGCGTGTCAGCAAGGGGAACAGGAGCACAAAGTGGGGCGGAAGAAAAGAAGAGACTGCATCCGGTACACAGGCTACTCACGTAGATCCGATAAAATTGTAGAGTCTGACGGTGCCCTTGATGCGATCACCCACGGCACTCGGCAGCGGAGCCCCTCCGCTCCCGACGAAATCCACAGTCTGGAGCAGGTCAATGCCCTCTGGATCGTGCAGAAGCTGGTCTAATATGGCGGGTACCACCATGACTACGCGCAGCTTCTGCTGCTGCATGATCAGCTTCTGCTGCTGCATGATCTCCTTTATTAGTGCCGCATCTGGCGGTGCAGTTGGCGGACCTAGGACAAGTGTGAGGTTGTTGAGTATGGCGTGGTCTACGAAGAACACAAACCCTCCAAGCTGAGGCTACCAAGTCAGTCATCAGTTTTCAGCAGAGCCATGAGCGGAGACACTGACATGGAAAAATGGCAAGATGAGATATAAGCGACGATCCTCGCCAGAAAGAGTGAACACGGTCGAGTCCGCCCTCTGGCGGCCAGCTGGGGCAGGTAGATTATGGTCGTTGTCATGGGCTCCTATCGAGCCATGGGTGATAGTGATTGGCTTTGGCAATCCTGAAGACTGTTAGCCTTACTTTTCTCTCACAGCTAGTTTCCAGTGGGCGGATCGGGTCTCACCGGTTGATCCTGAAGAGTGCAGGACAACGATCGGGTCACTCCTGGCTTCTTCGAAGCTCTTCTCGTAGGGGTAATGTTCTGCTTGGCCGTCAAACATAACTTGGAACGAGGGGACAGTGTCAAAGGCGACTGATGAATCCAGGTCCTTCAGTGGTTTCAACAAGGGCCCGAGCTCCTCGGCGTGGAGTACCTTGGTGCTCCCAGTCTGGTGCATCAAGTGCAGGTTGGTCGCCGGCGGATTCCGAGGCGAAGGAACAAGAAGCTGATCCCTATCAGCCTTTACTTTTACCAATGATGTTATAACGAAATAGCAGACATCGGAAACCCACCTTGTATCCAGTCTTGATGGCAGCCAGGAGGGTCACGATGCCTTTGAGGTCGGACAAGCCAATGAAGGTGATGGTCTCAAAGCAGTCACTTCTGCCGAACTTGGTTTCGATCCAATACGCCATGAAGTTGACGCACCGAGCAAGGTCGGCCACGGTGATATCGCGATATCCATCTTTGACGTCGGCCGTCTTGGGGATCGCAGCGTAGACCCTGAGGGGGTCGGTCGTGGCGAGCTCGTCCAGGACTTGCGGGACGAGTCTTCTGCCGTAAGCGGGCCGGGTGGCCATTGTAGATTACGGGCAATAGGACGTAAGAGTCGGACTTTGGGGATGAGACAGCACGATCTGTCTGGCAGCAGGAACCCTGGTGGTGTTGGTGTGTCGACGAAACTTCGCAACTTGATGGTTCGTAATAGCGTAAGCACGTTATAAAGTACGGAGGTCCAGCCTGTCGAGCGTCTTCGGCGCCAAGCCCTTCTCGGGCGGCGACTGTTGGTTGCATGCGTGTATTGTCAAGGGTCTGAAGTGATAGTAAGCATGCGACACAACTGCCTCTCAAAGGGCAGCTCGGTGCAGATCTTTGACCAAACTAACGCGATCCGACAAGCTGTCGCTGATGCTTGAATATCTTGGCCGTCAGGCCTTCCAGCGCCAATCTGCGAGACATGGAGGCTAGCGGCCATGCAGCAGCGTCCATTGACAGCAAATGATCCCTGCCCTGCATCACGAACTGCATATTGGGGCTCGGTTGGTTATGTGAGGTAGTGATTAGTCAATGTAGCATCGCGTGTTGGTTGTCAGCGGCTGAGGCGTAGAGCCCGACAGTCCATTGGCTTGTGTCTTGCTTATGGCGCATGTAGCCTGACAACCTAGTATGACTTCTCTCCGTTGCTGTGAGAATTACTCCTAAATATGCGATGTCCCCCGGTGCCTTCCGACACATCATGCCATGTTCTCGGGACGCAGCTCACCACGCCTGTCCGCCGCCCCTCACGGTATGTGCCACTGGATCTGTAAATGTTGAGAGTGAGACGACGCCACGTCTTGCGAAGAGATCCCCAATGCAAAGCTTTCAGGCTGTCGTGTATCCCCAAAACGACAGCGCCGACCGCATGAGGGCTCGTCGTAGCAGCTCTGGAAGTTGGGACCGCCGCAGTCGGTAGCAACTGTCGGCCCTGTTGCCGTCGAAATGGGCCTCCAAAACGTCCATCGGTCAGTCAGGGCCGGCAACAGCTGACCCATGCTGCTGCGGCGAAGGCAAGCTCCAGTATCTGCCATCGAGGATATGCTGGTCAGCGAGGAGACGTGGCAGAAAGAAGACCACGAGGAGCATCACGTTCCAGGTGAGCTCCCTGTTGCTAGTGGCTGCCGAGGCGTGTGTGGTATCTCGCGGTGTCGAGGCAGCTGCTCGTCGTCAAGCTGGTCATGGGAGCCATCAACAGCAATGTGGAAGACGGCGGCCAACGAAATCGAGCGTTAACAAAGTGCCGCGCTCCAGACCCAGAGGCGTCGCTATCTCTTGTGTAGGACGTCGCTGGCCGACTTCAGGGACGTGTAAGGACGCGGTGGAACTCGTGCAGTTGGGCCGTGAGCATCGTGTCTTGATGACATCTTGGCAAGCGCGGGAAGTCTGCTGCACATATTTAGTAAACACCATGGGCTTTGAGGGGCGCCAGCTTGAGGGTAGACTTCCTGCAACTCCATTCGGGGCGGTTGGACTGCCCATAGGTTGGTTGCTCTGCTGGCAGTACGCGCGTGGTCGGGTCACGTGTTTTCGTGATTCGATGCTTCGTCGCCGCCGCCGCAGCAGCAGCAGCGGTAGAAGCTAGCAGCGGTAGAAGCCAGCAGTGGACGCCGGCGCAGGAGGGCGGTGCGCGGCAGCACAGCAGCAGCCCTGCCAGGGGCGGGGGGTGCTGGCCCCCCGCGCGGCACCCCTGGCAAGGGACTTGGGCGCCGGCGCCACTGGAGGGCGACAGGCCCGCGCCGACGTCTGGCGGCTCGCTTTTTGATCCTGTCAGGGCTAGGGTACGGGCCCATGGGATGGGTCAGCGCAAGGAGTTGGAACCACAGGTATGCGAGGCAGAAACATCCAATCTCAGAGCACCACCACGTAAGAAGACTGAATGTGCGCCAACCCAAGCATGCGAACATCGATTTAGAGGTACCCAAAGAAGTCACCAATTCCAAGTCGCCATGTCCATATTCGCTCGTTCCCCCAGGCATCAAAAAAGGCGCACGTTGGTCGGGTTGAAATCTGCATCTACGTCTCTCTCCCTCCGGTCTGGATTGATCCCCGCCACGATAAGGTCCTCTCTAACCTTGGCCTTTATCCCAACAAAATCAAATTTAGGAGGAAGGGGTAGGCCGTTCCTGTTTGACCCCAAATGAGAATGTGGTTAGGTACGTATGGAAAAACCCATCATGTCGACGGCAGAATTTCATACTCACCAGAGGATAGATGCCTTGATGTTCCACGACTTGTCCTTGAGCTGCCCTTGATCACGCGGGATACGATCTGGATATTCCTCCCTCCATACCCTCTCGATCTTGGAATACCTCGGTCCTCTGTCGCGAGGTCCAATGAGGGCTATTAGTCTGACGAGTAGCTCCTCATCGCCGCGAGGCCAAGCATTCCGCCCGCTGGGCAGCGCCCTCCCTAGTGGCCTTGATGTCGCGCCGGAAGCCTGCTGAGAGGACCCTGACGCCGTAGCGACATCTCGGATTGGAGCCGCTGTACGACTTGGGCCTGGCTGAGGATCCTCGTTGCCTGGTGGTAAGGGGTCCCGTCTACTGGATGCCGCACCGGACGGTTGCCAGGGCTGTCCACACTGTAGGATCTCAATGCGCTCCTTCAGCTGGGCTTCTCTCTCCTCGGCCTGGGTCGCCCGTAGCAAGTAGGCCATTTTGTCTACTTTGAGCTGGTCGATCTGGTCCTCACTGTCACGCAGAGATTGCTGGAGCTCCTCGATCTGACTCTTGTCGTCATTGATCACGTCGGCGGCGTTCCGAGCCTGCGCTGCAGACTCTTCCAAGGTCTGGGCCAGGGCTGCCTCCAGCTCGGCGCATTTGGCCTTTAACTCCTGGTTTTCGTCCAACACGGTCTGGTGTTCGGCCTCCGAAGCAACCAGGGTCGGAGATGGATGGCTTTTTAAGGAACTTAGCGGTGCATAGAGAATGAACAAATGGGGATGATCCTTCATGGAAGATGATTTAGGGCATTCTCATACTTGTCTTCTATATCCTCGTGGCCTCTTGAAGCTGGTGTCGGGGTGCCACGCATCGAGCGACGAGCGATAGACGCCTGATTCTTCCATACTTTGTTCCGCGACCCCGGAGGCCGGCCTGGCCCCCTTTTCGGCGTGGGCGTGGGCTCGACGCCCGCCATCTTCCACAGGCCTCTCAACTATGTTCCCAAAGTCGCCTTTCGAGGTGTTGATAGGGCGATAGAAGCCAATTCGGGGAAGCAGTAGACGGTGACGGTCGGTGGGACGAGCAGCTGAAAAGCGACCTGTTGACGACGCGCCGCCCGTTGACATCCCCGCTGAACCGGAGCAAACTCCTCCACATTCAATGTGACTTCGTTTCTACAGTGCGTGGCCAAGACGGTACTTGATTTGGTTACACCAAGCGATAAACCCTAATTTTGACCAATCCGATTCCCTGGTGTATCGAATGTTCCTTTCAGCGTCTGGCAAGGGTCGCAAGGGTCGCAATTGAGCAGGACAAGGTCGCATCGCCCATGAAGATGATACAAGATAAAGAACTTTGATAAGCGGTCGCACTGTGCGCTGCGGAAGACGTCCCCGGCCTATACAAGCCCCTGTCAGTCACGGTGATCCAGTCCCTGCACCGACGACAACATATTTCCCCTGTCTCCCGGCACGCTTTCAAAGCGCCTGGGCATTTTGTGAGTTCTGGGCAGCTCGCCACATCGAACTGCCCTGACGGAAGGTGGGTGTCAACGCTGCCCGACCCCAAGTCGTCCAGACCGCGCGAAAGAGGGTGTTCTGCAACGAGGCCCCGATGACGTCCCATCACGCTGACTGCCTCACTCAACAGTGGTGATTTCACAGATTGGACATATATTCAAGTCATACTATGTTGTTCGCGGCCCGTGATGGCTTCAACCTCGATGGCAGCACCGGCACGATAGGCATGGCCTAATGCTATGGGTAGAATCCTAGTTTGCGGAAGCAAATTGGAAAGTCACTGTCAAATTCCCTGCATGGGCATATTCAAGTCATCTCACTCCGGATCATCCCCGTCATCCTCAATATCTTCCTCGATAATCTCGTCACTCATTTCATCACTGCCGTAGCGGTACCTCAGATCCTCACCTGGTTGATCCTCGCTGTCCGATCCAGGCCCACTCGCTCGCGTGGATCTCATGGATGCTTGCTTTCCCTTGGACGTGCGCTGGGGCTCTGGCTGACTGGAAGCTCCATGGTAGCGTCGGTCGGCCCTCATCTCGAGGGTAGAGCGGCCCGCTCTACTTGAGCCAGCATCACGCTCTGTTCGGTACGAACCAGTATGCGTGTGGTAGCTCTTCAGTGGAGGTGGCTCGCTGCTATGTTCATCTCGTCTGAATTCGTGCGCCGCCGCCCTCTCTCTATCGTCGCCTCGTGTCCTTGTGATGTATTTCTCGAAGTCACTCGTCGTCTCCGCGACGGTCTCGAAGCTTGCGACAGTTAGCTTGATGTTCCGTGAGCTTTTCTCGGCTGTCCTGCCCTGTGCCGTGGCTTCATCGATCTTCTTCAGCCTCTCGTATTGGCCGATTCCAATGGCTGTCTGGAATGCGTTCCTGATTTGCCGCCCATTCCATGTTGTTCCGTTGCGCGAGTTTCTCCGGTAGTGGTTCTTGGCGAATTTCATAAGATTCTTCTCGTTGAAGACTATCTTCGTTTCTGCCATATCGTTGTCCCGCTTGATACGCTGCAGTATCTTGCTCCAAATTTCGAGTGTGGAATCTTCGTCGATCGCAGGATACTGTAGTGCAACGTGAAGACGAGATTTGAAGGCTTCGTCGATGACACCGACAATGTTCGTTGTCAAGAACAGAATTCCAGAATAGTACTCCAATTCGCGTAAGAAGACTAGAGTTATCGCATTAAACATTTGTGGTTCTTCGAGAATACATTGGCGGAGCTTTACTTACTGGACACCATGGCATTTCTATGCATATCATGATAATCCCTAGACGATAAGTACACGTCTGCCTCATCGAGCAGTAGGACGCAGCCCCACTTCTCCGCAAGGCGGGTATGTTTCACCAGATTCTTCTCAAGCTCCTGCGGCGAAGTACCTAGATCGCCACAAGTGATAGCATACAATGGTCGGCCCGTATATGCTGCAATGGTCTCCGCTGTGCTAGTCTTGCCCGATCCAGGGGGTCCTGTGGATCATTGGTCAGCCAAGGTATCCCATTCCGACGAGTCTGCTCCACCAAAGCTCGTGCAAATACGGGGTGGGGAGTCTAATATAGACGCGCAATAACATACTCCTCGCGGCAAGAGAATGGAGCGAACGGGGATGCGTCATTGAATCGGCCCACCGAGGGTCCTGTGGAACATGGGGCACTGACCATGGAGAAGAATGATGAGACCCCTTCCTTTTCCCCTCACAAGATCAATTTGAACAGTTGAATGAACTCTTGCCGAAGTCTCCCATTGTCTGACTCCAACGCCCGAGATGTGGTTGCTGACAAGTGAGAGTAGGAGTTCACCAAATTTGTACGGGATCACAAGTTCTGTCCATCCACTGTTTCTGGAAGCTTCAGACTTATCAATGTCTTCGATTGCATCCACGTCTAGCCACTCTTTGACAGTATTAGCGGTATTCACTGAGGTTGTACTGCAGGCAAAGGTCTTTACATACCCCAATGTCGTGAACTGAAAACAAAGGCAGGAATCTGGCCGGGAAGTAATAAAAGCCGGTCTTCGTCATCCGTCACGTTCGTTGGTTTGCCGAACCTCATCAGATGAGGATGCGCTTTATGAAATCTCTCGACTAGCAGGGAGTCTAGATCGCGATCACTGCAGTTCCAAGTTGTACCATCGTCTAGAACGTCAATTGCCTCCGCAACTTCACCAGTGACTCTTTGCCCCTGGCTAAGTGTCGGGCATGTGCTAAAGTAATTGGTGTAAATGCCTTTGTAGTCGATGTAAACATCACCCCGGACCGCTTTAAATGGGTTCGAAGTTATCCTATCTTCGTCTGGCGTGTCCATGTCTCCTGGAGGGCGAGTATGACCATCCAGAAACATCTCCAAGGATTGGTGAGGTGGCACAGATGTTCCCAGATACTTCTTGTGGCCCGCACATTCGACAACTTTGGACCCTCGGGCAGCTAAAAGTCTGCGAAGTCCACCTCCATCAGGGTGGAACTGGATAGGGTAGAGTTCCAGGTCCGTAACAAGCCTCCGCCCGCTGAAATACGTCACCGTGAACATGATATGTCTGGGCCCGATGTTCTCCCCATCCCACCCCATGCATATGCAGGAGACCCGAAGCTCCATCGGGGTCCCAGCTTTGAGTTCCACTTGGGGTGGGCTTGGGTATGAACCTGGACCTGCGGAACGCGTCGAAAGAAGCACCCTGCCACCTGTTACAGATGAGACCTGCCAGATTTGACTGGCTCCATCCTTAGTAGCGAGTGCCAAGATACCAGGCTTAAAGAGGTGGTATGTTTCCTCAAATAACACCTCTTCAATGTCTCCATCGCGAATCATAAGTTCCAAGCCAATGTAGTTCGCCAGATCTGTCTGTATGAAGTCGTGAAGACATTGAAGGTACTCGACTCTTACCGCCTGCTCGGTGGAGTCGTCTATGGCAGTTCTCGGAGCCTTTCCATGACTAGTTGTCGCCGCCTTCAGCTCATCCAGCCGCGATTTGATGGCTTCTCGGTGGTGGATCAGATACTTAAATGGTGGCACCATTGCAAGCAAACCGGTCTGTTGGGTATCGTGGAGACCAGTTATCTTCCGTAGGTCCCCAATTAATCCTTTGTTATGAATAAGAATCCTCTGAGGCCCTGAGCTCCATCTGTCTTTGGAATATGCTGCCTTGAAATCTTCATCGGATACACTGCGTTCCGCCGTCGTGACTGTCCCATCCGGCTCTGTGTAGAATGCAGTGGCAACGATACCCACGCGTTGATACGGCGGACTTTGAAGTAAGGCATGTGGGTTCCATTTTGACATAGGTAGCCTATTGATGTGAGGCTCGTTGTCATGGTCATCTTCAACTCTGTCCATTGGCCCAGTCAGCTCTACTAAGTCATTGATTTGAACAATTGGCATCATTTTGCTAGGTTTTTGTCTTGTGATGCAGCTATAAGCCAAAGCCATGCATAGTAACTATAGTACTTATACATTGTCAGGATATGTTGAATCGAAGCACGTACATGTTATCCGAGACGCTTTGATTTGATCCATCTTGCTCTTCTTCCAGGATCTCAGACGACGATGAAGCTTCATAGTCTTCGTCACACTTGGAGGATGTTTTCTCCACTGCGGTGAGAATTCGAAGAACCGCTTCAGCGGTTGTCGGCTGGTCGTCAGTTGACAGTGCCTGGGTGTCTGGGGCTGGGTCCCCAGATATTCCACAAGCCGAGGTTGACTCGATGGGTAGGTTCAGAGCTTTGGTCGACGGCGGCTCGGGCTGTCTAGACTCGTCTTCCATGGAACCCTGGGTGCTCGCACCAGTTTGCGAAACTGCGTTAGAGTCCTGGGACATGTTCACGATCTGATCTCGTGGTATGTGCGTCTCTACCTACGGAGTAGGTATCTGAGTCTGGAGTTCGCAGATGGGTGCTCGAGATCCGTTCGTCTTCTCTATGTGTATTCAATTTGAGAGAACCACGTGTCTGTGCCCCTGTGGAACCCGTCGCACTGGTGAACGTTTGCCTTCTTGTCAAACGAGAGACAATGTAGGACGCAGGCTCCAGCAGGGTCTAAATATAGCTGCTAAAACTTTCGCCCGTACCCATTCGGGGCGATTCGTTGTCGTGCAAACCAAGGCTTGATATACTACCATGCTCCACTGTCATTGAATAAACCAATGGGCAGGATGTAAGCCCGGGAACAACTGCAACCCGCGCTATTGTGCGACCTCCTCACGCAAGCTTGGTCGGCACTTCTGATCCATGCGGCAGGATTGTCGTGCGTCTAGAAATGGCGCATTTGTTATGGGCTGTCCTTGTCTTACCGGATGCATCTTAAGAGAGCTAGGCAAACTTGCATTCATGGCCGGTAGGACGAGGCGTTGCTTGCGTTACGGGTCACAATCTTTCCCCAGAGCCTCGTCCAGGTTGATTGGATTGAATGATTTAGATGCAGTCTAGCCACGCCACTCATTGTGCATCCAGCTTAGCTGACCTGTAGTGAGGTGACGTTACAGGCGTGACGCGGTTGCATGAGCCGAGAATTGCAGAAGACCCTCGATTAGAATGGCCCTGCGCTCCGAGTCGAGGCTCTTCCCACTAAATTCTTGCCATTTGTTCAAATGACAGCCCATCAGCCTTCGAACCCTCCTCGTTCTGTCATTCAGTTGTACCCGGCAGTTCAAAATGTCGAACCCTACAGGACAGTCCGAGTGCTCAGGTCATGCCCGCACCTTGGACGTTGCTGAATTTATGGGGCAGATAGACGCCGGGGCCGATTCTGTCTTCTCATACAGGCCACAATGTGAAAGCAGCACGAGAGGCTGGCTCAATGCTCCAGAAGAAATGTCCTTATCCTCGTTCCAGAGTTCTTGGCATTCATTCACTAACACCCAGGCCAGGGATCTGGAAGAGGTCTATTCTGAATGCCGCAAGGCACAGACAAATCTGACGATCAGGATCAATAAGTACCTCGACAAGACCAAGCAACCGCAAATGAACCTGGATGACAACGTCAACTGGGGCGGAGTCAAGTCTCACATGGAGAAAGCTTGCGCAGTACTTGAAGACACCCTTCTGAGGAAGAAGCAAAGACCTGGACTGATAGGATCAATCCGAAGAGGCTTCGATGCGCTTTGTCGAAATGCCGGAATGGGTAAGGCATTTGTGTCAATCATCCCCGATGACCTAATGATCGTACCTGCTGTGTCCGGAGGGCTGAACATCATCTTTGTTGTCCTTGAGCAACATGGGATATACGAGGAATCTGTTTTCAATGCATTGGATAGTTTGCCTGATATGTTGAACACCACTGGCAGTTACAGCCAAATAGCTGTGGTTGATAAAGAGGTCCATCGCTTAACGGCTGAATTTTACACCCGCGTGTGTGAGGTTCTTGAATATATCTTGCGTTGGATGATGGACAGTGTGCTTCGTAAGTGCATCTTTCCATCTGCTCAAGAGAACCCAAGACTGGTATTTGATGAACAACTATAATGAACCAGTTTCTGGAGCCAAACAAATGTTCAAGCTCAACCGTTACGCAAAGGACCTTAACGACAAGATGGCAGAGGTCAAGTTGGCGGCGCAAGCGCTGGAGAAGTGGGCGAACATCCTCTTGTTGCAAAGCCAGAAGAATATGTTCAACATACAAGGTCAAATGTATCTACAACTCGGTCACAAAATTGAAAGTCTTGAGAACAAGATTGAAGACACACTCGACAAATTGTCATCCAAAATCAAAAGAGCACACACGCTTGAACAGGTCGCACCAACGGTATTGGACAGCATCCAGCTAGTGCTTAATGACGACTGGAACCGTAAGTCGGTCTTAAATTATACATCCTATGCAACCCAAGAATAGCCCAAATATATTAAGACCAGTATAGGTATTCACCGCAGTCACAATATCCACGCCACCAGACCAAAGAAGGGAACTCTTTCAAGAACGACAGCAGAAGAAGTTCTAGAAAGACTAATGTTTGACCGGCATTTAGTACCTAGGGACATGGAAGACTTACTCCGACAAGGGACCATGACGCTACACCAGAAGCTTCAGCCACACCGGCTGCAAGCTATATTCGACCACCCGCGTATCAAGGCATGGCTATCACTCGATAGCCCTTTATTGCTTTTGGTGAACGGGAACTCCCACTCCCACCTTGACCTTTCTGCGTCATTTTTCAGTGCCAAGATTACGGACATTTTACTGCGGGAGGCTTCACAGCCGTACGAGAATACGATCAAGATCATACCCCTTGCATACTTCTGTGTGCAACATAAGAACTTCAGCAAGGACGTCGCGGCCCATCCAGCTGAGCTGGCGATCAGTCTCCTTTTGCAATTAGTGTCAGTATAGATCCCATCCTGTCACACTTCTCCAATCATTCCGTTTAGGGCTTTCAAGTCGTACAACTTTGGGCTCCACAGTTGAATACTCACACGCAGTAGCAACACCCACACAGGTTTTGAGCCCGAGCTTCTACAGAAGTGCTTAGAAGAGACATTTCCTTATGATATCACATCGATACTCAAGTCTTTGGCATCACTTCTGGACAGTCTACCACTAGAAGCCATAGTCTTTATCATCATTGACGGCATTGAGCACTTCACGAGACCAGAGGAGAGGAGGAAGGGGCTTCGAGAGGTCCTTTCTCAACTCGTACACATATTCCGAGATCAGCGAGGGGCAAAAGTCAAAGTGATATTTACTAGTGCCCAGAAGGCAGTCATGCTTGAAGAGCTGGGACTACTTATGGACGATGAGATTCTTAACATCCCAAAGAATCCGCCTCCAAGAAGCTGGCAAGGAAACACACTATTGGCACGTTAGCATTACATGTCGGCTGGTTGCTGTTACGTCTTGTAGCGGCGGCGGTATCGGGCGAGCCTGTCATACTGCCATGGTCCACCAAAATGTACGAAAGAATTGAATGAATCGATGCCATTGCAAAAGCATTTCAACTACGTATACTGCGTCGAACTGGCAGCCCCAGTGTCACCGAGAGTTGAACCTATTTAGGCTCAACCACAAAATTTGCTCTCATTGGCAGCAAAAAGACAAACACCCGACGAGCTTCAATTCTGAAGCCCTCATGTCCAACACTATTCATCAAGAAAAACGGAGATCGGTGCTCCGTTATTATTGTGCATCTCCTTCCGGTCAGGGTTGAGACCAAGGTCCTCGAGTTTCTTTCTATCTTTGGATCTGATGAAGACCTGGTCGAATCCACGAGGCAGAGGTTGGCGGTTCCTGTTTTCACACCAATGAGAATTTGTTGACATACAAAGTTACCATAGCCACAGATAGCTTGAGTATCTTTACTCACATGAGGAACTTCGCCTTGAGTTCAATCGCGTGATCCTTAAGTTGTGTCTGGTCTCGGCGATTTTTTGGTCCCTTGTCTCCCGGGAGCCCCGCTAGATGCTGTGACCACAATTGTTCCAACATACTCCAGCGTGTTCCGTATTCGCGTTGCCCAATCATCCAAATGAGCCTGCGGTTGTCCCTGTCGGCCCATGCAACCCGCGGCCTCGATTCCTTCCATCCCGGTACGCTCCTGGTGGCTCGATAGAGCTGTCGCGAGGGGCCCGGGTCAACTGGGTCATTTTCGTTGGATGGAGACAGGTCACTGAATGGCGAAGACCCCCTCCGCCTCATATTTGATTCTCCGGCTGGAGGGGTGGGCTGCCTAGAAGGCAGAAGTTCGGCTTGTCCTTGCAACTGCAACTGTTGCTCGGCCTGTTCTGCTCGTCTGGTGAGCTCACGCATTTCCATTTCCAACTGCTTAATTTTGTTTGTCTTGGCTTTGATAACTCTTTCCAGCAGCTTGACTCCATCATTGCTCAAGCCGGAATTGATGATCTTCGCGGGCATTTCGACCGGCGTTGCATATTCACCCTGAACCTGTTCGTCGATCTCCCCAGTACTATCACCCGCCGGCTGGACGCTAGGAGCTGGATATACATGGCTATCTAATCTTAGCAGTCCATTAGAGGCAGATAGTAAGCAGCAGAAGCTCTGTATCAGGCAAGGATAGGCGGACTCATACCCGTCAGATCCAGGTTCGGTACCCGGAACCTCTACATCTTCCTGGATCCTCGGGACTGTAGTGCCACGGGTTGAGCGGCGAGTAGGCATCTGATTCTTCAGCACTTTGAACGACCCCTTTGGCCGACCTGGCTTTCTTTTGGGCGTGACCTCTGGCATGGACTATTGGTATTCTTTGAGTTCCTCTATTAAGCCGGAACAACAGTAAGTTCCCTAGCAGGGCAAGGCAATGTATCTTTCATACTAAAACAGTAGGTTTCCCCATGCAGAGAATTTGACAGTGACCTCTGGCATATCCGAACTGGGTGGCATATCGGTCGAGTCTGGCCGGACAAGGACGGCACGTGTGTTCCAGAGGGTGGTTTGAGGCTACAGGAAAATGAGGAGGGAATGGTGCATGTGGTGGACCACTGAGCTGGGGAAGGACGTGTACACCCAGGCCTCCCACAGAGCCTGCGAATTCCCGGTTGCCTGAAGCTTCCATTACCTTATGTGCAATTCAACGCTTTTATCGCAGTGCGCCTCCAACAAGGGGTATTTTCTCGTATTTCCGAAACACAACTGCACTCTATTTTAATCAATAGGAGCCATCGAATACAATAATTTAGTTTCTACCCCAGCAATCGTCAGACCCCTAATTGGTCAGAATAGCGTTACTGGCTTTATCGTCCCTTTAGGTAGTATCGCCGAGTCCAAATTGGGGGTGAACGCAATGTGCTGAGAGTTATTCCCCCGCGCGTTGCGACCGTCCGGCCCAACATCTTGTCCCGCAGGGACTTCTCTCCCACCTCATTTTGTAATACCAAACCCCAAGCACTCAAATCTCAAAAGTATAGGGTTGAGTTTAGGGTTTGGGTTGATGGGTTTCGTTACAGTCCGGCCACCATCAAACAGGGAGTATTTTGCTAATGAGCAAGTCGGTATTGCCTGTGTGTGCTGGCTATCCGAGAAGATGCTAAAGCCCCGCGAGAAGATTCAATGTCAAATCCGGCCACCTTGAGTTGCCGGGTTGACAAATGTCAATGACATTGAGGGAGGAGTTGAAGATCTCTCCGCCTGGGAAGACAAGATTCGCACGTTGCACTCTGTGCGAGAAGGCGGTGTGCATCATACATCATGAGCCTGAGTCCAGAGCACAGGCAGAACTTGAAGGTTCCCTGGTGTTGGGGGTAGATGTGTCGGACCTGCAGTCAGACGCCCGCCGGCAGGTGTTGAACGATGCCCGACAACTGACCAACCGAGTCGTTATTCACTGCTCACGACGGTCAGGAATAGATGTCGATCCGACTCTGCCTGGGCATGTGGCTTCAACCTCGTGCCGCACAGACGAGACTTGGTAGGATGCATCGCTTCCGACGGTGCCCAGGTGTCGTTGACTAGAGATGTCGACACATGTAAACTTCCAAAAATTGAGGGGAGAGCCAATGTTAAAACCAATTATACTCGTGTCCTCTTGCATGAGCATCGGTGGATCAGTGGAGGACAGTCCGACGCCATTGCATACCCGACTCAACACCAGCGTGGAGCCAGCAGCAGCCGGCTCGGAGACCACGACCTGAAAGGTGAGGACGAACAGTTTAAGGTACTTCGGTACTTGAAGTTCAGGTCAAGTGAATGTTTGCTGCTCGCTAGAGAAGGCGACGGCGTCTGCGCCTACCCAAAGAAACTACCAAAGTGCCTACCTGCCCAGCAAAGCTCGTAGGTACCTACCTAGGTACTGAGTTAGGTGTCCAGGTCGGTAGGCGCCTTCCACGTTTGCTACAAGAGGAGGCACTTGACGGAACTGTTGACTGCAGCCCACATCTGCCAAAACAACATTGGACTTGACACAACACATCTGCTCTCAACCATCACCACTCTGGCATCGCCAACCCATTTCTTCTTCTTCATCATCATCGATCCCTTCGGCACCACCAAAACAGCGCAATGACGGGCAAGAGAGAGCCCTCGTCTGACAAGACAAATGCGCAGGCTGGCCATCAGCCGCCCCCGTACACCACATTGTTCCCTACACCAGCGGATGCTGCTCTCAGCGACTCTTCCCAGGCTTCAGCTTCGCAACCACGTCAGCCCACGCCTGCGAGCGCCCAGGAACTCGAAACCATCAACACCCTGCGCGACGCACACCCAAGACTGGCCCTGGACCCGCCGCTCCCCCAGAGCACGCGCTTCAAAACCGCTGAAGCTGCTGCCAGAACGGCGTTCTTCGGCGTCGGCCGTGCCTTCGCAAAGTACAGGAATGTAAAACACTCAGGCGTCATGGCAGCCCACACCGCCCACGCCATCTCCCTCGCAGTCTCGACGTCCCGCTCTTACACCGCCTTTGTGGCCGCTACCACCGCGGCTGAGAGCGCTGGATTGCTTATCGAAGAGGCCGTTCGCCAGAGGATCCCTGTCGCACGCCAACGCGATCGCAACGAGAATGCCATCTGGCGCGCTGTCGAATGTGCTTTGGCAGCCGAAGCGGGCAATACCACGAACGGCACTTGGCCTTCCAGCACAGACGATACCGATCCCATCTGCCGCGCTGTCGAATGTGCTTTGGCAGCCGAAGCGGGCAATACCACGAACGGCACTTTGCCTTCCAGCACGCACGATACCGATGCCATGTAGGCCTCTCCAGACTTCATTACTGCGGCCGGAGGAAGTTAATACTGGGGCTCCTCTTTGCACTCGGCTCTTTCCATCCGGCTCAGTGCAGAGTCCACCATCTCCACCCCTAAGCCCCATCTGTCTTTTCATCACCACTTCCAAGCACCCGACCACGGTCCAGGGCCTGCACCCGAGTTACTAGGTACTTTCCACGGCTCTGCCGGCCTACTGCTCACCAAGGCTTCGCACTAGCGATAACAATAATTGAGGCCATCGACTCTGCGTCCCAAGGTCGCTGCCCAAGTGCGACATCCGCCATCCCGCCATTGCCATCGTTTTTCGTCAATGGTCGTACAAATGCTTTGCCTCACTCTCTACCTTCTGCCGTCAGCCTGCCGTCTCCAGCAAATCGTCGTCTTCAGCAGTCAATCATCGTCGCTGATCACCAATCGTCCGCTACAATCCGTCGTCTCCGGCAAACTTTCATCCCACTCGTCACACAGACCCATCTCCCGTCAAGACTCGTCATCTTCGTCGCCTGCCATACACAATCAGCTCGTCAAGAAACATGAACAACTGGTTAGTACCGCTTCCGTCCTTCTGTCAGTGTGGGTGCCTGCCTCTTCGCTCTTTGAGCTTGTCTCTGTCTTGCGTCCGCGGGAAACTCTTTTGCCCGCTTCAAGCTTGTGGCCTTCTCTTCTTGCCTCTTTCTTCTTCAACTCCTCTTGAGACCTCAACCGAGCCGAACCGAACCGAATCAAAACTTGAACTGCGAAGGCGAAGGGAAGTCTCCAACGGCAATGGAGACGGTATTGGATCCGGTCATTGGTCGAGGTAAGCTGCCCTGCACTAGATTGAAACTCACACACTCGAAGACTGAAATGTCCGTGGTGCAGATGAGCTTCATGCTACTTCACGGGAACTCGCCGAGCGAACGATGGATGCTTTGCTTCTGGTCTCCCTGTGGCTACATCGCCTTTCCCCTGGTGTCTGATGGGCCTACCCGGGCAGTGGCCATACCACTTGTCCATCAAGTAACCCACGCCAGCTAGATGCGGTTCCTTCGCCGCTACATGGGCTATCACCACAGCTCCAAGGTTGACTAAAAGTGCTGTCCTTCCTGTTGGATCTCTATACCGTTGCGATACCTGTGGGCTATTCTTCACCGACGCAACATTCTGCAGGGGCCACTCATGGGTAGACTTTGCCTACTGTCTGTCCCCTCTTTACTGGTCGTCTGCGTTTTGAACTCGAGGGTTCTAGCTCTTGGTCTGTGCTATGGACCTATCACGAATATCAGCAAGCATCAATCGACACTTCAACCTGGTCCAACTCCTGTCGTTCTCAAATGACCCACCTTCAAGGTTTCCGAAGACACATCTCTCCAACAGGAGTTCCATTCCAGGCCGAGCTGTCAATGCCAATGGAAGTGCGAAATGCCTTTCCATGCCCCAGCGACCATGCTCGTTGTTTTCACAGGTTCACGACAGTTCGGACTGCTCAAACTTTCATGGCTTCGTCACGAGGCGTCCGGTTCGCACAGGCGGCGGCGCGGAGACTTGAGTTTGAGGAGGATTACACGGATCGCTAGCTGGCTCGACAAGCAAGAAGACAGCAGGGGGGGCAGGATGCCAGCTCCCGTCGTGAGCGATGATACGGTACAGTCAAGACCATGGGAAAGATCGTTGGCCATAATAGCCTAGCAGTCAAGCTATGAATTCCACCTGAATCAATGCCAAGCTTCTCCCGTTCTTCTCCTGCTCATCATGCCGCGTGTCTGCACTTCACTCCCTATCTCCTGACTAAGCATTGCAATCATTGATCAAGCACATGCGAGGCGGAATCAGACTCGTCGATCTGGACTCCCCAACCAGGACAATTCTCGAGCGGCTGACCGAATATTTCATCATCCGTTCCAAGAATTAAATGCAATCCTCTGACGTGCCCGTGGCGACGTCCTCAAACCGAGATCACCGTGCTTCAGAATCACCGTTCAGGCATAATGGAAGTCCCTTACCAGGACAATTCTCGAGCGGCAGACGGGATATTCCATCATCTATTCCAAGCATTCAATACAATCCTCTAACGTACCCGTAGCAATATCCTCAAACTAAGATCACCGTGCTTTAGGATCACCGTTCAGGCATGATAGAAGTCCGTTTCCCATTGTGACAGATGGTTCAAACATTCTCGGCCCATCCCACGATCATCACATGGGAAAGAGAGAAGGGATCTGAGCGAGGAGCTCGAATAGACAGGACAAAAAAAGGCGCGTAAGCGCGTGGGCGCCGGGCGCCGGCGTTTGATTCTATAAGAATAGAGAATCAGCTAATCTAAAAATAATCTAATCTAATAAAAAAGCAGCAATTAAAATGGAGATAAAAATTGAATCAAAAAACCATGCCAAAAAAAGGCTGTCACCACCGCCGCCACCACCGCCGTCTCCGCCGTCTCCGCCGCCGTTGCCGCCGCCGCCACCACCACCCAACACCGCCCAGAAGGCCCGCACAGCCGCGGGCAGCCGCCGCACCCAGCCCCAGGGCAGGGCGGCGCCCAGGGAGACGCCCACGCAAAACGCCCCCGCCGTCCACCACCACCACCACCACCACCCGGCGCCGGCCCCGACGTGGTTGACCGTGGTGGCCAGGGCCACGGCCACGTCGCAGGCCGACGACACGGCCGCGATGCCGGCGTCGCAGGCCGCGACGCCCAGCACCTCCGTCACCGTCGTCGTCACCGTCGTCGTCGTCATCGTCATCGTCGTCGTCGTCGTCTTCTTCTTCTTTTTTTTTTCCTAAAAAAAGAACTGTCAGTGTGGGTGCCTGGAGAAGAAAAGAGAAGAAGGGAGAAGAGAGAGAGGAGAGAGAGGGGCGGGGAGGGGATGTTTGTTTTGCTTGGTTGGGGCGGGAAGGGGTTGCGCCTTCCTCTGCTGCTGTGTGCTGGGGAGCAGGAGGGGCAAGGGCAGGCCGGGGGCTGTGGTCGGTGCGTTCAGGTTGGCAGGATGGGCAGGGGCAGGAGCAGGAAGTATTGTCGTCACCCTCACCCTCACCCTCACAAGATGCCTCCCAAGACCATCACCAACCCTGAGACCGAGGAGCAGGACGCTGCGCGCCACGCACAAGATGAGCATTACATTCGCACCGCTTGCGATACGTCTGAAAAGGAACTGTCAGTGTGGGTGCCGGGAGAAGGGAAGAAGAAGAAGAGAGAGGAGGGAGAGGGGCAGGGAGGGGCCGCGACTTCCTCTGGTGCTCTGGGCTGGAGAGACAGAAGTAGCCTGCAGGCAGCCGTGGGTGCGTTGAGGTGGCAGGCGCCGCCAACCCACCGCCGGGTACGAAATGCAGGCACTGCAATCCACTGACATCGTTCAGGATGAAGAAGCAGTGTGGACGCTGCCGAAAGATGCGCTGCCTTTTTTCGGGTTAAGCGGAAAAAGAAGGGAACCGAGACCGAGCTTCTGGCGATAGAGACATAGCCAGCGGGGCAGCCGCGGCCCCGAGTGACTTTCAGGTGCCCGGCACTTCGCTACCACCCAGAACGAGCTGGTGGTTCTTTCATTTCATGTGGTTGTTTCCTCATCTGCTCTCTCCCTGGGTGGGAGAGAAAGAGCTACGGCACGAGAGAAATCTTGATCGCTCGCACGCCAGCAAGGACTGCTGCCTTACTTGACATGGAGAGGTGGTAGTTTTCTGTGAGGCTGCAATTTCTCGGACTCAAGGCTGGGCCTCGTGTCCTTTGTACCGAGGATTGAAGCAGCCTTTTCCCACTGGGTTGGGCTTGTGTGTGTAGCCCTGAGGTTCTCAGCTGGTCTGACTGCGCATGCCGTGGGTGGAGCTGAAGTCAGGGGAATGCTGTAGTGCTAGCTCCCCTTGCTCTCACTGTTCATGCCTGCTTAGAGGGTGCCAGTGCTCAGTGAAGTCTTTGTGGGCGAGAGGATGACTGGAACCCTGGCCACGACGCCCAACTGTTTCCCTCCGGAGCGGGCGCGGTGTTTTCTGAAGTCGAATTTCTGATCAATAGCGTACAGCCACTTTTTACGTCCAGTTTCTTATGATAAGGACTTTTCTCAGTGATCCAGTTCATCCCAAGTTCTCGAGGACTATCCTGAGATTTTATAATACCTAAGTATGTACAGGAACAGGGTTCGGATGGACAAAAGTTGGTTCTGAGAACACTCTTCGCACTCAACCTAAAATCATTGGCCCCCTAAAAAAAAAGGTCCCGCGATTTGGATAGTGTATGAAACAGCTATTTAGGAGCAGCGTATAGTCCTCGTCGTTTCGTGGTTTGTCATGAATGACAACCAAGTATCACACCCTGTACGTGGAAAGAAAGTTTCCGTTCCTATGCCATGTAATAATTGACCGTGGGCTAGGCATTCCCTCAGAGGCCCAACCTCTTAACCAAGAGCTCAAAAGTGTCTTCCGAGTCCGAGTCCGAGTCCGAGTCCGAGTCGTCGTCCTGGTAGACCTCCCAGGACTGCTCCAGGCCTTCCCTATCTTTAGACAACACACTAGGGCAAGACCCAAAAGGCCGTAGGCCCTTTTAGAGATTTTCCACCTGCTACTTAGTAGTAGACCATTTTCCTTTCACGCTTCATTACATAAAGCATAGTGACTGAGTATCTGAGTACATGGCAGTATCTTCCGCATTGTGAATGAGGTCATGTCGATCCGAGTAAGCATGTAGCATTCAAGTAAGCGCGGAGCTCATTCATCTCTGGTCTTCCAATACAGTATTGATCTCTCCTCAATAGATTGATACGATGATGGACCAAACTGAAGTTCACGTACGATAGATAATGTGGTGACAGACATGGTAAATCCAATTCCTCCAGCTCGTAGCCTCGACAAAGATATTACATTCACCTGCACAAATGGTTTCGCGTCCGTAAATGGGCCGTTCAGTAGCTTTGTCCCGCGAACATTATGTGTCAAAGCCCTCATCTTGCACTTGATCAGCGTCACACAAGAATATTTTGACTGGCCGTCCATGTCTGACATCTGCCTCTTTTCTGTCAGGGTTGCGACCTGCCTCCTCGATCTCTTTCCTACAGTTTACAGTCAGTCCGACCTTATCGAAATTGACAGGCAGGAGCTCATCATTCCTATTCCACCTTCTGTTAGAGTATGTTCACGGGTGTATAAAGGGATTTGGATCATTCACTCACTTCAGCTTGTTCTTCTTCAGAACCCTTGCTTTGTCTTTCATTTGATGTTGATCCCACGGGTGGCGACGTGGAAACACCTCTCGCCAGTTCTTGGCGATTTTCGACCACTTCGGCCCCCAACGCTCGATGTACGCGATGAGTGCTCGAGCATCCTCTTCAGGCCATGGTGTCTTGGATCTTGCCCTCCCACTGTGACCGAATGCCTGTTGCGAAGGACGTGGGGCCGATTGGCCGTCTTCGTCTGATGGAAGGGGGTCAGTGAAGACCGGAGACAGGGCTCTTCTGCTTGAAGATGCCTGAGCCGCCGGCCCGGGCTGTCCACTCTTCAGTAACTCCATCTTCTCTTGCAACTCATCTGCCCTCTTGTTCGCTTCCGTTGCACGCTGCCTGAGATCGGCTTGTTTCAGCGAGAGTCGTTCGTATTTCTCCTCGCTGGCATTGAGAGCTTCCTGGAGCTCCTCGATTCGACTGTCGCCGGCATTGATGGCATTGTTGGCTTTTTCGACCTGCGTCGCGGACTCTTTCTGAGTCTGGCTCAGAACAAACTGACTCTGGCTTAAAGCCTCCTCTAGCTCGGAGCACCTGTTCCTCAGTTCCTCGTTTTCGTCTTGTAGGCTCTGGTATGCGATCTCCCAGGCCCCGTCAGTGGTGGATGCAGCATCCGAGGCTGGAGGCTCATGGCTTTTCTGTCACTTAGCAGTGAAGACACGAGATAGGAAATCTCTCGATGGTGGAAGATTATGAAAGAACTCATACTTGTCTTCGTCTTGAGTAGCTGGAACCTCTACACTTTGACCCCTTCTTGCTGCTGTGCTACGCAGGGTGCGGCGAGCAGTACCGTGATTCTTCACTACCTTGTTAGCTTTTCTACCGGAACCTGGAGGCCGTCCTCGCTTTCTCTTTGGCGTGCCCTCTTCCAATGTCGGCATATCTCTTCGGTCGTGTCGAGCAACGGCGGCAGGCCCTTTGAACGGGTGCTTGGAAGCGACGGGAACGAGAAGAGAGAAGAGATTATGGATCAGGAGAATGAGGGGTCGACGAAGCCCAACCTCAAAAGTGAGGAGCAAACGGAGTTCAGACTCGTCACAAATGGCTGCACCGATCGACTGGGCAACGGGAAATGTGACTCTATCGCCACAGTGCGCCCCGTGAAAAGGGGGTTTTCGCTGAAGGCTCGAAACGTAATATAACTCTATTTTGACCACTCACAGCTTCTAGTATAATCTTAACGTTCTTTAGTCATCAACTCTAGGCTTTCTGATTGATCAGGTTGGTGTTACATCGTGTATCGTGTTACTGCGGGTTAGTCTAGGTGCGCAAGACCACACTGTGCTACAGAAGACCTCTCCAGTCGCCTTGCAAATGCCGACGCAGCTTTAGTTGACTACAGTGAAGGGGCCTGGAGTTGGATCTTGAATCTGCTGGTAAGCCCAAGTCTTTTCCTCTAAGCCCTAACCCTGTACTGAAGCAAATCCCATGGCAACGCCAAGCAGCCATGCTCCTCCACGGTTTATTAGTCAGCCTGTGCCCCCTTCTCGTGAGTTGTGGCTTGGCTCTTCCCAGTCTTGATTGTAGCCCACGTCTGTGAGACAAAGTGCGCAAACCAGTACCTCAACCGCTTTGCAATCAGCGCTGTCGGCTACCTTGCAGTGCTCTGCATCGCACTCCCCCCCCCCTTCCTGCAACTTGTAACATCTGGGTTGCTGCTGTTCCAAGGTTGCCGCGTCGCGACGCTGATGCCGGCCAGCACATTCTGAGAGCTGACCATAGGCACCCGCCCACAACGCGACGGCTGCTCGGGGACTTGATGCAAACGTTTGGTTCGTCATGGCACAATCGGGGGCGTCCGGGCCGCCAATGGGGCCGAGTCCCGTCGAGGATGAGACATTGCGGGGCTCTGCTTCTCCGGCCTCATCCTCGTCGAATCACAGACAATTTGTGAGCGACGGAGGACGGCATACAAGTCCCGGCGCCCAGATCCCGAGCCAGAGCCCGCAAAGGGCGGCCCAAAAGCGGCGGAGGACAACAAGGGCCTGCGATGATTGCCGGCGCAAGAAAATCAAGTGTGATGGCAAGACGCCGTGTTCGAGTTGTGCTGCGTTCGATGCGAGTGAGGAACCCATTGCGACGAGCCCACGCGCGTCCAGTGACTGACTTTCTCCAACAGGTTGCACATATACCAACTTGTCCACGAGGGGGTTCAACTCGTTGCAGCAGAAGGCGTACAGGGCAGAGACTCTGCTTCACAAGCTGTTGCCGCATATCGATCTGGACAATCCAGACGAGGTTGCCGCACTGCTTGCGCAACCAGCACATTCCGCTCGTTCAGCTCTGAAACATGCCTCGCATGACCAAAGGCCGTTGAGAGATGAGGCCGCGGCGGCCAGCGGGACCTCCGACACAACAGCGAACGCTGCGAGACGAATGCCTCTGGTTGAGAATGTCGGCCAACTGGATCTGACCGCCTCCGGCGAATACGACTTCCACGGCATGTCATCAGGTGTGGCCTTCTTGAGCCGTATCACCCAGCAGTTTCCAGGTCTGTCTCGATACGATTCCAGAATGCCATTCCTGCCCCAGCCCGGACGACCTTTTCTACCCAAATCATTCGAATTGTCCGGGCATTCGTCAGCTTCGTGGTCCCACGTCAGCGACGGCTTTTCTCCAGTGCCCCCCAAGCCTTTTGCCCGCGATTTGTGCGAGTTCTCCTTTAGCCGCGCTACTTGCATTCTGCGTGTGGTCCATGCCCCGTCATTTTGGCGCATGTTCGACAGGCTTTACGAAGAACGGCCCCAGAAATACACTCCTGAGGAACGGAGGTTTGTGGGGCTGCTTTTCTCTGTCATGGCCTTGGGTTCAATGTATGACGTTGACGAAAATGACCCAACAAACCCCGACCACTACGCCGTGGCAATGGAGCGAGGGTAACATGAATAAACCACCCTAGCTTGTTTGCGCTGCTGTTGACGGACCGCTGATTCGAGCCCAGGTACAAATTCTACACTTTGGCAAAGCACTATCTTCAAGATGTAACTGAATGTAGCGACATGACCACCTTGCAAGCCCTAGTGTTTAACATCCAATTTCTGCAAGCCACTGGCGAATTGAACAGCTGCCACACCTTCGTAGGCATTGCCCTTCGCTCTGCCCTGCGTATGGGCTTGCATCGCCATCTCCCCGCTATCTCGCTCGGACCGATCAAGGACGAGACGAGGCGGAGAGTGTTTTATACGATTCGACAGATGGATATCTACCTGTCCACCACGCTTGGACTCCCTCTCCTTCTGGAAGAGAAAGACATTGATCAACCCTGGCCGTCGGAGGTTGATGATGAATACATCACCGATAGTGGAATCGAGTGGCCACCGCCCGGGACTCCTTCTATGCTTGAAGCATCGAATGCGAATTTAAGGCTCATGCACATCCTCGCCAAAGTCGTTCGCGACATCTATCCGCCCACGAGGGCCGATGAAGGGCCTGCCGAGACGTACATGATCAGCTTTTCTAAAATCAGGGAGCTGGAACAGGACATCCGCGACTGGCACGAACGGCTGTCCCCTACATGGCGCCCCGGCCACGACGATGATGTTCAAATCACACGGTAAGAGACTTCTTAGCGTTCAGCGGCAAACATGTGGTACCCACGGCTAATCGCTACACAATCCAGGGTCAAGATACTACTTCGGTTCACCTATGCTCATGTCCAGATGATGCTATACCGACCTTTCATCCAATACTATTCGCGCCGGCTCCCATCGTACGAAACGGTGGACGAGCGCTATTTCGCCCTCGCGTCAGCTGGCATCAATGTGTGCCGCAACATCATACACATAGGCCTTGAGATACGCAGGCAGGCAGTTCTCATCGGTCCATACTGGTTCATTACCTACACGCAGTTCTTCGCGGTCCTGAGCCTGTTGTTATTTGTCTTGAACAACCCGAAACAGCCCAGGGTCTCGGAGCTCTTTGCTGACGCCAAGATGGGCAAAGACTGCATCTCCGGTCTGACTCAAAGAAGCCTTGCGGCAGATAGGGTGACCGTCGCCCTGAATGTGAGTTCCACGCTCAATGGTATAGGTGGATCGATTAGGTCTGAGACCAGGGCTGACAAGAGACAGTCCCTTTTTGATCAGCTTCCTGAGCAGTATAAACCGAAGAGACCTCGGGCTCGAAGTGGCAAGACGCGCGGGCCCACAGCAAGCGGCAGCCAACCATCATCACGCCGTCGAGACAATCCAGTCACCGCCGAGCACCCGAGTCCCCAGGTCGCCCAGCAGCACCAGTGGCCTCTAGGTTCATTCTCCTCAGAGCCACCCGCCACCGCACGCCCCATCACAGAACCCCAGCCAGGATCCATGGAGGAGCAGTTCCCCGGGCAAGGCCCAAAGCCGTTCCAGGATGACTTCATGGACTTCCCCTTGGAGGATCCCTTCGCATACCCTCTGCTGCCGGGGGTGAGCCTTGCTGAGAATGAGCTCACCGCCCCCTCTGAAGATACCCTGCGGATCCCGCTCTACAACACAGAGATGGACATTGAAGGACAGCTTCGTGACGTCCAGGCGCCTTTTTTGCAGAATATTTCGCCGCTGGCGATGTTCTCTCCGAATCCCCCGCTCGATCCCTTGGGCGAGCTTTGAGGTTCGCTTGTAGTATCGCTGGGCAATGCGAGAATCACAATCTGCAGATACTATTTGCATAGGACACACCGGAACCGAACATATGTGCGAGTCGCAGCTAATTGGACGAGGCGCTGCAAGAGGTGGCCAAAATTTGCCCGGAAGGTGTGGTTCAGAATTAGATGACGAATGCGTCTCGATAGCGTCCATCATCGATGCTGCGAGCACCTGGGCCCGGAATTATCGATTATTCATTCTTTTACGTTTTTTTGACCGTCATTGCCAAGTTACCCCCCCCCCCCCCACAAACCCCATGTCCAGGCTCCTCGGGTTACTTTGATACATACGACCACTATGAGTCACGTATCCGGCCAGAACATAGCGAGGTTGCAGCCCGGGCGCGCGAGGCGTGGCTATGGGCAACAGGGAATCGTACAAGCTTGCCCTTCCTGGCTAACCACTGCCACTTCCATGGCAGACCTGTATGCTGCGGCCCCATTCTGACCTGAGGAATTGCGAAGCTGTCAGTCGTCGACCCGGCATCGGGTCCAAAAGGCAATACACGATGTCGCGACACTCGACCTGGATACTACCCGTCAGACTGTTGTGTTCTTGAATCCACGGGGCAGGCCAAGGAGCCCAGGCCCATTGTGGAAGGGGCAAAGTCTTACTGGTTGCAGCGATTCCACGGGCGCAAAGCCCGCCTCCACCCGACGATCCTCCACGTACGAGGTGTAATACCTGTCCTCCGTCCGCGCTGACGGCCAGCAGTAGTGGCCAAGTTGGAGGACCATGTAGATGACACCACAGGCCCAGGCGTCAGCGGCGCGCCCGTCGAACTCGTCCTCGGTGAACTCCTCGGGCGCCACGTACGGCGTCGAGCCGCGCCTCCCCGAAACGAGCCGCATCTCCTCGCCGCCGCCGCCGCCGCCAGGGCTGCAGAGCCGCTGGCTGCAGCTGAAGTCGCTGATCTTGAGCTGCCCCGACTCGGTCAGCAGCAGGTTCTCGGGCTTGAGGTCGCAGTGGGCCACGCCGAGCCCGTGCAGGTACTGGACGCCGCGCATGAGCTGCTTGAAGAAGCAGTTGGCCTCGGCGGCCTGGAAGGGCCACTCGGACTGGATCAGGGAGAAGAGGTCCCCCGCGGCGCAGTACTCCATCACCTCGTAGAGGAGCCTGTTGTCGTGCCCGGCCCGGAAGACGTCGAGGATGCGCACCACGTTTGCGTGCTGCAGGCCGCTCGTCAGGTGCTGGTCCCCGTGCTCGACTAGCACCTCCCGCTTGCCATCCTCCTCCTCCTCCTCCTCCCCTGTCGGGCCTGGGCTGGGTTTTCGATGGAACTGTTTGACGGCGACCAGGCTTACGTCTCGGCTGTTCGGGTTTGGCTTGCGGAATATGCTGATGGTGCCGTGGGCGCCGCGGCCGATCGTCTTCCAGTATTTACCATATTTCTGCTCCAGCATGGAGCATCCTTGGGCCACACCCTCCGATGTCTCCGGGGCCCCCTGTAGGTCTTTCTGTACGTTGCGCCTGATCGTCAGCTGGGATAGACCTTCTCGCATCCTGTCGTACTCCCTATTCCACAGATTCCGCCAGGCACTTGGCTTCCCCGGGCGGGTTGTTGACTCGAGAAAATGCTGGTGTCCATTGGGCAAAGATGGACTTGAAATGAAGCGGAATCGAGCTGCATCTTTGGAGGATATCTCTCCAACCGAGAAAATAACTGTTAGCTCATGCCGTGGACTACAGGGAATTGTGACCTGTCTTCGGAATTTGCCTGAATGAACGCCGGGAGAGACTTACGGATGGACATCCTCGTGCGCGCACGGCTGAACTGTCCAAGCGGCCAGGAAATAGAACCGGGTTTTTATAAACAACCTTCCAAGTACTCGCAACCTCGCTAACGGCGCCTGTATGCTGTTTCAAAAATATCACTCCGACGCCCTCCCAGTGGGAAGGGGTAAGGAGCGATTATACCACCCTTCGGAGGCAGCCCGAGCAACTGTCATCATTTTGCAAGACGACTTGTCTTGATATGCTGCCAAGGTCATCACCGACAGGCTGTAGCGAAGTGTTCGATCCTGCCAAGCCTTCGGCCGGCTCTAGCTTCCGCTGTCTAGGAAAAACGAGAGTATACCCCCCCCGGATAAATTAGCTATTACTATATATACTACCTAAATTTTACTAGGCAGTTAGGAAACTTATAATTCCCACTAAAACAACTATATCAGCAATAATATTATTATTAATATACTAACTACCTAAATAGGATATTATAATACTATACTATATAGTTAATTTAAGCTTATCCTATAAAGGAGTATATAACCTATTTACTCTAGTATAAGGTATTATTAGCCTATATAACTTTATAGGTAATATATTTTAACTAACCTATTAAGCCTAAACTATCTAATATTTATTATATAAAACCTACTTTAAAAGCTAAATTATATAGTTTATTAATAATAATAGTATACTATTTAAATAGTTATATACCTAAAAGCTAATAGCTAAGATAACTAAGTTTTAGTAGATTACTTAAAAGTATTTATAAGTACTCTTAAAGACTATTTAGGATAAAGCTATTATAGTAAAATATATAGCTTAGTAGGTATAAAAAATACTACTAAAGTTAATAATAATAAAGAATATACTTAGTATAAAGGAAGAGGAGGATATATATTAATTAAAAGCTAATAAATCTACTATTAATATTGTACCTCTAGTAAATAATATTAGTAATAATATTAAGTTAGTTAAAAGTTATTTATAGTAAATACCTCTTAATAAAGTATATTTAACTTTAACTATTAAGATTTTTAGTTAAAAGCCTACTTAATATCTAAATCCTATATAGTATACTATACTACTTAATAATAAATATTTAAAGCTAGATATTTTAAGTATTATAAATAAATTTAAAGTATTAATAATAGACTAAGTTAATAATATATTTAAGAATAAATTAGGTACTAAGATTAACTTAAAGAGGGTATTTATTAAGGCTAGTTAGGTTATTAGTTAAAAGTCTATTATTTATTAGTTAAAAATATATAGGAAAGGTTAGAATAAGGTATTAAGAGAACTTAACTATAAGAACCTTTTAGATATACTCTTTAAGTTTAAAAAACTATTTTTTATTAAGTTTATATATATCTATAAGGTTACTTTATTATTATTAATATAAAAAATACCTAAATTATATATAACTTATTTAGTTAAATATCTAGTAATTAAAGTCTTTTAGTAGTTCCTTTTTACTTAGCTAGTAGCTATCTTAAAGGATAATTTCCTAGTAGCTAAATAGGTAATAAATATTAAAATACCTAGTAAAAACCTAGCTTTTAAAACCTCTTAAAATAACTCTATTACTAGTTATTAGTATACTAAGATAAATAATAAAGTAAAACCTTTATAGTTATAATATTAAAAGCTAATAAAGTTATAAGACTATAAGTAAAGTATTTATTATAGGGCTAATTATTATTATAAAAATAAAAGGGACTTATTATAGTAATAATATTAAATTAAAAATAATAATATATATATTAGTTTATTTAATAATAATATAAAGGTTTAGTTTAATATAATTACTATAAATAAAGCTATACTAAAGGGCTTACTATAAGTTTTATTTAATTATTAGAAGGTATAGGAAGAAGTTAATAAGAAGGAGAAGCTTAGTAATAATAGTATTAGTCTTATTTCTTTTAGAAAGAAATAGTAAAAGTAGTAGAAGTAGAAGAAAGGTAGTATTAATATAGTTATTAATTTATTATTTAATATTAACTTATTTAGAACTAGGTATAGCTAAGTAGCCTTTATAAGATTACTAGTATTACTACTAGTATTTACTTTTTCTTATAATTTTAGTAGACTTTTAGTACTATTAATATTAGTACTAGTAATAATAAGGATACTAGAGAGCTTATTATAAAGGTAGAAACTTTTAGTAATACTATTATTATTACTACTATAGATAGATAGAGATAGGAAAGCTCTATATTAAGAGTTTATTATAGAAGTATTTTAGAAGTACTTTTAGGGTTTATTAAAAAGAAAGTAGCTTAAATAATTTCTAAATATAATAAAGTAGAAAGAAGTTAATCTTTATAATCTTTATAAGAAGGAGGATATATAGTTTATTAAGTAAGGTTTAAAGAAAATAATACTAATTAGAATACTTATTAAGTAGTATCTAAAGAGGAAGGAAGATTTTATTATATTTTTTAATAGTAATAAGGAAAAAAAGACTTTCTACTACTATAAAGATTATTAAATAGTTAGCCTACTAACTACTAGGTAGATATTAAAAGTATATATTCCTTAGAATCTATAAGGGTTATCTAATTAACTAGTTAGCTTCTTTTAATATTAAGCTATATAATTAAATTAAATACTTAACTAAAAGGTTAGAAGCCTACTATTATACTTTTTATAGTCTATAAGGATAAAGGATTTATTTAATAAGTTCTTAAAAGATATTCTAAGTAAGGAAAGTAGTAATTAAATATATAGAAAGATATAGTTAATATAGGAAGAAGTCTAAAAGAGGAAAAGTCTACTTATTTAAAGAAATATAGTTTATTTAAATATATTTTAGTACCTTAAATAGAGTACTAAATTAATTAGGTATATTTATCTATAATAAAGTACTAATTTATCTATATTAACCCTTAGTTATTAGCCTAACTTATAAATAAATACTATTTTATATACCTATAAATACTTAATAAAAACTCTCTTAATTTTTATCCTTATAACTTCTAACTAATACTATTATATTCCCCGTATTTTACTCTTTTTATAATACTTATATATAGTAAAAATATCTTTAAATAGCTTTAACTTTTAATCTAACCTTCTAGGTATAAAAATAGAAACTAAGTAAAATTATTATCTAAACTATAGTCTAACTACTACTAGTACTAATAATATAAATAGTACTTTAGATTACTAAAGTATACTTTAATTAGGTTAAAATTAGGTAAGTATAGTAGTAGATACTTAACTTTTATACCTACTCTACTAATTATATTATAAATCTTATTAAAATAGTACTAGAAAGTATTATTTATTATAAGAATTAACCTTAAACCTAAGTATAAGTTTATTTTTAATAATATATTTTTTTATAGTTATTATAGAAAGAACTCTTTTATTATATAGCCCTTATATACTATAATAGTAAGTAAGCTATTAACTATAATTACTAAGAGGATATAATAGTAAGCCCCTTACTTTAAAAGGCTTTTAACCTATAAAGTATACTTAATAGGTACCTAGCTAGTTTTTTTTATACTATCCTATTTATTAAGATCTAATTTATTATAAAAGATAAATATATTAATAATATAGCTTAGCTAGTTAACCTACTAAAAGTATTATCTATAAAGTACCTTATCCTACTAGTATACTAGTATATATATTTATTTATTACTTTACTAGTAAGCTTATAGAGTATTACCTATTATCTTTATAGTAATATTAATTTAAAACTATTTAATAAGAAAATACTATATTTTATTTAGATATAAATCTAGTTTAATAAATAAAAGATTAATAAACTTTTATTTTATATAATCTATATATTAGTTAAGCTATATAGTATTATTCTAGATAAATAGACTAATAAACCTCTATAGCCTATTACTCTAGCTTAATTATATTTAATAGTAATAGTAATAGTATACTTAGAGTAACTATTTAGATAATAATAATCCTTTTTTAGTATCTCTAAACTATTATATAAGTAATCTAGAACTTAGCTACTAGCTACTTATTTAGTAGTAATAGGTTAAAGTATAAATAAAACTTTTAATACTATAATTTTAAGCTTAATAGGTAGTAGCTAGATATTATAATAACTTTAATTAGGTATATAGGTAATATAGTAATATTAATAAGAGAATTATAAGTTCCTTGACTACCTAGTAAAATTTAGGTAGTATATATAGTAATGGCTAATTTATCCAGGGGGGGGTATACTCTTGTTTTTCCCAGACAGCGGCTACAGTGTTAATGATTGGCTGCTCCCGGAAGATCGGAATCGATTGTGCACCTTTTTTTCTTTTTGCAGCATCCGGCTTGGCGGCTCTGCGCATGCAGCGTTGGGTCGGGCCCTCGCCTATTGGCTGGGATCTGTTGACGCACAAGACGGTATCAACAAAGACAGGAAGCCTGCACAACCCCCTCGAGTTGAAGGGAACAATATTCAATGCGTGATATTTGAATGCAGACTCTAAGGCTACTGAGAAGCAACGCTTCCTTGAGTTATGCAGAATATCATTTGAATTGATCTAATGTTACAAGTATGGGGCATTTGCTTGCGATGTCTTTTGTTATCTTGCCGTCAAAAATGACTACGCCTCTTTCTGTGGCTTGAGGACGGCCGTCATTTCTTCCTTCAGCGCTTGGGAGTGCGCTATTTAATGACGTCCCCTCATTTCGAGGGTCTACTTCCATATAAGTAGTGTAAAGTAGCCATGCGCCCTCAGTGGTGCTCTTCGCTCCAGTAACAAAATCACGACCTTGCCACGTGGGCTCCTTGCATATTCTCATGCAGAGTCTGTGTTGCATCCTGAACAGGCCTGAGACATATTGATGCGTTTATCCTTCTGTCCCGCTGATTTTGCGTAGGCCGGTACCCTGCCGTCTCATTCGCCTCACTTTATCCCTGTTGCCCTGCTCGAAGCAGTTGTTCCCCCTCCTCGCACGTGGGCAATCATGTTCATGCCGCGGCTCAACTTCATTGCGCTTCACTGTTAGTATCGAACCCTTCAGTCCCCACCAGGGTGCCTCGAGCTCGCTGACGCAGTAAACGTAAGATGCGTGGATTATTTTCTGCAGCCTCCTTGGCCTGGTTATCCTCACACCCGAGGGCAACTTGGCTGCCATCGATGCTTATTTCTTTGGCGCAAGCGCTTCAACTGAATCCGGCCTGAATACGTCAGTTGAAAATCTGATCACCCGTTTCGCTGCGTGACTGACTTGTAGTATCCAAGGGTGGACGTGAAAGCCCTGAGGACTTATCAGCAAGTCTTTCTCTACATCATCCCGACCATTACGAACCTGGGAGTTGTGAACATCATGGTGGTCGTTGCCCGCATAGTCTGGTTCAAGAAAAAGCTTCGAGCCGCTGGTATGTCTTTATCTTGCGTCTCTTCTCCAGGAAAAACATGGACAGCTGATCCACTGTCTACTTAAGCCCAATCTGACCCACGGCCAACTCCGAGAGGAGTAGTATTTTCACTAAGGCGCGAAGAGAACGTTGAGGCACAGGCCAGGACCCTAGAGAACCTCCCTGAGGCTAAGTGCGTAAAGTTCGAATCTTCTGGACTCCAGCCTCTAAGAAGTAATGCAGTACCACAGAGCGACTTTCGAGTGAGAAAGACGTTTCTGCCTCGGCTGAGCCCGCTGGCCCCGACTCTAGCGAATCCGATTCTAAACGACCTCCCTCCACATCCACGGAATACTATATACCGCCCCCATTGGAGCGCGACAATGGTCAGTCACAGAGTTGAATTCCTGCTGTGATTATCATATGCTCTGGGTAAGGAACTGACCAAGAGACAGGCGAGCCATTCACAGAGAAGCGCGTTCGGGACGCCAAACCAGTCGAGGAAGGTGAGTCAGAAACGAGGTGTGAGTCTTAGCCACATTGATGCTGATTGCTTCCGCCATTTGCAGATGAAGATGATATAAAGCCCTCCCAGAAGCCCGAAGCGGGGGAAAGCAGCATGGTTAAACATCGAAAGCATGGTGCACACCAAGGCCCTATCATGTCCGCAGCCAAGTCTATCGAGAACCACGCCAGCTCTGTATTTGTTCTGGGAGCTCGGCCCAGTGTGGATCGGAGGCTCTCCATAACCTCACAACGTCCGCGCCCCAATGATCTGCCGGGTCTCCGCAAACAAGTCACGATTGGCAGGAACTCACAGTTTCATGACATGACAGCCGAGGACGAGAAGAAGCTAGGTGGTATTGAGTACGCGGCGCTGAAGCTGCTGCTAAAGATTGTGCTGGGTATGTCGGAGCTGCCATCAATCTGCCTGGCTACATTGCTAACGTAGTGGACTCTAGGCTATTATTTCGGGCTCCATCTTCTTGGTATAATAGGGTTATTGCCATGGATTCACACTGCTCCTTCGAAGTACACAGACTGGCTGGCGGAATGCGGCCAGGGCAAGACGTGGTGGTCAGTGGCTCTGTTTGGTCCTGTCCCCTCCCCCTCCTCCCCGAGCCGATGCTGACTCCAGGCATCACACAAAAGGGCCTTCTACTCCGCGCAGACTATGATCAACAACCTCGGCTTCACATTGACCCCCGACTCCATGATCACATTCAAGGACGCAACGTGGCCCATGTTGCTGATGACCTTCCTGGCCTTTGCCGGCAACACCTGCTATCCGGTGGCGCTGCGTTTCTTCATCTGGGTCACATACAAGCTGACGCCTTCGAACACCTCGTCCAAGACAGCATTGAAGTTTCTCCTCGATCACCCTCGCCGATGTTATACTCTTCTGTTCCCAAGCAGACCCACCTGGATTCTGTTCGGAATCATTGCAGCTCTGAACTTTGTTGATGTGCTTCTGATTATTGTCTTGGATTTGGACAACCCCGCCGTCAACGACCTCTCCATGGGCCCCCGGATTCTCTCAGCCCTGTTCCAGGCCGCGTCTTCTCGCCATACAGGAACCTCCACACTTAATCTGGCCGAAATCAATCCTGCTGTGCAGTTCAGCCTCCTCGTCATGATGTACATCGCCATCCTGCCAATAGCAATCAGCATTCGTCAGTCACATTTCCATATCCCCATTGTTGTCTGTCTTTCAACGTTCAAAGGATGGACGAATGAATGACTGGGCATTAACACGTCTAAGGCGCGTCCAACACGTACGAGGAACAGGCGATCGGCATGTATACAACGGACCGCCCTCTTGACGAGTCGCGTGTAACCAGCTACATCATGACGCACGTCCAGAACCAGCTGAGCTTCGACCTGTGGTATGTGTTCCTCGGGACGTTCTGCATCTGCGTGGCCGAGTCAGGAAGAATAAAGGACCTGGAAGAGCCTGTGAGTAGCCCATCAGGTGAAATGAAATTGCTTGACAGAGCTTAAACTGACGCATACACTCACCTTAGGCGTTCTCTGTCTTCTCCGTATTCTTCGAGATTGTCTCGGCTTAGTGAGTGCACGGCATCCCCACCCCATGCAGGCTCACTGCTCACAACTCCTTCCTAGCGGCAACGTCGGGCTCTCCCTCGGGCACCCCACCGTCATGACCTCGCTGTGTGGCCAGTTCAGCATATTCGCCAAGCTCGTCATCTGCGCCATGATGATCCGCGGGCGCCACCGCGGCCTTCCTTATGCCCTCGACCGCGCCGTCATGCTGGCGGGTGAGTCTTCACAGAGGGACATGGCTGACCCGATCACCCGGAGTGTCTCGAAGGCATCCAATACTAGCAGGAGTGCTGTCAAGACAAAACCTGCCTAGAGGCCTTGCCCTTTCTGTTTCTCCAGGCGGCTGGGTCAGTGGCGAGGATATTTATTACTGCTGGCGGCTCGATCCTCGGCGATGCTGGACCGGTCGACAGTTGTTATCCCAGACATGCAGATGTACTTGACCAGCCGAACATTATGTGCGTGAGGAGAAGGAGAAGATGGGGGGTCTGTGTTAACTTGTGCATGGTTGAGTATGTCTGCGTATCAGAGATAATTAGACAACAGTGTCCACGGCATGACAGTCCATCTCCACCAGCCGGGCTACTCCTCACTACTACTGGCACTTGAGTAAGGTAGCCAACATTGACATCATACACTCAAACTACTGTCAGCCTATCTTGCTTAACACAGATAAATATTCTCCGTATACAATATGTCATGAGCTATCACCCGCCGTGTATCTTTCGGGCGGCGCCTCCCTAGGTAGGGTAGGGTTAGCCAGCGATTCACAGATCGGCAGGCGGCCGGGATGTCGAGGGAGAGGGAGAAGAGTCAGACCAGAATGTGTCGTACATACAGGTGGCCAAGTATCACGGTGAAAAGTGTTGACAGTAACTGTGCCAAAGACTACATATCCGCCCATCACAGGCTGCACACCGACAAGGCTGTGAGGAACATCAATGCCAGCCGGCCTTCCGCCCCACCCACTCAAAGCTCCCCGCTCGCCACCGGCTGACAACAAGCAAAATTCGTCTGCAACAGCGCGGCTGACACAGGAATCAAACACGCCCACGACAGCGCGAGGCTGTCGCAGAAGAGAACCACCGGCCTTGGCCATGTACAGGACGTAGTCAGGAGAAGGCTGTGTGTGTGCCAAGAGCCAGGCCGCGAGGCAACGCCCCGCCAAGAGAAGATCAGCGACGTCCTGCTAATTATGTATAATCTCAAGACCGTTGCATAGTCTCCACCACACAAGGGAACTATTGCCGGCCCCCTCACTCCCGAGCCATCCGAGGAAGAGAGCAGAGCAACATCTGAGGAGAGCTGCAGCAGCAGCCAAGCCTATGCTTATCAATCCGATCAGAAGGTTAACCATCTGAGCGCGCCCTCAGGGCTGCAGCAAAGAAAGAATACCGTCGTATTGTGGATGATCTTCGGGTGACCATTACCCAGATCCCAGCTGGCCACGGGCTTCTCACCCGAGGTGTTGTCGTTACGCCCGCACACTTGGGACGAAAGAAGGGCTGGCTGCATGTGAGGTAAGTGGTGTGGGGGGGGGGGCGTGTTGTTTCGTCGCGTAGCATTGGGCAAGGTTGGGCTGGGCACCACCACCACCACCTCGGCGCCGAAGCCGACCCGCGGCGGGCGTGGGGTGTCGTCGTCGTCGATTCATGTAAATGAGGCCAAAACGGCCGGGTGAGGGTGGCGTTCGTCGCGGAAGAGTCAGTCAGTCAGTCAACTTCGGCTTCGGGATTTCGGGGCCGGCCGGAGGTTTTTTGGTGGCGGATTTATCATGACGGAATTGTGCGTCGGGATTTGGTGGCTTTGAAGATCGGAGACGGCAGACTGCAGACGGTGTGTAGATCCGCAATGCGGTCTTTGGTATGATGTAGTGTAGTGTTTTGCAACCCCGTCTGGGTCCGTAGCTGTCTGCCTAGGTGCGAATCACGGGCGTAATGTCACTTGTTTCTATCGAGTCACGTAGGCTGTAGAAAGAATGTGCAACGTCAAATTACAAGACTATACAATATTCTGAATAATGCCTGTTTGGTGCTTGTTCCTTGCGGACGCCCTCCCGCCCGCCGTCTATAGTTGGTGCCCCCAATGCCCCAAAAGCCTTCTGGGTATCATAAAAGAAATGTTGAAGGATGAAATCTCCCCACACATCCCGTGAATATGCACATGAAATTTGCGTGTAGTTCTGTAGGATGGGGTCTGGTCTACACAAGATCCCTCGGTGCATGATCTACCTCCCTGATGGATGGAGGGTTCGCCGACCCGCCCCAGCCTACAGCCCGGAAGTCGACCCTGTTGAAGTAGTCGATAGGCGCGTGCATCCGCGCCGACCCCGGTTCCCGCCAGGGTGTGAAGTGCGACGATGCCTGCGAGTGCGAGGCTGCTGAGCCCTCTGAGGCCATGCGCCGTATCCTAGGACGGGGAGCGCTCAGCCCCTCGCTCGCGACCGTGTCGATGGAGCTGAACCGGCCCCTCGCCTCGCCGAGGGGCTGGACGTTCCCCGCCACCCGGATCGGGAAATTACTGCCCAGTGCTTCGTGTATGATCGCGCTCGGCGGCTGCGTGACGACGATCTCGTCCAGGATGCTCTGGACCGACGGCCGCCGGTGCTCGGGCGGCTGGCACGGGCTGGTGATGGGGGCCGGCACCCTGCCCCGGGCGGCCCTCGACATCTTGCGCTCGGGCTGCTGCGCCAGCGGGCTCTCGACGAGCTCGTAGCATGTGTAGTGGTCGCACTGGGACTGCGAGCGTGATGAGATCGACTGGTACGTCCCCGTCCGCGTGTAGTCGGAGCCCGTGTCGATCGTGCTCGGCTTCATGCTCGCCCGCGGGCTGCTGACGAGCTTCTCGATGTCGTTCCTGTGCTCGCGGGAGGACATCACGGAGCACGAACCGAAGGGGTCAGCCACGGCCTCCTCGGGCGTCAGGAGGTCGCGCGCGGGGCCTTTGTCGTACGACGCCTTGTGCCGCCTCAGGCTGGGGCGGAGGCTGCCTGTGAGCCTCTGTCTTGCGGCTCGGGCGTATATGGGGCGTAAGGTTGGGAGACAGGCGCAAAATATGGCGAGGCAGACCTCGGCGATCGACCAGGCGGCGGCGTCGAGGTTCTCGTATGTGACGTCTGGGTTGAAGTTTACGATTGGGAAGTACTTGATCCTGATGCCTGAGATGGAGCAGTTGCTATGGTCATACCGTCAGCCAGGCGATCAAAATGGTGCCACCAGCCTTGGTGTAATTGACTTACAAAAGACCCAATGAGAAGACCAGGATGAGGAGGAGCCGCTGCCTCGTCGAGACCTTCATGTTCCACAAGATCGGGATGGGCAGGGTGAAAATGACGATGTCGCTAAGAATATTGCCAGCGGAATGGATATACCACTGGTATGTGGGAATGCAGGTGGCTTTGAGCTCTTTGATCCAATATCCCTGGATGGGATGGCATGTGAAGACGGACACCAGGACAAGGGCGATGCTCCATGTGCCTATGACAACCAAGGCAATGTTGATCACCCGGCGCAGCTTTGGTCCGAATATGCGGCGGTATTGCAGCAGCAGCGCAATTTTGATCGAGCCCAGGGCGCAGTAGTACAGGATGATTGTGAAGTAAAAGCGCTGTTGGTAGTCGTTAGTTTATCGCTGAAGCGAGTCGATATTCATTGCTGGACTCACCTTGAAGTACTCCTCAATCTGCCACTCGTTCAGGTTCCACAGGTGTTGCCCAAGCCCTACCTGGGCCATGAGACATATCGTGATGCCCTTGGCCAGGGTAAAAACCTAAGAGCCGTGTCAGTGCCGTGTTCCAGCAGCCTTCCCTTCTTGCACGGCGACGGAATCTTACGAGCGATATCAAGACGGCCCAGTCATCTATGCCAACCCATCGGTCCAGGTGATGTCGGGCGTAGAAGCGTAGGGCGACCACCAGTGCGGCCAGCGGTATCAAGGTCGAGGCGACGGCCACCACAACCCCCGACCTGTTGTCCATCGGCAGCTCGACCCCTTCCGAGCCTCGAACATCCGTATCCATCTTGTGTCTCGTGAGCTAGCCCATTAGCGTGTATACGGGCTCCGTCGGCGTGCGTGTGTTTCCGGCGGCGAGAGTGCTGGTGGTTGACGTGTAGTCGACATTACCTTGAGGGAGACAAGGGCTTGGTGTTCGGGTGCTGGCAGACATTGGCAACCGCTGATATATCAACCTTACTTGGAATTAGCTCCGCATCTCCGCCACCAGCCCGGACGGTGTGGGTGGTCCTTCTGGAACGGGTTCATACAGCCCTGCCCATAGGGTGTGGACCCACAGTAGAAACTCCGAGCGTAGGCATACGTTATGTTGTGCCTGAGTAGACGTGCATCCTGACATGCACCTGCGACTCGCGAGGTTGCGAATCGCTGACAAGGTGTGAACTTTATTCCGTCATCGCTCTGCAGTCCACTTTGCCCGCCCGCTGAGGATGGGCAGGTTACATGGGCTCGGCTCCATCAAGCGGACCAAAACTCATCCCAAGTCACTTGTAGAGGGGGAGAGTCCAATAGACCAGTCCAGACGTTAGATGTAGTTGCACCTCGGCGCAGCATCACAGGGTCTGATGTTGCCCTCGTCTCTTGCGGCCCAACCCGTGGTTCTCCCGGGGCTCAAACCGCTGCTCGGCAGAGTGCAACGGCTGCTTGGCCAGTCCCCGGTTTTGAGATGACAGACAGCACTTGCAGCCAGCCGCCCGTGGGACGCGCGCTGTCGTGCGCTTGGGTAAGCCAACTGTGTCAGATCTTGTCCCGGAGGGGGCCGAATCGTAGGCGCATGCATCGGCAACCTTATTTCAGAGCCTAATTAAACTTTTGGCTTTTGCACCAGGGAGGAGAGGGGGGGTTTTACTGGTGAAACCCGCTGGCCTGAACACCACATGAGTCGACAAACCCAAAATCCTCCTCGGCTCGACTCGACTCGCAGGAGGTGGTGGGTGTGGTGGGAAAAACTTGCTGGGCGTGCAGTGCATGCAGTGCCAACAATTGCATCTTTTGTCGACCGAGAAATGTTGAGACGCCCCAAGAGGCTTCGCACTTTTGGATTGCTGCTATACTTTGGAATGCTCCGACCGCTGGAACCGTGCCTTTGGCTGCAACCCGTCACGCCGGCTGTCCCAAGGTCAGATCAAGCCTATCTCTTTTCCTTTAATCTTGGTATCTCGCAAGCTCGTCAGCTCGGCTTCTGTGCGCAGGCTGGGCTCGAAGATGGGCAATCAGACAGAGAGCTCCAGCTGTTGCCGAGCTCCCCGCCCGCGGTGGTCACGCGTGCGTGGGACAGCCTGACTCGAGGCCGGGCTGATGTATATGACACGGCGGGAGGCCAGGGCCAAGCAAGGCCCATCGAGATGGCCAAACACTTTTCCGTCAGTACAGGTAGTGGACCTGACGTAGAAAATAGAATAAGAATATTACCCGACGTTTGAACTCCACCTTCCCGGCCCAAACGAACTCGTGGAGCTTGTCAACACAGAGGGCCCGACGTTTCGACTCCACTGTCCCGTCCCAGGCAAACTCGTGGAGCCTGTCAACCTGGCGGCCCGCGCATGATGAGAGCAGGGCGTGCTTTGCCTGAGGGCGGCAGAAGGTCTGATGTTTCTCAGACACGCCATACCCTGGATTGCAAGAGAGAAGTCAGCCACATCAACTAGGACAGATAATTGATGGAGAAGAACATACATCATTACCGATGCAGGCATTGCAACTAGGATGCTGACAGAGATAGAAATTGCACTCACGGAGATTTGTTTGATGGGCAGGCTTGCTTGAGGAATGACGAAGGTGCGAGTTGGCGTGGCAGCTTTATCGATAAGAGGGCCTACACGGCAGCGAAGCAGCGCGGCAGCGCGGCAGCAGGGCAGGGCTGGGCGCGGAGGCAAGGGCAGCAGGGCACCCAGGGCAACGGGCACCGCCAGGGAAGCTGCGCAGGGCAGCAGGGCAGGGGGCCAGCTGGGCAGCCTGCGGCAGCCACTGCACCTAAACCACCCCTCAGCAACACCATTGATCTCCCGGCCACAGGACCGAGCCCGATAACAACCTCTACTAGAGTTCCAAAAGTAGCGGGCCATCTCCACAGTACGCCATTTAGAATTCAAGTAACCTGGTTTCTCACCACTCCGAACCTAGCCACCACAGCTGTCATGTAAGACGTTCGCATGTCCTCGCATGTGCTCGTATGTGCTCGTATGTGCTCGGATGCTCGTCCTCACGGAAAGCCCAGACACAAGCACGATGAGCTGATATGCATGAGCCCAGCAGGGCAATTCTGACATTTGACAGGGCTGCAGCTTGCTCATCTCTCCGTCGAAGTCTATTGGCACCTTTTTGAAGGCCAAGGGCCCATCGAGATGACCAAACACTTCTCCGTCAGCACAGCTGATAGACGGACATGAAATAGAATGGAAAAGTCACCCGACATTTGGAGTTCACCCCGGTCAAAAACGAACTCGTGAAGCCCGTCAACCTGGCGGGCCCGCCCATAATGACAGGCACTCCCCCCACCCCCGCTCGAACGCTACTTTGCCCTGCGGGGCCCACGGGTGGCGCACAACGGCTTGACGTCTCGAACAGAATCAAGCCCCTGACAGTAACTGTTTGTGCTCACCAGACGATATTGTTTCACCTAGCCCATAGCGTAGCCATCATCGCGATATTGGCCTAGCCATCGCGCTGGCGCCTCTCTCAACCAACCAACACCAAGACTACATCTTACGTCTGTCAGGTTATCGCAGTCAATCAGCCCGACTCGTAGCGCCAGCGCTGGGGAGCTGCACATGTGCTTGTAGATTTAATCATATGTACAGTTAAGGTACTATAAACCATCATCAATTGTATTTACCAAGCTATATAGAAGGATTTCATCCATGGTGACTTCCTCTGGGTGTGCTGTTGGCAGTATCTGGTTTCTCATCATCCATTTGATTGTGGTCAATGGCTGGTAGAAGATAGAATCCGGGATGCGGGATGTGATGCATCAAAGCGGAGACTCACAGAATATGCGAAGAGTGCCTAAGTACTGTGTCCTGTAGTAAGGAAATCGTGTGTGGACAGGAAAATTTCGCACGCTCCGTAGGTATCTCTTTTGAATCTAAGCATCCATGACACCTTGCCGCCTCCAGTACAAACGTACCTAAGTACAAGAGATTGAGCGTAGCCCACTTACACAGACGCCTCACTACGCGAAGGTCTCTGCAAAGGCCAGATCACCAATAACGTCAAAAGCCAACCTTCTGAACGACCCAACAATATGTCACCCTTCTGCGACACCACATTGGCTTTGGGCGATATCCATGAACTTATCAATCGAGTCGTTGACAAGGCCCTCTTGCTCGGAGAGGGACCGCTCAGAGAAGGCGTGGGCCAGGAGTTTCCGCATGTGTCCATGATTTTCTGGGTCACGCTCACTGACGATGCTGTGCACGCCGCGAGCGGCAAAGGAGCCTCCGTCATAGAAGTTGCTTTTAATAAATGGTTTATGGCCTGGGCGAAAGCCGTATATATCTTTCCACGACTGCTTCGCCGGCTGTTAGCCTTGGGCTACTGGTGTCGACGATTCTAGTCAACAGCGCCGTCAGGAGCGATGCTTCTTAGCCTCGTCTGTGCGGCACAAGGCTGAGGCCATGTGCCCGTAGGCGAACTGTATCGACATTTTATTGTAATTGGCATTGTTTTTTTTTTTTTTGAGCGCTGGGTCTTGAGCGCTCACCACTGTATGAAGGCACCACGTACATTTTATATGTATGGGGGATTGGAAACGCAACCGCTATCTTTCCACGACTGGGCTGTCTTGAAGGAGAGTTCGTTTGGAGCGGTGCGCACTACCGGACCTGACGACGAAGCAAGTCAGCAAGCCACATCTGCCTGGGTGGCTTTTATAAAACCACCTGGGCAGAAATTCCTGTGAAAATGCCAAACCGTATCTTTTGTGCAACTGAAGGAGGTTGTGCGTCTGGTATCTCCTCAAGAACCTCGCGCTGCTTTCAAGATCGGGAATTCACACGGTCGATCCATGAGTCTCGGTCCACGTCATCCCACGCTCGACATTGATGCCCTTCATGGGGTAAGCGTTCTGTTGGGGGCCAGGTATGATCCGCGTCTGACTTCCTGCATCCAGACCGTCAAGGCCACTGAGCTGCTCGAATGAGCGCCTCCCGCGCACTGAGATCTTTCCGACTGTCTTGATGCCATTACCCCAGCTTTCGCCGCTTTTCCCCTGGCGTTTGGATGCGCTGCTCCCTTGAGGATCTCCATAGCGGAGGCGTCGGTAGACAGGGCCCAAGGTCACGGAACAAGCACCAATGATAGCTATATTAATCTCGGCCATGGAGGCACCGGTCATCAAAGTGTATCGTTCTTACGTTTGTCAGCACTTGATGGTTCTTTTCAAAGGCAGGAGTCCTTACTTGTAGTATTGCTTGCTGGGTCTGCAGCATTTGCCAAGATCACCAAAGACGCGAAGCGGATTGTGCTCGCAATGACCACCCTGGTTCAAAGTCAGCTGCTGTTAAGCAATTCATCGCTCAGGCAACTCACAGGCTTCCAACCAAGAAAACACAAATTATACTTATCTTCCTCGCTGTTGACATTTGTAGACGCGCAACCTCGCGGATGGGCAGGCAAACCGTCAGCAGGTCAATGACGCTATTCGCAAAAGAATTCCATTTGAAGTAGGAAATCGTGTCCACAACGCACACTCCATCACCTGACTGGGTCCAGAAGAAGGAGATCGGCCTGCAGGAAACGAGATTGGTCACCTAGACAAGCAAGATCAGAAGGTCAAATCTTACTATTAACGATGTCGCAACGGGGTGATGAGAGTACCATGATGCCAATGAACCAACTGATACAGCAGAAGCTCAGAAAATAAACTCCGTAGCGAACAGTCCGAGTGGGAAATATTTTCCAATAGAACGCAAGGAGGCTCAATTTGATTGCTGGAGATGCGAAGCCATAGAGGAATTGGCCGTAAAACATAATCTGTTGTGGTACGTCTAATTAGTATCGAAATGGAATTTGATCACTCCAGACTATTAAACCTAATTTCACAGACCTCGAATCCCCAGGTGACTGCGGTTGGGCTTTGAGCAAGAACCGTCATCATATCAGTGCCTATACCGCCATATAGAATCCACAGACAGTAGACGACAAGCCCTCCGTAGTGAACAATGAGAGTTGCAAGGGCCAGGTAATCGTCAAGGCCCAGGGCAAGGTGAACAAGTTTCCGCGCCCAAATGCGTAGAGCCATGGCAAGTGTTGCCAGGAAAGTGGTGATGACGCCGACAGCCAAGAGGCCGGCTCCATCGCTGGACGGCTTGATCAGGGGCATGCCCATTGTGGTGGCTGTACGTGATAATGCAGGGGAACGAGCTGTGGGGTCATAGGTCCGCGGTGGATGTCTATTCGCCTCACCAAAGCAATCGCGGAGACAGGTTACTTTAAGTTGTGAGCGAAGGGACGCCCAGTTGGACTTTTACCATGCCGGGGCTGTCACACCATTGGTGATGGTTTGGCCAGTTGGGTCTTCATGCTGCTTGTGCCTGCAGACCGGGTGGGGCCATGTTGGCCAAGAATGTGAACTCACCTTGCATGACTATTTATGGGTAGCATGGAAGTTGGTAGGTGGTTATACGGAAGCAAGGAGGTGCATCCACTCGCCACCCCCATGTACTCAGAAGAGCTGATATGCATGGGGCCGGAATTGCCATCTTCAAAGCTGATTTCTGACGAGGCTGCAGCCTGCATCTCGTTTCGATCAGAGCCTCTTGGCGCCTGTTGGTGCTCGTTCTCCACCCCGTGCCCCCCACCTGCCTGCAGTGATGCATTTCTCAACCGGTTGGGTGGCACACGGTATGCTAGACCGACTGGGTAGTGGTTGGAAGGGGACAGAAATGGAATGAGGGAAGCTGGGCGTGACGCAATGCTTCTACCCTTGGACGTCTCTCCCGTCCCAACTGACTTCCAGTCTGATTCTGGTCTTTTGACTTATTTTCCTGTGCACTTCTATCCTCTCTCCTTACCTAGGTACTAATGACCCTTGAATATCGAATCAAGTAAATCATGGCCCCGGCAGCACCCAGATCGGCTCGTACGCCGTGGAGACAAATTGGCCAATTTTCAAGACTATTCCTCATCATTATTAGCCTTCCATACACAGTCTTCGTGGCCCTCATCTGGCGACCCCACCCGAGATGGACTTTCAGACAGACCGTCGTTGCGCGTTTGATTCGAGGCTATCTGAAGATGATTGGTCGGACTGGTGCCAGTGCAACTCTCACATTGAGACCCGGCAAGCAAGGTGACCGATTCCAGTGCATCGATCCTTCGCAGTTTCCCAAGTCCTTTTATCAAGGACCCGCTATATCCTCCGCAGCCACACCATCAAAGGCCGGTGGGACATGGTATCCCACCAAACCTAAGGATGCGAAAGACCGGATTATTCTCTGGGCCCATGGCGGCGCTTTTATCATGGGGGATTCACGTGACCTCTGTTGTGGCTTCCTAGCGAAGATACTCCAGGAACACGCAGCGGCTGATGCAGTGTTCTGTGTCGAATATCGACTTTCTGGACACGGTCGAAATCCATTTCCAGCTGCGCTACAGGACATGATCACAGCTTTTGCATACCTCACAGAGACACTTGAAATACCATCAAGCTCCATCACCATCGGTGGTGACAGCGCCGGGGCTAATCTATGCATCGCATTCTTGCGTTACCTTGAGCAGAGCCCTACTGGCATTGAATCACCGGGCTCTGCTGCTCTCGTATCCCCATGGGTCGCTCCACTCGAATCGCTGAGTGCAGCAACATCATACCAGAGCCGAAAGGCTTACCAGACGGACTATCTTGCAGTATCATTCTTGCAACTTGGCGCTAGGACTTACGCTCCGACAGATGATGTTGATAGTTCGAATACTCCCTACATCACACCCCTCGGTCACCCCTTTTCAACACCTGTTCCTATATTTGCTCACTTTGGAGAGTGCGAGGTACTCGCACCTGGGATTGTGGCTTGGGTTGAGGAAATGCGAAGCATTCCCAGCAATTGCGTTGAGCTTTACTGCGAGAAGGATGCGCCACATGACACCATTGCATCTGGCAACTTTTCGGGCTGGGAAGCGAGTGCACGTCAGGTCGGCTCGAGGATTGGCAAGTTCATCAGCGCCCACAGTTTAAGGGTTACAAACATGCAACTATAGTTGCCTCGTAGGCTTCTGAATTCGATACGACCACACCTAGCCAAGCAATGATATGCAGTGATGCAAATAAAGCAACGATCAGGCGATCGCTGAGGACATGAATCAAATCCAAGGCAACACTAGCAACTGTTGCACAACAACCTGTGCTGCGCCGAAGGGACACAGAATAAGCAAATTGGATGCCAGCCTGCTTTCCTACCCCTCTGCTCTCTATTTACTGCCTTGCAGCCTGTACGACACGGCGGGCTGACACCAGGATTGTGGAGAAATTCACAGGCGTGTGGATGCCGCTGACGCATCAGTTAAAATTTGCTAGGAGGATATGAGGCTCTTGCAGTTCCACATAGCTTCCCTCGCAAAATACTGCCTTGTCCTGGAAGCGGTGGTGTCCCCAAGCGTTCGAGTTACATACTGATATGGGCAAATTGACCTTCGTGGAAGCAAAGTCACAGGAGTGAATACGAAAGCAATACAATTGGCCTAAACATGTTCACCTGATTCAAGTTGGTGTTACCTTGCATTCAAGGGGAGAATGGACAAGAGTTACGAGGAGCAGAGTCAGCTCCTCGAAGGCGTAATGAGCGTGGGCCGCAGGCTCCGAATGCAGTGGGCCGGACTCTGCAAACTCGCATGCTCACTCACAAGGAACGACCATTGGCAAGGCTTGAAGCAGGGTGGAAAATCGCTTGGGCTTCGCATCATGGTGGCTCGGAGGGTACAGGGAATTGGGTAGAAAATGACATAAAGATTCTCTCTTTGGTGCACTAGAATTACAGTTTTGCTGCTGCCCCCACGGGGCAGGGCATAACGGCTTGGCGTCTCGGAGAGAATCAGCCCCCTGGCAGCAACGGTCTGTGCCCCCCAGACGACCTTGTTTCACCCGCCCCATAAGGCAGCCCATCACCATCGCGATATTAGCCTAGCCATCGCGCCGGCGCCTCGGATAACCAACGAGACCCACGGCCGCGCCTGTCAGGTTACTACAAGCATATCGATCGGTCCGACTCGTAGCGCCAGCGCCAGCCCTGGCGTTAACCTGTTAATTGACGTACTCAGAAAGTCTAAATATCTATCGGCGAGGAGCAGTCTCCTCCGCAGAACCCATGGACACGCGGCACCCGTCCGCGCTAGCAACAACCAGCGTCAGGGCCTGCCTCTCCCGCCCAACATCCACGTGCGGCTCGGAGGCCGGCACGGCGATGCGGGGGAACACCTGGACCAGGCGGCACAGCGTGTACGAGACCTCGAGCAGCGCAAAGTCCTGGCCCAGGCACAGGCGGGGCCCGCCGTTGAAGGGCAGGTACGCCCAGCCCACGTCTTTGAGACTCTCCTCCTCCCAGCGCTCCGGCCGGAATGCGTCGGCGTCGTCGCCGTAGATGTCCTTGCGCCTGTGCATCGCGTACACGCAGTAGCCGACCGCCTGGCCTGGCCGGACGAGGATGGGCGCCTTACCGTCGGGGCCGCCGCCTACGGGCAGGGTGGTCAGGCGGTTGGCTTCTCTTGAGTTGACGGGTACGGAGGGGTAGAGGCGGAGTACTTTGGCAAGTTAGAGCTTCAAGGGTTGGCGGTGAGGAGAAGAGGATCGGTGGGAGGGCATACCTTCTTTGACCACTAGACTTAAATATGGCATCCGCGCAGGCTTCAGATCATCTCGCGACGGCGGCTGCGAGCCAGGCCCTAGGCCACAGACGCTAGCGACCTCATCTCGCAGGCGCCGGAGGACCTTCGGGTGACGAGCGAGCAGCCTCATTGACCAGGACAGGCAGCACCCAGTGGTGTCGCGGCCCGCAAGCAGCACGTTGAAGCACTGATCCCGCAGGACCTTCCGATCCTGCGTCTGCTCCGCCAAGGCATCAATGAACGAGTAATTGCTGCGCAGCTCCTCCTTGCCCTCGCCCTTTGCGCCGCCGTTGCTCGGCCGCAGCGCCTTGTCGACCGCCTCATCCACAAACTGGTGGCACCTCCTGCACGCATCGCGGAATGTCCTGTCGTTGAGCAGCCAATAGAACTGGCCGAGGCGGCCGCGGTGTGCGAGGTAGTCCTGGGCGAGGTTGAAGGCCTGCGCGAAGGACGACTCCTGGCCCGCGACCTTGCCCCAGTCCAGGTCCAGGACCGAGTCCCCGAAGAGCAGGAACATGGTCGTGTCGAAAGTCAGCTTGAAGAAGAGCGGTTGCAGGTCGACCGTGCTGCCGTCGCCGGGTATGGCGTCGATGAGGTCCTGGACGCAGTTCTTGATCTGCTCGAAGTTCTGGGACCTGTTGGAGGCGAATTGTGGTCTCAGAAGCGCCCGTGAATGCTTCCAGGGCGCGCCGTCCTGGGTGAAGATGCCGCTGCCGAGAAGCGGTTTGAAGTGGGGAGCTCGCAGGCCGAGCCCGTAGTCTGGGTGGTTGTGACTGCCAGTTAGTTTCCCTGCGGCTGCGGCTGCGGCTGCGGTATGGTTGCCGTGGACATACCTTCGAAGTTGGTGGAGAGGACGGCCTCAATGTTCTCCGGGTCCACCGTGTCGATGCCTGTGGCGCCGAGCAGCTCCTGAACGAAGGTAGTACCATTGTCGTCGACGACCTCGAGGAAGAACTGCAGGATCTGCTCGGTCCTGGCGAACTTGAGGGCCTTGAGCAGCATGTCCAGGCCAAGAGGCCACCTCGAGTTCCATATCTTTGGCGGCAGGCACCCTCGCTCAGCGGCGAAACTCTCCTCAGCCTAAGCAAACGTTAGCAAGTGATCAGAACACGATTGGCGATTGAAATGGGTCTTTGCTCACACGGCGGCGTTGGCTACGGCCGAGAAGGTACCACGCCAGAGACGCCGACAGCACTATGCTGAGGAGGACACGAAGGACGCGTGTCTCGAAGAGCCCCTGTCCCGCGGCCAGGTCCATGATGCTTGGCAAAGTGACGCGGGAATAAGGTCGAAAGTTGGGTGTGGTGACAGCGAAGTCAGGCCATGCTACGCGGGGCTCATTTTGGTGCTCGTAGGCGATGCATGGATTGCTTCGTGATACCTCGGCAGAATGTGTGCGAGAACTGGCACCATTCTACCGCACAGCGTAACATTCAAATGGACCCATGTTGATTGATAGCAGATTGATTGATGGCGCCCAGGTTGGCGACCCGAAAGCAGGCTAGTGCTGACCGCCTGAGCACGTGACTCCCTCCAAGACCACGTCCATGGTCGACTGGTCCGTCTGGGCACAGCTCTCATCAACCTTGAATGGTCCGAAGGTCATTGACCCCAGCAGAGAAAAGCGGTGCTATCTCAGCGAGCAGGCAGCTCAGCGGTATTGAAATTCTAAAATTCAAGCAACAAGTGTAGCAGCGCAGCCTGGTATGATCTCCTCGAGCTTCTGCAACGGCCCGACCCATATGCTCATCCAGATGTCTGTTCTTTGTGACCATATCAGATGTGGCCTGGATAATGGCATCCTCGAGGCACGTGATGTGGCTCTCCGGGCCCTTGGCCGTGGCATAGATCAGACAACGGCTTTGTCGTATGCACAGGTGATTGACTTCAGGATGCAGCGAGCATTTCCTTAGATTTGCCATAATGGTTATGAAGCACTCGACTACCCTCCTCCTCAGGCCCTGCGAAAGTAGCTATGATGGTTAGAAACACCACCACCTGGATCCCATTCATATCACGGCCGAACGCCGACCGGCCCAAGCTCAGATGCATACCGTTGTAGGTGTCATCTTGAGCGCCGAACTCAGTAGAGAAAAGCCGCAGTTAGTGAGCACGTCGCTTCAAATGAACTTTGCAGAATTTACACCGGCATCATCCCTAATGTTTCGTTGCACTGTCGACCTGGTCCATTGTGGTGATGCGCGAGGCGATGGCCGCAGTGCTTGCCGTGATGAACTCGCCCGGCCGAAAAGTGGCAGTCAGTTCGGGGTATAGGGCCGCTATTGGCATGAATATTGCAACAGAGGCTACGCCAGCGTATAATACTCATACTTTCAAGGCTCGTTCTACTCAGCCCGCCAGAAGCTCTACAGCCTCCCTTCCGTCGACACTACTTAGGCAGACTCTCCCAAGTCTGTGATACAGAGTATTCATGCGGTTTATTGACATTGGCCCTTCGGCTGTTGAGCATATGGGATTTGGGAGTATTTATCCATGGGTGGGTGTTGAAAGTAATGTTGCAAGGTACTAATGACGGTGTTGAAGATTTGCTCATGTCAGCCTTCGCAGAAGAGTACTCAAGTGTTGCTCGCAGCGGTCTTGTAACAGACTGCCGGTGCCGCCATATCCGCATTGAACATTACTGCACCCAGGCATGATAGATCGATGAAGAAAGGGGCGCAAAATGGCCATAGGGGGCCGCATTGGCCGCCCTCTAAGCGGGTCGCTGCAGCGACAGAAAGCCGGGCGTGGCCGTCATTTGCGGGACGCTCCGCAGCTGCCCCAGGGTGAGCTTCGGGCACGTCTTTGGGGTCGACAAACACATCAAACGTCGCGCTGTCGCTCACTGGAGCGGAGGCGACCACTGAAACCTCGTGATGCCCTTGACGTGGATCAGAAGTCTAAGGGGCACAATTGACGGTGGATAAAGTAGAAGCCCAGCGAGTTACGAAGCAGACCGAAGACTGCCGTGAAGGTGACAATCCTTTAATGTGAAGAACGTGGTGTGATATGTCTATGTCACTTTTGCAAGCTGCTCTATCAGACCTTTTCTTCCACCGCGATCTTCTCTCCAGGCGACCCATTTGCTGCTGGGTCAACCAAGGCCATACGTAATTTGTGGTTGATTCAAGCGCGGCTTGTTGCTTGCTGTCTGTGACTGACTGGCCCAGTTCACCTAGAAGTGTTTGACCGACGCCCCTTACTTTGAGATCAGTGACTGATAGAATCAATTCACTCAAGGTTCGACCCCACCATCCGCGCTGCCTGGAAGCTTGGTCCAATTCCAACTGATCAAAATCTCCTGCCATCCCAGTCCCAACCCAACCTTCCTTTCTTTCTTCCTTTCTCAACCCATCTGGTTCTGACTTCGAGTTGTCAACCACCGACAATCCCAAGCACCATACCAGATCCCATCAACAATCTGGCGCAAGACGAACTTGTTTCGCCCCTCCAGGTTGATGATACTCGTACGACCAAACGCGATCTCGGGCAAAGGGGACCAGTTCCTCGACTCCAGATTGACGAATGTACGAGCTCTCGACAAATCGTCGAATCTGATACCACAGCATTGAGGTTTGTTCTTCCTCCGCAACTGACACCTGCCCTGATTGCGTCTACTCCCACTGCCTTCTACTCTGAACGGCCTTCTACTCTGAACGGCCTTCTACTCTGAACGGCCTTCTACTCTCAATCGCCCTCTACTCCCAACTGCCTTCTTCTCTCACTGCCTTCTACTCCCACTGTTTCCGCCCGCCGCCCAACAAATCCCGCCGCCCGTCGCCCTGTCCCTTCACAGACAACCAAGTCTTCGTCGATCGCTGACGAACTTGATAACGCAGACACTGAATCTCACCCAAGACGCATAAACATCGACCTCACCCTACATACCCGAACCTCGACCTCACCCAAGATACTTACGGCTTTGCCGTACACATACCATCATGTCGGTCAAGCAAGGCGTCTTCGGCGCCTTGTTAGGCCTACTAAACTTCTCCTTGAAATACGTTCTTCTCGCCAGCAGCGTCTTCTACGTGGCGCTTGCGTCCTATCAATCCTATCACAAGGGAAGTAGCTATCTCGGCGCCTCTCTCAATATCCTCTTCTTCGTTCGCTTCTTCGGTCTGCTCCTGTCACCCCCAGCCACCTCGACCCCCATCTCCCCCTCCCTTCGGCTTCTTGGTCACACACGTGCCAAGGTCGTGGCCTTCGTCCTTTGGGTATTTGGTCTCGCTCTTCTACTACAGGAGAACTCTCAAGACACTGTCTTTCTCCGAGATGGCGCTACCATTTGTATGTCGGCATGTATCTTCCTCATACTCCCCGTCACACATCTTGAAGCGACGCGAGGCGACCGGCGTGCCGTGCGCGACACTACCTTGGGCACAAGCGAAACGGTTGCTGCGTCCGAGCCTTCTGATCAGGGACACGGTCTATCAATCTGCTCGATTAGTTATTTGAAGAAGGTTTTGGCCATCTGGTTTCTCCTACTCTGCGTGTGCTCCTTTTCATCGCAACCCTGGGAAGGCAGAATCAACACCTCGGCTAATGGGATCCTGGGCGAGCCGACGATCGCCAATAACACCACCATCGTCAACGACATTGGCCCGATCCCGCCCGAGCTGCCAAGTAAAGCCAGCCTGTCCACGTTCTGGACTCCGCACTCGACTCCTGCCTTCACCACCACCCTCGGGACACCTTACCAAGTCACCCGGACATCTGGGCCACCTATGCCCATCGCCAAGTCCACCTGGGCCCCAGCAACCATGTTCACGACGATGCCTACGCCAGAGCCTACCCCAACCGATGTGCCTGCAGTCGAGCCAGACCCCGCGCAAGAGCCTGAACCTCACACTCAGCCTCAGTCTCAGCCCGAGAAAGTGGCCGGACCGCAGGATGTCTCCGGCGCCTTCAAGCTCATGGTCGAGCTGTTCACCGCTAAAGCCAAGTCCATCTTGTCGCCCCAAGCTAAGTCAGTCCTGTCATGGTACCTCAGCCTTCGATTCGAGGATCGCTGCGTCGCCTTCGTCCTGGCATTCTTGTTCGCAAGGGCCCTGTTCAAGAGACTCGTCGCGCTCATCTCGGTCATGTCGGCACCCGCCATCCTTCCCCTCACTTGCCTCCCCTCGACTGGTTTGTTCTTTTGCCTTCAGCACTTTGGAATTACTCCTGGCCTCTCGCTTATCATTTGCGTGGCGTTGTGTATGGTTCTCATCGCAGCGCTCGTGGCGGCTGCCTTCCTAGTATGGCTTCTCAAGCTGATGAACCTGGTCACGAGCCATGCCGCCGAACTGCCCAGGGTTAAGGCCGACGTCTCTAAGCTCGAGGGCGACGTATCCGGTGTTCTCGGCAGGTTCGATGCACTCTCAAGCCATTTGCCGGGGCTCAAGGATGTTATTGCTGAGATTCAAAAGACGCTCGGCGGTTTCATTGAGGCCACCGACAAATTGAACGCAGACAGCGATCAACGATTCAGGACCTTCTGTCTTCTTGTCCAAGGCGGCTTTGGTTACTTGTATTTGATCATCGGGGGCATGCGCAGGAGGCTCGCCGCCCTTGAATTCTGTGCAAGTCAGTTCGGAACACAGATGAATTATTTTCATGGGCGGCTCGGCCAGCTCCAAAGCAGCAAGGCAAGCTCAGAGCTTGTCGAGGAACTCAAGCGGGCAGTAGAAAACATCAAAGCCCGGTTCGGCGAGCTCAAGAACACTGTGGAAGACGACGAAGCCCGCCGGAAGCTTCAAGGCGAACTGGACGAGCTGTCCGCCAGGGTTGACAAGCTCTTCGAGTCCTTAGGCAAACGAATTGATGGACTCGGGAGCCACCTGGGCAACGACATCAAAGAGATCCGGAAATCCCTAGACCTGCTGACCAACCGAGTCGATGGACTTGAGAAAGACCATGCAAAGCTGCGAACTGAGTTTGACGAGGAGAAGGCCCAGCGGAAGGCGGACAAGAAGGCAACAGATGAGACAATGCCCGAAGTCAATTTAGTCCAGCGAATGGACTCAGTCGAGAATCAAATCCGTCGAGTCAAAAACAGCAAGGCAAACTCAGAGGTTGTCAAGAAACTCCAACAGGCCATTGAAGGGATCAGAGACCAGTTTGATCAGCTCAAAACCACTGCTGCAGACGGTGAACCCTTGAATAAGGAGCTCGAGAGCAGACTGGATGCTCTGTCGCGTGAAGTTACGGAGCTCGCCACGTCCTTGGGCCCACGAGTTGGTCAAGTCGAGAGCAAATTGCAGACAGCGTTGGGATACTTTCAGGGAGGTATCGACTCACTTAACGCGGGACATAACCTCCTCTCTGGCATCTGCACGGCGACAACTCAGCGAGTCAACGAAGTTATCGCGAGAGTCGTCAAGGTCGAGAACACAGTGGCCTGGCTCAACGGCCAGATGGAAGAGATTGCGCGGGCCTTCTTCAACAGCCAAGTATTCTCAGCGATGCTCGAGGCCGCGACTGAGGCCTTCTTCAACAGCCAATTGTTTTCAGCGATGCTCGACGCCGCGCTTGAGAAGCGAACTCATGACAAATCCCCTTCCAACACGCGCAGTGACCCTCCTAATGCTCATCATGGGACAGATAAAGCTCCCAATGGTTCGAGTCCAGGAGGGCACCCGCAGGACCCCAGCGCCGAGGCCCCTTCCAACACGCGCAGTGACCCTCCTAATGCTCATCATGGGACAAATAAAGCTCCCAATGGTTCGAATACAGGAGGCCACCCGCAGGGCCCCGACGGTACAGCTCCCGACCCCCCTACTTCTGAGAACGGCGGCTCGCATCCTAGCAGCGATCCTGATGGCAACGCCGACGGCAGTGGCAACAACGGCAATGACCCCAAGAGGCGTCGCGACAGGCCCAGCCAGGAAGAGCGCCGACAGACGAGGAGTGCAGTCCAAGGTTTTCCCATCTGCCCGGACACTGGCAGAGTCACCGACCCCCAGGGCCGCACTGTCGCCTGTGTCATCCCCTGGAAAAAGCTCACCAAAGGAACGCTCCAGGACAAGCTCGAGATTATCGGCCGATTCGTCGAATGCGAACTCGATAATGGTTACATCCGGAGCAAGGAGGGCAAAAAGAAACCCATCGCCGTTGTCCGTATCCCTGGCGAGGATGACTACGAGGATTGGATTCGACAGTACGGCGACGGTGAGCAGGGCGCAGCCGACGATGGCGCCTCTACTCAATCCTACGGCGGCGACGGATCATCGTCTGCTAGCCGTGACCATTCTCCATCTTCTAACACCCCCGACACATCGTCTCCTCCTTCTAGCCCCGCTGGGCCATCTTCAGATGGGCCTGACCCTCCTCCCTTTCGCGGCCCACCTGGGTCTCCTACATCTCCGGGCGGCCCTGGACTGTCATCTGACCCCTCTGGCTCGCCTCCGTCCTCCGGCCATAATGGCTCGACTTTCACTCCCGGCGGCGCTGGGCCATCCTCACCTTCGGACGCCCCAGGTCCATCAGCTGGTCTCCCTGGTCCGCAGCCATCCTCTGGGTCCCCTGGGTCACCTTCCGGTGGGCCCGGCCCGTCTTCGTCTCCCGACGGGCACAGTTCGCCTTCGCCTGCCGGTGACTCTGGCGTACCTGTCGTTATGGCGGGTCCATCCTCGAATGAATAGACATCTTCAGGCATCGGCTGCCGTAAGGCCGCAAGGTGAGTTATTCTTCTTCTCCGCACTGCCCTTGTTCTCCCCCTTCATGCTGCGAAAATATGTCAGAAAGCACCAGCTTTAGATATCTGACATGCGGCTAACCTGTTTGATTAGCTTGGAATTCCCAGGGCCACGGCGTAAAAGAAGGCTATCTTCGTCACCTCATGAGCAAAACACGGGAGGCAGCGAAACTCGAGGCCCAAGATTTTCGATAATCTCCAGGCGCCATCGATTCCGAACACGAATCTGCAGAATATGCTGAGGGAGAGGATTCGTCGACGCTGAACTCAAGCCTAGCCTCGCGTGGCCAGAGCGGTGGGCTAGTAAGCCGAAAGAATGGAAAGAAACAGAAAAACACAAAACAAAAAAAAGAAGAGAGAGAAAGGTGTAGGTACGGGGGCAAGGAAGTGCCAGTTAGCAAGGCGCGCAGGTCATGGCTCGCGGAAGCATGACTCGGGCGACGGGCGTCAGAGATGGACTCCTTCATAGGGTTCCAGGATTTTGGAGGGATCGAGGATTAGGAATGGAAGTGATGTGCGCAGCAGTGGAAGTCAAAACAAGTATTATCAATAAGAGCGCGAGGAGAGAAGGGTGTGTAGCTCCGCAGAACCTTCGTCGATCGATCAGTATAGACACAAAATTTCAATGTGTTCATAAATTTCAAGCAAAGATGCCCTGTGAGCGTGCTCATGACACCGATGTTGGTTAAAGTCTTGGCTCCATCTCGCCTTTGAATCGAGCCATCGCAGTTGAGCTGAAATTTACACGAGCGTCAGGTGGAGGCGTTGCCTTGTTCCACTGGCTTGGTCCAGACAGGCTTGGAATCAGATTTCAGGAGCGTGGCATCAGTTCCAGGTGCGAAGCAGTATACTGCAAGCGGTGCTTGATAATCGATACGAGGGGTAGTGTGAGAGGGCAGACCCGCGGTCAGAGGTACCTTACTGGGTGCATGATATTATGTTGGTATGCCGCGGGTGTATGTGTGGATTGGGGACGCGGGAATAGCACCGCTGTGGTGAGCAGACAGCTGCCGTCCTCCCGAGGTTGTAACACGTCCACTATTGAACGAGAGCCACTCGACGAAGCAGCAAATGGACACCCTTGCTACAATGGACGCCCTTGCTACAATGGACGAACTCATCATGTCTCCCAAGATTTTAACTCCGAAGTTTTACAGACTCACTCTGGCACCAACAACCCCGCTGGCAATGAGGACCCCCTGCAGCTCCAGCAGCGACCCTCCCGACAAATCCCCCGGATAGAGCCTGGCAGGGCGCTCACAGGGCGCCAACACTGCCTCTCCCAGCTCCTCATTTTCTGAGGCCGATGATTCCAGTGCTAGCAACCATCCTGATTGTCATACGGACGACGTGGGCAACAACGGCGAGACAGACGGGCGAGTCTGCGCCAATAAGAGCGGCGCAGGAAGGATAGGGTGGCGCTCAGCGTCATGTCTATCATTGGGGGCGATGTCATCGACGAGACCGGCAACAAGTGTGCCCATGTCAGTCTCCTTGTCGGCATTGCTGGAGATCTCTCTCAGGTCGGCAATACCGTCAGCTGCGACAGAGAGGGTTTCGTCAGGGACTAGTCCGGCAAGCCCATCTCGGGTTTGTGGCTGCCCGATGAGAAAAGCACGATCGCCAGCCGTGGAAGGAGGTCGAGCACAGTGTGTAGGTCGCAGCCGAGGATGGCGCCTCGCAAGATGGCCATCCCCTAGTACTGACGCACAATGATGCCTCTGCCCAGGTGGCCAATCTCTGGCGGCTGTGGATCTATGTCTGCTGCCCATGGTCCTGCTTCATTTTCAGACCCCACCGACCAGTCTCCTTCCCAAAGTCTACCAGCCACGTCGGTCCAGCTTCCGATGAGTTTCCGATGGGGCTGGGTCTTCTTTGTTTCCCGGTCCATCATGTCTTAAACACCGCCGGACGGCCATGAACTGCTCTCTGAGCCCCCATGGCTAAAGAAGAAACACAGAGTAAAACACAAAAAAAGACAAGAAAGAAAAGAGGGGGGGGGGGTGAAACTAAAGAAGTTTCCATAGTGGTATGCACATAACAGGGCCCGGGGGAGATGAAATAACCGCTGCGCGGCAGAAATTGGAATCGTTCGTTAGGTTCCAAAGTCTTGGAGGACGTGGCTATAAGTTTTAAGTTCTGGTACAGAAGAAACCGGGAGGGTACGTAGTACTGGAAATAGAGACAAATATTATTAATGACACACATGCAAAGTTGCCAAAGCCTTGCCTCCCCGTGGTCACGTAGAAACGAGTTTGGACTGTAAAAGCAAAACGCTCCTCTCCCATCCGGACTCAGATTATGCTTGCGTCTTGCTTCCGGCCGACCCTGAGCTATCTCGACCGATGTGCATTTTTTGGAGTAAATAAAGGGAGGGGACGCATCAGTTCAGCGGCCTGGTCTAGGATGGCCTAGCAGTAATGATCAAGAGCGGTAGACTTGCCACGGGTTATGGCGAGGCTAGAAAGTTTGCCCTGTCCCACCAAGAGCCCCTGGCCGTCGAGGAATACAGTGGCACGGTCTCTAAGAAGGAGTTCGCTATCAGCCCTGAGATAGCCGTCATGTCTTTTGTAGCTCCTACTACTACGAGAGGTATGACTTGCCGATGAATGGGGCATGAAGCACGCTCCGGACGTTGCCGGACAGGCATCCCTGCGATCGCCCACATGTTCCCCACCGGCGAGTTGTCTGAGCGAGCTTCGCACGGCGCCACGGTCGATGCCTTAACAAGATTTGTGCAGTATCCTCCAGCTATGGCCGCGTGGGGTGCTGTGGCTGCGGCCAAGTCAGGTATGAATTGTATAGCAAGTGCGGTGGGAAAGGGCGTCCCACTGACCTCGGCGTTCCTTTGCTTTGTGCATCATCCTTGCATACTTGTTCTCCATCCTCAGTCAGTGGATTGCAGGCACGAAGCTGTGCCGGTACCGGACCGTCATCTCGGGAGCTGGCAGAGCAGGGAAACACGGCTGAGTGGAATACCGAAGTAAGCATCTCGTTGCCGGCGCGGGCCGCACCTGGGTCGCTTGTTATGTGATCTTTCATGTTGACATCTAGCGAATAAACGACAGCGGCAGCTTCTGGGAAGCTCGCAACTTGGGAGAACTGATGAAGCTCGCGAATGACCTCTGGTTCTGCGTGCCTTTCAGTGTAAAGCCAGCCCCATAGACCATGTGGCCAGCTGGTTCATATGCGTTAATAATCGCATTCCCTACGTCAACCTTCGCTTCTGATGATTGGGCAATCACTTTAATTATACACATGCTCACTCGTAAGGTCTTCTCCAAAGGGTTTGTGCTAAATTGAGGACGCTGACTACCAGCTTTTACCGATAAAATAAACTCGCCAACATCCGGCTTCTAAAGATGTACCATGATACTCGCGAAACACGAATCGCCTGTTCCTGAGCACAACCAAAAGATCCGCGTGCATGATCCCGCCGCAGAAAGCTTTTTCGCTCCTGAGAAGACACCCCTTCTCTCAAGCGCCTTGACAAAATCTCATACTTCGCCTGCGTAAGGAGATCATTTCATAACTCCTCGCCCAACTTTGCTCACGGTTTGTCCCTGAGATTGTAGCATGTTAGCATTTGTGTGAAGGATTGAGGAAGAGAATATTTCCTGGTAAACCATGAATTGTACTCACAAACCCAGGAATCTTGAGACCAGCGCCAATAATCAGCAGGTAGGATGTGAGGCTCGTTGCTCATCGGGAAACTCGGATCGCAGTCTCTGGTCAACCTGTGGATCCGGCCCAAGGAAATGGGCCCACGCATCCATGATATGCGATCGGGCTCTTGGATGAAAGTCACCAGATAGCCACACGCGGGAACTCGCCGTGCTCCCCGATTTGGGGCACAGCTTTCGCTTGGCGAAGATGCTAGGGCACCCCTGTGGCTGAGGCCAGACGGAAATGTGGGCAGACTCTAGAGCCGGCATAGCCGTAGTAGCCCTTCCTGCAGCAATGAGTATTTCGGTTGGTTCCAAGATCGGCTCCGCGGCATCGGGCTCTTGGAGGAACGAAGAAGTCTCGTGCCCCTCGTCTGAGGCATTCTGGCCGTAGAGGGTCTCCTCACCACCGGAATCCTGGCCAAGCTGTTTCAGCTTGGCTTCGTATTTGTCCCAAAACCCGTCTTCCTTGTCCGGGCGAACAGATTCGGGCCAGCTGTATCTGTATGCGTAGAATTGTAAGTCGACGTGCTGCAATCGGGGCCATCTCCAGGTTGTCTTGTAAACGTGCAACTTCCTCGGCGAGAACGGGCGGATGAATTCTTCGTCCACTTCGAAGGGATTGGCACATAAAGACCGGAGTCCCTGGCTGTTATCCCGCAAAGTGGCTGAGAAAATTGCCTTGAATTCCTCTGGGGCCGTATCCTTCGGCTCGATTCGAGGAATATTAGCCGTGTTTCTCAGAGTCAGGTTCTGCAGAGAAGGTGCGGAGTTGTGTACCGCATCGATGTAGCCTGAATCACGATACATATGAGCCTTCCACGAATTGGCGTGTATAAGTCGAAGATGAGGGAGCTTACCTTCGAAGAAGTCCCATGGCTCACTATCCTCGACATCGAATCTGGGGTCAAGGACTAATGTTTCCAGGTTTGGCATTGATTTCATGATCTCTACCATCATAGGATAGTGCAAGCAGTCGGGAGGGATACTGAGATGTGTTACCATGTCAAGAAAGTATGGGAATTTGGCGGGTGGAGGTTCCTGGTCCAGGTTACATCCGGGGTAGCTGAGAGCCGCTTTCCACAGAGTGGTCGTGTTCGGGATGAGTCGTTGGCCGTGCGACCAATCGAAACGTGCATCAGGAAACTGCGATGTTGCGAAGGCGATCTGCAAAGGGCGCCAGCCTCCCCCGTCCTTGCGAAAGTCCCAGCCACTAATGTATCCCAAGAATTTCGTGATGCTCGTTACGATTCGCTCGATCTCCACAACACCTCCCTCTCGGTGCCAGGGACCTGTCTCGCTATCGTCGATGGCAATGTTGACGCGTGTGAGAATCTCTCTACGTCTATCGGTAGAGAACATCTTCTTGAATGTCGAAACTTCTTGATCATCGAGCGTGTTGATGGTGATGTCGTTGAAAATGACTTCCTCGATGTCGTCCCTCCACTCCTTGGAGACTCTGGCCAAGTTCGAAGTGAGGAATGGTTTGCCGCGATCCTCGTCCACGAGCAATGCCTCGTAGCGAATCTGTTTCCGGATCTTGTAAGGGAGCTGCATGAAACTAGCGGGGGTCTTGGGCTTGTTGTTCTGCGTGATTTTCTCGGGTCCGCTATCCTCCCTTGCCATCGGCACCGTCTCGACGATCATATTGTGAGGTACCAAAGACTGCTTGTCAACAGCTAGCTTGTCGGCATTCGCCTTCCATACAGCTGCCAGTGGCATTTTGTCAACGCAAGCCATGAAATCGTCCTGCAGTTCGGCCGGCATCTTTTCAAGTGCCAGTTTCTCGTCAGATGACAGGTTCCAAAGTGACAACCATTTGGCGTAACCATTGTCGGTGCGCGTCTCTTCAATTGCCAGTGACCTCTCGTCAGTCTTGTTGGCCTCGCCCTGCCCGTCGGTGTTCTCCATGCCGTCGGATGGCGGCATCGCGGGAGCCGTTCGGCGGTGCTGACTCTGTGGCAACGAGCCTTGTTAGGACTTGACGTAAGGGTCGAAGGGGATGATGAAGGAGAACACTGACCTGCAGCAAGGCAAACGGCGTCACACAACTAGAATATGTATGGGTGATGAGGTTTGTCGTGGCGTTTGTGGTCCGCCAAACTGTGATGGAAGGTTGGGTTGATCGTCGTGGACGATCGGTGGGATTGTGGGAAGTGGGTTGTTGAGATGTAGATGGAAGGAATGGAAAACGGTTGTGGGCTGGGACGATCGAGGTTTAAGTACTCGTAAAACGGTCGTCCGACACAAAGAAGTGAATATCGAGCAAGTGACGGGAGTGGATCCAGTTCCGGTGACATCCAGACCCTTACTGTAGGGAGGACGGGCAACAAGTGAATATGTAGTAGCCTGCCGGAGTCCTTGGTGGGGCCGACGATGGGCTATTGGAAGTGAATATACAGCTGACTGCCCAGCTTACGACGTCACAGTCTTCAGCACGGCGTCGAGTAAGGAGTCGAGCAAGGAGCCTTGACGCCTACCTGGAAGGGTCGAGGTCCAACCTGTTTGGCGATCACGTGGGCACACGATCACGCCCGGGCGTTGGGACACACATGCAGCGAGAAGAAACGGTGCACTCGTGTAGCTGCGGTGGAGCATCGGAAGAACTGCAATCGTTAACAAACGTCGAATTCGATATTGTTTGGGCCACAGCCGTACCAAAAGACGCCGATATCTACCTCTAGCGGAACTCCTCCGACACCAATAATGACCCCGTCGATATAATGATGAGCCCTTCGACACCAATGATAAAATTCCTAAACCACCTCTGGCCTACCCCGTGGCCTTGGACAACAACGTACAGCATGCATGGGAAAGAGTGTATCGCCGTCCCCATAATGATGATACGTATGCATCCTCCTTCCACCATGCGAGCACTCGTCCTGCTGACTTGCACCTCCTTCAGTACAACGTATCGAATATACTTCTCCGTCACTTGTTCTGCAGCCTCTACTCCATATGAGGATGCTGCTCCTGGTTTCCCTGTCCCTGATCTTGCTGTCCCTCACCTTGCTGTCCCTGACCCTGCTGTCCCGGTGCGGGCAGTCCGCGTTTCAGCCGCTCATACTCGACAGAGGCCCTGACGGTGTCCTCGTGCCATCTGGCATTGAAATCCGGCACGAAGTTGAGGAATTTTTCAGAGTGCCGGAAGTTCAAAATCCGGTCCTTGGTGGCCCACTTGTAGCCCTCGAGACTGAATACAAAAGGGGGCTCTGAATACCCCAAGGTGAAGATGAGGAACACCCACCAGGTGACATGGACAGCGATAAGCACCACCCATGCCGGAATCGCAACACATCTGGTTCGATTCGCGGCTTCAGGGCTAAGGCCTCGCATGGCAGCGCAAGTAACGCCAATATGCCACCAGGTCGGCACGTCATCCCCCCCGTCAGTAGCGTTGTAGGCCTGGCCCGCGATCCTTCTCCCGCCCAGGACGAGGGTTTTGGCAGCAGCGATGTGGATATTAGCGCAGTTAGCAGCCTCGACAAAACTGGCCCTGTTCTCGCCGCTGCCGATTCTGAAGAATCGCATCGCCGGGCTCTGAAAGGCGTCGAAGATGAGCGGGAGGGCCTTGCTGTCGCCGACGCCGTAGACGATGCCCGGCACGATCACAATAGTCTTGAGGCCGCCCTTCCTCCAGCTCTCGTTCTCGTCGAGGACCATGTTGTGCGCCATGCCCTTTGTCCACACAGACTCGCACACGGCCTCCCATGGCCAGGGCCGCCCGTTATGCGTCCGCGCCGACTCCCTGAGAGGGGCCTTGTGGTCTGTCTTGTAGACACAGGGGGCCGAGGTGTAGACAAACACCTTGACGCTCGATCCCGGCAGCTTGGACACGCGGAGCAGGTTCGCCGTTCCCGTCACGTTGGTTTGATAGTAACGGCCGCGCCAGAATCCGTCGCGCCGTTCGTAGTAAGCGTTGGGGCTGGCCACATGGAATATGACCTGGGGTTTCACTGAGTTGATGAGTCTCTCCACCACCGTGGTGTAGGTGATGTCACACTCGTAGTACTGTAAGTACTGTCTTGTGGCATCGTCATTGTCGAATCTGTTTCGGCTGGTGTCCTTGTCGATGACATGTATTTTCCCACATCCCTTCCTGTCTGCGAGGAGCCGACGGACCAGGTGGCTGCCAATAAAGCCACAGCCGCCCGTCACGAGCACTGTGCCCAGGTCGCCCTTCTCATAGGGTGGCGGATCGAGTGGCGTCGCGGAGGACTCTCCGGCCGTGATGGCGGCCATTTGCATGTGATATTATTGGGTCTAAGAGTGTGTGTGGCACAGCGGCAAGAGATGAATGGTGGCTCAATATGGACAAATGAAGACAGAGAGTACGTGTTGTTTCTGGAGCTGCGGAGGGAGGAATGTTGAGAGGTTGAGAGAGAGAGAGAGAGGCGGCGGATGCAAGACGCGGATGTTGACCGAGACCTAGACTAGGCCGAGACACGTTCGCTCCTCGTTCCTGCCGTGCAGCATTCCGCTGTCCGGCATGCAGTGTGACGCTCGGAAAGGGCGAGCCGTATAACTTGGCGTTGAGCTCGGCCGGACTCTCGCTCGCGGCTTCTCCCGAGCTTACCAAGGTAGGGATGACGGGCCGCCGTGACCTTCTTATCGTGCTAGTGATGCAATCTATGAGGCACTCAGGCAGAATCTCTGGGGGAGCACCGACTCATATATACGTCCGGCTCCTGCCTCATCCGTTGTTGCGTGCGTTCGTGGTAGAGGCTGATCAAAAGCTTATCTAGAAGCGAGAATGTGACCCGGGACGGAGCTGCAAGATGTCGGGGCGGGGTCGCATTTAAACTCCCGTGCAGCCCACCTCGTTGATGACGACAATCGGCCAACGGAAGCTTTATATCAGCCCGTAAATCACTGCTCACAATGCAGGCCTTGGGATATGAGTGACAATATGCTATGTCTGACCCTTTATTTGAAATTTAAAAGAACGAGGCCCCATAAGGGACAGAATTCGGGTAGGTGAGGGATAATAAGGACACTCGTATCAGAGGTGAAGGCACATCGGAAAGCAGGTAGTAGTCGAAGTCCTGAATGACATGCGGAGGGAACTTTTGATATGGTGCTTGACGGCGTCAAACTAGACATTTGTGGCTGCACTGACTTCAATACGCACGGCCCAAGGTGTCTTAATGGCCGTAGAATCCCCGCCTTCTATCATTCATCTTCGTCATTTCGATTCTTAGCTCGAATGGCGCGCTCTTGCTCGTCCTCTTGATGCACCCTCTTCAGGTAATTCTTGAAATGTGTGGTCATGGCACAGACTTCTTCGAAATGCTCCCGATCTAACATGGCCTTTTCCCCTTCCTCCTTGTCTTGGAGCATGGCAAATTGATACTGTGCGAGCGCAACAGCTGTTTGGAAAGCTGCAATGAAGGTTTGTTTTGTTAGTCTCACCAATGAGGACGTCGTATTGGTGTGCGTGTCAAGTCAGAGAGACTTACCATTTCGAATTTCGCGGCCATTCCAAGGGACCGCTTGCATTTCCTCGTCCTGAAATATGTAGTTTCTGGCGTGCTTGGTGATTCTCAGCTGTCGGCCCCTTTCCCTCTCCAGCTTGTCGAAAAAGCCTTCCCAGATTTTCTTCCGGTCCTCTTGGTTCAGATTTTCGTAACGCAGCACCACGTGAATGCGGGAAATGAAGGCGTCATCGAATTGTCCCACTCGGTTGGTGGTGAGGAACAGAATACCCTTATAATATTCCACCGCTCGCAGGAAGACTGGAGGATGACAAGGTTAACAGAGATTCCCTGCAGCTCTGTGTGATGAGTTGAACGTACCTGATACAAGACCATTCCTCTTCAAATCCCCTGGCTTTCTGGACTCGAGGTATATATCGGCTTCGTCAATGAGCATGACAGCGCCCCATTTCTCCCCCAAGGAGAACCATTCCGAGAGGTGCGCTTCCACCACAGACTCCTCTGTTCCGATGTCGCCGCATGTTAATGAGATCAAGGGCCGGCCTGTATACTCGGCAATACACTCCGCCGTATAGGTTTTACCCACGCCTGGCGGTCCATGTAGCAGGAATATGCGCCCGTCGCCTTTTCCCTCGATGAGGTCCGCACTCCAAGTGGCCGGAGCCGGCCCGGAAGTACCTGAACCTGTGGAGTAGTTATGTAAAAGGGCCTTGATCATGTCCTTTCTGGCTTTACTCATGACAAGGTTGTCGATGGCTCTGGACTTTGCCTCGACGTCAGAACAGTAGTTTGCGTCGACCTTATGCCATGTTCGTTTCTTAAGAGCGAGCCCTCCCAGCATAGGGGTGCATATCAAGTACCGGTGGTCTTTGTCGATTCCCAAGCTGGAATTTGTGTCCTCGCTGACGAGCTCAAGTGAGCTGGTCTCGAACGGATCAATATCGTCGTAGGACCTCCATATGCGCTGTCTCAGCCGTTGAGTGTCAGGCATGTTGCTCGCACAGACAGCACAGACGCATCCGCCAATATTAGATGAATCGTTGTCCACATCGCCTAACTTCGGAGGAGACAGATCTTCATCATCCTGAAGGCGCCAGTATGATCTGGTGTCCACGTACACCCTACCATCAAACTATTCTAGTCGTCAGCTAACAGAGCTTCCTTGTTTATTACCATAGTCGGCTCTTCGGGTCCTTACCGGCTTGGAGAGGGTGTTATCTCCCATGAATTGACCCTGGTACAGAACCATCTGTCCCTTCAGAAGCTGGAACCACTTTCTCCCTCGTTCAATCACTTTTCGCTTGGTCTCGCCGCGATCTAACTCATCCAAGAAATGCGACGGAAACACATCGAGAGAGGTAAGTGTCTTTTCGCCGTCAAACTGCTCCACCTCCACCTGACGGACACACCGCCCTACTTTTCGACCATCAAAGTCAAGATACCATAGATGGAGCTTGTAGGGCTTCCGCTCGTTGTCGTTTCGAAACAAAATGCCGGGGTCGGTCTCAACACACTTGATGACCATTGCTGAGGGCAGGCTGTCGCGGCTTGTTCTCACATAAACTGTAGTGCCAGGCTTAAAAACCAGCCAAAGCATGGAGAAAGTACACAGCCCCTGTGCGTTGAGGGCTTGCTCTGCGCGGATTCTGTCACCGCAGGATTCCCGAAGGTAGCCGAGGATGGCATCAATGTGCTCAGCTGATCTCTGGTTGCAGAGCGTTGAGGCGCTTTGGTGATCCGGCGGGAAAGCCTGCTTCTGAGAACTGGCTGACACTTTTCCGTTGTCTTGGTCCTCCGAATTCATGACCTCTTTGCTGTACTCTTGTAGCTTGTCCATGTGGTGAATGATCACGCTAAATGGGGATGTCAAGAATAGCCGATCACTGCGCAACGCCAGGTCTGGATAATACAGCACGACACTCCTAAGCGCCTGCATGATAGCCGGGGATTCTATGGTGAGCCTGATCGTGTGGAACTCTAGACCGATGTCTCTGTTCAACAAGAGGTTGTCTTTGACAAGGTCTTGAATCATTTGAGGATAGTATCGATTCATATGCGCAGAGATCGAGGTTTTTAGAACTGTTCTTACGGTGAAAGCTGGCGATGACCCTTCTGGATTCGCTCGTCGTGTTGCTCTGTTGAGATCAAAAGGCTTCTTCCGGGCTTTAGATTCGACAAGTCCGTCTTCGTTGTCAAGAAAATCGACTGCATGGGCCACCTGTTCGTGGGGGTGTTTTGCTTTGCTGATACAGGCTGTACATTGGCAGCCCTCCGTGCCTAGATTGGATTTCGTGAGACACGCGTCCGAAAACTTGGAATCAGCGTTGCTTACCGGTACCTGCAGTCTGGGCATCATCATCGTCATCATTCTCATCATCGTTTGCCTTTGCTTTGCTGGCTTCGGATGTGTCCTCGATCTTGAGAGTGATGTTTGAGGAGCTGCCTTGCACAATTCGTTGAAAAGCCTTCATCAGCATTGATATATCTGCAGCAGTTGGACTTTCCGCGGATTTTTCTTTCTCGGAATCGGTCTTGGTGGCCGCTGAAGCCTCCACGCCTCCGGCCGCATCTTTCTTGTCCTGGGCTGTCGCCTGTTTCTTGGATTCTTCAGGACTATCCCTGCCGTCTTCAAACTCACGGTCTGTCTTCATCCTACTTTCAGCATCATCTTCCGCTGGGTGTCGCTTTTTGAAATCTTCGGTAGTGTCAGACATGGCCACTGCAGAGTCGAGGCCGTGCGACGATTCCAGCTGAGTTGACAGAGGGTGTAAGACCTCCGGAATCGAGGACATAATACACACGGTGTATTTGGGGTGACCGCGATGATGAGACCCTTCTAAAGTCTGAATCGAGTCTCAAATTTGAATCGAGGTAAGCACAATGAATATGTATTGCTGATAGAAAAGAAGATGTCCAGGCTGAGAAAAAGAGAAAGACAAGAAAAGGTTCAGCACGCCAACTGCTAAAAGCGTTGGAACTACTATTAGTTCCGTGACCCATTATCCGTACCTCCAAAGCAGCCCCGAGCAAAGTACGAGGCGGATTCAGCCCACGGATTGCGTCTGTCGGGCGTAGGGCGTGGTAGGCAATGCAGCTGACAGAAACCTGCATCCTATCAATGAACGGAGGGATTTTATCCATGCGATTTCCACAATGGAGACTTTCAAAAACCAGTGCACGCAATCAGAACGAGATCCTTGATTTGCCCAGATCAATGCGCCATAAGCACTATTGATCCGCCACGCCAGAGCCTGCTTCTCAGTGACTATATTTGGGGGCCGGGTAACACTCAAAGATACGCTGAAGCCGCCCACTGAACCAATCAGGTAGCCGAACAGCGCGGTATGCAACCCTTTGGAGCCGCAATTATGCTCATCCAGCAGGGATGCTGAGTGTCGCAGCCCGCTGACAGCCCTCCTTAGAACGGCCTTCGCTAAAAGCTCCGTCTGATCGATTTGAAAGCGGTGTCACGACCTTCCCCCTGATGTATCAACCGTGCCTTTAGACACCCAAACTGCTTCGAAGGCCTTCTACTATGACTGGCATATCTCAAGAAGCACCAACTTCGGAGAGGGTGAGAGCGTTCTCCGCCATACTTGGAGCAAGCGAAGCGAGCAGCAGTGACACGACACAAGCCTTAGTTGCCCATATTAGAGAAGAGGAACAATCAGAAAGCAAAGAAAAGGAGGAACGGGAGAGATGGCGGAGATGGTGGCAACAATCTCTTTGTGCAGAATTCGAAACGTAGGCCAGACATTCCCTCACCAAAACTTGAACTGCGTCGACTCCGAGACTTATGCGAGCATGTATCGACATCTCACTAATATGACAATCTGCGCGCGGTCAGGAGAGACGATGATGCGTTGCTGAAGCAGTGCCAGGAGGTCACAGATGTTTGGAGGGAATTCAGCAAGAAGTCCGTCGTCCAACGGGCCCTTCAGAAGACAGGCGTCTCGCGTGTTGACGAATTTCACCCGCCAACAATCGACACATTGCAGCATGTTGTACAGAAGCTAGGAGAGTCCCGATTACAGAGCTCCCAGACGGCCTGGGGCAAAATCAAAGCCAACACATTGGCATTTGCTGACACTTTGAACGGACATAAAGCTCTGTTCAGTATATTTCCTAGCGAAAACATCTACACTAGTGTCCTAAGCGGAACCGTCTCTACTATTGTATTGGTATGTATCTTCTGGTCTGTTATATAGGTGCACCGAGATCTCTAACTGGCTTAGGCATGTGCAAACCATAAAAAGATCGGGGAAGGATTCACGAATGCTCTCAAAGATATAGGAGACAATCTAGCATACTTGTCTCGCAGCAAGAATACTCTCAATACTCCACATGCTCGAAAGGCCGTCTGTGATGCCTATGTCGAGGTCTTCAAATTCTTTTGTTACATCATGCAGTGGCAAATGAGCAGATGGAATCGAGTGAGTTCGTCGGTGCAACTAAGCTTCTACGATGTCCATATCAAGCCCTATGTTGAGGAGGTCAAGCGACTGGCGGGGATTGTGGACGCCGAAATCAACAGAAAGACCCTAGAAGTCAGCAGAGAGACTCTGGAGGGTGTGAGGCATCTTTTTGATATGGGAAGCAGACTCCGCCCAGTCGAAAAGTCGAAGACCGCTGCGGATAGATTCCGGTCGCAGTATGATTCGAATCGGACCCCTGCCTTCGATGATGCTTCAAGAGCATTCTCACAGCTAGGCTACGATGTGACATACTGCCTCACCGCGACTGAGCAGCAGCATGATCATGGTAAGTAGCATGGCCTGGATGCGTTTCTTCAATACTGGGGCGTGTTTCACCTCAAACCAACATTCAAATGGGTATGAGGCCGGAAGGCCTACGACCCAGCCGTCGTGTCCCCAAAAATAGTAACATACGCCACCAACACCTGGTCACGGCACAAATTTGTCACCAAGCTATTTTTCTGAACAAGAGAAGGACATTCCCGTGCACTTGAAAGCTCTTTCACAAAAGATCACAAGCGTTGCCCACAAGTTGACAATTTCTCGCAACAGACATCCTCATGCTAGTCCGACGAAGTCCACGCCCTGGAGACTCAGCGGTGCAATTACAAAAAGCGCTTCCCCCAAATCGTCCTCAGTGGCTGGATCGAATCGATGCACCGAGCGATGAAACATCCACAGACCTGAGTAACAGGGAAGAAGAGGACGAGATGACCAGTGAGTGTATTTGAAGCAGTCAGCCGAACAGAGCTGATCATCATTATTAGAACCAACCCTCAACCATTACGCTCGCGCCGAAATTGAGAAATTCGCGGCCTCCATTGAGCCCTACTTCGACAACGGCGTCGAGGAGGCCATCAAGTTTGCCCGGCGAGACTCCGGTACATCAGTGCCGAGCGAGGTGGCCAGCGACATCCAAGACTGGCTCAAGGGCAACACGTCGGCCTTCCTATGGGTCGAGGGCCCAGTGTCTCCTTGCGACCTCTCACCAACCGCCATCCGTGTGCTAGCTGTCCTCGACGGCGCAAGCATCCCCACGGTCTCCTTCTTCAACCAGAGAAAGTACTTCAACCCACACAAGCTCGACTTCAAGGAGGCTGCTGTAATATGCCTACTGTACACCTTGATCAATCAGAGCATCCTCCAGATGCCCTCCGTGATCGAGACTGAGGATACCTTGGACGATGCGTACTTCAGGCGCCTGGACGGCTCGTGGGCTAGCACCGCTCACGCGCTGGAGGTCTTGCGTCTCCTTCTGGGTTTCGCCCCGCCCAGCATGGTGCTCGTTATCCACGGCCTCGATGCCGTCGATGGAAGGACCACCCGCAAGGTGCTGAAACAGCTCATCGATATTATCCGCGACCAGAGTTCAAGGACCGTGGTGAAGTCTTTGTTTACGACAAATGGTATGTCCCTGTCGCTTGGAGAGAAGACGTCGGTGCGTGAGCGAGTGGATGCATCAAGGATGATACAGGATCGGCCTTTCAGATCGCTGCCGGGGGCTACTTGCTTGAGCGATCTAAACATCAGCGGTCCGCAGAAGGGAGACGATAATATTCGATAGGTGACAAACGGAGGTGTGGAAGTACTGGACACACATGGTTTTGATGTATGCTGGTGGCACTTTGGGATCGTAAATTGTATCTATGAGGCCATGCTAGTACCTATTTCACCCCATGAGATAGGATTGCAATTAAATCTTGGCAAAAAGCCCCAAATCTATCTTCCTCCTCTTGATTTCCCTAGCAGCTACTAACAAAAACATTCCCAGAAGTAGACTCACCCCCGCGAAGAGCTGCGCAGCGAGATACTGTCCTCCCAAGGCCGAGATCAGGGCACCTTCAATCGGTGGCCCCGTGAGCACGCTGAAACTGACAATAGTGAACGCCATGCCGATCCTGATCCCTTGTTTTCGTGGATCCGTCGTCAACGCCGCCAAGGCCGAGGGAAACATGGACTGTATCCCACCAATTGGAATGCCGCAAATCGCTGCCCAGCCGTAAAGGCCGTTGACAGATGAGACAGAGATCCAAGCAAAGATGACCAAGGCAGACGCTGCGACCGTGGGTATGAAAATGGTGAGAGTCCCACAACGGTCCGCAATGAAGTTGGGCAGTAAGCGACCAACAGTGCCCACAGCGTTGATGATCAACAGCAGATTCAGCGAATTGATGTACGACATGCCCTGGATATCACGCGAGTAGGCGGAAATATAGAAGAACGCAAAGTAAGTCCCCCAAAAGCACTGTCGGGCAATGTGTCAATAGATGCCCTGATGCGAATAACAAACATGGGACACTTACCAAGAAACATGCTAGGGTAAACAGAGTATACTCGGCTTCTTTGAACGCCGCCCACTCGATGAGCTGCCCCGTCTTCCGCGGTGCCAAACGTGGTCTTAGACACAAGAACGCAATAGCCAGCAGCACGACCTGAACCAACGCACTCGTCCTCATCGTCCAGCCGAACCCGATGAGGGGGAGAAGCTGCCTGACCATTATGGGGAACAACACCCCCCCTGTGCTGCTGCCGACCGCCCCTACCCCAATAGCCAACGCCCTTCGCCGCTGGAAATATGTCGAGACCACGGCCACAGCCGGGCAAAACAGGCAGCCGTTGCCGAGCCCGACGCAGACGCCCTGTGCCAGGAAGATCTGCCAGTATTGGCTGCTGGCCGAGGTGGCCAGCGCGCCGCCCACAATGAGCACGCTGCCCGTGATAAATAGGGGGCGGAAGAACCCGGCGTCCGTCAGGCGTCCGGTGATGGTGCCGATGAAAAAGAGAAAGAATATTTCGACCGAGCCGATCCATGAAATATCCGAGGGCGGTTTGTGCAATGTTTCTACGTAGTAGCTCTGGAAGACGCCGAAGGAATTGATGACTCCCCTGTGCAAGCTTCGTTAACGACTGCGGGGCGCGAGAGAAGATGGTAGTGATGGGTCGAGGTGAGGACAGCGTACCAGGTATTCATGACCATAATATGTGTGCCCAATACTGTCCAAAGCCCTGCGTCAGCACGCTGATCTAAATACTTGTGTCTCTCCAAGCGTGGTACATACCGCACATCCACGCTGAAAAGCCGCCATCAGGAGGTGGTGCAGGAGTCGCACTGGACCTTGATGTGAGTCTGCTCAGGACCTGTCCTATGGTATCGTGTGCGGGCCGCTGATGCGCAGGTTCTTGTTGATGAGTGTGTCCAAAAGTCTCTTCGCTCCCAGAAGATCTGGGGGACTCAGTTTCCGTGTATGGCGCAGCGTCCACAGTTCCTCCCATGCGTGGCGAACTGTCGTATGGGGATTCATACTGCTCGTTCTTTTCGTGCCCATCAATGGGGGCAGCAGGAATTATTGTCATAGCCGATCTGTGGTCAGTTTTTAACTGGAAATAGAAAACAAATGACGCCGCTCAGCTTCTAAGACTCGGGCACTTTCTCACACTGGGACAATTCCACTGCCAAAGTCAGTCGACCAAAGCTGGATTCCACGCCTCAACTTCTTCGAAATTACATTGTAGTCTACTAATGTAATTTTTTCAGGTGGATCATTGACACTTCACGGAGTGCATACGTGAGTGACCGATAGGCGTGTGGTCGACGAGGTAGATGGGCGATTAGTCATTGGCCCTACCGGATTTCATATTCCGGCGCTTCCACAATAAATTTAGACAGCCAGTGCCCGGGAAGCGGGAAAACCGTTTTTTAGGAACGACTCCTCCGTCTAGGTGCCAAGTAACGAAGTAGACTCTGGGGTCAACTTTGTGCCACAACATTTATAATATTCGTTCACCTGGGCCCCACCCAGCCTTTCGACTCAATCCTAGATCATGAAGGATCTTTCCATCTTACCGCACCTCGGAGAAGGTGGACTATGGCACTCAAGTGACAGGAACGGAGACGTGTATAGTATCACATATACTGGACGTGCAAAAGAGCTCTGTCTTGAAATGATACTGTGCCTGAAATTTATAAGCATGTCATCCATGCCTGGGTCTATCTGGCCTATCTACCAATCTCCACACTAGGAGCGGGAGTATTAGCTGTCGGAGGCGCTGTCGGAGAGGCTCACAGAGCAGCTGTCGGAGGTTTCCATCCGTCTTAGAGGACGAGGTTGGGGCCATGGGTGCTCGAACTCCTCCACGGGCCAGTTCTGCGCCAGCTCCACCTCAAATCCGATCATCCGCCGGATGAAGCAGTCCATGTGATCCGCATCCTCCATGTTGTATGGGCCCCATTCGTGCATGGTGCAGAAGTGCTCTGGACCAGCACCTTCCTTGGCGTCCTGAGACTGGCCAGAGTCGACAGGTTCCTTTTTGTCCATGCCTCGAACAAACTGCTTCCACTGGTCGCCGTACTCAGCAATGATGATCCATAGCTCATGCCTGCCCTGGGAGACCAAGAGGCGGCTTATTCACGAAGATGATGTCAGCGGGAATAGTTAACGTGGACGCAGGGCAGACGGAAAGGGTTGAAGCAAAGCAGACGGTGGTAGAATAGAAAGTACTGACCGTTTCATTCCGCTAGCAGATGGGTTTAACAATCCCACCTTCTCATAGCGGTCATCAAGTGTCGACACCCAAGCGGCAATCTCAGCGCTCTCCTGCCAGCGAGTCGCAGAGGCAGCGGACAGCCGCGTGAAAGGCTTGCCCTCAAAGAGAGCGAGGGGAAGCATGTTGAAGAGGGGCCTCAGGAACTCGTCGTCGTTCCATCCCGATTCGAAGACCCTCCGGCAGAGATAGCCGTCGACCCGAGCTGCAATTAGCTGCTTCGGGGGAGAAGAACCAGAGGATCTGTCGGTGAGATAAAGCAGAAACTTGCCAGGCAGCCAGTCGAGGTGTTTCAGCCCGGGGGCCTTGGAGACCTCTGCTGCTAGAGAAGCAGGATTGTCTTTCCCCAGCAGACCCCTGATCAGGCGGTGAATAGTATAGAGCAGGAGGGAAAGACCGTTGTTGACGCCTGGCTCCGTTGAATCCATGGGACTCGGTACGTCGCGGCCAGCGTCAAGGGCGGACGAGACGTGTGGACCCTGGGGCAGACCGGCCTCGGTCTTGCAGACCTTGCCTCTGAAATGTAGTTTCTTGCTGTGATCGTCGTAATCTTCCGGGACATTGTTCGACAGCACGTATTGAAAGCATCGGACGTCATCGAAAACGCCACAGTCGGCTGGAGACCGGGCCAGATCTCTATCTCCGGCCTGCCTGAGATCATCTAGGTAGGCTTGCATCTGTGGCTTGACAGCATTGTAAATTGCATCAGCAATTCGGGCGTTGTCGGGGCTGATGAATTCAGTGTTGGGCTCGCTCTGAGCTTCGTCGCCCGAGAGAGCAGGATTGCCGGGCTTGTACTTCTCGAAACTGGTTGGGTCCGGCCAAATGGACCAGAGTACGCGGAGCCGCAGATAGTCTTCCTTCGTGAGATCAGGGCCCGCTGAGAAGGCGTGCTCCTTGATTCCGAAGCTCCGCAGTAGATTAATAATATCCTGCACTGGAGGGTCTTCGATCGGAGTGGGTTCGCGATGGGAAGCAATGTTCACTCGATGATTCGGGTCGGGGGGAGCAAAGTTGTCGTCCATGTTGTCCATGGGTGCGTCCTTGGACTTGGAAGTCATGTCTGGTCGACAGTTAGCCAAGGCAGAAGAGGCTGCTGAGGGGCGCTTGAAAGGATCGATGTTTCCACGAGCTATCCCCGAAAAGTTGATGAGGATGAGGTTGATGTGTACTTACTCGCGATCAACTCAAGCCGATGCAGTCTGCTATGTTGGAGAGAGCACTTGAGTTAGATACCTTGGCAGCCCAGGTCGGTTGCAGGTGGTGCGGTGCGGGATGTGTCGCAGCTGAAATGGCCAAAATGATGTGAACTCAAATATATAGTTGAGGGAGACGAGGTGAGTGGGGCAGTAGCATTCACTTCAAATGTTGTCTACATGTCGGGTCTGTCACCATGGCTACGAGTTGCAAAGTGATCTTATCTAGAGCAAGTTTCGTTCTCAACACTCACCTGCCCATGTACTGAGGCGCCTCAGGCCAGATTTACGTATCTGAACGCGTCCACACATTCACGCACGCAACAAACCAGCACAGGTCGGTTGAGCCTTGAGTGCCTGACTTTGTGGAGGTTAACATCCTCCTGAGCAAATTCATACTGGATGACTTCCCAGTGGATAGACTACTGTTGGACAAGGCAACCCATGGTTGCGCCTGTTCTGCCTCCGGACTCGATTTACCAAACGAATGGTATCGGCCTGCATCACGGCAGCCATTTGATGCTCATTCTTTACTGACCGCAACCAAGTCGATTCCAGAGCTATCCCTCCAGCTCCGCAATTACATCGTCAACATCACACCGCAGACACGAATCCTGCACCATGGAGGATCTCGATGATTTTGAAGAGTCAGCGATGACACAGTACGCTACATTGCGCCAAATTGGCAGGGACCTCACACGTCGCGCAATCCGGTCCATTCAAGTCAACAATGACGAGCTCTCGTCCATGAATGTCTTGCTATCGGCACCGCTGGAAATCGACGAACTGTCGCCGAGCGACGCAGAGCAGTGCTTCTTCGTTCCCAGCTACCAAGACGAGCACCTTGAACATGCCCTGCCCGGAGGCCCCTTCGACCTCGTGACAGGCCTTGTCGCGACGGGACGGAATTGGGAGATAGTGTGGGCCCATGACTATGATGGGGTGGATCCTGACGACAGCGACTACCTCCCGCCACCTCCAGACCGGCTGCCCGACTTTCGTTCTATGTGGTTCCTCAGGAGCCTCGAAGACATGCAGCAGGCGTATCTGGACTGCTTGGAGAACAACGCAGCGGACGAGTTGCAACAGTCCCGGACGTAAGTATCTCCCTTCTCGCAGGGCGGGATGGACGTGATGTAGCTGACTGCCTGTGTCATATACCTCTAGCGATGGATGGCGTGCGGCCCTCGACGTCAGCCCTGGGACTTTCACATTTCGCATGCCAGAGCGCGAGGAGGTCGACTGGGACTACAGGCCGTTGCACCAGATGCAGCCCCGCGACCCGGCCAAGCCTCACTTCAGTGTTGTCATGGGAGACTCGCAGGTCGCCGGCGGCACCGATGAAATCCTGGCCAGCGAGCTGCACGCCGCGGCCAAGTTCTCCAGACGCCAGCTCACCTGTGGCAACTTCACCAACCATCATACCAAGCCGGTAAGCACTATCCATTCCACTTGTATTACAATGGCCCTCGGCCCAAACGCACAATGCCCCCCTTCCCACCCCCATCAAAACCAATACTAGCCCCCTTTCTCCTCTAGATAATAATTTACACGGTAATGTCCGAGACCAACGCCCGCATAACCCAGGCCCACTTCGACGCCAAGACCAACAAGCTCGTGGTGCGGCAGTCGCGGGTCCTCGACCTGCGGGGCACGAAGCCCACGCCCGACGCGTACCTCCTGCTGCGGTGGATGATGAACACCCCCGTCGGCGAGACGGAGCACAACAACAAGCGGGACGATACCGATGGCGGCAAGCAGCAGCGGAGCGTGTCCGCGACGCCGGGCTTGGTGGTCGCGGAGGAGGCTGGCTAGGGGGTTGAACTGTGATGCTTGGGGCGTTTGTTCAGGCCTTGGGAGTTTCGGCGCGGGAGGGGGGAATTGCTTTGTTGGGCTGTGATGATGGGCGGCTCTGTCCTGGATTTTGTGAGGGTATCGGTCCTGGGGTGACATGTGTCGTATCAAGGCAGACGGATGTTCCGTCGCAGCCAGCGGTCATGCTGCAAGATGTCTGTCGTCGCTCAGATATCGGGCGTCGGACGGCAGCCAGCAATAGCACGCGGCGTTGTAGCATGAGGCCTTTGCGGACCGAATGATGACAGCTGATTATGTTCTATTATGCTTTATCTACCTGTCTACTACTGCATTTACTCGTGATTCTCGTTTGCTGGGTATATCTACCTGGTCCCCCCTCGCCCAGCTCTCAGGGCCTCATATCTCAAGCGAACCCATCTTCCTGGAAGATGGTTCGTGGGGAATTTGCCAACTACTTCCGCGCCCTTGCAGTCTCCTAATATCTTGGCCACTACCGACGAGATACTCGGATCGTGCGTGCCTATCGTCCGCCTGAACTGCGCCCGAGGCTTTTCAGTCCCCCTTGTCTCTGCTGGAGGGGGGGGGGGGCGGCGGCGGCGTTTCCAGAGGCAGCACGTCTGGCCGCTCAAGGAGAGCGGCGCCTCTTCCCCCTTGCAACAGGCGGGGCGAGATATCGAACGGGCGGGATGTAGCTCTCGTCTGCGACACGGCACAGCTCGCAACGGTCCGAGGCCGAGGCCGACCCTCAAATTGGCGCTGAGACGCTCCTCCAGCCCAGCGAATCGGGCACCGGTGCCAGGGGCACACACACATAATTCATGATTTCCAGACCGCCCGTCACACCTTCACCCCCCATCCCCCACCCCCCTCCTCAGCGTCGCCACATCCTGCAGCAGAACCTTCTGCTCCGGGCCCCGAAGGTCGGACCGCTGCTGCCTAAGGGGCGGCTGCACCACCCCGACCTCGTCGGCGGGCAGTTCAGCCTGCGGGCCGTAGCCGCGGTGGTGCGTCTGCGCCGTCGGGAGCTCGACGACGTTGTTGCCACTCCCGCCATGCGGGTCTGGCTGCCAGATTTGCTGCTGCTGTGAGATATCCAGGTGCTGCTGCTGCTGTGTCGTCAGTCCTCCCCCGCCCACGAGATGCGCGTGCGCCGAGTGCGGCGGCGGCGGCGACCGCGGTGTGGGCGGGCCGTATATATCCTCCTCCTCCTCCCCCTCCGGCTCGTTAACCCGACCTTGCCCACCACCAGCCGGCGCGGTATAATCCGGCAGCAGCGTGAAATCAGCCCCCGTGCTCGCGTCGCGGGGGCCGTTGGGCCCGTAGTTCACGGACGCGACGCGCGTGGGCGGGATGGACCTTTCTTCTGCCGGTGCTGTCGCCGAGACGGGCGACACGGGCTCGTTGTTGTTGTACTCGGACGGGAAGAGGCTGCTGCTCAGGTCCCGGACGTCGCGGATGGCGGCTGCCTCGGGGACGTGGTCGGTCTGGATGGGTTGGGGGTTGACGCGGGCGATGGGGATGGTGGACGGGGCCGGCTCGGCTGTCATGCTTGCCGTGGTCGTCACGCTCGGCTGCGAGTGCTGGTGGTGCTGGTACTGGTGGTGGTGGTGTTGCTGCGAGTACTGGTACGTCGCCCCCGCCCCCGCCATGGCCCCCAGCTGGTGACTGCTCCCCACGGGATCGTAGTACTGGTAAGGCGCGTTTGCGGCCGTCGTCGTGTTCTGGTACTGGCCTCCTGGCTGGTACCAGTCCGTCGTGCTGGGGTCTGACACCCCCGACCAGGCGGACGGGGCCGGCTGGGGGGTGCCGCCGTACCGCCACGGCTCGAGGTGCTCGCTGTTGTTGTTGGGGGTCGCGTACGGCGTGTCGTGGCTGGGTCCTGGTCCTGCGCCTCCTCCTCCCCCCCCTTGGCCATTATTGCCCACGATCCGCCTGTAGACCTCCTGGTGGTGCTCCTTCCTCTTGACGTGGCGGTAGTACAGCCAGAAGGCGCCCGCGCACAGCAGCGAGGTCGCGATGCCGACGCCGATCCCCAGCCCGGCTTTTGCGCCGGGGCTTATGTCGCCGCCGTTGCTGTTGCTGCTGCTGCTTGCTTTCGCGGCGGTTGTGGTTGTGGCGCTTTCTGCTGGTGCAGTTGTTGAGCTCGCCGTGGTGGAGGTCGCCGATGTGGACGTCGCCGTGCTGGACGTTGCCGTGGTGGAGGGGTCTGCTGCCCCCGTAGTGATTGCTCCTGATTTCCGCTCGTTCTGCTTGAGGGACCACTTCTCGGTGTTCCGCCCTACGTTTGACTTGGTGCTGTCGCGCAGGTTGAACCAGCAAGGGGTCGACGTGTCAAAGTCCATGGATATGAGTACCGAGGCATTGTAGGGCTCGACTTGTTGCTTGCGGACTGCCCGGGCAGCGTCAGTTAGTTGGCAGAACTCCAGAGACCACCTGTGTGGTCAGCATTTTGGGCGAGGGCTTACTGGGCCGCACAGTGTTGGCTGTCTCGTTCTCATAGCACCAGATGTACAGCCATGGCTCGGCGTAGGAGGACCGGTAGGTGACGTTGACGGTGTCGCGCTGGTGGAAGACCTCGCCGCCTTTCGGGAATGTCCATCTTACTGAGCCCCGGTCGTCGTTGGAGGTGTCTGCGGCACAGATACTGATCTGAAATGCGAGCAATACCGTGGCGACCAAGACAGACGTGGAGATGGGGAAGGAGGGTCGAGGGTCCAGTGACGATCGCGACGGGATGCTCAAGGGCTCCGATGGGTCGGCCCGCGATGGCACCATGTTGCGCCGCCGAGGATCAAACAATGGGACGACATGCTATTCGCAGGCACAAGACATGGTGTGTATGAGAAAGTAATGAAGAGCACAATAATACTACGCTGCTGTTCAAACGCAGTTGGTAGAGAAAGAGGGAAACAAGTGGCTGGAAAATGACAAGCAGAGGGGATGTCGTTGGTGACAGGCGAGCGAATGGGCGGAAGCAGGTGGAGTTTGGCCTGACAGGCAGGTGGGCTGCAGGGCAGGGGATCTCTGCAGGCCATAGTTCAATCAATCAGTCTGGCGGCTCTAGCCCTACAACGCTGCCCATCCCGGCTGCCCGGTTGACCCAGCCAGGCTTGGCATGCAGCATGGGCCCCAATTTTAGAAGCTCAGCCTGCGTTGTGCCACTGCGTTAGGCCAGTGCGGCGCCCTGCCCTGTCCTGTCCTGCCCTGCCCTGGGGCTTGGGATCCTTCGGCCCCCAAATCACCACCAGCCAGTCAGTCTTCAGTCTTTTGCCAGCCGATGAGCACGGATAACACGGGTCGAGATTGGGCCGTTCTCCTCCTTGGCCCGGCTTGACACAGGATTCGTTCCGGGGACGGGGAATAAACTCGACGGGCCGCTAGCCGTGACATTTTGTGACCTGTCTGTCTGTCTGTCTCTGCGCCATGTTCCAGCCTGCACAGTTCCTCGTGATGGGCAGAGCAACTAGGTCAAGTAGAGACACGGGTCGCTGGTCAAATAGTGCGCTGGAATTCTGTAGCAATTCGGTAGGGTCGAGTATCTGGGGTTCCCATATTATTCCCTCGCTTCATCCTCGAACCATTGGTACAACATGAGCCGCTCAAAATCAGAGTTTCGGTCCGGGCCATCCATCCGTCTCGGGTCTTTGCACGCCGTGTCATCTCTCCCGGCGCCTCGACCCCCACTGCTCACCGCCTCATGCAGTCGACGCCGTGGCAGGTAAGACGCAGCCATCACTGCCCTGCAAGTGTCAACAGCAGCACGTACAGAAGCAGCACAGAACAACGCTGCCATCCCATCCCAGACAGAAAGCTTGCACTCAATCAAGCCTTGCCCTCAACAACCTCCTCCTCCCCATCCTCACCCTCCTCACTGTCCGCATCAGGCGCCTCAGGCAACTTATGCTCCACCCTCAGCCTCTCAACAACCCCCAAGATCTCCCCCTCCCACGCCTTATCCAGCAGCGTCTTATCCCTCCCGGCCCCCTCCCACTCCGCCCTCGCGACCCGGATCAGCGCCACGGCGAGGTTCTGCAGGCCCTCGCCCGTGATCCCCCCGCTGCTCTCGACAATGATCCGCACGTAGTCCTCCAGGAACTCGGGCAGCGTCTCGCGCACGCGCAGCCACGGGTCGGCGTCCTCGCGCCAGCAGGGTTCTCCGGTGGTGGTGGGCACGAACGCCGCGTCCACGTCGTACTCGTGGTAGCTGTCGAAGATGGACTTTGCCTTGAGGTACCGCGCCGTCAGGATGCTGTTGACCACCCGCGCGCGCTGGATCATGGGGCCGTTGACCCGCGCGTCGGCCTCGCGCTGCTCGTGGGTCCGGTCTGTGAACTTGGGCGCGTTGGACATGCTGCGGTGGCGGGCGTCGGCCATCTTGATTGATCTGTGTTGACTGACTGGCTGACTGAGAATGTGAATGCAGACAGGGGGAGGCGAATAAGGTTTGTGGTGGTGATATGCGGGTCTGCTGCTTTTGCTGCAGGTGGTGATGATGTCTTGCGGGGATGAGTGTGAGTTGCTTCTCTCTGTCCTGATCAGTGAGGCTCACATGAAATTGGTTACCCCTGATGATCCATGCTTCAACGAGCTTGTTGCGACCCTAACCCCGCGGCAGACGGACCCCTGCCTCCACGCTTCATGCACAAATGGACTGGGCCTGCCACCGACATGGAAAAAGCATGACTGCATTCCGCGGTTGAGCGAGCAAAGTGTGATTATACCATCATTTCAATGGTGTAAGTGCCTGGTCGTATTAGTACCCATTTCTCCACGCGGGCCTAGCTCTTGTGCATGAACAGTTCCCTCCGTGCGTAGAGTCAGTGCGTAAGTTAGTCTCTTCAGACTCTTCTCCAAATCCCCTAGATTACCGTTGTGCTCTATTGGAAGAGTGCTCGAACGTGGAACGTTGAGTTGCAAGCTTGGGCAGATTTATACATATATGTCTCCTTTTTCGTTCTCAAGATGGCAGAAAAAATCCACTCACGCATGACCGCGAGAATAGCATCGCACATCTTTACGGTAAGATCGCGAGCATCGAAGTCATGTTCATCTGGGTCTCTTGTAATTGCCGGGCACACGTTAATGGCTGCGCTGCCTAATGACAAAAACAATGATTCGAAATTTGAGGCACCAGCTCCACCTTTCTCATAATCCATCATCATCATTGTGCCGCGAACGTTCGGCACAAATACTCTAATAGCCCGTAGCCGGCCGCGTCAAGACGTAGATCTCCCCGGTGGTATCAGAGCTCATAAACACCCGGCCCTTGGCATCGAGCGCGACGCTGACGGGCCTGAAGCAGCTGTTCGGGCAGCTAGCCACGTTCTGGTTCGTCATGATGTCGATGAGCGCCGTCGTGCTGGTGGACGGCTCTACCGGCTGCCCGTTGGCGAAGTTGACGATGCCGAGCTTGTACCCGATCGCTGGCTGGCGGTTCCCTGTTGTTGTTCCAGGTTAGCAAGCTTTGAAAAAAAAAAAAACAGAGATAGGGGCCTAGGAAGAAAACTCACAGCTCCCGTGGAAGGGGATCAGCGCCGTGTTCCCGTCTGCGGTGAAGGCGATGTCGAGGGGTGCCATGTGAGCCTAGGTAGGGGGGGGGGGCATGTGTTAGCTGTCCCTGGTTATCAGGAAACCTCTCACATCATGTGCTGGCCGACTCACTTGGAAGGTGATCCTCGGCGCCACGAAGTTGGCCGCGCACGAGGTGTCATTGGCCGTGGTGGACTGGGTGGAGCTGAACTGGACTCCGGTCTTGAGGTTCTGCGCATTGGGCACACCCGTCGACTGGTAAAGAGCAACGCACTGTATTTTTTTGGACACTATCAGCGGATGTGGCTCGTAACAACTGACTTCCCACCCTCATCACCTGCAACGACAAATAAAAAAAATAACTCACATCAGGATACCCAAAGTTGGGCGGCCTAGCCGAGACGGGGTCACTCAGCGCCCCCAGGTAGTTAAGCTCCTCCCCGGGGTTATCAGTATGGATATCCTGCCCGTTCCGCGTGAGCTGGTCCACCGAGTTCTCGACGCTCCATATGCCGCCCGTAACAGGATGCTCCGCGACGCCGACGTCGTTGCGCAGGCCCCAGCCCAGCACCCGCCCCTCGGTGTTGTAGTTGTAGACTTTCCCCGACGCGCCCAGGGCGCCCAGGTCGAACGCCTTGATCATCGAGCGGCCGCTCGTGATATCCCGCGTCCCCAGGTCCAGGTTGTCGTTGCTCCCGCGCGACACGATCAGGGTGTTGGGCTGCTTCTTGGACATGGTCAGCGTGCGGCTGACGTGGTCGGCGTTGTTCATGCCGTTGATGATGGTCGTGGGCGAACCCGAAACCGTGCCCGTGGTCGGGTTGTATGCCCAGGCGAAGACGGCCTCTGCCGAGGAGGCGTAGAGGATTGTGTTGTTTGCGTTTAGGGCGATGCCGTGGGTGAGCTGTTCTTCATGGTGAGCATCCTGTCACTTATGTTCTGAGGCGGGTATGTATGGCATTATTGTTAATGTCACTTGGGCTGATGACTTGTGCGTGCATGCATACATCAGTCTTGGAGGTGAGAGTGGCCTTGGTGGCCGTGAGACAGCCGCCGCTCTCGGTGAATGTGATGCGGGTGATGCCCGTGTTGGCCTGCGCCACGAGCAGGGCCCCACTGCTGTCGAACACAAGGCCCCGCGCGCTCCTGACGCCGTTGGCGATGAGCTGCGCCGTCCAGCCCTGCGCGAGCTTGGGCGCCGGGTATGTCGGCGTTAACGCGCCGGGACACTGCCGCTTGGTGATCAAGCCGCCGTCGACGACTGCCACGGCGCATAGCGCAACCGCGAGCTGGATGAGTGCCGTGAGAGCCATTGATGAGATGCCGTCTTGGCTGCAGATATTCCAATAGATGGAGAAAAGCTTGGTCTGGCGATGTAAACGAGGGCCAAGACCCGAGGAAGCTGGTACCGGCCGGTGGGGTGCTATATATCTTGACATCAACGTCACATTGGATAGTCTGCCTCGGAAGGCAGTGTCCGTGACAAAGCATTTGATCTTCATCGCGATGGCCGGGTTACGACGCCAAGAACTGTTGGCGCTTCTGGCGACATGTTCATCCCTTGGTTCTGGATATTCCTATGCGCCCCTGTGGTCACGATTGGAATGGATGGCACTGTCAGTGTATGGATGTGACTGGGAGACAAACGCGCCACTAAGCCTAATTGCGAAGGAGGTTTCTGAACGTCTCCCCCTTGGGAGTGTTCTCCTTTGGTCTTGGCTAAAAATGTAACAAAGAACGGAGTGGGCCCGACCACGTTAAAACTGCCATCCTATAGATCCCATAGACTAATCTAACTGATTCAAGCGGGGATAGACGTCTGGGCCGGATAATAGGCGGAACCACGACTGCGGGACTGCACATCCCGGCAGTTGGTCCAAAACTACAGCCGGCACGATCAATCGATCGACGACTTGAGTATTTAGCTAAAGTGCTACAAGAAGGACATCTGGAGGTGTTGTACGAGATCGCGGAACGACGTTGATGGATACATGCATGTGCATAGAATCAGCTTCGGCAATTGGCGGAGAGAAATTATAGTCCACAGACTGGCGCCGTCAGCCCATGACATAATGGCTGCTGACAGCATTGTTCAATGGTGCCGCTCAACTCGACTACTTGCAGTTGTCTTCTTCAGCCTCGAGATCATAGATTTTGTCAATGACCTGACCACAGCACCGCTGATGAGACACAACAAAGAAACTGATTGAGAGACAGCAGCCACGGCATCATCTATGACTTCGGATTCAAACATGCCCGCCACCTGTTCCCATGAGGCTGGGACTTGTGGAAGGAAATTGGGCTACTGACTAGTGGACTTGTAAGTCTTGTTTCAAGACTATCCAAATAGTCAAATTCTATATCGCCATCCTACAAGCCCACGCACGCATGCTGGAGCAGTGGGCAGCACAATGGCTATTTCGCGAGGGGACAGACACCGTGCCAGGGTGCATCCATGAGCGTGTGCCCACACACTCATTCTATCTCAAACACATAAGGTTATCTCAGGAGCTCTCCTCCATGCTGGTAGAGTTCAGAGACCCGCGACCTTTCTGCGCAGGCAAAGCCTTTTGGGCAAACAAAGCAGTGGCGACCATCATTTCGACGGCAAGTATCTCGCTAGTCATGGCGTTCCTCCTGCTGAAAACCTACTCCCGAGGCAGATAGGCGCGGCTGACGACATGCCAGGCCAGCGTATGGAGTCACCCATTGCGCGGATAGTGGGCAGTGAAAAAAAGGCACTGTTGCTTTTGACATAGTAGCATGATTAAGGGCAGCGCAAGTACTATGCTTCGTGTTTGAAAAGTCCGCTCCGCACCTAGACTTCAACTAAACACGCGCAGTCGCCCATATATATCCAGTTTCTAGCTGAAAGGCTTCGGCCACCTTGTGTTTTTTTGTTCAACTATCTATCTATTCATCGTCTTCTCAGCCTTTAGACTACCTACCTTATACCTCCTCTATAAAGTTAGTAACTACTTAATATATACCCTTATTTTTCTCTATATAAAGAATCTTTAGCTTCCCTTATAATACCCTCTTTTTAACTATATTCCTTATATACTATATAATAATAGAGAGATCTTTAATAATAAAATAATATATTTAAAAAAGAAGATATAAGTTTTTATTTATTTTTATTTTTATTTTATATATACTATATTTATTATATATTTTATAAATAGTTTTAGTTTAACTTTTTAAAAGATTTCTTTTATTTCCTTAAAGCTATATAAAAAGCTTTTTAAATAAAGTACTTATAGTAATAGTATAGTACTTATATACTACTAGGAATAACTAATAGTAAATTAGGTATTAAGGTTTTTTAATTAAGTAAGTAGAGTAACTAGCTAGTAGTATTACCCTTATAATACTTATAATAATATAACTATTTAAGTAGTTATATATTTAGAATAAAGACTATAATACTTACTTAGCTAGTAATCTTATAAGGTTATTAATTATTATTAATAGAGGGAAGAATTAAGTTTTTTAGCTAGGTCTCTCTTTTTAGGATTTACCTTCTTATAGGTATTATCTTAAGACTATTATAGTCTTACTATATAACTATTTTATTATATAACTACTTTACTAGCTATTAGCCTTAAACTACTAGTATTAATAATTCTAATTAATAGTACTATTAAGAGTAATACTTTTTAACCTTATCTATATAGTATAAGGTTAAGGCTATATACTTATAGGTAAACTATATTAATATTTTATTATAATTAGTATTGTTTTTTTTAAGTACTAGGTCTTAAGTGCTCACCACTATATAAAGGTACTGTGACGGTACGGAGCTTATAACTGCTGGATTTCCAAGGCTGGGCGACTTGGAAATTGTGGTCTTTTGGCTCAGGGGCACGCCGGAGACTAAAGGCGGTCTCTGTGCAGCAGTCAGAGAGACTAACCCGTCTTAGGTACTATGTACATTTTATATGTATGGGGGATTGGAAACGCAACCGCTTCTGGCTGAAAACGATTCAGTCAGAGCAGCAGTAGTAGTCAGAGTCAGAAAATGGCAAAGCCCTCGTCCGCCTGTGGCTCGACCGGCCATTTATTCAGGGTCTGCCGCTGCTTGTACGACACGCTGAACCGGTCCTATACTTGAAGATCCCGGGATGCGAGACGACAAAGAGCGCCGCGTTGTAGGCGGCATTCTGATCCACAGCCTTGCCTCCTTCGTCGGGCCGGAGGAGCAGGTGCACCAGCCTGGAAGCCGAGTCTCGTGTCAGGCCCTTCAGCCCGTCAACTGCCCCTTCTCGAGGCCCCAGTCGGCCTTGCCGTATCCTCCTCAGGGCGCTACCGGCTGCTCACGCCCTTGACCTCGTCGCCCTGGCTCAGATCGGTGGCATTTTCTTGCCCCGTTTCACATGCAAATCGCTGGAGTCTGCTGGATGCACCGAAGCATGCTCCGGCCCCTCGAGGCCGAAGAACATTCCCACGTTTTTTGAGCTTGGCAAACCTCTTGGAGAGTCCGAATCGGGCCAGATCTCTAGGATTGGCCGTCTCCACTTGTGCGAGCGCATCACCGTTACCTCCCTACTTGGTAGGGAGATCGGGCAACAGGGCCTCTTGCCGCGTAGACAGGACGATCTTTCTGCGCAGACTCAACCCCTTGAAAACTCAAGCATGTTTAAAATACGATCCGGAGTGCAAGATTTTGATTTTCCGGACATGACAGACTACGATCCCGACGCCCCCGAGAACAGGCGCATAGGCGAAAAGGAAATCATAGGTTCGGAATCTGAATAAACCGGGACCTCCATGTTGTGGTTTATTTCACAAGGCAGTTCACCAACCAATCGAATCTCAATGGGTACTCTCGCATATCATACTAAGCTAGTTGTTCTCGCAGTAGTAGGCGGTTAATTAGGACCAAATATCCTCTAAAACATAGATAGCCTTGTGACAGTCTCATACACGAGGGTAGCGAGAGCTGCTTCCAGCGGCTCCACATATCGTCGACATTGCGCCTTTAAAGTTCAAAAAAAGACAGTCTCTTCAAGGGTCAAAGAAGTACGGCGGTCTCCCCCGCCTTTTGGGGTCAGGCTGCCGCCTTGCCATTTCCTCCTCCTCCCAATGGTAGCACCTGGAGGTGGGGGTAGAAATCTGCCTCATTCTCTCCATAGCGGCGTCCACCAAACCCTCATCATATACCCCACCGTCTAGTGGCTTCATCGTCTCTGCCCAGTCATCGTACTCTGGCCAGTCCTTCGGGTTGATCACACAGTGGTCACGGAATGGTGGGTACCGTGGAATTTCGTGGCGAAATTTGAAGATATGGTGAATAGCTTTTCCACGGTAGTGGTGCCAGCGCCATTTGTTCTCCAGGGTGATACGGATCGGGAGAGGGCAGATGCTGGTATCTGTTTGTGGGCTTGCGCTTGGTGATAATAGGAAGTCCAGAAGATCGCTGAATTGCCTTTCGGTAGGTGGTGCAAGAGTACCAGTACTTCTTGGGTTATGTAAATAGATGCCATTGCACTACATAGTAAATTAGATACCATGAGCTCTGCTTTGCATGGGAAAACACTTGAGGCTATCTTTAGCTCAAAAGTACTTACCTCTTCTTCATCTGTTCCACGGTCAAAGAGAACAACACCTCCGAATATTTGCTGCTCTGCCCAATACCCAACAACATCTGCCAAGCCGTTTGGATACCTATCAAAGTCCACATAAGGGCCAACATAGAATGGGGTGGGCGGTGCGTCTCCGATGCTCAAATAATTGTCTTCTTCTTCCGACATCAATGCACGTTTTTTTGTAAGCCAGTCCTCCCACTCAGCATGTTTATGAGTACCGTCGTCTAGTTGATAGAGAAACACAGCGATATTATGACAGGCAATTGCAACCATTTCAAGGAGGCGAAGCTTATATGCTATAGAGCCCGGGGTTGTGTTTTGATAGGCCTCTAGAAGCTGGAAGACAAATATTAGCCCACTTCCAATATTATATACTATGTGTTGCCTCACCTTAGGCTCAAATTTGACAGAATCAATATCGAATTGCGAGCGAAAAGCTCGGGTCTTGCCCATGGTTCCAGGGCACAAGTGCTTGTGATCAAGGACAGGGGATCCTTCCCACAATCCATGGCTCTCTTGAAATATGTTGCTGATTGGCATCCCATCAACTATCTGGGCGTAGGTAAACTCAGCAATTGGAGTAGACAGAAGGTTGGCCATGGCGTGTTTAAAGGAGGCTTGATGCTCTGCATCCAGGCTTGTAAGAGACATGATCGCTGATGCAGAAGCGTAAATGAACGATGTGTAGCTCTGTGCCCGAAAGCGAGTGTGTAGTTACCACAAGGTTCTTAGTGACACTGGAAAGTTCAGTGAGCGAGATTGAAGGTTGAAAAGATGTGGGATGCCAACGGGTGTGGGGATTAGCACCTTAAATACTTACATTTGTAGACTTCGCCTTAGTAAGTACCTAAGTGTGTGGGTCCCGCCCATTCACGACTTTGCTCCACCTTCACCGGCTGTGCAAGTGGGTACCAACACTGGTATTTGAAGCGAGGATCAATATTGTTGGACGGAGCGCTGAACGGGGTGAAAGAGGACTCGAAGGGGACTAAGATCTCGTTCTCGTATGACGCTAACGGCTACAAATTCCGACTGGTAGTGCCAATCCCCTCCTCATTCACCGGTAGATTTGAAGATATTATATATTTCAGATTCGTCCGAGTCCCTCGCCATTGGGAACCGCGGTTTTGTTCTTCAGCGTGCCAAAGCTCAGGTTGCCCATGATAATGATGCCAGCCGGGCTCTTGTTGCAGGCTGCGAGTCTGGACATTCTCAAGAGACTTACTTCTCAAAGGTTGCGGATGTCTTTTATAACGCTGTCAATGCGTTCTGCAGGCCGAAATCGCAACAGGTGCTCCAGCAGCTTAGCTTAAAGGCTGTAAAAGATTGGGAAATTCCGAGCCTGGCTACTAGTTGATGGGAGACACGGCGAAGATAGATGGGAAAATACGTGCAAACTTTCATCAAAGGGATCAAGGACACACCATCAGCCAGTTTTGTTGATTTAGAGATTGAAGGCGTATATGCGGTGACCGATATGTTGGCGAACTACAAAGGCAACTTCGAGAAAATGATGACTCGGTTGCTCTTTCGCACGAGGGTGCCCTTGCGACTATGTATCATTCCATATTTAAATTCTTATCGAACTGGGAACTGCAAGCTGACTAGGTCATGATTGCTTCGTCAGCTTGTCGACGGCTCAAGCGTGGCTATCATACCTCTCAAACCAATGCTACCATCTTCTCACTCCGGTTACATTTTATCAACGTCAACCTGTTCATTCACCCCGCATTTCACGTATAAATCGCCAGGAAACGTTCACATTTCGTCACTGGTGATTATGCGAAGCCTCGGTCCTCCGCGGTAGTTGACAAGAACACCTTGGTCACCCGTTGTTCCGGGACAATCACCAGATCGGTTTCACCGACCCCGGCGAGCGGCAACTTGCATGTCTTCCTTACTGCATGCAGCTCTACAGAATATGGGACCGCGAACATTCCAGGTCTTCGCGATACACCAGGGCTCAGCCGCTGTCTATTCCTTGTGGACATGGTGGAGGGTGAATGAATTGGGCTGCGTTCAGGATGTGAGCGGGACGCACGAGAATTGGGGTAGAAATATTGCAACTCAAATGTGAGAACTATCTGAAGTAGAATTTCCAAGGAAACTTCAGATTCCATCCACTTTTATTGCTAAAGACGAGCATGGTGTAGTGTGTTTGCAGACACCGATATCTAGAAAGTCTTGCAGCCAGGCATCCGATCCCCGGCCCACCATCTCCGTGTCATTAGCTATAGAGAGAATAACCAGATCTTCTACGTCCCAGTGGATTCGGAATTCCGTCGAGACCAGTGCCGCTTTTTCAATCCTTCCAAAACAACGCCCAATCAGAAGACCACACGAGGTACCTTCGACCTCTCTCACCAGAAGTAAGATGGGGAGACTGACTGTTGCTAGTACCCAATCACCTGGTCTTGACCATCGAGGAAGGTATATCTTATTGTCTCCATGCCCATTTGGTGTCCAGATGGAGTATTCAGACCGACTCCTGTCGAGATGGTCAGCCGAGAGACACCATGCAATTGCCTCGGTAACCTCTAAAGACCGGAGGTCTTCAAGCTGCAGGTCAGATTCTGTAAAAATGGCCTCAGGGATGCCCCGACGCGCTCTGATTGCATCGGGCACATCTTGGGAATTGTTGTCAAGTCCGAGGCTCGATACAGTCATAGACGTAAAGTATCGCAAGTTGCCAGTGGGGGACCGCTCGACCCCCCCGCCGGCGCTATCAAGTTTCGCTAGTGCGTGAATAAAGTTTATGGCAGTTTGAAAGCTGCTTTGTGTGTAGTCTGGTGTGATCACAGCGACATCGCCCCAGTTCATGATGGATATGATTCCGTAGACCTTGTCTCTCCTGTCGGCGCAGTCTAAGAACTTCACAAGCTCCAGCAGCCACAACCAGCCACGTCCATGTGCTCCCATGATTCCGAGAGCCTGGAAGACTCCAGAGCGTACTGCTATGTAGTCTTGGGGAGGCAAGGAAATGAGAGGATGCTGTGGCATAATTCTGCGAATGCCCCAAAGCCTCGTCACAAGTCTCCCTATGAGAGTTAGAGACCTCTCACGCCCCTCTTCAAAAGGCTGCCAGAGTATCGAGGCCTTTTCGATGTCGTCTTCCATCACGTCGTGAAGGCGGTCCAGCAAGCGCTGGACGTCGTGGCGATTTAGTGCCTGCATACCACACAAGAAGCTGAAATCCCGGGCATTACACAACTCTTGCAAGATCCATAGCCGAGTGAAGTATGGCCTCATAGGAAAGCGCGCTGCGGCAAGGAGAAGGCGGCGGGTCGTCGCAGACCTGTGGCTCAGACGGAATCTCCAGGAGATATGGCCATAGTCGTGAAAGATCCCCCTCCTGCCTTCACCTGCTGCTAAAGACTCTTGCATCTTCTTACACAGGAAGAGGCTGTCATCTGCATGGTGCCCAATGCAGGCCAAGACGTGGGCAGCCCGCTTATAAATGTCCCCCATCATAGTAACCTGCTTGCTCTTTTCATGGAGGTTGTTCTGGTCGATGCAGATGGCATCTACCCAGTAGTACTGGCTCTGTCCATGCCAGCGAGCCTGCCTTAGGACATATTCGCAGTTTCTCCGCACTGAAAATGGTTTCTCATTCAGCCGGATAAGAGTGTCGTCTCCGGGTTCTCCCCAGGTATAGGAGATGGCGTGGTAGGAAGGCAGTCCGGGCAGGTCTACTGGCCATGTCGTAAGTCTGCACGTGATCTGGGCGGGGTTGGAATGATGGTCATCGTCGAAGATTTCCAAGAGCCTTATGTAATTGGCAGGGTCTGGAAGAGGGTCAAATTTGAATGAAGGTTGCGGGCATGAAGAATGGTTGTCCATCATGGGCGTCAGTGAGACGTCTCACGAGATGAGCGGGGCAAAAGGCACTCTATCCTGAATTTTGAAGGATTGACAGATAGAAAGGGGCAGGAACGGATCGTTCAAGAAATGTTGGGTTTGCCAGAGCCTTATAGCCTGCAGGTTGCACTGTCAGCGTAGGTTCTACCGCAGCCCCCGCATAGTATTCTGGTGGGTTACACAAGGCGATGACACATCTGGAAGCATTTGCAATTCACATCCAATCAAGCTTGACTTCGAATCGATCCACTTGAAAATATATTCCAAGACGTGGGATCGTTGAAAGAAAACTAGTTAGCACATTCACTTGGAATAGGGTCTGGTGGAAGAATATACTGTTATATAAGGCCTGCTGGTTAACGGTCTGGGATGGATAGGCCTCCTGCGGTCTCGGGGGACGGCTCTGTCCTGGATGGAACTCACAATGGAACCCCAATGTTAGCGAGGCGGCAACATAGTCTATCGAGCCTGTTGCATGTGGAAAAAGAAAATAGCGGCGATTTGATACCATGTCGAATGGAAGATGGCATCTCCTTCTGCTCTGTGTTGAATAGATCTGCTTCACTCCTGTCCCATCTTGATGGCCCTAGTCACACGCATGTCTCTATCTCTGTTACTACATTCCCTACTTCTGCCTTCCGCGCCGTTCTACGTTGATAGATTGGCCATGCCAGTAACAAGGTCGCCTTCACCGTCATCTGCGAAGCCCCTGTTGTTCACCTTTCCTACATCAACCCCCCTGCCCAAGTCCTGGAGCTCCTGCAAGACCGCCTTGGCTCTCTTAAGATCAGCGTATGATTTCTGCGTGGAATTCTTACATCCTGTTACGTATAGCTTGACCTCACTGTGATGCCTTTCAGCTGGGACGGACATTCTAGTTTATGGAGGATCTGTAATACCTGTAATCCTCAAATATGGCAGCATTCTGCCCGTCGGTCGCGACGTAAAAGCCTGGTTGACCACCGTGCTCGTCCGAAACTGATTTATCGCCGTCCGATGGGCCCTGACAGAAGTGAAAGCTTTCATGACCTCTTGTCGTCAATAGCCATTCCCTGGCTTTATCGAATGTGCGGAACCCCTCGTGCTTGGCTTTCGGATACCCGGTGACCATGAGTGATGCGTCGTGCCTACAAGATCTCGCACCATCAGCGTCGAGTCTTTCTGGACCCCAGAAAACTCAACATCTCCGGATTGATTTACCATGAGCACATGATAGATGGGCAACAGCGGCCATAGCTGATTGCATAGAAGTGGTTACGTTTTTTGGTCATATTTGTGCGGTGGGATCAAGGATCACCCTATACAACGACGGTGATGAGGACTGTGGTAGAGGAGGGAGTCTCTTAAGAAACGAAAAGATGAAGAGGGGTGGTGCCCACTCCAGGCTAATTATAGTCACCTCAGCTGAGTTGGCATGCTCATATGCGGTGCATCTTGAACCTGGAATTCTCATTCGAGGACGGTGCCAAGAGGTGTGGCGGGTTGCAGTTGGTTGAGGCAGCAGTGGTTGGTTCTTGAACAGCTGTCAGATCACTGTGCGTTATCTGGGCTTCCAACTACTTCCAGCAATTCGAACGTTAGTTATATATAGTTACATATATTTGTATCTGTCAGCCCGAGGGCCCCAAGTGGTTCATGGCCCAAAAATGTCCACACTGTATTTTATCCTCGTATAGTTAGCTCCTATCCCTGACCACACGTGCTGTGTTCACTGTTGCCCCAATGTACCCATTGAACTTTAAATTGCCTACCCATTGCGGTCCTCTGTTAGGCCAGCATGTCAATTCTGAGAGTACGTCTATTTTAGTCCCTTAATTCCTGCCGACTTCAGTGAAATAATATCATAGCTACAAGTCGGACAAGCTGGTGACGAATTTGATGATCTTGATCAGTTGGCCTTTCGTGTGGCTCGGGGGCAGAGACATTGCTAGGTACTGGTAGAACAATCCAGGACATAGTAGCGGCGTATTCAATGTTCGCGTGACCTTGAGAGTATCACCATCAAAGCCAAAGCTCATATTAATCCCTGACCGAAAGCCAGCGCATTTCGTACGCTTCACTTCTTCCGGTAGACCTTTATACGGTGTCTCTGGGGCCTGAATGCAGGCTTCCCCAGAGTATCTTCCATCCTTCGGGGAATGTGCTCCCATGTCTTGCCTTCCCATTCACGGCGGGTTGCCTCCTTCTCGAGAGGATCTGTCATTCTGAATTTGGCAGTTTCCATCTTTGGTATCTTGTCCCAGTCCCACCACCCTGGGTCCTGTTTCATAGTTGTAGTAGAAGCGTGACCAGCTATTAAATTTGCTGGTACGGGACCAAAGTGCCTGCTATCCACGCTGTTCCCTCTGTTGTCCCCAACGACAAAGACATGACCCTTGGGTACTTGGAAGTAAGTTCCAGGTGGGTAACCTAACGAAGTACGATATGAGTCAGCGCGCTAGAAAATGCCGAGAGACTCACTTAAAACTCTGAAGACATGTTGACGACCTGATTTGTGTTATCCGTAGAAAAGAAATGTACCCACCTAGCTCCTCTAGTTTGACGACATCGTGCTCCAAGGCGATTATACGTTTTCCCAGCCATTCCACGTCTGCCATATGGTGAAAGCGAGGATCATTTTGAACGGGATTGCTAGCAGGAGAAGTTAGCGAACCCCTTTTGCACTGCTGTTAAGAGGCAAGCCTGCCTCGAATATGAACCACTCACCGGAAGCCAACATAGTCGCCCACCTTGCGATTCATGGGGCAAAGCCACCACGTGTAGTTCCACTTTGCGTCTGGATGAATATACGGCATCATACTTTCTCCCCTCCTGGCACGTCGGCAGCCAACGAGGCCCATCCAAGCTTCCTGTAGTATCCTGGACCTATAGATCCCGTAGGCGAAAGCAGGCAGGGCCAAGGCTGCGAAGACAGAGAGAGAGGTGCTCGTCGGGGCGGGGCCATCAGTGTGGCTGACGACTGCCCACACGCCCACTGAGCCGAGCAACCCTGATCCGGCTATGGAAGTTTCTAGGGCCTCGCCAGCTCGTATCCAGAAGTGAGGATACATCTTCCCCGAGGTCCATCTCAGCCCCGAGGGCTTTGTCCCAGCGGGCTTCTGCCGGTCCCACCAGGGTCGTTTGGGGCACGCGCCCCTCGGGAACTCAAATCTGAATTTGTTTCCATCCAAAGGCCACCTCTCAACGTCTTGTATGTGGAGCTCTTCCGCTGCTTGCCACTCCTGACGGTCCTGTCTCCCCGTCGTTGGGGCTGCTGGGGCCTGCGGCAATGGGCGAGCCGGCACAGCGACCCTCGTGCCAGGCTTTGCAGGGAGGAACCTGCTTGATGAGGATTGATGGCCCTGGGATTTCGAGGGCGAGGAGTCGGGCCGTTTGTTGGAGTTTGTCAGCAGCCGCCTGGTGTACACGTTATATGTGACACTGGGCGCCAAGCCAGTCGTCTTGACGCATCGCATCTTCGACGGGGGCTAAAATAGTCGACTTTCCAGGATCTGGAAATCAACAGTCAACAAAAATCTGGGCTGGAGGGCTACATGCTGCACTTCGTTGAGCTCGGAAAAAGGGCCAGACCAACAAGCCTGAGATGAGGACCAGCAGAGGGCGTAAAGATTTGATAGGGGTTAGGGGTGCAGCTGGATGTTGGTATCACCTGTCCGGATACCTGCATGCAGACGAGATTTGCCTGGGCCGATTAGGCAATAGATACTCCGTGCATGAGATGTTGGCCTGGATGTGAGGATTCCAGCCACTGAGCAACGCCGTGGCCATTCAAAAGCTGCCCAACAGCATCTCAGCAGCAACAAGCAAGACGACACGGGATACCTACTAAGTAGGTAGGCAACACGTTGAACCGCTCGCGATGAGACAGTGACGTTATTTGGCGGAATTGCCAAAACAATCCCGCCTTTCTCATATGCAACATGCACTGCAGGCCACAGCACAAGCAACTTGATGGTCTCGCGCGCTTGGCCATCCAATCACCACTTACCAACATCAAACATCCCCTCCCTTCCTATGACCTGGCCAATGTCATCGGTCAAGGCTACTTGTCCGTGGCTCCGGACTGTTTACCCCCTGGACTGGACTTCTTAGCCCTCATTTCTCCGGACAGGTCTCCAGGACCGCATGAACCTGCATTGGGCACAGTTGTGGCTTCTGTGCACTGCTGATGGTTACGGACCTCAGCGTGGTCGGAGTCTCCGATCAAGCCCCAAAGGTGCCTCTGGGTCTCACTGGCATTTCGATCCAGTCAACGAGGCTCAGCACATATACAGACATTTTTTCTTCCTCCAGTCCTTCTGAAAGGGGAGACCAGGGACATGTTGGCAGCCTGGAAGAGGGGGGAGTACAAGCCAGCTAGCCCGTCCTCAATATTCTGAGTGGTCTACGATTATGAACGAAGTCAACCTAAGATTCTGCCATTAGACAGTCAGTCGAGTAATATAAGTAATCCACAAGATTCCATCTTGCTGAAAAGTTTGCAATCCTGCATTTGCATTGCCCGCCCATTCATACGCAAGAACGGAGCCGTCCAGAAGACTGCTTAGATAGAATCCAACGGTTATCGACCTCATGGACGAATATCCATTTGAGGAGCATGATGGCTCCCAAGGTCTTTTCACGGGTTGAAATACGCGTACCGAGCCGTAGCCGGAACAAACTCATGGTTCCGCCATGTGTGCAGCAGTGCAGGGTCCCAGGGTCGATACAGTATGGGACGAAATTATTGCTGCATAAGTTGGGAAGCATATGCACCCCACGCAGGCGAGGACTTGCATGAGGCTTTGTAAGCACTTCACAAATTAGGCGCAGGAACGGGCATAGGTCTAGATGGTCTCCAGATAACATGAGTTGCTTAGTGACAATTACTCCCTCCCCTGCCGACACCCTCAGACCCTCAGCCGCTGAATTGGAATGTCCGAGTCGCGGACCCTGGCTGACGTCATTGGGGATTTTGCGGCCAAGGGAGGGTCTCGTGGTGCTGGACCGTGTGGCCCCTCTTCAAGTCCGTACTCGAGTCGTCTGCTCATAGCCGTACAGACCGCATGACCCTCCAACCAGCAGACATGCAGGCGACAGGGATCGATATCTTGGGGGGTTTGTCACTGAGGGTGTGGGCTTGAATTTAAGACTGTGTATGTCCCGTCATGACGGCGCAGAAACAAGGATCGACTCTATGCCCAACACGGGCAAAGCGTGAATGCAGCCGCTCGCGGGCCAGAATAACCGAATACCCACCCGCGGGCTGAGAGTCAGCTCCGAGCCCGCCGGTGTGGAGATTTGGGCATAGTGTGTTGGTTCCAACATGTGCCTGCGAGATGGAAAGGATTAGCCGGATCTGATCCTGCGGCTTATTGTTACCCATCTTTCATTTTGGACGTCTGTCTGTCGTTGATCTCTTCATTGCTGATCTTCGTTGCTGTTGCTGACTCCAAAAGGCAGTCCTGCCCTCTTTTGTCCCCCTTTGCTTCCCCCCTCGCTCTGGTCTACTGTATCTGATTCGGCCAGCTCGGCAGCAGCCTCAAACTCTAAACTCCGCACAGCAGCAAATCGACACACCTAACCCAGGCGCAGCAGAGCAGGGGCCCAATCCCAGCACAGCACAGCACAACTCCAATGTCGCCCAGCGCAACGACGGCCGGCCCGGCCACAAAGGTCAAGTCCAACGCCTCGCGGGCCTCGTCGAAGCGGGAGAAGGCGCTGCTCGAGAATGGATACCCCCACGGCCACCTGGGCCACCTCACGGCCGAGGAGGAACAGGCCCTGACGGGGTTCAAGGCGTACCTGGGCGAGAAGGGCCTGTACGCGCCCGGGTCGCACGACGACGCCACGCTGCTGCGCTTCCTGCGCGCCCGCAAGTGGTCCATCGCCGACGCCTACGCCCAGTTCAAGGACACCGAGGAGTGGCGGAAGGCCATCCAGCTCGACGTGCTGTACGATACTATTGATGTCGAGGCCTACGAGCAGAGCAGGAAGCTGTACCCGCAGTGGACGGGGAGGAGGGACAGGCGGTGGGTGTTCTGCCCTATTACACACTCACACTTCACTTTCAGCAGAGAGAAGACATCGTGACTGACTGGCTGACTGACTGAATGCACAGGGGCATCCCCCTCTACCTCTTCGAGATCCGCCACCTCGACTCAAAGACCATCTCCGCCTACGAGAAGTCCGTCGACAAGACCTACTCCAAGGCCGCCGCCCCGCCCGCCTCCATGCACACCCCGCCCAAGCTGATCCGCCTCTTTGCGCTCTACGAGAACCTGACCCGCTTCGCCCAGCCCCTGTGCACCCAGCTGACCGACCGCGAGCACCCGCGCACCCCGATCACCCTCTCCACCAACATTGTCGACGTCGGCGGCGTGAGCCTCAAGCAGTTCTGGAACCTCAAGGGCCACATGCAGGCCGCCAGCCAGCTGGCCACCGCGCACTACCCCGAGACGCTGGACAGGATATTCGTGAGCCTCCTCTTCTTCTTCTCCTCACTCTTTTCCTTCGCCCCCCCCCCCCCCTTTGGGAATCATCAACTGACAAACCCATCCCAACCCAGGTTATCGGCGCCCCGGCCTTCTTCTCCACCGTCTGGGCCTGGATCAAGCGCTGGTTCGACCCCGTGACGGTCTCCAAGATCTTCATCCTCGGCCACCACGAGGTCCTCCCCGTCCTGTCGTCCTACATCGACCCGGCCAACATCCCCAAGAAGTACGGCGGCACCCTCGAGTTCAGCTGGGGCGACATGCCCAACCTCGACCCGGTGATCACGGATACGGCTGATTGGGAAGGGGCGGCCAAGGGAAACCCCGCGTTCCCAAAGGGCCCCGCGTACTGGCGGCCCATCGACGGTGGCAAGAGGCTCGAGTGCGTCGCCGTGGGCAGCGTGGACAAGAAGGAGCGGTGCGAGCGGGTGTGTACCATTCCTGTTGCCTTTTATGGGGAGGAGAGGGAGGTGAAGGCCGAGGCCCATGGTGGTGGTGACGCTGTCGTTGCTGCGGCTGCGGCTGCGAACGGCGCGGCTGTGCCTCCCGCTGCTGTGGCCACCACCGAGGCGAAGGACGACGCGCCTGCGCCTGCGGAGCCAGCCGCCCCAGCAGCAGCAGCAGCAGAGCCCGCGGCTCTAGACCCGGCAACTGCGGCGGACCCCGTGAGCCCCGGCGACGAGGAGTTCAAGACGCCCCTGGGCTCGCCGCTCGTCGGCGCGACGCAGCAGCTCTCGCTGGAAGATGAGAAGAAGCCCAACGGCGACGCGGCCGCGGCCGCGGGCGTGTCGGAGAAGGTGGCTGAGGCCGAGGCTGTGCCGAATGGGAAGCCTGTTGCTGCGACGTCATGAGCCGTGGTGGGCGGGGAGAGGAAAGGGGGGAGGAGAAGGAAGGAAGGAGCCTGTGAGTGGTAGAAAGGCACCAGTGACGGAGTTATTAGACGAGAGATTCCATTCTGCATTATACAGCAGATCCGGGAGGGTTATTTTTGGATACCATGCGAGATATATAGAAGAAAGCAGGCGGGATTCTGGGCATGTCGTGCCATGTTATGTCCCGAGCTGGTTGGAGGTTAGAAAGATTGAGTGCGCCTTGCGCGCATGGTGGAGAGCATTATAGGTGGTAATACACGTGGTCTGCTTGGAGAAGACGAGCACCAGAGAGCGACTGGGTGGTTGGAAATATAATCTTCATTCTATGCTGTTTGGGATGTATACTTGCACTCTAGGTCTACTCTTTATCTATCTGCTCATGTACTGGTGGCATCGCGTGTTCAATGAGGCCATCTCGGCCCCGGTGGGCTGAGGCGGCCAATAAACACCCCCCCCCCCCAAAGCGCCTGTCTTGGAGAGGTTGAACGGCTGGAAGCCTTAATTAGCTTCAAACCCACCCATTCTCTTATTCTTTGGTCGATGAAACCCCGGCTGGACGCTCGACACCCGGGAGGAAACATGGTTCCATGTTGCAACATGCCCATCTTGGCGCCCTGGCCATCTTGTCGCATTGAGGACCATCGACTTGGATAGCACAGGACTTCCTTCCGGAACCGCTCAGCAGGCGGCCCTTCTCGTAGTCAACACCAAGCTGAAGGCTTGAACCCATCTTCCTGCTCGCAAGGTTCGATGTGAATGAAGACTTGCCACGGACCCACACAATGGCCGGCCCCCGCCCCCTTCGATCTCGAAATTGTAAAAAGGTTAGCAGCAACCGCCGGCCCTCACTCCCCCGGGCCCCCATCCGCCAGCGCAGAAACAGCCTTCCGCCGCCGCCACTCCGCGACGCCCCGCGCGATCTCGCTCCAGCTGACGCCGTCGCGCACGAGGCACATGGTGACGCCCAGGGCCTCGGTGTCCCGGTTGCGGACCTCGTCGTCAAAGAACAAGAACTCGCCGTACGGCAGCCCCGTGCGCTTGTGCAGCGCCTCCATGTGGCGCAGCTTGGAGCTGGGGTAGATCTCGAGGCCGGCGTCGAACAGTTCGATGGCCTTGCGGGGCTTGCCACCGCCCGCGCCGGACGAGCCCTTGTTCTTCTTCTTGCTGCTGCCGGTGCCGTAGTCGTCGTCCTGCGCGGGTGGCGGGTGCACGTACAGCAGCTTGAGCATCTCGCGCGCCAGGTCGGGCGCGCACGTGCGGCTCGCGACGGCGACGCGGATCCCGAGGTGCGGGAGGGCGTACAGCACGGCGGGGACGTCCCGGTAGAAGGAGTAGTGCTCGCCGACCTTGTCTGCGACCGAGGTGTTGTTGGACCCCGGGACGGCGCGGAGGCTGCTCCCGCTCACGTGGGTGTCGACCCAGAAGGGCCAGAGGGTGTAGTCGAGGTCGAAGACGAAGAGCTTGGGCAGGGGCCCGCCGTCGGTCAGGATGGGCGGGACGCCCGGCGGGAGGGGCAGGGAGAGGTCGGAGGTCGAGGAGGCTGTTGTGTTGAAGGTGGAGGACTTGGCGAGCTTCTTGGGCATCGTGTCGTCGGCCACGGAGCTGGGGCCTTCGGAGCTGGAGGTAAGGTTGGGTACGGTGACACGGAGGTTGTGTGTGGTTGTGTGTGGTGGACGGACGGGTCGGCCAAGGGTGGGCGGGGAGCAGAAGTAGGGTCCGGCTTGGGGCTGCGATTAGGTTTGATGCGTCTCGAGTGTGACGGTTGATTTGGAGCTGGGATATACAGGTGAGAACTATGGAGTGGACCAGGGTAGCTCGGATCTGGTGGAGATGGGCTGCTGCTGCGAATGCGATTTGGGTTGTGGCTGAGATGGAGGGGCAGAGGGGGGATGATGAAGTGTTTGGTTATTACTCGATTTGCCCCTCGGAAGGAGGCGATGATGTCGGTCAGTCTCTTATCGTCCTTCGATAAGAGCACGTCGCTCACCCCTGGCCAGCTCCAACTGCTCCCTGCACCATCCTCCCCCCTCCCCCTAACCCCCTCAACAACAAAAGACCGAGACAGCTCAAGTGCTAGCTACCCACTTCTGCATATTCATATTAATAGCTGCAAGCCACGGATGTCCGACTGAGCCATCTTGCATTTTGCAGTCGTTCGCCGGAGTAGAACTGATTTTAAATTCAGTGTTGCGATTTTCAAAGCTGCAAGCTGCCCTCAGCAGAGTGTCCATGTGAATGAATGCATGTTAGATGTTCTGTCGTTGCAGATTGACTTACAAATAATGCACCTCATCGCCAAAATGTTTTCCCACAACCTCCAACTGCCGCAGGACCTCCAAGCCCACTGCCACCTCTGCTGTGGCACCTCTGCCCCGGCGCATAGATCCGACAAGATGGAGCTTCCCCACCACTGAACCCCGCGGGGGGTAAGCGGTATGGCTGTATTGGCGGTGCTAACACGGCAATAGGACTAGCACGGCTGGGTCAAGACGTCACGGCCCGAACAAAGGGGTCCTGTCTCAGTGCCTGTCCCTCGTCTCGTCTCGTCGCACACATATAGGCGCCGATGCCTTGCCTTCGCTACCACTCTTTCCTCTCCCCCGTCCACGATCCATTGCGGAATTACGGAATTGGTGTTTTGGTATAAGACTTTATCTCCATCTGATCTTAGTTACCACCTGTCAGTTAGGAGCTTAACCACCTTGCCAACCTATTTCATCGTTGGGCTTTAGTAGCTATATACAACCGAGGCAGCTCTCATATATCCAACCTTATCATCATCGTCTTTTCCTCACACGGCCAAGCACTCCCACAAGCACGTACATCACCACCTCACCATTCAACATGGCCGACTCAGACAAGATCAAGCTCCACCACATCGCACATGTCTACTACAAGTACAGCACAGAAGAGGTCGACGCCGCCCGCTTCTTCATGGCCGACTTCGGCTTCTTCGAGTCCAAGCGCGTCGGCCCAAGGACATATTACCGCGGCTACGGGTCCGAGCCCTTTGTGCTCTGCGTCGAGGCCTCCACCAAGACGGAGTTCGCCGGCGCCGCCTTCGCCGTCGACTCCCTCGAGGAGCTGGAGAAGGCCGCCAAGATCCTGCCGCCCGAGTCCAAGCCCACCGACGTCTACGAGCTGACCGACGCCCCCGGCGGCGGCAAGTGCGTTACGTTTTATGACCCCGTCGATGGCTTCCCCATGCACCTCGTGTACGGCCAGGAGAAGGTCGAGGAGCTGGACCCCAAGTTCCCCGAGCTGAAGCTGAACTTTGTGAGTTTGCGCCCCCTCATGGCGGCCGCCCTTCAGGTGACGACGGGCGTGGTGAGACGATAGCTGTGCATGAGCTGACAAAACGCCACAAAACGCAGCCCGAGAAGCAGAACCGCGAGACCAACCAGTTCCAGCGCTTTGAGAAGCGCCCAACACCAGTACACAAGCTGGGCCACTACGGCATGTGCGTGACGAACTTCAAGAAGTGCTACGAGTTCTACTCAAAATACTTCAACTTTTACCCAAGCGAGGTAAGCTCTTGACTCCAACCATCTGCTCCCCCAGAGTGCACCACAGCCCGCGCTGACACACCCCACAGCTCAACTACGACGACAGCGGCGAGGACATCACCGTCTTCTTCCGGCTGGACCGCGGCGACGAGAAGGTCGACCACCACTGCTTCTTCTTCTTCGAGGGCCCCAAGTGCCACGTGCACCACTCGTCCTTTGAGACGCACGACTTTGACGCCCAGGTGCTGGGCCACGACTGGCTGCGCCACAAGGGCTACGAGAACTGCTGGGGCGTGGGGCGCCACATCATGGGCAGCCAGATCTTTGATTATTGGTTCGACCCCAGCAGGTTCATCCTCGAGCACTATGTCGACGGGGACCTGCTGGACCGCAAGTATCCGACGCAGCGGACTAAGGCTAGCCCTGATGGGCTGCATGTGTGGGGTGAGTGCCTCTGCTCCTATTGACTTGTTGTTGAGCTGTAATGGGGTATTTTTTTTGTGTGAAGAATTTGGGCTGACATCTCACAGGACCTGACTTGCCTCCTACTTTCCTGACGTGATGCGGTTGAAATGTCGAGTTGTGAAAGCACGGCGGTATGGAAGTTGGTAATGGAGGTTGAAAGCGAAGGGCTCCGATTGTTAGGACTTGTCACTGGCGGAGCCAAAATTGTAGTATGGGTTCGCAGCGTCGATATGATTGTCGGTTGGGCTGTACGATTTCATCTGAACGGCCATGTATGCAGGAGACACGACATTGACAGTAATATGCACTTACTTCCGAAATGCGTAAAGTGTTGTGGATAGCACCTTTCGCACACGTCTTGTGAGGCCAATTATATCTAGATATCCTATGCTGGCATGGACTATACCCAGTACAGGCTAGACGACGGACATTTGGTGCTCTTTAAGCTTTGCCCCCTTTAATACGACAACAAAAGAAATGTATTCATTCTGACGGCTCGCTCAGAAACAACTCACCGATTTCGATAATATTGGTTCTAGGTCAACATCACCAGAGTCTCTATATATGTTAGCGGCCATGCGTTTACCCGACTCGGTCATGTCTTTCCCCGGCATGATGGGCTTTCAAGGGTTTAAACTGGGGCCCTGCATATGTGCCTAGTCCCGTTGCACTGAGCCGAGCGCGCCTCCCGCAACCGCTTCTGGATGACGGACCGGTCCGCTGGCGGGACTACTTCATCACATAAACGAGAACTTGTCGTCCAAATACTAGGAGAGAACGCGGGACAAGGGAAAAACAGGCGCCAGACGAAGACGAGAGGCAAATTGTGTGTACCATGTTCAGCTCCCGACAATTGCTGCACAGGACCATTGTGAGACCCCACACCCGCCGCCACATCAGGACCATGTCATCCTCCAAGCCGTTCATCATCTTCTTCAACCCCGTGCGGCACGCAAAGGCCTACTACGAGAGCCTGCAAGACGTTGCACGTACAGAAATGGTCACGAGCAAATCGAGGGCTGAGTTCTTCAAGGACCTCGAGACCAAGTACAAGGATATATCTGTCATCTACAGGACCTCGGCCAGCGGCGCTGTATGTCAGCCATGTCCCCCTCGTGTTGTCTTCCCAATAAAGCCAAACGGGTATTGATCCGATACTAACCCAGAATCCCAAAAAAAGGTTGCAGGCAATTTTGATGATGAATTCATCCAACACCTCCCGGAGACCTGCAAGCACATCTGCCACAACGGCGCGGGCTACGACCAGATCGACACCGCCGCCTGCCAGCGGCGCGGCATCACGCTGACCCACGCCCCCGACGCCGTCACCGAGGCCACCGCGGACCTGGCGCTGTGGCTGCTCCTCGGCGCGCTGCGGCAGCTCAACCCCTCGCTCACGTCTCTTCGATCTGGCAACTTCAAGACCGGCATCGGGTTCGGCAACGACCCCCAGGGCAAAGTCCTGGGCATCCTAGGGATGGGCCGCATCGGGCGCGCGATCAAGAAGCGCGCCGACCCGTTTGGGCTGGTCACGCGGTACCATAACCGCCGGCCCTTGAGTGAGGAGGAGGCGGGGGGTGCCACGTATGTCGGGTTTGAGGAGCTGCTGGCCGGGAGTGATGTTATTAGTGTTAATGTGCCGCTTAATGAGGGGACGAGGCATCTTATTGGGAGGGGGGAGATTGCGCGGATGAAGGATGGGGTGGTCATTGTTAATACGGCGCGGGGGGCGATTATTGATGAGGCTGCGCTGGCTGATGCGCTCGAGAGCGGCAAGGTTGGTGCTGTTGGGCTGGATGTCTATGAGCGCGAGCCGGAGATCAATGAGAAGTTGCTCAGGCAGGAGAGGGCGCTGTTGGTGCCGCACTTGGGTACGCATACCACTGAGACGCTGGCTAAGATGGAGGCGTGGGCTATGGAGAATGCGAGGAGGGCTGTTCTTGGCGAGGCGTTGCTTTCGCCTGTTCCTGAGCATGTTGGGCTGCAGTCGACACGAGCAGGTGCGTAGGAAGGGGAGAAAGAAGGATATCTAGGGAAACGGTATAGAGCAACGACCTGAGTCGCCCATCTCGAGCTGCAGTTTTAGGACATCAGGCAGAAATCTGAGGATTTTCGAGCACACCACGGGCCTGTGTTGCTTGGTCACCCAGGTGTTTCGGAGAGTACAGGCATCACAATATGGTGGCAACCTTGGAAGTTATAGTAGCCACTCCTGATACTAGGCACCGCTTAGAATATCTCAATTGCGCGGCAACCTGTACTTCTCAAGAACGATCATGCTACTGTTATCGGCATTGTATGTTTTTTTTTGGGGGGGGGGGGGCGAACGCTGGGTCTTGAGCGTTTATGACTGTATGAAGGCGCTGCGTATAGCTTCGGCTATGTACGGAATAGAAACGGAAGCATTTACTGTGGCGGGTCAGCTTACTGCCCAGCGTGGATTTCATCTTCCGTGGTGGGCTGGACACGGATCTATTGGATGGGACGCCAGGCGGGTCGGGCGCAGGCTCACATGATTTGTCTGCTGCATATCTCTATGCGCTTCGCCCCTCTGAGATGGTTGTACAGAGCTGCATGAAAGCCCCTCCCCTCATCTTGTCAGTCCCTCTCGTTTCCTCTGTCATCAGTCATCACGTTCTCCTGCTTGCTCAATCACAGGATGGCGACTCAACCGTTGCGCAAAATGCAATCTCAGGTGCATTGAACACATCTCCGCAAAATCGCTTCTTTCGATGTCTACAGATGTCTCTCTAAAGACTTCATGGTCGTACCCAACGGGCAGCAGTTCTTTCCCGGCTCCAATCTGAGGACGACACCATGGCATACCGATTTCGAAGACAGGATACGGTGTTCCGAGTAGCAGGTCTCCCTTTCACAGTCTCAGGCTCGTATGGCGATGCTGCCTTGATGATCGATCAGGTCTGCTGGAATCAGCTCGGAGTGGAACCCTCATGCTATTCTGAAGTTCATTCCCTTGGACGTAATCCTTATTTTCCGGGGCACAATGAGATGGTTGCAACGGTCACCTTCAACAAACCCTGGGTACTTCCTCCGCAATTGGCTACCGAAAGTAGCTCACCTGTCAACGCGTACGTGGACCTTCGAGGTCAATGGATGTGGGTAAATTTGACGTTCGACATCACTTTCCTTGGGTTCACACCGCTCAACGAGGTTCATTGTCCTTATAACGATATCATCGAGTAAGTTATGCGGTGGTTGAGCTGTGTCAATGATCGCCCAGTCTGACATTCTAAATATCGAAGCTGTGTTGTTGTCAGCGGCATAGCAAGTCATGCATACGGATCTTGGAAGAGCAGGAACAGCCATTTCATGTGGCTGAGGGACGATTCAAGATGGCGCCAGCCGAACGTTCGTGTTATGTTGTACGGATATGACACGACACTGGTGAAGAGCGAGTCGTTTCAAACCATCAAGCACATTGGTACTGAGCTAGGAGGCGCTCTGTCAAGGATCCGCCGAGTATCTCAGGTGCGTGACAACATTGACTCGACGGATAACCGAGGATAGCCCTGACTGTTTCGGAAGCGAGGTGAAATCGATCCCAAGCCTCGCCCAATCGTATTCATCGCTCACAGCCTCGGCGGCTTGGTAGTGAAAGAGGTAATTAATAATTAGATGAAAGGATATTGAACCTTCCTGCTAACAATAATGCCCTTAGGCGATTTGCAAGATGAGCCTGAGCAAGGAAGAAAACGAAAGGATAACGGCGTCGTGCATCTATGGTCTAATATTTTTCGGGGTCCCGAACAGTGGTATCCGTATTGAGCATTGGATCCCGATCGTCAAGGGGCAACCCAACGAGGTTCTGGTTCGCGATCTGCGTCCCGGTTCTGAGTACCTGCTCAACTTGCAAACAAGCTTTGGGACACAATTCACATGCCCCAAGTCGAAGATCCTGTCAATTTTCGAGACGATGAGAACTAGAACCGCTAGGGTTAGTAAGATACACAGAGATATGGCACGGGAAAGAGTCCAAAAGGCTAACTCCCACACAGCTTGATGAAGGACGCTGGCAAATCACAGGTCCATACGAGGTCTTAGTTGAAGAAGCATCGGCTACGAAACCTTTGAACAATGCCCCCGAGAGCATGAGTCTATACACCATGCAGATGAATCAAAACCACGCGGACCTTCCGAAATTTGCGCACCGCCATGATGCGAATTATATGAACCTGTCAATGGTGCTTGAGGGTTTCTGGCACAATGCCATTGATGACGTGCGGTCGAGGTTCATTAACAAAGCAGGTGTGATCTGTCCTACACCCGAGGGTAAATTTTAAATTGACACATCATGATACTTCACAGACCATTCCGAGCCGGAACCCTGTGCGAGATCATCGACTCTGCCGTCAAGATGTGCAGATAACCTTGATGAAAGCGGGCTAAGTCTTTCGGATTGGATGAAGAAGGCCAGACACATATTTCCAACCAGAGGGCGGAGTCCGACACCCAGCACCGAACGCCGTTCACGCAGTAGAGAAGATTCGGCGTCGCCTGCTGGATTGAGATCCCCTTCCTCAGGGATGGTAGTGGACTTCATCGATGCTTATAGGCTCCAGCGTGAGATGGTCTTAGATTACCTTTCCAAGCTGTTCCCTGGGGCCCCAGTTGCAGCCGAGCTGGTGAGTGTAAAATCTAAAGAAGTTGCCCTCACCTCGAAGATACACTTGCATTTGACCGCTGACAATCGGTTGCCGCTCAGATAGAAGGGAATGGGATCTCTTACCGTATATCTGTGCCAAGAAAATTGACCAGCGTAAGTCTCAAATCTCCACGTCATCCAATATAGGGATTCACGAGACTGAAGTGTTATAATAGCATGAAAGGAGCCAAATTCACCGTCTAAGATTAGCCTAAAGATGATGGATGAGTGGTCGTCACACCAAGATTGAACATTTGAGCGTTGTCTAGACTAGTAAAAGATAGCTTATCTATAGATTATAACTAGTTCTGTTTCTATTCTATATACAGCCATAGCTATACACAGTACCTTTATATAGTTATAAATACTTAAGACCTAGTACTTAAAAAAATATATATTACTAATAATAGTAGTTAGATATAATAAAAAGGTATATAGCCTTAACCTTATAATATATAGATAAGGCTAGAGAGAATTACTTCTAATAATATTATTAACTAGAGTTATTAATATATAACTTAAAAGCTAATTAATAATAAAGTAGTTATATAGTAAAGTAAGAATAGTTTTAAGATAATCTTTATATAAGTAGTTTTATAAAGAAAATTCTAGTTAAAAACTTATTCCTTTACTACTAATATAAATATATATCTATAATTCTAAAACCTTTAATAAAAATATAGCTTAAATAAAGAAAACCCTTACTAAGTAAGCTTATATAATAAAAACCTTTATCTTAGTATATAACTAATTTTAAAAGAAGGTAAAATAAAGAAAAAATTTAAAATAGTTTATATTAAAGACTTTTAAAAGATAGCTTTAAAATCTTTAAAAGAGAAAAGAGAAATAGTTTATAAGATAATAAAAAGAAAGTATAATAGTATAGTTTTTCTTTATATCTATAGTTTTATAACTAAAAATAAAGACCTTTTTAAGCTAGTAAATAAGTATAATAAAAGTAAAAGAAGGAAGGAGTAATTTAAGGTGCCTTTATAAGATAACTATTAGAATATATATAAAGCTGTTAAATACTTTATATGTAAGGTCTACGGGGAAGAAATAAGCGACTAAGTAGATAGATAGACAGATAGTTGAAAGGATGAATACAGTGTGGCCGAAGCCCTATAGATTATAAGAGCACCTAGCAGGAGGCTTTTAGTACTGGGGCTGGCCCTAACGAGCGAACATCATATCCAGTTCATGTCAAAGAGGTGCAAGTATCCAAAAGTACACGCCTACACGCGATACGCCACTGATCGGGCCTGTTATGAATGGTCATGTCGAAGTCGTCCGCATCCTGTTGGAACATGACGCCGATGTTGGGGCTAAGAGCAAGACTATTGATTGGACGCTACTGCACATTGCATCGAATACGAACGGTGAGGAAATTGTCAGGTTGCACCTAGAAATAGGACACAATCGAGAAGTGGTGACGAGGGATGGGTAAACAGCGTGGGTGCTTGCTCAGAGAAAGTGTTGCCAGGAGGTGCGCAGGGTGTTGGGGAAACCTTGGATCGAGCCCCAGCCGGACGCTGGTGGCGAGGCTTCTGCTTCTGGTAATAGTCAACTAGTAGGGATGTCGTGATCTCTGGGAGAAACCGTATGAGAAGGAAGGTTTACTAGAAGCACACATATGTATGGCACGCCTCTGAGTCTCTCACCTCTACAAACAGTTCTCAAGTCATCCTGAGGTCCAAGGGACTGCGCGGAGAATGCCAACCCAACACTCATAATCCATTCACCTGCGGGCTTGGGTGCACGCTATACTGAAGTCTGTTAAGCCATGATCTAACTTCGTTTCTAACAAGAGACTGGTCCAAAGACATCCTTGATACGATGTAGTAGGCAAATCAATGCAGAAATAGTCGATACACTCCAGAACAGGACTCGCAGCTTCCGCCAGATCTCAACCTTGAAATGTAGCTGCGGGCTCTTTCCACTTGAGTTGGAGCCCAAGGCCACGTGCAAGATTCGGCGAACTGGAAAATTATCAAAAGAAGAGGCGGCGGTCTGCATCGCGAGTTCACCTTGTAAATCTAGCGAGTACGGAATAGGTAGGCGGTTGCACGCAATCCAAAAGTCCGGAGGGAGGGTATAGCGGAGAGGACTTGGAATCTACTCTCTCTCTTGAGCCAAACCTTGCTTTCGAAGGCAAGGAGGTGGAGGGCCACCTCTCAAAGAAATGGTCCAATGGACTACCTACTGGATCGAAGTCCCCAATTGCTAAGCTAGCATGGGTCTGATATAATCAAAGCCAGACTCCGTGGTCCGAGGGTCGAACAAGTTTGATCACAATAATTGCTCAAAACAATATTCCCAAAATCACGGATGCAGCCACATGCAAATGATCTCATAGGGCTTAGGTATAAAAGAAAAACCTTTTTCAGCCTCGGGTTTCATATGAAGAGGGTGTGGCCAAGAGCCTCGCATTAATATTCCCAACATGGTAGGGCGCCATATCGGAGGCGGATGCGACAACGCTAACGATACCGGATGGCACGGCTTGCGACGACATCAACTCCGGCGCAGGCACATCTCGGGTTTACATAATTAGAAATTGCATCAGACCCACGGACGTCCAAAGGCTGCGTCATTCTGCAGGTTGCTCCCAAAGCGCAGGATCAGTGATGGGTTTGGTAAAGCGAGGCTTGATGTTCGCAAGCCGAGAAGAAAATATAAAATGTTCTTAGAGCCGCACCTCCTGCGCTAATTCTGAGGCTTAGCTGCGAAGTCTATCACAGCTTCAGCTACCACAAGCTTATTGGCACTACCAAAGCCCCTTCATTTACCTTCTCTTGGCTCTCACGCAGTAGCCTCGCGCAACTCACCCAATATCAACATGGCGGATCAGCCTCCCCCCACAGGGTAAATATAACCACCCTAATATAGCTCTGAATTTCCTCTTCGTTCTCGCAAACATATCTGTATGACAAATTGCTAACCGAGCTCTTTGTTTTTTCCACAGAAACCCTGGCGCGACTGCCCCTCATGCCCATGCCCACGGCCCTAAGCGAGGCGTAGGCTTGGCTGGAGACATTGTGGGCTCCGTGTCCAAGGGCCTTGAGGTGGGCGGGCACCGGAACCCGGTCAGCGAGATTGTCGGGACCGTCTCGGATGGGCTGAAGCATGGGGCGGGAGAGCAGCCTAATAGGCACGCGGAGCACAAGAAGTAGGGTCAGCAAGGTTTTGATAGAACGGCGGTCTGGGATCTACTATTGACGGCACAAAATTCGGAAATGGATCGCTGCTAGCAGCGGGATCATGGCGCGTGCTGTTTTGCACTTTGATAGGAGATGATGTGAAATTTCGACACAAACTTTCTTGATTTGTTAGGCTGCACTGTTGAGAATCGGTCTAATGCCATTTGTTGCCTGACTGCTCGGATGTCTGCTACGTGGCCACGGTAATCTCTTCACAACCTCCAATGAGGACCCTCCTATAAGACACCTTCCCATGTACACCGTCTCATTGAATTCCTTCCTATAGGATACCTTCCTATAGAATATCCTCCTCTGGAACAGGCGTCATTAAGAAATCGTGCAGCCTGAGGACGTCAGCGCCGCAATTGGGTCCCTATAGTTCGACGCCTTGATTTCAAGGCGGAGTTCAGTGGCTTTGATCTCGGCGTCCGGGGCATTCAGAACCATCTGAAAGGCGGTCTCGTCAGAGATCCATTGGTCAGATCTCCATCGGTAAACTGACATAGGCTGATTCCAGCTCAAGCTCTTGCCGGATGTGACGTCCTTGACAGTTACCTGCGTTAACACAAATTAGTTACCTGCTACAGCTGGAATGATTCGAGATCTAGCAACCTACCCGTACCCAGTAATCAATGATATTCAGGTCCGGCAAAGGCGGAGCGTCGTCGGGAAGTAGAGAGTAGCTCATCATGAGGGTGTGGATGTGGGGGTGTCTGGCTACGACCTCGTCATACACTTCCGGGATGAAGCCACTGTCACGGAGAATCGAGCAGGTTTTTAGGGTTGGAAAAAAGTCCAGAGACTCAGCCAGAGACAGATGCTGGGGGATAGCGTCGCCTTGTAGCCAAGGATTCATCCACGCCATCAACGGATCAACATCACGCAGATGCTGGACGTGCTGCCTGGCGATGGCAGGGATGCGGTTCAGAAAGTAGCCGCGTGTGAAATAGCGGGTATCGCCCCATTGAGACGGGTTGCGGAGGTTGCCAATTACAGTCTGGGACCAATAGATGGCGAGGGCCTCTGAGTAGACCTGGAAGCAGGTAAGAAGGAAGTTGTGGTTCGACTTGGCAGTGTTGAAGATGCTGCGACGGCCGGTGACGGGGACAACTCTGGCGCTGAGCGGAGGGTCAAGGACGAGGACACGCTCGGAGCCAGCGAAGGTCTCGTGGTAGATCTTGTTGCGAACCTCGGGGGGCAGCTTGTTGAAGAGAGGCGACTTGAGGTGTCCCCAGTCGCGGGGGCGGTTCTTGTCCTCGTCGGCCATGTTGTCGTCGGCCATGTTGCTTGACAAGATAGGGTCGAGGTACTGCTATTGCCGTCGATTGACGGTCAGCTTGTTGCAAGAAGTTTTCGGTGGAGGCACAACGTACAGGTCTGTCTGCAAGAAGCAGGACGTCAAGACGTGGGAGGTGGGAGGTGGGACGTCAAGACGGTAGGACGTCAAGACGTGGGAGGTCAAGAGGTGGGAGGTGAGGAAGTGGGAGGTCAAGAAGTGGGACGCTAGGAAATGTGAGGTCAAGAAATGGCAGGTCAACAGGCGAGAGATTGAATCCGGATAGCAGTCGAAGAAATCAAACGCAATGCTGGCCCAAGTTAATCACAGAGGGTGTTCATGGCAAACCCGCCTCAGAAGAGAGGGCAGGTATGTCTGTGGCTGCTGGATGGTTATCTTGTCAAGTAACTACGGCTATAATGAGCAAATACATGGCAAACAGTTGATTGTCGAAGCATGGGAGCCGAAATTTGTGTAGTTTGAGAGACATCTCATACTGCTTGTTTCTGCATCGAAAACAGGGTTGGATGCGTGACTGATGGTAATTTTTTCTGCTCATTTCTATCGCAAATTGCTTCTAACACATCGATTAAGGAGTGAAATGGTGCGTGGGAGGTGGAAATGTATGGATTTGTTATGTTACAATTGCACACATTCTAGGCATGAAGTCATCGTCAACTGCCCTCCAATCCTTGGCACCTCCTTCTGGAAAAGGTAGGTTGTGCTGCGGTTTACGGGGGAGGGAGGTGTGGTCAAAGCACCAGGGTTAGGGTAAAGGCAGCTGCCAATGCTCATGCTCCTGCAGATTGGCAGGCAGCTGTTCCCTGGCTTGCTCCCACCCAAGCCTTGGTTGATTCATCAAGACCAAACAGGGCGGCACAAACAAGACGGGCGACAAGACGGAAAATCGAGTCTGCCCGATTTCAGACCTCCCGCCCAGGCATCATCCCATCTTTTTAATTGTCATCACCTCTACGCGCCCGACCTCGTCGTGGCTGCCCTCCCTCCCACCACTGATGCGACCGTTGTGACGCGTCTCTTTCTCTGACCACCGCCCCCGATCGACTGACGACCTACCTTTGAAGACCAAGCTGCTCCACTACGTTGCCGTGCTAGCCTACCGCTTTTCTGCAAGAAATCTGGGGGTGGTGGCAAACACTTGAGTCTTTGGCGGAAAGGCAATCGAGGAAACTATCCTGAACCAAGATTTCTCGCTCTCGTTAACGATTTGGGAAAAGGAAGAAAGACACCGAGATGCACATCAACCTGGACCTGGGCCTCGTTCTGGACCAGGCCGACGGACCCAACGGGAAAACTCAATGGAGACGCTGGCTGGTGCACCCCATCACCCAAGACTCTGGGCCAAACAAGCTTCTCCTTGCGGATCCACTGTGAAAGGAGACTCGAGGTTGGACTCAGTCTCAACTTCAGCTGCCGAGTCGAATAGCTGGTCAACAGACGGGGGTCTGCCAAGGACACAGGCCAGAGCCTGAAGGAGATTGGGATGGGACTTGCCGGCCTCTATAACAGTGCGACACACCACAGTCGGACAAATTACGCAGTGTCCCTACCAAGGCGGCCGAGTGTGATAGTACCCCGTGTTACAGACCGTCGGTCCTGGCCTGCTCAGTCACACCTGCCCTGCCTGCTTGTGTTTCTGTGCTCGGGGGCTTCAAACACCAGCCTGGCCACCTCCACCCCGAATCACCCGCAGAACCCTGGAAGCGTCTGTGGAAGGGGCTTATTCAGTGGGGGTTTCCGCGCCCAGCCAGCCCAGTGCTGCTAGCACCCCCTGCTTCAGGGTGGGTTTTGGTGGACTAGATACTTGGCTTCTGGGGTCTCCTGCAACTGGGAGGGGTGGCTTGGCTGCTTCGCTCGCTGCCAATGGTGGGACAGGTGCCAAGCGACACCCACAACCCCGAACCCGAAGCTTCTGCGTCTGCTTTTCCCGGGTCATCTGGCCAGGTGAAGAACACAGAAACCCGCCGCTAGTTACGTACTAGAATCAGGACTACGTAAGTTTCCCACCTATTTCACAACCACAACAACAGATTTCTAAGAATATTTTTACATATCTTAAATCAGACACCAATTCTAAAGATGAATATATAATTAAAATCAAGCACATATAATATAGTTGTGGAGTAATTATGATGCTAATATAAAGGGTTTTGGTAGTACTTGGACTTAGTGGCGGTTTTTTATGTTCTCCACCTGCTGGCTTGACCTGCACTGCCAGACTGCGGCAGTGGGCAGGTTGTCCTGGGATGTGCGCTGTCTGACTGCTGATCGCTAGAGGGGATCACCCACATTCTGAAACATGACGTTGGGCGAGCCTCCTGCTGAAACAACGAGACTTGCCGCCTGCATCCCGGTTCGGTGCAGCACCTGTGCTTCCAGTTGCACCCAGAATCGCTCTCGACGCATGATGGTTTGTTCGTTCGCAATTTGGCTGCATGGCACCACCATGTTTGCTGGCAGCACAGCGATCGCCAGCGCAGGACGCGCCCCCCCGATCTGCTCAAAATCGGTGATGTGCCCTGCCTCCCTGCTCATGTTGTAGACCCTCCCAAGACTTTTGGCTTGTCTTGTTTTGTTTTCCCTCACTCTCCTTGAGTCCCTGGGCAGCCCGTCGCTCATCCCAACTTTTTGAGCTGTTCTGTCCCATCTTCTGACACAAACGGTTGCGTCAACCTGTGTCGCCGGACGATCATCTCTCCTCTTTCCTTTCTCCCCATCGCCCAGGAGGCCCTTTCTGTTGTTCTTTCCAGTACCGTCCGAGGGCTGTGCCCATTGTCTCCTCGCCTGCCGGTTTCGAAATACTTCGAATGACACCGGGTGCCTTCTGATCTGCTTATTCTTGGCCATCGAATCCGGAGTTGGGATTGTGGGTTGTCAAATGCGTGGGCGCTGCTGGGCATTGTTCTTTCATGACGCCTGACAGCTCATTTTCTTCCAACTTTATTCCCAACATCGAACTTATCTTCGCGCCCGGCCCCGTGCGTGCTGCTGCCGTAACTGACTCGAAGGGTTGCTTCATGCCTGAGCTGCAGCTCGAAGGCTGTTGGTGAAGAAATGGTCGCTCTTCGACTCGATTCGTTGCTGTAAGTACGCTGCCCAGGCAGTGATCGTCGCTCGCTTGCCTCATGTCGAGGATCCGTGGTGCTGATCTCCTGCACTTTATAGGGCACGGCAAAGCGGCGAACAATGGGCGGCTGCTCGTGTACATGCCAGACGACAGGACGACGACAACATTCTGGAGGGCCGGCTGACTCCGTCCTTTGAGAGGGCCGTCGAGTTTGTGAAAAGGGACGATGCCGACGACAAGCTCGACACAGCGGCGGATGAGGCTGAAGACATTGCCGACACAGCACGGGATGAGACTGAAGACGACGATGATTCCACGTCTTTGCCGTCTCCCACGACTCCACCGCCCGGTCCACCGTCGCCGTCGCCGCCCGCAGCTTTGACCACGAGTTCGAGCACGAGCACGACATCGACTACGTCTTCCGAGTCAGATACTGATACAGATTCAAGTACATCGAGTACTTCCACTTCAGCGTCGACAACACTATCTATCCCTCCGCTACTGACATCAACCCTTTCGACCTCGACCAGCATCCCGCAGATAACCGCGCCACCGCAGACAAACCTGCCATTATTGACAAGCAGCCTGGCGCTACCGACGACAACCAGCAGCGGTGCTGTTTTCATAGGGTCGCCTGGGAGCCAAGAGACAGGGAGACAGCAGAATGACCGTGATGGAGGGCCGCCACCTGGTCTTAGCAGCTCTTGCAAAGCCGGGATAGCCTTGGGTGTGCTCGGTATGTTTCGTTGTGCTTAAAGGGTGGTCTTGCAACTAACACTCCGTTCAGCTGGTCTGGGCCTCATCGTGGGCATACTCTGGGGGACGATGCTTATCCGTCGACGCCGGCGACGTCATGGCCAGGATGAGCTTGACCCTCGTAACTACCCCTCTCGCATTGGTCGACGGAGCCGTTTCAATTTCAACCTCCCGCCGATGCCAGCCCTACCGTCCTCATTCACAGCGCCTCTCGAGCGATTCTATAAGCCCAAGCCCGAGGCGATCCCGAAACGCCAGGTCTCGAACCCGTTCAACGCAAGGCACGTCAGCGGCCACCGAGACGCTCGCTCCGATTCAGCCATCCTCAATGAGGCCATCCAGGCCGCGTACCAGATGGAAGACGGCCGCAATGAGGCGGTTCCACAGGGCTTCCTAGATGAGAAGCGACGGGATCCGAACTATCTCCTGCCCTTACTTGATCCGTCACCGGTCGAGCAGGCAAGCATTCGGAAGAGTGTGGTCAGCTGGTTCAAGCGCTCCAGCAGACACCACCCGCTTAAGCTCAACCCGGCGAGTGGGAGCGGGAGCCTGCGCAGCTCTATAGGTAGCACCCTGACAGGAGGCAGGAGGAGCAGGCCGGGAAGCCAAGTGACGCAAAGGACCGTCAGCTACTATTCCAACTCGGGGGACAGCGCGGCTGCAGAGAGCAGCGGGGCTAGGAGGATGCAGGACGTTCCTCCACTCCCAGACCTGGGACTACAGAAAGCATATACCAACAACACAGCGCCAGCCGCGCAGTCGCCCACCCAATCGACCGCCGAGTCGACTGCCGAATCCGTGACGGCACCCCTGCCGGTCTTCACCAGAGACGACGCCCAAGCTTACTACAAGTCGATGTGGGCGGGGTCATCCGTGTCTGGCTCGACCGAGCGCATGTCGGCCATGAGCTCCTGGACGGACGTGACGCGCACGACCATGGGGGGCGGGCGATCGAGCGCCATGCCCACGCCAGGCCTGTCGCCGCCGCCGAGCTTCCACAGCGGCTCGAACAGGGCCAGCGCCATGCCGCAGACGCCCATGACGCCAGCGTTCACCAGCACGACGGGCGAGAGTACAAGGACGAGGGAGGAGATGTATGCGCTGTACGCACAGACCCGCGGCAGTGTAGCCGGGAGCGCGGTCGGCCTGGGGCTTCAACAGCAGCAGCAACTACAACAATCACCAGGCAAGCCTGCTGGTGGTAGCTGAGAGGGAGAAATCAAGTAATTTGATGTTGTGATATAATAATGCTTTTTTTTTGTTTTAGCGATTGATACACCCAAGTGAGCAAATCTAGTTCAATACAGCCGCTATGCAAACTCTGAGACACGGGACCTGCCGCGGGTCCTGCGGACCTTGTTCTCCAACGGCTGACCATCAACGCGTGCCATGTTACCGGTGTGATGTGCCCAACAAACCGCGCCCTGAAGTACAAGCTTCAAGCTACGAGCTTGGTCGTTCTCCCAATATGAGTTACCTGCAGAAACGAAGAAGTGTACAAGATTGGCTCTGTTATGCTATACGCGCTTCTGGACGTGTTCGTCTCTTGTTTTACGGTTTGCAGGATCTCAGTGGCTGAACTCAAAATATTTATACTTCCCGGGTTCGATGATGGGTTCATCACATGTTGACCATTTTGGATGAGGTCTTATCCCCCTTCATGCCGACTCAAGGGGAAGCGAGCATGCTGGTTGGGATATAGACCAGCACAAATATTTGGCAGATGTGGATGCACAGCCGTTGGCCGTAGACATTCGCCGCCCTGTCCCGGCCCACACACTCGTCCACCATGTTGCCCTCAATACCCGCAACATGCCTAGCCCTCCTAGCCGTCTATCCCCAACCATCAACCCCTCAAGGCCTCCTCCAACCGCCTCCACCGGGGGGCTTCGGCGCACTCGAGTGCCTCCCCACCACGGCGAGCAACACAACCGTGGAAATCACCCCGGCCGGCCCGCCCGTAACCCTCGAGACCACGGGCGTCTACCTCCGCGCCGCCGGGTCCGTTGATGACGGGCTCTACCTGGGCTACGCGGTGCGCGAGGGCTTTGCTAAGGCTTTGAGGGCTTACCGGTCGGATGATGGTGGGGACTCGTGGATCAGATTGGGGGACGTGGAGCGTGCTGCGGATAATAGGACGAGGGAGATTGATAATGCGTTTCCGCTTGTGTTGCCTTTTGGGTTTCCTGGGACGATTGGGGATGGTGGTGGTGGGTTGAATGTCTCGATCAACAGCAGCAGGTTGAATGTCTCGATCAACAGCAGCAGCACCACCAGCTCGAGTGGGGATGGCGAGAACCAGCACCACCAGGCTAGAATCCTCTACGCATACCGCAACCACGACCGCTCCCTAAACAACACCCTCGGCGTCCCGGACAACTACACCTTCTACCGCCTGACGGTGTCCGCGTCCGACGACGGCGGGGAGAGCTGGGCGTTTCTCAGTCACATCGACACGCGGCCCGCCAACAACGGGTCTGCGAACCTGAATGGGCTGTGGGAGCCGTTCTTGCGGGTCGCGGCGGACGGCAGGACGCTGCAGGCTTTTTATTCGGCTGAGAATGATTCCGGGGACCAGGATAGTCTGATGCGGGAGTCGGTGGATGGGGGGTTGAGCTGGGGTGCGAGGAGGGTTGTATCGGGGGCGGATAGGGTGAGGAGCCGTGATGGGATGACTGGTGTTGCTAGGCTTGGTGATGGGGAGGATGAGGAGGAGAAGAGGTTGATTTTACTGTTTGAGACGACTGAGTCGGGCCGCTTCGACATGCGGCGTGTGCTGTCTCCTGACGACGGGCAGACGTGGCCGGTGGAAACGCGGGCGAGGGTCTATGATCCGCTCGACGAAGAGAAGCAAGCGTCTGCGCCGGCTGGGGTGATTAATGTTGGGGGTACGCTGGTGGCTGGGTTCATGACGAACGAGGGGACCAACTCGAGCGGGACTGTGCCTGGGGATTTCAAAGTTGTTAGTAGTGTGGATGATGGTGAGACGTGGAGTGAGAGCGTGTTGATTGCGAGGGAGGCTATCTGGCCGGGGCTGTATGCGCTTGGGAGGGAGAGGTTCTTGGCTATGTATAGTTTTGATACAAGTGAAGGGGAGTATGTTGCTGCTACTAGGGTGTTCGAGGTGCAAAGGGCATGATATTAAAGGGACATACAATGGTCATCAGTTTCATTCAAGGAATAGACGAGCTATCGTCGACTTCTCTTTGAACCCTTTGGTCCATCAATCTCCTCCGGTGGGCCTCGTTTTCTGGACTTTCCAGATCTTCGCGACCACCGCAAGAAATCCCTCAGTTCCCAAGCATATACAGCCTCGGCTATTTCCGTATCATCTGCTCCGTGGACCTCTCTAAGGTGCACAATGCATTCCTCAATGGATGCCAACGGATACCCCGGGTTGAGCGTGGGATCTTGGAACGAGACACACTGACCTATTCCGCAAATCTGGAAGGAGAGAAACTCTTTGGCCCTGAGCCCTCGATAGGTGCCCCATGCCCCATTCAGGTGTTCGGCCTGTCTCTGCCGAAACCTTAGGCGAGCATCGTCTGTGATGTGCTTGGTCCACTCGGGTAAAGGAACGCAGTCAATAGGCAGGGCAAGCTCTACCCCGTTTTGCACAATCGTTCTCTTTGCCTCTGGCATGTGCTCGAGGAAGCTGGCATCGTTCATATAGCATTTGTTGGCAAAGTCTGGGAACAAAAGGTCAGTGCAGGTGGGCAGATTAGACAGCCTATAAGACTTTCTTACAGACCCCCGTAAGCTGCACACTTAAGCACAGTATTTTTGCTTCTGAAGGTATAATTTCGGTACACTTAGGGGCTCGAATACGCGACCTTTAGGTATTGCGGAGCAAGAACCCTGGAAACACACTAAACTAGGTAAGAATCTCTATATTATTAGGTCAGCCGCTCTCCCTCTGAGCCATCCGGGCTCATAACCTCTGGGAACAAAAGGTCAGTGCAGGTGGGCAGATTAGACAGCCTATAAGACTTTCTTACACAAAGTCATGCCATGGTCTCAGGTGTCGGACGATGAACTCCCTGAAATCGGTCACTCCCCAAAGGTGTATCTGGTCGACTAAAGAAAGAAGTTCCCAGGCTCTCCTTTCCGTTGTGACTCTGTTGCTCCAGATCCTCTGGAATACCTAAACCACCACTAGTCATCTCACGTTGGTGCTAAGGACGTGGAAATTAGTTAGGTAAAATGTGGCTTACATATACGGACTCGCTCACTCCCTGATGTCCTGCATGCTCTCTTTCTAGTCGTGGTCTTTTGTATCCTACCAGAATATGCCACTGGGCACCAAAAGATGTATACACAAATACTTGGCTATTGTGACTCTGATCTGTTTGGTATCGGTCACTGGCATTGACTTCTTGGCCCTTCCCAGGTTGTCGTGCCAGCTGATCTAGCAGATCTAGATATACCTTCCCGGCTGAACAAGCTTGCCGGCGTGCCTCACGGGGATCACCGCTCCAACCCTTTGCTTCGTAGACTGCGAAAGGGAAAACTAGGCTCGAATCACCCCAGCGCGGGTCAGAGATGAGACTGCATTGCCGGTGAAGAACGAGTGCCTCCAATCGGTCACGGTCAAGATCCCACTCAGCCACGGGGTTCTGGTAGTCTCTTGGCTGGAAGGTAGCAAGGCCAAAGGTTGCGTCGGGAATCCTTTTGAGATATTTGGAATCTCCCGTCAAAAGACACGTGACAGGGTCTGCCTTCTGCCCGATGGTGTTGTATTCATGTTTGTCCCTTTTTTCGGGTTTCCCCGGTCAGCGCTCCTACATTCGGGGACGCATGAGGACGAGCAGGAGACAAGCTCACACAGATAGTGCTGGGTCATTCCTCATCGAGCCAAAAACATCAGTCCAAGCATCGGCCTCCCAAGCGAATTCGCTCTTGTTCCACTTTTCGTTGTCCAGGGCATGTGTCAAGAATGATCTTGCTCTGGTCCTACGAGACTCTTCTGATCCATCATTCCAATCCAAGCCGTGCAGCGACGGTACCCATAATTTATGATCCGCTGTGACCCATGCAGGTGAGAAGTAATGCCGATAGTAGATACCTCGAGCATTATCTCTCCAATCGGCCCCGAAACGATCGATCAGGTTGGGGGGGTTAAAGCTATCAGGAGACAGATACCTATTTTCGACAGAACGAACGTTAGACTAAAGTTGGAACAATAGCAATATGGCAAGGGATTTATACTGATGAGCGCCCACGTATTGCCTTTCGATTACTGAAGCGATCTCGTGGTCCGTCCTGCCTAGTACTTTCTGCATTGGGATGGCAGGGTAGAGGTCGACCACGTAGCATAAATGAAAGTCTTCAATCGTAGTCCCCTTCAACGACTCGACTGCCACCTCGTGATCTTCTTTCCAGATATCTCGGTACTCCTTCATGGTGGTATCTGGCGCGAGGACCATCTTCTTTCTCTGCGCATCTATCCCCTCGTCTATCAAATCCGGATGGGCAATCCATGGCCCGTCTGGATGTTTCTCCTTTTGGCGAGGACGGATCAGTTCAGTGGGTGCAGTTGCTCTTAAGCGAAGAATTGGTGTCGTTCGGTCACCATTTTCTTTGTCGTTGCGCATGACTGCTTAGTCTCTTTACCTCGAGGGAGTGACTTCGTTTTCAATCCGCGAGCAGATGCCCATGTAGAACGGTCAGCGCACAGTGACAAAGGCTCGAAACCCCAGTAATAGAGACAATAGAGTGTCCCGAGGTCTCATTCAAAATCGAATGAAAGGTTACAGATGAGTGATCCAGTTTCGGGCCTGTTCCTCGTCGAGCTGTTGCTGAAGGCGGGGTACTAGTAGATACCGACGTGTGAAACGCTTCAGCCAGGCAGCAACCAACAGTCACCAGTGTCCGTAGAGGGCAAAACGGGCACCCCTCCCTTCCAAGCTAGGCGCGCGCGTAAGAAGTGCATTTCATTCGTAAAGAGGCCTCCTCTGAGGGTGGGCACCAGTGAAAGCGGAAGATCCTAAGTTTTCTACTTGACCAACATTACCTTGGTAGTTGTCCGGGCTTGGCGGATAGCAGGCTGTATGCAGCGCATGCTTGTGCCGAACCTTCGAGAGGGTTTCTTCAAGGGATGCTTTCGACGGATTTCCTGATTTTGATGTCCTAGGAGTTAACAGCGAACGCGATGAGACATGCGATCTAGCCATTTTTCAAGAGTCTTTTTCTTTCGATTATTATCGATATATGTGTGGATCTGGACACTCTAAGTTGTGAATAGCCTACCTAGGGTAAGGGGCATTGTTAACCAGGACTGAGTTAAATATGAGAAGATATGGAGATCAATTTAATTTAATTTCAGAATCATTGCCAGCACTGGTTCGAAGAGTGTGGCCTTGTGAGTCGCCGTGCCCAGCCAAAGAAAATCAAGTGCCACGAGCATGCTACATGTCGGTGCCCTGGCAAAGGCCTGAGATCAGCGGCAGCCAATTTATGGGACAAACGGTTTGCCACCTTCCTTGAATAGGCAACACGACGGAACTGCAGGGACATGAGGCAGCGGGCAGAGTCTTACCACAAGGAGTCGGTCCACACGGACGCTAGGATCCGGTACCTGGTTGCCGATGAGGGCAAGGAGGATTTTGTTTTCCCCATCGCTCCGGACTGCGAGGCGTTTAATGATGAGGTGCTTGCCTTGAGTGGTGATCCTGAGGTCTGCGGGAGGGTGGCTAGGGCTAGGGCGAGGAAGATTAAGCTTGATAATGCGGTGGCTGAGTATGAGGCATGGGGACCATAACTCGATTTGAAAAGGGGGCTCCGGCGTGGCCTTTTGATGGGTCCGAAAATTGTCCTCTTTGCTCATTATTCGTGTTGCTCATGGTCCATCGTACACCAAGTTCAGAGTCTAACGGAGGCTTGCCGATGGCACCTCGAAGGCCTTGCAACACGTGTCATGGTGTTTGTCTACATACTTATGCCTGATCCACATGGACGTCAGCTTCAAGCGGTTCGATGTGAGCTAGTACGCCTCTATTTTGGGGTCAGGCACTGGTCTGCAATGCTCAGCCTGCTCCAAATAGGGGGTCAGCCCCATAGTTACACCGCTAAACAACGTATCCAAGTCAAAACAGAAAGGCCGCATCACGCTTCCCGGATCCATACGACTTTATGCAAGTGGCCAGAGAGGAGGAGTGGGTCCCTCCTGGTATCCGCGTATTTTGAGCTAAGATTTTCTCGAAACAAGCAGCCAAGACTGTCACGCGGATTTAGCAAATGGCTAAAGCTTTAAATATACCGGAAGTATAAGGCCCAAAGACATCAGACTAATCGACCACAAGGACCCCAACTTGGATTAAGTACCTGGTAACAGCTATAGATACATAAGGTGGCAGTCTAGGATAGCTCTGCTTATTGCCTCCTAGTTTAAGAGAGACTCTGGTTACAGTTGAAGATGTTGGGGATGCTTAGAGTAGAGCTTAGAGCTAAAAGCTAAATCCGAGCGGGTCCGGTGCTGCCCAGGAGGGCCATGCTTAGATCACCACTGAAATCCACCAAGGAGATTGAATCAAGGGGCTGTGCGGCCTGACTGCCATCGTATCCAAGTGTCGATCCAGCGGGATTTGCTGCCTTCCGGGCTTTGCTTTCTCCGGCTCCCAATGTCCTCCAGAAACTTGCTACTGGAGTTTGTATATAATTCGGCCTGGTCCGAATGCGAATGCGAATTCGAACTCTGGCTGATGTAAACCGCAGTACAATATCATTTGAAGTCATTTCTCAACTTTGGCCGTCATGTACTACACCGCTAAGCTCGCTGCTATGGCGGCAGCCATAGCGCAGGCTTTGCTGGCCTCGGCAATCCCTCTGACTAATGAGCCCACGACCCAGTGCTCCGAGCCCCGGATCAGAAAGGAATGGTAATCACTGAGTGAACACCATTTCGATTAAAGTAAGGATTATACTGACATCCTTCTTAGCGCACACTGAGCACTTTCGAGCAAGACAGCTACATCAATGCAATCAAGTGTCTGAAGACAGCTCCCTCCAAGGGCAAAGACTTCTTTGGCACTCTCGAAAGTCGATATGACGACTTTGTTGCCTTGCATATCAACGCCACCCGAGGCTAGTAGCCCTGAACTGATATCTGCGACCTTACCATTGCCCCATAATTCTGACGAGTGAGCAGGAGGCCAGGATGCACCGTCCCTGATGGACGTCGACGAAACTGCAGGTTAGTGATCTTTCCAGACATCACGCCCCCTTCTCGACGTAAGTACAGATAACTAATACCTGCTTCTTTTTCAGCCAACACCACTGGGCCACCAGTCTCTGTATACGATGTCCACGGCGTTGGTGTCTTCCTCCCATGACACCGCTATACCATCTATATCACAAGCACCGGGATCCACTATTATATAGTTAGATTAAGTATATAAGTAGTCTTCCTATACTTACTATTTATAGTTAAAAAACTAGTTAACTTACTCTATTTAATATACCCTACTTAGATTTATAATAGTTATAAGCTTAGCTCTAACTAAAATACCCTAAAATATATATATTTAAGTAAGTCTTCTTATTATTTAGATACTTATTAGCTTAAATAAAAAGTATACTATCCTTCCTATAATATCTTCTAAGAGCTTAGATTATATTCCTACTAAAATAGTATTATTATATAATTAAAGAAGCTTTCTATTATAGTTTCTATAATTTAAATTCTACTATTAATTTAAGTAGATCTAGTTTTTTATTAATTTTAATTTTCCTACTCTAATAACTAACTTAATTAATCTACTAAAGTTCTCTATACTTAAAAGTTTACTTAAAAAAAAGAGGGTAAATACTTAGATTAATCTATTATAAATAGTCTATAAATAAAGGAACTCTTTTATTCTACCTATAATATATAGTTTAAAATTAATTAAGCTAGAAGAACTAAATATTAAAGTAGCTTAAAAAAAACTTAAAAAGTACTATTATTAATAAACTAAGAGTTTTATACTCTTTATAGTTTTATTAAGCTACTAATAAATAATATAAAACTAAGTAAACTAAATAGTTAATAACTATTTACTTATCTTTATATAGACTAAGGTATTTAGTTTAAATAAGCCTTTTAAGCTTAGAGTACTTATTAAAATACTTAAAGATACTTTTATACTCTTAGAAGTAAGTATAAAAACTATTATTACTAAAAAATACTAAGTAACTCTAGTATTTATAAGAGTAAAAAGAATTAATTCTCTTAAATAGTATACTTAGTAGCTATATACTTTTAATTAAATCTAAATATATTAATTTACTAAGATAGATAGTATACTTACTAGTAAAGATTTTCTTACTACTATAGATATTTAGATAGTACTAAGTTAGATAAGCTAAGTTTTATAAGAACTAATAAAGAATAATAAGCTAGAGAGAACTCTATTAACTCTAACTAAGCTTAGAAAGTAGTTTAAAGTAGTTAGATATTAAAAAGTAAACTACTTAAAAGAACCTACTATATTTATAATACTTAAAGAAGACCTATTAGTATAATATAAAGCTCTATAAATAAACTAAAATAAGCTATAATACTAGTATCTATATAAGAAAAATAAGTAAAATACTTATACTTAAAAGCTAAAAAAGTATATAATACTAGAATAAGCTACTAAGAGTTTCTTACTAGTTATATATAAGTTTAACTATAATACTTTAATACTTTTAAAATTAAATAAGATATATTAATATTTATAGTTTAATAAGTAAGTTAAGCTTTAAACCTAGTTTATAAAAATAGAGTAAATTAAAGCTAAGTATATTAATTCTACTAATAATAAGTATAATAAGGATAGAAAAGAGTAGTTTAAAAGTATTTATTTAAAAGAGCTAAGTACTTTTTTCTAAGTAATTAGTATTTCTAAATAACCTAGAATCTTTTATTAGTCTATAAAGTACTATATTAGCTTTCTATAAGTATACTACTTAATAACTATAAAGCCTTATACCTTATTAATAAGTATAACTTACTTAAACCTAGTTTATTCTAAATAGTTAGGCTAAATAAATTAGTTAAAGCTAGGACTATATTATTCCTAATTATAAAAAAATATTTAGATACTTTATAATATATTAATTATAAAAAGGATTATAAACTATAAATCTTATACTTACTAATATTATTATTATTAAAGGATTTTATATAAATATTATTTTAAAAGCTTAATTTAAAAATTAAAAATATAGTATATAGAGCTAAACTATATATTTAGGTATAGGATAATAAAAAAGTATAGTTTTATATAACTTAAGTATTACTAGAATCTAGTTTTTATTAAATATAACCTATTTTCCTTTTATCTAAGCCTTTAAGGGATCTCTTTAAATAAAGTAGGTATTATAATATATTCTATACTTACTTTAAAATAATAATATTTTATATAACTACTATTTATTAGAAAAACTTAGAGTAGCTTTAATATCTATAAGTAGGTTATTTAGGTTTAAATACTTTAAGAGTAATAGTATAAGCTATATAAAGAGTAAGAATAACTAGTATAATATATATATAATATAAATATTATATAATAGTATATACTAAGAAAGTTATATTAAAATAAGCCTCTAAAGACTATATAATATACCTATTTTAATATATCTAATAGAATTTATTTAACTTTTATATAGCTTAAAGGCTTAAACTAATTAATAATAATTAAGGATAAATATTTAAGTATCTTATTTATAGTCCTTTTATAGAAAAGTAAAGATAATATATTCTCTATATTTTAGAACTTTATAAGTATAGTAAGAGTTAAATATAGTTTTATAGTATATAAGATAAAATAGAATAATAATATTTTTATACTATTAGAGTATAGTAATACTATCTATAAAGTATAGTATAAGGAGATAGGAATTAAAATTAAGCTTATACTTATATATACTTATAAGCTAAATAGTAGTTTAGAGTATACTAGATAAAAGATTATTATTTAGTCTATTAAAATATATACTATAGTTTATCTTCTTAAGTACTTATAGCTATATATAGCTTTATAGTAGTATATCTCTATAATAGATTATTATACTAAGTATAAGAATAAAAATTATTACTTTATATACTTAAATTATAATTTATATACTATTTCTACTAGTATACTTTTAATAAGTTTATAAACATAGTAGATCTTTAACTAAGCTAGGAAATATATATATTTATAGCTACTAAGTATACTTATTAAAAAGGATTAGAAAGTAAAGTAATAAAGGTATATATTTAAAGTATAGCTATATATATATATTAGATATCTAGTAAGATATAGAGCTTTAAATATCTTTCTAATATAGATTTTTATATTTAATTAGGTAATCTAGACTAGGAATATTATCTTTAATAAAGCTTTTTTCTATAACCTTAAGTAAGAAAATAACTATCTAAATACTATAAAATACTTAGATATATTTTATTAGATTATAATAGAAGATAAAGTAGAGGAAATCCTATTATATTAAATATTTAGAATACCTAAGTAATACTAAATAAATAATAATTAGCTAAGTTTTAAGCTTCTAAGTATACTACTTATAGACTTAGAGGTAAGGGATAATTATCTATAAAGCTTACTAAGTCTAGAAAATATATCTAAACTAGTATAAAAAGTACTAAAAGAAGGGTATAAGCTTATAGATATAGGGTAAAATAAGCTTACTAATAAGTAAGTACTATAAGTCTTAGAAATAAATATAAAAGATTCTTCCTTTAAAGAAGAATAAACTAGAGATACTATTATTATATAGACTAATCCTTTATTATAAATAGTATAATCTATACTAAGCTACTTATAATAATAAATAAAGTAGTAATAAAGTATAAGGATAAGCTAGTATTAATAGAAGATACCTCTAGAGAGTAGTAGTATCTTTACTATAATACTCTTTAAGAATAAATAAATTAATATCCTAGAAACTTAAAAGTAGTCTCTCTTCTTTAATATCTTTATACTAGATTAATAAAAGGCTTTAAAGGAAGAAGATTAAGTATATAAAATACTATATTTAATAGTATTTATAGTAGTATAATAGTATTTAATAACTTAAAAGAGTATAAATCTTATATAAAAAGAGAATATATTAAAATAAACTATAGAATCTAAAACCTAATAAATAATATAAGCTTTAAAATTACTTAATAGTAGAGTTCTTTAAGGTAACTACTTATATTAAGCTTACTATATAACTAAAAATAGATATATTAAAGGTAATAGAAAGAAGTATAGTATATAGAAAGCTATTTCCTTTTAATAGATTTTTAAGTATAAGTAGAATTAGAATAAATATTTAAAGTATAATAAAGTATATCTATATATATATAGTAATATATAATTAGTTAATATACTTTAAAGTATATATATAGCTATACTTACTACTAAATTCTTTTAAATAGCTATAGCTTTTACTACTTAATTTAACCTTAAAATTAAGTAATTTAATATAATTAATATATTTCTTAATACTTAACTAAATAGTATACTAATATATTATAAGCTTCTAAATAGTTTTAAATAATTTAAAAGTATATTAAACTTTATAATATAGTATATAATCTAAGGGATACTCTATTTTTATAGTATAAAAGTTTATATTAATACTTTAAAAGCTTAGATTATAGCTAAATAAAGAGAAAGTATATCTCTTCTAAAATAAGTAGAAGATAGTTATTATTATATTCTTTATTAATAACTATTTAGTTCTATATTACTATAACTATAAGCTAAAAGCTTAGAAGATAATAGATAGGTTAAATAAAGTATATAAAGTTAAACTAAAAGTAATAGCTAAGTAGTATCTAAGAGTATATATTATATAAAATTAAATAGCTAGAAGATTTTATCTAGTCTATAACTTATATATTAAGAAGATTACTATATACTTTAATATTATAGAAGGTATACTACTAGGTATTCTACTTCTAAGTACTCCTCTTAATATATATAATAGTAAGATAATAAAGGAGTAAGTTAAGATATATTAGAAGTATATAGGCTTAATTCTATATACTATTATTATAATTTAAGTAAATATAGTATACTTAACTATTTAACTTTTATTTTATTTACTTAATCTAGAACTAAAGTATATAAAAATAGTAGATTAGTATATTATATACCTATATACTATATATACTTTAACTATATAATATAAGAGTAAAGTATTAGAGATATTAGTATTTTATACTAATATTTTATTTATAGATAATAAGGAAATAAGATACTTATTTTATAAATATACTATAATACTCTATAAAGGACTTATCTATTAGAGCTATTTAGTAAAATACTATTATTATATTAATTATAGAAGTAGAACTTTTAAGTATAGTATATATGAAAAGAAGCATAGTATTAAAGTACTTACTTAGTAACTTAGTAATAGATATTAAGAGTATATAGTAACTATTTAATAATAATAAGTAGATAATTTAACTAATAGTTACTAAATATAAAAAGTAACTATAAAGCTTTACTATATAAATATATATAATATATAGCTTAAATAAGAGTATACTAAAAGCTTATTTTAAATAGAATATCTCCTTATTAAGCTTATCTATATAGATAAACTAATAAAATACTTCTAGTAATATAATTTAAATACTTTAAATATATATTAAACTTATATAATATAATAGAAATACTTAAATAAATATAGAAAAATAAACTTTTTATTTATATAGGGTAGAACCCTTTAAACTACTTAGAAACTAAGTATACTATACTATTAAACTATTTTAAAAGAGCTATTTAAATAATAGATTAATAAAAATATAAAGACTTTTCTTAAATACCTTCTTATACTTAGTATACTAGGTAGCTATAGTATTATTATTTTTAAGTTTATCCTTATTATTATTCTTTAACTTATCTTTATCCTTACTAAGCTTTTTAAAGCTAGTAATATTTAGCTTATACTTAAATATAAGCTTAGTAAGCTTAAAGATAAGTAAAGTAAGTAGCTTATATATAACTTTATAAGTTTAAATTAAAGTTTAAGGAATATATATTAGTATATTAAATATTTTAAAAATAAAAAAAAAGTATACTTTTTTACTAATATTAGCTAGCTTAAGCTTAGTAAGCTTAGTTACTATATAAATAATATAGATAGAGTAAAGCTAGTAGCTATACCTCTTAGTATACCTAATATAGTATTTTAAGTAACCTAGATTTACTTAGTTAAAATAAATATTAGAGCTATAGCTAGTAAGTATAAAAGATATATAAGCTAGATATAGTACTATATAATAAGTACTAATAGAATACTCTCTATTATTATTCTCCTCCTCCTTAGTAGTAAAGGTAAGCTAGGTAACCTTCTTAATAGACTTACCCTACTTATAATATTAGACTATAATACTTAATAAATACTTTTAATACTTAATAATAAATATAGAATATATATTATTAGTAGCTAGGGTAGCTTTATAAATACTAGGGGTATATAGTATTATATATATATATATATATATATATAGTATACTAAGTACTAGAATTCTCTTAAAAATTAGTAAAAAGTATATAAGAAAATAGAGTTACTTACTCTATTTCTAAACTATAAGTATAATAGATAATATTTCCTAGTATTTTATATTAATATTAAGTATTAAAAGGTATATAGTATATAACTATTATTTTATTTATTACTATTTAGAAGCTCTATTATTTCTATTTAGAGCTTAGAATAACCTATTATTCTTAATACTATAATAGGGAGCCTATAATACTCTATTTAGATACTTAGCTAACTATTTAAGAGGTATATTATAAGTACCAGGATCTACTATTATATAGTTAGATTAGGTATATAAGTAGTCTTCCTATACTTACTATTTATAGTTAAAAAACTAGTTAACTTGCTCTATTCGATATGCCCTGCTCGGATTCGTGACAATCTGGACATTTGAAACTGTCCTGCGATCCGAATGCAACTACACCGGCGCACAGCCGTACTGGGACTGGACCCTCGACAGCCCTGCATCTAATGGCTCACTCTTGACGTCTCCCATTTTCGAATCATTTGGGGGCAACGGATCGGCGTCCACCAGTTGTGTGGAGACCGGCCCCTTTGTGGGGGATAAGTCGTTGAATATCGGCCCCATGGAGTCGATGGAAAAGAATCCTAGGTGCTTGACGAGATTTATGGACGAGGACAATTTCAACTCGAGCTCAGCTTGGAACGATATCTACCCACCTGCCATGAGCGCCAAAAACCACGTCCAATTTCAGGCCTTTATCGATGCGCTCGACTTCATCGATCCAAAGGACCATATCGATACAGGAGCCTTTGTCAACCCACACGCACTTGGGCACACAGTCATTGGAGGTGATGTGAGTAGTATTCCTTGTCCGGCGAAGACTCGAAAGATAAAATACGTTGGACTAACCATTGCATGAACAGTTTCTGGACGTATATGCCTCTCCCAACGATCCCTTATTCTGGGTGCACCACACGCTGCTAGACTACATGTGGAGTCTGTGGCAAAAGGCCGACAAGTCTCGTCTCGCCGACATTGGAGGCGCCAGGACTACTGTAGGGTCTGGTCCCACCAGTGCCGACCAAGTCGAAACCACCACGCTTGATACCCCTGTCTGGATGGGGTTTTTGAACGACGACGTGGCGATCAGGGCAGTTATGGATACTCTGAACAGTGATAGCCAAGGTGTTCTCTGCTACGACTATGAGGATTCTCCTTCGTTGGTGGGGAAGGCCGGATTCCAATAATCAAGGACACATGATTGGGCTTCATCTGCGCCGGTAATAATTTTTGTGTTGCCCATTCCCTTAGGTATACATTCTGCGGTAGATAGTATGCATAGCGGCAGCTGTTGAGGTTCATGAAATACACTATAATTATTAGGAAAATTAGCTCAATAATGTCAATATAGAGCACAGTCGCCTCATTAAACAGGTAATATTCAGAAAGGGATCAGTCACAGAAGTTCACGCATATATGTCCAAGGATTCGTTGCCAATCATTTGCGTTTGGTCTTGAACGCTTATACACCACATCACCGAATACGATTGAAAAAAAAACAAGCAAGTTTACAACTCTGATTGGTGAGAATCGGAACAGATGGTCAAGTTACCTCCGGCCATGAAGTCTGTTGCGCAAAATGCAAGGAAAAAGGGCGGCATGGTGTTGCTGGAAATGCTGAACGAGATGACGTACGACAACGCCATAGCCGGTGAAAATACCTTGGTCACGGCAGTGGAAATCACTAATAGGCAAGAAACTACCTATGCAGTAGTTCGAACCGGCATTCAACGGTGCGATTGAAGAGGTGCACGAGTATGAAACAAATGACAGTACCGTACTGCCTTTTTCACAGGATAACAACCGATTCAACGTAGCTTTTGATTGTGTGGACGTCACGGTATTTCATGGCGGTCCTTTCCCAGCACACATTCGGATTTGAACGATTTCCCCGAGTTTGGCGTCCTCGGATTTGACGGCGAATGGCCCCGGGGAAATGAGGCACAGGATGTTGAATGGGGATTTCAGTGGTGGGTCAATACGGGATTGGAATGGAACCGAGTTTTGAAGTTAATTTCATTGTACGAAGTTTTGGCTACTTTGTTATCGATCGACTAGTAATTAAAAGAATACAAAATATATGTAGTGACAGGAAAACTTTCTGTTGTAGCCGATTTAAACTTCATTGCGTTCAACCCGGGAACTGTTTCCAAAGACTTTCCAGCCCGTGCCATCATGCGTACAACCGGGCTAGATCTGCTCTGTCCCGGCTAATGTGCCTGGGCTCGGTATCATCTCTAATGAAAACCGTCTTTGATAGTTGAGGGCACGCTGATGTCACAATGCGGATGACATCTAACGCAGTTCGGTGGTCACGGGGGGTAGAGGACATCTTGCAGCCCATCACGGCCTCCATTTCTGCCTGGATGTCTCCAAGTCTTCCTGCTGCTTTGTCGAATGCAGTATGCTCAGCCTGGTCGTCTGTCCAGTCCAAGTCATTGCTTCCGTATCTTACCCTGCTGTTCAAATTGTACCATTGATTGAGCGGGTGGTGATCGAGCGGATGGTCCTGCCCATCGAAAGGCGGCTGATACTCGCCACAGCCTGCATAGCCCGTTCCCTGAAACCAATTGTAACTCGTCATTTCGATCTTGATCTCAACTGGGGGGATAGATCGTTTATCCGCCTTTAACAACAAGTTCAGTACCTCGAGGTACCTCAATGAGCTGGGTTGTGGAGAGCTGTTCGAGTCAAGATTGAAAGAGAAGATGGTCTTCCGGACGGAATCGGTCCATTGCTCTGGGGAATCTGTATGGACCAATAGAAAGAAGGTGTTCCTTCCGTAGAATACGGGGAGTATTTCGGCCCGCACCTGCTTGCTCGCGATTGCGAGGGCAGGCTGGAATAGACTGCGCCCATATCCAAACCGAGTCCATGATATCAGATCCACGTAATGGCGATAGATTTTGTTCCGGACTTCGGGGGGTAGGTCAAGGAAACTGAGGCGTTTCTGGGGATGATGAGTACTACGCAGGGACTGAGAAGAATAGACACGAGGTGCTAATTACCTTCTCTTCCTTACTGATGATCGTGTCGATCTCATCTATCTTGTCCTCGTCATGCGGATCTTTGGCCTCGGCATCTGTATGAACAGGGCCGACAGTACTGGTCGTACATGCAGGATGAAACGCGTGGGCCAGGTCTGGCTGGTCAACCTCGCCACGATCTTTGACACGGCTCTTGTCCACCTCAAGTGATGCCATTCATAAAGATCAAAGATGAGAAATGTGAGGTGTTACTAGCAACTCAGAAGGGTAGGCGCTGGGACCTAATCGTTCCTTCGAGACAGACAACCCGGGTCGGATGTGGATGTGAAGGGTCAGGGGAAAGTTGGCGCTGCAAAAAAGGCGTAGCTTAATCTGTGGCGATGAAAGACTGCGGAGTCGAGAAACCTGAAAGCTCTGAATAGAAAGAAGAACAGTTTCGCTCACATGGATTTGTTATTCTAGGTCGTCCCCTCCCCTCACGGCTGTGCCACAGTGATATCTTATCGATAAGACATCCAATTAGGTACAGTGCCACTCTATCAACCAATCAAAATACATTATTCTAAGCTCAAGACAGTAAGTACCTTCTGTCACGGAATGTGCACAGGGGCTTATATACTGCTTGGTTTTCAAGTCTTCGACTTGAAATTCTGGTCTTTTGGCTGGCACGCCTATTACGCAAGCAGTCAATAGTTGGTTTCGTGTCACCTTCCTCCTAATAACTCAATTACCATTTCATTACTGTAGGTCTACCGGAAGTAACTTATTTCTCTGGTGATTTATGCCTAACATAGCTATACTTTCTTTTTCTCTGACAGAGAGTGAGATAGAGCAGGGCTCTCGTCGCTAATAGGGTAGAAGTACCGTTTTAATCTTATTGTTAGCAAAACCCTGTACATGGGATCCCCTTAAATATCATGTTCCAGGGACTTCAACCCTCCGTACTTCAATCTTCTTTCCATCCACCAAGCACCCTCCTTACGTCTTCTATCAATTTGCAAATATAACATTACAGAGCAGCAAGGTCCTTCCATAACCCCTGAGAGGTGGATCTTGCAGGCGACACCGGATGCCTAGTGGCTCCCGATATTTTGAGCAATCTTTTGGTCCAACAAGTTTGGAGACCGTAGTAGGAACTGACATCAGAATTAGCCCTAGTGAGCAGCTCACGGCTTGGCTCGAGCCGGATTACTCGAAGCCTGTCGCTCAGATATTCACCGAGGTCAGAACGTTCATGATGGAAATAGCACAAGTTCTCAGGACAGGAGGAGCTTGATGCTCTGCCTGTTCGGAGTCAAACCGAGGTCAAGGGCCGAAGGATTGCCATCCTGGGTCCCGGACTAAGATGACCACACCATCCTGACCATCAATGGTCACGTCGACCGCAACTTCAGCTGCCTGGCTGGCCTTGCTCTTGACAGTCTCTACGAAAATACGGTCACTCCAATAGATGAAGAACTGCATATATGGGCGTCCCAGTTCAGTTATTTATCTGTACTGCTGCAAGTGATGTTCCAGACAGCTCGAGGCTCGCTGACTGAGCTTTTGACTTGGCGGGGATAAGGGGTTGGGGTGTGAAAGGATACTGGATGTGATCGGGATGATGCAGTCCTTCTTGCTGAAGAGCTTGCCATTATGGCCCAGGCTGTAATAGTCACAAGCTATGTCCTGGCATGAAGACGCGGCGTAGGTGTGTAACTGAATGCTTATAATTCTCAATAAAAACTGGTTCCGTTTCTATTCCGTATACAGCCGTAGCCATACGCAGCGCCATCATACAGTCGTAAACGCCCAAGACCCAGCGTTTTTGAAAGAAAGAAAAGACACACATCGCCGACAACAGTGGTTAGATAAGAAGGCAGTGCAAGTCAATCAACCCGAATGACTCAAGTACACGGCGGCAAGCGCGAGCGGCAATGTACCGCGGTTCCAGTCGCGGGTATGGGCGTCGTCGGGAAGCATTCGCACCAACAGGAGCGAGTCACAAGCCACTTGGTGGGGTTCGGGATTATGGCTGGAGGAAGGCAGGAGATAGAGGAAGTCAAATCCGATCCGCTCGGCAGGCGAGATATGAGCGATGATGGCCTGAGCGAATTGGTTGGCAAGAGGAGAGGGCTATTCAAGGCAACGGACTTTGCCGACATCAGTATCGGTGTCGGATGAGGTCCTCAGCGGCGCCATGAGCTCAATAACCAAGTGGGTCTTGGCCACAAGGAGCAGCTATTTGGGAGACCCGAACTGGGCCCCCGGGTGGGCTGGGGATGAGCGGGCCATGGACGAACCTTGGAAGCCGAAGAACCGCTCAAGCCCTACTTGAACCGCTCCTAGAAAAGGTCAGGGCTGACCAGGGACGCACCATATAGTTAGGTAGTAATCTGGGTCAACATTCTCAGATTAAACCGCCCCCGAGCCTGATAGTAAAGTTCCAACAAGTCCCTGAAGCCAAGTGCAATGTTTGACTGGATTCCTAAAGTTAGAGGTCGGCGTCATCATGTGCTGGAGATCCACAACTTGAGCCGACATTGAGAAACAAATGCTGGTGAAACAAGGGACCTGATTTGAACAGGAGACGTTAAGACGCCCCCGGCAGGTGTTGGCATGTGGTTGGTCCTGAAAGGGCCGACGCCACAGCTGAGGCTGCCCACAGAACAATTGTTCGGGAAGGGAAACTGGTTGTTGTACCGGCCAGGTGTTGGCAGGGGAGACGTAGGGAGAAAGCTGGTATCTCAAGTCGCACGTCAGTTGAAGTCAAGTCAGTGCTACCGTCTGTCCAAGGCAGGAGGTTGCACAGACTTGGATCAGCCAGATTTCACTCCCGGTCTGTGGAAGCCTGGGACCCAGTGGTGAACGCGATAGGGCATTCAAATATCGAATCACAAACAAAAGAGGAATGTAGCACTGACGAGTCATAGCATCAGTTCAATCACCTAGGGCTGCGGATCACTACATCCAACGGTGTGGAGAATACTCGCCTCCCTAGTTCAACTGACAGTCAGAATCCTTCTGATTTTGTGTAAGATTTCCAACCAGTGGGAGAGCGCAGAGACTCCCCCCGACTCCATTTTTGGACATGGGTGGGTTTCGCGGCTTTCTGAAGTGCATGTGGCTGGCACACGATCCTTACGGCATCCTGAGCTGCTCCTACCGTTGAAATGTGAGCCATGGGAATTTGAGATACGGATCAGGTCAATGAGGATGAAGTGGGTGGACTCTTCTTCTCTAGAAGGCTGGTCTCGGGAGCCCTGGACATTCCTTCTGGATATTATCAGCACGAGCTAGATTAGGGATGGTGATGAAGCCAAGTCTACATCGTGTGTATCATGGGTTGCACGTAAGGTACGTGTGGGCTTCTCGCGCCCCATAACAAGCTTTATTCCCCGGCCAGGCTTCCATGGGCGGTACTCTTGTTCCTGTCCAGCGATTAGCCACAAAGTTCCACAGGGGCGGCGCTACGATAATCCCGATGCTCAGAATGTAGCTCCAAAGTTCGTATTTCACCGTCATTATCAAGCTCCGTTGGAGAAGGCTGGCCCAGGTTGCCGCTCGAGACTCCCACGGCTGGTTTTGCCTCGACTGTAGCACCGGGAACATCGCCCGTGCTTGCTCCTCCTGCGTGGTGTTCTTTCCCTCGCCGTCGGCGTTGGAGAAAGCAGAAAGAGGCTAGGAGAGATGCCAGACCAATGACACTAAGCCCAACGCCCACCGCTATTCCAACAACAGCGCCCGTTGCAAGGCCGGACTTCGAGCCACTTGTGGATGTAGGTGATGATGTCGGAGAGGAATTGGTTGGCGTTGGGGTCTGCGAGAGCACAGTCGTAGAGGATAGCGTGGATGTACTGGTGATTCCTGGCGTCTGTCTGATATTCCAGCCGACGATCGCAAACGCTCCAACGGTCCACAAATCCAGCAGTAAATCGCCCGTCGTGACCGACCAGACGGAGCCAACTTCCGAGCCATCTTCAGTATACGCGAATAAACCAGAGAACCCGCTGGTCATGGTCGATAGGCAATCGCCCACCACCTCGCCCTCCACGGAATTTGCCAGGTAGTAACCACTACTCAATGAATCACGTCAGCCCACAGAGCATACCGGCAGAGATACTGTCCATGTTTACTCGGCCACTCACGGCGGGCAGCACATTGCTGCAGTACTTGAGACATCCTTCACCGACGTAGCCACTGAATCCCAGCTGCTCGGGCATGACAAAGGGCCTATTGAAATCGCGGTGTGGCCTGGCATATTATTTTCAAGACTGAGTTTGTTGTACCACGTGGTGACGGCTTGAGGTTGACAAATAACGTTGCTATCGATGTTAAGTCCGTAAAAAGGATCGTAGGCTATGTAACTCGGGCCGCCATTTTGTCGAAATATGGACGTGCAGGAATGTGGTGGGATGAACTCATCCGTAAGGGGTATATAAGATGTAACTACACCAGAGGTGGTCTCCGGTGGATACAGACTCGCCATCAAACTTTCGAGGATCCACGGGGTGCTGTGGAGACCATGGTTTGGGAGGCGGGTTTGAATCTCTAAACCCGAGAAACCAGGAGCGAGAGGGTGTGAGTCACTTTAAATAAACCTGACTGCAAAAAGAGACCCCGTGTGCGACCAGCCGAATGGAGAGTCCTAGTACTCAAGGTATCGAAGGTATCAGAGCCGCCACGGTTGGCTGCCGTGCGGGCGAGAGACACAGGGCCACCGATTGGCTACGACTGGATGCTCACAGAGCTCTGCGGTAGACTGGCCCCAGCCGTCCACGAATGGATAGCGTGGATAGGTACGCCCCACAGGTCCCATTATCGAACAGACCTGCTGTCCTACACCTTCTGCCGTCACACTGCTGATGGTCTCCTCTTGCCCCCCCCCTTGTTCCTCTCCTTGAGACAAACCCGCTTGTAAGACCTGCACGATTCGGTAAGAGCATCGAGATACAATTTCCTGAAGCGCAAGTGGCGTCTCGACCTGTCAAAGGAGGGACATAGGAGAGGCGGAACTCTTATCTGGCTTCGTTCTTAATCCGTATGAGTCCGAAGTCATTTAGTACGGCACCTAGATACGATGGTAAACGCTCAAAGACTCCGGGGTTAAAGAAAAAGAATACAACATCGATAAAGAAGATAAAACACTACAAATTCTGGGTGTTTTTACTTGAAAATTTCCAGAGCGCCCAGACACAGAGAAATATGATGGTCACAGATGTTGCAAAGTATGCCACAGCTGACCCGAGAATGATACCTCCGATGCGGGCATTTTTAATCATTCCAACCACGAAAGATGCCACCACAGCGCCCCATAACTGGAATCCGACCAACAATGACACAGTTATTAATGCTTTCTTCGTAATTGGATTTCTCGTCGACATGGTCGTTTTGAGCCATTCGCTGCCCGCCATGCTTAGTTTGACGAGTATGAGCAGGAGCAACATAAAACTAGCCATGAGTACCGCAACGCCGCAGAAGTCATATAACAGAAGGTGAAGGTCTTTCAGTCGTGTTTGCATACTTAGAACACCGCAGGCAAGACTCAGTGGAAGGAAGAGGCTGGCAATGACAGTCAGTACCCAAAGGCCGCTTGACTCCTCCACGTTTCGCCGCAACTCAAGATACTTCAGATGATGTGCCAAGGTATCGGGGACTTCGCTCGCCGCACGGCGAAGGTCGGCCATAAGCCCACGCACGTCGGTCTGGATTGATCGAAGTTTATGGACACCAACAGTTGCCATATCGTCATAATGTATGTTGATGACCTGAAGCAAGGACTCGAGTGCGACAGTGAAGTCTGTGGCCAGGACGTCGATTTCTCTGAACAAACTCGCTTCATTGATTACCTCGTTTACGAGATTGGGCAGTAAATTGGACTCTCGTGCGTCGATACGAGTTTGATTTCGCTTCAGGTACATTTCCTTGGTCTGACCGATTTGGCGGAGATACTGGAAAAGCTGCACGTGACAAAACCATAGAAGCAGGATCTGTTTCTGCCTGGTACAGGTCTTGGCCTCGTTCAGGACTGGCTGATAGTGATCTTGGAGTTGCTCAAAGTCGCCACGGAACTCTTGAAAAGACTCTAGAACCCGATTGCAGGCTTTCTTGTCCCCCATGTAGACTGGAGCCATGCCCAAGAGTGTTGGAGCTTCATGCGTCTCGGATGACACAAGAACTAGGGTCATATCAGCCCACTGGGTCACATTTCGAGCCGAGAACGCAGTGATGGCCAGTAGTTCAGAGTTACTCACGGTAGGGACTCTGCCCAGGATCAACGCCTTCCAACACACACGCCTTCATTTTTATGATCATCATGCCGTCTTGGTCTCCTTTGCTCAACAGACATGAAGTCGTTTGAAACCATGCTTCTGGTGAGGAACTTCTCCACTGATTTGACATGCCACAATAACCCGTAGACGAGTGCGACCAGCCATACGCGCGGCGGATATTGGGATCTCGATGGAACCCGAAAGCGTTGTGACACGTCGTTGAGTGAAGATCTTCAAGTTGTGTTAGGAATATCCTGATAGCTTTCCGTGGCTGTGCTATCTGTGGTGGCAGGCCTCTGCAGGGCTCCATAGTCTCTGGTTCCAGTGTGGATGTGGCTTCAGCACCCTCTTGCACTTCCGACCACTCCACTGGGGCTAAACGGCCAGTCTCGTGTAGTTCCACGTCATAAACATAGATCAAGTCGGACTTTCCGCCAAACGTCAGGCGTCTTTCACCATCGCTCGTAAGTTGGAAGCTCGTAAAACGGACGCTCGTGAGATCGAAGACGAAGCTGATCAAAGGCAAGATAGTGTTGAACGCGCAGGCAAACGCGTCCATGATGAATTTGTGGAAGCCTGAACAAACCTGGCGAATGGGCAACTTCATACATTGAACAAGAGAGAGAGAGAGAGAGAGAGAGAGAGAGAGAGAGAGAGAGAGAGAGAGAGTAAGTACATACGTAGGAATGAAGGAACAGAATATTCTGAGGTGGGGAAAATGCAGATAAGTAAGTGCCCCGGGTGAGTGGCTGAAAATGTAGGCTGTCAAAACTTGGCAAGTTGTGCAACCCAACTGAGGAATAACAGGGTGGTTGCCAGGACTAATAGTAATGCTGAATCTGTGCCAGCACGTCATAGCGCACATCTTTTCCCGGAAGAATGCTTCGGGACACATTTGTGTGATTCCGCATGAGTTCACGGGCATATCAAATTTCTTGAACGACTGCCTGCCATCATCTTCAGACCTACCAAGGAAGACATCGCCATATGCAGATCCAGGTGACTCTTTACGGTAGTTTAGCATACCAGGAAATGAATTGTCCTTGCATTGGAGATGAAGTCCATGTGCTACACATTATGAATACCGATTCCACAAGCGGAATAGAGCCATTCAAGGCATGCACCCATCAGTGGCTTTGATAGCGAACCAGATGCTATTTCTGGGTGCGTACGCAGTTTTAAAGCGCGTAGACGAAAGGTCTTTCTTTGATTGAAATGTTTCAGCCATGCGACTCGCCAACGGGCAAATCTCAGGCCGAATGAGCTTTTGTAGGATGACTACGGAAAACCGTCCTATCAATAGCATGACAGCCCATGGAGAGAGAATGTCCTGTGGAATAGCCTCGTATATTTTACCTGTGCAGGACCATTGCTTATATTGCGAATCTGTACAGGAAGTGTCAAGCACCTGTCAAGCAACTTGAACCGGCAGGTGAGGACACCCGCTGTGGCTGGGTTGCCGAGGCCGCCAAGACCACGACGCCTTATCAGCTCTTCTACCTCATCGGGGCAGGAGGGAATTGGCAGGCAGAACTGTAACAAGAGCTTGGCTTGAATTCTTCAAGCCATTGAGCACTCGCGTGCGCTCTTGTCTGATGTGAAAATGGGACTCAGTTCACAGTGAATCCGTATCTAAGCACTGTGTCCGTTGGAATTTGGCGGAGTTATTGAAACGGAGCATGTGAAGTGTCAGGCAAAGAGGGCGAGGGTGAAAATGTTGGCTGCTATCCCTGCGGTAACGGCCCGGGACCGCTCCTTAATACTGGTTACACTGTATGGAGGCGCCGTGTACAACTCCGGCTATATACGGAATAGAAACAAGACCAGAGACGAAACCAATTAGTGCTGGTATTCGCCATCAAACAGTCTAGAGAAATCAAGTATGCTGCAAACTCCGGACGTGTAACTGCCTCTGCATTCGGCCGGAGCAGAGACATAACTAGTACTTCCTTGGTTGACCTCTGACACCCCGTGGGACGGGTCGGTTCACCGCAGCTGAGACGGAACATCCTCACGAGCAAGATACCAAGGTCATTTAATATGATGACATTCATGGAGAACTTTTGCTATCCTGATTGGCCCTATTGAGGCAATTCAACGCCACTGATCTCGGCCAACTTCTTCAGGAGCGTATCCTGCGCCGCCTCATCGTTCGCAGCCTCCAGACAGGTATCCTCCTTGAGGTCATAGAAGTACTTGCCCGTCTTGCCCTTCGCAGCACCCTCACCCAGCGCCAGCATCGTAAAGGTCTTGATGCTCCCCTCGATATCCCCGGTCGCACCGCTCCCGCCCATCTTGGTGGGCACCCAGCCGGGGTCAACAGAATTGCTCTCGACGCCGCTCCACCGCCTGGCGAGCGTCTTGGCGAACATGATGATGTGCACCTTCGAGTCGGCGTACAGCGACCCCTCGAGCGAGTCCAGCCTCGTGGTGCCGCCCTTGTGCAGCCCCGAGCTGACGTAGACGAGCCTCTTGGGCCGCTCCATCAGGGCCGTCAGGATGTAGGGGGCGAGGACGTTAACGGTGAACAGACTGGGCAGTCCAGACTTGCCGGGAACCTTCTCGTACCCTGTGAACAGGCCTGCGTTGTGCACGACGGCGTCGAAGGGCCCCAGCTTGTTGGCCTCCGCCGCCAGGGCCTTGGTCTCCTCGATGGAGGTCAGGTCGGCGACCAGCACGGCGTCGGATCCGGGGCAGGCCTTGCGCGCGTCTTCTGCGCGCTGGGCGCTGCGTGCGTGAAGGACTACCGAGTGCCCTTGCTTGATGAGGCGCTGGGCCGTGAGGGAGCCGAGGCCGTCGGAGGAACCGGTTATGAAGAAGCGGGCCATGGTGGTTTTGTTGGAATCTGGTTGCTGTTGGTCGTTGGTTCTTGGCCCGGAAGAATTGATGAGGTGGCGGGGATCCGAGATGCTGCTCAAATTCAAGAACGATCTGTTTGAGTTCTGTCTGAGTTTGGGCCAGTAGCTTTTGTAGGCAGGATCTGATGAGGCCGAATACGGAGGCGCTGGCTGGCTTAAATCCGGCTTACAAGTCGTAGGATTTGGCGCGAGGTCATCGTCATGACAAAACCAGACCCCGTTTTAGTCATCTAAATCCGAGCCGCGAGATGCCCAGACCGCGAGGGCGCCCTAACCCTGACAAATCCAACGTCGAACGCGGCTCTCGCCGTCACTGAGAATGTCGATCTTGTTCGCCGCACTGTTCAGACTCGGGTTACCTGGGCAGAGACCACTGCCTCCATACCTAGGTGGCCTTCTCGGCTGGGGTCGTTGTCCGCTTATCCCTTGGGCGCAGTCGTTCTTTCCACCCCCACATGTTCCTCAAACTGTCCCTTCGTGCTTCTTTGCGCACCCTGGGCACTCTGTCTGCTTTTCTGCGCGCTCTGTCTGCTTTTCTGCGCACTCTGTCTGCTTCTCTGCGCGCTCTGTTTTCTTCTCTGCGCGCTCTGTCTGCTTTTCTGAGCGCCTTGTTCCTCGCGATGGTCTCGGGGCTCAAGGGCGGATAGACGTTCCGCGTCGTAAATATCAGCTCACAACCCAAGCGGCGTACTCTGCAGCTGCATCCCCATGGGTTTCCTGTGTCTTCAAAAACATCCATCCAACCAGGGATAGGCCATCTTCTATCAAATCCCCACAAAAACAAGTTATCACTGATCATGGTGTCAACCCAACTAAAACGAGCAGCACTGGCATCGCTGAGCTGCTCCGGCGGTGATGCCTCCAAGTCCAAGGACCGGGTTGCTAATATATTGCACCCCTGCCACGATAGCGCTGTGCGTGTCTTCAATTCGGGTAGCAGTCGTCTCAAGTCCGCCCAGGCAGCTGCCTCCGTGTCGGGGCGATTTAGTGTTGGACGGCGGCGCAACAGTCCCCGGTCCAGGTTCTGTGCCAGTTCCAGGTTGCGGAGACCTTGGCACTGAGATAGTACGCGCGAAACCTCGTCGCGCGTGGTATCCGGCAGTGGCTGACCATAACGACAGCCGTCGCGAAGGACACTGATACTGCGCAATGTTTTCCGCCACTGAGGCCGCAGCCGGGTGCCAACCAGCTCGATGAAATACTCCGGATCCCAGAACGTAAAGTGGTTCTCGGCCCAGAATATCGAAGCACCCTCCTGATGGATTTGTCGGTTGGCCAGGAGCAGAGGGAGTCCGGTGCGTCTTCCGCACCTGCAGCGGCCGATCCTTTTGCCATCATGCCATATCAGCTGTGGCGGCTCGTACGGGTGCCAAGTGCACTTTCTGCAGGTGTACTTGTGTCTTCGGTCCAGGACGGGAGGATCACTCGTGAGTGTCAAGCGATATATCTTGTTCCGCAGCTCGCCGGGGAGAGCGAGGAAGTTGAAGGAGTCCATGGTTAAGAGGGCATTTAGCAGGGTCAATGATACAGACGCACAAGGTGAGAGGGGCGTCGGGAAGAGAGAAAGAAATATTCTGAAATGTGCGCCCATCCTGTCAGATCTAAAGTCAGTTGGAAGTGGTCCGCGTCCTAGTCTCCCGACGGCTCTAGATTAACACTTTGTCTAGCCTGTAGCGGCGCATGCCTTAAACAAGGTCCATCACTTTGACGTCTGTCTAATCGGCTGCCGGCGCAGATAGGGGTTTTACTATTGCCCGAGTGGCCCATGTTCGGACGTCGAGGACTTATGACTGCTTGTTTAAGTGGTTGAACCAGCTTCTCGACGGCCTTTGGCGGATCGGCCGCATTTGAAGTTTTGCGACGGCCTCTCTGCTAGACTTAGGATTTGATGAGATTGAACTTGCAGCCGGCTAGGCTGTGAGCATGCAGCTGGCATGCTGACAGTGCAGTCGAGACTAAGGATCTCGGGACCCTTGCTGGAAGCCAAGTCAGTACACTTGAGTCGTTCTGTTTACAGGGTAGCTTTTAGACTATTAGTTTGTTCCGAGAGTATTCCTTCAGTAAAGTGCCATAGTCACATCAAGTACTAGGCCTAATCATGATCATGCCTTTGCTTGCCGCGCATTAAGGCAAACATGTTCACCTATCTCGTATTGTGCAAGTACTCGTTACATCCAGCACGAGTATGGATCTTCTTAATACTTAGGTAGGAATAGTTATGGATCAAAATGTCAAGGAACCGGTTCGATTGCTAAAACTAACTACCTTTGTAGACAACTATTCCTAGCATTCCGGTATATTGCCACTCGCCCCTTTTCTCTCTCGCTCATGCCACGTCTCAATGACACTATACACAACTTTCAAAGCAAATCAGAATGTACCCAATCATAGCTCGCTCAGGCTTCGGCCACACTGTATTTTCTTCTCAACTGTCTGTCTGTCTGCTATCTGCTCAGCTATCAGACTCTTCCCCAGCAGCCTAGAGCCTATATATAAACTCTCTAAGTTCTTAGTACTTCTACTTATATTAATCTCCTATAGGCTCCTTAAATTTCCCTCTTCCTCTATTTCCTAAGTGTCTTATAATTCTTTTAAGAAGATTCTTATCTTTAATAATAAAGGTATAGATATAGAATAATATAAAGTTATTATATTCTTCCTTTTTTAGTATTTCTTTATATATTCTCTCTCTTATTTCCTATAAGGTATTCTAAATATCCTTATAGATTACTTCTATATAGTTATCTTTAAAGTAGTTTATTTTAGCTTCTATTCTTAGTTAGCTATATACTTAAATAAGTATTCTAGTAAGTATATAGGCTTACCTAGTAAGGGTTTTTTATATATATATATATATATATATTAGTAGTAGAGAATTATATTTTTAGCTAGAATTTCCTTTATAGGACTACTTATATAGGGACTATTTTAAGACTATTCCTAGTCTTACTATATAACTAATTTACTATCTATCTAGTCTATAACACTGTTAGGAGTAATACTTCCTAGCCTTATCTATATAGTATAAGGCTAAGGCTATATACCTGTAGAGACTTCTATACTGTTATTAATATCGTGTTTTTTTTTTAATACTGGGTCTTTGAGTGTTTACTACTGTGTGAAGGGACTGTACGCCTTCGGGATGTATACGGATTAAGAGCAAAGCCTCCTATGGCTCGCTCAACCCGAAGTGGGAGGGCGACTGCGTGTCCCGTTCGCATTAACGGAAGCCCCACTCGGCTGGCGGCGGCCAGAGACCGAGCCTGCAGTACCCGACGGGCGTTGGATATTTTCATTGCCAGGCTGCCCGGATCCTCGGCTCCTATTCTCGCTATTCACCGCCTCGCTCGGCGCGCGCCGTCCCTGAGCGCCGTGCTGTTCGGGTCGTTTGACTTGGGGTACCGCGGTGTGGTCGCCGTGACCAGACTGGGCCTTAGGCATAGTCGCAGAACGCTTCACGGGTTCTTGGCTAGACGCGTTCCTGGCGAGCGAATCGACACGCTTCACGCTGCCTTGTTCAGCCTGGGTCGCCGTGGGAAGCGACTCAGCACGCTTCACGCCGCCCTGGGGCGGCGCAGAACGACCCAGGGCTTTCCCAACGTCTGAGACAAACGTAGCGACGCACTCCTGGACGATGGGGCCGAGCAGCCTTCCCGCCACCAAATCCGGATCCTTTTCGTTTTTACACTTGGCGTCCCATGGCGTTATTATGCCTGTGATGGTCATGGGGTCCCCATCTTCCTCCATCCTTGTTGTGCCGAATCTCACACGCTCTGCCCTCTTCCCTCTCGCGCTCTCCTTCGAGGTGATGAACATCTTATCTTCGGGTGATAGCTCGCAGTAATTCTCTCTGAAATGCGTTTTTGCGTAGACGGCGAAGAGGGCGACGAGATCGGGGCACATGATTTTCACGGTCTTGCCAGTGAAGTACCGCCGGGTATATTCGTCTCCCGCAGGCTGTTTTCCCCTCAAATCGACCCGCTCTGGGTTTGTCTTGATCGCGGTCCCGTATGCGGCCACACGGCGGCCGATATCATGGCCGAAATGGGCAGCCAAATCTTTGCCGTCGAATACGGCTCGTTTGCCCAGCTCTGTGGTTCCAAGCTTGAGAGACCGGAGTTTAGCGGTCCCATTCGCATGGCTTGTTAGGACGTTGTAGGTCGCCCGGTCGTTCAGTGCCCAGTTAAATGGAAGGGGCGTGAGGTTCAGGCTCGGGTTTGAGACGCCCTATTTGCGAGGTTTTAGTAGATGACAGCCACGCGGCTTGTTGCGGGCAACTTTGAACGAGGGAAACTTACACCCTGACCGACAAACTCGATCTTATCTGCGAGGCCCTTGACAGACATGAGTTTGCTTAATAGCGTCAGAGATGAGCCACCAAACATGATAATCCTCTTAGCCCTTCTCGCCACGTCGATGATTGGCTTGTACCTATCAGGACCGTTGGGGGTGTTCTCCAAGTGGATTATCCTGTCTGTATATTTCTTGTCTGGATATTTGTTTTTCAACACTTGCTCCATACGGTTTCGAAAGATCTTCCGTCTCATCGCGTTAGATTCGGGGCTGTTCCCGGGGCTGTTCATCATCGTTCGGTAGTCCTCTACCAACTCCTCGTGATTGACAAGGAACGCCGGGTGCTCCATGCGTCGCTCCAGAGGTGCGTCAATTTCAGCCAGGCCGCCCACGTCCAAGTAGAATTTGTCGTCCGACTTGAGTGGCTGGCGCTCATCGAGGCCGGCGATCATGTCTTGGACAACAAGCTTCCCTGCCGTGATGGAGTCGCTTTTATAGTCATCGGGATCCCTCGATGGCACCATTATTTCCAGTTTCTCTTGGATCCATCCATTGTGGTTCTTGTGTGTGCGAGGTTCGCAATCCCTCCCCGGCCTCCACCTGCTACACGAGCATCCCTTACTGTTCGTATAGGCTTCAAGCGTTACGCGGCGGAGTTCATTCATGATTCCTCCGTTTTTGACCATGGCGTGTACCAAGCCCTTGGTAAGACCTGCTTGCATAAATATTCTGGCAGGGCTGCGCCTATAGTTTTCCTGGGCTCTTTCGCGGTCTCCCTTGACTTTGGCAAGATTAGGGTCTTTCGCAATGTTATCCTTCAACTTTTCGTTGTTGAAGACGCCATCTTTGCCGAAAAGTGCTGCGCACATGGGTACGAGAACAGTCCCGATATCTTTGCCATCGATGCGGTCTATCGCCAGATTGACTCTGTTCAGCTCGAAGACGCTGAGTTTCTTGACAGCGTCTTTGCCGAATCTCGCCTCCGCGGCGTTGACCATCTTCGTCCAGACGTCTAACACGAGAGCGTTGTCACAGTCAGGGAGATCATTGTTCCAGAGACAGAGAACGAAGTCGTTGTCTGTTGTGGTCGTGGTAGCAGATTGCCGCTGATTGCCAGTGGCATTTTGATTGACGCTGGGACCGCGTTGGGCTATCTTGACAGGAGCGGCGTTTCGCAGCTGCGTGACACCACCATTCTGGTTGCTTTTGGATTTAAGTTGGTGCGTCATGGCAGCTTCCTAATGGAAATGGAAATCCTTGTTATCTGTGTTCTTTTGGTGTGGCTGTTCGAAGAGGAAGATTATGCCCAGAAATCCCAGGAGACTGGCTTTGGGTGTCTGAATCAGGGTGCTGACTTTCAACCTAAATGGCTTTCTGACCAGAGGTGCTTGGTCGATACTCGCAGTAAATATTGATGACTGGGTACCTCTGTTCTGGAAACGGCGCGGTGAATAACTTCAGAAATTTTGGATGATCTCAGTGTATGATTGCTGAGGAAGAGGAACGAGGAGAGTGAATTGCTGCTGTTGCTTATGTTCATGACAAGAGATTGATAGATGTCACATCACGCAGGACATGTTCATTTATATTCATTTGCGATAAAGACGTCTTCCGAAACAACAGCCCGGTAGACGGCCAAACTTTGTGTCACCCGCGGCCAGCAGTCACGCAGTCCCATGAACGGGACCTAGAATGTTTGGGAAGCACCAAAGGCCACGAGGACGAAGGATCAGATTGCATCCTGATGGTGAAGATGTGCAGTGGTGGTGTGCTGACAGCCCGGTCCTGCTACAGTAGGCCGCAAAAAGTCTGGCCCACATTAGCCGTTTGCGGCCCACTGTATAACGGTGCCAGGCCGCGCTAAATCCAACCCAGACGTCAAAACTGGCCGTGCAGGCCTATAAGGCTGGCCGATGTGACAAACCTGGTTTCAATACATCCAACATCAAATCCTCGAACACAAACAACACCAAAATGATTCAACACGACCAACATCGAATTGGCCTACCACCGCTGCCATACGTAGTTGTTGTGTTGGGTCAGTAGTTTCCTACAAAGAAAGCGGCCGCGGCGACATTGACGGCCAATCCAATCCATAATTAGCAGCGTCACGGCATACGCACACGTTTGTATGGCCAGCCTGGTCACGGTAAACCCATGCACAACTAAGACAGTTCATGCAGGAGCTTGTGCTTAAATACGCACTTGCGTGAATCATTGCGTGTTGTTCTCTCACTACCATGTTGGAAACTACCAGAGTTATGACAATGTGTAAGCCTGCACTGACCATTGGACCCAAATTACTCACATGCATTTCATCCTGCTGTTTGGGTTCTGGTATTTGAAGATTCGGTTCATGGCAGTGAAGGCTGTCACTTGTGTGGTTCAAACAATGAGCAGCTTTGCCTTCCTGGAATGGCCACGATGCATCCTTCGCTGTAAATACGACGATTGCATCATTGGGTTGGGTCAATTGTAGCTATCAGCTTGGAGCCAGTACAAATTTCCTCTTCAGAGAAGTACATCAGTTGCTCTTCAGTAATGAGGCAGTTTCCCGGCGAAATTCTTCCCATATTCCCTCTACCTTCGCAGTCACCCAGCACTCCGGCTTGTTAAGTGCATCTCACATAACATTCCATGGGTCATAACGGAGTACGCCGCTAATTGTTCCTAAGAGCGAGTTTCATCCTTTCTTAGAATGGCGAGGATTTGTTCAAATACGAGGAGCACAGGCAGACCCAGAATTTGCCCTTCCTGATGTGCAGAAACATGAGTCCAACCCCATCAAAGAGTGGACATACAGCAGGTTGATGAGGTAGTTAGAATGGCTCATGCATCTCATTCATAGAAGACGGGTGACGCGGACCTATGCGCTTCAAACGTAGTGAGGAGATGACAACTCAGACGCTGACTTTCAAGGCCTACATTGACGAGGAGCACAATGAGGCACGAAATCAGTTTGGGGGTGTGATAGGACATTCTGCGAGAATAGCATTGCGCAGGTCAAGTTGAGCTATAGTAGGAAGCTTTTCCCTCCCAGACAGGGGAAGGGAGGGCAGAAAGCATAGTAAGGCTATCCCGCCACGCTAGTATAAAGCGCCAATACAATATCCATTACATTTCGAAGGGGTACAGTGTAGTCAGTAGTCCTGGCAGACTCGGACATTAGAGTCGCGCGTCTTACGGAATGAGTCCGCCCTTGGAAATTGCGCCATGTGACCTTGAGCGCCTTGACTAAGGTGATGGGGCTATGGTATACGAAGAACGACCGTGAGAACGAGAGCCAACACCCACGGCGGGATCTGCATTGCTGCCGCTCTTCGTACTTCGTTTAAGTCTCGTACTAATGCGGGGAAGCCGACATGACTAGGTAAGTGGAAACGATCAGGTATAATTGCTATCATGGTGACAGTCACATATTATTAAGTAATATGATGAATAAGTTGTAGTGTGACACATTGCATTTTCGGTCCGTCCATCGTGCAGCTTTGAATACTGATGAGAACGGAGATTCGCAGGGCAAAAAACAGAGGGTACAGGGCAACATATACCCCCGGTACGCCAACGTTTTTTTACACCACCTATTCGCCATACAAAACAATAATATATAGTTACTAACTATATATATCTATCACTATACATATACCACTATCATTACTTCTAATTACCCCTATTATTTCTTCTATCTTAGTATTTTACTACTTTTTTCCTTATCTACTAGGGTACTCCTTAACTAATCTATCTACTACTAGTACTACCCCTTAATATAGGTATAATTAGGGACCTATACTATTACTATAATACTAGAAAATTTAATTCTAACTAATAAGGATATATTTTAAATAGTAAAACGATTAATTATAAGAAGAATATATATATCGTACGTTATAGGTAGTTAGTGAAGGGGGATTAGTAGGTCTATAGGTAGAGGGTATAAAAAGTACTTAGTACAGATAGTGTATATATAAGGGAATGTTGAATAGGGTGCTTTAATTAGTTGGTAGGTATATGTTACCCTATACCCTCCGTTTTTTACCCTGCGAATCTCCGTTCTTATACTGATTATAGCAGTTAACTCAAGAAGTCAATCATCTTCTCTGAGTTTTACCGCCAAGAGCTGCAGCACTGTCACAGTTCATTTCTAGTTGGAACTTTGTTCGTTATTGCGATTCATTGGCCATAGTATAAGGCTGGTCTATACCTGGGAAACATGAAGGCTGCAGGTCAGTCACCCGATGGGGCGATCGTCTGGAGGTCTAGTGCGTCCAGATCGGCATAAGTGTAACTAATAAATACTCGAGACACTGCTGCCAAGGTGCAAATCTAGTGGTGGACCCATTCTTACAGCCGCCCTGAGCAACTCGTATCCATGTGGTCACTTTCGTATCAAAACGAATCCACAGCGTTACGCAGTCTGGATATTTTGTGGCCCCCAAAGACGGATCGACTTGCAGGTGTACCCCGCGACGGCAGGGTTGAACTCGGGGAACCTTGGACATACTAGATATCAGAAGGCGTATTCGAGCTCTTTAAGCTGAGGTTATGCGCCATCCTTCGCCCCTGATTGTTCCGAGATGTCCTGATTTCGAGTATATATAAAAGCGGAGACAGACAACTCCATACTTCGACCGCATTTTGGATACACCAGGTGACTGGCTGCTGCTTCGTCAACTACTGGCCACAGATATGCCTCTCTCACAGTGCTACTCACTTGCCGCCCTGGCTGCCACTGTTACTATCGCCTCGGGGAACGTGCTTCTTCCGCGTTCGGAACAGACTTACTCATTTACTCGAGAGTTTGATACACCATCCGCTGAATATCGCCCGAAATTCAGATATTGGTATGTAGTTATTGCCACCCATAGCCGCCGAACTATGCTAACGACCGAGTCCTAGGCTCCCCGACGCGGATGTCAATCAAGATGTCATCGCCAGCGACATCCTCGCACTCAAGGACATTGGTGCCGGGGGATTGGAGTTTGTTCCATTCTATAACTATGGAAACGACGGCCCCCACGTGAACAAGTCAGACATCTACGCCTTTGGCAAACCTGCATTCAGAGACGTCCTATTCACGGCCCTGGATTCATGCAGAGAGAATGGGCTGGTTATGGACTTTGCCCTTGGTGCCAGTCAAGGCCAGGGCGTCCCGGCCGAGCCGCTTACCCCAGGGTTGGCCGTACAGTTGGTTTACGGCAGCGCGAGGGTGCAAGGAGGGGAGGAGTTTAGCGGAGACCTGCCAGCGCCAGTCACTGAATGGAATGAGTTTACAGAGTATATGCAGGCCCAAGAACATTTTGGGGGAAGCCGCCTCGTGGGTGTATCGGCCGCTGCGGTAATATCTAGTAAGTCATAACCTTGTTAGACGAGTCGGACATTAGTTGACAGTCGGCTCTTATGAAACGTCTCACATTCTAATTGCCCGAACTAACAATATTTTCATAATACAGCAAACCATTCCGACGGTGGTGATACCTATATTGCTCTTGACGAGGATTCTCTGCTTGACCTCTCGGACCGGGTCAACGGGGACCAGCTCACATGGCGAGCGCCGACCGATCATGACGAATACGTGTTATTTGCGCTCTACGAGCGCTATACCAACCAGAGATCCTGTGTCGGGGTAAACACAGACGTCATTGCGAATGGCTCATGGGTCACAGACCACTTCAGCTCAGCAGGGGCAAATTTGGTCACGGCGTTCTGGGAGCAAAATCTCCTCGACACGCAGATCTTGGAGCTCCTCGAGCTCGTCGGTCAACACTGTGAGTACCAATACCGATCTCACCATTCACTTGACCACTGCTGAGACGTGAGCAGCATGGGAGGATAGCATGGAAATCCAAGCTTCACTTTACTGGTCCTCGAGTTTTCTTGAGCGTTTCACAATTAATCGAGGCTACAACCCTCTCAAGTACCTGCCTCTACTTTTTCACCAATCGACATCGTTCAACAGCAGACGTGCACCTTACAACACGACATACTATCTCGAAGGCTATGGGGACATCGCGCAGAACAAGTACCTCCAGGACTACCGCCTGACTCTCAGCGAGGGCTATATGGAATACCTGCAGACCTATGAGACCTGGGCGCAGTCCCTGGGTCTTTCGCATTCCTGTCAGGTCGGATACAATTTACCCATGGATATGGTGGGCGCTCTTGATCCCTGACAGGCTTGCAGCTTCACCTTGTGCTAACACTTATCTCGTAGCTGGCAAGCATTCCCCTGGTCTCCGCGCCCGAGCTCGAGTCTCTGGGCTTCCCAGAAATTGACGACATGATTCAATTCGTAGGGGCGGCGCATCTGGGCCGCCGGAACGTCATCTCCACAGAAATTGGTGCGGTCCCGACGGGTGGCTACTCGCAAACAATTCCATCCCTGCTCGGTCGCTTTCACGATGCCTTCGCAAGTGGGGTTAATTTGATGTTGATTCACGGGATGGCATATGGTGGTGAATATCCCGGGGCGACCTGGCCCGGTCACACGCCTTTCCAATTCATATTCACAGAGTCGTGGGGCCCGAGACACCCCGCCTGGGACTACATGGCCGAGATGATGAATTATACTGCTAGAAATCAGTTCGTACTGCAGTCGGGCGTGGCCAAGAAGGACTTGGCCTTTTGCATGTACAAGGACCCTTATATCATAACCCCTGAACGCAATGCAACGGACATCCGTGCTCGTGGTAAGGCAGACCCTAAGGTGGCACACAACCAAGTTATTAGCTGACTCTGTCTCTTCTCCTCTAGGCTTCACCTATGAATACTTGTCACCAGCAAACTTAGCCAGTGGTAACATCACCGTCCAAGGAGGAATCTTGGACCCCACAGGTACAGCGTATCGGGCCCTTATCCTCGACCGGCAGAATTTCATCAGTCCCGAGGCAGCTGCGAAGCTTGTTGAGCTGGCCGAAGGAGGCCTGCCCGTCATCATTGTTGGCAGTCTTCCCAACCGGACGATCGGCTCCAGTGGCCAGGACGTAGTATCTGAGAGGATCTCATTCCTCACTACAGCTGGATATCCCAATGTGAAGTCTGTCGCATCAAACGACTCTTTGTTGGAAGCACTGGACGGCTTTTCCATCCGCCCACGGGTACAAGTCCAGTCCGAGCCCCTCAGCGCCGCGGAGGACCTGTACAACCTGTGGAGGTCCGACGAGAATAACTCCGATTTCTTGTTCCTCTATAACAAAGGCATGCCGGCAGAATTCAAAATCACCGTCGATGTGGACGGGAGCAAAATACCTCGCAAACTGAATGCTTGGACAGGAGAAGATACCTACATGGCCGTCCATAGCCGCAGCTCTCGACAACTCAGCTTTCAGATATCCTTGCAGCAGCAACAAACAGCCCTTATTGCATTTGACATCGGGACTCCTAGACCCCACATCCTGTCACGTTCCAGCAACATCGTTCAGCCCATCTACGACTTGGAAACTGGAATCTCGGCTTTGCTGGATGACGTCCATGCGGCCTCACTGACGCTATCAGATGGTAGCGTGCAGCAGATCCATGCTTTGCACGAGAGCAATGGTACGGAGCTTCCCATCGTCGAGATAGGGCCCTGGAACTTGACGCTGCAGTCCTGGGTGCCTCAGGCCGACGAGTCTGACCCAACATCTGCCAAGATTCTACTTCCTCTCGGCCCTCAGGAAACCCTACGCCCGTGGTCAGAAATCCCGGAAGCACAGAACGTCTCGGGAGTCGGCATATACACCTCCTCCTTCACATTGCCCAGCTTTTCTGAACTCCCCAGAGGAGACACCGCCCATGCAATCGAGTTCGGGCCGGTGCTCAACACGCTGAGAGCATGGATCAACGACAAGCAGCTGCCGCCCGTGGACATATTCGATGCTCGGCTTGACGTCTCAGATTACCTTGTCCCTGGGGTCAACTCGATCCGAATAGAAGTGGCTTCGACTTTGTTCAACGCGGTCAAGGGGAGAGTTGACCTGGTCAAAACGAACGGGATAGGACCGTTGTACCCCGAGATATACACTTTGGCAGAATGGCAACCACACGGGCTGCTTGGTCCGGTCAAGATCAGGACCCTCCGTAAGGTGCTGGTGTCCAATTAGTTTTCACCACGAACAGCTTTCTCGAGGGGAACATTTGTACCTCAGCTAATCCATCCTCACGTAACCGGTCCACTGCACGTACATTAGCGAGTGAGACAGATTTAGTCTTAGCTTGGCGACACTCTGGTGTCGTCGCTTGAGACGGTATCCAGGAAACCCATTATTCTTAGTTTGCTATCTTCATCCTATATCACAATTTCCTCGTCGTAGCTGAGTGGACGCTCTAAGCGCGATGGCGACGCGTACCACTTCGCGAAGTTGCCAGGGTCGCTCGGTCCGCTTCGGCCCAGTCTGACCAGGTCTGCCTGAGGAGGATTCTCACGTGCTCACGATATCTTCCACTTTGGGTCAGGACGCCAGCCTTTTGGCGTCCAATCATAACCTTGCAGCATAGAATATTGATCCTGTCAACCCCAAATTCTCCCCGCAATTCGATTCAGGCAAAAGTTGGGGTAGAGGGACAAAACACACATCTTTTCCAGCCTAGCTTGCTGGGCCATAGAATGAATGGCACCGGAAAAATTAAAGCTTGAATGGAGGGCCCGTCTTGGGTTGCATCGGTGGTCAATAAGCCGGGGAGCCACCTCGCAGCGGTTCGCGCTGGCCGCTCACATGAGTGTCTTGACATGTACTATATTAGATGGGGATCGGAGGATGACAGGATGACGGATCTGAAGAGAAATTGTTGTCACGACGTCGAGCTTCGCGTTACAAGTCACGACAATCTATCCCGACGATGGCGAGATTGGCAAGCTTCCTCGCATGCCTGTGCTTGACGGCGCAACAGGTAGCAGCTGTTACTTTTGCCGTCCCTACTAGGGTTGGCACGGGAGGTTATGTATACGCGCCGCTGGACCCAGCTCCCGTGGGCATCTCGTGAGTCTTGACATACCTTCTGAACACCTATGCTCATGTAGCCGGCTAATCATTAGCTCAACTCAGGTTCGAGTTCTTTGCGTTCCCCTCGTACTTCACCAACGTGACGGCCACAAACCAGTGCCTCTCGAACTGGAAGAGCTTGACTGGCGTCTGGCCACCGATTCGCATTGGAGGGACCACGCAGGATCGAGCCCAGTATGATCCCGCGACGTCCGCATACGTGGTGTACACAGTCGCCAGTCCAGCGGACGCCCCCGCGAGTCTGACCTTCGGTTCGAGCTTCATGACCTTGGCAAATACCTATGGCGGGTCAGTAGTCGTCGGTCTCAACCGCGGGAAAAACAATATTTCAAACACCATTGCCGCGGCAAAGGTAGCCGTCTCGTCAATGAGCAATTTGCTTGCCATTGAGCTGGGCAATGAGCCAGAATGTCAGTTGGTATTCGCTTAGATTGTTCAGGAGCCGGTGGCTGACTGTTAGGAATTCGTCTAGACTATGCTGGTGCTGGCCAACCTATCGCCGCAGGAGGATGGAGTCCTGCCATCGACGCCGCGTCTCAGAATAACTGGGACATCTTAGTGGGAAGCGCGATTGGAAAGACAAACATCATCCAGGCAGGCAACTCAAACTCGTTGCCGCCAACTTGGGGCGCCGAAGAGCTCATCGCAACCGAGAATGCGACGGTCAAGCAATACGTGAAGACGTATGCTCATCACAACTATCCCGGTGGAACAGTGACCAGCCTCATGAGTCACAGCAATATTGCAAGCAACCTTCACCTGTTTGACGCAGACATTGCTGCGGCTCTGGGTCAGGGAAAGCCATACATATTTGGCGAGACAAACTCGGGTCTGTCCCAACTCTATCTCGCTCGACGATTAGCTCAAACTCCAAACTGACTCTCTGTATAGTGTCCGGTGGAGGAGCTGCGGGCGTGTCACCCACATTTGGCGCAGCGCTCTGGACCATGGATTACGCCCTGCGAGCGACGTACAGCAACATGTCGCGCACGTACTTCCATCACGGCACCGTAGGAAACTGCCAATACTGCTTCTGGGGCCGCTACTCCATGGGCGCGCCATATTACGGCGCGACAGCGGCCGTGGCGTTCCTCGCCGGGGCATCGCACCTGACAGCCCTCGACACAGGCTCTACCAACTATGCCGGCTACGCGACTTTCGACTCCACAGGGGCGCCCTTGAGGGTATTGCTGTACAACTCGGACTATTTCAATGGGACCGGCACGCGCTCCAGCCAGTCCTTCGTGCTGACAGGGCTCGCCGCCACGTCGGTCAGGGCCAAGAGGCTGACGGCGGCGAGCGCCCTGTCTAGGCAGGACCAGGGCGGGAACCCGACGTTTGGGGGGCAGACATACGCGAATGGGACCTGTGTTGTGGGCGGGACGGAGACGTACGAGACGGCGGCCGTGTCTGGGGGCCAGGCGAGCTTCACCGTCAAGGCAAGCGAGGCGCTGGTGGTGTATCTGAAATAAGAGTACAACCACGTTCAACTGCTTCGGGATACGAGGCTGTAAAATTATAGGTTATAGCACAATAAACCAAGTGGGTGCCTAGGTACATGATCATAGCTGCGTGTCCATACGTTGATCGATACGGTAGCACTGAACGTGACACACCACACAAATAATTCAAGGTACCTAGGTAATGCTTCGGCTAACTTGAAAAGGACACCCGATTTATACGATATCTGTCATGAGTTTCTAATTTGCGTAAACTTCTCAGCTGCCGTTTTCAGATGCTCCTCTAGATCGAAATTCCATATCCACCTCGTTACCGTGTTAAGCTCTGCAGCTACTTTTTCCAAATCAGACCCAGCAGTGCTGCCTTCGAGATCCAAGCGTTTCCCATTCTCGAGGCTCTCCGCGGCAACCCCCACAGCACGCGGCACCCGGACGGAGTCATAAGCAGTGAGCGCGGCGGATATGTCCTCTCGAGACGCACAGTCGCCGAGAAGATTAGAAAGAATGTACGTGTCTTCAATGGCCATTCCGGCCCCTTGTCCCAAATGAGGAGACATTGCGTGGGCTGCATCACCTAGGAGACAAGTCCGGCCACGATGGAATGTTGGCACCGGCGGGTGTTCGAATATGGCCCACACATCTGGTTGGAGGCGCTGAAAGACATAAGAACGTGTCTGAAATCGCAGGAAGATCGAAAGGTTGTACTCACTTGCACGATTTTCACTACGCACGAACCCCACTGAGACTCATTAAAGTCCCTCTGAGCCTTTTCCATCTGCAGCTTCTGAACATAGTCTCCCTCCCACGTATCTTTCTCGCTCTCATGGAAGGCAACGACGTTCGTTATCGCCCCATTAGCCACTGGGAACGTCAAGACATGGCCACCGCGGCCAAGGAACATGGTCCTGTTGTTCGCATGTTCAGGCCCCAATCCTTCTTCGGCAAGGTTCACGGGTACGAGGCCACGATACGCAACCTTTCTCGTAAATCTCGGGGAGGCCAGCTTCGGGTCGTCGAATACAAGCGGTCGGCAAGCGGACCAAATGCCGTCGCACCCAACCACCAAGTCTGCCTCGCGTTGGGTGCCGTCCGCGAAGTGACAGACCACCTTCTCCCCGCCTTGTTCCACCGAAAGGAGCCTTTTATTGAACTCTGTCACGTCGGCCGGCAGCAACTTGACCAGAGCGTCCAGCAGACTCGCACGGTGGACCTGACTCAAGCCCTTTGGACTGTTCATCTGCACCTCGATGATCCGCTTGCACTCGTTCTCGCCCCTCTCGCCGTTCACGAAGTCGAACCACACGTCCTGCTTGTCGTCCCAGCCGTTGAAGGATGCTATCTCAAGGTAGCTCTCCCAGATGCGCGGGTCGATCAGGCGCATTGCGGAGTGGCCATTCTTGAAGAAGGCCACGCCAGCCCCGATTTCGCCGAATGCGCCCCGCGACTCGAAAATGGTGTATGTGATGTGCTTGAACTTGGACAGTGCTATGCCTAAAACCACTCCTCCGATGCCACCACCCACAATGGCGACGTGGATTCGCTGCTTCTCCAACATCCTCGGGTTTCGACGAATGGGCCAACAAATTCTTAGGTGCGTCGGAGTTTACCTGAATAGATGTTGGACGGTATGCCTCCTAACCCGGTGCTGAAGATTGATCAGATGAGGCCCTGGCAGAGTATGATCATCGTGTAGCAAGTTTTGAAGAAGCTGTAGAGTCGCCTAAGGCAAGCCAAGAGCTTCGTTCCTTAGATATATTGCGGCGTGTCACGCTCGCATGTGCCGAGACGGGATGCAAGCTCACTGGCAATGGATCCACGTTTCTGTACCACATGGCCCTGCAGGTGAGATTTCTCACAGCGAGGGGAGGGGTATGTTGCAATATTCGTCAGTCAGTGCACAGCATAACCAATAGCCCGACGGTGAGACGTCCAGATAGCGGCCCTGTTGCAAATGTCAGCATTTAGAAGGTCCTCAGCTTTGAGTCTCTGCATCATGGACCCTGGATCCGTTCTATCGAGAACACCTGTGGAATCATTTTATGGTTGTTTCGACCAAATAGGCTCCGCTGCTACATTCTCCATTATCACACATCCTCTTGTTGGTTGGTCTTATCAAGTGCTCACCATCCGTAGCGCTGACTGATGGCAAATGCACCCTGGATGGGCTAGTTTCATCTCTCACTCAGGAGTATTGTTATTTCTCGCAATATAAGATCTATAGAGCTCCGGTCCCGAGGTACAGACGAATTTACATTGTGATCAGTCCACTTTGACACCATATCCTGAGGTTCTCTAGTCATACGTGCTTGGCACTTAGTTTCCACCAAGTCACAAGCCGTCACAGCTCCAAGCATGGAACCGGAAAAAGTAGTCAACGGACACGAGGGAAGTACAGTGAGCGTGGCCATAGAGGATGACAGCCTCACCCGTGTCGCCCTGTCGCCTCTTGACTACCGCAAGCTGATATGGGAACTCGACGTCCACCTCCTGCCACCCTTATTCGTGCTGTGGTTCGTCTCACTGATCGACCGCCTCAACATCGGGTCAGCCAAGATCTTCGGCATCGAAAAAGACCTGCACATGGACCCCCGAGGTACCGACTTCAACGTTGCAATGATCACCACCATGGTCGGCCTCATCTTGTTCGACGTACCCAGCAACTACCTCCTCAAGAAGCTCAGGCCTTCCTGGGTACTGACCGCGGAGAACCTGCTGCTTGGTGCGTATTGCCTGCCCCTTTGCCAATCAATATCTGCTCGAAGCCAAGAAGGAGATCAATCACCACGTGCTAAACTGAGCGTAGGAATATTCACCCTCGGCCAAGGCCTGGTAACCAATTTTGCCGGACTGGCAAGCCTCCGATTCTTCGTCGGCGCGCTGGAAGCAGGCCTCATCCCCGGGAGCGTGTACCTGCTCGCGCAGTACTACCCGCGCTACGAACTGCAATGGCGAGTCAGCATGCTCATGGTGAGCAACGCGCTGAGCAACGCGTTTGGTGGCTTGCTCGGGTTCGCGATCGCGGGCATCAAATCTGATAACGGCTACAGCCCGTGGAGGTGGCTTTTCATCATCGAGGGCTGCATGACGGCGGGCGCGACGATTCTTGTCTTCCCCTTTTTACCTAACTGGCCGTCCTCGGCGAGGTGGCTCACGGCTGAGGAGAAACAAGTAATTGCAGATGAGAGTAAGCAGCGCAGCTTGGTAGAGCTTTGGGTTCGCTGCTAATATTTGAACTACAATAGTTCGTCGCCAGGGTGTTATTGGGCGCATGGACAAGCTGGACTGGAAGACGGCGAGACGAGTCCTATTCGACTGGAAGGTCTGGATCTGGTAAGCAATATTTGCACCCCACGCCATTTCCTTTTGGTTGCATGGCAGGAGCTCATTCATTACCGGATGAGAAATATGCTGACAGGTTCACATCTCCAGCGGGGCCATGTACTGCTGCTCAACAGTCACAGTCTACAGCGTCTCCATCTTCGCGCCCACGATCATCAACCAATTCCAAAAAGGCCAAAACCCCCGCCACGTACAAGCCCTGGTGATCCCCATCTTCGTGTCGGCGCTCGTAGCATGCCTCGCGGCAGCCTACGCCTCAGACAAGCTCAGACACCGCTCGGGGTTCGCCCTCTTCGGCTACTGCCTCGCCGTCGCCGGCGCGGTCATCCTGATGGACCAGGCGTGGTACAACGTACACATCAGATACGCCGCTCTGTTCTTCATGGCAAGCGGGGTATATATTTCGCTTCCCATGGTTTGGACGATGCTTGTCAATAATGTCAGCGGCGCGTACAAGATCGGGTTCGCCGTTGGGTTTGAGGTCAGCCTGGGTAATTTCGGCGGGATCGCGTCGGCCCTGGTCTTCCAGGGACGCCAGGCGCCGGCCTACGCGGACGGGTACAGGACTCTGACCGTGATGAGCTGTGTTGCTGCGTCTCTGGTTATCTTGTATAGTAGTCTTCTGTATTTGGAGAATAGGGCGAGAGATGCCGGGAAGAGAGACCACAGGCTTTCAGATGACGACGTGGACAACCTAGGAGATGAGCATCCTTCCTTTCGTTATAGCTACTAGCAGCTTAACTCTGGAGAGATTCCCAACCGGTCCACAAAGAAATGCCAGTACTTATACAGCTCCGCATATTGACCCGATCGCTCGCCAAAAACGCAGGGCAGATAGACCTCGCCAAAGGTCGCGTTCTCCTCGGGGGTCAAAGGCCACCGGGCGCGGCAATAGTCCCAGTACTCCGGCGCCCAGGCACACATCTCCCAGTCCACAATCCCCGACAGCTCCCACCTGCGGTCCGAGTCTCTCTGTCGGACGATGATATTGGACCGGTGCAGATCCCCATGAGCAAGCCGGATGCCGTGGTCGTCGGACAGCATGCCGGGGCCGCGGAGCTCGTCCCAGCCGCCGCCTTTCAGACTGGTGAGCCAGTCGTGAAAAGTGGTCACACTGGCGAAGGGGCCAGCAGGGGGGTGGATTCCTGTAAACAGGCGGTCTGGAATTGGGCCTTTGGTGAGGCTCCCTTGTGAAAACGTTGTTAGTTTGCTGCCTGCATCTTGGGTCGAGTGTATGTTGAAGAAGGTCTTGTTACCGAGGAACGATTGCCCCTTGGGTTGTCGCAGAGTTCCAAGCATTGATATGGCCGCATGTAGTTCCCCACAGACCGCCTGTCTGTCCGTCTCGGGGAGCGAGTCCCAGACGTCGTCCAGGGACGCTCCTTCAAGCAGCTCCATGTAGATGAAAGTGTCCGCACCATCTTTCTGCCAGCCATATATCTCAGGTGCCGGGAATAATCTGCCGAGATGCCGATTGAGAAGGAATAGAGCTCGGGCTTCGTTGAGGCCTGTCCTCTGGCTGTACTTGACACAGAGGCCTAATGAGGGATACCGGACTATATGTGGCGCCTGGGGATCCGAGGCCTTTTGGCCCTGCGTGGAGGTCTGATGAGCGGATCGGACCTCCTCTGGGCTGGGAAGAACGGTGCCTTTGGGATTGTTCCGGAAGAATGATGACGATGGGAGGACCGTGCTCTCTTGATGTGGGATGGCATCTAGGGCCACCTCGATGATCTTTTGCTTAGCCGCCATAGTGGCTGCTGTAATAGAGATCACAGGTATTTTGCCACGTAGTAGTTTTGATCGTTTTTTTTTTTTTTTTTTTTTTTTTTTAAGAAAATATTCTTTAATCAGGGGTGTTTGATGTGCCAAGATGAAGTTGAGAAGAGCGTCCTGTGAGGTCAGGATATAGAGGCTGACCAGTGAGGATAAGTTCTTCATGGGGACAGGTATTTAATTGCATTGATGTGTCGGGAGGGAGAAAGTCTCCCATACTGGCCGCTAAGAAACTTGCAGCTTGAAAATGCTCCTGTGTAACCCGATGCTCCTTCCGGCCCCACACCGAACAAAAATGCCGTAGATGTTGCTGTGCTGTTGATTTTATAGCTTCTGGCGGCGTTGGGCGAATACCTCGCGTGCTGACGTTGCAGTGACTGCAACGATTGCTACAATGCCTACGCCAGCTGTCTCGTCGCCCATAGCCAATTGTTGTGGGAGGATTAAGTACCCATAACACCGGATGATGGCGAGCTGGATCTGCAGGGACGTGACCTCGGGTTGGCGGCTTATCCTGATCGACCACATTGTTAGGGCAACCCAGAAAATTGATGGTCGATGGCATGGAGGCCGGCATTCTGTAGAAGTGGTAAGCACAGCCAAGAGTAGGACGATGTCAGTGTTGGAACAGTGGGGACAAGGCTCGCGAAATTTCGCCATGGTAAACCTTGTCTATTGCGTTTCATTGCATTTGGTTTTCATGCTCTTTACTGACGCATTCTACTCTCCGGCTCTCAGCTTGACAAAAGCAGGCGGTGTAGATATAGACACCATCATTATTTCCATGTTCAGTCATAGCCATCGTCCGACAGCCTCAGATTTATTCTTTTGTTTTTTAAATTCCATTCCGACACGTCCCAATCGCCAGCAGACTGCTGAGCTTCTTACAGCTTCTGCATGGCGACGACGTCAGAGGACTGGACGTAGTCCTCGAAGCCGACGATCTCCTCCTCGAGCTCCTCCAGGGAGACCTTCTCGTCCTCGACGACGAGGTTGATCTGCAGCTTCTTGATACCGAAACCGACGGCGACGAACTTGGAGGCACCCCAGACCAGACCGTCCTTCTCGATGGAACGCACGGAGGCCTCGAGGGCAGCCAGGTCGGTCTCGTCGTCTATAGATTCATCTCGTTAGCAATACGTCCCTATCGTTCATTCGTCGAGCCAAAGTGATTTCGACCAGAAATCAGGGGATTCACATACCCCAAGGCTTAACATCCATCGTGACGACGGACTTAGCGGCGGGCTTCGCCTTGCCCTCCTTCTTCTTGCGGTACTCGGCCAGACGCTCCTCACGGATACGGGCGGCCTCGGCGTCCTCCTCCTCGTCGTCGGAGCCGAACAGGTCGACGTCGTCGTCGTCCTCGGCGGCGGGGGCCTTGGCGGGGTTCAGGGTGACCTCGGCGACCTCGGGGCCGTAGGCGGTGTAGGGCTTGGAGGCATCGCCGGAGAGGGTGGGGAACTCGGACTCGTAGGAGGCGATGTGCTTGTACCACCGGGCGGCGTTGGGGTACTTCTCGGCGTCGGGGGCGGAGGAGATGGCCTTGAAGGTGGCGACGTCGGCCTGGGTGGCGTTGTGGCTGTTGGTGGGAGAGGTGTGTTAGCTTTGGGAATATTGGTGTTGAGGATATCAGGCTGGCTGGCTTGTCGCTGGATGATAGGAAGGTGGCCGAGGCGGGCAGCGCAGGGGGAACAGAGTTTGGTAGAGGTGCAGGTCGTTGTCTCAAGGTCGCCCAGACACAGGCATCCTGGGAGTCATCAAGCGAGGGGGTTTGAGGGACTGGAAGCCGTAACGTACCCGACAATGTAAGAGCGGGTGGTCAGGTAGCTGTTAAGGACGGACAGGCCGGCGTCGCTGACGAGATCGGTGAAACCCATTTTGGCGGTTTGTGTGGGATTGAAAAGGAGATGATGCGGACGGGTATCAAATGCGGGATGGTTGAGGTGGAATGAAGCTGCGAGAGAAGTCGTCGAGTGTTGTTGTCGCTGCCCAAGGAAAACACAACACAGCAAGATAGGGCGAGGTTGGGAAATTTTCTTACCCCGCCTACCCTGCGCGGGCCAGGCCCCTCCATTGGGATGTGTTGCCTCAGGCATGAAGCTTGGTGGTGGCAGTCGGTTGGCTATCTTATCTGTCGGTCTATCGCTTATCATCGATCCTCCGGGTTAGGGGTCAAAACAGGCCAACCCACCCTCCCCCGTCCCTTACCCCTTGCTGTTGTTGTTCATCTCAGCTTGGATTGGTTCCTCTGCTTTTCTAGAGACAGACATGACCGACGTCAGCCTGTCCAACATGCTGTGACGGTGCAACCCGCCCAGCTTATGCATGCTGTCGAGTGCAGCCGCCATAGCAGCCGCCGGTGCAGCACAGAGACACGCAAGATATAACTCGGAGTCGCCTCCCATCTCGCATACGAAACACCATCTCCAAACTGTCGATGGGACGACGGGCCGATCCCGACCTCTCTCAGCTCCCTCACCATCTCTTCGCTTCACCAGATCTGCCCCCCTAATAGAGTCCTTGGGGCACCCAGGGCGAAATGATCTACCTCTTGGCAGGCTAGGAACATGTCCGCCGCCCACATCGCCTCGTCGCTACACCTGCCAGCTCCAGTGAGCTGTTGAGTTGTCGTCCCATGGTTGAGACGCCTGTCACAATGCGCGCCCCGAGCAGTTGAAACAGACAGCGGAGCCACCGCCAGTCTGCCCAACCGCCGCACGCCTTTGCCAGTCGGACATGTGCCGCTCGATGCGAGCACGATGCGAGCACATTACCGCTTATGTTAATTCTGATGAGAAGTCTCCCTGTGCCCTGTGCCCCATTGAATTGGCATTTAAGAACTTGACAGCTGCACTGCCTCGATGATCCGCAGATGAGAGCTCATCATCCCGACCCTTACCTTTCTTTACTTTCTCCATCGTCACGTTGCTGGACCAACCCATAACTACAGCTGGACTGTCTATCTCTCTGCCTATCAACGCAGATCTTACACTGACTACCGAATTATCCGATCGATTATCGACAATCCTCCACGATGCAATTCTCCGTCCTCCTCGTCTCCATCATGGCCTCGTGCTCTCTGGCTGCACCTGTCGCCTACCTGCAGATGGGCAGAGAACCGACAGGCAAGCTGGCTGTCAAGGTATGGCTGCACTCGAAGACGCTCCAACTGCTCCAGGAAAATCTTGCTGACGTTCTGCCTACAGAGCATCATCCGTCCTGACGATGTGCTGGGACGAGACGCATTGTCGACCATGAGGCGAGGGCACTTCGACGCGGTACAGGGCATCTGAGCCTGCATCCACTTGATCGAACCGCCCGCCTTTCAACGCCTACTCCCGGGTCATTTCCGAGGACCGCACCCACCGAGATCTATTGTCGACCAAAAGATGTCCAATCCCCCATCTCGGATCGCAGGAGAATCAGATGCCCTTTCCCAAAGCATCGGGTATGTCGCGCTCGAGGTGGAGACCGCCCTCGGCCAAGGTCCGGGGCTGGAAACAGCCTTTGTGGGGCGAACCAAGACAGCAGCACAGGGCTCTGACACAACCACTCTGCTGTGACACCCGACTCGCAGTTTCAGCACCCGCGAGACTACCCGCCTCAGAGACTCCCCTCCGCCGTGCGGCCGGATCCAGAACAATTCTGCCGTCGGTCAATGGTCGCTGCACAACATGATGGTGCTGATGCCTACGCAGTCCATGCCGGCGATCACACTGTTCTCGGATCCGACGGCACCACAGAAGAGTACACACCAGCATGTGGATGCCCTCTCACTAAGGGGTACCACCTTCAGCATATATCATTTCATAGCGAACAGTTCCTTATAATGTTATTCTACTTCTTGCCCCTTGGCCTACCAATTTGGCTCCCAAGACCGCACCGCTGTGACCGCTGTCTCTCAGAGACCCCGCAGACTACTCATCTGGGCCCTCCAGCGGCTGGTTAGACATGGCAATGATCCTCGCCGACAGATCCGGCTCCTTCTCGAATTCCTTGTCCATGGGGAACATGGGCCTCCTGATCTCCTTGTGGCCCAGCCTTACCAAGTCCTGGTCTACCCCTCCAGGGGTGAGGCCCAACATCCAGTCATTGGCCATATCGAAGAGCTCGGGCTCCAGGTACCCAATCTTGACAATAACAATATCAGCCTTCCGCGGCTCGAGGTCAAGATCCGTAAAGTCCTTCTCCTTGTGATACGGCTTCCTGTTCTCCGTCAGGATGGCAAACACGCTGCCAACCTGCAGGACAACTTCGGTCCTGGCGTCCTTGTCTCCACGCTTGACACTGTGCACCCGCCCCGTGACCGTCAGCTCCTTGTCCAGCTCGGGGTCCCAGGTCCAGCCCCGGCCGAGCGTCACCGTCAGCGTAGCCCCGACGACGGCGTCCCGGATAAGCTCGTGGTCGTGCGGGACGCTGGCGTAGATCACCCTCGGGCCGTCCGGGCCCTTGAACTCCTCCCGCGCCAGCACCTGCGCCAGGCCCCAGGTGTTGAACCCGCTGGCGCCCGCGGTGGGGTTGTCCCCCGAGTCGCTGATGAAGAACGGCCGCTTGGTCTCGTCCTTGGCTGTCCGCTCGAGCGCCGTGTCCAGACACTCGGCCATGCTCCCCGTGGGCGCGACAAAGTGGAACTGCCCCCGCCTGTCCCAGAACAGCCGCGCCAGCCCCTCCGCCCCGCGGCGTACCGCCCCCTCGTCCCACCCCGTGACCACGACCGCAGCCCGGTCCCGCGGCGCGTCGGCCCACGCGTAGCCCACCCACACCGAGGCGTCCAGCACCCCCTCCGCGGCCTCGACGCCGGGCACGGCGGCGTAGATGGACCGCGCCGGCTCGTCCCGCGTGCTCGTCTGCTCCCCGGGCAACAAGATCGGGATGGGCACCCACGCCTTGAATGGCCTGAAGTTCTCGTTGTTATCATCACCGCCCTCCTCCCGCCGCCGCCGCCGCCGCAGAACCTCAAGCAGGTTCTCACACGCCCGCGCCCGCGTCTCGACAACATCAACGTGCGGCGCCGTCCGGTAGCACGTCAGCAGGTCACACATGTGCGCCAGCCCGCGCGAGACGTTCCCGTGCAGGTCCATGCTCGCGCTGACGACGCACTGCGGCCCGACGACCTCGCGGATCCGGCCCAGCAGGTGCGCCTCGGCGTCAACGTAGGGGCCGGCCACCACCATCGCGCCGTGGATGTCGAACCACAAGCCATCGAGGTGGGCGCCGTCGTTGGCGGCCGCGTGGGCCGAGACGATGTCGCGCAGGCGGCGGAGCAGGTCGGCTTCCAGCTGCTTGTAGGCTGTGAGGCGGACCTGCCCGCCGGGCAGGGCGTGGCCTGTTAGGGCGCCGAGCCAGTTTGCGGACTCGCGGAGGGTGGCTGGGGTGCTGCTGCCTGTGTTGTGGTGGCGGAGGGGCGAGTCCAGGACGGCGGCGTTGTAGGCTGTTATCTCGGCCGTGCCGCGGCGGGGGTTGAAGGCCTCTGCGGTGGTGCGCCCTGCGTGGAAGGTGGAGGTTTCTATTGCTAGGCCTGCTATTGCTATTGTTGGTTTGTGCGGGGTGGACATTTTGGGCAGGGGCCTGGGCTCCTGGGCCTCGTGTGGAAATTGGGCTGGTGAAATTTAGGTTGATGTGAACCGATGAGCGATGTGTTGAGCAGGCGGTTGGAGATGCCGGAAGCACTTGAGATGTGTGAGGTGCCCCGGCCGGGTCGTGCCGGTTTGGGCGGACTCGGGGCGGGGCTCATGGCCCGATCTGCGACGGAAGGATTCACGCGATACTAAATTTAAAGGAATGTGCTTGTGTGTTCGGTCCATAATGATATATTCATTTCAAAATATCTGCATCGACCGCTATTTCATCCAACGCCAAGAATGATCGAGCTCATGTTCGTGGGAGAACCCTGACTGGCTCTAAGTCAAAGACTACCATCAAGACAAACCACTTGCCCAGAAACATCAGGACAGGAAGTTCAGAGGCTCCCAATGCGACGATGGAATTGGCCAGCTGGGGCGAAGTGGACCGGTCGCTGGAGTGTAGCGAAGGGCAGCGAATACGACTGGTAAAGTACGCCCTGAGAGCTGAAGAAGACCCACATGATTTGTTGATTTTCCCAGCGTCGTAGCGTCGTCCGGTCTGGAAAATTGTGTATGCAATATCAAGCGAGGCGTCTCTATACAAGTTGTCTTCGGACACCAGAGAAGCTTGGCTCAATGGATAGGCCCCTCCATTAAGATGTGACTTTTTTGCATGACATTTGAAGGTCCCGGTTCAAATCCTCCTAGAGACTCTTTTTTTCCCCTTCTTTCTGTGGAGCTCGGGTATCTCTTTCGTCATGGCGTAGAACTACTTGGCTAAATGTACACTATGGCTTTAGAGTCCAGTAGTACTTTGCCGAACTCCCCGGGTAGGTAGGCTAATAGCTTTGCTAGTAGTCTTAGTAGATGCTGAGCTTCAGGGAGGCAGCCCTTGATTACATAGCGAGCACGTCTTCCCAGATCTTCTGTCGACCACTGGACTGTATATTTAAGAGGGTTTATAATCAGACTTTATTAGCCACACAGTAGGTATACCTTAGGGGGCTATTTTACAGGCAGTAATTTACTATAAATAGTCTTAGTATAGTAATTTATACTAACTATATAGGGTATAGCCTAGAAGTAGCCTCTATCTAAGTAAAAATAAGAGTACTAATATAAGTAATACTTCTATACTAGAAAATACTAAGACTTTTTTCTCTACTTTTCTTCCTAGGAGTAGGTAGGTAGGTAACTAAAAATAGTAGTATAAATATAGCCCTAGCTATAAGCTAGAAATAATAAATAAGTTAAAGAGAGGAAGAGGAAGGATAGAAATAGATAGAGGATATACTACTTTTTATTTATTTACTTCTATATATATAGATATAGTTATTTATTAACTACTAAACTATATATTTAAGAGGGTTTATAATTAGACTTTATTAGCTATATAATAAATATATCTTAAGGAGCTATTTTATAGGTAGTAATTTACTATAAATAGTCTTAATATAGTAATTTATACTAATTATATAAGGTATAGCCTAGAAGTAGCCTAAATTAGCTAATTTAGTTAATTAGTTAGGAGTTATAATAATTAAGGTACTAGATTAGTAGATATAGTATTAAAGTATAAGGATAGTATTTAGGTAATTTCTAAAGTACTATTTAACTATAAAGCCCTTCTATTAACCTAGTATTTTATATTTTTCCTTAAGAATACTAGTAGTAGCTATAGTTTTAGTAGTTTTTTTATAGAAATTATAGCTAAGATAATTATAGGATAGAGTACCTAAGGTAGTAATATAGTATTATATAGTAATAATTACTACCTAGTAAGAAAATATTCCTTTTATAAAGAAAAATAAAGGGGCTTTAGGGTTATAATAGTAGGATTTAAAAAGATACTTTATATAAGTATAAAGATAGAGGGGGTTATTAATCTTTATAATAGGGATAATAATACCCTTATTATCTTTATTTATTTTAGATATTAGTAGGGTTAGTAGTAGGTAATCCTTTAGAAATATAATATATTTCTAAGTAGTATAAAGGTAGCTAAAGTTACTAGTATAGATATAGGTATTAGGCTAAGTAAATTCTCCTATTTAGAGAAATATAGTAAATATTAATATAAAAATAATATTAAGGTTAAGCTTTATACTTAGTATTTTATTTATTATAGTATTATTAAAGAGTATTCTTTTAAGTAATTCTAGTAATATTAGTTTATATTTATTAGATAATTTAGCTAGGAAGAGGTTTACTATACTTTAAAGAAGGAACTTAATATATTTATTTTTAAAGATAAAAGTAGGTTAGTTAAGATTAATATACTAGGAGTAAATATCTAATAGGTATTTTATAATAATAGTATTTTTAATATAATAGATACCTTATTTACTAAAAGTAAGTATAGTAATAAATATATAAAGAGTTTTAATAATAGTAAGGAATAGTCTATTAATTTAATATAGTTAGTAGACTTTAAAGTAAGAGTAGATACTAGTATTATATAAGTTTCTTATTCTAAGCTTAATACTAGTCTATATTAGCTTAGTATAGGCTTTACTAAGAGAAAAGTTACCTAGTTTTTCTATAAAAATAGTACTAGGGATACTAGTAAGGGGCTCTACTAATTTAGATATAAGTTAGTAATAGTAGGCTAATCTTAATAAGAAATTATATTAATAAGAGAGTTATCTTTAGTAGAGATCTAGATAGTATAGATTTTAATATTTATTATAAAAGAGAGGTATAGTAAGGTTTATAAGACTAGTAGAATAATAGGTAACTATATTATACTACTAAGGAGAGTAACTTAGGTAGTTTTATTATTAGTATAGATAATAATTATACTATATAGCTAGTAATAGTACTATTTATCTAAAGCTAGTAAGATATAAAGTATCTTTATAATATTAATATTATTAATAGAGGAGAGAAGCTTAAGCCTTATTAAGGCTATAGTTTAAGCTTAGGGGAGAGGTAAGTATAATATCTAGTTATTATTAGTTAGTAACTTTAAGGAATACTAGAAGACCTTATAACCTATTCTAAATATATTTATAAATAGGTAATAAATTTAATATACTATATTTTTAAGTAGTATAATACTATTAAAGTTTAGTAAGAGGTTCTACTACTAGTATAGATTTATATAGATAGTAGTTAGAAGTACTTACTAATAGTATAGCTAGGTAGAGAAGGAGGCTAAAAAGTCTTAGAGAGAGTAAAGGAAGGTATATTTTAGTTAGATAACTACTATATAGAAACTAAGGAAGCTACTAAGGGTTTAGATATCTCTTAGGGAGAGACTCCTTTTATCTAAAGTATCCTTAATATAAGAGAGTACTTTATTAATCTACTTTTAAAAGAGATATATCTCTATTAGTAAAGTATTAATTTTAATATTAAGTATCTTAATAGTAGTACTCTATTAATCCTTAGCTATATTAGGAATTATTCCTAGGTATTATAGAACCTTAAACTATTAAAGGGAGACTAGGTTTTTAAGGGTAATAAGGGTAAAGATAGATATAGTAATAATAAAGTTATCTAGATAGTATTCTATAAGAATACTAGTATTAGTATACTATATAGCTATAAAGATTTAATATAGTCCTTCTATAAATAAATTAAAAAGGAGGGAGACTATATATAGGCTAAAAGATAGGTAGTTTTTATAATAGTACTACCCTTTCTAGGAGAAACTAAGAAGTCTTTTATAAAGAATAGTAATAGAAACTAAGTAGAAAATATTCTTTAAGTTCTACTTAATAAAATAAAAACTATAGCCTACTTTCTATACTATATTAAATATATAGTTTAGTATTATATACTTAAGAGAGGCCTACTCTCTAAAGATACTATTATTAATAAATAGGCTTATAAGGTAAGATAAATAGTAAATATATTAAAAGCTACTATTTTTTTTAGAGACTAGTTTTTAAGATAAATAGATAAATAGCTTAGTTAGTTAGTAGGGGGAAACCCTAGCTAAAGCTAGGTCTTTATCTAGGTTTACTTAAAATATTAAAGGGTCTTCTTAAACTAAAATAAGATTATTAAATAAAATAAGGGAATTAAGTTTATTATTATATCTAATTATAGCTCTAGAGTAAAGAATACTATTAATTATAATTCTAAGGTCTTTAGGGTATTCCTAGAGTACCTCTACCTAAACCTATAGGATAAGAGGGCTAAGTAAATTCTATAATAGTTCTTTATCTAGTAAGAAGATAGGGAACCCTATCTAGTTATTTAATCTTTATAGTAAAGTAAAGTATAATTATAAGGAGAAAGTTTAAAGTACTTAGTATAGGTAAGGTTATAAAATACCTAGGTAGAGATTCCTATTAGTTATTAGCTTAAGTACTAAATCTAAGTTAATAGGTATATTAGTAGTAAGTTAAGAAGTTTTAAAGGTAGGCTTCTTAGATAAGTACTTAAACTTTAGATAGTTACTATTATAGTTAGTATATTTATAGGGCTAAGAGTAGTTAGGTCTTTTATAAGTATAGTAGTTATAGTTATTATAAATAGCTAACCTAGTCTATTTAACTAGCTAGCTAGTAATAGAGGTAACTCTCTTTATTATAGTTTTATTAAGATATTTAAATTTTATTAAGAAGTTAAGTTATAGGCTAATAGTAAAGGGCTTAGTTAGGATAAGAGAGAGAGAATAGAGGGTATAGGTAATTATAAATTAGTATTAATACTTTTACTTATACTAGATAAAGTAGATAAACTACCTATCTATAGTTACTATAATATTATTATAGTTTTTATTAAAAAAGTAGTTAAAAATAATATAATAGTTAGTAAAGGTTTTAATAAATATACCTTAGTTCTTAAAGTCCTTTAAATTTAAATATTACTAAGTTAAGGTAATTATATTATTCTTAATAGAGATCTAGTAGGATTTTAGGGAGATATTAAACTCTATTTATCTTAGGTAGATAAAAGAGTAATAGTTAAAGTAGCTCTTATAAATATATTAAATATACTTAAAGGGGATAGATTTAAATAGGATCTTACTATACTCTTAAATTATAACTAAGTATTTATATAGATTATCCTTATTATTTACTACTAATTAAGGTTATAATATTAGGGTATTAAGTTTAGTATACCTTTTATTTATTACTAGCTAGTTAAGCTTTAGCTCTTTCTATTATTATTAAATCTTTCTAATATAAATATTATATTCTATAGTATTAAGATTAATAAACTTACTAGTAATAGTATCTTAGCTTATACCTAGTTAAAAATTAATAACCTTAGCTACTATAAAAGTCTTACCTTTATTATAAGTAGATAATATCTTAGATAGTAGAATAGATATTATCTTTTTATAAGGTAGTTTACTAGAGTATAATAGAAGAGGCTTTAGGGATATATTACTAGAAGAGGTATTACTATTAAAACTAGAGCTTATTTTATTAAAGAAGTATAGTATATTATATTTATAAAAGAACTCCTCTAAATCTATTATCTTAAATATTTATAGGTAGGTATTAGGAGAATAAGATAATATTATTAATATAATTTATAATTAGGGGGATTACTCTTTAATATTACCTCCTAATAGAGATACTAGAGAAAGAGTATATAATAGATTTCTATCTATTTTATACCTAGAGATATTAGAATTATTTATTTAGGTAAGGAAAGGTATAAATAAGGGGTTTATATAACCTAGGTAAACTTATAGGCCTTATAAAACTATATACTAAATAAAAAATATCTAATTAAAAGAGGTATAGTAGGGTAATATATAGAAGAATATCCCTATAAGCCTAACTAAAAATAGTAGTATAAATGTAGCCCTAGCTGTGGGCTAGAAATAATAGATAAGTTAAAGAGAGGAAGAGAAAGGATAGAAACAGGCAGGGGATACACTACTTTTTATCTGTTCGCTTCCGTGTACACAGATATAGTCATCAAGTTTACATTGACAGCATCAAAACTTACCTCGTTGTTCTGTAAAAGTATTTTTAACTTTAAGCTTTGGACAACCTTCCTCCGGGAGCCGGCAGTGTCCTTCAAGTCCCCGAGTTCCACATACACGAGGTAGATGTGGTTGAGTCTGTGCACAGACTTTCGAGCCCCTGAAGGTCCCACGTAACTAGGCAGATAACAAGCTCGAGAAATGGGCAGACGAAATGCGGCGCAATGCACAGGAATCCTGAGATATGCCTGCCTGAGGGGACATGATTGGCTTACTGAGGTCTCAAGTCCTTCCTCTCAAGATGACAGCTGAGAAGACGTGTGGGATAAAAGTGGCCCTCGTCCCGGAACAGTGGAAGATCTGCGAGCTGCACTAGAGCCGAATCATTCGGATAGGATACCACGTCCAAATTTCGTAAAAGTTACCCGTGTTTGCCGGCATACTTTCGGAACCCCTGCATATTGTAGCTTGACTTTCTGTACGAGATGAACATCACCGCCCCGGAACAGGCGGAGCAGCCACGGAAGGGTCAGCTTGAACATTATGGTCCATAGGACCTCGGGTCGGACATCTATCTGGAGTTCCTTGGGGCGCAAGCTCATTGCTGTTTTATATTAAAGGGACCCAAACAGCTTCCCGTCAAATAGTTTGAATCATATTCGCTTTTGCGCCGCAGGTCTATATCACGGCCAGAGATTCGTTTCAAGAAGTTCTCAACACGATGACCCGTCTTTCCTCGCTGTTGACGTCTGCTGTACTGCCACTGAGCGCACAATGCGCTCTCAGTGCCACTTCACAGCTTTTCCAACTGGCCGGATCAACTGATGGTGCCAACAATGTGAAGTTCAGCTGGGACCTTGTCGACGGGGCGGCTGCGTACAACATACAGCAGAAGGCTGGTTCCGGCTCATACGCCACCGTTGCAACAGCCCCAGGCAATGGCTACGACATTTATGGCCTGCAAGGCTCCACCAGCTTCCAAATCGAGGCCGTCGACGCCAGCAACAGCACTTTGGACCCCTCCGCCGAGCTGAATGTCACGGTCACGGCCAGCCCCAGCTCCAACCTGGCCGCATACGACAATACGGCCGCATCCTCGCTCAAGGTCAAGAGCAAGCTCAAAGACTCGGACGGGACGTACTACAGGTACAACTACGTCACCGACGCCAACGGCTTCAGCCACATCTCGCAGCAGACATCTGCGGATGGCTACACTTTCGCGGGGGACACGCAGGTGCTGACCAAGGCCGAGGTCTGCGCGTCGACCGACGACGGCAACTGCAAGCTCGAGTCCATCAACTGGGCGCAGAACCCGGCCGACGGGCGCGTCTTCATGTGGGCGCACTTCGAGAAGGCCAACGACTACACACTCGGGCAGGTGGCCGTGGCATACGGCGCGCCCGGGAGCGGCAACCTGACCTTTGGCGGGGCGTTCCGACCGGGCGGCGACGACTCGCGCGACATGACCTTCTTTGCTGACGATGACGGCGCCGCGTATATTGTGTGTGCCATCAACACGAACACGAACCTCGGCCTGTACGCCTTGACGGCCGACTGGATCAACGTCACATCCAAGGTGGCGACGCTGCAGCCCAACGAGCACCGCGAGGCGCCCGCGCTGATCAAGAAGGACGGGTGGTACTACCTCTTCACCTCGACCGCGGCGGGCTGGTATGCGTCCCAGGGGAAGTACGTCTCCGCCCAGCAGCTTGCCGGGCCGTGGTCTGCCTCCCGCAACATTGGGAACCTGAACACCTTTGGCGCGCAGTCTGGGCAGGTGGTCCAGATCGGCGACACCCACGTGCTGGCAGCCAACCGCTGGGCTGCCAACTGGGCGTACAAGGAGGCCAGCAACCGGCAGATCATGCTGCCCATCGCCATTGCTGGTGGCGCGGCTTCTTATCACTTCTACCACCAGCTCCAGTATGACGACGACACCGGTGTCGTGGTGCCGGTCCAGAGTGGCCGTGTCCTCAGCGTCGGGAAGCTCGCCAGCGCGAGCGTGAACGGGGGAAATGCCTCGCTCGTCAATGACGGGATTCAAGACCAGGAAGGGAACCTCTTTTCGCCTGGCGCTGTGCCGTTCTGGTGGGAGGTCGACCTCGGCGCGGACCATGTCGTGTCGCAGGTCGACCTGACCCCGAGGCAGGTCGGCGGCTCTGAGACTTATATCCAGTACAATGTGACTGGCAGCACCGACCGCGCGGCATGGACGACGCTTGTTGACGAGGCTGCTAACCAGTCTCCTGGCTTTAGGACGGCTGCCGTTTCGGACGCGGGAAAGTTCCGCTACGTCAGGTTTATTGTCCACAATGTTGTCAATGTCCATAATGATAACGAGGCGGACTGGGCTGCAGGGCTGCACGAGATCACGGTCTATGGGAATTAGGAAGCTCAATTTACGAGTGAGTCTGCTAGTATATATTAACATGGTATTACCGCTTTCGTCGCTTACGTGGCCTGCTTCCGGTGACCTCCTCCCGATCTCCAAGCTTCTTCTTGGTTGTGGTTTGTTTCCTTGTGTCCTGTTCGAACGGCCCAAGGATCGACAGAAGTTGTTTTGCACACTTCTGAGAGAAGAAGTTGGAGATTGTGGACTTCAACAATCTTCGAGGTGGCTCGATCGCATCCGAAGTTGCCCGTTGCTTTTCCGCGTGCGCCAAGATGAGATACATAATGCGGGCGAAGAAGTCCTCTTTTTCGGCACTTTGACGCTCTGTGGAGTCTTTATGGTGTTGCAAATGTGCGCAAAGCACATCCCAAAATGTTGTACCACTGCTATCCATGCGCTTCATCAAGTAGGCAGTATCAGTACTGTGGGACCCGAGGATCTCTTCAAGAACTTGAACTGATTCGTCCCTTTGCTGGCGAGATAGCTCCCCAGATTTGACAAAAAGTAGTATGAGTCCAAACCAGGCTGGTATGGAGGCAAGAGGAACGCGGCCCACACAGATCTCTGCACTCTCTTGGAGTCCACTGGCCAATCTGGACATGATACCGAAATCCAATGCGGATTTAAGCGATAACATATTCTCAGCTGTAGGCTTGGTCTCCATGTCCACAATATTCTCAGGGAGGCAATCTCGAACCATTAGAGTCCAGATGACTCTGGCCGCAGAGCCACTGTTGTCGCTGAACCCAGATGCGATGGCTTGTTCGTCAGCCAAGACGTCGTTGATCATATCAACCCTCTGCTGTGTCCATATCATCCGAGAATGGCACGCCAGCGAATCATCCTTCACAATAGCATAGAAGGGCGTGGCGGGATATTCAGCGAAGAATCCGGGGTCATCTTGCAACTTCAGTGCAACGTAGCACCAAAGTCGAGCTTCCAACAAATGTTGTCTGAACATCATTCTCGGGTTCCTCGCAGCCGCCTCTGTCCAGAGACTGAATTGAGCACCATTGACGGCGAACAGCCTTTCGACCACATCCCCCAAGCATTCGACGATCTGAAATGTTTGTACGCCGTCGTGTCTAGAGCTTTCGGCATAGCCAACGTATGAGAGCGCCTCGCGCAGGCGGTGGTTCAGCTTTCCATGCCATGTATAAGCCAATCCATCTTTCCTGGTGAGTATGCCGTCCGTGAACCGGGTGCTCTTAATGCCTGCCAAGCATGCTGAAAGAATAGCTCCGAAGGGGCTGAATGTTGGCGAAGACTTTTCTTGGAGATACTGTTGCATGGCGGGGTCCCTCAGCCAGTCCCTGACAGTTCGGTGGAGGTAGCCAACGAAATTGCCATTTAATTCCAGGAGTCCCTTGCAGATGCCGTTTAGCCGATAATGCACCCTTTGCCTCATGTGCATGGCTGTATTGGCCTCGGGCTTGGGCTCGACAGGCATCTTCAGGGCGTAACCTGGGTCGTCATACTCTTTGTCGTGGAAATAGTAAAGACTGAACGGCATTGCAAAGCCACGGTTGGCTTCATCTGCCCCCAACGAGAGTCGAAGGGTTTCTGCCGTTCTCCCATGATAGAATGAATCCACAGAATCCAGTATGTGCTTGAAGAATGGACCAAGCTCGGACGGCATTTTATGCAGTCGTTTCTTCAAGTCGGTCAGGGTATCAAAATTGTTCAGACCTTCTCTCAACTCCCTCGTGACTAGAAATACCCAGAGGAAAACACCCCCAGACCTATCCGTGATATCTTCGATGATAGAGTTGGAGTCTTCCTCGGAGGCAAATGAGCTCCAATTAGGGTGAGTCTTTAGGCGGTCTGATGCAAAGGCACGGATATCACCGGCCGTAAGATCATGGACGTAAATTTTCAGATCAGAACGATGACCAAAGGCTTGCTCAAAGGCATTCCAGGGCCTACTGGCGACGCACAACTTGACCAAGCTTGACTTCGATAAAGCTTGTAGGGGCTTGATAAGGTCCAACGGGTCGCCCTCAAACTCGTCCAGACCGTCAACGAAAATGCAAAACTTTATTCCGGGCCTTGTCTGGTCGGCTAGAGCCTGTATACAACCGAGGAGTTCCGGCAGCGACCAAGGCTGACTGCATGAGTCTGTCTCTGTGCTCGCGCATCTCTCCTTGCACACTTGCGGTATCATCCGTGGATCTTGGCGCAATATAGCGTAGAGAAGCGATCGCCACAGCCCCTGCTGGGATCGCTGGATTTCTGTGCCGGCGGACCAAAAGTAGTGACTGGCGACGACGACTTTGCTGGACCCGGCCCAAGGACTATTGTTAAGCAGACGCCCCGTATCCTTGTGGCCAGCAATGAATTTCATCAACGTCGACTTTCCAGATCCTGGCTTTCCGGATATCCAAAACGTATCGTTGCCCTCTTGCAACCAGCGAGGAAAGTCTCCTCCACCCTGTGTGTAGCCCTGGCTGACATCTCCAGCGCCTTGGCGCCGATGCAAAGCCCATCGAAAGGTCTCCTGATGCGCAAGCGGGATCGCTTCATGCCTTGCGTGGCGCTGTTCGTAGTCCAAACTTTTCAGAATATCGCTGGTCTTCTTCAAAAGCCCAGTCTCAACTGTCAGGGCAGACAATTTTGATGTGAGCAAGTCTACATCCATTTTGTCGATCAGATAGCGATTTTGACGGAGCATATCTGTTGCTCTGCTCTCGATGCTTCCGAGCGTCGTCTTGATTCTGCTGATATCGTCTTGGTAACATCGTAGATGATTTTCCCAGCTGGAATTCAAGTCGCGGATGTCCCTTCCGAGTGTCATGCAGATTTGACTGACAATTTCTTGTTAGACCGGCCGCACTCTGCTGGTGGTTCCGCACTTGTGGCAAATGGAATTTCGGTCACCTGGATAGTGTGCATAGATGCATCATGATTGCCGTCTCGTAGCTTCCGATGCGCTTCTGCAAATGTTCGATTTCTTCTGATTTTAGATGTTCTCTCAAGGCAACCCGGAAGCTTATCCACCAACGTCCGCTTGTCCGACCAGCTTGGAGCCGAGAAACAATACCAAGCAGTTTGTCGCAGTCGGCTTTACAATCCTTCCCGAGCCGAGCAATCACGGAAGAGCAATTCTGCATTGCATCGGGTAGCCCAGAAGTGCTTGAATTGGCAAAGGCTTCTGTCTGCAAGCTTGAGCCGAGCCGGGAAAGCTGCGCGTATACGTCGCTCAAGTGCTGGCTTTGACTCGAGACACCCTCCGATGATTGATAAATCTTGACAGCGCCATTGAGAATATTGGCCGAGAACTGCACAAATTGTACCACACTCGCAGCGATACTCAGTGCACTGAGGGGGTCCATGTTTGACACTCTAGCGGATGGCTGAGAAGTAGAGGTCCGAAGGGGCTGAACCCGGAGAGTGTCGCATGCTTACGCCGCAGATGACTACCGATAGTACGTGACACGGCCGGGCTGCGGCGAATTTATATACGCTCCTAAGTTATGCATAGGACCAATCGATACACGGCGTCTTGCCTGCCAAGATAGTTTTAGGGCTGACTGGGAAGCTGTTGCCGCATGCTTGGTTTTACCAGGTGACGGGCCGGCATGGCCAGCGGCATCCTGCAGCTGCAGCCTGGGGGCTGAGGGGCCGACAGGACGACCCAGTCCCATCTCTTTACTTCTCTTAACTTCGTCGCCTCCTCCTTTTCGAGTTCTCTCCGAACCACACTAAAATCAGTTGGATGATACGCTGCGACTCGCGCATATGTGTGCAGCGTAACCCCGGAATCCTGCTGACTGCGGGTTCCGAGCCAGTTAAATACCTAGGGAGAACCGGCGCCGACGCCAACAAGAGCAGCGGCCATCTCATCTGCTGGCGACAGGCTTCTCTGTGTTCTTCCTGCTTTATGCTCTCAACACCACTGTAATTCGATGTGCATCTCATTCCAGTATTTCAAGTCTAGCAGCAATGGTCAACTGCCAAAGTTTCCAAGACAGCTAGTGATCTTGACACGTCCACTAATTACAGACCTTTCCAAAAGTCCCCTCTAGGCTTGAAAGTAAGACGAGGCCCATTGTGTGAGACTGTGATCATATCAAAGAGCCGAAACTCATCCTCCCTCTCCCGGCCAGTCTCTCTTTTAAAGTTGGCATATCTGCCGTTGCCCAGTTGCCCTGCCGCTCCAGAGGCCAGTTCAAAGTCGAAATACCACAGAGTCTTGGCTAGCATGAGACTGATCTCGAGATATGCCATCGCCTTGCCAGCACATCCCCGGTCACCAGCCGCAAAAGGTACGTGAGCTCGCCGCATTGCCGCAGCTGGGGTGAGTCCTCCGGCTGAAGCCGTCGCTCAGGCTTCAGCCTGAATGGCTCCGGGAAATATTATTGATTGTGCATCAGGGTGTATGGGCTGATACCGACCTGCACACCTGGAGGTATGACATGCCCGTCTAAGATGAAAGACTTGTTGGCATTGGATGGGGTGGACGTGTCTTGCTGGATGCCAAAAGACCACAATTTCAAGTCCCTTGTGCTTGAAATCCAGGTATCATAAGCCAGTACCATCATAATATCTCCTATCCGTGAGAGGCCAGCTACTTCGATGTCCTGACCCACATCCAATTGACGTTCTGTAGAAGCCAAAAGGTTTCAACACGTAAGGTCTTGGCCCACCCGTGACCATTTCAACACCGCCGCATGGATTGGACTTCATCTGTATTCTGTCAGGGGTGAGTTGTGGAAATACAAACTTTGAATTTGCCACTGTGCATAACCTATGAATCAAAGATGGAAAATCGCACCGCTTGTTGCTTTGCCTCATGTTGCATCTGGTCCAGATCCATAAGCGCCTCTTTGATCACACCTCGTGATGATGTGTTCGAATCAACTGACACATCTTCCCCATTCTGGACAACGAATCGATCACCATAGAACAGGAATGGTAATATCGAGGTCTTCCAGACAATTTGACAACCTTGAGGCTGCCAATTACAGAACATAATCCATACAAGCAACATAATAGCAATAAAAGCAAGTACCGTGGGGAACGCCAACCACCTATAATCGATATGTACACATATTGTGGTCTGGATTGTCTGACCAAATATATATTCTGGATCGTCTAGAAGGCCCATTCGTATTTTGTTTGTTAGTCGATCTGTAAACCTTTGAAATTGATCGAAAATGTCGGAGGTCGTTATGCCGTCATCATTGTAGAAACTTGAAAACCAGTATGGAATGTCGCAGTCGAACTCTCCATAAACATAGCTCATGCAGGTCCCATTGAATGTAGTTATGGTCATGACGTCCGTAAGATCCACCCAATGGTCTACATCCAAACTGTATATACAATCGACCGGAGCTGTAATGTTTTCGAATTTGATATGGCGGCTTCCATGGGGACCGGGATCGGCTTGAAGAAGCAGAAGATCCTTGTTGTCGATATGAGTGGACCCATTTTCCTCGGTCCAAACCGTGTTGTTCACGAGACAGGGAGATTGAACAGCCTCAAGCGAGATGTCTCTATCAACTCTCAAGGTGGACGTCATCGAGAACCGCCACATTGATCCATACCAAGATGGTGCTTCCAGAAACCTTTCGGTTAATGAAGTGGCATTGAAGAAGGCTGAGTTTACATTGGGTGCCAGAGGAATTGTATTGGTAAGAACCTCGTCCAATTTACCCATTGTCACCGAGGCGTTGTAGGTGCGAAGACAAGGATAGAGTGTACACGTCGCAGCGAGGTAATCCGTGTACCCGTTTTCTGTCCAACGCCAATTCGGTGTGAGAACGGTGACGTTGGCGAAGGCCCATTGAGAGAAGGCTCTCAGCTCTGGGCCAACGAGATCGCCAGCCCAGTCCAGATCACCGGTCCATGCTGTATCACTAACCTGTTCCGGATGTCCAGTTTTCGTCAGCCGGACAGAAGATACCGACATGCTTGAAAATTCCGTTGCTGCCCACGTCGACGTGTCAAAAGAAGTGAAAATGGAGAGGCCATTTGGCAGCTCGTACCATTTTTCGAAGGAAGTTTCATTGCCGTAGAAAACGGTCTGATTAGTTTCATTGCCCCAGAAAATGGTCCGATTAGTTGACGTAATCAGTGCTGAAGTATCGGTACACAAGCTGCAGACGCCCAACGTATTATACAATCCGCCGACTGGGGTTGAAAAAGTACAATTTCCCGTAGAACATCCAAATGATATAGGCGAACCTATTTCTTGGTTGTCTGGGGCGAGTGCTGATGATACAGCGGCAGTCATCCTCGCTGTATTCCTTCCTCCACCACTTGCTTTAGCAGTGACGTTGCGAGAGACTGGGATAGATGCATTGATGCTCTCCGTTGAAAATTGGCAGGGTTGCGTCTGGATGGCCTGTTGCACAAATGAACCAGTACCTAACGAAACAATTATAGCCGTGATAGCGAGTAAAATATCTGCGTGCCTGGAAATGGTAGGAACAAGTTTCAGGGCACCAAATAAACCCTGGCTAGCATCACTGAAGCGGCTTGTTTCGATCAGCCTGCGTATCGGCGGGTCTTGCCGTCCGTTGCCAGCGAAGTAGTTCCATTTTGCCTGGCCGATGATCTCCGTGAGTATGAAGACTAGCGATGTTCGAAATATGACCGTGAGCAGAGCGATTAACGTGCTGAGGTTTATGGGGATAATCCAATCGGATACACGCTGGCCATCACAATACCGTAGGATGCCGTAAGTTGACCCGAGCATCGTAACAGACACGAGCAAATTGAATATTTCCATTCTCCAGAGGGTGAATATTTTCTTCATAGTAAACGTTGTGATTTCAGGCGACACAGACATGATTTCGTATCGTGAGCGTTGCGTGGAATGATGCTGTCGAGCTTGAATAGGTAGGGTCAGCTGGCCGACACTTTAAGACAACCCTTGATAATACGAGAAGTTGTTGAAAGATGGCGTCACTGGACGTCGACTTAAGTAGGAAGTGCGAAGTCACAAGCAGGAGAGTGGTTCAAATTAGGCAACTTGAGCGTTAGGGTGGAATGACAAGACAAGCGTCACCTACATAGATAAAACCGAGTTGCCATTTGTTCACTGGCATGGGAAACCGGTTTAAGTCAGGATTCAACCAGAATCAGTTTCACGCGAAGTTGTATTACTTAAAAGGTGTTCTTTAGCACAATGTGATACAGATACCGAATATGTGCGACAATGTCTGAGGTCAACACGAGAGGGCCCCACCAGACACCAGGGAGAGTGATTCGCGATAGGCCCCCAACCGACCCCAAATGAATTGAGTTGCGACAGGCCCCCAACATGCTTCGATTTATATGAGAGCCAGTGAGACTATCCTATGCAGTACCCGGTACAAGGCGTCATGAAATAGCCCTAGGAGACCATGACGTCTATGTGATTCAATTTTCAAAACTTCATCCGATTTCTTGCCCTGGGCGAGGCCCTTCAAGTTGTAGTTGGGCTCGGTGCGCTGAAGCGCGCTCAGGATGTCAAATGCGTCCCTATTTGCGTCAGTGTGGTTGAGTACGGCTGTGCAGCTCCAGCAACTGGTGTTGTCACCATCACTCCAACATGTCAGATTATTAGCGCTCTTGGTTTCTCTGGGCCATTTTCTTTCGGCACTCGACTTGTTAGAACGGGCTTACGCATGCGATTGACGCCGGCCTTCGGCCCTGTCTCAAGTGAAATCGGTGTAGGTGCTCAAGCTACACCGTCAAATGGTGTAGTAGGGGTTCGTGCGTACATGCGATTTGTTGATATGCGAATGCAGCAGCCAATACTCATCTTTCTGTGACAGTCACTGAGATCTTCCATCAGTGGACTCCGAAGCCAAAGGGCATTAGTGACGTATAGCCATTCCTTTTATCCAAAGAACCGCGAAATTAGCAACATCGGTTGCAAACGACGTAAAACAACTGCAGACCAGTCACAATCACGGGGTGAACTCGAAAAGCCAGTTCGACATATCACTCTGGATTTGGACACTTCCAAAAGTTCCTTTAACTCACACAAAGCACAATCAAGCTATCATCAATGACAAGATGACTGGTAAGACCCCACTTACAGGTGAGTGACGGATGTACTGGCCTAATGTTGCCTATTGATTACACGCAACCCAACCACCTGTCCTTTTCCGGAAGATCGATGCCCCAACTATATTCTATTTGACTTGAACGCTAACAGGAAGCCTTGGGGGCTGTAATTTAGACTCCATGGAGGCATCCGACAAAGCAAAGGAGGCTGCGCAATTCCTCGTCGACCACCCAGAGACATTCAAGCTCGTTATTGCTGCCGCCCGTCACGGTCCCGCGGGAAGAGGCTCGTCATCCTCCGCCAACCCTAACGGCAACCTTCGACTGTATACTAGAATCGTCAACTTGATCGCGGAGACGACCATCGACTCCACCGAGCCCGCCCTACCTTACTCGACCAAGGACCGATTTGTCCTCATAAATCATCTACAGAAGGGTCTCCCTTATGACAAGCCACTTCCTCTCATTTGGCCAACAAAACAAGGCAGCGATTTGATCACAACGGCTGACTCCACCTCGGAGACCAGGATTGACGGCAGGAGCGAGGAAGACCCCTCCGATGATGATGGCAGTCGGAATGGAGATACTCAGGACGACTGGGCCAGCCATGTTGAGCTCGAGGACCCAACGCCTGAATTCATCTACCGCCTCGCTGTTACCAGGGAGTTAGAATTGGTGTACTCGCCAGGTTTGATCAGAAGGAACCCGGCTTCTCCCGATAGCCTTGCTACTCCCTGGTCATACGGGACACTTTACCTCATTCACTATCCAGAGGAAAACATCGAAGGCAAGGCTTCCGCTGCAGAACCTCCCCAGCTGGTCCAGGCTCATGCGAGCTTGCCACGGGTAGTACTGGACCTCGGCCGGCTGGTCGTGACAAGCGATGTGGAGGATAGGTCCGACGGCAGAAGCTGGTCGCCATCTGACTTCACGGTCATGGTAGACATGAAATCCGAGACCAAAGCTGTCTGGCTGGTTTGCGACAGCAAGGTTGCGAACACCCTTAGCATCCTCATCAACGACCGCGATGGTCTGGCTGATGACCTGGAGTCGGTGCACAGCTACTTTGACTCAAAGAAGATGGATCTGGCCCTTCTCTTTCCGAACATTCGTGACTGGGCGTCTTCCGACAACTCTTGGCCGGTGATTCAGGACCGCATCAATCAGTCCGCAATGAAGCTAGGCCTTTTTCTCAGCCACATATGAGCTCACCTTTCGATTTCCATGCCCCATGGGATAGTACCATTTTCCTTCGAGCGGAATGCGAAGGACAGGAAGACGGATGACGTGGTGTAGGGAAAGAGACTGCAAAGGGTACACAAGCTCACCTCCCATATCGTGGAAAATTTATTCTTTGGAGGCTTGTTTGGAGCTTAGGAGTCTGGGAAAACGGGAGAGGATGCATCAGAAAGATTCTGGTTGATCATGTCGACAGCCATTGATTCTCGGACCACCTGCACGCGAGGAGATGCTGGTTTTAGTGCCGTGTCCCTGGACAGTCTTGTAGGACTTGGATGGTAATATAATCAGCGTCCCTTGTCCTACATTCCATGGCCTCATTGGCAGGTCATTACACCTTTTTGTTCGTGCTTGTCATCGACCGCTTTCGTACAATGTCTTCGCCTTGCTGAGCCCTATATCCATTGGGGCCGTAGGTCCCATGGACCCCTTTCCCCCTCGAACACATGGGAACCCTTGGGAACCCTTTGGGGAAAAAGTCCACTAGCAGGTGAGAGGAAAAGTGGACCTGCAGATCCAGTGGCTGCCTAGGTACCCCAGCCGCAGCACGAAAGACACATGCCAAGGCCTGTTGGTTGTTCTTAAGAGCGTACCCGACACGTTTCCGCACTCGCCTTCAATCAGAATACACATGCGCCAGAGCAAAAATGCAATCAGGCGAGCAGGCTGCTTCCAAACGGGAGCTTGCATTGAGTTGGCGCGATGAGGACATCATTTCCGTCTTTAGGCAGACACCCGCCTTGAAGCCTGACGGCTGCGCTGTGACGGGCTTCAGTTTTCCGTCACAAGAACAACCTGACGCTCATGTCAAGTTCGGGTTGCCATACGTACTCAAGCCGGAACTGAGAAATCATGAGTATGTATTCGGAGCCCTGCAGGATATGACACCGGATCAGACGAGTGGCATCCAGGTTCCTGAAGTTTACCGTACACTCGAGAGTGACGATTACTTCTTCATAGTCATGGAGCACGTACCTGGAAAGACGCTGCAACAGTTACTAGACGAGCAGGGGGGGTCCCCGAGGGCAGCTTTTACCAATAGTATTGCGAGGGCTATGAGGGTCCTTATGTCGATACCAGTGCCCGCGGGGCAGAAGCCCGGCCCTGTTGGCGGTGGTCCGATCCGGCATTCTCTATTTAAGGATCACACGTCCTTTTCCGCTTACTCTTCAATTGACGACCTTGAGCAGCACTTGAACAAAGTATGCAACATAAGGGGCCCCTATCTACCAATGTTACCTCAGTTTTTGATCGTTACTGACACAATCGTGCCCAGGTCGCCACCCTTAGAGACGAATCGGCCCCGACTGTGACCCTTGAGAGATGCTTATACTTCTATTATAGTGACTTCTATGACGGCAACTTCATTTTTACTGAGTCTGGCGAAATCTGTGTCATCGACTTTGACCAGGCCGGGTTTCTGCCACTAAGCTTGATGTCCTTTGCTCTGGCTGAAAGCGATTGGTTCCTCGGACATTGGCTCGGGGATGTTTTGAGGCTTCCTGAGCACAACCTTCCGGCTATGAAAACAATCCACTACTTCTTCATGATAGGGACTTCTAATATTGGTGAGTCACGAGAGTCTGCCCTTTGTAGATCAAAATCACAGGCGGCTGACGTCAGATTGGCTGTGAAAGGTCTGCGTCCTCCTAAGCAGAAGAAGAAGAAGCAATAGAATGGCCGTTTGTGCCAACTGCATTTCTTTTCCAGGTCCATTCACGTATTACATGCAGGAAGCTGGATCGGGTTTAGAGAGGGAGAAAGAAAAGGCCGTGAGGTTGACCCTCGGGAAGTTACAAACACAGCGAAGTCAAGAAAGAGGCATGGGACATGGCGCCGCACCAATTGACAGGAATTGGGGGTTTCTACTGAGTTGAGGGATGAGAGAGTGGGCCCTGAGGTTGAAATAATATATACTTTTACCACGTTGCAATTGGCCTCGGTGGCCTAGCCAACATATGTGCCACCACAGAACCATGAAGTCTGAAGGTGAACGGAAGACGAACTAGATGTCCCTGATGTTGAGAGAGAGCTGCAGGAACATTCGAGCAGTCTTGAGGCTATTTCCTTCTCCAAGCGCATAGGAGGCTTTGCTCTTAATCCGTATATATCCTGAAGGTATATAGTCCCTTTATATAGTAGTAAATACTTAAAGACCTAGTATTAAAAAAATATAATATTAATAATAATATAAAAGTCTAAGTATATAACCTTAGCCTTATACTATATAAATAAAGCTAGAAAGTATTTCTTCTAATAATACTATAAACTAGATAAATAGTAAATTAGTTATATAGTAAGACTAGAAATAATCTTTTAAAATAGTCCTTATATAAGCTTATAATCTTATAAAAGAAATTTTAACTAAAAATATAATCTTTTATTACTAATATATATATATATATATATATATAATCTTAAAACCTTTAAAATATAGCTTAAAGAAAGAAGATCCTTACTAGGTAAATATTAAAATACTTATTTAAGTATATAATTAACTAAGAATAAAAGCTAAAATAAACTACTTTAAGAATAACTATATAGAAAATATTTATAAGAATATTTAAAATACCTTATAGAAAATAAAAGAGAGAATATATAAAGAAATATTAAAGAAGAAAGAATATAATAACTTTATACTATTTTATATTTATAACTTTATTATTAAAGATAAGAATCTTTTTAAAAGAATTATAAGATACTTAGAAAATAAAGGAAGAGGGAAATTTAAGGTACTTATAGGAGAGTAGTATAAGTAGAAGTACTAAGAACTTAAATACTTTATATATAGGCTCTAGGGGGAAGAGTCTAATAGCTAAGTAGATAGTAGATAGATAGATAGATAGTTAAGAAGAAAATATAGTGTGGCTGAAGCCCTAAGCATATAGAAGTTAGATATTATCCATTACCTTGAGAATGTACTAATGCTCACTGGTATTTACGGAGATATTAGAGGCCTAAAACCCTTAAGAAAAGGAATCTGGGAATAGAATGTCACCTCGTCCCTTGAAGATAGCTCCCTCCGCCAATACTACTGTAAAGCTTCGTGCTGAAAGAAACCATTGAGCAAAAAGCACAAGATAGAAACAAAATGGAGACTTTTCTGACAATCAGAAAGCTATGGAGCAGATAATGTTTATTCTTATCCTAACATCCGACAACATGACCTGTTTTCGACACCGTCTCCGCCCAAGTCCGTCAGTCTCGTCGCATCGTTGCAACTAATACAGTCCTACAACTCCTGCTCCCAAGACTCACCGGACAAAGAGATGTTACCTCGCAATCCCACGTCGGACAGCAGATTCGTAGCTACGAACGTATCTGCATCACTCCAGGGGTCGAATCCCTCATTGTGGATGGCATCCCACGGCGCACACTCGCTCAACTTCCTTCCAAAGTCGTCCCCATTCATATCCGGGTGAGCATGGCCCCAATTATGCTCGACCAGTATCTTCGACCACGGCTCCATCCATGTGAGTTCAACCAGCCAAGCAACGAACCACTGGCCCCAGTGGTTCTCCGGCGGCTCGTCTGAATTCGTCGCCAGTCGCATCGAATGTGTACGCCAGCCTCCAATATGGTACACAATCTTGATGTGCGTTCCTTCGTGGAAATGCAAAGCCGAATCCGTGATATGTTTGCTCTCATAGCCGCCGTGCGCGGACCAGGATACCCAGACGATGTTGTCGTGCAGTGTCCAGACGATGACATGCTCCCAGTCATGTCTGTGCGACCCGGCTAGGATGCCTTCGTCCTTTTCGAAATAGTAGCCATACATATAAGCGCACCAGTAGTGGTTGCACCGGCGTCGAACGTAGGCATTGCTGTGCATCAAATGGTCCCCAGTGCGGCAATTGCCACTGCCTTTCGGGTTATACGGCTCCAGACCTTCGTTGTATTGGGATTTCAGATCCATGGCGACGACGTGATAGCAGGAGTCCTTGTCGAAGTCCAGTGCGGGTTGAAACTTCTTGGATAGCTCCGTTGCGGCTCCATCCTTTGGGTTCAGAGGATCGAGGAGGTTGGCGAGAGAGGGGCAGAGGTTGCTACCTAGGGCCAGTATTATGTAGAATACGGAATAATTCATGATGAGTCTCGTATGATCGTGTTGATTTCAATTTTAACGAGACAGGACAAGAAGGCAATTAAGAGTGTTCTTTTGGGTATCGTCTGGACACAACAAGTTCTTGTGGCACATCACAGCATTTCGAGGTCGTTTTCCAGAGGGAACACTGATGTTTTTGTATTCCGCCAGCTCATTGCCAGCCTGCGGGCCCGTCCGCAGTCTGTGTCGACTGCACACCATCTTACGGAGCTGCCGAGCGCAAACAGGCCTGCGAGAGGGTCATCTTGTGAAGGCTTGCATATCTGCTAGCATCTTCAGCTGGGGCATCACATAGTCAGCAACTCGCATTATGTAGCAGGGATACAACAGTCGACGACTGTGGTCTTCGTTGCACGAGATCGAAAGCCGTGCTGCGGGGAAACCGCCTGCTGAGTGATGCCAAGAGAGCTTGCATGACAGAGAAGTAAGAATCGGAGCATGGGTGCAGACAGAAGGAGCGCTGTTCAACTATGTAAGCGGTGGCTTTCCTTGTGTAACCCCCCCCCCCGGAGTAAGGGGTGCCTAAAAATCGCACTAGCTAAGTATCTTGTCAATGTTGTCGCGGCGTCTTCTAGCCCACAGGCGAGCCAATCGGAAGTTTCTCAGCTTAAAGATAGAGATTCTAGCTCTTTAGTATTTTGGCGGTTTATGAAGGGAATGTAAAACAGTTGAATTATTAGAAGAGATGCTCAACGTTATTATATTCACACATGTATCAGGATAGTTAAGCGGTTGTGTTTCTAATCCCCTATATATATAAAATATATATAGTACCTTTATATAGTAGTAAGCGCTTAAGACCTAGTACTTAAAAAAAAAAAACAATACTAATTATAATAAAATATTAATATAGTTCGCCTATTTATAGGTATATAGCCTTAGCCTTATACTATATAGATAAGGCTAAGAAGTATTACTTCTAATAGTACTATTAACTAGAATTATTAATATTAGTAGCTTAAGGCTAACAGCTAGTAAAGTAGTTATATAGTAAAGTAGTTATATAATAAGACTATAATAGTCTTAAGATAGTACCTATAAGAAGATATAATAATCCTAAAAAGAGAGACCTAGCTAAGAAACTTAACTCTTCCCTCTATTAATAATACTTATTATATAGCCTTATAAGACTACTAGCTAGGTAAGCCTACCTAGGAATACTATAGTCCTTATTCTAAGTATATAGCTACTAACTAAATAGTTATACTACTATAAGTACCCTATTTAAGAAAGCCTTCCTATATAGCTTTAAGGAAATAAAGAAAACCTTCTTAGAAAGCTAAACTAGAACTATTTATAAAATATATAATAAGTATAGTATTTATAAAGTAAAAGTAAAAATAAATAAAAACCTATACCTTCTTTTCTAAGTATACTACTTTATTATTAAAGATCTCTTTACTACTATATAGTATATAAGGAATATAATTAAAAAGAGGGTACTATAGGGGAAGCTAAAGATCCCTTATATAGAGAAATATAAAGGTATATACTAAATAATTACTAACTTTATAGAGGAGGTATAAGGTAGGTAGTCTAAAGGCTGAGAAGATAATAAATAGATAGACAGTTAAATAAAAAAACATAAGGTGGCCGAAGCTAAACAGACTTTAAGCTACGACTTTTATTGATTAGTCTAGGTAACTTACTTGTCATATCGGACCCTGCGGAACTACGAGTATAGGGACGAAGAGGATAATTGAGAGGCATGGCGCCCTAGATGACTTGATAGCGTTGTCCTAATTTGTGGCGACCTGGGGTCATTTGCTCACGGAAGCCCTCTCTCTTTGGCTTTTCTGACACGTTCCTCCCTCCACCTCGGTCCCCAGCGCATGATGACCCAAAGAAGCGGACCCAGGAGAAGATATAAAAAGGCGATAAAAGTATATGCCCAGCCACTGGTCATGCTGTTGATCATGGGTATAATCAAGGCCGAGGCACCAGCACCCAGCCAGCACCGGACCAGGTTGTTGGCAGCAGTTGCCGCGGCTGGGGCATCCGGGTAAATGTCCACCATCAAAACGCTACAGATGGTGAAGAACCCATTGCCGCAGAAACCAACGGGAAACAACATGACCAGAGGCCCGGCAACGCTTGTCCTGAAGTCGAGGACCCATCCATAGATGACGGTCGAAATGCTTGCGAGTACCAATACAGGCAGCGCCATCTCGCAGCGGACGCTCTCGATGGGAAAGTCGCCGAGTTCCCTATTCTTCTTCTTGGCCTCCTCCGGTGAGATCCCTAGACGACGTGCGTGCCGGGCGAAATTCCAGTCCACTGCACGCCCGATGATCATGGTTGATATTCCGCTGGCAACACCGATTGGGATGAATGACAGACCGATTTGGAGCGAATTGAAATCGTATATCTCCGCAAACTGCGCCGGAATGGCAGCCACAACGGCGAGGTAACCAGAGAATGAAATACCATTGGCGAGCAGGACGACGAATGCCTCTTTGTCGAGACAGATGTTCAGGGCTGCGAACGGGTTGATCAGAGCCCTCTTCGAGGGCACGGATGTCCTGATGGAATGGTGCGCGGCCCGCCTCCGCTTCACACTGGGCAACATGTCCCACAAGCTGAGGTTCCATCTGGGCGGGCGTATAGCTCCGTTGTCGACGACTCGCCGAGCCGTCTCGGGCAAGAAGGACATCAACAGTAGGAAGATGATGCCAGCGCTGATGACGAGGAACCAGAAAATTGACCTCCATCCAAGAAATTCCGCAAAGATACCGCCCAGGATGGGACCAACGGCTATCCCGAGCACGCCGCCAAGCGAGGCGTAGGCGATATAGGTGCCGCGTTCCGAGGCTGTCGCGACATCAGACACGACCGCGTTGGCGAGGGCAACTGTGCCACTGCTCCCTGAGCTTTGCACGCAGCGGAGAACGAGAAGTGCGGCAAATGAGTGCTGCAGGGCGAGACCGATATTGGAAGCGATGTATATCACAAAGCAGAGAAAGTAAACCGGTCGCCTGCCGTAATTGTCTGAGAGTGACCCAGTCAAAGATGGTGCCACTTGTGTATGTTGTTAGCATCTCCATCTTAGTCTCAAGTAGGGACCAATTTCACTCACATCCTTGGAAGATCATGTAGACCGTGACAGTAAGGTTGATGAGAGTTGTTGATACACGATACTCGTCGGCTAGAACCTCCAGGGCCGGGTAATAGATGTTGGCGCTGATGGGCGAGAAGAAACCGGCTGCCGAGGCCACGGTGACGATGAATCGCTTTTCCCACTTGTTGAAGATTGAGTGCGTCGTGGGCAAGCCCTGGTTATCGGCGTCTTGTTGGGATTCTGCTTGGTGCGCATTTTGTGGCACCCGTCCGCCTTTTTCTGACGGCGAGTCACCGACTTCTATTGACGGTGTCATATTGGCGTTGCCAGTTTCCATGTCGGGCGCCATCTCGATCTTGCCCACACTTGCCGGACGGCATTAGTCCCGGGACACCCACTCGTCGAAATGGCCTTTCCGGGAAAACCGTCGAACATGAGCGGCACAAGACCCGAGAGCCACCCGTGGATTAAAGCCAACCAAGCTACTATGATGGGGACCACAGATTATGACAGAATATGTGCTGAAATTCCCATTCTTCGATGTGAAATCGGAGAGAAAGTGAAAGATACTAGTAGTACCTAGACATCGGTGCAAGAGGGACGGTGATGAACAAAACGCCAAGGAATATGTTGTTGTCGGTAGCGCTATCGGCTAAATGAACGCCAGCAGTCCCCCACTGTGGACCCGATTCCCGCGCCTTAGGATGTAATTGATCGCACTAGGATGGCATCCACTTGCCCTTTCCGTCCTCTGCGGTGCCGAATCGGGCTCGCAGCCGATCCTGGTGCCGAGCCATTCGCAGGGATGAACGCGACGCGTGCTTATCTACTTTGCCATAGAGCAAAGGCATTCCATCATTGACGCTCTTGGTCATCAAAAGCTGGAGCACTGCTCGATATACTCCTGCCATTTACGGGATGCGCGTGGCACTGGCATCCTGTTTTGGAGTCATGAAATAGAATTAAACACGGGCATGTGTTCGATTCTAACTGCCATCCAAATTGGTACCTCTATTTGGTCTTCCCTTTGAGTGCAGCCCTTTCCGTCCGTTCGATATGCGCGTATACAAATGCATACAAAATGTCGAAAACTTCAGACGTCACGAAGAAAAAGACGACTATCGGCTCTGCGACCCTAGGGTAGGCCTCGGGATAGTGATAGTGCCGCCAGCTGAATAGCACAATGGAGAGAAATGTGCCGAAAGTTCGACAGAACCTTCGTTCAACGGTTAGTCTGGGCCCATACATGCTGGCACCACGCCGTTCCTCAACTAGCCTGGGTACAACTTACCAGATACCCCAGGAGTGACCAAGAGTGTTGTTCCTCCTCAGCAGCTGTGCCAGGGACGTGATGCTGATCAGGAGCTGGTCGGAGTAACCCAGGTAAAACGAAGCCGCATCCAGCCCAACAGTCTTGATGAAAAAGTAGAAGGACGCAGTAACAAAAGCGACTCCGAAGACCAAGAGGAGCCCCATGTTGTTGGCGACTACAGGGGAGTGTTTGAACTGGCGAGCCCCGTACTTCCACGTGGTGTGGACGATGAAGACGTCAATCACCAACCATGGCACGAAGCAAACCACTTGAGCTACAGACGTGGGCATCGCCACACCAAAGAGGAATTCCCATGCTATGTTGCCCGCCCTGTATAAAAGTTAGTCACCAAGGCTGCTATCAAGTCCCGGGGATATCTCAACAACGCACAGGGCAAAGAGCGGCATGCCATAGGACTTGTCGCGATACCCTTGGCGTACATAGAGGACATATGCGATGGTCCAGAAAATTGAGACACTCAAGATCAGTGAGTCTTGGACTTGCAAGTAGTACACCGGCGGCTGAATAGCTCGGTCGACCGGGCTCAAGGGGAGGTGGTACGGCATAACGGCGGCTGAACGGAGAGGCTTGAATCTTGAAGTTGCGTGAATGAGTGGGTGATCAACTCGCCTGGTGTAGCACAGTACGGTTGGCTGATAAATACTTGTATTAGATTCTTTGGTCGGCAACCAACTATGGAAGTAACGATTTGCAGTTGAGGTCCAGGTTAGAGTTCAAGAGGCTGCCAGCCGGCCTCAGCTGCCCGCCAGCCGCCACAATGAAAAACATAACACTGCCTGACAGCCAACAATGCACTACTCGGGGTTGGCCGGCACGGCCGGCATTCATAATAGTGGGCTGTACTCGGGGTCAGCACGCATATTGGCCCTTACTCGGGGCCGACTGCCGTACGGCCAACGTCTCCAGCGCGTTCCAGCTGTTTCCGTACCTAGTAGAAGACCCTTGAAGTTGGCCACGAATAGTTTACACACGCTTCAAGAGGGCTTATGAATAATATGTGTGGTTTTCAATGCTAATTTAGTATAACATGAGTTTTTAATCATTTAAAAGAATTCACTCTACGTCTATAACAAACAGTATATTGAATCTATGGTTTAAGGACTATAGCTATTTTTTAGTACTAAGTAATGGCAAGGTAGCTGCCATGGCAATTGGTCCTCTTATCAGATAGGACGACTCAGTGCGTTTAGAGCATAGGCGCTGATAAAACTCGAACCACCCGAAGAAGAGTTATTCCATGCCGTTGAGCCCGTATTCGGTTACGTTCGATGCCGAATCTGTAGTCCAAGCGTGAAGTATCAATTTCGGAGTTCCATTCGGCGTCCTCCCGCAGAGTGGTGGTGCTGCCTTCATGGCTTCCTACATCGCACAGCCCTTTGGCGATGCCGAAGCGCGTACATATTCTGCCGGCAGTGTTCTAGTCGTCTTTGTTGTTGTGCTGGCTTTTCGATGGCTGTCGAGTGTGTCAAAGAACTCGCATTTCCCACTTCTCGGGCAGCAAACCGGAACCTCTGCACAGAAGCGCCAGTTTTTCTTGCAAAATGCGCAAAAGGTGTTTCAAGAGGGCTACGAAAAGGTTCAAATCTTCGTCCCAAATAATGGCCTCCGCTGACTGCTGATAGTTCCGAACGCGTGTCTGGCGCACGGAGTCCACAGATGGTATCTACAAAACCTCCCTGAAGGCACAGAAAGCCCCTTTCAAGACACGTTGACTAATCGTTCACAGGTCAAATATTGGTGCTACCTATATTGGCTGCAGATGAAGTCAACAAGCAACCAGACCATGTTGTCAGTAGAGATGTGGCAAACGACAGGGTTAGTCCGCCGTGCATCCACACTCTTGCATAATTATTCACATCGATGTGTAGACTTTCGAAACCAAACTATTGGGAATCACGTTTGCGACTCCGTTGATGGTTCACGTCGTCAAGGCGGATCTCACTCGCCATATCCCTGTTCTGACCCAGCGATTGTCCGGCGAGGTCCGGCGGTCAATTCACGAGGCTCTGGGATCTGATGCGCAGTATGTCGAGATGAACGTCTTCCCAAAGCTTCTGCGCGTCGTGGCTATCGTCTCGGGTCTCGCTTTCGTTGGCCCTGATATGTACCGCGAAGAAGAGTACATCACCAACAGCATCACTTTCACCATAGACCTGTTCGGCGCGATCGCGAAACTGAAGGCTTGGCCGAACTGGGGCCCAGTGCGAGCGATCGCCGCTCGGTTCATCGCTCCGGTCAAGAGACTCCATATGCATCGCCAAAAGGCCTATGATTACTTTATTCCCCGAATCCAGGAGCGGCGCAAGGCGACAGCAGGTCAGGATGCCGGTGAGAAGCCCAAGGATATGCTCCAGTGGATTCTGAACAAGGCGGACGAGTTCGGCATCAAGAACGATGAAGAGATTGCCATGATTTTGATCCTGCTCGGCGTGGCAGCCATTCATACAACCACGTTGACAGTGGTTCATATGTGAGCACCCGAAGGACTCCATTTGTCCAACATAACTCGCATGCTGACCCGCAAAAAAGACTTTACGATCTCATTGGTTATTGCCCGGAAGTGATACCTGAGCTTCGCCAAGAAATCCAAACCGCACTGGATGGCCATGGCGGAAAGATCACGACCGAAGCTCTGTACCAGATGAAACTCCTGGACTCAGTCATGCGTGAATCAGCAAGACTTAACCCGACCAACGTCATGAGGATGCAGCGCCACGTATTACAGTCGTTCCAACTATCAGACGGGACGTTTATCCCCGCAGGAGTTGACATCGCTGTGCCCGCGCTGCCGGTCAACCTGGACGAGGCCAAGTACCCCGACGCGCTGCGCTTCGACCCCTACCGATTCGTCCGTCTGAGGTCTGGAGAAAAGCCCGACCCCATTGGTTATGCAAGCCGTGAGCTCTACCAGTTCATTTCCGTGACCAAAGAGAACATGGCCTTCGGCTTTGGCAAGCCGGCCTGCCCGGGACGGTTCTTTGCGGCGGCTGAGATCAAGTTGATACTCATCTCCATCTTGACGGATTATGATCTTAAAATGCCAGACGGGCTGGAAGGTCGGTATGCGAATAATGTCCGTGGCACATCCATCACGCCAGACTTCAGCAAGAGTATCTTGATACGTAGAAGAGCTGAGGCCTGAGTAATTAGCTAGCAGTAAATCTATCGAGTAATTCTGCAACTTCTGCCATATTCATGAGTGCTTAAGAGTAGCATTTCTTTCTCACTCGTGCAAAAGTAGATGATATTCTGAGTCATCGGACATTTTTCATGTGATCATTTCCGCACTTCTGAGTTCCCATTGCTTCTGCGTTCCCACTGGCATCCTCTGAGAAAATGGCAATGCATGAGTTCTTCTCCACAACAAGCGCGGAAAGGATCCTTCACAATTCGAAACGTGCCAGCATGACGCGTGACAGCTTGCTGTATATCTGCCTGCGCTTCTCAACCAGCTCAATGTAAGACTCACGTGGCTCGGTGGCAACGGACCCGATGACGATAAGCTCATCGCCCTGCAGCAGTTGATGATACGCTTCGTCCGTGAACTGGTCGAGAGGCATTCCAAGGGAGCGGCCTAGCTCCTCACCTAGATAATCATGAAGCTCGGCTGAGCCATCTAGTCAGCGGCGTATTGATCTGAGTAATTCACTGGCTCTGTGGGGATATCCAGCAAGGCTTACATTGCACAACCGGAGGATATATCTCGATGATTTTGGTAGATTTGTGGCGATTCTGGTCCCGGAGGCAGTCGACGAAAGAAGTCAGAGCTGCCTTTGAGGCCGAGTAAGCGGGGATGGTCGGAGCCGGAACTAGGCCAAGGTGAGTGCCCGTGATTATTAGACTGGTTGGCTGTGTCTTGGCCTGTAAATGTGGCAGAAATGACATAGCCAGGTTGACGATGCTGGTGAAATTGACGTTGATTTCATGGTGGAAGCTGGCGGCGTCGAACTCGGCAGCCCGTGACAGGCGTATCTGGCTCTGGACGCCTGCATTCAAGAATACGGCATCTAGGTTAGGGTACTTCGTGATGACTCTGGGAAATACTACATTTAGTATAAGTCCACTCTCTGTGTTGAGGTTTTTTTTCTCCTTTTTTCTCTCTCGCGTCTGACCTACTCGTCGACAAAGGCATTCAGGCCTGCGCTGTCTGTTATGTCGTATCGAATGGCGGCAGCATTCGCGGAATTGTGCTTCTTGACGAAGTCGTCCAGTTTGTCCTGGCGACGACCTACAGCGATGACCTGGCAACCCTCAGCTACGAATTTATCGGCCAGGCCGGCGCCGATTCCCGAAGTTGCTCCGACAAGAAGAATTGACTTGTATGTGAACGGCATTTTCGTTGTCCAGAAATAGTCCAAGGTTGATGCTCGGGGAGACTAGCAGATAGATTAGGAAAGAAATCTTGGGCGCGCTGTGAATTTCAGTTCAAGCATTCCACGAGCTTTAATCTCATCACACATGTCAGGAACCGAGTACTGTTGTTCAGCAGCTACTTGGTTAAACTTTGAATCAAGCCACTGTGATTACGAGAAAACGGACATTCACACTATTTAGGTACTAGATATACATGGATAATACACTACACAAATACCAGTGACCAGCTCATTGCTGCTAGTAATACACCCTTTGTCCTTCCCTTTCTCTAGAAACGTGGATTTTCGTACAGCTCAGGTGTGACATATACTTGCAAACTCAACGCACGATCGTCAACACCTTCTTTCCTTCCGAAACCAATAAACGTGAAGATGCCCGGCTTCTCATCGAGGTCCCGGTATTTACTATCAGCGACGTCAGCAAGATTACCAGTGGCCGCGGAGCGAGAGGGCTGCATCAGCGGCTGGATGAATGGAAGCTTACAATGTGTTCTTGGTCCGCTCCTCGATGGTGGGCCCGCCGTCGGCCCATCCATATTTTCGCAGCCAGATATCAAGTCCCTGTGCCACGGCCTCGTCGTTGGGTGCTTGAAAGCCTGGGTAGAAGTAGAACTTGGGGATGGGGTAGGGCTTGTCAGGCGTGAGCGAGAAGTACAGCGACGAAGGTTTCGTGCCAAGGATGGCGCGGCGCTTCTTATCGGCCGCAGTCTCCTCGCGGATCTTGTGGACAGGATAGCACATCCCCCTAGATAGCTGTATGATGTCCCGCAGCTTTTGCTTGTCTTCTTCCAGGTCTGCTATGGGAATCCGCCCGCCAAGCGTGTAGTAGTCCCAGATCTCATCGAAGTCGTCGCCTAGGTACCGCAAGTACACCTTGAGGCGGGCGTTGCTCACAAAATCAGTTGACAGCCCACGACCTTGAGACTCATATTGGGGGTTGTCGGCCACGAAGTCTTCGATCATCTTCAGCCCGAGCAGGATGTTTGGGTGCGAGCCAATGTCGGGCAACTGGCGCACGCCCAAGGAAAGGGCCTGGAAGCGCGTGAAGCCGCGGTCTGCAGCAACGAAACAAGGTGGAAAGTAACTCTTTATCATAACTGGGAGCATCTCTGGGGCCTTCTCCGTGATTTTGGGGTTGATATCGAAGCCGAGAATAGTAGGCGTCCGATGTCCCGCTTGGGATATCAAAAACTCTTGCCTCTCAGCCGAGACATTTGAGTACACTGCCCATCGCTCAATCGCACGATGCTATACTCAAAATTAGCTTTAAATCATTGTCCGTTATAAATTTTAAAGCAGTCTGAAATTGGGAATTGTCCAAAACTGGCCCAGGGCCAACAAAATCTCCGCAGGCGGCCTGCATGAACGTACCCAATTGTCATAGTAAAGTGGACTCTTGTCCTTCAGAACTTTGAGAACCTCTTCCACCGTATCCACACTCATGGGGCACTCCTTATTTGGGGGCCGAACTTCGCTAAGGTCCAAGACAAATCGGACACTCGACTTCTTGGTGGAGCCCTTAAACTCCCAGCTGTACTCAAATGGATTGCCATCCCAACCCACAGCAGTTGGCATTGATCCGGCCTGGGGCTTTCCTTTCAACAGTGGACAAATGACAGAACTGTAGAATGTCAGGAACTGATTCTTCGTCTTGTCTGGAAATCCAGCCTCCTCCATCATCCGGGCCAGGTCCAATCCGCTGGTACGCCACCAGTAGAGTGCATCGTCATCCAGTTTGGACACATCAATGCCAACTACTGAAGATGGGAACTCGGATTGATCGCCAACACCTCTCTCCAATGTTGTCTCTTCCAGCGCGATGGAGCCCATCTTTAGAATATGGCTAGTTGCATGCGCAACAACACGGGAATAACTGTTGTAGGAGGTTTTGGCTGTCGAGTTAAAGCGAATCTATTGTCTCGATGCAATGCCGACCACGAAAACATCGGAAATGATATTTCTAATTGATTATTGACTATCTGCCTTATTAAAGAGGCATCCACATCGAGGTAATGATAACGGGCTGAAGATGAGCCGCGATACCGAAGGAGTCGCGGCACCTTTCATGCCCGTCTTCTGACTGATTCGAGGTTTACCAGGTCCTTGGGAGGAGGTCCTCATTGCAATGCGCTGCCCAGGTGTCGCAGCTGGTTCCTGAGTCAGTTTTCGGCCACGGGTCTACTAGGCGACAAATGAATTATTGCAGGTTCTTCGGAAAGCTTATAATTTACCCGGTGCTGAGGACCATGTGGGGATTGGGGACCCTCGGCTCGGCACGGATATCCCCCGGGGCCGTCACTTCTCCCACCCGGTACTTTGCGGGTCCTATACAGTGAGGCACCTCGAGCTTATACTGTAGATATACTCTCCACCCCGGTTTACGTTATATGGATTTAGACTTTTAAAGCTATACGCTTTTTACAAAATAGTTGAAGTCTTCATAGTATACTTTTACGTAAATATAAAGAGTAAAAGAATTTTATAAGGAGTCTTGTAATATCAAAAGAGATATATTGATTTCATTGTGAAAGGTGCTTAGTTCCAACTAGGAAGACTTTAGACCATAATTATTAAATAAATTGCCAGTTTCCTCAGTATAAGCCACCCAGTGCATTCAGTGTGATGGATGCCGGAAAGTGGTATTCGTCGGCCCCTTGCACGCCCGAGTAACCTGCTATCATAAATAATTTCTTGTCATTGTCAGCGCGACTCCAGCGACTTTAGGTCCCCAATCGTAGTATAGCTCCATATTCTCATTTGCGCTTCAGCGACCAGCCCAAGATGCCAACCACACTGCCTGCACCGGCCAAGCCGTTGACCGCTGGACTTGACTTCAGCTCCCATGTTTACCTGCCCGACGAAGACTCTATAGAGGTTTTCAATCGTGATAGCGCCGAAGTACTCGAATGGATTCGGGACAACTTGCAGGCAAGCATCCAATCTCCAGTTCTCGTTCAAGCAGCCAGGACTAACAGTCAGCCACAGAGATTTTCCGGCATACAACAGCTGGCACTGCTATCTCTTCGTCGAGGGTCGCAGCAAGCCGCTCCAATCTTTATCGATGCACGCAAGAGCGAAGTCAAGCTGCTCGATGCGGCACCGACGGACGCCGAGCCTGACGTGGTGGCAAATATTGCGCCGACCTGTGTGCTGGATGCCATCACAGGTCGCCTGCTGACACAGAACATGTTCACCAGACATGCGGACCCCCCGTGTCCAGGTGCTTTTGCGTCATGTTTTGCTCCCCTGGGTCTCCCCGGCCCCATGACTCCTGGGAGTGAGCTGGATCACGACAGCTTGCCTAAGCCCACAGAAGATCCCGAGCAGATCAAGCGGGATATCAAGAGATGGGGCTATGCATTCCTGGCCAACGCCCTTTCACCTGAGCAAGTCAAGATTCTCAGAACCGCTGTCCTAGAACAAGGAGCTGGTGAGCGGAAGAATGAAGTTGGGCATATGCAAGGGGACAACCAACGTATATGGTGAGAACGCGTCTTCTTTGCCTGCAGACTTAGCTTGGTTTTCTAATCTGGTTTTTCTTAGGAACCTTCCTAACAAGGGCGATGAGTTCCTCGACATGCTCAATCACCCTTTGATTGAAGGCTTCGTGCCGTGGTTCCTCGGCGAAGGTTTCCAGATCTACAACATGTCAGCTAATATTTCTCTCCGAGGAGAAAGTGGCATACATATGCATAAGGACCAGTCGTCGATGCCACCGGATCAAATCGATTTCGCGTACATGTTCAACGCCTTGTTTTATTTGACAGACTTGACACCCGAGAAGGGTGCCACTCTGATTTACCCCGGGTCGCATTTGAAAAATGTGGCACCCCTGGGACACATGAGCGATGCTGTACGTGTTCGCCCAAAAGCCTTCTGTCTTGAGATATTGAATCCGGTTGCTGACTGCTAATCAGGGAGGCTCAATCCCCGCCTGCGCTCCCGCTGGAACAGTCCTGCTTCTAGACAGTCGCGCGTGGCACTCCACGGGCGATAACAAGACAGACGAGCCCCGACCGCTCGTGATTCTGACCTTTGTACGATATTTTGTGCAGAAGATGGAAGACTACCCGCGGCTTCTCACCGAGGGGGTCAAGGCGAAGTTATCCGACCGTCAGAAGGTCATGCTTGGATTCCCAGTGCCTGGAGCGCACGGTTCGGGGTATAACGCCTACAAGAGAAAGGGAGAGGAAGCAGGGGAAATGCGTGCTGCAGTATCGGGAAACCTGGCAGACCCAAAGTAGACCAGATTCCTGATCGTCTGGTGTTCGTAGCCCATGTAGGCCGGATGCACCAGTACAGGCACATGGGGGTATCGAGGCCAATCTCAGGGGCTTTGCAAATACAAATATTACATTTCTCTGCACACTGATTAGGTATTCTGTATTGCGCAAAGGTGCATTCTGGTCTGTTTCAGTGTTTGCATAACCCCAGGCGTCTGTCACGAGGCTTTATCCTTGAGTCATTATTGTGGTTTTTCGAACTGGGTCTTTGGGCGGTCATCAGCTCATGAAGGAAACCAAATATGCCCTTCGAAAAAGACCCGTGCATGCCACGGCGTGTACGGGCGAACAAGGAAATTACGGCTGCAAAGCACAAAGATAGATATGTATGTTTGAGCCTAATATCTAAGAGGGTTTAGTTAATCACTTTAAGTTGAAATATTTAATGCTTTTAAAATCTATTTGATTATAACCTCCTATTGAAATATGTAGTAAAACGTTTCAGAATAAGAAATTTATTAAATTAATTAACATGTAGTAAAACTAACATTTGTCACATATTAGTAATTCTTATAGAATTACTTTTCGTATTTTATTTCAAGTATTATCGTTATAAAGCATCTTACTTTATACTTAATTACGTAAATTAGTTAGCTAAACATATTTCTTTAGGGTTATAATAAGTAATGTGAATATTTATAGTAAAAGAGTGTTAGTCTTAAAGTTAATCTTTAGAGTTTCTCTTTCTTGAAGAAGATAGGCTTGTTAAAGGATGTATAATTTAGCATGAAAATAAACTAACATTACTAGGCGTGCACAGTTGCTTTTTGGCACTGGGTGGGTGGCTGACAACCGTTAGAAGGATGGACGGACCAACTGGGTGGGGGGGCGCCTGTTGGCCTATGAGCCTTTCTTATCAGAGTTGTTCCTGCCGAGCATGACTAGCCCATCCATCAAGATATAAACGAAGCATCACAACTTCGCCAAGCCCCTCCTCTCGAGTAACTACCCAAAAATTCAGCATTCTGACAACCCACCACCTTGCATCCCGTCCACATTCACTCAAATGGCCACCGTGATCGTATTCGGCCCAACAGGCAACATTGCCTCCGTTGCCGCGAGAACCGCACAGCAACATGGCGCCAAAGTCTGGCTCGCCATGCGCGACCCCTCAAAAACCATCCCAGGCCTCACCGCCGAGGCCGAGAAAGCCGGCAACTATTCGCGCGTGCAGGCCGATCTCAGCAAGCCCGACACCGTCGCCGCGGCCGTGAAGACCGCGGGCGCCACGCGCGCCTTCATCTACGTCGCTCAGGGCACGCGTGACTTCATGAAGGGCACTGCCGAGGCGCTCAAGGCCGCCGGTGTCGAGTTTGTCGTGCTTCTGAGCAGCTCCACTATCGGCCATACGCCGGCGGCGGACGTGCAGCCGAGCGAGTTCATCCCGTACACGCATGCGCGGATCGAGGTCACGCTGGATGAGGTTTACGGGCCAGAAGGATATGTTGCCATCCGCCCCGGAGGGTTTGCCACGAATCTGCTGCGGCAAAAGCAGGGCATTCTCGCCGGGGAGGTGAAGATGTATGGGGCTGGGTTTAAGATCGATTGCATCACGCCCGGCGATATTGGCGGGGTGGTCGGGACGATTCTGGCCGAGGGACGGTCGCGTGACGGGCAAAACAAGGTCTTTGTGTATGGCCCCCAGATTCTGTCACAGAAGCAGGGACTGGCGATCATTGGAGAGGTGCTAGGGAAGGAGATCAAGGTCACGGGCGTTCCCGCCGAGGATGCGCTGGCGGATTACCTTTCAAAGGGTGCTCCCAAGCCAATGGCAGAGTATATGATAAGGGCATTGGGAGACACCGACCCTGCGTTGGAGGATGGTTCGTGGCTGGCACATTATAAGGAGGGCCAGGAAAATGTGAATAAGTATACGGGGAAGCCTGCCACCGGGTTCCGGGAGTGGGTCGAGGCGAACTCCGACCTCTTCAAGTGAGCCCAAGGGATTGAAGGTGGGAGGCAGGTTCTGGCAAAGCTGCTGTCAGAGGTCACAGCCTCCGCCAGATCATCGCACAGAGGTTTTCCAGGTCTTCTTTGGTAGTTTGATAGCAGAAAATTAAGTTGAGCGTGCAGGCTTGGCATATTATCTCTCGCATGCTAGACGATGAAGTTGCATGTGAGCCCTGGCTCCACGGCTCCTCAACGACGTTGGAAATCGTGCTGTACTGCTTTCAGGATTCAACCACTTCAAGAATTTGACCGGCATGATCGAATCAAATTGAGTTCACGATGTGGACGAGGTAGCTTCGAAGATGTATACAGGAGAGAGGATAAGAAACAGATCAAGTTTCGGGGCTCAAATTGTGAGAAATTAGCCATGTACAACACCATACGACGTGTCGACTCATGTTCTCGGAAATCTTTCCATATTTACACGTCCAGCTCTGCCTCAATAATCTTCTGCAAAGCAAGCGGCGAAGACCAGATCTTGACTATACGGTACCCTGCTGACTTGAGAAGCGCACGCCAGTGCACCTCACTCCGCTCCTCCCCAGCCACCATCACCATCATGGTCAGGTCGTAGGCGGTAGTGTGGGGATGGGCAACCGTCTCAGGGGCGATGTGGTCGTGAATCAACAGCCTGCTATATCCGGGCGTCAAGGCGTCCCGCTGCATCTCCAGGATTTTCCGTGCTGGCTCGTCAGACCAGTCGTGAAGGACTCCGTGCATGTAGTAAGCCCGTGCGCCTGAGAAGATGGTCAGACAAGGAGTGTCCATGAGAATAGTGAGTGTGTGGCGGTGGATCAATCTTACCCTTGATCGGCTGTGGCGTAAAGAAATCGTAGCCGATCTTATTGACGGGATCCGGACACTTGGAGAGCGAGACAACCTCAGCGAGGTCCTCCAAATACAGACGTGAAGCTGTCTCCGGGTGGGCTTGGTAAAATCTGTCCAAGTCATGCCCGATATTCCCGCCGACGTCGACAAGGAGTGGTTGATCTGGCTTGGCGTTGGAGAGCAATGTCTCGTGGGGGAATATTTCCAGCCATCCTGACTGGTTCGCCATGACACCGCCCATGACCTGGTTGAAGGACTCGCCCTCGACACGGTTCTCCTGGTAGAAATGAAACATGTCCTTGCCCCTGCAGTCCTTGGCGTACTGGAAGACACCATCGTTAGGGTCTACCGGATTCTTGTACCCAGTCTGAGCCAGGTAGCGAGGCAGCTTGAAGAAACATGGAATTGTGGCATCATATCTGCGTCGCATGTTAGTAAGGTCTGCGAGGAATGGCCGTAGACACCAGTTAATACATACTGATGATTTATCCACTCGGAGAAAACAGGCTTGTTGAAAGAGATCGATAGCGCCGTGGGCTTGAAGACGCTATAAGACGGCTCCTCCAAGACGTGGTATGCGGCTAGATGCCGAAGCAAACGGACTGTAAACGAGATTCGTTAGATAAAATTGCCGCTCAATTCGCAAATTCATGCGTCAAACAATCACAGAAATACGGCAGGGCGGAGTGGCTAACGTAGCAGTTTTGGCTCAACTTGTGGTACGAGCTCATGCAGCTCTTCTAGGGTCTTTGCACCATCGCCCGCCTCGTGCCATTTTTGATACAGCTGTACATCCAAGGCAATTTTCAGGGCGGCGCCGAGGGCCGGCTTTGATAATCGTCAGCATTTGGTATCAACAGTGTCTTACAGGATGAGGAGTCTGCTCACTTGGCCCATAGCAAGCCTTAATACGAAATCCCACGGCGTCTCAAGACGGGCCACGAGAGCATAGGCTGCCGCCACAGCCTCCATACGCTCGCCATCATTTTCGAAAGAGTCGGCGCTAATCCCGTTCAGGGTCTGGACAATTTGGTTTGTCATTGTGATAGGATACTGACTGCGAGCGACCCACAGACGAGGTAGGGAATTCTAGAAATGCCGAAACGTTGTTCTACCCTTGAATCTGATCAGTCGCAGGCCTCTATAATTTAATCTGTCATGACTGTCCTCGAAGTCAAGTCAGTAGCGAGCCCTAGACAGCTAGCGCTCGGCATGTGCTGCACAGCACGGAGTCAGGTCACTGAGTAAGCCTCATCTGACCCCGAGTAGACATGTACTGAAGCACTGTTTCGCATGGACCTTCCCTGTGCAATCACCAATCGCACCTTGTTATCGATTCGTACCTAGGTAATGATGCTATCGTGATACGGTGCTCGAGGCGGCTGAGGTATTGTCAATGCACTTGGCTAAAAGGCTCTGCTCAAGGGTAGGCAATTTTGCAGCAATACCACACCTGTGCGTGTTTCTGTTCTCGCCATCTCTTTCAAAATGTTTCAGTCAGCATTGGTCCTCTGTGTCTTGTTGGCAGCTCCGGTAATATACCGACTACGCTTCCACCCCCTGGCGCACGTGCCAGGACCGCCATTTGCTGCTTTTTCGTCCCTCTTTCTCTACGCCATATGCTACCTTGGCATCGAGGGCAGCGTAATTCGCCGATATCATGAGAAATACAAGGCCAAGGTCCTTCGCATCGGCCCCAACGCCATCTCAGTGGCCGACAGCAATGCCGTCCGCGATATCTACGTGGCGGGCGGTGGATTTCCCAAGGATGCACGATATCAAAATTTCAATCTCGGGCCGGTGGTGTCAATATTCTCCTCCATAGACACAGCCTACCGTGATGTGAGAGCTAAGGCAGTAGCGCCGCTATTCTCACCTGCACGGCTACGGGAAGAGAGCCACGCCCAAGGCTCCATTGGACGACATGTAGCGGACTTTTTGAGCCAGCTCAAGGCATTTCGGCAAGCGAGGATCAAGACCGATATTCTGGACCTGTGTGCAAAACTCTCTATCGACGTGGTCTCCGATTACGTGCTAGGCCAATCATTTGGTGGATTGACTGAGCAGGCACACTTGGGCCTAGCTGAACAGCAGAGTACGGATGCGAAGCTCAGCGCCAACGAATTCATACATGCCATCGTGGCATTTGCTCGCTTCTCATTACTTCCAAACACTCTGTTCAAACTTGTCTACTCGGCCTCCCAGAAAATTAGCCACAGTGATAAAGTGGACAAGTCATTCAGCAGGATTCAGGAGTTCATGGGCGAAGTCATGAAGGGCAGGAAGCAAGGCAAGTCGACCGAGCATTACCAGGATCGTCTCCTCGCAGCAGGCATATCCTTCCCAGAGACCACAGTGCAATGTGAAGCCATTCTCTTCGCAGGCGGCGATTCGACCGCCGTCATGCTGGCCACCACACTCTTCCACCTGACCCAGAACAAAGAGGCCCGCGCCCGTCTGCTGCATGACATCCGTGCCGCTCAGCCTACGGGAGACGACAACAGGAAGCCCGACGTCCCCTTTCTGCGGGCATGCGTCAAGGAGGGACTGCGCCTGGGAATGGCAAACCCTACAAGACTTACGCGAGTGGTGCCGCCTGGCGCGAATCTCACGATCGACGGCATCACGATCCCTGCTAATGCAGTCGTTGGCTGCGCGGCTTATGTCCTCCACCACGATCCCGCCATCTTCCCCGACCCTTTTGTCTTCCGGCCGGAGAGGTGGATAGATGACGACAGGAACTGCGGTCTGTACCGGCCGAACATGGACAAAAGCTTGATCGCTTTCGGGGCGGGTCTGCGTGCCTGTCTGGGCAAAAATCTGGCCATGCAACAGCTGTTGGAGACCGTGGCAGCGGTCGTCGATAGTGAAGTGTTGGAGGGAGCTCGGACGAGTGAAGAGCGGATAGAGGTTATCCAGTGGTTCAATGGTGATATCAAGGGCCACCACATTGACATAGAGTGGTGACGGTCTCTTCCATGTAGGCAAAGATGTAATCAATAACAGACTACCTTTATAGCTAGTAGATGGAAGACCACGGTCCCATTGCTTTGTCTTGTTAGTGGGCACCTGTCAACTGGTACCAGACGCAAAAAAAGGCTATATTGTACATACGCACCAATACACGGAATCCAATCGCAATTCTGATACGTGAAGCGGGATCGGCTTAGAATGTGATAAATGCAGACAAGCCACTTAAGGTGGACATGCTTTCACTTAGACATCATGATTCCATTTCTCTCCTCGAGCAAAAGACCAATCACTGCTTGATTAACTGGATCCGTCGCATTGCCGAATAGTTGCAAATAGTAAAAACATTATGAAATCAAAACATTAAAGATTAGATTGGGATCCGCTTGAACATTAGTTCCTTGGACGGGTCGGGAATATTCTGTGTAAAGGGTGAATATTAGCCGCGAAATTCATCCCACGCAGACACCTGGGAATGCAGCACGAGAGCACACCGTGGTCGGGTACAACAGATAGACAGAAGACGACGGCGAGAAGAAACTTACAGCCTCGTTGTATTCGATATTCGGGTACCTCTCCGTGGCCCCGTCTGCCAACTGGACGTCGTAGTCCAAAATCGCCCGTGCCACAATCATCTTGATCTCATTCGAAGCAAAGAATCGCCCGGGGCACGCTAGCCGCCCGTAGCCAAACGGCAGGTTGTTGAGGCTGGTGGAGACCACCTGGTTAGCGGCACCAGCGCCGCCCGCCTTCTTCTCGGCGCCAAGGCTCGCTTCATGACGCGCCCGGTAGTGGCGGAACGCGTCGAACTCGTCGGGCCTATCAAAGCGCTCCGGATCGTGGACTATGCTATGCGCAGGGATCTCGATGATGACACCGGCAGGGATGAATTGGCCGTTCGATAGCGTTATTGGCTTGTGGACCTTGCGCTGGAACGTAGACCACGACAGCGGGTAGACGCGCATGACCTCGCGCAGAAAGCTGTCGAGCTTTTCCATCTTCTGCATTGCGAGGCTAGAAAAGTTGCCATATTCAACTAGCACGACGCGGATCTCGTCGCGAAGCTCGGGGACGATCTCAGGCATCGCGGCGAGCGTGTAGAAGGAGTTGATCGTTGTCATGGTAGTAGTGTGGATGGCGGCGAAAATCAGGAAGAGTTGGATTTCTGCAAGCTCCTCAACAGAGAGCTTGCCGTACTTGGTCTCGCCGTTAAGAATCCACTGGATCATGTCATCGGGAGGCTGGTAATCTATGTCTTCAGCCATTGCCTTCTTGCGAGCAGCAATCAGGGGGCGAATAAATTCGAGGGTCCGCTTCCGGCGAGTCTGAAGCTGTAAAAGCTGGGGAAGACTTGGCGCTTTGGCCTCCCTCTCGTCTGGCCTGATCGCAGCTATGCCCTTCACGGCACCCGCTATTTCGAGCGTGTAGTTGATGCTCATATCCATGTATTCCTCGGAACGCGCGAGCTCGGCTCCGGCGAAAAAGCGGCCGGAAACCTTGGCAACAATCCTCCAGAGGGTACGGTTGATTGGGATCCTAGTGAACTCCTTGCAAGGGGGAAGTTCATCTTGGAAAGCCATGGCCACTTCTTCGGCAATGATGGGGTTGAGACGGCCTATGAACTGTCAGCAGCAGCACAATTCATCTCTAAGCACGGGGCCTTACTTAGCGCGGGGGTTAGTTCGTTTCTCACAATGTTAGGGACAACGGGGATGTCCACTGTGATATGGGTAAACCGGGATTGCATTTTCTCCCTCGCCGTCAGCTTTGGCTTTGCTTGTAGGGAATCCACACCACATACTCACCTCCTTCAAAGCCCCATGGAAGCTGAGGTGGTCGTCGGGAAGAGCGCTCAATTCCTTCAAGAAGTGCGGCGAGACAACGATGACCGTGGATTCTGTTTGGTGTTCAACATCAGCCCTCAGCTCCACATCATTGGGGTTCTGCATTCATACCTCGGGGCGAAGAGACTCGGAACAACCCATTTTTGAATTTGCGGTACCCTTCCTGGTATACGTGTTTCGCTCCCTTCGCAAATCTCATGCGCCTCGTGCCTTCATCCTCGATTTCGTCACCAATAAGTGGGATCTTCGAAATGGGATCTTGCTTGGAACACGATTGAAATAGCCATACTGCCGCGGAAGCTATAACAACAATGAGGATGAAGGGCCACATTTTCATCTGGCGGTAATTAGCATCCACGTATATGGTAACTTTAGGTACATAGTGCTCGAGGTGATAGCGCGGGTGAGGAACATCTTTTCAACACCTTGGAGGTACAAATCCTCCCCAAGTTGTGCTTCGGGGCACACTAGTCAAGGGTTGGGGGCATTCATTGGGGAATACTGACTGGGACTGCAAGGAGCTTCGCGGCGACAGAATCAGCTCCGAATATCTCCATGTGATAGTATCAGGTCTGCCCTTTATCAGGGTTATTGCTCCAGGAGCATAGGAAATAAGTTTAACTATCTAAGCCTCGTAGGCGCAGAGCGCTGTGCGTGGGCAATATTTGATCATGGTCACGAAGTTTGAATGCTCGTATTCGTTATCTCATTATCTTTTGCCGATCTGCCTGCGCGAATATTCTATTTTGGACCACCTCTTCAAGATCAGCGAACAGGTCGTCCTACTCAGCGCCAAGCGTTATCTGCATGCCCAGCCTACTCAGCGCCAAGCTTCGGGGCCAAGCTTTGGAGCCAAGCTTCGGCTACCCTGTGGAGCAGGCATGTACGGGGGCCATCAGCTTTAGAAGAGGCCAACAAATACGTGGCAGCCCGGAAAACAGCCAGCTGTCGCCAGCTGGCAGGGATCGGGCAGCCCGTCTCGGCTTGGCCCTTTAGGCTTATCTCGGATGCTGAGGCCACCCTGGGGCACACTGCCTGCTGCCTCTTTCTTCTGCCTCTTTCTTCTATTCTGCACCACCCATAATCACAAGACAATTATCTCGTGACACATATCCAGCATTTCTTTTAGGAAACCCATTAACAATTGAAACCGTGGAGTTACTGACACATCTAAAGAATAAAAGCTGATGAGTCCTGGACTAACGATCCCGATCTTCTTAAACGCACGCCAGCGCAATCCCAAGATCATCCGAGGACAACCCCATGGTCGAAGCCGACACAAGACATGCGGACCAGTGCAGCACGTTCTCGGAGCATATATGGAGCCTGTGTGGAGGAGAGTGAATTAAATGAAGTAAAATTGCTAGTTCTCTAGCTAGAAATCAAGCCCATGATGGTAGAGCCACCAGCTAAAACGAAAACTAGACAGCTGTGGCGGCACAACTGAGATTTCTGACGAAGAGAACAAAGCAAAGAGCTCGGTTCATGAAATTAAAGATACTCCTCATACACTAACCCTAATAGACGGTGTTCTTGATATCGTCGGCGAGCTTCTCGGCCAAGATGTCTATTCGAGTCAGTAATGAACTGTTTCCGGTTGAACAATGATTATAGCACTTACAAACTTGTGTATAAGGCGAGGGCCCTGGCGGCAGGAAAGGGAATGCAGATCCATCGATCACTCTCACTATACGATGTCAGTGTGGGCCTTGTGATTGTGCATTGTGCGTCCGGGTGGGCTAATTCGGAACATACATCCTTGCACTCCGATTACACGTCCTCGGCTATCCAAGACGGCGTCAGGATCTGAGGTCATCCCCATCTTGTTGGTTGCCGCAGCATGATAGATGGTGCTGCCTCGTTGAGCAATGAACGAGGCGATCTCGTCATCGGTTTGGACAGCCGAGCCAGGGAGTACCTCATCGCCAACCAGGATAGGAGCCATAGCCGAACTGTTGAGTGCCTGGCGCATGCGTTTAAGCGCGGCGATCGTCACCTCGACGTCCGTCTGGGAGCTGAACCAGTTAGGATCGATGACTGGCGCTACGGCCATGTCTGCCGACTGTATCGTCACCGAGCCGACGGAACGAGGAGCCATCGACCACGCCTGCATGATAGCATAGTTGACCCCCTGCTGTGGCAATGAGGCGCCGTTTGGGTAGACTGCGTAGGCTACCTCGGGCCAATCTGCGGGCAGTGCGTCCAGATCTGTACCTGTCAGTAGATGCTTGACGAGGTTATTCACATTCCGGCTGTTGTTACTCACAGGCCTTGGTGTCATCGGAGAACCCAGTCCTGAACTCCTCTGGGATCTTCTCAAGTCCGAACAAGTCGCCTCCTGGGGCAGTCAAGGGGCCAGTGCGATTGGCCTTGTACTCCTCAACAACAGATGCGGCGTACTCGGGATCTTGGCTCAGCCAGGTACTGGTGGTGAGATCAACTTCGTACATTGTGAACGTGGTGGCCTGGTCCTGCAAGTTCTGGCCTACACCCGGCCGATCTGCAACCAAGGGGATGTTGTAACGATCCAGCAGGGCCTTAGGTCCGACACCAGAGACTTGCAAGAGATGGGGCGACTGGAAGACGCCTGCCGAGAGAATGACCTCCTTGCCCGCAGAGATAGTGTACGAGCAGTTGGTCGTTGTCGAGGTTACCTCGACGCCTGTGGCAGTCTTCTGGTCATCGAAGATGATGCGCTGAGCGAATGTATAGTCGAAGACAGCGAGATTAGGACGCTCGAGAACGGGGTCAAGGTAGGCTGTCTTCGAGGTCTGTCTAGTAGCCTCTGGCGACTTGATGGTATAGAGGTTCCAGGCCCACCCCAAATTGTTGCCATCCACGAAGGCCGAGACTTGAGGGATGCCGATGGCCTCGAGACCCAAAGCGACCCAGGTGCTCCAAGACTGTACGTACGCTCCGAAAGTAACGGGCAGTGTTCCATTGGTCACGGCGTCCGCAGCGGGGAGTGAGGTGGTGGCATTTGCTGAACGAGCACCGTCTTTCGGTGGCGAGTACTTCATGGCCTTGTGGTAGTACTGCACCATGTTCTCATACGTATAAGATTGATCGTCGACAACGTCGGCCCATTTCTGGTGAGCACCTTTGCAGCTCTGTCCATAGTTCATGAAGTTCAAGACGCCACTACCGCCAAGCTACAGAACCAGTCATCAGTCACCAAGGTGTTCCCTCTCCAAGACCGGGGACTTTAGGAGTGGAAGAAGCCTACCGCTTTACCTCGCATGTACGAGGCCGTTCGGTTCAAGAGAGCCTGATAAGTGTGTCAGTAACCGATGACATCTCGGAGTGGCAGTCCCGCAAGTACCTCCTGAGGCGTGACACTGAAGCCCCAATTCAGCTCGGCGGCGTTCAGGTACAGCTGACCAGCGTAGCCTGGCACCTGAGTCAAGTTTCCTGCGAGAACCTCGGGGTTCGTCCCGGCCTCAATAACAGCGACGTTGATGCCGGCATTTTCAGTGAGCCTGTTTGCAAGAACCAACCCAGCAGTGCCACCGCCCACAATGACATAGTCGAAGCTTTGCGTAGCTGGAGTGCATTCTGCACGGGCCTTAGGACTTGGGGCACCTAAAACATGGTTGCCGCAGTGAAGCACCAGTGTCGAAAGAAGAAACGAGTGGCTTGACAGGGACCGCATAATGAACGAATATGCCCTAGGGTAGGGTGATGCAAATTACGCTGGCGACGAATAGAAGAAAACCATCAAATGATAGAGGTAGTAGGAGAAATTTGGACATCGTGCTGTATACTGCTGTAAATCGGGACATGGGCGCAGCCACAAGGGGAAAGGGGTTCGCCCAAGCACCGAAGCTTCAATATCCAGCGGCGCCCAGGCTTTTCCGGACATGCGGATGTAATTTTGTCTGGGCATCCACAGACCCTCTATCATGATAAAGAGACCTCAATCAAATCCAATGTTCAATCTTTTGTGGGGATTCGACTTCATACCGAGCAGAACCGCGGAGGGTAGATCGTCTCATCAAATTAGTTTATCCATACATTATCTTCACAACTGAACTATACTTTACATTTCATACTTTTAACAACGAGAAACCCATTATAAAGAAAGCTTATAAAAACATATTTCAGCATTAATAACTTACTAAAATTTAAATCCTGAGGATTTATTAGATAGAAGATCTAAACTATTATATATAAAAAGTTTTTAAAATATAAGGAAAGAATATATATAAAACTCTATTAAAGTATGTTTATAAAATATATTTTAGGTATATTTAGTACTTCATAACAAGTTATTTCAAAACGAAATGTTAAATTTACTAAAATAAATAAAGGGATGCTGGGTCTTAATCTTCTCAGGAAATCTACAGGAAGCTCTTGTTGCATACCTTGTGGCATCGTTGAGGTCCCGCACCGGGCGTGCTGCCTACCCGACCCGCCGGTAACTCCCACACCTCGTGTTCCCGCACTTGTTTGCCCAATGCATCTCAATTGCTCCATAGTCCTTAATACTCACTGTGGGTTGTAGAGTGACGAGTCATATATCTGGGGTGCTGACTCAGTTGAAAGGCCTGGACTTTCATTCGTGAGATACCAGCCACCTGGCCCACGGAAACAGTTATCTTCAACGGCATTGCAGTGCGGCTGATTCCGTGGCCCAAGCTGATTCAAGCTCACTGCATTGTCTTGGTAGTGGATCATCACCCGGCGGCTTTTGGGAAATCCGCCGTGTACGGAGTACCCGGTGCCGAACCCCATGAGAACTTGGGCACGTGGTGACAATGCTTGGTCCATACTCCCCTGTAACCCGCTGCAGTGACACGTCTTCAGGACCCTCAAATTACACACTACTACGGAGTTGTGGGCATTCATGGTTCAGGGCGGTTACATCTCGACCATCATAGGATACCTTGAAGCTATACGAATGCGAAACCCACATACGCCCTTGTTTTGCCGCTTTGTTTACCCTTACCGGCCTCAACGGTGAACTTTACTCTCGGAAAGACCAGCATGTCCGCCTCAAACCTCCCATCAGTGGCCAACATCCCCGAGTCCTCCATTACTGTTGATGTCCGTGTTATCGATACGTATGGTTCCCGGTCTCTCCTTACTTTGTGGGGCTGCTGACTGACATAGCCGAAAATAGAAACACGACCGTTCACCTCAATCCCGAACTGTTCTGGCGACCCCAAGTCGACGGCTTCACGGGGCTACATGCACCTATATACTGTTTCCTGGTTTCGAACAACAGAACTGGCGAGCATGTGCTCTTTGACCTCGGCACGCGGCCAGATTGGCGCAACTATGCACCCAAGACGGTGGATCTGATATCTGCCACAACGGTGGTAACACCCGGAACTGACGTATCCACCATGCTGGACGAGGCGGCCGACAGCGGCCACACCAAAGTTCGTAGCACCGATATCTCGGCCGTTATCTGGTCCCACAATCATTTCGACCATATCGGCGACGTGACCCGCTTTCCCAAAAGCACGGCGCTGGTAGTCGGTCCGGGCGTTCGAGCCGTGACGTGGCCGGGCTGGCCGACGCGTGCGGACGCCATTGTTCTTGACGCAGATATCGAGGGCCGTAAGGTGGTTGAAATAGCCTTTGACTCGGGCTTGAAGATCGGACGATTCGACGCTTTTGACTATTTTGGTGACGGGTCCTTCTACCTCCTCGATGCACCGGGGCATGCTGTAGGACACCTTTGCGCCTTGGCACGCACGACTGCCGGTCACGAGGAGGGAGGATCATCGTTTGTATTTATGGGGGCTGACGCGTGTCACCATGTTGGTGTTCTACGGCCTAGTGTGTATCATCCACTGCCATCTGGCGAGACGCTGCAGCAATTCCTGGCCGAGGATTCGGGGCTGTGTCCCGGCCTGCTGCTGGATTCGTGCATCTCCGGAAAATCAGATCCTTTTTTCGAAGTGGCAGCTCCGAGTCTCATCTTCCCAGACAAGGATGCGTCCTTCGACACTGTTAGCAAGATACAGCAGCTGGATGGGCTGGAAAATGTGTTTGTGGTGATGGCTCATGATCATTCAATACGAGACACAATCCCGTTGTTCCCGAAGAGAATCAATGGATGGAAGACATATGGAATCAAGGGGAAGTCTCGATGGGCTTTCTGTCGGGATCTACACAACCCTCAGACATAACACGAAAGCAGGGAGAGATACATGTCTGGGTAGACGGGTGCTTTTGTAGCTTGAATTCCACATCGTTTCATGTGACCCAGCAGTGCTGATAATGATTGGATTTCGAAACTGGATGCTCATTTCTGTAAGTATCAGATCACTGACTGTCTAAAGCAGTCGGAGCTTTCAACCGATCGCTTCTCGTATAAATGCGGTTCAATGTCAATCAGATAGGCCGATACAATAGGTTCATCACCGACAAATGCCGTTTTCAGTTGCCGTGGTGGGGCCCGTTCTCCCTACACGACAAGATAACAGAGATTTCATCATAGTCATCACCTGCGACTCAGATGAGGAGGCTGTCAAAACGATCTGCTTTGTGAATTCGAAAACGTGGTCGGTCTATCCTGGAGCTATTGGGGTGTACGACACTGTCTGTTTGATCTGAAATTTCACATGTCTTCTCTGAAGGAACAGCCTCAGATTCTTCAGGCTATCTACATGGATCGCTATCGTTTTCGTAGTGCTGAAAGGCACTTATCCTGGAAATCACCCACGCAAGTTGGCTTTAAACAAGCAAGAATTCTTTCTCAAATCATCGTTCTTCCTATTCACACCTTACGCACCGAATATCTATACTGGCAAAAGCGCAAAGTCTTGGGGGGGCTCGGGTCTCCCGTAATTTCCTTCCTCTTCGCCCAGTAATTGTCATCAATGTCGAGCAATTTCAGGTCTACCACCTCGGCAGTGGTCACCCACTTCGTGCCTGTCAACTCACCGACCTCATCCCACAGAGCTTGCCACGTCGACGGAGTGTGCAGATCTCGCTTAAGCTTGTCCAAAGTCCAAGTCTCAAAAGGGTCCAGGGGTTCAGCTTGGCCCGTGTGACGGCCGACAATGAGCGCGTTCTTGGCGTCCGGTTTGAAGAACTTGACGAGACGTGTTGCCAGCTTGATCTGCTCCTCATGGTTGAACAAGTGGAAGAGGAATGTTCCATGAATGATGTCGACCTTGCCATGTAGGACGTCAAGCGACGTGTCCGAGTGGTCCAGCATGTCGCCCGTGACAAACTTGAGGCCGCACTTGCCCTCGTCCTTGAACAAATCGTATCCTTGCTCAATGAACTTGGGGTACAAATCTGTGCCGATCAGGTTCTCGGCAGGCACGCCATCGTAGAGGAGATGACGGAGCACCTGGCCGAAGCAGCATCCGGCATCCAGGAAGACATCGCCGGCCTTAATCCGGGTGATGATCTCAGGATACTCTGGAAACTCTTCCATGTAGTCTGCCAGGAAGCGCCATGACCCAATGCACGGGTATGGAAATACCTCCCATGCCTTAGCTCTCTACAGTGTGAAGGAGTCAGCCACGGTATCACACCAAATAAGGAGCCATGGAACGCTGCTTCTTACAATATCGTGAACATGCTCCTCGACTTTGTCCGCTGGTATTCCGCTATATTCCCTCAAGAGCTTGAAAGTCTTCTCAATGTTCTTTCGGTCTTCTGGCAAATCTTTGTCAAAATGCCACGTGCTCGGGTAGGCAGCGCCTCCGCGCTGGAAGTCCTCGGTGGTAAGGGTAGACTTTGCAACGGTAGACATGTTGAATGGATGTTTCTCTGAGCAAATAAAACGATTAAATGTTTGGAAGGTCTGGTTCACATTCAAGGGTTCCAGTCTATATCGGTTGTGATCCGTGAATGCGCTCCGAAAGAAGGCCTGTCGATCGACAAAAGCAGATGGTTGAGTTTCAATTTATGTCATTGGTAGTCATGTAGCATGCGTTTCTCGTGTAGCTTCAAGTGAGGCCAATACACAAGCAAGACCTTTGACAGCTCAAGGGCTTCTGGCAGTTGCACTTCGGCACCACATTTCATGCTGCTCTCACGTTATCCACCCTGTACCTCTCCTTTGCGTCAACCCGGGTTACCTAAATTCCCCAGGTTCTCTGTCATTCACGTATTCTAGATGGGTCCATTCATTGGCCCCTGCAGGTACTGAGTTCGGGCCGCGGAAGCCCCGTGCGACCTGGACCCCTGGGCCTTCAGTCCTGGTTCTAGACCGACCCTCTACAGCCTTCTCAAACTTTAACTTGTATACAAGCTCTATACTGGCGACTTTGGATACATCAGGTCACAATTTGCCCAGTCTGCTCAACAAAGCGACTTGGGGCGGAGAAGTCTCTATGTAAAACGTGGGATGCTTGCAGAGACGTAGTTGGTGGAACGATTATCTCGTGTGGAGTTCAAACTACGGTGTACAGATAGCCAAAGAGGTTCAGCTCGCCAGCGTTTCACTCAAGTCAAGCGAAACCGAGCTAGTGGCCCTCAGCTGTCGCTTACTCTCGGATCCACCGATGTTTTGCTCGCTATTTGGGTGCAACGCGCGGTTGGCCTGAATTACTACTATACTCATTTGGTTACACAATCTCAAATTGGCAAAATGAACTGTTAGTAGACTCTGTACTTATTGAACGGTTCTATAATTGTAAGCCAAGGTATCCCGATTTTGTAAAGAGACCGTTGGATCTGCAGACCGGGATAGATCTAGACCTCGCCCTAGACACGAGGTTCCTTCATGCAAGCAATGAATCCCGGCTCCCCCGCGGAGAAAACAAGGCTGGCGGCGACTTGCGATTCCGAGCGAGCTGGCCACAGCCTGACGACCTGAGTCGAACGCCGTATCGTAGTTAGTCATGCAGGTGAAGGCGGCATCAACCTTAAATCAAAGCTTGACATTACTCGTCCTTCCGCCACGTTGAGAGCTCCGCTCCGGTGGAGGTGGATCCCGCTGCATCGGTCAACTCAGTTGGGACATTATGTCGGCTGGTCATGCGCCCCGCCCAAGGTAGCCGCGGCAGAGCCTTATCTGCGGAGGTCGAGCCAGAAACGACGTTGCTGAGCCACAGGGGCCGGTGACCCCTAGATCCTATCAGCTGGGGATCTCGTGTTCCCTTGACGCCGCTCACTCACTCCACGTGTGCGCTGTTTCCTTGTAATAAGGATTCCAATTACTCAGTCCGTTTTATATCAATACTGAAACACCTTAGAATCAATATATAAAGTTAAAGATTTTAGTTCCTAAAATGAAAGAAAATATTAAACCTTTAAGATTAAGGCTTTTTTAAAATCTCGTATAAGAAATATAATAATTGAAATATTTTAGTTCGTTAATTATAAAATACTAAATATTATATAAAGTTAATACATTAGTTTAAAATTAATTATAATATATAAGTGATAACTTTTTACTTATTAAAATATTATTATCTTGTTAATAAACCTAGAGCATTTAATTATATAATGGAAATACTAGTAACGTGTATATAGAAAATTAATTTATAGTAGTAGAGAGTATTTGTTTTAAAATGTATTACTTTCATATAATACGAATTTTCGCTTAAAAATATAGTGCCGGTGTTTCCCTAGCACGGGATCTTTGTAGCATTATACATTGTTGTACGTACCTAGAATTACGCCGGAGTCCTCGTGAACCAATAGATGGAAGTATCCGCGAATTCCACGCTCTTTCGGGCCCATCAGACTAGCCGAGTCGTACGTGCCGCGTACAAGGTGTTCAATGTGGAAAACGGCTGGAGTTACAAAGACCCACTGCTATCGCAGGACATGGCAGGGAGGCTCGATCTGCCAGTGGTGGGGCCACCATAGTATCAACGGTGTTCAATCCACCCCGCTGTCCGAATGCGATACCAGTGGCCAGTTCATAGTTCACCTGGTGCCAGGTCGAGGTCGAATCCAAGCCTTGTGCAACGAAGTATCTCCTTGCGAAAAGCAGTTCTCCTGGTCGACATGGCTCGCGTACGACGAAGTTGGACAAGCAAAGAAGACGAACTTCTGCGCCAGGCAGTGATGTCTGGTAAGGCCCTCCCTCCATCAGTTTCCAGTGCTCAAGCAGAATGCTGTTGCCCCCCCCCCCCACTGGCCATTCAGTAACTGATTGACATGTTGTCTCATCAGCTGAACAACAGAACCAACCTCTTCGTTGGCGCGAGCTTGCGAAGGCGGTCCCTGGTAGATCAAACAAAGACTGCCGCCGGCGGTGGTGGAATAGTCTAGCGGATGGCAGGACTATGGGCCTTTGGTCTGAAAATGAGGATGAACTTCTGATCGCTGCCATCCAGCGCTGGGGCACGAATTGGACCAAAGTGGCTGCTGAAGTCGGATCAAGAAGTGCAGATCAATGCTCAAGTCACTGGAACCACGTCCTGGACCCCAAGATCAATTATTGCGACTGGACACCAGAAGAGGTGTGTTTACCCCCAGAAGAACTGAGGACCACACACTCGATAACAGGGCAGACTGACCGGTTTCGTTTAGGACGCAGACCTTCTCCACGAAGTTTTGACCAATGGCACCAAGTGGGCACAAATCGCCAGCTATCACACTCCAACCAGAACTACTCTTGCACTCAAAAATCGATACTCCACTTTGAGGGTCAAGAACGAGAATCGAAGTCGAACACGCCAAACTCACCCTAGTCCATCCTCAGGGCATGCAACACTGCAAAGCATCCACGCTCAAGCGAGTTTCAGAAACTCTGAGGGAGTTAGCATATCCAATTCGAGCGACAACAGCGAATCCATGCAATCCGATGACATGGAAGAGGAGGAAGAGGAAAGAATACCCGTGAAAGAAAAGGGAAAAGTCATACGTACATGGCTCGAGGATGTTAGCAGCGACATGGACACCCAGACCGACGGCGGCATGATGAGGCGCCCTTCAGGGCCAAATGACACTCCGCCTGTGAGAATGGAGGGAATCAATGTTGCGATGACGGACAACACGGCCTGGTATGAGTACTCGAAGGAGAGTGTCCTTCCAACTCCGGACATGAACGAGGACAGCGGTGTAGCTATGGACGAGTATTTGCAACTCGATCCAGCTCTGCTGCAAGGCCAAGCTGCAGAGCCATCCTTCAGCTTGCCCGCAGGTTGTTACTTTGCGCAAGAGCCGCCAAGTCCACCTAAACGAGACACATCTCACCTTTCACACGGGGTGAGCACGTCAAATCAACCCCTTTCAGGCGCCGCTAGATGCACTGAACCTACCCAGACACCTTCGCTGGAGGGTACCAACAGGGGCCCGGAGAGCACTGACTGGGTCATGGGGAACAAGACACCCTCCGTGTCAAAATCGACGCCTTCTTTCCCATCACTCGCGCCACATGATGGGACACCGTCAGCACCAAAGTCAAAAAAGTTTCGGTTGTCGATCACACTCACGTGCGATGAGGCCCAGCTAGCTTCAGCCATGACACAGCTAACAGGTTTTGGGACTGGCTTATCCATTAGTGTAGAAACATGTGCCTAGGGAATTTGATCCCACAACTGCCGTTGTGGATTTTCGTCCGGGGCTAGGGCTTCACTTACCTCTTTACCTGTACATAGTGTCGTATCCTGATAGACATAACAGCGTGTTATAATGTATATCATGAGAAAGCCAATGAAGTTGTTGAGAAAGCAAGGCCAGCTGCATCTGATACGTGAGCAAGTGAGTGTTCAGTCTTATAAGCGATGAACCATGACCACCAAAAAAGTCATGAGATTGACACAGTAGAGGCAAAGCTGCCAAATCTTGCTTAACATTGGACAATTCCAAGTAACACCTGGTCTGGCTAAGAAAAGAAAGAAGAATGAAAAGAAGCCGCCGAAGAAGTCTACTGCGGACTACTTAAGTTGCCAAAAGCCTCAGAAGCTGCAGTTAGTCTGTGCGCAGACAGCCAATCCCATTCATCCACATCTGCAGTTGCCCGCAGCCGGATGCAGCACCAACAGGAACTGCGAAGTTATCCGAACTTCATATTAGGAAAACTCTTCAGTACCTGGGTAAGGGGCAGGGGCTGAGGGCTTGAGGAAGGGGTTCCCTACAGGGGTCTCCGCAGGGCCCCTATCGACGAGACTGCCACACTTGCACCTTTTGCCCGAGGGGGACAGACAATCTTTCTTCTTTCTTTTCTAGACCGTACTACTTGTGAGGTCCACGTGATCTGGTGTAAGCTTCAAGGCACCTTGTTTTAAAGTCTATATAGTATCCTACTATAAATAGAAAATATTCGTTTACAATATTATTATTCATGGCATCCATTAAACGTTTATAGATAAAAATTAATTAAAACCGTGAAAGCTCTAATAAATTATACTGTTTGATAATACAAATACTAAGAGGTTTTATTTCAATCTAAATAATAAATCAAACTACTATTTTAACGTTAGAATAATATTTCATAAAAAAAATTTAAATTTGCATTACCCGGGGAGGATTTGCACAATTCGTGTCAGGCTCACACAAAATAACACAACCCTGGCCCAAAGTGACCATGAGTGGCTCGAATTGTTGAGCTCCGGAGATTGCTTACGGGACGCGGGGACAGAACCCCGTGGTGCCATGGCCCCAAAGCGAATGCAGGATCCGACATCGCGCTGTCCAGCTCCGTGTTTGATCGCTCTCCGCTCAGTTCATCTTGCCACCGTTTTCAAGATCTAGATCTGGTACAATCCTCTTTTCCTCTGCTTCGTCGGCGCCACGAACATCCTCTTACCCGGCAGCTACCGGAATAAAATTAGGAGTCCTCGACGAACTTGCTCAGGACCGCAGCGGTCCTCGGCCTAGGTGCTACGGGCGCGCGAGCGTCTCGAAGAGACGATGAGCCTAGAAGTCGTACCATTTCTAGACCAAATGACGGATCAGTTCGAGATGAGGACACTAGTTCCTGATAAGAATTTATCACTTCTACATCTATCTCAAAAGTATGGCGTTTCCAGCACCGCTCTCATCCAACACGTCCCAGTGCAAACACTCAGCTTCACTCCGTGGCCTCCGGTCGTTTCTCGATCCTTGCATAAAGACCTTTCTGGAAGAAGAACCACGAGTTCTCATACTCGAACCTATGGGGATCCACGACATGTATCTACTAATGTTAGGGTTGCAACTATTGAGCCAAGCATTTGTGGGATACTCACATCATAGTTGGCTACAAGGAATGCCAAGATCTTCTTGATTTCTAGGATGCCCACATACCTGCCAATGCAGATGCGCCGTCCACCGCCGAACTTCGGCAGCGCAGTCAGTAAGCGCGTTATGCGGAAGAATCAAGAGAAATTGACGCCAAGCTTGGGGTTTCGGCTGTAAAGATAAGTACTTACTGTGAGAATCCCAGCCTCCAACTTTCTTTTGTGAGCCTCGTCCTTCTCGATCCATCGCTCTGGCCGCCAGAATTCAGCGTCGTCTCCGAACCAATCCTTGTTCCGGTTGACAACGTAAGCATTTCCACCAACATCAGTACCCTCCGGCAGATGTTGTCCCTCGATCGTGATACCCCCTTTAGGTACCACGCGTTCGAAAGGAAGGGCGAATGGTGGGTGCATGCGAATACCTTCCAGCACGCAAGCGTCCAGGTAAGGAAGGTTTCGTATTTCAGTCCATGTTGGGTATGGCCGTGAAACATTGGCATTCTTCAACTCTTTGAAGAGCTTTTGGAATGTGTGAGGGTATACCAGGAGGCTGTACATGGTCGTGCGCATGAGACTCCCCACAGAATCAGAGCCAGCGATGACATTGGAAAATGTCCACGCAGCTGGAGCACTGTGATAAGATTGTCAACATTGTCGACATACGGCGACTCTGAAGAGTTTGACTCACGACGGAGGGAGCGAAGGGTCTTGCTGGGACACCTCAACGTATCTTGTAAGAAAGTCCGATCCACGAGCATATTTGTCGGTTTCCACGTCCCTCTTTTCGGCGTTGTTGGCGAGGGCTTCCCTCTTCTCGGCAATGGCTTTTCCTACAAAGCCCATTATACTCATGGAGGCTTGGAGCCCTAGAGCTCGTTGAATGGCGTCACCCACGCGGTTCTTCCGGAGGAGCCAGTCGATCTTTGGCATTTGCGTAAACTTTATTATCATCACTGTTAGCTCGTCCCTTGGTTTCTTTCCTCAGCAGTGATGACCGGATCAACATACCGGTGCAGAGGTTCGCATGAAAAACACAATGCTGGCTAGCATGCCCCCGACATCCTTGCCTGTGTCGAGGAATCCATACCGCTTCGAAAATGTCAAAGTCCCCATGACATCGAATGCGAAGAACTGAAGCCAGTCGCCTAGATTGAACACTTGATCGTTGCCGACAAATTTCTCCTCCAGCTTCCCGTGTATGCATTCCAGGACTTCGTTGACGCGAGGCTCCAGGGATGGTATGTTGGCAAGTGTAAACAGAGGCGCGATAGGCGTCTTGAGCTTCTTGTGGACCTCATCGCTTGTGGTGTTGAAAATGGCTTCCAATGAGCCCCCATTTGGAGTGTAGGCTTGAAGTGTTGGATAGAAATCTGACTGTAATGGAGCACGTTAGACTGTGGCGCTAAGACGAAAGAGCCGATCTGGAGGAATTGCTCACCTTGGGGAATCCCGTTCGCGCTGTGTATATCGTGGGAATGAGTCCCGGATTGTGGATGGATACTGTGTTTGGACCAATGCGCACGAGATCGCCATATTTCTCGTGCGCCTCTTGCAGGATAAGGTGAGCACGCTTGGTCTTGACCCAGTAGACCCTCTGGAAGTTCGTAAATTTGGCAAAGAATGGCCCGGGAATGTGACGGAGACGCCACCATGTCCGCCCAAGTTGCAAAACCACGAGCAGTACCACCGCAGCGGCAGCAAGCAGCAAATGATTACAATTCGCCAAGCTTAGATTGGCAGGCATAGTGACAGTCATGTTTCACTTCTTGCCAGTATGCAGGCATGCAATACAAAGGGTGGCTGCAGACTTGGGCAGATGCAGTAGCATGAGATTCACCATACATTTCAAATAGCTAGATTCGTGGACGCGATTCCTTCTGCTTGAATCTCGGAGGAACTTGTTCGGCCCTGGTGCAGTTGATATTTTTACCCAGGTACACCCAAACCTGCCTATAAGGACCCTCGAGCTAGGTTCAAGCCCTTTACCGGTTCCCAGGCATAGACCCTGCTCCAATACCACCAACAGGACTGAATCAGCGTGCGTGCATGATGCGGGCAATATGTGCCACATCAACAAGAGCAATACTCGTTACATTAAATTAGCTTTGCAGCACCTTCCTCGAGCATGGGTGCTAGGTTCCTAGGGTATGGGGCCGCTGTTCTAACCGATGTGTAGGTCCTGTCGGCACCGAGTACACGGGGACTACTTGCGCCAGCCTTCTCTCCAGAGCATTGGGGATCTGTTCACTTCGAGATGCACAATCGCCAGTACCTGGAAACAGGCGGCGGCATCCTAGACAATTTGTTGCAGATCACCGCCGGAGTCCGCTTTTACCCATCGAAGTGACAGCACACTGTGCAGCCTTGACGCCCCGATCCCTGAGCCGGCCCGGTAGACAAAATACCGACTTCTCAACCGGTCCCTAAAAAGCTTAAGTAAATCCAGTAATTCATAGGCCTCGACTCACTAAGTGCATTTTGAATTATCTATCTAGGAGCATATTAATAAAAAAGAAAAAGTTTTAACAGCTACTAATGTTAGTGATTAATATCTATTTTTTAGTATATTTTCCATAGAAAAAAGTATAGATAAAGTTAAATTTCTATTGTGAAATTTTCAGTAAAGTATATTTTAATATTAAAGATAATATAGTAATTATAAGTTATATAGATAAGTAGGAAGGGAAGTGCTATATTAATTATTCAAATCTGCACTTAAATCCACCCATGTGCCTTAAAATCGATGGAGGTTTTAACAGGTTGTCTCTGAGTAAGGCCCCATACTAAGGCAAGCCACTTTGCCCCGTACTAAGGCAAGGCAATCTTTCTCTTAGTAAGGTAAGACACCTTATCTCTTGGTAAGGCAAGAGTCATAATGACTGAGTACTGAATTTCAAATGCACAAAAGGTGGCCGGCACACATGAGACGTATAGATTGGTACTTCAAGTTCTGTCATCTGCAAGCTGCCAGATTAACTCAACTCAACGTTGCTTTGTTGCATAGTCCAAATAATCATGCCTTTCAACAATGCTGCCACGAAGTTCCGAGTAGGTCTATTTGGACCACAACGAACTGTTTGGACATCGCGGGACGTTGAAGATCTCCAATCTGCCTTCCGAGAAGATGCGCGCCTCGAATTTCTGCACAAGACACTGGCCTCTCTGCCTTCGTTGTGGTCAGAGGTTCAACAAGCATACGGCTCGCCAGACTTCCCAGCCGCAGCAAAGTTGCAAAGATTGCGAGAAATTGTGGATGGTTCCAGCAGTATAGATGATACGGTGCTGTCAAATACTGAACTGGCGCCGCTCACGGTCATCACGCAGATTGTCGACCTAATTCAGCAACATGGCACCAGCTTGGAAAGCTTTGAGGCAGCACAAGGCTTCTGTGTTGGATTTCTTTCAGCTGCGTCCTATTCGTCAGCTCAAAACTGGCAGCAATTTGAAAGGAATGTCTCCAATGCCATTCGGCTAGCTGCCTGTCTTGGCATTGCAGTCGACATCGAGCAAGCTGCTTCGCCAGTCAAGGTAGTGTCAGTGCGTTGCAGAACTCCGGCAGAGAGGGCGACCCTAGACACATGTTTAGATCGATTCCCTGACGTAAGTCTGCATTTGATGACAAAAGAAGCCCCTGCCGAGAGCTTGATGGCTGACGACACTTTCTAGGCGTACATATCTTGCGTGACTGAGGATAGGGTTGTCACCATCACGTTGCCACAAACCAACGAAGCTGATTTCACTTCCCTTTTGAGGAAGGCCGACATCCCCACGACAGCTCTTGGTCTCCAAGGGAGCTACCACCACCAAAAGCACAACAAGATCTCCTCAGCTCTCATCAGCCTTTTCGCACAGCATGAGAATTTTCGATTACCTGATGCCACCGAGCTGCGGCTTCCCCTTCGTTCGACAGCTGACGCTGACCTCATCACCACCGGAGGTATTCACGATGTTGCGATACGGCTCATTCTTTGCCAACGTGCCAACTGGTTTGAGACGGTAAAAAACACCGTGGGCCACCATAGCCCGGATCAGACTGCCATAGCCAGCTTTGGCTCTGAAACATGTCTCCCTAGATCATTGGGGAAACAAAAACAGCAGATACGACCCAGTGAACCGACTCCGACGGAAGAGATCGCCGTCGTGGGTATGTCTTGCAGATTTCCTCAGTCTGAGAGCCTCGAAGCGTTTTGGCGGCTACTTGAGGAGGGCGGCACGTGCCTTGATTCTATGCCCAGCGATCGCTTCGAGCCTGCACAGCTACAGCGTGAACCCAAACTGGACACGTTCTGGGGTAATTTTATCGACCGGCCAGACGCTTTTGATCACAAGTTCTTTGGAATCTCGGGCCGCGAGGCAAAATCCATGGACCCTCAGCAGCGACTCGCGCTCCAAGTTGCATACGAGGCGCTGTCTTCGTCTGGATACTGCAGTAAGCCGTCCGCCATGCGCGTGAAAGACGTTGGCTGCTACCTTGGTGTCGGCGCTGTGGACTATGAGGACAACGTGGCGTCCCACGCTGCCAATGCCTTCGCAGCAACTGGCGTTTTGCGGGCTTTTATTACCGGCCGCATCAGCCATCACTTCGGTTGGGAGGGTCCTTCTCTCACAGTGGACACGGCATGTTCGTCCTCCGCTGTAGCTATACATACCGCGTGCAAGGCTATCCTCGGCGGGGAGTGTTCCATGGCGCTTGCTGGCGGCATCAATGTTATCACCAGCCCCTCTCTTCATCAGAACCTCGCCGGCGCATCCTTCCTGAACCCGACAGGGTCATCTAGGGCTTTTGATGCTGATGCTGGTGGTTACTGTCGCGGAGAAGGGGCGGGGATGGTTGTTCTGAAAAAGCTGTCCGCAGCTTTGGCTGATGGGGACGTTGTGATTGGAGTCATCGCATCCTCAGCAGTAAATCAGAACTCGAGCTGCAGTCCGATCACCGTTCCCCACTCAGAGTCTCAAAGTACCTTGTACAAGCGGGTGCTCAGCGACGCCGGCATACAGGCTCAGGATGTGACCTATGTAGAGGCACATGGAACTGGTGAGCCCTCAAATATTCCTCGCCGGTACTTTCCCTTGTGATCAAATTGAGACTGACAATGAACATAGGTACTCAAGTCGGTGACCCGATAGAATATGAGAGCATTCGGTCCGCTCTTAGTGGTCCCCTGCGCACAGAGCAGTTATATGTTGGGTCGGTTAAGGACAATATCGGTCATGCTGAGGCCGCTTCAGGGGCAGCTGGAATAATCAAATGTCTTCTCATGATGCATCACAAGACGATACCGAAGCAAGCAAACTTCACTTCCATCAACCCAAAGATCAGAAGCTCACCCGAAGACCGCATCACCATATCGACGAAAACAGTTCCATGGACATCGAGCAAGCATGTTGCCCTGATCAACAATTATGGAGCAGCCGGAAGCAACGCAGCCATTCTCATCCGCGCGCATTCAGTCGAGAGGAGACGCGCAGCAACCATCACCCCAAGCGTGCACCCCATCCTCTTTTTCCACCCCATTCTTCTTTCGGCAAAGACGGCAGCCAGCCTTACCTCCTACGCGGAAGCTCTTAAAACGCATCTATCCAAGGGCACAGCATCCCTTGGAGACATTTCTTACAACATAGCACAAGCCCACGATGTATCATTGAATTGCCGTGTGGGCTTTGTTTCGGATGCGATGGACAGTACAATATCCAGCCTCAGCAGGATGAAGACATTTGATGCAGTCAAGAGTCCCGTAATATTGTGTTTTGGGGGCCAGACAGGGCGAACCGTAACTGCCTCGAAGGAGCTCTATACCAGCAGTGACCTTTTTCAAAAGCACTTGGTAAGTCATTGCATTCCTTTGATGGTCTCTCTGCTTATATTAATGGTTGGCTAACTTACTATGTTTAGGATGAGTGCGACGCGGTGTGCAGACGGCTAGGCTACCCTAGCATCTTTCCCGGTATCTTCGAGTCAGAGGAGATTCAAGACACTCTTGTGCTCCACTGCAGACTTCTATCTTTGCAGGTCTCCTGCGCGAGGAGCTGGATTGACTCTGGCCTGGAAGTTGACACTTTGCTCGGGCATAGCTTCGGCCAGCTTACCGCGCTATGTGTGGCCGGCTCCATTTCTCTCGAGGATACTTTCCGGCTCGTCGCGGGCAGGGCTCGCTTGGTCCGGGATGCCTGGGGCCCTGACAACGGTGCAATGCTGGCAGTTGAGTGCACACGGGCGGATCTCGACCACGTCGTTTCACAAGTCAACTCAGAAGACAGTCTACGCGTGGAAGTTGCGTGCTACAATGGCTCGCAGCAATTCGTGCTGGCCGGGGACACCCCTTCCATTGCGAAAGCTGCAGAATTGTGCCGCAATTTCAAGCTACATGAGCTGAACAACACTCATGCGTACCACTCTCACCTGACGGACGTGATACTGAAGGATCTGTCGAAGATTGCTGGTTCCAGCAAGATCCAGCCACCTCGCATCCCCATCGAGACCTGCACCGTTCATGAGACATGGACCGATTTCACACCCGAGGCCATAGTGAACCACACACGACAGCCTGTCTACTTCAACGAGGCTGTGAATCGTATCGCAAGTCGTTTCCCCAGGGCTATCTGGATTGAATCAGGTTCGGCAACACCCATTATCCCTATGGCCAAACGAGCAATCAACACAGTGGAGCGAGCCGATGTCTTCTTGCCAATGCAGCTAGGCACCGTAGATGCTATGAGGAACTTGGCAAAAGCATCCTGTGAGCTGTGGAAGGCAGGCTCGGCTGCTCAATATTGGCTGCATCATCGATCATCTGGCTATCGATACCGGAAGGTCAACTTGCCACCATACCAGTTCGAGCAGACGTCTCATTGGCTTTCACTGGAGCAGAGGCTATCACCAGCCACGATCGACACCATCAAATCCCCACAGCTTGTCAAATTGGTGAAAAATGATCGCGCAAGCGGAACGCTTATCTTGGAGGTGAACACATCTAGTGACACATTCCAACTGGCCGCGAGTGGCCACGCAGTCGCTGGCCAGAACCTGTGTCCAGCATCCATGTACATGGAGATCGTTGCTCAAGCTGCCAGCCTAGACGCACATCGAACTAGTCCGAAACAGAAATGTGTGCCGCATATCGAATCTCTTACGATGTTGGCTCCTCTGGGGACTAGTGATAGAACCGTTGTGCGCGTGCATCTCCACCAGAAGGGACCGGAGTCGTGGGAATTTGAAATCAGCAGTCAAGCAACCGGCAGCCCGCGACCAGGTGATGTGCCGACAAGGCATGCCACCGGTTCCTTTTCGTGGCAGCAAGCCGACGACGCCATGGCGGAACGACGACTCCGATTGCTCGGGCGCCTGGGGAGAAGCCAGACCTCTGCATCAACAATGGCTACCGGTATGAGTGGAGGGATGATATATGACATGTTCTCCAACGTCGTCGACTACGCCAACTACTACAGGGGTGTTCACAGCATATCTGCATCTGATAATGTTGCTATCGCCTCGGTCAAGGTTCCAGCGAAGCAGCACGAGCTCATCGATGCTGGCATCACGGATCCCATCATATTGGACAACTTCCTCCAGGTTGCTGGAATTCACACTAATTGCTTGTCTCCCAGAGACAAAGGGCTTGTGTTAATGTGCACCTCTATAGACGAGATTATTTTCACCTCGTCCTCCCTGAAGGAGAGGAGCGCTGACCGTGAGTGGGTTGTACACACACGGTTCGACGAGGACACGACCACGAATACGAGGACGAACGACATATTCGTGTGTGAGGCCACGACCGGTCAAGTTGTGATGGCCGTTCTTGGGGCCAACTTCAAAGGTGTTCCACTCAAGTCTCTCGCAAAGAGTCTCGCTAGGCTCAACAAATCTACGGCCACGCCGGCTGAGGAACAGCCAGTAAAACCAATTGACTCGGCAGATTCAGGCTACGCATCGGAGCGAAGTGAGCCAGAATGGGCATCTACTCAGGGAATCAACCCCAGCCCAGTCCAAGCTACCGGGATGGATGCACTTGCAGTCACTGCACGTGTCCACACATCTGGATTCAACGACGCTTTGCCCAAGCTGCAAATGATGCTAAGCGAGATTATTGAGATACCTGTCGAGGAGGTGACCCCGACTTCTTCGTTGGACGATCTTGGCATCGACTCTCTGCTCATAACAGAAGTATTGGCTGAGATCAAGACCCGTTTTGGGATCGTCGTCGCGCAAGACAAGCTTTCCAATTGTGCCAACGTACGCGAGGTGGCAGATCTCCTAAGTGGAGGTGAGCCCCAGTCACGGGGCAAAACACCAGGAGATTCAACATCAGGAGTTTCTCGTGCTAACAATTCGGTCACCTCGCTCCATGGTAGCCATCTTGTCCCTTCTGCCACAGGGTTCAAGGACCCCGAAATTCCATGTGGTACGCCTCTTGCAGTTGCAGGTCGCCACGTCTTCGCTGAGACAGTCGCTTCCTACGACAGGCATGCCGACGATACAGGCTTCACTGACTTCTACGCCGACGTCTTTCCCACGCAGTCCGCCCTTGTGGTGCAATATGTCTTGACAGCATTCGCCTCCCTGGGCTGCGACCTAGCATCTGTCGCCCCAGGTGCCAAGCTCCCGTCCATCGAAGCCCTTGCAAAGCACGCCAAGGTCATGGTCCAGCTGCACAAGATTCTGGTCACTGCTGGCCTGCTCGTCGAGGAAGCAAATGGCGACTTTATCCGCACACAGCTCCCCGTCCCCACAGTCCCTGCGTCTGTCCTCAAGGACGAGCTGCTGCAAAAGTTTCCAAAGCACACCTCGGAAACTTTGCTCCTCCACTCCACAGGTCACCAGCTGGCCGACTGTCTGTCGGGACGTGTTGATCCAGTCTCAGTTCTCTTTGGAAATGCGGCTGCCCGGGACCTTCTCGGAGACGTCTACACCAACGCACCAATGTTCAAAACCGGCACGCTTGTGCTGTCTCAGTACCTAGCATCCTTGCTCAAAGACATGGGCGGGAAGCGGGAGCTGAGGATACTAGAGCTTGGTGCGGGCACAGGAGGAACGACGAAGAACGTTGTCGAGACTTTGGTTAAAATGGGTCAAAAGTTCACCTACACATTCACGGATCTATCTTCCTCGCTTGTGGCAGCAGCAAAGCGCAAGTTTTCGAAATGGTCGTTCATGGAGTACAAGGTGGTTGATATCGAGAAGGACACTCAACCTGACTTTGTCGGCAAGTACGACATCATCCTTTCGACAAATTGCATACATGCCACCAGGGACCTCGTGAACTCGACATCCCACATCCGCGAAATGCTGAAGCCAGATGGTTTGCTTTGCCTGGTGGAGTTGACTCAGAACCTCTACTGGTTTGACCTTGTCTTTGGGCTTCTGGAGGGATGGTGGCTGTCATCTGATGGCCGATGGCATGCCTTGGCGAGTGAGGAGCTGTGGAAGAAGGATCTCCTCAAAGCCGGCTACAAGTGGGTCGACTGGAGCCGCAGCTCGACCAAGGAGTCTGAACTCCTCAGGGTCATCACGGCATCCCCATTCGACGCTCCTTCGCGTCTGGAGACCGTTCAATTTAAGGAAGTCGACGGCCAAAAGCTTTACGCTGACATTCACTATCCGGGCGAGCTCGTGGAGCCTGGCAAGAAACTTCCCGTAGGTGAGACCACTAGCTATTAATTTTCACAACGCGATGTAGCACAGGCTGACATCTTGGCACAGCGCTCATGATTCACGGAGGTGGTCATATTATGCTTTCGAGGCACGACATCCGAGCAGACCAGACCGCCATGCTCCTGGATGCCGGCTTCCTTCCCATTAGCATTGACTACAGGCTCTGTCCCGAGACGACCTTGTCTGAGGGACCAATGAATGATGTGGTCGACGCCCTGAACTGGATTCGTACCCAATTGCCCCAAGTCACCCTCTCGAGACCAGACGTATCCATAGACGCGACCAAGGTTGTCGCCGTGGGCTGGTCAACTGGCGGGCACCTCGCCACGACACTAGCCTGGACATCAAAGGCACGTGGAGTACAGCCTCCCCAGGCCATCTTCGCTCTATATTGTCCGCTGGACTACGAAGATCAATTCTGGACACGTCCCAACATTCCTGAAGGCGCAGCATCACCTGGAGCGGCCGTAGGAGTATCATTTGAGTTCGACGAGAATCTCTGGACCAACGGCGTTTTCGATGCACCCGTCACGAAGTACAACGTTGCCCCCAACAAAAAAGCTTTGGGTGGCTGGCTCGCGCCCTCGGACCAGCGCAGCCGGCTGGCGCTGTATATGAACTGCAGCGGCCGCACTCTGCACGTCCTGCTTGGCGGGTTGGACAAGAAGACTCGCAAAGAGCCTGCTGCGCCGGCGCAGGATGATATCGTAGCGGTCAGTCCGCTGGCGCAGGCCAGGGCGGGCAACTACACGACGCCGACTTTTATCCTGCACCCGCGAGGCGATGACTTGATTCCGTGGCAGCAGGCCCAGAGAACGTGGAAGGCGCTGAAAGAGAGGCATGTTGATGCGGAGTTGAGGATTGTGGAAGGCGTTGGACACTTGTTTGACTTGGGAGGGTTGCAGAGAGTTCGTAGTGCGGATGCTAGACAAGCTGTTGTAGATGGCTACGATTTTTTGTGTCGGCATGTGGGCTTGGAGTTGCGTAAATGATTGCCGCAATGGGTTTTGTTTCTGTACATTTTTAGTTGAGACTGGGGCTTTATACCATGTCGTTCAGCCATCTTCGCGTAAGTCTGGTTGATGTGACTTCTCTGACCTCCGGGAAGATATGGCGCGCAATATTTGATGTGACGGTAGCTATGATCGTACAAAAAGCTCAAGTTTGGCTGCAGTAAAACGGTACCATGAGGATTGGATAGCTCTACTAAATGACAATAAACGACGAGGATATGCCAAATACAGTTCTACGCCGCGTATAAAAGGGTCAGAATATTACGCTCTATTATGTACAAAACCATGCAAAGTTTGCCGTCACGCTATGCCCCTCAGCTCCGCCTCAGTCAATTCAGGATAAGGGATGATGGGGGCCATCTTGTCATTCTTGCTTCCAGGAGGCGCGACATTCTTAATCCGCAATCCCCTCTCCGGGTCGGTGACGAACTTGTGCAATTCCTCCCAGTCTCTGCACATCATGGCCTGATCGTCGGTCGCGTGGCCGTTCTTGTAACCGTTGACATAGGACAGTGGTTGAGCGTCCGCCATGCACATGATGGCGTCGCGAAGGGTGTTGATGCAGTGTGCTACGTGTCCGGCCGTCCATAGGGAGTCGTTCGTGCGCCCGTAGTGGTAGGTAAACTCTTCGGAGATAACGAACTACAACAGGACAAGGTTTTCTTGGTCAGTCTGGGTCGGAGAGTCTGATGATCTTCATGGAACTCAATTAACGGGGGGGGGGGATTCGCGAAATTGGTACATACTATGCAATGCATTTGGTGGAAGCCGCGTATGGCGTAGAGTTCCCTGCCGTCTTCAAGGGGTTCCCAAGGCCAGAACGTTGGCAACTCGGCGGTGTTACCGTCGGGCGTGATTCGCTTGGCACGGGGCTCATCTGGCTTGACAAATATGCTGGAACCTTTGATCGACGCGTGAAAGGTCAACATTGACATTTTGACAAACAAAGGCTATCGAGACTCACTATTGTGCATATATTTCCAGTGGTTTATCATCGCCATTGACTTGTCAAAGTCATCAAATATGTCCTCGGGCATATAGTAAGGGTGGTCATGGCCCCAGTAGGTTGGCTTTAATGGATATCCGATGCCTAATGCCACGATATATCTTAGCAACGACAGGTGTGTTTAATGGCGACACTGCATCTGCACATGACGTACCATTAGGAACAATTCCGTTCCAGTCCTCGCCTAGCAGTCCACTCCATTCCAGATCGTGATATGTGGCGTGCGGATGAGGTGAATCGCCGTCGCGGAACATCCAGAACAGAAAGAACAGACCCTGGAAGGCATGTGTGATGTAGAATCCGGTGCGAAAGAATTTCAGCTTCTTTCGGGTCTTCGCCAACTCAACCATGGATGATTTGTCGGGCGTGCCTCGGGCATCGTCGTCGGCTTGCAAATCAACGGACTTGTATGCAATCTCATCGCGTTCGGAACTGCGCCCGTACGCAAATATCTTGCTGAATGCAGACATTTTGGATTATGGTCGCAGTCGTCCTGGGGATGCTAGCGTGCTCGGTACAAGGAAACACGAGATGTCAGAGTTCGGAGTCATGGAGAATGGTACTTGAATGCGGTCAGCAGCACCGTGCCCTTGCGTCTGCACCAAACTGTAACACCAGCTGCAAGAAAGCTAAAAATAGGCAAAAATAGTTTATTTCTTATAAGGCCTTTTAGCCTGATTCTCTACTATGTTCCGGGTCACAAATCCTGCGTAACCCAGAAAAACGTTATCTTTACGAAAGTTTTTAAGTTCACTAAATAATTAAATTATATTTCTTACACTGGATGACAATGTGAATACCCCAATTATAACTTGTTTTTTTTTTTCATTCTTCAAGTTATTTAACCGATTTTATACTATGAATACTCTAGGAATAAATACGATGAATATCCTTCACATTAGTGCTAAATTTAACGGTGACTTCCTGCCCTCTTACAGCGTAGAAGGGCTTGAAGATAAAAGAAAGATTAATTGATAAATTCAATTGAAGACCAGAGCTTCCATAATTCGACGAACTATGCGACAGCATGTAACGATTCATCTTCCTCGCTGCGCTTCATGCTATGGAGTACATCTGGGCTGCAGAAGTAAATGGGTACATGGAGCAGATTCACAAAACACTCATGACTAGCGACAGTGTGTAAACATCTCATTGACTAGTGGTGCCAATGCTAGCGAGGAAATGCCGTGGCAGTGCCGGGCCTCGACAGGCACGCTCCCAAAACCCTGTGCTCCATTGTGAATAACGTGTTTCTACGGAGGATAAAAACAGCCCGGTCGTTTACTGCAGCGGATTTCATGTTCAGGGGTTCCCGAGGTCCTTGCCTGGAGGTCGGTCTGTACAGCTTACTCAGGTCTGGCCAGTTAGTTTGTGTATTTTACTGGGGTCTGGCTGACTGAGTCAGTTTGTGCGGTTTACTTGGGTTCGGGCCAGTCAGGCCGTGTGGTTTACTCGGGCTTGTGTTCCATTAACACCGGGTACTGGTTTATGTAGGCAGACCCATTCTCCTCACTGATCCCGGTGCCTCTGTACTGGGTCGCAGGCCCACCGCGCAGTGGAATACTAGTGCTGCATCCTGCTCATCCCGACCGCCGCGGGAGCTGGGGCTGTACACGACAATGACAATCGACCATAATTTTTAGGCAACAGAGTTTACAAATCTAGGGTTTAAACGCAATTCAGGTATATTCCGGACCCAATATGCAAGTCACGTTCGGGCCGCGGGTGCGAAACTGATGCAGAAGATCTTGCATAGGAACGCGCAATGTATTGGCAACACCCTTCGCTTTGGGAAGGCTCCTCAACTGAGCATGACTTCGAATCCACAACCTCATCTGAGCCTGTCAACCCTTATCAAGCCTTAGGCTTCATATCATTCCGAGGCATTTTCAATTTAGCCGATTTGCTTGGCTGGTGCTAGAAAAAAAACGATCGACAAAACATGGCATCTTCTCAAGAAAGCGTAAGCTGGCTAGATATGCCCAGAAAAGGACAGCTGGGAATCCTGTTCATGTTGCGTTTTGCGGAGCCCTGTGTCAGATCCTCTGCCTCCGTAAGTGAGCATCCTTGGCCGATCACACCTTCATCGTCCTGCGAATGCTCGTCGTAATCACGAAGCTCATGATAGACTTTGATAGACATACCTCTATTTTCAATTGAAGAATCTGGACCCCTCCCTCTCTTCTGGGCAAATTGTTAGCCAGTCCGCCACAGTATCAACAGCCTACATCATTGGACAATGCTTGTCATCACTTTGGATCAGCAAACTTGCAGACTCTCCGCGATATGGCCGCAAAGGGGTTCTACTGCTTGGCACAGCAGCTTCAGGTATGCTTGTGCTCAGTGCCACTGTCTGACATCATTATTGACGGTGGTGTGCGACCAGTTATCAGTTCATCACTACTGGGGTTCACCAGTCATTTTTATCAACTAGTACTTCTTTGGGGCCTTGAAGGTGTCTTCAATGGCAACGTCGCAACGGCTAGAACCGTGATAACTGAAATCGTGGGTGACGCGAAGTAGGCACCATCCCATCCTTGCGTTTGGTCTCTTGTGTTTTACTTCTAAGCGATCGAACGTGCCTAGCCTGACGTAAATTGACTAGCGAGCAGATTCCTTTCCAGAGCATTTGTCATGGTCACCATGGCTACCACTCTGTCCACCCTCTTGAGTCCACTTATGGGAGGCCAACTGGCCGACCTTGCCAGTCAGTATCCTGAGAGGTTTGGGGACAACTGGTTCCTCAAGAAATATCCATACGCAACACCCGCTTTTGTCAATGCATCAATGTTGTTCATAACATTTATGGCGATTTTCTTCTTCCTTGAAGAGGTATGTGTTCCGCTGGCGCCCTGGATGTACATATCTGGTGTGCTGACAATATTGCACGATCAAAGACACATCCACAGAAGAAGGGTGGCCGCGACATTGGTCTGGCAATCTCAAGGGAGATTTTATCTTGTTTCTACAGTGAGAAGAATCAAAACGCCTCGTATACATCAATGGAGGACGACAATTCAACTGAAATGGAAGCTGTGCCTTTCATGAAACCTGATGACGCGGACGTGGAGGATCTAAACAGCTCAGACGAGGAAGATCACGAAGATGACGGAAAGAAGACGAGCAGGTCGATCACGCCAATCCCGGAGAAGGGCAAAGCTCCCCCAGTGCTTCCGCTCCGACGGATTTGGACCCGTAATTTCGTCCTCATGCTGATTGTGACTGCTATACATGACAGCCACATAGGGGCGTACACCGTACTCTGGACTAACTTCCTCAGTGACCCCCCGGCGAAAGGTCTTCACGACCGTCTGCCCTTCCGCTTCTCTGGCGGTCCGGGAATGACGCCTGCGGAGATTGGCTTCACGCTGTCAATTGTCGGTATATGTGGTCTACCGATTCAGTTCTTCGTGTACCCCAAAGTCATCCATAAGCTGGGTGCTTTGAGAACCTGGCAGCTTTTCATGCGAGGGTTTCCCATCATCTACAGCGCTGCTCCATTCGTTGCCGTCGTCAGTAAACTCACGAAATCGGCGACGACTGAGCATGGGCAGCCCCCGGCTGTCTGGATACTCATCACGCTGATACAAGTCGTACTGATCTTCTGCGCCGTCTTCGTGACACCCACGGCACTTATGCTTACCAGACTGTGAGTGATTTTCCTCTAGCCCCCTACTGTGGATGTCTGCGGCAAAAGCTCACAACGTGTCATTCACTGCAGTGTTTGCCCTCATCCATCGGCCCTGGCGCGGACGAACAGCATTTCGTATGTGGGCAGCGGCCTGGGTCGTGCTTTGGGGTCGTCATTGGGAGCCCTTGTCTACAGCTATGGGACGTCTCACTCATTCACGGGCTTGGCGTTCTGGTCGGCGGCAGCCGTGGGCGTGTGTACGTGTTGTATGGCCATGGCCTGTAAGCAAGGCGATGGACACGAAATTTGGCTTGACGGGGATGAAGAATAACTATCTAGGTACTTAGGTAGTGAACTGACCGTACGGGTGCCAATTTCCGAGGATGCGCGCTATTGTTCCATAATCCAAGCATGGTGCCACAAGTTCCAAAACAATTCATCATTCTTCGCAATTGCAGCAACAAGCGCAAACCTGTTTCACGATAATACCGAGGCGAGCAATACCGATCTCTTCAAGATAAGCGGTCCTTACCTTCCGCTTTATGGACTCTTCCATTGATGCAGATGACGTTGAGCCGGCTGTGATCTTGAAGAACGCTGATATCCGCGAGTGGATCCCCATCCACCAGGATGCAGTCAGCATAATACCCCTTCTGGATCTTGCCCAGCTCATGGCTTCTCATCATCAACGCCGCGACACCCGCAGTGGCAGCAATAACCGCCTCGTGGGGTGTGAAGTCGAGAAGCTTGACAAAGTGCTCCAGGTCCCGGGCATACGTGCCGTGAGGGGTCCAAGCGAATCCGTAGTCTCCTCCGGGCAGGACAACGATGCCGCGGCGGTGCATCTCCCGGAGGCCGGCTATCGCAGCGTCAAGCTCGCGGGTGTAGCCCGCCTTGTCGGCCTGGGCATGAGTGTACCCGAAGGCCTCTGCTTCGTGGAGTGTGGCGATGAGCCAGTTGATGGCGGGGACCACGACGTGCTTCGTCTTTGCTTTTTCAAGCATGTCCATGCCTTGGTCGTCGATGAAGGACGCGTGGTATATGGCCTCTACTCCGTGCCTGACGCCTGTGAAAATTCTGAGTTACTCTGGTTCCCATCGCATCCATGCTTCCAAAGGCAACTGATGTGGAACTGGAAACGGCTACTCACACATTATGACGGAGTCTCGGGCGCGAGCATGAGCACAAAGCCGCTTGCCATGTTGATGCGCCTCATCCACGCATGCTGCTGTCTCCTCGTCCGTAAAATAGCAATCTTGAGCTGCATGGGTCCCCGTGATCTAGTGGAACATCAGCTGTCTTGTCTCGTACGCAAAGTGAGGCCGCTCACCTCTTCCCCGGACATGCTTATCTTGACATTGTCAACTCCCAGATCGACATGATGTCGAATGACCTCGCGCATCTCATGAGGCCCATCCGCAGCCGCCGTGATCCCGGCTTCGAGGGTGCCATCCCGCCGAGCGAGCTCCTTGCCGTTGGCCAGATAGCGAGGGCCGGGAATATCCCCCGCATTTATTGCATCCCTGATGACCACATCTAAGCGATCCTTCGCTGAAGCGGCTCCGAAGCACCTGCAGCAGGTAGTGTCCATTAGCATGTGATATACGAAGACCCAAGATGCATGTTACCGACGCTTACATTGTGTATCCAGAATCGAGAAAACACTTCGCACTCTGCATGGTGACCAGCGTGTGCTCTTCGACGCCAAGATCTCCCAGATGGCTGAGGTCACCACCATTCCATGAGAAGTGCGTGTGGCCGTCGCCAAGGCCAGACATCAACGTCCTTCCGCGCCCCTGAAATACACGTACACGTGGATCCTGTTTAAGTGTCTCGATGCTCGTTACATCACCCACGGCGGTAAACCGCTCCCCTGATCTGGATGTCAGCTCCCGTCAAGCCTTTACAATTGGACTCGCTCGCTCGGGGAAGCAGATCGCTCTCGAGGCCTGTCGTCTGAAACTAATAAAATACAATGCATCTGGAAGATTCCTGACCTTCGATAAGAACATCGCCCTTGTAAGGCTCCGATCCAGTGGAGTCAAGTATGTTGACATCCAGAAAAAGGATCTTGGAGTCGGGGTCAGTTCCGCTAATTTCATAGTGCTTGGGTTCTAATGATTGGTCCCATCGGATTGCGTTGATGTGCTCGATGTTTCTCGGGGCCCCATTGTACGGAGTTGAAGCATATGCCCCCTTAGTGTCAGTGGTCCAGGAGACGTATTCTTCTGTACGTGCTGGAGCCATGATGGGAGGGCATCTGAGGAAGAAGAGGAGGAACGACGAGCAAGAGCGGATGCCTATGCCCGCATTATAAGCCGAAATACGCACCCCTCATGATGGGATCGTACTACGGTTTACTTGTCAAATCGTCATCGGCGACACGCGATTGGAGGACCAGGCCGTACAATATGCCGTGCTCCAAAGCTGCCGAAGAGTCACTGCGGGGCTTCAACCAGTCGTTATTACTGCATAAGCGCTACGTGACAGCGACCTGACCACCATCCCGATGATATGTGCTTTGCTTCCGTCTAGTCACATTGTAGAAATACGCTATTTCTGACGGCTTCCTCTCCGTCTGTGGCACGGCCTATATTTACGAGTCAAGTCGGGATTCTCCCCCTTACTATGGGGCTATAGCGATAAGTCGGAGACCGAATTCTAGCCGAAGAAACGTCTATATGTAGAGGACTTTGTTCCTCCTTCCTAGATCTACTAGTAGAGAAAGAGAATATATCATCCTCATTATCTCTTACGCACCTGCAGAGTGAATCCCTACTGTCATAGGTATAATGACCACTTCATCATCAGTATATGCGCATTACCTGGATTCTCTTTCATCAAGCCAAATAAGCTTGTCGTTACGGCAGGCATCCCTCCTGTCCAATACAGGAGCGTAGCAGTTATTTGACGAAGTGAGCTGCTCATTTTCGGCTTGGGAGCTAGGATCAATTCATGAAAGTTTGGCCGCGGGTTCCGACGCTTTAGGTTCGCCACTCATTTCAATTGTTGATCATACCATGTTCCTTTCATACAATTCCGCAGAATCTCCCAGACTTCTTCAGCTAAAAACTCAAGAGTGAAGTTTTCGACGCATGGGACGAAAAGTACCTAGCTAGTTATTACTGCTTGTACTAGGTATTTCCACTAGTCCCTTGCCCGATGCACCTTCCTCAATATTGTAGATTTTACCCGTGATGTCCCGTCCTTTTGCCAATAGAAATATCGCCCTGGTCCAGAGATGATGATCGGGTTCACTCTATCTCAACTCATTATGGAAAATCACTAATCCCAGCCATTCCAACAACAACTCCCTCAAGGACCTCGGGCTCGATCCACTCGGCCTTAATACGCTGGTACCATGAACAAGCCCGCGGCTCAATATTGTCCTTTAGCCAAGATTCTTGCTCGGGCTCATCCGCCAGCCATTGGAACTCGAAAGAAAACAAATATTCAAGATAGCGAAGCTTCAATTGTATCTGTTCGCGCCGGCGTTTTGTCCTTTCCTCGGGCGTCTCCTTCATCCTCTGCCTTTTCAAATCTTCCTTGGACACACTGGGAGCTCCAAGGCCTTTGAGTTTTGAATCTTGAACTCTGACCATGAACGGGAAATCTTTCCTTATCGCTAGGCGGATTCGTTTTGACGGTGTTTGATTAAGGGGTAGCCTGCCGAAATCAGCATGAAAACAATGGAAAAAGAACCACATTTGATGAAATAGCTGATGATTCTGACAGTGTCTCCCCCGTCCACCGATACCATATTAGTGGGATGTCATCGTCAGCGACGTCGTCACCAACAGGTGCAGCTGCGTAATCATAGAGGAAGAAGCACTGACGGCCCGGGATGGCAAACATGTCGTCGTAAACATGCATGTGAGCTGTGTTTCTGTTGTGCTTCGTCTTGATAATACGTCCCGCAATAGTTTTTCTCAAAAACTCCAGCTTATGGGGCCTCGCCTCGCCTGGTACGAGGTGTGTGTATGTTTGAACTAGTACCCGTACTGGTGAGAGCACTGTGTCTACTGTCTCGGCCTCGCGGGCAGTACCAGCACGGCTGGTGGTCGCAGACTGCATGATTGACTACAGAAACGTGAAAGATGTGTACAGCAATGTGGCCAGGAGTTGAGACGTGGCTCTCATATCCAGAAAGGAGGCGAGGCCTTCGGGTGGACAAAAAAGTGTTGGTGACAAGAATAGAATGAGGTGTTGGAGACCGTCGATGAAAATAGATCCCCATTCGGCCGCTGCAGCCTATCTGGACCACAGGGTAGAACCCTGCTTGCTGCGTACACGCCAAGTCGCGCCTCCAACAGCAGGGCCTGACTTGCCAACCACGGACAGATTCTTAGCTTTCGGCAATCCGTCAACAGTTACACAGGCAGGCAACTTCATCCGGCGGCTGTTGGACCCCTGGCATTATATCTACTGTCCGTTTTCCGGCTCAGCCAGATTTTCTCCAGCCAAGAAGCCATTCAAGCTGTCGCTTGTGCGGCAAGGTTTGCCATGGTCGGAGGTCAAAGGGGTGAAGGTCACTTAATTAGACCTGGGATTCAAGTCACTATACCAGTTTGCAATGTCAAGCAATGCTCCTTGTCATTTTCCCTTGTAAACTCACGCACAGGAAGCTACCCATAGGGGGCCAACCTACAGGAGGAGATCTTAAAACAGATTTTCCTATAGGAGGTGATTCTACATGAGGTCATGCTACAAGAGGTTGTTTGGTGGGAAGTTGTTGGTCGTGGTGGTAGGAGGTGTCCCACATAGCGCCATTGTCAAGGTACCTAGGTACATTGCTAGCACTTGAGGCATCCGATCTCTGCGAAAGACAAACGATTGTTCACTTTCTGCAAAGTTCCCATGTGACTTTCTTCAACCTTCATCAGCTTCAGCTGACGTCTCCAAGGCCTCAACCCTCCCCCGCCCTCCAACCTTCGAAGAGACGACACATCAGTTGACTTCGGTCGTGTCGAATCTCAAGATGATTGACGGCACAGTCGGTCAGTTTCCGGCCGATGAACCGAATTCCATGGCCAGCAACCCTCCATCCGCCAATTCGCACACGTCAAACATCCAGGTCCTTCCAAATGAGCTGCTTATCAAGATCTTTGGGTACTTGGCCTTCGAAAACATCCAGCCAGGCCTCGACAGCGTAGCCTTCAAAGAATACAGACAGGCTCAGAAGGACCTGCGACATGTCTGCCTTGTCTCGAAGCAGATGGATGCAGTCGCTCGTCAGTACCTTTACGGTGCGGTCGTGGTCAACAACGCGAATGTGCTAGCATTGCTTCTTCGGGCGGTTGATTCCAACCGATTCAATGGTCAATACATTAAGCGACTGGTATTTGAGGTCCCAATTGACCCCGAAGACGTGCGGTACCAGAGGCCCAGCGTCGATATCCTTGGTTCCCACCCAAGTCTCTCTCAGATCTGTGCGGTCGCATCCGAATGCTCTGACTACACGGCATACACCCAGGCACGTCGCCAAGCCGCTGCTCAAATGCACTTTGAGTTGAATGACGATGAATTTAATGCCTTTAAAGAATGGGCAGGCGAGAAAGAGCGCGGAATTTTTGGTCTGATGCAGTCTGAAATTCTCGATCGAACATACAATCTAGAGTTTCTCGGCTGCGATCTGATCAATTCAGGAGACCTTCGCACGAATTCCCACTACACCTATGAGTTTCAGAAATTGTCCTTACCCTTCCGTGAATTGGGGAAGCTCCGCGACTTTCAAATGGTTGGAGGAAAGAAAGACGGTGGTGTCGATTACTTCGAGGCGCACTTGATGGATCCTCTCTTCCAAGTCTCCAGCCTACGATCCTTGAAATGCCTTCGTGATGATGGGGATTGGTATCACGTCGGACCCCACCCGTCTCCTTGGAAGGTCATGGAAAGTAAGTGATTCCAGCACTTGACAGACACATGTTGGCGCAAAAGTGCTAATCAGCTTAGTTTGGCCGCCTTCAAGCGGCCAGTACAGCAATGTGAGACACCTTGACCTACGACGAAGCAAATGTAGTATGGCAGCAATCTTCCACATTTGTGACACCTTTCCTTCCCTGGAGTACCTGTCCATATCCATCGAGCGCGGAACCCGAGCCAAATCCAGATACGCTCGAGTCCTTGATGGTTTTGGTACGACAAACTTCCTATCAGACAGACTGGCGAAGTTGAAGCATTTGACAGATCTGGCCCTGGACTTCCGACACAAGCACGATGTCAAAGCGCTACTCGGTGATCATGGGGTTCTGAATCTCGCCGGGCTCAACAAACTTACAAACATCCGCTTACCTCTGCATTTTTTGGTCGAGGCACAAGCCGGAAATGAGCCCTTCGTACCAGAGCTAAGCGCTCTGCTACCCCGTTCCGTGGAGCATCTCACTGTGTGGGCGAACATGGACTCTGTGAGAGTTTGGGGGGTCGAGCCCTTCTCGACCGCAGGGCCTCCCCCTGCACCGGCACTCCCATATTATCCAGGGAGACTAGCGGTCGACTTCATGGATGCTGTCGACGGTCTTCTTGCAGGGCACTTGAATCAGCTCAAGAATGTTGCCTACTACTTCGGAGACCCAGTCATGGACACCGCTTGCCAATGTGACGCAGACACAATGTGCAGCCGCTGTGAGGCCTTGCAACTTTTGGACGTCCAGTCAGCTGATGATTCCGCGACTCGAATGGGGATGCTTGCTTCGAACTTTGAGGCACGCGGAGTCCGTCTCAGTACTTTGAAGGAGGAGATTGAAGAGTAGATGGTCGTGGTTGCAGGCCAAATAGAAGACGATTGAATGATTCCTAACTCACACGAGTTGACCTATCCTCCGCAGTGAGAACAGATACAGGTTGCAGTGATGCCTAATTATCGTATGCACCCTGACGCAATGACTGACTGCAACGTTATGTGCAGTCACTCGCGGATTTGCGGACCTTTGGAGTATCTGCAGTTGGTTCTTGGCACAGCCCGCTGAGCCTCCTTCGGCATGTTGGTCCGAAGAGGGAGGAGGCCCCCGACATCCTCGTCAGCATACGTCGACTTACCCTTCCACCTCCCCTCTCACGACAAATCGTCCTCTTCAACCCACACGGATGACCTCCAAAATTCTCTGTCAAGCCTACAGTTATAACCACGACCCTGAAGCTATCAAGCCTGCTTTGTTATTTCAAATTCCATGTCTATCCGACCAGTCCGCAGCGCGTCATGCCCGCCAGAAATCGCCATCATGGAGACATCCTCCATGCTATCTGAGAAGAGGGCCGAGGAAGGAGCCACGACGACTCCACAAATCACGCCTTATAAGCCCGATGCCAAGACCCCCCTGAACAAGAAGGCATTCTGGCGTTTGTTGCTAAGGTAATGGCCCATCAGACCCCTCTGCCCATCCCAGCAATGCAGAGCCGCTGACGACGTTTTTGTTCTTCCAGCATCGAAATAAGCATGCTTGGCATCGCCATAGACGTCTACAGCATCCCCGTCGCCGTCCCCACTCTTTCTGCGTACAACCTCGGATACCTCAACTCTGCATGGATAGGCACTGCGTTCTTTGCCTCCTTTGCCCTGAGCTATCTTATCTGGCCCAGGCTATGCAAAGGCTTCGCCTACAAGTTCTCCTTCGTCGCCGCTGTGGAGGCTTTCAGCCTCGCAGGTGCCCACTCCACGCCCAACCACGCGACGACGGCGGGGCGCTTGATAGTGATGCGCGTTATATCCGGAGCGGGCGCCGGCGGGGCATACGGGATATTCGAGGCAAGTTATTCATGATCAATACCACTGACGTGGCGAAAGGTCTGACACGCATTATTTCCAGACGGTTTTAAGGGACATCGTTCCGTCAACAGAATTCAACAAGTACATGGCTGTCTCTGGGGTGGTCTGGACAGTGGCTGCGGTCGGTGGCCCGCTAGCGTCAGGAGCATTGATCGAGTGAGTCCCTGAGCCAGATCAACTTTCAAGTACCTTCTGGCTGGTATATAGGTGGACTGACTTCTCGATTTCGTATCCCGTAGCTACGGAGGTGGGCCAATATGCTACCAACTCGGCCCCCTGTTAGCAACCACCGGATACATCATGTCGTTGGCCTTCCTGAACCTTCCGGGGCCATTCTGGAGTGAAGTCCGGCTAAACATCCACCAATTTGACTACCTTGGCTCACTATGCCTCGCTGCCGGAACATATTGCGCCCTAACCGTGTCAGCATCAGGCAGTACTATATTTCCTTGGATATCGGGTCACCCAGTCGGCTTGTCTATTGCTGGGGTTGCGCTGCTGGGAGGCTTCTGCTTCGTCGAGCCCTTGGTGCCTGATCCTCTCCTGCACCCATCCCTGTTCCTAGACCCGAGTGCGCTCACGACTGCGATCGTAGCATTTTTCCACGGAGCCAATCTCTACGGAACGCTATTTTACGTCCCGCACTTTTTCCAGCTCGTTCTCGACGACAATGCGTTTATATCTGGCCTCTGCATTTTGCCAATGATGGTGGCGATGGGTGTGGCGACTGCAGGCGCGACCTTCATAACCTCCAGACACCGCAGCAGCATCAACAGTCTCGCTCAAGTGGGTGCTGCCTTGATGGCCGTGGCCAGTGGCCTAATGACCTGTTGGAGCACCAGCACCACCCATGAGCAGGCAGTCGCGGTCCTTGTTCTCCTGGGCCTTGGCCAAGGGACCGCATTTATCGGCCTGATTCGCAGTACGCAGACCTACGTTAGACGCTCGGCTGCCGGATCAAGCTCCAGCCTCTTCATATTCTTCCAAGCGTTGGGCGCTGCATTTGGAGTTGCGTGTTTTGCGGCCCTTTACATCAGCAGGCTGCAGTCGTCCCTGGGTGCTGTGGTTCCGGATGTCGCGGAGACTTTGGCTGCTGACATGGGAAGCGGCGAGGATGAATACGTTACTAGTATGAAGCCGCACGTCCGTGCTGCTTACGAATCAAGCATGCAGGCTGGATGGTCTTTTATGTTTATTTGCGCGGTGGTTGTGTTGGCTTTGAGCTTTCTTGTTGGGCGGTGTTACACCCAAGACGACACGGATTTGTCGAATTCTGGTGGCGTCGAGAAAGGCTCCGAGGTGGAGAAAGGACATTGAGCGGGCAGACTATCCTTTGTCTAATTTGATGAACTATGCACTATCTATACACAACATTACACCTCAAACGAATTGATATTGTGGCCATATTTTATTATAAAACTCACAATTCGCTTTACATCCACGAGTGTCAACTGTTCTCACCTGAAGGAAACTTTTCCCCTCGTCTGATGTCTCAAGCTTAACCAGAGTCTTCTCGGCTTCCCGCTCCATAGACGTAATGGTCTCCAAGCCATCACCGTCGTAACCGCTCGGATGCAATCCATGAAACAGAGCTGCCAGAATGCTACTTTTCCACGGACTTCGATGCCTTGGAGTGCGCAAGGCAACCGAAAGCAGAAAAGTCAAACCCAGTATGTCAACTGCTAGTGGCAGAGTCAACCAGATCCACTGTACGCGGACCACTGTGTCGTACTCTATATAGGACCCAGTGACACGATCTGGGCTGTATTTCCTGAACAAGTCATTCAGGGATGCGGTCATGGACCTCGAGATATCCTGCAAACTGCGCGACCGAATTTGTTGTACGGCATATTGGTTTATCATGGCAGACTTTTCTCCGGCCGTGATCCACAAAGAACTGCTGTTACCAAATTGATTTGTAGCACCGTCTGCGGCAGTCAGATTCCAATGCAAACCGAAGGACATCTGGCTTTCGAGAAGCTGTGAAATATCGGTGCCCCAGCCCCAATTGTCAGTACAAAACGACAAATTAGAAGCTGGTGACTCTGAACGTCTGTCGATGTATCTTCCTTGGTTGGCCTGCTTCATCTTCAATCCAGGGGAAGCAGGCTTTTCCGATCCCCATGTCCAGCATGTAACATTTCCCAGGGTTGTGCCAAGGACTGTGGTTTTCGAATACAAGAAGCCGCCCGAGGAAGAACTGTTGGCTTCGGAAATCGAGGTAATCCCTTGACTGACGCTGATCAGGTATTCACCGGCGCAGAATGCAATCGCGACCTGTTCTGCCTTTTCAAATCGAAGGCTGATCGACCGATGATCCACCAACGACGGCGACGAAAAGCTGATCCGACCCAGGGCTAGCAATGGGTTTCGTAAACCAAGTATCTCATCCTGTCCACTTAATCCGAAATTCATGGGGCCCGTAAAGTCCAGAGGAAAGCTCCAATTAAAGTGCATCTGACCTTGCACGTTTTTCGCATCCCATGGGCTCGACATGTTGAGAGATATTCTACGGTCACCCCCGAAGGAGACGAAGCATGTATAGATGCCCTCGTCTGTTGCATTGTCGCTTGCCATCAGAATGTTGGTCAGGTTTTGGAAGACAATTTGCCCCGTTGTGGTGTTAAAATGTGCCATACTGCAGGCAGTCCCAGAGAAGGAAACCTGGTCCAGTGGCACTTCACGAGTGGCTACACAGAAACCCATGGATTTGAATGGGGGGTACGTGCAGTTTCCAGTCGGACATTCAGCCTTTCTCTCGTATGCTTTCTCATCATTCCACAGCGCCCGGTTAATTGCCCTGACATATGCAGGATCGCTATTGTTCGAGAACATTGGTGGAGCACGAACTTGCTCTGTCCAGGCGGATGCTGACACCACAGTCTTCGGCTCTTGCTGGTAACGCAGGACTTGCTGGGAAAAAGGATCCACAGCCAGAATCAACAACGTAAGAATCGCTCCCACAGATGTGATTGATCGTACTGTTCCGGTGAACAGTATTCGAAAAGAACCCAGGGGTCCCCGGCTGGCTTGATCAATGTGCTCAAGATCTAGCAAGCGGCGATAGCGATCTTTGTGGCTGAACCTGTCCCATTTGGTCTCGCCAATGGCAGCGGTTATTCCGTACATGATGCTGGACTTAGCGGCGGTCGACAAGATTGATACTATCGCGTTGAGAGTAATGCCAAATGGAAGCCTTGGGGTCCGCTGGCCATCGTAGACTTTGAGGACTTCGACGATGGCAACGAAGCAATATAGGGAGAAAATGGCGGCGATGATTTCCAAAGCCCAACCATCTCCTCTATACCATCTGGAAGAGCTTGCGGCTTGTCGATAAGGCGGACCCAACTTTTCGCCTGAATGCCCCACGGTAGTCCTTTGGGCGCAGGCGTGCCCAGGCCTTGACTGCATTTCTCTGCCATGCAATGACGCTGCAGAGGAAGGAGATTGACCGTGCCCATCCGGCAAGAGACATTCAGATTGCGGAAGCGACACAAGCCTCGCTTCCGGGATGGTTCCAGGTCCCAATCCATCAACTGTGATGTGGCGGGGGCCGGACTCTAGGGGTGAGATGGGCAGGCTAGTTGAGTCTCCGAATGTGTGCATTGTAGCTAATTTTGAAGAAGTTGCTGACTGGAGTAACAAGAAATGGTCAAGGCTTATTTCCAATTGATCTTGACCGAAGTGGACCTGAGCAGTATATAAACTAAGCATCAGTCATAGCGATCTTCTCTGGGGCCCAGAGTACTGATGTAGGGGCTGAGACGCCTTGTTGGCAGTGCCAGTAATTAATCTGCAGATGTTGTGAAATGCACTAATGCGTGCAATTCGAGCCAGTGCCAGTCAATGAACGAACACAAGCTGGAATCTTCTGGCCGCCACCGCCCCCGACCGCCCCCTAACGGCCCCATCTTCTAACTCTCCTGCTTCAAAGGCTCTCTGTTGGACCCCAATCGAGGCTGTGTGACTACAGTTCCTGTCCCCCCCCTCCGTTTTTTTTGGAAAAGAAAAAGCGCCTGCCTGTTACTGTGGGATCGGAGAAGGAGAGCACATGTACCAATACACACTTCCTATAGTCCATACACTCGAGATTTCCATCACAAGACACTGCAGAAGCGAATACCTTCCAAACGAGGTGATTACGCTACAGAGATTTGTACATTATATTATGAGCCATGCTACTGTGATTCCCAGGAGGGCTAATTCTCAGCCTTCCGCTTTCCATGCTTGACCCAACTCCTACACTTCAAGTTCATTGCTTCCCAGGGCCTGCGGGGTGGTTTTACCCGGTTGGCTCAGCAATGTGCGTAATGCCTGCTGGCCCTGTTGCCTCCATTAACCCAACCTCCTGTAGGGTAACATCCTGCCTCTCAACCTCTTTTCATCCATCTTCATCCCCACGATCCTCCCATTTGCTCCCCTCCTACTTCCTCTCCTCCTGCTTCCTACCCTCCAGCCAGTGAGCGTAGAAGTCACTGTACTCCTTCAGCTCGACGATTCGGAAGGATACGTTGGCCTCGTTGAATGCTGCACCAAGCGAGTCGAAGCGGTCCTTGAAAGGAGAGACGATGCCTTCAGCTCTGGAAGTGTAGTCCTCGTCTGGACTCAGGGCCTGGATACTCGTGTGCGTGTCGCAGCACAGCGGGATCGAGCCATCACAAGGCCGCGGTACGTGCGGGAGGCCAAGTGCCAGATGCCAATAGAGCGGGTCGGGCTCCTCACGAGAGGGCGGCAGGTTGTCGAGGGTACGGTCGACAGCCCATACGTATTCCACCTTCCGGAGAGCGGGGAACTCCCTTGCGCATATGCCGGCTAGCGCGCTCAGAAATCTGATGGCAGCTTCCCGGGGTTGGAACCAATTCTCGTCCGGCCGCGTGTAAAAATGTGCCAGGCCCTCACCGGTCCAGTGATCCACAATAATCTGTAAAGTCCTCAACGAGCGAGGGAGAACTTCCATGGGCGATGCTGTGAGAACGCCGGTCGTCTCGCCATCCGGGGAGGCAAACACGCTTATGAGGGTTGCCAGCGATGTGAGGGCAGGAAGTCCGGTCAGGCTGAGGAAGCCAGAAGGCCCCGAAAACCTCGTCTTCCACTGGAACTGCGGGACTCCTCCGGCAAGAAAGGGGACCAGGGCGAGAGTCTGTAGGCTCTGCAGCTTGCCGAAGCTGTTCGTCAGGTAGCGTTTGGCAGAGGGTGGTGCCCTGAGCTGATGAAGGTTGACTTCTTGCACGCTGATAATGTCATGGACAGCGCCTTTCAGACAGTTCTGGCAGAACAAGGCCTGCATATTTGGAAAGATGTCGCAAATATCCATGATGTCCATGGGCATGCAGTTGCTTTCCCTCAGCACTACAGACTTGATCTGGTAATATTGGTGCATATGGGATGCTAACAAACGGGCCGGTTAGGCATTAATCATCTGAGGAAGAGCTGAATGAATGCTTACCATATGCTGATGGAGAAGTGAAGCTGAGTTGGGTATGGTATGGGGTTCCAGGCCAAACACCAGAGTCATCGATGCTCTCTAGGCTCGACATTGACGGCAGGTGCAAGAATGGCAGGAATAGCATCGGTTGAGCCAGTCCAAGGCGCCGGTAAACAGTTGGATCTTCCCAAGTTGCATCCGCTCCAAGTCGGACTTGCTCTAGCAGTGGCAAGACAGCGGGGGTAGATTCACCACGCCCTAGCTGTGACAGCCCGATGATCTGGCAGAGCGGTGCGACAAAGTCTTGGAATAAATTCTGCTGCGGACCGCCGGCTCGAACACCTCGCCCAATACCAGTCAGCGTCATGTTGAGTTTTCTCAGATGAGCTGTTCCCTTGAGAATGCCGAGAAACAGAAAATATAGCATGGAGTGGTCCGACTCGTCTAGTCGTACAACAGCCGATGGAGCTCCGGTAGGGCAGCGATAGCCTGGGAACAGCAACTCAAGCTCCTCAATGTAATGCCCAAGAGCAGGATGATCCTCGATTGTGCGGCACAGGCGCCTAATACGTGGCCAGGTGTCGGCGGTGACTGTGTGATAAAGCTCCTTCCTCGCAACAGAATCCATTCTTCTGGACACCTTGCACAAGTCTCGAAGAGTGCCAACCTTCAACATGTGATCCCCTTGAATTTTCTGAGCGATCTTTATGAGCACCTCATTGGGAAGTGTCTCTATGCCGCAGCGCTTGCCGGCATCAGTAGGTAAAGCACTGAGCAAAGCACCGTGGCTTGGGAAGGAAGAGGGAGGACTGTCGGCCACGCTGCTGTCGGCCATTTCTTTGCGCAGGTTGCGCGGATTGAGTGGCTCAGCCACTCGATCGGGCGGCATGGTGAAGGCCTGTGGAAATGACTGCCTGTATCTGCATTAGTCTCTCGAGTTGTACGCATCTCCGCCTGTACCTCTGAAAGCAGGCTTGCAGTATACGGATACCGAGGCGCGGCCAAGTGTCCCATAGGAGGCTATCCCATAGGAGGTTGTGCCATGGAAGGATGCGTCACAGAAAGGTATGGGATGCCATAGGAGGATGTTAGGTGGGAGGACGCCCATAGGAAGATGTACCATACGAGGTTCTCCCGTAGGAAGATGGACCATAGAAATTGGACTGTGGGAAATCAGGCTGTGGGAGGCTGTCCTGTGGGAGGTTGTTCCATAGCAGGTTGTGCTAGAGGACTTGTCCTTACTTACTTGGCCAATGACGGACCAACCAACACTGAAACAAAGAAAGTATCCTTGACAGTTGATGATCAATCTTTTGACTCGTTGACGATGAACAGGAGCAAGTAGCACTCTGGTGATTCGTGCCAAAGGTTGGCCAAAGTGGGTTGCTGCTGGTAGAGGCAGGATCAGAAGAGCAGCGGAGCAGCGGGTTTGACTTTGTCAACAAAGACGCTCCAGGCGTTGAGCAGCAATGAAATAACCCCGCTAACATGGCCCAAGCGCTCGTCTGATCTACCTTGGAATCACTTTCGAAATCGTCTTTACTGCTGCAGGCAATGCTGCTGGGGACTGGTGCTGGATCACTGGCGATGGACATATATGGCCCGTGCACAAGTACCACTGACGACAACTTGAGCCGATGAACAAGGATGTGACCGACAGCGCGAGGCAGAAAGAATGAGATCGTTGGCCTGGCTAGCTTTATATGCTGCCAGGAATGCTCAATCTAATTGAGTCGACATCCTGCTGCTTTTGTTGTTACACTTGATATGCTTGCAGCAATGCAAGTGATAATGATAACAATGAGTGTCACAAAAGAGAACAACCATGTTTTCTGGCACCTGGGGTAGGTCTTCATTTGTAATTGAGAACTTCGATTAATCTACAACTACCACACTGCCATTTCACAAAGCCATAAGGCGACCCAGCTATGGAGGAACAGATGCCACAGTAGCATTCGACTCTAATCGTCTACCATTGCCTATTAGGCCTTGCTCCAAGACGCTCACACTCGACTATCTCCCCGACTACCCTCTCCACTCTCACTCAATGGAATATCCTTCCTGCCTTTGAATGTCTCTTGAAGGATGAACTGAACTTTTTGCTCACAGAATGCGTCGCGAATATTTGTGAGGCGGGTGTGGTTCTGCTCGTCGTCTTCCTCATACCCCTCGACACGTGTGACACGAGTCCAAAACGGCTGGCCGCAGCTGTCATTGGCGTAGCAATATGTCACGGTTCGCAGCTGCGGGAAGTGGCACAGGTCATCCCGGAGAGATTCGAGGAATTCGAGAGTTGACGTTATGGAGTCCCAACAGGGTTTTCCTTCATGACGGAGCCCACAGTGGCATTGTGCTAGCAGCACTAAACTCTTTAACGAGCGCGGGAGAGCCACACGAGGGACAGCTGCACTTTGACCAAAAGTGGGAAGACCCGTGTTGGCAAACATGTACAGCGGAACTTGCACCTGTTCCAAGCACCGAAGTTGGGCTAGGTTGAGTGTATGTCCGTGCCCGAACGATGCCGTAATAGCAGGGTAAAGCCAATTGATGGTAATGGAGAAGCACGGATACAGATTGATCTCGAGGTTTCGAAGGAAGGTCATCTTCCCTAGTGCCTGAGACAAATCTGCACGACTGCCAGGGACTTGATAGAAGTAATACTCAAATTGGCCAGGCTCTGAGTGCCGGTTTGTGCCCGTGATAGAAAAGCTTCTGAGGCACGGAAACAACTGTGCAATGCCCTCGACGTCATACAAGCATGTACCAGACCTAGAGAGGGCCAGTGTAGTGATGTTTTGGCACGGCTGTCGTTCGCCTGTAGTACTGTTCATTAGCTAATTTCAAGCTTTCGAGATAGATGAAAATGCCATTAACAGTATGTGTCTTTGAGGTGCGTCTTACCTGGTAGATGCGGCAGCATTTCATGAAGCCAAGCGCGAGGCGCAACATCGGACCAGTTGCCATCGTCATTACGGCAGTCGATGCTCTTAAGGCTTGGAAGAGCCAGAAAGTCTCCCAGTAGCCCAACCACCAAAGCGGAGTCTTTCAGACCCCACAAGGTCAATGTCTCCAGCTTTGGGAGGATTGCAGGACCTAACCCACGCGCAGCTGCCCGGGCCGCGTTTCCGACCCTGGTAGAGAACGTGGAGATATTCTCAGGTCGGCGACCGCTCCACAGATGATGGAAGTCTTGTGTGTCGAATCTCTCCATCCTGTTGTATCGCCCCCAGATATAAACGTCCAAGGAGCGCAGATTGGATGCCATCGCAATGATGGCGTAAAACAAGAGACATATGATCTCAGAGTCGCCGGCATAGATGACTTCGTTCAATAGCTCCAAACCATGTCGGCTCATGTCCTGGTAGAGATCTGTCCGCCCGGCCTTCGAGAGCGGCCTAATTCCGAGTAGGAACTCCAAATCGAAGCTGACCTCTTTAATGTTATTGGCCAGATGTCCAGCTCTGACCAGCGTACGAAAAAGCTTGATCAGTATTCGCGAGCTCTCAAGAGGGATCCTTCTGAACAGATAAGGGCGCGCGATACTGTCCATTCGCTTTGAGACCAGACAAAGGCTGTGGAAATCCTTGAGGCAGGCAGCACGCTTGTTGCGCATATCTGGCCAGCGCGGATCATACAGCATGAACTCGTCAACATCCGACCAGTGCTTGCTCCATGTGGTGAGTTGGTCGAGGATAGCGGCCAGGAGCTCGTTAGCAAGAGCTTCAAGTGGGCTGTTACCTGCCTCCGAAGACTGGCCAATGTTCTTTGTGCTGCCTTGCTGGAGCGTGCCCGTGGGGTGGTAATCATAAGTGGGACCAATGTCCCAGTTGAGGAGCCTCATGGTGTTAAAGGTGTTGACCTTAATGATGGCAATTTTTGCTGGCTTGGACTGCAGATTTTTCCTGGTGCAAATGCTCGCCAGGCCAAGTGTGGTAGAAAAGCTGTAGAAGTCAAGACTCAGTGATACCTCCTTGTTGAGCTTTGAAACGAAAAAGACCATGAATTCTTGGTCTACCGATGGAGTTTATATACATAAGTAGGAATATGTGAATCACAGAGATGATTGGAAGGTGCTAGATGCGTGACTGGCTGATATCGAGGAATCGACCAGGAGAAATAAACTTGGAACATGGAGCTGTAGTCCAGGCCAAGTCACCCCACGCAGCCCCAGTTCTTAGACAAGGATGATGTGGCTCCTGATGCTAATGGCTGAAGAACATATTTATGTAGCCATCTTTCAATATTGACTGCTAAATATGCCCAGCCGGGGCAGGGCCTCTGTGTTTGACACGTTGCCACAAGAAGCTTTCCAAGGTTCGTGGGCAGAATTGAAGAAGGGTTTAGCATAAACTACGACTGCGTGTGATTCATCATAATCCCACGTCAGAAGCCTGTTAGTGTGTTCTAGCACAGACATTATAGCTTTCTGTTCATCGTGACCAATGACAAAATTGGAGGACCCTCTCACGCGTTAGACCATGGCCCTGGGGTGTGGGGGGGGGGGATAGAGGCTTTGCTGGAACGTATTTTGTAGGTAGCATTTAAAAATGCGTTCCAGTATTAAACCCCACGGCGCGCATCATGGGAACTGGTGACACCCAACGTCTGGCGTGATGGAATATTGTGGCCAGGGGGCACAGGCCCGGTGATTGCAATAGCCATTATCGGCTTCCGAATCTCCAGATTGCTTGCGTCGTCATTCAACCAGAGAAAATGAAAATAGAAATTCCGTTTCTGCCTCTCTTCGTCTCAAAAGGACCATAAAGACACGCACTACTTCTTGAGGCCTTCAAGAGAACTCATCACCTCCACTCTTGTAAGCGAAATGTCTCGAACTCCAGCTCACTCGTTCTTTTCTGAAGAAGGAACTCCACGTTACTCTCAGAGTAGCATTTGTCAATGGCAAGCAGCCGCAAGCGGATAGAGTCTCCAGGTGACTCATAGTCTTGACTCTGCGAAGCTGGAGCCGGAATTGGATGGCCACAGCTGCTTTCATCAAACGAGTAACCGACGGTCTTGAGATTGTTGAATGAGCACAAGTCTCTCCCGAGCGTCTCCAAAATTCCGAGGGTAATCGCAATGCAATCCCAGCAGGCCTTCCCGTACGGGTGAGAGCATTTGCGATGCGCCAGCAGTTTTAAGGTCTCCAGTGCCGGTGGAAAAATCTCGTGGGGAACCACTGTACTTCCATCGAAGCCTGTGGAAGACAAACGAGCCGCGACAAACGATGGAACCTCAAGATGCCGTAGATTTGGCAGATGTGTTAAGTTGAGCACCCTAGGGGTTCCGGCTGGGGACTTGGCGACCATGTAGCGGCAGAAATTGATAGATAGCTCCCAGGGTGGTGAGCAGTTGATTTTGAGTGTCCGAAGGGCAACCATCCTGCCAAGTGCGGTCGACAACTCTCTGTGCATGCCTGGCACAGCACGCATGTGCCAGAATGACTTCATAATGCCGAAGCTCAATGTGAGCTCATCGAGTGCCGGGAACAACTGCGCCATGTGTTCCAGATCGCGCTGACAGCCCCATGAAAAAGAGGAGTAGAATGATCCGACGCTCTTGCTCGGCGATTGTACACCGTGAGGTGCCGAAGAAGACCAAAATTCACCGTCCCTGGCGCATGTGAGCTTCCTCAGGCTGGGGAGGCCGAGGAAGTGCCCGAACTCCTCGGGAGCAATCTGTCTCCCGACACTCTCCAGAGTCAGTTTCTCCACTTTTGGCAGGAATGAAGTCCTTTGTCTATCACGATGAGGCTGACTGGCGCTCCTGACACGCTGGAACAATTCCGCATAACATTGACGAGTGTGTTCTTCACCAGAGTAAGGGGCCGGCTTGTCGCACCTGTACCCGCTTAAATGAAGCGTCAAGGAGCATAGGTTGGAGGTCCTCTTTAGGAGCTGGTAGCACAGGATACCGACAAGGTCGCCGTACTGTTCGATATCGCCGTATGTCCTCGCCCTTCTCTCACCGGTCAACGAGTTGAAAATATCAATGACCTCAGCCTCTTCGTATCGTGTTAGCAGCGCGTTGCAACGGTTGTTGGCCTTCGTGAATAGCACATTAATGCTCAGGTCCAGGATCTTGTCTCCGAGGTTTGGGTTTCCATCAATGCTACTGCAAAGCCTTGCCAGGGAGAGAGAGTCTACAATCACGACCTTTCTGAACAGGCAGCGCCGCGCGACGAGATCGATCCGCTTTGAGACGAGACAAAGGTCGTAGTAGTTACTGCGTGGGAGAGCCCTTGTGATCCGGTCAATTGGCTTCTCTTTAGGCGCCAGCTGCTCAAAGATTGCCATTAGGAGTTCGTTGGGCAGAGCCTCAAGGCAGCTGCTGCCCTTTTCTGAAGGTTGAGCCATAGATGTCATGATGTAGAGGTCCTCATTACCTTGATATGCATTGAGTTTGGTTTCTGGTTGAGATTCGTGCATAGCTTGGCAGATGCTGTTGACGGTGTTGCGGTGGCCGATGTTTTATAGTGAGGTTTTGCCAGGCGAATCTGTTGGTCGGTGGTCCCGAGGTTAGCAGATCCTTTGGGGTACGCACTATGGTACGCTCCGGCACTGAGTCACTTCGGCGAATGGCTCGCCAGTGGTTCCATCACGACTGCCAATCGCCGTAGCTGTATTGTCATATCACGTTCCATCGACTGCGCCTCGGGAAAAGGCGAAGTGAACCCCACCAGAAATCGCGAAGGGAGGAAGCGGCCAACTAAGTATTTTCATGTCGATGCTACGGCTGGGTCAATTCCGTTGATCTCTTTTTTTAAGCGCAGAATTACAGGGTGGCCAAAGCCTAAAATGCGATTACTTCCCAGGGTTCCACTCGATTTACATCGAGAAGTATTATCTTCACCTACGTGGATAAAGATTACCTAGGGATCGTCGACCACCCAAGGCAGTGTCTATGCAAGATGTTCCTTTTCCGAATGCAGGCTTGTCGTGCATGTCGTTCGCACGCTCGCTCACGGGTCGTTATCGAGCGGGGAATTTACCGCAGCCGTGACCATGACCAGCAGCCCCCGCAGAAACCAACCAGCTTGGCAAGCACCCCATCTGAGAAGGATTTGTCCTTGCAACGTCATAGCCTGCGGAATGAAGCTGACAGCCAAGCAATACCCTCCCTCGGTGTAACCTCGAAGCTTGAAAATGACTGGGGTGTTGAAAGTACGCACGTCTTAATAAGATGCGGGCGGTTCGCCGGCCGCAAAACGATGCGTGATTCCATGTTCGTGCTTGCGTGCAGATCGAGTTAAAATGTGTACAATGGCTGCAATGCGAGCTGTGTCGCTTTTTGTAGCGATTGCTGCATTGAGAGTTCGTGCTCAGGATGTGGATTACACCCAGTTCGTAAATCCTTTCATTGGGTCTGAAGGGAAAATACCAGGCTACGTGTGTGAGTCAATACGATTTACTTCCGCGCGACCCCAACTTGAACTTCGCAGTTAATGCCCTTCAGATGGCGGCGGTAATGTCTTTGTCGGCGGCGCGGTTCCTTTTGGCATGGTCAAGCTCGGGATCGACACGTATGAGGAGCCCGTCAACCAGAGCGCGCTGAATGGCGGCTGGACACCACAGGGAAAAGTCACTGGCATAAGCTTGATGCATGAATCCGGCACGGGTGGGGGCCCCAAATACGGCTTCCCGGCGCAGATCCCGCTCGCTTCGATCGAGGCGCCTGTGAACCTGTTGGACAACCGGACATATTGGCAAACTCGCGTGCGTAGAATCCCTTTAGACGGCACATCGCGAACTATGCAGCTAACTGGGCTCAGGACGGCGAGGACGAGGCAACTGTGGGCTATTTCCGCACGCACTTCGAGTCTGGCATCACCGTCGAGCTCTCTGCATCTCGTCATGCAGGGTTATACCATTACACGTACCCCTCGCCTTCCGAAAAGCACGTCCTCGTTGACTTCTCGCACTACCTGCCCCATCCCACCCGCTCTTGGGATTCTCAGTTCTATACTGGCGGCGAGATCGAGATTCAACCGAACAGCAGTGTCTACACTGGGTACGCCTCAATCGCCAATGGCTGGTGTCTTGGCGCGCCCGTGGTGGTGTACGTGTGCGGCGAGTTCGATTCCCCGCCGGATGAAGGCAGGGCTTTCAGTGGGAAAAATACGTTTCCTGTGGGGCGACACTTCCGCACCTCTGGAAACGAGTCGACTCCTGAGCCGACCTTCCCTGGCCCTGCTGCAAGGTCGGGTCCCATGAATGATCGTGTAGGGGCTGTCTTTTCGTGGAATGGCACTGATCAAAGCCCCGAGGTTAAGTCGCGTGTTGGGATTTCGTTCATATCGGTTGACAAGGCATGCGCATACAAGAACGAAGAACTATCCTCCTGGGAGATTGACACGACTGCTCAAGCTGCTCGCGACGAATGGAACCGCGATGTTTTCTCCAAGATCCGTGTGGACACATCGGAGCGGGCTAACAAAACAAGGCTTGCACTGTTGTACTCCAGCTTGTACTTCATGCACCTTATTCCGAGCGAGCGCGTCGGCGAAAACCCGTTGTGGGAGTCGGACGAACCCTACTGGGACGATTTCTACACCATGTGGGATCTTTTCCGCAACCAGGTTTCCCTGTGGCATCTGATTCAACCTGCGTACTACGAAAGCATGATTCGCTCTCTTATTGATATGTTCAAGCATGAAGGCTATCTACCGGATGGGCGATCCGGGAATTACAACGGCCTCGTGCAAGGCGGGTCGAATGCCGACAACGTTCTCGCAGACGCATACGTCAAAGGCCTCCGTGGAGCCATCAATTGGACAGAGGGATATGCTGCGGTGAAGAAGGACGCTGAGGTGGTCCCTTTCTACGACCAGAACCCCGTGGACGCCCAGGGCTCGCTGAAAGAAGGCCGCCGCGCGCTCGATGATTGGATCCCATTGGGATATGTTTCCGCAGACAGGAACACACGAGCTGTTTCCAAGACTGTCGAGTACTCCTTGAACGATTTTGCCGTGGCTCAGATCGCGGCCGGCGAGGAGCCGGCTGATCGTGATCTGTATATGCGCCGGTCGGCTGGATGGCAAATGAGCTGGGACCCAGAGGCGGAGAGTCGGGGCTTCGCGGGCTTCGTAATGCCGCGGTACTCGAACGGCACGTTCCACAAAACGTACGATATCACAGACTGCGGCGAGTGTAACTGGGGGGACGAAAGTTACGAGGGCACTGCGTTCGGTAAGTGATGGCTTCTCACTTGGCTACCTTCAAAGAAAGCTTTGCTGATAGGATGAAGAATACTCCTTCGTGGTCCCCCACGACGTTGAGCGAGTCATCGAGCTCATGGGCGGCCCGCAACATTTCGAAGACCGACTGGACTACGTTTTCCAACCAAACACGTCAGGGGTGGATCTTGGCGTAAACGGCTACGGCATTACCACCATCAACAACGTCGCAAACGAACCTGATTTCCAAACGCCATATCTCTACAACTACCTCAACAAACAATGGAAATCTGTCGAGCGATCACGCCAGCTAGCCAATGATTTCTACTTCAACACCTCAGACGGCATTCCTGGAAACTCGGACGCCGGTGCGCTGAACTGCTGGTTGATATGGCAGATGCTAGGGCTCTACCCCATCGTTACCACGCCCGTTTATCTTCTTGAGAGCCCGTGGTTCGAGGATGTGAATATTACCATCAATCATGATCGTACTCTGCGTATACGGGCGGAGGGTCTGGATGATGGGGATGGACGTCAAGGATACTATGTCCAAGGCGTGACAATCAACGGAGAAAGTTGGACTAAGAATTGGTTCGAGCACGAGGATGCGGGAGGGATCATGACGGAAGGAGGTGAGATTGTGTTCCAACTGGGGCCTGAAAAGAGGGTCTGGGAGACTGGCGAGGTCCCGCCATCCCCGGCGCATACTGTGTTGGATGTCAGTGAGAATAAATTATTTTAGATGAGGATTTTAATGTCAAACGGTTTCCTAGATGGTAGCAAAAGCAAGTATTTGATAACTAACAAGAGACATAGCACATCAAAACCCGGCGGTCTTCCTTGATTTCTTAAAATACTGAGACACTGCTTTCGACTGAGTGTTGATCTCGCCTGCTGAGTCAGCGTGATCAACGGTCCACTTATCAGGCAACACCGACCGTCTGCGTCGGGTTGTTGGTTGTTCAAATGTTTTTGCTCTCCCGGAGTGTGGCCCTTCACCACCGCCACGTTGCATCTTACTTTTGAAGCCCTGCCCCTACCATCATTCTCTCCTACCTTCTCCTCACAAGGGCAGCACTTAAAAAATGGCAAGTGTTCCTCCTTCTCTGGGCCTAGTCAACAAAGAGCCACATGTCCGCAAGGCCACAGTTCATGATCTGGGAAGCGGGGAGCACCTTATAACATACACGAGAGCTTTGCAAAGAGTCATGTCAACGGATGTTTCACGGTCAGCATATGCTCAAATTGTGGACGGCGCACCTCTCAGCCGGACAGCTTCTTCGATGCCGACCTTGGACAGGCCTTTGCTAGGTCATCCTGTGTGGGAACACTCGGAGCTGTGCTATGGGGTTCAGGAAAAACTTGGACAGATTCTCAACGTGTCTAACTTGCATGTCTTGGAGTTCGATTTTGACGTAAGCCAAAGCCTTAGTATCAGCCACAAGGGTGATTCTGACACAATTGTGGCAGCTTCTTCGCCGTTACCTCGCCGCCTCGCCCGGGTCTAAAGGATTCAAAACTGCATTGATCGAACTCATGGCCGTCTCTGTTCACAAGATCGCGGCATATATATATAAGCTGGATCTAGATGTTGGCAGCCACAAAGGAGTAATCAAGCCGGACAGCGATGCCCCGACACTCTTCTTGCACAAACAGTATAGAGACATCGAACAGTACCCCGACGGTGTGGCCGATGCAGTCGGATACTGGGCTGAAGCTCAGATATTTGGTGGTGTAATACTTTTTGACAGGCGACAGCAACTCGGACCCGCGAAAATTGTAAGTGTCTTCAATACCTGTTCTTCGACGATAAGTGTCTCCCTTTATCCCGTGAAAGACACTAAAACGTAACAGCGCGGGGATGACTGCTTCCTCCCTTGGAATAGAGGTGAAGATGCCTATCGTAATCTACAGCTTCTTGACCCAGAAGAGTGGGAGGATTACGAGATGTTCTTATCTCATTATCTCGAGTTGAAACAGCCTCTCCACGAGCAAGATCCCTACGAGATATATCTTCATTCCAACAACAGGGATGTTACGTACCGGATCTGGCAGCTGCTTCCAGACCAGAGAAAGGATTTGTTCGAGTTTCTATTGTCGGAGACGAGACCAACGACAAGCCCATTTCCCATCCTCCCGAGCGAGAAGAACCTGTTCCGGATCGACCCAGAGGACCCAATCACCGAGACGCGCATCTGCCGGGATGTTTGGGAACGTAAACCCTGGGGGATGATGATGGCGATGCGCGCGCGCATCACTGCCGGGGGGATAGAGTCGAGTATCCCAGTCGTGCAGATGAGGAGAGGTCCAAGGGCAGAGGATTCTTTCGCCGGGAGTGTATCTTTGAGATGCAATGTCTTGAGTCGCGGGCTCGGGAGTTAGCAATCGAGAAGGCGCAAGGGCCGCAGTCAGCTTTACCACCGACTCAAGAATAATTAGATAGAAATGTGAATTTTCGGGCGCACTAGGAGGAGCAGAGCCTGACTATAACTGCTTTGACTACTCCTACCGACAGATTCCCGATCACTATGCGCGAACCACGATACCCAATCCACCGCATCCCTCCGTGTCTCACGCCCAACCTCCATCCCGGCTCTCCATATGGCCGTAGAGCTCCTCGTATGCCACTCCAAAACGTATGCTTGAGGACTGGACTGATCTCCGAAGCTGCTCCAGGCGCTCGAAGCTGTCACCATCATCAAGTCCGAAGAGGTCCGCTTCCCCCAAGTCTGTGCAAGGTGCCTCGGCGATCTCGGCTTCTTGCCGGCGCCGGTAACCTTTCATAGTATAACAGCATACCACGTCTTGGAGGTATGGAAATGCCCCTTTCCCAACGCTTGCCAGCGCTTCCAAGAAACCAAGTAGGGCCGAAACCGATGTGCTGGTTGGGCTGAGCACGTCCGTGGTACCGTCCCCATACCAGTACGCGAGGCAGCTCACTTCGACCGTCACGGTGAGGTGCTTCAGATGGCTTGGGAGGCTGCACGCGAGGCGACTTCTGATGTTGTTGCTGGTCGTGTTGTCTCCTCCCGCCAAGATCAGCAGCGGCATCCTCACTGTCTCGAGATTGACTAGTGATGCAAGACTCAGACCCCTTGCGGGCAACTTTGACATGTCGATGGCCTTGCAAGTGTGCGAGATATCGAGACTCAAGGTATGGATGTTCTTCATCTTCGCCAAAGACCCCTCCAGGTCTTGGAAACGATTCTGGCCGCGCGTCGCTTTTCGGTCATAAGAGTTGTAAAAGTCGTCCATCATGAGTGACAACTTCAAGGACTCGAGGTTGGGGAGTAAGTCACCATACCGCCGGAATTCCCTGTCCACGCAGAGGCAATCCCGTAGTTCGGCAACCTTGACAGTCTTCAACACACTGTCTGAATCAGACGCCAGAGGGCCGGAACCCTCACACTCCGTGTCTTCGAATAGACCCAGCACTTGACATACTGAGATATTCTCCAACGTGCTGTTTCGGAACAGCGGCTCGCAGATGTCGTAGATGACCATCTTCCCTGGGAGCTCCGGATCTCCGAGGAGCTGCAAAGTCTTCAGGCGGGGGAGAAACCTGGATCTGGCGCGTGCAATCTGGACCCTTCTGAAGAATGGCTCGTACGCGAAAGTGATGTCCTTTTCGCGGTCCTCGGCGTAGTGGAATTGGACCTTTTGTATTCTGAGGACGAGTCGCTGAATATCAGGTGCCCTGCAAAGTACTCCGAAATAGGCCAGGGAGAGAATTTGGTCACAATAGTAAGCCGCATATTCGGGCTCTTCAGTGTCGAGCTCCCGAACTGGGTTCTCCCACGGAGTAGTGAGAAGGTTCGCGGCTCCGCAGGGTAGAGGCAGGAAGTCTTTCGGGTGAACATCTTTTGGGAGAATCTCGAGACTAATGTGTCTGATATACAGCCCCAGTTGCGCATTCTCTCGCAGTGCTGCGTATAGTAGCAGCAGCTGTTCAGACGAAGATACCGTGATGGTTCGAAACAGGAGAGGCCTTGCGATAGACTCAACTCGCTTTGAGGTCAGGCAAAGACTTCGTATATCCTGGTGGACACTGCAAATAGCTTCGACCCGATCTCTATTCTGGAGATCGAGCAGAGACTGGAGCTCGTTCTGCGAGAGCTCACCGACGATCATGGTGAGGATTTCGGTGGGTATCTTCTCGAACTGGCTCTGGCCAGGTGGGTAAAGTTGAGTTTGACCGTGAAAGGCCGATAGATCCGGGATGGAAGTCATCTTTGGGGTTACGGGTTATGAGAAGGCACAAAATCGATGTAGTGGGCCGTGTCTATGCGCACGCAAGAGAATTCTCAAAAACCGGCAGTCAAAATGAAAGACTCGGTCGCTTGCATTCGTTCTCATCAGCTCAGAATCCAGGAATCATAAGTTTTATATAGGCTTCTCGAGCAACTGGATGGTGGCTGGCGATTGCCTATTCTGACATTGTGTCTATTCAGAAGTGCTATTGTTCTCGTTTTGGTGCTGGGAACCCAGCCAATTATGCCCCACACCACAATACCGACTCAACGAGGCTCTTTCAGACGATTGGCTATCACCCGAAAGCTTTATCAAATTGCACACACGACCACTATCGTGTTGCTCTGTACCCAATCAATAGGCACATTTTCTGCTCAATTCCAATAGTCAGGAAGCCATTTAAATGGGCATGGAGGAACACGCTGTAGATGCTCTAAGCGCCCCATTCCGGTCTGATTGACAGACTGCAAATAAGAGATGTTCCACTGGTCGCCTTGCCTCGCCTCAGCTACCTTGATATGGTTCATTTCATTGCCGACACTTTGGGCAAAGCGTTGCGTATTATCCTGGATGATCATACCAACCTGAGCCGCTCCACGGTCCAACGCTATGACGAGCCACGTTGTCATTGCTAATGAGATTGAAAACGGTGGGCACTTCCGTGGGCTGCTGGGAATGCCGATGGACCTAAATGGCTAGCTAAGACCCCATGAGCGCAAGGCGACCTCATCGGACCAGTCGCGCAGCTCCCTTCCGAAGCTGTGCACACATCCCTCGAGCTGCCCCAGGTCCGAGTTCTTCAAGCCCTCCATCTTGACGACGATGGAGTTCAGGCCAGGTAGCCCCTGCGTCATCTGGGATAAGTCACCCGCCAACTTCTCAATCGTGCTGACAATACTACGAGTCGTCTTGTCTGTGGCCTTCCAGGATCCAGGCTTCTGCTCGTGGCGCATGACGAAGATGGCCTGCTCGATTTCCAGCAGACAGATGCGGACCAGGCGGCGAGCAGCGCTCATTCTCGGCTTGTGCCACTTGTCTAGATCTTGGAGGAGGGGGATGTTTCCAGCGGTATCACCGACGCGGCGACGCAGTCGAGCATCCATGTCCTCGAGCTGGATGTCGATTTCTTTGCACCGGCCCCGCTGCAGTCGAAGTTCGGCTAGTGCATTCTCTGGACAACATAAGTATTAGCCACTTGGTCAATTAAGGGAGCGGCATACAATAATTTGCCCTTTCGCTTCACAAGATGAACACTCTCTCTCGGGTGGACGAGATTGGCCCGAAGAGTGCGAACGGTGTGTGTAGCCTAGCACAGTCCCTGACACAATCTATCTGGAGAGGAGGAAATGTTGGGACATGTACTCACCGTAATAGCGTCCCCTGACCTTCTCTCCTAGGTGCTGCGATTTCAAAATGTCTGCCAAGGTGTTAAAAGCCTCGCTGGTGGGGTCGAAAATTCTGGGCGCGGTGTTCTCGTCGTCACTATGATGTCCGCCTTTGGACCCGGATTCGTCGCCATAGCCTTGGGCGGGAGAGGCATCGTCCGCAAAGCCGGTAGGAAACTGGTACCGGTTGTCCGTAGCGTCAAAACCCTGAGTGTAGAGGTCAGAGTTGTCAAAGCTGAAGCCTCCAGCGAAACAGGATGAGTACTGGCGGCCCGCGAAAGGGCCTTCGTATGCGTGTTTGTCCTCGTATTGGTAGCCAGGCTCGTTTGAATCGTCGTCAGATGGATACGCGCCGGGCATGTTAACACCCTCACCAGCAGGCGCCGGGTAGGACCAGAAGTCTCTATGAAATCCACCGCTTGTTTGTCGCTGTCGGGATCGCGTAGCACGTGTCGCTTGGTGGGGGGCAGTGCCGGGGGAGATGTTCTGGTACTGAAGATCGTACGCCTTGCGCTTGGAATCATCTACGAGGACTTCATAGGCAGCCAAGACACTGATGAACTTGGTTGAGTCGGGCTTGCTTCCTGGTGCTGCCTTGTCGGGGTGGTGCTTGAGGGCGAGGCGATGGTATGCCTTCTTGATCTCGTAGGCGTTTGCGGTCGGCTCTATTCCGAGCGCGGCGTAATGATCAACGAAGGTTGCCATCGTGACTGTACTTCAGGAAGTCCGACAAGCAAGGCAGGAGGAAGAAAGAAGTTGTTTGACGATTAGGCAGACAAAGGGGGACCGAGTGAGAACTTTGCTCGTCCTAAGTTCAGGCAGGCAAGGATTTCTTGGGATGTTGTTTGTTGAGTGATGCTCGGAAGAAGGAGATTAGAAGCGGCCGAAAGCAGTGTCTGTAGAAAAGATGGACCACATTCCATGTGACTTCATCAGTGAAGGATACATTTCTATTCACCTTTGAACAGTTGCTTAGCTATTCACTTTCCTCTTCCGGGGGCCACCCTCTAATCACAGTTCCCCCTTCCAAGGTAGCTCGCACAGCCTGGGGCTTCACATGCATTATCACTGCCCACAGCTAACCCGGGAAAATGATAGACATTATACCCTTACCACGGTATGGTCATGTTGTACATCATGTAAACATCCCTTCGAGGGCACGATCGGATGTGGGTGAATACTAGCAACCTAAACCTCTACGAGTTTATTTCACAGACTGGCCCGCCGAGTGCATCCTGACATTACATCCCTCAGGCTGTTCAAAATACAGTGAAGGCGGTCATGTGAACGCATCCTTGTTCCACATCTAAGCAGATGGGACACTTCGACCTGCCAGTAACACCGCTTAGGCTGGAAGGGGAGAATTCCCAAGATTACGGCTGAACGAACGGTCGAAATTATGTGACAACGGCTTAAGAGTGCCGGTGCATGTCTTCATCTAACGACTCGCACATGATGACGGTCTCCGTCATCCCATCTATCTCATTCCACTGGCATTGACATCTATTTGAACATGCGACCAATCAGAGCATCATAATGCCAGGCCCAACTTGAACTTCTCGGCAACAGTGGGAAACACATTGAGTGCATTGCGCCCATTGATCATCTCCATCTCCTCCGTGCTGAAACTCCCGTCGGGTTCGATCGCTTGAATGCCAGCCTGGACTTGAGCTTCATGCACGTATGGATCTGTAAGTGAAATTGTTAGTGATTAACCCCACCAGGTTGGCCAGATCGGACTCACAGTCAGTCCCAAGCACCATCTTGCTGACATCCCCCTCATAGAACTCCTTCACCGCCCACAGCTGAGCCGCAGATGTCGCGCTTGCCGTGTCGAAGAAGTAACCTCGGAACTGCGCGAGGGTATCCGATGCGTTAATGCTTCCGTTCGAAACCACAGGGGCCTGTCCAGCAATCCTCGTGGCCACGAAGGGCATCACCCCGCCTCCGTGAGGGAAGATGATGTTGATGTTGCTGTAGGCCCTCCGCTGACCGGTGAAGAGGAGATTCTCCATGGCGCGCACGCTATCGAAAGTGTACTCGCTCATTCCCGCTGGGTAGCCCAACGATGCGTGTGCACACCCCGGGGCCGCCGGGTGAACAAAGACGGTTGCGCCCCGGTTGCTGAGCATGTCAAAGAGTGGGTCCAGGGAGCGGTCGCCCAGGTATGTTCCGTTCGAGTTCGTGTAAACGCCCACTCCGTCGAACTTCAGCGAGTCCAAGCAGAACTGGTTTTCGAGGTTAGAGCATTCCCAATTTTTAGATTTAAGAAATTAGGCATTTGGACATTTGGTCCTTACCTTGGCTTCTTGAATCGCAGCTTCAATATGCGGCAACGGCAACACGCACAGCGCCCCGAGCCTCGTCGGGTACTCTTGTGTGTAGTTGTACATGGCCAGGTTCAGCTTTCTCGCCAGCTGCATTGCCGCGGTCTCATCGCCCGCAAGGAAGCTCACCCCAGGAGCGCTCAGAGAGAGTGTAGAGTAGTTGACCTGATTGGCGTCCATGTCTTTAATGTGCGTGTCAAGGCTCCAAGAGGGGACTGGAAAGCCATTGACGGCCACAGCGCCATTGATGATGGGGAATCCTCCTTCTTGCAGCGCCTCGCTATAAAAATCCGGAACCACGTGGGAGTGGACGTCGATGCGAAAGGGGGAAGAGGAACGGGAGATCAATGGAACCGCCAAGGCTGTGTGGGCGAGCAAGGCTGTGGGCAGGCAGAGAATCGATTCCAGCTTCATGGTGATGACCGAGCCAAGAGCACTTAAGTCCTGTGTTTGTTGACCTCGGGAGTGAAGTTGGAGGTGGAACTAAGTGCCTGGTCAGAGTGAGCCATAGACGATTTTTATGTGAAGTACAAGGTTTGGGCAACACCGTCTCTTTTGAATCGTGTGCGACCTGTGTTGCCAACTATTTTTGAAAACTTATCTACGAGCGGACAGGCTCAGAGGCCGACTCAGATGCTCACATGCACAGGCCATCCAATCAACCCCATGAGATATCATCGTAGGTCTGGAGACTGTGCAATGACACAGCATGCTGTTCAAGTTTTACATCTTGCCTTGCAGATTGGGGCAACCTTGATATGGGCAGCACGAGTTGGATCTTGCTGCATCGCGACTCGACTGAATATGCACAAGGGGTATTGAAAGCTTGATTCTATTCCAGCCGCCAAGAATTAGGTTTTGGATTGATTCAGTCATGTTACTGTCTGCGGCATACATTTCTTCATGAGCTTTGTGCGCCCCTGCTAATCGCGGCCGGCAGCCATTGATGGCGGTCAGCTAGCAGTACGAACGCGTCAACTTCTGAGCGAGCGCCCAAAGCGTGGCTATAGTCTCTGTGGCTTTCATTTAAGAGATCGGATATTCGCACCCACAAAAACAGACAGTACACCTATACTAAGGTACTTAGAGATTAAAGTAATTAGTCTAGTACTAAACTATAGGTAATTATTTTATAAAATTAGTATATAGTATAGGATCTTTCTCCTTATAGAGCACCCTTTAGGAGGGTATCCTATAGGAGGGTATCTTATAGGAGGTTGTCCTATAGGAGGTTGTCCTATAGGAGGTTGTCCTATAGGAGGTTGTCCTATAGGAGGTTGTCCTATGTCCTATAGGAGGTTATCCTATAGGAGGTTGTCCATTGGGGCTTGGGTGTACTATCCGTTTTGGTGGGTGCGAATATCTGATCTCTCATTCAAAGGTTGCTGCATTACAGACTGCCAGGGCTTTTCGAAATCTGTTCGCAAAACATCCAGAAATGGAGCAGCATGAAATTGGTGCACGGAGCGCTGCAGGCGACCCGGTTGCCGGGGCGTTTGGGACCCCTGCAAGCAAATTTGGGTGAACTCAATCGTTTCGAGGGCGCGGGGCTGCACCTGGCCAGGAGCAAAACACTCGAGAACTCGTTCACCAGTGCCAACATCTCATCGTCGTCTGTCCCGACTCCTGCCATCACGAGGTCGCGATTATGGCGGCCGAGGCGCGAGAGCGAGGCAATGCGCTCTACAAACAGAGCAAGCTGCCAGAAGGTGAGTGTTTGACCTCAAGCGATCTCCACAGGCTCGGAAGTTCTCACGCAAGAGTTGACCAGCCATCAAATGCTACGAGGAGGCGGCGTCTCTCGCTCCGGATGACCCGGCTCCAGTCTCAAACCTGTCGGCCGCGAAGTTTGAGATGGGCCAGTATAAGGAAGCAGCGGAACTTGCCCAGAAAGCCTTGTCGCTGACAGATGACAAGTCATCGTCAAGAGACAAACTGCACCTGCGACTCGCCCGATGCCATCTGCACTGCTTGCAGACACAGCAGGCCCGATCAGCGCTTGAAAAGTGCGGTGACCTGCCTGGAAAAGGCTTGATTGCAGAGATCCTAGGAATATCCGAAGGGATAGACGACTCGGATGCGAAGATCAAGAAATTGAGACGCCACGTGTTGGATCGCGTGCCCCGATACAAGCCCTGTTTGTAAGATAGGAAGTCCATCGCCGTCACTGCTGCTCCCTCTGATCATTCCAACAGACAAGATGAACCCGAGTACTATCCAATTGGTCACGACCTAGCGGCATCCCTCTTTGACAAAAGGCTAGAGGCACAGTCCCGTCGTGACAGCAGTCTGTCATTCCTCATGTGCGGGATCGGTGATGCACGCCACCTGTGGGCGACTTTGAACGCTATCGTATTGCCAAGTCTGGATCCAGGAAATCACCATGTCCCGAAGGAGCTCAGCTTTACTCTCGTCGACCTGAAACCGGCCTCTCTGGCTCGAATCCTCATTGTGCTGAGAATCATGTCACAGCTGCCCTCGAGCGAGGAGCTCGGCAGTCAAGCGACTGAAGATCTAACATGGGTCCTTGCTTACTTGTACATCGGGCAGGTTGTGCCGCCGTATGTCCACGCGACTCTGTCCAGGTTCATATCAGACCTTATTGGTGTGCTTGAGCGAAATAGTCCGAAGAATCCGTTCCTCAAGTGGATTTTCATGTCAGACGATACGCGGGTACAAGTCCTTCAGCATCTTCGCATGTGGTCAGAACCATTGGATGACCTCTACCGACCAGAAAACATGAGGAAGATGATCGATGCCGCCGCGCGGGATGTCAAAATGCGACGAATGATGAACGGCTTGTCGGATATGGGCCCAACACCTCCCACATGCGAGAAAGATGAGGCGATCTTCAGCAAGTTTGCAATAATCCCACCGCCTGATGGTTTCATACGCCGACATGAACCTCAGATTGGTCCCATTCTCGAGCTGGTGCAGTCCAAGAAGCGAGATACCCGGGAGCAGGGTCGGCGCAACTTTGACCACTACATCAATCAGAATTGGAAGACGAACATGACAATGATCGACTTGGTGTGGGAGGCAAAGAATGAGCGCAACTATCAAATCAAGAGGCCCGCGGGCCTTGAATGGACGAAGCTGACCTCGACGGACGGGGACCCTGTGACCGTAGCCACGCATCTTCTGGGCGACTTATTCCCAACCCCGATGCCTGGCCAGAGAGGGTTCATCGAACTGGTAGCATCCTATTTCTTCGTGGTCTGTCACTCTTTGCATCTCACCCTGAAGTACTCCAAGCTTCGCGTGGAGATCATAGCTGGGGAGATGACAGACGCGATGGAGAAAATCCGACATGGCGACCTGGACGGCCGAGCCGGGAAGAGCCCCTCTGCGTCACTCCCCCAGAGTTTCGACCGTGTACACATGAGTAATATTCCGTGAGTTATCCCTGACGCATATCTTTTCAGCGATTCCGAATCTGCTATTTTGGCGGACTCTGGAGGTGGAGCATACAGTTGACTCTGAGCCATAGCGACTACGTGGGTGGAATTTTCGCACCACTCGAGTATGCTCAGGCATTGTTGAAAGAAGACAATTCCACGTTCCAGTACAATTGCCTCCTGAACCCGCCAAAGTTCAAGTCGCAAGAGCACTTCCTGTCCGAATATCTGCTCATGTCAAGCAAGCAAGAGGTCAGAAACCATTTCGGCGCCGAGCTCTTTGATCAGTACGACGGGGCAGCAGATGAGCCAGGAGAGAAGTTCTACCTGGGCGACCGTTACTGGGCATGGAAGCTGTCTGGACCAAAGCGCAAGCTCCCGTGGAAGGAGCTCATGCCCCGGGCACGCCTTGAGAGGTGGCTGTATGCTCATTTCCTCAAGATTTGCCTGCCTGCGAAGCGCGACCCAGATGACGGGGCCCCAGTTTATGCGCCCCTTAATCTGACTGCGTTCATGAGGCTGGTCGTGCGCCTCGCTGATAGAGGCTATCCAGCTCACTGGCTTGGAACCGTGATGGAGAACCTCACATCGGGCATGATCAAGACAACCACCAGGGCGCCTCGCAGAGAGGTGATGAATGTGCAGGACGTGAGCCAGCTGTACTCGCCCAGACAGATTTCTGTAGCTCCATGGGCTGCTGAGTTCACCACACTCTTGGGAATATGGAGAAGCCTGATGCCGTTCGGGTTCGTCGTTGCTGATGGAGCCCTGGTCACTCAAGCAGATGTCTGCGAATGTTCTGTCACGTTTCCAGACTTCAGAGTTCAGAATGTCCAATTACGGATTCCGCACTTCATCCTTGTTTTCTATAACACAGAACTCGGCCCAATGCCGCGATCGCTACGGGCGACGCTGCTCGATGACGAGATCGGAGACAATTCCGAGAAGGCCAAGGAGATTCGGACGAAGGGGCTACACGTTGTGGACACTTTCAAATATGTCACAGACCACAGGACGGCCTCCTTCTGGATGCGTCAGGACATCGCTGACGGACTGCTTCAAGGCAACTGGAGTGTTTCTATTTGGAGAACGGACTCTTGGACGAGGCAAGTTGGTGAAGTGCCGGCCTCGAGCCATATGGTCAAGGGGCGGCCATGGGTGTAGGTTGTTAATGGCGTCAGTCAACCCCAAAGAACACAGGTGTGCATGTTAAGTGTATTAGTTTGTTTTAAGCGTAAGAAACGGCGCATCGTCAAATTACCGGTACCCAGTCATGTCCACTCCTTGCCCAGCCAGTCAAGTTGCACGCAACATGAGGATACCCGTTTCCCCGCAAAGTGCCAAGTATCACCGCATGCGCCCTAAATATTTATCCGTCCAATAACTCAACATCGGCCCCGGTGTTCTGGACGCAGAGACACTTTTCCGATGACATTTCCGTCGATATGATGAGACTCAACGGGCTATCTCAAAGGCGAGCATATGCCACCGATCACCAGCCTTCACCGTTCATATGCCTGGCCTTCCAATCATGCTGTGCGACCCCGTGGATATGTGGGACTGTACCAAGACTTACCATCGAATGCAACGAAAATGTAAAGAGCCGAGCGATTTAGTACAGGGGAGAAACGAGGAGGAGAAGTGCTTGGCCGGCTTGCACTACATGGACAGTATAGTCTTGGGTGCAGAGCAGCTATCGTGTAATTTTCCGTGAGCAAAGGGACCAGGAGGCAGCCAGGGACCAAAAATGATATTATAAAAGGCCGGAACTCGGCACGATGAGATACTACTATCGTGATATGCGTGGACACAGCTGCAAAGACATTGATCATCATGAAGTCTTTTTTTGGTAACCTGGCACTAGCCGGCACCGCTCTCGCGGCAAACAATGTCTCCTTGCCCAATGGCTGGTTCACCATCCCTCCCGCCCAGAAGATCTCACCAGGTGACTTCCACGGGCAGCCTCGCTACCTGACATGGATGGCCGACAGCCAGATCAAGCACGGCATCGAGCCCACGCACGCCTACACCGTGTCGGCGCTGCTGTCTGGCGTGAAGCTCGCGTACGACCGCACCCAGGATGACAAGTACAAAGCGTACATCGAGAAGCACGTGGACATCCAGCTCTACCCGGCCAATGACGGAAGCATCCTCATGTACAACAACAGCAACTCTATTGATGATATCCGCTTTGGGCATGCGTTCCTCGACATGTACAACATCACCGGCGGTGAGGAGATCTACAAGACTGCGGCCAGGATCCTGAGGGACCAGATCGACCGCAGCCGCCGGACGCCGGATGGGGGATTCTATCACCGCTACCCAGACTACATTGATCAGGTACGTTGCCAGTGGTGCATCGGTGGCCTGAGCTTCGAGGGTGCATGAAGACTGACCTAATCCGGAGTAGATGTGGCTTGATGGAATCTACATGCTGGATGTATTCTACGCACGATGGACGTACGAGTTCGAGCCTGAGAACACCACGGCCTGGGACGATATCGCGCTGCAGTTCGATCTCATCGACGCGGGCACGACCGTCGACCGGGAGCGCACGAATGGGCTCCCACTCCATGGATTCGATGTCTCCAAGACAAAGGTGTGGGCGGATCCCGAGACCGGTGCATCGCCTCACGTGTGGGGCCGTGCTGTAGGATGGTGAGCCAGCCCCCTTGGATCACATAATAGTGTTCCCCCTGAGATCGCCCAAGTTGACGCCCCAAACCAAGGTACATTATGGCACTCGTGGACACACTTGACTACTTCCCAGAGGACCACCCCGGCAGGGAGCGCCTCCTGGCCTACCTGCAGAGCCTCGCGGACGCCGTCGTCGCCGCCCAGGACAAGGTGTACAAGGGCTGGTACAACATCATGGACCCCGGCATGGAGGCGCGCTCGGGCAACTACATCGAGAGCTCTGCGTCGGCGATGTTTGTCTACGGCCTGTTCAAGAGCCTGCGCCTCGGGTACATCTCCGGCGCGCAGTACGAGGCCGCGGCGACGAGCGGGTGGGACCTCATGACTGGCACTTTTGCGGAGAAGACGGAGAGCGATGGGGCCCTGGTGTGGGGCTGGACGGTGCAGACGGGGAGCTTGAGCTCCAACGGGACATTTGAGGTAAGATTTGCCAGCCAGCCTTTTCTGGATGAGTGGCTGCTAACGCATGTGCAGTATTACGCCAGCATCCCTCTCTTTGAGAATGACCTCAAGGGTGTGGCGCCCTTCATCTTTTCGGCGTATGAGTACGAGCTTTATGTTGAGGGGGAGAACTAAGGTGACGGATCATCGTATTGATATAAGTGAGATGCAAAGGCTGCATAGATAGCTGAAGTTTTTATAAAGGCACCGAAATAATCCAGAATGAGAGCTGTCAGTGTATATGGTACTTTTTCTACGCGGCGTTGTGCGAAATGTGAAGTGTAGAAAGCCCGTCAAACCCTCGAGAGGTACTATGGGTGGATGCCTGGGTAGGCAGCCAAAGACGTTTTATCAACAAGGTAGCCTTTGGCCTGTGTAAATGTAATGACTTGAGCTGATACGGATTCATGGCGTAATGATCACCTAGGCACCCATCAGCTACCCAGGTTGAGGCCCAGCCCTAGGCAGAGTCCAATGCGTGCCTGGGCATGGGTGCAAGTGATGGAGAACAGCCCGGCCACATATCCACGCGCCACACAAGACTAACTTCTGCATTATGCGTTTCGAGTATACGTGGACCCAGTCGCAGGCCACAAAGATGCCCGCAGGAGGACTAGAAGTCCTCTCACTGGCAGCGGACAATGTGCGCTGCTCAGGCCACAGCCACGGGGCGGTTGGACAGCCTTGACGGACGCCCGACCAGGCTGACCTACATCTGTCGCCCAACTGACAGCAGAGTACTGTCCCAGTAAGACTCGTGTGAGAAGCACCTGTCAGTGCTGTGCCATCATGTGAAGATGTTCATCGGGTTAAAGGATCGCTCCAGCCTTGGGAATGTGAACCGTCTTCCATCGTCCATCGGGGTAAAGACACTCGATAATGGCTTAAGGACTTGGGATATGTTTACCACTCTCTCGAGCACTGGTATAGAGCATCTTCAAGTTTTAGGTGGGTTTAGCAAGTCTGTTGCTGTGTTATGGGGAATAAATGGGAGGGATCGATAGGGCCTAAGATTTGGACAGCCAGAGTGCCTCTACTTACCCCTTGAATCGCTGTAGAAGCTGGAAGGGCTCGGAATTAAGCGCCTTGGATGCAACTTCTACTCTTCCATCGAATCAAATGGCTGCTGACAGTCTGCTTTGACATATGCTCAGGGTCCTTAGGGCGCAGCCACAATCCTGGCAGCCCCGGAGAGGAGTAGCCTACTTGTCACGGAGCCAACACATGGCATGCAGCCCTACCCGCGTGCGGCAGCGTTTATGCCCCATGCACACGTCCACACAGTAGAGGAATGTACAGTAGACTTGTGAGTAAATACGTACCTACTAGATCCGCCCAAGAATTTAGGTGCGGTTATAGCAAGTACACGTAGTCATATCGAGGGGACGGACTCATCAATCCATCTCCAAATCCACGATAAATCTGGTGCACTTACCACAAGCAGATTTTCGAGTGATGCACTTGATTTTGTTGAAGCCAAAAATAAAACATTCCGCCGAAGGAAGGAGATGAAAGGAGACGGATTGCAATGTGTGATCCCAGTCCATTCGCGTTTGGTCGAAATGGTGTGGTAAGTTTTCGCCCAAGGGTCCCTAAGTTGCCGATCCGAAGAAGCAGGACGAATCAGGGGTTGGGTTGGGGGCGGATGCCGGACGGCAGAAAAAAATCGGGCACCAACACGGCCCCCCTCTTGTCAGAACGTGTGCCTTCTGGCCCTTCTCAGAGATGATGGGCGTGCAGGTGACTACAGACTGCAGCCATGCCCCACTGAATCAGAAAAGTAAACCAATGCAAGCGCCATGCGAACCCACGACGCGAATCAGCTATGGCTCCTGGGCCAACGACGGTGGCTGGGAGATAACCGCGCAAGCAGGGCAGACCCGACAAGCCATTTGGCAGCGAGCCCGGATCTCTGGACTGTTGAGCCGGAGCTGGGCGTGAGCCCAGGCGCCGTCATCTGGGCCAAGGCAAGTCGTACAGCACAAAGCTGTCATCGGCAGCGACTGGTGAAAATTGCAGACAACTCAGCAGCATCAGCTGGCGTGTGAGACTATGCGTGTGTGTGCCTCGGGCGCTGACTGGACTGACTGACCGGCCCGGAAAGCCAGCCAGACCATTGGGAAAACGTCAGAAAGACAGCCAGGGCGAGGCGAGGCGAGGCGTATGCACCTCTCTTGTGTGGTGTGCGACCACCAGCCTCGACGTCGCACAAGAAAACACGAATCTAATTTTGCCACCCACAAAACGAATTCTTGGGCCTCCGTGCTCTGCATCCGGGTCCAATAAAAGTGAGGCGAGAGATTACTCTGAGTATGCCTGCATCTGGGGAGAAGGGTCCAGAGTTCATGAGGGAGAACTTGACTCACAATTGACATCCAGAACGCGGTGGGCCAATGCTGTAGGCCGGCCGGCCAAGAGATGCTGCATCCTGAACGCAGCAGAGTGGACACCCAGGAGAGGAGAAAGAGTGCCGTCATCCACAGAAAACAACCACATCGACCAAGTCTGGAACCCCTGGAAATCCGGGGCGGGCCACACCCTCCACCAGAACCACCAGTTTTCTGCCATTCTCCAGGCCCAGTAGACTTTTATTCCCAGCATGGCAGCGGGATATCCAGGTGGTGCATCTCGGCCCCTGGCAACGCTTGCTCTATCCAGGCTAGACCGGACGAGCGCATGATGGGTGTGGATTTGCAGCCCGCGCAGACGCAGGGCAGAATGCATCGTGCCGTCGACAGCGTCTCCCCTGTTGGCTGGAAGCTGGGCACACCCATGTCGTCGGTGCCCAACGAAAGTTTGTATCGCGGGACGGACAGGCGAGGAACAGCCCGTCTTGCCTCTTTGGGACGCCTGCCACAGCAATTATTGCGCTCAGAACCACTCTTGAGACGCACATTTTATCGACTGCTTTTCCTTGGGTGGTAATTTATTCCCTTTGTGACTGTCTGACGTTGGCCCAGCTGCATGTGTGCGGTTTGACATCGCTCCCTTTTATACTGCAGCTCGCCTTACCCTTTCAATCAGCCCATCTTGGTCTGTTCTCATTATTCTCGACAAACAAAAAAAAAGTCAACAACGACTTACCACACATCCGACCCTGCCAATATACCATGAGCATCAAGTCCTCACAACTTCAGTACCACAACACACGGCGTTACCGAGACCGCTGAATCCGCATATTGATCAACGTCAGGCAGGATATTGAAGGAACCACCACCAACAACCACGGCAGGATCTGAGCCGCGGGCAGCAGCAATGACTTCTCGCTCAACTGGCTCCTGGGCCTTCCCAGGCATGGACTACTTCCGGCCCTCAGACAGCAAGTCCCAGACGAACAGCAACCAGCGAGCCGGCAATGAGGCCAGCACAGAGTCCTCCAGCACCAAGCAGTCGAGGTCTCCGTCTACTCGGTCGAGTTCACATGACACCAAGTCTCACCGGCTGTCACGCCACATGGACCATGACGACGCCTCTGAGACATCCGGGCTCTCGATGAGCTCGACCAAGGCATCCACAGGAAGCGCCCCACCGTCATCAAGCAGCAACAGCTCTTCCCACCAGAGCACTTCGCTCCGTCCCTCGAGGACCACCAAGTCTGCCAGCACTGCCCGACCAGGCCCGAGCACTGCTGCTGCTCCCCCTGCACGACCTGTCTATGGACTCGAGCAGGAGCCGTACAGGCCACAGCTGTCGCACAGTGCCACCGCCCCGGCCTATCAACGGCCCACGTCGATGTACGCCAGCAGCACACAACCGAGCATCTTCGGCAGCCAACATGGAATCAGAGAGGCACCCGCGGCGCCACAGCCGCCGGTCGTGTCCTCGAACAACAGCCGGTCTGTGCCGCCTCTAGCTGCCAACCCCTTCTCCACCAACGCACCAGGTGTGAATCACCTGGATCTTTCGGGGCCCTTGGGACCACACGTCAGCCAGCCCTCGATGCAGATGCATCTGCCAGGGGCTTTCCCAACCGAGCCCACGGTCCCGTACCGGCGGCCGACGGACCTGACTACGCAGTTGTCCATGTCCAACTCGACCATCTCCATGGACCACTACTCGGGTGACAACGTCTGGGACTCGGAGGGAGACAGCGCGTCGTGCCTGTCCACCAGCACAACTGCGACGAGTGTCATGTCGGACATGACCGAGAAGGGTGATACGTATCACACCACACCAACTCAAACAACCACCTCATCCAGGACCACGACGCCTACTCAGTCGCACGGACGAGAGCCACCCCAGTCTCGCTCAGTGGCCGAGACCCCTCGCCCATCCATCCTCCGCCACAGTGGACAGAAGTCCATCCTCTCCAACGGAAGCAAGGAGTCTTCGAGCTCATCATCGACCAAGACGGTGACAAGCAGCCACTCCTCCAAGAGTTATACCTCTACCTCAAACTCCTCGGCAGCTCGGAGCAGCAACAGTAGCGCTCCCTACGTCCACATCGAGGTCAACCGGTCGGACTCGCGCGAGCAGCGCGACGAGGCGCGGAAGAGGCAGCTTGTAGAAGAGGCCCTGGTGGACAAGATCGCCCAGCTCAAGGCGGAGCAGAGCCAGGCCAAGGAGGCCAAGGCGGCGCCAGCCCCGGTATCAGCACTCAAGCGGGTCCCCTCCGTGAGGTTCGCAGAGCCCGAGAAGGTCAAGGCCAAGGTGGATGAGAAGCCCGCCAGGCCGACGCTCTCCGAGCAGGAGAAGAACCTCAGCAAGGAGCTCGTCCAGCAGACCAAGGAGGTGCAGAAGCTGGAGCTGGAGATCGAGAAGTCCAAGCTCCAGGCCCGCGAGAAGGAGAGGGCCGAGCTGGAACGCAAGCTCAAGGAAGAGGCCGCCGAGCTGGAGCGCAAGAAGGAGCACGAGCGACAGCTGAAGAGACTCCAGAAGGAGAAGACGGAGCTCGAGAACGCCCAGAAGGAGCGCGAGAGGGCCGAGAAGGAACGAGAAAAAGCGGCCAAGGAGCGCGAGAAGGCGGACAAGGAGCGCGAGAAGGCGCGGCAGAAGGAAAAGCAGCAGCTCGACAAGAAGCTGAGCGACATCGAGCGGGCGCAGCGGGAGCACGACAAGCTGCAGGAGTCGTTCATCGACCAGGGCAAGATCCTGGCGGACCTCAAGACGCGCTTCGACGCGCAGGCCCGGACGCTCGAGGCCACCGAGGCGGAGCGCGCGGAGCTGCAGCGCATCAAGGACGAGTTCGAGAGGCGGTGCGCCGACCTGTCCAAGACGCTGAGCCACGTGAGCGACAAGGAGCGGTTCGTCGTCGAGCAGGTCGCCTCGCTGCAGATCATCAAGGAGTCCCTCCAAAACCGCGTGGGCCCGCTCGAGTCGCGGGTCGACGAGCAGCAGAAGGAGATCACGGCGCTGCACGGCGAGCGGGACGGCCTGTACCAGGACGTCAAGAGCTACCTGCACCGCATCACCGAGCTGGAGAACGGGATGAAGGGGCTCGTGGAGGAGAAGCACGGGCTGATGAGGCAGATCGGGGCGCTGGAGAAGGAGAAGGATGGCCTTGAGGACAAGATCAAGGAGCGAGACGGGCAGATCAAGAGCCTGACTAGCAACCTGGAGGCTCGGGCCAAGGAGACCCAGCAGCACATTGCTTCGCTCAAGGACGAGCATAAGAAGCAGATGGAAGGGCTCGAAGCTGCCAAGGACGCCCTCATCTCCGGCATGACTGTGGGCCACGATCTCCGGGTCCAAGACTTGCAGGAGCAGATTTCTGTCCTTAACGTTCACATCGACGGAGCACATGCCGATGTTGAGAAGTTCAAGGAGTCTGTCAAGTCTCTAGAAGTCAGCCTCAGCGAGGAGAAAGCAAGAGTCGAAGAGGAGAAGACCAAGGCTGGTGTTGAGCAGTCGAGGGCCGACGGACTGGTCTCGGAGCGAGACACTCTTCTGATCCAGCTTGACGGCCACAAACTCCTTGCCGTCGACCAGGAGAAGGACTTGATCGACCTTCGCACGAAGCTGGCAGCCTCCGACGGCGAAGTAGCCCAGCTGCTCGACAGCAGCAAGACTCTGGAGGCGGAGCACGAGGAGCTGAAGAAGAAAGCCGCCGCCCTGGAAGAGAGCAAAGCTGCCGAGCCTGAGCCAACGCCTGCGGACGCACCACCACCTCCACCCGAAGAACCGGCTCCCGCGACAACGTCTCCGCCCAAGCCTACCGTCGAGGATGAAAAGGACGTCGTGGTCGTCGAGTTCGCACCGCCGGGAGACAACAAGACAGAACTAGAGGACCTCCAGTCCGCCAACCAGCAGCTCAACATCAAGACCGCAGACCTGGAAGCCAAGAACGCCGAGCTCACGACCCAAGTCGAGACGACCAAGAGCCAGCTGGGCGAACGCATCACCCAGCTCGAGGGCGAGCGCGACTCGGCGACCTCGGCCCTGATCGTCGCCCAGGTGGAACTAAGCCACACCAAGGCCACCGCGGACCGCGTGCCCGGCCTGGAGGAGGAAGCCGCCAAGGTCCCCGCCCTCGAGGCAGAGAAAGCCGGGCTCGAGGCGAAAGTCGCCGAGCTCGAGACCCACGCGAGCCAGGTGCCCGCCCTGCGCGGCGAGTGCGCCCGGCTCGCGGAGCAGCTGGCCGCGGCCAACAGCCTCATCGCCGCCATGACGGCCGCGCAGCACGACGTCTCGGGCGGCCTGAACGGCGCGCACATCCCCCTGCCACAATCTCCGCCGCCCAGCGAGCAGCTCTCCCCGACGCAGCAGCCGGCTGACATCCCCATCCCGCCGAGCCCGAGCCTGGTCGGCCCGCCGCCGCCGCCTCCTGCACCTGAGAGGAGGAAGGTCAGGAGCCGGGCGCCGAGCATGGCGCGGAGCGTGTCGTCGCGCAGCTCGGCCGTGTCGAAGAAGAGCTCTGCGGGCGTGAGGGATGATCTTGCGCTTGTTGTTGTGCGGGATGCTAAGGATCGGGGCAATATCACTGTGGTGCGGAAGTGTGACCTGCGGACGCCGCGGGGGCGGAGTCAGAGCCGGGGACCTGTGAAGGAGTGAGGTGGATAATTGAGGATGTTGTATCGGGGCTTTGCAATGGGGTGGAATTGAGTGACATCCGAAGGGAGGTAATGAATGAGTGACGAGTTATGAGACATGAAGCGGGCGTGTTTTGCTGCGATCATGGAGGATACCAGTGGGACGGACGGATGAATGGAGGAAGGGTTCAAGGATGGACTTGGTTTGGTCAGTCCCATGCCTACCTGTGTGCGCCTGTATTTCTTTTCCCATTTTTTGTCCGAGATGAAGACTAGATGGACCTCGCAAGACCTGTACGGATACGATGGCATGTAGACAAGGGTGTCGCAAGAACCTGATGTACTGCTGGGCTAGACAAAACGGAGGCGATGGGCAACCAGGACGAGCGAGCATGTAAAGCGAGGCTGATGTTGTACGAGTCTATTAAATGCATCTCATCATGTCGAATTCGCTATAATAATTCCGATATTTCGTGCTTGCTTGCGTTGTTTAACGAGATGCCACTGCCCAGGTGCCTAGGTGGGTATTCCGGCCCTTCACGAGCCTGATCCTAATCCTATGCATCTCCAACTGAACAACGAGTTCATGGGCATAGATGACGTCTTAAGAAGTCTTCCTGTCGCCGAAGAGCAAACTTCATACGGCCGCTGCAATGCCCAGCCCCAGGTATGAAGACAAACTCGTAGTCCTTGTCCTCATCATTGAGAGTCTTGACGAGCTGCAAAGTCGAAGCAGGGTCGACATTCTCATCAAGCTCGCCCACAATCAGCATCAAAGCCCCCTTCAGCTCGCCCGCATGAACCACGTTCGACGAATCCTCATAAGACTTGTCCACGGGGTACCCCATCCACTGCTCGTTCCACCATATCTTGTCCATCCGGTTATCGTGGCACCCCGAGTCGGCAATGGCAGCCTTGTAAAAGTCACCATGGTGGATGAGTGCGGCCACGGCGCTCTGGCCCCCGGCCGAGCCCCCCATTATACCGACGCGGGACGTGTCCATCCAGGGGCGGTCTTTGGCGGCTGCTTTGATCCATGCGATCCGGTCTGGGAGGCCGGCGTCCTTGAGGTTCTTGTAGCAGACGTCGTGGAATTTCTTTGACCGCCAGTTGGTCCCCATCCCGTCTAGCATCACCACCACATAGCCCTGGTCTGCCCACTTGCGCTGTTTGGATAAGGTGGAGAACTGCTTTGGGGTGTGAAAGCCATGGGGGCCGGCATAGATGTCCTCGATTATGGGGTATTTCTTTGACGGATCGAGACCTTTCGGAGGGATTATGAGCCCGTATATTGGTGTCTCGTTGTCCCGCCCAGGAGCTGTGAAAGTCGCTAGGGACGCCCACCCTTTTGTACACAGCTCTTCAGTGGCTTCTGGGTTCCACTCCAAGTACCTAATCTTTTCTCCCGTCCCCAGATTCCTCAACACAGTCCGGGGCGCGAGGTCAGCCCGCGACCACGTGTCGATGAAGTAGCGGCGGTCTGGGGATAACGTCCATTGATGATCCCCGTTGCCCTCGGTCAGAACCTCGAAGTCCGATCCGTCAAAGCCGATTCGAGCCAAGTGCGCGTAGTACGGGTCCTGGCCATCGACCATGCCATACCCTTTAAACCAGACCTGCCGGTTCTTCGCATCAACGTGGGCGACCGAGTGGACGTTCCACTTTCCACTCGTAATTTGATTCGTTAACTGGCCAGTCTTCAAGTCGAAGAGGTACATGTGATTGTACCCATCCCGCTCGCTGAACCAAAGCATGCTGTCCGTGCCGTCGACCAGGTGGTGGTACAGCTTGCTCGAGTAGTCGATGACAGTCTCACTACTCTCCTCGATCAAGGCTCTGACCTCGCCGGTGGTTTTCATCCCTATCAGACGGAGACGCTGGTGCCCGCGCTCATTGAATATGAAGCGGTACTCAGAACTGCCTTCGTCCCAGCCCACATCCTCAATCTCATACGGGTTCTCGAACAAGAGGTCGCTCGTGAGTACCTCGCACTTGGAATCCAGATCGAATAGTCTAGGGCGGTCGACTCTGACGCGATCACCAGGCTTCAAATATGGCACTGTCCGCAGCTTTGGCTGAAGCTGATCCTCGGGCGCTGACTCGCGGAGATGGAGAACGTGGTACTCTTCTGGCGTGTACTGCCACACAACAGCGAATATCTTATCCGGGGACAGGAAGACCTTGTCGCCGTCGAATGGGTTGGTCATGGTTCCATAAGACGTTACCGTTGTCGAATGCCCTTCGCCATCTACTAGCCAGACATTGTTGCCTGCCACCGAGACATAATGGGTCATAAGGTCCGGGCTCTTCCCATCTGCATCCTTTCCTTTCGCGTGGACACCGCCGGTGTCACCATCGGCGTCATTCGCCTTTGCCTCTGCCATGGTGCTCTCATCGATGACAATATAGTCCTCGCTTTCGTCTGGAGCCACGTAGAAGGCCTTGATCTCCTTCGTGTCCTCGCTGGTCAGTTTCCAGACGTGGCCTGCGTATGTGCGCTGTTCACGTGTCTTGCCCTGACTGATCTTCTCATAGAATTCTGCCTTGCTGTCGAAGTCGATCCAGTACAGCGATAGAGTGCCATCCGTATGGTTGGCGAATGTCACGGTCGTGGCTTGGCTTCCTGATCGAGAAGGGCGTTCCTTAGCGAGAAGCTGGCTCCTGGCCTGGATGAAGTTGCCGTCCCATTCTCTGAGAACGTTGTCGGAGTCGAACTCCCATTTTTTCCTGTTCCAGGCGAAACGTATGGAAGACCCCTCCGGGGCAAACTCGATCCAGGTGAAGGGCAACGACTTCGGGCCTATGTCCAATTCAGGCTCCGCCGGTTCGGTTCGGGTCTTCAGCGCGTCAGCCAGAGCGTCATGGTCAAACGCTGGTCTCCGGGTCTTCTCCACGCAATCGATGAGTATGAACTCGGATTTTCCAGCGGAGAGATGATAGCGGAACCAGAATGAATTGCCGCCGGGAAGCCAATGCGGCGAGACCGTGGCCTTTTTGATATACTCCTCTTCCATGGCGAGCTTTGGATGTAAAAGATGAGTGTTGGCAGACAGTCGTGAGAAACGGCGGCGTCATTATAACCGTCAGATATTAGTGCACATTAGGCAACAACGGCAGGGCTAGGGTGGTCACACTCAACTGACATGCCACTTGTGCAGTGTAACCGAACGAGGTTCGTGAAACGCTGTGAACCAATCATCAAACTGGAGGCTGCTTCATTTTTTGGCCTCCTTCAATGAACAAATGCTGCCATTGTCAATGCCAACTGCGTAGCCAGCAGCAGCGGTTAATCCGTCTTATGTGATGGGACTGAGGGGCTTTGCGTTCCGGGCCATCGAAGCCATCGGGCCGGAAGGCCGGGAGCCGGCTTGAACGCCGATCAAGTGACGGAGCAAATTCTACGGCCCTATGGTGCGCGACAGGGGCCACTTTCCAAAAACCCCTTCTAACCTTAGAACCACTCCTCAAGATTAGGTATCTAGAGGACTTCTACTTTTTCAGACTTTAAAATCTCAACCAAAAGACCACTTTTTAAAAAAAAGTTTTTAGAATAAGTTCTTTAAACCCTACTAAGGACTTTTTCTAAAAAACTGTTTTTTAAAAAGTTCTTCTAGTTAGGTTTCTTCTTAGACTTAAAAATAAGAAGTCTAAAAGAGACTTTCTAAAGAAGGGGTGTCTTTAAAGTCTAAGGAGGTCTGGGAATATTGGGAATAAGCTGAATTTAGGAGGGAAGTAGGGATACTCCGCACCTTAGTCTCTTTTTTTGTTGGAGAAAAAGCGGGTCTAGACTTTTTTTCAACCAATCAGAGTCCCCCACCCCTCCCCTAGGGTCAACTTATCAAGTCAAATAGTGGTCAGAAGGGGTTTTTGGAAAGTGAGCTCTGTCGCGCACCATAGGCCCCGCTCTTCTTCGACAAACGTTCGGCAAAGAATCAAAGCTCGAAGACCATCCAGTCTGACATTCGAATGCCAGCACCCATCAACTCCCGGAAACAGGCTCCGCAATGCCGACGGCGGGCAGAAGCAACGCGCACAAAAGCAGAGCTGTAAAATCAGTCACGGATAAAGGTAGATTTGCAGCAGCGGTCAGCCCGCCCCCAATGTGCGTATGAGCGCTGACCTCATCTCAGGCTGCGTCAACTGCGAACGGCGACGGATCCGTTGCGACTTTAAACGACCGACTTGTATGAAATGTTCCAAGAAAGGTCTGGAGTGCCCTGGATATAAGCGCCAGCTGCGATGGATCAACGGCGTGGCAGCAAGGGGCCATCTTCAGGGCCGGGCCGTGCCTGTCAGGGCATCTCATCCCGACTCCGCTGAAGCTGCTCCGGTAGTTCCGGAAAATGCTGAGCCCGGGGCTGAAGGAGCACCGGCGTGCTCAAATCGACATGGAACCATGAGAGTTGATCGCCCTGCGACTTCCGAGATGGATGCCCTGGCATCAGACACGTGCTTCGTGGAGTATTATCGGCGGAATCTTGCAGGCCTTATGGTGTGGCTAGACTCCGAGGAGAATAATTATCGAAAGCATGTCATCCCTCTTTCTGAAAACCAACCAGCCATTCGCTTCGCCATCGTGGCATTTGCCGCTCAACATGGCTGGGGGGCGTTCCGCCTTGAGAATATCGCCACGATGGCCGAAAGCGCTCGCGACAAGTGCCTGCAGCTGATTCAAACCCGGGCCAAAGAGATGACCGAAAAGGTCGCCGAAGGTGTCGACTTGGATAGTGAAACTAATATTGCCGACGCCGAATGGATGCTCGCCTCGATTCTGATCATCAACAATTACGAAAACGCACGGTGCCGTCTTGAGGCAGCTGAGGGCCATAGGCAGGCGGCCCGCACGATTGTCAACATATTCAACCACTCCGTCTCTGCCGAGGGCCGTGAGCTCTTTGCGTTTCTGTGCAATCAACTAGCCATCGAGGACATAATAGCGGCCACTACGACGTTTGACGAGAATAACATAAGAAATGCAATCACGCCGGCACCAGGCTCAGACTTCCTGCTTTTCTCGAAATACCTCAAACTCCTACATAAGATCACACTACAGTCTATTGAAGACATCGAAGGAATTCACCCACTCAAATCCTCAGAAATCCGTCTCACACTTGATTCAATTCAGTCGGAGTTGGAGCAAGCCAGAGGAGCCACCTTGATCGCAGCAGGTCGTCTCGGCCTGGAGGGCTCGATGATGGCTCGCGACTTTGTGCGCCTGGTAGAGATATATCACAACGCAGGAATTCTGTATGCGTCCCAATGTCTCCAGTGTGCAGGCGCGGAAAGTCCTCTTTGGGTCACGGCATGCACGAGGTTATTTGACCAGCTGTCAGGATTCGAGGACGTTCACGGCTTCGTTCAAAATCTTGCTTGGCCAACATTCATCGCGGGAACGGCTTGCCATGGCAACGAGGCGCATCAGATGATAATTCTGTCCATGTTCACTGCCATCCATGAAGTGACGAGATTCGACTACTATCTGGATGCTGTTGACTTCCTAAAAGGCTTCTGGGCCGGTTCGAACATTGACTGGAGATCACTGGCTCGGACCAGGGAAGCGTCTGGCAAACGATTGTTTGTCGTCTGAGGTGCATGGAGCCCCTGCTTTCCAGACTCAGCGCACGAAGGCACACGGTGTTGTTGGGTCCCTCAGAAGTCAACCGTCTCCTCATCCTCAACGCCAAACAACACCCTCATAGGATCCTGGTACTTCATGAAACCCACACCTGGCTCGCACAGACCGTACCCCAGAAGCCTTTGGGCCTGTGGCTTCATCTTCCTGACCTTCTCCAGAGGGACCATGAGAAACTGGTTCTCCGCCGGGCGCAGGGTCGGCTGGCATAGGAATATCCCCACGGTCTCACGATACTCGTCCCTGCAGGTCTTGATCAGCAAAGTGCCCCGAAAAGGCACTGTCGGTAATTTGAAGATACGCACTTGGTGATGTTTGCTCCACCGGCGTGGTAGGTGTTGCCGAGGAAGATGCACGCATCCCCGGGCTCGAGCTCAGCAGGGACCACTTCCTCGTCGAGAGGCCGCCGATCTGGGCCCCATAGGTGCGACCCCGGGATGAGGACTGTGGCGCCGTTGGCTGCTGTGGTCTTGGTCAGCGCGGTGACGCATCCGATCATCACCGGCAGTTTCTTGTCATGCGGATGATAGTCGCTAAGTCCCGTTCAGTAAATGGAAAAGCCGCCACGGTGCCCAACAATAGATGGCTTACTTGTCGTCGCGATGCAGGACCTGTCGCGTTCCGCCAGGGTTCACACGGAATCCAACCGTCGAGGAGATGATAGGCTTCCCGCTGACGGTCTTCTGTTGGTCGCCTCTCCAAAATGTGTATGACGAGGAAACGAGGATGTTGGCGACGTCGGTGTAGAGCTTGTTGCATGCGAGCTCGACGCAGTTGTCCGAGATGCCCAGCAGGCCAGAGGCTCGCTGGGTTGTCGGAGGGAAGAAGCCATATTTGTCGGGGATGTCCTCGTCAAAGTATGGTTTCAGATCCTTCTTGATTGCCTCTGCGAGGTCACGGGTGATGAGCTTCTCTACGATGACGCCGCCGTCACGATTTATGATCTCGACCAACTTTTCGGGCGTGGTCGACGGGTCTGTTGCGTCGAAGCGAGCGAGTGACGGCTGTGCATTTTGTTTGTCCGATGATGCCATGGTTGTGCAGTGCTGTCGAGATTTGAAATTCTAAAGTCCACACTTCTTTTTCACTCATATAGAAGCTTTTTTTATATATCGTACATTTATTCACGGCATCGTGGTGGCCCGCCAAAGAGAGATATCAATGTCTCAAAATAATGCCCTCTTCTGGTTAGAGCTGCCATAGGGCGTGTCTGTCGACGGGCAGCTTTAAAAGCTCCTCCTAACTCACGGATCCAGATTACTAACACGGTCCTGTAAGTGGAAGCAGACAAAGGCAGGATGTCCCTGTTGCGTCGCTTTTCTCGAAATAATGCCCATATTTGGTTTAGCGCATTCCCACTTAAGTCTCCGGTTGGAAGAGGCCGGAGCCGCAGCGTGGAGAAGAGATAAGCCATTCGCGTTGCTTCCAAGTGACGCTTCGAAATCACTGGACGAAGCCTGGGAGTTGGGGAAAGCAATCGAGATCAGGAGATGGCTGCAGCCAATTAGGGCGGATCAAATCTCGATCTGGGGATTTCACAGTATTACCGGTGCTGTTGGCATTGTGTCTGAAACCCACACGTCTCTTAGAAGTCGTGGTACTTCGCGTAGCTCGCGATTATATCATTGGTCCTGCCTTTCTCGTTGTGCCTAGAAGCCGAGGAAGAGGTGTGAAAATGCAGAGAGACACACCCGTGTAATTAGAGGTATGTCACACTGGTAGATCCGACATGTATGGCCACTACAGATCTTGAATCTCGTCTTTTGGTGATGAACTGTTCCAGTTCTATTGACACAGCCCGAGAGCATTGTCAAATCATATGAATTAAGGTGAACGCAGGGGAAGAATAGCGAATAAACGTAGAACTGCTCTCAGAGCAGCAGCGCATCAAGATACCTAAAGTCCTCATCGTTCGGGTCTCGGACCCCTATCATTCCTGAGAAGCCGCTACCGTAGGCGGTACCGTAGCGAATGAGGATTCCAGCCTTTCCTGCAAGTTTAACAAGTCTCCTCTGCGGCTCCGACAACCCAGTCTGCTCCTCGAAGGCTCTCCAGAATGCGTCCCTCAGGTCATCCGCTTTGTCGAACCACTTCCACCCTTCTGGACCCATGTAGCCGAGTGCGTTCTCCAGCGCGTAGAGGGCGAAGCCAAATGGTAAGATGCTCGCATCGGGCCAGTCGACTATGCCTGTTATATTGCCGCTGTCGAGATCAACAAGGATGTTCATCTCGTTGAGGTCGCTGTGTGTCAGGACTACCGGATAGTTTCCGTCCAGGAGGGCTGGCAGGGTAGTTTGTAACTCGGTAATGGCTGGTAGAAAGCGTTTGGGGAGGACGCCGGCTAGATATTCATATCTACCGTGGCATTCGGCGCTGATAGCTGACATATCTGCCAACTTCGAATGCCCTTGAATGCCCTTATGCCACGATTGTGCAAAGAAACTACGTACCGATGTCAGAGGCTTGATGCTTATTGATGGTGAAAAGCGCAGTGCACACGAACCTTACCAGGCTGTACACGTTGTTCAGCCGTTGGTCATGTGTGAAAGAGGAGCGAGCGGTGATGAGATTCTCCCCAGGAAGTCTGTCCATCTCGTATATTGCCAATTGTGAACCGCTTGGGTTCCCGACCCACCCGAGCTCAGAACAGCTCGCCACGACATCTTTGTGAGTCTCCCTGGCTAGTGCTACCATTTGCATGTCCAGCAAAGAAGTCTGCTCGCGGAACTGGATGATCTTGTTGCTCCTCGGTCCTGCAATGACAGTATAGCTAGTCACGCCTTGGATGTGAACAGGCCGGAGATCTCCTCCGCACCTCTGGCGGGCAATCTCATCGCACTGCATCCTAGACGACGACGCCCCCGCTCCTGAAAAGAAGTCGTCAATGGCGCCGTCAAGTGTATAGATGACTTGTGGCATGGCTGAGTGATTGAGCTGAGGCAGGGTGATAATATTTTTGAGATCGGAGATTCGCACAGAAGAAAACGGAGGGTATACAGGTACGCTGTTTTCCCCTGTGCTATAGCCAATCAGAGCGCCCTATTTAACCTCAACTTATATACACACCACCCATACTAGGTGCTTTTTATACCCTATACCTACAGACCTACTAATCCCCCTTCACCTACTAAACAATACTCCCTTACTATCTACCTAAAATATATAATATATATAAAATTCTTCTTATAATTAATTATTTTACTATTAGAAGTATATCTTTATTAGTTAAAATTAAATTTTCTAGTATTATAGTAATAGTATAGACCCCTAACTATATCTATTTTAAAGAGTAGTAGTAAATTAATTATTATACCTAAAATACTAGTATTACTATTATAAATAGTTACTAATTAGTATTTTCTAACCCTCCTCTCTTTCTATAACTTTTCTATAATAGATATAATATATATATAGACTTTAAGGTAGAGTTAAATATTATTATAAAATTTACTAGTTTTCTAATAGTAATCTATAAGTTAAAACTAAATTAGGCCTATTTAGAGTATAACTATAATAATTAATAATTCTTAACTACTATAATAAATAATACTATAATAATTAAAGTAGGCTATAGATAAAAGATACTAATATATATAATAAAAGTAATAAAAAATAAATAAAAGTTAGTAATCTAAGAGGATATATATTTTTATTATAGTTCTTAAAAAGTTAGTAAAGCCTAGTATAGCTAGGTAAGACTAATAAAAAACTAATAGAACTTCCTTACTTATACTACTAAAGACTTCTTAATAATAAAGCTAAAGAAACTTATATAAATACTTTAATAGTAATATTCTAATATTAATCTAGGACTAAATATAATAAAGAACTAGCTAGTAGGTTAGTAGAAGAAGAAGGAAGGGATTTATACTTTAACCTAGATAGTATTAAATCTACTAAAAAAGAAAAAATACTAATATTACTTTATAATTAATAATTAAAATAATATTATAAGTATCTTTTAATATATAAATAAATAGATTATATAAATCTAAAAAAATTACTTTATATAATACCTTTCTCTTAACTATATATATATAATAAATAATAAAAGATACTATACTTCTAAGGTACTTATATAATCTATATAAGGAAAAACTTACTTTTATTTTAAGATATTATTAATAGTAAGAAAGAACTTAACTTTTAGTAACTTTTTAAGTAAATTTATAAACTTCTTTACTATTACTAAGTTAATAACTTAATAGTCTTTATAACTAACTATAATTTTACTTTAATTAATACCTTTAGGTATAAATTCCTCTAGGTATATTACTAATTATATATCTTTTATATTAATATAAATATTATCTTAAATATTAAGAAGAAGTAGAAAAAGCTATAAGTAATAATAGATAAGGGGGAAGAAGTAGAGGATAAAAAAGAAAAAAAAGCTAGTAAGGTAGAAGATAAGATATTACTTAATAGGCCTAGGAAAAATAAGGTAAGAATATTTATAAGGATTCTTAATCTTAATAATATCCCTTATACCTACTAAACCTTATTTAACCTACTAAAAATTATAGAGTTCTTAATTAATTATAAGATCTATAATATAGTTTAATAGTACTTTTAAGAAAAGTTTTTAAACTAGGTAATAATTATTAACTATCTTTAAATCTAATATATTAATAAAGTAGAGAAAATTATTACTAAATAGGTTATATATAAGACTTATAAAATCCTTAACTTTAGTATATATATAACTTTCTTTATAAAAGCTATATATTAGAAGCTAAAGGTCTTTTTAGGCTATAAAATAGGTAATATTCTTTACCTAATTAAGGTTATTAATAAGATAATTTATAATAATTCTCTTATTCTTTATTTTAAGGAAGTTTATTAAAAGATATTATTATTAAAGAAGTTTAATAAGTAGATATAGCTTAGTAAGCTTTTACTTTAGATTATATAGGTTACTTTTAAGCTTTTTATTAATAAGTAGAAGTATATAAAATATATACTTAAAGGAATTACCTAGTAGGGTAACTATTTACCTATAATATATATTTACTCTATTTATATTTAATTTAACTTACTCTATATAAGCTAAATTACTAATTATAAGAAAGTAAAAGTACCCCTAAAAAAGAATAATATCTATAAGTTCTACTAGCTAGATTATAATCTCTTACTTAAGAATCCTCTCTTTATAGTCTATAAGCTAAAAAGGGTTACTACTATAAAGGAAAGACCTTATAATAAGAATATATTTAGTATATAAGAAAAAGAAATTCTTACTAACTATAAATAAACTATACTAAATAAAAAGATAATCTTAATAACTACTAATCTAGATAGTAGGGTAAATAATAAAATAAGAGTAATAATAACTTCTATATAATATATTAACTTAATATTTAAGTAGAATAATAATACTCTCTAGTCCCTTAATAAAAAGGACTCTTATAGTAAAAAGAACTAATAAAAAGTAGTCTAATAGAATAATTAGTTATAGATAATATTTATAAACCTATCTATTTAAAAATAATATTCTATAACTATAGCTTTACTAATAATAATAACTTTAATACTTATACTAGTAGCTAAAAAACCCTATATAAAGGTTTATAAGACTATTAACTAGCTATTATAGGTAAACCTAACTATAGAGAACCTTATTAATAATAAGAATATTATTAATAATAAGAAAAAGACCTAGAAGGAGATTATAGTATATAAATTAATTAAGGAATACCCTAATAAATAAGAAAAGTAATAGTAAACTACTAGGGTAAAAGAAATAATAGGGGTAAGTAGAAGTAATAATAGTAGTATATATATAGTAATAAATATATATAGTTAATAACTATAAATTATTATTTTATATGGTAAATAGGTGGTATATAAAAACGTTGGTGTACCGGGGGTGTACTTGTACCTATGTACCCTCTGTTTTCTTCTGTGCGAATCTCCGATCTCATATTTTTCTTGGCTGTCTGATTTTTCTCGGAAAGAAACTTTGTCAAGATGGAGCAAGGCGCAAAAATGAGGCAAGTAGAACAAGGAATTGTCTTGACACTGCCATCCGACGGTACAGCAACCACTGACAGCGATTCCTCAGTACCTAGGTACTTAGGTACATACTATGCTGCTACCTTACGTGGCTTAGTCAGCCAATTGGTCATAGTACAGGAGGTATCCTTTCATAGCCAGTGTTAGCACGGGCAGTTAGTCCTGCCAATGGATGCCGAAGAGTCCGGGTTGGCTCCAACATAAAGCCAACAAGCCTTCACAAGGGGTTTTGCAGAGCCTCATTTGACCACCTCGTTGACTCATTCTACTAATGTGATTTTCCAATTGAACATCGATCCCGTCTCCGTGGCTGGTTTCTCCATAGGAAGCAGACAATTACCTAGGTGCTTTGTGTGGACTTGGGCCTGGAATAATATCAGTGTTCCGAACAGCTGCATGTTCACGATTATAGATTTTGCAGTATTGGCCAACAGTTACACTGAAGGCCGATGATGATGATAGTATTGACTCACAAGTACACCAAAATTAATCCGCTCTGTGATGGTCTGCAACCCGAGGCCCGGAAGGAAATGAGCTTCAAAGGCATTGTCGTTTTTGTCTCGCCGCCCTCTTTCAAGGTGGCTTTATTCTCGATTCGCACACAATGCGTACACATTCAAAGCCATATATGGCTTTTATATAATGCCGAAGAGTTATGTGCGTTCAATAGAAGCTATAAATCGATTATAGCTCCAACTATCCTTTGCATCAGGAAAGCTGCCGGGCCTGTTTTCGATCTTCCCAAAGCATTTTGAAATCCCTATTGTCGACATTTTTCAATTGACATACGTCCATTTTGAAGCTAGACAAAAGGGTAAACCCACTAAAATGCCCATCGCAGATTTTCCCAGCTCTCCAGCCATCCCTGGCCTACATCAGCCACCTACACTGGACGATATGGGCAAGTCTAGAGACATGTAAGTCCATCTTTGAGCACACCCGCCTGACACTCGTACTGACCATCCCTTGACACAGATACAACACGCTCCCAGACGACGCGAGTCAACCTCACGTGTCCGATGTATTTATTACTAGTCTCAAAGAAATTCTCAAAGAGTTCAGGGTCCAACACAAGTTCGGCTTGCATCTGGTCCACGGACATTTGAAGATGGCCAAGGGCATGGTCATGGTCGGAAAGCCAATGAACAGTTTCCCCGGCCTGTGGACACGCCCAACCAAGGTTGAACAGCTGGACCTCGAAGCCCTGCATGGCTATGTATTCGTACTGAGTGATGACGGTGAGTTCCACCCATACGAGTTCCGCCAAGGTCCTCCTCCGCCGATGACCGCTAATGACAATGCCTTCATCAGCGCCGCGCAGCAGTACCTCCAGCTCAACGGACTGGCCGGCATCATTGGTATCGAGCTCCTGGATCAGGACACACTCGGCACACACATGAAGGAATTCGTTCTCTCTGACAGCGATGGGACCGTGATGCTGCCTGTTGATGCAGTCAATCCCACGGAGATCTATCGGACGACAGGGTGGAACGCCGTGGAAGGAATCACCGACCTGAAGGGCAATGAGACCTCACACGCTAAGAGAAATAACGGAAATCATCAGGTTTTTGTAGATGGGAAGGCCTTGCCGGACATGGAGAACAGCCTTGCGGCCGAGGCGGCCATCATCGAAGCGTTGCGTGATGCCGGTGTCGTCGACTAAGACTCGAATGTATCGGTATGGTCTAGACAGATTCTTGTGCCCTTTTGACCCCGATTTTTCTTTGTCAAGTAGCTAGAAATTTAGAACAGGCATTACCGTAACGTCCGTAGTGCAAACGGGTTGAGCTCTGGAACATTCGCCCGCTATTCATATTTATTGGAAGACCAGCCTGTACCCTCTCATGACAGACAGCGTGCTTAGCCCGTTGCCGGTTGTATGATATACTAAGATGAATCGGATATATGGCAAGCTGAGTTGAAGCAGCACCATGATTCATGTTCTTTCTAGTTCGCGGCAGGAAGACTCACGATATCGCATTGTAGCCTCTTTCGTTCTCATTCGTTCTTTCTTGGTGAAATATTTTGTCTATGTGTCGTCACCCTAAAGGCCAGAAATTCTGTGCATGAGCGCAGAAATACAAATGGCGGCCTATTTTCAAGGCTGTGATGCCAAGGCTAAATTATCGACGGTTGTCATCAGTAACCTTGGAAGGTTTGCGGCAGGATCGTCGGACTTGCGGGGCACGTCAGCGGAGATTGCCTTGGCAAATCCTAACCCTTTTTCCATTCAAAATACTGCGCACATCTCACGGGTGCACATGCAGCCACTCACGTTCTCTCTCTGCATCTATCTCAATCGACAAGTGAGCAACTGAATTCCGAGATTCGCACGAACTAGATTGAACACCTTCAGCATGGCTTCGTCGACATTCGGACGAACCCTCACAGCCGGCATCCTCGTGGCATGCGCCATCTTTGGCGGGTACGCCACGCTCGGAGCCTCGGTTAAAAATGGTTTGCTGGGGGTGCTGGGAAGCACTTCCGGTTACGATGCCACGGAGAAGTACTTCCTAGGTGGTCCGACTCCATATAAGACCACCTTTACTGGCGTCGAGGTGATCGACAATCACCTGGCCTCCCTGATTGGATTCTTCGTTTTCTTGATCGACGGCCCGGCGACATGGGACGTGGCGGTAACGTACTGGCTCCTCATGGCTGAGGCCTGCGCAACTTGGTTGTTCATCAGACTCGAGGGATACAGAGGTGGCAATAGCCGGCAGGGCCGCATTGCAAGTTGGTCAGTTGACGCCGAGACGCGAGAGCAGCACCAGATTGCATGAGTGACAGAGGCTGACAGCCCATCAGGACCGGGACCTTCGGCGTGCTCATGCAGAACATCACCGTAGCCGTCACATCGCCCCTTTACTTCCTGATTCACCTCCTCACGTCCCCAGCCAGCAGCAGCAACCCAACGCCAGAGGACCTCGCCGTCGACCCGAGCGATTCCGGCCCCCTGCTGCATCACACAGTCTTCTCCTTCGTCATCCCAACCGTGCTCATGAGCCTGCCCTCCCCATCGGTTCTCAATGCAGCAGCCCACTACAAGTGTCTGGCACTGTGGCAGGTCTTCCCCATCACGGACACGATATACCACTACGTCATGAAGGTGTTCCTGTCGGACCCCACCGAGCACGCCTCAACCGCCTCAGCCCGCGCCCAACTCGCCAGCACCCAACGCGTCATCCTCTACCTGTGCCTCGTCCCTCGCACTGTCGCCATGGCGGTCGCTCTGACGCCCGCATCTCTCGCCCCAGAGCCTCTCAAGGCCATCTTCGAACAGCTTACCCTCAAGTCGGTGTTTGTCCCCTACTGGCCGTGGGACTCGCCCATGGCAGGCGACCCGACCTCGATTGCTGGCAAGCCCGAGCTCGCGAAGTTGTTCCTGCAGTGGGATGTGGCAACCGCTGGAATCGCTATGCTGGTGTGGGCTGCCTTTGTCTATTTGGCTGCCCTGCCCGGCAAGCGTCTGCTGAGGGATGTGGTGCCTAAGGTGTTGACTTATGGGGTGATCGGCGGCCCGGTGGCTGCTGCTACCGTTTTGGTTATGGAGAGGGATGCGGCTATTTTGGGACGGGCAGGACGGGATAAGAAGGAGTGAGCTTGGTTCATGTCCTGATCTGCCCCAGCTGCATTGCCGGGATCGTTCAAAGTCACGGAAATGTTTACTCATCACGGAGATAAAGGCAGATGGTGAGTTCTTTGCTTGCCTCGGATAATAATCCGGCACGAAATCCGGGGAGGCGGGAGGGAGGAGGGGGGGCGGACATGCTTGGGAATTGGGAATCATCCGTCCAGGTCTGTATTCATACCAAGGCATACCGATGGTGACTTTGATCCTATTGTCAATCCGGTGATGACTGGCACAAGACAGGCGAGTTTGGAGGAGAAAAGCCAGAGTTCAAAGCAACTCCTAAACTTCTCATCATGTCTGTTTCTTGTTTGTCCCCATGCCTTCCATTTGCCATTTGATTCGTCAATCTCCTCCTCCCTTATAACACAGTTCAGGAAACATGCCGTGTTTGTCAGTAATTTCTCGCTTTCGACTCCATGTTTTCCAGTTGCTACAATTGGGCGGCCAGTATCGCCACGTCAATGGCCACTTAGTCTCAGTGGACCATGTAACACTACACGGGCAAAGGGAATCCTGATTTAATCACGCTGGTAAAGAACATCGGTTCCAACTTGTCCAGGTCTCAAGCAGGGCCTGTGCCTGATACTTTGGCGAGTTGGTGACCGACCCTAAGCCAAGATGCTTGGTACGCAAGATCCAGACAAAATAGTTGATACACCCCCCCAACCCTTTTGGTGAGCCTAACAGTGGGGGGGTGTATCAACTATTTTGTCCGGATCTTGGTACGGTAAGGCAGACTCGATTTCGCCTTTGCTAGCAGAAGCCATGATGTGAGAGCTAGAACATTGTTTGATTATAGCATGACGGATAAGACTTGGGGGCTGATTTGTTGCCCTCGATCTACAGTCGATCCCATGAAGTGAGAGCCATCTCAAGTCCATGGGGTGTGGATAGCTACTGCGGCCGCGCTGGGTAACATTTTTCCCCTTTTGAGTTTCAACAACGGGAGACCTCTCAACCGTTGCAGAGAGCGCTGTGTTGAAACAGCCATCGAGCGCCGTTGTGTGGCGGAGGAAGTCGGAGGGCCGGGTAAGTCGTATTCGCTTCGCCCGGGCCGTTGTTCATGGCGCTTCGACGCAGATCGCTATACCGCACCGGAAATATAGTCTCCGGTCGTAGGACGGCTCCTCTTGTGGTGATCATGTGCCATAGGCACTATTGTGTGGAGAATCTCTCGTTTCACCTCGATTCTGTGGATATCAGGTGCGTTCTGTTCGCCGTGGCGATGCGAGCATGTCGATGGCATCGTTCAAGGCCCATCGGGCACGAATTATTGGGTGGAGCCTCGTTTCTAGCTTTCCTGGCCGCGCAAAGAGACTGGTCGCTCCACATACCAAGGCGATGATGAGTGGGTGCGCATGAGAAAGCTTGGTTGAAGCCACGACACGATCCGTGAGCACATGAACAGCTCAGCCGTGCGGCGTATTGGCAAGCATGGGGAAATAGATTAAACCAAGCTCTTCCTGATGCATCACATATGTGCTTAAGCCTTTGTTTCGCCATGGCTGACAGCTACAGTGACCTTCCTAAGAGTCTAAATATCGGAAAGAGAAGCGAAGAACGCCCATTTAGCCCAGCCAAGCAGAGTCTGCTGAAGTTATAGGCAGCAAGCGTCCAATGGGATTTGCGATAGAGCACAGAGCCAAAGTATAGTAAGTAAACATGTAGTGATCAGGCTTAAACTCCATGGCGACGATTTTTCAGATATCTTTAGCGCGTAATGCATGAACTCAAGCTTCGGAGCCGGTCTATGTAGACAGACCCCTGTGATCTGGTGAGGGTCTATAATCCACATGAAGTCGAAAAGAACACCATCATGGATGCTAATACTTGCGGGACGGTCTTGCTGAATACTACCAGTAGAAGCACCAAGTTTCCATGGGGGCAATGGGTATCAAGTTCGAAGCCCGGGCAATATTTTTCATTGCGGGTCGAAAAGATTCCGTATCAACGGTTGATGTTCGAACTGCAGCAAATGAAGAACTCCGATGGATCACAGGGCTTGAGGGAAGTGACGCCATGATACATGTATGGGACTGTTTGCTTGAGCGAACATGAGATGGTCCCTCCTTCAAAGGGTCCTCTCTGGGGGTTAGCCCCAGTTTGCATGATTTTGTTCACCATCAAGCTTTCCGGTTGACAGGCTGCCTTCATCTGACGGCCAGATCTAGGCGAATGATCTGTGTGCAATTCTATACCACACGAGTGCACAGTTGCAAAACATGTCAAAGCCTCAAGCTGTGGGAGAAGTGGACGATGTGAGCACGGAATATCGTGAGTCATTCCACTGTCAAACATCTGATCGATTCCGCACAGCCTACCAATGCAACTCAGGGCGTCCACGATTTCCGGCCCGGAACCTTCGAGACTGGGGACAGACAGAAGCCCCAGGCTGCCCGACGAGACAGCGGTTCTGATCGGGCCATCGAGTGTCTCTATTGTGTCTCCGATGTACAGAAATTGCCCTATTTGGACAAGGTGTCCACTCAGGTGGCACATGAGTGGAGTTGCCCGCCCAGATTGTTTCAACGCTATCTGTCCATGGTGCCCTGGCAAAGTGATGTTTGGAGTCCCGCTTGTCTGACGCGGGCGTGCAGAGGACTGCATGGAGTCCCGGCCACTGAGCGGCGTTCCTCCGACCTTGGTGGACTGACAGGTGCTTAGCTCCATCATGCTATATCTTTATATCTCTCTATTCCTGGTTTATCAATATGATCTCTGCAGCTTGATATTGCCCTCTTAGTGGTCATTGTGACCAGAGTTTTCTGGGCGTGATTCTTCAGAGCACTGATATCATAGAAACATGCGGAGGAGATGACCAGGATGCAGCTCAGAACCAGAACCTGAAGTGCCTTATCCGACACACCATCGATTTCAGAGGGCTGAATCGAGTCACTTAGTCAGTCACTATGTCCTAGGGAGACAAGACAAACAAATTGAGTGTGCCTTGCCTCGCCCGGGCAGTCGGTTAGGCGTCTGTCATGTTAGAGATTTGGACGCCAACCTTGGAAATCCGTCGTCCGAAGCCGAGTCGAGGACATCGTGTGGCGTCACTCCTCAGCAATCTTCTGCATTGGGCCAAGTGCTCTGGCCACAGTCCGAGGGCTTCCCCTGTAAGGGGTGACCTAGCGCGATCCGCAGCCGCCCGATCTTTGACAGCCCGGAGTCTAACTCTAGCGTTTCAGACGACGACACTCAGCCTCCGTCAAGCCACCCCATTCGCCAGCCGGGTCCGAGTCCCAGAGGGCAACAAATCTCGCAGATCCAAAACCTGGGACCGACCGGATTGCCTCCGGGGGGTTTGATTCTTTGGACAGGATGGACCCGTTGGGTTGGAGCAAGGGAAACAGGGCCCTGCGCCCATTCTTATGCTTTGCCTGGTATTTCCCTCCCCGAGTGCACACAAGATGAACGAATACGGGGCGGATATCCGACCCCAAGTCCCTGCAGCCCATGCAGACCCCCCGGTCTGGAAACATGCGCGATGCGTCCTGAACGATCTCTAGGCCTTCCATGCAGCGCGGATCTCAGTGGTTGGGACGGGACCCCAGTGCTGCAGTCATCAATCCATGCGACCCCAGTCTCGATTCAGGGTTGGCCCAAAACCTGGAGGTGTCCGCCCAACCCCCAGAGACTTGCGCCTCCTGAGCGACTCAGCCTGTCTGGACTACAAGAGATAGCGGGTACGAGGTCGATTCCGCATTGGGCAATTTCTTTCGATGCCCTGGTCGCCCGTTTGTGGGGACTCCACCAACGAAGCGGCCTGATGGCGACGATGTACTTGGATTTGGCTAGGTGACAAGACCCACCTGGTTGTCACCCAGGGTCGATCAATGGGGCAATCTGGTACTGGTAGATGATGTGCCAGGCTTGTTTATTAGATCACGGCTTCTCCCGCCCCATGGATCGTCTTGTGGAGACTCCAAGCTGCTAGACTTGGCTCTTCAATACATTCGATTGTCGCTGGCGATATTTTTATACTTTAATTTTTGATTTGGCGTGGCCCATTCTGCACAGTGTTGCCATCACCTCGATCGTATGATGGCTGGCCAAACAGTATCAAGGAGGCTGAGAATCGCCACGATGTTGCTGTCGAGCCTCGTCGTGGCATTGGGGGTGAGCGCCTCGCAGGTGGACCCAAGGTTAACATCACGAGAAGGGGATGTAGCAGATCTGTTCTCGGGCATCGTCTCGCCAGAAACTGCCAGAGCCGCAGCCCAGGACCAAATACTAAGACGGCACGTCGAGGATGCCGTCGACCTGGTAGCCGACCTCTCCAGGATGCTCGCAAAGCGATTCGAAGATGTCCCTGAATTACAACAAGCCAGCCTCAGCCTCGAGAGGTACCGGGATAGCCTCTCCGGTAGCACACCCGCCACAAAGACGCGTCGTCAAGACCTGCTTGGAGGATTAGGGGGCCTCCTAGGCGGCGGCACAACTCCTGCGGCACCTGGTGCAACTGAATCAGGCGCAGCAGGAGGTGGACTTCTTTCCGGTCTGACTGGTGGCATCTCGTCAGCCCTGTCCGGCATTGGAAACTCTCTTCTCCAGGATGCGGGCGGAGCTAGCATGTTTCTGGGTATTGGCCTCGGCGCCGGAGCTGCTCAGGGTCTCAATGTTGCCCCAGCCCCTATGACGATGCAAGTCGCGGCAAAGGTGGCTGCCGACAACGGGATGAATGCGACGGGCCTCAACCCGGCAATACAAAACGCGGCGATGGGCGCCACAGCATCACTACTTGGCTCTGTCAACGTGTCAAGCCTCGTGTCGGGAGCTGGAGGAAGTCTAGATCTTAACGGCCTGGCACTCGGTGCTGCAAATGGAATAGGAAATGGCTTGTCGTCAGGGCTGAAGCTATCCCCACAAGCAATGGCCATGGAACCACCAAAGGGAAACAACACGGCGGACATTGCAAACACTTTTGGCTTCGGCCTAACCAAGTCCCTGGCGTCAAATATTGACACATCGAAACTGTCAGCCAGCAACATCAACATCCAGCAGTTCACAGGCGGCGTCCCGACATCCCAAATCGCCATGTCCCTGGCCCAAGGCATCGGAAACGGAGCCTCATCCGGCCTCAAGCTCAGCCAGGCGAACCTCGCCCCTCCCACAGGCAACACCGCCTCCGACGCCCTAGGAGCCTTCGGCTTCGGGCTGACAAACAGCCTGACGAGCAACCTCAACACCACAAGCCTGACGAGCGGCAGCGCCCTGCAGAACATCAACATCAACCAGATCATCCCCAACCTGGGCATGACAGCGCAGAGCTTCGGGTCCGGCCTGGGCAGCGGCGCAGCGGCGGGCCTCAAGCTCAACACGGCCATCGTCGGCATGCCCGACCCCAACGGCAACGACGCCCCCTCGGTGGCGGGCAACTTTGCGTTCGGCTTGACCAAGAGCGTCACCGAGAATGTCAACTTGACCCAGCTGACCTCGGGCAACTCTCCTTTGGCCGGCGCCGCGGGTAACATTGACATAGGCCGGGCGGCCCAGGGCGTCGCGATGGGCCTGGTGCAGGGCGCCGGTGACGCTGTCAATATGATGGGCGGGCTGCAGGCGCTCATCAATGGCACTGCTACCATGCCGCAGCAGGGCGCTATCCCGCCCAGCACGCTTGCGTTTAACGACTCTGTGGGCGGTGCGGCTATGGGTTTGGGCACGGGTCTTGGCGGGCAGGGCACCCTAGTTGGTGTCCAGCTCTTGTCGCAGCTGAATGTTACGTCTCTTGTTGAGGGGCTTGTTGGGAACAATACCGGCTCTGGCGCTGCTGCAGCCGCTGCTCCCGGGAATGGGACGGCTGTGGCTAGGCGGAGTGCCCGCGAGGTTCTGTCGAGTGCGATCATCCCTCGTCAGGACTCTGGTGTCACGGCTGTTAGCAACGGGAACAGCTTCAACCTGTCTGTGGTCTTAAATGCGGACACCATCTCTTCCGTTACGCAGCGGGTTATCTCGGCTCTCAGCTGTGAGGGTGTCGGTGGCTTGGTGCTCGTGGCTCTTGGTCTGCTGGACAGTGGGACCATCTCGACGAATGGGGTCACGACTGGGGTGAACGTCACCACGCTCCAGCAGGTGGTGCCGAAGGGCTTGATCAAATTTACCAGCGACGGGAACAAGTATGAGATCGACGGCCAGAAGGTGATTGATAATCTTCAGGGTAATCTGCTCTCTGCAGCAGACGGAATCAGCATTAATGGCAATACGGCCATTCGCTTCGGGGCGTTCCTGGCCATTCACAGTGAGTCATCCTTGTTCCTTTACATATTCACCGATTATACATATTCATGACTTGATGCTAACACATGTTTCTTTCGAACAGTAATGGTCGCCATGTCCGTCTTCTTGGCCGTCCTCCCACTGATCCTCAGCCTCGAGGGCACTCGTGCCCTCCTCTTGCGGCTGAAGCTTGGCCATATCCTGCCAAAGGCCTCAACATGGGCAAACATTGGGTGGTTCTGGGTCATGGGTCCTGCCACCCTGATACTACTCATCTTCGGAGTTCTGGCAAGGGGCAACGCTGGCAACATCCGGACCGCACACGGCGTGAGTGACTCTGACTGTGTACCCTGCGATGGACTCCAACCACTAATTGAACTTCCTTTCCCTAGATTCTCGGCCTTATCACCGCCCTCATAACCTTCGGAGCCACCGTATTCAACATCTTCACTAAGATCTACATCTCGACCAAAGCCCCTCCCCCAGAGTCCCAAGCCTCCGTCCTCCCCGTCCCATTTGCCTTCTCCGACCGCCGCACGATCCGCACACTGCTGGGCCAGCTCCTCCTTACCCTCACCATGCCCACCGTGATCACCGGCTTCGCCGACCTTGGCGCCGTCACACTATGTGTCACGCGTGCAGTCCCCTTCGAGTTGGCCTTCGCCGTCGGTATGGGCCTCACCGCGCTTTACGTCACCGGGAGTGGTATCTCGTTCCTGAATATACTGCTAGCTGTGTTTGATATTCGACAGGCTAAGAAGGAGGCTAAGGACAGGAGGGACGAGGAGAATTGGGGGAATAAGTCGCTTAAGGAGAAGATTCAGCATGTTGGGCAGCAAGGGTACGATGTCAAGATGGAGGGACGGCCTGAGACGCTTATGAAGTGAGGTGGTCACTTGAAGCGGATACATGTGGGATACTTGGCTATGATGACTGGGCTTTGCGATCACTTCATAGATGACAAGACCATCTGGAATGGTTGATGTCCTGCTTGTACCAAAGCCTGAGCCGTTGAAATCCTGTTAGAAGCATCAAACATTATTCACGGACTTTCGTTGCCTATGGATAGCTGTGCAGCTGTACAATTTCTCGCTCATTGGCATCCTCCATTTCTTGATAGTGCTCCATGCCTTCCAGAGCCGATCGAACACAACCCAGGCGTATCATCTTCCAGCCGGAGCGTGAAACTGACTGCATCACAATAGCATATTCCAAAGGATCGAAATGAAGGTAATACGGGCGTTGGGAAGGCAATTTCCAACCTTCTCTTCCAGACAGACTCGGAGTGTATACAATTGGAAGAAACGATGGCGTGGAGGGGGGTGAGATCTACAATGACTCGGAGTGTCCAGCCACTGGTTCCACAGGCATGCGAACGACTACAAGATAGTCATCAATGCCCTCTAGTTATTTATCATACACACTGGGTAATGCAAGCCGACTGCTTCATGCCAGATTAATGAAAAAATTCTGCCGCACCCTTGAGGACACGGGCCGAAATTTCAGATTTCGATTTAAATGCAGTGTGATTGGCTGCCTAGCTCAAGATCCGCGGTCCCAGGTCTATCACTGTATCCGATTTTGTTTGCTGTCAAATTGAAAGGGTGCTCGAGGATACCAAAGGTCCTTGCCAAGACTCAATGCGATGACATTCTTTGCACGGCCAGCCTGCTGTCCAAAATCTTGCAATACCAGGGCCCTTGCTGTCGCTTATCAAAACACAATGCCAAGAAATCCGTCGCTGTCTACTTAGCAGACAAGTTGTCCGCTGTCGTTGCCGATGTAGTCATCTAGAAAGAGGAATGTGAGTAAAGACAGGTCTCAGAGGACTGTATTTGGGAGGGCGGAAGGGAGAAGGCTGTAAACTTACCCAGAGGTATCGCAGTCTTGACCACGTCAGGGGGGCAACCGCATACGTAGGAAAGGGTGAGCCCACTCCATTCGGGGTGCCAGCATTTGTCAGTAAAATTGGATCCGCCAGGACGACCAAAGAAGTTACAGGCGACATCGTCCCAGCCAAAGCAGTTGTTGAGGTTCAGCCCGGAGGACGCAGTGTCGCTGGTGCCGGCAATCTTGCAGCGGGCATGGAGGATGGCAGTGGAACCAAAAGTGTCGTTGCCATGAATCAATGTGATGTCGGAACAAGATTCCGCATAGCCACTGAAAGTTGACTTGCTGCTGCCAGTGGAGCCGAACGCGGCGATGATGGCTATGGGGGAGGCCTTCATGGTGAAAGAGTATTGCTCGTGCGTGTGATGCGTGGTTGGTAATAAGTGGACGGGGTCTTTTGGACTTTCTGGAAATGGAGTGCGAGTTTTGACAGATTTGGGTCCAAATTTCGCAGCCTGTTTTGATAAGAAAGTCGCCATTGGCCAGTCACTGTTTGTCAGGTTACGTTTGGCCAGCGATTCTCTGCCAGTCACTTGCCACGCCCCTCATAGTGGTGGATATGTTCACATTAATTGTCACCCCCCCACTCTTCCCCTTCATGCTAACGCTCTAGCGAATTTTACAAAGTTCTGAGTTGGGCAAGTCAGGTTGACTCCGCCTCATGTCCTCTTCCACCACGCATACTGCAGCTGTATATACACTGTAAAAGCAGCCACTAGGTACGCACCAAGCCCAAACGCTGATGAGTCGTCACCAGTGCTGTGGGAATACACATAGACGAAGGCCCCAGTGGCCAAGACAAATATGAAAGACCACCAGAGGATGAGGACGTCATTGAGCCTCTCGTTGATGCGCACCCCGTACCCCACGACTTCCTCGACCGTGCCGGATGGCCTGTACAGCGGCCCGTCTACCTTCTTGGGCACGGTATTATACCAGTAGACCTCGGTATGGGGGCCCGGGCGGCGCATATGCCACAGGTTCATGGTCTTGACACACTTCATCGGGACGGGCCTGTAACGGTACTGCTTGGTATCCGGCGGCCAACAGCCAGAGGTGAAGTGGCATGGGAACGCCTCTTTGCCTTCTGGGTGGGGAACGAGCTCGAACTTGCACCAGGGTTAGTCAGAGACTGGCAGTCCGATGAATCCGTGGAAAGCCGAGTTAATGGCTCGGGTTTGCTTACCTCGACAAAGTCTGCTGTGTCAATGATGTGTAGTGGTGCCCAGGGGCTGACGTTGAATGCGGATCTGCTCCACCACTTCGTGATAGGCTGTACTGGGGACAAGTCTTCGATAAAAGACAGCTTCCGAACAGGGACGGCTGCGTATTTAAAAACATTCTTTAGGTGCCGGATCACACTAGCTGGCACCACCCAAGTCGGCAGTAGCAGGTCTGCTGTCCACTGGTGTTCTTTACGGGCCTGCTCATAAAGGTCCAGGATGCCTCTTATCATAAGCTCATCGTTATAAGAACCGTCAAGACCAAGACATTTGAGTTCCGCCAAGGTTTTGTATGCTTTCCCATTGATACAAACTAGCAAGAATAGTGGATCCTGTGGTGCGCGTCTCGCTGGAGTACTAGTTGAGGTTGCTGTTGTAGGATCCAGGCATGCCCCCGGTGTGCGGGATATCGCCTGGGCAGGCAAGCTTTGGGAAGCTGTTCTGACGGAGGAGGTTGGGCCTAAATGAGCCGGACGTGAAATTTCTGGAGGCTGCCCATTAGGAGATGCGTTTTGAGAGACTGCACGTGTCCGTCTGACGACTGCAGCGCTCTCGCTGATGCTTCGCCATTCGGTCTCAATGCCACCGTGATCGAGTTCTTTGACGTCTACGTAGGAATGTTCACCGCAGCCCTGCAAAGAAATTGGCCCATGTGAGTGATATTGTATCAATACGATTTGGACAGAGCTTCTTACACAAAGATACCATATCCTTTGGAACCCCTTTGATGGTGGCCACAACAAGTCGATCACCAGTTTCGTGACCCGTGTTGCGAGCGAGTCTCTTTCCCAAGGCATACGATGATATGAGGCCGATATTGGCTGTGATACAGGCTGTTCAGTGGACTTTTGGGGATCCCCTGATCTTGAATCGTTTTCGGCCGGGTCCTCTTCTTTCTGGATCTCCGTCTCATTCATGTAGTCATCCTGTCGATTCCATATCATAACGCTGGCAAAGGGCTGGCCTCCTGTCTCAACTGCTGTGAATTCGTCTCGGCGTTCATATCTCGGCCTGTGATCTGTTACTTGAGCGCCAGTAGATTCGTGTTCATTTTGATGCTCAGGGTGTAAGAACCGGTGGAGCCGCTGTTTGTATTGAGAGAATGCCTGGCTCGTGACAAAATACTCTCCTATAGCCTGGAGACTATTCATGTCCAGCCGAGGTGGTTCCGTGAGATCTCCAGCTTCAGACTCGTCCGAATCGATGTGAATCTGGTCGTCTTCGACACCTTTGCCAGTATCTACGTCTCTCACCAGTGAGCTACCTAGAGTACAGGGGAAAGGGTTCGGACTCACCCGCGGCGTCGAGAGTCTCGAAGTATGCATTGAGCATGGAGAAATCCTTCCTGTCACTCTCAGCCAAATGGCTAAGTTCATGGTCAGGAGTGACAGCTTTGAAGATATCCAAGGAAATCTCTGCGCGTCTTCTCCTCGGCCTCAGAAATGCCACGGCCTCTTTCTGTGAAGGTGTTTGCTCTTCATGGGCAAAGTCCAAGTAGAACATCTTCAATAGACGGCGGTTGTTATCAATGAATCGATCCTTCGTTAGCCTTTGACTGGCCTCCGTGTACAGAGCGAGAAGCTCCGGGTCACTCTGGGTGAACTTAGCAACGACGTAGTTCACACCTGCCTGTCCGAGGGAGCCTCCGGTTGAAACATCTGACCCAATAGAGTCTGCAACACTTGAAATTGACCGATTGCAATCGTCGAAAACTCGAGGCCCACGCGCATCATCCTTTGTGAGACTGGGCATCGCTAAATCAGGTGGATAACCGCCCGAGCAAGGTCGGTCCACCGATAAGGAGTCCAACCAAGAGCTGGGATCTGTCGGCTGCGGACGAGAATTCTCTGAGAATACTGCAGAATAGGAGGTTATGGATTCGGGATTCTCCTCAGACGACCGCGATTTGGGCTGTGACTCTGCGTAGATACTCCCTGGTGGCGGTGTATGCTCTTCGATAACCACGATTTCATCATCACTGCTAGCCTCGTCGCCGTAATTACTAGGTCTGTCAACACTGTCACTGCTGTGATTCCTGGCCTCATCGCTACCTTCGGCCGCATCACCGTCATTCGAAGGAGCGGGCGAGCCGGTGTGTCCTTTTGATGGTGACAAAGAAATGTTGTCACCTGCCTGGCTTCCCCCACGGGAACGCGCGGCGTCTGTTTCGTGTTCATCTGCTGGCCATGTCAACCACTTGACTGTGCGATGCCCTTTGTACAGATTAGTCCTACGTACTGTCTTTGACCTTATACGCTTCACTCAATTTCAATATGTCATCAATGCTGCGTTGGGCTAAAGCTCGCAATAGGACCATGGCTTTGCCCTGGCAGTGATGTTAGCAATCTACTCAAGAGCTCAGAATATCACTTAACAGAAACTTACCTCCTCCACAAAAGGGAACTTAAGGTCTATGAGCGCCTGCTTCGAGACTAAATGAGCAGGAATGCGAGTCTTTCCTCTCTTGGGATACTCGATGTCCACGTTTGCTTCGCCGCTTATGTTGCCACGCTTTCCGTCACAAGATCCAGAACAGCCTAGAATTGGATCCCACCGTGCTCCACAACTACCGCATACCGGACCTGGAGCTTTCCTGGCGACCTTTGCGCTCACAATACCAGGCCTTGGATCAGTGTCTGTGTCCAAATCTTGGGCTTTAGGCTCCTTCTGATTTGTTGGCTGATCAATGTTTACTCGAAGTGCCTCTGATACTGCCTCTGATATCTTGACTTTAGTGAAGGCCTCTGGAAATAGGCCGGAATGGCCATTTCGCAAATTTCGCCCCAGGAACCACCCATCGCCATAGTCGTCGTCCATCTCAATCACCTGGACATGGTCACCCTTGGCCAGATTCAGCTCATCAGCGGATCGAGCTGCGAAGTCATGCTTAGCCACAAGAAAATCGCCCACTCGCGTTTTAGGCGGCTGGAGAGCATCAGTCTTCACGAGCTGCTCTTCTGTCTTGTCATTGGATTGATGGAGAGGGTGCGCCTCCGTTTTGTGGTCCGTTTCTGTCGAGCCATGCTTATCAGCCCTCAGCATATCGTATATCGCCGTTGTGAGCGAATGTACGCCTCTTTCAGGAACCTCTCCGATTGTATCGGCAACTTCACGCTGCGAATCGTCGTGCCGCTTGCGCTTCAACCGACCTGAGGGAATGGCCTCAATCTCAGGCTGGGCGAGGGCCACCGGGCTTCTTCTCCCAGCTTCCTCGGCCGGGTTGTCTGCTTCGTCCGGACCTGGTCTCGACGGGTCCGCCATCGCAAGATCGAGGCCACAGTGGGCCAGTCAGCAGCTCGCAACGCGGCTGGCTCCTCACGGACCCTCAAACTAAGCCTGGTCAGGGTTGTTCTGTTCTTGAGCCTTCAATGTTGTGCTCTTGTTGACTGCTGCTGCTAGGGAAATCGATGCACGCTCGTCATCAGCTGCTAGTCTATCACCATATAGAATAATTGAATCGCAAACTTGAAGTTGCAAAAGCGAATTCCAGTCTGGAGTGGAAAAGTTCAGCTGAGGAATTTCAGCCCTGCCCACCAATTGAAGTGGTTTGTTATCCACTAACCCCTGCTGTGTCAAGCTCGGATAGCTCCTAGGCCCAGATGTCAGCTGGCTGCCTGGCCTCGGGCTGTGTCTGATATCTTTATCTAACCATGTCTACGACCGCTCATGCGGGGTGCTTACTACGGCACTCTCTCTTTGGCCACAAAATTGAGATTCTAGCTGGAAGAATCATGGCCCCTGCCTGAGCTCCCATGAGACCTCGGGAGCTGCTCCATCGAATATCAACCTATGCCAAGTCTCCGCATCAGCCGTTCATTCTACAGTGTCTGCTACGGTCTCTGCAAAATACATCAGGGAATTCGGGACAGCATAATGCAGGTCTCGTGTAACCGATATGATGAGGTTTGATGCTGGAAGGGCAGAATTCTAGGCTGCCTATAGACAAGACCTCCAGCCCGGAATCCACAATTTCAACTGCATGCTCCACACCCAAGGCTGCCCGGTGTAGTTTCCAGCTGAATTGCAGATTATTCGCAATAATGAAGGGGCATTTTGTGTGAGAGTGGCTTCATTTGCCATACAGTCCACCACTTCCGCTGCCTGATCTGCCCCGACACTTTTTAGTAGTAACTTTGACTCGTCGGGGTTCTCATAGCCCAATGGGTTCAGAGGTGGACGGAATCAACACTCGTAAAAAGTTCCACCCTGAGAACGCAAAGAGTGGAGACGTATTTCCATGAATTGTAGTCATCGGAAAATATACCGGTAAGACGTAGACCTGGCCTGTTTAGTTCTGAGACGGCGATCGATCCCTCTTCTATGGGAAAACTCATCCAATGCCGGTCGTCTTGACGATCAGAGCCGCAGCCGAAGCTACAGTACCTGAAGACAATAAGGGAATCGCAGCTGCCCAAGCCTTGTTCTCTTTCACCCACTTTTGAATCAATTTCCACCCTCTTTGCTTCTCAATGGACGGCAGTGACTCCATCCTCATTACCCTACCCCCATCGAGACGCAATTTTATGTATAATAACATTTCCCGTTCTGTGTATGCACTGATGTCCTTCTCATTTACCTGTTCGAATTCCTTGCGTACTGAATCCGCCAAACTTATTGCAGACCTGAGTCTGCCCGAGGTGGGGCTATCTGATGTGGCCATGCTTCTAAGGCGCAAGTGAGTAGTTGCCCGGATGCTGCAAACTCCAAGCGTCCACAGGGTCAGAAGGCAGAGAGTGATTTCGAGTGGGATTATGGAAAATCCCCACTGATATTTTTGTTGAGGCTGGCCGGGGTTCACGATGGGCTGGCAGATGGCCCTATCGTTGGTGAAGTATTCGGGGAGGTAAAATCTGCTGTCGAATACGAACGGTACTCTCCCTGATAAAGACCCTTCCTCGATGCCGCGCAACGGGATTCCGTCCGACCGATACGGGGTCCAATATGGTGTGATATTGAGCGGGGGAGGAGATAAATCCATTCCATTCCATGCGGATATTTGGGGTGTAGATTGAGAACGATCCTGCGTCGACAAATCTAATAAATCAAACGCGGTAGTCAGACGGGCGGGCTTGACGTCATATTATCAGGTGCTTACATTCAGATACACAGGCAGAGGAGCCACAGACCGAAGTCTCATCGAGAATTATATAGTCGACACTCTTTCCGACCCTGTTTCCATCATGCAAAACATATAGACCCTTCTCAAACTCGCTAAATGGGGCTTGATTGATGTCGTTCGTTTTGATCATGGCTTGATTAGACGCAGAGTATCCAGTCATAGAACTGACAAGCGTAGGGAATAGTAGAACAAATACCATCGCCAATATGATAAATCCCCTGGCTGTTTTAGAACGAAGACCTTTATGGCGCGCAAAATCCCTGCAGGTATGGAATATAGATATTAGGGTATGGAATATAGATATTAGGGACGGCCCATCTTGAATAGAGATGGCCCAGAAGGTCTGATAGGTTATGTGATCGGTCGTCATCACACTAGAGAGGTACTTAGAGAAGGTTGTCCATGTTATATATGCCAGAAGTGTCTGTCCGCCACGTCCTATGACCTGTTTCAAGTCAGCAATATTATCCCTATCAATGGCAACCTTATAAGTCAGCAGTGTAAAGATACACACCACGTCCCAAATCATATCTATGATCTTGACCACCGTAAAGTCTAGCGACCCAAAACCAATGACGACCTGAAATGTCCAGGCTGGGTCCAAAAGATTGAATGGTTCCAATGTGAACGAGCCGTCAGGAGCACAATGTTCTTCTGAGTTATCGTATAGCCGTGGAAGTAGGAGAGGAACAAAAATGCACATGAAGCCGAGCAACGATGTCCAAAGACAGCAAAAGTATAAATAGAATGCAGTGTCTGAGTTGTTTCTCCAAATGGCAGATTCCGTTTTCGCGCCAAATTTTGCAAATTTTAGGACCCGGAGTCTGCATAAGTGGTACCATTCTGTGTAGGCTCTGGGACGCTGTGATTTCCCTTCCTGGTGGGGGTAGGTCATGACTGCTTCAGGAGTTGGTTGTGGTGAGGCCGGGACAAGTATGATGGTCTCGTTGAAAACGTATGGGGTTCTGTGAATATTTTGAGAAGGTAAACCGGACGCGGAAGAATCAATAATGCCAAATTGTGTTGAAGGGGTCCAGCCTGTATTATGCGTCGCACTGAGCCGTTCATTTTGAGTCAGCATCCGGCCGATGTTCGAATGCGGGGGCTGAATGATGAGGCATCCAATGAAATCTGCCTCATCACGCTCGAGCATTCAGTCTCACCACAGTTTATGCGGAGAGCCTCTCAACTTCATTAGACTAGTAAAGGAATCAGGCTGACTATGATGTTTCAAACGCCTGGGTCGCACCGTGCTCGGTTGCATGTGGCGGGCACACTGGCTTTAGTAGACTTTCCGCATTGGCTTTATGTCTCAGACCCGAACAAGACGCTGGATGTGTGTGACGCTGTCTGCGCTCTCCCTACTTCTACGGCATTGACCATGCACGATCTCCCAAATTTGCGCCTGGGAAAGGGGAACGGGGCTTTCTTACACAGCCGATTTTACACTGCCACTGACGTCTTACTTGGGCCGAATAGGTTGTGTGCCTTTCGCAAATGATTTGCCCACGGAGTGGTTGCACAAATTCTTTTTCCCTTTTTCATTTTTGTTCTTATCTCTTTGAAGATAAAAAGGAGCTTTTAAAGGGTTTATGATGACAGCTACCCTGTAGTAATGCCTGTGGGGCTACATGATTCGCTATGTCAGATGCGCTTCACTGGCATATCGTTCACATAGTTGATAAAACAGAAGAAGAAAGGCACCTGATCTATTTCTATCTTTCTTCTTAGAAGCTGGGTCTTTGAGCGTTTACCATGTTATGGGGGCCCCGCACACACTTGAGGTGAGGCTGACCGGCCAGCCGGGGCGGGTTCCGGTGTTGTATTCGGAGCTGGTCTGGCGTCTTTAGATTGTACGCAGTCAAATGCAGCCTGAAGCGCCGGTGGTGGGCTAGAGGACGAAGGATTATTTTCTTGGCTAGACATCATTACTTAGGGATCAAACCCCCATCGAGACACTGGTCTCCAGTCAGTTCCTTCTACAACAAACTTGATCCCAGTAGAGATCTGCTACTAGTTTCTGAGAGATGTAAGGATGTGGAGATCTACTTACAAAGGCGAAAACCTTCTTGGTATCAATATTCTTGTCGTGCGCTTTGCCAATCTGTTCCAATCGATTGTCGATAGCGGCAGCCTTTCCATCAACGGCCCATATGACCTGGTCCCGTGTGATGGCGTCGGGCGTCTCGCGGGCTTTTTCCAAACAGGCCTCGATGTTTGCTATCCTGACGGGATCCTTCGCTGCCCCCTTGCGAGCTACAAGAGCATCGACAAAGTGCTGATTTGCCGGATTCCTGATCTGAGACATACTTGATAACGGTGCGTGGTAGTTGTGATGGGACGGGCTTATGTATTGCCAGGGATAACTACTCAGTCGAATTATGGTCTTTTGGCCGAACGCGAAAAAAGTGGAGTTCTGGTATTGTGTTGAAGTGTTTGAATTCAATGTTGTTCTGGTTTCAATAGGAAGCAGAAAGCCACAGTGGCGAGATGCCATTCTTTTATATTTTGAGAAGAGATCCATTCTCACTTAAGCCTCTGCGAGGTTCGACAATCACGGTATTGTGGGCTCGCTTGTCAGTGGAGTCATCAAACCCCACAAGGAGCCAACAACAACAGTGCATGGCACCAATCGGGTCGCAAGATTACATGGGTCATTAGTACGGTACAGTACGAACCCACACACTGGCCTCGACAGTCCTCATTAGAGGTCAAATGGCCATGAAACCCGGACGGATACGTAGGGAGCTTTTTTGTTCCGATGTGTCCGAAGACAGTTGGCTCTATAAAGGCAGTCAATTTATCTCAACCCGGCCTGGGCAGTTCGGCGCAGATGGTGGCAAGTATCGTGCTAACCACCAACAATGATCCTCTCTACTCGGGGGCGTGGGCGCAGCTAGCAACTAGCTGATCGCCCCGGCCGTCTATAAGAAGTGGCACAGGAAGGGGAAAGTTCGCTGGCATCTTTGAGGTTCTGTCACAATGCTACCAGCGCCACCGCAGAACCTTTGCAGCATGATCCCCCATGGTGTTTCGTGGGCGGCGGTCTGAAGAATCCGTGCAATTGACACAAAAGGGGGTCCTCGAATTGGGGGACGGATGGAAGCCCTTGAGAGAGCTCAATACAACCACCTCATACCACCGAGCTGGAAGACGTTAGCATAGAGCTCTATTAGACCATTTGAAGGAGGTAGATGGATTTCTTGACGTACGGTGGCAAATATTTGCGGAATTTTGGCCCGGTTGTCACTAGAATGCGCAATAGTGAGAAACTCGTCGTTGTGCATACATCTCGCAACACCATCAACGGCCCATAGACAGTATGGATGCTCGGGGTAGCCATGCTCCTGTGCAAAGCGATAGCATGCGATAATATTCTCACGGCGAGGCCCCTCAGGCTCGTCTTCAAGAAAAAGTTCAAGGCTCTTAATCAGCTTTGTCCAGCACTTCTCTACTTCCTTGTGCATGCCCTCGGTACTTGGTGGTGGGAGACCCTGTGCGCCGGAAGATTGGACAGCTTCGACAGGTTCTCCTGCTGAGCTGCGAGGCTTGGACGGCATGATGAGCTTCGAGTTGTAGCTGGGGCTGAGTGTGGTAGCTGAGAGGAATATTGGGATTCTCTCAAAGTTTCTCATGTCGTATGGATGAAGAGTCAATAGTACTTGGTTTAAGGTAGCCCGCAACATTTGAGAGGCCTCCGTCTTCCAGGTGGAGGTGGGATGGAGATCTATTTCAAGGCAGCAGCCAGTGTCGACCCACCCAGCTTCACGCATCGGCCCACATAGCTCTGAGGGTGACCTTCTGCCATGCTGCCATGCTGCTTCTTACATAACTGGCTCTTTCAAATAATCCCGTTTCTGATCAAGCTTCATAGCAAGACTGTCGTGTGAGGATTTGCCAAAGAAAAAAAAAGGAAAGCAGCGTGTGCTTCCCAGAGGCATTCCAGAAGTCAGTTCTGTAGCTACAGAATGGGCAAACCGCCTTGAAGGCCCCCTGTTTCCCAGCATGAGCATGGCGGTAACATTGCGGGACAAGTACCCGTACAGTGATACATGATCCGGGCCCTCAGCCCGCAACCTTCTCGTGCTTTGCGTCAGATGGAAGACAATTGGCTAGCGTATCGCACAGTGGCTAATAATGCTCCTTCCAACTGGGCAAGCAAAGACCTCGTCACGGTTAGTAATTGGGACCTCAAGGTCGTCGTTCCTTCCCAATCAGGGAACTCTCGACCACGGGACAGCATACGGAAAGACCTATTGCGAAATGCAGTGCCTTCGCAAGATACATGAGATGGAAAGGACCTCCCTCGGTGCGGTCATGACTCGATTCTACGGCAGTCCATCCCTCGTCACAACAACACCCACAACAACAACAACAACAACAACATCATCATCATCATCATCATCAACAGCAGCATTTTCAGTCATCACGCCGGCCGCGAAGTCTCTATCACATGACACTATGCATACCTGCGCTCTTCTACTGATCGCCTCCCTGGCCTCTTTTCTGCGATCGTGCTCAACGTCGGCAGTCGCTCCCGCCGATCGTCGAGCCGCCCAGCAGACTGTCCCCACTGTTCAAGTACACTATAATCTTGACGGCAACGCCCACGGCGAAAAGGTCAAGTCCCTGTCGGCTGATGGCTACCGCATTCTCTCACTGAGCGCTTACGGTGAACCTCCGGAAGTCAACTACGCGTCCGTCTCGGTGCAGACAGGCGGGGCTCCGTTCGAAACCATTCACGATGCGGATGAAGCAACATACGATGCCTGGGTCCAATCCTGGGCAACCAAGGGCTACACTCCCACCCATATCGCAGTGACCGGACCAGGCGAAAGTGCGGTCTTTGCTGGCGTCATGGAGGAGCTGAATGGCACACGCTGGCGGCAAGAGTGCGACGTGGTCAGCCCCTCCGGGTTATTCGACTCCCCCGCCCCTACTGGCGATTACTACATGACCGTCAAGGGCTTCAGCATGTACGGGACTCCCGAGTTCCGCCGATATTGTTTTTTAGCCCACGAAAATATTGGGAGACAGCAGTCCACGATGTTCTACAGGGACTATCTTGATTATTTCGGAATGGACTATCCTAGGATCTTCGAAGCTGAAACTGCAAAGCGCTTCTGGCGGCCGTCCCATCTATTTGTCTCCGAGGATCATACAATCACTCCTCAATTTGTCGACACTGAAGTTGGTAAATGGGTGGCCGAGGATAATCTGACCGCATATGAGTTGGCCGCTGAGCTCAAGGCCCAGTACGACCAAGGCCTGTACCCCATTGATCTCCATGGTGGCGGCTCAGGGGATGATGCACGATTCGCGGTCATCTTTGCCGAGCACGACGTCCCTGAGCAACGCAGGTGGGCAGCAACGGGTTCCGTGCACGGCTTCGTGGATAATGAGGCGACATCGGCAGCCCTCGACGAGGTAATGCGCACATGGATGCAGAAGACCGGTGTGCGCCAGGCTCAGGTCGGTGTTGCCCGGAACGGCTCAACGATCGCTGAGCGCAGCTACACCTGGGCCGAGAGCAATCGGGCAGTCGTGGAGCCGGACGATGTTTTCCTCCTCGGCCACGTCTCCAAGATTTTCGTACACGCCGCAATAACCACTCTTCTGGAAGCCGGAAAGCTCGAAACATCAACCCTGGTATACCCCATGCTGGGATACCGCCCAGTCGATCCCCGCGTCAACAACATCACACTTGAGCATGTCCTCAACCACGCTGCCGACGACAAATGGGGCATAAAAAGCGATGTGGCGTTCAATTTTCGTTACGTAGCGCTGTCGCTTTTCAACAGCACGCGTGCTGCAACGCTTCAAGACATAATCGAGTATCAGATGGCGCAGCCGCTGTACTTCACCCCCGGGTCCCCCGAGGCCCACTCGAACTACGAAACAATGCTGCTGAGCTACCTGGTCACCAACGTGACAGGGATGCCCTACCTAGAGTACCTAAAAGAAAGCGTCTTGGACGGCCTAGACGTCAGGCTATACGAGACAGCGGCAGAGAAACACGCCAACGACCGCATCGTGCAGGAGAGCAAGTCGACCGGACTGGACCCAACTGAGCCATGGAACCACTGGCGGCGCGTGCCTGGCCCGCACGGCGGCGACGGCGCCATCAAAGAAGAGTGCATGGGCGCGTTCTCGCTCAGCGCCAGCGCAAGCACCATCGCGAGGTTCATTGGCAGGCACGCCGTCGACGGGACCGGCGGGAGGGCCGAGTCTCGATCGCGTCAAGGGTGGGTGTCTGGGGCGGCGACCTGGGCGTCTAGCCACCTGGATGATATGGACTGGGCCCTCACCCTGAACACAAACGAACACTTCTCTTGGGACGAATGGGACGACCTCAAACTTGCCAAGCTGCCGCAGGTTCTCAACGACCACCCTCTCCTAGCTTAAAACACATCATCCTATGGAAGCTTATTCCACCGAAGTTCTTATTGAGTAGTCTGAAGCAGATTAGCCCTACAGGAGGTGAAGGAAATTAAATTGTGTTTGGGCCCGTAGATACCAAATTCAAACCTGTCGCACCCTCCCAAAGGACACCCTCCTAAAGGACAACCTCTTCCTAAATAACTTCATATAAGATAACCTCTTATAAGATCAACTCCTAATAGAGTAACCTCCTAAACACGTCTCGTGAACGCTAATGCCTATCCTTCGGATTAGCGGGAATGAGACAAAGTGTTGGAGGGTCTTTCCAAACCCTTCCTGTAGCAACGCGCTTTCGCAATTTCAAAAACCACGACACCGCTTCTGCCATGAAAGGTGGGGCGATTTCCAGCTTCTTAAACCAAATCTCACTCTCCATAATCGCCTTTTGGCGCACAGTCTCGCCCCAGGAGCGCTCGGTGTCTTGCGTGATGTTGATCTCACGGGTTCCTCGCAGGCCGAGCGAGACTCTCCTGGAAACCGGATTGTAGCTGTAGCGAAAGACACACGCGTGCTGATCATCGTCCCCGTTCCATATCTCCAATGTGCGTAACTTGGGCATCCTTCTCACGGCCACGCTTACAGCCTCCAGCAGATGGTTCACTTCCTCCTCGTACTCGTGCGGGCGACGGAGGAGCTGAGATGTCAATGCCAGGGTTTCTAATTCGTCCCAGACCCATTCTTTCGTGTTGATGGGCCTCGCGGTCGGAGGCCGTGGCCAAAAGGGTTGGAAAAAGTCCTTTGCATCGACAACGAAAGAGGCTGCAAGGTGTCGCAGCTGTCGACTGACCCTGGCCAGCTCCAGTCCCAGGAGAGTGTTATCGATAGGAGGCATACCATCCTTGAGCATATAGCTCAACGAAAATGGGATATGTGAGGAGAACGGGCCCCTCATCTCTTCAAATAGGTTGAGTTCGGACACGGACGCTGGCAGGCTCCGAAACATTTGTTCGTAGACTGTGGACGCAGATTGCAGTTAGATGTTTTGTCAATAAGGCTTAATTCTCAAGGACTCTCACCCACCTCGCGAAGGCTTCGACTCTCTATACATAGTAGTCGATCTCAGCGGTCGGTTCTCTGAAGTGACCAGCCTCAGTGCAGGCAAGCTCCGAAAAAGATAGTGCAAGGCTCTCAGACTCGTTCGAAGGACGTCGTACACGATTGGACAGAGGACCAGACGTTCGACTGCGTAGACTGGTGGCATCCTGGAGAGCGATAATGGGGGGTCGTATTTGAGCCGGAACTCATGTGGCAGGTCGGCCGGACTGAAGAGGTGCCAGCAGAACACCTCGATTTGCAGCACCATTTTCCCTGGGTTCTTGCTGTTGTATATGTCCCACCATGTGCCCAAGATCTCAAAAAGAGTGGTGATCATATAATCGTGCATCTCGGCCCTTGGCTTCCATTTCTGCGCGACCCCGAATGGAATCTTTATCCTGAGACATATAAGTTAAAACATATCCAGCATGTGAAGGGAACATACGCCTTTGGGGCGGACAGCAGCCTATTTGCTACTGATCGGGGATTCACAACCCCAGAACCTAGGAGTACACCCGAGCACTATCAAACAACCTCTTCCAAGATAGCCTCATATAAGATAATTTCCTATAGAACAGCCTCCTGTAGAATAACCTCTTATAGGATAACTTCGTACAGCATAATATCTTGAGATCTAAGGTCTATAGGATTACCCCCTATAGGATAACCTGTTGCGGGTATGAATCCCTGATCTCATGTATTAAAGCCACTTACATGATGCGATTGACCATTCTCCTTCTCCTACCAACGACATAATCTCTGAGTTCTGGCATGTCCTTCCAAGCCAGGTCAAGGTTGTCGAAATGTTTCTTCTCAAAGAATTCTTGCCAGAGTGGGCAAACGGTCGCGTAGGCCGCCGTAGAAATCCATTCCTCAAAGCAGTCGCGGTACAAGTCCTCTAAAATTCGGTCAACGATTTCATTGGGAACGTGTTTCATGGTTGCTTCTTGAGTATAGGGTCCGGGCTGACTCGCGCAGTGTTGGTGTCGGGTATATATTCTGGATGGGTTGGGTACGGGGGTATTAGGAAAAGTGTCTGGGGCATCGAATCCTGGACGCAGATGTTTCGTAAAAATCATCCAGGTTTTGCCCAATTTGTTCCAATCTGGGCTACTGGTGTCGACGATTCTAGTCAACGGTGCCGTCAGGAGCGATGCTTCTTAGCCTCGCCTACGCGGCACATGGCTGAGGCCACGTGCTCGTGGGCGTACTGTATCATTCTTTCACTGTATTTGGCAATGTGTGTTTTTTTCTGAGCGCTTGGTCTTGATCGTTCACCACTGTACGAAGGCACCACCTACATTATATATGTATGGGGGATTAGAAACCAAACCACCGACCTTGCTTTTCCTCAATTTCGTGTCTAGCGCCGTCTGCAGCGCCAGTGATACAGCCTATCTCGACGTGGCTCTGCAGGCGCCATGTTTTGACTAGGACAGGTAGTAGCTCACTGCTTAGATCACGGTAGTCTCTTTGCCTAGTTACAGGGCAATGTTAACTTGGCTAATACTCTGACAATAAAATCGTAATTCTCTTCAATGGAAGGAGTCCCAAGTTAGCAGGATTATGTGGGCATGCTATCTCAAATGGCAGTTGACATCTTTGTTGGCTGTGAGTGTTCTGTGGTGCCAGTGTGGTTTTGCCTTGGAGATGGATCCGGGTACAAATACATATCTATAACTACGAGCCAATGAGAACTGCATAGACTGTTTATATTCTTCAAGTCCCTCTTTCAAGCCGGAACAGCAGTAAGTTCTGTTATAGGTAAGGTAATATATCTTGAAGATAAAAACAGTAGATACCCTCTATAGGGAATTTAGCAGTAACTTCTAAATTTACTTCTATAAACTAGTATTCTAGCTGTAGCATTAGGCTATGCCTATTTGTGCTAGTGCTGCTGTCGAGGTTGAGGCCATCGCGGGCCGCGAGCAACCTAGTCTGACGCCGTCAGGCACTACGTGAATGTGTGGCGTTGATCTTTAGGGCGTGCCGATCCAGCAAAGCTTGCTGCACCAGTGGCCAATGAACGGCGTCCCATATGCTAGATGCCGCTCCGGGTCCAAGTTCCAAGGGTCCAAGGGCGGGGGAAGACAGGCACGTTGCTTACTGACGCAGCTCTGATTGAATGGCTTGGCACGCCCTAAGATGACTTGACGGCTTCAGTGACGTGATGCACAAGCACAAGACACACATCCTTTATACGGGTCGTTCTCACCCTGATTGCATCACGGATCAGCGTGACGCCTTTCAAGAATATCGGCCTATCTGCTTGAACTCAACGTTTGCAAGGTGAAAATAGTCCATTTGTAATCTCCGGCATCCACACAACCTGTGGCCCATCAACAACGAATTCGACCTCGGCATATAAAGAGGGGACCCCAAACACAACGGATCTCCCGGGTATTTGCATTTCAACATTCGGAAGTCCACAGGTCATCAAACCTCGGAACAAGAAACAACACCTAAAAAGAAAAACAGCAATTCGATTTTGCATAGCCCACGATGGCAACCATCAAACCATTCAAGATCTCAGTCCCAGATGCCGAGCTCGAGAAGCTCAAGACCAAGCTCTCGCTGGCGACATTCCCGCAGGATGTCGAAATGTCCGACTCGTGGTCCTACGGCACACCCCTCAAGGACATCAAACGGCTCGCAGCCCGCTGGCAATCCGGCTTCGACTGGCGCGCCGCAGAGTCCAAGCTCAACTCACAACTCTCCCAGTTCACAACCACCATAACAGTCGACGGCTTCGACCCGCTCGCCATCCACTTCGTGCACCACAAGTCTCCCCGGGCGGACAGCATCCCGCTGCTCTTCGCACACGGGTGGCCAGGCAGCTTCTACGAGGCGATCAAGCTGCTCCCCCTCCTGACAGACCCTGCAGATCCAGACCAGCCCTCCTTCCACGTCGTCGTGCCGTCCCTCCCCAACTTCGGCTTCTCGGGGCGGGTCACGAAGCCGGGCTTCGGGCCCAACCAGTACGCAGAGACGTGCCACAAGCTGATGCTCCAGCTCGGCTACGACAGATACGTAACCCAGGGCGGCGACTGGGGCTTCATCATCACGCGGCGCATGGGGATCCAGTACCCATCGCACGTGGCAGCATCCCACCTGAACTTCGTGCGCGTGACGAAACCGCCCGAGCTCTCGCAGACCCCAGGCCAGTACCTCAAGCACGCCGTGCTCCCCTACACGGCGCAGGAGCGCGAGGGCCTCGCCCGCACGGCCTGGTTCCGCGACAAGGGCTTCGGGTACAACCTCGAGCAGTCGACGCGCCCGCACACCCTAGGTTTTGGCCTCGCCGACTCCCCCGTGGCCCTGCTGGCGTGGGTCTACGAGAAGCTGCACGACTGGACGGACGCGTACCCCTGGGCGGACGACGAGGTCCTCACCTGGGTTAGTATCTATGCCTTCAGCACGGCGGGCGCGGACGCGAGCGTGCGCATCTACTACGAGTCGCGGGCGCAGGAGGCGATATCCCCCGGGTACGCGTACTTCGGCAAGGTGCCCCTGGGGCTGAGCTACTTCCCGCGGGACCTGGTCGTCCCGCCCAGCACGTGGGGGCGCACGCTGGGCCCCGTCGTGTTTGAGAAGCGGCACGCGGACGGCGGGCACTTTGCCGCGCACGAGCGGCCTGAGGAGCTGGCTGGGGACCTGAGGGCAATGTTTGGGAGGGGAGGCGGCGCGGAGGCTGCGGTGAGGAGCTTGAGGAAGACGCAGTCTAGGATCTGAAACGACACGAGGAAGGGGGGGCATTTGAGAGGATCTTGCGGACTGAGTACTTTTGAGCCGCACGGCTTCGCTTGGTCCCGGAAGGATTTCCTCCCATGCATGGCGGCATTGAATGCATGCATGCATGCAGGTTGTTTATGGGGGGAGTATGTTTGTATCACCACCTTAATCAGGAGGAGCCGCGTGTGCAACGGGGATCCCGAATGTGCGGTTTGGGCAGATCTTTGTCATACCAGCCCTTACCAAAGTACCTACCTGGTGGGCAAATCTATCAAAATTGCCAAGGGTGGGTAGGGCTGTCATGGTCAATTGGTCATCAGTACTCGGGGGCCGAACTAGACGGATTTAATAATGTGACGGGGAACTGTGTCGGAGAATTGAGCCGAGGCGAAGCAAGACATTTGCATATTTTTATTAACATTGATGTCAGTTTGCTAATATCCCGAATGTGCCGAATTGTTGTTATATTCTTAGTGATTGGCTACGGCAGCATGATGCACTGGCAGTTTAATCTATGTAGGTATATATGTGTCTCACAAAATATCCTACCACCAACAGAAAGGCATTGATCCTGCCTGGCCATCATTCAAGCCTCCAAAACGACCGTATATAGTAATCCACAGCCACCATCACTCCTTCTAGACGTACGCCGCCCATGAAACGAACGAACGAAAGAAAGAAACGTATCGATGCTTCCCCAAAATGAATGGATGTTGCCTTGTCTATGATCTAATGCGTGTAACCCAATTGCGTATGCGGCATGTGCTGTGCTGTGGCGGTATACAATGCACAATTGCCTTCCTGACTTCAAGTCCATAGTATACGGACTAAGAGCAAAGCCTCCTCCCGACGCGCAAGCAGTGCTCTACCGCCTGTTCGACCCAGACCCATGCGAGCTCGAGCTCGACGAGCCCCCCTGCCCGCCCTGCGACCCCCCTCCTCCTCCGGAGGTGTTGTACACCCCGTAGACAATGTCGCTCTTGACCACGCCGATGGGGGACGAGTAGCGCAGGACCTCGTTCCAGTTGGTCGAGGAGCCGCCGCCTGGCGGCGAGGGCCTCGAGGTCCCGGAGCCGGAGGAAGAGGAAGACTGCTGGTGGGACATCTTGGTGCTTGGTGTATGTAGAGGCTCTTGTTTCTGGTGGGTGATGGAGACAGACAGACAGGTAGCTGGGTAGGTGTGTTTGGCCGGTAGTAGTAGACTTTCTCGAAGGTCTAGATGGTTTGGTCTGTGGAAATGTCTTGATCAACTGACTGACTGTGTCTGTCAATCGCTCGCTCGCTTGCTTGCTTGCTTGCTTGCTTGCGTGCTGAACAGAGAGTGAGTGCGGTCGAGGTTTGAGATGAGGTTCAAGCCGTGATGGGTGGATGGATGGAAGATTCAATGCTGTCTGTTCCAAGGGACTGACTGACTGACTGACTGCATCACACCCCAAGACAGGAGGCGGGCGCATCGCGATCTTTATACCTCTTCGCCAGTCCCATATATCCCGCCAGCCAGCCAGCTAACTGCGCGGCGGTGGTTGTAGTATTCCTGCTAAAGTCCGTCCTCCTGAAAGGTCCGACGAGTTTATGCCAGGTTAGCAAGCAAGCAGGCAGGCGGTAGGTAGGTACATACACACACACCCCAAAACATGAACCTTCATCCTTGAGGCTGACACCACCACCAGACCCGTCAAATCCTACCTATTTCGCATCTTTTGCCCAGCCCAGCCCACATCTAGCTAGACACTAATTTCCCCGACGCATTGGTAAGTAACTAAGTAGCCTTTTAGCTAGATTCCCACATGGCAGCCAGGGGTGTGGGTGTGTGCAGGGCGGGTCCCGAGGCGAGGTCTCTTCTGCAATTGAGTGAGGATGGATACTTAATAAAATGACGATGATATAATGGGGTAAGTAAGCGAGTGCCGTAGGGCTGAGCCTGAGCCTGAGCCGCTGATCCAGCCAGCCAGCCAGCCAGTGAGCCACAGCAGATTCAATTTTGTTTCTCGATCCTCGCCAGGGATGGCATGTACATTTGCATGCATGTGGCCTGTGGTCCTGTCTCTGGTCTGCTGCTTTCTTGTGCAAGGGGGATGCAAGTACCATAGCTACCTACCTATGTACATACAGTAGTAGCTAGCTAACTTTACTTTATTAGGTCCCTCGTACAAGCCGGCCAGTGGGATGTGAATCCTGCTGCAGCCAGCATAGCCAAAGCCCGCCCGCACACCTTATGTACCATGCCATATTAAGTTTGTGTGCTGGTGTGCTGGCTGCACGTCAAGGCGTGTTTGACAGGGGTGGCGTTTCTGAAAAGACAAGTGTGCAGTGCGGCTGACCATCAAAAAACCCACGTTCCAGAATGCCTAGATTCGGCTTCTTCGCATAAGTGCGTGTGCCACTGGTGTGTGTGGTGTCCCAACCCTCGCTCGGACCGGTTCGGACTTTTCGCACTAGAGACCGAAGGGCTGGCTGGCTGGCTGGGCCTGGGTTGGAGTTTTGGGGCCCTCTCACACCGCGAAACCGAAATCCCGTAAGCATTCCTCGTGCGTGTTGGTGCGGGCTGAGCCCGACAACAGGCAACAACATAAACTCGGTCGGCAGGCCCACACCTGGGGCACACCTGGGCGGGCTGTCCTTTTTTTCCTTCTTCTTTTGTTCCCCCTCCAAGCCTTGTATTCCTGCGTCCTGCGTTTTGTATAGTAAGCAGGAAGCGCGCTTAGCTGGCTCCATTCTAGGCTCACCATTTTCTCGATGCGGGACACATTTTCATTGCGCTGTTCCTTCGAGGAAGGACAACACAGCAGGACATGTCTTGTTGGCGAATTGTCAAGCCAGACGTCATACATGACCCCCACTGATTTCTCAGCATCTTGGCCGCATCCGGATCTCGCTGGATCTCGGCTCAGACCCTTCTCATCTGATTCTCATTTTGAATCTCACCCCGCCCGAGCTGGTATTATCCAGCCCTCCGTTTCTCTGTCCTCCGCTCCCCATCCGCCTCGCGACTCGTGCCTCGAGGTCCGAGTCGTCGTCTTCTGTGCCAGCCCCATATTGCCCGTGTGACCATTCCGAAACAGAGGTATCAGCGGATTCTCACCTCCTGATAACTCCTTCAAGCCTCGTCTGACGAGGTCTTTTGGCGGTGATAAATGGGGAAGCCGAGCCGCGTGCGCGCGCGCGCGCGCTGTTCTTGCTTATGCCTGGACGTCCATCCAGTCTACCCCACTGCCAACTAAGTCGAACATGGCCTGCCAGAAGGCCTCGTCGAGCTCACCGGGCATCGTGAGCTGGCTCGGTGATCCGTAGTCCACGTCCATTGCCTGCCCTCCTGCATCTGCCTGCGCGGCTGGGGCACTGCTGCCGCCGCCTCCGCCAGCCTCCGCCGTCCCAACACCGCCACCACCACCGGCCAGGTTCTTGGCCGCATCGCCCACAGCCTCGTTCCTAAACCGCGCGTCCTGGGGATATGGCCCAGGATAGCCCTCGCGCGTGCCCGGGCGTATTCGCCCCAGGTACCAGCTCCGAATCCACCGTACCTTGTCTCTGAACATGCCGAGCACACTCCTCTCGCCATCCACATATCTTCCCCGCCTCCCCAGTCCCGTCGCCATGCGGTCGGCCTCGTCGAAAAATTCCGAAAGGCGTGCGCAAATGGAATCAAGGTTGAAATGGTCGCGCGCCACCGAGAGAACCCAGTCCGGGTCGCGTGGGTTGTTGGGGGAGGACGCCTCATCGCCAAGGAAAAGCAGCCGGCTGGCGGTCACGATGACGAACGAGATGTGTGCGCTGTGGAACGGCATGCACACCAGGTTCTGCGGTGGGATCGCCATGTAGGACGAGCAGAAGTCGCGAGCCGAGGTGAGGCATGCCCATAGTGCCGAGACGCGCGCGTTCGGGTCACCCGCGTCGTAGCCAGCGGCCGTTGAGGTCGAGCGAATGTAGATGGTGGGCTCATAGAGCCGGCATATCGCGGCATGGTAGTGCGTCCACAGGAGAGCTGTGCTTTCGTCAGCCATGCTTTCAGAAGGAGACAAGAGAGGGGATCCATGCGACCAAGAGCTGACGGGAGGCGAGAACCTACAGTTGCACTCTACCTCGGGCGGTTGCTGCCGGACAAGGGCGTCCAGCTCCCTCCGTACGGACGCTATTGCCATATGTATGGGTGCATAGTTAACACTGCGCGAGGCATAGTCGTCGCCGTACGGGATCAGCTCAGAAGCGCGGCCCAGCAACTGCTGAATTTTGACCAGCGCGACCAGGAAACCGTCCGAGTCGTACTCGCGGGCCTTCTCGATCTCCTCGCAGCACCTGACCAGGTACGAATTGTACGTCATCGGTGTGTGCCGCCTGAAAAAGCCGGAGAGTCTGCGCACGAGACCCGTCAGTCGGGACTATCCCTACGAGTCGGCATTCCATGCCTTTACTTACAGTGATGTAACGTAGAAGGTACCGAGTGCAGCTCGCATGTCGTCCATCGTATGCTGTTTACCCGAATACTTCTTCCCGCCCCTGTTTTGCGCCGCGGCGTCTCTCAGCATAAGCGAGGAGGCCTTGCCAAAATCTAGGGGCCATCTGCTAAGGCCCAAATCGATCACGAGTGCAACAGCCAGTTGGACAAAATTTGTCGCCTGCGAGTCGACAAAGAAGTGGAAATCGCCCCTGGGAGCGCGGTCAGCCATCACGCGGCCACGAAGTAGGGGCACCTGCACAACTTCTTACCATGCCACGTGAACAAGCAATGCTTGCAACAACTCCAAGCGCCGCTCATTGTTGACCACAACATGCTCGGCAATGTAGCGCTTGAACCATTCTCTAAAGTCAGACTGGGTATTCGGGCCTTGGGGTGCAGCCACCGAGACGATGGTGCGGAAAAGGAAGGGGGTCTTCTCGTAGAGGTCATAGGCGGTGGCCATGACGGGTATCGTGACGAAAGGGAAGTAAGGCGCGTATAGGGACCTGTAAATGTTCAAAGCGCGGTCTGCCTCGTAAAAGGTCATACGGAAGCCAGGAATGATCTCGACGGGCTCATTGCCGGTGGGCGAAGGTCTGCCCTGTGCCCTGAAGGCCGGCCCAGCCGTGTCGGCCGGGAGCCTTGGGCTGCTGGCACCTGTGCTCTGGCCGGTAGTAATGGATGCACTCTGTGCCACGCCTGGCGGGGGAAGAGGACGGGCATTGTACTGGTAATTGTGCGCAGAAGGAGGCGAGGAGGCAAAGTCCGCGAAGTCTGGCCTGTTGCTGGGGGCGGCACTGCTTGTGGACTCGACATTTGGGTTGAGGAGCTGCTGTATGCTGTTTCGGCCAGGCTCGTGGCTCGGGACGGGCACACTGGCGCTGCTGGGTGGTGTTTGGCCACTGGAACTAGGACTGTTTTGTTGTATCTGCTGACTGGCGTTCAGCAGGGACATTATACCGTCGATCTTCTCCTCGAGTTGGCCAACACGGCTGTGTGAGAGACATCTTGTCAGCGGCCGTCTGCGGATCAAATGCCTGCATATCGAAAGTTGCGCCCACCGCCGCCCCGGGCACTAGAGTACTGTGCTGGACTCGGGGCTCGATACGGACGGCGACACAGCTCGAGACATGGCATGAGCTGCGGGTGCGATACAAAGCAAACACATACGTCGAGGGGCCGCGCCTCCTTCGCGGGTTGATCTCTGGGAGGGTACATGGTGCCTTGATCTTGGAACACCTGCAGCAGTAACGTCAGTGGATTGATCTTCATATTATACGGTCTATGTATAATAAATGCAGCCAGCAAGGCATGGCATGGCATAGCCCTAGGGCATGCGACTGGGTTGGGTTCATGCAGCACACGGAAACAGCGAGCCGGGAGATCGGCATGAGATCGACCGACTGCCGGCGGACGAGGTGGTCTCGCAGCCAGGGGTAGGGACGGGTGGTCTTTGCTGTGAAGCTTCCGCGGAACCTGACATCCGGATGACCCGCATTGGAACCCCGGAATATCCAGACACAGGTCCAACTCTGCTGATGAACGAAGGAGAAGGGGAGCTGTGCGACTGATGGTCGTGGCCCAGCGCGGCAGGTGTGCCAACGACCAATTGCTGCTGGTATATCCGGAGCAGCAGGGCAGGTCGGCCAGATCGGGGCTCAGCCAGCTCTGAGTGGATCAAACCGGCCGGGACCCCAGGTCTCAGGTGACCCCAGGGCTGGCAGGCTCGGGAGAGCGCAACAGGACGAGACACCGCATGTGGCATGAAGAGGAAGAAGCAGCAGTCGGTGGACTCAACTCACCTCTGGCAGGGCGTGGCGCCGGGCTCAGACGGCCAGACGCATCGCATCTTTGAGCGGGCGCAGGACTGGCATGCTCGTGGGCGATACTTCTGGACCTCGGGGGTGGCGCGAGAAAGGTCGCCCGATGCCGGGGTGGAGTCTGGCATTGTGACGGCGTCGCGGGTGCCCGGAGAAGAGGGCAGACGCGTGAGTGCGGGTTGGTGCTCGGGCTTGGTCTTGGTATGCTGCTGCTCTGCTTGAACTGAACGGAGACTTTTGTTGATTCCTTGCCCGTGTTCGTATGTCTTTCGGGCTACCAGGCTATGCCGTGACCGTGGACAACAATGCACATTAGGAGCCGCCGCGCCGTTTGTGTGCCCGGGAAGGCTGATTGCTTTTCTGAGGCACCCTCTCTTTTTTTCCTGCCAGAGTGCGATCGCCTTCTCGTCTTCCTGAGCTGCGTCTAACAACGCAGTGTGTGTGTGTGTGCCCTGCGCCGTATGAAAAGAAGGAGGGCTAATGCTTCAGCCAAGGGGGCAAAAGAGTCTTGTCGGGCTTGAGGCGTTGAGGCGTCAGGCGTCAGACATCACATCAGATGCAGAACGAGAGGCATGGCAGGCGGGCGGAGGAAGAGGGTGGTGCATGTGTGCCGGCGTACATGATGTGAGTGAGAGTGTGACTGACTGACTATGATGGTCGGGGACGGGGCTGGTACTCGGAGAGGGCGAGTGTGTGTGGGAGTCGGCCACTTGATCGAGCAGACAGTCGGAGCAAGAGTGCAGGGAGGGAAGGCAGGCCAAGGCAGGGCAGGGCAGGGCACACGAACCAGGGTAGGTATGGAGTACAAGAGCAAGGTACCTGCGGAAATACAAAGTACGTACATGCACACATCCATCCACAGCCCAGACAGAGCAAGCCCAGCGTAACTTCCCCCGTAACCTGGGCAGGCAGGGCAGGTGGGCAGGAACCAGGACCAGAAACAGCTGCTGCCCTGCCGCCGCTGCCACTTGCGTCGCTAGGGCGGATTTCTGGTTCGGCCCGGTCGGGCAGCTGGACCTCGTGGGGCCACCAGCTTCTTGGTCTGGTTTCGAGCTTGCCCATTGGCTGCCACGCGACAAGTGGACACTACTGGACCTTCAGGGGTGGCCGGCTCGGGTTCTAATTGAATATCCGACCCCGAGCCCTTTTCGGTGCAAGCCTGCCAGCCTGCCCCATGTTTTGCCCTCGGCTATTAAACGACCCAAGCAGCCAGGCAGTACAACGACTCACTGTACAAGCTGGCTGCATCACCGCTCCTTTTTTTCTCATCGCCCCATCCCGTCCACATCCCATCCCGATGTGGCTTGCTGCACCTCAGCTGCGACTGCATAATGCCACACGAACGGCTGCATGCTGCGGGCCGTCCGGTCTCCGGGTCTAGACTTTGAGCCAAGTCGTCGTCTTTAATTGTCAACTGTGTTCGGTGTTCTCTGTGCTTCTCACTTGCTTGATGCACACATAAGCAGGGTGGGTGCATGAGTAAGCTGACGACCATGAATGACCACGATGACTCTTGGATTTATTTGGTGGTCCGGTTCATTCGTTGACCACTTCCAAGGTTGCTGCAACAGAGAACCAACAGCGAGCTAAATGACGGCAATGCATGCGGCACATAGAGGGATAAGTAATCACCCACACCGAACCCGATGCTTATTAGTCTTGCCTGCAACGGCTAGGTAGTAGGCAACATGCTCTGAGATCGCGAATACGACTGATCAGTCAGTCTTTACACACACAAGACCAACACCCGTTTCATCCCCTTCTGGGTTGCCATCCGATGACGGCCATACGAGAACCTGTAGGGATACACAGCCTGGGCATCCGGATCCCGTCTCCCGCCGCGCTTAGCCTACCAATAACCTCGTTCACTTTGCCTTCGTAGCCAACAATGTATGGAAATAATACGTTGAAGGTTGATTGCTCGCTTAGATGCTGGTGGGAAACTAACCAAATTACAAATGCGGGTGCACCTCTACCTCTCCGCCCCTCAAGTTGACGTCGAAATAACCGCCGTCTACCTGGGAATAAGGCTGACAATTTCCCCCTCGGATGCCGGGACTTTTCAATTTCCGCCCGAAGGTCAACTATACCCACCCCCTCTTTAAGCACCCAGGCACGTTGGAAACACCGAAGGGAAGTATCGCAAGGCTGGAACAGGTGCCAAATGTCCGCCCTTCCGAAGTGGTATGTCGGCCCCGATTCAGCATTGTACAGCGGATGCATGATCTCGCTTGAGCACCTGACATTGAAGGAGCAGGCATCCATCCTCTTAGTACTTGGGGCCACGGCGAGGCTTGCGCTGCGAGCTTAGCCACGCCCTGTCGATGCGAGTCAACGGCTCGCGCGCCAGGCCTTGCAGATAAGCACAATCTCGGAACAACCCATTCGTATATAAGGATCCGTACTGGCAAAGTTCAACTAGGATGACGCTACTGATTCAGGACAGTCAATGCCGTAGCTTCAAGCGCTGGGTAGCAACCAGAAGGGGTTCGGTACCGGAGGCTTAGTTGGGATTTGAGACTGCGGGCGGCGCCATGGTCTTCCTCCTTGTCACCGGCATCTTCCGGGCAGCCAGGTCGGTGCCGCCGCCGCCGTCACCATCCGGCCTGGAGCCTCTGTTGTTCTCGCCCTGGGAATCTCTGGGCCGGCTTGGTGGCCAGCTGCAGTGATGTCTTTCTGGCGCAGTAGTGCAACTACCAGGTCGCACCGGATTTGCTCCGTCACGCGCACACAGGATCTTCTTGCTTGCATCCATAAATGCGTGGGAACGTGCGCCCTTTGTTCCGCCAGTGCTCTAGACACCAGGGCCTGGAGGGAAAACAGGCCTCGCAGTTTTCCAATCTCGAGCCTTCCTCGTCCTGCTCAATTTCCTCGTCCGCTTTTACCCACCATGAGCGATTTGCATCTGACGTTTATAATCAATCATCGCTTAAATACTGAACTAGAAGCATAATCTATCAATAAAGCTGCTCCAAACCTATTCTTCCCTCCTACATTAGACATTCTTTTAGCGTGTCGATAGTGTACCGCTATCATATCAAGAGCCCCCCTCCTCCGTCTTCGTCATCAGAGACCTCCTCCTCCTCCTCCGTCTTAGTCGCCAGGGACTTCTTCTTCCGCCTCTGCCGTCTCCGCTTCTTCTTCTTCACAACAGAGCCGGTGTTGTCCTGCCGAACCGCCGCGTTCAGCCTCTCCATCAGAGCCCTGATCCAAGCCCTGTCGCCACCGGCATACTCCAACGACGGGGCAGAAGCCGAGTCCGAGTCGTTTCCATCTTCGCTCGACTGCTCGGATCCTCCTCCTCCTCCTCCTCCCATCTTGCGCTGCTCCTCGTCGTGGTGGATCCGGATCACCTCGGCGGCCAGGTCGGCAGGCGACTGTCGCTCACGCGTGGGGTACTTGTTCGGGTCCACGTCGCCGTGTGCGCAGAGCGCCTCGATGGTTGCCGTGAGGAAGTCCCGGAAATGCCCCCCGCCGCCGTCCGAGGTTCCGGCCCCGGACCCCGAGGTGAGAGCAGCGCTAGATTCCTCTTTCAGGCTGTTTAGGGCGTGCCACAGGGGTGTTCTGCCCTCGTTGTCGCGGGTGTCGGGGCAGATGGTAGGCCGGCCCATCATCATTTGCAGTGCTTCTTGTGTTGCCCTGTGGTGTTTCAAAGATTCGCTGGCGTCCAATGCCTGTACGATCTTTGGTCAGCCATTTTGTTCCTGGCGGGTGATAGATGGCGCACTACTTACAAGTCTTGCTGGCCCGCTGCAAGGTAGCCTGATCCTATAATTGTACATGAGCTTGGAGCTTTTGCAGACGGAGAAGAAGTGAGCCAGGGGAACCAGCCCGTCCAGATCGATTGCATTCAGCCAGATGGGACTGGCCAGATGCGACAGCAGCAGCTTGATGGCGAGCGGCGAGCCTCCCTTGACGGCCAGGTGAAGCGGAGTAGAGCCCCTCTCGTCGGTCCAGCCCATCGGGAGATTCGGATCAGCCAGTTTCTGATGATACGGGCTCCCCTCCCATACGTTGCCGTTGGCGATGGCATAGTGGAGCGGCGCCCACCCACGCTTGTCCGCCGCCAGCAGGTCCTGTCCATGACTATAGACAAGCGCTGCCGCCGCCCCGCCGTCTGAGAACTGGCCCAGGTTCTCGGCGACGTGCGACAGTGCCGTGCGGCCCTGGTTGTCCCGGTGGCCGACGTCCACCCCTGGCGTCTTCAGTACGAACATGAATGTTTCGTGGTGCCTCCAGGTCTTGGAGGCGTGCATGAGCGCTGTCATGCCCTCGCTGTCGGGCACGTGCAGCTGTGATCTCAGCGCGGGGCAGGCCTGTAAGAGCAGCTCGAGACAGCCGGGCTGGGGCAGCTGGCAGAGAATGTGTATGAGTCCGTGTCGTCTCCGCTTTGAACAATCTTCAGAAAGTTGGAGGCAGAGTTTCGAAAGTTCTTGTCGGTCAAGCCTGGAGGAGGCTTCCCTGAGCAACTGCCAGCAGTTCTTGTAGAGTGTCTCGCATGTTGTGAGCTTCTCTTTTCCCTGGTTTGATTTGAATGCGCTGGGTGGCAGAATGGCGTGCTCGGAGGCCTGTAACGCTAAAGACATGAAAGGGCAGTCCCTATTCGCGTCCTGATGAAAGGCAAGTCGCAGATTAAGATTCGAAAGCGCAAGGAACGATTGGAATTGTTCCGAATGGTCGTCTCTTCCATGAGCAATAGCTGCTGTCAAAGCAGATTGTCCATAGACGGTCGTGGCGTTGATCACCGCGGCCCCGTCTTGCAGTCTGAGCGTCTCCAAAACAATGTCGATGGACTCTTTGCTGCCCCTGGCGAAGGCAGCCATCAGAATCGTTCCACCCTTACTGGTGGAGTCGCACACTGACGCAGGGCAAAGCTGTAGCAAGGCCCGAAGCAACTCATCAGAGCCAGATGTCAGGGCAAATAGGAGAGACTGGATTCCGAAGCAATGTTCTCCATCGGAATTGTCAACTTCGCCCAGTGTCGGATAGTTGTCGTGCTCAAGTAAATTTGCAGCCAGCCTCTCCAACCCTTGGCGATAAAGAGGCGCGGTGGATCCAGTCGTGGCCGTTGGGATGGGATTCCATTCGAACACGTTGATACTCTCGATCTCAATACTTTGTCCCTCTTGAAGACCGGCCATTTCTCTGATGCAGTTGAACACAATCCTGTCAAAACAGCTATATCCAGTGCTGTCCGCCTTGAACAGACCTCCAGGATTACAATCCAGGAAGAACCTGCAAAGAAGAGTGAAGGTATTGTCATGGCCCCCGATAAGTGCTTCCAGGACAGCCAAATGATCAACTCTCGCCGGACCCCGGGCCCAGAGTTCAGTGATCAGGTCGTCCGCCCCGATTCTCGCCGCCAATGCCAACGCTGCTCTGCCGCGGTCGTCAACCAGGCTTAGGTCAGCGGCTTCATCGGTCAGAAGAAGTCTGAGTGACTCTATATTCCCTTGAAGACTAGCGAAATGGAGTAGCGTGTAATTGTTGAAACCACGGGCAGGATAGTTGACGTCGATGAAGGGAAGCAGAGCCCGGACGATTGATGTGTGTCTTGCGTGTAAAGCACAGAGAATGGCGTTCATGCAGCTTGCTTTCCACTCCGTGTCGAGTTTCCCGCGAGAGTGAGTTTGCGCGCATTGGAGGATCAGGTCAACGCACTTTGCGTGCCCATTCGATGCCGCCGCCACCAGCGGCGTCACCATGATACGGCCAATGCGCTTCTTGCCATGAATATATGGTGCAGCTGGCGTCAGTTCCTGCGGCCTGGGGTCCTCAGAGAGGACGGGAGGTTGCAGGGCCCAATCCATGGTGCCAGCTCTCCCTTCAACCCCAAACTCCAAGAGTAATCTGTCATAAGCTTCCATCAGTATTGCGTCTTGATACCCCGGGGTTTTCTTTTGTAAACAAACCTTGGCTGCAAATCCAGGAGGAGCTTGAACTTCATAGAGTCCAGACCTAGCAGCCAACCAAGCATGTCGCTTTGCCCAGTCGACGCTGCCGCACCCAAAGCAGTGTAGCCCGACTCATCTCGGCTTGCGATCGAGGCTCCCTGTTCCAGCAGTGTCTCCGTAATGTTCACTCTACCACCAAAAGCCGCAGCCACCACAGCTCCATTGAGGATCCTGTTATCCAAGGCCTTCTTCGTGCAGGCCGTCAGTGAACACTTCTTGGATTTAGGAAAGTTCACGCTGCGGGGGTAAATGTCTAGGGAACTCTCAAATTCGTAGCACCACGCGTATCCACAGTGTTGTTCAACGCCGGCTTGATCCATTCGGTCAAAAGTGAGTGGCTTCTGATACGAGTCGAGATTGTTATCCAGGAGTCTTTCGACGACCTTTGTCCGATTTTCGCGGCATGCCCACAACAGCATATCTTCTCGCATGCCATCTAGGTCGGGTGCGAGCTGCTGAAGCCCGTCCTGATCGTCAGCCTGCCTCGCAGCAAGCGGCGAGGATGCCTGTAACTCGATGTTAGGATTCATCGAGCATTCTGTCTCCTCCGTGGCACATTTGATAGGGTGGAATTTTCCGTGGCTCCGAACATAATCCAGAAAGTGATACCCCTGTTCTGTGCCGGACGTTTCGTAGTCATCTGTGATCCTTTTGCATATCAGTGCCATTTTTGCCTCTGGGTTTGAGAGCCACCCTGAGCTAGGTGACAACAAATAGTCCCGAATCGACTTGTGAGCTATTTGAATGAGTCTGCTTCCTGGTTCCCTTTCAATAGCCAGCACTGGTGCAGCGGTTAGTTCTTCTGCGTCTGTTTGTCGAGTAGGATCAATTTTGTCTTCGATGACTACCAGGCCGGCACACGACGAAATCACGTAGTCAATTGACGGAACATTTTCCACGTCGAGCTCCTCCTCCGGATTCTCCAGATCGATGGCAAGGGCGTGGCACAACTCATCTGCGGTCAGAGCTCGACGAGCTGTGGTCAAGATCATTAACGTCTTCAAAGCCATGCTGGATACTTCTTCTTGTTGGTTATTGATTAGGGTCATCGCATTGTTGAATGCTTCCTTGGTCGAGTTCGGTCCGGACGAGAGACTTTGGAGAGCTTTCCGCAGACTTTTTGGCGATGACTTAGTCTGCAATGAGCGAAGATGGAGATCAGCAAGTAGGAACCTGTTGGCAGTCAGTAAGCTTGTCTCGCCCAATCGATGACTCTTTTGGCTCTCACCTTTCTCCTGCAGCTTTCACAATAGATGCTTTGATATCATTCTGTAGGTCCGAGTTCCCAGAGACAAAGTCGGGCAGTGTAGCAATGTGAGTCGAGATGTATTGCTCAATATCCTCTCTTGTGGCTTGAATCTTCAGTCGAGGCGTGCTAGAGAAGAGCTCGCCGATTTTGGCATTATCACGGGATGTGACGAATAAGCTCAGACCGGTGCGCCGCTGTAGGTCAAATAGCTTCGGCATGAGTGCGTTCCTTGCGTCCTGCGCAAGCTCGTCAAGGGCGTCGATTACGACGAACTTTCTGGTTCTCAGCCTCATGGAATCCTTCAAAAGATCACAAACTTCATCAAGGCTGATATCTGGTCTCGGTTGTTTCGCGTCCTCGTGAACCTTGCGCATCGTAACGGGCCAAGCAGTTGGCTGTTCTAGAATCATTCGCAGAAGACTTCGAGCCAGGTTTACGTGTTCACTCTTATCGGATCGCTGATAATCGCAAAATGCAAATGTGATGCTGGCCTCCTCAGTGGGAAATAGTGACTGCAACTTCTTAATAACCACTACACCGCACAATGTCAGCCTTAAGTACCAAAAGAAGAGAAAATAGAGGTGTTGGACACGTGAAAGAGTCTCTCGGGTCGCATCATGGCCATCTGCTCTGATAATGGGATCCATCCCATCAAAATAGGACGTGGCAGCAAAACTATTCAGGAAACCGCATAGTCTCAGAAATTGCTTACTGGCTGATGTGTAGGTCTTTCCAGCACCTGATATACCATGACAAAAGAGCGTGGTTCCTCGACCTCGTTCGCCAGTCCAAGTCTGCCACTCGGCAGAGTCAAAGAGCCATTTCCTGGTTCCGGGTTCGTGACGATCAATGAGCCAGTTCAGACGGTCAGTATGTCTGTCGCAGTCTGTGCTGATCCATTCATATATGCCATCCTGTTTTGGCTCGTCCAATATCTTCTTCGCCCTGGCAAGGCTCTTCTGTGTCTGTTGCCCTGTAATGTCCGAGAGGAAAGTTTGCAGCATGTCAGTATTGGACTTCAGTCTCGCTCTTAGCTCGAAGATCTCGCTAGGGTCAAATTTGTAACGTTCCAAAAGACATTCCAGGCGGCGCTTTCCGACAGCTGCAGCACTACAGTTCACAGCGCCATATACTATGAGTAATTGTTAGCAGGTTTAGACGAGCGTCATCTACGACTGTTGCCTTACTGGTACGGAAGTCGTTCAGATCTCGTAACACACGATAGGACTCTTCAACAATTGTTATCAACTCCTCTTGCTTCGAAGGATATGCACGTTCCACTGTGGCTCTGAGCACCTCAGCGTCCAAAAGTACAATCACGAGGCTTTTCACCTCATGCGAAATCTCTTGAAGCTTGGTGGGCGCATCTGAAAACCTTTTCCGGATTTTAATAGCGAACAAGATGACAGCCACAAAGTTTCCGGCGTCAAAGCCGAAGCTCATCGTCAAGTGCAGGGTGGGACACCAGGTCCCTAGGCAGATGTGCAACGAATAAAATGAATACAGGAACGAGAATAATTGCACTAGCAAATTGTGCATAGGAAAGTGGGAAAGAACAGCAATATGAAGGCATATCTCAAACAACATTCTTGAGGGCCGTGAAATTTGGCCTCCTGTCCTGCCTAAAGCGAGGCGCTCCATGTCAGCTCGCACATGGCTGCTGAAACGGCCAAATGTGCCACGTTTGGGTCAGGCCTGGCGCCCCCAATTGAACCATCCTTGGCGCAGCGCGCTGGAACTTCGCAATGCTTTATCTGCACGCCAGTCCCGCGTACCGAAGCTTCTCAAGGCCAATTTTGACGGCCGGCCACACGGCTTCATGTATTGCAAGAGTACGGGCCAGCGCCGGGAATGAGACAGGCTCCGATACTGGGAAACCTTCTCGGTCTTCTCAGGTTACACGGCTCCGAACTGCTCTCACGGCTCCGAGCTGCCGTCTCAGGTTGCACAGGCTCTGACTCTTCGACTTGGCTGAGCGGGGTCTTTGCATGGACAGAATGTGATCTGTTCAGATTAGAGAGATATCGATCCACAAATAAAATGCAGCATGTATGCAGACCCATTATCATCTCTGAGCCGGGGATAGGTCGACTTGGCTGAGCGGGGTCCTCGGATGGACATGTTGCCATGCAGTCAGATCAGAGTAGCATTGATCTACAAAAATCACAATACTTATGCTGGCACATAATCGCCCTCCATCCGGGGGGATGGGCAGGTCCGTAGGGACAATTTCGCCTTCAGAAACCACAGACTTGCACTGCCGCAACCATGGAGACCTCCCTTGGCCTTGGACTGCCGGTCGCGGTTTCGGTGTTCTTGTATTCTGCCCTCGGTGTAAGTGCTTGACTCGTCTTTTCAAAGACATCAAAAGAAAATCACAGCTGACCAGCCTAAGATCTCGATTTACGTTGGTGCAAGCGCCATTTACAACCTATTCTTCCATCCTCTACGACACTATCCAGGCCCGAAGTCATGGGCAGCTACCTTTGTACCTTGGTCCCTCAGCGTTCTGCGCGGCCACCCTCACCTCGATATACTCGAGCTACACAAATGTTACGGTGATATCGTCCGCATTAGCCCCAGCGAGCTGTCATGTATGCACTCCGACGCCTGGAAAGAGATATACGGGCACCTCAAGCGAGGCGAGGTGGAGAATGGGAAGGACCCTAGGCTCGAAGCAGCGGGTGACCAGAGTATAATCTCGGCCACCCGCGAACGACACGGGCAGTTGCGGCGACTCTTGTCACATGGGTTCTCGGCTCGGGCCATGGCTGAGCAGCAACCGCTGATGGACAAGTACATTGACCTCTTCATCAGACGACTTCGCGAGCAAGGCCAGGGCGGAAAGGCGCCGCTGGACTCGACCAAGTGGTTCGAATGGACGACGTTCGACATCATAGGGGACCTCTCGTTCGGCGAGCCCTTCGGATGCTTACAGAATGCCACGTCCCATCCCTGGGTAGAGACCTTCTTCGATTCGCTGGGCGTAGTGCCAGTCCAACAAATCATATATAACCTTCCTTTTTACTCGGCTCTCAAAGCATTCTACTTCATCTTGTCCGTGCCGAAGCATATAGCAACCGGGCGCCGCACCAGTCAGCTGTTCACAGAAGAGACACTGAAGAAGAGGATAAGCCTTGGAACGAATCGACCAGACTACGTGGATGCGATGCTCAGAGGTGAAGGCGAGCTGGTTAGTATTTCTTCCCTTCACCTTGCGGTCTGCCCCTTCTGACAACGGTTTTCCGTAGAAATTGACCGATATCGAACTGAGAGACAATGCAACATTGCTCACTACAGCTGGCTCTGAAACAACCGCAAGCGCACTCACTGCGGCCATATTTCATCTTGGCACCCACCCTCATGTTCTCGCTCAGCTAGAGGCCGAAGTCCGTTCTGCCTTTCGGAGTGACCAAGAAATCAACGTGAACAGCGTCCAGAATCTCCCATACATGCTCGCCGTCCTCAAAGAGGCCATGAGAGTCCATCCGCCAGTGCCAATTTCCATACCTCGAGTGACCCCGCCTGGTGGAGCTCAAATAGCCGGCACACATGTCGCCGAAGGCGTAAGTCAAAGTGCCTGACATATCGCTATTTTGGCTTGTTTGTCCCGACCGCTAAAATATCTACAGGCAATTGTTGGCGTTTGGCAGTATTCCGCTTATCACAACCCGGCCAAGTTCCGTGATCCCGACTCCTTCATTCCAGAGCGCTGGCTGGAAGACTCCCAGGGATTCGAAAACGACGACAGGAACCTGGTCCAACACTTTTCGTACGGGCCACGCAATTGCATTGGGATGAAGTAAGCATTTCTCAGAATTTCGAATGATCCTGACATCTCACGAGGCTAAATTCTTCATTGAAAATCTGCTAACGCTAGGTGTCTTGCTTTAGCCTCGCGTACGCCGAGATGAGACTTATCCTCGCTCGCATCATCTTCAATTTCGACATCAGCCTGGCTCCCGAGAGCCGAACCTGGGCCATGGGCCAGAAGGTTTTCTTCTTTTGGAAGAAGCCGCCTTTGTGGACATACTACAAACCCAGAAAGGAGGAGGCGGCCTCGTGAGAGTCAGAGGCAAATTTGATGATGCGGATGTCGGAATAACAGGACTGTGTGACTGTACGTACCGCTATGAAAGTAGACTGACTTCCAAGGACCCACCAACGATTCCCTGGTGTATGTATGAATTGATGAGTTAGATAAGGAAAAATGAGAACTGTATCGTCGCTCTTGAACGCTAAAGCCCAGAACATGGCACAGCCCCTGAATTATAAAGTTAGCATGATTATGAATGAGGCGCTTCTTGTCCATAACTGTACTTAAGTAATGCTTCTCTTCAGCATCGTATTTAGTGCTCGCTCATATGAGGCTTGACGAGCATAGATCATACATCATATTGACCAGTGATGAAACACAAGTGGAACAATGACAGGCTGAACAGAGTGAGTGGTCTAAGTCTAAGTGACCCCTGGACACGAATGGCAAGCTGGGATAGCAACGAGCTTCAATGTCTATATCTGTACGACGTTGCAAGCTCAGATGAGAAGGATCCATAGAGGTACTACTCGACAACACCTCATCCACAAAGAGATCGCGATCATCGATTTGTTGCAAAGCGATGAAAACTTGTACCATCGCCAATATGGTCACTTTCGCTGCCATCTTCGCTTTCGGCTTCGCCGGCCTCAGCATTGCTGCCACTGCCTTCATGGACTCCTGCTCATCGATCAACTTCCTCGGTCTTGACGGTTCATACGGCCGTCCCTTCTACATCGAGGCGGGCTGCAACATCAATCAATACTATGGGCACTGGAGCCAGCTCGACCTGAACACCTGCCTGGGCTGGTCTCCTCATGACTGTCGTCTCGGTGTCCCCTCTATCGACCGCTTTACCGACTCTTGCACCGGCTGCAAAGCTAACGGTCACACACTGGACTGTGAGGTTCAATGCGAATGCTTTTGCAATGACGGGACTGTTTTAGTAATTCAAATCGCCCTGAGTAAGTTTCAAAGCCGTGCTCTGAGTTTCCCAGTCACGATAAACACTTCGGGACTAACGACGATGCCATCAGACGAACATATCGGAAATTATCATGGAACCCTTACCTGCTGATGGCCAAAAGACCTCGATGATGGCAATGAAGGGAGGTCGAGCCGTTTGAGGGACGGCGTGGCGTTCAGGAGCACTGAGTGGAACTACCCGGGGGTGGCTGGTAGTGGCGCGAACGACAAATGATGGCTGGCCACAGAGTGTGTGAAGGGCGTGGCATATGGAGAACTAGAGGGATAGCGCTGGACTTCCAGCAAAGCTGCCCTTCCAGCAGACATCGACTCACCATCCTCACTCGGTCAGCGAACCAATTCGTCCAGGAGAACAGCTGGGCACCCATATCAGCCATACTCTTTCAAGTAAAGGCCTCTAAGTTCACCACCATCAAATCTCTTGGGTTCACTTGCTTCAGTTCTTTGATTTTCTGCATGAAGACATGTCATACGTGGGCGACTTGCCGCTGCGCAAGTGCATGAGTATGATATCTCCAACTTCCGAGCAGAATGAAACTTTCTTTGTAGTTTAAAATTGTACCAAGTGACCACGTTTGCAATTATCTGGAGAACCCATCTGGAGAACCCAAGATCCTAGGAACAAACGCCTAGACTGTCGGTTCACGTCCTAGATACATATGAATTGCCACCAACCTTGGAAATTTCCAACGAGGCCAAGCAGGACGCAATGAGGGCAGGCAAGAGTTGCTGCGGTCGACACAAGACTAAGTACTACTGTTACGCAACAGTAGTTCTACCTATGATAATAGCAAAGAATTGTGCATTGAACCGCAATAGACGGCTTCACCTTACGTCCACAGTACCGAGGATGAAGATGACGATCCACTTGTAGTCATGCCCGTGGGTGACGGCCACGACCACGTGGTCGAGTTGTCAGTGGGGTGCGGCCCACCAGTGCCTGTGCCCGTGCATTTGTGGCAGGCCGTAGTTGAAGTTGTCCAAGATGAAGTTGTGCTATTGTGGCTCTGACACTTGTTGCAGGTCTTGCTGGTCGTGGAGTTCCAGCTAGAAGTGCAGGATAGCGTGCTCGTCACGGTTCCCATCGAGGTGATCGTGCTCGTGTCAGTCACCGTGCACGTCGTCGTCTCTGTGGTGGTTGAGCCAACGCCCGAAACAGAAACGGTCGAAACAGGCCCCGTAACAGAAATGGTTGAGGCGTTTCCGGTAACGGTGACCGGCTGGGTGACGGTAGTGGTTGAGGCGTTTTCGGAAACGGTGACCGCCTGAGTGACGGTGCAGGTAGTCGTCTCCGTGACAGTAGAAGGGGGCTGAACACTTGGACAAGTCGAAGTTGGTGGTGGTGGTGGCGGCGGCGGCGGCGGCGGTGCCGAGCCGCAGCCGCTGGCTGTCAGGGTCACGGCAAAGCACTTAGTCTGGCCAAAATCAGGCTTGATGTAGACGTTGTACTCAGTATCCGTGGCCGGACAGGCGTAAAACTCCGATGAGCCCTGGTAGAGCAGCTTGTTGGAGCTGTCGATGGAGAACCCCGGCGCTGGTTCCGCGTTTAAATCGCATTGAACTTGCGTAATGGGCGCAGCTAAATCAAAGTGTCAATGAGGCTTGTCAGGCAATTTGAGGAGGGAAATTCTTTACGAGTGACGATGCATCCGCGCCCAGCCGAGTCCCAAATCTTGTCGCCACGGATTGTAAAGTCGGCAGTGGGATAACTGCCATTTAGGCGGATCTGGCCATCGTCAAGCTGGCCAGCTGGACACTCAATTCCGCCAGAGGCGGACAAAGAGAAGGTACATCCATCTTTGGTGCCGTTGGCTTGAACTTTTGTGATGACGGCAGCGGAGAGGACTCCGATGGAGAAAAGTTTGAAAATAGCCATTGCGTTCGCGATGCTTGCGGAAAGTGGCCTGGCAGTAAAGGAGAAAGATAGAGAATGGAAAATGAGAGATCTGATAGAGGGAACAGCAGACAAGTAGTAGTATTTGGCCGAGCTTCAGCAGAGCAAGCAAGGCAGCTGTAGCTGTCAGGAGCTTCGCCAAGTCCATCATCACCACCTCAAGTGCTTCCAATTGAGGACGAGGATAGCCATTGATTACATCTCCGAACGATTTCGTCACGGGTTCTTCAAGCTGATCCATCAACTCGTCATGTGGTGAAAATTCTTTCGGAAAGCTATCACACAAGTCTCGCATCTCGATCTTCGAAAGGATCAATGACACCCTTCCGCTGACCGAGCGAGAAGAACCTCGCAGAAAGCTATCACGAGGTCTCCAGCTAGGCGCTCTTTGAGAAGGATCAATCGGTCGATGACACCAATCTAGTAGCCGAAGGAAAAAGCCCTCATAGAAAACTGGAAGCTATCACGAGGCTCGAGGCTCGGCCTTGAAATTGGCCAATGACACTCTACAGTTGACTCAACAGCGAATTGAGCCGAACTCTCATCCTAGAAAGCTGATGCCAAGACTGTAAGCAAACTTGAAAATTCGTCTTCTGACAACAAGAGTTTTTTTGTTTCTTCTATTTCACCGGTCTTTACAGGTGGTGTTGAAGGTTAGGTTGCCATGTGAGCTTCAGAGCTGTGGAACCCCTGTTTGTGGCTTACATCGTGATGAGAGCTCACAACTTGGAGAAGTTGGGGAAGCTTCCCCTCCACACCTCTACTCAGCCACAGTCTGACATCACTTTTGTAGTTCGAAACCTTAGCGCGGTCAAGTCAGTAATATAAGCATTAATCCACACCTTAAGGTTGTGGGTGCATTCATCCAACGCACGCTGCAGGCAGGGCCCAGCCGTGAAGAGGGAAGGCGTGAGACCTCTTAACTGAAGAAGTCACTGCTAAACTGTGTGATTAAGCATCTAGTCTATGCGAAGGGCATGTCCCCACACTTGAACTAAGAACAAGCAAAAATAACTGCCTAAGAAAGTACTTAACTGGAAAAAGTCAGGCTTAGAGGATGACTCTGAACATAATTGACATTTTAGTCTGCGGGTGCATCTATTTTCCTCTTAGCTTACTAGTTATAATCCCAGCTACTCATTCTCAGAGCTATTCAATAACAGAGCCCTATCATAAGACACCCCTAAGCTCGGACCCATATCAGAGCAAAAGAAAGAAAGATAAGACTCCCATAAGCAAAGAGGAAGAGCCGGAGCAGGTAGAGTAAGACGCTAGACCTAGCTAGTGTTCCTTTGTGTCTATAGGTCCAGCTCTATAATCTGGTGGGGAGAGTTAGAACCCCTAGCTCGGTCACGTCAGTCACATAAGCATCAATCCACACCTTGAGGTTGTGGGTGCACCCATCTTCCTCTTGGCTTACTTTTGTATCTGTTTGTACCCACCGGTACCATGCAGGTTCGCCGTGCTGACATGGTATGCCTACCATGTTGCCCATCCTGCAGGTCTCACTCGACGGTCTCGTTCCGGGCCTTGCTTCTTCCTAAGGGTGTGCAGTTGAGGGGCAATCTTTTGTTCCTGATCGACCGATCCAAAGAGTTCGGGCATCATGGGTGCCGTGCATGTTTGCCAGTGGCGAGCTATGTTAGTTGGAGCTACAACGGCATGTGAAGGCTTCAGTCGTTCGATTGACACTCCAATGGTTTAGCATATACGAACTTGAGACATGAAAGTTATCTCTTCTAAGAGTGGTGAGGTGGAACAGATGGCTGCGAACATTTCCGTTGTGTATCTCTGTCAATTGTTTGGAATGAAGCTCAATTTACTGTAGACTGAAGCTTAGAATCAGGGCAAACACTACAAAAGAAATACCAAGCATTTTTCTCCTGTCGAGCTAGCTTGCGTCCAGACTTCCCACCCGTCTCCTAGGCTACCTGATACGGTCGCTTCCGATACACACACCCCTTTAGATCCGTCTTGAAGACTATCCAGCCATTGGTGAGCTTATTTGTGGCTTTCCCAATTACATGTAGCGTTGGTGCTTTGATAGAGAACGACATGACGCTCGTAATACACTTATCATAGAGACCAAATGACTTCTCCAGCGTGAGAACTATGCAATCTCTCTTCCTTCTAGTGCGACGAGAACTTTCCACCGACAGGACGGTGACGGGGCGGCAATCAAATTTGTGTTCGGGGGTAAGCTGATAAAACTCAGTGGCGGCCGTCATGTCCTTCTGCTCACCGCTCGAGGGCTCTGAGCAGGGAATCGGATCGATATCATCGTCGTCCATACTCACAGGCCGTAATGGAGACCGGCTTGGAATGCGGGGAATATTCATGACTGACGCCGCCCGGAGGAGAATCTGGGAGAGCGGAAGAGAGTAATTGGACGCCGAGTATGCGTAGCCGTCATACACAACATTTGGTTCTTCCTCGATCTCTTCTTCATCTTTGGAGTTGGGACTCGTTGATCTACAAGATATGATTAATTTAGGCCAACAGACTGAATGTAGGACAATACTTGCATGTCAGTTCGTAACTCGGCGCCGTGGCCTCCATCCTCAAATTCGAACTCGAACTTCCTCTGCACCATAAAAGGGCTTCCTTTGCGCTCCCCGGTGGGAGACAGAGGGGGAGTAGTCAAGACAGATTCATTCTGTGATCGTTGGGAGTCGAATGAACTTTTACTGCTGGTTGGCGAGGCAGTTGTCACGCTCTCGGTTCGAATCGACGATTCGAAAAAGCTCAACCGGTCGTGTTGGGCTTGGATGTTGGACTCTAAGCGTTGAAGAGTGCGGACAATGTCAAATAGTACAGCCCTGGAGCTGGCATCAGAGGACTCTTGTGCAGTTGTCACGGAGGCCATTGAGTCGTGGTGGCGACTGTCCCAAGCAAACGACGACGAAGACATGGCTGTTTCGGTAAAAGGAAATGACCAAAATTGAGGCTGATTGATTGAAGGACTTGGAGAGAAAGCAAACAGAATTAAATGCTCTGGGCAGAAAGTCCAAGCCTACTAGCTTCTTGGTCGAGCAATCGTCAAATGAGGCGAGGGACACCAATGCTCAAAGCAAAGACCCGAGCAGAGACTGCTTTTAGTCAAGCCTATTACATGCACATCGAGTTGTTTGCGGTGAACCATCCAGCATGTGATCCACCGAGTGGTCCCGAGCTTGGCAGAATATTCAGATCCTGATTTCAGCGAACAAGCAAGACTCTAGAGATGGTGCTCTACTTGCAGGATACTTGATGTGACAATGATCCCAATCTCGATGATACTGTCACGAGTTATCAATTAGCTGGGATAAGATCCTAATGAAACATCGGAGCATCCGATTCAGTTCTTTGCTTAGAAATTGTCAATTCGTGGGCGTCGTGGCGTTGGGTAACGTGCCGCAGAAGTCGGTGTAAAAAGTCCGAGGAGGGGGGTATCTTGTAGAAATAATTGGCATTGGACTTTTGTTCAATCAAAGTGGCCACCAAAAGCTTCTGAAGGCGTGGAAAAGAAGTAGAAGCCGAGGTGTGTGGCGCCTGTGTGGCTCATGTGTGTCGAAGGTATTTCCCTGTTGCACGCTTCCGAATCCATATCTTATCACATTGGCACCAATCACCACCAGCCAGGACCCGTAGCCACATGACTGCGTAAGGCTGAGGTAATTCCTCTGTACGTAGTGCCTGGGCAGCATCTTGGGCTCTGGTTGGCAAGGCTTGTGGGCAAGGCTTGTATTAGTGGCCCACTGTTTAGAGTTATGGACGTTGCGATTTCTTATGTCAGATCGGATGTGATTAATCCTGCAGCAGGCAGCACATCCCGAGCTGTGCGTCGACGTGCCGGTCAGCAGGCCGGGACGATGCCCCCTCGATATAGGTCGCGGAGGTAATTGCTGTAAGGGGCAGCTGTCACTAAACAGCGAAAGGATTCCGCGAATCCCCGTCGGTTGCGGACTGCTGCATGTATCGGCTCACACCACTTTGTACCACTACAAGCGATACATTCGCCTATCGCAGGCGTAAACAGATACGCAACCCTCCAACTCAGCATCATTGGGGAAATTGGAGTCCTTTGGGGTAGCTGAAGTTGGAGTAGCTATAGCTTGTGTTAAGGTCTGGGTAGGCAGGCTGGTCAGCGTTTTGGCGTTCCTTCATGGAAACAGTCATCTAGTAGTGTTGAATATCCAGGTTCTTCATGGCAGCTCGAAAACTTCAAGAGTCTCATGACCTTGAGGCAGCATCTTTTGAAATGCACTCGCACTGTACGGGACGGAGGGAGGGCGAACACAGCGCAGATGAATAAAACTTACATTTGAGGACGTTTGTGCATAGGAAAAGTAGTATGTTGAGAGAAAACACAGTCAGTCGCAATCTCCCATCTCTACAGCTTCCAGACTTGTAAGGATACTATCACAATGCCTTCGTTTCGCCAGGCTTGTGTACTGGCATTGGCAACTCACCTCGCGCCAGTCTTTTCGCAGGTCCCTGAAGAAGACCTGGTCCCATCCCAAGATAAGCTTGTCTGGGCAGCCATTGGCGACTCGTGGGCTGTAAGTGCCACCCACTCGAATGAATACCATGTGTCAATGTCACTTACCATGTAGCTGTAGAGCGGCGTCACTTATGATATTTTCGGACGCACTGATTACGATTCCAACAAGGACCAATGCCTTCGAATCAACGATGCATGGCCCGTTCTAGTAAATGAAAACAAAACCTGGGTGCCGACGGGCAAACAGACCGACTTCCGCTTCTCGGCGTGTTCTGGGGCGAATCTTCCCAACATGGCCGAAACTGCCTACATGGGCTACGTGCAAATGGAACGCGCCGGCGAAGCGGATATCGTCACAATGCAAGCCGGAGGCGGCGATGTCGGCTTCTGGAACGTCGTCAACAACTGTGTCTTCCATGAGCAGAACAAGAACTACGGCCCAGACTGGCCGGATCCCAATGGCGAATGTGTCAGGTCCATGATTGACGCCCGTATGCGCATTAACATGGGGCTAAGAGGTTCCATTCTGGACGCGGTATGGGACATTTTGAACTCTCCAGGCGTGCGGTACAATCAAAACTTTCATCTGTACATCCTTGGCTACTCTTTGTTGTTTGCCGACGACGACGAAGCAACCTGGTGCAACACGGAGAGCTTCGTCGTCCCATGGAGGCAGGATTCTCGCCAAAAGCTTACTTTGGAACTCCGTAAGGAGCTCAACAGCCTTGTCGAGGCTGTGAACAGCCAACTCCAGACTTTAGCAGAGGGCTTCAACGACACGAGGATCGGCTACATCGACATCAGCCACGTGTTTGACGGGGGAAGGTTCTGCGAGTGCCAGCACAGCCTGCGAGACCAATACCAAGGGTCAAGGGTCTTTCTCTGGAATGCTATCCCTGAGGGTGTCATCTTGGACAACGGGGCCTACACGGTCCGAGCCCCAACAGCCCAGGAGTTTGATCAGTGGTACCAGTCTGGCATGTTCACCTACGACTGGAACGAAGTCGTTGCGCCGGAGCAAAGGGTCCACACCGGTCCCTTCCAGAATGGCCAGTCTGGCCTTTCTTTGCGCCCTGTTCACCCCAAACAGGCTGGTCACGAAGCTATAGCCCAAGCTGTCACGGCACGCTTCAAGAAAGACATGAATCCAGGTGACGATTGTTGTGATGGATAAAGAGTCACAACCAGTTTTGCGCGCTATGGTATCGTTCAGAGGCTATTTGAGGATTTGAGAAAGTGGTGTTTTCTTCTGACGCCTGCGCATGTCTTCTTTCAGCCGAGTTGGGCGATGGTACCTGGGTATTATGTAACCTGGTCTCACGCTAGGCGGTCATCCCGCGCACAGCGCAAGAAACACATATGTATTATGTCATCAGCACAATCAGATCAGGATTAAACCATTCTCAGAGTAAAGATATATAGAATTCTTGAAGACTCACCATTAAGGCTCCAAACCTGTTCAATGTGCTATACCAATCGAGATGGATTAGAAACAAGCAACGTTCCAATGCTGACTTGACGGTTTGGTTTGAGCCTGGGGAGCCTGACTTGACTAAGGCCGGATGAAGTCTCCTCAGACCATCTTCTTTAACCTTCTTATTTGGGTCCTTGTTTTGAAGCTCGTCACGAACCTATTCTGCTGACGATTAGTGGTGGCGGTGGTTACATGCGTACCTCAACACAACGCCTGCCCCTTCACAGGAATCAACATGATAGAGGTCAATTCCCAAGCCAGGAAAGAAGTATTGAAGAGTACCTAATAAAACACAGTATACTTTGATTTTCTCCGCAAGATGTAGATCTTCGCTTCAAAGTTAATAATGGTTGTATCGATATAGAACTTTTACAGCATCAATGCCCCGGTTTGATGTCATTGGATTCTCAAGTATTTCATTTATCACCAACTCATGTGAAAGGTTATCTTGCAAATTTATATTCATTTTCATTTGTCTTATACCATAAAAACGGCAACGTGACAAACTCAACAGCCTGTTTGTTGATAAAACCAATGTTAGGTACCTATGTAAACTTCACTAGCTTGCCGTTCTCATCTATATCATAATTATAGTTTTGAATCAGATCAAAGGCAATCCCGAAAAACATCAGACTTTCTACATATGTTTCAGCACGGCCCGTATTGAACCAAAGACACTCTTGTTCGTTCCGCAAGGGGTCTCTTACCAGCGTTGTCTGTGTCCTTCAATCTGACGCAGTTACCCCAGCCGTAACTGTGCTTCCCGTCCGAGTCGTCCGCGAGGCCGCAAAACTTTAAATGCATCATCTGAGAGTTGGTAGATTGCCATTGTTAGCAAAGTCATAATGGGTACTGAAGTAACACAAAAGAGGACATGTAAGTGGCTGTGTCGCGTACCTCATGCAGCATGGTTCCCTCTGCTGTGGCAAGTATGTCGGCACCGGTCACCCTAAGGTGAAATCTGCGTCCAATGAAATCCCCAAGACTGTTCTTGTCAGCCTTTTTTAACCGATCAGTGTTGAAAAGGACGTTCTTTCGCATGACCGTGTCGATGTAGTCCGGGTGAAGTGTGATGACCTCAGGGGAGCCAGGAGGCCACCTCCCATTGTTCTGCGTAGTTCTAGATGGACTGGTCACAGCAACGGTGGTGCTTTTGCCTTTCAGATCCAATATGGCGTCTCCGTCCTCAATCGGCAGCATCTGAACTGTGTCCTTCCAGTTGATATTTGGTTCTGGATTTGCGGAGTCGTCTTCAATGTAATCGGCGTTACAAAAGACCTCCTAGAAAGTAAAAGCATGCTTTAATACAAAGCAATGATAGTTAGGTATATGGAAATGTGTCATATTGATCTTACCAAATCCAACTGGTCTCGGTTGTTTCTCCAATCCTGCGACCAGTTATCAACATCATGGAATCGGTACGTTCCAGCCGCTACAAATTTTGCTAACCGCGCGAGGCGACCTCGTTAGCTACCCTCTCACTGGCATAGTCTAAGTCCAATGTGCTTGAGCTCACCGACTACACTTCGAAATGTGTTCAAGTCTTTGTTGCCAAACAACGTTTGCGCCTGGTTTTTGATACGATCAGGAAGCGGGCTGATGTCTCCAGCGTCGACAAGCGGCTGAATTAGATTTGCAATTGAATTTGAGCGAGTAATGGCACTCTCCATGAAGAGCTTGACTCTTAGTTTGGTCGTCTCCTCGGCTATCGATTGATGTTAGAGAAGAGAAGACGTGGCTGGCCGCTTGGGTGCATATGGTTAAGGTAGGTATAATCACGGCTGCCGCAGTCTAGGGTACTCACCACCGCAACTCTTGCTGTCAATCACGTAGCGATGCCTCCCGAAAGCAACCCCCAGGAAACAGAAGAAAATGAGTTTGCTGAAAGACATCATCTTGATCCAGTGAAACTGCAACTCTGGGATACCTAACCTCCGTATGGGAGGGACCTATGGCTCATTGCTACAATTTGTGGTGCCTGACCCTATATAGCAAGCAAGTTTGAGTCTTCTGAAACTATTTTTCATTTTTATCATTGTATCCGTCGAGATATCCTGATAAGGTCCTTCTGCGTCATGTGGTGGGATGAAGGCTGAGATTGTTGGAGTCGAAGGTGCGCACTGTGTAAGATGGCGGCTTACACCTTTACCCGCTGACACAACATGCACACCTGATACACCTGATGACATCCAGAAACACCCATGCATATAAGCGTCGGCTCCGAGAGGATTCTCACCGAGTATCACCCGCTTTGTCGGCGCCATGTATGATCCATTGTACCTGTACATGCCGTCTACAAGCCCACAAACTTCAAGTTTTCCACACACCCTTTTCTCTCGGTATTTTCACGTCCAGAGTCCTTGACACCAGAAGAGGGTCAAGAGAAAGCCGTGGATTGAAGCACGTTATCCTTCTTGCGGCGCGGAAAAATGGCCAAGCTACGAAGATATTGGCAGTGCCTTTGCACCCACGATGGCGGCCCCGATTACAAAATCGCGCAGGCTCCCGCTGCGCCATGGGAAATTATCTGCAAATTGGCAAGAGCACTGACGGTTCACACTCAGTTTGAAGCAAAGTGACTGTCATCGAAGGGGTCGTCGCATAGCCCATCATGTATTCAAAATTCCCTGTCGCGTTGGCCATTTCTTTGATTTCCTTCGCTCTTGGCCAAGCGCCTTCACGCACTGCCAATCCTCTGCTCCCGGACGGTGTTCATATTGCGGCCATAATACCCACTGAACCTGGACAAATTGGCATCAATCCAGTGGACGTTCCTCCTGAGTCGGACATGTGAGTATTGGGATAGTCAGGTTCTCAAATCTGAACAAACAGACTAATGCCGCTACAGAATCGCGCCTATTGGCGTTGACACAGATTACCTCACGGAAACTGTTTCAGGCGGCAGCACTATTACATCAGTAAGTCAATCACCTACTGTTTCTTCACTTGAGGCTATGATTGTTCTTCCAACGGTCTGACAGCTAACGCGAATCAGTGGCATGCTACCACAACAGATTTTGGCACCGCAACTATCACTACCACGGGTGCAGATGGGCGAGGCACGCCAACAACCATCCCCAAAGCCTTCCTGGTGGGCGTGACCAACGGCAAAGTCGAAATTACACTCAGCCAATGGCTCAAGACCAAATTGGCCTCAATTTCTTCCCAACTACCCTCGTGCGCAGCAGCGAAGCGTCGAGACCTAGAATTTGAACAAGCACTCGGCGGTAACCAGTCGCAGATCATGCGGCGGGCTCCTCCTGCCGCGGAATGTGTCAGGCTACGCACCAGTCGCCTCAACCAGCTCCTCCGTGAAGACCCTGACGTTGCACGGCAGATGGTACGCCTCAACGAGGACGTGGCCACAGCCACTGGGAACGACGCCGTCGTCCTGGCCGAGAGTGACCAGATGATGGCATTTGCGGATGAAGACATCGTCCTCGAAATCATCCAAGTGACCGAGTACGAAATCGTCGAGGTCGTGAGCGCGGGCGAGATCCTCGCTGCCGTCGGTAGCGCAGTGCTCGGCGTTCTCGGCTCGCTCGCCTTCCTCCTTAGTTCCGCCGAAATCTTGGAGGACCTCTGGAAGCTCAAGGCAGATCCCCAGCCCATGCCCATCTTCAACACCCATCCAAAGCCCAGTACCACACAACCGGCTTCCTGCCCAACGGCTACGCCGGCGTGCGCAGGGAACCGCTGCAAGGGCAACAGGTTCGGCCAGTGTGACAATGAGTGGAAAGGCTGCGATTGTGATCCTTCCTCTCAGCAGGTCGGAGATGATAATTTCTGGACTGCGGAGGGTGCAGACTACGACGCTGTTGAAGATCTGATCTACTCATGGGTTTTCGGACCTGACCAAAGTGACCCCCAACCGGTTCCCGATCCCAAGTGCAATGCTGGTACATCAGAAAGCCCCAACCTTGTCAACATGGAGACAAGTGTGTTCCAACAGTATGTGTTCTTCCATCTACAATGCCTTACGGATTTCTAACGAGCCACAGAGCCCTTGACAATTTTTGCGACAATAAAGATGAGCTGTCAGGCCCCATAAGCCAGACAGTAAAGACTTCGGATCTGGGCATCAGCTCATTTGAAGGCTGGTCATTCGACTTCACCCTCGACACAACTAGCAATAACGACTGCACGGCCTACAGCTGCATCAACACCTTTGGAAAATTCGCATCATGTGAGCAAAATGCAGCCAGCCTGGCATCAAGGGTATCTCACTGACGCATACTCGCAGGCACCTACGATTCCCATACCGCCTTCACTACGGGGGAGATAGACCTCGACTGCGGGACTCTCAAGTACAAGATCAATGACCCCGACGCGGACACGCCGCCTGAGAAGCCCAAAACGTCGCTGACGAAGGGAAACCAAGAATGCTACGGCCGGGACGACTTTGGCAGCCACGCCGACATCCACAAGTCCTGGGTGCAGTCCTATTCTGGCTGGGCGTGCGCCGGCACCGCGCTAAGAACAATCAAGGCCGGGGATTCTTCGACCTTCATCCACTGGAGCACCGTGACCAACGACGCGCCATATCAATACAATGTCTTCTGGAAGGATGGGTGCGAGCTTCAGACAGGGCAGACGGAGATGTATGCCTCGAACCCTCTAAACGAGGAGAATGCCGGGTACACCAAGTGTCAGGATATCTTGATTGCTGATTACACGCAATGCAATAATGGGGGAGTTGGTGGTTATATTAGTTATGGTTGTTTGCAGTACGAGTTCAAAGCTCAGAAAAGCAGTTAAAGACGTCCTGACAAGACTGAGTACGATTTGTCCCGAGCTGCATTGCATTTTAGGGGGCCTAGTAGCATAGAAACTCTAGTCGTACCAAGAAAAAGATATGCATTTACACCATCCTGTTAGTGAAGTTTGACTAATGATGTTGCCCGTTTCAGAAAGAGAAACGGACAGTCAGCTCAAATTGTCCCAGCAAACTGCCACACTTATTTGGCCCTATAGCCACACTTAGCGATGATGTGCACTATAGTAGAAGTAATTAGTCATGTTGTGGATCCTTCTTGCTCGCTCATGGGAGCCGAGTTTGCCCCCTGAGTTGAATCGAGTGTTCGACCAGGAGGCTTTCATCTTTCGAGCACGAAACGCGCCAGAAGCGATAGGGAACGACTACCACATTTACTTACATATGGGTACCAAATACCAACGGGGGCTGCGGAGCACCTGGCTCTGCACTGTCCCAAAGCTTGATGATGGAGTGAGTTGCTCTAGTTGCCCCCGTCTGCGCTCTGAAGACGGGCCATCCACGTGCTCGAATAGAAAACCGTGGCTCGACATTGGCTACCTGCTGCCACGCCTCAGGTCTCTCGGGATTCACGGGCAGGTCGACGGTCAGAATGCCAGCCAGCCGGCTATCAAAGACAAATGGGTTCGCATTCGGTCCCGGTATCTCGCTCAACACGGCTCGCCAGGCAGGCTCGGCCGAGTCCAGCCACATGTCTACCGCAGCCAGGTTTTGCAGCCGATCCATGGCCTGACAGCAGTCGCGCCAGCGGGACATGGTGGAGATTGCCTCGGGACTCATTTTCGACTTCGACTCCCGGCGTACGGGGAGACGCATCGCTATGTTCAATTTCCGAACATGGTTGATAATAGGCAGACGCCGGGACACGGTGAAGCTGTACAGCGTCTCGATGTCGTGGATCACAAGGGTGAGCTGACTATATATAGAGTTACGCGATTCGATATACCTGCAAGAAACTTAGACTCGGAGCTGGAAATGTTGTTCTGGTGATCAGATCAAGCGGTACTTGCATTTGCTTGCAGACAAGCATCATAGTGAGAAAGGGGTTCCACCCCTTCGGCTCCCCATCGCGGTGGAACTCTTCGCATTTCCAATGGTTGCCCCAGACCGAAGTCATCCTGCTCCAGAGAGCCTCATCTTCGAATCGAGTTGACTGATGTTCAGCGCATTCCTGCATCAGATCTCCCGCCGCCGAGTGATTCGTTACACACTTCTTTGATGTGTAGCGGCCGCTTTGGAGTATAACGTGCTGCACAGCCCCGGCATCGTTCCACAAGTTCTCTAAGATAAGACAACGTATCTCTGGAGGCATTCGCATGAAGGCAGAGTCCTTCTGTTGTCGACTTGTCGATGCTATACCTTCGAAAACTTGGTCCGTATCGCCAGTGTCCCCGGATCGCTTGCCCGGTTTCAGGCGGGCTGCTAGCCTGGAGCGCATATCGGAGAACTTCATTATAAGCCGATGTATCGAGCTCCGCCGTATTTACTGCGGTGATCAAATTAAAAAAAAAAGTATTCTAGGTCGAATGCGCGGGCCTGGAGAGATGTAGAGAACCAATCTAACGTAAGCGGTACAGCCCCGCCTTATGAAGGATCTCTCGGTTACACCATGTGATGATTCGGTGCAAGCCTGACTGTCAGGTCGGCCCAGATGCGGGCGCTTACTCACGGGAGACACAAATGTCGCCACATAAGCCGAGACCGTCGCAGCAATTCAGCCAGACTTTTAGTCCTGTTCGTCTAGAGCACTAACAAGCCGGATTGTCGTCAAGTTTTGCTCTGGCCCAACTACTCTTGGGCTGGCAAGTCAAATCAACCACGTTCGTTCTGGTAATTAGCCTGTCGTCCGAGGAGCACGCTGAGATTGACATAATGACCGGTTGTCAACCTGAGATCTTCCCTGTTCGATTTATGGAGGATCATGTTCAAACGTTCCTGTGTGATGTGCGTGTGTTCCCGTGTCCGCGTCCCAACTGTCATCGCATTCGACTACCAGTCTGGGCTGCGGATATTGAGGGTTCCCATCATCAATACGGTAAACATTCACGAAATTTTCACCGAGTGCGGCTCCATTGACTAACATATTCCTCCGGAGATTGGCAATGAAATACGACACACGTAATACCGATAGATCTTGCCAAACAAACTGCTCCGGGATTTCCTCGGCGCCGTGCAGAAAAAACACCACCCGCAACCTCAGCCGGGTCACCTGTCTGAAGTTCAACAATCGGTTGACCCAGTGCGCAGAACTTGGAATGGTCGATGTTGGTACTCGGCCAATCACCGCGGGAGAGCCCTCGCGCCACTGAGTGTGAATGTTAATATCAGCAGAAACACAGAGTCAGACGGGGTCACTCGCCGGTGTCTGACGGATATCGGGCAACCAGCCGCCGAAACTCAACGACAGGTGTTCCAATCCCGTGAGCCTCTGATTCATGAGGTCAAGTAAATTATCCAGATATTGAATGGCATTTGTTGCATTGACCCGACGATAAGGAGTCAGGGCTTGTCTACTTGCCCCCAATGGGGTATCAGTCAGGTCGAGGTGTACCCTTCGAATGAGTGGTAAGTAGTCGACTCCGTGCATGTACTGCAAGTATCGAAGGCTTTCTGGGAGGTTTGGATTGACTGCTGGGTCGTCTCTGAGAAGAGTATTGAAAAAGGTCCACGCAGAGAGTATGCCATTATATTCCGACGTGCCGTTAGCGCCCGGTCGATGTACCTCCAGAAATTCAGGGCCGAAAGAAAACATCAGTCCTTGTGCCACAGCACGCAGCCAAAACTCGTCATCGGCTTCACGATAAACTTGGCGATTTACGCGAAGAAGATTGTACTGGGTCTCCCTTTCCCTGAACGCCTCCCCCCGACGCATCCAAGTCCATTGCTCAGGGCGCGGCCGAGTCGCCCCAGGCACCTCGAAGCGCAGAGGGTGATATTCGCGACCACCTACACGCCTCTCTAGCCGGTTTCGGGGGTCTTGTATGTTATAGGGTACGATGCGCAGAATTCCGTTCCTGGGTTCCAGAACGGGTGCCAGTGTTTCCCGCCAGATCATGCTGCGAATCTCCTCGGGAAGGGTCATCAAGGTCGGCGGGACTCGAATATCCGGGACATCTTGGGCCTCTGGGATCTCGGGCCTCTCAGCACATACGCATGGTGCTCCTTCCATCTCTTCTTCAAGCACGCAGTATTGCCACTGGAGTCTAGCCAACAACGCGTTTAAGGCCGCGTCGCTCAGGTCATCCTCAGCGGCGGCTTGACCAAAGAGTCGCTGGTATCTTTGTAGTAATCCCCGAGGACTTCGTCTCGGGTCTTGCTGCGCCATGTCGGCCTGTCGCTACTTTGCTCAGTCGCGGTCTACTCAAGCCTTAGAGTAGGCGCCGAGTCGAGCTTCTGCCGGATTTTTGTGGTAGGATTCGATTGGTTCGAGTCGCTTTGTGTCACAGGTATTGCTTTTCAACATGAATATGTGCCGCGCGGGTTATATTTCAAGCATTTCTTTGTCCACATGAAGAATTGCATGCGGTCAAGTACATAACAAAGTGCAGGGTGTCGAAGGGTAATCTTGGACAATTCATATCCCAAATTTGATCAATGAGCAATGAATTCATTGACCATACTCTTCAAAATGACGCATTGGGGGAGGAAGTATAGTCATGTATACTTAGCGATCTGGATTCTGCTAACACAGTGCGATAAACGTCAAGGCGGCACGACCATTTTACGCACCTAGGTAGGTATACTGAGCCTTAGTGGTCTTTTACAGGAAGTTTCTCAAGATCTGTCCAAATTCCCCCAGTCACAGTCAAAGGCATATTAACAGATCCCAATTTTCATACCTCCTCCATACAAAGCTAGCCAAGGGCAACAGCTATCATACAGACACCACACAACTGCACTGATCCAATCCTATCAGCTTAATCTTTCAGGTCTATCTCACAACATATAGTTGTATACTTATTACTAAAAACATTAAAATGATTAAGCTGAAGTACCTATAGTATAAAGTAACGTTATATAAGTAAATTTAAAGTATAAAAGATAAGTACTATATTGTAGTCTATCTTAGCTTATTAGAAATGTAGGCACATAAAGAAGCGATATTTTAGAGTGATATCAGCGCAAATATAGCTGGCCAGGAAGATCGTGGGCGCTAATTTCAACGGAGTGCAGCATTGAGCAATGGAAAGAGATCGAGTCCATCTGACTTGGGGCTTCTTTGTCATGACTGTAGCTTCTTGAATGGTCAACTGTGCACGGTTGTTTCGGGTTTCCCGCCTTCAACATGTTTTGGCGCTGTTCCTCGCTCTCGGATCGCTCCCCTACACAGCCCGTCTGGCTTTGGCATCGTATATGTGGCTGAACGTCTATGCGGAGGCACTAAGATCACGGCACTGTCATCCCGAACGCAAGCCAGCTCCTTAGTTATATTTTACATCCTCAATTAGCATCGGCTGCCGAAAACTGTTATTTGGTAGTACTTGGTCTCGAACGGAAGGAGTGGTCTAGAACAGCCACTTGCTGTCACACTGCAAGCACGGTTCAAAATGGTATTGACAGAAACATATAAATCTAACACATCGCGTTATGCCCCTCGAGTGAATGTCTCGAACTCCTGTCCAACCACACATTCTTTTGAGAGTTGAGCATACATTCTTTCTGCTCACTTTCAGTTCCCTCACTTACAGTCACTCACTTTCGTTGACATTGCCCATAGACAAAACTTTATTGAAGACAATTGACCATGTTTACGAAGGCGGTTATTTTGTCCCTCCTCTCAAGCTCCGCTCTCGCCGGCGTCATCAATGTGGCAAGCCATGAGCCCCGTGCTGGCAATATTTGCGGTCAGAAGGGATACGACAATGGCGATGGCACGAATTACGACTACGATGACAGTGGCAAGCTTTCGACCCTAGCCGAATGCTCCAAGCGTTGCCTGGCCAGTCCCAAGTGTCAGAGCTTTGGATATGGCGGCAAGGAGTGCATGCTATTTAGCGTTGCTCTTACAAACATTTTCGGGGCTGATTCGAAGAGCCCGGATACATACTATGACCGCGCTTGCACGATTCCCGGGTCAACGTCAAAGCCGGCCCAGCCATCGTCGTCCAGCACGACTACCAAAGCATCGTCGACCACTCCCAAGGAACAAGTTGCTTCACCGACATCTTCACCTTCGATGGCTTCGGCTACACTGTATTTTCTTCTTAACTGTCTATCTGTCTGCTATCTGCTCAGCCGTTAGACTCTTCCCTAGCAGCCTAGAGCCTATATATAAACTCTCTAAGTTCTTAGTACTTCTACTTATATTAATCTCCTATAGGCTCCTTAAATTTCCCCCTTCCTCTATTTCCTAAGTATCTTATAATTCTTTTAAGAAGATTCTTATCTTTAATAATAAAGGTATAAATATAGAATAGTATAAAGTTATTATATTCTTCCTTTTTTAGTATTTCTTTATATATTCTCTCTCTTATTTTCTATAAGGTATTTTAAATATCTTTATAGATTACTTCTATATAGTTATCTTTAAAGTAGTCTATTTTAGCTTCTATTCTTAGTTAGCTATATACTTAGATAGGTGTTCTAGTATAAGCTTACCTAGTAAGGGTCTTCTTATAATGTATATATATGTATATATATTAGTAGTAGAGGATTATATTTTTAGCTGGAATTTCCTTTATAGAACTACTTATATAGGGACTATTCTAAGACTATTCCTAGTTTTACTATATAACTAATTTACTATCTACTAACTACTAGGCTATATATTAATAAATCTAGTCTATAGTACTATTAGGAGTAATACTTTCTAGCCTTATCTATATAGTATAAGGCTAAGGCTATATACCTAGACTTCTATACTGTTATCGATATTGTGTTTTTTTTTTTAACACTGGGTCTTTAAGCGTTTACTACTGTGTAAAGGGACTATACGCCTTCGGGATATATACGGATTAAGAGCAAAGCCTCCTTTACCTTCGAGTGTCAAATCTGCCACGCCCTCCGCTGCGACCACAGTCTCACTCGCCCCGAGCAGTTCGACTACTTCTACCGCCCAAGTGAGCTCCGTAAGCACGACCACACCGAGCGGCAGCGGCTCGAGCGCCAGCACGTCAACCAGCACAGCGCCAGGGTCCACAGTCTCCTACTACCCAGGTTGCAAGGCCGGTGACTTCAAGATGAGCTACGACTTCACCGCCCTGTCCTGGTTCAACTCCACCAACAACCTCAACTGCGCCGTCAACGGCAAGCCGAACTACGACCCCAACGGCAAGGTTTGCGTCGACACCGCCACCAACACCCTCTGCGACCCGACCAAAGCAGGAGCCTCATCCACGTGCAAATGCCAGGCCTACTGCGACCCCACAGCTCCATCCGCAGCCTTCCAGCCCCCAGGCTACGGCCCGCCCGACACCATCTCCGTCTCCATCGCCGACTACGCCTACCCGACCTGCACCGAGTCCAACCCGCAGACCCCCAAGACCGGCATCGGGGCGCTGGGCAACGCAGAGGTGGGCAACGGCGACGTCAACTGCGGGCCAAAGCACAACTACCTCAACTTCTTTGGCGACAGCAACCCCGGCACTGAGCAGGGCCGCATCCTGTTCATCCCGGGCGCCGCGTGCGGGGGTCACCTGGCGCTGTATGAGGCCACGTTCCCGCTGAGCTGTACGAGGGATGCGGCCGGGAACGCGTCGTGCGTGCCTAAGACACTGCCTGTCACGGTTCCCCTTACGAGATTCGGTGCTGGCCAGTGTAACAGCTGCTCGGGGTCGTTGATTCAGTGAGGTGAAGCAGTGCTGTGGCGCGATGGATAGTTTGTGTATCAAAAAACTAATTGGTTCCGTTTCTATTCCGTATACAGCCGTAGCCATACGCAGCGCCTTCATACAGTCGTAAACGCTCAAGACCCAGCGTTTAAAAAAAACCTAAACGGCGCGATTTTAAAATAGACGTACTAATAATTCAATAGTATTTTCTTGCTCTTTGAGGAGATAGAACTTCATCCACGATTGCAACTTCAGCTGCAGCTACCCTCAAATGTTGGCGATTATCCCTATGTACTAGCAGTCGAGTGGGCTTTGCAATCAGGCACCCATTGCCAGCTCGACCAGCTCAGAAGTGTGCATTTGCAAAGCTCAGTCTGCTGGTACTAGCCAAAGCCTATTTACAAGTCAAGATCTCCTTACACGCAATTGAGAGAAAAATTGAACACCAGGTTCCATGACTCCTGCGCATAAGCGTTCAGCATGCAGTTTCTCGAGATATCGCAACGGTTATGTCGCTGATCGTGACTTGACCTATAGCAGCATTATCACTCAGACTCAGCACGACGTAGTCCTCGAACGTCACATTGCGCTGGCTATCGCCAGAAACCGTCGTATCAGCAGTAATGAAGTCTGTTCTCGTCCATGGAGAAGAAGCTCCCGCTTCGAACAGGGTAGGAGGTGGCGCCTCGCCACCGGTTATACCCGAGATGGCATAGTTGGCTGTGAGGTTCCCACTGAACCCCGGGCTCAATCCCTCGAACCCGTTGTAGACCGTGTTGATTGTAGCGCTGGTGCAGCCGGTCGGGTACAGCAAGGTGAACTGGAGGTCGCAGGGCATTTGCGGGCTGGTGGGGATGCTTCCGAAGCCGAAAGAGACGGTGATGGATTTATGGTCAGGACTGAGGGTCGTTGATGCAGTTCCTGGGGCACACCCACTGCCCTCGTAGTGCTGGAGCTCAAGTATCTGGATGGAATCTGATTGTCGAGTGGAATGGCCCTCATAGCCAAGGGCCATGGCCGAAAGCATGAACAATCGAAGGAGATGGTGCATGTTGACTGCAGCAAACTTTGATTCAGCTGGATTGATTCAGTCAAGATGCGTTGAGACTTGATTTGTTCGAAGTGGTAACCAAAGATCGAGGAGAGGAGCTCGAGTCAAATGATTCCAAACGGCACTCAAACGCTTATAGTTATACTCTTCTTGCATCTATCTGCCTGTTCTAACATTGCGCCAAGCACCACAGTCGAAAAAAACTCTTGTAACCGTGCTTACTACCAAGCACGGCTGCGTATAGTTGAGAGGTGATGTACCCTAGGAGACCGAGCAAACGAATCAGAATGTATTGCGCTCTAGGATAGAAAATGGGCAGTCAACAGAAATCCTGCAGGAAGTCTATCAAAGGTCACATGCTCACGAAACCCCTATGCGGCTGGATGTCAGACCAACTAGTCTCAGTTAAACGGAGTAAGCTTCAATTGTCAGCATATACGACCGTTTCTGTTCATCTGGACCTCACGATGCATTGCATGGGTCCGGTGAGGTTGTGGGTCCCAAACCGCACCACGTCGCCCTGTAGCTCTCGAAAGCTTTATCACGGGCCATCTGCTTCGCCGCTTTTATTGCATTACACACGCTCCACGATGAACTGTGTCAGCACTTGAGAAGAATCACACTCCCAGGGCGAACTGGCTTGCTTTGGTGGTTGCTGCTCTGGCACGGGAATTAAGCAAAGTCCCCGACCATTAACGTTAAATGGGGGACAAGCCGGGAAGCAGAGATCCCGGCTTGAGCTGCCGAACATTTCGGATATGCACAGTCGCTATTCGGGCCCGAAATTCGAGGGCCGATATAATCCCAAAAGAACCATCTGCAGAAATGCTTCACTTGGTTCTTCCCCAATTAGTTTCAAATGCGTCAAAATAGAGCAAGCACCTGCTGAACACTCGACCCGCCAGACCCACTTTGGCTGCCGTCTGCTCGGCGCTCCGTCGCTTCTCCGAGGCGTCTGTCTGCTCCGAGCCGGCAGAGCATTCACCCCTGGAGCGCCGCCTTTGTCCCCGTTGGCTGAAGCTAGTCACAAGTGTCTCCGTGGGGGATGGAGCGGGCAACCCGATGTGGGGATCATCGGGTAGCGGAGCGGCAGCGGCCAGGGCATTTTATTTTACGGCGGCGGCGTCGTCATCGTGAGGGGCCAGAACAATCGCCGACATTTTGGTGAACATCACATTCATTAAGGCAGGATCAGGACCTCGGGTCGACATATGCGGGATTCATCCAGTGCATTTTTCAGCTACAACCTTCCCCAATTCAATTCTTCAGCGAGCAGCACGACATCTTTGACAATGGGTGTCAGTAGGGACCTCCACATCGCCATCATCGGCGCCGGTAAGCCCCCAACTCAGACGCTATTCACCGACCATGCTCACTGGTTTCTGACAGCGTCACAGGCATGGGCGGGCTGGCAACAGCGCTTGCTTTGGCCAAGGAGGGATTCACACACATCGATCTCTACGAAACCGCCTCGGATCTCGGATTTGTAGGGGCAGGTATCCAATTAGCCCCCAACATGGCCAGAATACTGGACAGACTTGGTGTCTGGGATCCCATAGCAAAGGATGCCACGCCATTGAAGGGCGCCAGCATCCGAAGTGAGCAACATGCACCCTTGGCCATGCCGAACATGAAGCTGACACTCGACTCGATCAGAGGGGCCTACGGACGAGGAGCTCGCATTCTCCGACATGCTGTGGATCGGGGAGTCGTACAACTACAAACACATGGTTGGCCACCGAGCATCCCTCGCCGGTGAACTATACGAGGGCTGCAAGAAAGAGTCGGCAATCAAGTTCCACTTCGCCTCGCCGATCACCGAGTTCAAGTCCTTCTCCCCAAAACCCACATTTATCGTATCGCCCAGGAAGGGTGACGGCGAGCCCTACACAGCCACCTGCGACGTCCTCTTCGGCGCAGACGGCGTCAAGTCGCGGACCCGGGTGGCCATGCTCCAGGAGCTGGGCGTGGACGCCAAGGTGGTCGACTCGGGGCAGGCCGCGTACCGGATCATGCTGCACAGGAAGGACATGGAGAAGGACCCGGAGCTGCTGGCGCTCATCGACGCGGACCAGAGCACGCGGTGGATCGGCGAGAGGAAGCACATCATCGCCTACCCCGTGTCGTCCAAGACCATCTACAACATCTCGACCGCCCACCCGGACAGCAACTTTGCTGCGGCGCCGGATGAGACGTATACGACGCTCGGCAGCAAGGAGTCGATGCTGTCTGTCTATTCTGACTTTGCGCCGGTCATCCAGAAGATGCTCAACATGGTCCCCGAGGGCGAGGTCTGCGAGTGGAAGCTCCGCGTCCACCAGCCGCTGCCGACGTGGGTGCACGGCACCACGGCGCTGGTCGGGGATGCCTGCCACCCGACCCTGCCACACTTGAACCAGGGCGCAGCGCAGGCCATCGAAGACGCGGCTGTGATCGCCGTCGCCCTCTCAAAAGCTCCGGACTCCAGCCCGGAGAGCATAAACAAGTCCCTCAAGGTGTACGAGAAGCTGAGGAAGGAGAGGGCCGAGGCGTTGGTCGCCATGGCTGCGGCCAACGGTAAGGAGATGCAGCTGGGCGACGGTGCTGCCGCGGCAGAGAGGGATGCTGCTTTCAAGGCTTTCAGGGAGAGCGGACAGGGTAAGGTGCCTGACAAGGCGGCGGATAAAGGGGTCTTGAGTTTTATTTACGAGTGGGATGCATCCAAGGAAACGGAGAATCAGTTCGACAGCATTTACAAGAGTCTGTAGAGATTTTACAAGCCAAATATATCATACTTACGTACATAACAAGTCTTATACGCCCTTCTCGTCATGGATGGTCCCCTCCCCCCAACACCCACCAACGTCGCAGATTAATCTGAAAGCAACAGAACATATGTCCAGCACGTCACAAAAGTGACCCCCCCTTAGCCAGCGGTCAAGCCCCATGGGTGACGCCCGTCACATCGATTGTGATGGCAGCTCTGCTGGTCGATGACGAACCTATGCCCCTTCTGTATGTACATATTCATATATCCATATCCACCACAAGTCTGACCGTAGTCTCCCGAGCAAGGATGGTTGCAGTATTCATTAGGCACAGGGCGGGCCTTGCCGCGGACGACGTTTCCGCACCAGCACTCGTGGCCGTACTCAAGGCCGGCGAGGCAGTAGCCTTCGGCCTCGCAGGCGATCAGGCAATTCTCGATGGTGGCGCAGCTGGCGTCCCAGTTCTCGGCGTGGTGGTCTAGAGCTCGGATGCCGTATCTCGTGTCACTATCACGCGTGGTTATTAGAGATCAGTGGTCTCGCTGGTTTTATGATCTGGAGGGAATGCGATGGGGAACTGACGACCAGCAATGGCTCTCGACGATGGTCCATTCGCGGGACATTGCTATGTCACGGCTGTTGACGTCGGGGTGATGGGCCGCGAGGGCGGCAGCCCATACAGCGCAGTTCACGGCAAAAGGAGCGCCACGCATGATTTTAACATTCACATATGAAGTTATCACCGAGAAGGCTGAGGGGTCAATTTGCACATCTAGATGGGGAGCTCTGCGAACAGAGAGTGGTAACCGAGGTTACCCCATTCTGCTGTGCCAGCTATTTATGTGATGACAGCGGTTAGGTCTTGTAATCGCAGGCTCATATGAACTATAGGATGAGACCCTATGAGGATGTCCGATCACTTGGGTTAGCTTGAAGCTATTTTCGTGGCTGTTGCAACTAAGAAATTGTAGTATCAGTTGGTGCCAAGCGAACTCATGGAGTCTTGCCCAAATGATGGGAGTTAGGCAACTTTGATCGTGAAGGCTACCTCGCTCCGTATGTTTTCTCACAGCTTCATGAGATAGCGCCGACTGTCTCATACATAGGTCGACGTTGCTTGTCCACCGTTACTTGGACTTGATTACGCCGTCAGGAGGCGGGTTTGCCTAGTGCCAGCAGGACGTCTGTGGACGAATGTGACCAGACAGGCCATGCTGCGGGGAGGCAGTAAAGCTTACTGAGGTCAACAAGCTGGCATGCTACGAGAGCAAGCTTAGAAACCGTGATTAACCCCCCCCCCCCTTGGTTCCAAAATGCACACTCAAATATGCAGTAGAACGGATGTTGTTATTGAAACTGGTGCCCTTCTCCAAATGCGACTTGCTTCAGTAATTATAGGAGATTTGAAAGATTGTGAAGGCAATCCTCTGCCATCGGCGTGGGTATTGAAAAGAAAATGAATGGAATGGCACCGACCGGTGACGAAGTACGTCCCTACGTGATATCCTCGAGCTGGGATTTTATATGTGAGTTGTTTCGTTTCTCATGCCTCATACGACTTGCCTACTTCATACGAGATCCTGCTCCAAATGACGTTCCCATCTCAAAGGATGAATCAGCGGGGTACTCGTAGTCGAAAGCAAATTCAGGAGACAGCGGGCTAAGCATTGGAAACACTGGAATTGGGCACAACGCGAATAGGAAAAGATGGCGGTTGCCCAAAGCATATTGACCACCTGTCACCAACCAAGACAACGTTCCGTCGTCACCAAACCAGCAGGGTGGTGGCACAGCCAGAATATCAGCAAACCTGTGCGGCCGAGACAAGAACACTTGCGATAACGTCAAAGACGTTGCAGAAGAGCTCGTAGGTCAGATGATGGATTCCATCACGGACGCAGCCAAGCCGGAAAGCTCGGCGGGCGACGTTGAATCTGCTGATGTTCAGCATACGATGCCAGCAATAGCAGTCCCAGCAGCACGGGATGCCAGCGCTGTCTCCCACACACACCGCCATCAATTCCGAATCTCAACATGTCCTCGCGGCTGTGCCTCTTCTACGACTACAGGAACCTCTACACAGGAGGGAGTTCAGCATGCGGCACGAAGGCCGGCCCTGCTTCTACCCCAACTTTCGGGCGGCTCTACGACAACCATGCCAGCGCCCGCACGTCGGCCGGGTCCGCGTCGGAGAGTAGCATCATGGCCACAGCCCCCTGCTAGCCGCATGATTCCATCGCTGCCGAGAGACGGATCCTTCTTAGGATAATACTACTGTGATACGCTGAGGGTGGTGGTGACGACCCCCCATGGGGTCGAGGCTAAGACGCTGTACCCAAGCTATTACATTCCGGACCAGCTGAGGCTCGTATAGGCATTCGACGCCGGCGTCGCTGGAGGTTGCTGCCACTGCCACTGCCACGACGACGTGCCCCGGGTTGAGAGGGCTGGGCATGTCGAGCTTTGCTTTGAGACGACGTTCGCGATGTTTGGGTGTCGGGACGGGTACGGCCCGGGTGCGACGGCCGTAAGCACGCAAGAGTTTGGTGACCGGTAGCACATCCGAGGTGACGAGCGTGGCACACCCGAGGTAACGAGCGGTGACACGTCGGCGAGGCAGGAGTCGGTTGATGGCTCTGACCGGATTAGTGATTGCTAGCACTTTTGTGGCTTGCAAGATCGATTGATATGATATGGACAAGGCAGGGGATGGGCGATAGAAGTAATTATATAATGGATATCCCAATGCACAGCGAGAGAGACCCTTATCTGCATTTCAATGTTCGTATTAGAGCAATCAACGGACCCCTGAACGAAACCGAGATACAATGCCTGCTTGAATCAGCGAGTGAGCAAGCAGCTTATCGTCCGCGTACCCCAGGGACAACCGCCGAGGCAGATAGGTGATTCGCCGACTTCCGACGGGAGGGGGGGACACTCATGGGCGAGCAGGGCAAACCCCTCCGGCGTCACCGCGGCTGTTTGTGCGCCGCTCGTGGCAATTTAGGCCGTTTCGGCGCAGGCGAGGGAAGCTTGGCCAGATCATTTCGTGGGTGCAACCACACCCGGCCGAGAGAAACAGACACCCCGACTGCCACAAACGCACGTCAGTTAGGCAGCCTGGCAGCGTGACAGCTCCCCGGGCCAGGCTGGCCAGCCAAACAAACATGCCTCCCTTTCCCGTGTGCCCGTGTGAGGAGGATTGAGCCTCTTCTGTCCTACCAACAGGGCATCCACGTGCTCACCTGCCTAACAGAGCACGTATTCCGGGATTCGCCAGCTGTCTATTGTCTGGACTAAGGAAGCCTGGGGGCACAAGGATGTGGTCTCTCGGTGTAGATAGCGAAGAAGGCACGGCGTCGTCCTACTGGATCCTCCTGCCCGGCCGTGATTAAACTCAAATCTCCAAGTTCATCTTGAAGTATTAGTAGGAGAGTTCGCATTGAACGAAGCAGAATTGGCTGCAGCCCATTCACGCCGCCGTTGCCAATTATTGCGCTGCCAAATCCGGTGACGGGCAAACCCTCCCAGGCTGGTTTGCTCTCGAGTTTCCCAAGACATTTCAGTCGATCATTGGAAAAATTGGTCCCGAACCTTGACTCGCTGGCGCCCCAGTTCCGCTCGCTCCTCATCTCTTCTGCCTTCCGGATGCGGACAAGCGACTCGAGTGGCAACGCCTGGGGAAGCAGGGATGGCTGCGGGCCTGCAGGGCCTGTGCAGGCCCAGGATTCTGCATTGCATGCCGCAGTGAGACCCAGCTAACGCCCAGCAGGACCTAGTGTACGGAGGTGCGCCCAATAAGTTATTACCGCCAAGGAGCAGGGGCCCCTGTTTAATCCTCAGGGTTTTAACTCCCTCCCCCTTCTAGTAGGGGGTAGTTAGGATACGGGTTAGGGCTTAACCTGAGGGTTTCCTATTGCCTACCCCCCTGACTACCCTCCTGTGGTAGGGGGGGGTAAGGGTTACTGTTACTTTGTTACCCTGTGAACGGCTTTAGAGTGGGGGCCCCTGCTCCTTGGCGGTAATGACTTATTGGGCGCACCTCCGTAGCTTCTGGACCGAGACTGGGCTGCACCTCGGGGGAAAGAGATAGATGGGAAGAGCCCTGGTTGCCTCAAGCCTGGATGGGCTTGGGGGGGCAAGCCTGGCAAGCCAACTGGCTGGCTGCGGGAGAAGCTGAGAGGAACCGGCTTCTAGAAGGATTACTCCAGGTCCCCCAACTGGGACGGCCGGCGATGATTTAGCCCCCCTTGTGGAAGAGATACGGTCAGACGGGCTGGCCAGTCACGGCTCGAGTCGCCGTGATTGACAGAGCCGCTAAAAGCCGTGCAGCGTTTGGTCGGACGGTGAAGAGAGGGGGCTAACAGTCGCCTGAATCCGACACCGAGAGCCAGTCAGTGCAGTGCTGTTCGATGGCTGAGAGCGTCAAGTGGCTGTGGCGGTTCGTCCCTCGGCAAGAACCTTGGTGCAAACCTTCATGTTGGCAGCTCGAAGGATCCGGAATTATGGTCGAGGTTGGTGTAGAGAGATAGAGGAAGAGAAGATACCAGTTGGGGCTCTTGGCGGGCCTCTCAGAATTCACATGCTTATCTGCACGTCTGGACCCTCCCGTCGTCTTCCTTCATGTCATCTCACGACCCCGTTCAGCCCATATCTGACGCCGTCTCGTCCGTCTGTCAGCGCCTGTCTGTTCGTCTCAAGGTTCCTTATCGAGATGCCCAGTCTGGCCTCCTCCACAGCCCGGACGACAAACTCAATCTGGCAGCTTGGCTCCGCAGGCCTCCCTGCTGGTCCCGGGCCAAGCTTTCTGTTTCTGTGGCATTGCAGTCGCTCGCGCCCCAGGCCGGTCCCAGCTGGCTGCCGCGGCCTGGTACTACCGTAGGAGGGATTGGGGGCACTGGGGGGCAAGAGGGGGGTGGGGTGCGACCTTGGAGCCGACAAGTTGGGTTCGATAAAGCCGACAAGGGTAACCTACATGCCAGCGGCGATATAGTCCTTGGCGTTGATCTAGAATGCAACCAGTGATTGCCAGTGGTCCGCCAGCCCGCCAGCCCGCACATCATTTTTTAATTCCCTGGTCAGCACACAACGTTTATTATAATAAGATGGGGTCGTCCCTGGGATGGAGACACCTGCCTGCTTCTGCCGTGCTCCCGCGTCCTCCTCCACATGCCGTCGCTTTGCTCTTGCATGCTGCTGTGAACCTCCCGTTCCCTTGGATCCGCAACTCTGCTTGCGCTTCCCCACGTCTAGGCCAAGGCACAAGACCGGCTCGGCATTCTAGTACGCCCGTACAGTGCCATCGAGTGGCGTGGAAGATCCAGTGAATCGCGCGCGGGGCCGATTTTAGACGTGTGACCGTCGAAAGTGGTACAGCTTTTAGTGGCAGACCTTCGGCTCAACCTGAAGATTTCCTGCCCGGCTGCTCAGGCTTATTCCACTCCTCAACGTCGTCGTTCCCTCTCTCTCTCAGACAGACGCAAAAATGGGCTCCAAGGATTCAGCATCGGTCGACGGCTCCCACGACGCCACGATGAGCGCCGGCAGCACTGTGGTCTCGGGCCACAACAGCTCGGCCCAGCAGAATGTATATGTCAACCCGGACCCGGCCCTGGACATCTCCAACGAGCATCACCACCCGCACGTCCACCACAACAAGACGGCGGTGCCGGATGAGAAGGACGACATCGTCTTCGCCAAGTCCTCCGACAAGTACACCGGCGACCCCGAGAAGGACACGGCTGCCCCTGACTACAAGGTGCGCCAGATGTCCTCCTCCAACGACGAGGAGAGCGGCCGCGTGGGCGACATTGCGGACGAGCGTGAGGCGAAGAGGTCCTTCTCACCCATAGCGTTGTATAAGAGATATCCAGGCGTCAGGGCTGGCACACATGCCTTCATCTGGGCGGTGTGGACCGTGTAAGTATCGCCTGCGTATGACTGCGCATAGACGCGCAGTCTATACATGTGAGAGTGTGCATATGCAGTGCTGACCAGTGCTTGATGTGTTGACCAGCTGGTGGATTCACGGCCTCATCAGGCATCGCAACGACAGGTGGCTCGGCTGGCTCAAGCCGACGCTGCTGTACATCGCCATCACCATCCGCATCATCACCCTCTGGATCCCCATCTCGGTCGTCATGAACCCGACCAAGGCCGTCTACCGCCACACGCTCTACCGCGGCTACGAGGCCATCCCGGCCAAGCTGCACCAGCCCCTGGCCGCCGCCGTCACCGTCGCGGTCTTCCTCATCGGCTCCATGGTCCCCGCCGAGACGGGCGAGAACACGCGCGCCAACAGGGCCGTCTCGCTCTTCGGCCTGCTCGTCATGATAGGCGTGCTGACGCTCACCTCGCGCGACTGGCGCAAGATCCCCTGGCACACGGTCATCGGCGGCATGCTGACCCAGTTCATCATCGCCGTCTTCGTGCTGCGCAGCCAGGCCGGGTACGACATCTTCGCCTTCATCTCCGAGATGGCCCGCACGCTGCTGGGTTTTGCGGCTGACGGCGTCGAGTTCCTGACCGACGAGGACGTGCCCAAGCTGACGTGGTTCCTGACGGGCGTCGTGCCGCCCATCATCTTCTTCGTCGCCCTCGTCCAGCTGCTGTACCACGTGGGCCTGATCCAGTGGTTCGTCGGCAAGTTCGCGACCTTCTTCTTCTGGACCCTGCGCGTGTCCGGCGCCGAGGCCGTCGTCGCCGCCGCCACCCCCTTCATCGGCCAGGGCGAGTCCGCCATGCTGATCAAGCCCTTCGTGCCGCACCTGACCCTCGCCGAGATCCACCAGGTCATGACCTGCGGCTTCGCTACCATCGCCGGGTCCGTCCTGGTCGCCTACATCGGCCTCGGCCTCAACGCCCAGGCCCTCGTCTCCTCGTGCATCATGTCCATCCCGGCCTCCCTCGCCGTGTCCAAGATGCGCTACCCCGAGACCGAGGAGACCCTGACCTCGGGCCGCGTCGTCGTCCCCGAGGACCAGGAGGACAAGGCGTCCAACTCGCTGCACGCGTTCGCCAACGGCGCCTGGCTGGGCATCAAGATCGCCGGCATGATCATCGCCACCCTGCTGTGCATCATCGCCTTCGTCTCGCTCATCAACGGCTTCCTCACCTGGTGGGGCCGCTACTGGAGCCTCGAGGAGACGCCCCTCACCCTCGAGCTCATCCTCGGCTACCTCCTCTTCCCCGTCGCCTGGCTGCTCGGCGTCCCCAAGGAGGACTGCCTGCGCGTCGCCCAGCTCATCGGCATGAAGGTCATCACCAACGAGTTCGTCGCCTTCCGCAACCTCATCGACCCCGACCAGCCGTTTGTCAACATGAGCGAGCGCTCGAAACTGATCGCCACCTATGCCTGCTGCGTGAGTTTGACCCCCCCCCCCCCCCTTCAGCCGAAAATAGTTCCCCAGGAAACCGGCCCCTCTGAGAGGAGGGTGGTGTGTAGTAGTAGTTTGTGATGCTGACTTGCGTGAATCACAGGGCTTCGGCAACATTGGCTCCCTTGGAACTCAGATCGGTGTCCTGTCCCAGATCGCCCCTGGCCGTGCCGGTGACGTCTCCAAGGTCGCGCTGTCCGCCCTGTTCTCGGGTGTCCTGGCCACCTTGACCTCGGCCAGTGTCGCTGGCATGTTGTTCACCGACGACTTGAGCTAGGCGGTGGCCCATTGTAGACGCATGCTCCGTTCGCCCCCTCCGCGAGGAGATGAGCAGATCGCGAGACACTTTTGAAAGTGAAGAAAAACAGAATTAAACCGTAATGCATTAGAAAACGAATAATATGAACATTTGCCTGTGTACCCACACCTACACCTCGTAGCTCAGCTTGGCATCGCCAAGGGCGTCCTCTCGCCGGGTGAGTCACCGGCCGTGATCGCTACTTTACGTGCAATTAGCGGTACTAAGGTAGTCAGTACCTGCATATCTCTCATATTTCCCATTCTTGGCTATGGCGACTTTGGACTGCTGAAGTGATGGCCCCTTCCCCTGTGACTGGGTCACGCGAGCCGCTCTCAACTGTTGCGGACGTACTTGCCTCGAAACATTTGGTGGTGAGCACCATACGTACTTAAGCAGGGCAATGCGGCAGTCTCACCTTGTTCGACCAGTTCCAGCAGTGCAAAAATACTCGATTATTTGCCAGACCGCAGGAAAATTATACGGCACTGGCACAACTATCGCCAAGCTGCGGTTCCTCCTACCACCGTCAACTGGTGTCCTGCTCTATTCGGTTCACAGCCATATCTTTATCCAAATAAGCACTGCTTCGGTGGCTAGAATACTCGTTGTCTTCAGTATTGTAGCCTCTGAATGCTACTGGTTGTCCAGGGGTCTAATGACCCATCCTTTATGCGGGGACACTCTTGTCGACGTTGTTAATGTTAGTCTATCTGTGCACATTGATCTCTGAAGACTTGGTGCTAGAGAATATGGCTCTGTGAGTCAGCGCCGCCTCCTGTAGACCAACGCGATCGGCCAAGTCCTCCAATTGACCAGGCCTCTTGCAAAGGACTGCATGCCTAGGTTTGGGACGAAGAATATTAAAGAAAAATATGAACGCTCTGTGTAAAACACACACATACACACACACACACATGCTTCGGTTTCCCCATGCCCGCATCTTGGGATTTGGCCCCCTTCAACGTGGAAAGTTAAGCCGTCGGACCCCAATCTTATCGTCACACGTACCGCCTGAATAATTTATCTTGTGGTACCACCCTCGGCTGAGAAGGCGGTCCTCTGGTAGGAAACTCACTTTCTTGCCAAACTCTGTGTCCATTACAAACCTGCGTGTTCATCCAGTGCATGTGTATTTCTTACGTATCTTTTCCGCGGGCCCAACTTGCTGAAAGTGATAACTCTCGCGCCGGCAGCAGGAATGCTCAGAACGCAAAACTCCAGGATCGTGAGGGTATCCAGGAGTCGCCGGGCTTTCGAGTTAACTGGCGTTGGATCACATAGCATCTTGTGTACTTCCCAAGATGTGTGGTGGCTTACGCCGGTCAGGCTTCTTTCATTGGCAGCCTGATTGTGCCTCGTTCTGAGCCTGACCACGACATCAAGCTTCTGCTAAAAATTGATTAATATGGCCCGAATTGGCTGAAAGATCATCGTTGAAAAGGCAGAAGTGGAATAGTGGCTGACAATCTCGGGTTTTCCGGCGCCTTGTGTGCAACATACTGAGCAGGCTGTGAGAGGGGGCCATGCAGCTTATTCAAGTTGTGACCTCAACACCTGGGCACTGTCCCGTTCCTATTTCAAGATGAAGCACCTCCTCTCACTCACCCCGAGCGTTGATCTCTGACATCGAAAATTCGGCTCCTTACCATCCGCAAGAGGGCTGTGACTTCTCACCTATTCTAGGGTGCTACGCTAGGTTTTCTATGTTGCCTTGATGGTCAGCGTTCGCCTCTCTACACACACTGTCGACTCTGTACAGAGTCGCCGAAATGGCATTTCAGGTTTTCCAGGCCGCAGACCAGGGCGCCTACTTTGTTGTCTCGATTGTCTGCGCTTTTAGCTCTGCTGGTGCAGTAGCGCTTCGCTTCTTGGCAACCCACCGATCCCGCCGCAAGGTGGGCGCCGAAGACTGGCTTTCTCTGGCTGCAGTATTGTTGTTTCTCGCCCGCATTGGATTCATGCTTGATTGTAAGGCATCTTGTGTCCAATACACGCCTCAGCTTCTAGACTTGGGGAACCACCCCTTTGAAGGGGAGCTCATACTCGTCACCAGGTGCCGTGATCACCAACGGTCGCAAGATTGACTCGGCTCTTGATTCACGGAGTTATGAGACTGTTTTCAAGGTACCTTCCTGTTTCATAGGAGATAGATGTTAATCTGTAACTCTGTTGCTGACGTCTCTGTGATCCCAGATGGTCTTCGCAGCGACTCTTTCCGCCATGCTGGATCAGACACTCTCGAAACTCAGCGTTTGCGCTCTTTTTCTTCGTATGTTCGGGATTAACGATACATACAGACGATGGCTACATATTTTGACCGCATGTCAGGCACTGACATGCGTTGCTTTCGTGGTCATACAATTTCTTCTCTGCCGTCCTCTCCAAAACTTCTGGACCCGGTCGGGTCAGGAGAGTTGCCTCCCCTGGACGACCCTCCTGCTAGCCACGGAGCCCCCAAACTCACTCATCGATTTCGGGCTGGTGGCACTCGCTATGGCGATGATCCGGCCCATCAAGCTGTCTTCGTCAGAGAAGTTGAGGCTGCGGTGTCTCTTAGGCCTCGGAAGCCTGTAGGTAATTGCACTGCACTGCAGAGGCTCGGGCCCCATCACGTGCGGCCCCCCCTCATCAAGGGATGTTATATTCGTGCGAACTGACCAGTTTGCCTCAAGTGCCGGATTCTTTGGATTCATCAAGATCGGCATCGCCTACGATCCCAATCCGTTCAGTACGTGATGATCTCGTCCGACGACGTAGGATGATAATCGGGCCAAATTGCGGTGCGGCTGACGATGAACACTCCAGACCTGACTGCGTCGCTGGTAACTTGGGGGGCAGTACACTCTTTACTCGGCATTTTCTGCTGCTGCGCACCGGTGTATGGGACCTTGCAACCCTGCAGGCTCTGGGACGGTGTTTTCTCCTCGATCAAACGATGCGGCCGGAGGGGAAAACGCAGGGGGCCGGACCCAGCCTGGCAGCCTGACCTATGGCAAGATGTACCGCTTGATCGATATGTCCCAAGGGAAGGCTGGTCTTTTGCCAGAGGCGGCTATAGTGGGAGCACCAAATGCCTTGTTACCAACGACGCTGAGCGTGGCGAATCTTGCAGTACCGGAGACTACCCCTTGGGCTCGATAAAGGTCGACAGACGTCTAGACATTGATTTACCCCCCAGGACGTACCAAGCGCTTGATCAAGATATGGACCATTCATCTGAGGCGCCACGACTCTTACGGCCTGTTCCATCGTATCAACCTGGCCCAGGCGTGTTAGCGGATGTTTGATAGCGGACTCAACTGCCTGAGGCCGACTAATACCGGCTCGAAATCTTAAGCGCGAACTTCGAAGTATTTCTGTCCGGGCTCTCCCAAGTTGCGCATTAAAGACGACTCAAAGGATCACTGAAGCTTCATGTTGACAACAGACCGGCTGAGATGTGGAGCCGAGTATAGCTGGTTTCGTTTCTAATCCGCACACGGCCGAAGCCATACACAGCGCCTTTATACTACAGTGGTAAGCGCTCAAGACCCAGCGTTCAAAAAACATAGAATTCCGATAACAGTGGGTGAAAAGCGATAAGAGCCGAGTATAAGCAGTGAGATTAAGCTTACGCGAAATATGGTTGGTTCTCGTCCGGTGTCGGTGGGGAGCGTGCTAACATTGCCGGGCTGAGGGCATACGAGAAAATGTTAGTGAACCCTCCCTGCCATCGGCACAGACACGACCACACGAATGTATCCCCCTCCCTCAATCTCTGTCATCGAGACACCCGATCACCACTCAATTCTCAACATGGCATCAAGAGTCCTCTTCTTCGGTGCTGGTGGCATCGGAGGTGTGTATTCATACTTGCTGTCTCGCGCGGTCCCGGCCAGCAACATCACCGTCATCTGCCGCTCCAACTACGACGCGGTCGTCAAGAACGGATTTACAGTCAACTCGAGTCTCTGGGGCAAGGGACTCAACGTTAGACCAGCGGTTGCTAGGAACGTCACAGAGGCAGTCGAAGCCAGTGGAGGAGCTGCCTTCGACTATGTCATTGTGACCAGCAAGGCTCTGAACACGACCCCGTCAACGGCAGAACTCATCAAGCCGGCCGTGACCTCCGGTACAACGACCATAGTCCTCATCCAAAACGGCATAGGCATCGAGGAGCCCTTCGCAAAGCTGTACCCAGACAACCCCATCTTGAGCACGGTCGTGTACCTGCCCGCCACCCAGACCGAGCCCGGCGTCATCGAGCACAAGGAGGTCGAGCTGCTGCACATCGGCACCTACCCAGCCTCCGCGCCCCAGCCGCACAAGGCCGCGGCGCAGGCCCTCTCGGACCTCCTAACGGCCGCGAAGGCGTCCTCGGAGGTCCACGACGACGTCCAGGCCGAGCGCTGGGGCAAGCTCATCGTCAACGCGTCGTGGAACTCGATCTGCGCCCTGACCCGGTGCCGCGACCGCCAGCTCCTGGACATGAGCAACCAGTCCGGCCCGCTCAAGGATTTCATCAGGGGCGTGATGCTGGAGGTCGCGGCGACCGCGCAGGCGTACGGCTATACCAGCATCAACGAGGAGCTTGTTGACGTCCAGCTGCAGCGCGCGTGCGTCAGGTCGCTGCCTGGGATCCAGCCGTCCATGATGGCTGATGCGCTCGCCGGACGCAATATTGAGGTTGATGCTATTGTTGGGAATGCTGTGAGGCTTGCGGCGGAGAAGGGGGTGTCGACGCCGATGCTCTCGACTATTTACTTCCTTGTGTCTGGACTTGACAACAGCTTCACGCTGGCGAGGTCGTGAGCGGTATGGCCACAGTCTAGGGCAATAGGGGAATTCATAGACTTATTGCAATACTTAGATTTCAGATAGAGTAGTCTCATCACAAAAGAGCCCTTATTGGGAAGAAACTGCTTCAACCCAATCCTGCGCTAGGAACGTGAGAGAGCAACTAGGACTTTCAACATGGCGTGACTTCAGTCACTATATCCGTACGTCCATTCACTGCGCACGACGTATTTTCTTCCGCGCCACTCCATGATTGCTGTCACACGCCGGCAGGTGTGTCCCTCCACTGTACCACTTCGAGTTGTTCCAGTGGCACAGCGCCGCAAATCTGCATGAGGCCATCCATGCAGAAGCAAATCACATAAATTTGACCCAGCCCCGCACCTTCAAGCCAAGACAATTACTGATAGCTTTTCTGCATGAGTCCAACACCGGTTGCCCTTCCCCATCACGCCTCCTTGACCCACACTGAAGAATCAAAAACATCGACGGCACGAAAAAGCGTGTGTGCACGGGAAATGAAGCCTCCGAACCAAACTTATGGTATGTTCTTCAAATTCCGGAACATTTCGGAGTGGGATGAGGACGCGAAGAGGGATATTCGTATCCCAAAGGTCGTGCGCGGGCACATGGTCGTCGCTGTGGAAAAGCCCAAAACCCGCCCCGGCTTTGTGGGGGTCGTCACTGTGCGTTGCCGCGCCCCTGATTCTCTCAGTCCCGATTCTGACTCGGCCTTTCAAGGTGACATCTACACAAGCCACCGATGTAGACACAGACCTAATGGTCCCCATCGCGCCGAGCCGTAAGGATCGCAATACCAATATGCAGTTGAAAATTGCGAATGTCGGGTTCGGTTGGAGTGGCCGTCTGCTACACAGACTGCAACTGAGGTCGTACTTGAGGGTAGATAAGGTCTACGAGGTCCCTTCCAATGTTCTGGAGCCATTCTTCTGGTCCGAGACCGAGCATGTTGGGCTACAGCAGGATTCATACGATCGCTTGATGAGATTCATGAGAAGACGGCCAGAGAAAATGTTGGAAGCTCGCGAATGATGAAATCCGGAGAAGTTTCTCCGCCAAGTGACGGAGCACGGCGGCTGATAGCCAGTGGTTGGCAGGAATTCCTCGACTCTGTCAGTGTATTAACGGTGCTAGTGGCATCAAGCGGCTTGGTGAGTGCCGTGTGTGCCGGAATTTGCCCCACACTTGGATTTGAGTTTTGAAAGATTCCGACGATTGAGATAGCGACACTTTTATGACGAAGCGATTCTGAAGTTCAAGCGTAGTGTTGTAAGGCGCTGCTACATTGGGTGGCCCACCCCTTGGGCATACAACGTCATAATTCGTGCTACCGTCAAACCTTCCCCGTGCCTTCGTCATATAGCCGTGCAACGAGTAAGATGGCAACGACGTAAACGTGGCATAACTGCACGATTTAGATGAGATATTAGCACTTGACAAACAAATAAATGACAATCGCCGTGACGCGAATTTGGCCGGAAACAACTCTCAGAAGAAATTCTGAACCGAAAACAATATCATCCACTGCCACTTTGTTCAAAACGAACGACACCACAAAATAATCTCACCAGAATGCAGACAAAATTCCTTCTCAACACTAATGCAGCCATCCCGGCACTTGGCTTTGGCACTTGGCAGGACGCCGACAGCCAAGAAGATGCCGTCTATCACGCCCTGAAGGCTGGCTACCGCCACATCGACACTGCACGAGTGTAAGCTACACCTAACCAAAAGGATCGGATTCGCACTCGCAAAGACGGACGGTACACCTGAGCTCATGGGACAGCCTCTTATAGGACAAACTCCTAGAGGACAACTTCCTAGAGGATAGACACTTATGAGACAAAAGACAACTGTTTTGGTACAAACCTCGGCACTCCGATTTGCGAGTGGCCTAGTATGGTGTACCCTCAGAGTCTGTTTCTGCGGGTGTTCATCTTTGATCCCCAAGTCACTACTCGTCACAGCATCTCTAATAATAATGGCACTAGATACGGTACTGAGGCCGCTGTGGCCAAGGGAATCAAGAAGTCAGGAGTGCCCCGCCAGGCGATCTTCCTCACTACAAAGATCTGGAACAACGCACATCACCCCGATGATGTCGAGAAGGCTCTTGATGCTTCCCTGAAGGACCTGGAAACAAACTATGTGGACCTATTGCTCATTCACTGGCCAGTTGCCTTCGCACGCGGCGACGACATGTTCCCCAAGGATGGCGACAAGCCCAAGACGGCAGACATCGACTACGTTGACACATACAAGGCTTTGGAAAAGGTCTACAGGAAGTGCAAAGCCAAGGCTATCGGTATCTCCAACTTCAGCAAGGCCGAGGTCGAGCGAGTGCTCAAGGAGTGCGAGATCGTCCCGGCTGTTCACCAGATGGAGATGCACCCCTGGCTGCAACAGAAGGAGTTCGCCGAGTTCCACAAGAAGAAGGGCATCCACATCACTCAGTATTCGCCACTCGGCAACCAGAACGAGATCTACGGGAACAACCCGGGCAAGGTCGTCGAGGACCCCGTGCTCCAGGAGATCGCCAAGAAGCACGGCAAGACCAGCCCGCAGGTCGCGCTGGCCTGGGGCATCACCCGGGGTCATTCTGTCATCCCCAAGAGCAAGACCCCTGAGAGGATCCAGCAGAACCTTGAGGCTGACTTCAAGCTGGATGAGGAGGACATAAGGAAGATCGACGGAATCGACAAGAACTTGAGATTCAACGACTCCTCTGAGTCATTCGGTTACAACTTCTTCGCCGATCTGGTGAAGCAAGTTTTCTTTTAGTTTTTTGATCTAGAAGGGTGTCCTTAAGGAGCTTATACTATAGGGCTCAGGTGCACCCTCTTTCATTGTGGCTGCGAATGTACGATATCTTGTTTACGAGTAAATGACATTCTATCCAAGACAATTATGAAGACGTACTATAGTTGCTTTGCCGGAGTCGCCAACCTGTGTCTACTATACTCTTTGTCCAGAAAGCGCAGGGTACTAAGACCAACTGCACCATTTCTAAAGTCGCTTTGTTCTAAGCAAGCTATCAACAAATTTATCGATTGCATCGATTGCATCAACAACATCTGGCTCAAGATTTCACCTCGGCTCCGTCCTCGACCTTCTTCACCTCAGAGATGGTACCCTCCCGGCTGCTAGCAGACTCAGCAGGCGTGGCAGCCTTCCCCTTTCCGAACCTGAGTCCTCGAAGCACGAGAGATATCTGCTTCCTGCCGTCTATTATGGGGAAGAACCCGGCCACAAGCATCGTGCCCCAGACCCAGATGATCGATATGACCACCCAGGCGGCGAAGAACTGACGGCTAAAGATGTACTTGGCAGCATACATGGGCAGTGGCCACAGCACCCAGTGGCCGAAAAACGTCGCCAGGGCCCAAGCGCTGGCGATGATGCCCCAGTGTCTAAGGCTGGCTCTATCCTCAGTATATGACGAGGGAGCCTCCACGTGGGACTCGGGCACCCTGGTGTTCTCGGCCCGGCTTGTGTTGTGGTTGTCGAACAGCAGCCTCTCCTTTCGGAATTCGGCCCAGTCATAGTTGGCCGGCCGCACTAGAGAGATTACAACAGAGTACAGCGCAGGGCTCAGCGCCGAAGCCGTGGTACCATAGACACATGGCAGAGTCGCGCCAGTAGATGCGATGGAAATCTCGCCATAGAAGGCCTGCGCCGAGCCCAGCCAGACCGCGAGCCCCGTGGCTAGGCCAAGCAGGGGCGAGACGATCGCAGCCACCTTGGACTGCTTCTTCCAGAGGATCGTAAAGGTAGTCGGGAAGATACCCGGACAGGTCAGCACGCCCAGCATGTACAGCGTCCACCCCAGGTCTACGCTACCGTAGTACAGCGCCGTCGAGAAGGCCGCCGAGAAGATTCCGAAAATCACCACGCCGATGTGGCTCCAGCGAATAACATCGCGGTCCGTCGCGCCGCGGTTCAGGTACTGCCGGTAGATATCAAAGGTAATGATGCTCGACACCGCGATGACCTGCGCCGAGATGGTGGATGTGACGGCCATGAAGGTGATGAGCAGGACCGCCGCGGCGCCGCCCTTGCCGGCGATGGCGACTGCTGCGTAGGGGAGGACGAGGCCGTTTGAGATTTCGACGGTGGACATGCGGTCTGGGTAAGTTGGGAACCGGGGCGACTGGATTGCTTCGAGTCCGAGGGCGGAGAGGGACATCAGCGTGCCCAGGCACCAGGGGATGGCGAAGTAGGCGATGCCGCCGATGATGTAGCCCGGGACCACGGCCTGTGGGGCGGCGCTGAAGGCTTTTGTGAAGAAGCCGGTGTCCATGATGACCAGCCCGAAGTTGGCGAGGATGTGGATTATGCCAAATAGGATGGCCTTTCGAATGGTCAGTATATGCGACACGGAGTAGATTCGCACAAGTCATAGAAACTTACATCCTTGCTTGCCATTGTCAGGTAAGATCCATTGTGGTTTCCAGCGACAGGATGCGCCTGGCCAGCCTTGACGACTAGATCGAAGAGATGACCAGGGGAGGATATCTCCGGAACCGAGAATGTCGCAATGGTGAAGTAGCAGATTATTATGGTTATGATGAATGTGTGGAAATAGTCTGTCAGGAACGTTGCCTTGATGCCTCCCACGAACGTGTACAAAACCACACTCGCTGGCAGCAAGAAGATGGCGGCTACCACTGGCATTCCGGTCCTAGACTGCCATCAGTTCGCCGTACTATTTGGATCGGGGGGAGTAACTCACAGAGCCGAGATGGCAGCACTTGCGCCCAGCAGCATATTTGCAACAGCAATGATGTTGTTGATGAGGCACAGGGCAATCCACACTATGTGTGCAATGTTGCCGTATCTTATGCGGACAATTTCCAAGAGTGTGTGGGCCTCTGGGATCCGCATTTTGCACGCAATGCCCAGCACTGCGAAGAATACGATCATGGGCGAGCATCTACAATGTGGTCAGCAAGGCGCATACCCAGGAAGCTAGGTCGGGAGAAGCCCAGACTCACCCGGCAGCAAACCAGAACGGACCGGCAATGCCATAATTGTAGCCGACGAGCGTAGAACCAAGCATAGCTGTACTCCACAGCCAACTGGATATGACTGCCGATGCTGTCAGGCCAGTGCCGACCCGGCGGTTCGCAGTCATGAACATTTCTGTTGTCCTGTTGTCCTCGCCTACGGTCCTTTTTAGGAGGTAGGTGACGAATATCATGATAAAGGCAATCAGGAAACCGATGAGTACGACAACCACATATCCGACGGCCTGAGGCAGGGGAGGCTCGATAGAGCCGCTCGCCGCGGCGCGGGAGAATATCGAAGTCATTCTGGTGTCTGCTGCCTTGGTGCTGAGAAGGGGACAGTGACGATCGATGGCACAGGCACCGTTGCAACCGGACGGGCGTCACGAATATTTAACAGAACACCGGCCCTCCGATACCCATCGGCAACCACAATATTATTGCAACGGACAACCAGACTGCTGGGACCATGCACGACGTAAGTTTGCGGCCCCACGCTGCCGGGTTCGCAGCGGCGATGGTGTCATTGTGCCTAACATGGCATCTCTACACAAGTTACGGTCCGGTGTTACGGCTAGTCAGAAGCCACTGGGCAGCCGTGAAACAAGTTTTCCCGGATGCCACAAAAGAAGAAAAAAAGACAGAGTACCGAAACGCTGGGTCGATGGGCGGGGGAAGGGGGCATGTGTGCAACAACATGGGGTGAAATTGCGGCGCGGGATGGGATATCTATTGCGACTCATTAGGCTCGATGACGCGAAAGCGGCTGGCCCTGTCGCCATGCATCTCATGCAGGCGATCTCAAGGATCAACAAACATCCATCCCACCGCAATCCCGTCGCTAGCTGCGCATGCGGAGCTTCAATCGGTAAAACGCACGTGGGGTAGCCTGGGGATGTGGTCTGTTGCGACTTGATTTCGTCGTGATGAAAAGGGCCCGGGTTTCTGCCCCAACTTGAGGCACGACTTCCACAACCCGCTTCAGCCCGCCCGTTTCACTTTCCCCTGCCTTATCTTTTTTTCTTTAAAGACTTGGGCACAATGGCATCATCCGCACCTCAATCGAGCAATGGGACGTCGGGGTCCGGCCCGGGCGCCAAGAAGCAGCTGATCATCAATGCCTTTGTCGAGTCCTGCAGCGGCCACCAGTCTCCGGGTCTGTGGAGGCATCCCCGTGACCGGTCCTCGAACTTCAACGACATCAAGCACTGGGTCGAGCTAGCCAAGCTGCTCGAAAAGGGCCATTTCCATGGCATGTTCATCGCTGATGTGCTTGTAAGTGCCGCCTCTCAACAGTGAAATTTAATGTCACTAATAACGAGTATCAAAGGGCTCTTATGATGTGTACAAAGGCCCACGGAACCCGGACCCGGCTGTGGTGTCAGGAGCACAATGGCCTGTCAATGAGCCGCTCGCCGTCGTCCCTGCCATGGCGGCGGCGACCAAGAACCTCGGCTTTGGTGTCACCCTGGCCACGACGTATGAACAGCCCTACCATCTGGCTCGCAGGCTGAGCACAGTCGACCACCTGAGCGGAGGGAGGGTCGGCTGGAACATCGTGACTGGCTACCTGGACTCAGCAGCCAGGAACCTCGGGCACACGGAGCAGCCTGTGCACGATGAGCGATATGCCATTGCAGAGGAATATGTCGAGGTCATGTACAAGCTTTGGTGAGTTAGCACACACACACTTTCTAAGCGAGATATGATGGGCAAGGAGAGACTAACACCGGAGGCATAGGCAATCATCGTGGCGCGACGACGCAGTGAAGCTGGACAAGGAGAAGGGCATCTATACAGACCCCAAGCTCGTGAGGACAATCGACCACGTCGGCAAGTACTACACCGTGCCCGGCCCGCACATCTGCCAGCCCTCGCCCCAGCGCACCCCCGTCATCATGCAAGCCGGCACATCAAAGGCGGGCAAGACGTTCGCGGCGAAGCACGCCGAGGCCATCTTCGTGGCAGGGCACAGCCCCTCGGTGGTGGCCAAGAACATCGCCGAGATCCGGGCCATGGCGCGCGACGACTTTGGGCGCGACCCGGCCGGCATCAAGTTCCTGGCGATGCTGTGCCCCATCATCGCGGACACGAGCGACGAGGCGGCGGCCAAGTACAGGGAGTTTGTGAGCTACGGGTCCGAGGACGGCGCGCTGGCGCTGTTTGGCGGGTGGACGGGCATCGACCTGGCCCAGTACGGGGACGACGAGGAGCTGCGCCACGTCGAGAGCAACGCCATCCGGTCCGCCGTCGAGTCGTGGTCCAGGAGCGTCCCCGGGGTGCCCCGGTGGACCAAGCACACCGTTGCCAACCACATCAAGGTCGGCGGGCTGGGCGCCACGGTGGCCGGCACGGCGGACGAGGTCGCGGACGAGATGGAGCGGTGGGTGCGGGAGGCGGACGTGGACGGGTTCAACCTCGCGTATGCGCTTATGCCTGAGACTTTCGAGGATGTCATTGAGAAACTGCTGCCTGTTCTGCGCCAGCGGGGTCTGTTCTGGGATGGCTATGCGGTCGATGGCGGGACTTACAGGGAGAATTTGTATGGCAAGAAGGGGCTTGCGCGGCCGCCGCCGGACCATGCTGCTGCGAAGTATCACTGGAAGGCTGGGGATCGAGTCGGAAACTAAGTAAGAATGGACATTAGTAAAGTTGTTCGATCACAAAAAATAAGAACAGAATATTCGCGGAGATCTGAGTCAATTAATACTGGTGGTTCAACTATCGATCTAGGTGCGCAAAGTTAGCAATGACTGTAATTGCCCTTCTGAATGAATTCAGTTTGAATGGCGAAAGGTAAATGTGAACAAGCATAGCAAGTAAGGCATGGGATATTACTCGGGAACAAACCGGTCACGCAACTGCCTCCCGGCCAAAGCCTGTCCCTCGGCTCGGCTTGAAGGTAAAGGCCTTCTATTTGGTTTGGCAGTATTAGGAGCAGCCGGAGCCGCTGCCCGGGTTTGCATCGTCAGAGCTGGCGTGGGGGAAGCAGGTCCAGATGAAGCAGGCTCAAGACCAGAAGCGGGCTCCACGGCAGGCCCAGGAGTTGCAGGCCGGAGAGAAGCACTTGAGGGCTTCTGCCAGGCCCGGAATTGATCAGCCCGGAACTGAGCAGCCCAGAGCTGAGGCACCCTGCCATGGTTTTGCACCTTGCGTGCCCGGCCTGCCTCGAGCTTCGGTCGCCCGCGAGGCAAGCCAGGCGGCTTCTTCTCCCATATCATGGAGATGGCACGCTGCCGTTGCCCCTCCCTGATGCGCCAGCCGTTCTTTCCTGACCCTTCCCGCTTCACCACAAGGCCCTTTTCCAGCGCACGTTTCAGGGTCACGAGAATGTGGTTCGAAACGTTGTGCCTCGTGCCGCTCAGGAGACTGAGCCCCGGGTATTTATTACGGATATATGCATTCACGTCCCTGAGGCGCACCCAATCCCCTGCCGGGAACGCCAGCAAGGCCTGCAGTACGAATGCCCTCATCGAGTATATATCGATGGGGTTAGTAGTGTCAGCCTGGGCGGGAGAGGGCTGCTCTGCTGGAGATGTGCTCTGGTCAAGAGCTGGGGACTGGGCGAGAGGTGGTGGTGGGCTCTGAACTACAGCGAAAGTACTCTGACCAGGAAAAAAACTCTCGTGCTCGAAATTGTCAGGGGTGAGGAGAGGCCTCCAAATCAATTCACGCCTGGGATTAGTGCCAAGCATGGATAGGACTTGCGCTGCATCCAAGACTTCGGGGTCCCTAGAACCACTCATTTTGGAAGGTACAGCTCAAGTGACCCAGAGATGCTCGTCTTAGCCTTTCAGTATAGGCTCTGAGTTTTGTGAGACCAGATGAGTGTTTGTCTCGGTTTGCGAACAATCGAGAGACGACAGGGTGATGGCGGAAGTCGTCAAGTTTTTATAACTGACTCTGTCTTCCCGATATCGCGGCACCATACTCATAGATCCTTTCAATGCTCCTGGGTGGATGACTTTGTCCTGCTCAAATCTGGCCCTCAATTTTGTTCTCTCCCGCACAAAAGCTTTGTACTTTGGCGAGTACGAGAAACTCGGCTTTTAGAGACAACGCCTTTGTTGGACCTCGAATTTCCAGGCCTTTGATTTCTGAAAGCTCCTTGTAACACGGAACGGGCCGTAACTTCAAGAACTAACACATGTGTCACCTATTTCTGCCTTTGCTAAGACAAAACACCAACTAGGCAACTTGAGTCATCAATCTGTCAACATTTGAAAGGCTCTGTGTCATTGATTGTCTCACTATATCCCCTCATGATTGATTCTCTAACCTAGAACTACCGAGAATTACCTAGAATAACTGGCTTCGTTCTTATCCATACAAGCCCGAAGCCATATACCGCGCCGTCATACAGTGGTAGTATCGGCTTATGCCTATCACACAGGCAGTAATAGCAGAGTTCCTCTCAACAACTTACTAATAAGTGTAGGGGATATTTTGAGCATCCTGTCCTTGTATATAAGAACTTAGAATTGGTCACTGGAATGAACTAAGCGACAGCAACATTTGTGGGTCAGTACTAAGCAAAATTCTATTATAAACAATCCAAATATTCATCTATTCAACAACTAGAATTCACACCTTTTCTAAATATCCGCTTGAATCTTGGAGCGAATGTCAACAAGCAGAAACACGACAAAGCTTAGCAAAGACGAGTAATCTGAGTGTTCTCCTCAGGCACGGGGGAATGCCCTGGACACTACTCAACACGATCTGCGCCGCGGTCTCATCGCAGGCCGGCCGGGCTGCTGCGGGTGGTCGTCCCGAAGGCCGCGCACAAACGGATCATGCCTGGGCCGCCACGCCACCTCGGCGGCCTGCCCGCGCGCAGCAGCCCCCTCGGCTATCCGCCACCGGTTCGGTACCCCCGTCCCTCTGAGTGAGTGCTTTTCCACAAGACCCGCAGAGGCCAACATCGTCAAGGCGCGGTTCAGGCGGGACGACATCTTCTTTTTGAGACGCATGGATAACCCTCCGAGCCTGGGATACCTGTTAGTGAGGAACTCGATCACCTCGCCGAGGGACATCCACTTACCTGTAGGGGCGCCGGAGAGGAGGGCCTGGAGGCAGAGGGATCTGGGGGGGTGGGGGTATTGGTCCTGCTCGGGATGGGCTTCGGCATCATCATCATCATCTGTCCGAGTAGTCCGTTTGGGAGGTGGGCTTGGGGGCTGCTGCTGCTGCTGCTCTGCTGGAGGTGGCGGGCAGTGGTACTCGGCCGTGTGGCGCGCGAAGGGCGATCGCCAGATAAATGCTGGGCTGGGGTCATCGTACGGGTGCTGTGAGGGATGCCGCCATATCTGATTCTCCTCTGCTCGGGTGAGGCTGGGCTCTCGCATGAGCTGCTTGGCCCGCTCCACCCACTCGTCCTTGAGGTTGGGGTCGTGCAGCATCCGGGGGCGGTCGACGAACAGGTTCGGCGGGACTTTCGTCGGGTCGGGCCTCTTGTAGGGCTCGTAGCGCGTGACCACATGACGTCGTCTACGTGCATTGACGCGGTCGTTAATACCAGCTGCTTTGTCGCGGCTGACGTTATTCTGACCACGAGGCACAGGGCGGGAATCCATGATGACACAGTCGTCTTGTTGTATCCCTTGTCGTGGAGCTGAAGACATCTGGAAACTAAGAGTTGGCAGTTGTAGGGGGTTGCAACAAGAAATATCCGAGACGGATGCGCAGTTGCTTCTCGCGAACAATTATCGGCGAGAGCTGTCCCGTGATATACGAAACACAAGTCATTGTTTTTGAATTCTGATGAATAGCTTTGTTGTCTGCTTACGATCCCGCCTGGGCGACCTGTTCTCTCGCACACAAAGGGACCGCCATCAATTTCGGTCTCAGCCGCAGTTTCCTGCACGAAGGCTTTGTCCTGTACTTGCGTGGGCAGCGAACTGTCTTCATGAAGACAAAGCGTGTGCTCTGCTGAGCAATCCTCAGGTCAATGCTTGCGAAAAGATCCTTGCAGCACGACATCAACTGCAGCTTCAAGAAATGGCAAACGTGTCTGCGCTTAGTCAGACATAATCTATGTTTTGTATTTAACGAACTATTATGCTCCTATATCCACCAAGTTGCAACAAATATAATAATAGAGTAGAGTATAAAAAGAGCATATAAGAAAGGATAGTCCAGAGCCCAAGGCGACCTGGGGCCCTGATTCGTTGGCTGAGAGGCGTATCGTTCTCCATCACCTAACCGTTTCCCAAGAAGCTCGTGTCTTTCGGGGACAGTTGGAGGAAAAAGGATATAGACGATGGGTGTTGTGTATGAGATTATAGTGATAAACAAAACAGGGCTCGGCCAGAGGATGTAGCGCAGAAGTTCCGAGTAAGAAGCCTCATATGACAAGTGGGCGAGTTCAGACTTCTTGCTGACAGTATGAAAACGGCCCATTACCAGAGAGCACACCACGAACAAGAAGACGATGTGAAACCAGACGCCACATTCGCAAACATTTCGACGAAAGCGAGCCCAGAACGGAGCGCGGCTAGATGGTGTTCGTTCGTCGAGGGTGGAAGCAATACTGCCTGTAGAAGTGAAGCCAGGCGCCGATCCTCCGAGCCATGAAGGGAGAACAAAGACACGCATGCACTCGATGGCGTAATCTGCAACTAGTCAGTACCAATCGTGTACGTCTTCAAATTTCAAGGAGAAGGGGCACAGACATTGCGACATCCAGAAGTTGGTTGCAGTTTCGCGTACAGCAACACGATAACCGACAAGTGTCGAAAAGTGAACCTCGTGAAGCCATTTAGTGAGCGTTATAACGCATTGGAGCCTCAACAGCATGCGCATTTCCTCGGACGAGTCGTAGAAGACCAGTGGAACTCCGTACCACAGCCGGAAGGGCAAGCCCAGCGTTTTCGCAATCGTGATTAGTGGAAGAAAGAGTGTAGTAACTGCGTATGAAAATCCTAGGAATCTCTGGGTGGCGTTCAGAAGTTTCGTCCTCTTCTTAGACAGGTAGAAGCCAAATGAAAAGCCAAGCTGGCAATTCCCGGTCCACTAATAGATACTTCAGAGGATTGTGGAAACGGAGGGACGGGATTATCCCGGCAGGCGGGTTCTTACCCATCTGATAAATTGTTTCAGGTGTACGTGATACGTATCTGGGACCAGCCCAAACTGAAGCCTCTCGCCAAGATACGCGGTCCTCCACCCTTTGGCCATCATCTCCATAGAGCTCTGGATGTCCTCGACAAGGCATTCGGTTGGGAAGCCCCCAATACTCTCAAGGGCCTCTCTCCGAAGCATATACCCTGAGCCTGTGTTCAGCCCCAAGCTGGCTAGGTCTTGAATAACATGATGGCCGACTCGGCTGGCGTGATTGGATTGGTCTAGCGGATCATTTGCAGGGACATTGTAAAAGCTCTATAGAAGTCATTAGCTCACAATAGACTGAAATCCCCTGATACCATTATTTATCCGATGACTTACCTGTGTCGGACAGACCAATCCCATCTTGTCATCAAGAAGCAGATGGCCAGCCAGAGAACGCAGCCACCTTTTTTCAGGAATCATGTCTGCATCAAGGGCCGCAATGAATCTTGCAGGTCCACCGGGCAGCTTCTTTGCTATGTCAACCGCATGATTGAGGTTACCACCCTTGAAGCCACTTCTTTCAACGCGACTTGTGTAGTATAGCCCCTCATTGTCAAGCTTGGCTATCCACGATCGGATTTCTGAAGAGTCCCCGTCGTCGGAAACGATGACACGAAAGCGATCCTGAGGATAGTCGATAGCCATCGTTGCCAGGATGGTGTCACTAACGATGGACAGCTCTTCCTTGCAGACCGTGATGATGATATCAACGCGAGGCACAATTGACCCAACGAGACGTATCTTTTGGCGCCATTTTCCAAAGAAGGTGCTGTACTTGACCAAGGTATGAGGAATGTTGATGATAGCTTTTAGACTTAGCGTGACACATCAAAAGGGGGGCAATAGTCACTCACGTAACAACAAGGAATCTAGGACCAAATATGCCCACATCATCATCCATTGCCAATTGAGATTGAACTCGTACTGTCGAGAAATTATCCTGATCTCTATCGCGGCGTATAACAGGGCGAGAACTGCTGGTATAGTGGCAGTGAACCCCAAGGTAGAAACCACGATTTGTTTGAGCGAGGCCTTGGGGCGCTCAGTGCCAAAAACCGGGGTGCTGATCCAAGTGTTGTTCTCTTGGTCAAAGACAACCTCGAGGTTAGATCGGTCGTATCCTGAGTGGCCATCTTGGCCTCCTTTCGGGCACACGTCGTCGACCTTGACTTTTAGGTATGCCTTCCAAGTATCATGCCGAGTATCAACAAAGCTGCTTCGTACTTGAAGTCGTGGTTTCTCTTGAAGCAATGACATGATGTGACTAGAAAGTTGCGATAGATTCGGATGAGCGACAATAGTTGAGTGCTTCGCGTGGCAAGTACAGGTGAGAAGTAAATAGCTTGAATCAACTCAAAATTTGATCCTCTTTGAATCACAAGCATGGACTATTGGTATTCTTTGAGTTCCTCTATTAAGCCGGAACAACAGTATTGAATCACAAGCATTTAAATAAAGCGATTCGTGTTCTTGGTTCGTCACTACCTGATATTTTGCTGCGCCAAGCCAGAACTCCTGGTTGTATAGTAATCACAGCGACATCCGACATCAAAAGGCATCCTCTAATCTGAAACCAGAATCTTAAATTCTGGACTCCCCTATAAGACCGCGGTCTTTCTGGGCTGTTTTAGGAATAGTGACTCCACACACACCGCCACTCGAAAGCCGCGAACGTTAGCAGGTCATATCGTAAGAATTCTCTCACACCTCATCGCTCCACAGATCTTGTAGGCTTCAATTACCTCGCGCTCCATGAACTAGGACATACATAACTTAGAAACATTAAGTAAAGTAGCTACCTGACCCAGCGATTTGGAAAGCAGCCTGGAAGGCCAAGGTTCCGGAAATGGAAACGTTAGTTCCAATTTTTTTGGCCCTGAGTCTTATCATAGCCAAGGCCAGACTCGGAGAGCTGAACTCTATTTGGTCATTGATTATTATAGCGGCCAGCGCGCGCTACTGTGGATCAAACAATATCAAACCTAAACCATTGAAAAGAAAGCGTTAACCAAACTTCTGCATAGAGTGAGAAGAAGGACAAGGGAAATGTATTTCGGGCAATGGCATAGACCCAACGGAGTAATGAGGGTGTGGGTGCACGTGTGGTGCGGCCTGACACTCTTTAGGATTTAAACCTGCCTCTTCGATTTCTCAGCCCCCTTCCTAAGCTAGAAGATAGCCTACTTAACTTCAAGTGACTTATTGATGACAGCTTCCTAGTCTCTTTATCCCTTCTCTTGACAAGTACTGCAATAGCTAAGCTTCATCTTCTGTTCCACTCTTACATTCCAAGGTCTTTACAATAGAGATGAGAGCACCATTCTGCAAACCTTAATCCAATTTAACATCCGTTACAGAATTGCTAGAATTTATTTATTTGGAGTAAGCCTACTTACTATTATAATGGCTAACATGATCCGTCCGGCAAATACCATTACGCTCCTAATATTCATCTCTATTATTGTCTACCTCTCCACATCGCGGGTTTCTAATCTATTGATATCCACAAACCACTCCGATACCTCACAAACTGGGTATTGGGGTCCAAGTGTGAATGTCTCACTGGTGTCTGCTGCGGCTGCTGTTCTACCTCTGTCCGGCCACGTCTTGCTATGGGCTGCGGATCAGGCTGACGTGTTCAGCGGCGATGGTCCGGGCCTTGATCATACAGTCACGGCTATCTACGATCCCGCGACCGGGACAATTATCAACAGAACACGTTCAAACTTGGATCATGGCATGTTCTGTCCGGGGCTCAGTATGGATGAGCACGGCCGTCCTGTCGTCACCGGGGGGCAGTCATCAAACCGGACCAGCATTTATGGCGACAAACACGGCCAATGGGTTCAGGGGCCAGATATGAGAATGGGCCGCGGCTACCACAGCCAAGCTACTCTGTCCAACGGCAAGATCTTCACGATTGGAGGGTCTTGGAGCGGTGGCGTCGGGGGAGAGGAAGTGGCACTGAAGAACGGCGAGATATTTGACCCCGCCCTCAACGACTGGGCTGAGCTGTCTGGCTGCAAAGTCGAGCCGATATTGACGCAGGGCATCAGGGGAGGGTTCGAGTCAGACAATCACGCGTGGCTATTTGCCTGGAACAATGCCTCCGTCTTCCAAGCAGGACCATCGAGAAACATGAACTGGTTTGGAGCTCAAGGCGAAGGGGGCTTCAGGCCTGCGGGTACTCGGGCGCACGATGGGGACTCAATGAATGGAAATGCAGTCATGTACGACGCGGCACACGGCAAGATCCTGACGATCGGGGGAGCTCCCAGCTACTCCGCGAGCTATGCATTCAGCGCTGCCCATGTCATCACTCTCGGCACTGAATATGAGCCCGCACAAGTGCAAGAAATCGGGCCAATGCATCACGCACGAGTCTACGCCAACTCCGTGGTCCTTCCAACCGGCGATGTCTTCATCAACGGCGGTGCCAGCTACGCAATGCAATGGACAGACAAGAACTCGACTTGGTATCCCGAGATCTGGAGCCCATCAACCCAGAGGTTCACCACCGTGGCGAGGTCCCCTACTCCCCGTAACTACCATAGCATTGCTATCCTACTACCCGATGCCACTGTTCTTACCGGTGGCGGAGGCTTGTGCTGGAACGGGTGTGAGGATGACACGGCCAACCATCCGGACGTACAAATCTTCACACCGCCATATCTGTACGAGCCAGGCGGAGGGCTGGCAGCTCGTCCGGAGATTCTTGAAGCTCCCGAGTCCGTGCGTAACGGAGGGCATATCACTTCGACGACTGATATGCCGGTATCTGAGTTCACCATGATCCGGTACTCCTCTGTGACCCATTCTATCAATACTGATCAACGACGGGTTCCACTGAAGTCGAAACTGATCAAAGGTTCAGATTCCAACGGGAGTGGCTGGCAATATCAAATTGAGATTCCCGGGGGCACTGGCATTGTTACACCAGGTTATTGGATGCTATTCGCTCTGAATAGGAGGGGAGTGCCGTCTGTAGCGAGAACCCTCCGTGTTTGAACCTTTCTAATAGGTTCACTGTTTTTAGACTGATCACATAGCTACATCAAAGATGATTGTCTGGTATGAGATGCTGTTTTGCCCACAAACTGCAAGTGATGACTGCCCACCGTGTTAATGCCTCGAGGAATTAATGTCAATCTCAAGAAGATCAATATGTGTGTTCTAACGTTGGCATCCCACTCTAGCAGCACCGAGTCGTTTCCTCATCTTGCGACTGTCGGATCGTGGAACGTCGTCTTAATTGGGATACTCCTCGTACCTGGTCACATATCAAATACTGTGATTGGTTCAGAGCAGACCTAGCCTGAAGCTCGTCGCATACATCACTATAACTTGGTATTCAAATCCACGGCGCGCTTGAACGTGAGATATTGATGTACGGTACTGACACATCATCTTAAAAATGCGGGTAAGCGCTGCAGAGGAAAAAGCGGACCCAGATCATTCTGCGGGCAGCCGCTGCGACTCAGTATAACCTTGTAGGCCCACGCTGGGATTATTGCGGACCACGCGTGTGTGAGCAAGCTTGATAGGCTCTGTGAGGCGCCTCGGAGTGTAACATAGTAAATCAGTACCTGCAGGAAATGAGAGTTGCTTGAATCCGAAGCCACCGGTGGGAACAAAGTGCTGGAACGGGCCCTACCTCACCGAGACCCCAAGAGGAGACAGGGGTCCCCGAGGGTAGTAGTAGTAAGTAGTCGCAGACCATATGTCTTAGACAAGCCGCCGATCAGATACGGCCTCTTCCAAACCTCTTTCCAAAATCTGATCTCTTCCTCGTGAATGGCTTGCTGGTCACTTAGCCGGATTTGTGATGGGTGCTGAGGTTAGTAACCCCGCCGGAGAAAGTTAACAATCATGCACGCACGACATTTATCAGGTGGTAAGGTAGAGTGCCGGTGAGGAATACTGGAATGGCTCTACACATGCATGTGCAATTCTAATTGATGTAAGTACGGGGTGTCCCTCTTCTGGCGGGGATGTCTAACGGCGCAGGAAGGTTGGTTGGTCACCCACCACCACCACGCCTGCATATGTTACTGAAGTACATGTAAACGTCACACCCTTCGTTGGAGCATAGAGAATTTCTGCCCCTCATGTCTCCAACAAATCAATGGCAGAGAAAAAGCCTTTCGTGGCCATCTGGGCAACAGAGGCAACAACACCACACACACTAGGTACCGCCACCAGCGCCGTCCTGTTGGACTGACTCCGCGACAGCAGGCCTCTGCGCCGGCCCTCCGCTTTTATCCTGACATCGATCGGCCTGGCGGCAAGGATCGATCCTCAGGGACCGACCGACCTCTTCCAGGTCCAGGACTGAATGCGCGACCTAATGCCTGGTCGAAAGATTGTTGTGGAGACTGCGCAGTGATTAGTTAGTCACAGTCAGCCTTACGACGCCGGTTCTGCTTCCAACTCAGATCGGACAAAAAAAAAACCTACTTGATGTCCTCGTGGTCCTCAAAATGCGCATGCACGTTCACGGGACCGCTGCTCGACACCAGGGCGCCGGCGCTGCCCCCGCCGCCCCCCGAGCTCTTCTTGGCGTTCAACTTCTGGTACTGCCGCATGGATCGCTCGAGGTAGTCCTCGGGGAGCGGGCTCGTGTACTGGCCGCAGAAGACGCCGACCTCGAAGTCGCGCACCTTGCTCGTCTCGTCGGCTGCTTCTATGCAGGCGTCCTTCAGGTCCTGGAGGGTCTGGAAGACCAGCGCGTCGCACCCGATGATCTCGGTCATTTCTGGCACCGTTCTGCCGTGGGCGATGAGTTCTAGATGCCGTTTGCGTCAGCGTTTCGGCATTTCCTGTTAATCAGTGTGTGTATGCCTGGGGCTTTGCTTACGAGCAGGGTCAGCAAGGTCGATGCCGTGCTGGGACAACCAAGGTTAGCAACCACTTTTCAAGCCAAAGAGCCAGCGTGCATGTGCCTGGTTCTTGAGTGAGACGCAAGACTTACAACATGTGGATGGGTGATCTCTGGGCTGCAAGACACCAGGATGATTTTCTTTGCCTCGCATTCTTTCACCATTTGAACCTGGAATGGGCAAATCAGTAAGCCTTATGCCCATCTCCGTGGCGTTTCAAGCCTGCACGGCCCCTTTAATCGAAGATGGGTCTGCGAAAGCAACATCACGCCTGCGCCATGAATGAGGGAGAGGGCCACGCACAATCTCGCACGACGTCGTTCCCCGTACAATACTGTCGTCGACGAGGCAAACAACCTTGCCCTTGAATTCGGACGCGATGGGCGAGAGCTTCCGACGGACGCTTTTTTGTCGTGCCTTCTGGCCAGGAAGCTGAACAAAAGCAAAGGATCAGTATTGCACATGTCCAAGGGGCTTGACACACTGTAAGTGGAACACGTACAATGAATGTGCGGTAGATGTACCTGTTCTTCACGAACGCATTTGAGAACGGTATTTGTAGCTCCTTCGCCAGCTCGGCGCCGGCCGTATTACTAGTCTAGTTGCAACAGCTTGGTGAGTAATGGCCCGTGGCCTGAGATGTGGTACACAGAAGACACTAACCTCGGGAATGGGAATAACTTGAGAACGACATGTTAGCAGGCGCCAATCAACTACCCAACGGTGCGCAGGGATTGAAAGCGATGTTAAAATCGTGGAACATGGGACCAACACGCGACATACCAACATCGATCTCCCGGACCCCATCTTCTCCCAAAACCTGTTTTATTCTGCTGGCCAACTTCAGGCCCATCTTTTGTCGGCTGCGGTGGACGGAAATTCCATCCATGTGTGCGTCGGGCCTTGCGAAGTAGAGATATTCAAACAGGTCAGGGGTGTAAGACTTGGCCGGCACGACCTGTGAGAACTGGGGCTTGCCTCCTTTTTGGATAAAGACAGCCTGGCCCGGCAAGATGTCGACGATGTTCTTGAAACCGAGCTGTGTCAGAGCGATCGATTCCGAAGCCAAGAAGTAGTCCGTAGCGCCCTCGAGTGTGTCTGATGGTCGTGATCCGAGGCAAAGTGGCCGAATGCCATTTTCGTCGCTGCAAAGTTGACAAAGCAGGTTAGTTGGGAGATCCGCAGGAGCGTCAGGGACTTGGGGGTCAAGACATACCGGAAGCCCAAAATGCCAAAGCCGGCGATCATGGCGGTACAGGCAAATGCACCGTGACACCTTGCGTAAACCTCGCGCAGCGCAGCAAAGACATCCTCCACACTGGCTCGGCGCTTGCCAGTCTCGCCAAGGGCCCAGGCGAGGATGTTAAGCCTGACAAATGGGTGTCATGTTAGCGAGAAGGCGGGATTGGAATCGAGAGACGGGTAGCCGTACATGAGTTCTGAGTCGGAGTCGGTATTGACATGGCGGCGAGCCTCGTAATCCAGGAACTTGACGATCTCCGGGGCGTTGACGACATTTCCGTTGACGCTCATCGACAGGCCGAAGGGGGAGTTGACGAAGAAGGGCTGGGCTTCCGATCTGCAGTAACGAAGACGTTAGAAATTGCTTGTTCGAGGGGCTGGCTGCAAGGGAGATTCGGTCGGGAAATTGGTTGGACGTACGCGGATGAGGTGCCGGCAGTCGGGTACCGAAGGTGGGAAATTCTGTCGCAAAGCATAATGTAAGCCCCCATTGGTCTCGTCGCGATGGCACAGTGCCATGAGGGTTTTGGAGGTGAGGTTACCCCATGTATCCAGGTATCGTCGCCGGAGTCGCACGCTTGCCATCGTCAAACACCTTGCTGGCCATGCCTAGGCCCTTGCACTGGAAGACCCTCCCGCCTCGGCACACGGCAATACCGGCAGCATCTTGTCCACGCTATTCCTGGCGTCAGCATTCCTCCAAGACAACAAGCATCATTGTTCGTGGTGTAGAAAGGCTTCGCGACCGGGTTAACTGACGTGCTGAAGATAGTAGAGGGACTCGTGCAGGTCGATGGCGGCGGTGGTGGCTTCTGGGTCGCCCAGCTGTCGCGGTCGAGTTAGCGTGTTTCTTGTCCCGAGTTTCCTCTTTTTGCCGTCTTGAGGCGCGTTTGTTTGCCTGGGAGGGACATGAGCTTGTTGCAACATACAATTATAGCCGAAATACCACACATGGTATCACGTTGCCTCGGATCAATTGATCTTGGTCGAGAAAGGCAGTGGTGTAGTACACGAGGCTTTGACTTTTTTTTTTGGAGAAGGCAATGCGGCCAATCGATATGACGCTTTGGCGACTTCGGAGTACACGGGTCAGGTGGGGGATAGAAGATTGCAGAGGGGCAGTTTTGCGATAAGCCGGTCCGCCGAATGATCCGTGCTGAGGTACCTTCGCGGGGGGGACCCCAATGATAGGTACTTAGATACATGCACTAGGTACCCTGGGTAGTCCATGGTGGGGCTTTCACTCCACCGACCATCTCTGGCGTGTCTGGGGTAAGCGCGTTCCAGGGAAGCGCGTGTCACAACCGCGCGGCCTGGCACCCGCGACTATGCCACCGTCATTACATCATGAGCTTGAGGTTGGACAGACATGCGGAGCACCTAGGTGGAATGCTTCACCGAAAAGTGAGTGCCAAGGGTGTCACCGGGAGAAGTTCCGCTGCATATGAAACACGGACGTACCGATGTCTTGCATATGTCGTTTATCGATGTTCGGCTACCAATTACTACACCATTCCAGATGCACGCAACATGCTGCAGACTAATAAGTCGGTAGGGCAGAAGGACCTCACAATTAGTGGGGCCAATTTTTCAGGTGCATCTCCCATGTCATAACTGAAGCTCAGCAGCCGAGTGGTGTGCGCCTCAATCGTCAGCTTATACCTCGCACGAGCTGGTCAAGTAGTGCTGACGATCCACAATTATTTTCGTGCGGCTGCCTCCAAAGGATCCATCTAGCAAGGGGCATGCGATTTGGTGCAAACAAGTTAAAGTCGAGAATTCCCATGTGAAATAATGGCCTGCCTACTCATTCCAGCTGTCTCGCCTGCAGGGCGAGAGTTCACCATTTCTCCCTTAAGCACGGCGACTGTAGAGATCACTTTAAGTGGACTTCAACCGCAACAAGTTATGCCTCTCATTGCAAATGCAAAGTAAAGCTCATCAAATCGACCAAGGCACCATGTCACCTCATGAGCTCTTCCACAGAGCCCAGCTGTCCTGGCTGGAGGTTCTCAAACTAGCCATCAAGCTCTTCATCGTCGGTGAGGCAAAACCATACCATTCAGAGACGAGACATTGAAGCACTAACATCCTTCACAGTACCACCAACCCTCTTCGTCAACCTCCTCCACGCAATCCCACAATGCGTGCTCCGCGGTCTCCCAGTCCTGCCCTTCATATACTGCAACCTCCTCCGCACCCTGATGAACACCATCACCCCGACAGAGCTGCAGTTCATCATGCCCCCGACCGGCACGGTCTACCGCCTCTGGATGGCCGCCGTCGTGACAAAGGCGATCCTGACGCAGGACGTGACCAAAGACAACAAGACCGCCACCTCGCTGTCCCGCCTGCGCCCCGACATCCAGCCTCTCTCCGACGGCAAGAGCTCCATCCTCTGGCTGGGCGACCGCGCCGCCGCCACCAGGTTCGTGCTGTTCCTCCACGGCGGCGGCTACGTCCTGCCCCTCGACGCGGGCCACCTGAACTGGTGCCGCAACGCCTACCTGGCCGCGGCCGAGGAGGCGGGCGAGGACGTCAACGTCGCCGTCGCCGTGCTGCAGTACAGCCTGTACCCCGCCGCCTCCTACCCGACACAGCTGTTCCAGGCCGCCGAGGCGCTCAGCGTCATCCTGGACGGGGGCCGCGTGTCGCCGGCCGACGTCGTGTTCGGCGGGGACTCGTGCGGCGGGCACATCGCGGCCGGGCTGCTGGCGCACCTGGTCCACCCCCTCCCCGGCGCACACAGGATCGAGATCCCCGAGGGGCAGAGGTTCGCGGGCGCGTTCTTCGTGTCGCCCTGGCTGAGCAGCGCAGACGACGGCCCCGCGTTCCGCGAGAACGCATACCTGGACATGGTCTCGGCCAAGGTGGTCAGGCAGTCGACGTCCCTAACGACGGGCGGGCTCGGGGGTTACGAGGGGGCCGAGGCGGCGGGCTGGGCGATGCCCGGGGACGTGCGGGACGGCACCTGGTGGGACGGCGTGGACGGGGTCGTCGGCGAGGTGCTGGTGACGGTGGGGAGGCGCGAGGTGCTGCGGGAGGAGATCCTGGCCTTTGCGAAGAGGCTGCGGGTGAGGAACCCTGGGATGAATGTCGTCCTTGACGGGCTGCCGCAGGCTGCGCATGACTTTATCCTGCTCGAGGGGCAGCTGAACCGGGTTGGTGTTGCGACTGGCCTGATGAAGTCTTGGTACAGGGACGTCTTGCGGAGGAAGTCATCATGAGCAATCATGCGGTCAAGGGACGATCCAGAGCAGCCGTTTCTTAGCCGTCGGATTAGTGGTTATTAGACAAAAAAGCCGGTCCTCCGAAACATTACGACTTTTCAGGGTCCAAGTCCATGAAGCCTGTAGCATCGCGACACGCCGAGTCTGAACTCTCGGAACGTGTGTAGCAAGGCAAATGACTTGTGAACATAGCCGTCCATCAACTCTTGCCATGGGCTGCACTTGCAAGTTGGGTTTAGCTCTTCCAGCCCTCACAACACCACAAGCATACGTAGAGTCACACTGTCTGCTGAGCCGCTATAATGAGCATTCTACAGAGTCCCATGAAGGGAAGACACAGGTCCTAGGCCTGCTTGAGTGCCTGACGTAGTTGCCGTCTATTGACAACCGTCATGGGCCGAAGAGATAAATGTCTTCTCACTAGAGAGGAGCCTGAAGGCCAAAGACTTGTCATGGAACCTTAACGCAATGTTGATCAGGGGCTGGTAGCTTCCCTTACTGGATGGCATCTCCCAAGTGCTCTCCTAGACGGCGTGGGCTGTCCAGCAAGCATTTCCCAATCGTGTAGCGGCAAGCCCTCATAGACCCAAACAACCTGCGGTGGGAGCCCCTCTAATTCTGTCAGCTGTTTGCAGGCGAGGTTAATTTTCCTGAGCCTCAACCAGGCCGAATTCGAATCAGCCAGCCCAATTTTCCCCACCAGAATTCTTATTTAAACCCCAGCAGTCAACTTGTCAACAATCCAACCTTTCTTCAGATTCCACATCACAACAACTCAGTAAGTTCTCTCGCAGACCCTTCCTCCCTCAACTCCCCAGGCCTTCTTCTGCCTTCGCCAACATACTCCCACATCGCCACTTCTCTTGCCCTTCGTCTAACTATCCTCACTTCCTCCTCTCCTCTCACTTGGCAACGTTCACTGTGAGAATCCACTTCTTCTCATGCCCTCAAATCACTCAATCCTCAGAAACACACTTTGCCAACAACAAGCACCCCTTCTCTCTCGCCCCTCGTCCCCATTGGGCTCGCTTTCTTCCTCCCTGTCCCTCCACAACCCAGAGCCTCTCTACGAGAGCGCATTTTCCTTCAGTGGCACTGCTGGGCAAAGTTGCCCAGCAAAGCTTTGCGCCGACCTCTTGCACGCGCCTCGCGTCTTGCCCCCCACTGTCAACACAAAACATCAATCCAACTTTTCAGCAAACCCACAATCACCTTCCAATCCTTCCCAAAACAACAACACACTCACTCCAACCAACCGTCGGTCCTCATTCCCAATCTACACACTCACTCTTACCTTCTTGTTCTCCCAATCAATCCTCACTTCTCCCCTCTCATCTTCCACACTCATCTGCTTTTCCACCCTCATCCTCACCCTCACTTCTCACCATCAATCCTCGCACTCAAGTCTCATCTCACCCTTCCACAAGCTTCGCCCTACTAACTCCAGCGTCAATTCCCACAGCCAACTCATCACCACCGCCTCATCTCTTCCTCTCATCATCTCTTCCTCTCTCCCTCTTCCTCTCTCCCTCTTCCCCTCTCCCTCTTCCCCTCTCCCTCTTCCTCTCTCCCTTCTTTCTGCTTCCCCCTTCATCCCCTCTCATCCCCTCGACTCCCTCCTCTCGACAACCCCTCCTCCTCCTTCCCCCTCCTTCCTCCCTCCCCTCCTACTCTCGACAAACCTCGACAACCCCTCCCCACCCCGAGCCCCCCCGCCGGGCTATAAACTCGACTCGAGCCCCCCCGCCGGGCTATAAACCGACCGAACCGAGCCCCCCCGCCGGGCTATAAACTCGACGAACAAGGGTAGATGAGCACCGAAAGAGGAGGACACAGGGCACCGTGAACCGTAGGCACGATGAAGCGGAAGTGGAATGCCGCGGAGGCCGGGTCACATCAAGAGAAGGACTCTTTTTTATACTGTGCTCAGGGAACACCTATAACCCCCCCTTCTTTTCTTTTGTTTATATATACTATACTATGGTACTACTGACAGACTCGCAGATACAGAAGAACAACAACAACACGAACACGCCCTTTTGGGTTGGAGTTCGGGGTTGCTTGGGTTGGTCTCTGTCTTGACCCAAATCTTTTGTTTACTCTTCTTCGGCTTCGTGCTGAATTTGATCTTGCTTGCAAGACAAGTCTACTTATTTTTTTGAAACACTTCAGGCTTTTGCTTGATTCTACTCTTTTTTTCATTGCTTTAGTGGGTTTACCCGCGAAGTGAGGAAGAAAATAAGGACAACAGTAGCAGCGCGTGGCAGCGACCACCGTGAGTCGATCCAGGCTTTCTGATCACGCAGCCCCTCCTCAGATGTAGGCCTGGTGGCAACCCGGCTTTGATCGTGCTGTAAATACCCCGTCCTTCTCCGGTACGTGGTATAGTCTGCTGGTGACCAAGTATCTCATGAGGACATGGCTGGGTAACAAGACATACACACACAGTGGCTCGCCCTCACCAACCACTCCACCTGCGGTGTGTGGGTTTCCCAGATGCTTTGCCTTTTTCGGCAAAAACGATATCACGAGGCCAGGCGTTGGGTGATAGCCGAACGGGTTTTCGTGTGGGGCAAGCAGGAAAGCCGCAGCCTTACTGAAGCTGAGACCGTAGGTGCGATTCCCATGATTCTAGGTAGACAGAGTGCTGACTGACGATGGGCCCTCGCACCTAAGTATCGCGGCCCACTTCTTACCTCACTCCAGTAAAAGGAGTCTCAAAGGCCACACAGCTAAGAAGACATCTGCCCTTGGCGCAGAAGCCACACGCGCTCAAGGAGGGGCGGACCTACAGGGACTGTCCCAAGCTCGCCATGTTCTTTCTTTTCCCTGTGGATGGATGGAACTAGTGCTCTCGGATGTGGGCATCCCTCCTCCCCTCCTCCTGGCCCACGAGAGCAAGAGCCCGGGGAACGAACCAGGACAACTTTTCACCAGATCAGATCCAGGCAGGTCTCACAGAATTTAGTCGCGAACTGGGCCTTGGAGAAATTACCCTAGGGACTATTGAAAATGATTGCCCAGGAGGAAGGAGAGCACTTCCTGATGGCGCCCCGGAGCCGCCAGACAGTTTGGATTGGACACTACGGCCCTGTGGAGCAGGGTACGTGGAGGGGTTTGAGGAGGGGAGGTGGTGGCTACCTGACAGTGGGCGACAAAATGAAGCCCTTCTTAGTCTTGTACTGAATCTGAATCTGTTTCTGTAAGTCTGGAGTATAATTGTAAGAGAACTTGAAGTTCTAGGGCTCTCGGAAGTGTGGGCATCCTCCTGCTTCTCCTCCTTCTTCTCCTCCTCCTCCTGGCCCGGGTATCGCGGTCGGCGGAGACGGTGGAGGTCCTGCTGTCGAGGGCCGTGGTGAGGGTGGTACTTTTGCCGGCGTCTTCGCCAAGGGTGTCGTGCTTGGGGACGAGCTGAGCCCCCACAGGAGCAAGCAAGAGCCCAAGGACGCTGCCCGTACGCCTGCATGAGGTTGCCTGGTATGTTCGTGGCCGTGTGGCGAATGGTGTTAAGCGGCGACATCATGCGAAATGACTCCTCGGCCGGGCGGGTGTGCACGGAGGCACCATTTCCCTAGTTTGTGATTCGATTACGCGCAATAAAGATCGCGACGTCCAGGTTGTATCTGTGGATACCACCGGTCTGAAAGCGATCGTAGGCGAGGAAGACCTCGAAGGCCGCCTGCTCTGGTGGGGTTGTAGCCAGCCAGATAGTTGAACCTGACGGTGGGCGTGCGACAAGATGAAGCCCTTCTTGGTCCTGTATTATTGAATCTGGATCTGTTCTTTTGTAAGTCTCGAGCACATTGTAAAAGAATTTATTCACGCGCGACGTTGCGTTGCTCTCCTCACTCGGACTATCAAAGCCTCCCGGTAGTCAAGACACTTGAATACTTAGGTAGGTAGTCACCTCCCATTTCCAACCTGGCTTGTTTTCCCCGGGCGGAAACCCTTCGCGTCAACGTTCAACCGTCTTCCTCCCAACCTCAAAACAACTCATTCTCCCCACTTCCAGACGGAGTCGGTGCTCTGTGTGGTGTTTATGCCCTAGCTGATCGCATCCGCAACCATCCCACCCTCTCTCAGATTCCGCAGATCACCAACCTCACGCGAAACGAGTTGGCTGTGATTATCTATCAGTCATACGGGCCGCCCAGAGAGCCGAGAGTGAGATTGGACTACATTTAGGAAACCAAGACAACTTCGGAGAAAACCAGCTCCAAGCTGGACTAGACGAATTCTCCGGAACCACGGGTATCGGAAGGATCACATTGTCCTCCATGAGGACCATATCAGGTGGAATACATCGCTCTATAACCCTTGGGAAGAGGCCAGACGGCAAGAAGGCCCCTCCCCACCTGGCGGCTGCCCACGGCCTGGCTGCTTGCGCGAAGGAGCCTGTCCCAACACACAACTTGCGAGACGGCAAATGGTCTTCGCGCACCGATTTGACCCGTCGCCGGTGGGTGATCGTGAAGCGCCTGCCTGGGTCCTCGCCGCCACAGTTGGCCAAAATGTCGCAGACCTGACATTGCTCGCAGTCATGTTCTGCGAGATCCCTATCTCCTAAGTTGTGGAGCGGGGTCAGCCTCTCTTGAGAGAAGGCGGCGCCCGGCTGGCCGACACTGTGCCGTCTGACATGATTCTTCGGCGTAGTGTCTGCGACGTTACCTGTCCGACCGCTTCGGTTTCTTCGTCTTTCTTCCCGACTTGGGTGGGGACGACCGTTCCGTGACGGTGCGCTTGACTGGGGTCCACGATTCCGTCTTTCTTCCGCGCAGGATCTTCTCTCGGCCGGGTCGGGGTTCTCTCTCAGGAACAAAAGCGGGTCTTCCAGATCAGCCGCCTCCCTCGTTCCTTGTCCGAACTTACGAGCCGCTCCACGTGTATCGTCTGGGGCTATGATGAGCCGCACTGGGGAAGCGGGTGTCGACGGGGAGGATGACATGAGCGAACTTGTTGTCATTCTGGGAGACAACCTCCTTGGTCTTGGGCTTGGTCGCGGCCTTACGAGATGGCCTAGGGCCGTTGTTGTACACGTGGCGGAGCGGCTTCTGATGCAAACCAACATCCTGAGCAGGATGAGGATGGCGGCACATCTAGAACAAGGGAGGGAATTGAGGCACACTTCAATCCGGGGGTGGAAGGACGCAGCTCAGGCGGTCTCATTAGGGAGCTCCTAATCCAGATTCTCTCTGGAGAACATCTGCAGTCTCGCCTGGTCTACGTTGTTTGTGAGCCTCACCCGGGAGATTTGACTCTTGAGTATGTGTATCAATACTTTGTCATTCACGAGCCATGGAACGAGCGCGTAGGAAAAGCCGGCAATATCGCCCAGCGTATAAGAGAATCAGGAGCGAGAGCAGTCCTTTGACTACTTCCAGGTTGACCATATGCAACACAGGACAGCCGGCAGCGCAGGCTTGGCAAAGGAACTGAGATATGCTTGGGAACTGCCACGAGAAACTCGAGCTTGAGAACTTGAGAAGAACCACCGGCCTCTGTCACCAGGGGGGCATCCTCCTCTTTGCTCAAGACGTTCGTTGTCTCCTCGTTCGGGGACAAGAGCTTACGCCCTGCGTCTGGCCCCTCTCGCCGGCCCCTCTAGAGCTGTCGGCGTGCCCCGGACCCGCAGGCCCGTCACATGGGGCTGCCCCTGGAGACAGGGCCGGCGGAGTTTACACCGTCTGTCTGGCCAGAACATTCGCTCAGCAGGATCAATTGGCTGTCTGGCTACCCCGGAATCTTGAGTAATAAAGTCGCTAAAAATTTGCTGCACCGCCTGGGTGGCTGGCGGACTGGCTGTTGAGGCAGCTTCGGAGGGAAGTGCAGAGGTGATGTCAACAAACTGCCCCTACCAGGATCGGCCAGTGGTGGCAGGTCAATTGTCAGCTGTCAGCTAACTTGGGTCGGGCGTGGGCGGCTGATAAGATCGGACAGGGGATCCCCGCCCCCACCAACCCACTGTTTGTCGATCACCCAGCGACGGGGGGAGACAACCCAAACAACAATTCCGCACTGCCTATTGCATACATCTGGTTTTTTGCCTTTCCCTACTCCTAACCATCTCAATTGCCGACTGCATGCGCTCTACCCTGAGACTGTCTCTTCGCTCTGCAAACTCACCCTTCTTTTCCGTTTGCTCCTGACTCTTCTTCTGCGGTCGCCTGCATATTCTGGAACTGCGCTTGCCTCTGCCTGATTCCGTCCTTTTGATCTTTTGATACCCAACTCTTTCTTGGGCGGTCGCGATATAAACGGTCACACTCCATCTCGGTCTTGCTGTCACTTTTCTCTCCTTGCACTTCATTCGTCTGTCTGTTCAGAACCTACCAAGACACACGCCGACATCCACAAACAGCATCGGGCACAATGTCACCAAGCGCGGTCAACAACGAGCAGGCCAACGGCCTCGACCACGACGTCAAGCCGGCCAACCCAGGTGCGCCCTCTTGCCGTCGTCCTCCTCCTCCTCCTCCTCCCCAATTGCTACCGTAGCCTATCCCAATGCTAACCACCCACCCCCCCGCCAGACCCCTCCGTCGTCATCACCCCCAAGATCACCGGCGACTGGACCGTCCCCAAGGTCCTGGCCACCATCTCCCCCAGCAGCGCGGTGCCAGCCGAGGCCTCGCCCTCGCCCGTGCCCTACTTCCACATGCTCGAGCGCCTCAAGACGACCAAGCGCGAGGGCTGGCGCCGCTTCGGCATCGCCCGCGGCGAGTCCATCGCGGACCACATGTACCGCATGGCCATGATCAGCATGCTGGCGCCCCCATCCCTCCTGGCGCGCATCGACCGCGACAAGTGCACGCGCATGTGCCTCGTGCACGACATGGCCGAGAGCCTGGTGGGCGATATCACGCCCGTGGACGGCGTGCCCAAGCCCGAGAAGAGCCGCCGCGAGGCCGAGACCATGGACTACCTGACGTCCAACCTGCTTCGGGGCATCTGGGGCGGGAAGGGCAAAGAAGCCGGGGACGAGATCCGCGCCCTGTGGCAGGAGTACGAGGACAGCGAGACCCTCGACAGCCACTTTGTCCACGACATCGACAAGGTGGAGCTGCTGCTGCAGATGGTCGAGTACGAGCGGCGCGGCGAGCGGAGGCTCGACCTCGGCGAGTTCGCGTACGTGGCCACGCGCCTCGCGCTCGACGAGACTAAGGCGTGGGCCGCCGAGATCATACGGGAGCGCGAGGAGTTCTGGAAGGGCCAGGGGCATGTGCACGGTGATGCGGGCGCCGAGGGTGGTGTTACAAAGGACCACCTCGCTGCTGTGGATGAGTACTACAAGGGCGCGGGCGGTGCGCCGTCCTGATTCCTGTGGCTGGCGCGGACTGGCGGGTTGCGGTGACGTGGGCGCGGGATCTGTAGGTCGGCGTGCGCTTCTGGGACGGACCTGGGCTTTTTGTTTTGAGGTTGCTTCACGGAGTCACGTACAGAATTGGGCGGGTTGGGCCTTCTTTTTTTCCTTTCCCTTCTGGCATTCGATCATGGGCGATAGATCCAGCGTCAGCATAATGTACGGGACGAATAATACTAGACTTGACATGTGCCTCTCTCTCTTTCTTGGCGCGATTGGCGAGCCGTAGGAAGGACCCGTTGGGGCATACTAGGGGGCCAACTTGGCATGTCACGCCTAGCATCCTATGTTATTTATTTTGACAACGGCATGTCGATTCGACATGGCATGTTGGCAAAAAGGGTACGGCACGTGGATCCGCGCATGTTGAGGTACTTGACACCACCCGTCAGGTGGGGCAACTTGGCCGAGCGGTCTAAGGCGCTAGACTCAAGAGTAAAATCTTGTATGGCATAGCCATCACATTTCTAGTCTCGAAAGGGGCGTGAGTGTCAGTACTACCCACTCACCTACTCACCATCAAGCCTATAATACTAACTTCAACCAGTCGAATCTCACAGTTGTCATTCATTGTTTTTTTTTCCCTTTCACTCTTGATTGAAGTGAAGTTGCTATTTTTTTGTTCAAGGACTGGCTGGGGATTACACTGCGACTTTCTAGCTAAACAGTACCGGAATGATGGAGTAGGCCTGGGTTCGATTCCTAGATTCTAATAATTCCTACACTAATCTTTTTGTCACTGTTGTTATTTTTTACCACTGAAGTGATTTTTTGATTGCTCAATTGTCTTTTTTTTTTGTCACTCACATGTCCTTTCTTGTCACTCAAATGTGATTTTAAACAGCACTCCTTTGTTCCCACATGCTGCTCCCATTTTTGGGACTAACCGTGAGCCAGCCAGTACAGAATGCAAGGTAGCACGTCATACAAACACTGAAAACCGAATCCGTCTGTCTACAATCTAGGGCCGTCGTCACCCCAGGCTCATCCCGTGCTCACCCACATAAGCATGCCCCGCCACCACCCCGAGGAACTCCTCCAGGAAGTCCAGGTCCTCCTGGTATGTTAGCTTATTGGGCCTCTCATCAGCAAAGGACGGCCCTGCACCGGTGAAGCAGTCCAGGGTCCTGGCCCGATCCAGGTGAACGACACCCTCGGCATCGACGTGCCCAGCGTCGATGCCAGGCGGGGGGTGGACCTCGGGGCTGACGGCGTACCACCCTTCTCCCTCTGCCTTCATCTTCAACCCTTCCGGCCTAGGATCCTCCGGGTCCCAGTAGAACGGCAGCCAGTGCATACCCACGGCGAGGATGAAATACACCGCGCGGGCGGGGTGTTGCCGTCGCAGGTATGCCGTCGTGGTCTGCATCGCGCCGGCCCACTGGGTTTTTCCGTCGCTGCTGCTGCTGCTGGGAGGGGGATCGCACTTGACCCACAGGATATCGCGGATGTGTCTGACCCGCGCCGGGAGGTCCACCGTGATGCGGGAGAGGGTGATGCCCTCCCCGGTGCCGGAGTCCGTGTCGTCCGGGGGTGACGATGCCGTGTCAAAGAACTTCCTGAGGAGGAGGTACTTGATCCCCTGTGCGGTCCCGTCTGGCTGGATGTCGAGCTGGGAGGGGTCGTAGTCTAGTAGGTGTTTGGCGGGGCATTAGATTAGATCTAGCTGCTTCGGAACTCATCCATCCCGCCTGAGAGCTTTTCTGAAAGTTGAGATGGAATGAATATGGGCGGGAACTGCACCTCAATGGATGGCGACATACGGCTTGGGAAGTACACGTGCAGGATGCTCTCCCACGCGTGCCGGTTGGGGTACGGGGCGTCCGCCGCGGGGCCTCTTCGTAAGTGCCACTCGTGCAGGGTCTTGAGGGCGTCCCATGACGCCCAGTTCGGGAGGTAGAAATGGCTGGGTAATGAGCAATGCTTGTAAGCTGAGTTTGTCCCGTTGCGATAGAGTTGTTGGGTTCGTTTTTTGGACGGACCTACCTGTCTTCTAGTGATATCCGGGCCATGGTTTCCAGCCTCGGGATTTCCAAATTGCAAAAGAGCTGCTTCGGATAGATGTTCATGTTAGAGGCAATGACTAACTGGCTTTTGAAGAGAGTAGCTAGCTAGCTAATAAGTAGTAGTCACAAAATTCTCGCTCTCTTTTCGATCAGGCTGCAGTTGGCTGCCTGCATGGTGCCGCAGCAGTGGGTGCAGTGCCAAGGCAGTAGTTGTCACTTGCGTCTCGGCCAGCGAAAAGTGGAGACCCATAGAATCAATAGCATGTAGAACGCACAGAATATAGCAAGAGGCTCTTGCACCATAGGAGTCTTCTGGACGAAACTGAAAACCCCAATGGTGACGGGATACTCTGAGAGAGAGAGGGGATGACCTTTTCGCAGTAGCTCACCTACGACAGCGCTCGCCATTACTTTTCTTTTCTTCTTTTTCTTTTATCCTTGTGCGCGATAGCTTGAGGTCCTTGGGTGCTTCAGACCATGGGGAAAATAGTGGCCAAGTGCCTGCATTTTCATCGTATCGACCATATCTTCCAACCCATGATCCCACATATTCCGTTCCCGGGTGCGAGTTGCCAGTGCCAGCCAGTCTTACTATACAATCATCGCGTGGTCCTCTCGGCGTCTCGGCTCTAACTTTCCTATCTGCCAGTGAGTGCGGCGCGAGGCTGAGGCCACGTGCCCACAGAGACTTGTACAATGTTATTGACATTGTATCTTTTTCCCTTTCAACGCTGGGTCTTTAGGCGTTTACCACTGTGTGAAGGGACCGTACGCCCTTCCGGATGTATACAGATTATAAGAGCGTAACCCGGTTTCCTATCTGCCAAGAAGTTAGCTCACAATCTTTCAATAGGCGGAGGAGACGCTCTCTTGCACATCATGTGAAGACTCAGAATGATAGGTGATAACTATGTAACTAGGCATGCTTTGACAGATGTGATCGTGCAGCCGTTGCAGCATCGCTTCCGAGAAAAGACACGGTGCAAGGTGCCCGTGACAAGTTTCCATTTCTTGGGCGGTCGGTGCCTCTGTGCTTCGACTCTGCTTAGAGTAAGGTGCCGTGTCCGTATTATTAGTGTCCTCCGGTGTGATGGTGTCGACCCCATGGGATCGTGAGACCGTTTGGTGGTAGAGAGAGTCATGATTGTATCACGCTTTGATGACCGGATTCTTCCGCTTTGAAAAGAGGAAAAGAATATTTGATTGATGGCTCGCGGGCGGTTGAGATTCATTGGATTAGCACTTACTTGTTTTGCGAATTCGGGACTATGAGGCTATGGGACTATTTGTATGCGTTAAGTTCCTGCACTCAACCGGGACAACAGTAATAAGTACCCTCAAAGTGCAAGGCACAATATATCTTTCCAGTTAGACATGGTAAGTCCCCCCACGCAGGGATTTCCACAGTGGCTTTCTAGTCTTCTGCGAGCCAGTGCATTCTAGCCGCAGCGGTTCGGCCGTGCCTTGTCTGTCTGATCTGGTCTGTTCGCGCCGGTGCTGCTGAATTCAGCAGTACGAGTAAGTCATTCCTTGTTGCTTGCGGTGCTCAAGTGCTAACTCCGTAACGCCGTCTATTCCGTGGAGAACACCCGTGGGACCCAAGGCATATTATTGTGGTATTCTGGGGCTGCGATTCATTTTCGACTGTGGCTCTTGCTCCGTGGAACCCATTCATGTGCCCGCAGTGGGTGGATGAAACCTGAAGTCCACGGGTATGCTGCGTGTTGGAGTAAAGAGCGCCCCCCTCCCCGCACGAGGGACAGCGAAAGACACGGCCATATCCGCGGAATGCTATCCCATTGAAGTGTCACGGTACTATCAATTATGCCTCGTGTCAATTTATATAAATATGGAAATCATGCCGAAGAGCCAAATGGATTCTTGTTCAAGCTATCGTCATCCATTTGGAACGAATTACCAACTTTGCTATGGCACCTACAACTGCATCCAATCTTGCCAAAAAGAACTTGGTCCAGGAGAAGTCAACCCTACCCCAAAGCGACCCGCAAACCCGCGATGGCCTCCACTCAGAATGGGAAAGGTTCTACTACCCGCACGAGAGCGGGGCCCAGGGCCGGTGGCAGGGCGAGATCGACTCGCTCGTAGTCTACGGCGATATCCCCAAGGCCATAGAGGGCACCTTCTACCGCATCATCATCGACCCGCACATGCCGCCACACCCGGAGAACGGGTTCGTCGAGGGGGATGGCAACGTATGCGCGGTCAGGATCCAGGACGGGAAGGCCTCCCTCAAGATGAAGTACGTCGAGACGGAGAGGTGGCAGCTCGAGCGGGCCGCGGGGCGGCGGCTGTTTGGCATCTATCGGAACCCTTATACGAATGACGCGTCTGTCCGGTACGCTAATGATACTACTGGGAACACGAATATCATCTACTGGGCGGGCAACGTGCTCTGCCTGGCTGAGCGGGGCCTGCCGTGGGCTATAGACCCGGACTCTCTTGAAACGCGCCGGTACGACCCGTTCGCGGGCCAGGTCAGGGCCAAGACCTTTACCGCGCACCCGAAGGTCGACCCCAAGACGAACGAGCTGGTGGTCTGGGGCGCCCAGGCGAAGGGCCTGGGCGGGACCGAGATCGTGACGTACAGCATCACCGCCGAGGGGGTGGTCAAAAATGTGAACTGGCTGGACCTGCCCGAGGTCCGCTGGATCCACGACGGCTGGATCACGGAGAACTGGATCATCCTGAGCGCGATGCCCTTCTTCTACCGCGGAGAGGAGGCCTTGAAGGCCGGTTCGCAGCACTGGGGGTTCCGACAGGACCAACCGCAGATCATGGTCGTTGCGCCCCGGAGGCCTGACTCGCCGGCTCATCCTGGCTGGAAGCCCGGGGAGTGGCGGCAGTACAGGTGCGAGCACGGCCTGGTTGTCCACTGCGGCGCTGCGTGGGAGGACGAACAGGGCAACCTCCAGTTTGAGAGCCCCTGGGGACAGTTCAACATCTTCACCTTCTGGAACCCCGCGGACTATGTCCCCCCCAAGGTCGAGGGGAGCTACGTCCGCTGGACCGTCGACCCCGGCCAGCCGTCGGACAGCAAGATCGCCAGGATGGAGGAGGTCTTCCCGTACCACGTCGAGTTCCCCGTCGTTGACGACCGGTACAACACGACCAAGGGGCTGACCACGTTCATGGTGGGCGGCGATGTCCTGGATGACAAATCAACTAGTCGGCCCACGCTGATCCCCGACAGCATCGTCAAGCTCGAGGGCGAGTCGGGCAGGTGGATGGTCTGGAACGCCGGCGAGGGCGGCCGGGTGTCGGAGCCTGCTTTTATCCCGCGGTCTGATGATGCGCCCGAGGGAGATGGATGGCTGCTCTTTGCCACAGCTCGCGCGGCCGCCCCGCGCGGGGAGATGGTAATCCTCGACACCAACGACTTCTCGCACCCTGTTGCTGTCATCCAGATGCCGTTTGTCCTGCGGGACCAGCTGCATGGGAACTGGGTCCCGAACCCAGATCCTGGCAAGAAACTGCCGCGCCTCACGAGGCCTGTCGCGTCCGTCCAGCCCAGCGATGTTGGCCCTTTGAACCGTATCTGATCATCTTGGTTGCCAGAGATATATGGATTATAATGGGGGGCCTGATGAGTGGGCAGACAGGCATGCCCACTGACTGATTACCACACGATGTCTTGTCTCGTTTGATATCTGGCTCCGAGGTGGTGATGTGGCTCGGCTGCTGCTCGTGGTGCATGTTCCAAAATCTAGTCCGACGCCGGTGTGGCGAGCTTTGACTTGGATGGGTGAGGAGCTTGCGGCCGAGAAAAGCAAGTAGATGGCCCAATTTCTCGACTGTGTGGTCTAGTAATCTGTGTCATGTCAAATGGTGAGCATCAAGAGCTATCACTATGACATCTGCATGATAGCCCCCCGTGGTGAGATGCTGTACTGGGAGACGATGGGGTTCTGTCAGCACACTGAAAAATACCATGCCATTTTCAGTTCCAAACCGTCTGCAATAGCTTTCAGAATTTTGGTTCAGAGTTGATTCTTACCAGTCTTGCTGAAGTGGTCTCTCCTAGAATTCCAAGTTTCAGTTTCTAATCAAGTCCCTGTTGCGGGGGCATTCATGGATGAATGCAGGAAGTTCTCAAGAGATAGATAGCTTCGAGATCATCGCACGTGGGTGAGGTGTGGTCGTGCTTGGAGTGCAGCTGTCGGGCTGCACGTGGCCCCCTGTCGGTTCCCCCTCATTTTGGAGTAGATTTGTTGATATCGGTCGGGTTTCTCCACAGCAACGGCACGCCTGCACTGCACGCAAAGACGGGCCTGTTCGTCTGACCGCTCCCTCGGGTCGACCCGCGCCACCCAAGCCCCCCAGCTCTGCCCTCTTGCCGTGTGCTGCTCGCTACCAGTCCCTGGCTCCCTCCCACTGCCCTGCAGCAACCAGGCCCCACCTGGCCCCCAAACCAGAGAGACGGGCACCTGTAATCTTGCAGCATTCTGGAGCGTGTGGTCGACCGCCACTTGGACGAGATCCACAGACCAGCAGCCACGCACCCACGCGCTCATCAATTTCGAAACACGTCAAATTTGTTCTACGGCTTCTTGAACCAGATCGACTGATCATCACCAGTGTTTCTGCTGCTTCGTCTCCTGTTTCTGGACAGAGCAACTCGAGCTCACGGCAAGAAGAAGCTAGACCCTGGCAGCTCCTGCTCTTTGCACCAACTAGCACTAGATCGGTCACGTTAATCCCTGCAACCACTGACGTCGGCCCGCCTGTCTTGCTTGCTCTTTCTTTATTTACTGTCTGTTCGCATCCTGGGCGTCTATCTCTCCCCTCTCGCTTCGCTTCGACTCGCCTCGGTCTCCAACATCCCACAACCTCGTCACTTGCTCCACCACGGGCACACTGCCAACCCCGACTCGACGGCTTGGGCGGAGATTTGGCAATAATCATTTTGAGGGGGAAACGCAGCAGGGGTCACCGGCTTCCAGCCAGACATGCTCCTTCACGACTCGCGCCAGGCCGCGGCAGAGCATGCGTGAACGACAGAGAACAACTCGAACCTTAAACCCTGACTGAGCTCGAGCTCCAACAATCCAGCGACTGCGACCGTACTCCTCTGGCATCCTCCCATAAGGCTGCTGTCTGTTGCCTCAGACACACACATCGCACATCGCACATCACACTCCACCAGCGAGCGACCCAGAGCCCACGGCCCAGGGCTCCACAGCTCCACCACGAGGTCTTCCCGTCCCGCTCCCACGCCTGCAACCGGCTTGCCTACCCTCCACCCGATCTCGTGACTACTCTTCTTCCCACGACATGGCGTCTGCGTCGCCCTTATACATGCCCGGCACCTTCCACTGCTCCGAGCCTACCACCCCCGCCGCCACCCTCAACGCCAACATGTTCCGTCCGCCTGCCTCCCCGACCTCGTCTAACCACAACCTTTCCAGCTCGATGCTGTCGGATAACACCTCCGCCATGAACGGCACGCCAGCCCCGAGATTAGGGAGGAAGCGCACGTACGATGAGAGCAGAGGAAACAGCTCGTATTTTGATAAGGTTTCCGGGATGGAGGACAGTGCGCGCGGCCAGGACAGGTACCTTTTGGCAGGCCAGATAGAGACCCCCGGCACACAGGTTACCCCCGGCAGTGCTGCGCTCGACGACAGCCTGTACTCGGACGTCGACTACCGCCGCCGCCTCGAGCTGGGCTCAAAAAGTCCACACGACGACCCGCCCCCGACCCTCGGCCTGTACAGGACCATCCCTCTCTTCCTCGCCCCGGCAACACCCACATCGCCCCGTGCAGCAGGCTGGACGACTTTTGCATTCCAGGCCATAGGAGGTGTCGTGGGAAAGGTGTGGGAGTTCTGCAGGGGCGGCGCAGGTGCCTTCCAGGGCTTCAAGGCAGGCGGCGGGGCGGCCTACGAGACCAACGGCCAGCCCATCAACGGCCATCCCCAGCTCCAGATCCAAACCGACCTACCGCCCACTCCTCAGGAACAAGAGAGCCCCGAAAGCCCTCCTGGTTCCTTCCCCATGTTCTCCGACGCAGTATCCTACCTCCCAGACAGTATCCCAGACTACGAAGACCACAGGCAAGAGGAGATATACCGTGACTACCAGGAGCAGGAAGAACAGGAACGGCAGCAGATCCACCAGCAACAGCAGGAACAGCAGCGTGAGCACGAGCGTCAAGAGCGGGAGAGGCAAGAACTCGAGCGCCAAGAGCAGCTCCTGCGCGAGGGTTCCCCAGACACAATATCCGATCGACCAGCGCCCAAGAGGAGGCAGACAGGCATGATCGGCGAGTCGGATGAGCTGAGGCGGAACTGGGTCATGGTCGACGAGAAGGAGCAGCAGTCCCCAGCGGCAAGGCGGCCGGCGTTGAACAAGCGTACATCAATCTCATCGATATCGTCAATAACCCCGTCTCGCATCCCCGCCCGCACCAACAGCAACTTGGCAGCCCGTCTACAACAGCCCAACCCCTTCGCGACCCCGACCAAGTCAACTGGCTCCATGGACCCTCCAGCACGACGGTTTAGTGTGACCTCGTCTCGCTTTGGGTTCGAGCAGAAGCCGGGCATCCAACCACCACGCTCTGCGTCCAGGTTGTCGCTGGCCTCCAACGCCTCATACGCAGGCGGCTCCGTCGCATCCCCAACCCTGGGAATGGGCGACGGCGCCAGCTTTGCCAGCCCGCGGTCGCCTCCCTCGCGATCGACCCCAACCACGCCAACCGTTGCCCTCAACGGCTCGCGGATACCGACGCCCAAGGGCCTAGGCCTAGGCCCCAACCCATTCGCCAACATCCAACGGCCATCACCAAACACCACCAACAACCAGCAGCGCAACTCCCCCAGCCGGCCGACCAGCCGCCACTCGTCCCGCCACTCAGTCCACCACTCCCCGCTGACGCCGTCCTTCATCCCCAGGTCGGGCACGCCCTCTCGCGCGGGCCACCGCCGCAGCGCGACGAGCCTCTCGGCGGGACGCGCCAGGTCGCCCAGCGGCAGCGGGGGCGGCGCGATGGACCCGCAGCTCTCGCCGCGGCTGGACGACGAGGCCAAGAGGCTGGCGGCGCAGCGGGCGGCGGCCGAGAGGCGCAACACGTCGCGGCTGGACAAGCTGAACGGGGAATTACAGGCGCTGATCCGGCAGGGCCAGGCGGCGCTGGACACGGAGTTTGACGTCCAGATGGGGGACGCTGATGACGGGTGGGATGATTATGGGAATTGAAGTGGATGTGGGCCCGGCGTGGGATGTTGTGTCGAGAGAGAGATATGGTGGGGCCTGGGAATGGGTAATTTGTAGTTGTGTTGTGGTTTACGGTGGCCTGCTTCTCGCGGCGTGCTGGCCCTCTTTTTTTCGATGGCTTCATCAAGTTCTCTCGCTAGAAGGGAGAACAGAAAGATGTTGGAGAGGGTCCAGAAGTGTTTCGTTCGACGACGGCATCACAGGAACGAAAATACCCCCTTCCTTTTTTTTCCCCCTTTGATGTTTGGTTTTGCGTGGAGTTTAGGCTTTTTCTCTCTTGTCCTCATACAGTGGCCACGGATTTGGTCGGGGTTTCGAGTACGAGTGAGTGGATGGGAAAGGGGGAGCTATAGGAGTCATGCAGTCCTCTTGTCTGCTTGAATTAGGTACTTGTGAATGTATCAAAAGTGTTGGACCAGGTGTGACGACGGTTTTCAGTTGAGTACTACGTCTGAAATGTATTTGTGACGGGGCTTTGTGTTTGTGCGTGCGGGTAGGTAAGTAAGTAGGTAAGTACGGTGGCCAGCTCGATCAGGAGGGACCTAATGGCCTTTTGCAGGCGAGCGAGCACCGCTTCATCGCAGCATGGAATGAAAGCTCCAGCAGTTCCTCTCGACAGTCTGCCGCAGTTTCCCCGACGAAACAACCAACCTTGGATTGACATTCGATCAAACACGTGCCCCAATTATCGACCCTCTGGGAACGAAGACGCTGAGCACGAATGAGACTGCACGGCACATGTGATATGAGAGTAGCTGCATATGAGAATACCACACCACCACCACACATGTAAGACGGGCAGGCTTACTAAGTGCAGGGGAGATTGATTCCAAACATCCTATATATCCATCCGTTTCTATAAAAGCTATGGATGAGTGAGTCCCCGTGACTGAATGACTTTATAATAAGAGGTGACAACATTTTTTTCACCTCAGTACCAAGGACGAGACGAGCCCCTCCGATCCAAGAATATGTCTGGCCGGAACCTCCTAGAGCTAGGCGAGGAGGTCTCCCGCCTCACCCGGAAAATAGCACAAGACCTGCAAGCCAGAGGCCAAACGGTCCCCTCCATCCTCGACACTTCTGGCCCAGGACCCGTGGGCGACGCAGGGTCGGCGCTGGAGCTGGCAGAGGCGGCGCGGGAGCTCGAGGCCCTCGCGCTGGGCCCGCACCAGGCCCTGGGGCTCATGGGGCTTGCCGTGAGTGAATAGATGAACAAGACAAAACGGCCAATAAGCCAAAAGGGAACGAACAGGCTGGCTGCTGATTAACATGGTGTCAAAAAGGTCCACGACGCCTCCAGCCTGGGCGTCATCGCCGAGTTCGACATCGCCCGCCTCGTGCCCATCGGCGGCTCGGCCAGCTTTGCAGACCTCTCCCAAGAGACGGGCATCGACGAGGACAGGCTGAGTAAGTATGCATGCGTCTCCCCACACCCCTACCCCCCATCCAATACACCGGGAGACGTCTCAACTAACATACACATGTAAAACCTCTCATTCAACAGCCCGCATCCTCCGCCACGCAACAACAAACCACATCTTCACCGAACCCCCCACCACCCCGGGGCGGATCACACACACCGCCCTCTCAGCCCACCTGCACACCTCCCCCTCAACAGTCGCCTTCCAGCGCACGCTAGGTCTCGTCTTCAACCCGGCCAACGCGTGCCTGCCCGCCGCGCTGCGCCGCCACCCCGCCACGGCCTCCCTGACCCAGACGGCGCACAATGAGGCCCGCCGCACCGACCTGCCCTTCTACGCCTGGCTCGACGCCGCGGGGGGCGCGGGGGACGCGGATGCGGACCAGAGGGGCAGGATGAGCCTGCGCGCCGTGTTCGACGCCGGCATGGAGGGCATCAGCCGCGGCGGGCAGAGGCTGCAATCCACGGACCTGCGCGCCTTCCCCTGGGCGGCCGCGCTCCCAACCAACGCGACCGTCGTGGACGTCGGGGGCTCAGGGGGCCATTTTGCGCGCGACCTGGTGCGGCTGAACCCCGGGTTCCGGGTCGTGGTGCAGGACCTGCCGGGGGTGGTGGAGGGGGAGTTTGGCGATGGCGACGGGGGAGCAGCGGCTATTGGCGATGGTATTGGAGGCGAGGAGGGTAATAAGGGCATGGGGGAGGGTAGCAGGGGGAAGGGGAAGGTGACCTACCAAGCCCACGACTTCTTCAACCAGCAGCCCGTGGTCGGCGCAGACGTGTACTTTTTGAGGCATGTGATGCACAACCACCCCGACGCGGAGTGCGTGTCCATCCTCGGCGCGCTGGTCCCCGCGCTCCGGAGGGGGGCGCGGGTGCTCGTCAGCGAGTATGTCGTCCCGCCGGCTGGGGAGCTGGCTGCTGGGGCTGGGCTGCTTTCCCAGAAGGCCATGCGGTGAGTTACTGTGCTGTATCCCTGCTTCTGGGACATGTTCCTGTGACATAGCTGGGGGAGCCCGCCGCTGACATGGGTTTGTGTGGTACAGGCAGATGGACCTCATGACAATGGCCCTCTTCAACGCCAAGGAGCGCACGCGGGACGAGTACGCGGCGCTCTTCGGGCGCGCCAGCACAAAACTTAAATTAAGGGCCACGCACCAGGTCCCCGATGACCTCGGGAGTTGTATCTTCGAGGCGGTTTACGCATAAGAGGGGTTCAGGCGCTGGAGGGAGAGAGGGAGGGGGCTGGGTCTCTGGTTTTGGGAAGTGTGACATGGTGGATAAGTTTTCAAAAGTTGCTCGGAGCTCTCTTCGCAATTTGCACATGCTCGCCTACGTATAGCCAAGTCTCTCTCGGGTAAACTAACCTCGGTACATTTACAGATTCGGTTAATAAGGAAGCAGCAAGCAACTGCGGATCAGGCTTTGAAAGAGGCGTTGGACGAGGCCATGTTTTATTCGGCGGCTTGTCTTGCGCGCGCAATCAGGCTGTCTGTCCCGACACTTCTGTTGCCAGAATCTACATCAGAATCATGTTCCATGGGCTGAGGTGGGCGGGCGGTTGCTTGGAGGGGGAATGGGACTTGGTATTCAAGGTCCGCTTCCGGTGCTCGCCTTCTTGATGAGTACGCAGAGCTACATGCAGTGTCTGCCTGACAATGCTACACCAAGACTTCCCATGAGAGCTCTTACTTGATGTTGTATGTAGGAATCTGGGAGCTCAAAGAGCAGTTTTATGAGACCCGGCGATTGGTGGGCATGGATGTGGATCACAGAATGCATGATAATAACAGTGCCATATTACGGCAGCAAAGAAGGTTATCTGTCCTTCTTGAGTAGTGTTTGTCAGGATCAGTTACGATTCTCCCGATATTCGAGAGCGGGAAGAATGAAAGTGTCAAGCAACCCCCGGATGGGTTTTCCTGCTCGAAGTAATCGGCGGCCCTGTTGCTCCGGTCGCAAAGTAATCATTGAGAGAATGTCACCCAACAAGAGGCCGACACCAGGCACATACATGCCGGACACCAGTTCCTCCTTGTTCTGGAAAGCCAAGAGCTTGGTGACGGTGTCAGTGGCTGTGGTTATGTTTTCTTTAATGTTATCCTTTGGTATCAGGGTATCCAATATCGAGACGCTGGTTTCTACTGCGACCTATGCGGCTGTCCTGGTTGTAGCTGTGGGAACTAACTCGTCCGGAGATGGGAATAGCATTTGAGTGGCATGGTTTGCTTGTCTTTGAGTATATATCTTATGCTTAGAATGTTGAAAAGCGGGTGTTGTGCTCAGGCACTCCGAGTCTATCAATTGATCAGGTCGCTTTTGCTCTAGTAGTGCTAGCAGTAGACCGCCACAGAGTCCTTACTCCGTAGAAGAGAAGAACGCATCTGCCAAGCATGCGTCCAAACATCAACGGCAATCCATACCTCAGCCAGGACGAAGGTTTCCAGATGGTAGCCGACGCCGTCAGTATCTCTTTTACGCGACCGTCGTCAGCCTTCACACCCTCCGCATCCTTGCCCGTGAACGCTCTCGTAGCCTCTACCAGAAGATGCACGACCTCGTCCGGCCGACTGAGAAATGGTGAGTGGCTACTGTTCAATTCCCTGTGCTCAACCGTCGCACCCATCCCTCTGGCCATGCCCACGTTTACGCGCTGCGCAACCACCGGCAAACCTCGGTCTTCAGTCGTGCCAATATACCACACCGGCACGTCCCGCCAGCCCGCGTAGGCATGCTCGCCCCCCTCGAAAAGCGCCCTCAAGCTCTGGGGTGTAAGCTGCGACGCCCACCCGTCCGCCTCCTCTGCCGCGAGGTCGTGATAGAAGAGTTCCCGAGCAGGCGTGACAATCTCGGCGAAACCGGTCTCCTTGTTAACGCGCCATGCTGGCGGGGGAACATGGAGAAAGGGGTCCATGAATGAGAGGCCGGCCAGGGTGAAGCCGGATGCGATGAGCACAAGGCCCACCACGCGGCCTTGCTGCGCCGGCTGCTCCGGCTCGGTGAAATACTTGATGGCGCTGTTGGCAACCATGCCGCCGTATGAGTGCGCAACGAGGACGACATCGTGTCCTTCCGTGGTCTCGTTCGCAATAGTCACGCGGGCGGCGTCGAGGTCGTCTTTGAACGTCGCCATGGGGTCCCCGGCCGTCGACGGGAGCTGGAATGATGTGCATCTGATTTGGTGTTGCTCCCGGAGGGCTCTCATAACCTTGTCGTAACATGTTGGTCGGTGCCAGGCACCGGGGGTGAACACCAGCGTCGGCAGGTCAGACATGGTAAGTGCGCGGAGGCTTGATGCGCTGTGAGGGGTCCAGGATGATGATGATGACAAGCAAAGAGTCAAGAGATGTGATGAGAATCGGTGGTGAAGCGAGCTGGAGATTTTCGGAAGTCAGCACTTGAGCTGCGCTGAGCCGTTGTTCAAGGGTACGTCTGTGCGTGCTGTCACCAAAATAAGCCTGTGCCATTTCGGGTTCGTGGCGGCCGCCAGGATTGCCACAAAGATGCTGGGAAAGTAAGACCTGTCTGAAAGGGGTTGATCCTGTAAATATCGCCGAATACTAAGCTGAAGGCGCTGAAGAAAAGAAAAGAATTGCTTATAGCATATCAGAAAGCAGGCATAGTAAAACGCACTCTAATTCAAATATCAGGGGGCATGGAGACTCTCGGGTGACCTGTTTACCGACTAATATACAAGTATGCGGAGAGAAAAGTGCCGAGAGAGCCTTGTCTTGGCCGTTGATAGTTGAACTCCTGCGTGACGCTGTCGCCGAAAAAAGTCAAGATATCAGGAGGCTGAAGTTCTAAAATACTATGGGCTCCTGTTCTCATATCAGAATGATCCAGGCCATGGCATGACGATGAAAGGTCCCCAAGGTGGCCACGGCCACCCCAATGTAGAGCAGACTTTTTCTCTCTCAGTTAAATTCGAGCTGGTCGAAAGCCATTTTCGGCGGAGGGTCTGGCTGGTATCGATCGGGTCGGAGAGCATCGACTTTGTGTCTTATGGAATTCTGGAAAATATTTGTCCTGGTTGGAGTTTTGTTTTGGAAGAGAAGGAAGGCTCTGCCCTGCAGAGGGGCATGCAAGTCCGTTCTGCACCCGTCCTCAAATCAATACCGCTCACAAAGATTGGTCTGGTGGCCCGGCCCGCTTTATCATCAATACGGCTAAGATGGCCCATCGCAAAAGCAAAGCAAAGCAAAAGCGACTACGGCTCTGCTGCTGCTGTGTCTGTTGATCGGTGATCGCTGATCACCTGCCCTAACCCTTCTGCCCTTCTGCCGTGCATTTCACCTATTAGCCCGTGTGGCCGTGGGACTTGACTGCACTATGAGCTCAAGCAGCTCTGTCAACCCCACGCCCAAAAAGCAAGCTTCCAAGATTTGGCTGGCGGGAAGCGTTCGCCACCTCCGTCATAATATCCCAGGCGCGTCCCCACCAGCCACACATGACGAAGCCACACATCTATCCATCCCTTCTATTGACCTTCCCTTAACAGCACAACACCCACCCTCGCAAGGAAATTCTATATTTGTCGTTTTATATCACTCCTAGTAATATCGAATCGAATCTCATTTACAGCATTATCAACAAACGAGAGAAAAAAATGTCGGAAAAGCCGCAGGCACCACAACAAGGCACCGCCGCCAGTGCTGCTGCTCAACCTCAACCTCAACCTCAACCTCCTCCCGCCGCCGCCGGTGGGGCTGGATCATCTGCACCTGGGGCTGGATCCGGGATAACGGCAGGACTCCCCATGGCCGAAATCACGCAGGCCGCAGAGGCGGCCAAGGCGGCCGCGCGGTTCCAGGACGCGGCGGACGCCCTCAAGAAGCAGGCGGCGCTGGTCAGGGACCCGGCGGAGCGGGAGCGGCTGTGGCAAGCCGCGTACGCCAAGGAGAAGGAGGCGCACGGGGAGAGCAAGAAGGCGAGGTGTAAGTAAAAACTTCCTTCCTTCCTTCCTTCCTTCCTTCCCCTCCTCGACGTGGACCACACAGAGATTGGGGTGGTTTTGCTGACTTTTGGGGGTACATAGTAATGGCGTCCGGGTGGGGCCAGGGCACGGGCTTTGGCATCGGCATCTCCAGCGCCGTGGGCATGGGGCTGGGCAACCTGGTGGGCGCGCTGCTGAGCGGTGTTGTTGCTGTCCCGGGGAGTCTTATCGGGGCGGGGGTCGGCGCGCTTCATGGACCATGGTATAGATTCAGCGAGAATGTTATTGGTGCTGGTGGGGGTGGTGAGAAGACACAGAAGAAGGCTGACGGAGATGACGCTGGTCATGACAGGCTCGGAAAGGACATCGACAAGAATAAATCGCAGCCGGGAGAGACGAAGGGGGGGAACGAGACGAGTGACTCGGAGGAAATGGACGAGGAGGCGCACAAGAGGATCGTGGATGCTGCTAAGAAGCTTGAGGAGGAGGAGAAGAGTGCGGGGCAGAAGTGAGATGGTGGGATGGCAGGTCGAACGAAGGCTTGGGATGAATTCTTCTTTTTGGGCTCATATCAGCGGGATCAGTCAGGCATTTGGAACGGCAGCATACAGCAAGCGAGCGTTGAATTTGATTCCTTGGTATCAAAAACACAATCCATTTTCAGGCCATTGAGAAGCCCTCCAAGTCCACGGACCGTCTTATGGGCGCCGCCAGAGGTTCGAGAAGAAGTGTGTCTAGCACGTGTGCGCTTCTTGACCTCTTTGGCGTCGCCTCGTCCATCGCAGAACATTCTCGTGCACTCTGCTCCACTGCAAGAAGGTCACGCTCTCAAGGGATGATCAGGAGGCCACCTATGTGCCAATGGAGGTAAGAGTCTGGTTTTCTCTCGTCCGGTGGCCCTTCACTTGGCTTGATGCTGCCTCGGCGGCCGAGTTTGGCGGACAGGCGTCGCTGTGACATGGCGATGGGCACTCTTCATAGACAGACCCAAAGTCCTCTGTGCCTTGAGGGAACCCGCCAACTCTTCCATGCCCATGTTGTTACTTAAGGACCTCGCTGCCGGAGACGGGTGTGAGTCAGGAATGCCTGAGTGATCGTTGATGTGCCATCCCCACAAGTCATCTGGTTCAGTAAATCGCAAAGATGGTTACAGGGGAATGTTTTCGTCAGGGGCACTCTTCACCGGCCCTTAGTAGCTTTTCTCTGGGCAGGCTCCTCTGAGATAGGGAAGGGTAACGTGCTCTCGGACAGACTCGAAGATACCAAGGTAGCTGCCCTGGTCTTGGGCAAAGACACCTTGGAGACCTTCCTCCTTGGAATTATGTTTCCTTACCTGTGAATGATATTTGATTAGTCCGGTCGAGGCCAGCAGGCTAGAGACCAGCGGAAGATGGTGAGCCTGCTCGCATCGGCCCGGTCCTTGCGGGACGAGGACTCGGGATACGAAGAGAATTCGAATCAAACCGTCACAGAATACTGCTTCGGTAGAGATGAGCGTAAATAACAGGCCTAGCTGTTCCACTGCCAAATAAATCCGGGTGCCAGCTGCCACCAGGCTCGACGGCCGAGCTGCCGGTCCCACCAGGAGGGAGGGTGATGCTCGGAAGTAAGTGTGTAGACAAACGCTTCGTTGTGCGGTGAATGGTCAATGAATTCACCGTAATAGAAGCAGGTGTGGGGCCGAGTCTGAGCTTCTAGCCAGTTGCGTCTCGACTGTCAGGTCGAATTCCCACAAGCCCTGACATCCGACCGTCCTTCCACCACCAACACAAACGTCGATCCAGTCTCAACTGCTCGACTGCTTGTTCTCAACTGCAACCCCATTGCCTACTTCCCCTACTTCCATCCACCTCCTGCGGTCTCAATCTGACCACAATTACCTACTTCCATCCATCTGCCCCAGTCGTAATTCGACGACTACCACTGCCTCCCATCTGTTCTTCATCGATCCATCGGACTTGAAGAAGATCAGTTGACCAACACCACACTCAATCATCAGAGCCCCAACCCATCCCCCAATCATCGATTGCCTTTCCTCTACTCGAGCCCTCGCCTACCATGGCTAACATGAGCCGCGCCGTCAATGGCCACCATTGTGTGGCCAGCGGTCGTCGCATGGTCCTCGGCAGCCCTGCCTCCACGCACATCTTCCGCGTCGTCAAAAACATGCACAGCACGCGCCGTCACCCCCCGCCCACGCTCGCGCTGAAGGGCATGGGACGTGATACTCTGAGCAAGCTGTTCGCCAACAAAACGGAAGCCGATACTCTCACCCGAGACAGTCGTCGCAAGGCAAGATACATTGTCCCCACACGGCCTCCTCTTCAACTGCTTTGCAAGAAACGACTAGTTAGGCTAACCGCAGACAATAATTACAGCGCCGCATGTTCCGCTCCTCCTCGCTCAAGGCGTCCCACCGTGGCGGAGACTAGAAGTCTTCGCACGGGATGGACGTCGAGCGGCGTGGTTTCGGCGGAGACGCGGTCGTCGTCGACTCGGACGGAGACATGGAGATGGACGTGGACATGGACGACCTGTGCGCCGGCCTGAACGAGATGGACATCGACGACGAGGACACCGAGATGAGCGACAGCGATTCCTGCCCCTCCACCCCCTCCACCAATTACTCGACCTGGACCTCCTCCCAGGCGCCGCCGTCGACCCCCCAGTCGACTTTCTCCCAGGCATCCTTCTCGACCCCCAAGACCTCGGGCTCGTCTTTCTCCGAGACTGTGGCCCTGACACCTACGCCTGCTAACAATGCCGACGCCCCGATGCCTGACTTCGAGGCTGAGGCGGACGGTGTTGTCTCTGCGCTGCTGCCCCGGGCTGGGATTTACGGCAGTCGACATGCTGCTTCTGGTGCGCTGCCGAAGAGGAATGGCACCATTCCATTCACTATGGAGGCCGCCAACCCTCAGCAGCCTGCCACCCAGCAGCCTACCCACCAGCAGGTACCTACTCAGCAGCATTCTCCTCAGCAGGGCCCAGCTCAGCCTCAGCAGCCCACCACACAGCAGAGCACAACCCAGCAGCAGCCTCAGACCCAGCAAGGCCCAGCTCAACAGCCCTCTGCTCATCAGCCTGCTACCACCCAGCAGAACCAAGCCCAGCCGAGCACACCTCTGCCTCCCCTGCCTCCCCTGCCCGCCTCCTGGCAGGCCCGCCGCCACTCCCTCAAGCCCTTCGAGCCCCTAGAGCAGATCACCCACAGCCTGGCCTCCTTCCACATCTCCGACCCCGCCACCCACGACTGGACAGGCGCCGCCACCTTCGCCCCCTACATAGGCAAGGCCGACGGCGCAGCCTTCGCGGCCAGGATCGCCACCCCGGGCATGGATTCTCTGATCAGCAGCATGGAGTCGTTCCACCCGTGGACCGAGGTGGGGGGACCTGCCCCTGGCATGCCCGCCCGCAAGCCCTTCATGTTCGACCTCGCCCACTGGCCCGTGGTGTTCTACCTCGCCGACCGCATGGCTGGTCCGTACTTTCATGTCACCAAGGAGAAGGACCAGAACTGGACGGCGCCGACTGTCTTTGGCCCGTTTGTTGGCAAGCGGGAGAGCGAGGGGTTCGAGGTGCGGTTCAGGGCTGTTGCTGCTGCGTTTGCGGCGGGCAGGGTTGAGGCTGTTCACTATGTTGACAAGGGCAAGGGGGTTGACTCCTCTGCTGGCGAGGGCGAGGCCGTCGTCGCTGGGCAGCCTCGCTCTGTCGCGCCCGAGCCCGAGGGGTCCTACGAGGTCGGCGGCGACGAGGACCCGAATGTCGACTTGGACTTTGACTTTGCCAAGGTCTTTAGGCCCAGGGTGACTGCTTCTGACAAGGGCAAGGGGAAGGGCGGCGCTGCTGGACATCAGCCTCAGTCCACCGGCAAAGGCAAGGGCGTCGCTGTGGGTTCAAACTCCACCGACAAGGGCGAGGCCACCACCCCCTCCCGACCGACGTGCACCGTCTACGACTACGGCTACGCCAACGCCATGATGGACCAGATGTACTACGCGACCCTGCCCCGGCTCGCGGTCGAATTCGATTCCCGCGACAAGCCCTGGTACACCGCGGACCGCCGCGAGGACGACGTCGACGACCTCAAGGCGACCATGGACCGCGGCGACCTCAACGACATCAGCTTCAACACGGTCGACGAGGCGTACCTGGAGCGGCCTACCCTCGACCGCGTCCAGCTCTTCGACCTCTTTGACGACTGGTGGACCGAGGACATGAATGACCACCTGTCCAGGATCTTCCGCGGCTGGAGCGAGGATGCTCTTGTTGAGTTTGGGAATGCCCTGAGGGCTACGTTCTACGCGTACATGGACGACCACCCTCCTGCGGCCGAGGGGGGGAACAACTAGGCGGTACACATACGGCTGCTTTCTGATCTGTTCGAGTACCATTTTTTGACAAATCTGTGCAACTAATTTGCCCTGACTCTTGGGGCATATACTTCGCCAGGAGAAGTCCCAGACCAACCTTCACATACCCCCGGAAACCTACCTACACCTTGCCACACCGCGAATCAAGTCGGATGCCTACGCTGGTCTCTCACAATCCCGATGGGACCGCAGGACTTATCCGTACTCCCGGAGATACGAAGACAAGAAACGACCGGACACACCACATACACACACTCGCCCTCGCGCAGCAACGCTCGAAACATTTCGCGTGCCGCCCAGGGCCCGTGTTCCCGACAATCATTCATTCGCCGGCCAGGTTGCTTTCCCAACCATCCAAGAAGCCTGTGCAGCCTCTGCCCACACAATACCCAACTACTCTCCGTCCACCTCGCGTCGGACCCTCACCTGCGGGCAGGCAGGATCCCCTCACACGTCTGCAGCAGCCTTCCTGTTTGTTGCTACGCGCACTCGCCCCACCGAGTAGGGGCTGGGTCAGCTGTGGCGCACTTGGAATGGCAGACTGCACAACGACGTAACAGACCGAGCATACTAGTCGGATACCGACGCTGGTCTCTCATAATGTCGATGGGACCGCAGGACTTATCCATACCTAGGTGCTCTCAAAGATGCAGGTGCAGAACGGCCAGACACACCACATACCCACCCGCCCTTGCGCAGCAACGCTCGAAACACTTCGCGTGCCGCCCAGGGCTGTCCGTTCTCACGACACTCACCGGCCAGGTTTCTTTCCAAGTCTTTGCCGACATGACAAATACTCTCCATCCACCTTATACTGGACCCGCACCTGTGGGCAAGCTCTCCTCGCCCCTCTTCGTCTGCAGTAGTAGCCTTCCTGTTGTTGCTGCGCGCACTCGCTCCGTCTGGTTGGATGGGGCTGGGTCAGCTGTGGCGCACGTGGAATGGCAAACTGCATCACGAAAATGACAGCACGAAGCATTTTGGCATACTGCTGGGATGGTACGCGTCTGAGTCCTTCTGCGACTAGCTACTTAGGTAGCTAGCTCTCCTTCTTTCGGAAGGGTGACAAGGCAGGCGGAAGACAGACACTTGCACTCGACCGGATGGATGGTCTGACACCGAGGCGACGCATTCTGTCACGTGGCGGGCGGGTGAGGATCGAGGACATCTTTTTTATTATTTGAGCGTGGAATGGATCGAGTTACGAATTGTGGGTGGAGGGGATTATGGGAGGAAGGATTTATGGCGAAGGGGATCATGGCGAGGAGAATGATGACGAAGAGAATGATGACGAAGAGAATCGTGGCAAGGGAATCATGGTAAGGGAATCATGGCAGCGGTTTCGGTTTCTCATCCTTGAAGTATTGATATAGAATTTGATGAGGTCTGGTAGATATAAATTTTGATGCTCCTAGGTAGTGGAATGCAAAGTAACAACATACCTTGGCGCCCTTGACTCAAATGTGATTCGCCGAACATGTCTATGCGACTTCTCTCGGGGTCTCGTCCTGCATGCAGCTTTTGCCGCCTGGGTCACTGTTGGTTGGATGTACACTCAAGTAATAAGCCAGCCCGCATGCCGCAGGGATACGACTACTTTGCCATTCGGCCGAACTCGTCCGTGCTGACAATCTTGTTTTCCGTCGACGAATCCTACGGTCATTTACCACCGTTCATGCCACGAATTATGGCCGGAGAGTTGCAACATACCTAGGAAGACCACAAACAAACCTGCTGCCCGAAAACGATTACGAAGCCTGTCCGCCCGGGCGAGTCAACTCGCCGAACAAGGGGAGCGCGGCGCAGCACGGGCCAATGCCGTGGCCGATGATGGAAAGTCTCCGAGCAAAAGCAGAGAGACTTGGAGTCTCGACGACAATTAATAAAAGAAGGAAGCCATCCACGTTGGAGAAATAGTAGATGGAATTCCAAGCACCAGTCTCTTCTATCTCCAAGTCTTTACACCAGGTCTTTCATCCACGCACAAATCGGAAGCACAGCCTGGCCTTAACGGGAGTGAGTCTTCTTTGGCCGTACTACTCCACGTAACCGACAATGTCTTCATCACCAGTCATCCTCATCTTCGGCGCGGGGGCCAACACGGGCCTCGCGACTGCCAAGAAGTTCAGGAAGGAGGGCTATAAGGTTGCGGCGGTGTCGCGCAACCCCTCGGAGGAGCTCAAGGCGGCAACAGACCTCGTCGTGGCGGCGGACCTGAAGCAGCCCGAGACGGTGGACGCGGCGTATGAGAAGGTGACCAAGGAGCTGGGTGTCCCCAACGTGGTCGTGCACAGCGGTGAGTCACCTGCCCGGCCAGAGAGAGAGAGATAACCACGGCCCGGGACGAAAGCCCGACCTGGATGGATGGATGGATGGCCAGGCGACCTAGGTACCTGCAGCCATTGCAAAAGCTAACCACCCACACTTCCCCCACAGCCTACGACGGGCAGATGACCTCGGCCCTCAACCCCCTCACGGTCTCGACGCAGAGGCTCACAGAGGCCCTCTGCGTGAGCACCATCTCGGCGTACGCGGCGGCCCGGCTGGCGGTCAAGGGGTGGTCGTCCCTGCCGTCCTCGGCGCCCAAGGCCTTCCTCTACGTGGGCAACATGACCAACACGCAGCTCTTCCCCGAGACGCACACGCTGGGGATGGCCAAGAACGCGACCGCGTACTTCATCGAGGCGGCGGCGGCGGCGTACCAGCGGGCCGGCAAGACGGATTACAAGTTTTACTATGTGGACGAGAGGCTGGACAGCGGGGAGAGCGTCATGCAGCACATCGACGGGGAGGCGCACGCGCTCGAGTTCTGGAAGCTCGTGGGGAGTGGGGAGGTGGAGGGGCAGGGCCACTGGTGCTGGACTTTTGTCAAGGGGGATGTGGCTCAGGGCCAGGCGGGACGGTATGTGAGGATTGCGGGGCTTGTGGATAGGGAGTATCGCCTGCTTAGTGATTTTGGGCTGGGGGATTTGTCGGGGCTGCCTGAGGGGGGGATGAGTTATGCTGAGATGGTCAAGATGATGGCGTCTGGGCAGGGTCAGTAGGGGGTTGTTATAGCTTTGGGTTACCGGTTGAACACCGTCTCTCTAGCTATTTTGAAAGTGTTTAATTTGAATGGCTAAGTAATTAGATTACGAACTTCAGTGTCAAATATGAGCCCTATAAATTTGACAAGGATCACAGACTGGGAACAGGCACGAGTCTCAGAGTTCCTGCTCCACGTTTTCCATACAAAACCTCAAGCCCTCGGCTTTTCCATCTAAAAGATAAGCTCTGCCCCCTTCTTCACCTAGGCACAGATCCAGCTGACAATATTCGCAGTCAGATGCTTGCGGCAGGTCAGATCCGTGCCTCCGACCTCAGTGGCCGCCCAGGATTGGTCAGGTGTCACGGTGCAATCCGTTGTTCTGACACAAATGTCGTCAGCGTCAGCGATCACCTGCTTCATTTTAAGACAGGAAGTTTCGAGAGAGGAAGGACTCACTTGTACAAGTTACAGCCTGTGATAGAACCTCCGCTCGGAATCTCAATGTAGTTCACGTCGCCAATCAGTGCAGCTGGAGCCAGGGGGAAGTCTGCAAAGGTGTCTGTCGCCACAAATCATTCGGCGTCAGTGATGTCTACATGGTTATCAATGGGGTTGATGTGTCTCACAGCAAATGTTCGGCTCAACTGTTAATGCTCCACATGTCCCAGCGCCAGCCGTTGGCTGGGCATAGGGACACGCTCCTGTGGCGTATGTGGAAGCCGTGCAGAACTGGATGTCTGTCTTACCAGCACGGGGAAGGACAGCGGCGCTGGCCAGGCCAGCGAATGATGCCAGACTAGTGAGGAGGGCGGGAAGCTGCATCTTGCCTTGATCTCCGAAGTGGTTTGTGGCAAAGGGGGTTGAATACAATAGAAGAAGACTGTATAAGTCGGGCTCGGATTTGAGGTGGTCAACGAATGTCGCTCTTCTGATTACTGCTGCAAAACGTATGTAATAGCTCATGGACAAACAAGCCTTCTTCTACAGCCACGAGCTGAAGCTTATATAGTACTAATGTCGTATCACCACCACACGCAGATCCCACTATGTCTTACCACGATCCCTTCCAGCTGGAAGCACGTCGGAAACCCGCGCCGGAATTCCAGGCCAGCCTCATGACGTGAGATCCATCCTCGTCGTCTCCTCTCACCGACCACAATGACAGCTCCCTGACCGATCAATCGAGCAACACGAGATATCAACCCCAGCCTGCATGCGATTTCTCACGAAAACCCCCACGGAAACAGCCCTGCAATCCTTGCCCTCACCGGCACCCGAGCCTGCAGCATCGGCCCAGACCTGTTTTTCTTTATCGCAGGCAGACAGGATTCGCCCTAGCAGGACCCGCGCAGCAGCAATATGCATAAGGCGCAGCAGGGCGGCCACCCGACTGGCCTGGGCAGCCCAGGGCTGCAGGTGGGAAGGGCGACTATTGCATGCAGGTCGGGATGCGGCTCGACCAAGTCTTGCAGCACTGCAGCTCTGGACCGTCCCGAAGGAGGGGACCGTTGAGGGAGCCAGCCATCTCATGTTCGGTGAGCGACGTAACATGCTCGTCTCCCGGCCACTTTTCTCGCTATTTTTTTTTCTTCTTCTGAATTTTTTCCGGTTGGCTGTTGTTTTGTCAATAATAGCCATCGCGAAAAAAAAAATTGGACTCCTCGTATTACTATGTCTGTCGATGTTTTCGGACATTATCGATGACTGAGCCTCGCTGCAGCTCACCGTTCCCACAGGCCCCCTCTCCTGCCTTCCTATGCTAGGGCTGATCTTCTCAGCTGTGGCGGGCCCCGTCGTCGGAGCGATAACCGATAACAGCTAGAGACGAGATACTATATCAAGCTCGCATACCTTAGTCGCTCGGGCTGTCTTACTCTGTTGAGCAGGCAGTATAGGAGATGCATAACCCTACTGTCTGACGATGTGACAACCAGTCAGTCAGTGACTGGTCAAAAAATTTATGGGCTGAGGCAAAACTATTTTCGTTCATTGACGTCTAAGCGAGTCCACTTACAAATGGAGATTACGGAGATACATACAGGGGTTCAGGTCTCCGAGTCCCTTTCCCCCTTCTTCAGTGATGTACTCTCCGAGTCCCGAAGTCTCCCACCTCGGCCCTCGGCTCCGGGCCAATGCACGACATGCCAGCGCGGTCGAACGGTACGTATTTTTTATACATAATGTTGCGGCGTATCCGTTTTGTAGACCGCAACAGCCACGGAGAGGACATGACTCTCCAGCCCCCAAGAGATCTGTCCCCGACTCATTATTCTCCGATGATGATCCCCTTCCAAACCCGCTACGAAACCGAGGCGACACCTGAATCATTGGACAAGACTTGTCGCAAAAAACATGACCTGAATGGAACTGCCTCTCTTGCTCACCTGAGAACAAGGGCCCAGTAGCGCGATGCTCCGCCCAGGAGTTACGCCCTCTCCATACCATCATCGTGCAGCGGTGCGACAAACCTTGGGGAACGTTATTTGCTCACCTGTCAAGGTTCCGCTTAGACGGTGATGTAATTTTAGAGTTGCCCAGGTGCCCAAGCTTCGGAACGAACCTACGTTGCAGTGGTGGGTTGGGTGGGGACTAGTCGAGCGTATGTGACAGACAGACAAACTGACGGACGGACGGACGACAGCCTCGTTCCATATTATTATTATCCATTTCCGGATGCTCTCAGCCGTGTCTCTCTCTCTCTCTCTCTCGCAAGCGCAAGCGCCCAAAAAAAAGTGACAAGTCGTCCCATCAACTCCTTCAGCCCGCTGGGGTCCGAGTAATGGGACCGCAGGGCTCAAACGCCGGTGGGCGTGCCACACACACACACACACACACACAGTCCACCCTGCCCTGCCGACATGTCTGGGGGGCTTGGCGGTGCTCCACGCACCCCCCATTGCCCAGGCCAGTCTCCAGCACCCATCTTGGCAACAACCCGCACACATACGCGCACACGCCGCCGAGCTGCGGTGTTTTGCGAAAGAAACGCAACGCATGGCGGCAAGTCAGTCGTCCGGTCTGGTCTGCCGGTCAGCGCGTGGACTTCCCCGGGACGGCCAAGGATGCATAACAAATGCCGGCTATAACCGTCCGTCCCTTCTTTTTGCATACACACAGCTGAACTTTTAAACCTGGGATTTTTTAACATTGAGGGCCCACCACACAAATGCCCATAGGGCTCAGCAGAGTCAAGGCGACGGATGGATGATCAACGGGTGATTTTTGGAGCAAATCCCGGACGAAGTATCCCCGGAACTGAAGAAGGGTAGGCAGGCAGGCAGGCACACACACACACAACGGGCGCCGGGAGCGAGCGAGCTGATGAATCTTCGGAGCTACAGGAATTTTGAGTTTGTCTCTTCTATTTCTTGCTCCGCAGCTCCGCAAGTCCGCGGCCCACTTGCCGCGAACAGGATGATGCGCAACCTACCTGTTCGGCTAGATATCAGGCTCACGGGGCAGGCCATCCGGGGAACATGACCTGAAAGCCAAAAGGCCGGCCCCCCCTGGCTGGTCTCGTTCGTTGTTTGCTTTTAGCTCGTCCGGGGCTAACATACGTTTACAGACAGACAGCCTCAGGGGGCGGAGGAATGGGCGGGCGGGCGTTCGCAGGAGCAAGCTGAGGGAATCAAATCAAGGTTGGGTCTTGTAACAGCCGCCACGATCTAGCACCGGGAGGTTAATCAGGCCGTCAGGCCGGGCTATTACTGATGTGTCTGTGTCGGCGTCTGTGTCTGTGTATACTGCGTGTATTCATCTGTTCACCGAAGCATGTAGTTGGCATAAGCTTGGGTTTGGTTTGGTCCACAGACAGACGTGTGCTAAGCTTCTGGCCGGAAAGGGGCCGAACCTGCGTTTCCATTCATCCCAACTAAGCTTTTGGAAAGCCCGTGGGAAGCAAGCAAGTAAGCTAGAGCGACATGTCCGCCCCCGGGAACTTTTGATGATGCGTGACAAGGCACGCCCGGCGCAGCGCAGCGCAGAGACAGAAGCAAAAACACCCAGACATGTGGGCCCAACCATTTGTTCGCTTCTGCAGCAGCTGCTCGCCCGCCCGCCCTGCCCGCTTGAGCCTCAACCTTAAATCCTTCGCTGCTGCACCATCAGCGCTGGGCCGAGGGGAGAAGAAACAAGGGGGGCCACCGGCGGCGGCAAGGCATCCGAACGGCTGGCCAACAACGAGGCTGTCGGCTGGAGTACGCGTGGGTTTGCGCCCGACGTCGTGCAAACCCCCTCCCTCCCCAGCAAAGCAGGCACCGGAAACCTTACCTTGGGCTGCCCCCCCGGTGCGTGTGTGCGTGTGTGCGTGCGTAGTTCCTTGATCGTGTGTTTATAGGCGCGCGTGTGTGTGCAGCCGACCCTCCCAGACGTGCGACAGACACAACACACATCAGATGGGTAGGGGCGTGTGTGAACAACGGCCCGCGCGGGTTGGGAGGGATTGAGGGCTGTCCCCCGGAAGCGGCGAAGGGGGGGGGGGGGGTTGGGTGTTGGAGGGGGCACACTTCAAGCTTAATTCCATTTATAGGGTCCGAGATATCCTTTCCAGGCCACCAGCTCCGACATGATGAGGCGAGACGACAAGGGACGACGAGAGAGAAGCAGGAGCAAAAGCAGGTATATCGTCAATTTTCAGACCGAAACTTCCGGCCGGGGGGCCTGCTGACCGCCCCGACGGACCATTCCGGAACGACGACTCCGTGTGCAGACGGAAGGAAATCCAAAGCAAAAGACCGAAGTCTCGTCGAGCCAGTGACCGAAGTGCTTCCGGCTCCGGGCGAGGCTGCAGAATGAGTGCTTGGGCCGCACATGGCCGATGAGGTGGGATGATATATCACCTCACCTGTTCACAAGGGTTGGTTACATGAAATGGGAAATTGGAAAGGCGGTGGAGCGAGCTGGCGGCAGAGGGAGAGGGGTGAAGGGAACGAACGCCCAGCGGAAGAAATCGAAAGCACTGATCGCCGAGTTGCCGGTGGAGGGATTGATTGATTGATTGATTGCTATTGTTGTCACTGCCTGCCTTGCCTTGCTGCAAGAAATCCCTGCATCAGCCCTAGGAGCGGGAAAGCCGAGGCATGGCAAAGAAGAAGTTGCGGTGCGGCTTTTCCAGCCGGACCGGACCACAACCCGGTCGGGCGAGCAGACAATGCATGCATGCATGCAGCAGCACGTCCGTCCACTTTTCCCGTGCTTGCTCATCATCAGGCGAGGCTGCTGATCTGACAAGTTCTCTGGCAGAGAGCCTTGCATAGATTATGGCCAGATTATTGTGGCTTGCGAGGGTGCATGAACCACACTAGCTGCCCAACCGGAAGGGGAGTCGCATCAGGCCTGTCTGTGAGACTAGTAGTTCGCTAGAAGGGGGTCGTCAAGCCGTAACCGAGAAGGAAAATAAAACAGGCAGAAAAGGCTTGTCCCCAGGCGCCTGCCCGCCTGCTAAAACAAGAGCTATCGTGCTAGCTGCATCCCCCATCGAAGCTTCAATGCGCGCGCCGTCCCGCCGGTTCGACCTGCCCGGGGAGAGCAAGATGGAGTAGAGGTACTGTAAGGCACAGGTAGCGCAAAAGCGTTCGCCCTGCTAGTACGTAATACGTGCAAAGCATACTGCTCCTCCCTTCTCCAACGGGCCCCGGGGGGCCGCAAGCCACGCATTGACCCGCCGCGAGAAGGGGGGGTCTGGATCGATGCCATCTATCTATAAACCGTTTAGTGGAGGCGAAGAAGGGACGCGGAACCCGCGCGGCTTGGTCATTACAATTCAATCGCTTCGCATCCAGGCCTGCCCGCCTCTGGCAAAGCCACACGGCACTGACGCAGCACCTCGTTTGGCTAACTGACTTGGTCGCCGGCAAAGATGATCATTTCGCCTCGGCTTGGCGTCGTCGCTTGCGGGCGTCGCGGATGGGATGATGGGCAGACCAGACCGCAAGAGCAGCAGCAAATAGAACAGAAACACGGCCTTGGCGTGCTATATTCTCGCTGGTCTTGGCGGGAGTCATGATAGCATCGCCTGGCTCATCTCGAGGCGCTCTGCTTGCGCGGCGGCTTGGCGCCCAAGAGGAGCCATTCCACATTGCAGCCAGCGCCCAGCTTGGCCTTTGTGGCGGCATTAAACTCAAATCCCGCTCGTGGTGTGTGGGGGAATGGGTTGATGGATGGAGAAGGAGACGAGACGAGACGGCGCAGGCACAACAGAGGCCGGCCTGCCAAGCCCAGGGTCACGGATCAGGTGGTTAACTCATGCCTCATGCCCAATGCCTCATGCTCTGGTGCCAGTGTGCTTCAGGGCCCTCTCCTCTTGGCACATCAAACTCCGCTTGTTTTGATGATCGAAGCAGGTTCGTTTGGATGGGATCGTGATGCTTTCCGTGAACACCTGCACTTGGCCCTGGGCCTTGGCGCCTCTGGGGCCTTGATCGACAGAGTGAAAGGCCACGCCGAGCATTGCCGCTGTGGCCTGCGCCTCACTGACCCTTGCAGCCCATCCTGCCATCCCAGCAATTCTTCTTCCTTATCCACCCGCCCCGCGGCCTTATACTGGCGGCGGACTCGGTTCGGTGAGAACGGTTCCAGGTGGGTATCAGTCTGCTCCATGCACGCAGTGCAGGCTTGTACATGGCAGTGTGTACATCGTGGTTGTACCTCGAGTACATTTTGCATGGGACGGTGGGGAGCGCGGCGGTGGGATCGATCTCGGGGGGTCCCACATGGAAACGGGCGGTTGGGTCAGGGTCGCAAGAGGCGCAACCTTGATCGGAATCGGAGCGCAGAATGCACTGGTCACAACTCGACTGCAGCTCACGTGGCAGCCAAATCCAGGCACCGGGCTGCCCGGTGGGAGTCACTAGTAGCCTCCCCTTTCGCTACAGTTTTGACCGAGGTTGGCGGGCTGGGCAGGGACGGCGATTGATATGCGTGCCAGAGCCCTTGATGAGCAGAACCCTTGACGTGTGTGCCCTTGCGTGCTTGGGCAGCTGGGCAGCCACACCTCATCTGCCCTGTCTGTCTGCCCGTCAGGCATACCAAAAGTAGGAGCCCGAAGCGCCGCCCTCGGAGTTTGTTTCGAAACAGAGTGGCAGAGAGTGGCACGGCACTGTGGTATGGTCCCGGCTCAAGGCCCAGCATGCGACGACGCAATCACCGTAATCTATTCCAATCCCGACGTTGCAGAGGTCCCTGCATGGCGGCATGGCGGCATGGCGAGGCAAGAGGGCGGCCAAGCGGCCGGCCAGGGATCCAAGCTTGACGCCACCCCTGCTGCCCACCGTCGGCGGGGTTCTTCCTCTGTGGTTTCTGGCGGCCGGTGGACAGGGTGGTGCCGGGTGGGTAGGTTTTCTGGCAGTGTCTGGTCTGGTGTCTTGCAGGCCCAGCACGAGGAGAAAAAGAAGGGTACACACTACAGTGTAGTAGCATAGGCAAGTAACGGTCCGGGTGGAGGGATTCTCCCCGTCACATCGCTCCACGAGCCCACGAGGTGAATCCGGGCGCTCGATATCGAAGTCCCTGGACCGGAGCTGTGGATCGCAACAAGGTTTGGTACAGCTCTTGTTTGAATATGCTTGTGTCTTGGGCGGGGACGGCCGTCCATCTGCCCTCTCTCACTTCACCTCGACTGCGCCCGGACGGACTGGACGGGTGAGCATTACCCGTGATTTGTGCCGTGGGCGCCGCAGACCGGTGGGAACAAGCATCTGCGCAGGCGTAGATACCACAGTACGTGCGTAGATACGGGCAAAATCTGATAGTCATAGCTGCTGCATGTGCTGTAACGACAGCCAGCGCCTGCACAGAGCTCTTGTGCGTGATCCGACCCGCCTGAAAGTTCAGCCCGCCAGCCGGGCCACAGGCGACCAACCAGAGGCAAACCCACTGAATTCTGTCGCTTTCTGGACGTCTGTCAGTGAGACCCAACGTGCAGGCATCTTCTGCAGGCCTGTCAATCACTTCTGTCAATCATCCAGGTATCCAGTTAGTCAGTCTCGCAAATCAATCAGTCAACCCAACCTGCCCACACACCCTCCTGACCCTCCCCAAGGCTGCTCTCTACCTCGCCGCTGCATCGAGGCCCCGCCCCTCTCCGCCGCGAGGCCGTGCCAATTCGCCGCAGCACTAAACTTGGGCTTGTGGAGGTTTTCTTGGCGGTTGTCTCTCCTTCATTTCACCTCTCCTGGCCCTCGTCTTGGCAAGGCAACCCGGCGAGGTAATTGCTCTGGCTCGTCGGTGGCCCATTCGTAGTGGCTCTGACTCTGGCTCTGCCCCGGGGCCATCGTGTTCAGCTGTGTATGTATTTGTGAATTCATGGCACTGCACTGTGCATCCCCCTCCCCCCTGGCGATCCGAGCGAGGCCACTCCGGCAGACATCAGATCGGGCAGCTTCGGGGAAACCTTGGCCTAACTATGGCGAGCCTGGGTGACTGTTTCAACTTGCTGCACAACATGTTCAGCGTGACAGGGCGCACACAACGTCGTGTCCTCGAGCAGCAGTGATCACCGCCCCGAAGATTCCGCCGCTGCCACACACGTGGCATGGCCCGGGATGGTGGGACCAGGCCACTCCCACCACATTTTTACCACACACCCCCCCCTTCCACTGGCCCCCCCTACGCTCCGAGGGCGGGCGGCCGGGGTGGGTAGGGTGGTAGCGGGTGGGCGCTGGGAGTAAAGCCCGGAGCAAGCTGTGACAACCTTGTTCTTGGAAACCTTGTTTTGTCGCTGCCCGCTACTGCCAGGGAGGCAGGGCAAGGAGACAGCAACAAAAAAAAGTCTTGGGCCCCTTGGGAGCTCTCAGCTCGAGCCTGAAGTATCGCTGGTGTGGAGGGCTCCACCCTGTGGGATATGCTTCAAGCATATCCCAACCTAATCGGAAATGATCTTCATTCGTCCTCTTGGGGCCCTTGAGAGGCATGGCTCACATGCGATAAAAGAGCTCCCCGCCCCTGCCGTAGTGTCGCGGCTGGCGGGACAGCAGCAGGTGTAAGCCAGACAGCCACACAGGCCAAGACATATCCCAGAGGAACGTTGGACTCTCTGCGAGTCTGCCCCCATGCTCGAGAGCTTGCAAGCATCGCGAACGCCCAGGTGTCGTTAAGAACAGCGGCATCCCTCGTCTCGATGGTGGTTCGAGCATGTCAGAAGCACCCGGACATCTACAGCAGCTACACTCACCCCGCCAACAACACCATCTTCACCATCAGCCCCTCCAACATCGGCACAACGGCTCCTCCAACACGCCCAAGGCCCTCCCGCACCGCCCGCCAGATCCCTATCGACCTGGCCGGCCGCCCTGAGCCACCGATGCCAGACTCAGCCATAGCCGCAACATATCGGGGTCACGTCGCCTCTACCCAGGACGCCTTGATTGTGATCGAAGCCTGCCTACGGGGCGTACTATACCACACCTGCCGCCGCCCGAGGTCATCCGAGGAGTCATCTCTTGCCAAGAGTGGGAACATCTTCGTGTATGAGAGGGGGTCGTCGGGCATCAGGAGCTGGGAGGACGGGATAACATGGTCGACGCCGCAGAGGGTTGGGAATTTTGAGATTTGCCGGCAGCTGTCGTCCTCATCAAGCCGCAGCAGATCGAACGGTACGAGCTGTCCATCATGCTGTCCAGCATCCCTCATCCCACACCATTTCACACAGTCCATGTGCTGATTTTCGCCCGTGCGTCATAGGAAACCACAGCAGTGCCGGAAGATTGTGCCGGAAATCCATCAGCGTCACCGTGCGCGGCATCACGCACCACCTCGTCGCCTACTTCAGTTCCCGCGACTTCACGTCGAACACCCTCCTGACGCCATCTGCAGACTTCGGCCTGGCGGACATCATCCCGCGCCCAGAGCTGTACAGCCAAGGTTTCCGTGCCCCCTTGGAAGAGGACGACCGTGACGAGGTGATGCTGCTGCTCAGGTAACAATGGCGCCAGGCGCCTCCCGCGAGGAGGCGTCTCCGGGCCATGTGCCGCATGCAAAAGAAAAGCGCAATGCTGAAACCGCAGTTGATGGCCGGGCTTGCTCGGGGCAAGTTGCCGCTGGTCGAGGACCAAAGCGCATTGCGAGGGTGCTTCAAAGTGCGTACACCCGTGTAATTGAGGGACCGGGTCGGCAAAACAGGACGACTGAAACGCCTCCGTCGCCACCACCACCAACACCATCATCATAAACACAGGCGTTGCCACAACCACACCGCCACCTCCTCCGTCAGCAATTCCACAAATTTTGGGAAGGATTTCCAAGCCCGCCGGTAGGAGTTACACCATACCTTCTCGGAACCGAGCAACAATGCAACCACAAAAAAAACATGGCAAAATACCTACTTCCAAAAAAAAAAGTTCAATCAACAACAGGGTCGGGTTTGGGAGGGTTGTGATAGACTTCCTTTCTGTCTCGGGTAGGACAGGCATACCATAAAATACAAGGCGCCTGTTGAACGATGACGAATTCCCACACTACCCTGCATCCGTGATTGCGCATCGCCAGTAAAATGTGACTGGGCAGGGACAGCCTTCAAATCTCGTCCGTCGGTTTCTTAGTAGTCCTCCCACAGGTCCTTGACGTACGCCTCTGTCAGACGCTCGTCGGGACCGTGGGACTCCTGCCACCTCTGAAAGCCGCCCCTGAGCACGCACACCTTCTGCACGACAGGTTTAGCTGTCTCGGCGCTGCTCTCTTGTGTTTGTTTCTCGGCCTCCGCCGGTGCATGCTGACCTGCGGCGCCGGTGCCCTCGGGCGCAGCAACAGAGCCCTCGCCAAACTTGGCCTCGCGCTCCCGTATGTATCTCAGTGCTGCGCTGGGCCCGCGCTGTTTCGACAGGGCGCAGTGGAAGACGACGGTCTTTGTGTTCTCGAGCTGGCGCAGGAGCGTGGGCATCCACTCGTCGAGCTGGTGCGAGGGCACCCAGCGGGAGCCCTTGATGTGCCCGCCGATGTGGTCTGGACGAGATCACAGGTGGTCAGCACTAGAATTTCGGGTGGTGCATATGCTCCGAATCTGGGTGCCTCCTGCCTTACCTCCATCGCGGACGTCGATCACGGCGAGCGAGTTGTCGGGCGACTTGAGGGCGAGCAGCTCCTGTGACAGCGCCGTCACCTCCATGCGCGGGAGGTTGGCGATTGTGAATCTCGACATGGTTCTTCTGAGGATCGTGTTCATGGATTTGCGAGAACAATGCCAGCGTTCCTGACTCGAAGGGCTGGAGCTCGTCGACGCGGAAGCTTGTAGCTAAGTGAAGCTTTTCGGAGCTGGGCTGTGACGTATGTACAATACCCCAACCCTTGGACGGCGGGGGGGGGGTCTTAGCCCAACCCTCCCCTCCCTCCACCAAGACATGTAAGTGTGCTCTGATACCTAACCTTACTAAAGTCTTGCGGCATTGCCACTGACGTCCTTTTGGGCTTGTTCTTGAATTTAATCCTGACACAATACGCTCCAAGGTTGAGCCGTCGTGGAACCATCAACTCAAATTCAAGGCGACTGTGCTCCAATCACGATGATCATTCAAGATTAACCCTCTATTGACCTGTACCTCGTTTCGCGCAAGACGTTAGATAGAGTGGCGTCGCATTTGGGGCCAAAACCTCGCTCTGGAACGCCTGTGCTTCCACGACCATGTAGCCTCCAGGGTTTAAATCCACTATTTTCAGAATTGAACGAGTCCTCAGCGATGCCGTTGAGGTCGTACACGGTTGCATGTGCCTCAGATCCTGTTGCCTAATGTGCCAGCCATGCCCATAGTGCTTACATACTCTCCACAGCATTTTCCCGCCTGTATAAATGCTTAGGCACCGGCGACGGGGTCCATCAAATGAACAGAATCATCCAAACCGATACATAGTTCCAGAAATAAGCAGACAATGGCGCCACGTCCGCCAACACCCAGCTTAGCTCCGGCTGGAAGTCTTTGGAACATGGCTTTCGGCGGGCTAGACGAGAATCTCAAGTCAGGCCTGGCCCGGGCAAAAACAAACAAACGTGACGTCTTGGCGGCCGTCCTGAGGGCTGTCGAAGAGAAAGGGAACACAAGTCTCCACAAGGGCTGTAAGGTCGAACTACCAAATGACAAGGTGGTCATCGTGCGCGACGTTCTCGAGAAGATCGCTAGATGGGTTGTCCGCTTCAGAGAAATCGGCGGCGTCGCTGGCCAACTCGACCCTGCCCATGCCTCACTGCCGTGGGCAGCTGTGCGTTTTCTACTGCGGACCACGGTCAACGATATTGAGCAATATGGGGCTATGTTAGTGGATATCGAGGTTATCGCGCGTCTCGTTACCCGTTACAAGGAGTTTGAACTTCTTTATCGCCCAGGAAATTCCCAGGCACCATCACCTTTGGATTATGCTCTCACTAGCCTTTACGCCGAGGTTCTGACGTACCTGGCTCGAGCGATAGATATACTGTCAGAGCAGACCTTGGGTATGTTTGGAAGAACAATGGACTTTCTGTGCCAGACTAACGATGGCCAAAGTGCCCCTTGCGAAGGCCCCTTTCAGATTCGGCGACGAGGAGCAGATGCTGCGCATCTTCAAGCGGGAGGATGAAGTCGCCAAGCTTGCCAAATTTAACGATACCGAAAGGCTGCACTCTTTGGGGACCTCACTTGTCCGATTGGTGGAGCAAGCTGATATCAACAGCCAGACCCTGGATGATGAACGCCGTGAGCAGATGATCAGGTGGTTATCGACGTCACCGTACTCTGTTCACCATGCGAGCATCACTGAAACTCGTGTGCCAAACTTTGGCCAGTGGCTTCTGCAACATGAAGAATACAAGGACTGGTGGCAATCGAGCTCGCCTGAAATATTTCTTATGACGGGGACTCCGGGCTCCGGCAAGACGCACTTGTGCTCGGCAGTGGTCGATGAGCTGCTGAGAGCAGCCAGCTCCCAAGCCTTATCTGCTCCATTCTCTTATTTCTACTGCTCGACGACAGATTCCGAGCCAGAGCGGTCATCAGTAGACGAGATCCTGCGGAGCTTACTCCGACAACTCACCATCACAGATGCCAATACCCAGCCCAGAGTTCGGTGCTTGCTTGACAACGAGTTTGAGCATCGGTCGAACTCAGCTCGCCTGAGCGGCCTGGACGTGCCGAAGCTTAACCGAAAAGAGTGTGTGGACCTCATCATTGAGCTTGTTGATGACGACCCTGTCACCATTGTTCTGGACGCGATAGACCAGGTCCACGGCGCTCAGCGGTCCCATCTTTTCGATGCGCTGAACCGAATCCTGAGCCAGGCGGCAAATGTTGTCAAAATATTCCTGACGAGCAGGAATGATGTAGAGGTCCTGTCGTCCTTCCCGTCCGCCAGGATGCTGAGCATCACCAGCGCCAACGTGCGTGGGGATATGCTGGGCTTCATCCATCGAGAACTCGACAGCGCGAGGCTTATGAATGGATGCATCTCTTCTCAGGTGCGGACGGAACTGGCTGGTGCACTTTTGAGTGGCGCCGGAGAGATGTAAGTGCTGCCCCCGTGAACGACATTTGAGATTTCAAGTGCTGTGGAAAAGATTTGACCTGATAAAAGATTTCTTTGGGCACGGCTCCAAATTCAACAACTCAAATTGCGTAAGACCGCGCACGAAGAAGATCTGCTGCCGGCCCTGAGAACCAATATGCTGTCCGACCCGGACCAACTCTATGGAGAGACCTTGCAACAAGTTTTGAACGGAGGGGACAGATCTCGCTCATTTGTGGTCCATATATTCACGTGGCTGCTGTATATGAAGTCACCACTGACCATGGCGGCTCTTCTGGCGGCTATATCTCTCACCAGTGCCAGTGTTGCACCACTTCAGCCCGCACAAGTGGCTGAAATGTGCGGCTACCTAGTCATTGTGGATTCACGACAAGACACCATTGGATTCGCACACCACTCGATAAAAGAATATCTTCTCCGTACCCAGCAGGACCTATTCTCACCCTTTTCGTCTCACAGTCTCATTGCCTCTAATTGCATAGATGTCTGCTCACGTGGTCCCCCTGATGGCCAGTCGTTGGAAGGGCAGGCCACCAGCATCTATGTGTACTCCACCATTTATTGGGCGATGCATGTCAAGGATTCTGGAGTTACTATGATAGCGAGTGATCTGTTCCTGCGCGTGTTGTCGTTCATTGTCGATGAAGATGGAATGACAGTCAGCCTTGCCTTTGTAACCTGGATGGACACAGCCGCAGAGTTCGCTGCCCTGCTACCGAATCATCACCCTATGAAGGCAACACTAGACGCCATATCGAACGACCAGTCATCCCCAATCTTCCTGGCAGCTGCTTTTGGCCTTGATAGGCTGCTGGAGTTCCTTGCGGAGTCAGACCCCAAGACTGACTGGAACCAGCGAAACAGAGCAGGCCACACAGCTCTTTATCTTGCAGCGGAAATGGGTCACGCGTCTATAATATCCATACTCATCGATCAAGGTGCGGATATTAATGTAGAGTGCGGCAAGTACGGCAGTCCTTTACACGCTGCGTGCTACCGAGGCCACGAGCAGGTGGTGATACAACTCCTTAGCCGCAATGCCTCTAGTACTTGTGGGACAAAATTCAAGAATGCCTTGGATGCTTCTGCTCGTGGAGATAACGAGAAAATCGCTGTTATTCTTGTCCAAAGCAGGGTACTCAAGACGCGGGCCGATTACGAACACGCACTACAAGCAGCTGCCGAGTTTGGCCTCACCAGCCTCTTGGCTGAGCTCCAAACGGCGGAATTTGACCAGTTCAGCCAAGATGATACGCTCGACAAGAGTAGGAAAAGGACCACGAAAGCGATTGAGGGCGGTCAGCTCGGGCTGCTTCAAAGATTTCTCGGCCGTGCTTTGGAACCCGCAACAATGCTTGCACCATATGCTGTGGCGACTGCAGCAACACATGGCCACAATGACATTATTCGTTTCCTCATTGGCATAGGCATGGATCTCGAGGCAGAAGGCGAGTTCGGGACGCCCTTGCGCTCCGCGTGCTTGATGGGACGAACGTCCACTGTCCGGCTCCTCCTAGAGCACGGCGCAGGTGCCAAGCCCAGCTCCTTGGACATCGATGCTCTCCATGCAGCTGCGGCTAAAGGGCGCCCTGCGATTGTCAGACTGCTCATCGAAGCTGGTGCAGACGTCAAAAAGTCGTGCCGGACGGGCGACCCCTTTAGGACTGCGCTAGAAGCCGCGGCCTACAACGGACACAAGGGAGTCGTTGGCATCTTGGTAGATGCTGGCGCTGACGTCCGTACAGAGGGGATATTTCCAGATGCCTTCCACGCTGCTGCTGAAGGAGGACGGGAGGAAATCGTGTTGTGGTTCCTCAAGAGAGGGTATAGGTTCAGATTGCCAAACCCATCTTTGTTGGTCAGAGAAACCTCGCCGCCAAGATTCAAGAACTCACGGTTCGCGAGAGGGGAGGACTTCCCGCTCGAGGCCAGCGCAGCAGAGGGCCAGGTGAGCGTGGTTCGGCTGCTACTTGATCAGAGATGGTATCTGGGGATCACGGGACGTGCTGTAGTGGGTGCGATTGAAGCGGCCGCGGCTCGTGGGTACGTGGAGGTATTAAAACTTCTCCTTCGGTCGCGTGCAATGTCCCAGCGGGGGATTATCCACAAGGATCTTCTGCTGTTGGTCAAAAGCGCTGGTGAAAGCAGGAACCCCGGCATGATCAAATTGGCTGTGAACTTCGCCTCTCAGCATGGAATTGCGACTGATCAGATCAACCGCCTGCAGTCCCAGTGGCCTCCCAGCGCCGAGAAGTACCGTCTCGCCTTCGTTGATAAGGAGCAACTTCAGCAAGACTTCATTGGGGCTTGCCATTCTGGAGACGAAGACGGTGTGTGCTCCATCATCGACTGCAGGTATGGACCACTTCTAGGCCATGATGACTTCACGCAAGCGATCAAGATCTTAGCAGGAGCTGGTAACGAGGCCCTGTTGAAGATTATCCTTGGTCACATGCGTCGACTATTCCCACTGCAAACCCTGGTGTCAGATGATTCTTGCAACGAAGCCGCAAAGAACAACCGTGTCAATATCCTCAGACTCCTTCTATCACAAAGGGGCAATACAGAGGATACCGCAAAATTTCTGGGACGACTCGCCTACATAGCGTGCAGTAATGCACATGTGGATATAATTCATTACCTCGTGGAAGAGCTCAAATTGGACGTGAATGCTGAGGTCGTCGAGGATACAAGTGGTAACGACCCCTTGATCGACGCATCGGCCGACAAGCAACAGTCAGGAAAGGGACGCCGTACAAGCCTTCTACAAGCAGTCCTGCGGTCTTTCAAGAAGGCTGATTATTCATGCCCACGGTGTATACACCGGGCTCTCATGAACATGGATGAGGATACTGCGCTGAGGACGGATCTTGTGACATACATCCTGGCAAACGGAGCTGATCCTTCGCGCCTCGGCGGTCAAGATGCCTCTCCCCTCTCAGTTGCAGTGGAAAACTGTCCTGAGATTGTGATCCGAAAGCTCATGGAAGCAGGTGCGGATGCAATTTCCAGGCACGAAGGCTCAGCCATGGATGCAGCTATGGCCAGGGACTGGCCCTCGGCCAGGATCGTGCAGATGATTCTGAAAGCTGGAGGGACTCTACTAGTGACTTCTGAGAAAGTACAAGAGCTTATGGAAAGGGTCGCCAAATCCATGACTTTGGACTATCTTCGTGGAGCTAAAAGAGAAGAGCATTTCCCGCCTTGTTTAGTTGAAGCAGAACCAGAGCCGCCTTATGTTCGAGCACGTTTCCAAAGGATACCAGATGCCTCGGAAAAGGTCTTCAAAGATGAGATGGGGCCCATGCTCGACCTCCTCGAGTTATTCCTTCGACGCTATTCAGACCTGAAAACTGATACACTGCATTATGCTGTTTTTCTGGAAGTGGCCTGCCGGATCGGAAGACAAGAGCTCGTCGTGATACTGCTCTCACGCGGAACAGATCCCAACGGGTCGGGGGATTGCTACGGCACTCCCATTCAAGTTGCTGCAGGCTACGGACAGCGCGGAATCGTGGAGCTCCTTGTTGAGCATGGCGTCCGCATGCATGGGGTCAAAGGACGAAGAAACAGCGCCCTGGGAGCAGCAATCGGGGCTGGCCAAAGCGACATTGTCCATCTATTGTTGTCCCATGGTGCCGATCCCAACTCTAAGCCGGAGATACCGGACCTCAATGGTACAACTGGAGGGCCCCGTCACAGTCCCTTGCGGCTCGCGATCGAGACCGGCCATGTCAGCATTTTCAATGCACTGCTCGAAGCGGGTGCAGTCGTAAATGAAGACGACGGACCCTTGGCACATCCATTGATCTTTGCCTGTGAGAAAGGCTGTATCGATATTGTCACTGCTCTGATTCAGGCGGGTGCACCAGTGGACGTAGCTGGAAAGCATTACATCAGCCATCGACCGAAAGACGCCAGTCCTCTTCATGCAGCTATAGATGGAGGCCATGTGCAAATCATCGAGCTTCTCCTGGAGAACGGTGCGGACGTGAACATGCACGTGCAAATACCAGCGCTTGTCGCAGCAGTATGGAAGGGAGACCTGCACATCGTCCAAAGATTGCTGGCTGCAGGGGCGAATATCAATTATGTCAGCCTTGGTTCAAGAACTGCCTTGTTCGAAGCAGTTGACCGACGTGATCTTCCAATTGTCAGAGAGCTCCTAGCTAAAGGGGCGGTGGCGGCGGGTTCAGGTTACCCAAATTGTCTCTTCAATGCCTGTCGCAAAGCCAGTGTCGATGTGATCGAACTACTGCTCGAGAATATCGTCGATAATTGCGACCTGCCGGAGAATGTCGTCGACGAGGTTTTGGTCGCCCAAGAACGACGATACCGGGATGATTGGGATGTCATCCTGCGTCTGCTGCTGGAATATGTTCCTCAAACCCAGCAGCGCTTCGCTCATGTTTGCTCTTTAGGCTCAGTCTCGATGGCTGTGTCCATGTTAGATGCAGGCATCATTGTAGATGGACATGATCCTGGAGAGCGCCCCATACATATCGCAGTTCGCAATATGAGGGCTGACGTGGCACAGATTCTTGTTCAGAGAGGCGCAGACATCAGCTCTAAGAGTCCAGAGTGGGGAGCGCCTTTATTGTGCGCTCTTCTCTCTTGCGCTGAAAATTTCTTGTGGGACTTGAACTCTGACTGGGACAACAAGCGCCTCACGAAACTGTATGAACACGACCACAAGGGTGTGGATGTGAGATTTCTGCAAAGCATACGCGAGTGCGAAGCCATTGTGCAACTTCTCATCGAGAACGGCGCAGACTTGGATGATGATTCTAGTGGGTTCGGCAAGCCCTCCCACATAGCCTGTCTGATTGGCAGTACGGCAACCATCGCAACACTTCTTAATAATGGGGCTGATGTCAATGCCGTCCATGGCTACTTCGCGACGAGCCTGTTCGCGGCAATATACGGGAGGCATTTCGACGTTGTCTGCTTGCTTCTCGAGGAGGGGGCCGATGTGAATTACATGCATGAAGTACACGGAACACCGCTTCATTTCGCGTGTGCTGTCAACGATGGAGCAATCACCCGCGAGCTTCTGCACCACGGAGCTTCGATGGCAGCTCTGGATCAGGCGGGCGACACTGCGCTCACAATTGCTCTCAGGGCTTGCAAGAGCACCGCAGATAATTCAGAACGCCTTTTTGAGGAGTCCAGTCTGTTCACTATCATTCACCAGATGCCTGAGAGTATTCGGGTCACTGAGCAAGACATTCTGGCGGCAGCTCGGCTCCAACAAGGCGCAGACATTCTAGCATCGCTGCTTGAGACCAACAAGCAGATACTTGTTTCAGAAGATGTAATCGTCCGCTTACTGGAGGCGAACAAGAACCCGGATATCGACACCCTGAAGCTCCTCTTCCAACGGAGTGGCGGCTTGGGCATAACAGAGAGAATGCTCATGACTGCGCCTTCCGCAAGCACGTTGGAAGCGTTGGCCGAATCCCTGCCTCTGTGCAAAGTGACCCCGAAAATCCTAGAGAGCCAGACCGCCTTTCACACCTTAGAGCTTCTTTTGAACATCGGTGACGTTGTTGATATCACAGAGGGCGTTGTGGTCAAAGCATTGGGTCTCGCGGGCTGGAACGCCCGTCCAGAATCGAAGCCTTTTATCCTCGACACCATCTGGGGCCACAAACCGACCCTGGTCGTCACTCAGCCAATGTTAATCGCCGCAAAGGCTCCAGATAACCTCGAATTCCTGCTAAAGCGTCTCGGCCCTGCGAATGGGATGTTGCAAGATGTCGCGTTCTTGAGAACAAGAAAGAAGTGGAGCTTTCCCGCCCATGTGTTCTGCCTTCTTCTACGCTACGACAAGGACAAGGAGATTAAACTCGAACAGAGCATGATCTTAAACGTTCTGAGTCCACTCAACCCCAAACCCCTGGACGAGTTTATCAACCATAGCCCAGACCTTCTTATCCCGGAAGAGCTATTCTTGAGTGTCTTCAAGGTACGCGTGTCTGGAGCGGACGACCCACGCATCATGTTGTTGGAAGTCTTGCTCAAACATGGTAAGAAACTGATTTTCACACAAAACATCCGCAATGCCATAGACAGCGAATACTACGCGCCCGAAGATATGAAGAACAAGCAGCTCTTCTACAGCCTGAGAGAAAGGGACGAGACGGTTGCGGAAGCAGAGGCCAGGTGTTTTAGGAAGGAATACTGAAGCTAAGCTGACATCAGTGCAATGAATGAGGCTTGAGCACTTGAGGTGGCTGTCAGCAACGGAAGATTGGCGTTGCTGTTTATCACGTACATGGATGAGTGAGAACGTGCGCAAGAGGTCGACCCCGGAGCACACAAAATAATGATTTGGACTTTGCCTGGGTGTTCCACCCCGCCCCCCGCTACTGTGTTTCCATTCCTGTCACAACTACTCAATGCAGAAATCCCTTACTGAGCAGCCTGGATCATCTAAGCATTGCCCTTCCATGAATCCATCAAGGAAGCATTCCCCTACAAAAGTGAATGTTTCCTCTCCGACACAATTCTTACACTGCCGTAACAAAACAGGAACGCTGCAACCAAATAGTACACAAACTAGATCCCCCTTGCTAGCCTGTTCCGGGACCAGGCCGATGTGTCCATTGCGAGTGAGCATTAGTCGGAAAAGCATCCTTACGATTGTGTCAAAGAATCTGTCAACAAATGAGTCCGAGAACCATTTACCGAGACTAGGATCCGGAGAGGATGAGCCAATATTGGCCACTTCGCTGCTGCCGTTCAAGATCGTCTCGAGGCTGTAGCCTTGGATCCGGAGTTGTCTGGTCCGGTCGAACCATTGCCGGAACTCCTCAGGAACAACGGGAGATGCCGAGTCCTTGACCAGCTGCGCGCACATCCACGCAAAATCGTGAAAGAACTCATCGAGCGGCATTGCAAAGCGCAGATATCGATCTTTCCGGCCCAAGACTAAACTCCTGCACACACTGTGCAGGACCTTTGACACTGCCACTGGTGGAAGGCAATCAGATACCGCGATCACTTCGTCCGATCGGGACGAGGTTGATGACTGGACCAGTTTGGCGCCGTTGTGAGATCCACCAAGCCCGTCGACTACATCCACGATCGTTCCGCTCGTGAACAGTTTGGAGCCTGAGAAACTGCACTCTGCCTGGAGATCCTTGGAAGCACAGTAGTAAATCATCGCATTATCAGTCTCGTTCTCGACGATGCGGAAGTCGCGAAAATTTCCAACGTGGGACTTTGCGCTTTGGCTAACCATCGAAGGAACCGGCATAGGCGAGGGTCTCGTCGCTCGCCAATCGGGGACCCAGGACGGCACCGTGGAGCCCGGTATAGAGGCGTGTATGCCAGCGAAACAGATAACATCCAGCGACTTGTGGTGCTCTATGTATCCCTTCGCAAAATGGAGATATGTCTCTTCCACGGTGAGTGTGTAATCAACACGAAGGGAGTAGGTGTCCTTTGCTAGTCCCTGGAGGCCATATAGGCGGTCTCGGTCATCCGTAGCCTCGAAGCACGAACTGTAGGCTGCTAGAGCCAGGATAGTCACGCTGACTCTGGCTTCTTGTGACTGTCGCAACATCTGTACCCACTGATGTACGCGTCTCCGGTTCCACGCGCGACGAAACCCCAGATCCCCTTCCTTGAACGCAACTGGCATGCACTTGTCGGCGCACAAGAAAGCACCCTCCACAGCGATGCGGCTGATTGTTCGCCTTCCGCACCAGAATGAAGCATCTGGAGAGATCGCGTACTCCTGTAAGGTCCAAACTCGTGACCACCATCCTCGTTGACAGAAGTTGGTCACGGCGTCCCAGTGTTGCTGGTATTGGTCTTGCTGAAACTCGCGGCGAATGTCTTCTACTAGGGTGGCCTTAGTTGAAGGGTTGGCTATTTTCTGCTGGTCAAATTCCCTGATTCCAGTTCCGTTGAGCAGATGCATGAAGTCGATGGCGCGATCGGTGTCGTCCGAACCCTCGCCCAGCCAAATAATGACTTTTTGAGCACGCCGATAAATTTCCCCCATAAGCTGCACTTGCTGGCTCCTTTCTTCCATATCTTCCAGGTTGATGCAAATTGAGTCAATCCACCACCACGTGTCTTGTAGCTCGGCGCCCTTTGAGGCCAAAACCTGGAAAAAAGAATACAGCGCAGTGATGAAACTAAGCTTTTCTTTCCCGATGTGCAGAAAATGGCTATCGATGGCACCAGTGACATGATTCTGGAGCCCCCAAGCATAGGAGAGCGTGTAATAGTGGGGGATGGGGCCCTCGAGAGGGAAGGCCTCTAGGACAGCTGATGTCCGATTGCCATCGTGGCCGAATTTGACCAAGCGAACTTGGCCGTGCTGAATAGGCTTGTAAATTGAGAGATATGTCTCATCCATCATGATGTGAACCGATAGCGGGACGGGTAGGCTTGGGAGGAGTGCTATGGTCGTACACGGTACAAGCAGATAGATGACCTTGGAAGGATTCCGAAATGCCGAGGACGCAACTGGAGCAGATTCCTTGGACCAGATTATCTATCAGCTCAACCACTTTTCAACACTAGAGGAGTGACGATGAGGCTTCGAGGGTGTCGCCTAGCCTGGGACCGGCCCCCGATTTTACACTCTGAGCAATCTTGCTGACAGAGCTTAGCATCGGTTCAGCGGCCTCCACTGTGCCACCCCTCCCCTAGATATGAACCCATCTCATTGGGGCTTAGGGTTACATTTGGTGGTCAGCAAAATGCACGTTTCATGCCTATCTCAACGCCCAGCGCTAATACCAGAAGAGTGCGCTGCCTCCTGCAAAGGTGCCTAAACCAAAATGGCTAAACAGATGTATTTAGCTACTTACAAATAACGGAATCCTACTAATATCTCATGAGACTATCTTTTACTAGAAATACCAATGAATTTAAAAGAAAGCCTGTGAAGGCGAGTTTGTATAATAACTACGGAACAAGTACTAATAAAATCAACCGGAAAACCTATAAGTATGAAAGTATAAATTCAAAATGGGAAAGCCCGTGAAGGCGAGTGTGTATGATAGGAAATACTAACAGATTGAAGGGAAACTCCATAAGCGGAAAAGTGTAAGGGAACAGAAAGGGAAAATAGCATAAGCTGTAGTCCACTGAATGGGGCCGACTAGGGAAGAAAGAGTGTAAAAGGAGCCGGGCCGTACCTCGGACAAGGACCCAGCTTTTCCTTCTTGCAAGACTTCAGAGTCACTTGCACTTTTCTACCACCATTTCTTCCACACCTTTCGTCTTCCTCCTTCCTTGTTCAGCGGTGGGTCTCCCATCGTACTCTCTGCCATATCTCTCGGGTTCTTAAGCCGCAGGTCTGCCATCGTGCCGACTGTCTCGACCCATGCCTCAGCACTTTCTTGCTCAAGAGTTGGCCCATCAGCCAATGTCATACCCTCCAGGTCGTACACTGTCCCATCTACTGACCGGGCAGTTTCTCGGTCCAGAGTTGGCCCAACAGCCAATGTCTCACCCTCCAACAGCTGGGAACTGCCGGTCTCCTCGTCTGTCGCACTAGGCAGCGTGATAGTGTTTGTCAAGTATCTTCCATTGAGAAGATGAACCGCCTCACGGACTTCAGGAGCGGCTTGGGCGATCCACTGGTCGTAAGTCATGTGCATAAGCTGGGATCGGTCCAACTGTGCGAACTCGTCGATCCACGTTCGTGCAGCGATCTCGGCGTACGGGTCATCCGCAACAACGAAATCGGACTGCGGGTACATACCACCGCGTATAGAGCGCAGTGATCCTCGAATCCGGGCCGCGCCGGGCGGCCGTTTGTAAAAACGCCCTGTTCGGAAGTTTGCGAAGTACTCGTTGTAATCGTCTTCGTTGGCGACGTCTTCTCCGCCTTTGGTGTCCACGATTACGTCTGGCAGCCGGGTGCAAGATGAGAAGAGCATATGTCGATAGCGCTCCCTCAATTCCACGCTGACGTCTATCATAGCCCGGTCCAGGCGAGCTGCGAAAATGGTTTCCGGGTCCGTGATGGGAGAACCATTCTGAGGATTAACTGCGGTTCCTCTAAGACCATCATACCCCAGACCTAGACCGCTGTGAACAACTTCGGGGATGATCTGGCCATAACCTGGGACAGGGTTCATGATGAAGGACATGATGTGGTTCCTTGCCGTCGTTGTCAGGTACTCCAGATCCAGCAGCTCGAGTAATTCATCATAGGTGGTGTCTTCGACGGGCCATCCTTTCCTCTCTAACGCGATTTTCACGATTGGCTCTGGGTCGAATACAATAATCACACGATCGTGCGGTTTGTAAGGTTTCGGATGCTTCAGACTGAGTGCGGCTTGGACGTCACTTTTATATCCCCAGATCCGCACCTGTCCTTCCCTTGACCCCGTCATGATGGTGTCAGTGACTCGAATGGCTCCAAAGCCAAGGGAAGTGACACATGTCTCGTGTCCCTGGAATACGTAGACCAGTGCCCCGTCCTTGACATCCCAAATCTTGATTGAGCCATCGCGGCCTGCTGACATGACACGCCTGTCGTGGAGATGAGCTTGTGCCGCGTGCGATGTGGCGGTAGTTGCAAAAGCAACAGCAGTAATGGCCACTCCGTGGCTGAGTTTATGCTCCAACTTGTAGCCCACAGTGTTGGTACGCCATGTACTCCAGATCCGGAGAATACCGTCGTCGGTATGACCCGAAGCCACACGAAAGTTGCTGAAGGATAGGGAACTAACGAAACCGTGGTTGTCAGTGAAGATCAATTCTCCTGTCGTAGTGTTCCAGAATCGAATCGAGCCGTAACCAGATGATGCCGATACTAGTCTGTCACCCGAATCCTCGGTTGTGAAGCCGACGGCGGATACTTGACTCCCATGGTTCAGCGTATGCAGCAGCTTCTCGGATTGGACTTCCCAGATTCGGACATAGTGGTCATCTGACCCGGATGCAACCATGGTCTCGCGGTGAAGACGACCATCGCGGCGAGGTGGACTGAATGCAACCGCCTGTACTGGCCCTCTATGGTCCTTGAATTCGCGGACTAGACCGCCCGACTTGATATTCCAGACACGGACCGTTCGATCCACAGATCCTGATGCCACCCAGTCTTGATTCTCGGCTAGCGAGACTGAGGTAACCTTCTCACGGTGGCCCTCAAAGGTGAACAATAGCTTGCCCGTATGGCTCTCCCAGACGCGCACTAGTTTGTCTCGCGAGCCTGTGACCATCCGCATCTTGTCGTACCCGGAGCAGGCCAGCGCGGTGACCTCGGCGTCGTGAGCTTGGATTGTGTCAATCTGCGCTGCAAGCCGGTAAGACGGGGAGTTGTTCACCGCTTCCACAAGGGCTGGACCATTAGGATAGTCCCGATTGTAGCCCTTGATGATGACATGAAGACTTCCAGTCGAAGGCGAGACCTGAAGCCGGTGATCCCGGTTAATTGCGAGAAACCTGGCAAATCCATCTCCAGGACTGAGGAAATCGAGTTGAAAGGTATTGCTATGGTTCAGGTAGAAGCTCTTCTTGAACTCCCTCTCTTGCCACGGGTTGCGCGTCCGGGATGAGCTCTCAACGGGGACATGGTTGGCAACGTGATGCTGCCACAGCAGACTCTCCACGCCCGGTACCACCGCCCCCGTCTCAAGAAACGTGCTTGCGTAGTCCGGGTGGTCCTTGTCCTCCGTGTTGACACGTCGTGCCACGATTGGGGCTCCTATTATCTCAGCGCCGCGGGCGCCTCTCTGGCTCCATGTCTCACTCATGCGTGGCAGAATCCCCAGTGTACGATCTGGGGTCCCGTCATGGGCCACGAATGCCCTTCGTGTGCTCAGTGACCCGTCTGCATTGGTGTGTAGCCTGACATCAAGTTCGTGGAGATGGAGTCCTTTTTCGAGTCCCGATTCAATGGCAATGATCGAGTTTTCAGGAATCAGTCTGGCGTTATCGTACAACCCACGGTGACAGAACACGCCACTGAACTGATTATACCCGGATCTGCGTTCGAGGGAGTTGGAGCCACTCCTCGTCGCGCCAGTGCGGATGTCGTCTGCACTAGGAATGGACTCGTCGGGGTCTACAGCTGTGGGTTCCGCTGCGATATAGTCGTAGAGTTTGCCGTCATCCTCTGCGGTCCTCATACGGTGCAGTATTCTGGCAAACAAGCCCGGTGGACAGTATTTCTCGATTTGCGTCGTCCAATCATAGCCCGGGGGAAGTGCGAACCGGGGTTGGCCGTCTAGACCCGTTCTTGTATTCTTGAAGTAGCCCCTGTTGGGCTTATCGTCGGGCCACGTCGTCATCTCGTGGCCCACAGGTTCGAAATGGGTGTTGAGAGGCGAGTTAGTGGGACCGGATGAAGTAAATCAGGTTGGAAAAAGGTTTAGAGGCGTGGTTGTACCAGAAGAAGCATGTGATAGGCCCGTCAGATAGATTGCGGAGCGGAATGCATGTCTTAAGATGGAGTTAATTTGTAAGACGATTGCGCGGTTTATATCTACATATAGATGAGGAAGAGGGACCGAGATACTCACGCATGAAGGGTCCCATTTTCATCATCTGACCCACGTTTCGGTGCCCAACCTCGAAGACAGGTCAGTACCCTTGCGGCGAATATGCCTTGCCCTGTGCCCAATATCATCATATTTAAAAAGGACCATATCAGCCACTGGCTCGGATTACTTATTCCGGCATGGTGACCTTGGAATCCGTGTGGTGGTGAGAGTGAATGAGAGTGTTGGCGGCCTCCGTAAGGGCCTTCACCATTAAACGCAGATGCGTAAGAGCTTCGGGTTGTCACCTGGCTAGCCAAGCCGCCCACAATTGGTATAGAACGTGTGGCAATTTGCGGGGGTTGGGGGCTGCATGGTGTCTTCAGCCGTAAACTCTGCTTCTTGACATGTAATGATGTAGGTCTTCACAGATGGTCTAGGCAGGCGGCGGACTTTAGGAGTGGTTTTGAAACCTGGAGCCTGACAGTTGTAGTCACCCTGTAAAAGGAGGGCAGTAAGTATTAAGGAACTCACGAGGAAAAGGTTCTGATATCAACACCCAAGCCGCTGTCCTACCCAAGACCCTGGAACCAGTCTTCAAGAGAGGCTCAACGTCATGCATTTTCCCAGATTACTACCGTAGCAACATTTCGCACTACTAGTAGGTATTCTTGACTACGTGGTTGTTAAAGCCTTCAAGAAAGCCGTGACGCGAATGTATCACCATCCATTTCGACTGGCCTTCTTCACTCCGTCTTCTCTCGCATCTTTCCCTGCGCCTCTGCAACCTACTAGTAGAGGTCCGGGAGGCGGAGGAAAGTATGTAAACTTCGTCTCCGGTGTCACACTACAAATGTACCACAATCCCGCCATCTAAAGCATAAAATGAAGGGCCAAATCGATTTTAAACCATTATTTTAGTTGTAGAGACCTCAGGAATGGTTGTGAATTCATTGTGTGTAAATGTTATGGTGCTTGGAAATCATCGTATGTCGTTGGGACCGGCTCACCGCTGTGCCAATCGGGCGATTCCTGCTTCTGGAGAGAGCGAGACAGGTGACAGTATGTAGCGTGGGCGGGGAACGTGGTCGCTTGACTTAAATCTACTTGGCAATGTCAGCAACCGGGCTTTGGGACAGAACTCCTTTCGCCCAGGCATACTATCCTACCTGGGTTCTCATAGCCACCGTACACCCCTGCCAACCATGCACTTTTCACACACAAACTACCTACCGTACAGCAGCCATTACTTCATCATCACCTACACTATTCCCGTCAAGCCACACTTCAAAAACTACTTAGGTACATATAAGACAACGTCATAACGGCGCCCCCTGTGGCTTGACCACGATTTTGCTTACCAATGAAAAAGAACCCACATTGCTCTACGCCGCTCCGTAGTGACCTTACATAGTACCAGTTGACGTTATTCGAGGCTGCCGCGGGCCCGACCGGTAGTCACGAACTCGCGGCTTCACGGGCTCATCACCTGGGCACACAGATCCCGTGGTTGCGAAGCAGATCCCCGATTGAAACTCGTTTCTCGGTCAATTCGGTTCATTCTTTCAATAGACAGTGTATAGTTGGCAGGGGTGTGCAGTAGGCCCAGGTGGTATGGTGTATGAACCTATCATATACAGTAAAAGCCCGATTACAAGAGTGAGTCACCGCCCCCAGCCCTCTCAGTTTGAATAACGCTCGGGTTACGACTTTTAGCATTGCGGTTCGCATGGGATTGCAAAAGGCCTTGAGTCATTGGCTTATGTTCTTCCGAAATCTCGTCACCTGGATGTTCAAGCCGCTTTATCATAGCGGGAGAACGGGCTGAGTTCCTAGGCCTAGGCTGCAAGTGCGGTCGCCAACTAGAGCTGCATCTACCTAGCCTTAGTCGGCCTGAATGGCGTCCTCCGGGCCGAACGGGATTATGATACGGCTCGGTCGGGTGCAGTTGATATCACCGGGGCTGCGGATGTGGAGGTATGCACACTGCCCGCAAGTATAAAAAGTCGTTCCGGTCTAGTGCTCAGATTGGGTATAGATCGGGTACAACTACGGTATGCAGGGGCCGGTGCACCCTTCCACTCATGTCACCTGTCCCTCCAAGCAGCAGGTATGGGCAGCCAGATCACGAGGCTCACATAATTACGTACAAGACCTACTAGAAACTTGAAGATCGGAGGTCGCACATGCGGACCGCTGATGCAATAGGGTCGACCCCAGTGCCCACAAAGTTTTGATTTGGGCTTTTCTTTTTTTGATCCAAACCACTTAAAAGATTAGTAATTAAGGTTACCATTTATATCTTTTCTAGAGCTCGACTTTTGACCATACCACCGGGTGAGGCATGGCCATTTCATCAACCTCGCGATAATCTCATGTGCCTGGGGCGATTTGACTCGAAGCATCTCAAACTCTGTTGAATAATGAGAGGGTGTTAATTGGCTATTTTTACGGCACATTACTGCGTGATGAAGATAGTCAATTAACAACCTTGGCCGTAGTTCGGCGTGACTGGTCGAGTCTGACCCATTCAAATAGGCAGCAGGGTTGAGGACGTCGACTCGCACCAGATGCTTCGCACCCCTGACGTCAATTGCCTCATCGCTGTAAATCATAAGTCTAGGAGACTGAGGATAGCGTCACTTATCTCCAGTGAACACATCTCCAGGGCCAACGCTCTTCCTTGTATCGGCTTTTTGTAATCTCTTAAATTCACCTGGAAGTCATCTTCGCTGCTGATCTGGCTTTTCGACCCCGCATCTAGGCTTAGGCAACAAGTCCTCAGGTCCCGAGCAATTCAATATGGCCACTACAACTTTGAACTTCGATGCGATCACGGACGAGGGTCGCGGCCTCTTCGACGACATCCAATTTGAAATACTAACCCATCTCCAAGAGACAATCAGCACACCAAAAGGGGTCTCGGGCGACAACAAGCAAAAGGCGGACCAGTTTGTCGCCTACCTGACTTCCCCATACATCACTGAAAAGCTCAAAAGCCTGCCCGGATCCGAAGAATATGGCTATACTTCGAGCTTGTGGCAGGTGTTCACTTATGCTGCCGCCTGCACTCCATCCGAGCACCCCGGGCAAGATGTCCTCGCCCAGATCTTGCTTGCCCTTCGGGCTTCCGAGACGCAATGGAAGGACTTGCCAATGTTCGGCATCTATATGAGGGACGAGTGGAATGAGAGTGAGTTCACATCCTCCACCCATAGCTACTTTGAGCCTACTAGTACTTTGTATCCCGCAGAGCACCTGATGCTAACGTCAGCCCACTTACCCACAGGCCCCACGTTCCAGGTTATGGAGGCTTCAGATGATGGTGACGAGCCAGAGATGTCCCTCGACGAATGGCTCAATGTAAACGCCTTCGTCGCCCGCCTCTACCGCGCCCTCGACTCCGGCTGCCGCACATTTGGCGTCTGGGAGCTGCGCGGCGGGCTGGAGGGCGACCCCACCAAGGATGAGGACGGCAAGCCGTTCCCCCAGGCCACTGTTGACACGAAAGTCCGCGTCGCGGCCGAGTGGATCATCCATGCTGGTGATAAGCTCTGGAAGGACTCGCTGCTTGGGGTCTGGGCCGACAAGACGGACACGCGCGCCTACATCGGCGGCGACTTGATCCGCGCCACTAATGGACTGAATCTTGAGAGATGGGGCTTTTGGAAGCGCAGGTTTGCTGAGGTGCGTGGGGCTGTTCAGGACCAGGCGGCCAGTGATGCTGTTGGTCGGGCTCTCGAGATCATGACGGCATTGGAGAAGAAGGCGGCTGAGGCGCTGTAGAGCTGGACTCCAGGGCTTGTATTGCGCATGTTTCGACGCAAGCAAGGGGATTTTGGCACTCAGAACTAGACTCGAGATGATGCGTAGCTTGGCTGGGTTATATAGAACCTTGTGCATAGACACCGTGAAGCCACCTAGCTCACGGCTTGTTCACCCTCGCTAAGGCTTTCCTTCAATTTTTGAGCCCTCTCATTCTTCAGTCGTATACGCCGTATCCGGAACCCTGTATTTGAGTATTTCCCTCTTGCAGTAATTGCGGTGCATAAGTGGATACATACTAGCAGAAGCTCTCTTCCGTAGCAATTGACAGACAGCTCCACTGGATTATAGACATATCAAGAACGAGATCATCCGAGAATGCCTTGTTGACATTTCCCCGTGAGTGCCTGTGAGTAACTCACGACATCGTGCAGCTACCGCTTTTCCAATTCCGATCCTTTTCAAAATTGAAGATGGCAACGAATGGAAAATCGCAATGAAGAGAGAAATCCACTTTCTTGTCCCGACTAACTGGATGCAGTATACCTGCGGGTCACCACAGCTGATTGAACACGTTACGTTCCCAGGGCAATCTGCCCCGTAAAATTTCCTCGCGAAAACAAACGAGAGTCCCACTGCCCCTGAGTAATTACTAATTATAACCTTTGCTTCCCCTGTTAGCAGTTCTGCTAGCAAAGACTCTACTGACCTTCTCACATCTATGCAGTCCTGTTAATTCAACCACCACTCAACCCCATCCTCCTCCGCCTTAATCACTATATCTGTCCGTCAATCCCTGCGCAGGATATCGCTCGGGCTTTTGCAGGGGTCATGCTCCGGATGAGTGCACCGGATTCACTGTACACAGCTTCAATGGCTCACACCGGCAGTCAGTGGACCTTTGTGCTCGCCGTCACCGCCATTTTTCTCAGCGTCGTCGTCACGCTGCAAATTCTGTCATCCTACGGCAAGGCCTCACTCGCGGCACCGGCGGAGATTCTCACCTTCATCGACGCCGTCGATTCTTCAGTCGAGGAGAATGAGAGCTATGATCGAGATGTGTTGCGCGTGCAGCGTCTAGACGACAAGCTGCGCCTCGGCCGGCTGCTCCGGGAAATCCAGAGGGGAGGGGATGACCTACGAGAGGAACTCAATAATCTGTTAACGAGCGAAAGTGGGGACCTCACAAGCGATCATTACAGCGATCTCCGAGATCTGCGGCTGAGAGCCACAGCGCGCCTCCTCTGGGCCTCGAAGCGTAAGAGGCTTGAGGACAAGGTCCGCAGGCTAGACATGCTGCGCATGCGCTTCCTAGTGGCCTACATGGGCCTCGTCTCATCTGGCCGCGTCAGGAAGACTGAGAAGAGCTCATCATCATATACGAGCCAGAGTGCCGCCCGGCCGCCCCCGCCACCGCCCCTGCCACCGCTGCCCCTGGGTGTTAACACCCTGCACAAGAAGAAGTCACGACGCCGGCTGAGCCGGGCGGCAGCCCTTGGACGCGGTGACAACAACATTGATGGAAGCAAGAAGCAAGGCTGGGCAGGGGTCATCCGGGAACTACAGCTGTCACCAATTCTTCAGAAACGCAACGCCCGCGAGCGTCATGGCTACGCCAGTATCGGCAAGGTCATGTCGCCCATCAAGTCTCAGTTCACCATGGTGGCAGAACCTCCATCGCCGCCGGATTCAACAAAGTCTGACAATTGTCAGTGCGACCACCAGAAGGAAAAATTCCCCGACTTCATCGAAACGGTCGGTGTTGCGATGTGAACCCTACATGCCTGTGGCAAGCAGGGACGTCAACTTTATGCGAATGCAGCAATGGTGTAAAGCGAGACATCCAGTCTGTAGCTGCGAGTACCAAGGAGGCAGTTGGCGACTATTTACTACGGCCCTGGAGATGCATTACTACGCCTCAGAATGACCTTTACCTATAGATACCCTGCATCTTCAAGGGCCGTAATGCCAACACGATAAGATTACGAGAAGCATTTGTCTTTATATAGCTCAAGAAGCTACCGGTTTTGTTTTTTCCTAATTGAAACAATACGGAATATGGACAGTTTGAACAGTTTGACGCGGTTCCTTTTGTGGTGAGGACATATCGAGTGCGTCACCGCCGGGCGGGTGATATACAGTGTTGATGCATTTTCTCATGCAGCTCTATACCATACGAGATGACTTGGATGGTACAGTACAGAACCTGATTGGTCCCTGGAACGAGCAGTCCAGAACATAATCAAGCGATTGATCGCCTACTTTGTCTCACATACAGCCCCATTACCATCGTTGCGCACATTGCCACGCTCCATATGCAGCCCAGCCCCATCCTTCTCGAGGGAAGCGTCGCTAATATTTACCCATTCTCATGGGCCTGTTTTGCCCCGATTGCTGCGGCTGAAGCGGAAATCTGCGCTTCCTGGGGCTCAGCTGAGACAGCGCAGGGCCTGCATTTTTATACCTTGAGAAACGTGTTCCTGGAACACGTCGATGCCAACCGATGTTGGGTTCTTGGCAGCTGCAGTGGCCCCAACCAGTAATGGGCTAGTTCATGCAGCTCGCCGCCGCCAACAGGTCTGGCCCGTGAAATGGCCCTGAGCGTAAACGTGGAGGCGTCATTCAGCAGGGTAGGCCGGATCGGCGTACCTACACCGCAAATGTCACCGCGGGCATAACAAAGCGCGTAAAGGACCAGGCCTGATGAGGTTACCCACAACAACCGGTAGCCTCTTCAGAGGCTTCGGACTAGAGGGCGCCAACGTCAAGAAGGGCTTATGCCAAGACCTGCTCAGCTCCGATCAGAGACAAGACAGTGGTATTCCGGGGAGGCCATTTCTTGAGCCGCAGCGATCTCCCGCCTCTCAGCTGTCAGATTGGGGTACATGCATGAGCTTGATTTGACGGACTCCGGTGTTGCTCGTGTCCGAAGATGCAAGTGTGGATTTAGCCGGCATCCGACTGCATAATAAGAGGGGAGCGAGACCCGGGTTCAAGACCCAGAACTCCGTGCTTGAGAGGCTTGGGCTTCACCATTCGGTTACACATCATTTACACCTGGAAATGAGGTCGCTCACTCACGGGGCCCTCGCGGTCACGGCCCTCACCAGCCTGGCCGTCGCGTCTGAGCCGTCAAGTTCGAGGAGAACACAGGTTGGGGCGCCATATCTGCGTTCTCAGGTGACGACTCATCGTGACAAGTCGACGAACGGTCAAAGCTGGGGCAAGCTTCGACGGACCAGTTCTAAGAGACAAGATGCGACGCCGTTGGAGAATCAGCAGACCGGCACGTCTTATACCATCGACATCGAGATCGGCACGCCGCCTCAGCCTCTGACCCTTATCCTTGATACGGGCTCGTCGGAGCTTTGGGTGAATCCAACTTGCGCGACATCAGGCCAGCCAGACTACTGCGAGTCTTTCTCGCAGTTCGACTACACCTCCAGCTCGACAATCAACGACACGGGCTATTCGAATATGCTAGCGTATGGCAAGGGCAATGTTACGATCGAGTATGTGACGGATGTGGTCAGCATTGGATGTAAGTCAGGAGGATATGCCTTGAGAACAAGGTCAAGCATCACCATACTGACCGCAGGTCAACAGCTGCCAGCATCACGGATCAGATATTTGGTGTCGGGTTCGAATCATATGACATACCCCTGGGGATCCTCGGACTTGCGCCGCCGACGGACTCGGAACCGCTCTACACATATGTGCTCGACAATATGGTGGACCAGGGCCTGATCGACAGCAGGGCATTCAGTCTGGACCTCCGAGACGTCGACAGCCCGGACGGCTCGGTCATCTTCGGCGGCGTCGACACGGGCAAGTTTGTCGGGGAGCTGCAGAAGTGCCCCATACTCGACCCCCTGGACACCCCCAGCGGTGCGGACCGCTACTGGATCTACCTCACGGGCCTCGGGATGACGCTCCCGAGCGGCGAGTCTGGTCTCATCGCCGAGGGCGAACTGCCCGTGTTCCTGGACAGCGGCGGGACGATGACCCGTCTTCCCACCGACGTGTTCATGAGCATAGGCGCTGTTTTCCCCGGCTCACAGTATGACTCGGAGTCCGGGTACTTTATTGTAGACTGCGACGTTGGCGATGGCTCGGGAAGCGTGGACTTTGTATTCAATGAGAAGGTTATTAGTGTTGCCTTTGATGACTTTATCTGGCGCGTGCCTAGCATGGATGACACCTGCGTCCTCGGTGTCCTGGCTGACGATGGTAAGTTGATACTAGTCATGTGCTCGGGGACAAGAGTGAGCTGACTGATAGCAAATAATAGAGGAACCCGTCCTTGGAGACACGTTTCTGCGCGCAGCCTACGCCGTCTACGACCAAGACAACCGGAACCTGCACCTCGCCCAGGCCGCCAATTGCGGCACCAGCCTCGTCGCCATCTCCTCCGGGTCAGACGCGGTGCCATCCGTCACCGGCGACTGCACGGCGACCGCAGAGGCAGGTCCACTCACCGGCTCGCTGACTGCGACGGAGGCACCGTCGACTATCACCAATGGTCCCGGTGGACTTAACTCGGCTATTGCACCGGGCCCTGGCGGCACCCAGACTGGTAGTAGGGTGGCGAGTAGTCTGTGCCTCACGTGCAAGAACGACGCGACGGCGGCAGCGAATCCTTCCAGAACGACTAGGACTGCAAACGCCGGTGCGGTGGAGACCGGCAGCCCTCTGGCTGCTGTTGGGGCGTTGGCCATGGCTGCTTTGCTGATCTGATTTATATCTAAAGTCACCGTTGGGACAGCATATGAGACACGATGGAGATGTGGGACGGCTGAATATAGGATCATGATGTGTAATAACATTAGATTGGGAAGTAATACCCAGTACTAGAATATTCTAACCCCATAAATCCCACCAAAACGCCTGAGCTGATGCCGGATGTCAATCTGCGAGTTGCAAACGCTGTCAAAGCTGTGGTGTGGGTCAAAGAGTAGTCCGATCCCTGCCCAAAAGGAGACCCGAGGATGTGCGAAAGTGAAAATTGGCTGTCCCAAGTCTGCCGAGTCATCCAACCTCTGCGATAGTTGAAGTTTCCCAACTCAGCGGCAGCGGCCTCGGACGCACCTCATGGAACCTTATTAGCGCCCTGACCGGCAGCTTGATTCGACCTCTCCCTCTCTTTCTCCTCCTTCTTTATCCGTTTCCTCTCCTCCTTCGCTCGAATCTTGCGCCTCCACGCGATGCCGTTCCTCATGATCAGTAGCAGCAGAGGCGCCCCGGCCAAGTACAAGAACCCGAAGATGACGAACGTCCAGCCGACGCCCATTGCCTCAACCATGGGCGAGACGCCGCCAGTAGCAGCAGCACCGAGCAGGCACCGGGTCAGATTATTTGCGGCGGTGGCAGCCCCGGCCTTCTTGGGATACATGTCGATGAGCAAGACCGTCGAAGCATTCGTGTACCCGATCATCCCGACGCCCATGAAGAACAAGAGGACACACAGCACAGCGATCGGAGCTTTGTACTGCAGCGCCCAGCCCCAGGCGAACAGAACAGCGGTCGCCAGCGCCAGCAGCGGCAGACCGATCTCGATGCGGGCGCGCTCTACGGGGAAGTTGGACAGGTCGTCCTGGGCGCCCTTGGTCAGGGCTATCCCGTGTTTCTTGGCGTGGCGGCGGTAGTTCCAGTCGATGGCCGGGCCGGTGACGAAGGCTGCCACGGCCGACCCGCCGGCCATGGGGAGGTACATCAGGCCGACCTTGACGTCGTCGAAGCCATACTGGCGCTGGAGTTCTGACGGCATGACAGTCGCGATGGCGTAAAACCCAGCAAACACGATCGCGCCGTACCCCAGCAACAGCCCGAGGAGAGGCTCGAAGAGCATCTTCAGCGAGTCCAGGGGGTTGCCGAAGCCGATCCTGAGCTTGGGCCGGTGCTTCCTCGACGTGGCCTTCTTGATGCGCCGGAGGGCCTCGTGGTCGCCGGCCTCCTCTGCCTGGCGCCTCTTCCGTCTGTCCGAGATGACCTGATACAGCGTCCTATACACCGGGTGAGGGCGGATGCTCCCGTCGCCGACCAGCTTGCGACAGGTCTCCGGGAAGAAGAAGATCATCAGGACCAGTGTGATGGCGGCCAGGATGGTTAGGAACCAGAAGATTGACCTCCACCCGAGATATTGAGCGAGCACGCCGCCCAACACGGGGCCAAGACTCGGGGCCAGCACGATGGGCAGCACGGTCAGGCCGATATAGTTCCCCCTCTCGGCGCTGGTCACCGTGTCGGCGATGACGGCCTGGCTCAGCGCGATGGTGGCCGCGATCCCGGCGCTCTGGAAGCACCGCAGGACCAGCAGCTCCGAGTACCTGGTGCTCACTGCCACACCCTCGTTGGCGAGGATGTAAATGACGAAGCAGAGGATGAACGCCGGCCTGCGCCCGGCCGTGTCGGCGAAGCCGCCGATGAACATCGGGGTGATGCCCTGGAAGATCATATATGTCGACACCGTAAGGTTGATCTGCGAGGCTGTCACGTTGAACTCCTTGGCGATGACGTTGAGCGCTGGGAAGTAGATCTGGCCCGTCAGCGGCGAGAAGAAGGCGGCCAGGGCTGCGGCGAGGACGATCATTGTCTTCTGCCTGGAGTTGTAGGATGAGTATGGCGGCGGCACTGCCTGTGTCGGGTCCCCATCGCTGCTGGTTGTTGAGATGACCGGCTTCTCACTTGGGGGCTCATCATCTGGACTGCTTGGGCCCTCCCCTTCTCGTGATTCTGTTGTGATAACCCATTCTTTCAGGTCGATTGTCTTATTATCCGCCGGAAACTGGTCTCGAGTCGAATTTTTGTTTGGACTTGGACCTCCTGCCCTCTCATGAGGGATGTCCGTCTCTCGAGCCATCGAAGTCTTTGGCTTTCATTACTATTTGGGACCTCGCATGACATCCGAGGCCTAAAATTGCCAAGGTGCTCGCTATATAAGAGAGCAGCAGGAGAAGAGCGACGCCTTGTAGGGCAAAGGCTAGGCCCGTCGGTTTGCTCGGTGCCGGAGGGAGCGCCCTCGGCGCGCTAGTCATATTTTCTTGCCATGAGACTCGGCACCCCATTCAGCTCTCGTATCTTGACTGGGTGCCAGATTTATGGCACCATATTCTCAAGCCGAGACGGCACCGATTATACAGCCAGACCACGTTGTTCATTACTGTTTTGCCCTGTCCTCGGCGTATATACTAATCAGCTCAGCGCCGTCAGGGTTAGTCGGAATGTTTCCTAATTCAGCAGAATGGCGTACCTGTTTCAGGATAGGGGCTCTCCACCATCTGCTCTACATCGGATATAGTTTGCTTAATCCACGTCAAACACGTTCCAGCCGCAGCTGGCGCGAACTCAATACCCATGAAAGAAGAAATACCCTGCAACCGACGGACCCGGCGGCCTGATTCAACAAGACGGCTGCCGACGTTACATTACCCTGCCCTTGGGTACATGATAAGGTTCATGGGATTCAGCTCCGGCCGAAACGGCACCGACATGATGACGATCACCCGCATAAGGGAGCGATTAACGCCAGGCACCAACCGCAGTCTTCTGCAAGACAGCCTTTATAATGAACGAAGTAAAACTGCACACCAGCGAAGTAGCTGCAAACAACAACTTCGAAAGTTACCTTACCTTGCCCAGGTTGGCTCCAAAGGTGCCAGACATTGTCAACTCGCTCAAGTATGAGTTGATACTTCGCTTTTGCATTTCTCTTAGACTGTGGGAAGCACTCAGCCTGTACCCTGGGCCGACTTTCAATCCACAAGCCGGAACTTGCCCCTTTTTGGCTCAGCGGCGTAGTTGCCTAGAACATGCTTGCTAGAATATGCATTTCCATACTTCTCCCTTTCTTCGCCTCCAAATCTCATTGCGATCTAATGCATCCGAGTTCGAGGCGTGCTTCTGCTTCCTGCAGTGCGTGTTGCATCCAACCGGAACGTGCAGTGTTGCCACCTGCTGTAGACTAGATATATTGTCATGACAATTCTGGTGAGAAGGCGCCCGACCAGCCCGATTAGGTCTTTAAAAGCAGCTGCAATGAATCGTGCGTGTCCCACCAGCCTCTTGGAACGCGTGTTTCACAGAGTTCGAGAAATTGCAAGATTAGGAGTCGAGCCAGATAAATCTGGGACAGTCTCCCACGGTCTGGCCAGAAACTCATGCAGGCAGGCCATCCATGTAAACTTTAAAAAACCACAATGCAGGTACGGATGCGCCGAGTCAATTTCCTTCAGCTGCCGTTTACTTTGCCACGAGTCCAGATGTTCAGCCCAATCTTGGACCCCTTTAACACCGGCTGCCCTCCATGTGCCGTCTCCCGGTGGCCCGTCCCGTCCTTCCTGAAGTTGACCCAGAACACGGCGTTGCCCGGGATCGGCCGCACCGCCAGCCCCCTCTTGTACGAGCAGTCCAGCCACTTGCACCAGGGCTCCTTGTCCCTCCACGCCGGCTGCAGCACGAACGGGAACCACGTCGAGCCGCCCTCGATGTCGTCGGACGCCTCCAGCGTCGCGAAGAAGCTGGTGATGCGGTCTACCGGCCGCGGCGTCGCGTAGTGGAAGTCGTAGTGCGTCTCGAACTCGCCGCCCTCTGTGTACTTGAGCACGGCGAGCTGCTCCATGGTGGCGTTGGGCGCGAAGCCCTGGAACGTCGCGGCGCGGGACTTGACGCAGTCTACCACTGGGTCGCCGTCCTTGAGCCAGGCGGTCTCGCTCTTCCGGGAGCTGGAGTCCACGAAGACCTTCTTGGCCCCGGCCTGGTTGTTGAAGTTCTGCACCACCGATGGCTCATATTCTGCCAGGCTGTGGGTGACGGGCACCTCAATTCAGTTGTCGCCACAATGTCTCGGGAACGGGGCAAGACTCACGCAAGCTTTTTGAGATGCTCCGTCTCGTACGGCGTTATGAAATTCTCTATATAGACCATGATCGGGTCGTAACTCAAGAACTTCGGCTTCATCTCCGAGTGTGTGCATGTGTAGTTGTTCCCCTTTCCAGCGGATGATAACGATGAGCCGGCGTGCGATGTCTGAACTATGTCGACGAGCGGCTGGGCTTCCCCGCTGCTGCTGTTGAGCACCACCCGCGCGCCGCTCAGATATAGGACGAACGCCCCCACGGCCGCTGCCGCATTGAAGCCGAGCAATGCTTTTGAAGTCATTTGGACGTCTGTAATTGGAGCAGTTTGAATAGCAGCAATGTGTTTACTCCTTCCGGTTCACTGGTATTCTGTCAATTGAAATCTGCCACGGCTTGAAATAGCTGGTGCAGGCAGCACACGGATGATTGCACGGGCAGTTGAAACGGCACCAGATCCGAACTTGAAACGAACTTGCATTATCGCCTCCCGTACACTAGCATTCTGCTCATTTGTGAAACGTCATTGCAACCGCCATCTTGTCCAGACGGGACATCAGATGAGTTTTCAGTGTTCGATATACCCAAAGCTGATGCCCTGAAATGCTTCACTTGATGTGCATTCACGTCTTGGCAGGATACTGCACGGTTACGACGAGTAATATTGTCTCCCGAGATCTCTCAGATTGATCGAGACAAAAGAGTGAAATTCAATGATCGAGCTCACTATCCACCCGCTCCTTGGTAGACCGTCTTCACATAAAACAAAATGCATCCATAAACACCGCCATCAATCAATGGAGTAGATCAGAGGCTCGCCGTATTGCTGTGTTGACCACATCTCAAGGCCTTCCAGCAGGCTGTCTGCGAACGTAGAATCAAACCGCTGGCCGCTCTTGAGATTCGCGAGGCAGCCTCTCCATGTCACCCAATTCTCGGCAAGGACCCCCTCAGGTGCGCGCAGGACCCCAACAGGCACGCTGACAATCTGCTGCTCGGGTGTTGGCGTCCTGACATCCCAAGAAGCCATCACAGTAGCACCACAGTCGCCACAGAACCCCCGCAGCGCCCCTTCCGACGACGCATACGTCTTCATGGTGCCATATGGGGCCAGGCCGAGCGGCATGGCCGGCTGGATCAACGCTCGCGGCACCGGCACCCAGGCCACGACGTGCACGCCGGCGATGCGCCGGCAGTCGTCGCAGACGTCCAGGAACGCCTTCCACTTCTCCTTCTCGGTCGGCGAGATGTAGCGTGATATGAACGGGTCATCTGTGACGGCGGGCAAGGTCGGTCTGGGGACTGTGAAGGACACGCCGCCGCAGTGGCAGCCAGCTCGCAGGACCTCGTTCCCCTCACCGTCGAACTCCTGCTCCGGTACCTCGTCCTCCATGCCTGCCGACCACCAGCCGCTGTCCGGCCCCGGGTTGAAAGTCTTCATCGCCCGGCCGCCCATCCTGGGCAGGAACCGGAACAGCCCCGAGCCGCCCGTCGAGCCGTCCGTGAAGCAGTGCGTCCGCATCTGGAACAGGTCCTCGCCCTGCTCCGCGAACAGGCTCGTGGACACCCTCCATTCCTTCTCCGTTGCGCCCTCGGCCACCTCGATGTCTTCGTCCCCGATGTGGCTCCCGCAGGTGGCGCAGAAGAAGCGCTCGGCCTGGGCGTGCGCGTGCTTGTAGCCCGTCAGATCTGACCTCGACGAGGGCGCGATGAACGTGGGGACTACCCCGGAGGGCAGCTCGGTGTGGAAGATGCACAGCGTCCCGTGCGTGTAGCGGCAGATGCTGCAGTGGCACAGGTGGACGCCCAGAGGGAGCTTGGCTTGTGGGATCTCGATGCTGTACTGCACCGCCCGGCAATGGCAGCTGGCCGTCAGCGTCCTTGTGGCGCCGTCTGTTTCTGCCATTTTTTGCAACGTCGGGGGTGAGTCGAGAGCGCCTCTGAGGAGTACTGATAGGAGTCAGTCAGTGGTGAGGAGATTGAAGATCTCGGGCAACACTACTTATCGTTTCACTAGGTAGATTAGGCACCCGGGAAAAGATGGCATGTGGCGCTTAGTGAGCGGGGATCGCCGTGAGCGGCATGATCGGTCCCGGAGTGTCATCCCGGAGGAAGTTACGGGAGACTGATTTCGAAGCATAATACCTGTGTACTATACGCGCCATAGTAAATAGTTTGAATCCTTGAATGGAAATAAATGACGACTATATTTTGTATGAGGGCTATTGTGAAATGTTGGTGCCTGGGTTTGGTGGCTTTGCCTTCGTATATTCCCACGCAAGTGATGTTCCATGGGCTCATTACTTGCATTGCTGTATCCGAAGAATGCAGTCAGCCTGAAATGGCCGCTGATTCGCCCAAATCCCCGTAGCAATAGAAAATCCATGGAAGTACATTTCCATCCCTTGCTGCTTCGCTTCTTGAAAAAAATAATGATATGCCCTGAACGGGCCCAGCGTCACTCCATCTCAGGGCAGCCTAGAGTCTATGATCCGGTCAAAACGCATTGTCCCCTGTGTCAACATACCCATCCGGCCTCGGGACAAACAGGCTGCCGTTGAATCGCTCCGAGACGTATTCCCGGATGGGCTCAAATTTCCGACAGGTGTGCACCGCGTCGGTCTTCACGTACTCGCTTTTGTAGCCCTCGAAGTACTTGAGTGGGACAACGGACGTGCTACCCCAGCACATGATCGATTGGCGAAGGTGGTCGATACAGTGTTCTTCACAACGTGCATGAGCTGTTAGCTGAAATTATCCTAAAAAGTGGATGAAGTAATGAAATTGGAGAAAAGACTGACCAGTGTGTACGGGACCGTGGATTGGGAGAGCTGGGTAGACGTCGCGGTGTAAGGCCTGTCTGATCTGGTTGAGGCAGTGAAGCTGGTGGAACATATCGAACCTTGAGGTGTGCTCACATTGTCAGCATGTCCTCGTCTTCCTACCTTGAAATGCCTGGAGCATGCCTGGGGGCCAACTCACCCGCCTGTGTAGCCAGACCTTGTGTGATCCCAATACTCCCTGTAGTTACTTCCCCAGAGAGACTTTGCCTCGGCCTCTGATATTGAGAAATACCTTCCCCATAACATCTCCTCCCACGCCCTGTCAACCTCTGGCGTCGTGTCTCCGACGTAGATCTTGTCGTCTGGATTCGTGACCAAGAATTCGTGGCCGTTGGTCTCGAAGTCTACTGGTGATTTAAAGCGGACTTCTTCCAGTTGTATGCGCTCCGAAGGTACTACATTTCGGGTTAGACGGAGGGATCATACTCCATGCCCAAGGCTAGTGGGTATGGTGAACAGCTCGCAATGGGGCCTGACTTACACAGTCCCTCTTCTCTAAATCCTGTTTCGTACTTTCCGCGCCTGCCCAGTCGGGCTTGGAGCATCGACAAGGCCGATGTGAAGATGACTCCGGATACGAATGCACCAATGCCGACAACGACAAAGTAGAGAATATCTCTACGCGTTGCCTCTCTCGCTCTGGTTGGTGATGAAAGGAAACGAGGGGCGCGGCGAGAGTCGCCTTCCTCCGCTACATTTCCTTCAAGCAGGTGGTACTTTTGGCTCTCCATGGCGGCAGTGGTGCGTCTGATGGTGGCAGATGGGATGACAGAGAAGAGGCGAGATGATTGAAAAGATGAACCCTCAAGTTAGTGAGTAGGCCGGCGCCTTCCAAGCATGTGAGGATGGTAGTCAACTTGAAGTGCCGCTCCTGAAGTCCAACGAAACGCTCCTGTGACATGCGTTGATGAGATTTAAGCATATACACCTAGTCTGGGGAAGACGTCGAAGTTCCTATTACGTGAATACGTGTATGCACGGAATCATACCTCTTGTCGATGACCAGAAATATGTCTCCAAGATCGTACAGTATCGTGGTCAGAGAGTCGATCTATTCGCCGTCATTCGCCTGGTTCTGAGTAAGATCTGCGGCTGCGGTGATACAGGGTGAGGATCCATGGGGGCCAATTCAAAACAAGCACCATTAAGAGCGGCGGACTATAGATTCCTGACAAGCATGCACATCCGCCATGCGACCCGCTGAGGGGTTTCAGATGCGTCCAACGGCCGATCTTAAAAGCTTAAAGTCTATACGCGGATATTCAAACAACCACGATTATTATCTAATTGTCCGTAAGGCTGGTGACTGGTCAAGTTAAGGCGACGGGGCATCCAAAAACGGTTATACAAATATCCCCTCCTAAAGTCACAGTGAGCGCCGGCGACCCCTGTGTCAGCCTTATCCCCACCCCTCGATCCCAGCTTTCAGTCCACAAGATCGGGTTGCCCTGTCGGTATACCGCCGTCCTCAATGGCGCTCGGCTCAAGTTCTGACAGCTGTCGAGGATCTGATGCAGTCTCATGTCCGCCCGAACTTTCTATTCGTGCCAGTCCGCCACCGATGACATGAGTTCGGTCGCAACTGATACTCAGCGGTCACGAAGTCATCTTCACTTTTACTCCGCAGCCAGTTTGATCGCCAAGTGGGGATGAGACTATCTAGATCAATGCAATTGTCATATGGGCAGGACGGCCAACGCCGTGAGGCGAACTCAGGCTTCACACCCAACGGCCTTGGGAAGGAAGACATCAAGTCCTGCACTAAGGAACAAGGCAGAGAAGCAGCGATGACAGTTTCTCAACCATCACGTATATGAAGAGCCGGACAGCCTGCTCGATGCTGCACGAGTCTTTATCAACCATCTACTTTCATTTCATTCACTTCACTTAATCTCACTTCCACTTTTCACCTTGCTTGTCTTTCTGTTCCCTGGTTGGAGCATCCTATCACTCTACAATCACAATGAAGCTCTCACTCGTCTTGTCGCTGGCGGCCACCATCCTCTCCGTGGCAGCCGCGCCCGCAATCCCCGGCTTCGACCCGGAGAGCATCAAGAAGACGCTTGAATCCCCGCCGGCCCAGGACAAGCGCGCCCCGAAGGGTCTCGACGCGCAGACCATCGAGGATATCAGGAACAACCTACCCCCTGCGCCTGCGGATAAGCGCGCGCCCAAGAAGGCCAAGTTCGAAGTGCCTCAGGACAAGCGCGCCCCAAAGGGGTTGGACGCGGAGACGATCGAGGAGATCAGGGAGAATCTGCCCCCTGCGCCTGCGGATAAGCGCGAGGCCAAGAAGGCTCAGTTTGAGGTCCCTCAGGACAAGCGTGAACCCAAGAAAGCCAAGTTTGAGGTTCCCCAAGACAAACGGTCCCCGGCCCCGAAGGGCCTGGATGCGGAGACCATCGAGGAGATCAGGGAGAACCTGCCCCCGCCGGCGGCTGACAAGCGCGAGGCCAAGAAGGCACAGTTTGAGGTGCCCCAGGATAAGCGCGAGCCGAAGAAGGCCAAGTTCGAGGTGCCCCAGGACAAACGTGAAGCCAAGAAGGCCAAGTTCGAGGTTCCTCAGGACAAGCGTGAGGCTCACTTTGAGGTCCCTCAGGACTAGGAGCCTGGCGTGCAGAGGAGATGTAACAGCCAAAGGACGAGAGCAACATGCCCCAGCTTGCTTTTGACACACACTCGTTCACGCGCCGCCTGACAAGCCGGTGTGTAACCTAAGTGCGGTGTGGGGAGGAACTTCAGGACGCTGGGTCTGCCCTTTTTCTCGAGATGGGGTTCATTGCGTGGTATGGAAACCCCCATTTTCAGTACGGTCAGGAATACGGAGCAGAGCTCTGGGATTCGGAGGCTTGCTACGCTGGTGGTGCTAGCCACCGGCCGAGGGTAATGTCACGTTAACAGGTTCAATGCAAGTTATCGAGCAACGTACTGCGAAATATCGCAACATCCGAGTGACTTGAAGAAAAGATGTGATGTTGCTATTGAGATGTATGATATGAGCGAAAGTCACTTTTCGGGATTCCCTACTAGTAGCCCTGAATCGATTGCTATGACTTTTCGCTGTTGAAACATCGCGGAATGAAATCCCTGCGGCGGACGTGCTCCCTTAACTTTTAGAGAGAAATATCATGGCGTGCCCATCCCATTACAGCGCTGATGTCCCACTTTGTACTCTGCCTTCCATGCACGCTAAATTAATACGAGAAGGTTGCATGCATATTACCGCAACATGCATGGTGGCTGCAGAACGGGTGCGATCCCGAAAGTGTAAGGAAATTGAGAACTTGTTGTCCAACCGTTGGCGACTCCAGTACGTCAGCTGCCTGCACTTGAGAAGTATGGCCAACATTATTATGCGCCCAGGGAATCAGGCAAATCAATCATCCTTCTCACTCCTCGCCCATTCTTTCTAAATCGTGGACATATTCGGCCTGAAAATGCAATCGTTCAATCTCTTCCAGGCTGCCCTGTCACTATGGCTAGTGATCCCCACAGCAATATCAGCCAGTATTATCGGTCGGGGCGACGGGTCGAACAGCACAAACACGCAGGATCTAGACAGAAAGCGGGCAGCAGAGATTCGAGATGCCTTCCAGTTTGCCATGGATGGGTATTTCGAATATGCATTCCCTGATGACGAGTTGCGCCCTGTCAACAGTACCGGCGACAGCAACCGAGTATATGGCTGCGGGTGGGGGCTCAGCGTGGTCGATGCTCTTGATACCGCCATCATCATGGAACTTGACGACATTATAGATCGATCCTTGGACTTCATAAATACGATAGACTTCACTCGGACACCGACCGACAATGCCTGCAGGCTCTTCGAGGTCAATGTCAGTACCCATTCGCCTTACCTCTCCACCTCTGTCGGGTCGGCCTGAATATATGTGCTCTTGGCATGTAACAGCTCTAACAAGAAATGAAGATCCGCTACCTCGGTGGCCTACTATCTGCGTATGACTTGCTCAACGGTCCATTTTCTCACCTAGACAAAAATGTAAGGACAAGGTACACTGTTCATCCTGGCCTAAAATGCCCGGCGGAAGCGGCGCCCTCTCTAACGACCCCTACAGGCTAGCAGGCTTCTTGAGCAGGCCCAGTCTCTGGCAGATACCTTCAAATATGCGTTTGAAACACCGACTGGCCTGCCTCGGCGGAATCTGTACCTGAACAATCAGTCATATGAAGTGACTGATGACAGCGATTTGACCAACCCCGCCGAGGCCGGAACTTTGATCCTGGAATGGACGAGGCTCTCAGACCTAACGGGGTCGCCCGAGTACGAGGATCTCGCGAGGAAAGCGGAGGCTTATCTCCTCAACCCACGGAACCCGAGCTTGGGAGAGCCTTTCCCGGGGCTCATCGGCATCTCTGTCAGCGTGCTCAACGGAACATTTACCAGCGGGTTCGGGGGTTGGATAGGAGCCTTGGACAGTTACTATGAATATCTGATCAAGATGTACTCTTATGCACCTGATCGATTTGAGACATACAAGCAAGAGTGAGTGCCCTCGAGATCCGGCGCCGCTGACTTATGGGCTTGCCTAGTAGGAAGGACTGCTGATAAATATTAGATGGATCAAGGCTGCTGAATCCACCATCACCTACCTAAGCTCGAATCCAACGACAGCTCCAGAGGTCACCTGGCTGACGGAGTACAACATCACCGGAACAAATGGGTCGAGATATCTCATTCCGCAAAGCCAGCACTTGACCTGCTTTTCAGGCGGGAATTACATCCTTGGGGGTATTGCGCTCGAGGAGGAACGGTACGTGGAATACGGGCTGGAGCTCGCTCAAGGATGCCGTCAAATCTATCTGACTGCGACGAGACTGGGTCCGAACGACTGGGCATGGCTGGATTCCAGGATCGACAACTCCTCCGGCCAAGTACAACCAGTCCCCGAGAATCAGGCTGATTTCTACGACCGCAACGGTTTCTTCATCACAGGTGCAACGTCAGCCATCGGCGCAGAGGCGCTCGAGAGCTGGTACTATGCGTACCTCGCGACAGACGACCGGCTGTGGCTTGACTACATATGGGACTACTTCGTCGCCATACAGACCTACCTCCGGATCGGATCAGGGTACTCGCCCATCTTGGACCTCAACAATGCGACGCTGCCCCCCGGAAATAATTATGAGAACCTGCAGCCGAGCTTCTTTTTGGCCGAGACCCTAAAGTACCAGTACTTGGCCCACCGTCCTGATATTTCTGTGGGATTTACCAATAAGCCGGGAGCCGATGGACAATCTTGGGTTTTCAACACTGAAGCACATCCTATTCGAACTACCGTACGGCACGACAGAAAGACCTGAAAGTAATGCCTCCAATGGGGAAATTGTGGCTCGCAGTTTGGTGACTCATGGATTCCTTTCTGCTGTTCCAAAATATGTGAGAAATTTCTTCCTGTAAATCTCGACCATGTGACCGAAAATAAAAGCCGTATATGCCTGTGACCTAAAAACATCTTTTCTGGCTCTTGAGATTACCCTTCGAAGCCTGGCTCCTCAGAGAGAATGTCGAGGCTTTTCTCAGGAGCGCCAGACGCGATCCCTTTTCGCTCAAGCTGAACATGGAGGGCTTCTTTTTGAGGTCCCTCTTGCGCCGCGCCCTGATCTCCGCCTCAGCCCTCTCCGCCTCGTCGATCTCCCTCCAGATGACAGCCGCCATAGCATCACCGCTGCGGCGTCCCAAGGTGCATGTATCTCCTGGCGTCCCGAGACCGTCGAGGCCGACCCACTCCTTCCCGAAGAATACCATCGTCCCCATGTACAGCTCGGGCGCGGTCCCGTCGACCTTTCGCTTCCCGAAAGCGGGCCATTCGCTGGGCAGCTTGTCCCATTCCTGCATGGCAAAGTCGCTCGGCCGCAGGGTCTCGGGGTTGTAGGGTATCATCTTTAGGTCATCTCCAGCCAGGATCCCATGACGCATACGGTCGCCCAGCGAGGTGTTGCCAATGTCCATGAAGCACATAGGCGGCGGCATGGAAGCTGGGCTCCCGATGTCGAGCACCACGGCAGTCAGGACGGTTATGGCACGCACGTTCGGGAAGAATTGCAGGATGAATCGTAATTTCTTGAGCCAGATGTCGTCCTTCTCCTTGGACTGCGACAGTGAGCTCGCGTTGATTGCGACCTTCTGGACCACGCTCAAAATGTGCGGCAGGTTGGGATCTTTGTCGAATATGATCTTGGTGTTGGGGCGCTCGTAATACTTGAAAATGTAGTTGTCGATGAACAGCATGTCAAGTAGGGGAAAGAAACGCCGATGGCTGTGGCTGGGTTCGTTGCTGTTCTTTGATGCCGAAGCAGGCATCATCCCTGAGTGGACCCCGCTGAACTTGACGGGGTAGACCTTGCCGTCGTCAAATTGGATTTGCCATTTTGGCCAGAATATGTTGTCCGTATGAGCTGTTTCAGTTAGTTCTTGGTCCATGATTGTGGTTATTCCAGGGCTTGTCGGGCTTTGGGTCTCCTTCACGCTCATGGGAATTCTTTGTGCGATGTCTCTAGCAATGGATATTTGGCAGCTCAGCTTGCTCAGCAGGATGGGTATGTTATGGACACTGGATTCACAAGTCAGGATCTTTCGTTTGTCACTGCCTTCGTCTCATGTCGCTGCAAATTGCAGCAGGTGTGGGACATCTGGCCTGGGCATCGTCTTTAAGTCACGAAATTTCACCTGTTCTAGATTTTGTTCTTCATTTTCACCAATTGGCCATGCAGCATCTCGAGGATGTTGAAAACTTTTAGATTGATCAAGCACACAGAGATCTTTCACTTTGTGATGATCCAACACACGCAAGCACTTGCTACCTCTGCCTTCCAGCTAGTCTGATACCTTTTTGATTCACTAACTTGCCATGCTTCCTACAGCTTCTTTACTAGAATTTCTCTTTCAGGATCGGAGAAATCTGTTTTCCCCGTGGTCAGACTTATGTTGTTTCAAGCCAAATCAGACTGCGTGCAAGACTTACCATCTCTCCGTATTCCAAGTTAGGATATCTCTCTGTGCCGATGATCTTTATATCATACTTAATCAGGAGCAATGATAGAATCATCTTGATCTCGTTGGCGGCGAAGAACCGCCCTGGGCATGCATGGCGGCCGTACCCGAAAGTCAAACTCGACGGGCCCGTGCTAACGAATTGCGCGTTAGCAACGACCTCGGCCTGCTTCGTCCCCTTCTCTGCATTCGACTTTTCCTGACGTAACTTGTAGAACCGCAGCGCGTCGAATTTATTGTGATCTGGAAAGAATTCCTCGTCGGTGTTGATGCCGATGACTGGTAGTTCGATAATGGCACCTGCTGGGATGACCTGGCCGTTGGAGAGAGTAAATGTCTTGAGAACCTTGCGCTGGAACGATGCTAATGAGGCATGTTAATGCATAATACTGTTGTGAAGCAGCAAGCAACTTACTGGAACCCAGCGCATAGTATCTCTCGTCCTCCTTTAGAAAGCTGTCGAGCTTCTTCATGTTCTGCAGAGCGGTGCTAGTGAAGGCCCCGTCACTTTCGACAAGAACGGACTGGACCTCCTCACGCAACATTTTCATAACATCGGGCATCGAAGCCAACGTGTAAAGCCTTGAGCTTCGATTAGTCTCTGACTGCCACAGAACTTAGGTGAGCACTTACGCATTTGTGGCAGTGATTGTGGTAGTATGAATGGCCGCAAAGCTGGTACTGAGTTGAAAAAGAGCAATTTCCTTGTCTGTCTTCTGCTGACCAAACTTGGACTGTGCATCCATAATCCACTGCAGCATGTCGTCGGGCTTCCGGTAGTCGATGTTGTTTTCCGCCTCTCGTCTCGCCTTTACCACCGGTCTCAGAAAGTCGTCGGCCTCGTTCAGGCATTGTCTTACTCTCTTTACCTCTGTTGTTCGGCCGGCGAGGAAAAAGCGGAACCCTGGGAAGATCTCTGAAACTGCGCGGACTGCCTCCATCACGTGGAGGGTGTAATTGATAGATACGTCGAGATACTTTTCGTTGCGGCATAGCTCGGGACCGACAAAAATCCGACCGGATGCTATGGCCACAATACGCATGACCTTTTCCATCATCTTCACTGATGTCCAGTTCCCCGACTGAGGAAGCTCTGAGACGAGGGCGTCGGCAACTTCATCTGCGACAATGTGATTGAGTCGGCCTGTGCAAACGTGTGTGTAAGCGGCTGCTTTGGGGTCTCAAGCATCACGTGTTGGGCGCTTACCAAGAGCGGGTGTCAGAGATGTTTTGACAATGTGGGGAAGCTGTTCGTCGGAATCTATCCCAGTGTATTGAGTCTGCATGGACTTTTGCCAGCGTTAGTCACCAGATTCCAACATCAAGCGTGGTCCGGTGTCGACTCACCTCCTCAATCGCTTTGTCAAAGCTCAGCACGTCATCTGGGAGCCTCTTGAGTTCATTCATGAATTTGGGTGCAATGACGATATTTGGCTTTTCTGTTTCCGCTTAGCTAGAGGCCCATTGAATCATCATACGGCCATGGAACTTACTATTTGCTGTGGTGATTTGAAACGCCATGTCCTTGAACTATACACAGAACCAGTCAGTTGTGCACTCAATATGCAGCCAGTCAGGTCAACATACCTTTTTGTATCCGGTTAGGTACAGGTTCTTGGACTCTCCCTGCATGAATTTGTTTCTCCGAGCTGATGCGCCCCCATATTCTGTACCAATCATGGGGATGCCTGACCAACCGTCACTCTTAAATGCGGTCTGCGTCAGAAAGGCGGCGACACAGGTGAGGATCGCGGTTGCAAACATGGGCCATTGGTTAACCAGACCGAGCAGCGGGCTGCTGTCCATTGCACCGCCAGCGGAGGCGTTCTGGTCGGGGAAAACTGACATAGGCATTGTGTGCGATTCCATGGAAGCTTGTGGTGCGTTTGCAGAGGAAAGGAGACTAAAAAGCCGTCTGCGTCCTCTTATATGCGTCTGGTACTAGTACATGTGGTCTCTACTTGAGACAGCGGCCTCACGGTCACTCCGCTCCCTCCCGCGACCGGGTAGGTTCGACTTCGCTTATAAGGCTTCAAAAACGCGTGCTGACCGTGCAAATGCTCGTAGATCGTATCGGGCTGGGTTGGACCCGCGGCGCTGCTTGCGTGGCGTGACGCATGATGGAGCCAGGGGTCTGTGACCCGAGCAAACAAGGAGGGAGTGCGCTGTTCAACGGACATTCGGACCTCACGGTGAATCAACAGTACCTAAGCTACGTAGTAGAAGGTTGCCAACCGGACAATAATGCCGCTATCATATTTTGAGGTGAGTTGAGCGATGTCCAGCCGGAAGTCGCATTTGGCAAGCGGCACATGATCTTCGGCCAAAAGTTCCGCAGCTCGGTGCTCCGGTGATGGCGACCTACACGCTGCTCACGGGATTTCGGCAGCCCGAAAGTGCGACTGGATGTCATCTCGCCGCCGCTCATCAACGCGCTTTGTTTGGAGAGGTTGGACTTTTCTTTACGCGCAAATTACATGACTCTGCCTCCAGAGACTGCAGATTTCCACCTGTCACGCAGTACAAAAATCTCTTTCGCCGTTTCCTGTGCCCGTCCTTGGAGTAACAGACCTCGTGTGATAACACATGGCAGCACGACTGTATCAGTCTGCCCGGAATATGGCTGCCGTCGTTCAGCCTTCGAATGGGTAACTAAGACCCTTTCTCGACTACGTTTCAAAGTACTCGCTAACCAATTCTTTCATCAGGAAGACATTTCAAGCGCCTAACAGGCGCAAGCCGCCGCAAGCCGCGTCTGCCGCCAATGCCTACGAGTCCAACGCCCCAGCGACTCGCATCTACCGAAAGGGCGAGCGTATCGATGGCTGGGAAGTCGGCACCGACCACAGAGTCAGCACCTCAAGCGACTTCGAGTTCGGTGGCAGCTTTGGCACTTCGTCCCTTATGATAGGATTTCCTCTGCTCATGTGGTACATGTGGGCTGGTGCTACTTACTATGGCGGAAAGCTGCCTTTGCCTGAAGACAGCCAAAGCTGGGGCAGCTTTGGAAAACATTTGGTGGAGCTCGTCTATACCGGTGCTTACCCTTCGCTCCGCGCTTGGCGTATCTACTGGACTTTCTTCGTCTTCGAGGCTATCTGCTACTGTGTTCTGCCGGGCGTTTGGGCCTGGGGGAAGCCGCTGCCCCATGAGAATGGGAAGCAACTGAAGTACTTGTGCAACGCCTACGTCAGCTTCTACCTCACAATTTTCATCATGGCTGCCCTCCACTTCAGTGGCCTCTTCCCGCTCTATACCCTGATTGACGAGTTTGGCCCTCTGATGTCTGTGGCTATTCTCAGCGGATTCCTCGTCTCCCTGATTGCATACTTCTCTGCTCTATGGAGGGGTGCTCAGCATCGTATGACAGGTTATCATCTATACGATTTCTTCCTCGGTGCAGAGTTGAATCCTCGGATGTTTGGTGTCCTGGACTTCAAGATGTTCTTCATGGTCCGTATCCCATGGTTTATTCTCTTCGGTCTGAGCTGTGCAACCGCAGCGCATCAGTACGAGAGGTACGGATATGTCTCGGCCGAGGCAGTCTTCCTCGTTGTCGCGCACTATCTCTATGCAAACGCCTGTGCCAAGGGTGAGCAGTTTATTATCTCGAGTTGGTAGGAATCCTCTGACACCCTTCTACCTACTTCAAAATGTTTAACACCTTTCTAGGGATATCTATTATGAGAAATGGGGCTTCATGCTCATCTTCTGGAACCTAGCTGGTGTCCCTATGTCCTACTGTCACTGTGCTCTCTTCTTGGCCAATCACCACCCATCTGAGTATAAGTGGAATCCTGTTTTACTTGCGGCTTTCTACGTCCTATATCTCCTTGTGTACTGGGTTTGGGATACAACATACAGCCAAAAGAACGCCTTTCGTGCCCAGGAGCAAAACCAGCTTGTCAATCGGAGCACGTTCCCGCAGCTACCGTGGCAGATAGTGCAGAACCCGAAGACTATTACCTCTTCGAAAGGGGATGTCATCACGGTTGACGGTTGGCTCGGGTATGCCCGCAAGATTCACTATTCATGCGATATCTTCTTCGCACTCTCCTGGGGCCTGATCACCGGCTTCCAAAGCCCTTTTCCCTGGTTCTACTCCGTCTTCTTCACTATCATGGCCATACACCGCGCAACCCGTGACGCCCGCCGTTGCCGCGAGAAGTACGGCGAGGCTTGGGCTCAATACGAGCGCGAGGTTCCCTACCTGTTCATCCCTGTGAGTCTCGCCGACTCGAGAAGAAAGTGAAGTCCGCAACTGACACAAGCGCAGTACATTATCTAGGAAGCTACCTAGAGCTCCCGAAACCAGACCTGGACCTGCGGCGTCGTTTGCTGCAGTCCTGGTCTTCATGCGTGCATGGCCATCTTTTCGCGGACAAAGATTAGCATAGAAAGACTACATATTTACAATAGAATACGGGTAGTAACGTCGGAAGGTTGCAGGTGACCTGGGTGCGGAAATATCCCAGCCTCAACATAGAGAAGATCTCATCAAAGGCACTGTCTTGACTCAAACCTTGCAAATCACGGTGACCTCCACCTCGGTGCCAGCCAGCGTGGGATGTGTTATAACTAGATTTGCAACAGGAACTCAGGGTTGTGTTGACAACCAGTGTCGAAAATAGGATGCATTGAATCCAATAGCTCTTGTATCTCGTTACTATTGCAGCCCTCTCGGTTGATGAAGGCAATATTTGAAACTTGTTGGAGTACTAATGGCACGCTTTAAGTGCTAAGGAGAAGACAAAATCTACATAAATTGAGTATTCGAATCCTTTATAGATTTTTCTATAAGAGCATCGTTATACTAGAATACCCAAGTCCTACTACTGGTAAGATAGTCAATAACCAGTCTATAGTTAGACATCAAGTAAGGCCAATAGATATAAGTATTGAGTGTTTATCTGCTGAGGTAATCACGTCGTCTGAGGCCGCAGTGCCCCGTTACCAGGCTGCCAAAATGCAACGGCTAGTCCCACATCCCCAGGCACCAACCTCAGTCCATCGCGTCACAACCTTTGTCTCTGTTTCTCTCTCTCCAACCCCTTCTGCGCCATTACAAACTGGGCTGCAAGGAATACTTCACATGCCGATTGAATCGCCATGACCTGCAAACACAATCCGCGCGTCACGCCGACTACTGCTTCCGCCAAGGTGACTCCTGTCAAGCCATCTCTCCCTTATAGGCCCGGCGCCTGCTTCAAAATCAGACCACACAATCCACCGCCACCGTTCAGCGGCAGCTCATACAAGGAACCAGATCCTGACGAATGGGATCCATACCCGTGGCCTGATTTCTATGAAGACGCACCTCCTACCATCGTTGAGCAGTGCCTCCAGCACCTACCCAGGAAGACAACTCCTCCTCTTGACCAAGCCACACGCGACCTCAAAGTTACAGGGGAAATCCGCTGCGGTGACCCCTGCAGTGCGCAAGTAGTGAGATGCAATGTTGACGGAAAAGACCTGGTCGCCAAGATCTTTGACCCTCTTTATATCGGCGAGCACAAGTGCGACGAGCTCGAGATTTCACCTGTCACCCTTGCCGAGACCTTCTACTCCTACGAGGCGGCTGCCTATATGAGGATTAGGGAGAAGGGCCTCGATGGAAAATATACCCCTCATTTTGAGGGCTGCTGGTATCTAGAGCTACCTATTCAAGATACCAATGGCCGCTTGGTCTACCGCGAGGTCCGCCTTATCCTACAGCAATTTGTTCCCGGCGATACTATAATGCATCTGATTGAGCGGAAGGAAGTGGATAAGATCAACCCGGAAGTTCGGATGGATCTGCTGGATCGCCTCATGGAGGCCATGAGCCAGCTCCTCTTCATAGGAGTGCAATCTGATGACCTGCACCCAAGAAACTACATGGTTTCAGAGGGGGAGGCTTTGCTCTTAATCCGTATACATCCCGAAGGCGTACGGTCCCTTCACACAGTGGTAAACGCTCAAAGACCCAGCGTTAAAAAAAAACACGATGTCGATAACAGTGCAGAAGTCTCTGCCTGGGCACGTGGCCTCAGCCTCGTGCCGCACAGACAAGGCTAGGAAGCATCGCTCCCGACGGCGCCGTAGACTAGATTCGTCGACACATAGCCCAGTGGCTAGCCTGCCACGGCGAGGGTTTCAGAGGATTCAAACGAGAAGCATGGATGGAGAATTACTCTGATTGATTTCAGCCACTCTCGCGTGTCGAACCTACCCACATCTATATGGTGGACACCCGAAGGAAAAGACGCAGGGCTGCCTGAATCACCACTCACCTCTTCGGGGCTTCGTTGGCCGCCTAGGTGTCAAGGCTGGATACCAAGAGAATACGATTGCAGAACCAGAGAAAGCTTCGACAGAAGGATCAAGTGGATGAGAGAGCGGTGGGAAGGTTCGAAGGAATATGGCCCTGTCATTGAGCGGTGGCTTCCGAGGTACAAAGATCGAAGGTAGGACCTTGAGCGGTAAAACGCAATCGCGTACAGCCTTTGTGGTTTATCTAAAGATAAGCATTACTCTTGGGAACAAGGGGCAAGCATTGCTGATTACTTGTCACAGGTCTTGAGACGGGGCAACTAATCGATTATTCATGGAGACTTATTGAGAACTGGAACACCGTGATTTGCAGTGAATGCAATTCATATTTCATTGCGTCGTTTTATGGTTGCACTGCACTTCGCTAAGACGTTATGGCTGGCCAAGATCTCCATCACTTGCCGTTTCGTTTTGGCGAAGCTTTGCGCAGTTTAGGTAATTGTACTTAGACCTGCATCATAATAGATCGTTTGAGCTTGTCAGGAGTCTCTTTACATTGAGGATAGTTGATGACTGGTCCCTGGCCTGACACGAAGCAAGGCGTGGGAATGGCTGATCTGTACACTGGCTTTTGGTCACTGACTCTTGGCCTCTTCCGATACTGGAGCCTTATGATTTTGACACATGTGCCTGTGATGTCTTTAATATTACCGATGCTGCCTATCTTAGTGTTGGACTGTACCTAGTCTGAGCCCCTGCTGTTCGCGCCGGTGCCCTCGTGGTTGAAGCCATCGCAAGATGCGAACTAGTCCGACGCCGTTGAGGCCACATGAAAAGGCCGTCATCGTGTGGATCCATCCTGCGAGCAGCGAGTTGTCGAATCTTGCAGCCGGAGAGCGACAGTACAAGCATAGCGTGGACCAGCTAAAGTAGATAAACGGGAATAACGTTGAAGGGGATTGGATGGCGCGTAAAACTTGGCATTAGCGCAAGTTATTTCGTCCAGGCGCTAGCTTTTGCATTCGAAGGACTCTCGGAGGATAAGGCGATGCGGACCGCCGTACAATAAGTCACGGACTTTCGGAGGCGGCGCAGGGCTACAATGACCGAACACATCGCCAACTGCTGTCAGCATCAACCTCAGTCAGCAATTCAGGACAACAATAATATGGCCTCACTTCCAGCTGTTAAATAACGTTACATTGCTTTATTTTTGTCCTCGCCGCAGTCTCTCACGTCCACAATGAGCCAGTCGTTCGCGGGTCCAAGTACCTGGTAGGATTATTGATTTCTGTCTGCAACAACTGTGATGCAGCTCGTCTAATTTGGCTCTTCATCACTCTTTCAACTTATCTTTCACGATTTGACTACAGTCTTTGGGTCTCTGCTAGCATTTTTGCTTGATTGCTCTTCCTTTAATAATCCTGCTCGCCCGCCAACTCCTATCCACGAGGATTCAAGCCCATACTCTTCCTTGCGCCGTCGCGACTTTTGAAGATTCGCAACTCAGACAGTCATTTCTGCATATTGCCGTACCCGCAACACTGAAATATGACTGGGCACGAAGGACGGGTGCTCGACCCCCCTGACTCGGTCCGTTCCGATGACACGGCTGTACAGGAGGATACCTCGACACGTGCTCAAGCGGACGGTACTCATGTCACAGACCACCATGCGGGCGTGGACGAGGACATTGCTAGACTGGCTCGCCATTACACGTCTAATTCACAGTGTTCACAGCCTGATCTATTCCCTGAACCCGCCGAACCGTTCCTGGAGCCTCAGAGCCCCGAATTCAACCCCAGGAAGTGGGCCAAAGCGTTTTTCCAGCTCCGCAGCAGCAATGTCGACGGCGTTGAGCCCAGAACTGCTGGTATCGCATTCCGAGACCTCAGCGTGCATGGGTTCGCCACTGCAACCGATTTCCTGCTAAGCCGCTGTTACTAGTAACCGCTTCGAGATAGGATGGTTGAGTCACATGTTTGGAGAAAAGGCACCAAAGCATCAAAGGATGAGAGGGTTTTGCCGGTCATCACGCGTTTGGCCTGATAAACAATGTTCAACAGTAGCAATAATTTGACCGTAAATAATCGGTTCGCACTGCAATACTTACCTTGTCACGACGAGGATCATTTCTTCCGCCGCTGGTAAGACTACCTACATACGGTTCCTGAATAGCTGGCGAACATTCAACACCCCCACCTTTTTTCTCTCCATGTACTTGGACACAACTTCTCTGAAGTTTGGTCACGTCGTCCGCGCAAGCTTTCATAGACGCGCGCTCTCACAGCGCATCATTGTCCAAACTTAGAAACACACATTCCAGATTTCGGCAGAGCAAAGTAAAACTAGTGTCCTCACTATTCGCTTCCAGATATAGATCATTCATCTTGGTATCTACAACTCTCTTCATGTTGATAATTGTGAATTATATGGATTATAAAAATTTCATTACATTTATAGTCCTCTTTTAAGCCAGACTTTTTATTCAGTGTATTATATGGGGTTTTATTTTCCAAGGGTTTGTGGACTAATGGAATGAAAGTCCTATATAAAAACCGCAACATTTCGAGGCGCAGACCCAGGAATTGGGTAGATAGGATGTTTTCATGGAGACTAAGAATTCCATGGACATTTTGCAACAATGATTGTGATCTTATCCCGATTGCTCTGCAATGGTTCAGGGGTTACATATGTAGTTAATTTGTCGTTGTCTTGGCACAAGCTGCCAGAGCCATGGCCTCGCCTATACTTGGATGAACATGTATTACATTTCCAGGGCGGGATAGCCTCAGTAGGATAGTTTGGCCTGGATCACTCACTTGGAGATTGGTCAGAAGATGTTGTCAGGGAGACCTTGTACCGCAAATGAATTGAAGTCCCACTTGTAGCTGACAAGCATGCCATTCCGCTTCCCACCATTGACCAAGATGGGGCTGCTAGGCAAGCGAAAAGCATTCCCATGTGATTTACCATTCGAACTTTCACTCCGGATGGTCCGTTCAGTGTTGAAACTGACTGCAGGTACAAGGACGCTAGTTCGGCGGCCAAGTGCTGATCCAAAACGCTGGTCTGTTACCGGTGCCCTGGAGTCCCATGTTGGCCTCTGGTACAGAGACCAATCAGACGCGCACAAGTAGCACCGTCCTCACGGGATTGAGGTCGCATAATAGCGGTGTCTAAATTGACTTTCCAGAGCCTCGTTCAGGCACGTCCCGGTCATGCCCCACCAGGCGGACACGTCGGAACCGCAGCCTCGGGAAGAAATATGGGAAGCTTCTGGGAGGATTACCCTTGGTGCCACCCGTGATCGATTCAAGAGCTGAGCTCCAATACCGATCCGGACTTCTTGACTGGCAAGGCGCATGAAGTATAGCACGGCTCAGCGTCACTAGGAAGACATCAATGCAATTTGAGTGCAGCGAATCTGGAATCGGTAATATCCATCTGCTTCTGTCAAGCAAATTGTCATGCGCCGCTCACGTGTGGTTCACCGACCTTATGCGTCATACAACAGGATCGAGATCTGAGAGGTACTCTCCTGAGGGGAGCTTCGATGGTGATAATGATAAAGCTCCTCAAGCTCGCCTGTCACCGAGAATCAAGATTGCGAACTGACGGCGATTCTCGAAGACACACGCACTTCCCTCGCCCTCTTCTTCACCAGGTGCTCAACAAATCAAGTCACAATGGCTACCGCAACTATGACACAGACGGCCGAGACTCTGCCACAGTCGCATGAGAGCTCTGCGGGTGCGCTGGTTCACCACTCAAACCAGAGCCAGGAGCTCATTCACCATGCCTCTCAACGCCGCGAGACCAGCGCTCTGAGCCAGCAACCACGCCCGCAGAGCGCAGTTGTCTACCAGCCGCCAACTCACGAAGAGAAGCCAGGGGAGAAGAGAGAAGCGCAATTCTTGCCGTGGTACACACGCTGGGGTTACTCTATCTCACTGGGTGCAGCTCAGGGGTTCCTGAAGCCGGCCAGTTTGATCCGTGATATGCAAGACTCCATGCGCTCGCCGCTGCATCAGCCGAATTTGGTGAAGACCTACCAATGCCGCCCAAAACTTGCTATCAGGTCAGTAGCCCGATTTTCCATTTTCTTGACAAGTTACAGCAGCTGAATTCCTCCTTCAAGGGTTTTCTTTCCCAAGCCGTACGATAAGGAGAAGCCTCGGCAGATGCCTCTCTGCTTCACAATCCACGGAGGTGGATTCATCATGGGCACTCCGCAAGACAATGATGCATGGAACGCCAAGTTTGCGAGTCGGTACTCCGCAACAGTCGTTGCCCTGAACTACAACAAGGCACCCAAGACAACGTTTCCCATGTCTGTTCATGTGAGTTCAGCCCGCCTTCATACAAGACACGCCTTTGGCGAGCTTGGTGTTCTCATCAGTTACTGAAACCGGGGCCTATGCACAGGATGTCGAGGCACTCATTCTTGCCGTCCTCTCCGATTCCGAGATCGCTCCCCACATCGACCGTTCCCGAATTGCCGTTGGCGGCTGGGACGCTGGTGGAAACCTCGCGCGTGAGTCACTTGGCTCTAATTCAATGCTGAATGAAGCTGCGTACTGATGGGAATGAATTAAGTGACTGTCACCCAACTGCCGGCGATCCGACCCATCGTCAGCTCAGTCTTCGCCTTCTACCCGCCCTGCGACTTCACCGTGACGCACCACCAAAAGAGCCGCCTCCGGCGGTACAAGGCCGGAGTGGGCGGCTTCCGCGCCCGCGAGACGGACTACATGCTCTCCATGTCGCCCATGATCGACTGGTCGTACATCCCGCACGGCACCGACCTCCGCAACCCGCTCCTCAGCCCCTTCTTCGCCGAGCACGACATGCTCCCCCGCCGCGTCATGATCATCGGCTGCGAGCTGGACATGTACGCCCACGAGGCCTGGCGCACCATCAGCAAGCTGGCCGGCCGCGAGGTCCCTGCCATGGAGCAGACCGTCGGGCGGGAGGGCCAGTCTGACCACGGGCAGATGCTCTTTGACGACGAGCGCTTCCACTTTGAGCAGACGTACAATGATGGCTCGAGCTACAAGTGGTTGCTTGTCCCTGACACGAGTAAGTGCTGCTGTGTCCCCTGCATACTCGCTGGCGCATTCTGACAGTAGAACTCACAGTCCACAACTTTGACCAACGTATTGGCGGCGTGGTACGAGAGCCTGACTTCCGGGCTGACGCCGAGCACAAGAGCGAGGCTTGCCTCAAGGAGATTGGGGAGTGGCTGCTTGGGCCTTTCCATTCGGCCCGGACGAATGGTGCAAGCCTTGATGAGCACAACGGTAACACCAATGGTACGGCCGATGCCCATCACCAAATCGAGCAGTGAGGCTCACACATGGCAGAAGCCTGGGTAAGTCCGGGACCTTGAACGCCCGTGCTTGTGACCTTTGCTGACGATGATGGTCAAGTGGGTTTGAGAGTGTTGAGAAATGTTTCCATGTAATTTAAAGATACCAGATGCAATTAAGTGTGATAGTGCCCTCATGATCTGTGTCTTGTTCGACATCATTCACGTAAGTGTCCAAGACCATTGTACATTTTGGACAGACTTAGACTGCTACTCATGGCCAGGCCAACGAATTGATTGTCTTTCAGAGTTGGACTGCTGGTAATAATAGAAGGGGAGGCTTTTCTAGCAGGCACACGCACATCACTGCAAATCCTCTTACTTGCACATTGACAAAGAAGTGCGTGCAGGGAAATCATCCCGTTCTTTGTTTTTTTTGCTACGGAATGCCTAGCTATAAGTAGGGTTCATCCTAGTTGGGTGGCGCCACAGACCCCTATCTGCTGCCACACTTGCTATGTATATGTACTCTGATCCTCCGGATCCACCATTGGAAGACCCAAGCAGGGCCACAGCCACACCCGTGATCCATACGATGATGCTCATAGTGTTGGCTTCACGTGATGGGCACGTGTTGGGTGCTTGCTGGGATCATTCGGATTCCGACATCTTCTGCTTCTTGGGAGCAGGCTGGTCAGAGTCGTCTTTCTCAGACTTAGACCTCTTGCGGTTTCCTTTTGCAGGCTTGTCTTCCTCAGGCTTAGAGCCATGGCTCTCGTCCCTCGTTGATCTCCATAGCAGCTCCAGAACGGCATCCTTACCCTTCTTGTTCGCCTCAAGGAGCTTCTTCTCCTTAAAAATATCATTAAGGAGCCTCGTCTCGTCCTCAGACCGGTCTTTCTCATCTTTCTTCTGCACCTCGGCAATCTTGTCCTCAAGGAGCTTCTTGTCGTCCTCAGACCGGTCTTTCTCGTCTTCTATCGCCTTGGAAATCTTCTCCAACATCCCTGGGTAGCCCTTCTCGAATTCGGGTGCAGTCTTCCGCACTGACTCTTTGTTCGTCAGGACTATGCAGTATCTGTGCCCTTCGTAGCCAGTAACATAGTGGTAGATCTCCCGTCCTCGTAAGTGGCAATTTGATCCACTTGGAAAAGGAATATTGAGATCAAGCTCCGGCACCACTAGGTTCCCGCCTGCACTACTGATTAGTAGGTGTCATAGAAGATGTAGACACTCATGACTTACCAGTGAAGTCGCCAAAGCAAGTCAGCGCAGCCAGGCCCCCTTCCCAGTCTGTTGAATCGGTGTGCCCTTCCGTCTGTGCATCGAAAAGGTGAGCCAAGTACCCATACGGGTTGTCGCCTGGAAATAGTGTTATTAAGACTTGAGTTCAGGGTCGCCGTGGTGAATTTCCGTAACTCACCTGTCTTTGCCACCGTCAACCGAAGTGCCTCAGGCAGTTTCTCTCGGACTTCCAAGACCTCGTCGTACAATTTGGGGTCCCACGCCTTCAAGGGGACACGTGACACCTTCGTGGCAGTACCATAGACGCTTGATTCGAGTTTCGGTTTCTCAATGGTCCATGCACTGCTCTTGATCACTGCAGTGCAGCGCTCGCGCTTTGCATAGAAATCTTGGAAGCAGAGGCGTGCAAGCCCACTCGAGCTTCCGATCTCGTGGTGAGCTCCGATATGCTCGACTCCACAGACAGCAAAATGCGGTTGCTCGCATTCTTCCGAATTCACATCTTTGTTCGGGAATCGTGCCAGATGTATCAACTGGTTCGTGGGGTGTCGCAGCTGCTCTGGCCGTTCGATGGGCAACCGATACGCGGCCACTTTGGTCGCCCGGGCCATCTTCTCCAAGATCTCTCCTGAGAGGAGCTTTTGTACGGCCTCAGTCAAGACGCCAAGGATCAATTGGTTGTTCTTGTCCCTGCAGATGAGAAAATCGAACCCTTCGATGAGCTCGCATGCCTTTGTTGTCTCACTCTCAATTAGATGTTGGTGGAATGGGTTGCCCGATTTAGGCAACTTGTTCGCCAGGCCAACATCCTCTTGTGTGATTGTGCAGTCTGTTGGCTCTGCCCCGTTCACTTCGTTGGTGAGATCCGCCTGGTACGTAGAATCATTTTGATGGACATACAATTCTTCTTGGACCTGGCGCAGGAGCTTCTTCCTTCGATCGCGCTTCTTGCCAGATGGGAGCTCGTGGTTGTTTTTGGCAAGTATTCGGCAAGCCACTTGTTCCACTTGGGCTCTGGATGGCGCTGGTCCTGCTCGGTCCAATGCGGTCTTCTCGATTCGCTTTGCAATCGGTGATTGTGAGTACTGGTCCCGACAGACATGATCATCCTTGTCCTTCTTGTGAACATCGATGAATTGGTACGTCTTGCGGCAGACACGCAAGTCTCCAAATGGACTAGGTGTTGTGAACTGTTCCGTGGTGACGTTGTCTGCGTTGTGCGATCTGGAATATGCAGACTTCTCTTTCCCATCGCACGTGAGGACTTCTTGGAATAGAACGTATGTCTTTTGTTCCAGCTGATGGTCGATGTTTATGTCAGAGAAATCCTCAACTTGGACCTTGGTGTCATGAATGTGGCTAATGTTGGATGCCGCTTTGTACTTGCGGCCTTGAACTTCTTCTACTTCTTCTTCAGACTTCCCCTGCTTCGGGTTCGTGGTATTCTCTGGCTTGGGTACCAGGCGGTGAAAGACATGAGGTCCAGCTTCTGGGACTGGGTCGGAGGGCTGGTTCGGGGCTGGCACCCCAGCTGGGTGGGTGTGTTGTGCTTCGGACATTTTGAAAACGGAAGATGTAGAATATACTTGTGGCTTGCAAGTAATAAGTCAAGAAACGAGTGGCATAGAAGATGGGGGCTCTCTTGGTCGAGTTGCTTTTGCGCTGTGCAGTTCTTGACGTGTGGCAGGTTGGCAAGTCGCGACCGGTCGCAGTGTCGGGACTACTTGTGCAGCTGCTTGACTGAACGCCAATTTGACGCCAATTTGACCGCTTTGGTGGTGTGGGTGCAGTTGGCGGGGTCGACCTTTCACTGATACAAGGGACAGTGCGTCGTCTGGTGGGACTCGAGGTACAACGAGAGAGGGCGGCAGGCCTGGGCCTCCTGGGCCCTGTGCGTCACTCAGATAGAGCCCATCCAGTGGCAGGAACAAACACTTGTAATCTTATCGGAGGCTTGATAGAGCGTGCAGAGAACGAAGGAGGTCGGTGAATACCAGATCACGTGCATCTGTATCGGGCACCTTGCCCATGGCGTGATGCAGATGGCACACGCAGCCTGTCCTGATCATTATGCCTCGGCCTTGTAGGGCACTTATTGTGGTTCAGGCTTAGTAGAGCAACTTGAAGAATACAAAGACTCTATAAGAGAACAAAGCAGCAGTCCAAGCCCCATTGTGGCTGCCCATGCTAGGACTGACATGCTCAAGTGTCAAATGATTGACCAAGTCATTGCTCCTCAGCTAGTTGCCTGCAGAAGGAATTGTTGCATTGCCTATATGGGTTCCTCGACACGTGCTCAGAGATCAACTTGCCAGAATAGACACTTCGAGGGGATATTGACGATCCACTATTGGAACGATTTGAGTGTTGGAACGGGACTGCCCTGTGGAAGCTCATAGCAAGGACCGGCTGATATGGAAGACTTTTTATATTGATGATCACTTTCGTATGTGGTTGCGTTCTTATTCCGTACATCCCGAAGGTGCGCGGTCCCTTCCAATGTTCACATAGTGGATAGATGTCGTATTTATTACGAATCCGAGCAGAGCATATCGACGAGAAGAGGTTGGCTTAATAGAGGAACTCAAAGAATACCAATAGTCCAAGAGGTTGACTGTTGTTGCGAATATGAATAAAGAGGGTGAGAGGCCCATATTTATATGCAGCGTGCGGTACAATAGTGGAGCCACGTGCTCGCTTTCGTATTTCATCGTATTTCAGCTTATCTAGTCATATTTCAGGAATACTATGCCATGACTGTTCTCTGAGTACAAATTTCATACTCAGCCCACTTAGATTGCGCAAACGCGGACAGTCATGAGATGCAGAATCAGAGTCAATTTATCTGTATCCTGTTTCAATCAAAGTGTTATTGGTCTTGCCGCCGTCATCCTACAGTGTTCCAATCGGAGGCTGTGTCATGGTAGTGTTGTCTCTCAGTGACACACCACAGCCAATAGTTTAAGGCTAGGTGAGTGAGTGTATATCCCGTGGCCATATTCATTAGTGAGGAATTGTCGCAGACGTTTCAAAAATAAAGGCACTATCAGCTGTCAGGCAGTGCACTTATCATGGGGGCGAGCTGTGGCGGCCTCTAGATGGGCCCGAGACCGAGGGAACCAAGACAAGAAAGCGGCGTTACGAATTCGAGCCTGCACAGCCCAGATGAATCGAAGATCTCTTGGCCACAAGTCAAGACTAACACGCGGCCTAGCGGCAGGCGTGGGAGCTTGATAGATGGGCTGGGTAGCAATCGAGGATAGGCTTCAGCCAAGCCGGTTTGCTTAGCGCGTCATGCCTCCGTGGCACGCCTCACGACTGGCTGGAGTGGCTGATCTGGCTGAGCCAGGAGTCAGGGCCAAGCGGCCAAGAGGCACACAAGCACCCCTTCACAGCCGGCTTGCGCCTCCGACTCATCAAACCATCTGCCGCCCGCTTCATTTTCCCCGAGCTCCGGCCAACTTTGCCAATCCGATCATGACGCCTCTCTGTCAGGTTTGTGTCCTTTACGCAGCTTTCAACCCGGATTGATGTTTTGCGTCAGCGATTGTTTCTTTCCCGGGTTTTGACCCATCGCCTGGTGTTGGAGGACGTGTTTTTGTGTGTGCCCACCTAGGCACGATTCAAACTGGCCAGGGAGAAAGAAGCTAGCGAACGGCGTTAGGCTCAGGAAAAATGGCCGATCAGAGGAAATCCGACCGCGATGGATCGAGCGAGTGGCTCGAAATGTCCGCGCTCGAGGGCTCCGTATCTCGCCCCAGCGCGCGACAGACACTTCTGGACGAAGGGGATGGGCAGGCACGCAGGACTACGAAGCCCTCATCTCTTGTTGGAAGGGTATTAGAGTTCCTACACCTGAGACGAACCGCGCAAGCTGCTCCGGATGGCCGCAAGATACCTCTGCGACTCGGCGATGAACCACTCACTGATGAGCGAACGGGACGCCCGTATATTTCCAACCGGATCAGGACGTCGCGATATACCATCTGGAATTTCGTCCCGAGGCAGCTGATCTATCAATTCTCCAGACTGGCCAATATGTATTTCCTAATCATTGCAATACTTCAGATGATTCCAGGATTCAGTACGACGGGACGGTTCACGACTCTCATCCCATTGTTGATCTTTGTGGCGCTTACTATCGCTAAAGAAGGATATGATGACTGGAAGAGGTACACGCTGGACAAGGCCGAGAATGCAAGCAAGGTCACAATCTTGGGAACCGAGCACGCTGCAACAAGCAGACAGCATGGGAAGCGGGTATCTGTGGCAGACTCTGAGGCGGCTTTGAGCCCATCATCGACCCGAATGAAACCGGGCACGCCATGGACGACAACGCAATGGGGCGATCTGAAAGTCGGAGACGTTGTGAGGCTCTCAGGAGACGAACAGGTCCCAGCGGACATCGTTCTCCTCTATGCCGACGAGGGTGTTGCATTCGTGGACACCAGGGCTCTGGATGGCGAGACTAACCTCAAAAGCAAGATGGTGCCAGCGGCGTTGAAGAACCTGCATCTGGTTTCGGTGCAGAATATATCGGCCTCGGATGTTTACTTCACCATCGAGCACCCAAACCAGGACCTGTATAATTTCGACGGGACAGCCACGGTCGACGGCAACGAAACATCGCCGCTGAACGTGGACAACATCATCTACCGAGGCTGCGAGATCAAGAACACAAAGTTCATCATTGCAATGGTGATCAACACTGGCGAGGACACGAAAATCCGGATGAATGCGAACCGTAACCCGGAAGCGAAGAGGCCGGCGCTCGAGAAGTTTGTCAACCTGATCGTCATCTTTCTGGCTATCTACATGCTCGTCACCTCAGTCTTGCTCTACATGGGCTTCAAGATCTACTGGCAAGGGACAAACGTGCCCTGGTATCTCATGTTCTCAGTCGTCTCGGACCAAGAAGTCATAATCGGATTCATCATCCAGTTCTCGAATGTGGTTCCGATGTCTCTCATCATGGCGATCGAAGCCGTCAAGCTCAATCTTGCTGTACTTGTTGCTTCTGACGCCGAGATGCACCACGAGGAATCAGATACGCCTGCAGGCTGCAACACTAACATCATATTGGACGATCTCGGCCAAATCGGCTATATTTTCTCGGACAAGACTGGCACGCTGACTGACAACATTATGAAGTTCCGCAGGATCAGCGTGGCCGGAACAAGCTGGTGGCATCACGATGCGGGCTTCACGGAGGCCAAGGTTTCGGCGCCATCAGAGGACAGAGGTAGAACGACCGACGACCTGCTCGCTCAGATCCGCAACGACCCGAGGTCTGCGCTCTCCCAAGCAGCCTACGAATACATACTTGCACTGGCGGTCTGCCACACGTGCCTCCCCGAGAAAGACCCCGAGACTGGCGAGATTGTCGATTTCCAGGCGTCATCCCCGGACGAGCTGGCCCTGGTTAGAGCTGCACAGGAGCTGGGGATTCTGGTGGTGGAGCGCACGACCCAGTCGCTGACGCTCGAGATTTCTGACGGTGTGGGCCAAGGAGTGAAGCGCGAGACATACGAAGTGCTGGATGTTATCGAGTTCAGCAGTAAGAGGAAGAGGATGTCTATTGTGGTCCGCCGCCCAGACGGCAGGATTTGGGTCCTTTGTAAAGGTGCTGATACGATCGTCCTGCCGCGTCTGAGAAAAGCGCCAATGGACGCCAGGAGACAGTCGCTCAGGCAGCACCAGAGGGGATCAACGAACCTTTCTTTTCCCAGGCGGTCGCTGGAGTCTCCGGCCAGTCCGGTCTCGGTACATACGTGGATCCCAGGAACCCCGGGATTCTGGGATGGAAACCGAGATGCAAACCCCTACGCCGGGGGGTCGAGTCCGTACCCGGAGCGGCACATGAACGAAGAAGAAACACTGAACCGTTGTCTCGATCACATCGATGAGTATGCGAAAGAAGGTCTTCGCACGCTTGTTTTTGCGCATCGCTATCTTTCCAACGAAGAATATAGAGCGTGGAAGAGAGACTACCACGACGCTCAGGTCAGCCTGACAGATCGACAGCGGAAACTGGAGGAGGTCGGGGAGAAGATCGAACACTCGTTCGACCTCATTGGAGCATCGGGCGTCGAGGACAAGCTGCAGAAGGGAGTGCCCGAGACGATCGACCGCCTGCGCAGGGCACGCATAAAGATATGGATGTTGACAGGCGACAAACGGGAGACAGCAATCAACATTGTGAGTACTAGCATTTGAATTCCACCACGGGCCAGCTTACAGCCACGAAGCCCCGAGTCAGATTCACCTTCAAAACATGACACTGACGATGAACATCAACAGGCACACTCCTCTCGCATCTGCACGCCGGAAACAGCACTCTTCCAGCTGGACGTCGAAGACGGCGACCTGGAATGGCAGGTCTCAGACATCCTCAACTCCCCAGATCGCCAGGCAGCCCCCCACAGCGCCATCGTGATCGACGGGCAGACGCTCACGGCCCTGGAGCAGCCCGAGGCGGCGCAGACCCGCAAGGTCTTCTTCACGCAGCTGATCCCGACCGTCGGCTCGGTGATCTGCTGCCGGGCGTCGCCATCCCAGAAGGCCCTCCTGGTGCGCGCGGTGCGCGACGAGCCCTCGCCGCCGGCGGGCACGACGACGGCGGCGGGCAGGGCGTGGTGGTGGGTGCGGACGAGCTTCACGAGCCACCGGCGGCCGCTGACGCTGGCGGTGGGCGACGGGGCCAACGACCTGGCCATGATCACGGCGGCCAACGTCGGGGTGGGCATCTCGGGGCGCGAGGGCCAGCAGGCGGCGCGGGTGGCGGACATCAGCATCGCGCAGTTCCGGTACCTGTCGCGGCTGCTCCTCGTCCACGGGCGCTGGAACTACCACCGCATCACGCGCTTCGTGCTCGGCAGCTTCTGGAAGGAGACCATGTTCTGGTTCCCCGCCGCGCTGTACCAGGTCGCGGCCGGGTTCACGGGCACGAGCCTGTACGAGTCGACGGCCCTCACCGTGTACGGGTTCGCCTTCTCCACCGCCGCCACCATGACCATCGGCGCGTGGGAGAAAGACCTCAAGGCCCGCACGCTCATGGCCGTGCCCGAGCTGTACGCGTACGGCCAGCGGGCGCAGGGGCTCAACTGGGGCGTGTTCCTGTCGTGGATCGCGAATGCCGTCCTGGCTGGGGCGGCCATCTCGTTCCTGGCGTGGCTGGGCTACGGGGGCGCGTACACGACCACCCCGGACGACAATGGGCTTTATGCGATCGGCTCGCTGGTGTTCATTGCGTGCATGGTTTGGACTAATGTGAAGATCTTGTGAGTGGCAAATATACCTACATACCTACGGGCAGCAGGTCATAAGACTGTCCCCCAAGTTTTGGGATAATAATGCACAAGTACTAATTACCTACTAATGCGCGGCCAAACAGGATCCTGGAGATGCAGTACAAGACCATATTGGTGCTGCTCATATTCTGCGCCGAGATCACCCTGATCTGGCTCTTCCACGTCGTGGTGGGCTACGTCTTCACCTCCCTGGTCATCAGCCCCTATTCGGTGGTCGACGGCTTCACCCGGGCCTTCGGCGGGGACCTGGCCTGGTGGGCCACGCTCGCCCTCGTGCTGGGCGGGCTCTTTGCGGTGGAGCTGTCCGTGGCCGCGCTACGGCAGCGCCTTGCCGGTTCCGTGGGCAGCAGCAGCCGGGTCTGGCGGGCGGAAAGGGGGCGGGACGACGCGAGGGCGTGGGATACGCGGCTCTGGAAGGAGATTGAGCGGGATCGTGGGTGTAAGGCACGGCTGGAGGAGATGGCACGGGAATGAGTGAGAGCAGTGGGAGTGAGCGATCAAGAAGTGATATCAACTACTGGGTGCGGAATTCTCATCGTGCTGCGAGGTATCTAACTAAATACAAACATGCTCGTAATATGTACAAGAATATAGTAAACGCTTCATGAAGGCCCCAGTTCCAATCCAGGGCAATGATCTCATTTATGTAAGTTTTTTTCTTCTTTTTTCGTTTTTTTCTGTTCCTCACTTCGCCTCGTATCGATCACGGAACAACCCACCACTCAACGTCAGGTTTATTTGACGTCAAACCGGTCGGCATCCATGATCTTGTTCCAGGCGGCGATGAAGTCGTTGACGAACTTCTCGCCCGAGTCAGCCATGGCGTAGACCTCGGCGATGGCGCGCAGCTCGGACTGCGAGCCAAAGACGAGGTCGGCGCGCGTGGCGGTCCACCTGTCGGCGCCGGTGGCGCGGTCGGTGCCCTGCCAGACCTCGCCGCCGTCCGAGTCGGCCCACTTGGTCGAGATGTCGAGCAGGTTGACAAAGTAGTCGTTGGTCAGCTTCCCGGGCGTGGCGGTCAGCACGCCGTGGGCCGAGCCGTCGGCGTTGGTGTTGAGCACGCGCAGGCCGCCGACCAGCACCGTCAGCTCGGGGGGTGTCAGGCCCAGCAGGTTGGCGCGGTCGACCAGGATCTCCTCGGTGCGCGCGCGGGCGTTGCCGCGGCCAAAGTTGCGGAACCCGTCGGCCCTGGGCTCCAGGTAGGCGAAGCTGGCCACGTCGGTCTGGTCCTGGCTGGCGTCGACGCGGCCCGGCGTGAAGGGCACCGAGGCGTTGGCGTAGCCGGCGTCGTGGGCCGCCTTCTCGACGGCGGCGGCGCCGCCCAGCACGATCAGGTCGGCCAGGGACACGGGCTTGGCGTAGGCGGCCTGGACGCCCTCGAGGGCGGCCAGCACCGAGGTCAGGTTCGTGCCGGCGCCCGTGTTGACGGCCCAGCTGGCCTGGGGCTCGAGGCGGATGCGCGCCCCGTTGGCGCCGCCGCGCTTGTCGGTGTTGCGGAAGGTGCTGGCCGAGGCCCAGGCGGTGGAGATGAGCGCCGAGGGGCTGACGCCCGAGTCGAGGATCTGCTGCTTCAGGGCCGTGACGTCCGAGTCGTCGATCGTGGTGCCGTCCGAGTCGGGGAGGGGGTCCTGCCAGATGAGCTTCTCGGTGGCGACCTCGGGGCCCAGGTAGCGGGCGAGGGGGCCCATGTCACGGTGGGTGAGCTTGTACCCTGTGGATACAATAACATCATGATTAGCCACGGTCACTTGGGAGCAGTCCATTGATGGCAGAGGCGGCATATAATAACTTACAGGCACGGGAGAAGTCGTCAGTGAGCTTGGTGAAGTTGGCGAGGTAGACCTGGGAGATGTTGGCGTAGACGGGGTCGTGGCGGAGGGCCAGGTCGCTGGTCAGCATCCTCGGCTTCTGGAAGCTGCTGTTGTCGAAGGGCAGGGGGTAGTTGGCCGTGGCGTTGAGGGCCTCCCACTGGTGGGCGCCGCCGGGGCTCTCGACGAGCGACCACTCGTTGTGGAACAGGGACTCGAGGAAGTTGTTGGACCACTTGGTGGGCGTCTTGCTCCAGGTGACCTCGAGGCCCGAGGTGAAGGACCCGGTGCCCTCCTTGAAGCTGCCAGCCCAGCCAAGCTGCTGCTCGCCGATGTCAGCAGCCTCGGGTGCGCCGCCAATCTCGCTGCCGTCGAAGGCTCCGTGTGTCTTGCCTGCAAGGAGTGGCAAACGTTAGTGATCATATTCTTCAAGTCAAACCTTTGGGAGGGGCGCAGCCATGAGAAGGCGTGGGAGGACATACCGAAAGCGTGGCCGCCGGCAATCAGAGCAACCGTCTCCTCGTCGTTCATGCCCATTCTTCCAAAGGTCGTTCGGATATCCATGGCCGATGACACAGGGTCAGAGTTGGCGTCCGGGCCCTCGGGGTTGACGTAGATGAGGCCCATGTGCGTGGCGGCCAGGGGCACCTCGAGGTTCTCGGCGCGGGCCTCGAAGTCGGTGCTGCCGTTGTAGCGGTCCGAGTTGCCCTTGGGGAAGAAGGTCTCCTCGGAGCCCCAGTAGATGGCCTCGTCGGCCTGCCACGTGTCGACGCGGCCGCCGCCGTAGCCAAAGGTCGGGAAGCCCATGTCCTCGAGGGCGACGTTGCCGGCCAGGATGATCAGGTCGCCCCACGAGATCTTGCGGCCGTACTTCTGCTTGATGGGCCACACCAGCCGCCGCGCCTTGTCCAGGCTGGCGTTGTCGGGCCAGCTGTTGAGCGGGGCGAAGCGCTGCTGGCCCATGCCCGAGCCGCCGCGGCCGTCGAAGGCCCGGTACGTGCCCGCGCTGTGCCATGCCATGCGGATGAAGAGACCGCCATAGTGGCCAAAGTCGGCTGGCCAGAAGTCCTGGGAGTCCCTCAGCAGGGCCTTGAGGTCGGCCTTGACGGCGTCGACTGGGGCGAGGGGTTAGTCAAAGTGACTGGAAGGAGTTGTTTATTTTGTCAGGGTACAAGTGAGACTCACGGTCCAGGGAGTTGAACGCCTCAGCATAGTCGAAGTCGCCGCCGTATGGGTTGATCTCGGCCGAGTTCTGGCGGAGGACGTCAAGTCGGAGTTGGCAGGGGAACCAATCTCTGCTACGGGTACCACCGCCGGCGACGTTGGCCTTCTCAGCACATGTGCCAAACGGAGTGGAGCCAGACTCCTGGCGGCGGTTGAGGAACTCGGACGAAGAGTCCCTCTTCTGTTGTTGCTGTGCAAACGGGCACGAGGCGGCGGAGACCAGGGGCGAGGCCAGGAGAAGAGCCCGGAGGATATCCGGTACGGATGGTGAACCAGACATGATGGCAGACAGAAAGAACGATCGCCACACAACTCAAGAGGTTGATGCCAAAGGAAGGGACAGAAGGTGGGCTCGTGGAAGATGGGTCCAGCGCCAGGTAAATATATATTTGCCTGGGTGGTGGAATTGTTCAGACGAACCCTGCCCAGAGAGGAGACTGGAGAAGTACAAGCAAGTACTGTGTGTGTATTACTCGGGCCAGTGGGACACAGGGTACAAGGCGGTCGCACGCAATACGCCTTGAACTTTAAGGCTGGCTTGACACATTTGGAATTCGCACGAAATAGGCGAGCGTGTGCTCCATCGCCAGGCGGGTTGTGACATGGGGGGAGATGGCACTGTACCTTTGTCATGTTGCCCTCTTACAAATCGATGCTCAATCTCCGACGCTAGACTTGCTGTCTGCCTTAGTTGTTGTGGCATCCCCTGGGGCAAGGGAAAGAAAGGGCGGCAGGGGAGGACTGTCTATGACGATCCTAACCTGGACCATAGTGTGGTGGAGACGGTTGATAGAAACCACCTGATAATAAAGCTCGCCATGCTGGACTTTGAGGTCTATTGCCTTGGCACGGTCCAGTTGGACGAACTCAAACGAGTCAAATGGGCAATAAGCGGGCGCTGATTCGCTGTGAAGGGGGATCCCAGGTTTAAGTGGCACGGGGAAGTGGGCGATGGAGGAGGGGGGGCGTACAGGCCTGCAGGCATAGGCGTACTACAGGAGGGCTGGAAGGGTTGACGAGTCGAAGGTGGCAGGTGGGAGAGAGTGACAAGTTGAGTGACTGAGTGAGTGAGTGGCAGGACGATCAGAAACTTCTGGATGCTCACAATTGCAACATCTGGCGGCGGTCGACTCTACGTTGTAGGAAATGCACCAACCAACCTGCGGCTGTGGTGGATTGTGGACCCCAAAAGGGCCGGCAAACAACGTGGACGGGGGTGTCTGCACGTTGCCCGGCTCGCAGGGAGCCGAGACCACGCTGCATGCATGTCCAAGACCTCAAATTAGGCCAATCAGGGGTAACACTTTCCATGTGACAAGGAGACACTGGGGTCCCTGGTGGCGCCCGCGGTTACAATCCGGCTGGGTGTTGATCCATCCTAAGTGCCGAGGTGTGTTCCTTTCTTTTGTGAGCCCGGCTTGGATGTTTGTGTTGTTCTAGCTGTGCCGCTAATGATATTCCGAAGGATCATGGTCAGATGCTGGTCCAGAGGTTGACCGTTGCATCGTCGCCGTGTATGCGCCCGGGGCTGCGGTCTACAAAGTTTTTTTTCTTTCTTACCAGAGCGCAGAGCATGCTGCTGCTGCTGCTCTCGGGGTCGGTACTCGGGATCCGTGGCGAGAAACTTGGCGTTTCTATATTGGATTTCGTGCAGGATACTCCACAACGTGTGACATAGACACACTGAGTATTTCCGGCCATGCGGTAACGAGGCTCACCAATCACGCAGCAGAGAGGACACCGGCCCGTCCTTTTGTCGCTCACCGTCAACTCTGTGCTACTGTGCACGTACATAGCGATGATCTGCTGCCCGCCTGGACCTGCTTTGCCCATTCATGCACTTCTAGAAACCGTGTCGCCAACCCCGCGCGCACAGCATCTGAGCCAGAGCAGAGAGACAGACCACGACGGCCCAGCCACAGCTGTGGACGATGCACCTCCTCTCGTACACACGAGATTTCGGTGGGCTTCAGAATCCCGCCCAGACAAAGGTCCTGACTCACTTTTTGTTTCCTTACGTCACGGTGTCTCCGGGGACGGAACGGGGGCGGAACAATCTGATAACTGCCTGCAAGATGGGCGGGAGACGCCTGAACCCACCTGGTGGATCTGGAGAAAAGGGACTAGGAGGGGCCGGCGACGTCACTTGGCTTCCTAGAAGTGCACTAGGAAGATAACTTCTGGATCGGTTGGGGGGAAGCAGGACCACGATCTGCGAAGTCCCCGACACAAGTGCCCGACGATTGTTTCCATCGAGGACGGTGAGTCCTGTCCTGCTGTGGAATCAGCGTGTACGATAATGTGATATCTAAGACCACATAAGTCAGCTTGATGACAGGATGTGGCTGTACCGTGCCCTTCCCCTTTCTTTCTTACTTCCACAGTAATCCCGGCCCGGGCATAGTGCACACACATAGTAATGAAAGGGCCACCGTGCATGTTGTCAGGAATGCTTCCAGTCGATGCAGTTGGTTCTCTGGCTGTTCAAAGGGGATACACAGCACAATCCATCCCGGGGAAATGGGGTGTAATTGTGGGCGCATACGGAGTCGCAGAGGCGGTCATCCCGCCCGCCCACGAATCACGAAGCTCCATCCCCGGCCACCGAGAGGAGGCGGTGCGTTGCAGCGTGACCGTGACCGGCGGGCTCACCTTTGTTGCTTGGCTGCCCTGCCGTAATTGGCATGGGCTGGCTGGCTGGCCTGCTGCTGGCCTGCCTGATGGGCCCGGGACTTGGTGCGTGCATGCTTGCTTGCTTGCATGGGGGCCCAACGTGCAGTGGTCTGGTCTGTCTTCTACACTAATAAAGTTCCTTGCACCATAGCGCAGACAGCGCAGGTGGTGCTGCTCCCGCCCGTGCTGCTGCAGTCTGAGTGTAGAGGTGGCACACTGCAGCAGCCGCGGGTGCGGAAAGGCAAGATCTCTCGCGAGCCCGTGTGGTACCGTGGTAGCAGTACAGTCTGTGCCCAGGGTTATGCTTATTTCGCTACCGGGATCTGCTCCCACTGCAACGGTGTCACGACTCGCGGGCGGAGGCTCAGAGACCTGGAGGGGCCAGATCTGGAGCCTATTCTGACTTGCCTGACTTGCCTGCTCTGCTTGCTTTGCTGGCTGGCTGGCTGGCTGGTTGGCTTGGCCAGGTTGCTTGTCCATTCTTGATTCTTGAAGATGGGCAGAGCTGGCGTAGTATTTCTGACTGTGCGAGCATGTATGGGGTCACGGCTGTCTTCTTGTTCGGGCAAGTACTTCGCCTGGGAGATGGGGTCCAGGATCCCTTGATGCCCCCCCCCCCAGAGTTGCACACTGTCCTCCGGGCTTTGGTCAGGCTGGCCGGCCCACATAAGCTTGGTAATACACTACAGACGAGTGCATGGATGCACTGTACGCCCCAAGTGGGCTGCGAGCTGCTAGTTACACGTGCCCCATATGTCTGTCTGTGTTGGGTTGAAGTCGGTGTAGCTGTCTAGGCAGGCTGGCACGCGCCGTCAGGCTGGGAGGTTGTGCAGTGCAGGTTCATCACTTGATGCAGCATGTCAAAAAAAAAAAAAGGTGTGAGTGATATTCCAGACTCTAATTATGGAGTGATTCCAGTCGCCGAGAAATGCAATGTGACTGCTGTCAGATCGTCTGGGCAAAAGTGAGAATGAGGGAAAAAAAAAAGATGGTCCAATATCTGAGAGATATGACAGCGCCGTCGTCCGGTCCTGTCAAACCATCGATCTCGGCGCACAGCATCAGGAAGGTGTACGACCTGTTCCTGCATGGAAGCGATATCAGCCCACCCGGAAATCTCGACGTCGAGGCCCCCTTGATGGTGTGGGAGCTTATTTGGCAGTTGAACATGCACGCATGTAGAGGCGGGCTGGGCAGGCGTGGGTGGTCGGTCCAATGCAACAGTGCACACCGGCTGACCGGTTCGCTATTGTCGCCGCCGTTATTATTGTTGGGGGCAGGTACAGCAACAAGTAACAAACACCAGCATCAGCATCAGCAGCACCAGGAACAGCAGGTATGTGCAGGCCCGAATTACATGCTATGCGTGGGCTTCCTGGCGGCGTCCCGAAGCCAAGCCCGTGCCCAATCGGCTGCTCACCTTTTTGGATCACCCAACACACCGAAGAGTGAACACAAGCAGCACTGTGGAGGCGTCATCCTTTTCCGAATTTCCGACGCCACCAACAACCGCCCCACGCTGGCACTGGCAGATGGCTGAGGCCAGTCAAGCCTGGCCCCTGAGCTGGCCATGTTGATGCATGGGGTGCCATGTTCGGCCAAGAAACAGAGACAGAAGGACGTTGGCAGAGTTGAGGGCTCAGATTGTCGACAGAGAGAGCATTCCGAGCAACAAGACAGGCGAGAGCGTGCAGGCATCGGCCGCCAGCCCCAGAGGAGAAGGTTCCCTTGACCGAATTCAGGGGCGTACCATCGCTCAGATTAGAGGTGTATTTCGGATCCTCCCAGACAGAGTTTGATACAGGATTGTGTGCATGCGCTGCATGGCGTACCACGTTCATCTACCTGCTGCTGGGAGAACAACAAAACACCCCCTTGGGATGGTCCCAAAATGTTTCGCCCAGGCAGCCCAGCAAGGTCGGAAAATAGGGGACGATTCGGGCCTGACTAACACCCGCCGTTGGATTCCGTTTCCCGCATCTCGATGCCGCCCCGCGCGCTCAATGACAATATCTCCGCGAATATAATATGCTGCAATAAAACAGCCGTCATCAAGCTCCCGCGCTCAGGGCCGTTTCGAAACAGCCCTCGGCGCCCACTGCCCCTCTCTTCCCTTTGAGGCTTTGCCCCTCCCGGCTCCCGTCCCACCTCCTCTCCAGCCCTGTCTGCTGTCACGTCCAGGCCCCTTGTCCCTGGCCCTGGGCCCTGGCCACGGCCCTGGTCGGGCTTGCGGAAAAATATTGTGCACTACGCCCAACACACTCACAACTAGGCCAAGCACGCACTGGACGCCGAATTGGGGCGAGTTACAGCATGGGATGAACCAGATAACCCTTGTCCATCAGAAGCCGCCCTGCCCTGCCGTCCACAATTGATTATGCGCCCGGGCCCTGAGGGCACAGCAGGGCAGAAGGCTATGCCGGATGTTGACAGTCTATCCCGGCCGACGTTGCAGGAATGATTACAGTGGTAGTATGCTGGCGGTTTCAGCTCTTGCCTCGCTACCCAGCAGCAGCACATGATGCGGTTGTATCGAGGGCGGGCTCGCTGGCAGGCTGGCAGGCTGGCAGAGCTGCTGACAGGCCGGCGAACCTTGTTCCAACTCCCTGCCGGCGTGGCGTCAAAGCTCATGCCGGAAGCCGGCACCTGTCCAACGGCCGGCGCGGCGGGGGCTGTTGATCACGTTGATCGCCGGAACGGAACGGCAGAACAGAGCATTCTGCGCCGGCCACACTTGCCACAGCAGGTATAGCTCGGCGTCTGTGGTAGTTGGCTAGTTCGGCTTTTGCTTTCGAAGCGAGGCCATCTAGACTTTTGGCCATCGCTGGTGTTGTGGGTCGATACTGACGACACCTGCAAGCAATGGTCACAGGAATGCCCGGTGTGCATGGGATGTTTTCCAGATATGCCTCAAGTGCTTTCGACATGAATGAATTATTAGTAGGGCATGTGCACCATATACACAGTACCAAGACGACCTGGGACTTGGCTTTCAACCAGTCAACATGCAGTGTTGTAAAAATAGCATTCTCATCACATCGTGCAGTCCGGTGGGATGTCTGGGTGCGGCGTCTGCGCATGCTAACGAAAGAGCCAAGACGAAGATTTCTCTGGGTGGTGCAGTCGGGGGCCCGTCGGTACAGCGTGCAGCAACCTCAACTCTCGCACCACTTTCACCTGCAGCCACCCTCATCGGGCCTAGCCTACGACCCTTTTGCTTGGAGGTGCCGTGGCCGGCCCCTGGTCCTGCATGCAGGGCAAATTCTCTCGCACATGCCCATACACAGCGAGTGACTGATACAATCGACACAGTCAACCATACGGTAGACGGATATCCATGCTTCTTCTTCTTCTTTCTCATCACAACCCTGCGAGCAGGGTCCGATCTGCAGCGCGATTCTCTTTCATCATCGGCGACTTTTCCCGCCACACACACACACTCACTCGCATGTGGCGAGTGGGGGGTCCCCTGCAGTGCCTCGACCGCCGATGCTCATTGCTTACGCCTTGTGATTGTTGCCCCCCTCGCCAAGGTATGTAACCGCTGGCTTTTCACTGTACACACATTTTCTGATATCGTCCAAGAGCTGGGGTGGGGGGGGGCAGCTCTCGAGAGGGCGTGCTGCAACACCACCACCCCTGTCGTAGCGACTTATTAATGTGTCCAGGAGCTTTTTCTCCATCTGGGCATTTCTAGAGCAGAGGGAAAGGGCGCGCGGTGCCTGACGCGGGAAGTGGAGCGGAAAGCGGGTGGGTGTCCGATGTTGGAAATTTAGATCGTCCCATGATCGAGGTAACCGTAGCACCAATCCCCGCTGTCAGGAGTGGCACAGGAAGCCCTATGGGCACACAGCTGAGGCGCCTCGCCAAGGCGTTGGACATGCGCACTGCTTGCTTGGGCTTGGTATGCCCAGACTTTTTGGTGCCCCCTTTTTCTCCTGTAGAAAAACATTCCAGTGGTGATGGTGATGCTGAAGAACGCGCGTACGGCGGTGAGTCCCGCAGCGAGGTGTGCTGCTTCGTGCAGTGGTTATTGTTAGAAATCTTGGCGGAGAGAGTAGTGTTCACACTTTCTGCAACTGAGGTGGCGAAGGCCTCTTGTCGCTTTGCTGGGCCAAGCACGGTGGTCAGATGGATGCTGTCCTGACCAACCGCCCTACTCCTCTTTCTGAACACAATGTGATCGAGCGTTGCTGCTGCTGACGATGTGACTCCAGCCGGACGATCCGTCACCTGTGCGCACCTAGACCAGCTGAATCGCAGTGTGGGCTCCTGCCACGATGGAACTGGCATACGCCCAAGGACTTGGAAACACGGTGGAGACCCGGACGAACACCTCGAATGAGAAGCTCCACGGTATGGACCCGGGGCAGTGTCGTGTTTTGACAAGGGGCCCTGACCAACCACAACCATGGGCCGTCTCCAGAAAATTTAACTGCATCAAGGTCTACCTGAACAAGTGAGTAAGTAGGTGGTCGGCGAAAGCATCGGCTCCGGCTGGTGAATTGGCTTTGCTGCGCAACTTGGCTCTCTCCTCCCCGGCCCAGCATAGCAGGACGTAAGTTGCCTAGCACGCGGCGGTGATGGACACAATCGCACCTCGTCCAAACTTTCAGCCCCGCTCCGCTGGCTAAGGCCTGGCTTAGAACCCAAAATTCCTGGTTGGCTGGAGCCTATTGCCTTTAGAGTAGATGTTGATCCCAAGGTTCTCGTAGATCAAGACGCTAATGAGCCCGGCGGCTTGAAACTCTATTCCATGTCATGTCCTCACCTGACAAACAGATTACAAAGTGGGCTACAACGCCCTTCCTTACTCACAATGACTGATGGAGACCACATAATGGCCAATCTCGAAGGCCGGCTGGGCGTCAGCAGGACGGGAACATACTCTCGCTTGGGGACACGTGAGATTGGTTTCATTGCGGGAGCTGGCGCGGGCTGGCCCGGACGGTGGACACTTCATGGTGGACACTTCATATTCTGAGGCCGTCACTGGTTCTAGCGTAACAAGTGAGCGCCGCCAGGGCGCTCCTATATTGTTTTCCATAATGTGCTCTTGCTAGGCAAAGCCTCTCTGGCTTGTATTCAGGGTCCAAGTTGTCATGATATCGCTCGCCTGAATGTAATCTTACGCGCATATGCCCTCTCCGAAAATACACGCACGTTAGGCTAGACACGTCAAGCTAGGTTGCTCCCGCGTTTCGAACAAGCGGACCAAACATGCTGCAAGGCTAGGCCGACTTGGTTAGTCCTGAGGGGGCTCGAGCTAGCTCTTTCTCTGTGCTTCAAGCGAGCTTGCAAGGCATCGTGGGCTACTGGAAAGTATCTCGGATATTGCTTCTGTGTCAGGCTGCGGTGCTGCGGTGCTGCGGCAAAACGTACTCCCGTGTGGACTCATCGTACTCACTCCTCCTATTTCACTTCGGCGACTTATGCTCGTTGACTTCCAAGGTTGTACGTAGCAGTTTTGCATCATATCCTCGGTGAAGAGCGCGAGGAGGGCGCGAGGCGCGCGGTCTGAGAAAATTAGGTTGGTGTTCTCGCCAGATCACAAGGCAGATAGATGCGTCCCTGCTGACCGAGGTGCGACATTGCGGTCAAGTAATTCGGTGACCATGAATCTGATTGACTCGGATGGTATGGGCTACCCGGGCCTGCTCATGGTAGATGGATTGCGCATGTTCTCCTACAGCCCCCTAGGTGCTCGGGGGAGTCGGCGCCAGGTGATGGCTCACACCAGGGAGCAACACAGACTGTAAAGGCTTACAATCTTGCAGGCTTGGTGTGACATATCTGCGTTCCGTGCTTGTGTACCGGATTCGTCCCCCAATCGCACAAATCATGGGGCCGGAGATTTCACCGCCCGGACTGAATCGTAGCACTTGAGTATTCAAGGCTCGGAATTTTGGGCCAACAAATGCGCAGTAAGTGTATCCACGGCAATCATACCAGTAAGTGCTTAGTCAGGCTCAAGCCTCTCTTGTCTCTTACGCACAAGTGAGCAATTCGCTAGCCTGGCATCGAATGACGGCGAAGATAGCGGGATCATAGTCAACGTGATATTTTCAAGTTGGCATTTGGTTCCGCGGATGAATGGCCTCAGGATTCGCCCACACCATGTACCTAAGGGTGTTTTCGTTGCTAATTCCCATACACAAATGTATGTGGTATCTTCATACAGCGGTAAATGCTCAAGACCCAGCGTTCAAAAAAGAAAATGCCACATTATGTACCTAATCAACCAATGTCACAAGTGTAAACGCACGAAGCTTGCTTATATACACCTTGAGACACACAAAAGCGTGTTCAAATGTTGCGTGATGTAGTTGATCACTCGAGTTCTTGTTAAACACGCTCACCCCGCCTGATTGAATTTCATAGACGTTCCACGATCATCTTACGGTCACACATAGGGGAGGGTCCCATCTCACTGGCAAATTTGTCTTTGAATACGGCAGTTACTAGTACCCGGTCCAAGATGATTGTTCTCGCAAGCTTCTCTGACTTGCCTTTAAGCCGATATGGGGATATAGCTCCCCATCTATCTAGCTTGAATGGATACGGTCCCAGGAGACTGGCAACCTTGGAAGCTGGAAATTACAAGCCCAACTAGAATGCCACATAGATGCTGGCAGATTTGAAGGAGGTCCTGCTGTGTTCCTCGTCATTTAGCCCACAATGTCATTTCAAGGCGGAAAGCTCAACTGATGTGGAATTGCCATTCGGTATGTTTGTCCCCAGCTTCATGTTTGTATAACTCGCACAAAACCTTGGAATTGGCTTGCAAGTTTTTAGGCAAGCTATGAGGCTGTGGTTCCGAATACGTCATTGAGACATCGTAATATCCTAATAGGCGATTCCAGTAGGCCAGGATGAATTAAGCCTAGAGTAGTGCTGTTACAAATGCTCAAATTGATGACAACCTCTGCATATGCGAATGCCCAATCCATCGCGTTTGGACACGGTGGTCGTATAAACACCATAAGCTTTAGAGAAACCGTCAATGTAAGCATAAACAATAACCCATCTCTTCACGAGGATAGCTGTAAGCTTGAGACAGACAGTTCGAATTGGTCCCACTCTCAGCCACGGCACATTCGCCGATGAATTGATAGTGCGGAATCCCTGTGTGACCATAATCACATTGCTCATGAGATAATCTTAGAACGAAGCCGCAGTTAAAAAGGCACCCCGAGATAAGTTCAGAAGGACTACTAGTATAGCCATATAATCGCTCTCTCCGAGGCGGTCCGACTATGAGCTCGTCGTTGATCTTTGCAAAGTCAGGTGCAATACCGATTCGAAATGGGTTGTTATTCGGCGGGCTGTTATGCAAAGGATGGGCCGGATCGTCCAGATCACCGTCAGCCAGCCTCGTATTCGGAGGGGCTCCATCGCCTCTGGCCCCAGAGTATTCCGTACGATGAAAATCCCACTTGACGACGCGACGGCCCCGCATTGTTTTAGTAATCTCGCGAAGAGGACTTCGAGTCAAGTCGTATTCTGTAATAGACTTTGTACCCATGCAAATTCTTTTAAAAACTTCGAAGTTTCGATCGTCCGCCTGTCTGAAATCATGCCAGTCCGTCATGATTCCGAAGAGAGGGCCGAGAAAGATAACCTCCTCACAATATTCGTATTCTAGCTCAGCCTGTACCGCTTGTGCCCACTTCATGATGTCTCGGAAGACCGATTGGATCCAAGTACTTAGCTCTGAGGCGGTGCACCCAGCTGGGCAAGGTGTTGAAAGATCTGTAATTCGTAGCTGCCCTGGTTGTGAAGCGCCTATTGCAATGGTCGGAAGATTCTGATGCTTCACCCAGGGCACAACCTGATGGCAGTTTTCCTCACAAAGAAGATCCGCGGAAGTATATGACAAGAGTAAGTTCCACGGGGGCTGAAGAGACTGTCTTACAACGGGCATATTCCAGCGGGGAACCCAAGACCCACCATGCTGTGGGCTCTGCAAACGTGTCGAGACATTGACCAGTATCTCGGCGAACAGTTCCTGGTCTTCGTCTTCGTAGTGCCCGACCAGACTTTTTGCAAAGCTACAAAACAAGGACTTGGCGTCCTGTTCATAGTTCACAGGTAGAACTATTTTTGGTGTACCTGTCGGCAGACCCTCTTGCCCCTGGTCTCTCATGGGCACAAGTTCCACGTCCCCAGATAGTCCAGCTATTGCATATAGTCGGTCAAGGTCATTGGAGCATTCAGTCTCGGCGAAGGACTCGAGCAAGGTCAGAATCTTGTTGCTGATGGGCTGGTTCCAGATACGACCACGCCTTAGCTCTGCTATCTTGTGTATGATGGGAAAGTCGTGATCGAATTTCGAGAATGCGTGGATCATGCGCGTTATGGACGTGCTGAAACCACCACAGACAATTGTGGCATCGTCATTGAGAACTGCCTAGCGTTGCAGACGAGTATTTAGCATCATGATATTTTCTATCCCAAAGCTGAGGACTAAGCGGGTTTGAACATACCTCCTGTATAATCCATCTTCTTCGAAACCAAGGAAGTGAATACAAGCCTTCGCAATCTTTCCGAATTCCAGCTAGCTGTAGCTCGTCATCAGGCCGTGTTACGGCTTTCGACAGCCTAGCCAAGCACTCAGCCTCAGCAGCATGCTCGCCAAGCCAAATGATGACATTGTGTGCTTGACGATATATCTGGGCCATACGCGGAATTTGCTGTGCCTTATCATTTTCGTCGCTCTGATCGATACAGACAGCATCAACCCAAAGATGACGCGCGGTAACTGCCAGCCGGAGACGCTGTAGGCCGTAGCGCAGATTAGGTGTGATCTTCAGATGGTAGAGACTCCCGTTTTGTTCCACCACGAGGAACTCTGTGAGCTCTGGCGGTCCCCAGGCGTATGAAAGCGCTTCATAGTCCGGGTATGTGTCTAAATCGACTGGCTGTAGAGAGCAGCGCAGCGGGGCGTTCGGGTCTATGGATGGCTCCAGCCTCAAGGTACGAGTATGCTGTGAAAGCCCAAGAGGTGTGTGGATGAACGGCGCGAGATTTCTAGGCTTGTCGCCTGTTATGAGAGTCGGGACACAGGCCATATTTGCAGTTGTGGACCGAAGCCGACGACGTGGTCTGCGGTACACAAGTGTAGAACTGAGGCGGGCCTGGAGGATGTTTTCAACCCGAGTCGAAGTGACTTGCACCTGTTTTTTTGGTATCGGTGTCGTATGATTCTCAATGACTGGGTCTTTGAGCATTAAATGCTGTATGAAGGCGCCATATGTGGCTTCAGATGTGAGAACATTTGAACGATGCCAGGCAGCCAAAGTGGATTGCATGCACCGGCTGGAGAGGGGTCCTACTTATGTCAGCATTGGCAGAAGGCTTCTCTGATCACCCGGTCCAAATTACTCGCACTCTTTCAGAGAATATTCTGGGAAAGCAATGTAAAAGAGGGTTCTCAGGCCGAAGGGGGCTGGCACAATCTCAAATGGTCCGTAACTATGTACTTAAGTAGGTAGTGTCTATCGACATTTAGAATGGATAAAAGATCACATCATCTCTGAGTACTGCAATTTTCAGCAGCCTGGTCACCCTATCTCACAGTGCCTGCATGCGGATGGGGTACCAAAGAAGCACCTAAATCTCCCTCATCACCCTTGGCTGTGCAGGCGGCGAAGGTCATGATTTCTGTGATTCTCCAGACAAAATACGCAATCCATGTCGCTTGAGGACATATTTCGACGGTGATTGTTGAGTTGACTGAGCTTCATCACCATTGAGGGATCGATATTTGAAGACTAATACTTATTCATCAGGAGGGAAGAGGCCAAACATCATCCATGTTCAGAGACTGACACCAAAGGCGTCCACTGGTGCTCTGGTTAACTCAGTAGGTGGTTCTGAAGTTCCGAGATAAGCCGAAGGGAGCCGAAGTGGGCCGCCTGGCCAGATGCAGCACTAACAGTCAGAGGCGAAAATTACTGCTGACTCAAGATAGTGCAAGGCTCCAGCCCCACCGCCCTGTTTTCTGCCGGGTGGAGCTCAGACGACAAGCAGCCATCGATATCTCACCTCATCCACCTCATCTGCTTCGATCCCACCACATGCCTTCTCCCCCCGCTGAGATAAGGTGCATCAAGCAGCACAATGGCGACAGAGCAGTACGACGGCTACGACCCCCAGTTGGCAGACGACTGGGCCGGCCATGAAGTCTCCCGATTGCAACATGATCCCACAACAAACCCCGCGACCCCACAATCAGCAGCCGGCGATGATCTCGCCTACAAGCCCAATACACGAGGCAACAGCTTCAACAACCCGCCGCCAAACGGATGGCTCTACCCTCACAAGAAGGGCATTGGCACAGGTTCCAATCTGGAGCCCTTCAAGGCCGAGATTGAGGCCCGCACACAGCGAGGAGAGAACTGCAAGGCCATTGCTGCTGCCTTGAATGCCATGGGTGTTCAGACAAGCGACCGTGCTGTCAGTCGCGTACGCATCAGATGGGGCATGAGGAAGAGGGTAAATATGCTCAATTTGACATCTCATTTTCTCAGGAATTTAAGAGACTCACTGACGACCCTCAGGCCCAGCGGAAGGTCAAGACACCTCCCCCTGATGCCGACGCCGTGCGGCTGAGCGCCAAGTCCAAGGTCCAGGCGATGAGAAAGGCCGAGCTGATCCGCATGACAAGGGAGGGCATGTCACCCGAGGAGATCTACCAGAGCCTGACCTCTCGCGGGATGGAGCTCAAGAAGGGCGTCGCCACGGTGCTGCGCCTGCAGAGCGCCTGGGGTGTTGCGCGCGACGAGAAGCGATGGCTTGGCAACTTTCGACACCAGTGCCACAAAAAGGCAAAGGCGCAGCAGGCAGATGCATTCACGGACATAGCAAAGGAGCTAGGGGTACAGGATGTCAAGGGTTGGGTCCAGGAGAAGATGAAGGAGCAGGCTGCCAGGCAGGCAAGGCACGAGCTGGCCTTGAAGCTCATGGGGGAGCACGCACCCACAAATCCTGAGCGGCGAAAGTTGCAGAAGCCTCGCAGGGCAAATGGTCCTTCTGAGGGGCAGACAGACGCCAACGAAGCCGAGGATGATCTTGACAGCGGAAGCTCGGAGGATGAGCACGGGTCGGGCTCACCCTATCCAGGCCCTGTCACAGACTTGAGGTTTGGGCTGGCTGGCCCAGCTCGTCAAGATGGCCATGTTCCACACGACGGACAGTTGCCTTCGTCGCCCGGAGATACCAGCGAGGTGCAGTCGGCCGACTATACACCAGCTCCTAACAATCGATCATCCAGTGTCGACCGGGGCGTTGAGGCCGGCGCGTATCATGAGTACCCGCCCTTGCATGACCAGGCGGACGATGAAATGTACGATTCTGGACGCGAGCAGCACGGCCGCGTCAGCACCCCATCTCACGTCTCATCGGGCTTGGTCGATCTCGTGCCGCAAGCTACGTCTGCCTTGCACATGCCGACCCACTCATCACGGTCTATGAATGAGGTGCCAACTTCGTTTCCTCACCCGAATGCTCTTGATCCCAATATGACGTCCCAGCCTGCCGAGACCAGTCCGACGCGAACACCTCCCCTAAGCACCACTCCCACGCTTCTAGGGCATGGAGAGGCGCAGTCCACCGAGAACACCGTCCCTGCGCCCAAGCCCTTAGCACCAGTCACGTCTGGTCTGGTCCTTGCCCCTGAGGAGACCGAGGCCAACAGGTCCACACTGAGCGCACTCGACCAGTACAACGACGCTGCAAGGATATACAAGGAGCTGTTGGAAGCAAGAAACAGCAATCAGCCACTTGCTGGGAGCTTGACCGGTATGCCGCCGTCGGCGAAGGAGGTCGAGACTGCGAAGCGCAAACTCAAGGATGCTACTCAAGCGATGATGCTGGCATTGGACTGAAGACCATGGGCGATTGCTTCTTCATGATATCGAGACCAAATGTCCTGAAGATGCACTGGTGATCGCATAGTTCCGGAGAAAGGCACCAAGATCATCGGCGGCGTTTATTATTACAATGACGTGACTAATAACACAGCCCTGCAAAACTTCGGGCATATCTACGATTACATACTGATTTAATATCAAGGGTATTGTTTTCTCCCATACACATCAATCCTCAAGCCGCGTACAAGAACCACCTCACCCGATCAACGAGCCCCGAGTTAGAATCCTTGTGCGTGTGTTGCTTCTGCTGCTTACTCTTCTCAGTCTTGACTGGTGCGCTCGCGCCATTCTCGCCCGACTTCGCTCTCCGAGCCGCGATGTCGTCCTTGAGTGCCTTTAGCCTCGCTGCAGGAGAGGTAGTGTCCTTATCGGCGGCGGCTGCGGCTCTCTTCTCATCCTTACTTGCTGCTGTTGCTGCTGCCTCTTCCCCCTGTGGCGGTGCCTCCTTCTCACGCTGTCTCTTTGCTTTGAGACCCTCTATCCCGCTGCCGATTCCGTCTTTGATGGACTTGAACCTTCCGCCGGAGGCAGCGGTGTCCTGCTGTGCAGGAGCAGGCTGTGGGTTTGGCTCACCAGTGGAAGGAGTCGCCTCGACGCGGGTCTCAGCGCTGTCCATGGTCTCAGCTTGCGGCCTTGGGGTCTCCTCGTCGACCGGGACCTCTTTCTGTCCAGTCGCCCGTCTTTTCGCGGTGAAATTCGTGATCCCACTTCCGATACCCTCCCTAACGTTGCCGAATCCATCACGAATCGACTGGAATCTTACTGCCGCTGCAGGCCTCCCTGCATTGTTCTTGTCGCCGCCGGAAGAGGCAGCAGCAGCAGCAGGCGAGCCAGCGTCGCCACTGTCGGCCTCAGGGAGTGCTTCGGGCTCAGTCCGAGCTGCCTGCTGCACCGGTACCTCGCTCTGCCCATTCTCTGGGGGCCTGAATGGGTCCTCCACGGCAGGCTCGAGCATCTCGGGCTCCGAGGGTACGAGCCGAACGGACGCCGGCGATGCAGAGTCCCGCACCTCTGCCATCGGCGGGTTGTCGGCAGTGGCATGCTCCTCACGTGCCGCAGCTGCTGCGCCCTCTACACCGTCGGCGGCCTTGTCCTTGCGACGCTTGTCGCGCACCTGCTTCATCTTGGCGGCTGGCAGTGCCACACAAGCGGCCGCAAGGCCAGCTATGGCGCTGTGTCTCTTGACACTGGTCCCATTATTGCCGTCGTCTACCTGAGATGTCGCTGCTGTACCGTCGTTGTTGGCGCTCTTCTTGACATTCTTTTTGTTTTGCCTACGCTCTTGAAGAGTTCTGAGACGCGCCTTGAGCTTTGCAAACCTGGCCTGCTTGTTGACTCTCGTGCGAAGCGCCTTCACGCGCTCTTTCGCCCCTGCAAACCTGACGGTCTTCTTGTCCTTGGTCGTGGCATCTTCCACGGTTGTCGATGTGGCCTGGTCCGTTCCCCGTCGCCGCTTCTCGATCATGTGGTTGATCGCTAGGGGCCCCGCGGCCAAAAAGCTAGCGAGACGCTGCTTCTTCGTCAAGCCCGTCTCGGCAGCCGTGTCCCCAGCAACACCATCCTCGCCTGCTGCGTCCGCCTGGCCGCCGTTGGATGCGGCTGCGGCTGCGGCTGCGGGCGTTTGGTCATTAGCGTCGCTAGCGTCGGGCTTCTTCGCTTTGCGCTCTGCCAGACGTTTCTTGATGGCTTCTCTCCGGGTGCTCAGGCCCTGTTTCACGCTCCCGCTCCGCTCACTCAGACGATGTTTCATAGCGGTGCGCCGACTGGCCTTCGCCTCCTGCTGCTGCGTACCCTCTACATCCTCGTCCGTCTTGTTCTTCTTGCGGTCTTTGACCTTCTTGAAGCCGCTTGCGATGCCCTTACCGATCAGGATCGGGATGCCCAGGATGACGATGACTGGGAACAAGATGATGCCGGCGACCTTCTGAGCCTTCTCTTTCTTGCTCTGCTTCTCGGCTGGGTCTGCCTCCCCCTCGGTTTGTGGCTTCTTGTTGCGCTTGTCCTTCATCGCAGCCAGGCGCTGCTTGAGTGCCGCCGCCTTGCCACTCTTTTCCGATGGTGGTTCCTCTGGCTGGCCTTCCGTTGCCTTTCCCTTGTTGCGCTTGGTCTTGATCGCAGCCAAGCGCTGCTTGAGCGCAGCGGACTTCCCACTCTTTCCTGAAGGTGGCTCCTCTGGCTGGCCTTCAGTTGTCTTGCCCTTAGCAGGCTTTTGTGGCCGTACGCGGGCCACCAGTATGGCGAACTTGCCGGACTTCTTCTCACCGCTGAGGCGTCCTCCCTTTGACTGCCGAACGTACTTGCGGCATTGCCTTTCCCAGGCCCTGGCGGCCTTTGTGGTCATGATCGAAAGGTCCTCTTCGGTCTCGCGGGCTTGCCACTGTTTCCTACGTGTCAGTGACAAACTTCACAACGTATTTTGGTGCTCGATCTGGGGTCTTTACTCACGTTCTCATCTTCTATTTGTTCGTCCGCGTCAACGAAACCCCCCCTCCTTTCCGGCTCCCATCCTATGCTCGCCAGGACCCCAGCAGCAGTGGGCACCGCTGATGGGCTGGGGAAAGCGTGCCCATTTGCCGTGTGGCAACTCTCCTGAACGTATCGTGACATTATATCCATCACCGGCGAGGGGTAGAAGGTCAGCTGGAACCGTGAGCCTTTCTTGGCATGTTCGGCACCATTAGCAGCGTCAGTGCTCCCTGCAAACAGCCCTCCGCCGGCCTGATCGGCTGTGCCTGGTGCTGCCTCCGGGGTATCCTCGACTGTCTCCTCGAAGTGCTCGAGAAAGCCCTCCTCGGGGATCTCCCCCAGCTGATGGCCTCTGAAAGGCTCTCCTTCGGCGTCGACGAGCCCTGCATCCTCAGGAGAAACCTCCGGTGGATCTTCCTCAGAGTGATGCTCGAGCTCTCCTTCGGTCGAGTTGGCCTCAGGCTCCACATTCTCCGCTGTGTCTGGGCTGGCTGCACTTGGGCTGCCGTCCCTGTGCCTCTTGCGCCCCCGCTGCTGGATCTGGCTCTTGATGGCAGCCACAGGGTTCCGCAGCTTGGCGGAGTCGAACGATGCTCTGACCTTCTCCTTGCGAGTCGGCTGCGGCTGCTGATTCTCCGTCACACCTGCCACAGCCTCCTCTTCCTCTGAGCTCTCACTTTCCCGTGGTCCACGTGTGCCATCGATGATTGCTTTTGGGCTGATCTGTAGGGTCTTTGGCTCCGGCCCCATCTTCCTGGTCAGGATCTTCACGATCGAGCTCGCCTTGTTGGCTGTGATCTGCGCCCGGAATGTCTTGAGGATCTCTTCGGGCGTCTGGTCGATGGAGAGCGCCCACGGGTGGATCATGACCAGATGCGCCACCGACTCAGCCTGGATACGGCCGAGGAAGATCGCGCCGTCGTCACTGCCCTTCCGCCTCTCTGATGCCCAGAGACATCCCCGGATCGTGGCGCTGTGCAATGCGCTGAGCGAGACGCGCTTGCCGTTGTGCGCGTTGGCCTTGGCCTTGCGGACATTCTGCTGCCAGACTCGACGGGCTCTCCTGGCGTGCGGTTCCTTTCCTTTCCTAGGCTTGACCAGGGGCGGTGGGGGCGGCACGTAGAGGAAGTATTTCAGGGGTATGTCTAGTGTTGACCCTTGGATGGTGGGCTTGGGGAGCGGAACGAGGAATGCGATCACTGTCTCCGGGTTGCGGCGGTAGCCCACTGCGTTGACTGTGCTCTCGCCGCGATGAGGGACGGGCCTGATGAGCGCACTATCTCCTGGTGGTGTGTTGTTGGATGACCCCTGGCTGCGGGATGGACCAGCCTCTGTGTCATCTTCGGCTGTGGCTGCTACTTCCTGGCTCGAGAATACTGGTTGGGAAGCCGGCTGCTGGTGTTCCTCTTGTGCATCCGCCATCGCATGTGATGCTTCTGCCGGAGGACTCAATGCCCTTGTAGTGTGAGGCTCGTGACTTGCGGTATCCAGATGCGCCTCGTCATGCGACAAATCGATACCAGAGTCCCTCTGCCCTTCTGGCACAACTGCGCCCGGCTCGCGCTCCGTCTTGAGGTCCTTCACGTGAGCGGGCCCATTGGCATCGATGGGCCCCGGAGCAGCACCGTGCGAAGCGAGCTGAGTGTCTGTTGTCATGGCCACGGGCGGTTTAGGCTTGGGTGGTGGCCGCTTCTCGGTAGCCTGAGTGAGACGAACAGGCGCAATGGAATGAAAGCTTAGCATGGTGGCGGATGAATATATGACCACGAATACAGGGCGGGCGGGGCGGCATCACCAGGCTGGACTCGATCTCTCCCGGGGCCAAGCTTGGTGCGGTTGGGCGCTTACACTATCACACAATGCCAGCGCATGAATCTATTTGCGAGCGGAGCAGATGGGAAAAGTTGGTGGATCGGGCAGAATGTGCTCGCCGTGTCACATGGGAAGATCGAAGGTGGTTGCGCCTGGAGGTGTACCGCGCCCGGTTGTTTCACCACGGCCATCCCTTGGTCTTAGCCAACGTAATGCATGAATGTACGTACCGCACGCTTGCTAGTCATGCCGACACTTGTCGCCTCGATTTCTGTTCAAATAAGGCGTGCATGCACCAGTTCCTCAACCATTTGAAGGCAATTTCCTTGCACCTCTCTGCGGAGGAGGAGGGCATGGTTGGCGCTAATTCCCATCGTAGGTCCATCAACAGCCATATCGCCGGCAGCTTTCCCATGCGCAGGCCCAACTAGCACCCACCCACGTCGTAATTGCTGCCGCAATGGCATTGATGCTGCCACGTGGTGACCCAAGCGAGCAGATCGACCGTCAGCACCCCCGGGCCTTCTTCTTCTCAAGTTCCAGAAAGCCCAAAAAGACCGGATGGATCTTATTAAGGTGCGCAGCCGCCTAGCCGAGCAGCAACAAGCGCGGAAATCGTTCGCCATGGCGTTGCGGCCTGAAAAGGGGGCATGGTTCGGTTTCAATTTCAACACATCCCGCCTCGCCTGGATATTCAGCATGCGCTGGTGTGTCAATTGACTTTTCACTTGGGCTAGTATGCCATGTCGGAGTCCCCGAGGCACGTCCGATTCATCGAATCATCTTTTTTGCGTGCGAATGCAGTAATTCTGTCGGTGAGCAATGACACAAGTGAGAGGGAGACGCAGCCGGAGCTAGCACTTTTGCATCTCGCGTGCATATGCAGTACATGATTCGATTGTAAATCTGTCTACAAGCCATGTACTCGAAATGTGCTCGTCAATTATCATGTGACACGACATCATGCCCCTTTTCCCACCTGTTAAGTAATTGACCGCAGTCCCCATATTGACTCTATTGTTGATGCGCCGCCGCCAAAATGGACAAAGGAAATTAAAATACGAGACAGCGACTCCTGCAAGAATTGTCATAGCCACACTGCTACTCATACATCTCCCCTCGTGGAGTGACACCACTCTGAGTGACGCACCGGGAACTGTGCCGTAGAACGATACACGTGATCACCCTTCTTCACAACCGACCCATCGCAGCCTCAGTACCTGGTGCGTGGCCGTGCGTGGCCTTTAGACAGACTGCGAGGCACCGGCTGGATCTCGTCGTCGTCGTGATAGTCCTCGTCTCCGTTGTCCCCCTGACCGCCCCTGTCGTCGTCCTCGATGAAATCGTCCTCCTCCTCTTCGTACTCGTCACGAGGCCTCTTGTTTGGTCTCGGTGTCTCTTCACTTGCGGACGACCTATCTGTATCGGGGGCCTCGCTGCTCTGGTATTCCTCCGCCTCGAATTCTGCCGAGTCGGTCTGCTCCGTCTCCTCACCGACGTACTCCATCGCGCCCAGACTCCGCGTGTCGTATTCGGTCAGTGCGTCGACTAGCTCAGCCTTGTCGGCCCTGTCCGCGCCCTTGGGGATGTATATGTCTTTGTCCTTGACGGCCTGGCGCAGCCGGCTCTCGTGGTAGATGCTGTAGTCCCTCTCGAGCTCGAAGTGCTTCAGGAACTTCACCCGGTGCTTCTTGTGGTCGTTCCTCAGCCCTCGCTGGTCGAGCTGTTCCCTCTGAAACTCTGCCTTCAGATCGTCAAGCGTCCAGTCCTGGCTCGCTTCGATCCGGGGATCGTTCGGGTCTGTTGGGATGGCTATGGCCTCGTGGGGGTTCTCCTCGTCCGGATAGCTATCCTCCGCTAGCTCGTCAGAGCTGTCATCCAGGTCGAAGTCATCGGCGGCCGTGTGGAGGTCACGAGCTTTGTGGCCACCGTCAGGGATCAAAGTGTCGTCCGGCTCGAAGTCTTCATCGAAGGCCAGTTCGTCGTCGGCGCCAACGTACGCGTCATCGAAGGCGCCATCTAACTGCGGCGGCAAGTCGTTGTCTGCCTCCGAAGGTGCCTCGGAGTCCGGCAGCCGGGTAAGATTCATCAAGTTCCGGCCCAAGCAACGAGCCTTTTCTATGAAATCCGGTGCCTCGGTGGTCTCGGCAGGCTCGTTTGGATAGGCATATCCCAGGAGCAGTCTGCCAAAGCTTACCGCCCTCTTGTTCCTGTTCGCAACGTACTCTGGGTCTTCCCCGTCGTCATCCGACTCGTCGGGCTTGGTCCGTGAGAGCCGGTTCAACTGGGCCAGTAGACTCTTGCCAGCGATACAAAAAGCATCTGGTACATGGACATTCGCTTTCCCATCAGCAGGGGAAGGCTCGGCTTCCTCCTCGGTACTCGGAGTGATATTGTACGCAAGAGCCTCCGGGGAGGTGACGAGGACAGACAATCCTCCTCTCTCCTGAAACCTGACCTTGTGGTTTCCTCTGGTTTCACTGTGTCGATGATCTGGTACTGACTTTGCGTATTGATGCATCCATTCGATGGCCGTGTCTTCACCCGCATCGTGAAGCCAGTCATACAACTGCCTGATGGTACCTCCCATCACTTTTGGGAGGTCAAACGTCTTGTTGAACATCTTCGAGACTTGTTCGAAGATGTGACGCTCTTCGTCGGTGCAGATGAGGCCGAAGAGGCTCAGAGATGCTCCAAACTTGAGTGCATCGATTCTGCCAAAGATCTTTTCGAGATCGTTCTCGGGGCTTTCCAGCACGACGTGCAGGAGGTCGAGGTAGCGTCTCTTCAGCTCGGGATGCTGCCAGTAGGCTATCGCCTCGCCGAGGCTCTTGATGGCGTAGAAATCACCTAGTCGTGACGAGGTCATCCCGGAGATCTGGGGGAACATGAACCACATCCAATGGCTCTTCTTGCTGCCGTTGCTCAGCTCGGACCTTGCGCTCTCAAGCATTGTATTTCGGTCCTCGCTGGGTGGCTGCTCAGCGGGTTGCTGTTGGGCGGGTTGCTGTTGTGCGTCTAGGAATCTGTCCAGGTGAGAGCTTCCTACGCCGTACATGTCGTGAATGGCTGTATTGGGGTCAGGTAGGAATTCCCGATGTTTGACTTCGTCTGGCACCGTAACGGTGCCAAAGCCTGGCGCGGTGGCAGGGTGTACTACGGTGTGGCGGTCTCGCACATATATTAATATGTGAGGCGCTTCTTCCAACCTCTCCCGGCTTGTTGGGTTGATGAGATCCTGGAAGATTGGGAGGCTGAAATTCAACTCGGGATCGCCGCCGTAGCCATACTGATACCAGGTGTGCTCGCTGGTGCGCAGGGCAGCCTTGTACTCGGTGAAGGCATCCATGTTCTGGTGTGAACAAGTGATGATTGTCTGGAGCCTGTAGACGCTGTCGGCCTGGTCGCCTGGCCTTGTTGGGTCGTCTGCCAAACCGGACATGTCCAGCCGTTCGGGATAGACGAGCCTCTCGTCGTGAGTGTATTTGATATAACCGTCGGGGTATCGCTTGCTCATGAAATGAGGCGAAAGGAAGAATACCTCTGGGAGATATGCAAATTTGTTGAAGTAACCTCCTTGCACTTCATCACCACACCCTGGACAGGGTTTCGTATTCGATTTGTCCTCTTCCACCCACATGGCTTGGGCTATCGCCTGCTCTAAAAGCATTCCCTCCGTTACAATAATCGGCAGAATGTAGCCATCGGTCTGTGGAAAGCCTGTGTGCTGCCGTCGTAGGACTGGATGAGCGCAACTGCAGCGCATAGGCGTGTGACGGACAAAAGAGTGCTTGAACAGCTGCTTGAACCGGGTGGACATATCACTACGAAGCAAATCCGTTAGTACGCCATTCAGTACGGTGATTGTTTATCAGGGACTTACACCTTGTCGCCGCTCTCGGCCCCGTCTTGCAGCGGCTGAGCATGCTCGAGCCTCTTCAAGAGATAGTTGATGAGCAGAGGCACATGGCAGACAGGGTCGGCGAATATCTCTGGGTCGTTTGATCCCTCTCTTTTTGTTTTTATGCAGTGCCAAAGGGTCTCGGTGCGGCTCCGAACCTCACGCTGCAACTCTTCGTCGCTCAGCCGATCGAGTTCCCCGCGGTGATAGAAATACAGTGCCAGGGAATGCAGTCCAATGAAGATGGGATCATTGAAATGCTTGCTGTTGGCGGCCTCTTCGATGAAGTTGAGAAATGGCGACAGGTTAAACAATGCCATCAAGACCGCGCCGAACCATGATCTGGTTGTATTACACCGAGGGCTTGCCCCACGAGCGGGTCCTGGGAAGATCGGGATGTGCGTATCATATCGACCATTGCGCTCCTTGACCAAGGCGTGGTCACGGCTCAGCGGCGCCGCGTCCAGGACCTTCTGGAGTTCGCCTTGGATCTCTGGCTTCTCTGGAGAGACCTTTAGGTCGTGGCCGTCCTCCTGGACCCAGCGTGGGGCCTGAAAAAACCAAGGATCGTGCAATGCATTTCGCATCCATGAGTTGTCCATGTCGACTGCCCGAGGATGATGCCCTGGAAAAGATGCTCCCAGAGCTCGATCGACCTGCCAGCGTCTGTGAAATCAGTGTTGTTGCCCTTGAGAGCCAACGATATAGTGGTATGGTCATACAACCGCGCTAGGGACGAGATGTAGGAAAAGGTTTCTTTGTTGCCCGGGTGCAGCTCTACGGCGCCGTTTCCGGTTGCCTTACAGGCAGATGCATTCGTGAATGGATAGAGCAACATGCTTTGTTTTTTTTTTTCTCGATGCCTGCACTTTTGGCCTTTTCCTGCCACAAGGGAATGGAAGTCTACATTCCTCGAATATGGTAAATATTTGCCTGCTTCTGGGAGGGTTGCAGCGAACCCGCGTGCCTGAGCCCATCCCTGGGGCGCACCCAATTGGGTGGCAACTTAGTGGTTGGCATTGTGGCTTGCTCACAAAGCATCAGCCCGGTCTGAAAAGACTACCACAGTACTGTACAAGCGGTACAACGCACGGTACTGCAAAATGGGGATCAAGAATGCAACACTGTGTTGTGATTCTTAGCTGACTCCTCTGGACTTCTGGACCAATTCTAGGCCAGGTATCCATCCACAAACTAACCAATGTCACTTAAAGATCAGATGTCATGAAACCAGAAGAAATATCGATACCACTGGCACGCCTGGGAAATGATTGGAGCGAGGGCCATTCGGAAACAAAGTTGCCGCTCAGTGATTTCATTGCATGTGTACCAAATCGAAGATTGCAGAGCGACTAGTTGCCCGGTTTGCGCATACACGTTGCGCCAGCCCCAAACGCAGACACGATTCGGGCGTGCTAAGAAGGATTTCTTGGCTGGCCACGTCCTTGATGCCATCTCATTACTGTCCACACAGATTTGAGGGAACCGTTCGGCGATGCTCTTTACCTCCCCGTCACCGCCGATCGAGTTGATGTACTGGCTGATTCACCTGGGACGCGTCATCCAGTCCAACAAAGCCTCTTGGCTGTGGCCCCTGATCAGGCGAGTTTGTTGGTTCAAGCGTTTGCGCTGCGATCTATTAACGAGAGCTGGGTTCCACTTGTTCCCAAAGCTGAGGATTTATATATCCCCGCCACTTGCCGTACCCGCACCCAGCAACCGTATAAGACAGCTTTGCGCCCCTTGAAACCGACTGGGCGCAGTTTGTCTGCATGTCTTGACTAAGTGACACCCATGTCCCTGGCTCCCGTAGAACAAGAAACACCTATCCTGTTCCGGACGTCTGGACAATTAGTAGTTCATCAATTTGAAATAAGAATGGGTTTGCGTGAAGGTTGTCCCAACTTGAATGTCGTCGTGGCTGAAAGAAGTCTAACACGACCAGTTAAAAATAATCTGGATCGGCAGAAACCCAGGCCTTATTCACACTCCTTATACACAATATGCCTTACCTTACAGATCACATACAACGTATACGCGGATCAGTACCCCTGCTTGCGTACGTGCGTCTCGGGGGCTCGCATTCTTGCATCTGTCCGTGAACGGCCGCCGACCCTCTGGCACTGACATGTTCTGGTTCTGAGGTCAAACCGGTTCACGGCTGGTTTGATAAAATAACTCTAATTCCACATCAACCAAAACATTCGACGAAGATGATTTCATCTGGCCTAATACGCCTAGTTGATGGGACTAAAATTAATATTCCGCGGCGCATGGCGGTCCCGCCCTTCCAAAGCCGGCCCAGAGTGCCGGAAAGTGGAGGGCCGGCCGCCGTTCTGGGCACGAGGGCTCAAGATTCAGCAAGCCTGTTTCGGCTCACCCAGCCTAAGCCCGATGACGATCCAGGGCATATGCACCCGTATTAGTTCCACACCTCCCCCACCGATAGGGCTGTTTCAGCCCCAAGGTACCGCCCACCCCTGGGCTTGTGTGATAGGTGGGCGGGCCAGAGGTGTCTCTACCAGATGGAAGACGCGCCGACACCAGTCTCATCTGAAGTATCATGCAGCCTTCTTGGATATCGCTGTCGTATTCGTGCTGGAGACGAAGCGCAGACAGGGCCACCTTGACGGGCTCTTCAATGTCCCCGGTGATCTACAAAGCCTTGCGTCTTCCCAAATAAGATGCACTAGTTGATCATATTGAGATCACCATCCCGACATCAGATGCATCACCATGGCTGCTCGATGCGCCAACTTCGATTCGTCTCTGTTGTTTATTGAATATTCTCTTTGAATTTTGTTTCTTTCTTATATTTATTTTGTCTCTTCTCATTTGGAACTGCTCAGCCGTGCTGGGCCACGGCGACAGTCATTCACTATGGACAAGTTTAGGAAGAAGGGGCAGAACATCAAGCTCTTTTTCAAGACGGATTGGAACATCGTCCGGGCGAAACGATATGCTCGACGAAGCGGGAGGGAGATACGATATGGTGCCGGACGCTACCTCGCGAAAAAGTTTCCCATCGTTCAGTGGATTGCATCTTACAGTCCGAAATGGTTGTTTGGTGATGTGATTTCGGGGTTGACTGTTGGCATCGTGCTGGCACTTCAAGCCGTCAACTTGCCGTCGTCAGCCGGGGGAGCCATATCAACACAGCAGACTCTCATCGCCAGCTGGCTTCCTGGGTTCATATATGCTTTGACTGGGTCTTCAAAGCGTGAGTCAAAATCTACGGCTGATATGTTTGTTGAATTGGTTGAGCCTGAGTTACTAATAAAGAAATTCCGAGGCAGACATCAGCATCGGCCCAACCTCAGCAGGCACATTGCTGTCTCTTCAAATCATCGGACCCTTTGCCGCAGCAGCCCGAATTCCTCCCTTCATTATATTGCCAGCGTTGACTTTTTGTGTCGGGATATGGTTTCTGCTGTTTGGTGTGCTGGGACTCGGCTTCTTGTTCGACCTGATCCCGATTTCGATTTCACTCGCGGTTGTGACCACAATTGCACTGAACCTCGTGATTGTCCAGGTCCCCACGCTCCTTGGATTGAATGGGATCCCTCCTATAGTTCCGGCTATCCCTCCTGCGATCATCCAAAACTTCAGCAGCATCAGTCTGAGAACACTTGCCATTAGCATTTCGGCCATCTTTTTCCTGGCGGCTCTCCGCTTCGTCGGCAAGAAATGGGGGAAGAACAAGACTGTCGCGGGCAAGGCCGCGACGGTCGGGTTCAACATGAGCAGCGTCTTGGTTGTCTTGATATTTACCATCGTCAGCTTCCTGTTCCTGCAGAGCCTCCCAATAACTCAACAGGTTGTGCCAGCCGGGCCCCCGATGGGAGGTGCTCCAGCAGCACCGATCTCCAGTGCCTCACAAACCTCTCTACCGCAGACCTCAGTTAACACCACCAGCACCGGGGCGACGCAGATAGTCATCCCAGCCAGGCGGAGCGAGCCTTTGTTTGGGCCAGGAGCCGACTTCCCCTCTGGAAATATCGGCTCAGGGGTGCAGACTCGCAGTGAATTACTGCCGAATGGCCAGCCTTCGAACGTGTCCGTCGCTGCAGCGTCTGCTCCCGCGGCCGGCGCTCCACCACAATTACCAAAGCTGCCCTTCTGGGCTGTGTTCCCCGTCTTCACCGCACCCATCGTCTCGCCGCTGCCACCGATCTTCGACCTCGTCAAGGCCCTGTTCCTTCCCAGCCTGCTCGTCTTCATCGTGCTCAACATCGAGCACCTCACGATCGCCAAGACCTTCGGCCACTACCACACTTACACCATCTCTCAGAATTCCGAAATGTTTGCCACCGGTCTTTCGAACATAGCCGGAGCATTCTTTGGTGGAGTCCCCGTGGGAGGCGGAGATATGGCCAGGTCTTCGCTGCTGGCCGTGACGGGGGCCAAGAGTCCGCTCAACCAGATAATCACCTCTGTTACTGTCCTCGTGGCCATGATGCCGTTGAGTGGTGCGCTGCGATTCTTTCCTCAGGCTGCCTTGGCTGCCGTCATTGTGGTTGCGGTGATCGACCAGCAGCCGCCTCAGAAGCTGCTGGGCGACTACTTCCGGCTCTCATTCGCAGACTTCTTCGCCTTCTTCATGGCCTTTAACATCGCCATCATCGTCCCAGCAGTGGGGGTTGCAATCGGAACGGCCGTCGGCGTGGGGCTGCTGGTCCTGTACACGCTGTTCAGGGCCATGTTCTCCCGCCCCCGGGCCATCTCCGCACCAGACCTCGAGAGCATGTACAAGGAGAGGGAGTTCAGGCCGTGGCAGCAGGGCGACCCCATCCCGCCGGGGACCCAGGTGCTGAAGCTCGAGGCGGACATGGTGTGGACAAACGCCGACCGCTACAGGAGGACCATCGTCGACACCTGCATGGTGCACAACTCGGGCGTGCCCGTCGACAGCCCGGACAAGCCCGAGCGCCCTTGGAACTTCCGCATCCACGAGCACGTGGCGGCGCTGCGAAGGAAACACAACGTCATGCTCGACGACGACGACTCCGAGTCTCTGATCCCGCACCGCCCGCGCCTGCGCGTCGTCGTGCTGGACATGACCTCGGTCTCGTTCATCGACTCGTCCGCGATCCTCAGCCTGGAGATGATGAAGAGGCAGCTGCGCGAGTGGGCGGGGGAGAGCGTGGAGTTCAGGTTTGTGGGGCTGAATGCGCGCGTCCTCAAGAGGTTTGAGAGGGCCAAGTGGGAGGTGCTCGACCCCTGTGGGCCGTCGGTGGTGGAAGCTGGGGAGGAGTACAGGACCAAGGACTTGAAGTTTGACCATCTTCCGCTCGCTATACACTTTATGAACCCGGAAATGACGCTGAATGGAATGTGGGAGGAGGTGGCGGTTGTCATGGGTGAGGATATTGACAAGATCGAGAAGGCTTATGTCTAGGCATGCCCTTTTTGGTTCCGAGTCGAACGCAAACGTAGGGAAAGAAATCATCGATTTTAGTCGCGCCACGGCAACGAGCTGTGAAATTACATGCTGTGATTCGGAACCTTCAGTTATACTGTTCATTCACAAGTGATATACAGGTAGCTATTGAAGGCAGTGTATTTCGCAGCACTCTCAAGCGGACAGAAACGGTATTGCTTTGCATCCTGTCCCACCACCAGCCTTCTACTAGTACGGCACAGCATTCGCGATACACCGTGGTTGGTTTCCAATCCCATTCCAGTGAGCCGAGAAGATAGATCATGTTGATTCGCTCCAAAGTCGTGTAATATTATGGATGCAGGACTTCTTTGGGGTTCTAGATTATGGCAACCTAACTCGGATCCTCCGTAGAAAGGGCTTTTACGGTAGCGAAGGTTCTATGAATCCTTATATTTCGGACGACCAGGCGTCCATGCTTAGCTACATCTACCGGGAAAATTCGAATCCAGAAGCTGGCTTGCTGAGGCAGCTCAAACTCCCCAGCGCGCGTGGTATCTGAGAAGCCACGAGAAAAGACAAGTAACAAAAGTCCAATGGCTTGTGCGTTCAACATGCCGACCAAAGTCCGCCACTATAACATCAAGCACTTTTCCCAGAACGTCAAGAAGAAGAGGAGGTCATTTACCAACCGGGGATAGGCTTGAACCGCAAGTACATGCCTCCCTCGGGTTTCATGGTGATGACGCCCTGCACACGCGGTTCCTCCTTGGTGTGCAGCTCAATCTCAAACTTGCCAATGACGCCCGCGACGGCACACCTCAGCTCGGCCTTGGCAAAGTCGCGGCCTATGCACGCCCTCGGCCCGTGGAGGAAGGTCAGCTCGGCAAAGTTGGTGGACGTGCCGCCCGTCTTGTTGGGCCGCAGCGTGCCGTCGTCGGCCTTGTCGATCCACCGCTCCGGCACGATCATGTGTGGGTTCTCCCAGAAGTTGGAGTGCCGGTTGATCGCGTAGGGGACGAGCAGGAAGTCTGTGCCCTTGGGGACGTGGTAGCCTGCCACGGTGGTGTCTTTGATCGCCTCACGGACTGTGGCTGGCACGGTGGGATACAGGCGGACGGTTTCCTCGCACACGCCGTTGAGATAGGGCATGCCCTCCAGTAGGTCCGAGGTGATTGCCGCGTCGTGAGATGGGATGGCTTCGTGGATCTCGGCCCTGAGCTTCTTCTGGATCTCGGGGTATTTGGCACAGAGATAACAAGTCCATGTCAGGGCGCTGGCCGTTGTCTCATGCTGGTGCGCGTTGTCAGTCAGTACATGTTCGATTGTGCGGCGGCTGGCGCGGACTTACCCCTGCAGCCAAGAATGTGAGCATCTGGTCGCCGACCTCAGCGTCGGTGAAGTCACCAGTCTGAATGATCCGGGACAGGATATCGTGCTCGGACAGGTCACCGCCCTCCTGCAGCTCAAACTTCTTCTGCTTGATGATGTCCCGGCAGACGCCGCGGAGGAAGGTGCCGATTTCGTTTAGGGTCTTGTTCTCTTTGAAGGGCAGCACACGGATGAGCCATTCGGGGATCATGAAATGCATGCCCAAGAAGACGAGCCGGCTGAACTCGGGCCGAAGAAGTTCGATGAACGCGTCGGCGATGTCGTTCCGCTCGGCTGTCATGGACTTGAAATCTCTCCCCATTGCGGTAGGGCCGATTATGTCTAGCGTGAGTTTGCTGGTCCTCAAGTGTCAGCACGTTGTTGTTTTCTTTTGTGTTCGAAGAAAAATGTGTTGGCCTACCTTGCCCACTCGCTAAGCTCCACGATACCGAAACCATCATCGCCGTCGGGGTTCTTGGCCACATCCTTCTCAAGCTCCTCCAACAGGATATCCGTCTTCTCCCACATCAGGTTGTACAGCTCGCGTATCCTGCGGATATGGAACGCGGGAGTAAGAATCTTCTTCTGATGCTTGTGCTCGGCTCCCTCGCTCATGATGAGGCCCCAGCCAATGGCCCGCCCGAGGAACGCGCGCACGCCCCATTGCTTCTCAAAGTCGTAGGCGTTGGTATTGAGAATGTCACGCAGGGCTTCTGGCCCTGCCACCAGGATTGGCGACAGGCCGATCAGACCAGGCATCTTCAGGAGCTGGGCATCGGGCTTCATTTCCATCCATCGGAGGGCAGACTTCCCACGGGGGGACTCGTAAAGAATCTGGCCACGGTTTCGTTCCTTTCGACTAGGTTAGGCTGTTGTTGCACGAATTCGGATTGTGTGCGCGAAGTAAACTTACACCAGTGATGGTTGGAACATTCCTCAGCGGATCTCGGAAGCGTGGGTATAAGATGAACTTGTCGATGAGCTGAGCGAAGAACGATAAAGTCAAAGAGCTTGCATACGGTCGGTTAAGTAACAAGTCTGGTACTATGGGAGGTCGGAACACAGATAGGAGATAGCCCAACACCCCTCCAAAGGCTAATACCCTGAGCAGGAATAGCTGGAGTGCACGTGCGGGATTCATTTTTCTGCAGTACTTATTGACTGTTTAGCCTGACATGTGGCATTACATTGCAGCTCGCAAATATATGTTGACGGCGCGGTGAGAGATCTTTATTCAACCGTAGAGCTGATGTCCAGTCTGAAACCATGCGAGGCCGCTGCCATCACAGGTTGCCCAGCCTAGGGGCCAGTGCCTCGGCAGATCGCTGAAACATCTGAATGGACGCTGAAGCTGCGTGCCGCCCAGCTCCCAGCAAGGAGGACCCTGGCCGGTGCCAGCCAACAACACAAGCTCGTTCGCAATTACCATATGCGGCCCAAGGAAACGGCGATTCATCTGATGACGATTCCGCCTTGGGGTAATTGGGTGCATGTGAAAGCCAGCCTCATGGGACGCCCGCAGCAAATTGTGATGCAGTCAACATACATATAATGTTGCCAATATTGGTCCGAGGCTGAGGCCAGCGATTACGCGTGGTCTACGCAACGTTAATAAGGCCCTGCAATTGGACCTGGCCATCTGAAAACGTGGAGTTTGTTTTCCGATACCGAAGGAACTGTTGGAATGGACTTCCGAGGTACGACTCTGAGTCTATTTGTAGTGTCCGTCATCAGCTATTACAATAATCTCATATGGTCCAGTGCAGACCCCAAGCAGATTTTATCACCTGTTCGCGCCCGCATGAAGTTGCAATGGGAATTGAGACCTTCTGTTGAACAACATGCCACTATCCCAAAATCTGATCCAGGTCTTATGCAAGTCACAAGAAGTGCTGCCCGTCAATCGTGAATGTTGTGCTACAGGTCCTGCTCTGTTCGCACTCGGTCCGAGCCGCACGTGCTCCCCTGCAGCTGACGAACTTGTTACCCCCGCAGCCATCCGATCTTGACTTTCTGCTTTTGGAGAAGTACGCAGCTTTTCATTAAGACGTGAGGATAACTTTCAGACACCTCAGGATGGCTTATGCAGGACTATTCCGCTTGTTTCTAACTGCATACGTACGGAGTACCTCTCTTGCACGGGCACTGATGGAAAGCAAATCTCCCTTTAGACGTGATTCTATACAGCGGAGCTCCTGGAGGAGCTACGTGTCATCAGTTTCGGAAGACTCTGGTCAAGTATGGTCCCAAAAAGCATGTGACTGGATCATGAACACTTCAAAACGCGGAGGTCGATACTAAATTGTGACGATCATGGTTCTGCGCTTCGGTTACACATGTATAGTACAAGTGAATGCACTCACTAGCAACGTCACTGGGACTCCAATTTGTTGCCCTTTATTCTTCTTTTTTCGACTTGATAGTTCGGCGTCGTACGTGGTTACATATCCTTTGAACCCTTGTGGTTAGAATGTCCCTCGGCAGCACCATTGCTCTGAGTCCACACTGCGAGGTCCAAACTTTTAAGATCACAGTTCACCGAAGGTAGAAATATTCCAATCCAATTAGGTCGTCATTTACTCAGCAAATGGACCCCCGGGGTGGGTCACTAGGGTTGATCAAAGATAACAGGCTTGGGTCTGCAACCAGCCTCACTATGGAAGCCTTCAAAGGTTCACATTTTATTGGACGAGCGACCTGGCACAGGTGACAGTGTATTTCCCACCACAGAAGATTTGCTGAACCATGCTTTGAAGGATGGATCCAGCGTATGGAGCGTGAATCCTGCAGTGATCCTTCACCTCTCGGAGAAGGCGCTCGCTGTGCAGCGTCCGATGGAGCCGGAAATAGGCGATAGAATCGCATCAAGGGATCAAGGGAAGTCTCCGGCCATCACCTGCTGTCGCTAGCACAGGCAACGGAAGCAGACTTGAAGGGCCATAACCGCTGTGGTGGAAGCAGTTGAGTTGTACAAGAAACGGAGTTTGAGAAAGACACCGCCGCCGTCGAGACATAATCAGAGTCTCTCCGAGTCAGTTCTGTCAGCATGCACGCGATGCACATCGTCGGCCGCCGGTGCAACTCGAGCAAACCCAGACACACTCGATCCTGACCGTATTGACGAGGTGGAAAGAATGCAGCGAATGAGCTCCTAGCAAGCCGAGTGACAGAGCTCGGTGGCCGCGGGATGCGAGCTGCCTGGTGTATGTTGGTTTTGGATGTCCTACGCAAAAATGTGGGGAGACAAAAGGCTCAGCTTGAGATTGCTCCGTCCCCGATCCTCCCTCAGCTCCTACGATAAAATACACATCCTTGGCGTGCATCTCGATTAATCAAGCTCTCCCCAAGTGACCTTCTACTGCGTAGCGAGTTTTCAGCCTGGCTTCTGTCACGGGTACTGACTGAGACTCGTACTCGGAGCTGCACAGGCTCCTGGGCTCCGTGGCTGCTGGGCGGATCAGGGCTGGTTCTTGGCTCGCGGAACTGCGAGGGAGTCTGCGTACATGAACCACCTGTGTACCCAAGCTGCTAACCACCGCTGGCCAAAATCGGGTGCTGCCGGGGTATTGCTGTTGTACCTATACATGCATGCCCTGTAAGACATTACCGTTTTGGTGCTAACATCCCGTGCATAATATCCTAATCGATCTATATGCTTTGGATTTCCGTTTAGATATGAAGTAAACGGTGTACGGCCAGGAGTAGAACAAGTCTCAACCTTTTGTGAATATGCTTTGCACGCATCGATCCAGTCTCGACTCCATTTATGCTCCCAAATTTACGGGGAGCTCCCGCTTGTCCAGCACCTTAAACTTTTTAGGGATAGGGCTATATGATGACACTTGATCCTGGTCACTCCCCCTCCTCGCCCTCAAACACTAGACAGCCAACGGCATGGTTCGGTCTGAATATTCCGCCGCCCCTCCGCTCCTCCGTGCAGTGATGCAACTTCACCAGTCAACCCAACGTCTTGCTGCGCCTCCTCTCGCAGACGTCTGAAACTTGGATTTAAGCTGAGCTTCACCTGCCTGCAACCACTCAAAGTCTCTTGATTAACCAGACCATTCTGCTCAAGTCCACGGGTGTTTCTATTCAATCAACCTACTTTCCGCGACTTTCTTCTGAGCCAGTATTGGCGGCCGTCACCATGGCTCCTATCTCCGTTGTGGCCGCGCTGTTGGTCAGCGTGTCCTACGTCGTCTTTCGACTGCTCAGCAATGTCGTTGAATCGCGCAGGAGGGCGGCGAAAGCCCGCCAATGGGGTTGTAAAGACGTGCCGCTCGAGCCCAATCGTTTGCCATTTGGAATAGAGAAGGTCAGCGCTGCCAAAAAGGCCGACAAGGCGAAATTGTTCCTGGAATGGATTGGGGACCGTCATGCTGCGATGGGCGTGAATACCTGTAAGTTGGAGATAGGCGCCTCGTATTTGTCTGCGTGCGCGTGGCAAGTGATGAACGCGTCTTTTTGATCATCCAAAAATGTCTGTTTCAGTACTGATTCCGGCTGCCCCGTAGGGAGGTACTCCTTCTTGGGTCAAACCAACATCTTCACGACGGACCCAAAAAATGTCCAGGCAATTCTGGCAAACAACTTCGGGACCTTTGACCTCGGTCCGCAGAGAGAAGGCATGTTCTGGCCGCTTCTCGGGAGTGGTATTTTCACCCAGAGCGCCAAGGAGTGGAAACACTCTCGTGAGCTCATGCGGCCACAGTTCACCCGGGACCAGGTGAGCGATTTGGATCTAGAGGAACTGCACCTGCAGAACATGGTCAGCGCGCTGCGTGACAGGATACAGCCCGATGGCTGGACGAACACGGTCGATCTACAGGTGCTGTTCTTCCGCCTCACGCTCGATTCTGCAACCGAGTTCCTGCTGGGAGAGTCGGCCGACTCTCAGCTCCAGCACATCCCCGGCTACAGCAAGAAACGCAACTCCGCAGAGGATATACACAACGTCGACTTTGCCTTTCACTTCGACAGGGGCCAGATGGGACTCTCCCAGCGCGTTCACTTCGGGCCCCTGTACTGGCTCTGGACTTCGTCCGACTTTCGCGAGTCAGTTAGGCAGTGCAACAAGTTCATGGACTACTACGTCAAGCGCGCTCTCAACAAGAACCTGCGCGAGAAGAGCCTGGAGAAGGACGGCAAGAAGAAGTACGTCTTCCTGGACGCCCTGGCGGAGCAGACACAGGACCCCCTGGAGCTCCGCTGGCAGCTGATGAACATCCTGCTCGCGGGCCGCGACACCACCGCCTCGCTGCTGGGCTGGCTGTTCCACCTGCTGGCCAAGGACCCGGCGCGCTACAAGAAGCTGCGCGACGTCGTCATCGAGGAGTTCGGCACCTTCGACCGCCCCAAGGAGATCACCTTTGCCGGCCTCAAGGGCTGCCAGTACCTGCAGCACTGCAACAACGAGACGCTGCGCCTGTACCCAGTGGTACCCATAAACGGCCGTTGGGCCTTTAATGACTCCGTACTGCCCTCTGGAGGCGGGCCCGACGGCACCGACCCTGTCTTTGTGCCAAAGAACACTTCGGTCGACTACTGCGTGTACCTCACCCACCGCCGCAAGGATATCTGGGGCCCCGACGCGGATGAGTTCAGGCCGGAGCGATGGGAGGGCCGCAAGGTCGGCTGGGAGTTCCTGCCGTTCAACGGCGGTCCTAGGATCTGCCTCGGCCAGCAGTTCGCCCTCACCGAGGCGAGCTACGTGACCGTGAGGATGCTGCAGCGGTTCGACGCCATGGAGAGCATGGAGCGGGACCCCGTGGTCAAGCAGCATCTGACGCTGACGAGCTGCAAGCACGAAGGGGTTAAAGTCAGGATGCATGCGGCCGCTCAATGATGAATCTCTTAAGACTTGAGACTGGGAACGGTTGAAAACATATGCCGTCTTACGGGTTGTTTTGATAGAGCATTAATTTTGTTCGGCGTTCAGTTGGTTGTAAACATCCATGTATTTATCTTGGCGGGGAACCATGGTCTGATAAGTTTGCATCTGCCGTCATTTACCTCTCTTCTCAGGGCGGCGGTTGCCCATAAGAATACGACAACTAGTGTACACGGATATGTCTTCTTCCGGGTGATGGTTTTGTGCTGCCCTGCATTCATACGCAGTCCTTAGCGATAAGGACGCCTATGTACATGACTAGACAACAGCCACGCCTCACTTATTCAAGAAGATACCAGTCAAACGCACCTGGTGTTCGCGTACCTTCTGCCCGATGAGCGTATAGGAGGCTCCCTCCTGATAAGTTGTCCCATTCAAGTGGGGCAGTGAGCAGCCCGGTGGTGCGCGACGTAGACGCTGTAGCCGCGTGATAGCGGATCCCCGAGCAAGTAGAATGCATGTCATTCTTAGTTCCGTGATGCGTAGGGTGATATCTCAACAGCTGTTGTCGGTTAATGAATGGGAATACGTTTTGCCGCGATTGTGTTGGAAGGACGCTGCCTGGCTGATTATAATCCTCCGTAGTGGAACATTACTCGAAATTTCTCGTGACCGTGGCGTGATGTCACGGCGGATGTGGATGAACAACGCGCACTTGTGGATCTGCTTCTCACCAATATTGCCGCGGCTACGGCAAGGCGGCTGTAGAAAGCATATAGAATGCTCGGGAAACGATATAAAAAGAAACACGATTCCCTGCGACGCCAAAGCGGAAACTAATCGTCATCCCAAATAGCACAGTCCATTTCCCATTGAGCACTAGTTATCACTACGTCACGACTCGCCGACTACGCTACAGTGTTTCAACGAAACAAACGTCTTCTCGAGACAATAGAAGCAGACAATATCCTCAGTGCAAATCACGGAACCTGAAAACACGATATCTTGGAACTACGACACACTCGAACAATAGTACCGCAACACCATCGCCACAATGCCACTGCCCGAGTTTCTAACGAACACGCCACTCCACCCGTCCTTCGACCAGGACATCCGAGACACGCACCTGATCTATGACTACGACGCCCAAGATGCGAACGGCAACCCGGAAAAGTGGCGCTATGAGATGTGGTTCTTCTCCGAGGACAAGATCAACTACGCCATCCACGGGGGGCCGATGGCCGGCAGGATAAACTACCAGACCTGCCAGTACCAGTGCATACGCCCTGGCGAGCTCTGGCAGTGCTCATGGCTCGAGTAAGTCCCTCCCGCAGCGGGGCCCTCAGCCCCAAGGACCCACTCTCTTGGTACACGACTCGGATGTTGAGAAGCTAACCCATATACGTGCTGGTAGGGAGACCGGGACGGTGTGCTCTCTGGTGTATGATATCCCGAACAAGAAGATCTCGACCTTGATCTCCTTTTCAAAGGGACACTGGGAGCATCCCCAGGAAGCGCACGGCGACAAGAGGAAGCCCGAGGACTTTGAGCGCTGGAGGGGCCTTGCGAAGCTGGGCCACCAGGCGGAGAGGTTCATGTTGTCTGAGCAGGCGGACATCAAGGAGGTCTTTAAGGGCGCGGGGAGCTTGGTGCCTATCGAGCGGGATGTTGTGACAATATGAGTAACTGTATTCTGCAGTTGGTGCGTCACGAGGCTGAGCCATGTGCCCACGGACGTACTACTGCATTCTCTGCACTGTTAATGGCATTGTTTTTTCCCCCCTTTGAACGCTGTATATTGGGCGTTTAACACAGTATGGAGGCACCACATAGATTTTATATGCATGGGGGATCATAAACAAAACCACCTAGACATCTTCAAAGCTACCGCCTGACTATTCATAACCTCCCAAGTGCTTACAAATCGTCGGATGACCACTCACGATCCACCAAATAAATACATCTTGCAGAAGCATCTGCTGCCTGGATCTTCCCCGATTGTCAACTGCTGGAGGGACTGCACTACAATACACAAGAACGTGACTAAAAACCGAATCGTAGCTCTACAGACGATGAAATGGGATCCGACGATGACGATTTCGAACCCTCCACCATCAATGAGACCCCGTTCGGTTCCACGATCATGCGCATCGACAGCAAAGTGGTCATGAAAACCAGCCCGCGCTGGCATCCAGGCGAGTTCGCCGCGATGCGATACGTTGCCGAACACGCTCCCTCGGTCCCACTACCCACCGCACACTTCGCTCAATGGAACGAACGTGGCGGACCCGGCAGGATCGTGATGGAGTATGTGCCTGGCAAGACACTCCACGCCGTCTGGCCCACGCTACCATCCAACCTCAAGGAGCGTGTGTGCAAGGATACCTGGAGGATCATTCAGACACTTCGAAGAATCCCACGTCCAGAGGGACTGCCCTGCCTCTACACTACTGTCGATGGCTCAGAACTGTATCAGCCCCCTTTTACAGGCTATGCAAACGAGGCGGTGCCGCTTATCGAGAAGGACGAGGACTTCCGGCAGATAATACTCCGGAATTACGTGGAACGCAACGGAATGTCATATGCCGATGGCCAGGAGGTGCTGGACAAGTTCCCACGCAGTTCGAGCTCTGTATTCACCCATGGGGACATCAAGCCGAAGAACATCATCGTGGATGAAGAGGCCAACATCCTAAGTCTGGTGGATTGGGAGATGGCAGGGTTCTTGCCTGATTACTGGGAGCATGTGGGCATGTTTTCGAAGGTTACTGAGGACCAAACGGAGTGGGCGGAGGTTATGCAGAGGACGAAGCCCTGTGATTGGGAATTTGATGCCTCTTGGGCTGCAAAGGTCAGGCGAGTTACACTGTGAAAGTGTAGGGCTTGGCATCGATTATGAAGTATTTCCTTTCCAAAAGCGACATATGGCCTGTTTCCATCATAGACTAGGCCCCTTGAGTAGGGCATCATAACGTGGACTGTATACGGAAGTTCATAAGCTTGTAAGAGGGCTTGTCGGCTTGGGAGGAACGTCTTTAGTCAGGAGGGCGTCCTATTTCGCTGCATGCCACCGTGCTATGGCCAATTTTTGTGGGCTAAATAATATATTTTGACGCCACCTTACACTTTGCCAGCTGAGACCCATATCTAGCAGTTCTGGGTAGAGTAGTAAGACGCATCAATCTATCGACTGCTTGCACAATAGACTCTGCTGCGACGCCAGGGCCGCAATATTAATAATGAGTGACATGGGTTGATACTCTCTGCAGGCGCAAGGTGCAAGGTGCAAATTAGTCTCATGCCCTCAAGTGCCCATAACGAAACTTGAAATCTCATAGTGCAGAGATCTGTAGTGAAGGGCTGGTCAGGATGACAAGCCACAAAAAGCAAACCTGGACCTCGGGTCCCAGATTGAAGAGACGAACCCCCAATCCCCGTGGGACACGAATAGACTATTCGTGGTCATGTCACGAAGAATTCAGACAGCTTGCAGCATGTTGTTCTGCCCGATCCAGTTGATTTGTACTTGCCACCCTCCTTGAACAGGTCCTCCTTCGGCAGACTGTATCTGACCCGGAGCCGCATCCGTCGGAAAATAAGCCGGCTGTCACGGTGGTCCGAGTGGGTGGTGGAAGAATCAATGCACGCATCACACTACCTCCCGGACCGAGGCCGGTTCAGAAACAACGCGTTGGCGGTTGAAATGTAACCCCGCGCGTATCAGTGAATAAACACTGCAGTGGTATGCTTGGCACAGCCGAGCTCATACTTTAGCCATGAGCCTGCCAGTGGGGCCAGGGGCGAGAAACTGAAGGCAATTGTTTGGTGAGATCAGTGCTACTGAACGAACAATAGAAGGATCTAAACCCCAATTTGTGGTGTACTACGTTACATTATCGCCGCCAACGCAAGTCCGGAGCGGGGAAGCCTTCTCATCCGCATTCGTCCTCGTGATGCAGGGACCAAGAGGAGGGGATGATCGTTGCCCAACAGACCGCCAGTGATTCGGTCTAGACTGGACCGATAGTACCCATTTTTGCCATTCACAGTCACCAACGGTTCTAAAGGCCAGGGGTGTCTGATATGGAAGCTCTGGAGTCTGGATGCTGTTGGAGTGAGAGTGTGGGGTACCAGGCCCGGGCAAGAGACCCTGACCGGCACTGATACTACCTCAGGACCAAATTCCCCATCCCAAGCCCATGCACGATGCTGCATGGGCTATCAGTGTTCCATCCAGATAACCAATCAACAGCTAACCCGGGGTCAATGGCACGATGAAAGTGGAATTGATGGGCAGGCAAAAAGTACGGAGTGCTACCCAGGATCCGATGATACGGGCGGGACCTGGCCACTGGGCATCTGGGGTTCCAGCCAAAAAACGTTGATATTCTCCTGGTCCCCCTCGTACGACTATACAATAGTTGTTCCAGCAGATTAAGCGGATGATAACCACTTGGCCCGTGGTCACTCCACTCCAAAAACCTCCATCTCTGCCATCACGGACTGGCTCTATTCAGCAAATTGACCTTTCGCCGGCCCGGAGGACCATTTCGCCAACATGGCTGAGAAGGTCGAGGCCGTAAACGAGGGCATCTCGCCCGCCGACCCGGAGAAGGCACCTCACCATGTAGGAGAGGAGGAGAACTGGGGCGATCAGATCCCCCACGAGATGCTCGAGACGCTCGCGCCCAACGGCGAGGCAGAGTATATCCTCGACAAGATCAACAACATGAGCGAGGAGGAGGCCATCGAAATCGTCACCGAGAGCCTGCGCTTCCACTCGGATGATTGGAACTTCCCTACCGATATGAGAGAGCGCATGGGCCGCCTGCTGCAGGGCAGGAAGCTCTACGGCGAGTTCTACGACCGCGACCTGAGGATCGACGCCACCATGATGCGCTGGTCGTCCCCGTACCCTGGGGTCCGCGCGGTGCAGGAGCTCGAGATGAACGACCACATCCCGATCGAGACGTTCCGGGCTTACTTCCTCGGCATAGGATGGGTGAGCAATACATAGAAACCATATACAAGCCCTCGCGGATATGAGTGCTAACGACTCTGCGTCGATATACAGGCTGTCATAGGCACGTTCATGTCGACTTTCTTCAACTCGAGGTTTCCCGCTATCACCCTTGGCGGTGCTGTGATCCAGATCCTCCTATACCCGTGCGCAAAGGTGCTCGAGTATGCCCTGCCTGATTGGGGTATCACAGTATTTGGGACCCGTCACTCCCTCAACCCTGGGCCTTGGACGTTCAAAGAACAGAGTAAGCCTCACTTTGCGCACCCTACAGTGTTCTAGAATATCAGTAGCATTTTGATAACATATTATCTGCGTGTAGTGTTCAGTACAATTACCTATAATATCGCCATTTATACCACTAATAGCTATTCCATGATCCTGGTCCAGAAAATGCCGATGTTCTACAACGAGAAATTTGTGCACTTCGGCTACCAGTTCATGCTCACACTATTTGTCCAGACGATGGGAATGGGTCTCGCGGGCTACCTTCGGCGCTTCAGCGTCTATCCCGTCAAAGCACTCTGGCCCACAATCCTTCCCACCATAGCCATGAATAGGGCCCTGACGAGGACGGAGCCGAGGGAGACGATACCAGCGTTCGGCAAGAACTGGACGGCGTCGCGGTACAAGTTCTTCTATATCGCCACCATCTCCATGTTCTTCTACTACTGGCTCCCAGGCTATCTCTTCACGGCGCTGAGCACCTTCAACTGGATGACCTGGATCGCGCCGCAAAGCATCACGCTGGCCATCCTGACGGGCTCGAGTCTCGGACTTGGCTTACTCAACCCCATAACCACGTTCGACTGGAACGTCGCGACCTCCTCCTACGCCGCCCTCGCCCAGCCCTTCTTCGCCACCTGCACCATGTACATCAGCGCCATCCTCGGCGGCTTCATCATCCTCGGGATCTACTACACCAACATGTACAACACTGCCTACCTGCCCATCAACTCGTCCTCGGCCTTCACCAACAACGGCACCGCGTACAAGGTCCAGGAGGTCATCACCAACAACAGGCTCGACCCGGACAAGTACCAGAACTACTCGCCCCCGTTCTACACCGCGGGCTACATCCTCACCGTCGGCGCCAACTTTGCCTTCTACCCGGTCTACTTCCTCTACATCACCTTCAACCAGTGGAAGACCGTCTCCAACGCGTACAAGGACTTTTGGGCCGGGATCCGCCACGGCAAGGGAAACTATGAGGGGGCTATGGACGTACACAGCCGGTGGGTGACTACACGAACCGGACATCAGACTCAATAATGATTTGCTGACAACGTGCTAATTAGTATGATGGCTCGCTACCCCGAGGTCCCCGACTGGTGGTTCCTGCTGATCCTGGTGCTGGCCATCGTCCTGTCTGTCATCTTCCTCGAGATCTATGACCTCGCCACCCCCGTTTGGCTTACTTTCCTCGTCATCGGGATCAACCTCGTCTTTGCTGTGCCGTTGTCCTTCCTCTCCGCGACCACCGGTACGAACCTCGGCCTCGGCTCGCTGATCCAGGTCATCACCGGGTTCCTGCTGCCGGGCAACTACAACGCCTACCTGTATGCGCAGACGCTGGGTTCATGGGCTTTGGCGGGATATTCGGACAATTATGTGCAGGTTAGTCCTCTTTTTTTTTTTTTTTTATACTGATTGTGTACTCCCTCCGTCTCTCTTTGAATCACAACAGAATTCCCTGCACACACGCAAGCCTCTGTTCAAGTCGAAAGGTCGGCCCTCAGACAGGATCCTCCATGACAGACGGCATCCGGGAAATCCTGCATACCAAAGCACCCCTATGCCAGTTACCAAGCACTTGAGGAGGGCTCAGTCATATGAACCCTCCCACAGAATCACTCACTGGCAATCAATGCCTCTCCGCTGACCAAAAACGTTGCCAAACAACAGGACCAAAAAATGGCCCACTACTGCAAGATCCCCCCGCGCGCCGTCTTCCGCAGCCAGATCGGCACCATCATCATAACCTGCTTCGTGGCCGTGGGCACGCAGGACTTCATCATGAACCACGTGCGGGGGCTCTGCACCCCCGACCAGCCGCAAAAGTTCACGTGCGCCGCCGACGGGGCGCCCATGTACGCCAACAGCCTCATGTGGGGCGTGCTGGGCTCCAACATCATGTTCAACTCCATGTACCCGCTCTTCAAGTGGTGTTTTCTGATTGGCTTTGCGATTTCTGTCCTGTTTCTGGTGCCGCAGTACTACGGGCCTATTTATCTGCCTGGCGTCAGGGAGAAGCTGAGGACGAGGTTGCGGCCGGGGACGTTTGAGCTGCTTGATCGCTCGTTGTTCCCGTTTGTGGCGTCGTTGTTGTGGTTGAACCCTATTCTTATTATTCAGGGGATTCAGCACTGGGCGCCGTCGAATTTGTCGTATAAGACTCCTGGCATGATCTTGTAGGTTTCTCCGTGCTCTATTCATTCTACCCGGGCCACATTCAAGAGTCTAACGATTCCAAAATAGGTCCTTCATCTTCATGTACTGGCTCCCCAGGCGCCACCTGGCGTGGTGGGAAAAGTACAACTACGTCCTGTCGGCCGCGCTGACGGCTGGCGTCGCGATCAGCGCGCTGGTCATGTTCTTTGCCGTCTCCTACCGCCCCGTCAGCCTCAAGTGGTGGGGGAACACTGTCAGCTCGGCGGGGGTGGATGGCAGCAGCGTTGGGATACTGCCCATACCAGAGCGGGGATACTTTGGCCCGGAGAAGGGGCATTTCCCGTCTTGATATGGGACGAAGCGATGGGTATCAAGACGCAGAAGGTCTCATCGTAGATACGTATGTAGAAAGGGGACGACGCAGAGGCAGTGAATGCGAAATGGATATTATTGGGTATCTGGGTATCTCTGGTTGTGCCGCTGCACCATCTCAAAACAATGACACTCGTCTCCTGGGGCGTCGTAGTATGGCCCTGTTGTCAGTCTGCCAGCAATACTCTTCATATTCTCGGTCCATATCCGAATGGGCGACACCAAGGACTGGGTAGTGCACGCCATTTCGCCGACCCCTCCAGCTATTCGTTGCTCACGCGGCACAATCATCATCTATGCGTGTTTGAAAAAGCCATTAACACCCCTTGCTGGCAATCAAGTCTTGGCAGGCCCTCTCCAGGTGTTCCTCTTGCCAGACTTGGACAGAACGATAGGTCGCGTGCGCGGTTGCAGTGGGGCATACCAAGGAAGCTCTTCCTTCTCTGCGTCCTTGGCCTTGGTGTCCTGGGACTGTGTCGCTCTTCTCTTTCTATGGGCTTTCCGTCCGCGTCGGTGGCTCCCTTCTTGTGCTGCATTGTTGCTGGGAAGTCTCTCAGCCTCGTCTTCGGCAGTAGCCTTATCCTCAATGGTCACATCAGCGGCCAAGCCTGTGTGGTCCAGACAGGCAGGGCATTTGCGTCCCTCGAATCTCATACCCTCTTCCAGTTGCTTCCTCGAAATACCGCATTCCGAGCAATGGAGGCCACATAGGAAGTTGAAGCAGCCCTTGACGCGACACTCGACCTTCCAGGTGCAGTCCTGTCCCAGATGTGACCCACCACAGCGACAACGCTTCAGCTTACACTGGGAGCCGCTATGACCCTTGATCCCGCACATGCAGCAGCGTGACTTGCACGTCATGGCGTTCTTATGCTTGAAGTGTCCGGGCGGGTACGTGTTGCCACAATCCCGCGAACAGAGAACAGCACACTTGGCGGCCACGTGGTACTGCGGGAAAGGCACGCACTTGCACCGATTCTGCTTGGCCACCGGACAGTCGTTTGCTGTGTGAAGGTTGTCATGCTGCCTGAATCCCTCGCCCGGGTCTCTCAAGCCTTGGACTTGGGAGAAGCTCAACGCACTGCCAACGCATTGACTGTTGGGGCTCGGTGCGCCGCAGAATCCGCAGGGCTTTGTGCATACCGAGTGTGGCGACGCGCAATTTGAGCATGGATTCTCCCCAGACTGATGTGTGTCCTCCCCGCCCAAGACGCCATAGAGCATCCTGTTGAGCGTCGCCCAATCGACCTCCTCCACATTCATGCCGCACCGGCGGATGCTGTCTTCGAGGCATTCGTTGAGGTCGTGCAAGCGTGTTGAGTATTCATGGGCTGGCGGTACCTGCCGCGAATTTTGTTGGGCTTCATGCTGGGGCTCTTCGTGGCGTGTGCCATGATCATACCGGCGTCGCGGGTGAGCGTTCCAGTCAAACATCTCGGCAACCCGTGTTCTGCTCAGGCTTCGCCGTCGGCTCCGCTGGTACAGGGTGTCGAGCTTCATCTGTGGGAATGTCAACACCCCATCCAGGGAGCTGAATAGCAGGGGAAGTCTGGCGGAGGTGAGGAGGCCAGGCGGTGGCTCACTCGTTGCGCGCCGGCGTGAGCGGTGTGCTGACCTGCCCCTCTCGACCACGCCATGGCTGGACGCGGCTGTGGACCAGACCCCGTTCCGCTCCAGGCCCCTCCCGGTCATGCCGCTGGAGAAGTTAACTGGGGGTGATGCCTTCATAGCCTGAACCAATTGCCTCCTGGATGGCGATTTGCGTGAGGGAATATGTAGCACTCGTCTAGACGCCCGAGCCTCGGGCCAGGGGTAGACCATGTCCATGATGCAGTCCCAGAAGCGATTGCGGTAGAGAGTCATGTCCTTGTCTGCTTCGGTGATGCTCGCCAGGTAATCGGCCCTCGCCGACTTTGACGAAATCAGAGGCAGCCGTAGTTGGGGAAGGAAGGAACCGCCCTCGTACAAGGGAGGAAGGCTGTTGTCGAACAGCCTCGCTGAAGTGGCTGCCAAGCGGTGGGTGTCTTGTGGGTACCATTTCTTCCCCTCATCGGCCATCTGTCTCTTCTCGCGCCTCTTCCGCCTCTGGGCTGGAGCAGCACGGGTCTGCTCGGGCCGGGAGCTGGTGGGCAAGGTGTTGTAGGAGGACAGGCTCGGTGGGCGCATAGCCTGTAGCCATAGCCTCAAGCAGGCGTCGTCCGTCTCAAGATAGTGCCTTGTCACCAGATCGATTATTTCTTGCCCAACTGTCGGGGGGATCCCCTTCGTGTTTTCCCCGGCAACTCGCCCTGGAACCCCGGCACGCCAGCGGTGGCGAAAGATGGTGTGTCGTATGGGCGAGGTCTCAGAATGGATTTCGAGATGCATGTAGAAGCGGAGGGGCTCTACATGGTGTTCGGTGGCGCTGCATGTGGTTAGCATCTTTCGCAGAAGCTCGAGATCGCGTGCGAGTTCTCCGTCGTGGCGCTTGATGGGGCCAAAGTTGTGGAGGCCGTTCTCGTTCTCGTGCTTGGGTCGATGGGCGGGTGCGTGTTGATGCGCGTCTTGGCCGTGACGCTGGGTACCGGGACGGCGGGCATCGAAAGCCTGGGCGAGATCCTTGCTATCGGGGAACAGCAGCTTCTGCATGATCCGGTTGACGATGATGTCGCGGGGACCAATGCGGCGGTGGTCGTAATGCTCGAAGGGGAGGTCGAAGTCAAGAGGGTAGTGGCGGGGTGTCGGCTGCTCCTTGTCGTCGGTAGATTTGACCAGAGCCATCTTGAAGTTCGCGAAGGTTTCTGTTGACTGGATGGTGAAGGAGACACGGTCAATCAAGACATGTGATGCCGTCGAGACGTGACGGCTGTCGACGCCTGTGTCTCCCCGCTCCGTCGTCCTCGTCGTCGGTCCTCGGCCTCATAGCCTTCCAAGGGGCGATGTTGCGGATATAGAGCGGATCTGAGGGGCTTCGATGGCCTGACGGATCGATGTCGGAGAGGTGGTATGGCGGGCCAAATGAAGTCGAGCGTTGTGTTGCGAGTGGAAGTCAAAGGCTGACCTCATGGCAGGTAGATTCGTGGATACAAGTACCTAGGTACTTAGGTACCTACTTAAGTTGGTAAGAAGGTTTGGCTCGGCTAGCTGGATCGGTCCGGGGAGTTAGATGGTGGGGGCGGGGTAGCTCCCTTCCGTGGGCAATCATGCATTCCAGGCATTACCCTGCCTCCAAGCGCCCTACGACAGTACTGATATAAGCTGGCCTGTTTACGTCGCGCGTCTTTTCCTGCACGTTTTCTTCCCGGATCTTGTCCTTTACTTCGATACACAAATGCGCTCAGTCTTCGCGCTTTCACTTTCTGAGTCTGTCGCTTGAACCATGTCGTCTCGAATCGCTCGACTAGGCATATCCATGACACCAACTTACAACACAATGGACATGGTGGCTAAGCTTGAGTTGGCTCAGAGCATTCTGGGCTACCAATTCCAGGATCGCAGTCTGCTTTGGGAGGCTCTCCAAGCTTCCGGGTCTGGAGTGCCAGGTTACAACGGCCGCAGATATACCAGGGAGGGCAACAAGCCTCTGGCTGGCATAGGTGATGCCCTCTTGTCCTTGTATGTCAAGGACCGGGCGCGAAACCATAGACAGCCTGTCGGTACGCGCAATACCGCCCCACCTTTCACATGGACTCGTTGCGCTGACCACTGCACGCATTCCAGCCGTCGCTACCGACAGCCTCAGCAATTTGGCCAACAACAATCGCCTGGCTGAGATTTGTGATGCCAACGGCCTCACTGCTTGCATCAAGGGCAACCCTGCACAACGAGGAGCTGTCCCTCCCCGAAGCAAGGCGCATACCGTTGAAGCTCTCCTCGGCGCTGTGTACAAGGATGCGAACGATGACATGGGTCCTGTCAAGGCCGTCCTGCTCAAGTTGGGCTTAACGTTTATTAACACCTCCCCGTTGGTCTTGATACCGAGATGAGTATACACAACCCATTTGTGTGGGATAACGTGCGATAGTTCTCAAGCCCCCATCGGGAGGCTTCCCAGGCACCCTCCCGCCGGGGCCCCCTCATAGCCCCGCGCGAATCCTGCATTCCGGAGCGTCGCACATGCTTCTCTGGAATAATCGCCAGCGCAGGGTCTGTGTTGGAAAGTGGCCGTTCATACCTCACCCTGCGCTCCAGAGAAGACTGCTCCGCTGTCCGCAATCCAGGACGTGTGGGGCTGTGGGGCTTGGCCCCGGCGGAAGGGTGTCTTGGAAGCCTCGGGATGGGGGCCTTTCTCGACGATAGTGGACATCATGCGGCCACTGACCGCTATCCCATCGAGTTTGGAAGTGTCATACGCTTGATGACTCCGCTCCAGACTCGCTTTTGGGGCATGATCTGATTCGTGTGTACAGGGAGATGGCGGCTCAGCTTAGGGCAGTTGAGGTGGATTGGAGCCGGTGGGCAGATGGGAGAAGGCTGGGTGAGATTTACTTGGAGGAAAAAACTTGAAATGAGCTAGGAAGGTGGATTTTGTATTATTTGTGATGTTCAACCATCACCTTGCTTATATTCAACAATTCAACATTGTTACCGAGATGCACGTACGCCTTTATGCTCTTTGGTAAGAAAGTTGGGCGGCTCGGCTGGCGGGATCGGTCGGAGGAGATGGCGGGGGCGGGGTAGCTAAGTACCCAGGTACTCCCGTACCATCCTTGGGTCCGGGTTCAAATGTTTATTACAGGCACACCCATGCCTGCTGGGTGAATGTTGCGAAGCAAATGGTCGTTGTTTGACCACCTTCGTGCCGTCGCCGTAGAGCTCGACGGCCGTAGGTGCATCTATCCTCATGGCTATCATTTTTAGTACCAGCCTGCGCATCGTTTTTGTACCTGTCAGAACAACACATGTCCCCGGGGGTCCACAGGAGTTCACACCCCTATGCATGTCAGAGAAGGATGTCCAAGTTACACAGCATGCGGTCTGGCTGGAGAACATCAGCACCCCTAAATGGATCCTTGATCGCCAAGCAGGCAAGCCTTGGCTGCTATGCTTCTGTGGCCTGTATAACGGTTATCGACGAAGATATGTGGAGAACTGCCAGCTTTGATCTGCCTCGTGGGACTGTCGACATCACACTGGATTCTAACGAGGTCAGCAGTGATGACTGGAACGTTCGGAAAATTCGGCTGATTATTCTAGCATCTATCTATGTATATCCTGAACTCACGTGCCGGCTGGCGCTCTAAGAAAACGAGTTCCTCCACAATCGAAAGATCCTCTTTCCGATGAGCTTATTTCTCAGATTCGAACACGATGTTGTTCTGCTTCCTCATGCTCTCCATGGCGGTCAGGACATCAGTTGTCAGCTCCCTCAGCTTTCCCTCGGCCTTCTTGTCGCCTTCTTGGATGATGCGCGCCAGCTCCTTGGCCTCCCATGTCAGGTTCAGCAACCCCTGGTACTCGGGGTTGGTGTCTGCCAGCTGCTCGCCCTCCTTTGAACCTCTGGGGATGAACTCTATCGTGTTGATATCAGTCACCCCCGTGGCGCCGTTGACCCTGATGGTGCCCTTCTCGCAGTAAATCTCCGTGGGCGCCGTCGACGTGTAGATCTTGCTGGTGTGCGCGTTGACCGTGAACTTGGCCTTGTGCCTGGAGGAGTCCGCGCTGTACTGCAGGATCATGTGGCCGCCGCCGTCCACGCCCGTGCGGATGATGACGGGGTAGTAGGTCTGGGCTGCTGGCTTCCCGAACAGGGCCACCGAGAACATGACGGGGTAGCAGCCCATGTCCCACAGCGCGCCGCCTGAGAACTTGGGCGACAGCACGTTGGGCTCCTCGCCCTGCAGCACCTTGGCGTAACGGGACGAGTAGACGGCCATCGACAGGCTGGCGCCGTAGATGGGGCCGAACTTGCCCGCCTCGGTGGCCTCGCTGTCCAGGAGCTTCTGCAGCTTGAGGAAGTTGGGCTCCTGGATGTGCCTGAAGGCCTCGAGCAGGAAGAGGCCCTTGGAGTCGGCGAGGTCGTAGAGGGCCGTCATCTCCTTGATATTTGAGGCGATCGGCTTCTCGATGATGAGGTGCTTGCCTGCGTTCAGCACCTGCAAGCCTTGTGCATAGTGAAGAGAGTTGGGCGAGGCGATGTACACCACGTCGACTCCGGCGGAGCTGTCCGAAAGGAGCGAGCCGAGATCATCATAAGTCTTGACGGAAGAAGCGTCGGTGATGGATGGCGTCTCGGCGACAAACTTGCCTGCGGTGTCGAGGCTGCGGGAATAAACGGCCACCAGCTGGAACCTCTTGCTCTCGTGCGCAGACTGCACGAATGAGTTGGTGATCCAGTTGGTGCCGATGACGGCCAGCTTCAGTGGGGCTGACATGATGCGTGTGTGTACTGTGTATGTATGTATGTACTGAAGTATGGTTCAGTGGCTTGGCCTCCGAGGTTCGTCCACGCTTTGACCCTGTGTTCAATGTTACCGTTTGCCCTTGAGGGGGAGATCCTTTACCAGATAGCTCTCCCAGCTTTTGGGACGGCTTATCGCGGATGACGTGAGAGCTCAAAATGTTTAGGTCGGTGGAACCAATGTTCCGAGCGAGAAACATGACACAAATAGAACGGACATAGTCCTGCGCAGATCATTTCGATGCGGGGGATTAGCTGAGCCAATCCTGAGCCAATCGAGCCCTGTCGGCTGTCAAAATCGCGTGCTGTGGGTCCCCGAGGGTCCTCCTGATCCTGGTTCCCTTGTCAATCTCGCCTGCGAGTCAAACCGCGCGCTTGGGTGAACCGCCCAAATAGTGGATATGGTTCGCACGTCCTGGTGAGATGAGCAGAGATGAGCACGCCGTAAACAGCTTAGACGTGGGATTTCACGAGGTCAGCTCTTTGGGCCCCTGTTGGTGCCCCTGGATGGGGCCGCGATGGGCCAAGGCCTGGATAAACTATTAAAATAAACATGGCCCCCATTCCAACTCTGTCCAACGGAGCCTCCCTGCCGAGTAGATCTGTTCTCTCTTGTATCTCCTTCCGATTTTCCCTATTAACCCGGCCCTTGTGCCGATCACACTCCTTGAAAAAAAGAAAAACCACACGCTCCTTTGCATCTCTCATTCTCATCTTCTTCAAGTTCGCCATGGTCACCTCTATTCGCGGTGTTTCGCAGGCGGCCGCCGCGGTAGTCTTGGGCGCGGCCGGTCTTGCCCAGGGCCTGAGCACTCAAGAATGGCAGGCTCAGTCCATCTACCAGGTCCTGACGGATCGTTTTGCCCTGCCGGATGGCGACTCCAACGCTGCCTGCAATGACCTCGGCACCTTCTGCGGCGGAACCTGGACCGGCATCAAGAACCAGCTGGACTACATCCAGAACATGGGCTTCACCGCGGTGTGGATTTCCCCCATTGTCAAGAACATTGAGGGCGGCACGAGCCTTGGTGACGCCTACCACGGCTTCTGGGCTCAGGATATTTACTCCCTGAACGAGCACTTCGGCACCGAGGACGACCTCCTCGCCCTGTCCGAGGAGATCCACAAGCGCGGCATGTACCTGATGATCGACGTGGTCACCAACCACATGGCGTTCCCCGCGGACATGGGATCGTGCGACTACAAGCAGGCGACCCCCTTCAACGACGCCTCTTACTACCACGATCCTTGCGTCATCAACGACGACGAGCCCGAGACCGTCATCAAGTGCTGGGAGGGCACCACCGGTGTCTCCCTGGCCGACCTGCGCACCGAGGACGCCAATGTGCGCGAGATCTGGAAGACCTGGATTGCCGACCTCGTCAAGAAGTACAACATCGACGGCCTCCGTCTGGACACCACCAAGCACGTCGAGAAGGACTTCTGGGAGGAGTTCCTGGCCTCCGCCGGTGTCTTCGGTACCGGTGAGATCCTCAACGGCGACCCAAAGACGTTCCCCGAGTGGGTCAGCGACGTTCCAGGTTTCGTCAACTACCCTGCGTAAGTCACAGTCCCTTGCATTCATCCACCATCCACATGAGATTCTAACGTGACAACAGATACTTCTGGCTCACCCGCGCCTTCGGCTCCAGCTCGGCAACCATGTCCGAGCTCGTCACCGGCCTCAACGAGATGAAGTCGCTCCTCAAGACCAGCACCTTCTCCTCCTTCCTCGAGAACCACGACAACCCGCGCTTCTCCTCGCTGACCAAGGACATCAGCCTCGCCAAGAACGCGCTCGCCTTCTCCATGCTGATGGACGGCATCCCGATCGTCTACCAGGGCCAGGAGCAGTGGCAGGAGTTCACCGGCACCGAGGCCCCCTACAACCGCGAGCCCATGTGGACCTCGGGCTACAACACCACCGCCGAGCTGTACTCGTGGGTCTCGACCCTCAACGCCGCCCGCTCGCTCGCCATCGCCCAGGACCCCACCGCCTACGTCGCCTTCCAGGCTAACCCCATCTGGAGCGACGACCACACCGTCGCCATGAAGAAGGCCGACGTCGTCACCATCACCACCAACGTCGGCGAGGCCGGCAACGTCGGGGACATCTCGCTTCCTGCCAGCTCCACCGGCTACGTAGCCGGCCAGGTCTACACCGACCTCGTCAGCTGTGCCAAGTACACCGCCGGCACTGATGGTTCTATCTCCGTCACCATGAAGGCGGACCCCATCGTGCTCTACCCCGAGTCCAGGCTCAGCGGCAGTAACAGCACCCTCTGCGCTTGATTGGATGTCTGACGGACAAGAACCGCTCGGATTGTGGAGCAGGATAGTTTAGACAAGTTTCAATACCCAAATAGACAATCGTTAGTACTTGAAAACATACTACACTGATATATTGAGTTCATATCCGTCCGTGCAACTGTAGCCTGGTAAGAGGAATGAAACCAGGGCTGGTTGTTTGGGAGAAGGTGTTGCAAGTCAGATTCTTCGCGGCCTGGTAAACTGCTACCAAGATCAACGTCGGGGGTTGTCGATCAGCCTAATAGGGTTTTCGTGAGCATAACGCATGGCAATTCGACAAGTTTGGTCTAAATTTCCCTCGGATCTGGTGGAAACTTGTCAATTCTGAAGCAGTGTGGCCATGGTGGCGGTGTCAACGCCATGATGACTGCTTCCTTTGAACCCTTAGAAAGCTTCGACTTTGTTACGATGGGGAATTGCATCATCTCGGTAGATCTGCACAGCCACCTGGCATCTGGCCGACAATCCGAACATACTCTAACCACCAACGACCAATCAAATTGTTCGCGGGTATGTTTCACCCACAAAGACCGTCTACTGGTCAGAGCACGGTCAAATCTCTAGGAGTCGACACTCAGATTGATGTATTCAGAAGGGGCTGCAGAATAGAAATTTTAAAATTTGCATTGCAGCGCCGTCCAAACTCGCCCTCCATACCAATTTTCTTAAGGTTCTATAGAATAGGAGCTTTAGTGGGTCGTTAAGAGGAGCTCCTTCTCTCACGCTGTCACCTAATGCGCCAGATTAATGACGGGGACAAACTACCCAAGTTTGTTTAAAATACGGTTGTCTGTGAAGCTTGGCTTAAAAACAGACAGCCTCGTGGCAGCCGCACAGAAGAGACGAGGCTAGTCGAGACCAGCTTGCAGCGGCGCCGTAGGCCACCTGCGCAGACCTGTCGACATAAATGGCCTTGGGCAACGCAATGCAACGGCCACAGTAGATGAGATAAATCCAGGCCAATTGACCTCCCTCCAAATCGGAGGCATAGACTGGTGTGGCCTGTGTCCCAGGTACCAAATGACTCTTTGCGCTTTCCCAGAAAGCTACCTACCTGGTACCTAGGTACTTAGGTACTTTTTGAGCGAGGCCAGAAGCTACGACAGCCCAGATCTCTACCTAGGTACCTAGGTAGTTAAATCAGTTTCGAAAAAATTGCTGAAAAAGTGTGCCACCTCGTTGATCTGCAGTTGCAACATACCAATCTGTGAACTTTCCACAACACCGCGCCTTGCACGACCCGACCCATCAGACAACCAGTACGAAACTCTACCACAACTACCCGCGACCACAACTACCCAGCGCAAGACGAGGTCGCCCATTGTGCACGACCATCAAATTGCCTACATTCGTACGTGCTAACCTTGCGCCCCTGGAAGAGCAAGTGACTGACACGCCAGCCCGCTAGCTGAGCTCGAAGCTCCATCGCGGCGCAAGCAAATATGGCTACACCAAACGCGACAGACCCGACTCTCTTCGATCCTGAGAACATCATGTCTGAGGACAACATCATGTCTGAGGACAACATCATGTCCGAGGACGATAAATCCGAGGCTGTCAAATCTGAGACTCCTGAAGCCAAAGGTGTCAAGTCCGAGGAGGATGAGGAGGGTCACGGCCTGGACACCACCACCGCCCCGCCGATCAGGCCGTCCCTGCCAATTGCCGTGACATCAGCCCACTGGCGGAGCACCCTCGAGAGCCTGCTGCGCTTCCCAGGCATGGTGCCCAACAGGACGCTGTTCCGCCCCGGCAGCCCGGCCGCCGAGATCGCCTTCGCGCTGGGCGCCACGGACGCGGCTTACACAATCACCGAGGACGACTGGGTCCCGATCGCCGAGCGCGTCTTCGAGATCCAGACCTGCTGTCTGATGCATGCGCGGGATGTCGACTTCGACATTGCCTCGGACGGCTGGGTCACCTGGGACATCACGGCCGAGTGGTGCGCGCGCGTCCTGCGCGCCCTCCAGGGCAAGGGCTTCTTCACCGCTACATGTACTACCGCTGTGGTCCCTTTTGTCCTGAGGGTTTACTTGCAGACCAGGTCTTGGGTCAGGTTCCAGGTGCCACGGGGCAGGCAGAGGCACAAGCTGATAATGGACGCCCTGAGACCTGATCCCAGTGCTGAGGTGGTCACGAAGTGCTCTAACGTCGCCAAGGGGTTTGCGAGTGTCGTCCGCGCCAAGAGGAAGAGGAAGATCGAGCGGGCAGAACAACTGCAGGATGCACACGGCGAGGTCCTGCCCGACAACGAGGGTGGCATCTGACCTTGAGCAACCAGGGCCAACCAACCAACCACCTTCCGCCAGGGTCCAACTCGTTTCTTCAAGACTTCTGATCGCGGTCTTGCGACTGACGAACCTTCTGTTTCGCAGCTGGCAACCTGGAACCATTACTTACCCTACCTTTGAGAAGACCTACACCGCTGTAGCGCAGGAGCGGTCTGTGAACAACTTGAGTTTGGACTTTTGTCAGCAGCAATTTGCTGAACGCATTCGGCACGGGGGATCGTCGACCAAAAAAAAAAATTGGGCGGGCTGCAGAGTATTTGGAATGTAAGACTAGACCAGGCACAATGGCAATTGACTTGATGGTGGCAATCAGCCCTGGAACGAAAGTTTGTGCCTTGTAAACAATACAGCTTTCACTTGGATCTGGTACGAGACCCCATGAATGTTTGATTGCAGACTTTTCGGACGACAACCATTCGATGTGCACACTAGTAGCTCTGGAGGTGAATTGCATGAAATATTTCAGCTGGACGTTATAAACCTACTTTTTGAATCGTGGCCGGCTGCCACGGTATTATGAGCCGTGGGATCAATGCTAGACAGACACTTGAGGCACGAAGTATGAATGGACAGAGATGCATCCAGGACCCGACTGGAGCTACCGTGCTAGTGATGAGGAATACTACTGGGACCTGTGTGGAGCGCCCATTGACGAGAGTACATACTGAAAGCTTGGACTCCAGACTTTTGACGGCCTGGACAGTACTATAACTGCCCCCGCTGACCGAGATACATGAATGTCATTGATATGTATCCTAAGTACTCCAAACGGGAAATGTCCGTATCCGGTACAGGTGTTAAGAGTGTGAACTGGTTCCCCGTCCTCACCCAGTATGCTCGGGTTGACCAAGAGACGGCGGCTACTAGTATGTTGGTGTCCGACAGTTTGAACTGATGTGCCGGTATCTAGGCGGTCCACTGGCAGTACCTACTAGCTTTAAGAAACAAATACACAGTATGATGCGATGGCTGGATGTGCGTTGGGGAAAACGTCACACCCAGGGCTTTTATGCTGAAATTGATGTGGCGGCTGGAGAGAAGTGATCTGCAGGTTTGTCATGTCTCGTCAAGGGCCGGCTAGATTGGGCTTGAGCCCTGGAGGCCATGAGCTTGGCAAAACGTCTGTATGGAGTTACAACTGTACTTTCTGCCAATCGGGGATGAATATAGCATCAATGATATCCCAACATCGAGTAGACAGAGTACTAAAGAGACTGGGACATGTCGCATCCTATATACACACCTGCCTGCAGCCTTTGTGTTAATAAATCTATACAGTTTTCTACTGAACTGCCGGCTGTCGGGGTGCCCGTGCAGCAATGATCAGCGTGTGTTTCACACAGCGCATGCACATCTATCTATCTGGCATGCACCTCTGCTCTGTGCCCTTGCAGCGCGTGGTCTCGCTCTGGCTGGGCTGCTGCCAAGAAACCCCATGCAAGCCCATGCTCCTGGGGCCCCAGATTGTCGGAACCCATTTGAACGCTAATTACGAGATGGCATGGGGGCGTTGATGCGCTATCAGCCACATAGATTGGGCTTGGAGTTACCTCGGCGTCATGACTAAGTGCCCTGGGCTTTTCCAGAACAAGTGAGGCCGGGAACAAAGACGTGTGCCTCCTCCTCTCCCCAACAAGTGCTGTCCTCCCGCAGTCCCCCATCGCCGGGCAATGCAGGTTTCTTATCGCCTGACCCCTGGCAGACAAGTGGGACTGACTTGTCTTAACTTGACCTGTCCTTGGTCGGGCCCGGCCCTCGGTCGTCGTCACGCTGCCTATCAATCTTGACGGATCTGCTTGTTGCTCCATATCGGGTCGAGTCTATCTATCTCTCGCCCCAGCTGCCTAGGTGCCATCAGTGTTATCGCCCATCATCTCCCGCTGCCCAGTCCCTTATCCGATCCTGGGAACTCGCGGGTTCCTCTCATCTGGCTCCTCTGGGCTCCTCTCCCATGCATTGATAACCCGGCTAGCCCGCTGCACACGCGCACTTTAGCTCACGCACTGCAACCCCCAATGGCCTTGGCCTCTTGTTCTTTGCCTACAACTGTAGTAGTAGCACCATAGCAGGAACAGCCGCACCGCAGCCGCACACGACATAACCCGGGGGTGTGTCTGTTTACCTCATCTCTGTTTCTGGTTTCTGTTCCTGCTTTTGCTCCTACTTCTCTTTATTTGTCTCTCAGGTGCCTGTGTTTCAACAACCAAAGACAGCAGGACTCGGTTATACTCCCGTACCTACCGCCCGGCCATTGCTACCGCAAGCATGAGCAGACCTCCGACCTCGACCTCGGCGTCCAGTGCCCGGCGGCACTCGGCCCTCAGCCACGGCGGCGGCGGCGCGGCAGACGACGACCTCGCCCGCATGGGCTACAAGGCCGAGCTGCCCCGCTCGCTGTCGATGCTGTCGGTGCTGGGCCTCAGCTTCGCCATCATGGCCGTGCCGTACGGCCTGTCGACCACCTTCCTGTACTCGCTCGCCAACGGCCAGTCCGTCACCGTCCTGTGGGGCTGGGTCATGCTGTCGCTCATCAGCATCTGCATCGCCGCCTCCCTGGCCGAGATCTGCAGCGTCTTCCCGACTGCCGGGGGTGTGTACTACTGGGCCGCCCTGCTGTCGACTCCCGAATGGGCTCCTATAGCGTCTTGGATCACCGGTACGTACAACACTGTTCCTCCTTTGGAACCTGTCATGGCTTCTGGTTGGTTGGACTCCACACATGCAGTCAGCCTTGGAGGCCATCTGGACACATTGATCTTGCTACCCTCACAGGATATGGAGTGACAAAATCTAACCAATGCATGGGAAACAGGCTGGCTCACCCTCGTCGGGAACTGGACCGTGACCCTATCAATCAACTTCGGCGGCGCGCAGCTCATCCTCAGCTGCATCACCCTCTGGCGCGAGGACTTCGTGGCCACCCCCTGGCAGACGGTGCTCATGTTCTGGGCCGTCATGCTCGTCACCTACCTCGTCAACGTCTTCGGCAGCCGGTACCTGGACCAGATCAACACCATGTGCATCTGGTGGACCGGCGCCTCGGTCATCATCATCCTGGTCGTGCTGCTGGCCATGGCCCGCGGCGGCCGGCGCAGCGGCGAGTTTGTCTTTGCGCACTTTGACGCCTCGGGGTCCGGCTGGGCCCCCGGCTGGTCCTTCTTCGTCGGCCTGCTGCAGCCCGCCTACGTGCTCACCGGCTACGGCATGGTCGCCGCCATGTGCGAGGAGGTCCAGTCGCCCGAGCGCGAGGTCCCCAAGGCCATCGTGCTGTCCGTCGTCGCCGCGGGCATTACTGGTCTTTTGTACCTCATCCCCGTGCTGTTCGTGCTCCCCGACGTCCAGGAGCTGCTCGCCGTCGCCAACGGCCAGCCCGTCGGCGTCATCTTCAAGACCGCCACGGGCAGCGCCGCCGGGGGGTTCGGGCTCCTCTTCCTCATCCTTGGCATCTGGCTCTTCGCCGGTATCGGGGCCCTCACTGCCTCGAGCCGCTGCACGTATGCCTTTGCCCGCGACGGCGCCATCCCCGGTTCCGGCCTGTGGAGCCGCGTCGACAAGCGCTTCGACATCCCCCTGTGGGGCCTGACCCTGTCGTTCCTCGTCGACTGCCTCCTCGGCCTCATCTATTTTGGTTCGGCCGCCGCCTTCAACAGCTTCACCGGCGTGGCTACCATCTGCCTGTGCGCCTCGTACGCGCTGCCCATCCTCGTGTCCGTCGTGCGCGGCCGCAAGGCCGTCCGCTACGCGTCCTACTCGCTCGGCAGGTTTGGCCTCGCCATCAACATCGTCACCCTCTGCTGGGTCGCCCTGTCCATCGTCATCTTCTGCATGCCCTCCGTGCTCACGGACCTCACCGCCTCCTCCATGAACTACGCCAGCGTCGTGTTCGCCGGGTTTGCTACTATCAGCATGGTCTGGTACTTCGTCTGGGGCCGGAAGCACTTTGCCGGCCCGCCTGTCCTCAAGTCGGAGCTGGCTGGCAATGGTGTGGGCGTCGTCGTGCACGGCCGCGATGTCGAGACGGCCACCAAGGCGGAGCATGGGAAGCTGGATGAGGCTGATAAGTCGTCGTAGATATCATCCCGTCTTGGTCACCTGGGCTTTCGATACATATATCAAAACATATATTTCACAATTCACCACAGTTCGTTGGCCTTGACAAAGTAGTATTGAGAGCTTGTTTTTAGGCACCAAAGTGATTCTCCCCAACCGGAACCAGTTCAAAAGCCATTTGCTGGCCTCTTGAACGACGCAGTGCCGGGAAGCGGATCCAAGCCTCTCAGTACATTCTGCCCAAATTTCAGATCCCCTCAACCAGTTACCGCCCAGTGCTGCAACCTGGAAAAATCCAGCTCAGCTCGGCTCGGCTATTCTTAAAAGCCCTGCTTCTTGACCTGAGCCTGGGCGGCAGCGATGGTAGCCGCGGAGTCGGGGTCCACGAAGCCACAACCCTGCTTGCCATCTGGTGGTGCATGATGTCAGTCAGGGGTACAACAAAGACTTGGAGTAGTTGGACTCGAGAGAAATAGTAGTAATGCTTACTCTGGAACTGGGCGCCTTCGGCGGAGCAGATACCGACACCGGTGGCATTAATCTCAGCGCAGCAAGCACTACGGCAATCCGCGTCGGCCACACAGCCGCCAGTCGTGAACTGCTGGGCCTTTCCGTTACCCACGTCTTTGGCGCCGGCGTTGTTGGGGGCCAGGGCAAGGGCGGAGACGGCGACTGTCTCGTGGAAGGTGGTCAGTATATTTATATATATAGGGGATACATATCATCAACCACGGGGATCGGATAGGAAGAGACTCACAAGCCAGGACGGTAGTGAGAGTGATGCGAACCATTTTGAATGATTGTGATGAAAGTAAGTTTGAGTTGTGATAATTAAAAGTGTTTATTAAAGAATGCAACGACAGCCAGGTCGTGAGCGAGTGTAAAAAGTCTTGGGTGATGAATGAATGAATCTGGAGAATGTACTACTGAGCAAGAAGTGAGGGAAACCAGTTGTGCTCTTGGCACCCAGCTACAACCTTATATACTCGATCACGATGCCATTCTGGACATGGCGAGCGGCTGGCTGTCTGATGCATCCGTGATTTGGCCACCAACCCTAATTGTAAGAAGGGGTTCATTTTACGACGCTGGTGCTGAGGAAATCCTCAGGTCAGTTGGGCGTCTACAAGCTGCTGTTGAGTGGTACGTCGCAGATCTCTCATATGGTGCGTTTCACGCATTTATCCTGTGCTTCAGCTTGGCGGCATCACCACACCACACCACATTCAGCCTGCCTGCCTACCTATTGGAGCTGGCCACCGGCAGCCGGGAGGCCGGGTCCTGTCGGAACGTCGGGACCGATGCCGGCCTTTTCCCACGTGTCGGCACCTCGGTTTGCATCGCAACAACGCCTTCCCTTGCCGGGAATGGCAGCAAGGAGATAAGCTGGCGATAACGGGCTGCACCGTCCGTCGCCTGCCTCCGTGTGTGACGACGGAGACCCGAGACCAGACTAGACAAGACACTAACTACTACACTTCAAGATATCGGATTCCAGCTGAATTCAGAGCCAAGTTTGGTATACCATACCCGGTCGCCGTGTGTTTGGCCCGAGAAGATGGAGTACAAACGGCCACTTTCCTCTACGAGTGGCTCCCCCAAGATCAAGCCCCGGCTGATCATCCACGGCGGCGCCGGCAATATCAAGCCGACGAACCTGACGCCAGAGCGATATGAGGCCGTCAGGGCATCGCTCCTCGGTATGGTGAGTTGGCCTGCCCTGACATCAATGATTTGATCTCGATCACGTACCTACATACATCGACGAACTGATGTGGCCTGCCTCACTAACGCATCAATCCCGCTCAATGTTCAGATCGCAAAAACTCACAGCTACATGCACGACGCTGCCGCCTCGCCGTCCGCACTCGAGGTCGCCACTTATGCGGTCACCCTGCTGGAGAACGACCCCCTGTTCAACGCTGGCAAGGGCGCGGTGTTCACCCGTGATGGCATCCAGCAGCTCGAGGCTTCAGTCATGGTCTCCCGGGGGCATGCGAAGCGGGCGGCGGGGGCGTTGGGTTTGAGACATGTGAAGAATCCTAGTAAGTAAAGTCAGGGCACACCATGGTGGTCTTGGGGAAAGATGGTTATATCATTTTACTGTCTACTCAACCGTGTGTTCTGGTGACCTCACTGGCTCAAGGCTCTGCGAGAGGTTGTGGGCACTAAATCTGTTCCCTCAATGACATTCTGGTGTGCAAGCACCCCCGTCCTCTGTGCACTCATTTCTAACTATCAAGTCTTACAGTCCTACTGGCACGCGCAATCTTGGAGCATGGAGAAGAGGATCTGTGGGGGAAAAAAGGCCAAGGGCACAAGGACAGCATGAGCACAACCGCCGAGAACGTAAAGAGCGACAACCTCGACGCTGCGGACCTGGACGTGCCCTCGGCGCAGGGACACACTCTTGTCTTTGGCTCCGCAGCCGAGACGCTGGCCAGGAACTACGGCCTCGAGTTCGCGCCCACCAGCTACTTCTACACGCAGACAAGATGGGACGAGCACGTCCGCGGCCTCGAGCAGGAGAAGGCCGGCACGCAGTGCTCCGCAACATGGTCGGCAGAGGAGTACCTACCGCAAGGGACGACCGGCGCAGTGGCTCTCGACTCGCACGGCGTGGTCTGCTGCGCGACCAGCACGGGGGGGCTGACCAACAAGCTGACCGGCCGGGTTGGCGACACGCCTATTCCCGGGGCGGGATACTGGGCAGAGGAGTGGGAAGAAGATAGTAGTAGCCACTCTCAAACGTCGTCTCCCTTGACCCTGACAAACTTCTGGGACCGTGGGGTCGAAGCAGTCCGTCGCTCAGGCTCCGCCCTCGAGTTCGGCGGCGCGTTGCGCGGCCTGATGGCCGACTGCTTGCCAACTCCCTTCCTGTACACGCTTGCGCCCTCCTCCACGTCTTCCCAGCTGACCACCACCCGCTCCTTCGCGACATCCGGCACGGGCAACGGCGACTCGTTCCTCCGCGTGAACGCAGGGCGCACGGTGGGGGCCATCGCACGGTGGGGCGGCAGGTCCTGCGCGCAAGCGCTGACTGCCGTGACGGGGCCTGGGGGCCAGCTGCAGCAGTCGGCCGGGGACAGGTGGATGGTGACTGGGGAAGGGGAGGGCGGCATGATTGGGATCGAGAGCGTCGTGGTCAGAGACGCGCGGGGGGATGTTGTTGAGGCGAGGAGCGCTGTCGTTCAGGATCACAACTGCCCGGGGATGTTCCGCGCGTGGGTCGATGATGATGAGAAGGCTGTTTTTCAGGTCTGGCATGATAGGGAGGGCGCGAGGGAGGATATCTCCGCCTGGAAGGGGGAGAAGGACGGTATTTACTAGACGTGGTGGGTGTATCGAGCGAGCGATGTAGCTCAGTCTTAGAGGAGTAACTAGACCTCATGCGGGTAGTCGATCAGAGACGTTGATGAGGCATTTTCTGAAGGAACAAATGCATTGAGAAGGCGCTTTGCCGCACGAGTCGTGGCTGAACACCTGGGTGCCGTCGAGTATGGTTGCCAGTGGATCGTCAGGACCGGAACAGAAGAATCACACCCGACAGGTGAGAGGGCATTACCGATGGTAATTACGCAAAAAACATATCCGGCTCAACATCCTCACAAATCCTGCATGTCGACACTCGCCAAATTAAATATCGAAGGATGCCCTACACTGCCCTCAAGTGCCCTGTGGGACCTTCAATAGCCTGCGGCACACGAGTCTCTCGACCCATGGTGATCATGACGGGGCTGAGCCTGGCCGTCGGTCCGAAAGCAGACTGTGCCAGCCTATGTCTCACCCAATGGTTCAAGACTGAGAGATATTTTCCAATGGCTCGGTTTCTTCCCCCTTTAGCCCGTTCCAACCCCTGTCTGTGCAGCAACTTTACTTTAGCACGCCTTCTGGCCCCTCCCGATCTTAAACCTCATCTGCACCCCTGTCTAGGGCGGCGCTACCCGTGGCCAAGCTTTCTGTCAAAGCATCAAGAGTGAGACCCCTGGACAGCCCGCCCCCCTGCCGGCAATCTTTTCCGGGGTAATTTGCTTTTCGTGAAACCCAGAAGTTGGCTGCTTGGGTTTGAGCGAATAGATTCAGATGATCGTATGCCTCTTTCTTCTTTTCTTCTCTTTTCTCTTTCTTGTTTCCTTGTTCCTTAGGCATGATGGAGATGGAATTAGCAAAGGCTACGTGCAGGCGACTGATCCTCGCGCGGTAGCAGTAGTAATTACCTGCAGCAGCGGCACGCTCGTATAGCTAAGCCACCCGCGCGCAGGGTCTCCGTTGCACTCCCAGGACCACTAGCTGGGGCCGAGCCTCGGGTTTAGTTGCATCGTGGTGAGCTGTTGGAGCGCTGATGGAGCACACGGGTCGCATCTGAACTTATTCTGCTGTGCTTCCACTTCGGGCAGTAGGCCACGTTTCACCGATCCCCTGCCGCCCCGTCTCTCTGCCCTTCTAGACCCTCAGAGCTGGGGAAACAACATTGCCTAGTGTCTAACCTTTTTTTGCATTCACCGTGCTTATTAGCTGTGACCTTGTAGCGTATAAATCGCTCATGCCCACAGCTCCGCCGAACATATTCTCTGTTTCCTCGCTGGTCTCTGCTCCGCGTCATTTTCGCGTCTTCTTGCTTGTGTATAGCTTTCTTGTTCCTATTCTGTAATGATAAAACAAAGATAACAGACATCTCTTCCCATTTCCCCTCCGATCTGGTTGCCGCCTGAGATGGATGGCCACGCTGTTCTGGTCGGGCGCCATGACGAGCACCTCGAAAGACTGCCCCTGACGACGATATCCATCTTGGCGCCGTTCAGCGCCCTCATAATGAGTATCGTCTTCGTGATATACTTCATAATTCGGTTCTACCTGCTGGAAAAATACTTGTTGAAGAAGATCTATGGCTCAACATACACGACAATGGACGAGACCGTCAGGAGGGGTTTTGTCAACCACCACATAGCAGGTGGAACGAAGATCCTCATACTCATCGCGGCAATTTACCCTTTTATATCCGTCGTCTTTGGCACATCCAACTTCCACACCCGGTTCACGAAGTCGTCGCCAGTCACAATGGGCGACGTCTTAATTGTGGTCTCTCAGATGCTCATGGCAATGTACATCTTCGAGTTGTTCTACCGTCAGTACACGCTTCTCTTGCGAATCCATGTCTTCCAGTCTTTGGAATATCTCACATCCGCAGCGGGTGACTGACACAAAGCAGGACCCAAGATCTCCCCAGTCAGTGTTGGACACCACGTAGGAACCATCATGATCGGGCAGTCAGCAATCGCAATCAGCCTGGAAATAATCAGCGAGCCTGACGCTGATATAGAATTTTCTCTCTGTCTGGTCTGGGGTGAGTTAGAGAAGCCTAGGTGCCTTTCTGGACAACCGCCACTATGGAATCAGTAGCACAAGCACTGACATGGAGCTTTCAACAGGCGCTTTTGATATCATTGCCGAGTTCCTGCCACACGTCACCATAATACTCTACAGAGTCTACCCCGAGTCACACGCCTTCCTCCGAAAGCTCTTCCTTGCTGCCATGGCGACCACCCTGACCGGGACGATCACCGAGACGATTGTGACCATGTATATGTTCGGGTCTGTGTGGAACAGGTGGACACTAGCCTTCAAGATCACGACGCCTATGCTCCACGTCCTCTTCGCAGCGGCACAGCTCTGGGGCTCGTGGAACTTCTTTTGCTTGTACCAGCGGCAGTGCAGGCTTCTGGTCGCAGGCAGGGAACCTGACGCGCACACCGCCGAGGGGGCCAAACCGGCTGCGGATAAAACGTCTGAGCCGGTTAGTGTGTTGCCCATGGACGAGCCTCAGAGGCTTTCTGTTTGAATGAGCCCATTCCACACCTTTATCACAAGGGACTGCCTTAATAATCAGTGGAAACGCATTAGATAATTGCTGTCTCTCTATTTACAAAATAACTTATCTATAATACAGCTGGGACACACCAAGATTCAAGCGCTATGGGCTACTTGGTATGTCTATATAGGCATCTGGTCTATTTGATATAGTCCTCGCCCAGCATCCACTTCTTCTTGTCATACTGTTGCGGCCAAACCCCGCTCTTTCCTGGTGCCATGATTCCGTTGGGGTCGAGGGCATTCTTGATCTTCTCGTTCAGCTTCATGAGCGCGTGGTCGTTGAAGTCATAGGTCATTGCCACCTGGTCCATCATGCCGATGTGCGTCCTGAACTCGCCCCAGCCGTTCTCCGCCCAGTCCTTGATCATGGTGCGGACAAGCCATTGCACACGGCGGCGAGCGTTGGGGTCCTTGCGGTCAAAGACAATGCACACGACGTTGTCTTTTGAGCGCCGTTAGTAAATGATAGTACCTTCAACAGGGCAGGGCAGGACAGGGTAGACTTACGCATCTCTCGCATCCCAATGCTGAAGATGCCCATGTAGTCCAGCTTGGCCTCATCGAACCTCTTCTTTGCCGTCACGTATTGAGCCCAGGCAGACTCGCCCGACACCTTCGATATTGGCGCCAGCGACATGAAGGAGCAGTTGGGTATCCATGTCTGGAGCCAGTGGAGCTCGTCCATGTTGGCCACGCCCCTCATCGTGTGGGCGCGGCACTCCAGGGTGCCAAACACCTCCTTGCGGTCCTTCTCGAGGAAGAAACGGCTCCCGGGCACCTTTGTCATCTCCTGCTTGATGATCTTGAGGTGAGCCTCGCGGATCACCGGAGGCCCATACACAGCACCCATGTAGACCCACCGTCCCAGGTCGAGCTCTTTTGCGCCCTTGTCCAGATCCTCATCGGTCAGGACCTCGTTCAGGGCTTTGTCGGTGTAGTGTGACCGGGGGTTGTAATGTGCCAGGTCCAGGCCCACATGTCTCAGCGCAGCCGCGTTCTGCAGGATCATGTTCACACGCAGCGGGCCGATGATGTCGATGATCTGCGGGAGGTCCTCGTCCTTCTCGTACGTGACCATGAAGGCCTCCATGCCCGGCGGGCGCGGCATCAGCCACATGCCCATCTTGGTCACGATGCCGTTCCCAGCCTGCGAGAAGATGCCGTCGTTGACGGGGCCGAAGCCGTAGGGGAACAGCTGCCAGCACTCGTTCGGCTTCTGGTCCGCCGGGTGCACGCCCTGCCGCGCCTGCTCGCGCCCCTCGGGGCTCGACATGGCGCCCATGCCGGTGCGCACCACCTCGCCCGTGGGCAGGACGATCTCGATGCCGCAGTGCATCATCCAGTGGTCCCCGTACGGCGTGAACCCCACGCCGTGGTCGAGCGCGTTCCCGATCACGGACCCGTAGCCCAGCTCGGGCGCGTCCATCATGACCTTGTCGTCGAGCCCGTGCTCCCGAAGGTAGTCCTGCAGCTGCAGGTACGAGACCCCCGGCTCCAGCAGGCAGTAGCAGTCCTTGGCGTTGACCTCCAGCACCTTGTTCATGTGCCTGCCCAGGTCCATCACCAGGCTCCCGCTCACGCGCGGCGCCGCCCCGCCGTAGCCTAGGTTGTGGCCCTTGCTGAAGACCCAGAGCGGCGCGGAAAAGTCGTTGCACAGCTTTACCACGGCCTGGACGTCCTGCACGTGGCGGGGGCGCACCAGCGCGGACCCGATGAACTCCTCGTGGTCGTAGAAGTTGTGCATGTCGTGCGTCAGGCAGTCGATTGTCTCGTAGTCGCCATCGTCGAAGGGGGTGTCGGAGGTGATGACCGCGATGTTGGACTTGCCGACGAGCGTGTATAGTGTGGTGAGGAATTCTGAGAACCTGGCTTCGGTGAACCCTGGGGGGAGGCAGCGCGGCTTTGGGACGCTGGAACTGCCGTTTGCGGTCTGCCCAGTGGTGTCTGCGACACCCGTTGCACTGGGAGGAGCCATTTTTGTGTTGTGGGTGTCTGAATATTGTGTAAGATGTTCGTTGATAGTTTGATATGGAGACAAGTATATGTTGGAGTCAGCGGAGGATCAGTGTATATATACGTATGTACGTGTGTGTATGTGTCTTGTGTCCGAAGATGTTACTACAATGGCTGGTGATTGGCAGTGCTCGAGTCTGGCCAGCCATATCCGAGACCCCTTGTCACGTACTGCGCCATGGATGAATCACTTATTGCGTGGTGGAACGAGATTCCAGAACAAACACATGAGTGTCTGTCACATGAAACTGATCTAGACTTGGGTAGTCGGTATTGACTTCCAGACCAAACAATCGTATTCTGTTACCCGCGCAGTCGAGCCAAGAGTACGACTCCGGACTCCCCACAGAATACCGGTGGCCGGATATTGACATGGAGTTGACGGATAGTGTTAGATCAGACGAACATGGCTGTGTGGTGCAACGGCATGATCGTCCCTTGCAGTCGATGGTTGATGTAGGGCCCGTCTGAAACGCGGCTGTGATCGCGCAGCTCCGCCCGCCGCTGCCTCCCCAGTCAACACCAACACTGTCCATTTTTGTTTTGGAGATATTCAGTCTAACATCACCTTTTACTCTCCCAAGTCTGCTTGGTTGCCGCATCGGGGTTCTGTTTCAGGTGCAGAGCCTAACGTTCATAGGTTCCGTGAACCGAACATGCCCGGGCTCGCGCGGCTCGGAGCCCTTGAGGCAAGGCGGACTCCGTCCGTCCTGGTCAGCCTTGACACGGATGGGGAGCATCGAACCTCCTTGGTGCCAAGGCTTTGTTTGCAAAACCCTGTTCGAAGTCAAACGCCGTCACTGACAGCAAAAGCTTCCCGCCGGCCTCCGGATGGGCAGTGTGCAATGGGCAGTCGGTGTGCAGCTCAGGCCACCTTGGACTGCTCAGTCGTTATCACAGATCCATAAATAAATCAGGCTGATTTCCGCAGCAGAATCGAGCCTGTCACATATACTGAGTCGCCATCTTGTCTTTCAGTTTTAAGTGGGAGGCGAATTCATCATCCCGCCCGAAGGTCTTGTCGAGTTTAGTAATGAGCACTCTTACGGCTACCACAGTTGCAGCCGAGCCGGCTTCACCTCAATCACTGCAAAAGATGGTTCGACTTGCTGAAGATGATGAGCCGATCTGGGCTTCCAAAGCCCTTGGCCGCTTTGAACACGCCAGCGCCAAATCAAATGGCCTGTCAGTGCTACCCAGCGGCTGTATTGGTGGCCTCGAAGCACCAACAAATCCGGATCACAACTGGTGGTGGCAGCGTACTGCACCTCTCCTGGCCACTCTCCTCCGCAGCGCTGGCTCTTATACCTACGAGCAGCAGCTCGACCACATGCGCGTGTATCGCGACGCCGTGGTGCCAACATACGGACCGCCCACCCCTCAAGCCTCTGCCCGTCCATTGTTGACAATGGATGGCTCTCCATTCGAACCTTCATGGAACTTTCAGAACGACGGCACAGTGGTGCGCTATACCTTTGAGCCACTCATGCCCAACGATGACCCGGAGAATCCCTTCCCAGGGGACAAGGTGGCGACACTGCTGCCCTTGCTCCGATATGTCGCGCCTGGTGCAGATACGCGTTGGTTCGAGCAAGTCTGGTCTCGCTGGTTCTTGCATGAGAAGAACGAGGTGGCCACCGCGAAGGCTGCACTCCCGCCGCACAAGACTAGGGTGCCACAAATCTTTGTTGCATTCGACATGAAGGGAGCCGAGCGCATCATGAAGGTCTATCTCTTTCCCGTACTTAAGCACCTTGCCACCGGAATCAGCACTGAGGATTTGACTTGGAACACCATCCGAAACCTCGAGCCGGGCGGACAAGGATTCAGCAAGGTGGTGGACAAGTTGTCCAAGTTCCTCTCTGGATACAAAGAGCGCATTCCTGTCGAGATGATCGCCATTGACTGCGTCGACCCGTCCAAGGCCCGCATCAAGGTCTACGCTCGGACAAAGTCGAACTCCAAGAACACCATACGCGACGTGTGCACGCTGGGTGGCCTGCAGATGGACGAGTCGACCATGCGCGGTGTCGAGAATTTATCCAAGATCTGGCACCTTCTTCTCGACGAACCCAACGGGGTTGCTGAGGGGCAGAACAAGCCGCCTCGCTTCCCCAACGATCACCACCTGGGTGTTTGCTTTGTCTTTGAGATGAGGCCAGGCCAGGAAAGGATCGAAGTCAAGTGCCATTTGCCATGGGCACAGACCAATTCCAACGACATTCGCACAACGGCGAATTTTACCGAGGCCCTTGAGTTGTTGGGTTACGAACGCCATGCGGGCAAATATGCCAGGGGCGCCCTGGCCACGGCTATGATGTGAGTATTTGTCGTCACAAAATGACCTTCATATACCTGGGCGGAAGATCGAAAAGACTAACAGTGTGGTTTTCAATACAGACCAGGGATTGATTTCTCAAAGCCAGGTGCCTTGTCCTACACGTCTTATAATTACGGACGAGGGCACATGGGCTACGGCGACTATATCTCCTCGTACTTTTCGCCCATGTGCCAGGGCTATGATTAGATACTTGCACGTCTTATACCTTTAGGTCAACCATGACAAAGGGGTCATGTGTGCTGGATTTGAGTGTTATCATGGGTATTCTACATAGGACTTGTACAAATTGGGTAAATGTTTATTTGCTATTACAAGTGCATCTTAGTATCAAGGCAATCCAATACTTCAGAATTCGGTCTTCAATGCAACGCTCCTTGCTCACCCGATGACTCGGAGCTAGCAGCTGACGCTGTCAACCAATGTTGTCGAAATGGCATTTTTCTTGGCTTTGCCTAGTAGTCGATTATGTTCACCTAGATCTTCATGTGTTCGGGACAATCACCAGTAGACGCAGAGACTAGATCAAGTTGAGGCAAAGTATGCTCAATCTGATTTCCTGATCAGAAACATCGAACGCTGCCGATACAGATGAACCAAGGTCGTTTTCGAGAATTTGATCAGGTAGCTGGATCATGATGTGTCACGAACTCCCGCAATACCAAGTAAACAGTTCCTCTCGTCCATCCAAGCATGCCAGTGGTACCCTCCCTCTCTCTGGAATCATTGATCGCACTTCAGCGCCAAGCACTGCCCCGAAAGCGTCGGATAGGCCGGAGAGCCTGCACCATCCGATCTCATTGCCCGCCGGCCCGCTTGTTCCACTGCCCGCACTTTGTCGCCCGGTATGCGCGAAGTCCACTGGCTAGAATGCTCCATCCAGCAGCATATTCACATGCTGCCGCACACGTTCCGTTCCTCCCGGCACGGGTGGCGAGTGGGGAGGGTTTCAGCATGGTCTACAGGTGTTGCATGCGAATTCTGGACAGTAGGTGGATAGACGGGCTGGCTATTAATGGGGCACTCACTACATAGGACGATAGACCTTACAACCGTGGCGCAGTTCCAATGAGCCGCCGCTGTCACTTGGATTTCCTAGTGCAGTAATTGTTTCCGCGGCTCGACACACAGATCCTGACATACCCGTTTGAAACACCGTGCCGTCTACAGAGTGGCTTTGCAAATCTTTCAGATGAAACATGGCAGACGTCAAGGCTGTCTAGTCTGCCTGCCCCGCCTGACAGCCAATCTCTGAAGTTACGTACATATCGTCAGGTTATTGATAGTTATGTATCATTTGATGTTGTGCTTCGGACATCCGCTGCACTCAGTTGCTGGGGATGATCCAAGAGTGGGGTTCATCAGAAAGACATCCGGGAGTAGACAGCCTTGTCGGTATTGCCCTGCATGAATTGCCAGGGTTGTATCATTGCGGCTTGGTTAAGGTGTCGCCCGAAGAAACTTCTCCTTAGTTCTCCGGTGCAGGCCGGCTCAAGCACTCTACGGAGCAATCGCAACTTGGAATCAGGCGGCGGTCATGTAGCCGGACTTGACAAGTATTGCGACAGTCCGGTCAAAGCCGTCTCTCCCAGGACTGGTGGATACATCGCGAGTCGGGCCATGGAGTCTGCATGTCTTGATTCCAGAGTATCTAATATAAAGTTACAGCAGAATCAGCGGTTTCATTGTGTTGTGTTCACCGAAACCATACAATTATCTCAGAACAACAACACTGCTGGCCAGACAACCCAACATTGCCCTTTAATTTCAAACGGACCCCTTTAGAAATTTCAAAATGGCCGCCAGTGGACCCCCTCCCCCGACCGCGATCACCGAACGGGTCATCATCCCGGTGAAGGGCGGCGTTGAGGACTGGAAGGAGCCTTACAAGCAGCTGCTCTTGACCCTCAAAGGCCAGCCTGGCTACATCAGGACAAGATGGGGACCCCGCAGCGAGGACCCGCAGACTCTCGACTTGATGATTGGTAAGTATACGGAGCAGGATTTGCACACGCAGCTTATTAGCAGTCACTGACCTTCCCAGGCTGGGTGTCTCCCGAGGCCAAGAATGCCTTCGTGTCAAGCGACGCCCACGCCAAGTCCATGGAGCAGATGGGCAGCGTCCTTAACGGCAAGCCCTGGGGCTACACCATCAAGTTCAGGCCTTACGCGCCACGCGAGGCCATCAACTCGCCCATCGTGGAGATGGTCACCATCCGCAACTGCACTGGGAATGAGGACGAGCTCAAGGCAATGATCGAGAAGGCATTCAGCATGCCTGGCTCACGTGGTGGTGCCTCCGGGTTCTCTCCTCAAGAGGTCGAGGGCCATGGCAAGGTCTTTGTCGGAGCCATCGGTTGGGATAGCAGTGACGCCAGCAAGGCGGCCGACAAGTCTGCTTACATTCCCAACGGTGTTGGAGATGTCGAGGTGCACCACGTCAACTACAACTTTCCCATCAAGGGATTCTCTGTCACCAACTCCAACTAAATTGGAAGAGATGCTTGGAAGGGATTGTAAGCATCTATCATAGCTGGGAATTTTGAGACATTGCATGGCTAGATGAGTTTTATGTAGCTTTCGGGTGTGAGAATGCAGAGCTTAGTCCACGAAATGGTCGCCTACAAGGTGCACATATATATCCATGAATCAGAGGATCACGGTTCAAAATGACTGCATGTACTATTCAATGGAAATTTACCAACATATCAATGTATAAAACCCACAAGAATCTGCGTCCATAAATATGAATGACTTGTAGATAACATACTGAAGCCTTTCTCTTGGCATCTGACCCATGAACTGCTCCCGCGGTATTCGATCTTGGTCCTGCCAGCCGAAAATGATCGACGAGTTCTATGGGATTAAGACCTGATAGGCTGAATGCTTACATTACGTTATGGAGCTTTCTGGGGTCCGTTGCAATGTCGTATATAAAGCTTGAGTGTTCCGCGCTGAAACATCTCAACATGGCCTGCGCTTCGTTTCATCTCATATGTTCGAAATCCTCCGGAATACATGTGCTCAAAATGCATTAATTCCCCAATACAACGTCCGTACAAGGGGCACAGCCTCTTGGTCAATGAGACGCCGCCAAACCTCACCTCCGGAACGGGACTCCGTAGCTGTCAAGCAGCCTGTCCGAAGCGGTGATAGCGATCCGAAATGGAACTGCTGGAGGATGGATGCGAAAACGAAATAATTGTGAGAGTTTGGGTTCTCACATAATCGAATGGCAGGGCAGCCCTGCGTTTTCTGTCTCAGAATTGGAAACCGCCTCACACGTCACGTCTGCAAATGCAAGTCTCGTCTGTCATGTGCTCTTGTATTTATATACGCACTACTCCAGTTTCTTCTCGTAAAAGAGCAGTCTCTTCGGCTTATAGAACTCGCGCTACGTGACAAAGAGTTCATTTGCTCTAATATTGCGCCGGTATCAGGACTCGGCCAAAGCATTTTTACAAATTATTCCCAAATGGCGCGAAAGATTCACAGCGTCGCCGTAGCTGGCGTGAGTACTCACAGAGCCCTGATTTTACGGTATGCGTTCAGTATCATTCATTGTATGCTAATATATCCTCACAGGGACGAGGCAACGTCGGTGCACCCGTGGTGGCAAACCTGCTCGCTAATGGGTTCGAGGTCACAATCCTCGCCCGCCAGTCCAGCGACACCAGCAGTTTACCATCTTCAGCCAAGATCAAGAAGGTCGACTTCGAATCCATTGATGCCCTGACCGCAGCACTTACCGGGCAAGACGCTGTTGTCGACTGCACGCTGGTGCAGGATGACACGCCCAAGCGTCTTATGGACGCCTCCGTGGCCGCAGGAGTCTACAGATACATCCCCTCGGACTGGAGCCTCGACCCGCTGAACAAGGCTGCAAACTCCCTGCCGGTGTTCTCGCAGCGTGTTCAGCGAGATAACCACCTGTACGAGAAGTGCAAGTCCTCAAGTATGACGTGGACCATTGTTGCGAACGGGCCATTCTTGGACTGGAACCTTCGCACGGGGTTCGCTGGCATCAACCTGCACAACAAACGGGCAGATCTCATGGACGGCGGGGAGAACCGGGTTGTCTGGACGACTCTGGACTCGGTTGGCAAAGCCGTCGCTGGCATCATGAAGCACCCTGAGGAGACGGAGAACCGGCCGGTGTACGTGCAGTCTGTGGTCAAGAGCTGCCACGAGATGGTCAAGCACGCAGAGAAGGTGCTTGGGACAGACGGATGGCAGGTCGTCAACGTGAACGCCGATGAGGCCAATAGCAAGGCCCTGGCTGATCTGCAAAGCGGCAAGTTTGACATGGCGACATTTGGAACGCTGATCAGATATTCCAACGCCAAGCCGGAGACCTTTTCTCCATGGGAGAAGGTTGACAATGAGCTGCTTGGAGTGCGCTCTATGACGGATGATGAATTGGAGTCCCTGATCAAGGGGATCGCAGCCTCCACAACTTAGACGTGCCGCGGCGATACTGCAGACATATAGTAGCACTCAGCTGGCGGGATTGGTAGAGGCAGGATGCAAAGATTTACTTTTCATGACTTCTAAAACCATGCGACCCAAGAATTATCATCCAGTCTAGAGTCTCGCGAGGCTCACATGATCCCCAGTAAAAATTAGTGATAGATCAACGCAATCGCGGATTCCTCCTTCACATGCTTTTCAAACTTTGCCTTGATTGTGTCGTCATCGAGAAAACGAAAAAGACCTATCTATCCTCGTACCTCTATCCTCTTATGCTCACAAAATCCTCGCTTGGCCTAATCTAATGGCGAAACACATCCATGGTATCATTGTTCTCAAGCAATAGGAATAATGGGGTTGTACCATGCAAACTTGTTACGAGGATCGTATTCCTTCTTGAGTGAGCGCAGCCTCTCCAGCCGCCAAGAGTCGTGACCATAACGGGATTCTAGAGACTCTATCCCGCTCGCATAGTTCACATAAGTAGTGGGCAGCCGGTCGGGCTGCCCTTGGTTAAACAGCGCCAATGTTTGTTCCCGCCACTCCACGGCGAATTCGATAAGAGGGTCGTCAGTGGTGTCGAAGCGAGCATCGAAGGACCTGCGTGACACATTTTCATCAGCATATGTTTGTGTATATGCGTACAAGCATATATACAAGGAGCTCGGAAGTGGGCATACATCAAGAGGTACTCGTCCCTCTGCGCAAACGCCGAGTCCTCATCCGGGAAACTGGCAACTCCTCCTACAGAGTAGCCTTCATGAAGCACGGTAGTATGGCCCAGTTCCGGATGCTGACGGACCTTCTCGGCGTACAGGTCGTATATGGCGCGCTCGGCCGTCACATTGTAGTTCTGTAGATTGGCAGTGCCTATGATGTGCGTCTTATTGTCCTCACAAGCCGAGCCATTAATCGCGCCGCCGAGGAGGTCATTGACATCGCGGTATGTAATTGTATTGTCTTGGACAACCACGGGGCCGAGAGCGTCGAAGGGTGCCAGCCGTGACACGGCTTCTTCTTGCACGCCATTATACACAAAGATCCAGCTTATGACAGGCTGTTAGATCGGTCAGACAGGATTCTTGATGGCCTGGATTATCCAGGTAATTCGGAATGCAACCACCGTACCTCTGTCGTGCTCACAGCCGTGTTCATGCTGATCTCCCCAGTGGCCGCCAACCACACCGGATCGAGACTGCCATCCCAACCCCAGCGGTTCAACTCCTCGAAAAAGGGCTCCAGTGTCGAACCCTCAAATACATATTCCCGAACAAAGTAGGTTTTGAAGTCGTCTTCCCAGATGAGCGCGTCCCAGCTTGTCACGATCCCAAAATTATGACCAGCACCACGCATAGCCCACCATAAATCGGGGTTGGTAGCCTCATTAACGGTGACAGCCGTGCCATTGGCAAGCACGACATTAAGATTGACGAAATGATCCATAGTCAGACCATGCCGGCCCTGCTGCAGGCCATGCCCGCCGCCCAGGGCCGGGCCAATGACACTCACGCAGGCGGCAGTTCCTGTGCCAGTGACGAAGCCTTGAGCCCAGAGGTCGCGGATGACGTTATGGCTGTACGCTCCGCCCTGAAGATGCACCGTCTTGTTATCCGGGGCGACTTGGATCCCGCCCAGCTTTCTCATGTCGATCTCGATCCCGTCGAAGTAACCGACGCTGCTCGTCGTCGCGTGCCCGCGGCTAACTGCGTAGAATGAGAGGTTTCGACTGTTGGCATATTGAACCCGTATGGAGACCCGCGTTAGATCAAGTTCAAACGTCTTTGTGCTTCTCGCACTTCGAGAACTTGGTAGTTGCTTACTACGGTAGCCACATCTTCCTCGGTGCCCACTTGGACTGAGAGCTGGACCTTTGGTTGCACATTCGCCATCCACCTTTCCGTACTATCGATGAAAGCATTGTCAAGCGGACTAAGGACAGCTGCAGTGCTGGAGAGATGGGAGCTCAATTCTGCCTGGATACCGGCAGAGTACCAGCGTTCGTGAATCCCCAGTGTCTGCGTGTCAAAGTAACTGGTTGAAGCTGCAAGGGCTGCTGGTATCATTGCCGAGCTGAAACAAATAGCAAATAACGACATCGGTCTCGTCTTCATTTGAAACAATGGGATCCAAAATGTGATTCAAATTGAGTTCGTTACAAAACGCCTCGTTCAGTTAGGGTCCAGAGGGATGGAATAGACATTTTTATGGATCAGCTCCAGAGGTCATTATTCCATTTTATTCGTATCCAAGAAATCGCCACGTCCTTCAGCAGTGAACGTGCCATTTAGAAAATGTCTTGTCGCGCCAGCTCACTGCTTACTCCGAAGAGAATTATTTGCGGAAATTACACAGACTCGGTATCCAAAGGGCAATAAGTATAACCAACTAATTACTCCAATAACGGACAGTACGGCACTTGTATTCATCTCAATAATGAGATGGGATATTCGCACCGGAAAAGACGGAGGGTTAACCGGTACCTTTGTTTACTTCAGCGCTGCAGCCAATCAGAGCGCCCCATCCAGCCAAACTCTACCACGCACACCACGCAAACCGGGTGCTTTTTATTCCCCTATCGGCCGAGCTTATGGGGTAAATCAACTTTGGCGCACCAGGGCTACACATGTACCGGTGTAACCTTCTTTCTCCTCCGTCCGAATCTCCGATCTCTGAATAATCGATGACATAGGTGCAGGGCGAGCAACGAGCCAGCCTACTTGAGATAACTGGTTCCGTTTCTATTCCGTATACAGCCGTAGCCATACGCAGCGCCTTCATACAGTCGTAAACGCTCAAGACCCAGCGTTTAAAAAAACACACATTGCCGATAACAGTGGTTAGATACGAGAGATAAAAAGTCATTTGAGGCCGGCAGGAATGAAACCTTGAGACCCGAGGCAACAAATTGAAGCAACGCAGAGGACCTTCACGCCGGAGACCTCAACTTTGAAAATGTCGCCAGGGCGTTCTCTGGGACAAACAGTAATCACAGCGCCACGAAAGACTGTCCGTTAGACGCTTAGGATTTTCAAACCTCCTCTAATAGCGCAATCCGACTCAGCACCTCCGGTCGTTTAGATTCCACCTCTTCTGCCATGATCGCCCAAATATCTGCAACAGTCTTGGACGGGAAGGGGTAAAGTACGGTGCTTTCACACGGCTTTTGGTCGTTGCTGGTCTTTCAGCCGATCAGTTGATTTCGTAAGCAGTAATCAGGTTCATCTCGCCGTTTAGGTCCCGGCTTGGCCGGGAGGCACCGGCTTGGCCGGGAGGCATGAACGTGCGGCGGAACTAAGCAATTGCTGATCTTTTAGCCGCACAATTAATCTTGCAAGCAGTGTTCAACTAGATTCATCTCAACTTCCCGGAGTATTAATGCCCACCAACGAATGATACACCTACTTTATACTCTAAAGATCTGGTTATGTATTTACCCTAGGGTAATTAATGGACCGCTGTCTTAGAGAAACTAAGACTTCAATTTACGTTATTCTCAACTTTTGTCTAAGGTCATTATTAGGGCCCTGGGCTGGACACATGCTAGTATCAGGAACCATAGGCTGAACGCACACAGGCCTACTTATTAATTCCTTATCTTATCAGCCTAATAACTGGTCTCCGAAATCATGGCCTCGTAGTCTTTTTCTGCTTTGCCTCTAAAGTTGACGGAGGTACCCAACAACAAAGATCGGGTCATCTTTTGCAGCCAACGGCCAACAGCCAACAGCCAACAGCCAATGCCACAGTAGCATCAGTCCCACATGACTAGCCCTAAAGATAGTATACCCTCGGCGCTAAGAAACGATGGTCTCCAGTCATCAGGGTTTCGGTGTAGTTATTGTAGTCAAGAACCGAGAGCAGTACCCACTGGCACCTTTTGTCGTCGGTGCAAGCTTTTCCTCCATATGTCTGGGCCCCCATGTTCAAATGGCGACGCTCCCTCAATTCCTATCACCAATTGCCATTCTCCCGTTGCCATTTTGCCTCCTGTAACACTCGGTCATGATTCTTCCGCTACTGATCGGTTTGGCTCTGGCCTACTTTGGCTGGAGCATGGTCTGCCTTGAGCGCAATGTCAGAAAAGCCCGATCTTTGGGCGTTCCCGTCGTGAGACTGCCCATCGACCCGGTCAACTTTCTTTGGGTATTTTTGCAAGGTCATGTCTGGAGAATACTCGATTCTCTCCCAATTGCTTGGTCCTCGTACCCGGACTTCATCCGCTTCTCCTACCGCGGCTGGCATTTTCGGGCGAAATCTAGCATGGCAGTGCGCTTGGGCTGAAGGGGTACGGAGTACAGTCAGTGGATGCAATAAGGCTGGCAGCTGGCACGCAGATGGTAGCCAGCTGTAGGGCCCGGGGCAAATTTCTAAAGGCACATCCAGCCAAACCTTCCTTAGCTCTCTTAGCAACCAACGACCATCCAATACAACTTCGTTGCCCCTATACGGCTCTTCCACATTGATGGCCTCACACTCCCAGCTATTCATTGCTTGAGTACTTGAGATATAGAGACGATCTGAACTCTGTTCACATATGAAAGCTACGTTTCACCGGGCGCTCCCTGTAGACCCACGAATGCAGTCTAGTATGACTGGCAACCCGTGGTTGCATTTGGTATGAGTGGCTACAGCCGACTGTACTCTCAAGCAAGTCCCCATAAAGTAGACGGCTTGCGCGGTTTGATCAGCGCTTGCACGAAAAGCGGAGCGCGTTGCGACGTATTTACCATGACGATATGCACCTATGAAAGAATGATCACCGGATACAACACGGCCACATCTCTAGCGAGGGAATTCACCAGGCAACCTCTGCCTCAGAATGGCAATGCCCTGCGTTTCGAATCAGGCTCTGTAAAGTGACGCTACAACAGACCATCGAGAAGAGAGTGTTGGAGAGTGCATTATCTCACTGTTAATAGTCTCTGGAGTTTAGGAATGCCTGCCTCCGCCCATCACTCGAGTGATGACACAAGCTTAAACACATGTCGACGGACTTGTTGATGCAACTGTGGCGCATAGTTGTGCCGGGAGGTGGGGGTGGTGGGCGACGCAAGACCTACCGCACAGGTTCTTGCCCATTTGGACAGCTGAGATCCCTTTTCGAGTCCTTCAAACCACCTCACGGGTGTTTTGCGTGCTTCAGGTGGCGGCGCATAAGGGGATGAGTTTATTCTAGTGTCAGGCTCAACTGCTCGTTCCCCCATGTTCTTTTCTGAGGTCACATCGGTTGAGGCCTCAAGTTGCCCCTTGGTACCTTTCCCTGGGCATAGAGGGATTCGGGAAAAGGTATCCGGCCATTTTAGAGGAAGGGCAAATGGACCTCGAAGAGATTGGCATCGGTGCTGAACACCTCCAATGTCCCCAGCTCCTTTGTTTTGCCTAAGACACACTCAAACAAGGCTTATTCTATCCCACAGCACAGCATCGATTACTTGTGAAGAAGTGGATATGATGATCAAGGGTTCACGTTCGAGCTCGACTTCGTTGGCTTTGGGGCATTGAGATTCTGACACATATATTGCTAGAGCATGAAGGTGCAAAGATTTTGCTCTCCTGCATTGGTTTGAAAACCTTAAACTTGCTTACTTTTACGAGAAGCCTCCATGGTCTGCCGTTCTGAGCGTCGTATGAAGAAAGGCAAAGTCAGAGCCCGTAAAAGCCAGAGCCGCCGAATGTAGTTAATGTCCTCCGATGACATCCGCAGTTGGTCAGCAGCCAAGGGAAAATTATGGATCCTCCCAAGGACAAGCCTGAGGGAGTGGAAGCTGGACCAGACTGTGTCAATTGTGGCTGTAGTTACAATGGACGACTTGGTTGAATCTCACGAGCTTGTGGGTCTGATGTATAAACACATGTCGGAAAGGCTGCATTGGCCGAAAGGAGGATCACTTGGAAGATTTTTAGAGTCTCTCACCCCTGTTCCGTACCTGTGCGAAAGTTAGGTTGCCACTCATAATTTTACTGGAGCGTCACACTTAGTCTGCAAGGGTGTTGCTGTGCACAGAACAGGAAGGGTCTGCCACAGCAGCTGCCTTGAGAAGTGTTAGTGAACAAACACCTACAGTCTGAATTAGGCACCTCTGAAGCTGGGGCTTGACCCCCATTAGTTGCTGGCTGCCTCCATTTAGCTCTGTTGCTGCCGAGTTGAACAATTGACTGGTTTTAAACCCCGTCAACCGCCACACCTCACAGGCCACGCCACCTTCCACCAAACAACACCACACCACTTTTCCATCCCCCCATCGAACACGAGCAATTGTCTGTCAGCACTTTTGTCAAGCGCGAAATGACGCAGCCCCAGGTAAGCTACGTGACGAGCACTCTTTTGCACGTAAATCGCTGACCTCACGAACCTCGACCAGAACAGTGTTGACTCTGCTCTTGAGGGTGGCGAAGTAGCCTCCTCCTCCCCCGAGCCTCCTGTGCAGGTTGGCGACGCAGTCCCCTCTACAGGTTCGTCACTCTCCGATCCCACAGCCAGATGCTTCGAAACCACCCATGCCGATCGTTTGGCCAATCCCAAGGCTGAACTCGCAATTCTGACAGCATCGGCGCCCTTCCCTGATTGCGGTCATGTCATCAGTGGCGACCTTTATCGCGACTTTGTCACCAGGCGTGACTCGGATTGCCCCGTCTGCCAACAGGGACCGTTTCCAGGGTAAAGCTGTCTCATACTCCCATGCATCATAGCCCATCGCTAATTCGTATCAGTCTGATGACGTTTGGCTCTTGTGGTCATACTATCTTCGGCGAGGTCCTCCGTCGGGCGTTCAACAGCAAGACGAACCAGTGCCCGGTCTGCCACCCCCTGAAGTAAGAAAACAATGTACTGGTGTCCCATGATCCGAGAACTCGCAGCTAATTTGACCTAGTGGCGATGAAGATGGAGCGACCGATGCCCATTCCGATACGAGCAGCCCTACCCCGACCGACATCTGCACCAAGAGATCTCGGGTGACTCTGAACAAATACCAGGACCCGTACACCTTTCAGGGTGTGACAGGCGAGATCTACTACGGAAAAGATGGTAGACCACGTCTTCACGTCGAAGCTGAGGTATGGAAATCGTGGTCGAGGAAGGAGAGGGACCGCTTCGTGTATTGTACCAATATTCGACTCAACCAACCCGTGGGTGAGAGCCAGCCAGCTCCGACCAACCCGGCCAATCCACGTCATCCCGACCACAACCCTCTTGCGACTGCCAGTATCCTCCGACGGAACCTGAAGCAGAAGCCCGACCCTGACAGAGTGGTCGCCGCTATCCGCGAGCTTCTGGCAACACCAGACAAAGATGTGGCGGCTCGCAAATCCTCTTTGCGCCCGTACAATGGCACCGATGCCCAGATGACTGCCCCTCCCGCAATCGACCAATCTACCAACGAGGGAGGAAACACGGATGATGTGGTTGACAGTCAGCCACAGGGGCTTGACACAGCTCCTGGCAATGATGTGGAGTCCGTCAAGTCAGAGGTTGGAGGAAGAACTTTCATGGGCGCGGTTAGGGAGAAGTTGGGGAAGGTTTTTCAGAAGGCAGATGGCACATGGGATTTTGTCTTCTCTCGTGTTCCCAAAATTTCCTCTGCGTCTGCGGAGCCGATGGCTAGCGAAGACACTGCCGCGGGTGTGCTGGTTTTGGAGGACTTCAACTTTGGCAGTTCCAAGGCTGCTGTCAGCGAGACTCATGGTTGACTCTCGCATTGAACATTTGATCGATCACCCTCGGCTTGCAAGATCCAGTAGTCTACTCATGCCGGTAGACAAGCTTTAGAAAACAGAATTCGACTTGTTTTAGCCCCTGAATACCTTCATAATTCCCTTGCTCCCGTCTTTTCTGTCTTTTTGTCCCTGAGCGAGTTGTTGGGTATCTCGGGGTATCCTGCAGGGTCTCTTATCGACAAGTCCACATTGGCCTCCCCTGATGTAACCCTTCCCAATCAACCAGTTGTGCACCTCGCGCACTCAAATGCAATACTACAACGCGGTCTGGATTTTAAATCTAAGCTGCTTTTTGTTCATGCAAACCTTGAGACACCGTGCCGTGGAGCCCAGGTGACATATCAACAGCCCATGCCAGCCAGCCTGCCTGGCACTGCCAACTCATATGTGCGTAGGGAAAGAGGTTCATGGTACTGGATTTCACGATACACGTAGATATGGAGGTGAAGATGCACATGTCTCTACGCCTTGGGCTTGTCAGTATCTCTAAGCGCCTCAGACCGAGGGAGACAACATCACATTCCATCGAGCCTGCACAAGACTTCGCGCCACAAGAAGCCGAATCCCCGCACAGGAAGCTGTGCATGATCTCAGTGTGAGGGCAAAACGCCTGGGCCGTCGAACGGATGGGAATCGTCGCACTTCAAGATGAGGTTACAGGGCGTTGAGAAGACACGCAGTGACCACAGCCGCATCGGAACGAGGGCTGGTTGCGCGTTTCGGAGTCCGAATGTCTAGGGATCGATAACAAAGGGCCAGGGGGCTTTACATAGATGGAGGTGGTCTGGAGCTGCTGGGTTGATATCACGTAAAATGAGAATTGGTCGAATCCGCCAATATGGAGCATGATCTGATGGGACATTTTGACCGCGGGGAGCTCGCTGCCTGTACAACCAGCGGTGATATCATTTTTTTTTTTCAGAGGGAGGGGGATCGAGCAACCCTCTGTACTTCCAGCTGGCTGGGCGATAGAGACATCAACAATGTTGATCTGATCACTCAAGAGACTCCTCTAGCTTGAATTGTACGACCAATGGTTCTACTTTCCTGAGCAATTCCCCTCATGGGACTTCCAAGCCTAACCGTAATATGGGCAGTTGCAGTGACCTCGGCAACAGTCTAGAGGCACTATCTGGTAGCTACCGTGACTGCAAGTCCTCGGCATCTAGAAATGTGCCACAAGCTCGCAAGTGTTGTTCGCGAGAGCTATGGGATGCCTCCAATTACACGAGGAAACTGTTCCCAAAAGAGGATTGAATGTCAATTGTCCTTCCATTGTCTCAGTGGCCACAATTCACCCAGGAGCTCCATGAGTGGTCGAGCTGCGTGACCTCAGGCCCCCCCCCCCCTGTCCAGCAGTGAGACCCGTCTGCTTACCCTCTGGCATTTTTCATCTGATATTGCTTGGTCAGGGCCTCAAAAAATTGCAGCTCAATGCCCTGAGAGCTCCCCTTCTACTTCTGTTTGTTTCCCCACCAACGTTTAGAGGTCGTCCAACTTTACCCCTTCCACCTTTTTTTCCCCTTTGTGGCTACATCTGCCCTCTACTCTTTTTTTTTTGTGGCCAAATTTACTCTTCCTTCAAACCGCGCCTCTTCCCTCTTTTCTGACGCCCAGAACCTCGCCGTCCTCGGTATTTGTGGCTGGTGTTTCCTCTATCTCAAAACGAGGTTCTCTGGTTTTCCGCTCTTGTTTTCGTCGAGCCACCCTTCAAGGCAAGTCCCGCTCCAAAGTTCCAATGCTGTCTCCTCTGCGCCTTGAGCCCACCATCGAGTTCTCTACGTTGCCCGATCTCCAGTCCCTCCTTGGCGGCTTGCTGACGTCTCACCCCGTCCAGTCCAGAAACGCTACTCATACATTCCGAAATGGAGGAGGAGACGGTTTCCGTCTTGGTGCAGCTACGGCACACCTCGCTGGTAATTGAGAAACCGGAGGATCATTACACGTACCCGGTAGGTCCCAAAACTCAAACTTAATCAATGGACCTTCTCTGACCCTCGAGGTGATCACAGGATGTCTTTGACAACGTTGTCGATGGCATTGCAGGCAAACGCGCGCCAGACGCTCTTTACCACCTGGTAAGACTCCTCTCAAGTAAAATGGTAGTATCGGCTCTGACAAGATTGTCTTTTTAGACGGTTGGCGACCGCGCAATCACTGTCAAGTCGTTCGGAAAGTTCATGGTCTACACCAATCGCGATGGCACCGCCATCACCTGCACCGAGACCGCCAAGAACATTGACCACGAAATTGGCGTCGCCGCCTACTATCCTTTCATCCAGCGCCTCGGCGACCCAGACAAGTCTTGCGCGATCTTTTCTGTGAACAAGATGGACACCGCTCCCGGTGCTCCCAAGTTTGACGCCACCGCCAAGTTTGACGCCACCGCCTACTTTGTCAACCCCGTGGGCAACATCCCGAGCCTGTCCATCTGGCACGGCATCCTCTCAGCCAACTCTGGCCTCGAAATCCCTCGCGAGCGCATCGAGCCGCCCAACAACCACCCTGCCCCCGATGATGATGGCACCAACTTCCACGCGTTGCGCGGGCTTGGTGGCATTCGGATTCATGAGTACCTCCCAGCCCTCCTGCCAGTTCACCGCATAGTGACGAAGCGCGACCGCGTCTTCAATTTCACTGACTTGCCCGCTGGCACTTTGGTCCTTGTCATGCCGTGTGGACATCTGATCACGCCGCTTCGCGCGAACGAGGAGCTCATCGCCGCAGTCGATTCTCCGAAGCAGTTGATGACCGATGACGGTCACTTCCCCGTCATCACCTGTGAGTTTGGTTGTCATGCGATCTGGGATGGCTACAGCCAAGCAGAGGCACTTGCCCAGTACCCCATGAATGGTTGGACTACCGACTTCTGGGGCTGCATCATGCTTCGTCGCGAGCACGTGCGCCATGACCTGTCACACGCAAAGATCGATTTCCGCAACATCAACCAAGACCAGTACAACAGGATCCAGGCCTTGGCAATGGGTACTTGGAAGCCAGTCCCCCGTTCTGTTTACGAGCGCAAGAACAGCTTCCTCGTAGATCCTGGTCTGTTCCACCGCGACAACAACTGCAGGGTTCTCTACCGTCTAGGCCTGGACGGCGCCTTTCCCATTCCTGCTTCTGCAGTGGCCACTTATGACCCTGCCCCCCCTCTCCCCACCCCTTTGCCCATCTACGGCCCCGAGCTTCCACCAGGCATGCCGGCTACCACGGGCCCTCTCAACCTGCCCCCTATTCCTCTGCCGACAATGGCTGTTCCGCTCAGGCTGCTGACCGCCCCCGTCATCGACTCGCCCCTCAATGCAGTCCTGGGAACTACTGGTCTCGCCGAGCGCCAGGGCGTTCTCGTCCCTCAGGAGTTCCGTGCTGCTGCCGATAGCATCGAGGACCCTTACACCGATGAGGCTTCCTTCGGTCGCGAGAACATTGATCGTGCTACAAACCTCGAGAGCGGCCTGCTTGGTTCCCCTGACGTGCCGATTCCTGCTGAAATCTTCGAACCTGCGTCCCTTTCCGACGTTGATTCCGACGATGATATCTGGAGCCCCACCCCCGAGAACATTGACGCGATGGGACCGGACATTATGAGAACTCTGGACCCTCTTCAGCGCGTCATCCTTGCAGCTGGCGCACGGGTGGCCCGTCAGCGGGAGGCTTCTGGAACGGGCCACTCCTTCGAGGACGGTCCCGCCTACGACTTCGACAACGAGGATCAAGAGTGAGTTCCCATGGGATGGAAGGGCAGCTTTCGTTTGCAGCCAGAGGACAAGGGAGGTTTATGGGGAGGACAGCAGATGGTTCAAGCCTCAGTCTCGTGCAGCGGCCAACGTCTTAACGTAGATAGCGCCCCTGCTGGCTATTGTGCAATGCAGCACATCTTAGACTATTGAAAATTTGACATCTCGCGTGTCATAGGCGGATGAGCAGAATCCGAAAGTGCATGGATGCCACTCTTTGTGACATTTCCGTAACTATCAATGGGGCCACAGCCTCAAGCGCTGCGATGTGAGCGGCGATGCCAGACTCGGGCCTTCCTCCTCCCCAACTCACCAGCTCTACTGCTACAGCTGGACCTCCTTGGGGCCAGGGAACGGCAGGTGCCAGCCAGCGCTGTTGCAAAGGCGCTGCAGCTTCCAGCCCCAGGCATCCTCAGCTCCAATAAGGGAAGGGGCAGGTCGACCTCCCGACACTGCTGGCTGCCTTCACATCCCCAAGTGAGCTGCCCACCTCAGAGCCTCACCCCCCCCCCCCCCAAACACCAACCCCGATCTTGAGCAGCTTGCCGCCTTTGCTTTCACGCATCCGGCGCTTGACACGATTGGGCCTCGTCCCAGCCGTGTCTGCGCCAGTCACCGCCTGACCCGATGGCACTCAGCTTCTTTGGACTCTTTCGCATCCCATTCCTACGTCCCTCAAACCCTCCTGACAGTCGCCCCGACTCTGCCCATGCAGTCAAACGCACCCTTCAATCGCCGTGTCGTCACATCAACGCCAACCCCGAGAAGAAAGCTAGAGTGACAGGAGATGGCACAGTTGGTAAGCCTTCACCTGGAAGAAGTATCCCTATCATAAGAGCTGCATTTACTGACCGTGTTCATTCCCAGACCTCGCCACTCCCTCTTACATTGAAGCCCACAAAATTGTCGCTTCTGCCGCCTGGCCAGCACGGTCTCCACAACGCAATCCCTCCGTTACTCTGCCCCAGCGAGTGTTGCTTTCACCTACTGCCAGGCGTGCCCTACCCTCAACAGCAACCGCCCTCTCTTCTTCCACTGGTGGTCATCCTGCCCCAGCCTTATCGACGGCTACCCTTCCCTATTCTGCTGGCTGGAATGAGGGCTCGGCCAACCCACCTCAGCCGGCTACATCGCCGCCTCGTTGGAACACACCGCCACGTCCTGCTCTCCCCTCCTCGCCGCCCCGTTGGAACACACCGCCACGTCCTGCTCTCCTCTCCTCGCCGCCCCGTTGGAACACACCACCTCGTCCTGCTCTCCTCTCCTCGCCGCCCCGTTGGAACACACCACCTCGTCCTGCTCTCCCCTCCTCGCCGCCTCGTTGGAACACACCACCACGTCCTGCTCTCCCCTCCTCGCCGCCTCGTTGGAACACACCACCACGTCCTGCTCTCCTCTCCTCGCCGCCCCGTTGGAACACACCACCACCTCGCCCAGGTACCGTGGTGCAACAATCGTCTTCGTGTGTGAATCCCGTACACCGCTCCCCGACACCAGAGGACTGGGACGAATGCCCTCATCCGTCTCGAGGTCACTGCTTCGCAACCAACGATGACCGACGCCCCTGGATACGACAATGGGTTATACTCATGGCTAAGCTGAAAGACGCAATGGAGAGTCAGAATGAACATTTCTGTGTCTCTTATCTGCCGTTTGCACACCCAGAACTTTCCCTGGCCTCTTTAATCCAAATGCGGAAAGCACGGGATATGGCACACAAAAACTCAAGACACGAGGGTCGCTTCAGATGGGGCAGCGACTTTGACCACACAAGACGTATATTCTATACGGCCCAGTGTGCCAGTGACACGCACGGGAAAGTCAGGTTCAGAATCGAGCTTGTATCACACTTTCACGATCATCTTCTGGTTGACCAATATCTTCAGCGGAAGATAGAATGCTCACACAAGTGCAACAATGGCCACGTTTGTCAAGCATTTTGGCATTGTGTCTTGGAACCAAACAAGGCCAACACAGGTCGCAGAGCATGTTTCTGCGAAGCGGTCGACCTTTTTCGGCTCGGACTGCCCTGCAAAAGGCACTGTGACCGCCACGGTAACTGTGATCTGTGGGCGGCGATCGAGGGCCAATGCTTCAAGGGCAGTGCCGTAATCAAAGAATTCGCCTTTGTTCATGGAAAACGACCTTCAGATATCACAGTTGAAGATGTCGGGACGGCAATGAAGGTTATTGGGGATGAAGGTCACGAGGTCCTATGGACTCGCGTCACAGAGCAAGACCTAACTTATGTGACTTGGGATTACAGTCGACCGGATGATGCTCAACTGCCAACGGAACACCGTGTCCCGATCAGTGGCCAGTTCGGTGAAGTCAAGGCCTCTGATTGGAACTGGTACGGTGCAAGCATGCGTACTATCATCTCGTCAATGGGTCGATTTTCAGCCTGGCATTCGCAGCACTAGACCTCCGTTTTTTCTTTTTGGTCCATGTACCGCTACACATGGCGCAGATAGAAATGAAGCAATTTGCGCATACTGATGATTCTATTCTTGCGTGAATTCTCAGAGACTGTCATTGTTACATGATCTTGATAAAATAGCTGTCAGCTTTCATATATGCACGTTAAATGCCGCTTTCCCCAGGCAGCGGGATGCACGGAACGCGCCAGTTACCAAATAGCTATACTATGGGCTGACCGATCCATACATCAGCCGCACCACCACACGATAGGCCGAGCGTCCAGTCCGACATTTTGCCCGTGCATTCAATGGAGCAACCGGGATTCATGTTTACTCGGACACATTTGGAACTGGAAGATAGCAGAAGGGTAGAGGGATGAAACTTGGGATACGAAACCATGCGCGAGGCTGGTGTTCTGTTGCGATGGCGACAAGCTCCGCCGCTCACGCCAGCTCGGCCTTCCGCTCCTACACCACCTGCATGACCATCGACTGTGTGATCATCATCTCGAAAGAAGGTCCGCACCGAGTGGCTCATGTCCCACAATCGAACGATCGTAACTGAGTATTCTCGCGTGTAGCGAATTCTTCACCAGCAGACCGGAGCTACTTTATTCTTGCGGTGTTTTGCGGCGGCAGACCGGATTAGAACGAGGATGCGGGCCCGGCTCGCTTCGCTCCCCGATCAACGAATAGGTTCAAAATATATATGCAAGGTCAACGCTCTACGACTGATACACAAGCGTCAACGCACGACATGGTGCCGTCTCTAGCGGCGGTAACCATCGAGACGGGCACATCCCCCCTGGGAGATAATATGGGACACCTCGATTCACGGCTCCCGATTAGTTTGGACTGCGCGCGAGCTAAGCACGAGACCTCGTAGTGCGAGTCACGGGATAGTTGCGTTTCCCTGGTGATCTCCTCGATGCCATGGAGAAGAGAGGGGTGCATCACAGCACCGAGCTAAGTGGCTAGGCTACCGCGTTCGATGGATGATCCAACCTTAATGCTCGACCAGGCCAACAGGTTGGCGACAAATCTTTCCGTCAGCAGCCTCCGAGACGCACCTTGTTGACACAATCTCTCACTCGTTAGCAACTAGACTATCCGGGTTCGTCGTGTGTAGGCAGGGCAAGTGAAATGACTGGACTCAGGTCAGCGTCGATGGGCTACACTATGAGGCATGCGGCAGTCCCATTTACTACACAAATATGTACTGTAGAAGTTTTCCCCTGCTCCACCACGGCGATCTACTTGGTGAGCCGCGTACGATGGCCTAGCGTGGGGGCGGGATACGATAGCGATCCCGCCGATTACCCGTATGCATCGAACGCAGTCGTCGTCGTGTCGTGAGGGTAAGCACTTACTATGTGCTGTACGTCTCTCCACGTGGGCCTGGCTGATGTCAATGTACCGGTATCTCGTCGCCTTCTACCGCCCGGTGGACAGAAAGCTGTAGGGGATGCCCTGGTATGAGAAGATCGACTGTTGGTCTTGGTCCATATCACGGGTACTCTCGAGTGGCCCTGTGAAGCAGTAGCCGGGGTTAGCCTGGCTGAAGCTGTGGACATTTCTGGTTGCTTGACGGACCACGGAGAACAGCAGAGGGTGGGAACAGTGAATGCTGGATCAGGCCAAAAGGCAACTCCGAAGACGAGAAACATGAGTTTTACATAGCAGACGCCGAGAGTCGATCAGAACGACGGACCAGTAGTGATCGTCAGCCGTCTTAGGAGGCGAAGAGATCATCGACTGGAATCCAAAGATAACCAGTCAAGCGACGAACTCTAAGACCATCCATAGGATCAGGCATCAGAACGCTGGGGAACGTTGTGTGAAGGCAAATCAGACAAGTGCATGCTTGTCTGATATAAACGCAGAAGGAGAAGCCACCAAAATGGCCGAGGCTGCAGTCAGGGGAACTCCATGATCTTACTACTCCGAATCATCAAAGCAATCAGTGTCTCACCTGAATATTTGATTTAAGAACAAGGCCATGTTCTTGGGTGTTGTTGTACGCCGGAGAGGGTAGGACGGGCAAGGAACGGAGAGAATCTGACGTGATGAAAGCATCACCTTTGTCGATGGGCCATGGTCTTCTCCTTGCGTCGGCCAGGTTGACTGTATCGGGGGGTTGTTGTTGTGTATGGCCATGGAGAAGAGGCAAGCCTGGGAGCTTCCTCTAGATGCAGTGCACAGGACTTCCACAGGGTCGACAGGCATACCATCTACATGCCCAGGTGGTCAGGTGCGTGCAGGCCTGAGAGGTTGGGTGAGCGGAAGGTCCAGAGGGCCCATGCCTCCCAGAATGACTGGGCGACCCACCTATAAGGCAAGAGGCTGCCCCGGTGCTTGCGAAAGTTGATGGCCTGCACCTACCTTCCCACCTGCAGCCCCCAGGCTCTGTGATGGCAACAACTTGAATACTGCCTGCCTGCGCACGACGACAACATCTATCCAACTTGAGCAGGGGCAGAGGTTAGCTGGACATAGCAGCCACTGCCCCTGCTCAAGACGCAGTCCTCTTCTCTTTTCGAGGCCAACCGCCCGACCATGCGAGCTCCGCCAACCTCCCCATACCAGATCTTCCGACCCACGAACACCTCGTTTCCCAACCCCAAACACATCGTTCCCTCCTCCCAGTGCCAAGCGAGCGCGATCACAAGGTATGCTACCTGCAACGCACTGGCAGGACTTTGAGTTAACGGTAGACGACAGCGCAAATATCTCCATCATGGCGTCTGCCTCAAGGCAGCCCGCCTTGGCGCAAGCGACCTGGGCTGGATTCACCTCTCCGACTACTCAAAGCGTGCATTCTCAAGGTACAGTCCGACTCTAACACGTTATCGGAACCCTCACTGACGGCAATACAGACAATCTCGCCGCTGCGCCTAGCTTCCTGCAGGGCATATCCTTCACCCAAGTCCTCTCAACTCTTCTCGTTGCCACCATGCTATCGCTGCTCGTCATTGCATGCTGGTGGCTGTACTGTCTGTATAGGACCAAAGCATGGCTCGAGGCATCACGTGTGCGTGTGAAGAGGGACAGACTCGACGTCCAGATCCAAGCAACAGTTGCAAAGCTCCCGGGGCTTGATCTCGACTTGGCGCAGCGTCGTTACCAAGACCATGTCGTTAGGGCCATTCGCAACTTCAACATCATGCGAGAGAAAGAGCTTCGTCGGTTCCAGAGAGACTTCCCTGGTGGTACAGCGCCCTCCTGGTTGGCCAACTCCTTTGCAACACCCTTATTCGTACTACCCTCTCCTGCCACCCCACACACACAGAATCCTGTACCAGACAGAGCAGCAGTCGACTTGCCAAACCGTGATCAAGGCCCGGATATGCGTCTGATACAGTCTCCTCGCCACGGTGCCGCTGATCTGTCCGACGGACAACCTCTTCAAGAGCGGATAATCAATCGCCTCGACCGCGGTCCACCCGGGCATCAGCCTGCCATGCCCAAAGCATCGACAGACCTGGCGTTCAAGCCGATCTCATCCCACCCTCCGTTCAACATGGCAACTGATCAGCCTGCCATGCCACGAGCCTCGACAGATCTGGCAACAAAGCCCATCCCATCCCACCCTCCACCCAACATGGCATATCATCAACCTGCCGCGCCCCCAGCCTCGACAGATCTGGCAACCAAGTCGATCCCGTCCCACCCTCCGTCCAACATGGCATCTCATCAGCCTGCCACTCCCAAAGTTCCCTCAGACCCAGACATCCAGGCCCTACTAGATGGACAAACCCCAGGAGACATCGACCGCAACTACCTGTCTGCATGGCTTGCCAACCCTCCAGGAACCAATCAGGACCCAAATGGTGTCAACCCCGCGAGAAACTGCCCGGTCACTGAATCTAATGCAGCGTCGACTGTCGTGCTACAAAATCACGACGGTACACGGGAGCTGACAGTTGCCGCATCCTACAGCACTGCACTGTTGGATTTGGAAGAGCCGCAGCTCCAGGGATTGACCGATCGCCCCGTGAAACGCACGGTGGTCCTGACTGCTGAGCATTATCGCATTTTTGACCAGCCAGATCGCATAGAAAAGCCGCGACCTGGGCACGTCGTGCCTCCACGTTGGCTCGCCATTCAGGTCCAGGCGAGAGGGGATTCCGACGGCATTCTATGCGAGCGATGCATTGCGCGTCCTGTAAGACCATTCCAGGACTGTGTTCGGGTATATGGACACTGTGGGAACTGTGTCTGGTTCGAGAAGACATCATGTATCCCATCTACCGGAGGAGTCGTCGAAGCTGGTGGTACCGATGTCGAAGTCCAGTTGGCTACCGCTCCCCGGCAACATGACCCAACCCCAGCACCAGCCCCCCTCGACGGGCAGAACACGGAAGTCAACGACACACCTGAGGCAGACGATCAGGCAACAGCATCGTCCCCCCTCGGCAACGGTGTAAACCCGATGTCGAGGAGCATCGTGCTCAATTCACCCCTTGGTAATATTACCATATCCCGGATGAGGATCAAGAAGAGCAGAGGAAGGGTTGGCTCCGTGTGTAGGTGGGCGAACTATGCGCCATTCCTTCGTCGGATCGAGATACCCCTCAGGTGTGCCAATCTTGTTATGGATTTCCGGGACTTCTTAGCCAATCCTAACGACAAATGTGGATTCCAGGATCGGGAATACCAATTCTGGCTCGCAATCATGATCCAGTTGACTGGAGAGATCAGAGGAACTTGTGGACTGTGTGCTGCTCAACTGCCCAAGGACTGTATGTTCACCCAATGCATTAGGCCACCCCTTGGACTTGGCGTGGCCGACAGATGTGGGAGTTGCAGATTGACGCATCGTAAGTGCGAGATCACGCCGCCCACGGCAGAGGAAGACGGACAGTCGGCCGAAGCCGGGAGCTCTGAAGGACATGTAATCGAGCCAGAGAACTCTCAGCTGGCTCGAGGGGCCTCACCGTCAGACAAGGATTCCGTCACATTAGGTACTCCCGTGCGTCAGCTGAACGATCAGCATCTGACACCCCTATCATCCTCAGAAAGCCACCGTGACATGGTTGACGACACCAAACTAGATGCCGATGATGACGGAGCCAAGCAACGGGCTTTCTTGCGTGCCTCGCCTGAGGCAGTTGGCTCTCACACGAGGGGGGACGGCAGGAACCCGAAGCGCAAGACTGACCCTGACGAGAATGGATTGATGCCTGACACGAAGCGCCAGAAGCTCGCATGCCCGCATAAGTCACACGGTCACTGCTTCTTCGCTGAACTCGCGAAATGCTACAGCGCGGAGAGAAACTTCAGACAATTCATCCGGTTCACAGATCAGGCCACAGAGTCCAACAACATATGTGTCTTCTTCAATGTTTTGATGAATCCAACGTCGCCAGTCACGAGATCCATCCAGCGGATCAAACAGAAACGACGCCTTCGACAGAGTCCAACCAGATGGCGGATGGAGATCAAGTGCAACAGCATGGGCGAGGGCCAAGATGAGGCCATTCACCAGTTTCCGACTCCCTCGGGGTCCCGAGTATGGACACCAGCTTGGAGCGAGCTGGCATTTTGGTACAAGCTCCACCAGCAACAGGGCACAGGTCCGGCAATTCGGGTGTTCAATGACTGGGTCAATGACCCCTCGCCCTACATCAAAGCTTGCGACCAGAAATACTGCAGCAATCCCAACCATCTCCGAATTCGAGGCCACGGTGGCCCGGCCACATTACCCGATAATGCCGTCAAGACCGACTCACAGATAGTGATAGAGACGTTTGCCGCGCTCAACGGCATCGACGATATCTTTGATCCTCTTCAATGGCGAGAGGGTATGTACCACGAGCACTGCCTGGAAATCGACGACCTACTCGCAGATGAGCTCCGGCGCAAGGACTTTGAGGTGGTGCCTCACGGGAGACTGCGGAAGGACAGGCGCGTTGTCGAGCACTTGGCGGATGCCCTGACGAGGGCCGATCTTGAAGCACCAGAGTCCAGCATAGATGGCTCATTTGATACCTTTGTGGAGCTCTATCAACATGGAGTCCCCTTCTGGCTGCCGCGTCCTGATTACTCACCACCACCTGATTCATCTCAAGATGCCGAGCAGGCCTAGATGAGGGAAGAAACCGGAGGAGCACTGCCCAGTCGGGCACGGCCTTAGTCTCTGTTTGCCTTCTCCCGCAAATGCAGCTTTAGACGTCACGGTGCTTGTCGTAGACAGCAGCTTTTGATTTTTTTGTCCAGCCTTTTTTTTTTGGAGTCGATAGGAGGGATGCAGTCCAAGTGACGGTTTGGGTGGAGTGACCACGAAACTTTGAGTGGAGTAATGGAAAGGGACGGGGATGTAGTGCTAGTTGTCTTTGCTCTTGTGCTATGATTGTTCTTATGCAATTAGCTCACTAATGCCCGTGTCGTGATGAATGTTTGTCCAATGTGCTTATCAATGTTTCTTGTTCCTTTATGTGGTATGCTGTTTATGTACGAATTATCTTCCAGAGTCGATGCCGTGTACCCACGACCTGTGCAACCCAGCCATGCTTAGATGCCACGCTCGAATCCCGGTCGTCGCACAGCCGGGCCTGTATGTGCACTGAGCGACAGGATGCCTATCGCTGACGTAGAGAGCACTCACGACGGTGACTACTAGAACCGGTTCCCTTCTTATCTGCCGCCGTTTGACAGAAGCAACACATCTTACTCTTTCTCTATGTTTATATATGAGGGATTCGCCGTTGTAATTCTTTCACATGCACCCCGGTAGAGGGTTGCATAAACATGAGAAGAGCCCAGTCTACACCAGTCTAGCTTCGGATGCACCTATCACAGCGGCTGGTGCTCCTACACTCGCTGCGTCTCACCATTATCTCTACCACCACTCTCTTCACAATGCCCATATGTCTATGTGGCAAATGTTGGCCGGTTGCGTTCATAATCTGTCTATGTCCAGAAGGCGTATGGTCCCTTCATACAGTGGTAACCGCTCGAAAACCCAGCACAGGTTATTCTCGCAATGAGTCGAATTGCATACTTTCCCTGACGGCTCTACACAAGCCGCATCAAATCTCACGTTCCAGAGACACATTTTTGTATGGGCCCCTGAGACGTGAACTCTCTCGCACGTTCAAACGAGCTGCCATAGAATTGATGATATTAGTCCTGCCCATAGAGTCCATCTTCTTACTCGCCTCTGATATATGTCTCTCGCATGCGATGATACGCTTACGGATATCCTTTAGTACACAAGCCCCTCAGAGCATGATATTCCCAGTCATTGGTCACCCCTTGCTACGCCGGTCTGTCGGCACGGAGTCCTCGATGTCTTTGCTTGTCAGCAAAAGTGCATATATTCCCTACCCATATCTGACGTAGGGGTCTAGGGCCTCCTGTGTACATATTTAGTCCCACAAACTGTATAATTGAATAATGTACCAAGTCGGAGGATTAGTTAAGGGGTCTCAGTTCCTAGCCAAGCAGTATCCGCAATTGTGATATTATGTGACCTCAGCGGAAGCAGCTCTCTCAGTGTTAGGAGGAGACGGCGCCCTTGTGCAATTACCTGGACCACGGAACTCACTTTATCCAGGGACAGGTCTCGGGTCAAATTCTTCGCGCCGTGGTGGTGGAGTTGGGATGTGGCGAAACAACTATGTGGCCGGTCGTGGGCGTGCTCCGCGGGCCGAGTGCATCTGATGCTTCCGTATCAGCATGATTATTACTTGACGGTCTTCTCGTGAGGGAAACTCCCACGAGCATATTTTAAGTTTGTTTACTATTTCTGCTGCGGTACTGGGGTGAATGGATGTTGCCCGTCCTATCACATTCTACCCTGCATCCACCACGAGAAATCACAGATCGAATAATAGTCACTCAACGAACCCAAGATTGTAGATGGCCCGGTGTCGTTCTATCCTGTCTCATACCCGTGTGCAATATGGTTCCCCTCAGCTACATGGACAGCGGATGGACATCCAAGAGGGTTGCTCTATCTCTTTTCTCCAAGAAAACCGACGTATCATAGCCTCCAAGTCTCGCCGTCTCTATGGCGTTGAAGGAAGTTTTATTATGGTTTCACCGGTCGCGGATCCTGAAATAGGGCTTTGCACCTAGGAGGTTTTGGTTTAGGTAATATGACTATATGAGACTGTCGTGGTCTCTTGTTTCTACCAAGCAGGTGCTCGGAGACATTATCGACGGGCTTGCCAATATCGATAGATTGGGATGCCCAATTTGTCCGGGAATGTTCGCTAAAGACGGCACCCAAGGAGCACGATAAAATTCACTTTATTATTCTGTCTCTATCACCTTCGCGTATAAGCAGCCAGAACTGCCGCACCCTGTCCCCACCCGAGATCTTGAGACTCCCTTGGGGTCTGAGATGCAGTATCTGCACAACTCACCGGTGATGGGGGCCAAGTAACAGGCCGGGGTATAGATTGGCCGGCATCCTGCCTGGCTGAACCAGCTGGCAGGATGTCTCCGAATCTGAGACCTGGCCCCGAGTCACGCCGCATGGTTCTCTCCAAGCATGGAGCTTGACATCGAGGCGAAGTGTCTCCCAGAGACTGACGTGGGATCCGTGCCAGTGACCGCACTCGCATGCAACAGAGGTCCTGTGACGGCAAACTTGACTCTCGTGGATTTAAGCTTCGAATGATCGTAATAACCTCGAGCGGAAAGCGTCCATGTATCAATATGACAGGTTTCCTACCGGAGACGTTCTCAACCTTGCTCATCCTCTGATTTTCATGTCTTTACTCCGGCTCATGCGGCGCGCACACCTGTCAAAACCGAGGCGGGGCAGACCCGTTCTCGAGCATCGTCCGGTCATTGGATTATTGGAAATGGAAGCGCATGGCGCCCAGCGGGTGAGTGGGCTAAGCTGAATGATTCTGTGATTCTGTTATGCTTGGATGGAAGCACACTGGGAAGTGGGTTTAGGGATGGCACGCGGACACATGAGAACCGTTGAAGTCGTGGGTCGGGGACAATGCGAGAACAATTTACTGCCTGGCAACCCAAGCACGGATGTGTGAACTGTTGATTCGGCGGCTGGCGCGAGGGCAGGAGGAAGCTGCCGTGCAAGGATCGCTGGATGCGCTTAAAGGCGGAGCCTCCTCGTAGTTATTTGGGCACGTGTCATCCGTCGACGAATCTGGTGACCTCGACAGCATCGGGGAGCCGGCAAGGTTAAAGAATGCTGCAGTTTACATTGCGTGTGTTATTTGACTACATTTACCAGCATCATGCGGAAGGTCGGGACAAATGAAGCAGAAGTCACACTGGCAGTGGCATGAGCCCCTTTTGGTGAACACTGTCTGCAGCTTTTGGAGCCGCAGCTCCACTTGTCAGCCAGCCATCTTGACCAGATTTGAGCTGATGAGGCCCTTGTGCGATGGAGTGTGTCCGCGCCTCTCATTGCAGAATTGCATCTCGCAATAACCAAGAGCACGAGCACGCCGCTATGAACAGATGTGACACCCACGTGCGAAGTGTACGAAGCTAAAAATCCAGTGGACAATTGAGGGTTGGTATCTACGATCAGCACCAGACATTGAGCGAGTGAAAATGTCTAACTGGGGAGGGGGGCGGATAAGAGGTAGCCCCAAAGTATCCCATTGTTTCTGAGCTCACAATGGGAAACCCACGAGGGGGGAGCCTCCTGTAGGTGCTGTAGGCTCTGAGAGGTTCGATTAGCTCTACAAGGACCAATGGGAAGCTGAGCAGACCTGTAATTCTTTTCTTTGCATGGGAGCTCTGCTGTGGCAGACCCGCCCCACCTTTCCCAACTACTTAAAACCCAGACACTTTTTCGGCGTCAACTGTTGCCTTCTTCCAACAACCCACCCCATCTACCCTTCCCACCGCACCCCAACCTTGAAGTCGATTTCCATTGACTTCAAATCCCTTGTTTCCTCATCTCCAGCGATTTACAGAATCGCTCAATCTTCTCAAGTCGATCGATCGCCATCAACCCGTTCAAGCCTCGTTTGCTTTCAGCAACAACAAAGCCCTGAGAACCCTTACGTACCAGACATTTGTGAATGTCACCACAGACCTTCAAAACCTTTTGACCGTCAACACCCAACGGTCGCCACCGTAAGTTCCATTGTTTGCACTCGTGGAGCTCCCGCCTGACAACAGCTTCAAGCCGCGAGCCCAACGAGCTCGATCTCGTCAAGTCGATACCAGCAAACGCAGCCCTCTTGGCCCTTGCGACGCTGGTAAGTTTCTCGCAGCCTGGTCTCACATGCCTGATTCTTCTTCTTCCTGACATCACACTCACTCAGATTTACGTGGCCACCAAGCCCGTTACTAACAGCAAACCACCCCCCCCCCTGACTTTTCCGTTAGCACTTCTCCATACCGCTTGTTGCCCGATGCGCCCAACGCTGACAAAACAATCTTCCTGCAGCTTCAGCCCCAAACTCGTCCTTGCCCTCTTATCCTGGCAAGTGAACTGAGGTAAGTCTCCAAGCGGCCATCACTTCTCCCTTTCTCCTTCGCCCGTTTTCCCCTCTCAGGCATTCAGCGCAGCCCTTCTGTCGAAAATTGTTCCCGCTCCTTGCTGTGGCGTCCGCTCGCCCAGCTCTTTTCCCCCATCTTCCCTGGCCCTCCCAATTCAGACATTTCAGGACAGCCTTTCTGCCGAATATTGTCCCCGCTTCCAGCTGCGGCGTTCATCCACACAGCTTTCTTTTCCTTTTCCCTAACCAGTTCCCGCTCCAAACGCCGTCGTTTCCTTCTTCTGTTTCAAGTCGTGCAGTTCGGCGCAACTGACCGTTTCCTCGTGGTCAGCGAGCATGGACAGCATCAACTCCTTCAAGGGAGCGGAGAACCCCGTCTACCATGCCTACATGGTTGGCGAGGCGGACTCTGCGCGACACCCGGACTTCTCCCAGATTGATTGGGCAGATGACCAGCCGAGGAGTGTCGACTGGATCCAGTACCACGGGCAGCACCTCGACGATGACGACAACCACAACGCCCACCTTGGCCATAGCGACTCGGAAGACGAGGACAGCGAAATGCGCTCTCACAACCCCACCCAGACGGGACCGTGTATCGTCGGGTCGGACCTCACCCGCGTCCTGGACACGGAGCAGTGTAAGATTCAAGATGTCGGATGCAAGAGCGAGTTCGTGAACTGGCCCCGATACAAGGTGCTGGCACAAGCAGGAGAGAGGTTCTGCATGATTGAGGTGAGAACCATCAGAGATGTACTCAAATTCATATCACTGACATTTATATAGCCGAGGCTTGCGAACATGCGTGAGCGTTGCACCACGTTTCCCGAGGAGCTGCGCAGCTTCTTCCCCAAACAGAACCCCCTGCCAGCGGCCAAGTCCACCAAGCCTCGCGATCCCAAGATCATCAAGTCGCACCCCCAGACTGGCATACCAGGATGTGTCCCTCAATCGCGCATGCCCTGCGGGAAGACGACGCGCCGCACGCCCGGCGTGGATTACACAATGTCCGACGCCCCTACTCCCAACATCGCTCCGCCCGCCGCAGCTGGCGCCAACCAGGCTGCCGACACTCTGGCGCCTCCCACAACTCCTGCCCCCCAGGCCAGCCAGGCACGTCTCGCAGCTGAAGCTCCACTGGCAGACGCTCCGTCATTCTTCGCAGGATTCGATGGCCAGTCCGCCACCCCTCCTACAAACCAGGCCGTCCAGGCCCGTCCCGCGGCTGGCGCCAACCAGGCTGCCGACACTCTGGCGCCTCCCACAGCTCCTGCCCCCGAGGCCGTCCAGGCACTGGCAGACCCTGGCGCAAACCAGTCTGCCAACAACCCGGTGCCCCTCGCAGCTCCTGCCCCCGAGGCCGTCCAGGCACTGGCAGACCCTGGCGCAAACCAGTCTGCCAACAACCCGGTGCCCCTCGCAGCCCCTGCCCCCGAGGCCGTCCATACACTGGCAGACCCTGCATCGTTCTTTGCAGGCATCCAAGACCGACGTGCTCCGACTGCGTCCAACCAGGCTGTCGACCGTCCGGCGGCCTCAATTGCCGCGCCCTTGCAGTCAGTTGCGGAGCCCGTCGCCCGCCCTCCAGTGTTTCTTGATGGTCAATCCGAGCCGTCGCCCCCGGCCTCCCCACCTGCGACACCTGCCAGTGAAAACTCAAACGACGGAGTCACTGACCAGGCTTTGAGCCGCCTGCTCGATCTTGGCTGTCCCAATTACGTTGATGGTGCGGTCGCGCGTCTCGCTTCTGTCGGCACAGCGTATGTCGCGGTCCAACGCGACATGATGGCTGCAGTCGGTGACGTCCAGGCCAGTGCTCGAAACGAATGGTCTGAGGCACAAGAGCTCCATTACCGGGTCGCCCGTGAGCAGCAGCAGCTCAACGCCGACCGGCAGCAGCTCGCCAGTGAGCAGCAGCAGCTGAGCGCCGACCGGCAACAGCTCATCGAGACCGAGCGACAGCTCAATCTGAGGGAGCAGGGGCTCAGTCAGGTGCAGTCCCGTCTCAAGGGAGAGGATCGGCAGCTGAAGGCAAGACAGGAAAACATGGACGCCGCCGCCGCTGTCGTCAGGGTGGAAAACGGTCAGCTAAAGGAGGACAAGAAGACCCTCGAGGAGACTGTCGACAACCTGAAGACTCGGATGACTGCGCTCCAAGAGACTGTCGAACGCCTGGAGAGTGAGAAAGCTGCTCTCCTCGAGGAAAAGACCGCCACTGTCGAGGACACCGCCGCTTGCCCAGAGGTCGAGAACGCTGCTATCGCCGATGCTGAGACCACCACTGTCGCCGAGGCTGAGGATGATGCTCCCGCTGTTGCTGGTAACGGATCACTGTTCTCGAGGATCTTTCAGCGCGCCAAGACAGGCGCCTCCAACGTCGTCCACTATGTCACTTGGCAGAGACAGAGCGAGAGTGTGGCGTCCGATCCCATCACAGCCTCCTCGCCCGATGATGTGGCGTCTGATCCCATCACAGCCTCCTCGCCCGATGATGTGGCGTCTGATCCCATCACAGCCTCCTCGCCCGATGATGTGGCGTCTGATCCCATCACAGCCTCCTCGCCCGATTCGCCCGATGATGTGGCGTCTGATCCCATCACAGCCTCCTCGCCCGATGATGTGGCGTCTGATCCCATCACAGCCTCCTCGCCCGATGATGTGGCGTCTGATCCCATCACAGCCTCCTCGCCCGATGATGTGGCGTCTGATCCCACCGCGACCTCCTCGCCCGACGATGTGGCGTCTGATCCCACCGCGGCCTCTTTGCCCGACGATGTGGCGACTGATGGCATCCCCGTCCAGCGTCAGATCATTGATCAACGCGGCAGGGTGCGGGACATCTCAGACGTCCTGAACGGCGCGCCGCTGTCCAAGTGGTATGCCGAGATCTTCAACGTGACTTTAGTGCCGACAGGAACTGCCGGCCCTGCCGACTACGTGCTGTACATGCCTACGTATGGCAACATTGACGTGCTTCGACTCGGTTTCACGCACGAGCAGTGGGACAGTGTTCCGGTCGCGACGCCAAAGGACCGCCGGCGTGCCTGCGACAAGGTCATGAACCGGGCCACGATCCTCTACCACATCCACAAGTCTGACATGGCGGCTGAGACCAAGAACGCGTCCTAAGGACTACGCCACATTTCGGCTAATCGAGATGCTCACTCTGTTTATGAGCCTTTTCTTTTCTTTTCTTTATTGGTCTTTTATTGCGTTTACATGGTCATGTTTATGAGACATGACAACGTCGAAGGCATGATTGCAGGTCGTCAAAGGAGAATAAGCGGTGACGACGGCTGCATGGCCCTTTGGCGTATTTGACACCGTTCCACAGGTTGAAAGGGACGGAATTTGGGGAAAATAATAAGGCTTTGCGTTCGTGGGCCTGTTCAATGTTAGGATTAGGCATGAGACAGTCAGGGTAGTCTGGCATCTTCATAGCAATGTAGGAATACTTCTTGTAATCTGGCGGGACTGTCGTGCATGTCTTGTGCTACAGTAGGCAGGATGGAGTTATATCCTCTGCTCCGTACCTTGCGTGATACACTTCCTTCTTGTTTCCTTCTCTTATCGCATGCCTCTATCCGTCACGCTTACGTTTCGAATAAGACAAGTAGCCGTTGTGGTATAGGTCGCTAAGATCTCCGGGTCTCCTCTGGACATACGCTGTATCTGTTCGTCTATTGCCAGTGAGAGCAGCATTTTCGGATCCCGAACTGAGCAGAATCGCACCCTCACCGCCTCTGCGGGCCATTCTCACCGGATGGATGTGCTACTGCATTCCTATCCATGATGGGACGCTGGGGCCACCAGCCCGGTCGTACGAAATCTTCCGGTAGCTTCGTGGCTTCCCTGGCCCTCTGCCCAACAACCGCGGCAAGCGAGGTGACAGAAGCCACACCAGAGGCATGGCTCTTACTGCCTGCGTAAAAACCGTCAGTCTATGGTGCCTTATCTGAATGACACCATGTCGCAAGCGCCGTTCAGGGCTCAGCTTCCAGCCCTGGGCACATTGTCGCCCTGGCCGAGTTTGCCGTCAATGCGTTGCCTATATCAAGTGTGCTTCTCGGATATTGATCCGTCGAGAACGTTGTTATTGCGACTGTTGCGTAAAACTCGAGTCCACATCAGTAGCAGATATCCTTCCGACTGAAGAGAGTATCAGCTAGTATAACGAGGGGGGCCTCGGCAACACCACATGCGTATGCCTGGCACCGAGATATAGACCAGTGCCGTGGAGGTCTCAGAGGGTGACTGTCTGCCTCTCGCGGCGATGGCCAGCGGTCTTAATAAGGACTGGGACACTTGGCTGTCCCAAGCACTGAACCCATGCGCAATTAGTGCGAGCATGGCCAGCAATTCGGGCTGCACCCTGGTGTCATAAAGCTGGTTTATACTAGGACAATATTCAGTTCGCAATTAAGGCCAGGCATTCCGAGACAGCCAGGTTGGGAGAGGACGTCTTGGTAGCTTGCGGCAGGGCCTCGTTGTAGGGGCACGAAGGCACTCTCTTGTTCATAACACTCTCTGCTGGGTGCCATACCAAGCGTCGGGACTTGTGGGCAGGACGTGGAGCTTGCAGGACGGGCTCATATACGAAGAGACACTGCCCAACGTCGAGTCAGCTAGGGACACGTACGACGCCGTGCAGTAATAAGTTGAAACCTTGGGAGCGAGATACCCACGTCCTTGACGATAGAGCGGCATAACAGATAGGACCAAACCGAGACAGAGCTCCACTGACGGCATGGTCAGATTCAAGATTGCAGGGGACATGCGCACAAGTGTGGAGGTACGCGACGCCATGATTATGGACTCGGCACGTGGGACACGAATCCCAATGCCGTGGTGCGCGAGCTGTAGCCAAGCTGCCAAGCCGGCATGATGCATGAGTGGGTAGCACTAGCGGTCGAGAGGAGATCGACAGGGACAGTACCGGATCTGGGAATGGGAAAGCAGCAAATCAAAAGCGGCGTCCTGTGCAGTCAAAGACGGAGAATGCCATGGAAGTGAATTTCTATGTATCCGCGAGATTGACCCGGGCGTCGCCATCGCCCTTCGCTCAAATGATCGCGACTGGGCCTCCTCTTGTGGTTTCTTAGTTGGTCCATGTACGTGACTATCGAGTGTAGATCCCGATAGCTCTGCTGGAGTCCACGTCCGTTGGCGCTGGGTAACAGCCGCTCGGCAGTATGGATGCTGCCTCGGATCTTGCCCTGTCTACCCACTCAATGTTTTACTTCCGTTCCTCCTCCTTGGACAGCCAGTCTTCCCGACCAAGACTTCGTTTAGCGAATGGCGCACGCGCCCCCCTTGCGCTGCTGTTGATGAGTGTCGAGGCAACATGGTGGTGGGTACCATGGCCCGATTTATTCGTATCGTGGGTAAAGGCCTCGACCAGGGCAGAGAGATAGATCCGGCGAGCATCGGAGGTGCGCCCAGCGGCAGCCCGAGGACGGGGACAATCTTCTTGTGCAAGAGAGGGATGGTCAAGCTGGGTGGATCGGTACCGTAGCCAAGAAAGGGACAGCGGAGGAGGCGGGGTATTTCCGTCGCGGAGAGGTTGCCGACGACGGCCAAGGAGGCGAGAAGAGGCGGGCGAAGCTGATCCCGGGGAGGGCGACTTGTAGATTTTGGCGTTGCCTTTGCTTTGGGTCGGCGCAAGCAGCTGTGTCTAAGGGACATCGGTCCGAATGTTAGCAGATCTCCATAAGCCCCGAGTCGTCACTCGGAGACAGTGGACTGTCGCATGCGCCAACAGGCGAGGTGGCGGCAGAAACGTGCGACAGAGGACACTTATTACATAGACGGAATCGTGTTGGCAATCTTAGACGGCGAGGGTGACTGCATCAAGCGGGATGCAGGGTGAAATGCTCGATGAGCCGCTGGGGGCGCTGATCAAGGAGCCTTTAGGTGTCTCGTTGGCTGCTGTGGGCTGGTGCTGCAGCCTGGAGCTGCCCAGGGGTGGTGTGATAGACGAGTTGTGGTCTACAGCGTTTTGCCCTTGCCTTGTGTAAGACCCTAGGGCAGGCTATCTAAGCTCCCAGGCGGCCTTCCTACAGGGGGGCTAGGTACCAAGGCTGTCAGGTACGCGGGAGGTCGCGTGGGTGAGTTCCCAGCAGGCTAGCTTGGAGCTATATCCAATCCTTCCCCCAAACCAATGGCTTTGGACATAATGCTTTCACCGAGTCTACCGCCAGGTTGTCCGTGATCGACACGCCCCCGTCATCAATAACCCGGTAAGCAAACACGAAGGTTCTCACGCCATGAGACGCGACAGAAGAGCGCTGACCGCAGCATGCAGGCCTACACGAATGGAAACCGGACTACACCTGCGCGGCTCCGGACCGTCTCGCGATGGGCGAAGGCGCACGCCTCGTGACAAGGCTACGCTGCGAAAGGATGATGATCGAGAACGAGGTCGTTTCTAGAAGCAAAGAGGATTGGAGAGCGTCGATCGGTTGACTGGACCGCGGATTTCGTGCGCTGCAGCATGAAGAGGACTGTACCAGACTGGGCCAGGCCAATGCCATGCCACAGCTCTCCGCCTACGTCCGCCTCGCGAGTCGAACGTTGCGTGCCCGACCTCTCTCGAGCGCCGGTCGCCCACGAGGCAAGCCAGGAGGCTTCTTCTCCCGTATCATGGAGATGGCACCCTCCCGTTCCCCTCCCTAACGCACCAGCCGTTCTCTCTTACTATCCCTCCCCGCATTCCCACAAGACCCCTTTTCCACCAGCGAACGCCACCTCGAGGCGCCCACAGATGGGTCTCTCCAGACGACCCCCTCTGCCGCCCGGGTGACTAGCAGCGCACCGTGCCTCGGATAGCCACGCCAGGTGAGTTGTCACGATAACAGCCAGAACTCGGTCACTGACTAGAGGTCTCAAGAAGGAGGAAGGGCGTGGGCAAGCAGTCTGCAATCAGGCCGCGCAGTACACCGCCGAACTCGAGGGCAGAGCCTGTGCGACATACTGCTTCGACCCCACGGTCCCAGAAGTTCGTCAGCGTCAGGGGGGATAACGTTAGAGAGTGGTGGCTATCTTCTTCCCACTCCTCTGCCCAGTATCCCGTGCCGGGAATAGGTGTATCCCCAACCCGGCCGGTTAGCTTGTTGGTCAGCCCCCCCCGTGCTGGTCGCGCGGCATCGGTCCTGAGGTTCCGACAGGACCCGGGCTCCCGGCTACCAGTGGCCAGCCCCCTCCTTAACACTACAGTCGCGCTCCTTCCCTGCCCCTTGCCGTCGTGAAAATGAACCGGTGACGGGCGCCGCCAATCTATGTTACCGACCGCCTGATCAATGGGCTCGCCCGTGGCAGTCAGGGCTTAGAGCCAGATAATTATAGGCCCCAGCAGCCGTAACTGACCCTCAGCACGGTTTTGACAGCGCTGTGCCCGAGGCTGCTCTTGTATTATGCTGTGACACGCCGACGGGAATTGAACGCGAGCATGGGCATAACGACTAGAAGATGGGCGGTCCCCTTGGGCCTCTTACGTTTCTCGGGACGGTGCTTAAGAACGAGCAAATGCTTGTCCACGGTGTTGTCTTCTGGTGCTCCCAGACAGGCCTGCAAGCTGCAGCGAGTCGGACTCAGCTTTGATCTCCCATTTACAACTCCTCGGTCTCGCCGGCGAGGCCCAGATACTATGAGACGCATTAGGTACATAGAAAAATGCCCACGATTTTACTGACATGAGATCATGTGACCGTTGAAGTTATCTTACGGATGTCAGCTTCCAGTTTGGGAAATTCTGATAATGTGTTACCCAGGTCTATGGTGCTACACTTCTTGCCTCGACATGACCCTCTTGCTCGGGACCCGCGTGGGAATGCTCGAGTGGTCGATGTCTACTTGCTCTCATCAACTGCACTGGATCCACAAGAGTTCGTCTGCCTGCAGTCTATAAAGGGAACCCCCCCTTCGGATAATCCTGTCCGCGTTGGTGTTGATGAGCTGTTGACTCTTGCACTAAGAAGTGCTCTCTTGAAATTGCATTGGCAAGTACCGGACATTCAAATTCTTTTAATGCTATCAAGCGTAGCCTCTGTGTGGACATGCCCATGTACAATGTGACCGACCTCATCCTCACAAAATGGCGAGGCGTTGAGGTTCTGAGCCTCAATGTCCCAGTGATGCCCCAGCCGAAGCTCTCCTGCTTTTGCAGGTCTGTGAACTGTTGCTGTCTGTCACGCCCCTGCACGCAGAGGCCCCTGGAGGGAGATCGAGGTCCCAACTCTGGGAGCCTAGCAAGAAGTCGATGGGCCCACCTAGCTCTGTCAGATGCCCTGTGCAGCTCAAGGAAAGTTCAGAGGAAAAATAGAGTCAAAACCAATTAGCTGTGCATCCCACTGTAGACACTTTCTTCCACTCACCCCGCCCCATTTTCCCTTTCGATTGCACCATTTTCCTAATTCCTCAGTTGCTCAACCTCTCCCTCAAACTTGATGGCAACAACCCCAACGGCCTCACCTTCCCACAACTCTTCCCCATTCCTACTCAGAAGACGAGAACCACACGTCTTCCACTCCAAAACCACATCACCAGTAAGTGTTTCCATCATCATTCTCTTCAGCCCTGCCTCAAGAGACTCGTGTTTGCGCCGCTCGGCGGCCAAGTCGTTGTCATCGAGCTTGCAACTTCTCGCCATCTGCCACGCTTCAAACCAATCGGTCCCCACGTGCCCCCAAAGCCCTTCCCATCGTCGACCCTTTTAACCCAACCACGCTTAAGAGCCTGTACTTTACAGGGGGTTTGCTGATAGAAAGGACCAGATCGACCCTCGCCATGGCCGACAAACGCGACGGCCCCCAGGGCACTCCTGCTCTGCCAGCGAAGGGCAACAAGAGGCACGGGTCCGCCCCACCTGAGGACACCCGCCCTGCGAAGATGTCGAAGACTGCCAAGCCTGCGAAGGAGTCGAAGACTGCCAAGCCTGCGAAGGAGTCGAAGACTGCCAAGCCTGCGAAGGAGTCGAAGACTGTCAAGCCTGCGAAGGAGTCGAAGACTGTCAAGCCTGCGAAGGAGTCGAAGACTGCCAAGCCTGCGAAGGAGTCGAAGACTGCCAAGACTGCGAAGGGGTCGAAGACTGCCAAGACCGACTCCAACAACGCCATTGCCGTAAGTTCCATCATTCTTCTTTGGAGCCCACGTTGTCTGCATTGTTTCCAGCGTCGCAAATTGCATGCCTTCCGACGGTAGACTAACGCGTCGCAGAACGCCGACTCTGAGCTGAATGAGGTGGGCGATGCTCTCACCGGTGCCGCCTCCGACCTGGCTACCCCTGCCGGTCCCACCGCGGCTGCCAACACCGTAAGTCTCACGCCTATCCTTCTCCATTTCACCCGAGGTATTATTTTCGAAGCTGAATGTCCTTGGCAAGCAGCATGGCGCGGCCAAACGCACCAACTACACTTCTTCCAAGGAGCGGATCGACAACCTCCGCAAGGAGTTCAACCCTATGAGAGAGAGGGTTGATGCTATCATTGCCTCTCAGGACCTCGACAAGCAGCAGAAGGCGGCCAGGATCGCAGGTCTCGAGATCCAAATGCGGAAGATGAAAGCTGATATCAGGCGCCTTGTGGGGGCTGTCGCTCCCGATGACCAAGAAGCGATTCGGGCTATCGGAGGCCTGAACCATTGTGACGTTCAGGATCTCAAGGTTGAGTTTGCTGATATCCAGGGTGACAGCCTCGAGAACAAGATGAAGGTCGACGGGCTCATTACTGATGTCCAGGCGCTCGAGAGAGAGTTCAACGACCTGGTCGCCAAGTGCAACGATCAGAAGAGCGAGAGCACCAAGCTTACCGATCAGTGCACTGACATGAACAAGAAGCTGGACGAAATGCTCACCACGTTCGGCGGCGTCGTCGACGGGCAGAAGACCATCATCCAGAAGCTTGATGGCGTCGAGACCAAGACCGACAACCTCGCCGTCGACCAGAAGGCCATTCAGCAGCAGCTCGATGGCATGAGCGACAAGGTCACTACCCTTGCCGCCGATCTGAAGGCCATGCAGAAGAAGCTCGATGATATGAACAAGATCGTCGAAACCTCCGCCGCCGACCAGAAGGGCATGCAAGAGAAGCTCGATGATGTGAACAAGATCGTCGAAACCTCCGCCGCCGACCAGAAGGTCATGCAGGAGAAGCTCGATGGCGTGGCCACCAAGGAGGATCTCGACGCGAAGCGAGGCTTTTTGTGGTAAGCATGGGCTCACTCATGCTACGAGGGTTTTCGGCAGCGCTTCCCACGTTATCGGTCACATTACCAATTCGTCGATCGCCTAGCCCTTTCGAGCCGTAAAGGCGTTGGTCACCTCACACAGAGGACTTGGGTAACACCCAGCTCTATACACTCGAGGTGCTGGTAGAGAAAAGTCGTTTAGCACTGCAATCGTTCTGCCTCATCTTGTTCCTCTTCCTGTACATGTATTTTTGATTTCTTGATTTTGGCTTTGTGACCCAAAAACATCATATGGCTGGCGGACTGTGTCTTGTCTTTCCCTAAAGCGATCTATGTTTGATCCATGTATCCTTGTTGAATGTCCTGTTGTCCCTACTTTACACCCACCTAATCCCATCTTACTGACGCTGTAGACTCTACGTTCTGCCGGGATGCAGCGTGGCTCTCCACGCAGAAGCTACAGAGCTGCAACTGCCCAGGTGCGTTGAATTAAGTCATGTAACACCTAGGGCTGCCGTGGAAGCGCTTTGCCATGGACATGGCGAGCGCGTGCTACTCCTTTCCTTCCGCACAAGCAGCAGGAGATACCTCGTTGGCACAAGAAATCGATAACCTAACACTGATTTCAGGCCATCTACACACTCCTCCGAAAAGAAAACAACATCAAAGATCTTGCAAAGAACAACAGGCTGAGACGTCCGGCCGGTGGATGAGGCCCCCTTTGCTGTATCACAATTGCCAGACCTCCTGTGCACCTACAACATATCTGGAGAGGCGGTGACCGACTCGGTCATACTTCAAGATTTCTGTCTCAAAACACTTGAGGATCGCTGACTGATTGCCTTCGTGTACAGCGCCGCGACTACAAAGAGGACATCTTATCGCCGAGTGAAGGCAGTACGTTTTATGGGTCGCGGCTCAGCGAGATGGTCGAGGGAGCAAGCACGCATCGTATACAGACCGCCATATTTATGCTCGCCGCTGCCTGCACTCAAGCATCCTGCCCATTGACTAGCTAAGCCAGCGCGCGGTTGGCGGAATCTTATATCGAGAATGACAGGAATCGCTGGAAGACGTAGCTTGCGCTCCAGAGCCCGTCTCACGCGCGAGGCGCCACATAGGATCTGTATCATACAGTATGAAATCGGCATGCAGGCAGTAATCAAGGGCCAAGATGTGCGTGGCTTGAACACTGAAAAGAAACCCCTACTTGGCATTCTGGAGCCCCCCCTCTCAGAGCGAGATGGGCTGGGCCGCCAAAAGACGAGGAGGGGTATCGCTGTCCTACTAAAGAAGATTAACGATGTCATTCAGTGACCATGGTGCTTAGAATTGCGTGTAGGACTTTACCTGGTGCCCTCTTCTTGGTTGCGGTGGATGCAATGCGGTGGTGGTGGACGAGGATATTGGTCGCAAGAGGAGGGAATGCAGCCGTCGAGGGAAATAGATCTTTTTTTTTTGGTTTGCAGAAGGGGAGCCGAAAAGCCTGCCGGGCCGGCTTGGGCTCTAAGTTGATGATCATCTAGTTCTTGTAGCTACCCAGGGTGTTCGATATCTCCCCTTACCAACGACTACACATTCCGACCCGGCTGGGCCTGGTGATTAAGGGGCAATAGCGCCAGCACCTGTGAGCTCTTCTAAGCGTCTTCGCCAAGGGCAGCGGCTTTGACAGTGTGGTGCAGAGTTCCCGGCCGAGCATGCGGTCGGGAATAGAGGCCATAAAGCATTTCATGGCCTCCAGCCCGGAGGCTATGGTACACATCGGGCCGCCAATCTCGCCCACCCGACCCGTATTCTATAAGAATTGTTGACGAGACACGCCTGGGGCCTTCGTCCAACTTTTATCCGCTCCGAAACCCCCCCCCCCCCAGAGCATCCCGCCCCGGCGTGGCCACCTCCACTGTCCAGCCCTCATTTCACGTGCACGGGTTCCTCCAGCCCTTGTCGCGGAAGGGCGGATGAACAACATCCGCCTCGCTAAGCAAGCGAATCGAAATCGTCAGTGCATGACATCAGTTCATTTGGACTGGGCAGAAAACATTACCTGGTGCTGCATAGTGTCGCTCCGTGGAGTAAGATGACGAGGTTTGGTTGACGAGGATGGGGATCGTCACAAGAGGATGGGTCGACTTCGACGGGAAACGCCGTGATTGAAATTCCGACGAGATCGTCTTCATCATCTTGCGAAGGGGTCTGGACGTCTCCCACATACACGGAACTCTTCCCTGGTTCAATCCCGTTAAGCTATAGTCTTGAAGAAGGGGTCAGACCTCGATCAATGTCTTGCCCGGAACGTTGTGCTCCTTCTTCCATGCCCCGCAACCAGCCACTTCGCTGCCTCGGCTTGCTCGCGCAGGAAGACCTGGCTTACCAAGAACTCGAAGATTCGGGTCCACTTTATGTGTTGTTGCGTCCGCGTCGGGTTGGAAGGGGGTTGGAAGGTGGCTTCTGTTTAGGGTCCCTCTGGGCATCGCCTTCGCCGACCACCTGTTTCGTGGACGTGGTTGACAGATCCAGTGTTGGGACTCAAGCTCTATACTCTGCCTCCCGAGCGCGCCCTTTCTCACGCACCACGGTCGTTCCAGAAGTGTCCCAGCCCAAGCCCTCCATCCAAGAGGATGAGCTGCCCGTCCCGCATGTGGGACAAGCATTACCCGCTTGGAGAGGGTCAAGTGTTCCGGACCTAAGGAGTGTAACGAGGAAAGGTATTCAGGGCGTAGTGTAGTTCGCACTCGACATGGGGACCAGATCGCGGCTCAGGACAAACTGGGGTCCGAGATTAGCATCGAAACGGTTGCGGGTGAGTGGCCCATACCTGAAAATGCCAAGGAAGCTCCGAGGTTGAGCATGACCACTCGCCCAGACAATCTGAGGGCCCAGCAAGATGGAGGGAAATAGAGCACGGTCAGTATCCAAAGCTTGTCAAGTTAGAGTGCTTTATCTGTCGTCTCTCTAGGTCGGGAGATTGTCCCGATATGGCGTTTCGAGGCCTGTCGCGTCATTGTGTGGCTTGCTCTCCTATGCGAAGTTCTAAATCTCTCTCGGGCTCGCAAAGCTCTGCGGGGTATGAATGCTGTCGGTGTACAGGGGTCCAGCCCAGCGCTGCATGACCTGGCTTGGTGCACGTTGCCGTCGAACATGGTATGTCTCGCGTCCCGCCCGGACCGATGGGTGTTGGCGGGGCCAGCTAGGCGGCGAGGATGGCGACGGCGATGACTCCGACATCCTGAACAGTAACATGCTGGGTTCCCGAATTGAACTGTCACCCACGGAAACTTATTACGGTGCGAATACCAAACGTCAAGCCCTCTCCGGGACACCATTTGTGAATTGGTGCAGCTCCGGGCAGCGCTCACCATAATTCACTCCACTCGAAGAGACACGAGAAGCACGGCGCCAACTGGAGTACATCGATGAAAGGGTATGGATGGGGGAAGCAATAAATCAAACACATAAGGAAACGCAATAGGAGAACCAAGATTTCAATAACACAAGACTGCTCGGTTTTATACCTTGACGTTACGAACCCACTAAACAGGGCCGCCAAGGCGCCATCCAGGTGACGGCATTGTCATGACCGACTCGAGCTGAGAAAGCAGCAACCAGGAAAGTGGCTGAACCCATGCTGCTAGGGCATCTAAGTCAGGCCCCGGAGCGGCGGAAGACTCTACCAAACCATCCGCGGCGGTGATCGTCGCTCTGCGCCCCAGGCTGAATTGTGGCGTGGGTCTTGTCGGCCTGCTCATACAACTCCTTCTCGATCTCTTGTGGAGCCTGCGCCTTGTCTTCCTCCGATGAATCCAACTGCTGCCTGAGGGCCCGCGTCTTGTCCTTCTCGGACACCGCCTGCAACTGCTGCTCGAGAGCTCCCACTTTGTCCTTCCTAGACCCCTCTAGCTTCTTCCCGAGGCCACCAGTCGGGTCGCTGCCAACCTGCATGCTATCGCGTCGAGTAATGGGTGTTTTCAGGACGTTTCTCCTGGGTTAAGAAGCCTTGTTGAAAGTGGTGCGCGTACAAAGGACAACCTTGGCATCTCCCTTACGCCGAAAGACGAACTCGGCGGGAAGGCGTTCTAAGTCCTGGTCCAATCCATCAGCCACAATTCATGGGGCCGTATCCGGAGAAGCGAGACGTACATTGTGCCTCCTAGGCGGGAGAGGAGCAGTTGTCTTGAAATTATCAGGATTCTTGTCGAATAACAGGGACACCAGACTCGCCCGGGACAGCCTCATCGTCCTCGGCAAGGGCGTTATCGAGCTTCTTCAGAGCGGCTTTGAAATACTAAACCGAAGGAATTAGCTACGGAAGAGAGGGCGGGAGATGGAGGCACATACCGTGCCGGTCCCTTTTGAGACGGCACCAGAAAGGCTAGAGGTCGCTTCGAGAGCAAGATCAACTTCTTTCGATAGACAGCAGCACTCGCGATCGTTCCGGGCGCAGGAGGCGCAAGTCAGAAGGGTTTCGTCGACTTGTGTCTAGTGCCGTCTGACCTAGGACCGCCCAGTCACTCGTGATGTGGTCTTTATTTCAACAGAGAGAGCTCTCTACCGCTGATGTCCTAACCAGGGATGACTCCGCTGAGTCGAGGGCGCTGGGGCGTGGCTTCGCTGCGCAAGTGCGCGAAGCTAGCATGGCCCTGACTAAAGAATCGTTGTCAGCTAACCATACCCCAAAGTAGGGACCTAAATGTTTGGGTAGAGGGACTCGACACTTTCACTGCGCCGGACGAGCACGGCGACTGGCGACCTCGGGATCAGCACACACGGCTCAGGAGCGCTGGCGGACAGCCCAAAAGTCGCCCGGGAGGGGCAGTGGGCAGTGGTGGAGCTCTCGATTCGCATGGTGCAAGAGGAGAATCTCAGCGTTACTAGCCGGGCGGCGGGCCTGTAGGGGCATAGAAGGCGAATGATGTCAGGGTACCGGAGCCCAAGTAAGCGACTGTAGCATGGGCATTTAGCTTGTCGGGAGGGATGGCGATCTGGGCTCCAGGGCCCCGGCCAGAGATGGTACCAGAGCTTAGCCTAGGGCAAGCCTGAGAGTCTGCGTGTGCAGCGGGGCGCTCGAGCTACACCCTCGCAGCAGGTCTACCATCTCCACATGAGCACTGTTCAGCTCGCCCATGTGTGCTTTACAGCAGATCCTCTTGAGCTGCTGTGCGGCGGATATTCCGTCAATGAGAGTGCTCTGGTAATTCTCAATGCTCTCGTTTAGGCTTTGGACCCTTTGACCCGCGCGGGTTTAGAGGTAACCAGGGAGAATCGCACAGCTCTGTAACTGGGTTGTACATGCCACTGGGTTGTGAGCTTAACAGTACTAGGGGGCACACATGAGCCTTTGGCTCCTGGCAGGTCTCATAGCGAGCTGGGCGGTGACATGGACCGTTAAATTGGGAGAAGGACACGTTGGACCTGAACCACAGACAAAATTTAACCCTGGGACCATCAAGGCTTCTCAACATCGCTCAGTCACCATAAGCAAGACCTGGGTTGAAGGCAAATTAATTGAACTGATTTCTTTGCGCTGTCGGGCCTAATACGCTACTGTATGCCTTCGAGGACCTGTATAGGCCCATGGGACTACTCGTATCCTTTTGCCGGTTTCCCAATTAGCAACTATGACACAGATGGCCTCACTCGCCGAGATGATCTTTCCATTTGCTTTGCCGGGCCCTGTCCTATCTAAAGTCCCAGCGCACAAACGGCTCCCACTGAGGCGGAAAAGCCCCGAAGGCGGAGTGCATGGCATGACCGTCGAAGACTCTTCCTGGAGGTATCGGGCCACCATGCTCGGAGAAGAAATGGGTCCTCAGATCATCAGCGCTCGCGAACGTCTCGTCGCAGAACGTGAAGATGCAAGACAACCTACGACCCATGACACCAGACGTGACGAACCTTAGAAAGGCCTGACCGTCTATGAGGGCGAAGAGCGGGCGAATTTGCTCTTCACCCTGATGCATGTGCTCATTGATTGGGCGGGCCCATGGGCAGGTAGAGTCGCACGATCGAGGGAATGAAATCAATTGACAGTCTAGCATTCTCTCGATGCTGTCGATGCTGTTCGGGTCGATCGAACGCACAACGGGCTCGGTGTCGACCCCGTTGGTCTGGCTGGGCGAAGACTCGGTGCCACCGATGCTCCGCGTAAGTCCAGGCACAAGCATCAAACTGTTTACAAAAGTTAGCCTTTATTTGCATGTCCACCGGCTCAAATCCAACCCACCCAATGCTTGCTAGGTCTCAGCAAACCGGACAGTCATCCCTTCCACTGGAGCGGTGCTCGTCGAGGAGGGCACCACGAATGCGATGTCGGCAAACAGGGAACAAACGGCTAGGCAGGTCCTCTTGGTCCTCAGTGGGAACCTGCTCAACCTCAGAGAAATCCTGGACGCCCTGGCAGAACAAACTCAAGAGTTAATGGACGCCTCATACTCCAACAAGTTATTTGTTTGACATACCTCGCGCTGTTGACCTGGGGTGGGATCGTCGTCGTCTTGGGAAAGGGCGGCGGCGGCGCCTCTATCGGTTGGATTGCCCTAAACAACGCCATAAGTTAAGAGCTGGATTCGACAAGACTGATGTGGGCAAATTACCTGGCCAGACATGTCGTAGGATTTTCTTAAATTGCTTGGGTTTCTTGGTGATGCTGCGGTGCATGGGGGCGCAATTGAGAGAGAGTTAAGGTTGGCAGAAGGAAGGGTTGGATGGAGCGTGGTAGGCTAAGTGGCCAAACCGCTCGGAGCTTGGAATGGGATCGACTTGGTTGCCAGATCTGTAGGCGCAGGCTCTGTAGCTATACTGGATAAAGATTGTGGTAGGATCAATCTGGTGGGCAGATTGTAGGGCTTTCGTCACAGCTCAAATAAAACGAGTCGCAAATTTTTGGACCAGGCTGCAGACCGACAGGTGTGGCAACTTTGGAATTGAGGTTGCGGCCACCGCAGGGCTGCATTGGCCTACGAGACTTCGGATGATCAGCACTCGGGTACTTTGACCACACTGTCAAGTCAACATGAATGGAATGCAACTGCTTGCGCTAAATGGGCCTCTTGAATTGTCATGCGGCCATTGTCCAAACTCCTGGCCAGTGCCAGCAAATGTGGTCTGACCCAGTCATGAGCCGCCCCTCCGCTTAATCTGCCACATGTTGTCTGAAATAAATTATGAGCTGCCACATGCCAATGGCATTGGTCATGTTTACATGTGAAATTATGAACGGCCATGCTGATTCGCCACAGTGAAACACCTTCGCATTCAGATCTACCAGGAAGAGACTATTTTCAGACAGTCTAATAGATGTTATTTCTACTGGGTATTTGCCTCTATTATTTCAAATGCAGTCCGAACTGCCAATCCTGAGAAGATGTCTTTTCGAAGTCAAGGTAAATCAAACTGGACCAAGGCATGGCCTAGAAGTATTGCGCCTGAGTCCCTTTCCTGTTGACTTCTTGGTCGCCCTCCTGAGCACGCTTGATCATCATCCACATTGCGTGATAATGTGATAGAATGTTATATGTGAACCGAGCATATCCTTCAGAACATGCTTATCGTGATACTACAGGGCCATCGGGGCAGAAGAGACCATGTTGCCAGACCCGAGATATGAGGATACCGAAACAGTTCATCTGACAGGAGAGGGAGTTGATAACAAGCGAATCTCTCATTCTGTGGGAATTTCAATCGGTGAAGTATCTTGTACTGCGCGGAACGGACCTCAGTATAACTCTCCGCCAATCCATAGAGCAACTGATACGCATCCCGAGGCCGTTGACGTGCACACAAAAGGTGAGCATGGTAAATGTTCAGCCGCTTGGGATAGGCTCGATCATGCTTGATTACGTTACAGAGTCTGAGAGTTGGGGATGGAAAGGAGAAGCAGCAGATCATAGTGATTGGCCTGAAGAACCTCAAAACTAGTCCATCGTGAAGTGGTAATTTGAGTGTCCCGTGTCTTTCTATTCATATCTGTATTCCGTGTAGTCTTGGCGAAGATGTTTCAGTGTTTCAGTATTCCTTTTAACTCCCAAGCATCAACGAGCCCGGCTCCTGTACTATATAAGCTATACTGTATGTGTTATATCCCGAGTCAGTTCATTGGAGCCTTGGCTTTATACTCCTAACTACACTGCGAGACTCTGTATTTTTTTTAGGCTTTCACTGCTACATGGTTCATTATATCCGACGGTTTCATAGAGAGCCGGCACTCAACTTGCTTCTTCTTTGGAAAAGGACCGAGCAGCAGAGGAATATCATCCATTGTATCTTCATCCAATGGAACTGCTTGTGTAGTCTCCATATTGGAGGTATCCTCTCGTGATCAGACCGCCGACTCTAGTATAACTGGGTGTATCGCCTAACATACCATCGTGGCAGGCGGGACTCGTTTTCATAGTAAGGCGATTCTTTACCCCCTGGAACTTGTGGTGCCTACAGCGATGCAAAGAGAAAGGGGTTACTGAATTTTACACGGATACTCCACCCAGTCAGGCGGCTAACTCCCAAGCCGCGTGCATGTTGGGCATCGAGTGCCAAGCTACGGATAGGGGACTTGCATTTCAGAACGGCCGGGAGATGCTGTTAGACTACAATTGTACTGTAGATAACCATTCTGGATAGGGTACAGGGCGTGACATTCGAAGCTTTCAGTACTCTTCATCATATGTACATTATGCCATGGTATTCAACACAACCGGCAGCTTCGTATGAAATTGACATAATGGATCCAGTCTCTGAAAAGCAAGCATAAGATCACGACGACATCACCGGGGATCGAAATCTAGCTTCCATGGGTCCTAACTGCCTTCGCCCTCTCCTCGTATCCGCTGGGCTGCCACTACGAAGGCCGCCAGATCAGACAGATCGTGCCCCTGTCACTCTCACGGGGATTATCATAAGTACCTGCCGACCTTGTCGAGCGTACCTGTCAGGATCCTGAACTGACTCAATAGGTTGATGACCATTGGAACCCTCACGTGCTGAAATCTCTCACATGTCGTCGCAAATCGATCTTGCCCGGGCCACAACTCACAGTGGTGATTTATAAGCGTAAAAGTTAGCATGACGAATAAGGTTGACCCGCATATAGTTACAATGACAGAGCATTGATCACGACAATGGAAGATGGGGACAGCGTCGACAATGAGTCCACCGACTTGGCCCGGGTCCCTCGAAGCACGCATGTCCCGGTTACCCGGAAACCGGGCTCTGGTTGCGACCTCATGAGGTCGAAGGGAGCAGAAGTCACGGCCACTGATCCTCTTATTGGCACAGTACGCAAGTAGAGTTTTAGAATTACTGAAACAGCAGTCGCTTTGTTGGCAAGGAGTCGGCATAGGGGCTGTTGTGATGGTACAGGGACCGACGAACAACCGATAATTCACCATGTGAGTGGTACAGATTGAAGATTATTTCTGCGAGCCCGTAGATTCCCCGGGCCCCCTCGACCTCATCTGGAGGGGCACGTTGGAGCCCACGTAAGCTCTTACACCAGGTACAACAAGTCTGTTCGCGATTGTGGTCGGAGCCTGACAATCTCTTGGTCACAGTGTGACTGCCAGCAAAGAAGTCACCATAGCCGTCGACCTTCCTCTAACACTAACGCCCAGATCACACCTGAATCATATGGCGAGTTATGTTCCCTGCAGCTGTGACGTCTATCCTATCCTCCAAGATTAGAAGTAGACGTCTTTGCTGGCAATTCACATACCTTAAGTAAGCACCACAATGCTGACCCCAACCGTTCTACAGGCGGACGGCGCCTTAAAATGCTAGGCTTGCAGGATCGGTCACGACGATGGACGCTCCAGACGAGCTGAATATCTACAGGAAGACGTTCATCGCGACACTAGGCGGTTCAAAAGACTGACAGCTGCTATACCTGACCACATCCGGCATATCACAACGCTTCTCCGGACCAAGTAGAATGCCGAGTCACGCACATTTTATCGTGCAGAACCAGTTTGCATCTCTGACACAACTGCAAGAACGAAACCCAGGATCAAAAGAGCGGACCAGACGACGCAACACAACATGCTAAAATCGCAGCTCCGGCACTGAAGCCTGGAATCTGATTCGATTGGGGCCCAATATGGGCCTCACGGTAACTGGCTCTCGTGTACATGACGTCTTCTCGCGTATGCTGCGCGGTCGAGAGTGTCAGGCTATCCCATCATGCCTGATCTCATAGTACCGCTAAGTCCGGGTCTCTTTCTCCCCCGCCCCCCTGTATCGGTGCTTGGGGCCGGGCTGGAGTGGGGCTGGTAGGTTGGTCAAAAAATGTAAATTCGCTATTGAATGAAGAGGAAAAGGACCCGAGCCACGAGCGGCTAGCGAAACCGTGGCATTTCCATTTCTATAATGTGGGCCGTGAGCGCCGATAGGTACCGTGACATGGATCATGGGGATCATGCCGCGCGTGAGAAGGGCAACCTCGGCGACAAAGCCATAGACACCCGTCCTCGGCAGGGCTCAGTCTTGGGTCATAGAGGCAGCGATGTTTTCTGAGCTCCTGTGATGTGCCAGTCATTGACGCTAAGTGGCGCTGACCGCGCAGCTTGCAATTTGGTTCGTATCGTTGGTGGTGGGTCGAGGGCGTGTAGGCGGGTAGGCGGGACTGGCATGGGGACATCAGCTGGTACTCAGGCGACGTCGCTACGCTTTCCATACCGCAGCACCAGACACTGAGCATAGAGCTACCTAACACGCAGTCGGAGTGCAGGCAGTCGAGCTCATTTCACTTGAGATAGGTTTCTACGGAAACTACCTAGGTACCGAAGCACCTATGAATTTGCTCAATGTGGGCTCTGTGACTTGTGAAGAATTCCGTCTGCAGCCAGCGGCCTTCGGGGCAATACTTTCGGACCAGAAAGCATCGCATGAGATCGAGACCCCTATTAACCAGAGCACAGAATGCCATGTGTGGCGCCGCGAGGAAAACATACTCTAGGCGGATAAGCGCTTGGTTGGGGGGGGGGGGGGAAAGAGGCTAGATGAATGTGAGGCAGCTCGTCCGGTGGGACAAGCGAGGCTGCACACCCTGAGAGGCGACTGGTCTCGGCGGTTCAGGTACCGAAGCTCCACTAAACAAAATGGCCTGGAAGCTAGAGCCGTAGAAGAGCTGGGCAGCTTGCCTAGCTGGATGAACCGAAAGCGGTAGGCGGTGAATGGAGCTCTTGGGACTAGCAGTCGGCAGAAAAGCTCCCACAACCCACTTAACCACAGGCCGTTTGTTTGAGCCTCGGACGTCTCCACTCCCCATCTAGCCAAACACACTCGAATCCTCTTCAACCGTCTTCGAGGTTTCGCTTTTTTCTCTTGGCATCAACAGCCTGCCCGTTCCTCTTGATACCCTGGCGACGTCGCAGTCAGACACGCCCTGCTCTACTTTACAAGCCCAAGTAAGTTGCACTCCCTCGCGTCACGCATCGTCGAGTGACACTGGATTCGTGGTCGACTCCACTTTGTCCCACCCTTCAATCACTACCTAGTTGGACCAGTTAGCCTAATTGGTACCCGCGGCTACCTGCCTGCATGACTGCCGTTGACTGACAGCTTCTTTGTACCGAGTAGCAGGTACGATGTCGGACTCTGACGCTACCGACTCTGTGGCAACCTCTGCCCAGAACTCTGCACCCAACATCCTCGACCCTGACCCTCCCCCCAACATACATGCCACCGACTCTCCTCCTCAGGCTCTCGGGACTGCCGACATCGGCGCGCTCACTCTCGTGGCGACGTCTGCCCAGAACTCCGACTCCGACTCCGACTCCGACTCCTCCGATTCCGACGTCTTTTACGACGCTCCTGCTGTCTTTTACGACGCTCCTGCTGTCGATTACGACGCTGCTGCTGTCGACCACACATCTGCTTCTTACGCGACTATTCCAGTCCGAGCCGATGTTGTCCATACACACAACGGACCCATCACAATCCTCCTACCAGAGCCCATTTTTCCTGTTCCCGATGGCACAGACGCGCTCGATCTCGTCCAACACGGCGCTGACATCGTCAAGATCGAGGGGGTCGTTTCGCTTCGTGATTTGATGGGCTACGTTCGCAATTTCCATCGAGTTACGGCCACCGAGGTTGCAGCTGGCGACAACATTGATCCTGTGTCACGCCAGTCATACGACGTGGGCACCTATTTCCTTGTCGCACCCTGCAACCATCGTTTCCGGCCAGCCTCTATGAGTCTACTCATTGACGAGGCGCTCAAGACCTTGGAGAAGACTGATAGCTTGGACCATGACGTCCTCTGCCCGCTTTGTGCGGCGCCCTAGGAGCGCGACGCCACTGGCAACGGAACTGAACCAACTTATGAGATGCGACTAGAGGAAACAATGTGGCCGTTGGAGCTTCGACGCCTGCTCATGATTGAGAAAATCTCAGGCAGGCTGGTTGCCAACGGTCGGCCCTCTGACTACATTCGGGAGGGCATTGTGGGTGTGCAGCTCACCCCACAGCATGCTTCCGTCTCTGGTCCCCCCCAGTCTTCCCAGAGCGACCATGATTCCTGGGGCCCACCTCCTCAGCCCCCTCCAAGCGAGCAAGGTGTCTGGCTTCACCTTCCTCATATCCCTCTGGCCTCGCCCGAGCCTGCACCGTGGCCCACGCCTGAGCCTGCACCGTCGCCCGAGCCTGCACCGTGGCCCGTGCCTGCACCGTGGGACCCGCCTCGCAAGGCCATGATAACGCCTGTCGATCTGCTCAACCACAGCGACACATGGGAGCGCGAGAGCCCAGACGACTGGCGCCTTACTTACATGAAGTGGTCGATGCAGAATTCTGAGGCATACTGCTACTTGGCCTCCAACTCGCCCATTCTCAAGGATGACCCCTTCCCCAAGACAGTCTGGGTTGAGGTCTACAATGAGCACGGCTTCGTCGATCACGAGATGCGTGGTGTCCCGAGAAGAATGTACTACCCAGCATGGCCTGAGCTAGAAAGCGTGGCTGTTGCAGACCTCGGTTGCGGTCATTTCTATCGCGTCGCCGTCCTCAAATCATACTACCGCGGCGAGATGACAGGAACCATCCCGCCTCCGATCTGTCCTCGGCCCGGGTGTGTGCACTCTTGGTGCAAGCACGAGGCAAGTTCAGTGTTTATGAAATTGACATTACACCTCCACTAATAGTTTAATAGGTTCCCATCCTCGCCAACGACAATCTGACTGACGAGGAGCACGAGGATGACGACCACGTGGAGCAGGAGCCGCACGAGCTTGAGCCGAACGAACCTGAGGACTACTGGGAGCAGGAGGACTACGAGGGTACCGACTACTGGGAGCAGGAGGACTACGACTACACGGTAGACTCGTAGGCTACATGCAGCGCTGGGCACTTTGGGATGGGCGGTCGCACATTGGGAATGGACCCTCGGCGACTTGGACAGCGCTGGGCACTTTGGGATGGGCGGTCGCACATTGGGAATGGACCCTCGGCGACTTGGAGTGCACATCAAGGGAGAGTGGATAACGCCTGAGTAATCGAATTCCACTATATTATTGTACTAAATGTCCCCGTTATGTGACATGCATATTGCCCCTCCTTCCTTTCCTTTACATGCAATCTACCTAACTGTAATGGATTTGCTTCATCGTCATTTTTTCAACCAATTCCATCATTACCGCTCAGTTTCATGCGGTCCATGCGCGGAGAGCCGATGTGAGCTAATGTTCGCTGCGAGCCGTGGATCAATAACCTCTTCCCTAGACATCGACTCCAATTCCGACCACCGCCGTGTTCTCTTGAACATGCAACGTCCCGCCTGTAGCAGCCCTTGCCCCTCTGAATCCTTAATATCATGCCAGCGCGATCTGGTTCCTGCTCACCGAGATCATAATTGTTGCACGCCCGCTTATTCATTCTCTCAACCAAGGCGTAATCATCCGGGCTGCCAAAATTTTCCATTGACCTACTTTGGAGAATGCGGCCGGCCGGCTGATATGTCGGCGACGTAGCTCAGCCTGCTGATAATCGCAGGGGCTCATGTTGCCTCCGTCCTCGGGTGATTTAGCAACGGTCCAAATGTTGGGTGATCATCAGGCAATGAGACCCTGAAGAGGATTAAACTCCACTGGCATCTCTTTGTCCCAAACCCGGCACGGGAAATATTCTCATATCATGAAAGTGTCAGAAGGCAGCCCCAGTAACCATCCAGACAGGCTCCATGTGAAACGGAAGTGCGTCCAGCTACCGCAACCCAGCTGAAATGGATCCCCTACGCCTGAGCTCTATGACTTCACTTGTGGCCTACGTTATCTTCATTCACGGACTCAGTGCCTGCCTTCTCCACGAGACCCCCATTCCCGCGCCAGACGGACTAGGAGACTGAGCCCCGGCACTTCTACCAAATCTCAGTCATGTGCACATTCTTGACTCTTCCCGGCGCCATTCCAACCGAAAAGCTCCTACGAGGCGTGCCAAGGTCGAATCCAAGCGCTTAGCGTCATCGTGGACGATAATTGGGAGGGCCGGGCCGGGGCACGGGGACTGGTAAGCCAGTGCATTCGGACCGCAAGTGTGCGGGTCTTGAAAGACATATGTCCGAAACACTTTTCCCAACGCCGCGGGCCGCGGCGCAGGTCACAGCTTTGAACTCCTCACGCCGATATCACTCAGTCTACTCACGAAAAAGTCGAGCTGAACAATTGGTCTCCGCGCAGAAGTTGAGAGGCGCAACAGGAAGGGCGATTAAGAGGCCAGAGAAAGATGTCCGCAACCAGAGAGGACTTTCCTATGTCAAAAAATTGGCAAGCTCACTTGCACATCCCCAAAGACTTTGGGACCGAAAACGACGAAACGAATTACTGATCCTGGATACTTGTGGGTGTTCCGTGTTTGCCTGTTTGCTGACTTGGCAGGCAGGCAGGCAGGCAGGCAGACAGGCTGGCTAGCGGGAATCGGCTCCTGACCGCACAAGGTCGTCCCTATCAACTTGGAACCTTGTGCTTCGTCGAACAACGGGAGACTGGGCGCATTCCAGGCGCGCAAATTCGCATCTGTCAGCTTGGGGTGACCGGCGGCCCCGCGCTCCTTTTCAGCTCTCGTAGCAGCTCTTGTAAGTCTCTTGAAGTGTTTCCCCCCTTGCTGACACGAATCGAGTATTAACCAAATGCAAGACCTACTGGAAACCCACAGATAACGTATACGCCGCTTGCGAAACGCTCCACCAACCACTTCTTAACAGCCCCCCCTCCGCTGATCATCCATGGGGTCCGAAAGCGGGGCGCGCGCCGCCACGATGAAGGTGGCAGGGCGGGCGTGCCCACTGTGCCCGGTTCTGAAGGCGCACTCAAGGATGAAGACGACGCGCGGCATTGCGCTAAAGCCATGGGCTTTCCCGTTACTATGTATGCTCAAGGCATCGGCGGATGGCAGGTGGCAAGGACATGCGCATTGTGAACAGCTCAGAGGACTTGCCCGCGGCGTTTCGCACCGCCTTACAAGTAATTGAGCCTGACATGGCTCATGGCATGGCTCCTTAATCGCGCAAAGATTTGATATATTCCACGAGTGCCGCGGTGTCGCTCAGAGCTGGCGTCCACCACGCCACAGTAACTGAGCATGACTGTCGCGGAGCTCAAGTGCTCACAATGACTTTCGCCATGGGTTCCATGATGGATTTGCTCAAGGAAGCGCCGTCGGAACGGGCCACGGATCCGCCTTGTAATTTACGCACGGCGTTCCACATTCCCTTGAACTTGGGGCCGAGGCCGGCTTGGCCGTCGGCGCTGTTATGGGAGGCCGTGAACGCCCAGCGGATGTATTGGCACTCAAACCATACAATCCGAAGGGCACCGCGCGCCAGGGTTGGATCCGGGCCCCGAAACCATGTTTCCGGCGGCACCGTGTTCGGTCCGCATCCGCGCGATTACAGCTACGGCTTACCGCGCGCGGCGCTGCGCAGTGCGCTTTCGTTCCTCGGAAAAGAGAAGACGTTCACCGTGTTGGAGAAGTCCAGCATGGATGCGCCCAAGACCAAGGCTGTGACTGCGTTCTGGACAAGGTTGGTTGCCAGGACGCGCTCATCGTCGATGTCGAGAATGACCTCCCAGCACCCGTAACCTCCTCAAGGCGAATGGCCTGGAAGCAACCAATTTTGAAAGTCTACGGCATCATGAACCACGCGAGGCTCACAGCGACCAAAGCGGCTTTTGCGGATATCATGAAGAAGGCAGAAGCCGCCCGTGGCAACGGTGCCGCCGCCGCAGCGTGAGCCAATGGGAGCCGACTGGAGCCGACTGGAGCCGACTGGAGCCGACTGGAGCCGACTGGAGCCGACTGGAGCCGACTGGAGCCGACTGGAGCTGACTGGAGCCGACTGGAGCCGACTGGAGCCGATGGGAGCCCGCTATGTGAACGGAATAAATTTTGCTGTGTCCGATTATTACGGAGAAGGCCAGTGGCCTAAGTGAACACCTAAACAATGTGTAATACGAGGGAAAAAGGAGAGTACTTATTTTAACGACGCGTTTGTCATCGGAGCTTGCTGTTTCTACATCGTAAGCGCCGGCACAAACAAGTATCAGATCCGCGACGCCGTGGTTCAAGCCTACGATGTGACAGTGACGAAGATCCGTATCCTCGTCAACACCGACAAATTGGAGCGCCGTGGAACGAGCGTGAGCAAGGGGCCTAACTGGAAGAAAGCCATCGTGACCTTAAAATAGGGCCATAACATTGTCTTCTTTGCAACGGTAGAAGGACTATGGCCATCGTCGATTCAGAGCGACGAGTCCAAGCCGCCGCAACATGACGGCGAACGACTTCAAAGAGTTCACCAGCTCCCACTCGACGCCACTGGGTGCGCTGACCAAGTCGAAGCACTGGCACAGCAAAGGTGGCCGCGACAACAAGGGCCGCATCGCCGTGCGTTTCCAAGGGGGCGGTCACAGGCAGAATTACCGGATCATCGACTCCAAGCACAACAAGGTCAGCGTGCCGGCCAAGGTTGCAACGATTAGATGCGATCCCACTCGCTCGGCGCATATCGCACTGTTGCATCACACGGACGGTGAGAAGTGCCACATCTTCGCACCAGTTGGCCTAGTACAAGGCGCGACCGTTGTGTCTTCGCCCGAGGCGGACATTCAGCCTGGCAACTTTTTGCCGCTCATGAATATGCCTCTCGGGCGTTGCTACTTGCCATTTTGGGGAAAACAGGCGTGCGGCGCTGCATTTTCTCACTGCGGTCGGGTCGCCGTGGCGCAGGCACGACTGTTCCTTGCGTGTACGGGCCTCAGACTTGCGGGCTCGGCTGCTGCATGCGCCTTTGACGAACCGCGAGCCATGGAAGTTTCGCCGCGCGCCAAGTCCCGCAGCGACCGCGATACCGAGCCCGCTGGAGAGGTAGCTGTACGTTTTGGCAACTTTGTGCGCTGGTATGGGGGCACCGGGTTGGGGAATGCTGTTGTCCGCGCGCGCGCGCTACATGAAGGGAGATTCTTTCGGTCGCTGGGAGTGTTTCGGCACCACTCTACGCTCGGAAACGAACAAATCCGCGGCTGCCCTATGGGGAATTTCTTCCTCGATCTTCTCGAGGTCTTGGGGGCTGAAAGCAACCTCCTGGGCGACATTGTAATAGAAGCCAGTGTCGATGGCTGGACCGATGGTCACCTGGGTGCCCGGTAACATCCGCTGCTCGGCCGACACCATCAGGTGCGCGGTGGAATGCCCGAGCACTTCCAAGCTTTCCGGCTTATTCATAAGGATTTTTGGACGTTCAACTCGTCATATTGTTCCTCGTCCCCTCCACCAGCGTCGTATACTCTTGCTAACGACAGCCATTGAATGACATCGTTAAACCAATCCTAGACAGATTCTCCAGAAGGGCCCCCACAGAAGTCAGTACAGACCTTTGACTATTCGTGACTGATCAGGAAGCATAGCTCACATACTGGGAGCAAGTGCACCAAGTCATAGAATTTAGCAGAAACAATGAAACCAGAAACACATAGTTCACTCATCCCCAGGGACGGTGATCGATACACTATATGAGACTCTAGTTAGGTGACCTCTGCTTCCTCCACTGCTGATCTACCGCACCAACAGTCCGATTAAGCGCTGCAGCGATACGTCCGGAATCCCACCCTCTGCGCTTCATCTGACGCAGACGTTTCCGATGCTCAGGGAGCCAGGGCTGTCTGGATCCACTGGTCCTCGCAGCACGCTCTCTCCTGGGATGTCGATCTTCCACGGCTTCCTCCTCACTACCGTCTTCCTCATCCCAATTGAGGTCAACGTCAAAGTGAGTCAGGTCGATAGGCCTGTTCTCCGCCCTGCTGACAGCCTGCGCAGGAATGCCACGGGTCGTGTACTGGATGGCCTGTTCTGTAACCCCAGTAGCTGCGCAGACTATGAAATGTACAAAGTTCTTTCTGGAGAAACGTTATTGTATCGCGGCGGGAATCATATGACATGCTTGTTGAGAGGTCTGGCAGATCCCGGAAACGAACTGTTTGTCGCACAAGTGCGGAGCTCGGATTCACGACCGCACCCTCCCTAGTGCCAGGATCATCAGCCTCTTCCACTACCCCCTTCTCGCTTGCTCCTATCACCGCCGGGTCATGCTTATGATCAGCCGGATCATTCTCGGGTCGACTCGGAGTCACCGTATCGCGGGCCCTCAGAGAAGGGATCAGGATAGGCGACCTTGACGACGAAAGCCCTCTCGTGAGAAAGGTGTGGACATGATCATGAAGGCCACGGCAAAGCGCACATGAAAGGACCTCATGTTCGCAGTCCTCGCACTCAAAGTAGACACCTGGCAGCGCTTGCCCGCAGTGGTGGCAATAGTATCGGTTGAGGCAAGCGGTGTCGGCTTCTTCTTCCAGAGCAACAGTCCCATGCTCTCGAGTCTCCTGGGGATCCCTTCGGACCTCTTGTCCACCCTTTGGACGTTGGGAGAAAGAGTGATCTGAGTCGTGGTGTCTTCGGCAGGGATTACATGAGTAGATATACTCCTCACCGTTCTCACACAAGAAATCTACTTCGTGAAGCACTTGCTGTCAAAGATAACAGCAGATAGGATGGGTGTCCACCTCTGGGGAGTATCCCCTGACCGTCAGTATGTGGCCGGGCAGATGATCAAAGCATTAGCGTCGCAGCTTTGACAGGAATCAAGTGCACATTGGTAGCAGTAATATCTAGTGCCCAGATAAAGACCTTTGCTGTAGTGATGGCACCTGCGGCCCTCGTCGCTCTCGCTATCAGGTGCTTCTAGTGACCCACAGCCGTTCCTGGCATAGTCTAATCGATCGCGTATACTGCCTTCCTGCAGTCCCTCTGGGGTATCCTCATCTGGGATGAGGGCCCGGTCGTTGACACGAGGTATATGCCCCCCCCCCCCTCGAAGCTTCGATGGCTTGCCTCCCAACGACACTGCGGCCCGCAAAATGCATTTCCTGTCCAGAGGGCGCATGCACAAGGCTTGCTTGCTCCTGGCTCCCACGACTAGGTGCGTCCGAGACGAAGGTCCATCGCGTGTCATGGCCGCTGGTGGCCTTTTTGGGCTGGCTGGCTACCGGCAAGCCGCTGACTTCTCTTGGATGCAAGGCCCCCCGAGGAGTCGACTGTTCAGGCAATGCATGGCCAGTGACCATTTCCGGCCGCCCATCCAGGCCATTCACGAGACCAACACGGCGAGTGCCGGCGGGACCTGGCAGATTGTAAGGATCGTCTGATAAAGAGACGATCCGCTGGCTGCCTAGTGTTCCCTGGCTATCCACACCAGCATTTGTGACCAGAGCGCCTCTTGTTGGGATCCGAGCTCCGCTGTCACCGCAAGTCGCCATCAGCTGTTTCGCCTGGTGCCGCCTGTCGCTGGGACCTGGCCTGGGCCGCTTGAGACCGCTGTTTGCCCTGTTACCGCTATTATCCGGCCTCGGTGGAGTGATTATCTGCCGCATTGGAAGACCGCGTTACTAGACCAGCGGTACGTCCTGCATTCTGGTTTGCTCGCGGTCCCGGGCAGGTCGGCGGTGGGGGCATCGTTGGAACATCTTTTCGATTATTTCGTTCACCTCGAGCTTGTAGCAAATTCGCATGAGATGACGGATTGAAGGAGCCTTTGTTGGCAAACGTGTTAGGGCGTCGAGTTAGTGGGAGGGGCGGTCGGTCGTGAGGTATCCACTGTGACATGGATGCGCCAGAGCCAGAACCTGTGCGTGTTCCAACGAGATCGGGGCAATGGCGGCTTTTTATCACTGCCCATTTTGGCCAACTTGTCCCTGAGTCACACGGCGATAGCACTTGCACATAGTGCTTAACAGCATCAGACTAGGTTGCTCACAGTCCGTGATAGCTTCAACCTCAACAGCAGCACCAGCGTAAATAGACTAACACACTTACATCAAAGAGTAGGCATAGCCTAACGCAATATCTAGAAGACTAGTTTCTAGAAGTAAATTAGAAAATTACTGTTAAATTTTCTGTATAAGGAAACCTACTGTTTTAGTATGAAAGATATATTACCTTGCCCTTCTAGGGAACTTACTGTTGTTCCGGCTTAATAGAGGAACTCGAAGAATACCAATAATCCATGGATGTGCCTGCGCCCGCTCCATCGCGGACCTATGTCAAGCCAGGCCACGAGGACAGGAAGACGATACGAGCTGACCAGGTCGACGCCCGAGCCACCTTCTTGTGGCCCTCCCTGGGCGAGGAGAATCTGTGGACGATGGCCTGCCCTTGTCCCGACTGCACCCTGCACCCACTAGTAGAGGACTCGGTTCTTGCGTGGGACGAGACCCGCGAGTATTTCGAGTCTCACGGTATCTACGACCAGAAGGAGGAGCAGCTCCTATACGCCTTTGGGCTACAGGGTATGCCCCTCGGAAGAAACGGATAGGCTCATTCCGGCGAACATGTGAGAACTAATACTCGGCAGTCACTGGCAAGGGCAGCATGGACGAGCGCCAGCCCGGAGCGATTCGCCAAGCTCCTCTCGAGGACGCAGGCATACCGTCTGTGTTTACGATGCCGGCACATGCAGGCGCGATCAACACCGCGGACTCCGCAAACAATACGACTGATCAGGCCGTTCAGACAGTCGGTGACATAAATCAGGCTGCTCCGGCAGCTCGGCCACGACTGTGCACGGGCCGAAACAGCCCGGTTCGAGCATCCCATATGTGACAGCTGATCGAGGCGTCCAGACAACCGGTGATACACACCAGGCTGCCGATGGTGCGCTCAGCAGCTCGCCCACAGTTATGCACGGTCCAGAAGAGCCCGACTCAGAGATCGCAAGCGCCACCCACATGAAAGATAGGGCGAACGATACTTAAAATGAGAGACCCCGGCCTGGAAGCAGTGTACGCACCACGAGAGGCCGAACAGGCGGCCTGAAAACCTACTCCCGAAAGGACATGAAGACAGACAGGTGCGGGTCAGGCGCCGCGGCACGAGCGCATCAGAACAACCTGACCCGGTGTATTGATGACCTCTGTAAGACATAGGAACTGGGGAGGCTGAGGGCTGAGTGCGCGTCTCGAGGTCTGGTGATAAAAGGGAGGAGCTGGAGGTAGATGGCAGAGAATATCTGTAGCTCTGATGATAGAAAGGCAAGGAAGAAACGCTCGTAATGCTCAAGTGCTATGACAACCCCTGGGTTAAAGGGAAACCCCTGAGTTGTAGGTAATAAATGATTAGACTGATTGGAAGGGCCAAACGGCTGACCATAAAAGAAGATATAATAATTAGATCCCACCCACCAGATGTGGACAAGCTGAGGGCCTAGTATAGTAGCTGCCAGTACTTACAGGTACATTTCTTAGCTGTAAGGTATATTGCTGTGGTGTGGGGGCCTACCTAAAGAGGAAACCGGCACGGGCCAGCAGGCCGGCCGCAAAAGGTAATCCAACTACCTAGCTAGGCAAAGCAAGAGTACCTAGAGTATATATATGCTAATAATATAAAGAGTACAAGTTTAAATTTTACTAATATTACCTATAAAAGTAAATTACTCTTATTATATTAAACTCTTATTATTATTAATAATATAAACTTTAAAACTTATTCTTATATTTATACCTCCTCTTTATATTCCTTTAAAACTATAATTTTAAAAGCGTTTAAAGTATAGGATTAAGTTATACTTTAATAAGTAATTATATAAACTTAGTATGAATAGAAGAATAAACTAGTTAGGGGTAGGTAATAAGGGGTAGCTAGGGGTCTTTATAAGGGTCCCTATATAGCCCCTTATTAATAAGGAAGCCACACACCTATATTTTCTACCTAAGGGCTAAGGGCCCTTCCTTCCTTCCTTCTTTTCTTCCTTAAATACCCCTACTTATAAGTTCTAGATAATTTAGTATAAACTCTAAGCCCCTATACTATAAAACCTAAATAATATTTTAAAACTTATATTAAGTTTAAGTAAAAAAAGATTATTTTTAATATAATATTAAAGAATATCTTTATATAACTTTTAATAGTTAATAATAAAACTCTTTAATCTTTTAAATAAGAAGATTTATATTTTTTAAAAAACTAGTAAAATAGCTATTTATTATAGCTATAACACGTGGGTACTATATAGACTATACTAGGGATTTAGAGACGTTCTAAATTTTTATATCTTTTAATAAGAATACTAGTTAGTTTTAGTATAGCGGTTACTCCTATAACACTATTTAATAAGATAAAGATAACTAACTAAAAGTAAATCTTTTTAATAATAAAGAGTAGGGATACTTTAATATATAAAAAATAATTTTTATTATTAATTCTAGCTTAATATAAGAATTTAAAAAATATAAATAGTCGATAAAGAAATAAATAATAAAATATTAATATAATTTAATAATAGAAATATTAAAATTTAAAAATATATAATATATACTTTAATACTATTAATATTAATATATTTCTAAGAGTGAAACTATAAAGGAGTATAAAGTAATTACCATTAAAGGAGAAAGTATTTAAAAGTTTTTAAAAAAGTTAAACTTAAGTTAAAAACTAAATTAAGCTATAAATTTAAAATAGTTAAATATAATTTATTAAAAAGAATAAAGATAATTCTTATAACTATATATTTAAAATAATTAAAACTATTTAGTTATTATATGAAATATTATCTTCTAAGAGGGTGCCCTATAGGAGGGTGTCCTATAGGAGGGTGTCCTATAGGAGGGTGTCCTGTAGGAGGGTGTCCTATAGGAGATTGACACAGCAGCCTGAACGCGTGCACCAGAGGCAACTGAGCTTGACGCGGCAGGAACGCGTCGAGCAAACGCCCGTGGCAGCCTCTGCCCAGTTCATTGCAAGTCTTGAGAAATCCAAAGCTACAAGATTCATGGGTTCGCTTGTCTCGGTCCCCAGGCATGGACCCCTTCATACAAGTTCCTGCTTCGTCTCGAGAATCGCCATCGTTCCCCATGCCTCTCCTCCTATTGTCAGCCTCTGATAACACTCTATCGTTCTTCACCTGGGCAGAGTCTTGTCTCCGTACCAGGCAAAGAAGGTTGCTTCCACTTCACATGTACTGATTCGTCTCCCTGTCTAAGTAGAGCGAGGCCCATGCAAACCTGGCCAATATACATATTTGTTTCGACACCTAGGGTTTATGTGAGAGGCACTGCTCCCTGAGGGTCTCTGCTGGCAGTGGGCCTCAGTTGGTGTGCACTTGAGAGTGTCTCTGTGACTCATCATGAACCCAGAGAGTTTTGCGATTTTGTACATCAGTCTCTCACCGACGGCCAGAATTTCATCCCAAGTCAAACGTAAAATCTCTGCAGCCAATTCCACAGCCCACTTTGAGCGCACCTGATCGGCTGATTCTCCCTCAAATTTGCATTCGACGTTTATTTCCCAAGGTCCTAGTTAGGGGCAGCTGAGGTTCGAAGCACTTTGAGGAGAACAACACTGTTTACCTCAGAGACGTTCGTTTGGGCTGCTGAATGCAATTAAGCATACTACATCCGTCAACGAAGCAACCTTCCTTCTCCACAGCTTCACGCAGGTACAAGTCTCCTACCTAGGCAGAGACCAGGAGTAACTTGACATAGTAGTTTGTCGTTTCAACGCTCAGAGTCCTAGTGTTTGAACGAAAGCAGAACGCCGATGTCAAGAAAGAAAACCAGAGTCAGTGATGACGTCGCCTCAGCCTCGCCTCTCGCAGAGAACGCTATGGAACATCCCTTCTGACGGCGCTGTCGATCGTCGACATAAACAGCCCGAGGGCGAATTTGACATGACCGTGTATCCCACCCGAAAACCCGAAAGCATGTAACAAAGGTACCTAGGTACCTACCCATCAAGAGACAGCGTCAGGCCCTTGGTGCTCCCAGAAACACTCTCGTCTTGCCATCCCGGTGTTTGCATAGGGAGCGAGTCTGAGACTCAAGTAAGCACCGGCCCAACATACGAAGAGTAATTGAGTCCTATTCCTCAGTATAAATAAAGTCTCTGGAACCCTTCTCGAAGAAGCCTAATCGGATTCTTCCTCCATACCTTGTATCTTTCATTCGACCTCGCTAGGTAACCTCCCCAGTTCTCACTCACAATCAGACGAACCATCACCACCTCGATGTCGTTGTCAGGGAATGACAGAGAGTCGCTCACCAGGTGGAAGGCATGGATGTTGCCGAATTCAGGATGGAGCTCATCAAGAGGCTTTCAGAGTTGCTGCACATGGACTATTTGTATTCTTTGAGTTCCTCTATTAAGCCGTAACAACAGTAAGTTCCCTAATGGCAGAGTTGCTGCACATTCATAGTTAAGGGGCCAACGGAAGCAGCGAGCACAGCTCGGGTGGCCGGCTCGCAGCCTTGGCGTCTCCTCACTAACCTTCTACAAAATACTCTCCTATCCGCGTATGGGATACTCTCCTATGGTATAATGATGTGACGTTTCTATGGAGGAAATATCCCACAGGGACTACATAGATATAAAGTAATCTAGCCACGACTCCATCAGTAATGTAATATCATTCATTTTGAAGGTGTGGTGGTGGCATGGTATTAGCATGTGTCATATGTCTATTAAGCTTCAAATGTTCCGGACGTTAAGTGGTTTACAGGCTGTCTACATGAAACAAGGCTGAAACTTACGTCAACCTGGCCTGCCAACTTATATTGAATCACTCCTGCTTGTCAAGACTGACCACCAAGCCATTTCAGTTCCCAATTCCATTGGGAATCGTGATAGCGGCAGCGATGCTGTCCGTTGGTGAGTTTGCCCCCATCGCCTCCGCACCCAAGCCATGCTGGACCTGTGTGCGGCGGCGAGTGAAATGCGATCTCGGTCTTCCGACCTGTTTCAAGTGTAGGAGTCACGGCCGCGAGTGCTTGGGATACGGCTTGAATAAGCCCGTTATTTGGACCGGAGTAGCTTGCCGGCGGAAAGCCAAGGGCCGGAAGCCCAACGGGTCATGTGCGCACCCGACGACGACAGAGCCGCCTCCGGGCACTGATGTCGGTTGTCAAAATCCCCACCTTATTACCGCCGCTATCTCCGCGACACCCACAGATCCGGTATTCCAGGATCTGAATATCAGCACAAGAAGGAATATTGAATATTGTGAGTCTGTCTTAGCTGGCGAACAAATTATTGTGACCAGGAGACTAATGTTTGGTTGGAGATTTGCGAGAGTGCTGCAGCGAGTGTACAATCTACGGTGATGATTTTGGCAACCCTTTCAAACAAATATTAGTGTTGATGCCCCATAATACCGCGGTGCGGGACATCATCGTCGCAATATCTGTATACCACCAGGCACGTGCTGGTGGCCCTTGCTTCCCAGCCTCCATGCTACAGCCTTCTTCAAACTCTCCCGTCAAGGCGGAGTTTGAATCAAACTCCATCGACTATCCTACCGTCATGACACACGCATACAGAGCCACATGCAGCCTTCGAGCCGCCCTGTCTCAAGAAGACTGCTCCGATGCCGTTGTGGCGTCTTCATTTCTCTTCACATGGCTCGACATGTTGGATACCGATGTCCCATCATGGCAACATCATCTCGCCGGTATGAAAAGCCTCATGCGCCTGCAGGAGAACAAGGATACATCGGCGTCAACAGTCGGGTCTCTTTTTCATGGGTTCTTCCACGAGGCTTATGCCATGTATGTGCAACGTCTCCCAGCATCCTTACCCTCGGTCTGACGGCTCAACATCTGATCGGGCTGTCTCCAATGCCATGTACCAATGGTTTGACTAAGATGGCGCTAGGATATCAATATTCGGCTCAACAATGAGCAGGGCCAAGATGGATCCCGCTCGGGAGCTTCCGCAATTCGAGTTGAACGCCGTCTTACAGCGAGCGCAAAGCTGGAGTTGGGTCGGATGCCCCGCTGAGCTCATTGGTGTCCTGCACGCATTGAATGGGCTGCAATCACAAGCCGACGAGCCCAGCTCCGAGGATGTTGAATCAGCTTTGACCAGGCTCGAAAACTTCTCTTGTTCGGACTGGTCGCTCAATTTTCCAGGCAAAGACCTTCACAAGCAGCGACTTGACATGGCCTCGGCATACAAAGGAGCGATTCTGATCTACGCGTCACGGGCTCTCGGAACACACTACAAAATAACCTCATTTGCAGCTGATATGGTGGATCAGACCTTGCACCATCTCAAACAGATCTCACCAAGTGACCCTCACTTCAAGGGAATCCTCTGGCCTGCCTTTGTGGTCGGGGCAGAAGCGCATCTCCCGGAACAGCGACGTTGGGTTGCAAACGCACTGGAACAACTCTACGGCATGATACACATGTGGAATATAAGAAGGGGACTATCAGTTCTGCAGCGTCTCTGGGAACGTCCACTATCCTCCTACGATAGCACTTCTTGGCTTGAAGAGGTCTATCAGATGGATGAAAAGCTGATGTTAATATAATTGCTGCTCTCTTTGTCTTAGTCTATATTATCTAAGTGTGGAATGGCGGTTCCCCATCGATATCCCAAAACTGAGTACATGGCCTGTCTTATCTTGGTCCATCTGTCCGGTGACCACTCTGCAAGGCCGTGTCATCAGGAAGAGGGACCACCATGCACAGCATCCTTCTCTTCTACTGTGAGGTCGCTTTTAGCCTTCTGTACCCGGATTCCCAAAGCAACCAAGACAATAGCCACGCCAGCACACCCAGTTCCAAGAAAGAATGCTGTCTTATAGCTGGCCCTGACCCCCAGATATGAAGTCTTGGCTACAGCCAGATCCGCCCATCCAAGGAAGAAAGCAATACCCAAGAACACAAGACCGTTGACGCAGGCGCCGGCGAGACCTTGCTCATTCTTGGCAACGTTTGTGGTAATGAAGATGCTGCTGACATTATATGAGATGTCTATCCCGAGCGTGGCGCACACCATAGCGGGAAACACCCATGCCCAATAGCTCGGCTGCTCTGGCATGATGGCGAACAGGAGCACGCATACCAGGAATCCAGTGGCTGAAAGGAGTAACAACAGTGTCCCGGACAGGCGATGCAGCGTCATCCCTCCGACTAGAGCGATGATGATGCCTCCGGCCGCTAAGGGAGCAAACCAAAGAGCTGCGAGAAAGGGAGGGGTGCGAAGCACGACCTCGATGCTAATCCTCACAGATTAGCCTTGATTGTGTCCTATTTCGCGTAGCACAATGTTGACTTACTAAAAGCTGGCGTAGAAGAGGTAAATCCCAAAGCAGCCGTAAACCAGGAACAGGTAAATGAATAGCATGACCATATGCTTCGGGGCAAATATGCTTGCAGGCAGGAGCGGGTGTTTCGCTCGCTTATTTTCAACATAGACAAATCCGGCCAAGAGCAAGATACCCAGGATAAAGGTCACGATAATCTGTGGCGAGCTCCAACCGCCTCTAACATGAGAGCTCTCGGTGATGGCGTAGACAAGCAGGAAGAGGCCCGGTATACTGCTGCCGCAGCCCCACCAGTCCATCGACCCCTGACGAGCATGCGTATCGCGAGGGATGCAGAAGAACGATACCAAGCCCGTAAGGCCCAGCGATATGCTGACGATCCAAAAGAACCACCCCCAGTGGATGACCTGGCCGCTCAAGCCAGCAACCAGGATCCCGGTGAAGAACCCGAATGGCGCACAGCCGCCGTACAGACTGAATATGAAGTTCTTCCGAGGTCCTGGGCGATACACGCTGCTCAGGAGCGCCAGGCCGGCCGGGAGGTTGGCGGCGGAGCCTAGCCCTTGGAAAGCCCTCGTGGCAAGAAGCATGGCTAGGTTTTGGCTGAAGCCTCCAACAAGTGTCCATATAGATAACCAAGCGATGCTTGTCAGAAATACAATGCTTGCGCCGTACATATCGCAGAGTCGGCCGAAGGGTAGCAAGAATGCGCCGGCCACGAGGGTGAAGATGCTTGCTGGCCATGTCTGGCTCTCGGTCGGTATGTGTAATTCTCGGACAAGACTCGGGAGGAGGATGTTCATTCCGCTGATCAAAAATTCCTGTGGGAAGAGCAAGTGACCGTCATGGTTAGCGAACGTCATTGACTTGCCCTGCTGGGTGGACAACGCATTGCTGCGGCGGCCAAGTGATATTAGGCCTTGGAAAACGTACAGAGACCAAATTTGATGCCAGAACAGACAAGCAGAAGCCAATCTCCATGAAGGCATTTTTGAAGACTGCTGGCCTCTCTCTTCCCAGCTTCTCAATATCGTCCTCACTGGGATCCGCAAAGTTTCTAAAAATCTCCTTTCCCTGGGCCGGGGGTATAGGCTCGGGGGCCTGCTCGATATCTGCCATTGAGAACTCGGGGGTGCGATTGGGACAAACAAATATAACCCTTGTCGTCTTGGAAAGCTGTGTCAAGAAGCAGACAAAATGTGTAGCATACCCCGACAGGATTTAGCAGGAACGCCCTTTCTGCGAGGCTATGAACACATGGAACGTTCAATCAGAAAATTCAGCGGAAAACGCAATTATGAAATAGACGATTATTTGATTTTGAAGCAGTCTTTGAAAAGGCAGCCAGAATGCATCCCACGAGGCAACTCGGTCCATGTTCCGAAGTCGTACCGCGCAACTACACGCGGTTCATTTATTGGCCGTAGCGTCAAAAGACCCAATGGCAATGCTTCTCTTCGGACTGGCCAGGGTCTATGTCCAAATAGGCAGTTTGAACGCATTTTCAAAACGTGGAGACGCACCCGGCCAGGATAGGGGCTCGAGAATGGCGGGTGTCTTGAGGAGCTGCTACTTTTGGGGGGGTGAAACAAGGTTCGTCGACCGAGTCGGGCAAACCTGAGTGATCGGCCGGTAGATGTCAGTGCAGCGGATTGATGGTCGCACTTTTTTAACTGTTTTTGTTAATCTTTCAACTCGGCTGGCCCCAGCGGCAATCATGTTACTGGGCCGCCCGGCGTGAAACATCATCCTCGATCAATGCAGCCCTCGTCGGTATCGTACAATGTCAAACGATGCTCGTTTCTCGTCCTTGCCAAGCCGACAATGTCCAAATTCGCAACTTCAGCAGCAACAAGATTGAGCATCGACGCTGGGAGGAGCTGTGCAGATCTCGTCGCTGAGGCCAGTGATGTTGATCCAACCACGAATTGATCATGTTGTGTTGGAAACAAACCAGGCACTGATCTTGCAGTGCGACATCGATTTGCATAATTCATTGCAAATGCAGTCGGTGAAAGACAAATAAGTCATCGAGGGTTTGCACGTCGACGGCAAGTTGCTTTTCCGCGATTCAACTACCATCTAGCTGGCCTAGAGCACTCTTTTACCGCCAGTTACTTCTCATCCATCGCTTCTACTCTAGAAGAGTAGCAGTTTGGCTTCCGAATCAGTTTACCTCTTGTGGTACGAATTCGAGCTCTCTCGTGCCGAAACTCTCCACTAATTCAACGAGTTTAGCGATCATGAATGCAGCGAACTCCCAACGAGCGTCCTATTACGACCTTGCTGGCCTGCCCGGTCCCGTCTCCCGCCGACAGTCAACTGCAATTACTGGCAAGAGAAACAATGCGTTCGTTGCCGTTGACCACGCCGAGTACAAGGCAAAGTGTGACCTAGCTAGGGACTCGAGGAGCTCAGGAGTCTACGACATCGAATGGAATAAAGAACCAGAGCAGAACCAAGATGGCTCGCTGGGCTTTCGGGAACAGCTCAAGGCCATGTTCACGGTCTACCCCTGCCGAGATGCGAATTGGATCATCGCTATCCTGTTCGTCATTGGGAGTATTTCCTTCTGCATCAATGGCTTCTTTGGACTGCTTCCACTCGTGGCCCCTTCGACCGCCTTTCCGACCGAGGCGACTCTCGCAGCGCCCATAACGAACGCCATCGGAGCTACCTTCTTTGTGTCAGCTGGGTTTCTTACCATGCCTGCTATCTGGAACACAGCCAACGGAACTATAGAACCTGTCTCGTCCTCGAAATTCGAAGCAGACGACGCGCAGGCCAAGACCTACGAGCCAGCACTGCTGAACAGTCCCGCCTGGGTGTGGCTGCCGAGCTGGGGCATCTTCAAGGATGCATTAAAGACAACACCCTTCCAGTCCGGGCTGATGCAGCTGGTTGCCGGGTCGGTCCTGACCACGAGTGTTGTCTTCGGGTTCCCTGGTGTTCTTGCACCGGATGATATCCTCGGCCTGTCCACCTTTGTCTTCACGCCGTTACTTATCGGGGGAGGCATATTCACCATATCGAACATCATGCTGTTGATATTCGTGCAAGACCGGTGGTATAAGCCTCAGTTCGGAGCTGCTGCCTGGCAGGCATCGCTTTGGAATGTCATTGCCTCGATGCTGTTCGCCATCACTGGTGTTTTGCTTCTGGGTGGATACACACTGGCAGGCTCTGTGGCGTCGTTCATTGGAAGCTGGGCTTTCTTGTTTGGAAGCGTGATACAGTGGTATGACATGATGGCATTTTATTGTGGTTAGCTTGAGACAAAGAGGACGTGGGTTGGACGACGCTCGCTGGTCGAATTGAATATGTTTGCTTGGAACCAACCATCAGGATCTTTATTATGGGCGTGTCATTCAAGGATGGGGGCGTTGGAGAGGTGATCAATAGCTCCCGCGTGGCTGGGCTGGACCCATCCCTGGACCCCTTCAATGAATGCACATGTGAAATGGTGTCTGGTGACGGGTTGCTTCTTTATGAACACATTAGAGATACTTGAAATACATGGGGGGGAATTATGGGGTTTCTTTTCCGCCTGCTGCTTCCTCGAGACTGATTACACAACTGCAGTGGTGTTGACTGTCGACGAGTCAAGCCGAAAAGGTGTGTAAGATTTTCTGGGCCAGTCTCAGTCACTCACGGTCAGTCAGCAATCAAGATTTTACCACAGATTTCCCATTAGCCCCGGAATTTCGGGACGCTGTAACGAGACGCCTCGCTAGCACGTCGCCGGCACAGCCAATCAGGCCCGCCCCGCATGCTGATGGACCGCCCGAATTCTCGGACCAACTCGCACCTCTCTTCCCAAGGGTCCCTTTGATGTGTTATTCCCGCGAGTCGCGCGGCGTCCCCGTCCTCCATGCTGTTGTTGCCGCAATATCCTGCGCCGTCTGGCCCAACGCGCCAAGACCAACAGAGATTCATGCACATGCACATATTACCAGACTAGCTAGTAGATACCATTATCTGCCTCCTACTGACGCTGGATTATTAGTCCTGGCATCCCAACGGGCCGGGAGGTGTGCGCCCGCCTTCAGCATGCCGGGGTTCAACTGGCAGGATCCTGGCTCACCCCGGGATTGATCGACATACAGATTTATATACTGGGGCGCTCCACTTTCAACCTCAGGTCTTCAAGACATTTCTCATCTTGGAGACTTGATCTTTCTCTCTTCCCTTTCCCTCTATTCCATTTGGGTATCGTCCTGACCTCGAAGCGAGCTGCATCACACCCACCTGCCATATCATGCCTCACGATGAACAGCCGGCAGGTCTTCCGCAGAACGGGCACGCAAACAAGAAGCAGGATGTCAAGTCCGATGATGGCTTCCCCATCTACCAGCTCACCATCCTCGCAATCTGCCGCTTCTCGGAGCCCATAGCGTTCAACTCCATCCTGGCCTACACCTATATCATGGTGCAGGACCTGAACGGCACCGACGTCAACGCCTCCTTCTACGCTGGTTCCCTGGTCTCGGCGTACGCAGTTGCTGAGGCACTGACCTCGATGCTATGGGGGGCAGTGTCTGATCGATATGGGCGGAAGCCCGTCGTGCTGTTTGGTCTCTGTGGAGTCGCGATTTCCAGCCTCATCTTCGGCCTCGCCAGAACATACTGGGTGGCTCTGCTGGCGCGGTTCGTTGGTGGCAGCCTGAACGGGAATGTATCTGTGATGCAGACGATGGTGGCCGAGATGGTCAAGAAGCCAGAACATGAGCCCCGAGCATATGCGGTCCAGCCGTTTGTTTGGTTCCTCGGCAGCATTATCGGGAGCGCGATGGGTGGCTATCTGGCACAGCCCGCCAAATTCTATCCCGGTTTCTTCTCCGAGGATGGGCTTTTTGGGCAGTATCCCTATCTCCTGCCCAACCTCGTCTCCGTTGCCGTGATTGTCGTTGCGGTTATCCAAGGAATTATCTTCCTCGACGAAACGAACCCTCAGTTCGTGAAGGAGAACCAGGAGCAAGCGCATGCAGCAGAGGGCGAACAAGATGACGAGTTCACCCCTCTGATCCGGACGGCGAGCCAGCCAAGGTCGATCATGGAAGAAATCCGCCACGGGAGCCGGCCTTTCATCGCCGAGGAAGGGCTGCCGACAACGACGGACCAGCGTTTCGACCTGAGGCATAATTCCTTCGGGACCATGCATTCGATACAGGTTCGACCCGAGGTCCAGGACCTGCAACAGGGCAGCCCGGACGCGGACGGGCCAGCCAAGGGCGAGGAGAAAGCTTTCAACTTCGCCGTCGTCATGCTCATCCTCGTCCTCGTCATTGCTGCATTCCACCAGATGGCCTTCGGTGCCATTCTCCCAATCTACCTGCTAGACTCGCCCTCTTACAATTCCACAGTCGCAGCATCACCCCAGTTGGACCTTTCAGGTGGCATGGGCTATAGCCTGCACGACGTCGGCGGATTCCTGGCAGTCAACGGCTTCATTGCTCTTTTCATACAAGGTGTAATCTTTCCGTTCTTCGTCGAAAGCACAGGCGTCTGGCTGTCATTCCTTGTCCCGACCATCCTTTACCCGATATGCTATGTCATGATGCCGTTCCTGTCTCTCCTGAGGCCGGTGGGACAGGGCGAGGAGGGCCCGGACTCTGCAATCCTGTCCGCCGGCATCTACGTCACATTGTTCCTGCAGAACTTCTTCGGCATCATCGTCACGCCTTGCGCTCTGATTCTGCTCAAGAACGCGTGTCCTTCCCCGCTGGTTCTCGGTCGCGTCAACGGTCTTGCCATGAGTGCTGTGTGCATAGCCCGGACGATCAGTTCTCCACTGGTCGGCGTTTTCTATGATGCCGGCGGAAGCGCCGCTGCTTGGTTCGGGTGTGCTGTGGTTGCAATCCTGGGTGCCATCCAGCTCTGGTGGGTGCCCAAGGAGAAAGTAGTGGGCAGTGGCCCAGAGAAAGTGGAGGTGCATGTAGAGAGTGCTTTTATTGGTCACCAAGAGGTTCCTGTTTTTGACGAAGAGGACGAAGAAGAACACGAGAGGATATAGATTTCGACGGGTGACCTGAGGGTTGTCTCTTCAAGAAGTACCGAGTGATCAAGATGCCTCATAATCGGAAAAATAGAATCCATCCTGAAAACATGGTGCGTGGCGGCTACATAATGTCCTCACCACGACGACACACCATTGTCGCAGTAATGAACACCTTGCAAAGATTTGCTCCATCCTAAAAGTTCCCCATGTATAGAGACTGCGGACATGGGTCAAGTGCCACGATCAAAATAGAAGCAGGCATTCAAGAGACCGCATAGTCCCGGATTCCGGGAACATACGTTGGAAAACTTGCCGAGGAAGACCTTGCTCCATAGGCGCCAGTGACCAGTTTCTGCAAGGAGGAAGTGAACTGCACTGTGGAGTGAGGGGTTTGGAAAGGCTTATTGCGATACTTTCTTGGCTGCTTTGCGGGGCACAAACACAGTGCCAAAGCCTTTTGGCAGGATTACTACGTTCGTCTCCCATGTTGTTGCAAAGTTACACGCTTGCAATCTGCCGAATGCCAGGAACCAGCAGTCGATTGCAGATGTGCCGGGATGCGCCATGTGGTATTCTCGGGCGACGCTAGACCAGACGAGCGGGGAGACGTCATGGAAATCTGGTGGTAATGGTAACAGCACCCAAGTTGCAGGATGATCGCACCCTTGGGTAGGACGACAGGTTAAGCTGTGCCACAATGACATGTATCACCACAGCTGTCCAGCTGCTTAAGGCGTCAGTCACGTTGGAAAACGGTTTAAGGTCTAGGAGGGCTAGCACGGTCCCGGGCCGTTCTAGATAACAAGATCGTAGGCCGATCTCCGAAGGTCCGTATGCCGAGCCAGGCCCACTACGGGCACGGCTAGGCGTGCGTCAAGCATACCGAGGCAGCACCGAGAGCCTGGGACTTTGAGGCGCCCAGTTTCGCGTGTTCATGCAGGGCAGCCAGAGCAGCCTGGTGCTAGAGCTTGTGATGACGCCGATTTCCCTTAGCCTCCGTGTCAACGTTCAGCTAGTAGGCGCGCAGCGAATATATGTGCAAATGACCCCACCCTCAAAAAACCATGGCTATTTGCGCTGACACGAGGATATGTGAGTGTAAGAACATTCGTTGAGAATCGACATCACCCATCACCTTCTTTCTCCATATCCAGAACACAGAAGCATACTAGCTATCATGCCATATGTCGCCAAACAAGCTAACAGGAAGAGGGTGGTGATTGTGGGGTCGGGCTGGGCGGGAGCCACCATCTCTACGGCTCTCGATGAGCGAAAGTACAAAATCACTGTCGTCTCGCCCGAGGAAACAACTCCCTACACACCTCTTTTGGCCAGTGCTGCCTGCGGGCTGTATGACTTCAGGTGCGCGAGAAGACATCCACGCGGCAATGAAGCCCTGTAATGGAATATAAGTGATTTGCTGACGTGCCATAGTCTTGTCGAAGCGCCTGTCCGCCACCAGAGGAGGGAAATCAGATATATCAAGGCTAGCGTGGAGGACATCGACTTCGAGAAGAAGACTTGCCGATGCAGGGCCGCTTTCGACGACCTCCCAAGCGATGGACAGTTCACGCTCTCCTATGACCACCTGGTCTTGGCACCCGGCTGCACGAACAACACATTTGGTACGCCAGGCGTCAAGGAGCACGCGATGTTTGTTCGTACCGTGCGAGATGCCAAGGCCATCCAGGCCCACATCCGGAACTGCTTTGAGAGGGCGTCGATGCCAGGCTTGACTGGAGAAGAAAGTAGGTCCATTATTGGATACGCCACCCTGATCGCGGAAACATGTTAACACGGGCTTGCGGTCATTTTAGTTCGCAAGATCTTGCACTTCGTCATCGTAGGTGCCGGACCGACCGGCGTGGAAATCTCGAGCGAACTGTCCGACCTATTCCACCACGACTTTGCACGGCTGTACCCTCATGTCAAGAAGCACATCCGAATATCGATACACGACGTCGCGCCGAATGTGTTGGGCGGCTTTGACCAACACCTGCAAGAATATGCCATGAATAGTTTTGACAAGCGTGACGTCGAGGTAGTCACCGAGAGTCACATAGAAAAGGTCGACGAAGGTGCCATCTACACCCGAGAACTCGGGAGGATCCCCTGCAACACGGTCATTTGGGCCACGGGCAACGGCACCACGGCCCTCGTTGACAGGCTGGACTGTCAGAAGACCGAGAACGGCCTGCCTCGTCTGCTGACAGACGACTTCCTAAGGCTCAAGGGCACGGATGGAGAGCCCATCCCCGATGTGTACGCGCTCGGCGACGCTGCCGACGTAGATGGCGCCAGCCTGCCCACCACGGCCGAGGTTGCATGTCAAAAGGCGAAGTGGCTCGGATCTGCACTGAACAAAGACTTTGAGGAGGGCAAGGTCAGCCACTTCCAGTACCGGCAGGCGGCTGTTGTTGCGTATCTCGGACACAGTGACGGTGTGATCGCGGGGAAGAGTGATTATACGGGTGCAGAGGCCTGGATTGCTTGGCGATCAAAGAACTTTATGTGGACTCGGCAGTGGAGGCAGCGCGTTCTGATCATTGTGAGCTGGCTCCTTGATCGACTTACAGGTAGAGCGATCGCGCCATGGTGATGTTGTTGGGGAGGTCTTGCAGGCTTGCGCCGTTGGTACCGGGCCCAACAGTCATCTGACTCATCAACATTCCATGATTTCCAACGCAGTGTCAGCGGGCAGTCACTGCACTTAATGTCTGGAGTTTTTTGAGCAAGTATTTTTTGTACTGGTCCGCATGGCTTTCTCCCATGGAATAAACATTCGTCACTTGGACTGCTCACATGAGCTTCTACTCCACAGTGTGAGGAGTCAAGTGTATAGTCAGTCACTCATGGAGTGTGACGCTCTCGAGAAATTTTGTCACCGGCTACCAAGTCCTTCTGTGGTGGCATATAAAAAGGCCCCATCGTTTTGTCTGGCAGCATTCAACATGAGGATTTTATGGCTTCCTTTGTGCACCAAATGACCATTTCTTGGCAACGCCGAGCAAAAGTTCATCAGTAAGTCATATCATACGTCTCTCAGTCCCCCTTCATTAACCTTGAACGTTTTTGCTTGCTCACTATTTGTCCAAGCAGTGAGTTATCATTTAAAGACTTATTTCTTCTCTTCTTCTAGATAATCGAGTGCATTCTTCCCCGAGGATCCGCGCTTTTGAAACGATGAGGCCTTTTCTCAACCCTTTTTGGGCCCTAGAGGCCATATTTTTCCTTGCTTCTCCTGCCAAGGCGACTGACACTACGCTCCGCCTCCCACACCGTCCCGGTGCCCAGCATGAGCCGTGGGTCCTTCAACAAAATGAATCGACGGAGTGTTCCGAGCATAGCAACTTGAATTTCACTATCCAAAACGACCATGGAAAGCCGCTGTTCTTCTACGTCACCGGAAAGGACCCCGAAGCTAACGACAGTTTTGTTGTACTGCGGAAACAGGGTGACTGCTACAACTGGTACACTAAGCCCTCAAATACGGACACCACCCGCACAGCGCCCTACTATTTCGTCGACATCACCGACGAGAGCAATGGATTCCACGGCGAGATACAGGCGAACCAGAATGTATCATTCATGCTTCCAGGCTATGCCTCTAGTGCTCGCCTGTATGTCTCTGAAGAGAGGCTTCGGTTCGGCACCAATCTCGGCGGCCCAGGCGAGGGCTTTGTCGAACCATCGTCGACCAACAATGGCCTGCCTGAATTCAACATCACCTGGGGGTTCATCGAGTTCACATATGGCAAAGAAAACTTCATTTTGAACCCCTCGTATGTGGACTTCGCCTCGATGTCGCTCGACCTGGAGCTGTATTCCGATTCCAGCGACGATTCCAAGAAAACCCCAGGTCTTGAGACCAACGCGTTGGACCAAATTTGCTCTGATCTAGAGGCACAATCCGAACACGACGGCCAGAACTGGGCGGCATTATGCCTCTGCGACGAAGGCGGCTACAGCATTCGAGCCATCTCTCCAAACTTGTACCTCGCCCTGAACCCCGACGACAAGATGTCAGAGTACTACGCCGAGTACGTGGACAAGGTCTGGAGCCGCTACCGTGGGGAGGATCTCACGATCAACACGCAGGACGACGGAAGTGGCAAGAAGGTTGCACAGGGCAACGAGTTCATCTGCAGGGTTAGGTCTGACGACCTGCTCTGGTGCGGCGACGGCATCTCCTTCAGAAAGCCGACGACGGCTGAGATCATAGGCTGCGTACAGACCAAGGACGGCCCGTTCGCAGTGACTGGGTGGAACACGTCTCTGATCGTGCCTCGTCTCTGCGCGGCATTTACCCGCAGCACCCTACTCCTCCCGGACGGCAACGTGCAGCCCAATGGCAAGATCACGGCTGACCTGTACTACAGCGAGGCCATCACGAATCATTACAGTCGGATCATCCACGAGAGGTTGTCAGATCACATCGGGTATGCCTTTGCCTACGACGATACCAATCCGGTGTCTGGCGACCGCAGGACAGAGAACGCGGGTGGAGTTATTGAGGACCCAGACCCAAGACTACTCCTGATTACAGTTAGATAGATAGCTGAAGTTGGAGTTGGCTCCCGCTTTCTCAAGCTTCTCAAGACAACATTGAATCAATCCATTGCTTTTTACCACAAGTATCCGTGCAGTGCAACTATGACGTGCATGTGGTGAAGGGCAGGGGCTGAGGTGTAGCAGTCGTCCCTGAAGGACCCCTTGTCGATAAGACTGCCACATCTACAGAGGCAACCTCCTTCTTTCCTTCTTTCTTTTCTTCTTCAGGCAGACCTACTCGTTCAATCCACATGATTTGGTGCAGAATTTGAGCCACCGTGCCGCGAGCCCCAACTGACGTCTCACATGTCATGCTACTCTTTGTGACGTTTCCATAGATACAATGGAGGCACAGCCTGATATGCGAGGAGCCATGCCAGACTCGGACCTTCCTCCTTCCCAGCTCACTTGCTCTGCTCCTGCAGGGTTGGAGCTCTTTGGGATCGGGGGACGTCAGCTGGCTGCCTTCACAGTTCCAGCTGAGCTGCTCACCTCGCAGCCTCAATTTCCTCCTCAACGCAACCCTCAATTTGAGCGGCTTGCCTCCTTTGCTTTCCTGGATCCACTGGCAGCACTTGGCACGATTGTGTCCCGACCCGACCGTGTCTGCGTCACTCGCCGATCGCCCCGATGGCACCCAGCTTGTTTGATTTCACTCGCAACTTATTTCGACGCCCTTTCAACCCCCCATAGAGGCGCCCCGATCATCACGACGCAGCCCCTGCGGACAAGAAGTCGAGAGTCGCCCAAGATGGTCCCGCTAGTGAGTCTTCATCTGGAAGAGTGTGTGCCCCCGTCACAAAAGCTACACTTGTTGACGGTGTGGACTTCCAGCCATCGCCAAACACTTTTCAATTATGGCCACCAAGTCGTCGCTCCCGCGACCTGGCCGACACATTCTCCACGAACCACTTTCTCCAACCGGTCGCCCCTGAAGTCCGTCGTCCAGTCTCAAACAATGTAGTTCTCTCTTCGATCCAACCCGGCCATGACCGCGTCGCTGTACCCCAGCCGTCGTTGCATTTACCGAGTGGCTACCATGCTCAAGCCTCTCAAGCAACCGCTCTCTCCTCTTTAGTTTGTGGCGACCAAGCCCCAGCCTCATCGGCAGGTACCCTCTCTTACTCGAATGGCGGGGATGACAACTCGGCCATCGCCACCTCGGTGGGACACACCGCCACTCCGTCTTGTGCCACCCCGTCCTGTTGTTAATCACAGCTGGCCGGATGATGTCCAATGGCCAACGGAGCGTCATGTCCATGTCGGTAGCCAGGTCGGTGGGCTCAGGGTCACTCATTAGGACTCAGCCAGGGCAAGTATTTCCAGAATTTTGCTCTCGATGTGGAGGTCTGCAGCTTGGCGTCGACATTTTTAGATTTTCAGGAACGATGTGCCGGTTATTTCATGGTCTATGCATCGCTACATACAACGCAAATAGGAACCAAGCAAGTTGCGTGGACTAAGATTCCATACGTGCGTGAAGAAGCTCATTAGTGACAGGACTCATGATGGGAGACCGTCATTGTAATAAAGATCAGAGATTCGCACTCGCAAAAAAGGAGGGCACACCTGTGTAACCACGGCCCCACATAGCCGAATTCATATATTCATGATCTTGCCGTTCTAGGATTCACTGTTGTTCCGGCTTCATAGAGGAACTTGAATTTTCCTCATTTAGGCTCGTCGTTGTGTCCCTGGAGGTTAAGTACTTTCCTGATCATCTATAAGTCGTATAGGATAGCCTCCGATGGGACAACCTCCTATGGGACACCCTACAGGTATACCCTCCGTTGTTTCAGGTGCGAATCCCAGACATCTCAGTATTACTACAAGAATACTGCCACACCCCGAAATGACAGAAGAGCAGTGCACTCTGGACTTCTTTTTACTTGATTCTATTTTGCAATTTCTATCACGCATGAGAGCCGAGGGGCACGGGACGTGATGCGCTGGCCGCGCTGCCCTCGAGCCCCGGTTCTAACGAAGTTGTTTCTCTTCAATGACTTTGTAGGCTGGCATGTACAACTCGGTCCATCTTTTTGGCGAAAAATGAGAACTCTTTACTGACTCAGTTAATGCAGCTCCTCTCACCCAATGTAACCGGCAGACGTAGCACAAACATGCCATACCAACGTCAAATGTGGCTGGCGCCCGGCCATCCGCGGGTCTGACACCACCTGGCTGGGCATTCAATGACCGCAGAACTTGACTCTATTTCCTTGGTGACCCAAAGGAAGGAGATAAGTTCATTGCTCGACAGATCTGGAGAATCCAGGCACCATACATGATGTAAGCTTGCTTCAGCTGAAAGTACCCAACAACCTTGGAAGCCACCGCAAGGGTACACCACGCGCCTGTAGGATATAATTTATTTTTTAGGATATCTATTCTTGTTATATACTCTTACCGTAGTATTATCTAGGTGAGGACTTATGATGCATTATCAGGACCTTGTGCACAGCTTTGACTCTACAGAGTGTGGCCTGAATTGTTTTAAATGGTGACTCTCAGCAATACCGTGAGTGAAGGCGCTCACACCAATCCCAGAACTCCTTAGCCTTGCCATCCGCAATAGCTTCAACAATATCATCCCGGACGCTCTTCTTCTGCAATCTCCCAAAAGGCAGTATGTACACGCCATTTGTCTCGAGCCCCACCTCATCAGAGAACCCGGAGAAGAGCATCGTGTACGCACCCATAATGGCAGGGTAGAAAGTCGGCTGCATGACGGCCAGCAGCCAGCTGGGCTGATGCTTCCAGACCGTGGTGTTGATCATGCCGGGGTTCTGGGTGATGCTGACGATGCCGTCGGGCCCCCATCTCCGGGCGCCTTCGACAGCGAGGAACCAGTTGCCGGCCTTGCTGACTGCGTAGTCGACAGAGGCATTTTCCGATCCTGTCCCTGCTGCGTTCATGCGGTCCAGCTCTGCGAGGTCGATGCCCCCGTGTGGCGCGAACCGCTCGATGATCATGGACGATGCCCAGATGACCCTGGTTGCGCCGGGGGCTGATGTCTTTGCAGCTGCGCGTAGTTGTGGGAGGAGCTCCTGTGTGAAGAGCAGCGGGCCCACGCAGTTGACGCCTGCGCACTTGTGAGCACGAAGACGGCGGAGAGAAGATGAGGGGTTGCCGGAGGTACGCATCCGGCGGATGGGAATACACGGCCGGGGAGAGGATTCGACCGAGAGGCCGGGATCGCTGTGATTGAGTGACTTACCAACATGGCCCTCCAGGTTTTGTTTCGTTTTTGTGCCGGCCGGTGCGCCAGCAATGCCAGCATTGTTCCACAATATATCAAGCCGTGATTCACGCTGGGCAAAAGACGCGGCGGACGCCTTGATTGACGTGAGATCGTTCAGGTCGAGGTGCATGTACTCGAGTGATCCAGGGTTAGACACGGCCGCTGCCTCGTCGACGACCTCCTTCATGGCAGCTCTGGCCCGCTCCTCTGAGCGACATGCCAGGTATATCTTGGCACCAGTTGGGTACAGCAGTTTGATCAGGGCTAGACCGATGCCCGAGTTGCCGCCGGTGACGATGAAGACGCGGCCATCTTGGCGAGGGACATTGGCCTCGGTGAATGTCGGTTTGGGAGGCAGCCACTGGTCTTTGATATCGACGAGCCGGTCGTACGACAGCCCGCTGAAGAGCCTGGAGAAGTCAACAATGGTGTTGGGCATCTTGACAGAGCTGCTGGCGTGGGGCGCGCACGTGTCGCCGATGTCGTCGCGGTGGTTATCAGCTGTGGCTATACGTGAGCTGAATCATGAGTGTTCGATTCCAGGCCGGGGATCAGCAGTTTCCGAGTGACAACAATGCTGGAGCTTTTGTGAGGCGAGACAGAGTGGGCCGTAACGGCACCGCGATGGATCTTCAGGGGTATTCCCTGCGCAGGGTCACAGCGTCGAGAGTTCCGAGGTTGGCACACCCAGTCTGGCACACCCTGTGGGGCCCGAAGCGTACCTTAAAAAGGCACCCTTTTTTTTAAAGGGCCGGCAGGGCGAAGGGGGCGAGCCCCGAAGCGCAGCGAAGGGCTGCGAGTAGGGCCGGTAGGCACGACGCGAGCCCAGAGGACCAACCCTGCCCGGCGCAGCCGACTGTTTTCTTAAAAATAAGAGAAGATATTTTGTTTCTTCAGAGTACTTTTGAAGATATCTCGAGGTTCTTAGCGCCTTGGTGTGCAGAATTAGCGCTTCGCGAAGAGATTTAGCGCCTCGCTTAGCCTGACACGGTGCGCAAAGAGGCCCGTGCCAAGGGGTTGTGCCAGACCGGGTGTGCCAACCTCGGAACTCCAGCGTCGAGCACCTCGGCATGGCAGAGTCGCATGCGCAGGTGGAGTCCGGAGATGACGGCCTGTCAAAGACCGTGCTTTATCACGAGATAGACTAAAGTCCTCCCTGCAACTGCATCAATAGAGGCCGGACGCGTGGGAATCATAGATTAGGGAATATGGTCTCACGGTATCATGAAACTTTACGTTGTAAACTTTCGCTGATGTAGCCGCAGCTTGCCGATCAATACGGAGTATGTTGCGCTAATAAACAGACAGTGGTCTCGGCAGATGCAATGTTTTGGACACGGCAGACATTGTTCTAACAACAGCTGAGTTCATCCCATCCACCTCTCCAATCACCCAGTTAGGGAGGCCACGACTTAGCTCTAATAATCACGCCCGTATGTTTCGTTCAGAGTGTCATGAAGCCTCCCCCACAGTCCAGTCTGCCACGAGCGAACCTTATCCCATTCCGGCAACGTCTCTTTCATCATCCATAGCCAGCCTCCTATGATGAAATCCGCATAAGTGGGTGTCGCATTCCTTGAGAGGTGAACACCACTGCCTATCTCATCATATGTCTCCAACAGCTGCCCAAGGGCCTTCTCGAACTCGTTGAGCATAGCTGTCCTCTCGTGGCCGCGGACTGCAAACTCCTCCCAGTCCTTTCTTGCAGCCCGTCTGCAGAACTCGGCTCTCGTCTTTGCGGCAGTCTCCGGGTTGAGAGGCATCGTGTGGGCGCCAAGGACCACATATTTGGTAAAGATAGTGTCCACCTGTGCGTTGAATTGTCGGTAAGAGGCAACCGCATCGTCAGGAAAAAGTTGCGGGGTGCTAGGATAGGTCTTGTCGAGGTACATGGCGATTTCAAAAGAGTCGCCCACCACTTGATCGGTATCACACGCGTGGTCAACTATCACCGGCAGGGTATAAAAGTCCGTCTGGTCTAGGTAATGTTTTCGGCATGGAGGAGCGCCAAGGCTTTGTCGGACTTGAGTGACCTCGGTGAGTTCAGTCCAGCAAGTCCCGTAACTCAAACCGGAGTGGACACGCTTGAAGTTCAAAGCATATCTGTCTGGCTGCGTTAGAAACTGTATTCACAAGCAGTCCGCAAGGAAAAAAGAGGCACAATAACCTTGTCTTGCAGGGATTCGGTGCATACGGCCGAATTGGCGGCCCAGACGCGATATCGTAGAACGTGATTGGCTTCGGCATATTGCAGTGCAGGCCGATTGGGCGAGATGACGACAAGCAGTCTTTGACTGATAGTGGCATTTGATGACTTGGAATCTGATGAGCCCAATGACAACAAAGTCGGGAGTCGGCGTGGATGCTCTTTTAAGCCAGAGCATCGGACTTGACATTCATCACGTGAACCAATTGAGTAGGTACAGTGTTCAACCGTCCACGTCTTCATAATGATACAAAATGACTCATAGAGCTACATGCATGCCAATTCAATGGAAAATCGGTAAGACCGACGTCTCACTGAGACAATGCATCCCGTGTAACGTAAGCACTTCCGGCTGGTATAAGGACTAAGCTTCCTGTCAGTCTTGTCTATCATGAATCACCCCTTATCAGTAAATTGGGAACAAAGGAACTGATAATGGCATTCGTCTCAGCTGTCCTAGCCTCGCGCTGTCCTCGGATTATACGGCTCCAAATTGTGGGCTCCAAATTGTGGGCTCCATTCTCGTGGGTCTCACACAGTGTTCGAGAATTCGGGCTTACGAGTGATGCATTTTTTTTCTGACATATTCTACCTCGAAGTCAGGCATATACTATTACTGGACTGGGTGGATGAGGGCATATCAGACTCCCTGACCAGCTGGCCAGTCAGATCACGTCAGCTTGGCTCTTCACTCAAAGCATGATACATTCGCTTCCGACCGTTATCCCAGAAGCGAGAACGTATAATACAAAAGGGGTTCAGTTTAAAGGTCAAATATTAAGAAATATATGTTCCCACAATCCTACGTAATGTGAAGTCTTGAATTCTGTATTAATAGGGAAATAGTAGCTACTTATGCAGGAAATCATCTATACTCCTGTGCAAATGTGCATTCAGTACAAACTACCAAGTGCAGTTACTGAAACCAGTTGATATCCAGGTACAGATGTCTTTCGAGTTCGGTATGTTTCCCAAACCTCCTCAGGCTGCTTGTTGGCCACCCCATTTGCCTCTGGAAAGGCCTTCTCTTCTTGCTCCAACGACTCGCTTGCCTTTGCCCTCTCTTGCCCGACATGAACCGCATTCAACCATTCAATTCCCACCGTAAAAGGTACTGATGCGGCTACACTCGTCGCGGATAATATCATTGTGCGCGTGATCGCTATATTCCAGATACCGCGCAACCCTTCCAACTCTGAACCAGTGGTTATGAGAGGTTTGGTTACTCAACATTGCAGAGGAGTCCTAGCCGTCACTGTCTCGAACGGTCGACGCCTGAGAGATTGCATGGCAATGAAGAGCCCAACGAGAGCGGGTATTCATTGGCACATGGGACGGTTGATGAAAACCCTTTCGTTATGATCAAGAAAGATCCAATCCGGCAAAAACGGTTCATCGATGCCATGAGCTTCTCGCATCTACATAGCAGCTACAGCGTGGACCACTTGATCCAGGGTCACGATTTCAGCTGTGCGAATGTGGTTGTCGATGTGGGAGGCTCACAAGGACAAGTTGCCTCAGCACTGGTGAAGAGGTTTCCAGGTATCTCGGAAATCATTGTACAGGACCTACGTGACAACATATCCAGCCTGGAACCATACATCCCTGTCGAATACAGAAGCCGGATCAAGGGTATAGAGCATGACTTCCTCGCCCCGCAACCTGTCAAAGGTGCCGACATCTATCTTTTGCGTTGGATTCTTCACGACTGGAATGACAAATACAGCATCAATATTCTGAGGAACCTGGTCCCGCTCTGAAACGAGGTGCAAAAGTTCTCCTCAACGACGTCTGTATCCCCGAACCAGGCCAATTGGGTGTAGCCGTGGATCGGAAGCTTATAGTGATGGATATTTCAATGAAGGCTTTCAATAACGCGAGCGAAAGGGATACCGAGACATAGGCAGCACTTTTCAAGAAGGCTGATCCACGATTCCTATCCAAAGGAATTCCTCTACCCCAGCGCGCGAGGATGGCCATCATTGAGGCGGAATGGACAGGCTAGGTCCATCTGTGAGAAGGAAATGAGCTCGCTTCGCTTCCATAGTCTTCCATAACCACCTAGGTAGCATCTTGTCAACACAGATTTTCACCGTGGCGCCTTTCTATTTAAACAGAAATTTGGGTTCAGGTCACATTGCTGTGTTCCTAAAGATTGAAAATTAGTTGGGCGAACGTTTTATCAAGCAAGATTGTATCTCGATTGCAACTACTTGGCAGTCATGCACAGCTTTCTAGAAACAGTTGTCAAATCACACCATTCAAGTTGTTCCGCATTGTCAATTATTCGACGACCAATTATGTCGAAGTATTCCAGATGCCCGAATGAGAAGACTTGATCACACAATCTACACTGCGGCATCGCACCTGATATCCATCTTCTTGAACCTAGCAGCCATGCGAAGATGCATAAAAACACAAGTGCACCATATATTGATCAATTCTACCCACGAAGAGAATGTACTAGATGCCAAATTCACGCAGTCTTCTCACAAACCAGTTTCACACTATCTGCGTCTCGCATTCTGAGCAATATTTCCAAGTTCACGTTGTTCGTACAATTGATAGCGCGCTTTCTCGCAGCGTCCTGTGTTTCTCCAGAGCGTGTCTTGACTCCGAGACGATGGGCTTTCAATAAGGATGCGAGAACCGCTACAGCCTCAACTTTGGAAAACTTTTCCCAGGGCAGTTTTGTGGCCCATCCGACCAGGGGAAATATGTATGAGGAAGCGGTGTCCATATTTCCTCACAGATTTTCTTTGAACCACTTGCGCTTTCTTTACGATTAACCACCCATCTTGACGGCTTCCACTCAAAAGGGTCCGTCCAATACTTTGGATGGGTGTGGATTGCAAGGAGGTGTGGAGAGGTTCCAACGCCCGGCGGGATAACCAAAGTCTTCTCACCAACTTGGATGGTCCGCGCATGATCCTTGGTCCATTTGGGCAGAGACATGATTGGCGGATAGAGACGTAGCGTCTCAAGAAGAACCGCCGGGCAACGTTTCAATTGAGGGAATATGTACTCATAATCCCATGCATCGACAGCCGGAGTCTTCGTGGCGTCAAGAGTTGAGAGCTCTTCAGCTACCCAGGCTTGTACTTCCGGATGGGCGGCCAAGAGCAGCATGGTAAATGCGAGAGTGTTGGCGGTCGTATCATGGCCAGCAAAGTTGATCACAAACAGGTTGCCGAATATTTAGTCAATTGAAAGTCCTCGCTTGCCGTCTTTGTTGCCTTTCAGGTGAGGCTGTGCCACCACTCGAACACACCTGCGAGAGCGTCTTTAGGGCTCCATCTGTCCAAATAGTTAAAACCTTCCTAAGGTTACTACGTCTTACCCGTCGCTTAGGTCGGGCACGTCGGCACTCGCAGGGCTCGTGTCCCTGCGGGATCACCGACGACTCCGTGCCCGAGCCCTAAGCTCGAGGGCGCGGGTTAGCATCCCTGACGGTTTGTAAAATTAAGCAGCGCTCTGGTGGGCCACCTCGCCTATGCTCGGGTCGCTTCGCTCTGACGGCCCACCTCTGCCGGCGTGGATGGGACTACTACTTGGCGTAGGTAATACCGCCTACAAGGTTAAGAGCAATAGTTAGTAGCCACACCACTCCGAGAGGGTCGATGTACTGTGTCTCATGCCTTGCTCACATCGACGAGACAGACACAAAATACTTGTCATTTTTGAGTCACAAGCAGCGGCTGCCAGTGGAGCCCACAACGAGATTAATGAGAAGCGGCCGTCCTAAAAAGGCCAGGCTTCTCATCCCTCGACGCGATAAATACCGCCCTTATTATATTATATGGGATCCTCACCAGCTATAGCAAACTAAGTTGATGCAATGGGTAATATAGGTCGCCTAGAGCGAGCTTCTCACGTTTGGAGACTATTGTACGGTGAGCTATATGGGGCGATCAACAACTGCAATAACACTAAGAGGTAAAATGTTAGGTCTTTTTCTCCATTCGTAAAACCGATACCACAAACACGTCTAATTTCTAGCCAGTGACTCCGGCAGCCAAAGGTTATCAGAGGTTAAGGACACATCTCACCTTCCTATTACATAATGCGAGACTCTTCAATAAAGATGTGCTCGGACCTACCGACGTAAGCCCTGAAGAGCTCAAAACGTGACTCTCTCGCCCCCTCGATATCAACGGAAACCCGCGTTATCGAAACGACGATACAAACGACCGGGTATCAATTGCGCCTGCTATCGCAATCGAACTCCTACGTCATAGTCCTTTAAAGATTCGAGGCACCCTGGCGACTATATGCAGTGCTTGCTAGTTAACTCGAATTCTCTGGGGAATAGGCCGCGAGCACATCCAATCATCTCGGCATCGGAGCGCAGGATGGCTACGCTGGTGTGTATGGCATATTTATCCACCCTGGTCTCACCTCCCAAGCTGTCTGACCTGCATATCACAATGCACTACGCGGTGCACAAAGACCTAATAACAGCCATAGGCCGTTGCATTGCGAGCGGAATCAATAAATCGATACGTCAATGCTTCGGCACACAGACAAGGGCTCTGCCGTCATCGTATTCATCATGCTTTATCATCATCGCCGCACATGGAGGCCTAACAGTAAGACTTACAACGACGTATTCTCCTTCAGGTCCCTCAACGCTTAATAGTGACCCAAGTCTATGTCGCTATGAAACATATGCCATCCACAAGAGCCATTATCTTATCTCACAGGCTGGCCTACGTGGCATCAGAATCATGTATACTTGACGGCACGGACCTGGATGAGCTGGCCGACGTGCTGAACATTATCAAAAAATGACGGGCTGATTGGGACTGAATAATTTTAGTTTAGCAACACCCACCACCGTGAACTTTATCGATGAAATCACCCCCCCTAAGATGAGGAGTTTATAGGAGCCCTTGTTTAACGCAACCTAGAGGTCCGACTGGTTCAACTATTATGTAGAGATGCAGGGTCTCAGAGTGTTAGGTAATACAACAACAAATGACAAGGCTGCTTCTAAGTAGGGAACGCGATGAATCGGGAAAGGGACAGAGACTGCGGCTACAAGATGCGTTTCTAATACCCGCAAATGTAAAATTAACATGGTGCCTTCATACATACAATAGTGGGCGCTCAAAACCCAGCGATCTAAAAACATTGCCAGTTATAGTAAAATGTTAAAAAGTACCTGTTTATACGGACATGTGACCTTAGCATTGTGCTGTATAGACGAGGCTAAGAAGTATCGCACCTAATGACGTCGTTGATCGTCGACACCAGGAGCCCAAAGGCTAAGGGCCGGCGAAGAGACGGTAGCTAAGAAATTTATGCGGCCGTGGGCGAGCCCGGGCTCAAATCACACATCGGAGCGTTGAACAGCTGCGCTTGTCTAAGCAGCCAAATCTGCTATGAATCACTTAGCTTTTTCAAAGATGTGCGGGCCACCACTTAAATGTGTGATTCCTTGCACATAGATGCCCTGGATAAGTTCATGCTCTCTTCACTACGTCATAGTTTCTGGCAATTTGAGTTTGATAACTATAAAAGCTAGCAAGTCAGGGTGTGGAAGGGTCCTTTTGAGTGAATACCTAGGTGGAAGGTAAGTCTCGGCGAAGCTTTAATCGGGCGGCTGCAACACCAAGAGTGACAATCATGGATATATTTGGGCAACTAAGGACGCATAAGGTCGCTGGGTTGTGGATAAGAGACTGGAACCGCCATTTCGAACATGGGTGATCCAGAGGATGGGCATGGGGACTGAAGCTGTTAGATAGCTTCTGAGTAGTCTGATGCTAGGTTCCAATGCAGTCCTAATCACGCGTGGGTATAAACGGCCATCACAAGTAACTTAAAAACTTGCTGAGGGGCGGAAAGATGAATTATCTAAAGCTAACATACTTCCCAAATACTATCAGTTATCTCATAGGCCTTATGACCGTGACGGGTACCAGAGCTAGCTTAGGGGCGCCTCCAATTATTTTATCGGCCGAGGGTGGTCGATCTGGGTTTCAATGCGATCACCCCCGGTCAGCCTCTTTGACAGCAGCCTCGCAGCTGGCAAAGTTGTAGCCCACCGAACGAGCACGCCCGCAGGTTCGTTGTTTGTGAGAGGTACAACCATTTAGGTATCGCGGCCATTGGATTAATTCAAGGGGGTTTTGCCTGCCACCACATCCTCGTCAGGTGTGGCCAGAACCCTGGGAAGTTTGCGAATCGCAACAGCCACCTCTCGGGATCAGGCTTCCCCTTCAGATCGCGCCTCGTGAAGCTCGCGGTTGAAGTGGGCTTGTAGTCGGGATGGTTGAGTTGACCCTCTTGAGCCACTCCTCGTGGCTGGGTCGTCTATCATGGGGTCTCGTACCCGCATATTTTCCCTACCAACACGAACAGTCACAATCTAGATGAGTCCGTACATTAACAAATCTCCACTATGTTTTTAAAAGAGATTCTAATATTAGTACGTAGGAATACAAATACCTCCAATATCAGGCTGTTTGCTGCTTCCTCGGCCACTCCTTCCACACCTTATCGTCGACACGAAGGCGTGCTTTTCTATCTTTGCTGATGTGAATCAGCTTCCTCGGCCACTCCTTCCACACCTTATCGTCGACACGAAGGCGTGCTTTTCTATCTTTGCTGATGTGAATCTCCTTTTTCACGCCCTTGAATGTGAATGGATCCTGACACTTGCTCAGAGTGACTCGAGAGCTCAGTGTGGACGACGGCTGGAGTAGGGCCGGTCAGATTGGAGTGCGCGTCGGTCGCTACATCTGAGGCTCCCTCTGGAGCCTCGTCGCCACCCGCGGGAGCATGATCGAGGGAGGAGGGCAAGGTGTTGTTGCTACCCTCGAGAGCAGGGCCAACGTGTTCTGGTCAAGTTTCGCGAAGTCAGTGATGTGATCGTTAAAGTTTGTTCTAGTGTAGAAGCTTACCTATGGCTATTGGTCCTTGATGGGGCCTTCGCGGGCTCCCTCTGGAGCGGTATTGTCACCCTCGAGAGCAGGGCCAACAGTGTTCTGGTCAGGTTTCGCGAGGTCAGTGATCTAGGTGTGAGAATTCTCGAGCAGAGGCTTACCTGTAGCTGCTGGTCGTGGAGGTGGCCTTCGGGGGCGCCCAGTGGATGATCCTCGTCACTCTGCGAGCAAGAAGGTGAGTCAAGAATCAGAAAGTGGAGGTCCAAAAGGAAGCTCACCTGGAGGGGCTCCATGTCGTTGTTGACGCGAAGGGACAGCCTTGGGGTGGGACAAAGAGAGAATCTTCGAACAGAAGAGAAGAGGCGGGCAGGAAGAAAGTCTTGATAGAGAATTCAAACTCGTCATTGTGTGCGGACGAAGAAGTCTTCTCGATCTGTTGTTGACGGTGCTGTAGGAAAAGCAGGATACACTTGAAGAAAATTTTGAAGGAAGCAGGGAAAGTCTGAGGGGAGCTGGGCAAGGGTCACAAGCAGCAACGTCGACGCCTGCAAGGGGGCAATTGGGGAGGGTCCCTCTGGACCCTAGGAAGGGTGTGTGACGTCATTGTGGGAATTGGGCAAGAACGTCAGCAGCACCAGGAAGGCTGGATGTGGGAGTGGCGCATTGCTTTTCGAGTAGATGGGAACAAGACTTTGCGAAGCCTGTTTTGTTGGCGAATGCTGTTAGTCCTACTCTCAAAAGATGCTGTCTAATCCATTGCTTGAACCATTGGAGGCGCTACCAAGAGAAGATTTAACCTACCAGGAAGAGGTGGTGGGGCGGCTTCGTTTGACCCTCTGGTCATGCAAGCGGGTGACCGATTAGCAGCGATAAAGGTCTGCCTCTGCGCACTTGAGAACAAGATTAGATAACATAACTTGATGAGAGAGACATAAAAAGTTCGCAGAGGGAAGAGGGCGAGGTCTTAAATAATAAAAGGGGCCTAGATTTCCGGCTGCGCAGACGTAGTCGTCTTCGAAGAATTGAGCGTATTCACAAAGCATTGAGTTCGGTAAGTTTTCCATTTGTCAAAATGCTATTGGCTCTTTGGGGCGACAAATCCAAGACAACCGGACGAGTACTTGCATTTTATTGGCATGGACAGCTAGGAATCATAGAGCCACAGACAGATAATACTATTTTGACAAGAACAATGCAGGCAGCCATTGAGACCGCCCATTATGCCATTCAACCCACATGATGAAAACATCAGATTTTTCATCTCAAGATAAGGCATAACATGGTCCCAACCATACCCGGATAGCGGATAGCTAGTTCAATGATTCACTGACGTGCTGCGTAGAACTGGGAAAGCATGGGTGGGCGGATTCGAGGCACCAGTAAGACTTAGTCACAAAAAAAAAAAACATGATTCGCAAAAAAAAAAAAAAAAAAAAAAAAAAAGGAGGGGGGTGTTGACATAACCTCTTTAAATCGGTGCAGCGAAATACTTGATTGCCTTTCGATGGTCTTTCTTGGTGACTCGTAGCTTGACCTTGATCTACATATTGCGAAACTCGACATCCCATCTTCATCGACGATGCATTTCAACCGCCTAGGCTTGGAGGCGAGCCACCGGCTGATACGGTACAGGTCTTAGCCCGTGCACATCAAGCCGCTCGGCTATTTTCAGTTTGCTTGCACGGTTACATCTATCATAATAACTTGTTGCTACCAAGATTCAGTCTGCATCAAGGCCGTCATTGGTGCATCATTACGTCCGTGATCGCTGTCGTCTCTTTGGCTATCCCTATTTTCTTATTACTCACTACTACTCTACCCTTTAATAGCATATCTCCCATGCTTGCGAATATATGATGTCAGTAACAAGGCTTTCAAGCGCATTGGTGCCACTTCGGATATCTAAAACTCAGGTCACCCAGGCAAAACTACAGCTGATCTCGTACCGCACGACCATCATCATCGACATGGTTACTCCTATTGCATCCTGTGTGCTCGAGTTCCATATTGTCTCCGGGCACTTTGTGCACTTGTAGGCGAACGTGTCAGTATGGACCATGCCGTCGATCCTAAGTATGCGTTCGCACCCTAAGTAAGATCGACTAGGACTCCGTCTCGGGACACTCAAGCTGGCGCAACTCTTCACTTTCATCGTGCTGCAATCTACCTTGATGATTAGGGTTCCAACGGACTGGTTCATCGCCGACGGCAGTGTTATCTTATCTGACCTTAAGCTTATAACTATTACTTCCACGGCTCCGTGCAACGAATTATCTTGACCAATAGACATCAAATGGGCAACAGACCTGCGATTCTCTTGGCTGTCTGACGCAGATGGAACTTTGTATAGTTAACAAGTCTATAATCGACAATTTACGAGGGCGACCGGGAAAAGACAGTCTCTTATCACTAAGTCAAAACGTTAGATTGCTGAAAGCGGTTATACCTGCGTTATCGTTTGCTTTCGACAGCTGGTGTTCTTATTGACGCCGGCTTCGGCGATGATGTGGCGCTTCTCACGGATCCACTGCATCACCTTTTCAGTCTCTAACAAGGCCACGATCACCTAGTCATTCTGTATGGTCTCGCGCTTCGGTATGAAAGCTTATATAGCCCGGTTTCGAGACTCCGGAACAAATCGCTGCCTGATAGATTTGCCCTTCAGAGTTCATCACTAAAACATGCTAAGGAAGCTAGTATAGAAGGAGTAGCAATGCCGCGATCTTAAGATAAGTAGACTGGCTAGGTCCCGCGTGTGTTTAGCCCATGGCCCCGACATTTATTATTTTTATATAGTCTGACTCGTTATTAACCATGGGAAGGTAATAGCATACTTAGGGAAAGGGATCCCGGTGACTGTGAAGGTTGATAAAATCGAACCTCGTACGAATGCTAGTCGCTTGGCGGGTAGCAACATCCCAGGAAGAAGTCGTGGAGTCAGCAGCATGAGTACGTACGAGTAGGCGTCAATGCTGAAGTCTACGATCAGGGCTGCGATTTCTTTCTGATGAGAGTTCTATTTTACAAACAATGCTCCACTCTATCATAGCCACCTAATGAGCTACAGCAGTTACACGCGAGATTCTTCACACCTCCGCCCGTCAGCCCACTTGCTTCTGCTCATCCCCGTGCCCCGGCAGCTCCGCATTCATCTTCTAATTGATATCTGACCTTCGGGTTGCCATCTCTATCGAGGCGACCGTTTTGCCATCCCCCCCAACACTGTCATCCTCCTCAACGCTGTCCTGAGATACTGATGAGGCAACTTCTTCGATGTCTTTGTTGCCGAGCTTTTGGATAATGGACTTAAAAAGGCCAGCGAGGTTGATTGCGCGTTTCTCCTGAAAGTCCCCCACAGATTGCTCCTTGCCGCCTTCCCTATTGGCCTCGTGGGAAGCATCATTGTCAACGGCGAAGTCGGCCTCAGCATCCTTGGAATATTTGTTCCTTTGTTCCTCTTGCTCTTTAGCATCGCGGAGCATGAGAAACGTAGGTCGCTGGTACTTTCTGTCATCCTTGACAGTGCGGGCGAGCTTTAAAGTGAAGTTACTCGAGGTGTTGTTCGTAACGGAAATTTCCTGTTCTGGGATCGTCTCGTCGGGATCATCTCCCGAAGACTGGATCTCACTGTCGTCGGAATCGTCATCGTTAAGCCCCTCAGTATCGTCTTCGGATAGAGACTGGGGGTCTTCCTCGGTGTTCTGGTCGGATACATCAGAGATGTCCTCCTCGGCATCATCCTCGGGGGCATCTTGAATGTCCTGTTCGGTGTCTTCCTCTGAGCTCTCTGCTGTGTTTTCCGTGGAGGAATTTAGCGCATCCTGCTCCTCAATATCTTCGTCATCGTTTTCTTGTGCCATACTGGAGCCATTGCCGTCTTCAGCGGCAGTGGACTTAGATGACTTGGAATTAGATGACTGAGACCCGGTTGTCTTTCCGGTTGAATTTCCAGTTGTCTTTCCGGTTGAATTTCCAGTTGTCTTTCCGGTTGACTTTCCAGTTGTCTTTCCGGTTGACTTTCCAGTTGTCTTTCCGGTTGACTGAGACACGGTTGACTGAGACCCGGATGACTTTCCGGGTGACTTGGATCCGGATGACTTTCTGGATGACTTGGATCCGGATGACTTTCTGGATGACTTGGACCCGGTTGGCTTTCCGGATGACTTGGACCCGGGCGTCTTGGACTTGGATGATGCCTTCGCCCGAGTATCAAGAATTATATTAGAGCCGTCCGGGTCCTTCTCCAGGTCAACCGCAGTACTCAGAGCGACGGAGTCGAGGTCATATGGGTGTTCAGATGCTCCGTCGTGACTGAGAGATGAAGACATATCTCTGCGAAGTGGAACACCTTGAACCATGGCGATGCCAACGAGAAAAGCACCGAAGATATTGGTGGTCCTCATACTGACAGCAAATTTGCGATGATGACAGATGGAAGGCAAGAAGAAGGCTAAAAGTAAGGTCTTTGTCTGTTCAACAGAAGTGGTTCTATTGCTGGCCTGCAGCGAGAATTGTTGTTATGAGATGAAAACAACTGAAGTTATCGATTCGGAATATATCGACGGGAAGGGTTGCTTTGTGAGAAAGATAGTGGTGTGATTGCTGGCCTGCAGCAGGAATTGTTGTTGTGAGATGAAAACGACTGAAGTTATCGATTCAAAATCTATCGACGGGAAGGGTTGCTTTGTGGAAAAGATGGTGGTGGGTTGCTGACCTGCAGCAGGAATTGTTTCTATGAGACGAAAACGACTGGAGTGATCAATTCGGGATAAATCGACAGGAAGGAGTTGCTACCAGAGCAGACTCGGAGATTAAGGAAGGAAGATCGATGGATGCAATGATTACGATGTCGACGAACCGAGGAGAGCATATACCCGGAGCGAAGCAGAGTCTTTAAGTAAGTGCCGCGACGCTGGTAACCCTTGGAAAGATTCGGTAAAGTGAAGGAATGTGAGACCCATACGATTGTAGTGACATGTCTAGGACACAACGGACAAGGTCGCCAACAGTCGAGCCATCAGAATGGCCGCAAGAGACCCTCAAGTGGCCCGTACCATTCTGAATATCCCAAAGCCAGTGATTCAATATCCAAGTCTCCGTTTTGAGGGCCTTCGAGTTCGCCAACCACCAAAAGGTGCCGACCAAAGGCCCCAGTGGATGGGAATGTGGCGCAAGGCCACGTCCTTCCTGCCAACAGCCCCGGATCTGAAGGTACGGAGGCCTTTACGAAACCAGTTGGAGTGCTATTCTAAAACTTGAAGTGGGTAATGGCCGGCTTGGGCTTTGGCTGAGCAACCAGCCCATCGTCTGGCTGCCGTTATGGGCGCTCGCACTGGTAGTAGTCGACAGGATATTTCCATGTTCCAATTCGGGACGGGATGATCGGCCAATTTTCTTTGCCCTTGAGTTTACGTTCACGGTTCGTCCTATTTCATGAAACCATTAATTACCTCCCAGTATTCGCCCAGTCTGGAAGGGGAATTGTGTTGTAGTGATATTGTGTGTTGTGTGGTACCAGCGGCTAAGGAGCGACCAACACTTGTCAGGAACCCAGTGTAGGATTGAGCTGATGAGTTCGGCCCGGTGGGTCATTCAATGTTAGTTACTGGTTTGTTCAATTTGAGCACAATGAGTCCTGGGCACGGTGGGTTTGGTGGATCTGGATGGGCCCACGCGGGCATCTGTTGGTTCTGAGTCAGGCTGTGCAATGCCTTCAAAATACCCACTTCGCGTGGCCTGTGGCCTTATTAATCCGCAGAGGCTGTCCGCGAAATTGGGCTCGCGAGGCCTATTTCCGTCGCATCGTTTCGCAGTGGGCTTCTATGTGCCGCGTCCTGTTCCTTTCGTATGGGCCCTTTTCAGGGGTCCGAGTCAACGGCTCACGACCGAGGTTGTCACCAACAGTCCCACTGGGCCTGCTGTGCGGGAGGATTGGAGTATGATACTTGGATTTTTTCGTGTGTGAGGACCTTTTCTTTTTCGACCACCCGGCTTGGCAGAGCCTAAAATTCTCACGACCGGTAGTGCGGATTACGGCAGAGATGAAAGGGTCCAACGCACAATGCTACTCTACTAGACTCAGCATCTGCATCACATAGTGGAGACAATAACTGGCCTTGAACGGTTGATGTGAGGCTCTCAGAAGCATGTCGCTTAAATAAGTGCATCAGAATGCAGTGAGGAGTATCAGTAGAAGGTCCCAATGCTATGTCTACCTTGGCGATGGTTGTATGCGAGAAGCCATGCATCGCGTTGCCTATCACCTATCATAGAGCCCAACAAGCATTCACATGGCTCTCGTCACAGCTCGGCTTCACATAGGCAGGAATCAGTCATCGGCATATTTTGAAGCCCTCCCCATTGGGTTTGCATCAATTCCAAGCTCTCCACTGTCCGGCTCTCCAACTCGAGATTGGTGGACTTGAGGTCTGCTTTCCAAGGTTCAAATTATACGGTGCTTTTCACGAAGCTAGAAGATTGTCCTGTCAAGCCTTTTTTCCTAGCCCAATTTCTGACCGGAACACAGCGACCTCTCAGTTTCTTCACGTACACTACTCCCGGTAAACAGTCACGTTTTAGAAAAAGCTCATGAGGTGATGTAAAAACTAACTGTGGCTTGACTACACTTTTGCACAATGAGAAAAGACCACCGCCCTTCTCTGCGCCACTCTGTGTCAATTCTACTCACGGCTGCCGCGGGCCCCTCCCGAGGGGTGGGCTCGCGGCCTCGCGGCCTCACCACATGGATGCCGTGGCTGCGAAGCAGGCACCCCAGTGAAGCTCGTTGGTGCTCAAGTAGCTCTCCCACCTGCAGTATTAATCCTCCCTGTTGGGCACAAACAGCTCCCAAGCAATGCCTACACTCCGATCCTCAACCCCCCGGCTCTTACAAAGCCTTTGGTATCTTGCGAGATCCTCTTGAAAATCTGTCGGCGTTCGCAACGACATATGGTTCATGACTGTTCCCTTCTCGCACGGGTATGCTTGCACGCCGGCTTTAACGCACGTTTCAGGTAGCCAAACACGTACCTCGTCGCCCCAAGGGACGTACGAGTGCGCAATCAAGAGTGTCCCATGTGTGATATACTGTTCATCCAAGACGACAAAGAAATCGTAAGTCAAAGGCGTGTCGACGGACGCCAAGGGGCGCAGGTAAGCGGCACATGACTCGAGAGACGCGCCGATGAAGGGGTTCTTGGCGGGCGTGAGCAGGTCGGGAGAGACTGGCGGGGGGTAATCTGCCGGGGGCAATTTTTCCCCGGCGGAGTTGTATTGGCGGCGGGGGATCGCGGAGTAGGGATTGGATAGATCGGGCTCGACGACCAGGACGAGATCGTGGCTTCCATAGCCGGCTTCGTCGGCGAGGACACGGTTGACGTGCTGCGGACAAGTTGCAAGAATTAGCGCCGCACCGGATCAGATCTAGCTAGATCTATATTGTAGAGACAATCGCGCCTGGGATCTTACATCGACCGTGATCTTGTCTGATACGACAAACAGCGCGAATGGCGGGATCATGATGAATGGGAGCTCACGGCGTGAACGTGTTTGGTAAAGGTTTGAATGCGGGTTCTGGGATTGCTGGAGCGAAGTGGCTCTCCTTTGCTCCTTTTTATGGGGCATCCTTCAGTAACTAAGAATAATAGTGCGCAGGCCACCCGCGCCACACAACCTCGAGGCCAACACCAACACGTGGTCCACCAACACCCCACAAGCCATACCATGGCTCGCGGCACGTCGAATGGTCTATGCCAATTTTGCATATTCTGCTTCTGTTGTGGCCAAAAAAAAAAGCGAACACTCCACCATCCTGCCGGTCTGGAATACGCCCTCATCCCAGCCTCACGGTGAGGCCAGTGTCGGCAACCGTTATTTTCGAACGCGCCGCGGAGGGCTCACAAGCGCAGGCTGGCCTCGCTCGTCGGCCGAGGCATGACTCGTCATGGCAAATATCCCATCTGTTGGCCACTTGGCTGACTGGTTCCTGAGCATAGACAGACATGCCGCCGCTGAGCGGCCACCAGCCGTCTCGGCTGGGGCCACGGGGTCTATCTAGACACGGCCACCGGCCCTACGAACACAGTGGACCACGGTGCATTTGGCTGTTCTGCTTGAAGCTCCCGTGGCCAACTCCAAAGGTCTACGGAGGCTGCCCGAGCATCGTGGATCGCGAAGCACGCGGCGCAAGCGGCGCAGGCACCGCAAGCAACAATATATAAGACGTGGTTGTCACGATAATATCTTGTTCAGATCAGAAGCAAGAACTCATCAACCTCATCCCCTTCATCACATTCATCACAGTCTTTGAAATCCTAAATATATCATATCTCGTTCATCATGCAGCCCACGATCGAATTCCTCACCCTTCTGCTCCCGCTGGTCGGGGCAGCCACCATCTCGAAGCGCGGCGTCGACCGTGGAACTTTTCAGCTCGAGTGTAAAGGTGGCGAAGGGGCCTGCAATAACGCTGCATTCTACATCAACTGCATATCGGGAGGAGACAACACGATCACCTACCTGGGCGCCGACGCGCATCAGAACTCCAGAAACCGCGTCGAGTCCGGATGCCGCGCCGCAATCCGACAAGAAGGCGGCGCAACCGGGGCGATCACGGGATCAACCGCCAGCGTCTGTCAGCAATTTCCCTACGGCATGCAGTTCATCCCAGATCCGGACCGTCTCTCCCAGACCGCAGCTGAGGACTACGAGTGCGACGAGTGGCCGCCCGCCTCGGCCGACCAGCCTGCCTATGACAAAAAGACGCACCCAAACAGCCTCCGTTGCATGAAGAAATCTGAGAACGGGGCACTCGGCAACAAGCTGGGCAGGATCTACGGGGGCAAGATAGCGAACACGGCCGGAAAGACGCACGAGATGGACGCGGGCGACTACTTCAAGGTGACCTTTGACACGACGGGCGCCGACATGAACAAGCTGAAGTACTTAAAGACACCCCTCGACTGCACAAACGACGGCTTCCAATTCCAGATGACCAAACGGCCGAACAAGGGCGGACTCATCAGCGCCGGTGAGCCCACCGCCAACGACAACCAGTACACCCTGTGGGACCGCCAAGGCACCAACAAGCCTGTCGGCATGTGCAGCATTGACGTTACTCGTGAGAGCGACGACGAATTCACCAACATATGCGTCACCGACGAGACAAACACGGACTGCGCTGTAGGTGGCAAGGCGACCATCAAGACGGCCCCAGGCTCCCACCCTGTCAAGGGGCTCAAGCAAGGCGACGTTACTTTTACCAAGACGGGCGCCATGGGCACGAAGCTCGAGTTTAAGTTTGGCAGCATTACGTGGGACACCGAGTCCAAGGGCACCGGCAAGGGCCCCGGCGGAAGCCAGGGCCAGAGCACTCACCTTTGGTGCAGAGATATTGCTAGCACCAAGTCGACCACAAAAGGGGCCAAGGACATCCAGTGCTACTTCCCTTGTTAAGCACCACGTGTTGTGCTGCAAGGTTCAAGGGCTGCTTGTAAGGCAGCACGCTGCGAGTGCCAGGGGCGCCAAGCAGCGTTTATATGCTTAATGATGGGCAGGACCCTCATATATAGATATTGATTGCCGGAAGTAGCTGTGCTAATTCTAAGAGATCTTGTTAAATTTATATAGCCGATTTGGTGTAACTACCTTCAGCCTTTGGAGCTCTGTGACCCATTTGAAAGGACTAACTTCAACGTGATTATCATATTTATTGCCCAATAAGAAGCTGAAAACCCACCTTGGAAGAAGCGAGGACTCTTACTGTTCCTTGGATTCTTCCTCAACCTCAGGCAGTGGGGCCACAACCTCATGCAATGGCGCTATGTGGTGTTCTTGGCGCAGCAGGAAAAGCCAAGTCGGGAGCAAAAAAGTTGGCACTCAGCACAGCCCCCACACAACACAACTAGACACCCCCTTTATTTCTTCTCTACTATAAAGCTATATAAAATTAATAACCTATAGGTTCTTCTTTATTATCTATATAATCTTATAATATTATTAAAATTAGGTTAATCTATATATTTATAGTCTCTTTTAAGAGTAAATTAAAGCCGTCTTATATAATATTTTTAAGTATTTCTTTATTCTAGTAAGGTTATTACTATATATATTCCTTTAGTTTATAGAATAACTTTTCTATAAGGCTAGTTATAAGGTCTAATAACTATAAGTAGTTAAAAAAGTTCTCTATACTATAGTCTTCCTTTTATTTCCTTATAATATTAGTCTTTTTACTTTATCTATTATAACTAGAATTATTATCTTCTTTAAGAATAAAATAGTTACTCTAAATAACCTATTTACTAATAATTAGCTAAAGGATTTTATTATAATAAATCTATAAACTTATTTTTTTATTCTTATTATTTAGGACTTTATACTAGTATAGACTATCTTTAAAGCTATTATAGCCTATAGAAGTCTAAATATAGAATCTCTTTTATCTCTAATTAAAAGTCTTTTTAAATTATTTTTTTTCTACTAAATAGTTAAGATAGCTTCTTTCCTAAAAATAATAATAAATATATATTTAGCCTTCTAGGTTATAGCTAAAATATATCTTATTAGTAAAGTAGAAGTTATACTAGTCCTCCTTTAAAAAGTACTACTTAAGAGCTTATTAATAGTATTCCTTATAATCTATATAGAGATTCTTAGAGATATATAGCTTCTTATATATAAGATAAAAATAGAAATCTTAGATCTTTATTACTTACTAAATAGTCTACTTTAAAGATACTAGGTTAAGCTTAAGGCTTATTATAGTAGATATTACTTCCTATAATATTATATAGATATTAAAGCCTTTTAACTTAATAAAATACTTAAAAATAGTAAGATTATTATTAGAGAGAAGTTTTTTCTACCTATATATTTCTTTAAAAATATTATAAAATATATATTAGTATAAATTAGTCTTAATTACCTAGAGAATCCTTTAACTAATTCTCTAGCTAAAATTTAAAACTTTAAAAATATTAGTATAAAATAAGTATTCTTATAAAGTTTTTATAAATTTAATTATACTAATTAATTAGTTTTTTCTTAGTATATTATATAGTATAACTCCTATCTTCTTAAGTTAACTTATTATTAAGTTATATAGTAATAAAGTTAGGTAGGTGTAATAGAGGGTAGGTAGGTAGGGAGGAATTAGTATGGTTGGGTGATATAGTGAGTGCTAACTTTTTTACTCCTAACTTGAAAGCCTATGAACCACTTATAGAGCGTGCTAATGCTGTGTAGCCTTAGTGAGCTTAGTATTGTGTGTTATTTAGTAGAATAGCGATAGGAACGGTTATACCACAACCTTATAACTATAATTATTCTAATTACACAGTTATAGTATAGGAGTTACTCTAGGGTATAGTTAAGTAGTAGTATAGTTATATAGTATATTAAGCTATAGAGGGCTATAAATAAGGTCTAAGTATATAATATAGCTAACTAATCTATAGTTCTTTATTTATTTACTATAAATACTAGGGTATAGAAAAGTATTATAATATCCTTATTATTTCTAATTACTAAGTTATTATAATTAATAAGTTCCTAGTAATAGTTTAGTTAATAATAGTTTAGACTAAAAATCCTTCTTTAATCTATCTTACTTCTTTAAAGCTAGAACTATCTTATTAGTAGTTCTTATAATAAACTTAAAATAAATAGCTTTATATACCTTTATTAATTTTATATAGTTAGCTAGTTTAGCTAATATCTTCTAGTAGTTATACTAAGTAGACTAACTCTTTTAATAGACTAGGTATTATAGAGAGTTACTTCTATTATAGTACTTAATCTTCTTATTAAGGATATATTCTATCTTATATAAGTCCCCTTTAGTAGAATTATCTAACTCTTTATAATATATTAAACTAAGTTTAGGTAGAAATTATTTAAATAGATTATTATAAGTAGTATACTAATTTAAATACTAGATACTAACTATAAGGTAAACCTATATATTAGTATTATAATTATTAGTCTTAAAGTCTAACTTATAGGTAAGTATAGATATCTTCTATATTATAGTAAATAGTTTTTTATATAGAGGTTAGGTTTTAGTATTCTAGTAGAATAAAGGCTTATAGGCTTTACTTATATATAGTTAAACCTTATTACTAACTTTAAATTTCTCCTATTAGTATTTAGTATTATAAAGTCTTTAGATTCTAAAGCTATAATATCTATAGCTAGTTATATATTTTATTATATATATTCCTATATAAATTAAATATCTAATAGCTTTTAAGTAATATTAATTAGGTACTTAGATAGAGAAGAAATCTTAAACCTAAATAGAAACTTATAAAGACTAGTATTAATTAAGTATTAATAAGCTTTATTTAAGTTCTACTATAAAGTAAGTAAAATATCTACCTATAGTTTATTAGAGTATTTAGTAGTATAATAGTAGATTACTACTTTTATATCTTAGTTTTTTTATTTATAAGTACTATTAGATTATAGGTAATAAGCTATAGTTATAAGTAATTAAGTTCTAAAGCTCTTTTATATACTTATCTAAAAGTAAAAAGTAAACTTAATATTTTAGTCTAAGATAATAGATTAAGGGTAGAACTAGTTACTTAGTAGTAGCTATTAACCTAGTACTATACTTTATTACTTAGCTAAGTAAATTATATAACTAGGAATTAGTAATATATATTTAGAAGTCTTATATATAACTAGTATTAGTAAATTAAAGGTTTTAAATTCTTTTAACTACTATAATATACTAATTAATAGAATCTTAGAGTTTAATAATAAAGTTTAATAATATTATATATATTAGTTTCTATAGAGCTTAAATTAGTTATAAGTTACTAATTAGTTACTAATTATTCTTTTTCTAAGTACTATATTAATAGTAATAGTATAGGTAGATAATTACTAAGTAATACTTTCTTTACTAGTATACTTTATTTAAAGTATATATTATTTAGTCTTTATTAAAGTAGTACTTATTATTATAGATATTATATAGAAACTCTATTATTAGTAGATATAGTATAACTAATTACTTAATATTTTCCTAATTAATATTATATAAAGCTAGTTATATAAAATAAAATAGTAGCTAGACTTTAAAGTAGAGATAATATCCTTATTATACTAATAAGTAGCTAGTTTATACTTAGCTAAGTTAGATATAACTAAGCTTTTAATAATTTTAATATAAATAGTATTATCTTAATACTCTTAAGTAAAGTAGATATATATAGTATTTAATATAACTACTTTAGAAAGGTATAAAACTAGATTATTATTATTATTATTATTATTATAAAGGTACTCTTAAAGATTATTTAAAGTTATATTTAAGGTACCTAGACTATTCTATTAATAAATAGTCTTATTACTTTTAGTAGCTAGTTAAAATAAAGTATTTAGTATAAAGTTAAGGTAACTAATAAAGTAGTAAATATTAAACTAATACTTTATAAAGTAAATAGATATATTAATTAGCTATTAATTAGTATAATTTATAGATATAGTACTAAGGTAAGTACTATTAATAATACCTTAAGTAGTATTATAATTAGTAAGGATAACTATAAGCTTATAGTAATTAGAGAGAATAAGTATATATAAGTACTTTATAGCCTAGATAAGGTAAGTAACTTTTTATTTTAAAGGTTTATAGTTAGCTTTAGTCTTAGTTAAGTAATAACTTAGAAAAGTAATAGAAAGGATAATATAAATAGAAATATATTTATCTAGTTCTTATATAAAGTTAAGCTTAAGCTAAAATATTATTACTCTAAATTTATATTAAAGGTAGCTATTTATCTAAAGGAATAACTATTTATATAAGTCTATATAATAAATCTAAAGTTCCTTATAAATATACTTCTAAAGATCCTTAAAGCTTTTAATCTCTTCTAATATAGAGTTATAGTAAGTATAATGTATATAAACTTAATACTTATCTTTATTATTATTAATAAGTTAACTAGTCTTATAGTTTTTAGTTAGTAGTATAATCTTATAGTATTAAAGTATCTTAGATAGCTATATATAATATAGAATTATTATATAAAGAAAACTTATAGTATTAAGATAGGTCTTAAGGTTTTTAAATAGAGTAGGAAACTTTATTTTATAGAAGGCTTTAGTATACTCCTTAGTTATAGTTTAACTAAGAGTATTAATATAGAATCTAAATAGCTTTATAGAGAGGTATCCTATATAAAACTTAGTTAGAGAAAGGGAAACTTTATAATAGTTAAATAAAACTAGTATTTATTTAAGATATTTAATATACTCTTTAAAGGTATTAGAGAAGATAACTAAGTTATTAATAAAGGTTTAGTAAAAGTTATAAAACTTATATAGTAAGTAATCTATAAAATATTATATATATACTAGGGAGTTCTAAAAACCTATTAAAATAACTTAAGACTATTCTAGACTATAATAACTTATAATTATAAATTAATTTTAATAAGTAGAGTAAACTAGAAATTAAAAGAAGAAAGTAGTAGTATTAATAACTATAATATATATTTCTATAAAGAGAATTAATAATATTCTTCTAAAGTAGTAATAAATAGTTATTAAGAACTACTTACTTATTTAATAGCTAAAGGTCTACTACTATATATTCCTTCTTTACTCTATAGATATTTTACTATACTATAAAGATTAGTATTAAAAGGGATATATATTATTAGTAAAGTTTATTTATCCCTTTTAAAAAGCTATTATAAACTTAATTAATAAATTTTTATTTTTTAAACTACTAGATAGTAAGAATAATTTAGCTTAGTATATTATTAGCTATTTAGTAAAGAAATCTTTATTATCTAGTCTTTAGATATATTAATAAAGGCTTTATATTCCTATATATTAGGAAACTTAAATATAACTTCCTAAAAGTATTATACTTTCTTAGAGTTAATAGTATAGATATAGATATTATTCTCTATAATAATCCTAGGGATATTATTAGGTACTTTAAGTCTTATTAATCTATAAAGGGGTATTATATAACTTATATTAACTTAATTAAACTTAGATAAAAGCTAACCTAAGTTAAGATTTATTACTATTACCTTATTATTAATAGTATAGTAAACTATATTTATAAAGGGTATATTAGAAGATTTTATATTAAAATAGTTATTTAAAGGTTAAGTATTAAGGTTCTTACTTTTAAAGACTTTAACTAAATCTAGTATAAGCTTAAATTTAGTATTTATTACTATTTAATTCTTAAGTAAAGCTACTTATAAAGTAAGGTTAAGCTTTATACTACTAGTAGTAAGGTTAATAGTTAGTAAGGCTATAAGTATTACTATACTAATTACTATTACTATTTCTAGTATCTTTATAGCTCTCTTTAAAAAAGTAGTAAAATAAATATAACCCTTATATTTATAGATAGTACTAATATAAAGATAATAATTAACCTTAATAGGCTAGTTAGTAGTATTATAAAGAACTATAATATATAGGCTTTTAAAGTCTACTAAAGTATTTATAGCTAAAGAATAAGTAGAGGTAAATATAAAGAAATAACCTTTAGGTAGATCTATATAGTATATAGTAATATATATAGTCTTACTAAGAGCTAAAGTATATTTATAATCTATTATAACCTTATATATTACTAGATTAAATACCTTCTTAATAACTATAAAAAGGACTTTAAAGTTATAGTTTACTAAGTAGGTAACTATATAGTTACTATAATTAATTAAAGCTTAATAAGGATAAATCTATATATTACTAAGTAGTATATTAGTAGAAAGATTATCTACTATTTATACCTTAATAGTCTATTAAAGTATTCCTAGAGTTCTATTAGCTTACTTACTATAGGCTAGAAAAGACTACTTAGTAAGTTCTAAAATAATAATAGAGTCTAAGCTAATACCTTTAATAGTATAGGATTTAAACTTAGTAATAGTAATATTATTAAAGTTCTTAAGAAAGTTATAGTCTATTAACTTTTATAAAGCTCTAGAGTTAAAGTATAACTTTATATCTAAACTATTTTTAATAGTTTATATAATAATCTATAAATAGGTATATCCTTTTATAGTAGTAGAGTTTATATCTTTAGGTAGATTAACCCTAACTCTAACCCTAATTATAATAGTAGTATAATAGTTTATTATAGGTAGAGCCTTATAAATTATACTTATATACTAGTAAATAATTAGTTTACTAAGTATTACCTTATTAAAAGTACTTAGAATAGTATTTATTAGTAATATTAACTAAAATACTCTTAATAGCTTCTATATCTTCTATATATTTATTAAGAGACTTATACTTATAAGATAGCTTAAGATAAGTTTAAATTTACTTATTTATCTTATTCTAAATCTTATTAATTACTCTCTTCTAGTTAATATTCTTATAGTTAATAGTACTTATAATTTAAGTATATTAAAGATTCTTCTAAATAAACTTATAAAGAATAAATTTATCTTCTATAATATTATATAGAGTAAGATAAAACTTATTAAATTTATAAGTAATATAGCTTAGTTCTATTATAAAGTACTTAGTTAAAGTAGTAGTAATCTTAGTATAGCCTTTAGTATAAAGATTATAGTAAGCTTAGCTAGTAAGCTTACTATTCTACTAATATACTACTACTCTCTATAGTAGAGTTAGGAATATTCTTATAATATTAGCCTTAATATTACTAGTATTATCTTTATCTTAAAAGAAATCTAGTTAATTAAGGAAACTCTAGATATCTATAAAGATAAGGTCTTTACTAATAGTAACTATATTAATATTATTTAGGTTATTATATTTAAAGTTAAAGATATCTACCTTCTCCCTTTAAAACTTAGTTTAAGAGAAGGAAGTTATATTTATATTAGTAGAGAAAGAAGTAGTATAGTAGCTAGTTATTAGGTCTTTAAAAGGTTAATAACTAATAAAGTTAATATTATCCTTAGGTTTATAAGAAGGGTAATATAAAAGTTAGTAAAAGATACTACTACTATCTAAGAACTTAAAGCTATAATAGTAAAAGCTTAGCTAACTAGTATTATTACCTAAGCTATCTAGTAAGTAGATAGATAATCTTAAAAGCTATCCCTTAAAGTATTTTAGCTAGAGTTTATTATATAGCTTAGTTTTACTAATCTAGAAATATAGGTCTACTAAGTTCTTAATAGTATTATTATTAATACCTAGGCTAGAGATTAATATATTTATTATACTCTTAATATTATTTACCTTTAAGTTAATATTTTATATTATTTATAAGGCTTTTATATTATTAGTTTAGAACTACTTAGTAGTAGCTTTAATATAGTAAATATAGTTTTTAAAATAATTATTATTAGAGAAACTAATAAACTCTACTATCTTAGTAGTATCTTTAGCTTTTATAGTTATATTTATATATAGGTTTATTAGATCTATCTTTAATATATTATTATTAAGTAAATAAATAGATTAAAAGGTATATTCTTTATTATTAAAGAGGGTAAATAGGGATTATTATTACTAAAGCTATTAGAAATAATTCTAAGATTCTAATTAGTTAGATTATCTACTAGTTAACTAATACTTCCTATTAAGGATTTAGTAAGAGTATTAATATTATCCTTTAATTTATAGGTAGATCTTATTAATAGGCTAGATAAAGACTATAATATTCCTAATCTATATATAATAATATAAAGAAATAAAATAAATAAACTATAAAGTATAGCTAGTAAGTATAGGAAGAAATAAGGTAAGAAGAGGAATTAGTTTTAACTTCTTAAATAAGTATAAAGTAGCTAAGAAAACTTATAGTATCTATAATAATAAGTTACTTAGAATTAAAGTAGTATTATAGAAAGTAACTACTAAAGTTACTTATTTATAAAGAAAAATTTATACTTAGTTTAGCTTAAAGTTATTTATTATCTATAAGGTTATTTAGCTAAATAACCTAGAAGTATAAGATAGTAATAGTTAGTTATACTTTATAACTTCTTAGATAAGTATAATAGTTAGTAATATTATAATATTATATTTTCTTAGATAGATATAGTAGTTAGTTAAACTATTATTAAAGAAGTTTTAGGTAAATATATTTTCTTTATAGTATAAAGGTTTAAATATTATTAATTATAATTATAAGTAGTTAGTATAATAGGTATAAAGTAATAAAGGTATTATAATAAAGCTTCTTTTAATAGAGTATATTTCTAAGACTTTAGAAATATTAGCTAAGTTAAAATTATCTTTATAAATTAAAAATATATTAATTATAATACTCTCTTTATAGTATAGAGTTATAGCTACTATTTATAGGAGTTACTTTAGGGTATAGTTAAGTAGTAGTATAGTTATATAGTATATTAAGCTATAGAGGGTTATAGATAAGGTCTAAGTATATAATGTGGCTAACTAATCTATAGTCCTCTATTTATCTATTATATATAAGGTAGTAACTAGGAATATTAAAAATATTAAAATAACTCTTTTAATTAGTAGGTAGAGATTATATTAGTTGTTTATAAAATCTTTTATTAAGTAGGTATAGCTTAATCTGGTTATTATACCCTAAATATTGCCGGCGGCCTATAGGGCTTACACATACACTCCTCGTGTTCGACACTAGTCTACCTAGGAAGCCTTAAAAACAACTTATTAATATAACGCGAACTCGGATACTTCTCTTAAGGAGTTCTAGTAAGTCTAAAGATTTAGGCTAAGACTTAAGGTTAAATCACCTACTACTCGGAGCAACTCAGTGGCGCTATTCTTAGATATATTATTAGTATAGCTATTTTCCCTAATCTCTAGTTTAATATCCCACAAGTATTCCACTATAATAGTAGAAAGATTAAGTCTTATATTATTTAAAAGTAGATCTAAGAGTATAGTAGCTTTAAGAATAAATTCTACCCTTACTACTATATTATAATATAATTATATAGGTAGGTTACTAAATATCTCTAGATAGGGTACTTAAGATAGCAGGAATTATAGGTGTGATATTTGTAATATAACTGTAATTTTCGAAGTATATATATAAATAAGTCTATTTATAAGAGAAGAAGAGCTCTTTTAACAGCGGCTCTTGCCCTACTTAGGATATCTACTTACGTGGTTCACGGGCGATCCCAACGGCGATGACCAGTTCGCTTGGGGGACACCACTGTACCGCGCGGCCTACCGGGGTCAGGAGGGTACGGTGGCATACCTGCTGGACCGCGGGGCAGACCCCACGTTCAAGGACGACAAGGGACGGTCGTGTCTATGGGCGGCGCGGCACGGTGGGAACGACAAGGTGGTGCAGATGTTTTTGGACAGGGGGATTGTGTCGGAGGGAGAGGGAGAGAGGGTTGAGTGAGCCCGTGGTCAGGACAGATTGTGCCATAATCTCAAAATTATGATCATTCTGATCACACAGCCGTAGGGGAGCAACCAGGGAAACATCAAAATAACTCTGTCTATCACCGGATAGAGCTCGTATTGGTCACCGCTTCCATAGCAGAAAGATCAAGTCTCGCATCATCTGAAAGTAGATCTGAGGGCATAGTAGCCTGAAGAATGACTTCCCAAGGGTTCTGCCCCCGCCACCGTGTCACAACGCGATTGCGTGGGCAGGTCACTTAATATCTCTGGATAGGACACTCGAGACAGCGGGAGTCACAGGCGTGATATTTGCAAAATGACTGCAATTTTCAAAGTATATACACAAACAAGTCTATTTACAAGAAAACGAGAGCCTCTTTCACAGCTGCTCTTGTCCTGCTTAGGACATCTGCTTATAGGTCCTTGCAAATCGCATAGGACGGCCACGGGCGTGTCTCTTGGAGGTGGAAGGGGCTGAGGTGCTGACGGCGCAAGAGCTGTACATGACACCACGGCCATTGGTACCAACGTATACTACGTTGGCCTCATTGGCAGAACCAACAAGAGCAGCACCGTCAATCGCGCCAAAGCTGTAAGATCCTTGTATGTCCACCCACGTAGCACCACCATCTGCGCTGCCGTAAAGCTTCTTGCCCTCGGAACCGTTGCCAAAGACGTAAAGGTTCCAGGTAGTCCCATCGCCTTTGCCAACTGAGACGGCGTGAGCGTTTGACGGGCTGGAAGACAGTGCAGAAAAGGTCTGAGCGAAGTCGGTGCTGTGGAAGATACCGGCGTCGGTCGAGACCCAGAGCTCTCCGGCCTTGGCAGGATGAGCGACGATGTGACGTATCTCGGTGACATTAGCCAGTGGGGACTCAGTGAATGTCATGGCGCCGTCGGTAGAGATGTAGAAGGTTGCCTTAGACGCGGCATAGAAGACAGTGTTGTTCTGCTTGTCACTGGCGATAACGCTGCTAGCCGGGAGAGTGACGTTCTCCAACTTGCCTTGATCTCGGGACACGAGCACGCCTTCGTTCAGAGTAGACCAAAGGATCACGTCACCGTCCGCCGAGTAGGCCACGGTCCCGTCAGCCGCGGTAGTACCAGTGGCGTTGACGACAGCCCACGTAGCGCCGCCATCGCTGCTGAGAGCCAGCTGAGGCGAGCCGGTGGCCTTGCCTATGCGGGCAACCTTGGAGACATCGTTGCCAGCAAAGTCGACAGACACCGCGCTGGCCCACCAAGGGTCGGTCCAGGCGGTCTGGGGAGCCGTGCCGAGGTCGGCCACAGAATCGTAAGTAAAGCCGTTGTTATCAAGGGTAGCCATGAGCAGCTCCGAGCCGCCGGGAGCCGAGGCCAGGCTGGAGACAGCCATTTCCTCGATCCCAGAAGCAAGGCTTTCGATCGTCACAGTCTTGTTCTGATCCCAGTTGGTGAGGTCGTGGCCGCCGTAGATTGTGACGCCGGTCCCGTAAAGCCAATGGTCGCTGTCGAATGGATCAATCTCCAGCGATTCGATCATCCAGCCAAGCTTCTTCGTGTCTGTGTCGAGGAAGTTGGTCTTGATCCAGGGAGCCTATATGTTGTGAGCCATAATTGTTGATTAATGCCAGTTGTGAGAACTCACGTTCTTGGCCCCGATGGTGTATTGAGGCGCAACGTTGCCATCGGCTCCATAGTTCCAGATCGTCTTCCATGAGGCACCTGAATCAGTAGACCTGAACAGCTGCGCGTCGGGATACCAGCTGTTCAAGGTCGCAACCACAATTGTGCCAGGATTCTGCGTATCGATTGCAATACCACCTATTTGGAATTTGTCAGTCCAAGTCAAACCACGAGTTGTGGCAGGAAATAACTTACCAAAGCCATAGTAGAGATCCGTGCCCGAGGTCGGGGTGATGTCAGTCCACTTGCCAGAAGTCAGGTCGTATTTATATACAGCACCCTGTGTGCCATCGTACGGCCCGCTGCCATCACTGTAGGTGAAATAAATAACCTAAAGGGAGTATCTTAGCGAAGCACGAAATAAAGTCGAAGCCAGTGACCTCACCTTCTCTGCAACTGAGAGTCTAGCTTTGTGAGGAAAGAACTTTGCCGGCTGGTCCGCAACTGGACTCCAAGAAGCACCAGCGTCAATGCTGACGTAGACGGAAGCTGTGGTGTTGTCGGCTGTACCAACAAAAATGCGAGAAGTGGCACCGTCGAGTGCGTCCGAAGTCTCATCAAAGGTAACGAACGTCAGGCCCTGGAGATCCCCGTTGTAAGCATCACCCTCTGGACCAGGCCGGAAGGTCCCAACAGCCTCGAAGGAAGACAGCTTGGTGAAAGTCGCGCCACCGTCGGTTGACTTCCACAGACCATTGCCGCTTCGTGCGCCAAAAAGAATGATCTGGGAATTTTTGGGATCGACCGCGAGCCGCTCGCCCATTCCGCGACCAGGCATATTGCCGCCGACCTTGAAGGGGAGCGTGGTGACCTCCCAGGTTTCGCCCTTGTCTGAGCTGCGGGCGATAGTCCCATTGTTTGGGTCCCTGAGACGGTCAGCTACCCTGACGTACACACAAATCATAAAGAAGTCTTTACCAGTCATTGGTGTACATGCCCGTTGCAATATACACCTTGTTCGCGTCGGAAGGGTCCAGTGCCAACGCGTCGATGCCCCATCTGTTCCAGTTGCCGTCGTGGGCGAAGCCGTTCGCATCCGTGACGGGAGTCCAGGAATCGTCTTCGTTGAGCCGGTAGAGACCACCAATGTCAGTGCGAGCGAAGGCCACGCCTTTCTCAGTTGGATGAAATTGGATAGATGGAACGAATCCACCACCGCCGCCGGTGTGGACGTTTTTCCAATCGCACGCGGCGCGGACGGACGCTGCCGCCGCCAGGATAAGCCCTGAGCCTCTCATGTTGAGACTACTCCGTACAGCTCGGTCGGCTCACTTTCCGTGGAGTGTGGCTAAAATCTTGGGTGGACCAGCCAGGGGAAGAGAATGCTGTCGATCGAAAAAGACTGTCGATGGAAACGAACGTGGGTAAGAGAAGCAAGTGCTGGACCGAAAGGATGCACGAGAGTATGTATACTATTCAACGAGGAACATGTCAGCTATGTACAAGACCCCCGGAAATTTGGCTCGTCGCCTTCGGCCGGCACTATTCTCCCGGTTAGGCTGGCGAGGAAGGAGTCCCCACGAGATGGGAGCACTGGCAGGGGATCATAAGCGGGGCGGTGCAATGTTAATTCTGTCCTCAGGGGGACAAACATCTCGCATAGACTGTGCATCCCCCCACTAAAACCTTAATGTCGCCAAACAACTGGAGCAGCATTCCGAGAGCCGAGGGGGATCCTCGCGGGCCGTCCCCGTTGTAACCAAGCCAAATCAAATGAGGCGCCATGTTCGGACCCCACGAGCCTGGAAAAATCCACCAGTACGACGAGATCTTGGCCAGGACGTGTGTGATGCACCGACTAGCCCATGCCGAATGAAGTCATTGCCAACCCGGACAGCCGACTTTACTGGAAAGGTGAGCCTATTGTCCACATGGTCGTTCTTGATGGTTGTGTCAAGTAAAGGCAAGGCGCCTAGAAAATGTGATTAAAGGGGTGATGGGACGGACTTAGCGCTCCAGACTGAACGGGGTTAGCCACTGCAGATCCCTGCATGGTTAACAGACGGAGAGGACACGACTAACCGCATCTCCACAGCGCAGCTCCAAGGAGAGTCATTCACGCTTGGCGGCTAGAAAGGGCATTCACGGAACGTGTACCTATTTGCGCTTGACGCCTATACTGCAAAAGGGGTGTTGCCCAGATACCTAGCCCAGCACGCAAGACAAACAAGGCGGAGAGCGGGCCGCATATCCAAAAACGGATTTATACATTTAAAAACATGGTAACAAAGAGTTCTGCTCGGATATCCGCTACGCCACGGTATCTACCTTTAGTCCCCTCAGAGACCAATTCACCTAGCATACCATTGGGTAGAAAAGGGGGTTATGCCAAAATGACTCTATTACGTACGGCGTTATTCTTGAAGGTCGGGCGGTGATGTGGTACGAAGTACGTGACAGCATGCTGGACATGCGCTTATTAGTTGTGAGTCAGTAGTCGCTGCAGCGCACTTTGTGAAATACATTCCATTGTATAGCAAACAATCTAAAAAGGTACAGCACCGGTGGTTTCCTGGCCGTTACAGGTGGTGCGCAGTTCACTGATTTCCAGTCAAAGCCTGAATCTTTTCACAAACTTCCTCGAGCATATGCTTCATCCTCTCTTCTCCACAGACTTCCGGATTCGCGGCGATAGTAACATGCAGGTAAGGTTCGCCGGCCTCAACCTCGCCAGCTATAACCAATTCGTGGGACGCTGCTCCGGCTTCAACTCCATTATCTCGTGAAAGAGCCCCGATCTGAACTTGCTTTCCATCTATTTCACTGACAGGGTGGTAGTTGATGTTCTGGTACACCACGCAACAGCCAAAGTTTGTGGTTGCCTCTGGCCAGTCTGTGCAGTTCTTCTTGATCTCGTCAAATCCCAGGGTGTCAAAAGGTAAGCTGCTGAGATGCTGGTCCTGTGTCTCACGGAGTAATTTGCTTGGGCTGGCGTCCCTGTCTATACAGACGCGCACTGGCACAATATTAGCGCAAGGGCCGACAGTGTCCTGAATAGCGAGCGGTAAGCCTTGCCGCCCTGACACGAGTCGGCCGAACACAACGTCATCTGTCCGGGCTTCATGTGATAGTACGAGGGCACAGGCGGCGGTGAACACGGTCGCCTGCGTGATTCTGCTGTCAGCAGTAGCCTGGAGAGGAACGCTGATGATCTTGGACACATGATGGGTTCCTTCAAGCGCGGCTTGTGGTTTGCAAGCAGTGTCATTGGTGGTGCATCCCACACGAGTTACTGATGAATTGTGCAAAGTCGAGCGCCAGAATTCGTAACCGTCTTTACGACTGTTGGCCATGTGATGCATATACTGAGAAAACTTGGGCGGCGTTGGAAGAGAGGTGCCGCTGTACAGAAGATGTAGAGCGCGCACAATCTGCTCTAAGCTCAAGCCGTCGTATAAGGCATGCGATAGTCGAACTAGCACTCGAACTGGTGATGCCCGTGTTTTTAGGATGGTCATGCGTATCAAGGGCTGTCCTGGGCAGATTGGCTTTGCCAAGTCCCCGTCCAGAAACGCGCGGGTCTTGCTGTTGACATTCTCTTCGGTTTCGATTGTCTCGATGGGCACATCAAGATGTTTCAGGACAACTTGGTAGAGCTCGCCTGCCACACGCAAGAAGACCATTCTGAAAATATCAAAATGCTCGACCAAAGATGTACAGGCCCTGCTCAGGCAAGCACAATCCGTATCAGGAGGGAGGTCCATGTAGAGCGGTATGAGAGAAAATGGCTCTCCTGTCGTGGGATTGGTGAGGAAATGTCTCTGCAATTGTGTAGGAGGGTAGGCGTCGAGGATCGTGTCGTGGGAATAGTTGAGTTGAGATGAAAATTCTTTCTGGATGAATTCTTGCGGATCTTTAACGTGAAGGAGTTCGAATGGAGCAATGTCAACGAGTTGTATGCCGTCGGCCGCCTCATAGCTCCCTGATTGGGCAGATCCAATCTTATTCGCAAGTTCGACGAGAATCGGGTGGTCAAAGACATCTTTGACAGCCACGGGGGTCTCCAGCCGACGGCCGAGACGTGCAGCGAGCTTAGAAGCCATAAGGGAATGCCCACCAAGGTGGAAGAAGTTGTCAGTGATGCCAACGGGAACACCAAGCAGATCCGAGAACTCCTGGCACAATACTGCTTCTATCGCGTTACGGGGCGCCGCCTCTCTGGATATCACCTGCTTTCCATCACGGCTGTGCGTTGTGAGGGTAGAGTTGTGTGAAGCCAACCTTTCCCGAATGAGAGCTGCGAGGTCGGCAATAACGGGATGATCGAATACATCCTTGATAGACACGCGTGTTTTCAGCCGACGGCTGACACGCGAGGCGAGTTTTGTAGCCATGAGGGAGTGTCCGCCAAGTTTGAAGAAGTCATCATTGGTGCCAACGTCCATGCCCAAGACGCCCGTGAACTCCTCACAGAGAATCACTTCGATTTCGTTGAGTGGGAAGATCTGTTGGGACGCCACCTGGGACTTCGGTGCTATCATGGCTCTTCGAGTAAGCTCTTTCCGGTCAATCTTGTTGCTCGCATTGAGAGGCATCTGGTCTATGACAAGGATGCGGGATGGAATCATGTACGATGGAAGCAAGGCTTGTAGCTGCTCGCGAATTAGTGAGGAAAAGCGACTGTTCTGTAGCCGCTGTAGAGGCCGGTTCGTGAGAGCGGCAGATCTTCGAGCCTGATCATCAGTTGGGAATTGGATCAAAACTCGTCCCCCTATGCGCTTAGACGGGTAATTGTGAAAGACAACGTCGAGAGAACCACTCTGAGACCACTGTCTTGCTGCGCTGACCTCTACTTGGAACCCAGCTTCTCTGCCAACTTGCGTAAGGTCAGTCACGGAGAGAGATGCGCAGCGTTCGGACTCAAGGCGGACAGCTGAGACCCAGGCCGCACCGTCTAGCAGGTCTTGCGCATCATCTTTATCATGGGTTTCTAGCGAATCGAATATGCGTCGTTCGAAAATCGTCTTGCTATAGGGGATGTTGCTGACAGCAACGGCGGGAGCGTCTGCCGAGCGCTTGAGGAGGTCGAGGAGAGCTTGACGGTCAAGATGTGAACCCTGGAAGTCAATATAGTCCTCTTTGTTGATTGGGTGCACATGCTGTTCCAATTCTTCTGCGCCAAGTAAGTGCACTACAGCTGCATAGCGATAGGCGCTGAGTTCGTTCGTAGCCTTCATGTTCTTCGGGAGAATCTCCACGTGCGTGACGTGATCGGGAAACTGGCTCTTCAGCGCCGTGAAGAAGGTCGGGTCAACGAGCAACTCCTCTTCACGCTCTTCAATCTCTGCCATCTTTTGCCGCACGGAAGCTCTTGTCGGTTCGCTGCCCAGAACATGCAACGCCCTTGCAGCTAGAAAGTGCTTGTTGGTGGCGTGCGATCGGATGTCGCCAAAGAAGAGGCGTCTAACGCCCGGGATCCGGACCAGCGTATCCACAACCTGGACTAGGTACTGAGGCGAGGGGAAATACTGGACTACCGAGTTCAGTACTACCAAGGTCGGACAGAGTCCAGCCAGTCGGCTCACGTCTGTTGCTGTACCGACGTGTACCTCGGCTTTTGCTGCCAAAGCCGGGATGGATTGGATCGCCCTGGTAACAAATGCGGCCGCTGACTTGGATGGTTCAAGACCAACGTAGCTTTCGAGTCCTTCGCCCAGGTTGAACAGAACCATGCCACTACCGGTACCAATCTCAAGAACGTGACCCGGTGCCTGACCATCAAGGAGGGTGCGTATGGTGTCCTCGAGCCACTCACGCATCTCAGCCTTGTTAATATCGGACCCATCATACATGGAAGTCCATCCCTTGAAGTCGTTGCCGACATCAGACTGGTTGATGGTTCCAATATCCGCATATGTATTCCCTTCAAAGAAGTCTTGCCATCCTTCGACTTGTTTGCCGGCTTCCTCATCCTGCTCAGCCGAGTGGCCATCCTGGGCCACGACAAAGCCGACCATTTCCGGTTCCAAACCCTGTTGGTCTCTGACGACAACAGCGGCATCGTGGACTGAGGTCTGGCGGAGGATGGCTCGCTCCACTTCTGCTGGCTCAACGCGATGGTTTCTAATCTTGACCTGCTGGTCCATACGGCCGAAGAACTCGATCTGTCCGTCCTGTACCCGGTAGCGGACACGGTCACCTGTCCGGTAAGCCCTGGTGACCTGGCCTTCGATTTCGATATAAACAAAGCGGTCTGAATTTAGCGTTGGGTCGGTGTATCCTCGAGCGAGCCCGTCGCCGGTGACGACAAGCTCTCCCATCACACCAGCAGGGACCAGCTTCTGGTTCAGATCCATGATGTAGGCGCCAGAGTTGCTCATAGCTCGGCCAATAGGGACTCCGTTTATGAACGAATCGTTCTCAGCAATCTTATAAATAGTGCTCACAACTCCATTCTCCGTCGGACCATACGCATTAATCACGCAACTCCGGACGAGCTTCTGTGCCAAGATTGCGTCTTGGCTATGAAGCCTATCGCCGCCGATAATGAGGAAATCTAACCGACCCAATGCATTGGGGTTGCTTTCGAGACACTGCTTGAGCAACGCAGGCGCCATGACGGCCGCATTGACTTGTTCCTGCACAAATATAGTCTCAAGTACTTTGCTGTCCAAGCTAGACATATAGTCAACACAGACCACTGTTCCACCGTTCAGGAGCGCTGCGAAGTTCTCCAAAACAGCGGGGTCAGAGGCGATATTGAATAGATGAGCCATCTTAACCGCCGGCGGTAATTCGGAAACGACATCACTCTCCTTGACAAGTCGAATAAGGCTGCGATGCTCAACCATAACGCCTTTGGGCTTGCCTGTTGATCCGGATGTGAAGATCACATAGGCAAGGCTTGTTGCCGAAGGTACCGACAAGGATGTCGTTGCATGACACTTGGAACCATTTACACCATTCGGTTGCAATGTGTCGTCGATCCGTACAAGCTCCACATCACGCATCTCAATCTCGGGGAAAGTCGTATCGGAACCGAGAAGGACCAGCTTTTCACCGGGAAAAGCAGATAAGATCGCTTTCAAGCGAGCGGCGGGGCAGTTTATGTCGAGTGGTAGGAATGCGCAGTTCGCTTTCAGAATTCCGAGGAAGGCAACAACTGTCTGGCATGACCGTGGTGCTAGCACTCCGACCAGCGTCTCAGGCTCCATATTCCGCTGGCGCAGCCAATTCATGAGCTGGTCGGATTGATAGTCCAAATCAGCATAAGTCAGACGTGTTGAGGAGTCGACGACGGCGGGATGGTTCGGGTGAGCTGCCACTTGGGTGCGAAAGAGGTCAACCACGCTCGAACCTCGGGGATATTTGACCCTCGCGATGTCCAGCAGGTCCATCTTACGGAGCTCTGCTAGCCCGTCGATAAGCGGAAGAACTGCGACCGGAGTTTGAGGCTGATCAAAGCCTTGGCGTAGGACTTGTAAAAAGACAGAGACGACGTTTTGAATGTTCTCAAGCTTGAACAGATCTGCCGCGAAGACCATGTTGCCGGTTATGCTATCCTTCTGCTGGAATAGATGAAACTCCACGTCGAACCTGGTATATACCTCGTTGAGTAAGGGCTCCGCCTCGAGACCCTGCAACTCAAACTCTCCGAGGTCCGACTGAGAATGAAGGGCAAATATGAGCTGCGTCAGCGGGTTCCGGGACAGGTCTCTCGATCCGGACGCCATTGCTGAAACGATGCGCTCAAAAGGTACATCCTGATGCTCAAAGGCGGCTGTCACGGTTGACCGGGTCTGCCGCACGAGGCTATCAAACGTGTCTTCGGCGTCAACGGTGATTCGCATACACTGGGTATTCACAAAGAAGCCGATCATGTTTTCCAGCTCCTGCCTATTGCGGTTCGCAATGGGAGTGCCGATAATAGCGTCGTCTGCCCCAGTGAGACGGTAATGGGCTGCGCGGAAAGCCGCCAGTAGGACGGTGAATGGCGTCACTTCATGTGCTTTGCAGAAATTCCGGAGTTTCTCATACAGCTCGCCGTCGATGACCACTGGTACGGCACCCGCTTTTCCGGATAGTATAGTCGGTCGGGGGAGGTCGGTTAGGAACTCGGCTGGAGAGCTATCCACCAGCTGATTGGTCCAGTACTCAAGTTGCCGCTGGTGCTCAGCCTCTTGCTGTTCCTCCTTCTGCCACACGGAGAAGTTGCGGTAGTGCGTTGGGAGTGGGCTCAGCGTCGATAAGGGTTCTCGGCCCCGTAAAGCCGCCGCATAGAACTGGCTTAGTTCCCGGCGTAGGATGTCAATAGACCAGCCGTCGGCGATGATATGATGTAAAACGATAGATAGGACATGGTCGTCTTTTCCTAGCCGCATGAGTGATACCCTCCAGCCCGCCTCAGATGATAGATTGAACGGAGTGGTCTGTTCTTGCTGCAGAGGCTGGAGATAGCCACCGTCCTGGTCTTCTGACACGTCGGTCACCCTCAACTCCTTGAAAAGGCTTGCGTGCACAATCTGCACTCCTACGCCGTCCAGCTGCTCAAATGTTGTCCGCAGGGGTTCGTGTCGTTTCTCCAAGGCTAGAAGTGCAATAGTGAGTGCGTCGATGTCCAGGGGCCCACGCACACGGGTGCCGTACGGTAGGAGATACCACGATGCACCGACCTCCACCTGGTCCAGGAACCAGAGTCGTCCTTGAGCGAATGATTGTTCCACGGGCCCGTTGTACTTTGTCTTCGGGATGGGACTGTATGAGAGCGAGTCTTCTTTGATCACACTCACAAGACCAGCAAGCGTGGGATTCTGCAGTATGTCGGAGACCCTGAGCGCTATTCCGACTGACCTCGCCATGTTGACCATTTTAATCGCAGCGATAGAATCTCCACCTAGCCCATAGAAGCTCGCCCCGACATGGTTAGAGTTGGGATCCAGGTTTAATCCCATCAACCACAACTCCCGGAGTTTGCGCTCTGTGCTGCTTGCTGATGAACCGAGCGTCAATGTTGAGGAAGATGCTAGTGTAACATTCCTGGCCAGGTCACCTAACAACTCGCTTGCTATGCGTCGAAGGCTTCTTCGGTCTACCTTCCCAGTGGCAGTCCGTGGCAGATCCTTCATACAAATGTAATGGGACGGTATTGAATGTGACGGAAGACTTTGCTGTAGCTTCGTATTTATCTCTTTGGCAGCACTGTGGTCCAAAATCCGGCTGTCTGCAGATGTGCAGAGTTCGCGGCCACCCTTGCTTTCGCGCTGCTCTATCAAGAAAGCAATCAGAGTCATTTTGCTAGAGGTGTTGGAACGTTTGACAGCTTCGGCAACGATCATGATGTGGCTAGGAACTTGTTTCCGTAGACAAGCTTCCACTTCGCTGATCTCTACCCGCTGACCTCGGATCTTGACCTGGGAATCCATGCGTCCAAGGCAGACAATACTACCATCAGATGAATATCGCACGAGATCTCCGGTCCTATAGAACTTGAAACCCCCGGGTAGCTGCATGGCAGGGTACCAGTCCGGACTGGCGTGGAGGAAAGGCGACTTGTCAGGCGACGGAGCAATGATATAATCGCGTGCGATTCCTGGACTTTCGATAAGGAGCTCGCCGACGCAGCCAATTGGCACAAGTTGGTTGGGGTCATTGGGATCGACTATCCAGGAGCGGGCGCCCACGCCTCGACCGATGTTGTTCGGCTCAAGAGAGCATGGGCTGACTGTGGTCAAGTTGCAGATTGTTGAGCTCTCGCTCTGGCCGTAGACATTGAAAAGCTGAACCTGAGCAGCCCAGACGTCTCTGATCGATGCCGATATCGGTTCTCCGCCCAAGACCAAGGTCTGTAGCCCCGAGACATCTTCTGGCCGAAAGGTCCCGATGTACGAAGGCGTTACCATCGCCCAGTTGACTTTGCACCTCCTGATGTAATCTGGGATGTTGTTGATGCGATCATCGTCTGATGGAATGCAGACGCAGCCGCCGTGTATCAGAGTTGTCACAGTTTCTACCAGGCAAGCACCGAAGCCATACGATGCGAATTGGAGAGCGCGCGTGCGATTGTTGATCCCTACCTTGGGGCCAAACTTGGTTGCGCAAGACACAAATCCTTGATGCTCAATCATGATGCCCTTGGGTTCTCCTGTACTACCAGAAGTGAAAATAGCATAAGCCAAGTCTTTGGGTCTCGGGGCTGCCTTGAAACAACCTTCATCGCAGGGTAACGATTGGAGGAAACCATCGTCAACCACAATGCAGCGGCCAACAATGTTGCCCAAGGTGTTGCCGTGGAGTTTGGAGACAAGGGCGACTTGAGCCAAAGTTTGCCGACAGATCTGAGTCATCCTTGCCGAGGGGTCCTTGGGGTCAATGAGAGCGAATGCCCGGCCGGCTTTCAGCACGGCGAGCATTGTAGCGATGACCCATTTCGACTTCTCAAAGCAGAGAGGTATTATCGCCTGCCCTTCGCCCAAATCAAAGGACTGTATATGTGTGGCGATGCGAGAGGATACTCTATCCAGCTGGGCATAAGTCCAATCTCCGTCCCAGGCAGAAACTGCTGCTGTGTCTGGAGCACTGGAAGCCCACCTCGATATCATGTCGTGGATTGTGGATTCTTGGACCTGTAGGTGTCCAGAATTCCAACTCTGGATCTCAGCCCGATCTTCGTTCGTCAGGACGTCTAATCTTCCCACCAAGGGCGGGTCGACCGCACAATTCTGAAGCTGTTGGATCAAGTGTCCCAGCTGTTGCAGGAAACGATCCATTTGACGGGCGTCAATGACATTCTGGTCGTATCGTGCCATCAGTAGTGCCGAATCTTCCACTATCTGACAGTCGATCAATAGGGCTCGATTGGTGCACGGCACAAAGAGATGTTCCGATTCTTCCACATTCTCATGAATCTCACATCCAGGCGCTCGAGAAGAGTCACCATCACGGACCAGTAGCACTGTTTGGAACCCACAAGTGGCGGGCCCTCCGGCTCCAGTGCGACGGATCTCGCAGAGACCAAGCTGTGAGAAGTCGCGTGTGGCGTGGTCATGGATTGTGATGTCTTCCATGATATCTGGGACGGATCGATCCTTGTCGCAAAGCACGCGGATAGGAACTACTGTCCGCGACGGCGCTTCATACTCCAAGCCTTGTGACCCGTCCACCACTACACCAAAAAGCACCTCCGCAGAGTTGATGTAGCGAGATAGGAGGAGTGCAAGCGCGGCTCGACAGACAATGGTTTTGGGCCACTTGTGCCGGGTTGCACTGGGGTATGATATGTGGCACTCTGCCTTCGCGTAGGGACGTGGATCAGTTACGTGGGACGGCAGAGGTGGATATACAAAAGCATCCAAGCCGTCCAAGTGTTTTTTCCAGAACCGAATCGCGGCTTCCGTGTTGTCGGCGTGAGGATCCGCCAGTCCTGCAGGCCGTTTGGGATATTGAACTTCCCTGCCCTCGTAGGCCATGACAACCTGTTGAAGGATGCGTATTTGCAAGGCTTTGTCCACCAGGGCATGGCTGAATGTCCAAATGAGCAGTCTTTGCTTGATGCTTGGGTCTTCGAGGACAGCGTATCGATTGCAACGCGGCCCAGTAGCAGCAGCAGCAGCTTCGTCTTGCACCACCTCCCCCTTGTCGGCAAATGTCCAAGACATCCACGAAAAGGAACTCTCTCTCATGACAACCTGGAAGCAGTCCCCAGCTGCCGCTTTGAAGATACAGGCTCTCAAACACGGAGTCCGGCGTACAATTTCCTTCCAGGCAGCGGCCAAGCGTTGGACATCCACGTGTTTGGGCAACTTGAATATCACGTGGCCCAAAGCTTGCTGGCCATCAGAGGCGGCGGAATCCATAACATCACGCTGGAAGGGCGTACATGGCACGATGTTCTCGATCTTTCTTCGGTCCAAACCGAAGCGCCGAGTGACTTGTTCGTAAAGACTCTCGTCATGTTTACCAGATGGTATGACTGCAAATTCCATATCATTGAGTGAACCCATCTTGGGTAGATGAATGTGGGTGTCTGTAATAGAGTATTGTCTCGATCGTGATGACCAAAATGACTTCAAATAGGTAATTTCTCATCAGCGGTGAAGCTTTTGAAGACAAAACTAGGCACAGGTCTCGCAGACAGACAGAGCACTATGAATAAGTAGTCGAGATATTGATTCCTGCTAAATGGGTGGAGCTTGATTTGCAAAATTCCAAAGCAGCCTATGCTGGATCTAGGAATTGTCATCATGCTTCCCGCAGTCACTTAGAATGAGACACACAGAGTGCAACTCAACCATGGATGAAGGAGGTCAGCCAGCCAAGTCTGACTGCAGTCTTACTTGCAGAATTACATTATGAATGCTGCGATACGAGCCATGTTGGTCCATGACTTCCAACATTTCTTTGCCAACATCTGGTTTTAAAACCACTATCATCCAGATAGATCCTGCAGGAATATGTAGGGTGTCCGGGAATGAAGTAATGAGATTGGCTCGTGCCTATGAGTAAGCAATCCCCAAGACTCGGCTATTGATTGACTGATCCTCTGAAGCCTCAAATCGGCGTCCTAGCGACGATCAGAACAACATCACAGCCGAGACAGGCCGTACTCAGTCCTCGGATGTAGCTTCTGCGCACATCGGTACCCACAGTCAGTGTGGGCCCACCTGGCTGTTTCCCCGTGTGGGCCCACCCAGCTTCTCCTGTAAGCCTTCCCAGCTCCTCATATTAGCCCACCTGGTATAGCTTCTCGCTGAAAAGCGCCTGGCTAAAATGAAAGGGGTTGCTGACCGCATTTTACTATTGAAGCCAAGGTAGGCTCTCGTAATACGTACTCAGTTGGTTGATTCTGACATATCATGTTCTCATTCAAGCGTATCTACCCTGTCCATGGTATAAATCATGCAGTTTCTGGATAAACGATCACTGCTTGGGGTAATCATATGCTTGTTATCATCTCAAGATGTCAAGCTACGCTTCTTCATTTTCATTCATTCCTTCTTTCCTTTCAAACTTGCTTCAAGCGGGAAATGGTACACTAGCAGGACACAAGTTACTCATCTTGACGCCATGGCAGGTGAGCCATGAGCGCCTGGCTACCCTGCACAGACAATTCCCAGGTTTGGTAGTTGAGGTCAAGATACAAGTCTGGGACACTGTAAACTTCAACGATGCCCCGCCAAAGATTTGTTGGGATGATATCACTATGCTTGTGACGGGGAGCGTTGTGCCCTCAAAGGACGAAGCCCCGAGGCTTCAATACGTCCAGCTAATGAGCGCCGGGGTCAACTTTTTGCTGGAAAAATCTTTGTTTAAGAGCTCTGCCGTTACATTCTGCACGGCGAATGGTGTGCACGGGTACATTTGTCCCTCTCCCTCAACAGTCGGCTGATCAATGGTGCTGATTTGTTGCCAGGCCGCAAATAGCAGAATGGGTTATTGCGACATACTTGATGTCTCAGCACAAACGTAAGATTTTTCATACTCATGGCGCTTTCAAATCCCATCAATAGCTTACAAGTGGCAATTGTAGTGCTACAGTACTGGAAGTTTCAACAGGAGTCGGAATGGTATCGGCTCGACGATGTTCCTGATGATGCCAGCAGACAAAGAGTGTTCGTAATCTTTCCCATTTTGTCACGACTTTCAAAGTTTTAGTCTCATACTTTCTAACGGTTGACAGAGGAGTTCTGGGATATGGTAGTATAGGCAGACAGGTTGCGCGCGTTTTCAAAGCCATGGGCATGTCTGTTCACGCCTACACGCTTCATCCTCGTACTAAACCTGAATCTCGAAGAGACCACGGATATGTACCTGGAGGTCTTGGCGACGTTGATGGCACCTTACCTGATAGGTGGTACTCGGGGTCATCGACAGGGGAACTTCACGAGTTCTTGGCATCCGGATTGGACATACTGGTCGTTTGTACGCCCTGGACAGCAAAAACGACACATCTCATCGCAGAACCCGAGTTCGAGATCTTAGGGCGGAACCGAACTTTTGTTTCTAATATTTCTCGTGGCCCGATAATTCATACGGACCATCTCATCGCCGCACTCGAAGGAGATGTGATCCGGGGGGCGGCAATTGATGTCACGGACCCTGAGCCATTGCCAAAGGGCCATGCTCTGTGGAAGACCAAGAATTTGGTTGTGACGCCGCACATAAGCTATGTGTCTACTTCATACCTTGACCGTGTTTTGGAAATCGTTCAACTGAATCTTTGCAAATTCGCCAAGGGTCAACCACTTCTGAATGAGGTTAGCAGGGTGAACGGATACTAGGAGAATTTACAATAGTGCTATCTACGGTCCTTTATAAATAGACGGAGTTAGAATAAACTTCATGGAGCAGAGGTACTGAGAGAAAATTGTCATGAGGGCATTAACACCATTTACCGGGAATGCTTGATGGTTTCTGACTTGTGAAACCATTTGTCATTGGATAAGGAAGGCCTATCGCGCCAACATGCCAACTGAAACGAGGACCACAAAAATTCGATAACATTATCGAGGCTCTCGCCATACTCACTGCTCAAGAATCGTAGCTCCATTGAGGACAACACGGCACGGCACGGCAACTTCCACATGGTACGACAGTCTCACTTCACTTAGGGGAGACAACGGTACGGCCCGGCTCACCGCCCCCACTGCTCCCTGTCATCCTCTGCCTCCCTATCCTCACTTGTGTTCTTCTCTCCACTGTCGAAAACACCAATAGATCCCGGCAAGTCCCAGCATTGATGTCTGAGCCCTGCCGTTCTCTTCTCTCAGGGCCTCGGTGAGCATGTCCCTGACCATCACCAGGTGTGTGCTTGGTTTCTCAAGGTTGCCTCGTTCAGCGAACACCCAACCGCATGTTGCGGCATTGTGAACTTGATCTCGCAACATCAATAGCACAGTCGGTTGGAAAATCTTAGCGGCCTGCAGCCTAAAATCATGTAGGCTAGTGACTGTCTCTGAAATGGGGTCCCCATGTTCCGCGAAAGATACCTCGAGATGTGGAAGCAAATCCCGGTGGAATTCACCATCCGTTTCACTGATGCCGACTGGAGGCAATGAGATAGTCTCCAGGAAGGTATTCTGAGCTATGCATGCCCAGACGGCCCGGTCTTGAGCGCCCAGGGTGTCTCGTGACCAGGCATGGACAAGAGGATGTAAGGATGTACCGCCCGTCAGAATTGATCAGAGATAGAGATTGTAGCTCCCCCACGACCCAGTTGATACGGTATTTGTCCAATCGACCATTCTCAGTTCCAGTGCCCCGAGCGAGCCATATTTGCGGAAGTCCGGGCATCGAGTGGTGATCAATACATGGGCGGCTTCATTTGAAGCAGTCAGGCTCTTCAGGTCCATTGACCGATCGTCAGCGTTGTCAATGACGAGGAGCCACCGCTCATCCGACTGGGAAAGAAAATGACGCCCGGCGTTCTCGGTTGGCTCTAGCCCTGCTAACTTTCCGATTCCACAGAAAGAGTTTGCAATGGTCTCTTTTGTAGCGGCATGGACAGTGGAAACAGCCATGTGCCTGGTTCTTGTCTCAGTTAATCATTCTCTCAAGCTGTCTGCCAGACGCAACCCAAACCTACCGCTTTATATGCTCGTTGGTGAATTGGGAGCATATTTGTATTTTCCCAGAACCTCCCATACCAAATACCACGGAAAACCTTCGAATCTCAGCATTGTTGTGCCCTTCTTCTGGGAGAAACACATTGCGAATCACATCCAGCATCAATGAAGCTGGACACGCTGCCAGCCGGGAGCAGAAACCGGGAAGATGTAGCCCAAAAGTTATGCTCAGTAAATGGAGAGTTATGCAGTCCTGGGCGGCAGGGTAGCCTTACTTAAATCTGCTTACCCAGGGGGCAGGCCTTCCCTGCCCCCCTACACCCTTAGCATAGGGGGTACCATAACTATATAACAGATAAAATCCTATAATACCTATATATTTTTTATTTTACTAGTAATCCCTACTAAAACTATAATCTTAGATATACTAAATACCTTATTATATACTACTTATACTTAAATACTTAATAAAAATAAGTTATTTAAGTATTCTAATATTATCTATATAGTTTACCTATATTTATACTACTTCTCTCCTAGTATTTACTAACTTTATTACTTATATTTATATCTAGAATATATTAGCTAGTCTACTAGCTAGCTAGCTAATATATTTTAAAGTATATTAAAAGCTATATAATAAGCTTTTAACTATAAAATTATTATAAATAAATATCTTATATATTATTAAAAATAAAGTTAAAGTAGAATAATATATACTTTATAATATATAATAGAATTATTATATACTAAAGTACTCTAAGAAAGATACTTATTAGTAATCTATATTAAAAAGCTAGTAAGAATCTTAATCTAAGTATTTTATAAAGATTATCTAAAACTTTATAAGACTCTCTTACTATATTAAGTTATTTAATATAATTAGTTATCTAATATAATCTATAAAGCTTATTAGTTACCTATAACTTCTTTAGCTATAAAGAGAAGGATATTTTTATATAATATATCTAGTTTCTCTATAATAATAGCTTTAACTTAGTTATTTTTATAGTTATTAACTAAGCTAACTTACTTTACTATCTAAGATAATAGTTACCTATATATAATTCCTACTTCTTTACTTACTTTATTAATAAATACTTAAAGCTATAAAGATTACTAGTTAAGCTAGTTAAGCTAGAATATAAAGTATATAAGGTTATTATTTATAATATAAATAAATTCTTTAATTATCTAAAAGATTACTAATATTTATATAAGCTTATTACTTTAAATATATAGAATAATAATAAATATAGTAATATAATTAATAAGCTTTATAGTTACTTAATAATAATTATTATTTAAAACTAGTTAAATAAAAATCCTAAGATATATAATTTAAATAATTAGAAGTTTATAACTTTAATTAAATATAATAGTACTATTAGTAAGATTATTTTTATATTATATTTTTAAAGTCTAGCTAAACTAGTATTTTACTTAGGTAGAACTACTTAATAAGAATATTTAATTTATATAGTTAGATATAAAGTTTTCTAATAGTATAATAATACTTAACTAGCTTTATTACTTTAACTAGTACTTATTTAGCTACTATATTATCTTTAAGTAAAGATAAGTAATTTTAAAGAAATAGTTTAATATTAATTATCTATTTTACTTTAATTAGTAAAAGAGAGAACCTATTAGAGATAATATATAGTATATATATTTCTAAAGGTATAATCTAGTAAGAGTTATTCTTTAATAGCTTTACTAGCTACTATAGTATTAAAGTTATTATATATATATATATAAATTTAATATTCTTCTTATCTTTTACTACTTTATTTAATATATTAGCTTTAGCTTATAAATATTAGTATATTCTAGTATGTAAAGAAGAAGTATTAGAATATATTTTAATAGATAGTTAAGGAAGACTACTTTATAGTTATATAAGAGAATTTTATTTATAAAGTATTTAGACTAATATTTAACTTAATATTTATACTTAGATATATAATATATAGCTTTAAAAGAACTAGTCTTTAATAATCTAGATAGAAAGTTATAATAAATAAGTTAGTAATATTTAGTATAAAGTTTTCTATATTATTATACCTAAACTTATTACTAAATTAGTTAGAAGTATATTAAATATAAAAAGTTTAGGTATTTAAATATATAAATATATATTATTACTACTTATTTAGTAATAATACCTAGAAAAGACTAGTTATTACTTTATTAATAGTTTTTAAATTTATTATTTATAAGAAATAAATTAACTATTTTAATTCTAGTTAATTAGCTATACTTAAGTATTATTATAGTAAATATTAGTGCTGCGGCACGCTATAGGTACTATAGGCTGTTTATCACGTGATGAGACCTACTAGCAGGGTCCCCCATACAAATAGTCTCCATAGAGACTAACTAATAATAAAAAGACATTATTCCTCTTCACATATATATATATACACTATACCTAACCATAGTAATTAGTAGCTACAACACATACACTATAAAGCTACTATTTAATTCTAATACTATTTTATTTTACTCTTCACAATCTTTCCAATAGTACTATTTTTATTCCTATAACTCTAAAATTAACTAAAAAATACATAAGTGTTTAAGGGGTAATAAATCCTAAGTTATCTATATAAAGTTATAGATAAGATAATAGAGTATACCCTAAATAACTCTCTATAGCGAAATACTTAATAAAAATTATTTAGATTATAATATCTAAATATTATCTAAATTATTCTTTAACCTATTATATAAAAATATAAGATTTAAGGGAAATTTTATTTACACTAGTTTTAATTATATATATACAACTTATAGTTATACACTCCTCTTTCAGCCCTAAATCTATTTATAATAACTAAAGACTACTAACTTCACTACCTTTATATTAAGAAAATTATAAATTACTACTATAGTAACCTTAGAAGAACCTTTTAGTAACAAGGATAAGTAATTTAAGCTACCTACACCTATACTATTAGAGAATATACCTACCTCTATACTATAAATAGAGGACTTACTACTCTAGATTACTAATTCCCTAGTTACCTTAAATAAAACCCTTCTTTTAAATATAGAAGGACTTTAAAAGAATATAGTAACTATAATTACTAACTAGAAGGCTATCTTTAAAATAATATAGAGAATAGTAGCTAATATAGCTAAAAGACTAAAAAGAAAGAATATATAATTATTAGCTAATATAGGTAATAAGAAACTAGTACTAATATTTTTAAAACTAGCTAATAAACTTCCCCTATATTATCTTAATTAAATACTTATCTTAATAATAAAGTTTACTTTTTACTTCTATTAAATAAACTATAATCTTAATAATAACTATAAACTATATAAAAAAGTAATAGCTAAGTACTTCTATAACTATCTAGATTAAATATCTATTATATAGATTAAGTTATAGAAAAATATTACCTAGTAATTATATTAAGAAGCTAAAAACTTAGATTTAAACTAAGAGGCTTACTAATATAAAATAGATTACTAAATTTAGCTTTAATATAAGTACCTAGAGTATAAATATAAGGAAGCTAAGTAGTAAGATAAGGCTAGCTTTAATAATATAAACTCTAATAACCTTTAAGCTTTAGGATTATACCTAAAAGACTATAAGCTTTTACTTAAAAAGGAGGATATAGATCTTTTCTAGCTAAAAAAACTTAAGATTAATAATAAATTAATATTAATTACTAATAATTAAACTATCTACTATAATATTAACCTATTTATTAACTATTTTCGATTTCTATACCTTTAATATAAAGCTTAATATATATAATATATAATCTCTATAATATTTATAAAAAAAGTAAGCTATTAATAGATAGATAAGCTTAGTTAACTAGAGTAAATTATAGCTACTTTAAGGCTAGATATCTTATTTAATATATTAACTATCTACTTCTAGCTATAACTAATTAATATTATTAATAATATAATTATAAACTATATTTCCCTAAAAAAGGTAGCTAGTAATAATAAAGTACTTATATAGTTTATATAGGGCTAATAGTGAAATACTAAGTCTTTATAGCTAGGTAACTATAGCTTACTATATACTACTCTTTTAATAATCTAGTAGAACTTTAAGTTTAATCTCTAAACTATTATCTACTAACCTTAATAAGTAAATATATATACTAAGTATATAGAAGTCTACTAAAAAGTAGTCTTATTAATTAAGGGCTAATACTATTTATAGTAGAGAGATAAGTAGTACTAACTAGTATATTAAGCCTTCTAGCTATATTCCTCCTTCCTAATATATATATAGATAGTAAGACTTAGGTCTACCTAAAGGAGAGGATTTATACTATAGTAAGGTAAAGCTTCTACTTAAGAACCTATATAAGGCTAAGTATAAGGTTAAATTAAAACTACACTAATATTATTATAAGAAATACTTACTCCCTAAAGTAATTAAAGTAGTAAAGGCTAATATAGCTATAAATAGATACTATCTAAGTAGTACTATACCTAAAAATAAGTATAGATATAGTAAAATATAACTAACCCTTATCTACCTATTATTTATTTTAACCTAGAAATAAAAACCTAGGAGGCCTAAGATAAGATAGATAATAAAGCTAATAATATAAGTAATATAAATCCTATAATACTTAAGGAGGAGCTACTATTATAGGAGAAAACTAAAGACTTTAACTTTAATTAATTTATAGAATATAATTTTATTAGGTATATATAGATATATATATATAATAAAAATTATATTTACTAATATTACTATATATAATTTAATACTATAAAACTATATAACTAATATAAAAAGGTTTATAAGTTACTATTCTTTATAAAAAAGAGGTTAAAGCTATAAGCTATAGTATCTCTAATAATATTATTAGCTTATACTTATAATAAATACTAGTAAGTATTTAACTTAAAGAACTTACTATATAAACACCTTTAAGTAGGCTATAACCCTCTAAGTATTACTAAGCCTAGAGTAACTATACTACTTAATTATTTCTTATAAGATAAACTTAATATAATTAAGATTAGAGAATTAGATAAGTTTAGTAATAATCCTAACTTCTATTAATTTACTTATTAATAAATTATTATATATAACTTACTCTCTAGTAAAGATCTTATTATCTATAATAATATTAGTTATAGTAAGAGCCTTATTAGAAGGGAGTTCCTATTAAACTTTAAGTATAAGCTAACTAAGAAAGATTATAAATACTTTAAATTTAGAGCTATACTAATATATACTACTAAGATTACTAAGATTATATTCTATATACTAAAGGAATAAGATAGTTAACCCTTAGTCCTTAAGTATATAAAGATGTTTTTAGTAGTTAAGGGTAGCTTTAAGTTAAATATACTACTTAGAAATAACTAGAATAACCCTCTTAGTATTCTAATTAACTTTAGTATAAATATTCTTTATTTCCTATTATAGGGGAACTTTAAGGCTCTATTTATAATAGAGATACTAGCTTAGCCTTATATTAAATATATCTAAATAAAGATAAATATTATTATACTATTAAGGTAATTAGTCTAGATAGTTATTAACTATAAACTATTACTTTAAGACTAAGACTTTACCTTTAATAAAGAATATCCTTTAGTAATAAATACTTTTATATTATCTAGCTTTCTAAAAACTATTCTAATAAAGAATTCTAATATAAAGCCTATTAAGATTAATAAATATATAAAGCTAGGAACTATCTTTAAGGGCTTAGACCTCTACTTTTTTATATCTAAGCTTCCTAATACCTTAAAGGCTCTTATTATAGGATTAGTACTTTCTATAATAGCTAATACTACTATAGCTTAATCCTATTAGTTATCTTCTAATATAGTTAATTTTACTATTTCTTTTATATTATTAAAGTTCCCTCTTATATAGCTACTACTAAATTTAGCTATAACTAGTAATATATTAGTTAATACTATTACCTTAGCTAAACCTACTACTAAAAAAGCTATAGATTAGCTTATAGTACTTAAAGCTTATAAGAATAGCTATACTTTATCTAACTAAGTATATTATATTACTTAAGGGTAGAATATAAATATTACTATAGGTAATAAGCCTTACTCTTAGATCTAAGATACCTTCTAAGCCTTTAAAATTAAGTACCTAGAGGATATTTTATCTATAGTAATACTAAAAAGAGTTTATATCTATAACTATAAATTAGTAAAATATTACTCTTTAACTTAGGTAAAGTGTAAAAATACGCTATTTCTAACGGTTCCTCCTCTATCTATAGGCTAACACCTTGATAGGCTTTTATACAAGTTATCTTTATTCTCTTGGTTTCTATAGGTATCTAGTAGGAATATTAAGGTGGTTAAATATATAGATAAATAAGACCTCTTCCTCCCTCTTTCTATAGGTTAATAGTTAAGAGAATTTATCCCTTTATTCTTATAGGTTATATTAACCTAGATACTTAACTAATTAGAGTATACTATTCCTTACCTAATTAATTATACCTCTATTAGTTATATATATCCTTAGCTATAACTAACTAGAGCTACTTTCCCCTTTAGGATAAGTAAATAAAGGCTATAACTAACTAAATTAGGTTCTATAAGTATTATACCTAATTAGACTAGGTCTTTCCTAATAATTACTTATTTAGGCTATATTAATCTTATCTTTTTAAGATAATAGTTAATAACTACCCTTAGCTATACTAACCTATCTTTATTATTACTAACTCTAAATACTCTTTAATTACTTAACTACTATATAACCTATTTATATATAACCTATACTATTTAAATTATCTTATTAAGTACTTTTTAACTATATAAGCCTTAACTACCCTAACTCTTATCTTTAATACTATACCCTATAATTTATATAATTTTCTTTAAAAAACCCTTGAATTCCTCTCTCTTAATAAAAAATCCTTAAATTTCCTTAAAAAATCTACCTATCTCCTATTCTTCTTTAAATTTTACCTATATAAATACCTAGTTAAATATTTTAATAAAAATACCTTTTAAATCCTTGAATTTTTCTTAATTTTCCTATATACTATAGTAGTTCTCTATCCTACTTAATAATATCCTAGACCTCTTAAAGTATCCTATTTTAGTCCTTAAATACTTAGATAATATAATTTAGGAAACTCTTATTTATTCTATAAATAAACCTTATAAAATTAAGTAGGTATAAATTAAAGCTATTAAAGATAAAATATTTAAAGGAATTTAGTACTATTCTCTCTATTAATATTAATATAACTACTATACCTAATAATTTCTAAAGAAATTAACTCTTTATAAGAAATTTAACCCTATTATTTTTACCTTATTAGATAGAATAGTAAGGAATTATTAGAAATATTTCTATTTTTAAAAATAAGTTAAGGAAGATACCTTACTTAGAAAAAATATAAAAAGGGTTAAAAAATATATAAAGTTTAGTTAAGAAAGACTAGCTTAACTACCTTATATATATAAGAGTTTTTAGCTTAATATAAGCTATTTTCTCTTAAAAAATAAAAGTTTTTAAACTCTAAAAATTCCTATAAAATTTAGTATAGCTTTCTATAATAAGTTTAGTATTTCTTAACTTTCTAGGATAAAAAACTACCTCTTTTAGAGTATAAAAGCTATAGCCTACCTTATAAAAAAGGGGGTAACTAGAAATAATAGGGATTTAAATAATATTCCTCTAGGAAAAAACTATAAAGTAAACACTTTAATACACTTAATATATAAAGAAGGGCCCTTTATATATATATAATATAAAAATTCAGCCCTAAAGTCTTAGAATACCCTAAAAGACCTATATAAACCTAGTAGTTTTACTATAGAATATTTAATTTTAAAAGAACTCTAGTATACCTCTTTAAAGGATTTTAATACTATAGAAGAATATCTATATAAAGTTAAACAGTTAACTAAAGACCTTAAAATAAATAATATAGACCTTTTTAAATAGATAATTATTACCTAGGTATTAAATTCTTTAAATAAGAATTATAAGGGATTTATATAAAATATTACCTAAAGCCTAAGGAAAGATCCTAAAAGCTATATAGTTAATACTCTATTTATAAATTTAATAGATAAATCTAGGGGAAAAGAGAAGCCCTTAGTAAAAGCCCTATTATCTAAGGGAAAATAAAATAAAAAATATCCTTTAAAGTATAAAAAATACTCTTATTACTACTTAAAGGGTTATATAAAAGAAAATTACTATTTTCTTAACCCTAATAAGGCTTTAAAAGCCTAGAAAGTAGAGAAAAATAAGAGAGAAAATTCTTATATATATAAGCTGAATTTTAATAGGCTAAGTTAAGATAAAAAGATTAATAAACTACTCTCTTTAGTAGTTAAACTTAAAGAGGAAGGAAGAAGAAATTCTAATGAATTAGAGGATAAGGAATCAGAATTAGAGAGAAATTCTGAAAAATTAGAAAAAATTACTACTATACGAGATCTAAATACCTCTATAGAGGATATAGATATAAGTAGTATAACTAAGGATTTAGAAGAAGTTAACCTATTAGGTCTTAAAGAAGAGGTAAATACTTCTTTTATCCCCTATATAAATATAATAACTAATATAGAAAATAAAGACTATATAGGAAGTGAATATACTTTTATAGAATTTGTTTTAGATAATAGAATAAATATAGTTAGTCTTTATAATAAATAACTATTTAAAATATTAAATTCTATAAATAAAGAAGTAAAATAGAGAGAAGTAGGTGTTTTAAATATTAAATATATTAGAGAAAGTAATATATTATTCTCTAATAACTATAAGCTTAAGATCTTAAATACCTACTATATACCCTTGTTAGGCCTAAATATATTAAGCTATAGTACTATATAATATATTATATAAGTAGAATTAGAAGGAAATACTATTTAATTATACTCTTTAAAAATAAATAAGTTAATAACTAAAGGATATATTAAAAGCCTATATTATATAAAGGTATATATATTAAAAATAATAAAAATAAATAAATTCTTTTATTATAAAGGAGAATAATATTAATACCTTAGAGGATATATATCAGTAGCACTACTATTTAGGTTATATAGGTCTAATCCTACTTATAAAAATATTAAAAATAATAAAATAAAGGTTAATATACTTATTAAAACTCTTAAAGGCTTTAAATATAATACTTACTTATAAGCTAAATATATAATTAAATAAAATAAAAAGAGCCTAAATAATAAGGAATATAACTTCCTTAAAAGAGTATATAGTAATATAGGTAGTCTACTTATACCTATATATAATAAATATAAATACTATATTTTATTTCTTAATAAAAGACTAGATACCTATATAGGTATTTATTAAAAAATAAAGATAAGGTTTTAGATACCTTTGAAGACTTTAAAAATAAGGAAGAAAATAATAGTAATACATATATTAAAGAGTTCTTTACTAATAATAGAACTAAATATATTAATAAAAGATTTAAAACTATACTAGGAAAGTATAGTATATATTACTATACTACCTCTATATATACTAAAGAGCCTAATAGGGTAATAGAAAGGTTAAACCTTACTATAATAAATAAAGTTTAAAGCTTAATAATAGCCTCTAATTTACCTTATATATTATAGGGCGAAGTTTTTAGAACTACTATATATTTATATAATATAATACTATATATCTTATTAGAATATAAAAGTCCCTATAAGTTAAAGACTAAGAAAATCCCTAATATTTCTACTATAAAAATATAGGGTTCTATAGTCTATTATAATAATAATAAATATAAAATAAAATTAGAGCCTAGAAATAAATAAGGCTTACTAATAGGTTATATACTTGAAACTACTATATATAAGGTTTAGGACCCTGAAAATAATAAACCTATTTTAGTATAGGATATATAGATTTTAGAAGGAAAATTCCTTAATAAATCTAATAAAACTAATAATAATAATAATAAAAATTCTATAGAGGAAGAAGTACCTCTAAATAATAATAAAAATAATACTAATAATATTTCTATTTAGGAAGAGATACCTATAAAGGATGAAATAATAGTTAAAGAGTCTAAAGAGATATATTCTACTAAAGATATCTATATAAATACTATATTAAATATCTTTGAAAAATCCTCTATTATTATAATAGCTACTATTATAGCTAAATCCTTAAATATATAGGAAATATTAAAATCTCCCGAGAAACTATTATAGATAAGCTCTATAGGTGACGAGAAAGATAGCTTAGAAGAGTAGGAATCCTATATAATAACTACTTTACTTAAAGGAAAAATTGCCTTATTAGGAAGGTGGGTTCTTAAAAAGAAATATACAAGTAACCCTAATATAATTAAAAAGTCTTAGATAGTTAATAAAGAAAAGACTATTTATTATAAGGCTAGATAGGTTATTTATAGCTATAAGTAATATTTTGGAATAGACTTTTTAGAGACTTTTTTAACTATTTATAGGCTAGAAATATATAATATACTATTAATAATAGTAATAAATAATAAGTAGTATATACTAAGCTATAATATTAAAAATACTTTTTATACTCTAATATAGATTATAAAATATATATAAAACTATCTAATTTAGTATATAATAATTAGGAATATAAAAATAAAGTAGCTTTATTAAAAAGGCTATATATAGTTTTAAATAAGTATTATTATTATAGTATAAATATCTAACTAATATATTAAATAAAGTTAGATTTGAAATTTACCCTTATAATAAGGGTGTATTTATAAATAAAACTTTATAAATAATATTTATTTGCTATATAGACGATATAATAGTTCTAAGAGTAGATATTAATAAAATAAAATATATAATAGATTTAATAATAAAAGATATAAAACTTAATTATTAAGGAGAATTAGATAGTTTTGGAAATAATATAAAAATAAATAAAGATAAGAAGTCTATTACTATAAATTAAAATAGATATACTATGAAAATATTAGAGAAATTTAAAATCTTATATAATAATGTAGTAAATAATATAAAAATTAAGCTAGAATTAATACCTTATACCCTTAAAAGAGTGTTAGAAAGGAATAAAAACTAAGTTTTTAAAGAGGAAATAGAGTTTTTTTAATAATAAATAGGGTTACTATTATATACTAGTCTAAAAACTAAGTTAGATATATACTATTTAGTATCTGAATTAACTAGATATATATCTAATTTTAGCCTTAAATACTTAAAAGAGTTAAATAAACTATGGGGATATCTATTAAAATTCCTTAATATATATAAAAAATTTGATTGTTTAGGAAATAATACCTTATATTTAATAGGGTATTATGACTCTAGCTAGGGTAATAATATAAATAATAGAAGATCTATTTTTAGTTATATATTTTTCTTATTTATAGGAAATAAGGGTATATTTAACTCTATTAGTTAGTCCTTATAATAATAAAAAACGCTTGTATTAAGTATTTATAAGGCTGAATATATAGCTTTAAAAGAAGCTATTAAAGAGGGAATTTATCTTTATAATTTATTAAAATATTTTAATAATAATCTAAAAATAGGCTATAATATTTCTATACCTGAAATATATGAGGATAATAATACTACTTTAGAATTAATAAAAAATTAGATGTTTTATAAGTATATAAAGTATATAGATATTATATATTATTTTAATAGGTATATAGTAAAAGAAAATCTAGTAAAAATAACTAGAATTAATACTAAAGATAATCTAGTAGATTAGTTAATAAAGTCTATTATATAGTAAGAATTTAAGTTAGCTAAAGAAAGGTGTAATTTATATAAAAATAATTAAATAAAAATATTCCTAAATAAATAAAGGGTATTAAATACTAGGAATATAATAAAAATAATATAATATATAAAATATAAAAATGTTTATCTAAAATACCTTAATAAAGAGAGAAGTTTTTCTAAGAATAACTAAGCTTACCTAAATATTCGGTTTTACTCTTTAGAATAGATTATTTTCTCCTTAAATACTATAAATTACCTTATAAAATAAGAGGTTTTTAATTATTAAATAATATTATTAAAAAGTAGATTTTTTTTTAAATTTAATAATATATAAAAGTTATATATAAATATATACTAAAGGGCTATAATTAGGTATAATAGGTACTAAAAGTAAGGGACTACTTATATAGTCCTAGTAATATATACCCTATATATAATATATGCTATATACTAGTAGGTACTTATATATGATTTATATAATTCGCTCTTATAAAGGGGTTAAATTCTATATATAATGTGAATTTATAGTGTATATAGTATAGTAGTCTGTGATATAAGCTTAAATTATGTAAAAATACCTAAAATGTATGCCTAATTATAAAATAAAATGTGATAATGTGTAATTACTATATAGTAGAATTTGAATATATGAATAACTATACTTATATATCTAAGGCTTTAAGTTTAAGTTGTAAAATAATTGAATTTTTTTTTTTTTAGTTTTTTATTTTACTAATAGGCTGGGCCTATATATAGCTAACTAATAATAATGGTCTATGCCTAATAAACCTTATAAATACTAAGTTTTTACCCTTTTAGGAAGGTTTTTTTAGTAAAAATACTCTATATCTATATAAATAATAGGTTTTCCTTTTAAATAAGGTTTTTTCCTATATAAATAACTTGTTTTTAAGGCTTAAAATCCTCTATTTTTATACTAAGAAGCTATTTAATACCTTATATATAATAACTAGCTTTTAGGGGGCTGTAAAAATATACTATTTTTAATGGTTCCTCCTTTGTCTATAGGCTAACACCTTGATGGGCCTTTATATAAGTTATCTCTATTCTCTCGGTTTCTATGGGTATTTAGTGGGAATATTAAGGTAGTTGAATGTGTAGATAAATAAGACCTCTTCCTCCCTCCTTCTATAGGTCGATAGTTGAGAGAATTTATCCCTTTATTCTTATATAAAGCTAATATTTAAATATTCTAGTTTATAGAAAAATATAGGGATAATTAATATTCCTAAAGGTAACTATATAAAAGTCCTACTAGTTAATAACTAGTAAATATATAAACTAAATACTTAACTATATTACCTTAGTATATAAGATAAAGAAGTGATAAATAAAATTTATAACTACCTAATAAAACTTAACTAACTTAAATTTACTAAGAAACCTATACTATTTACACACCCTATCTTTATTATCTAATAAAAGGTAAATAGAAAGGATAAGGTGTATATAGTTATTAACCTATAAAGCCTTAACAAAGTTACTATTCTAAATAGTTATTCGCTACTACCTAAGTACTTTAATTAGAGATAATAATATATTTAAAAGGCAAGAGGTATATATCTATAATAGACACTATTTAGTTCTTTTTTTAGTTCCTTATACATAAAGATTATTAGAACTAATTCACTATAATTAACTACCGCAAACTTAAGATACTAAGTATTACACTAATAGAATTCCGAAACACTTTTATATATATATAATAATTTATAGATAAACTACTTAAACTATTCCCTTAGTATAAAATATTCATTAATAATATTATAATCTTCTTAAATATACTAGAGAAGTATAAGGCTTACCTTTATAAACTATTTAATCTATTTATATCTAAATATATTACTTTTATACTAACTAAGTTCTTTATTAATTATTTATCTATTAAGCTACTTAGGTTCCTAGTTAATACTTTTAATATAATCTTAACCCTAGACTATATAAAAGCCTTAATAAGCTTAGCTATATTATATATATTATATACTCTAGAGTAGTACCTTAGTATAACTAACTTTCTTTACTACCTAATACTATACTATACTTAGATCTTTAACCTACTATAGATAAAAAAGACTACTTTACTTATTAAAGAAAGGAAGATTAGTAAGGTTATCTTTAAGTAAACTAATAAATATTAAGTTTATATATAAATAACTATATTTAAACCTACTAAGGTAGAGGAAGTAAGCTTTTAAGTAATCTAAGATATAGTTATAAGTAAATACTTTCTTATATATTATAATTTAAATAAACCCCTTTTCCTTTAAATAGATAGCTCTAAAGAGTAAGGGTTTAGAGTAATACTCTTTTATTTATATAATAAAGTAATATAGAAACCTAGTATAACTATAGTAGTATAAGATATTAGACCTATAATATTCTTAAGTAGAATATTATTAAGTATTAAGATATAATATAAGCCCTTAGAGTTAAAAGTTATCTACCTTATATAGATAATAAAGTAACTAAAAGTATTACTTTAATTAGCTAATATAGATATAATAGTCTTAACTAACTATTTAGCTATAAAGGGTATAATAGACTAGACCTTTTTAAATACTTTATCTATAAATTATACTAACTTATACCTAATTAATACTTTAGTATATATATCCTAGTATAAAATAAATATATACTATCTCCTAGGATAGCTAAATTTTATCCTAGATACTCTTAGCTATTTAGAGAAGATAGAAAATACTAAGATAAAATACTTTAATAAGGAACTAGTCCTTAACTATATATAGTTTATAGTAAAAGCACTAATAGCTAATAAATAGTAGGACTACTTCTATAATAGATATATATAAGATAATAAGTATAAGGATATTATTTAGTAGATTAAAGATATTAATATTAAAGAAAATAATAATAAGGATATTAACTTTCTTTTTACTCTTAGCCTACTATTTATCCTATACTAAGATCTTTTTTATTACCTTAGTTTAGATAAAATATAATATCTTTATATATTAAAGTTATTTATTAAAACTATTCTTAAGATAGTATATAATAATAGGTATTACTTTAGTTATAACTATATATTAGTAGACCTTAATTATTTTATTATTTATTATAAAATAAGAAAGGTTTAAAAATATATAGAGTTTTACTAAGCTTATTAACTTAATTAGATAGATAAGTAACTCCCTCTTAACTATATAGAACTAATTCCTACTAAGAATATTTCTATAAAAATTATTACTATAGACTTTATTTAGGGGCTATCTAAGGTATTATTAGAAGGTATACTATAAGCTATTCCTAAGAAGCTAATCTTTAATTAACTACTTACTATCTTTTATAAGTTTAGTAAGAGAAGCTTATTAATCCTAAGCTATTTAATATATATAGCTAAGTAGTAGGTTAAAGTACTTATTAAAATATTTTTAATTATAAACTAGTTAATTTTAAAAGAAATTATTTATAACTATAATAGGAAATTTATCTCTAAGTTTTAATAAGGAATATAGGTTATTATAGGTATAAAGATCCTTATATCTACTATATATTACTTATAGACTAATAGTCTCTCTAAATAAAAAAATTAGATAGTAGAAATTATAATTAAGTACTATTACTTTATCTACCTAGACTAACTATAGATTAATATAATACTAGCTTTATAATAGGATCTAAATAATAGCTACTCTATACCTATCTAGTACTTACCTTATAAGATATTATTTAAATTTAAGATTTAAGGACTATTTAAATTACTAATAGTAATTAATAAAGTCCCCTTTAATAAAGTCTAGTTTCTCTATAACTATATTTAGAGGGATACTAAACTTACTATTAACTTTACTATAATAAAAGTAAAGAAGTAATATAACTACTACTATTATATAATTAAATTTAAGGAAGATAATAAAGTATATCTCTACCTCTACTATAGATATTATCTACCTAGTAAACTACTATATAAGTACTCTTAGTAATATTATAATCTATAGAAGATTAAATAAAAAATTAGCCTACTAGTATATAAATTAGACTTCCCTCTATAATTTAGTATATACCTAGTAGTATTAATCCTTTACCTATCCCTAACTCTATAAGGGGAAGATCCCTTCTATTATAAAGTTCTACCTCCTAAACCTATTATAGTAGACTAAGAAGATAAATAGAAAGGTATTAATAAAGACTAGAAAGTTAAGTTATTACTTACTTACTATAAAGAAAGAGAATATACCTAAAAGTAGTTTAAATACCTTATAAAATAGGCTAGCTTTAGTAATAAATATAATATATAGTAAAATAAGTAATAGCTATATAATACTAAAGAGTTAGTCTAAAACTACTAATAATACTATAAGGGTTAACTATACTTACCTAATATAATTAACTTACTATTTACTAAAGATAATAATAAAGTTATAAAAGTTAAGAGGGTATAACCTAAGGTAAAACTATAGCCTATAGTAAAAAAGTAGCTAGCCTAATAACTAAAAGGATAGCCTTATAGATAACCTTATAGTTAACCTTATAGATAACCTTAAAGATAATAAACTAAGTTACTTTATAAGGCTAAAGTTTATAAAAATAGTAAACTATATAGTTAAAAAAAGAAATAACTAATTAAACTTAATACCTTAAAATAAAAAAAAGTTAAACTAATATAATAACCCTTAGACACTAAGTTAAAATAAAACTATCTTAAACTACCTTACCTAACCCTAAACCTCCTTAGGCCTAAGTTTATATTATTAGTTTTAAAGTAGATACTAGTATTTAAAAGGTAGATTATTAAAAAACCCTTACTCCTAAGTAGTTTTACCTATAGTAAAAACTATAACTACTCCTATAAACCCTTAGATAGTAACTATAAAAAGAATACTATATATATATATTATTCCTATATATATTAGTAAGTTATATATATATATAATAAGTAAGGGAGAAAGTAAGATAGGGAAAGTAATTATATTAAAAGTAAGTATATTAAATAGTTAAGCTATACTATACTAGTTTTTACTTCTTAAATCTAAATAGTTTTAATACTTTTTCCTTAACTAATTTTTACTTTTTAACTTAAAGTAGTTTTTAAGTTTTATTTCCTTAAACTTATAAAAAATATTCAGTCTAGGGTCTAAAAATTAGCTAATTTAGGGATTATTACCTACCTATAATAATACTATCACAAAATATAAATATTATATTTTTCATAAACCTTATATACCTAAAATAATAATTCTAGGGGTATTTAATTATTCTAATTAGAATATTTCTATAAGTAATTAGGTATATTTATCCTAACTTTATAAATCCATAGTTTACTAAAAAATAGGCTAGCTAAGGGTCCCTAATAACACTAGTACACTAAAGCTATACCTTTATTTTATAGTAAAATAGTATAATATATTACTTTTATATTTAAAATAAATAGAATTAAAAGGCTAAGGGTTTAATTCCTATATATATTACTTATATTTTTTCCTTTTCTACTAAGGATAGTACACCTCTTTTTATACTAGGTAATTACTATAGTATACTATAAGTACTATAGGCTATTTATTATATAATAAGACCTACTAGTAAGGTTCTCTATATAAATAGTTTCTATAGAGACTAACTAATAATAAGAAGACATTATCCCTCTTTACACATATATATATACACTATACCTAACTATAGTAATTAGTTTACTTAGAAAAAATATAAGCTAGATAAAGATATTATTATATTTATTTAATTAAAGGAACTTTATATTAAAGTAGTAGTTTCTAAGTAAAAGAAAGAAACTAGTAAGAAAAAATAATTATATATTATAAATTAGCTATATATCTAAAATATTAAGGTAGAGATTCTATATATTTAAAGTATATTATAATTCTATATAGATTACTAGAAGGCTATTAGATATAAGTATAATAGGAAACTAATTATAAGAAAAGTATAATTTAAGTTTTATTACCTACTTAAATAAATATAGAATTAAAATTAATTAGTATAAGAAAAGCTATATAGAATTACTTATAATAGTTTAAAGTAGTTATAAATAGAAAGACTTATTATATTTAATAATATTTTATTTTAGTTTAAATTAAAACTTAAATTTAAGCTAGATAAAAATAGATATATCTATATTAGTTATACTAATAAATTTAAGTTACTATATTTTATTACTAGTCTAAGTAGACTATTAGTCTAATAGAATTCTAAGCTAATAAGAGGGCTTTTAGTTAGAAAGAAAAAAATACTTAAAATACTTTACCTATAAAGTAGTCTTATTAAATTTAACTATAATAACTATACTAATAATAGTATATTTAGCCTTATAAAAGAAAATAAATATATTAAGTATATAAATTATTATCTAGGTATATTACTAGATTACTCTAATATTCCTTTATTATTATTATATATATAAATTTACTAGAACTCTCTTCTTTACTAAGTTAAAGATAGTTATACTAGTCTTTTAGCTTAGTTAATAAAGTATTTATAACTAATTATAATTATTTTATAGTTTATATAGTTAGTAGAAGGTTATTAGTTTAAGTCTAATAAAGACTAGTTATTCTTTTTACTTTAGAATTAATAATTTAGTATTTTCTTTTTACTAAATTAGGTATATATAATATAGTAGTAGTAAGGGTAGTAGTTTAGTATATCTAAGATTATAGTTTTAGTAGGGGTTGCTATTAAATAAAAGAATATATAAATATTATATAGTTTTAGCTGTTATATAGTTGTGATACCTACTGTGCTAGTAGTGGGTAAGAAGAACTAAGACCCACGGGTAGTACTAACCTGTATAATGGTTCCGTTGGGGTCGTTGGGGGCCGCAAAAGCTTAGACGATGATTGGGCCCCGGGACCAACTGGTTTTGGGTTGCAACGAGTGACAAAGTCAGCCCTTGAACTTTGCCCCTCCTGCCAAGTCAGCAGGGCTCATGCCTCGCATACCCTCTTCGCACACATATGCTGCGACACGACCGGTACTCTTGCCTCTTCGTCAATTCCCTTTGCAAAGCGAGGTGTATTCGGCTCCCTTGTAATACCTCACACTCATACACATCGACTTTGCTTGGATAAACAAGCATGGGCCCAAAAAACGACTCACCGGGTCTGGGCACCATGCTGAGCTGGCTCAATGTTTCTAGTACTTGGGTTGGGCTTGTTCTGGTTTTTGCAGTGGCAAGACTTGTACATACGTTCATCCATAGACTACGGGACTACCACGTTCGTTTCGCTACCATGCAGCATCTGCTCCTCGTTACAGGGCGCTCTTCTAACCATTCTGACAGGCTGATCTTGAGCTAGCACGCAAGCACGGATGTGAAATGCCTCCAGAATTGACCAAAAAGTGGCCACTCGGCATCGACAGGATCAAACAGCTCTGGGACACCAATGCAGATGGTCATTTGCTGGCTTTTCTCTGCTCGATAGCTAAGGATTACGACGGTCGCAACAATCTTTGCCAGCATCTTCTTTTTGGACCACGGGCCTACCACATTCTCCACCCTGCCAACGTGGAGACACTATTATCAACAAACTTCAGGGACTACGGATTTGGCTGCAGGCCCGCTGTCTTTGCACCTCTCTTGGGCAATGGGATTTTTACGCAAGAAGGTGAAGCAGTGAGTCCAGACCTGGACAGAAAGGACAGCGCACTTTCACCAAGAACGCCAGACTCATGTGGTGGTGACTACGCAAGTTCTGGTGCACTCGAAAAGACGGGGCTGACCGACTGCATCTCCTTTAGTGGAGGCATTCCAGGGAACTACTCCGAAAGCAATTCATCCGAGCGAAGTATCAGCAGCTCGAAGGTTCATTTTCCGAACATGTCGGACACCTCCTGGATCGCATCCCATCTAGTGGCGTAGTGGATCTCCAGCCACTCTTCTTTAGCCTGACTCTGGATACAGCAACGTAAGTAGTAAATGAATGGTCTCGGGACTGGGCCTGCATGGAGAGTCTCTTGTTCGTCGCCGCTTGCGGCTGATGTCGACTCTTCCAGGGTCTCATATATCCCTGTTATTTATTAGTCTCAAGCGTCGCCTGTCATCCTTTACCTTCTAAGGCTCTCCAAAGTGATGCGACGGTACTGAAACGCGTCTACACTAGGGCATTGCTGTTCGGCCACTCTGCATACAGTCTCAGGGCCAACATCGATCAAGCTGCAGAAAACAGAGACTTCGCCGATAGCTTTGAGCTCGCGCAGGAAGGGCTTGCCAAGCGATTTCGTATTGCACCTTTCCACTTCCTGTACAGCCCGACAGACTTCCGCCGAGCCTGCCAGGATGTTCACTCCTTTGTGGAGAAGTACATCCGGGAAAGAAGATTGGCCGAGGGCGAAACAAAACACAATGCTAGCGCAGATGACAGCAATGTAACGACGTCCTGGTTCATCGACCAAGTCGCTGCGGAATCGGACTCAGACATCGACCTTCGAGATCAGCTGCTTAATGTTTTACTGGCAGGACGTGACACGACTGCCTGTTGTCTTTCATGGATGTTGTAAGTACTGGACATAAAAGTGGACGTCTTACCCAGACACTGACATGCGACACGGGGAATAGCCGTCTTCTTGTCCGTTACCCACCCGCAATGGCACGACTCCGAAGCGAAGTTGCTTCAGTAATGAAAGGGGAGATCCATCCAAGTAGGGAACAGATAAGGAAAATGCTGTACCTATCTTGTGTAATTAAAGAAAGTATGTATTTTTCCCTGGACACTTGACCTGGAAGGACACCTCGTTTTTCTCGTACTAACTCGGACGACTACTGTCACCTCAGCTTTGCGGCTGTATCCATCAGTGCCTCTGAACAATCGAGAAGCCATCAAAACAACTATACTACCAACAGGTGGTGGGTTGAGCGGAACGAGCCCAATCCTAGTGCGGAAAGGCGAGCTAGTAGTCTACTCTCAATACGTGAATTCACGTATGAAAAGTATTTACGGCGAAGATGCCTCCGACTTTCGCCCAGAACGTTGGGAAACAGGGGAGCTGTCTGACATTGGCTGGGCCTATTTTCCTTTCAGCGGCGGTCCGCGCCAATGCCTCGGAGAGGATTTCGCATTGATGGAAGTCTCCTACACTCTCGTACGAATCTTGCAAGCATTTGCAGAGATTAAGCTTCCTGAAGGAGAAATAGTAGAGCCGGTAGGGTTAGAACGGCAGCGTTTGACGTTAGTTATGTCGAGTGCTGATGGTTGTCGAGTCTACGCCAAGAAGGCTGCATAAATACATAGAATCAGAGACCTCTATAAGTATGCTAGAGACAAAGTAGATCAAGCTGTTCTGAAGGGAGCTTACTTTGACGAGAATTAATCTATCTGCGGTAGCAAGTCGCGCGAGTCTACAACTTCAACGAGATAGTAAAGCGGTAAGGGGAAGCATTAGAAGCGAGAAATGATTCTATATATACTGTATGGAATATAGCTTTCCGTAAATAGCACAATTAAAGTACAGTATGAACTGAACGCGGTGTTTGAAAAAGTTCCGGGCTACAATGTGGGCCGGGGCTATGGCAGTCGGGCGCTTAGGAGAAAAGGCATGCAGGTTGGCGGCACAGGCACTGCTCAGCTAACGTCCACCTATACACCTTTTACGTCTACCTACCTACCTGTTTTTAGTAACCTACCTAGTATAAGAGTCTAGTATAGGGTACTTATATAAAATTATATACCTAATAAGGATTCTCTAAATTTCTCTAAAATTTAAATACTTAGAGTATAAAGCCCCTTCTAGTACCTCTTCTAACACCCCTTCTAGTACCTCTTCTAGTACCCCTTCTAGCACACTCTAGCCCCCCTTTAGGTATACTCTAGCCTATATATATTTAGTTACTAACTAAATATATACCTTTAGGTATACCTTCTAGTATACCTTCTAGTATACCTTTTAGTATACCTTCTAGTATACTTTAATACCCCTTTTAGTATATATATTTTTTATAACTAGAAGGTATATATTTAGTTAGTAACTAAATATATATAGGCTAGAGTATACTTAAAGGGGTACTAGAGTATACTAGAAGGGTTACTAGAAGGTATACTAGAAGGTATACTAGAAGGGCTTTATACTCTAAGTATCTAAATTTTAGAGATTAAGCTAAGTTAGGAGAAGATTTAATATAGGGTAAAAGGTACTTTAAAATATAAGGAAGTTGCTTAGAAAAGTAGGTACTAGGTAGGTTACTGAAAAGGGATGGGTAGGTAGGCGTAAAAGGTGTGTAGGTGGACGTTGGCTGGGCACTGCTCTGCGTGAAGAAAGCGGGGTCCCAAAGGCAGACTTGAAACAAGGCGTGATCATTCTTCCCGCGGATCAAGTGGGTTCTGGTTCCATTATACATCATAACATCGCGATCTTGAGCCACCTGCCTATTTTGTTACCCGCCCTGGTCGAAATGACCGAAAGGCTGTATGGCATCTATGAACTCTACAGGCCACCAGAAGACAACCCGGAGATAGAGTGAGTGTATTGGTATCTTGAATAAATGGCGGAGAGGCGATGGCTGGCGCAGGACACACTGGGCAGGCAGAGGGAAAAGAGATGCTGGATATCCTGAGGCATGTTCGTCCGCCGAATTCAGGCCCGCATCTCGCAATAGGTCTACGTTGGTCAGCAGAAATGCCTCATACATGGGTGCCTGAGTCCAACGATGAAGGTGGCAATAAGCCACAGAAACTGGAGTAATCCAAACTGGATTAGGAGTTATGACCTCGAATCTAAGGTTTGCTTGCAGATAAAGTCGTGCGAAAGGATCGTAAAGACGGTAGATTTAGGCACATAAAATTCAAGGAGATTTGAAAATACTTCCTGAGATAGGTAAGTTGAGGTGAGACAATTATTTGATCGTTGTTTCCTGACGCTGAATTTCATTGCTGTCGACGTCAGAAGCCGCACTGTCACTTCAGTAGTCAACCGGCAAGTTTCTTCCCAAGTGGTTGTACCATCGTGGCAATGTCCGTTTATACGGTGTCCCAGACGTGCGTTGGAGGTCTTCGATTGCACTCGCCCACTTAAGGAGCTGTGCTTCCGCCCAGGCAGTGTTCATGATACCCAATCCGAAAGGCATCGCAATATCCGAGTGAATGCCTGCAGGTATCGTGATCATAGGATACCCAGCTTGAGCCGCTATCTGGTAAGCTTGTCCAACATCTGAGGGTACAAGCAGCCCGGAGAGGATGGTCCCGTTATGTTTTAGGGCCACGTCGACACCTCGTTCCCCTGCAAAGGTTTTGACGAAAGATAGAGCTTGGAAGTAGGTTTCGTCCATGACGCCTTTTGAGTTTAAAGACGATAGGAGAGAATCTTGACCAGAATACCAAGCTCGGGAACCCGATGGCCAGGGATATCCGCCTTCAGTACCCTCGTTGTCGTAATTATACTGCACGATGTCTTCGAGAGACTTCATTTCCGTGCTGGAAAGCTCAGAGAGGTATGTCGCCATGTCGTTATAGAGGTCTGTTTTTGCGACGGTATACTCTGACTCATTGGGATAACCACGAGTTGAGCCGTAGTCCCAGTTCCAACCATCAGGGCTTATCAGTCTTTGATAGTCCGGTATTTCTGTGCCATTGACAATCGTTGCCCCGGCTGATTTCATCAATTCTATGAGCTCGAGGAGAATTTTCTGCTGCTCTGGATCTGCGTGGACCCAGAATGTATCCCACGGCAGGCCGAAAGTGGCATCAGACAGACTCTCCGAAGTGGTCAGATAGTGGGAGTACAATCCGGGCGGCGTTCTTCCTTCCTGTGCGCTGGTGAAATTATCAAGCTGATCAATACCGAAAATCGAATCAAGTGCATATGTCGCATCGCGTACTGTCCGACCAAATACGCCTACGGTGTCCATGTTTCTGCTGATAGGAATGACCCTAATAGGAATTAGCTATACCGTATAGAAATTGGTGTTGTTATGTCTCACCCAGCTCTAGATGTCAGCCCTACTGTTGGCCTTAAACCAACTATCGCATTCCTTTCCGCAGGATCAATAACTAGGTCGAAAGCTGTCAATAGACTTAAAGATGAGTCACCCTGAATGATGAGCACATACCACTTCCACTTGTGTCCGTGCCTAGCGCAATGGGGACAATGTTGGCGCTGACTGCTATTGCGCTCCCGCCACTGCTCCCTCCAGGTTGACGAGTCAGGTTGTACGCGCTTCGGCATTGGCCACCCCTGGCAGAGTATCCTTCCGAATAGTTCGTACTTCGTGCACTCGACCATTCAGATAGGGTCGCCTTGCCCAGCAAGACAGCGCCCGCTGATCGAAGCTTGCTCACGACGAAAGCGTCACGGGGAACAACACTTCCTAGTAGGGCTGTGCTCCCTGCTGTCGTTTCCATGAGATCCTTGGTTGCGATGTTATCTTTCACCAGAAATGGAATACTGTGAAAAGGTTGGCACGAGTTTAACGATGTGTTTTGGCTGTCGGGGCTGTTCCCAGATTAAGAACTCTGAGGTTCTTTTACGCTTATTGGGCAACCACCCCCTTAAGTAAGGGGTGGAATGTACAGTGCGGGGGTACCTTAAGCCTAGTACCACGTGGACTACAGTGTCTATTATAGTGAGAAGAACAGTTGGTTGGTTAAGGTACTAGCGGGATTCGAACCCATGCCCTTCGCGTTACCAGCGTGAAGGGTAACCAAGCGCAAGACCAACTGCGCCACGGTACCGGAATACCGTGAAGAGGACTGAAAACTCCTCCGGCGGACCGCTCTTGATCCCTCTCTGCAGCGATGCTCAAGGCATCAGGGTTTACTTGAAGGACAGAGCTAGTTACAGAATGTGAGCTGGGTGGACTGCACCAAAATAAATTTTCAACTCACTGAAGGTACTCGTTAGTCTGGAAGATTCTGTCCAGGTAGCATTCCACCAGTTGCCGAGAAGTGAGGCTGCCATTTGTCATCGCCAACTGCAATTCATCAATTGTAGCTTCTTCCAACGTGATCAATCCGCACGCTGCCATCGGGAACAGGAGAGGCGTTTGGGCAGCCGCAGCTGACATAGGTTTTGAAGCACTAACATAGAAATTGTTGTTTGTACGGATAAATGGAAGATCGAGTGGAATAATACAAAGTAGACTGGTTGCAAATCGCAAGAAAGGCCTCGAAAAAGTTGACATCTTGCCACGGCTGCAAATTTACTTGACGGGAGAAGATGTCGATCAGAGTTCTTAGAGGGTCCGGTGTTCTTATTAGCAGAATTTGATTTAGAGGAAGAATCACTACGAACTACAAGGCATAGGCGAAGCGACAGCAGTCATATAATAGGCTGTTGTAATCCCTAGGCAACTACCGTGGCCACATTCAAAGATTTATTCAAGCAGACATATAGAAGAGGGGTAGATCTTGCTATCGTTCATAGTCAATGACGTGCAGTGTCACTACAGCTTACGCCAAGCATCGGCGGGATCAAGATTATCTGGTGGCGCGGGCGGCCAAGGGCTTCAGGCATTGGAAAAGCAGGGGTGAATGTGGGGCTGCGCAGGAAACGCCCCCTTCGCGATTTTGGCTTTATCAATATGTTGGCTTTTCATAGCTCTCGAGAAAGTCTCCCATCCGTGACTGAATGTGCTCTGCTACTAGCATCGAGCAGTGACTAAATGTACAGGTTCGGAGATGCACATTAAGGGTTCGCCAGACGAAGTCGTGCCTAGCTTTCGAGACTTCAGCCATCCCCAAGGTATCATTAATGAGCGTGGGATCGTTTCCAGGGCCGGTGGACTATATGACAGCATAGAAGACTAGGATCAAGTACGCGCTGCTGATTGTGACAACGCGTAGTCCGATTTTCGGGCCATGGACACGGCTTCGCCCGGACACATCACGGTGTAGTCATTTCGACGGACACGCAGGAGCAATTGTATCATGGATACTTGCCCTTCTAGGGAACTTACTGTTGTTCCAGATTAATAGAGGAACTCAAAGAATACCAATAGTCCATGGATATGCTTCAAGGGCAAAGTCATCACAACGAATATGGAATTTGCGTACTGTGTATATAGGAACTCTTTACCAGACTGTATCATAAGCTTTGCACACGGACTGTGAAGGATGGCGTTAGGTCAACAGTCCTCCAGATCCACTATTGTGTATCGACGATTAGATACAATGCACCTCGCGATGAGCAACTGCACTACCTTTGAACACCTTCGATGATTACCTTGAGAGTGTCTTCTTTAGCTTCTTTCACAACCTCAAAAGCGTCCAATGCGTGTTCGAACTTGAACCTGTGTGTAATGAGCTTTCTAGGTTGAACCTTGCCAGAGGCGACGAGGGATACGGCCTCGGGATAACAGCCGGAGGTGTAACGAATGGAGCCTAGGATGCGCAATGCTCTGATACACGCTGATGTGATGGGGAATACAACGTTCTGTACAAAAAGGGTCAACCACCGTTGCTCAAGCGCGCAAAGCCTTTGACCAGGTATTGCTTTAACATACCTCTTTGCCCATACCGGCCTGCACAAAGGTCCCCCCCTTCTTGGCCGCAAAGACACCCGTTTGGATACAAGACTCCGCCCCAGTACATTCCAGGACAATATTTGCACCGTCACCCAGGCCAAGTGTCCTGACAATGTGGTCAGCCATGGCGCGGGAGGCGTTGACTGGATCAATGCTTCCTCCCGCCTCCTCCCTCGAGGGTACGTAGACGTCGTCGGCGCCGAACAATCTTGCGAACTCGGCACGAGATCTGGAAAGATCAACGCCAACAACCTTGCTGGCACCGTAAGCCTTGGCCACAGCCTGACAGAGGGCACCAATGGGCCCACAGCCAAAGACAAGAACGCTCTGCCCGCCGCGCAGACCGGCGACCTTGCAGATCTGCACCGCCACGGCCACGGGCTCGACCAGTGCACCATCCTCGGCCGTCATGTGCTCAGGAATCGGGTAGCAATAGTCTCCCGCCACGATGTAGTACTTCTGCAGCGTCCCATCCCATGGTGGTGTGGCCGCAAATATGGTATCGGCGCAAAGGTTGTATGTACCCGCACGGCAGTAGTCACAACTGCGATCTCAGAGATTAGTGTTATCAACACAATCGCCCGGGTCTAATTTGTCCCATCATCCGGCCGCACATACCGTCTACAAGGGACACCGGGCTCAATGGCAACCCGGTCTCCAACCTTGAGATTCTTGACCTTCTTGCCGACCTCGACGACTGTCCCGGAACTCTCATGGCCCAGGACAATCGGGCTGCGAAGGACAAAGTCGCCAATGCGCCCTCGCTGCCAGTAGTGAACATCTGAGCCACAAATACCAGTCTGCTCAACGTGAACGCGCACGTCGTATTCGTCGCGAAGCTTGGGGACCTCTCGGCTCTCGAATGAGACTTCCTTAATCGATTGAAGAACGAACGCCGGGTTCTCATGGATTCTGCGTCAGTCACATGATCTATGAAGAACTTGAATATTATTCGAACTAACTCACCGTTTCAGCCATTTTGAATTTTGCGGGCAGAACTCTGGTGTTCTTGTCGAATTGTTGGGTCCCTGATTAATTGGAGTTTGTTGGTGCGGGGCTGAGCGTCCTGGCTCGTGATTGTGTGTGTGGTGACGTCCTCCCCGCATGCACTGTCATCACGACGCATGATAGTTGGATGAATGTGTCAACAATATGCCAACAGGACCAGATGATTGACACCTCAAGTGCTGATTGCAACACGGCGTCTTAGTTGCCCATCCGTACTCAATAGATAATTGTGATGTTGAAGTCGAATGAGAACAGTGGCCCGAGACTCGGCAGCCTACTGGGCAGCGGAGGTTTGTGTAATATAAATAGACGTGGTGGGGCTTGGTCCGAGTGCGCAAAACCGGGGCAACGGTGCTCCGTTGGGCAAGTTCCGGCACAACGAAAACAAAACATCCATTGGCCATGACATGTAATGTGAGATACATTACTGTGAGAGTGAGGACTAAGTAGATCCATCATAGTGCGAATAGTATTTGCATCGGTATAAGATCCATTTTGCACATATAAGCAAGCAGAACTTTGAAGCTCGCCGGCTGCATGACGCAGCCTGCGTCACAGCATCACATACATAATCCCTTTTAAACAGCCACACTTCGAAAAAGGTTATAACGTTCTATAAGAAAAGATCATGGCTTGACTACAATTCTCCACACTGAAAAAAAGAAGAGCCTACCCCTTTACTGCGCCACAGGTGCCGCGGGCCTAGCCCGCAGGGTGGGCTCGCGGCCTTGTGGGTTTATTTTATAGATGCCAGTGGCTGCGTAGCAGCCACACGAGTGAAGTGGGAACAACACAATCGCTTCCGCAACTGTACTTCTGGATATTGAGAAAGCCAAGATTGAACAACAACACATCCGAGCACTGGTGAAAAAAGTTAGGGCCCATACCCGGTTTCGTGAACCAACTATATTCTCGCCATGTTGAATTAAGCATATCGGCGTTGAGGTTTTTTTTTTGCCGCTATGGTCTCGATTGTTTACAATTGTACACGGGGACCGTGAACGACTCGGCATTTATATGGATTCAGATCGAATCCCGCTGATGGGGCTATGACTACTTGAATAATGGACCAAGATGCAGGCTCAGCAGTTATATGTGAGAGCATGCCACCTTTTGAGTACAGGCAGCAACGATTATGTAATCGTGCGCTAGCCATTTTCGCGTCCATGCATGCAGTGTGCTCTACATAAATCACCGAGCTTGGGCGCCCTTCAATTGTCCACCTTCCGAGGTCCTGCCTAGTACCAACTTGAACCAGAGAGGTCTCTTCCACATCATACACCATGGAGCCGCCATCAGATTCAAAGTCGCCAAGCTTTGTCCAAACTGCGCCCCCACCACCGCCACCGCCACCAGTGGAACATTCAACGTCACTCCCCCCGGCCAAGAAAGCACGTCGTCACAAGAGGATCAGGTATCGTCCGTTATACATGGATGAGTGGGAACACGAGGATGTCCAAAAATACTCGCCAGGCGGCTTTCACCCTGTGGATATCGGTGATCAGATTGCTCAGTACACTGTTCTTCATAAGCTTGGATCCGGTGGCTTCGCGACTGTCTGGCTGGTCCAGTCTGGCGAAGATAGCCGCTATTATGCCCTGAAGATTTTATGCGCCGATATTTCAAATACGAAATCCAGGGAGCAAGAAATCATGGAACATCTTGGTCAACACGACCATCCTACTGTTGTTAAGTTGCTTCATTCCTTCAAGGTTACCGGACCCAACGGTACACATACTTGTCTTGTGCTTCCCGTTTGCGGCCCCAGCTTCTATAAATGGTCCCCTCAAAGGTTTATACTCCAGGATAATCACTTCGCTCTGATCATTTCTCTAACCAATCCATTAGGATTTTTACTCAGGCGGCACGATACCGGATTGCCCAGCAGGTAGCTCATGGTATTGCTTTCCTACATGAACATGGCGTTGCACACACAGGTTAGTAATACATACCATTATGCACTTTCAAAACAGTTACTTATTTCGGTCACAGATCTAACTCCTTCAAATGTCGTCTTCCGTCTTCCCGATATCCAATCCATGTTGCCAAACGAAGTTTGCAAGTTTCTAGGCCCTACGATAAAAGAAAAGCTCAAACTCCACGACGGCTCTCAGTCTTCCCACAGCCCTAAGCGAGTTGTTAGGAACCCTGACTTTTCAGGTTTCAACATTGGGCTCTCATCTGCTGCAGTTATGATCATCGACTTCGGCGAAGCAGTGCTATTGAACCACCCTCACAGCCGTACTGGGCTCGGCATTCCAATAACATCGTTCCCACCCGAGGTCATGTTTGGGCATCCAGCTTCAGCTGGCAGCGACATATGGGAGCTTGCCTGCTTATTCTGCGAGATATTCTATGCAAGACCCCTGTTTCCCTTATACTTTCCAATCTTTGAGCTGCTCATTGGACAAATCGTTCATTTCGTTGGCTTACTACCACAAAGCTGGCGGGGCCACTTTGACGCGGAGAAATACGGCCATGTGGAGGAGGGAATGGTGTATGGTAAGCCGGAAGGTGCACACTTTTGGTTTGAAGCAAAACCAGAAGATCAAAGGGGAAACCTAAGGGAGGAACTCCTCCAGGCTGCCTCCAGAGCGGAACTCACCACCGAGCAGCATGGGTTCATTACGTCTTTGCTACAAGAGATGCTGGCACGTGAACCGGAAAGACGGCTTGCTGCTGCTGATGTGTCACGTCGCATAGACTCTGCTGCGCTATCATTTGCCGGCGAAGTAGCTCAACGCCCTCAACCGATTCCAGAATACCCAGACGACGCACCGCCACCGCCGCCGCCGCCGCCGCCGCCCGATTCTAGTGACTCAGATAGTGAAAGGCTAGATAGATAAGCTGGGACTCCTAGATAAGGTAGACGAGTCTCAAAATAGACTTCATACCAATATAATCTCTTATAGCTACGGCTGTATACGGAATAGAAATGAAACTAGTTACACTTCCGCACACCGCACCATATACAGGAGCCAATCGCAACCACCGCCATGATAGGGACCCCGACTACCAGGAACCAATAGAGATCGTGTGAGAAGAATTCTCGGCTGTCTGAGCGGTTCAGGTCATATTCGCCATCTCTAATCGTCTGACCAGGTGTCCAGTCCGGCACTCTCATCTCGCTAGTCAGCGTGGGTAACTTGGGCGTCAGTGTTACCGTGTCGGATTTATCCCAAGTTATAGCCCACGCCTGGTGCATCATGACGGTCTTGCTATTGCGTGACTGGTCGTCGCCATCGTCATCGATGTCCGCGGCATATTTCCCACATCTATTAGGGAATACCGTTTCTAGTTCAGGTGAGGAACCGTCGAAACGGCTGTATGAGTAACCGCTAAGGAATAATGACAGAGGTTAATAAATGTATTATTCGAGGAACGAGCTTACTGAAACGGATAGGACAAATTAGGGGATAGCACGGGGGGTTCTGCTGGGGCGGACCTATTACAACAGAAAGCCGTTGATACCGAAAGAGAGGTATCCTCGGCCATAGCATGGTATACCCATCCTTTAGGACACACTCCAGGTCTGAAATTAAGACGAGTAGCTGACGCAGCATCGTCCCCTCCAGAGGGGTAGCAAGTAGCTGCCGGGTCAGAAATCAGGGCGGGACTCATATAAGTAGTACCCCCGATTAATGAGCCAGGTATAGTTGTAGTCCTCCATTGGGTCTTGCAATCTGATGGCTGCACGAAAGGCGTGCTGATGGCGAGCGTCCTTATGGATGTTGCGGCAATCGGCTCCGTGGTTTGGGAAAACATACTAAGTGGTAGATTCTTGTTCGTGGAGATGAGTGGCATCCTGGGCCGAGTGGAAAGGCAGGACTTTTAGTTGGGTGGGGCATGTGCTTCTTATAGACAAGCACTTGCCATGCTGAAGGAACATGGGGGTCTGGGGAAATCAACCTTGGAATAATCGTTGGCATGCACTACATTGACACACAACGTGCCCTTCCGTGTTAATTTCGCGTCCAGCACCGTGAAATTGGCCACATTGACACCTGGAGTGATGGGGCCTGTTCCCCTGGTGCAGAACGAGTGCATCAATTGATGCCATGAATGTTTGTTTCCTTGATTTGAATTCCACATTCGGTTTAGGTACTCGGGTAGGGGACACAGCCTCCCCCACCGCCCGGCCCATGGCTTCTAAGTACTGTGGCACAAATGCAGTGAGAAAGCTAGGTACGCACTAGTGATCGTATAGATTCGAGCATCTCAATGAATATAAGTGTATACAAAGATGGCTCTTTCCAACAATCGCAGCGCCATCATTCCCCGAATTACTAAACTGAAACAGAGTTGAAATCTGGGTTAGGCATATCTGTGGCCAACACAGTACCGTTACTAAATTCTGTGCCGTTCCTGAAAACTTCCACGCGTCCCGGATGGAAACCACGCGGTGTGTCTTCAATAATTGTCCCGTTCGCGAAGATGATTCCATCAAATTTGGAGACCAGAGGATGGGAAGGCATGATAAGGGGTTGAGTTAGTGGAGGCAGCAAAGGCGACCGTCGCTTGTTAATGTAACAGTTCTCGCTGACAGTGTACAGGTTGAGACCGATGGCTAGAGTATAGAGCTCGGCGCTTAGCGAAGTCCATTGCGGCTCGTTCATCAGTACCATGCCGACGTAATCAACCATGAGAACGTTGGGAAACTTGTCCGGGGTGATCGCGTCTACGCCAACCCAGTACAGAGCTGGATTGGTGGGGAGAAGAGCGATTTCTTCAAGACCGTAGGCGAAGGTGGAAGTGAAGCCGTCCGGTGTGACGAGCCACTGTCCGACGTGAAACTTGTCCTTGTTTGACCACGAAGTTATGGCCCACTCGGCCGCCTGCTGCGTATCTTGCACATTGGGCCAGGCATCGTACCAATTCATTGCATCTTTCTTGTAGATGCCCTCCATTGGCAAGGTCAAGGGCTCCGATGCGACTTTTAGGTGCTGCGTGTCCAAGAATATGAGGACACAGCCCTTCCCCTCATTCATCTTCATCAACGTGCCCATCTTAAGCTGCTCGACAGAACCCGTCACAAGGTTGGAGCAGCGGTTGTTGATTTTCCTGAGCTTGTCGAAGAAGTTGTCCTTGGTCTTGTCATCCCAGTAGATGGGTCCAATGCTCGGCACATTCCGAATGCCGACCAGATAGCGGAACTACAACACGATGACCTCGCCCGGGTTCTCGCCTGTGAAACGATTGATCTCATCTATGACAGTGTCGACCTTCTTTCCTGACCTGCCAATAGGCACTATTTCCAACTCATCATCCAAGTGTGAGGTCCAGAATTCATAGTTCCCACAGCACTCCACGACTTGATGCACACTGGAGACGCGCAGATCGAACCAGCGGGACCCGACCCGGAGTTGATCGTAGATGTTCAACAATTGGGTCTGCGCGTTGGAGTTGGCACCACCAGACAAGATGGCGGTCGAAAGCTCGCTCATGCCTGCGTCGTGCGTCCCGGGCATGATCATGTCGGTGAGCCTCCTGTCCTTGATCTCGTTCTTGATGGCGCTCATCCAGGCCGCCGGACCGTACGATAGGGAGGTGACAAATCCGTACGAGTCGTTTCCAGTGATGACAAGAGTGACAGGGACCTCTTGCCCCGGCGCCTTGTACTCGCGCTGGCCCTTGCCCATCCCTGTCAAGTCGAAGACCACGCGATACGGGTATGTGTCCGAGATATGAGTGGTGACGCGCACGACGAACTTCTTCCCAGTGTCTCCGATGTCGTAGTAAGCCTCTCCGTTGTCATCCACGGGGTTCTTGCCGTCCTCCTCAGTATAATGTGCAACATTTTGCCGAGCTTTGCCGCAGGGGACATCGCCCCAGTCCCAGTCGTCCATCTGGTATTTGTGCGTTGAAGTGAGTTTGAAAGTGTTCGGTGTCAGGTTGACGATGGTAACATATTGTCGGCCCGTGATGGCTGCATTTTCAGGCATCATAAGCATCCAGTCCATGTATTCTCCGACACGACGAGAGGTGTTGTTGCTCCAGGTCATGTCGTCCTTGCTGCAAGCGCTTTCAGGAGGCACCTCCTCATCGCCGCCATTACCATCCCCAGAGTCGCAAACATCAGAGGGACACCAGCCGCGGGAGCAGGTAAATTCGTATAGCCTTTCATCATTGACGTCCCCGATGGGCTTTCCGGTGAACCCTGGCTTTTGCGGAGGAGGCTTAATCAGACCGCCTGTGGCAGTACACTGACAGACGTGAAGAGGACAGAAGCCAAAGTTGCATGCATAGATACACAGACTAACTAGGCCTTCAAAGCCAGTACGGCTTGTGCCTTGTGTGCAAGCAGGGGGGAGAAATTCGGACACCGTTGGCACAATGATCGGTTGTTTCGTCAGCGAGCAATATTCCTCGGGATATTAGCCGTAGTTGCAGGCGTCAGAGCACAGCCCCGAGTAGTTTTCGCTCCTCCCCTTGGCGGGAAACGCCTCCCTGTTCATCGAAATCGGCTTCGGGTTAGGTGTTCCCAGAGCCTCGCAAACGCAGGCCGACACTGGGCAGTAGTTGTACTTGCAGTTGAATTCGCACAGCTTGGTGAAGCCCTGGGCACCGGTCCCCTTTATGCACCCCTGCTCATCGCGGGATCGCGGGATCGCGACGGAAATGGATCCAGCGGCGACCGCACTCCCGACCCAAGGGTTCCAATTCGTGAGTCCGTTGTGGCAGCTAGCGGCACTGATGGCCGTTCCATCGACCCTCGCGAGGGACCGACCGCCTCTGGATACTTGTACACTTACAGCCCCAACGTCGCCACTGAGTTCGACGCTGCCATGATAGATGCCGACGCCACCGTCGGGAACCGAAGACCATTTGGGCTGAAACGTCTTCCCCCCTACCGTCACTGTCGCCTGTGCGGCGGATCCAAGCATAGCCGAAAAGAATATCTTGTCTTGCATGACGCTTTGCGGCGGGAATTCAAGTTGAATATATAAAATTCTTCTTATAATTAATTATTTTACTATTAGAAGGATATCCTTAGTCGTTTAAATTAGATTCTCTAGTATTATAATAATAGTATAGGTACCTAGTAGATAAATTAGTTAATAAATACCCTAGTAGATAAGGGAAAAAGTAGTAAAACACTAGGGTAGAAGAAATAATAAGGGTAATTAAAAGTAATAATAGTAGTATATATATAATAATAGATATATATAGTTAGTGACTGTGTATTGTTGTTTTATATAGCGAATAGGTGGTGTAAAAAAACATTAGTATATAGGGGGTATACGTTGCCCTATACTATCCGTTTTTAACCCTGCGAATATCCGTTCTCATTATATAACACGACTTTGTCTTGCGACGCACTCACCACTGAGCCGCACAGTCCACAACGGCGGAGGGAAAATCCTGCCAGACGCCATGTTGCCTCCCACAGCTTCAGCGATCTGATTAAACCCTTCAAGCAAGGTACAACCCAATTTCATTACCGCGTTCCCAGTAGTTCGTAGGAATTCACGGCGCAGTTACGGCGCAGTCCTCTATTTTAGTCTAGACAATCATCTAGACCAACTCCTTAGGACGAAAGCCAAGACTGCACAAAGGTTGTTGGTTGTGTCTGGGTCTCCTCGCAGTGTTTCGCTCGAACTGCGCCTGGAGGACCGCGGGCAAAGGCTTCAGTCATACTCGCCCACTGGCAGGTGCTCAGCTCCGTAGGAAAGAAGAAATCACTTAAGTAGCTTCAACACCTCACAGTCCACTGGCAGAGGTTATGCGGAAGCCTACACCCGGTACAACATTCTTCGCTTGGCTTTCTTCAATTATAGGCCCTTGGTTAAGGTACACGATCCTCCAGGCAGCGTTGAGCTGCATTCTTGATGTTCTGCAGCTAGGCCACCAGTGACTTTGGGTCCGTTGGCCCTTTCTAACTCTGAGTCGCGTCGGGCGGTCCGACTTCCAGGCTATCATACCCTATATAAATTAAGTTGTCTTGGCTAGGGCGATGTGCAGCCTGGGGATACAGTCGGAAGAATCTGAACGTTTAGCCATTTACTAAGCTTCCTCTTTAATATGCCAAGTAGTGCATTTTAGAACCAACACCCACCGTAATTCCCAGAAATCTCACAAGGATATAACCTACAGTAGGGCTCAGAAAGTCTTAGGACACTCCCGCAGATCCCACCCACCCTCACAACAACCACCCAACTTCAATCAAGCACAACTTTACAAGAGAATTTTTTAAGGACTATTAACTTATACTATAATAATTATAAGAGTCATCTCTTTAATACCTAGTATAGCTTCCCTTATATTTCTACACTACCTACAATCTATATATAAGTAACTAAATAATATTATTAATCTTAACCTAATCTATTATATACTATACTTTCTTTATATACTAACTAAAATAAGCTATATTTACCCTATTCTAAGTTAATTCCTATAGTTTAGAATACTATTTATTTATCTCTTCCTTTAGTAGCTTCTAAATATTCTTAATTAGGTTTAAATTAGGTAACTATAAAGACTAATCTATTAAAAAGATTCTATATACTAAGATAAAGGTCTACACTATTTCTACAGTATAAATTTAAGCATTATCCTGTTAAAAATTATATATACTATTATAGTATAAAAGAAGACCCTCTTAAAGAACCTATAGGTATAAATTAATAATATATTTATTATATTTAGCGTTTAAATCTCTCTCTATTATAACTAGATTACTTTAACTACTAATCTATATAGTACCCCACATTATTATAGAGATTATAGGCTTTATATTAGCCTTTAAGTTAACTTTTTACCTATAGTATTATTACTTAAAGAGGCTCTAAACCTACTTTAAAGGTCTAGAGGGATAGTTTTAAATACTATACTTATTAGAGAAAATTACCTATAAGAAGAGTATTTTATAAGTAGAGAATATATATAAACTAATATATAAGGTAAAACTTTAAATACTAACCTATAATAAATAATTAGTATTATAACACTATAATTTAGCCTAGTAATAGCAAAGCTTCTTATCTTTCTCTAATAGAGGTATCCAGTATATAGCTATCTAGTAGTTAATATAAATTAATTTTAAAGTAGTATAAATAGTATTATCAGATATACTTATCCTAAGTAAGTTCTAGATCTTATTATATAATAAATAGTCCTCTCTAAGGATAAGTAACTTTAACTAGTAAATAAAGTAGTTATTAAAGTATCTTAGATAACTACTATATAGCTTAGGAGAAATTTTACTATTATATTACTATTTATTTTTTTTATAATAAATTATTAACCTTATAATACTAGTTTTATAATAGATTTAAGTTAGAGATTTACTCTATTCTAATATACTTAAAATTATACTAATTTAAGCTAGATTAAGTTTATAAGAAAACCTATAGTTTAAAGATATCTCCCTAAGAAACAAGCGCTTATAAGAAGCTATAGTTATTACAGGAGAGAAGTTTTTAGTTATAGGTAGGTGCAACACGGGAACGTGTTTTACAGGTGGGTACACGAAGTATCCTAAGACTTTCTAAGCCCTACTATAATTAGTTCTAGAGTAGCCACACTGACCCTGGCCTAAACCGCTCCTTCGTGGGTCTGCTTGACTACACGTTACTTCGGTTAGCTCAACACTAGCAGCACACCAATGTTCTTGGCGGGGACACAGAGATATGAAAAGAAAAGGCAAAGATAGAGCACTGCGCCGTTTAGAGGCTTTTCTACACTGGGCATTATTCCGAACAGCCCCTGGTTGAGCTGCGGTATTGGAAAGAAAGGCGTCGTCGCCAAATGGTGCATGCAGTTTGGCCCAACCCTGTACTACTGGAAGGCAAGATCATGGTGAGACTGGACGCGCTGCCACGGGTGTGCGATCGAAACATCAACAAGGAGACCTCAGGGCAATCGAATTCATTCATAGAAATTAGCTATAAATAGGGAGCTGCATTAAGAAAGTAAGAATATCTATAGCTCCATACCTATTACCTATAACACCTTAGGAAGTATCACTACATCTAAGTCTAAGGTCTCCTTAGTATATATATTAGCAAATTTGGCTATTTAAATAGATTTAAATGTCTAGCTTTACTTTAATCTTTAAAGGCTCTACTAATTAAGAGAAATCTAAAGAATTTAAACTTCATAGTTTTTAAAGAAGGGCTTTAGTTAAGAGGTAAGTTGAAAGAAAAAGAGGAGTAGAGAGATGTAGAAGATATAGATTATTTAATAAAGGGCATTTCTTTAAAATAATAAAGAGGGTTAATTTCCCTATAAGAGAAGAACAAAAAAACAATATAAAGAAGACCTTTCTTGTAGTATCCCTAATAAAAATCCATGTGCCCCTTCTCCCCAAGCCCTGCCACACTAGTTCTCCTTCTCAAACTCATTGTTCAATAATCGCACCCCGCCTAAGATCCTCCCTATGTGTGTTTTCTCAATATGCTCACTATTTTGTCGTATCTTCCCCATGAGAACCTTCATAAACTGTACTGGGCTTTTAGACAATCCAGATTTATTAACAACACGTCCATCTTTCAGGTCAAGCGGTATAAAGCCGTCCGCGTCCAGCATAACCTGGTTGTTAATAGGCTCCCAGGCAAGTCCAAGCGACTCACAAAACTGTATGTAATCGTCAAAGGACGAGAGATAGAGCTGGCCTGCAAACTGGTTAAGGCGACTCAGGACGTGCCTTGGAAGCTTTCGAGGAACCTTCACCTTGGACATAGTGTACAGGTCCAAATTGTCCAATGACTCAACTCTCCAGCTTGATTGAGGGCGGTAGAGACGGAGAGTGACGTGTTGAGACTGTTCTATGGCTGACAGGAGCTGCTGGACCTCGTAGGCGCTGACGACGACGACATTGTCGTCTCTCTGGGCGGTCAGGGTCCACTGGACAGGTTTCAGGAAGGAGTCTGAATAGGTTCCGGGAGCAAAAGGCTCGTTGAGGGTCTTGGCAAAGTCCTCTGTGGCCAGAACCGCGCACGAGAACTCGGACACATCAAAGTGCACTGCTGCTGACGTATCTTTAAGGGTCATGAACGCTGGTATGAATGGATGCTTGGGATACAGTCCGTTGAGGATGAAGTCAGTCAGACCTGGATGAATGCGATGCTCTGCTGGGTGAGCGCGTGGCGGCTTCTCGACTTCCCGTTCTGATTCGCTCTCGGGCGACAGCTCCCGCTCTTGTTCCTCATTAAATGAGGCAATTCGTACTTCTGTCAGTCCAAACTTTTGGCAGCGGCGTCTGAGCTCGGCTGCGACTCGCGGGTCCAGACCGTCGATGATTGGAGAGATGCCGTGGTCAGCTCGGCAAGGGCGGTACCGCTTTTCGAGACTCTGGGCTTCGTCCTCCATGAACCTTTCGGCACACTCCATTCGGCTCGTGTCGTCGCTTTGACTAGTGAGCTCCTTCCAGAGTGGCTGATGCTTGGCGAACCGGAGTCCCTGGCTGAGCCAGAGAGGCACCGCGCGGTGCAGATCATTGCACGTTTCCCGAATGGCCCAGCACAGAACATCTGACACAGTGATCTCGGCGGAAGCCGAACCTTGGTGACCGCGCATTTGGTAAATCTTCTGTTCAACATCTCGTGGGATGAAAAAGATCACGCTTTGTCCCCTTCCAAGCTTGCGCAGCCTCATGCATGCTTGTACTAGCCTGTCCTTCGTCATGTGAGCACCGAGGGTGACTGCAGCCCGATAGTCTGCGGGAAGTTTCAGATCTGTGCCTCTGGTGTGGGCTTCGTCGAGGAAGACAAGGCATCGCTCTACCTGATCCGAAAATGGGGAGGTTTGAAGTTCCTCAATCTTACCACTTCTATCCAGCACCACTAGCTCGTCCCTTTCGTTGAAGAAGATAACCGCTTGAGTCTTCTCATCCGAGCGGCATTGACTCAGCCATGCTGCTGCCATCTCCGTGTTTGTGAAATCAAGAATTTGTGCTCCGACGTCCAAGATCACCCGGGGTTTTGGGCTCATGGTCTCGAGCATCTTCAACAGAGACTGCCCGTCAAAAGTTGTCGCCCTCGTCTCCTATTTCATCAATGCAATGCCGTTCTCCGGTTGTAAGAGATACTTCAGCACAAGAGCGTTGGTATGACTTTGTTCAGGGAGGTCCAGCTGCTTGATGTCGAGAGGAAGAATGTATCTAGAATCGTTGGTGCCGCTGAACCCTGTTGTAGGATGCGTCTTTTTCTTGCCTAGATCCCAGCCTGAAGTCGAAAGCTTATGTGGGAACTCTTTGCACTCTCTGGGGAAGACCCTGCGACAAAGGTAGTAGTCGATGGCGGCCTTGGAGTATCTGAGATGGGGGAATATAATCGATGTGCAGTGAATGCGATCTCGAAGGTTGATTCCTTTGATTTGCCTGCACGGTTCTGGTAAGGTCGGGGCCGTCTGCGTCCAGGCCTGATACTCGAGATCCGCGCTATCAGACCGGATGAGAAGATCGAAAGATTCAAACAGGGCCTGGTCATCGAGCCCACCGTAATAATAACTCAAGCAAGTAAGTATGATAACAATGTCAGGATGGCTGAACTCAGATCGGGGCGTCGGACTGTCTTTGGCCTTGTAGGGGACAGCAAGCATGGTCTTCTTCTCCCTGGTCGGGTCGAGGCCGTAGTGAACTCTCCACTGTTTTTGAGTTAGGGCAAAAGCAAGAACGCCACCGGCCAGAAGGCCCCGGAGCAGGAGAATATTATTCGTAGTCGTCTCGCCCCAGAACCGGCTAGCCTCAGTCTCTTCAGACTCCTCGGGCGACAGTTCCCAGTGAGTTATGTATTTGCGAACCGCAGCTCTGACCTTGGGGGGCTGGTTTGAAATGGGAAATCCAGCCATGCCAGTCTCGCAGACGAAGTCAGCTATGCGGTTGATGATTATCCTTGTGGCATCGGGGCGCAGTATTCGGATTCTAGGAAACCTCTCGGTATGTCGGTCGTCAAAGTCTATCGAATTGGGGAGTTCAGCCTTGACTTCAGCGCCAAAATGACGGACCAGGCCTAAGATTTCTTGCACAACGATCCATCGGCTCGGGCTGTGATCGATTGACTGCTGCCTTCCAAGCGTATAGATGAGCTCAAACTTGACGCTGAAGTTCTCATCACTTTCATCGACTATATCCCGGGAAGTGTCGTCAAATAGTCGGCGAATTTTCATTATCTGCTCAAAAGCCAGCGACTGCTTGCTGAGGGCCAGCTCAAGCTCCATCAATTGAAAAGACAGTAGGTGCTCTGGTTGTACAAGCAAAACACCTCCTTCATTTTGACACTGGATCAACAAACGATGGATGATTATAGCCCTGTCAGCATCCATAGAGACGTTCCTGGAGAAGGGTAATTGATAGACTGGGCGATCGAGAAGGCCGGAGAGTTTGGAAACCAGCATTTGGTACATCTGTTTAGCCTGGGCCTTGGCGGCAATGACACGCACCAGCTTCAAGCCATCCGCAAGAGCGGCAGAAGCCATGGGAACAATAATCGAAGATTTCCCCTCTCCCATGTTCAGCTGCATGACCGCATTGCTGTCACCGGGAGGCTGGATCATTTTTGGGCAATCTGCTGTTGAACTTCTCTGATCATGATTTCGCTCTCGCATTCGAGGAGCAACCACTCCGGGTATTCGTGGGGGCTCCAGCCCTGGTGGCCGCTGTTCTCAAGCTCACGAAGCAAGTCAATAGGGCTCTTGTGGACTTGAATGAGTCGTCTGGCCCTTTGTAGGGCTGCAATGGCGAGTCCGTGCTCGACGATGGCATCCTTCCAAGCCATCGAAAGCTTTGACCAGTTCGAAATTCTCAGTTGTTGGAGGAAAAAGACCGCAGAGACTTTGCGCAGATATCCGCTTTCAAAAAGGACTGCATCGACGACATCTTCAGGACTGGATGCATCCGAATTAGAGGATGGTTGGATTGCTTGGGATAGGGAGTTGTAGATGCGGGCGAAGCGAGTTTCGCATAGTGCTAGATGCTGCTGAAATAGAGCGACATTTGCGTGGTCGTGAACGAAGCGACTGTCACTGTGACGATTCAAGCTCGACAGACTCTGCCGCACATCGCTCAGGTAGTGGCGTTCGTACTCATGGCTTGCCTTAGCCTCAAGGGTCTCGACAACCATTGTGAGTTTCTCACTCTCTTTTCCTTCCGTCCCAGCATTTACAACAAGGTCTTCGAGTGTCGGAACTAGGAGGGGATCGAATCGAGGGGCGTCGCGGCGGAATGGATCAATGGCAGACATGGGTCCCTTTAGGCCACGGTTGATTGGGTTCACAGACGTGACAGCATGATCCTGAACTGTCACAGTCTCCACGGGGATTCGTTTGAGAGTATCAACAAACTCTTCGAGGTACTCCTTGAAGTTCTTGTTCGCCCACCAGGTTCTCCAAGTTGGAAGGACGGTCCTCATAGCCCGTGGGACGTCGATGTACGCTTCCATGTGGTAGTCATTCGGCTGTTTCGGAGCTTGACAGGGCCACTGTCGGCCTAGTACATCTCTAAAGAGGTAGATTGCCCGCTTCTTATCTTTCCCGTATTCTCGCTTGAGTTGGTCACCCACTTTTCTCTCTGACCTGGCGGCCCGTGTCTGAGATTTTTGGTCGGGTTGCCTGGCTTTGGCCGAATTGTTAACGGCCGCCGCCTCTAGCATGTCAGATTGTATCGTGTATCCCTTGGACAAGTCATGGGAATCGCTCGGCGGTAGTGGGGCAGCTGCGACGACTGGAGAAGTAGCCATCAGAAGAAGTGCCTGGGTGACCTGCTCATCATGCTCGGTGGAGTACGCTATCGTCGAAATCCAGACCAGCAACTCTATTGGGTGCAGCCACCTTTGGTTCTCACGAAAAGCGTGATGCAACTGGCACCAGTGGGAGGAAATGAAGGCACTTGGCTTCTGGAGCCACAGTGAGTCGTATTCTAGTTCTCGCTTCGACGGGACCCCCCCGTTGTTGGTTATCTTGCCGACGGCCATCAGGCTGTAGAGATGCAGTGCAAGTCCTCCCGCAACCGGTTGGATAAGACCTTGATGGTGATGGAAAGCCCTGTCGGCGATCTCAGCGACACGTGCCGCTCGATCGGACCACGTGCTGTCTCTTGAATTATAGCTTTCATCACCATCTGTGTCATTTTCTCCGGTGCCGGACCTCGACACACATCGGCCGATCCTGCGGGAAATCGCCCTCTGCACCAGTTCCGCAGTAGTATGTAGCTGTGGAAACCAAGCCTCGTTGTTTGGGTAGAGAAATTGGGTCTCAGAAAACCGCTTGAAGATGTGATCGATGATACCTTACGTACCCCCCATATTCAAGCGATCGGGGACGACCAATCTCTGAGAACCGATCATCTTGTGTTGAGAGGCTCAAGAGAGGCTCAACTGAGCAGACCAGATCACGTTTTGCATCGCTTTCGAGCCATCCGGGTAATAAAGACGACACGGAGCGAGAGCAGCGATGGATTCCAATACACTGCAAGCAACCGGACTCAGCGCAGTGGGTGACCGCGCTGATGCAGAGCAAAGGATGTCCAAGGCCTCCTCAGTGCCCTGCTGACCGAGGTACGGATCCGGAAGATAGAAAGAAGTGAGAGCGTGGAGGTAGGCAAGAAAGAGCTTGCTCTCAAACTTAGTATCAGCGACTAACCGGCCCAAAAGCTCGTCCATCCGATAAGCCTGCACACGGCGACAGGTGCCATAGACGAGCGACACGATGATATGGTCGTGGATCACATCCCCACTTTGTCGCTTGAACTCGAGATTGCCCTCTGGGACGATTACCATCCGCCTCGGTGGATCCTGGTCACTTCGCAGTACGAGCTTGCTCTTGAAACCCACGAGTGTGCCCACTGACTGGTCGCTGTCGATATGCATATCTGTGTATTGCTGTGAGCGCATGGCGGACTCTCCATCCTTGAGGACAAACAGCAGTTGCAGTCTGGCGAGGTTAATTTCGAGACGACCCTTGGCCACATCGTAGACTGAATGTATGTCAAAAGGTGTCTCAAGGTGAGCCAAGATTTCCGCAACGTGCTTTGCAAGCCCGCTGGAAGGGGCAAGAACAAACTGTCTGTTATTTCGATGCAGTTTCCAGGATCCTGTACATGGTTCTAGATGCCACTTGTCCAATTTGTCGGAAAGAACGGGGAAGGGATCGCCGATGGGACAGAACTGGACTGAACCACTGCTGTTATTGTACCAGTGCACGTAATCGTTGACGAAGGAATCTGGAAGCGAACCCGTGAAAGCCCGTAGCGGGATGAGGTCGAAGCAGGATTGGTCGTTTTCCAGGCGGATAAGCAAGTCTCGTCCCTGTCTCCCGAAATGAACTCCATAACCGTGGAAAGACTGCGCAGTGCAGAAGGCCATGCCTGGGCACGTGCTCGGCATCACGTTGAGCAAGAGGCCTTTGAATAGCCTCTGGAAGTCTTGATAGCCTGCATAATCTTCAGGTAGACGAGAAAGAGGCAGGCCATTGGCGAGCAACTCCCCGGTAAGTATGTTGAGGTGCACTTTCATATCCGCCATGCGCGCCTGGTGCCAGTAATCAGTCCCAGGAGACAGTATCCAAGTAGAATCCAGTTTAAATTGTTGCCAGTGTCGATGGACGGCATCCGAAAGAAAAGGTTCGCCTGAAGCGTTTTGCTGAAGCAATATTGGCCGGGCTCTGTGCATAGTACATCTCCACCTATCAAACATGATCTCTTGAAGAGCATCATTGACTTTGTTGCTCAGCGGGAAATTGTCTTGGATAATGATCGAGCATTCGACTAGAATCGATGCCTGTATCGAATCATGCAAGATGCGAGGTAGGTTGCCGTCATGGACATTGAACGAATCAACACAGACCAAGGCGATGCTCAAGGCCGTGTTCAGAAAATTGTTTCTCTGCTCATCGTTGCTGGTGCCCTCGGCCCGCTGAATTAGGGTCTTCATCCACTGATGCGAGATCTGGCGGCTCTGCTTTAGGATATCCAAGAAGGACTGTGACAGTTCCTCAGGACCGAGTGACACAAGTCTCGCGGCCAGAAAAGTGAAGGACCACAAGCCCACGTGGGACTCCCAGTTATCTCTCACGCGCAAGACACATTCCCGCAAGCATTCTACCATTTTCCGTCCAAACTCGCTATCCCGTAGCCTCCTGTGGGCGGACCGTGCGACCTCTGAGGACGCAGGGCCAGCTTGCAAGCTTATCTGAAGAAGACAAAGCGCCGTTTCGGGGCTGTTGAAGTCGACTTTTGGGGTGGCCAGCTGCATTAGGATGCTCATCCACTGGATATCGGTACCGTACGGCAAGCTTGCGAGGGCTTTGAACTCGCTCAAGGACATCCAATCGGGACACTCACGTTGGCTGGCAAGTACCTCATTTGGCGTCTGTCCGCTGGGACTTTTCCAGGTTCGTAGAAGAAACCGATTCAGTGCCTCCGCACGCCCGGGAAGCTTGAATGTGCATAGCCCGCACAGGCTTTCAGAGGCTGCTAGCTCAAAGCAGAAGGATTCCAGTTTCTCGTCATAATAGCGATAAATAAGGCCACTTTTTAGGCAGACCTGTGACTCAGCCGAGTTCCACACTGGGATCGCTCGTCGATGAATAACAGCGTTAGGCTTTTCGGCGTATCGGAGCTGGATGCGGGATTGCTCGGTGGTGCAATACCATGGCTTTAGTGGCTGATATGTCTTTAACGAGTAGTATGTCTGCGGATTTGACGAATCCTTTGGCTGACTGAGGAGCACGTCGTTGATGAAGTAGATTGTCAGATCTCGCCACCAAGTAAAGGTTGGAGGGGTCATCATATCAAAAACCGTAGCCTGAGCCTCGCGATCGACCTCTGGCAGGGGCCACTCGTGAACAAACACTGCGAGAGATTTGGCTTTTGCTTCGAGGCTGCAGCGCCGGCACGAGGAAGGGTGGAAGGGAACCTTCGCTCCGTCCTCCCGCTTAGTCGCCACATCACACTCCATTGCCGCATGTCTCTGCATCATCTTAGCATATTCAGCCTTGCGAGTGTTGAACTCTACACGCTTTTCTTGTCTTTTGGCCAAAGCATCTTCCTCAATCTCGTGCTTCAGCTGCTGGCGTCGCGTCGAGGTGCGAAAGAACTCCACAGCGAATGAGCCGGGCTTGCCAAATGAGCAGAAAATGGACGGCGATGCCCATCTCTTAGCGACTCTGTCGCGCTCGAGTACGTAGTCTTCGAGCATCTTGAGCCGCCGCATTTCCTGCTCCGAACAGAGCAGTAATGCTTGGAACACCATTATTGGGATTTGGGGCTCGTATTGAGTCAACAAGGGGATCTCATGTATGCACAAGGCGTCCACGGCACACCAGAGCTCCGCGATAGTAAGAATCATTCGTGAAACTCCTTCGGGGCGACCCGAGTAGTAATCGGCCGCCTTTTGGTGGTAAATCTCAACCAGGCGCTTCAGGTCCCGTACTGGGTGATTCGTTTTGTCCGCGTAGTGATTGATCCAATTTTGGAGATTGTATGCTACCCAAGACTCGATATCCAAGAGCTGGAAGGGTAGATATGCCTGATCCCAGTCGGTGATGAAAGGAAGCTTGCTATGGGTCAAGCCATCGAGTCGCCTGCTTCCGGCTAGATATCGACGCGAGGAAAACATCCATTTCTTCTAGCGAGTGGTGCGTGCTTTCTTTCGCCTCGAATTTTGACAGCTCCTCCAGCTTCAGAGGCGGGTCGGCTCGTTCGCGGATGAGCGTCCATCGTTCGTTCAGGGTTGCCGAGGTCTTGGCGACGATTCGTTGGATAGCCAGCAGCCATGGCCCTGCGTTTGGGGACTTAAGTTTGGAGAGACGCCGTGAGACTTTGGCCGACATAGTGTGTAGAGTATTGCTGTCGATCCTTCTCAGCTGGTTGGCGGCGTGGAGGGCTTGGGCCATCAAGAAGGCCATGAACTCCTTGTAGGTGTTGTCGCCGTCGCCAGAAAGTCGGGTCATGGACAACTGCAAAGCAACCCGAAGGAGAAGCCAGAGAGACGAACGTCGCCAGGGAAGCTTGCTATCTCTCCCCATGACCTCTTCGCGGGTGTTGTTACAGATTCCCTTGCTAACCACTTCGTTCCCGCAACCGCGGAGCATGCAAGCGAAGAGCTCGGTCACAATCTTGGGGTCAGTCGTCTCCCTGCTCTCTTCGTGCACCTGCCCCTTCTCACCCCTCTTGGCTGCATCCTTCGTCCCTCGCACGGTCTGCTGGCTCATCTTGGAGAGAGTCTTGGCCACAGCTACACGAAAAGGCTCCGTGTCGAAGTCGGCGCGAGGGACCTCAACCGCAGTGGCTGGAAAGCGGCGAATGAGTCGGCGCCGCGTAGACATCACAGCTTGGTTGGTTGGAGACAGTTCAAACAGTTCAAAGCGCACCGCGTCCCGTTTTCTGCCAATAAGAACGCCGGCATTCTGTTCTGTGATGTGCAACACTGCTACGGGAGCTGTGTGGAATCGTCAGATTCACCGCGTTGTTGAGACGATGCAGAAGCGTACCTTGAGGGGATAAGCCCTGTAAGACTTCTCGGACATTGGAGTCCTTGAGATATCCTTGAGCAGCCCTTGATGCCTGCAGGGACTTCAGCATGGAGATGTTGGCTTTGATAGTCTTCTCATCGGGCCGACCTGGGAGGAAAAGTTCCAAGGACTGCTGCACGAAGGCCAAAAGAGCCGTCTCGTTCTTTTGCGAAGCATCGTCTGAGGTGGGGAGTTTCGGTGGCAGAAACAAATGGTGGTAGAGATACTCAAGGACAGCTCTCGACACCTTGTCAGGGCCACTGCTCTGGGCCGGCGCCATTCTGGTCAAACGGCACGCTGGCGGGAACCACGATGACGAAATGGAAAGGAATGGCAGGACGGAGGTCGTGGGCTTCTCTGACTTGACGTGGCATTTTTTCGATGTTTTTGAAGCCCAAATTGACAACCATTTAAGTACAAAAAGCTCTCGCCGCTAACTGGCCACGGCTACCCCTTGCTACAGATTCACCATTTGCCTCAGCACAGCCAGCCTGGCAACAATTCGGTCGTGACTCACTCGCCGAGCCTCATACGCTATGCTGATTCATGTGGGGAATCGTAAGTGGAACGGATTAAGAAAAAGCCCTGTCCATTAGGTATCCGCAGCTATAGTAACCTGATAGCTATATCTAGCTAAGCTATGGACTAAAGAGAGTGGGCTGGTACAGCTACGGCTATCCGGAATTAGTTCTGTAACTAGACTTCGCTCGCTGGAAATGCCCCCCACCTTGCAGACTGTATGCCAGTAGCCAAACTTGTGTATCAGGTAGGGTAGTGGTATGGAATAAAGTCGACGGCAAGGGCCAAGCCCGAGCCAAGGCCGGTGAGCCCGGTACAAGTGCAATGGGCCCGCAATGGCGCGAAAGATAGACAGATCACTAGAAGTACTCGGCATCCCGACCGCCGAAAGCCCACGCCTGAGATCGGGTACAGCACACGGGGCTCGGCGTCCCGGCGTCCCGGAGCACCGGAGCCCCGGGGCCCCGAGTAAGCCATGAGGTTAGTCCCAATCATTAGTGAGCCAAATAGATGATGCACAGTGTTTGACATCAACGGCCGTATAAAGAGGGAGCAGTGTTATTAAGAAAGTAAGAACTCCTGGAGCTCCACGTCCATTGCACGGAGTGCCTCGAGAGACATCCTCGGATCTGAGTCCAAGGTCTCCCCGGTTTCCACGTTGGCGAATCTAGCCATGAAATCCGTGTCCCCCAGATTCCTCTTCATCAGCAAGGCCTCCCAAGGATGAGCTAGGGTCATCTGGAGTGGTGGTGGTGGTGGTGGTGAGGGAGTCTTCATCAGGCCCGCCATGTTTGTAGTCGTTACCATCGTACCGACGTGGACGATACCGGAACGTATGCTCCACGCCACCAAAGCTGAAGTCTGAGATGACGACGTCCCATCCGTCTGGAAAGGGGCCGAGGATGCCGGAGGCGTCGTCCATGCCATGTATGTAGCACACTCTCCCACCACCAAAAACCGGCCCGTGCCGACGCCATCTTCTCGCAGCATCAACGAGGAAGTGCACCCGAGAATCGCACATATGATGTCTTCTCAAGAGGTATGGACTGTTTGTAAGTTTCTGAGTTTTGAAAGGGTATTATCATTGTTTTTCTCACCCGATTTGGCACACGGCGGGCCAAGGCCGAGATGGCCATCCTTCGCGGTCAAAAAGGTCCTCGATTTGATGAGCTTGGCCACCTCGAACATTGTTACGCTGAGGTTTATGCTCCGTGTTACTTTTTGCTGCTGCTGCTGCTGCTTCCAGGAGTCTGCTGGACAGCGGATCTTGGTCAAATAGTCTTGTCGCCAAACTTCCAGGCTGTCCATCAGCCCAACCCCGGCGAGGGTTGAGAGGAGCGCATCTAGGAGAGATCCTCGGCGAAATAGTCCTTCTTCTCGAACAGGTCATCTGGCTCCCACGACTTTATGTGTCTCAGCGCCTCGAGTTCGCGACAACCTGTACGGTTGCGAAATTGCGGCCGGTGACCCGGACGGCGGCGACCCGACAAGCAGAGGAGGGGCTCGAGGTAGCTGGGCCGGTCGTCCAGCACCGGGCGGAGGTGCTCCTTCTCTGACAGGTACGGCACGGCGCGCCTAAACTCGTAGAGCGACATTTGGTGACTGCAGCCACCACACTGGATTATCGAAGTATTGGAGTCGGCCAGCAATATCTCCCGCACGATCCACAGACGCTCAAAGTACTCCCGGCTCAGGAGGCGTCTGACCGACTTGCACACAGCCTGCGAGTACGGCAGGGGCTCGTTCGGGTGAAACCATCGCTTCTCCGTGGCGTCCGGTGATCGGTAGCGGAAGCCCTGCAGGTCGATTTGGACTTGGCGGTCGAAATGGGCCAGTGTAGACAGTGCCAGCCCACTGTCGTCGGTTTCGGGTCCGAGCCAGATGATCACACGTTGAGCTAGAGTGTAGATGGCGGCCATGCAGGGGATCTGGGACTCCTTCTCTGCACTATCATAGGCTTGGTTGATGCAGATGGCGTCGACCCACAGCGTCCTCTCCCGGTCGACTAGCCTGAGGCTCCGGAGGGCGACGCCTAGGTTTTGGGTGATTGAAAGCTCGCCCGAGGTCTCAGCGATGTTTGAAGCCGGATCATGGGTCTCGATAAGAGCCACATCCGGGTCGTCTTGGGAGCCCCAGACGTAGGAGAGAGCTTCATACCGGGGGGGGAGGAGGAGGAGGAGCAGCAGCAGCAATTGGAGGCGTGGCGCCGTCGTCCTTCATCCTAGATGGGTGAGTCCAGGTTGTTTCTTCGGATTCTTCATTCTCAAAGATGAAGGGACCCTCTGGCGTTTTGCCGCAACTCCAACCTTGCGGGAGGGTGTCTTATAAGGGACAGCGGGTTTACGCCTTACCCCTGATAGACTTTAGCTCGCGTTTAGTTCGGGCGCGACGCTTTCTAGTTCCGTCGCGAGGCTCTCTTCTAATTTAGCCGGCGGGAAGATAAGTTGCATTTGGATCGGGCAAATTGGTCAGCGTACTGCCAGACAGCAGCCTCATGTCAAACAGACTCTGCCAGGATCAAAAAGATATTCAAGTTCGGTCGTCAAATCCATTTGGGCTTGGCTCGGCTCGGTCTTAACACGTCTTAGGTGGCCTTGCCGGATAAGACACTGAAGCCCTCGGCATTTTGCCCACGTAGAATCAACTCACTGTGAGATCACAAGTTGAGAAACTAGGCGTCAATTTGTCGCAAGCAAAATCTTGATTAAGAGCTATATATCAGAAACGGTTATATACCGAAGCAGCAGATGATAGAAATAAATAGACGTCGTGCTGTGCCATCCACATTTCCATCTGGACCACAAGACTATGCGCCTAGCAATGTCACGCGAAGGTGTGGGGTGGTGCGTTTTGCCCTTCACGAATTCACAGCTAAATAGCCAAACCCACGGCTGTTCGCAAGGATGCTGGAAAAGAAACAATTGGAAGTCATGTTCGCATGCTTCTGGTACTTGAAAGCCCACGAGATCAATAACAACAGTTTCAAAGTGAACAACGAGGACAATGCGAAACTGAAAATGGGCCACCAGAGTCTTAAATGCGATGGCTTGTGTGTTCAGGAACAAGTGCGTGGGAATATCTCCAGATGCACCGAAGGTTTCCCGCTACAATAACCTTTAATATCACTAATTTTGTGATTAGAAGTTGATTTATCTTCTATTGAACTTTGTGTGCTAATAATTTAGGTCTGTGGACGGACTTACCGATGGCGCAGCGTGTGACGACTAGTATAGCTCTAGGCTCTTTAAATTATAGTGCAAGTGGAAGCTAGCTTCGACTATCTGTGGGTCTTCTCGTGGTAGATTCCGCCCTCTCACACAGTAGTAGTGAGCACTGTTGTAAAATAGGCTGGGCGTATGATCAAAGATAGACGAGCTACTGGATTTAGAAGAACAAGGAGCGCAGACGTGGGAATAATTAGACGTTTTCGAAATTCTCACCATAATTAAATACTCGCGAACCTTTCACTTCACAATTTTCAAATCTTTCCCCTCTCTTCCACCTTTTCCTCATACATATCATACACAAACCAACCAACCATTAATCTCTTCTCACCTCTCCTCTCATCCCCCTACGAATACCATCAAACCATACAGATCTACACTCCGTCACCATGCGGTGGAAGGCGGCTCTCCTCGTCCTCCTGGCTGGCAGTGCAGCCGTGCACGCCGCCGCAATTCCAATTACGGGGGCGACGCTGACCCCAGACCAAATCGAGAGAGGCTGCACCTTCAACATGTATCCATGGCGCCCCGAATGCCACGTAACGAAAAACGAAAACATCACTCTCGAGCACTCTGGAGGCGACCCGGCACCTGATCCCCTCTTCGACGTGGGCTGTGACTGGAACGAGGGTGCCAAGATCCCGCACCATTGCCATATTGGCAAGTTCGAGTTCAAGAACCCTCTCCCGGACATCATCGACTGGTTTCGCGGGTTTCCTTATCATGATGGACATCATCCCGAGGAGCCTAAGGATTCTGACACCCCTGTGCCGACCACGACCACCGGTCCTGTGCCGACCAGTCCTCCGGCTACAACCACAAGCTCAGTACCCACGACAATCACAAGCCCTGTGCCGACTAGCTCTCCAACGACAACCACTAGTCCTGTTCCAACCAGTCCTGTGCCGACTAGTCCTGTGCCGACTAGTCCTGTGCCTACAACGACCACGAGCCCTGTGCCAACTAGTCCAGCACCGACCAGTCCTCCGACCACAACCGCAAGTCCCGTGTCAACCAGCCCTCCGACCCCAACCACAACGGAGAAGCCGGAGCATCCCTCCACTACCGCGACTCCTGGGCCCCCAGTACCCAAAGTGGATTATTGTGAGCATCTAACGGATGCACAATTGGGTTCGGCATATTCCATCGAAGTGTCCCCCGACATGTACGAGTATGGCAGTGTCAACAAGACATACCTCGCAGAGTGGTTGAGAAACGACCCCGCTGCCTTCAACAGCTTGCGCACATTTGGTGTCCCAATCAGCCTGTGCGGGATCCACTTCAAGCTCAAGTACACTCACATTTCGGAGGCCCGGCGACGTCAGCTCAACCTTATCTTTCACCTGCTAGAGCAGCTCCAGTCCGGTCTGAATCAGGTCAGCACAGGCGTCGACGGCGTGGAACCAGTGCCGCCACCTGCCACAGGAGAACACCGGAATCAGGTGGTCGATTACCCCATGTATTTGATCAAGGTCCCGGAGCTGGGGCTGCCTTCCTTCGGGCACATGTGTCCCCACATCGACGACATGCACGTTTGGGAGACGCTTCCCGAGGATGATCCCCCGATGCGAGAGGTGGAGTCGTGGGAAAAGCTTGTGGATGACTCCGTGGACTTTTTCAAGCATCACGAGTACCAATACATGCTATACATGGAAGTCCATCTCGCTGAGCTCTCTGCAGCGATCGAAATTCTCGAAGATGCGGAGTGTTACTTGCGTGGGTTCCTTGAGAAGTATCTAAACAAGTCTGAGAGACCGGGAAAGCCTAGTCGACAGGAGACTTTGGAGTCAGTACAGGCGATGCTGAAGAGATTTCGAAAGATCCAGGTGGATCCTTGGAAGGTATAACAACACACCTAAGAGACCGGGAAAGCCTACTCGACATAGGAGTTTAAGACTAAAGGGTCCCAGAGTCTGGTCCCAGGATGGCCGTAAGGTAAGAGTTCGTCTCTAATCTCTTCCCTCACGAGGAAGATTTAGTTCTAGAATTCCTCGATTTCTACTTTAGTCTTCAGCTTTACTAGTTTAGGCTATTACTTCACGTAGTTATTCACTCTTGTTCGTCAGTGGCGGGCAATTACAAGGTAAACCCTAACCGTAATCTTATAAAAGGAACCCTATATAAAATATAGTTTTAAATAAAAACTTAGTCTTTTTAAACCTATAACTATAAATACTTTCTTAAGGAATCTTTAAAAGAATTACTATTAGAATAAAGTCTAAAGATAATCTTCACCGAGTAAGCACTATAGCTAATATACTAAGCCCGAAGCTAATTTTAAGAAAAGTTAAAATAAATACGTAAGAATATAAGTAAAACTTCGATAATAAGGTTATAAAGCTCTCTAAAGGAAGAAAGGCTAAGATTTATAATATATAAAGAATATAAAAGAGTGTAATAAATACTTAAAAACTTAGTATTTAGTAAAAGAAAAGATAGTAATAATAATAGTAGTATTTTAAAACAATTATAGTATATAAGCCACACATCCCTAGTTATATATATTAAAACTTATAATTTAATATTTCGAATATTATTAGTATAAATATTTATAAAGCTTAGTAGTCTATAGTTAAATAGTATTTAAAGTAGTTAAAAAAGAAAAAAAATAGTTATACTTTTTTAATTTAACTCTAAGAAGTTATAACTAATAAAATTTCTAGTTATTCTTTTATCTTTAATAGTATCCTTATAGTTAAAGGTTTATTTTATAGTCTATTAAGGATATCTTAAAATATTAAATTAATTAATTCTAATTAAGAATATATTAATTTAATAAAGTTAATAATAAGTAGGCGGTTAAAGTTTAATATAGGTAAGATATTTAGTAGCTAATTAATTTACTATATCCTATAACTAGAACTATATACCTAATTAAGTTTACCCAACGGTTGAATTCCGGGCCCGGACGTAAAAGCAGAGCTGCTTCTAAGCTCAATCGGGAAGCGCCGTCCCAAAACTGGACGTTAACTTGTGCATACTCTTTAATAATAAGTAGGCGGTTAAAGTTTAATATAGGTAAGATATTTAGTAGCTAATTAATTTACTATATCCTATAACTAGAACTATATACCTAATTAAGTTTACCCACGGTGTTGTAATTTTGACAGACTATGAAGAAGAAAAAAGATATTTCTAAAATTCTTGCAGAATCTCTGCGCAATTCTGGCTGCCTATTCGGGTTACACATGATTGAGGTGTGGCGCAGTTTTGTGGGGGCAGAGTGCATCTCACGTCAGCGCTCAATCACGCGTGATTGCCTGAAATCCAGAGGCTCACCCGCGCACCGTCGACATCCTCGTCATGTTTGGTTTCTAGATCTGCTATACAAGCTCCCAGGCTGACTCGTTCGTTTGTTGTGCTCAAGTTTCGAAACCCGGGAGAAGTCGTCATCAGATGTCAAGCTGTTACAATGTCGAGCTTCGCAAATGATAGCTCGTGCCCTGTAATAGACTGTCACAGCTTGGACCCCGTCGACGTCCAGCCGTATCCTGACATCTCAGGGAATGGAGTAGGGCGCCCTCCAACCCACACTATGCAAGGCATGCGTTGTGTGTATGCTAACATTGACCGCCATAGGTGCTCTTGGGGTTTATCGGAACAGCTTACTTTGTTCTCTTGCTGGTCATTGCCAGTTATGTTCTGGCCTTTGACCCAGATGAGGAGCCTTTTAGGACCCAAGTCAGCTTGACGGGTCCCACGAGCAACCCCTCCTGGCAACCGAACATCATTGACCATCAATTCATCGCCTGGGTTCAGAGGTTGCTCCGTATGACACCCGACACGCGCGTGCGTCTTCGATCTGCATTTGACGAGGTGAGACGGCCATTTCCCTTCCGTCTACGCGTAACGTCACGTGTCCCTGGGAAACTGTTCTGGAACTAACAACAATATCGTGGTCCAGTCAATCATAATGTTATGTGACATCCAGATTGTGACCGGATTCGGCATTCTCTGCAGTGCTTACGCGCTGCTGCGTTGCGGATTTGACGCGAGCCACTGGCAGATTGCCGTCTATCTTGCATGGTTCTCTGCAGTGACACATCTATCCGGGCTCACTGTCCTGCGAACCCATCTCAATGCGTACCCCTGGGCGAAATATACTCGAGCCATGCTCATGTTCGCTCTTCTGGTCTTGGTTATTGTTGGACTGATACCTACGGGGTACTTCTTCCCGAGTACAATTCATCTCGCTTCACAGGTCAAATGCTACTTCGATCCAAGCTATGGCAAACGGCATTTTTCCGAAATAGATAGACGTCCATCGGAAAGGTCTCGAATCGAGGAAACCTCAAGCTGGCAAGCCATGCTTTTCTCCATATTCCTCCTCGTATTCGGTTTCACCACTCGCTCTGTCAGGCTATTTCGCCCTCTGTCAACAGCTTTCAGGCTTCGAATCAGACAACCATTGAGTAGCTGGACTCAGAGAACAATAAGGCGTCTAGAACCATCCAGTACAACTTCCGATCGTTCAAAAACACTAAGATCGAGTATGATTACCAAACCAGCTCTGGCTTTCTTTCTCATGGTTCGATTGAGTTGTGATCTATTTAGCTCTATGTTCGTTGAGGTATGATTCTATTACTATTGACAGAGATCAAGATTCAGGTACTGATCTCAGCCGTTGCAGATTTATTGGCTGCTCATCATTCTACTATGGGGAACTGCGAAGCTCTTCGGCGCTCGTAATGCCCTTATCAAACTAGGTGACGATATTGCAGCCGCCGAGAACCAGTGGACCTTTGGTCAGATCCTGCCTGTTTTCCTCTTATGGGGCCCACTTTTCAGCATTACTGGTATTTTCGCCTATCACGTTAGGGATAAGTCGCTTCCCAAAATCTTCAATTACAGCGACAGAGCGCAGAACACACCGTCCGGTAGTACGCTTCCTCTGTGGGATCAAAGCTCTTCTCCCGGGCAAGCGACTGAAAGCAGGCCAACACCCGACTTGCTTCTGGACGACAGACAATGGCAAAACATTCCATCTCGTACACCACTTACGCTACCCCTAGGAACTTCAGGTTTTAGGGGAGGAGATTTGCAACACCTGGACGACTATAGTGACGCCCCCTGGCTCCCGATTTGTGCCATCACCTCCTTTTTGAGCATTCTTCCGCCAACCATCATTGCCTTTGTGGCGGCTTTCAATTTCAATATGTCACTTGAGCCCCAATTTGCATTATACGAGGTTTGGGTCAGTGTTTTCGGCTTGGTTTACTTCTTTTTGATCAGCTTCCCTTGTGCTTGTGCTACCAACATTCGGATTGGGATGGATATGGACCTGGGTAGTAGATGGAAAAAGTTTACATTCTTTTACATTTGTTTCCTAATCTTCGGAGCACATCTCGTTCTTCTTCTTCTTCCTATTATCTTTTTCACCCACGGTTCAGATTCAATTCTTTTAAAGATCTTACCATTCATCGGCCTAATTATAACTCTACTACTTTATACTATTAATACCGGCTTCTTATTAAATATACTTAAAGAGGATAAGGTAGATCTAAGTACTTAGATATAATTTCTATTTAACTTTAATTAGATTTATATTAACTTTTTATAGTTATATTATTAAACTTTTATATTATAATCTTATATTTAAATATAGTTTTATTAGATTATAAATATACTTTAAAGGAGAGTATATAAGTTAATAGTTATAGAAATATTAAATTAAAGAGGTAGAGCTTTATATTTACTTTATAATAATTAAAAGCTTTATATATATATATAGATTAAAAATAAAACTACTTATATAGTTAAGAATAAAACTATTTATAATAACTATATTCTTTAATTTTAGTTTTAAATAAATTAATTTCTAAATAAAAAGGATATAAAATCTATATTTTTATTATAAATATACTTATAGCTAATTATATTAACTATTTATATTTTTAAGTTCCTTTATTAAGCTAGAATTAATAATAAAAAGATATAATAAAAGAAGATATAGTAAAAGAAGATATAATAAAAGAAGATATAGTAACTTTATAATTTTACTTTATAACCTATTTATAACTAAAAGTTACTATTCTATATTAATAGCTATAATATATTAGGCTATACTTAGTTTATTTATACTAGTACTATTAAGGTTAAAACTATTATAAACTATAGGTAACCTAGTCTAATACTATACTATTAAGTACTATATAAAAATATTATTATTATATAACTTAGGATAAATATAAGTTAACTAAAATAAGTAATAATATAAAAAGCTACTATTACTCTAAAGGTTCTAGCTTTACTTAAATATATATCTATTATAACCTTCTTATATTATATTTCTTTATTAATTAGTAAGTAATAAAAAGCTTTATTAATACTATTAGACTAAACCTACTAAAACTACTTAAAAATAATCTTTTAACTAAAGCTAAAATAATAAGTAAGGTAACTATAATTTATTATTTAAATATATAAAATTAATAACCTATAAATAGCTATAAAAATAAATTTTAACTATAATAAGTAAGTTTTTACTTATATAAAAGATATACTTTTAAAGGTAAAAGAGTATAAAGATAATAAATTCTAACTATAATAAGTTAATAAATACTACTAATACCTATAACTTAGCTTACTATAAAAAAAACATACTAGTAGTAACTAGGGGGTAAGAACTATTAAATATTCTAAGTAGAAACCTATAATATTAATTAGGTTTAAAATAGGTATACTATATATTATTAGGGAGTAGTATCTTATAGCTTTTAATTTATATATATTTAAAGTTAGTTAAGGTAGAAATTAATAATTTATTTAGTATACTAGATATATACTTTTAATATATTTATTCTTATAAAGTTAGAGTTACTATAGCTTAATATTACCCCTTAGTCTAGTTATTAACCTATAGGTCTACTATAGACTAGTATAGAATATATCTATACTATATTCTCTCCTAATATATTATAGAAAAAAACCTAACTTAAATATAGACTTCTAAACTCTAAAGTAAACTTACCTATAGTAGATAAGCTTAATATTCTATTTCTAAGTTAAGCTATAATAGTCTAATTAAAAGGCTTAAAGTAGGATATATATTATTATTTATTATATATACCTTAGACTTTTTTAAGTTTAATAATCTATTTAGCTTAAAGTTATTAGAGATTAAGAACTCTACTAGGTTAATCCTAGCTAATTATAACTTTAACTTTATATTATTAATATAGCTTAGCTTATACTTAAATATATTATTATAATTATTATTATTAATTAGATTATAGTTAACTTCTACTATAGTATTAAGATTCTATCTTACTTTTATAATTTTATCTATAATAGCTCTTAGCTAGTATAAGAAATAAATTAGTTATTATATAAGGCTATTAGCTATATTTAATATATACTATTACTTTTTATTTATTAGTTAGCTACTTAAGCTTACTATAGACTTATTATATCTTATTAATATTCTAAATATACTTATAAGCTCTATATTAGATCTTAAAAATATACTATTCTAAGGAATATTAAATTAATAACCTCTACTAAAACTTAAAGCTTAATATACTATACTACTTTTTTAGTACTAATATACTATCTATTATATTAAACTATTATATTATACTTATTAACTTAACTATATTTAGTATAACTTAATAAATAATATTTTTATAAAAGTAGTTATATCTATTTATATTACCTTATAATAATAGCTTAGTAATAAGATTTAGGTTTAGTTATAGAGGTAGGTAGTCTATATTAATAATTCTATATAGTAATCTACTTAAAACTTTAATAAGAGTTTAACTAAGAATATCTAGTATTTTAAGTTCTAAGTAATATATTATTTAGCTTACTAGCTATAAATATATAGTAGGTTAATAGTTTAAAAGCTATTTAAAAGTTATTATTAGAGTATAGAAGGAAACTATAGCTTATAATTAGGAAAGACTAGAGATTTAAATAAAAAAAGGAGTTTAAAAAAAATAAAGAGTTTAGTAGTATAGATTATAAGAAGTATTAGATTAGGTTTTTAAAAAAAATTATAAGACTAACTATCTACTAATAGCTAAGGTATAAGAGAGGAATAGTAGTAATCTAGTATACTATAGTAGTTTATATTCTTTAAAGAAGATAGACTATTACTTTTTAGTTATACTAAGAAGCTAATAAATCTAGTATATCTTTAAATAGAGAGTTAAATTTAATAAGTCTAGTAATATAAAAAAGTTTAAAAAAAACTATTATAACTAAAGAAACCTATAGTAGAATAGGTTTTTAATAGTAGTAGTATAATAGGTATAATAAGGTTATAAGAGGGGAGAGTAGATAGAATTTAATAATAGCTATATTTAAAAAGATTTAGTACTCTTTTCTAGCTATATAGATATATAAAGTAGCTATACCTTCCCTTTTTCCTTAAGTTATAGCTTACCTTATATTAAAATTCCCCTCTCTATTTAAATAAAAAGCTCCTTATTAAATATTAAAACTTTAAAATTAAACTACTATATACTATAAGTAAAATTAGTAGTATATTAGAGATAAATTAGTTATTATTTATTTTTTACTAGTATTATAACTTAAAAGAAGTTTATTTATAGTAGTCTTTATTTCTAGTAAAATAAGATTATTTAATACTAATTTATATCTAGCTATAAAATTATTAAGTATTTCTATAGCTTACTTATATATTATACTTATCTTATTAATATTCTATTATTACTATAGTTTTTATAATATTAAAAGTTAAAGGATTAGTTTAATTAGCTTACTTAATTTTTTTATAAACTATATTAACTATATCTATAACCTAGTTTAGCTATATAAGTCTAAGTTAGCTAAGAGTATTTAACTAATAAAAGTTTTAACTTATAGCCTTATACTTCTCTATATTAAAGCTATTTACTCCCTAATATATAGCTATAATCTATATAATAATATTAATATTAGCTATAAGGTTAAAGTATAAGTAGTTTATAGTTTAAAAGTCTTAAAATAGCTAGTTAATATTAATAGCTATATTTAAAACTATTATTAACTAAGTATAGATAAATATATTATTATTAATTTTAATAATAGTAAATATATAAGTAGTATTACTATTTTATATAGTATTTAATTTTATTCTTATAATTCTATTATTTAATATATATATAAGTATAGTAAGTTTAAAGAAGTTTAATATAATATTAAGGTTAATAATAAAAGGTATTTAGATAAGTTATTCTAAGTTTTAGTCTTCTTTAAAAGTATATCTATAAGAAGATAATAGTTAAAAAAAGTAAAGTAGTAGCTAAATAGTAGTAGTTAGAAAGTTTAAAGGTCTAGTAAATACTTAAAATATTAGAGTATAGATAGAATAAAAGTAATATAAGTTAGTTATCTTCTTTCTATCTTTCTTAGATACTATTAGGTTTTATTTATTAATTATACCTTCTTTTTTTCTCTACTCTTCCCCTTTTCTTCCTATTTAATAACTTTTAATAAACTATTTAAGATATTAAGCTTATTATCTAATCTAATTAGTTATAAATAATAATATATTACTTTAATAAAAAGAATTAAGTTTACTCTTCCTTCTTTTATCTTTATCTTTATTCTAAGTTATAGATTTATTATATCTAACTCTTAACTTACTAATTAATAGTAGTTTTAATAACTAAAGTATAAGTCTTTCTAGTTTCTTTCTATAAATATTCTATTATTATCCTCTATTTCTTCTTTAGTTAAATAAGATTTTATAGTAAATACTAATATTAATCTCTTTTTCTTAAATAACTACTCCTATCTCTATCTTTTACCTTATACCCTTAGTATTTATATTAATATAATCTTAGACTTTTAACTATAATAATCTTACTATTTACTTAGTAAGTTTACTATTATTTTCTTTCTACTTTTTTACTTTTTTTTTCTTCTATAAAAAATTAACTATTACTTCTTTATCTATTTAAAACTAGTATATATTATCTAAAACCTTAACCCTCTTTATACTTTAATCTAATACTAGCTTATTCCTCTACTACTATTTATCTCTTTCTAGCTTTTACCTACCTCTTAACTTTTCTTTTATTAATTCTATAACCTTAAAAATACTCTTCCCTCTCTCTATCTACTTTTAAAACTTAAGTCTTACTTAAAACTTCTACTATATATATAGTTTATCCCTCTTCTACCTATACCTTTTAATTTAAATACCTTTTACTTACTATAAAAGATAAAGTACTTTTAAATAGCTAAGATATTTTTAGCCTATAATAATAATAATAGTAACTATAGTAATAATAACTATTATAGAAATAATAATAATAACTATAATAGTAATAATAATTATAGTAATAATAATAATAACTAATATTAGTCTTATTATTAAGCTAATATACCTACTAAATTCCTTTTTATTAACCCTAATAGTAGTAGTAATAATATATCTAATAATAGTTAATATATAAATAGCTAGCTATAAGGTTATAGTAATATAGCTACTAGTTAGGGATAAGTATAAGGTTAGTAGTACTAAGGACCTTATAGTACTAATATACCCTCTTAATAGAATATAAAAGGCTTTAGTTCTAATAAACTACCTTCTCCTAGCTATAATTATAAATAGTAATACCTTAGAGCCTTCTAAGTTAGATAATAAACCTAAGATAGCTATAGTACTCTTTAGTAGATCTAAGGTAGCTATAGTAGTAGATAATAGTAATAAAAAAGATATAATAGTAAATAGTAGTAATAAAGAAGCTATAGTACTAGACTAGTCTTCTCTTCTAATTACTTATAGTCTAATACTAATAGTAGTTAAAGGTTTAAATTAAACCTAAAAAGCTATTTTAGATCTAATATAGAAAGCCTACTATCTTTAAACTAAGGTAGCTACTATAGTTTACCTATAGCTAGATATACTAGACTTATTTCCTAGGTCCCTAAAAATATATATATATATTCCCTATACTAATAATATTATCTTATAATATTAACCTTATCTATAACTCTCTTTAATATTTATACCTATAACTTTATAAATTATAGTATAGTAATATATAATAGTCCTTACCTAGTAATATTATAAAGTAACTATTACTAGTAGCTTACTCTATAAAGTAGTTTATAAGAAAAACTAATTAATATTAACTAATATAATAAGGAGAGGTTAAAGGAGAATAATAATAATAATAAACTTTATAAGTATTATTATTTCTATTAACTAGTAGATAATATATCTAATATTCTACTTTAAAGAAGCTATACTCTATACTATACTTTTAATAATACTTATTTCCTAGTAGCTATAATAACTAGCCTATCCCCTTTAACCTATATAGCTATAACTATAGTTAAAGCTAGGTACTAATAACTAGCCTTACTATAATTAAGTAAGTTACTATATAGTAAGCTAAGATAAACTATAACTATAGTATTTATAATTATATTATTTAATATATCTAGAATAATTATAATAATATATACTAAAGCTAAACTATTTTTAAAATCCTTAATAGCTCTATCTATATAAAGCTTAAAGTCTAAATTAAAAAGAGTTATAAAGCTAATACTTTTAATATATATCTATTTAATAAGCTTAACTACTATCTATTTAATAATAGCTATAAAGAAACTAAGTATTATTAAAGACCTTCTAAAAGGCCTTCTAATAGTTATAATAGATAAGATATAAGTAGTACTAAGGGTAGAATTATAGCCTAAGCTATAACTTATAGCTTACTTATATAGCTACTATAACTAATATTATAAAAAACTTTAGTATTTTTATTATATAATACCTTAGGTTACTTATTATAATACTACTACTAGTATTAATATTTAATAATATACTAACTTTTTACCCTTTAATTCTAATATATTATATACTTTATAAAAACTAGCTTACTCTATATTAGTTAGATTATTAAAAACCTTTCTTATTTAAACTATATATTAATACTCTTATAATATTATTTTTAAAGCTCTCCTAACTATTAATACTCCTTATTAGGTTCTATAGAAAAGAAGTACTCTAATTAAACCTTAAATAAAAAGTAGCTAGAGTATTTAGCTATATACTCCTATAATACTATTTTTAAAGCTCTCTTAACTATTATTACTTATTCTTATACTTTATAGAAAAGGAGTACCCTAATTAAGCCTTAGATTAAAATAATTATAATAATTCTTATCTATAATATATATACCTAATAACCTCTCTTCTTAAAAATAGTAGTTATTATATAAAAGTTAGTATTTATTAGCTATAATACTAGGTTTATCTTATAAAATTATAGGGACTTTATTAAAATTATCTATTACTATTTAGACTATATATATACTATAGTATAACTATATTATTAATAATTTATTCTATATAAAGGTATCTCTAAATATTCTATAAAGTATATAGTAAATAAATATATTACTTACTAAAACTAAAGATTTAACTTAGTTTTATTTTATATTATATTAACTCTAGTTTATAAATTAATAACTTTTCTAAAGTATAAATATATAATATTTCTAAGTAATATTATCTTTTATTAATAGGTTAGTATATAGCTTATTTTTATACTATAAAGTATATTATAGTAGTTTAAAAGCTTTATTTCTAACTAAATCCTACCTTATTAAAAGAAATATTATTCTACTACCTCCCCCCTAACCTTATAATTATTAAAATCTCTCTTTAATACCTTAGTAATACCTATAAAGCTCTTATAAAGTATTAATAATAGATAAATAGTACCTAAAACTAATAAACTTTATTAATATTTATTATTTTTATTATATTATAGTTATAAACTAAATTCTTTACTTACTTTAATACTAATATATACCTAGTTTTCTTATACTATCCTATTCTTCCTTTTATTCCTACTAGTCTATATATATTACTTTACCCTCTATTAGATATTAAACTTATAAAATAATAGGTATTCTAAAGTAAAATAGTAGATAATTAATAGTATACCTATAGTTATTAATATATAAAGCTCTACTTTTTAACTAGTAAACCCCTAACTTCCTATTATTAAAACCTTTATTATAAAATACTTATCTAGTTAGTTAACTTTAATATATATATAATTATTTCTTATATATACCTTAATACTAATACCTTTATAACTAAAAATATTTATAGTATAAAGCTTATAGATTTTACTTTTATCTACCTTTTTAATAGAAATAGACCTAGATAAAGTATAAAAGTAGATCTAGATAAAGTAAAAGCCCTTCCTTACTTATTTCTCTACTCCTCTCTTATTAATTCTATTTATTATAGTATACCTTTTTTTACTAAATCTTTTCTTTTCCCTAAAATACTAGTAGATCTATAACCTAGTAGTACTTAATTCTATATCTTAATAAGCTCTTCTTTACTACTACTTTTATTACTATAAAAGCTTAAAAACTATTCTTCTATTACTTTTACTTTCTATCCCCTCTTTTTAACTATCCCCTAACCTTAGATAACTAATACCTTTTTAACTCTATAATACTTTACTCTTTAAAAATCTATATATCTACTTAGTAAAACTACTAAAGCTAATTAAACCCTCTTAATATATCCTTTTAACCTCTTTCTCCTAAAATTTCTATACTTCCCTTAATAACTACCCTATTAATAGTAAAGCTAATTAGACTTTTAACTTATACCTTATAACCTAACTATTTATTAGCCTATACTTACTTTTTCTTATATACTAAAAATACTAGCTAAAATATATAGTTAATTTTAAATATAAGTTAACTACTTATTATCTATAGCTTTCCTTTATTAACTATTTAAAGTAAATTAATAAACTACTATATATTTATACTATAGCTTACTAATAACCTTATCTCTAAAATAAATTAAAGACTTAATAGTAGCTATACCTAAATATTAATACTTCCTTCTATAATACTACCCTCCTCTATTTTAATAGGCTTTAGCTTTATAAGTAAAATATCTTTATTATTAGTAATACTAATACTAGGTTTATAATATCTATTACTAAAATATAAAGCCTATAACCTAGCTCTACTATAAATATTATATTAATTAATAACTATAAATATATAATATAGTAAGCTAAGTAATATTTATTAGTTAAGATTACTAATAATAATACTATAATCTAATAGTCTATTACTTATAAGAACTTTAATATAGCTAGCCTTTACTTTCTCTAAAACTACTAGTAACTATATTCTCTTTTCCCTAATAATATCTCTATTATCCTATATATCTATATCTTTTATAATATTAAGTTAACTATTATATAGTATATTTATTATAACCTTATAAATTATTTAAAGCCTAGTAAATAACTAGTCTTTACTATTACCTACTATTCTACTCTAGTACCTACTTTATATATTCTTAATATATAAAGATAATAACTTCTTAGAGTTATTAATACTATCCTTTAAGCTTTTAAGGAGGAGAGGTTAGATAATATTTACTATACTACTTATAGTATAATAAAACCTTCTTTATCTAAGTTTAAAGCTATATTTATATTAGAGCTATAGTATAGCTAGCTAGCTAATACCTAGTAGTAGTTCTACTAGTATACTATAATCCTAATAGACTTTACCCTATATATTATTAATAACTACTTTACCTTTATTCCTTAAATCTCTACCTATTATTACTTAGAGAACCCTTATATTACTTTTATAAATATATCTACTACCTTTATCTATTATACTCTATAGTAGTACTATACTCTATATATTAACTCTTTTTATAGTTAGAACTATAGCTTATAATATAAAGTATAAGTTACCTTTACTTTTTAAAGCTTTAATAACTTAATTTATAATATTAAAGGTACTATTTACTTTATTAACTAGTTTATTACTAATAACTTTAATAATATTATCTAATAATATTAGTTTAATTTAAACTAAAGCTAGCTCTACTCTACTATCTTTATCTTTATTTCTATTATATATAAATAAAGTAGAGTAATAGTCTTACTATAATCCTTAATACCTATTAAATTACCTATATAAAGGTAGGTAGTATATTAATTTAAATAGTAGTCTAGTAATAATATAAAAGTTAGCTATAGTAATATAGTTAGTTCTCCTATTTTATCTTATAGACTTAAAAAACTAGGTATTTATTAGGATAAATCTATTACTTAAGAGTTAGATCCTAGTATATTACTATTATCCTTAGCTTACCTAGTTAGCTCTATAATTCTATTATATTAATTTTTATTTACTTTAATATAGTATATATTCTAACTTTAGCTTTAAAATTAGTTATATAACTACTATAATCTTTATTAATATAAAAATATATAAATATAAATATAGTTTTAAATAGTAATAAGGATATTATAATATAATATTATATTCCTAAACTTAACCTACTATATCTTCCTTTTAATAATCCTATTTCTTCCTATCTATACTAGTATCTATTTTCTTTACTTACTATTTATTTATTAAATTTAAACTTAATTTTATCTATATAATAATAATAGCTTTATAACTATTTTCTACCTAACCTATATAAATCTTTTATATAATAAAACTATTTATCTACCCCTCTTATAATATTATAATATATAAGATCTATTAATATATATATATTACTATTAAAATTAAAATATACCTAAATACCTAATATAGTAACCTAATATAAAATAAATAAATAACTATATATAATACTATTATTAGTATTAAGGGTATTATTTAAGATTAGATTAAATTATAATACTTCTTATTTCTAACTATAATTATTAACTTAGTCCTATTTCTTAAAAACCCTTTCCCTAATAGCCTCTACTATAATATATATACTATAGTTTATACCTTCTCTTATATTATAAAAGTTATCTTTATAATAAATATAACTAAGTCTTAAAAATATCTAAGGGTAGTAATATTAAGGTAAATATAAGATAAATATCTAGTTATTTATAAATAACTAATATTTAATACTAGTACTTTTTCTACTTATAGAGGTACTCTAAATATTTTAAGATAATTAATAATAATATTACTAACTTATTCTTTTAAAATAATAGTATATCTACTATAGTAGATATAAACTAGCTTTATAATAAATAATAAGTAATACTTAATACCTAATAGGAGTAGCTAGTTAAACTATTTACTATAGCTAGTAAGTTTAATACTTAGATCTTATATATTAGCTAGCCCCTATACCTAATATCCCTCCTCCCCTTTACTATTTCTAAATAAATTAGTCTAATTTAGAATAATAAGTAGCTACTAATAGCTATATAATATATTACTAATAAGATAATAGATAAGATATAAAGTATATATAAATTAGATACTATTAGCCTTACCTACTTATAGGAGATTAAGTATAATAACTTTAAGTTAATAAAATCTATTATATCTCTCTAAGTTAACTTTAAATACTCTATATAGATAAATTATAAGTAATACTTCTAGAGGATCTTATACTACCTTTATTATATAATATAGCTTCCTTCCTATAAATAGCTACTATATAAAATTAGCTTAGAGTAATAAAATATATTTAATAACTTCTATAAACTTATTAAGGAGCTATTAAGTAGCTATAGTATTTAGAAATAAGTTAAAATTAAACTAGAAGCTAAGCTTACCTTTACTAATATAATTATACTCTTCTTTAGCTAGCTATTTAAAGTAATTAAGTATAAGAACTTTATTATTAGTAGCCTAGCTATCCTTAGCTTTATAAGGGTTATACTAGATACTAATAGTAATACTATTATAATAAGGTAGATAGTTAATAGGTAAGGTTAGTCTTAAAAGATATTAGGTAAATATACTTTAATTTTATTTAAAATTATTATAGTTACTAGGATCCTAATACTCTATTAGTTAAAGAATAAGTATAAAAATAGTATATATAAGAATAGTAATAAAGAGGTTAAATCCCTATTTATTATTATCTATAAGAAAGTATAGTAGTTTATAACTTATATTCTAGTATATAATACTACTAAGCCTTCTACTATAGATTAAATACTTAATACTAAAGCTTATAGCCTAGTAATTAAATATAAAACCTCTTCTAAGAGTAAGGTAATATAGTCTAGTAACTATATTATATTTAATAATATCTACCTTAAAATAAAAAATCTATTCTAACTTATTAAAGAACTAGTCTAAGAGATAAAAGTACTTCTTATAAAGCTTACCCTTTTAGATAGTAGAGAGGACTTTAGTAACCTACTATCTATTCTATAAAATATAATCTAAGATAACTATTTTAACTATACTCTTAACTATTATTTCCTAATAAACCTATATAATAAATAGGTTAAGAATAGCTATAGGTAAGTATATAATAAGATTATAGTAAATTAATAGTAGTTCTAAGTCTAATATAAGATAAGTAGTACTATACTAAACTTATAGCTAGCTATTATTAAAGAGTATATAGTCTTTTTTATATACTTCTATAAGAAAATATAGCTTCTTATATATTTTACTAAAGATTAATCTACTTAGTCTATTAAGATTAATAGTATTTAGTTTATAAATATAACCTAAGATAGCTATATAATATATTTATATATAGTTAGATACTATCCTTTATTACTATATTATAAGAACCTATAATAGATAAAAAAGTTAAGGTTATCTACTACTTTATACTATATAAAGTTAGTAAGCTTATAGTCTAATATCTCTAGTTAGTATTATTATTCTAATAGAATATATAAGGTTAAACCTCTAATACTAGAGAGTTTAGTACCTTTATTTAGATAGATTAGGTTATTATATAACTATATATACTCTCTATAGCTTATTACTAGTAGAGTAATAATAGTTATAGCTTAACTCCTTTTAAGAAGTCTACCTAAAATATAGATAAATATAAATATATTATTAAAGATAATAGTATTTATATTATTAGTATTAAGCTTTAGCTTAACTTTTAAAGATATATTATTATTACTATTAGCTAGAAATTCTTTTAAAGTAAGTTTAAGTATATAAATAGCCTAAATAATAAGGATATTAATACTAGTAGTAACTCTAAGGATAATATTATTAACCTCTAAGCTACTTATAATATCTATATTACTAGAAGGGTATATATATATAAGGTAGAGGTAATATAGATTAGTAATATATCCTAGTAAGAGAAGTTTATAGTTATTAGCTAGAACTAATACTAGTTTCTTAGCTTTAATATAAATATAGCTACTATTATTAAAGCTAAGATAAAGAGAAAGAAAAGTACTTATAAGCTATCTAGTAAGTATAAGAGGTATAAATATCTTATAGAGTTATAATAGATTAATATAAGAGTATTTCTAGTAAAGATACTTTTTAAAAAGCTATTATTATTCTTCTATAGTAATTAAAAGGTAGTTCTTATTATTATATTTACTAGTAAAGATTTAATTATCTAAGTAGTACTAACTAGTAGTAGTAAAAGTTTATCTTTTATACTCCTAGCCTTAGCCTTTTTATATAGTATAACTATTATAGTAGTATTACTACTTTTATTTACTTAAAATCTATAAACTTACTATAAGAAGTACTTTATAGCCTTATATATCTAGTTTAATAGTAGCTCCTTTTTAAATATAAGTATTATCCTTATAACCTTAGAGTCTATTACTATTACTAAGTTTAAAAGCTATATTAACTACCTTATAACTTAATACTAGCTAGATAGAGTTATTATTAATAAGTACTATATTTTACTATATAGCTATCTTAACTTTAAGTTATAGCTCTATAAGATTAGGCTAGTACTATAAGTATAAGGTATATAAAGAGTTTTCCTAATAGTAACTTTATTACCTAGCTATATATATAAGTTTAAAGCTTATACCTACTTTAATAATAAGCTAAGTATTTATAAGTTTTATAACTAAACTATATATCTAAATATATTATATAATATAGAGTTTATTAAGCTAGATTTTAAGAGTAATAGTAAGTAAGTAGAGAATAATAGGGTTTAAGAGATTATCCTTATATTTTAGTAGTAGAATAATAATACCTAGGTTATTATATACTTTAAAACTATTAAGTATATTACTATACTAATATATAACCTAGGTTATATAGCCTACTATAATAATATTACCTTAGATATAAGTAAACTTTTTATTCTAAACTAGTAAACTTAGAGGAAGGGTATAATTATTACTATAAGTATATTAAGCCTTAGTATTAATATCCCTAATATCTACCTTATTATATATATAGAAGTACTAATATATATAAAGGATTTTATATAAAAGAGTAATAAAGCTAAGTATAATAGCCTACTTAGTAAGTCTATTATTATATATTAATACCCTAAACTTATCCTTAAATAAGGTAAGGTATTATTAAGGGATATATAAAGGAGCCTAGATAGGTTTATCTCTAATAACTATTACTACTAAGTTCTTCTTAATTAATTTATAAATAGCTATAAGTATATAGGTAGTTATAAGCTAGCTAAGTAGAGTTATAATATTTATTAAGATATATTAAATACTATTAAAAAGGACTTAGATATATTTATAAATAATAATAGTAAAAATAAACTAGCTAATAGTAGTATAATAATAGTAATAGCTTTTTTTATAAATAGCCTTATACTATTATCTTTTAACTTATATAATAGTTATAATAGCTAAACTATAATAGTTTATAATAGCTAGCTTAATAAGCTAATATCTATCTACCTTATATTTTATCTAATATTATTACTAGAAAGGGTTAGAAACTCTAGTAGAAGCTAGTTAGTTTATACCCTAGTAGTTATAAGCTAGGTCTTAAAAACTAGCTATAGAAAACCTACTATCTTATATATTACTCTTAGTAATACTATTATTAAGCTAAACTCTACTATATAATAGTAACTAGCTTAGACTATAATATAAATATAAGAGTATAAGTAGTTAAGTAATATAATTCTTAGTTATATACTAGTAAAGCTAAAGCTTAAAGATAGCTTATACTATATATTTATTTATTATAATATATCTAGCTATATAATTATAAGTAGTAGCTAGAGAGTATATATAGCCTAGGTTTTAGCTTAAAGTATCTTCTAATAATACTTTATATAAAAGAAACTATAGTAGAATAGCTAAGAGTATAATACCTTTATTAATCTACTCTACTAATAAGTATAGTTATATATACCTTATTATATTTATAGCTTAGCTAAAATACTATATATAGCTAAGGAGTATCTATTTAAAAGGGTAATTACTTATAAGGATATTAATACTACTATTATAATAGTAGATAAAGCTATATTTAAAGAAAGATATTTTAATTAGTTTATCTACTACTATAACTATAGTTTTCTATAAAATCTATAATTCTTAGAGTACTACCTTAATAACTCCTAGTTATTCTAGTATATAATATATCTATATTAATACTATAGTCTATTAAATAGTATATTTAATATAGTATAAGCTCTAAAATATAATAGGTTATTAATATTATTAGTTTAATTATAAAGTTAAATAGAGGAAATATTATAACTTATAATAAAATATTTAAATAGCTTAGCTCCTAGGTAAGTTAGGTAAACTTTAAAATAAATTTTATATATGTATTATATTATATTATAAGTATATTAATAATAGTATAGTATATTTCTTCCTTCCTTTATAGCTAGTTTATATATAAAGTCTTCTATACTAAACCTTTTATATTTCCTATTTTTAAGTTATTTCTTTATAGTCTTAATAAAGATAACTTATTCCCTCTATTATTAAAGTTTAAAGTTACTCTCTCCTCTATCCTTTTTTACTTTATTTAATTCTAAACTTTATCTTTACTCTTAATATATAATTATATAATTTTCCTATTTATATTTATATATTATATTTAATTAGTTACTAATACCTCCTTATAGAGCTATTAACTTTTATAAGTCTACTTATATTTAAAGATATACTCCTACTAATAGTAGTTTAAATAGTAGTAGAGTTATTTATAGCTATACTATTCTATACTATTATAACTATCCTTTAGCCTAGTAACTAAAAAATACCTTATATATAGTTTATATTTAATCCCTTTAAGCTATAATAAGTAATAAGAGATATCTAATTACTATAAACTCTAATAGTAATATAACTAGGTATATTTAGTATAAAAGAAATATATTTAGATATTAAGATCTATTTATATATATAATAGCTATAATTAGATTAATATATACTCTTTATAATTAAAGTAGAAACCTAAATCTACTTATATAATAAAAAATAGTAGTATAGTAGCTTCTTTTAATACCTACCCCCCCTCCCCCTTCTCTACTAGTACCTCTCTTACCTACTCTTCCTCTACCTTCTATACCTCCTCTAACCCTTCTACCTCCTCTATCCCTAGCTAATAGAGATAGTAATAGAGAAAAGGGTAGAGAAGGTAATAGTAGAGAAGGAGGTTTTAATTTTATATATTATAAGTTAAATAATAATAATAATACTAATAATAATAGAGTTAGAAATAATAAAGAGAGTAGTAATAATAAGGGTAGTAATAATAAAGGTAATAATAATAGTAATAAAAAAGGTAGTAATAATAGTAATAATAAAGTAGTTATCTCTATTACTATTATTTATTAGTAGTAATAGATAGTTACTATCTTATCCTAGCTTATAAATAAGTTAATCTAGTAAGTAATAGCTTTACTTATCTAAATATCTAAATTAATAAAGAAGCTATTTTATATTTAAGAAGGTTTTATTTATTTCTACTTATAAACTTCTACTTTATTATCTTTAAGCTATAAGTAAACTATAATCTTATAGTTTCCTATATATTTTCTAGCCCCCCTTATTATACCTCTATTTACCTCTATATTCTCTACTATTATACTTATCCTATCTTTTCTTTCTACCCTTTTCTCTCTTTAATTACTAAAAAAAAATAGTCTTCCCTACTTTTACTAACTTTAACTATTATTTTAGCCTAAGCTCTCTCCTAAGTACTCTATATCTTTATCTATCCCTTACTATATACTTATACCTTCTCCTATATTAAATACTTTTCCCTCTAATAATATAAAAGCTACCCTCTTAAAACTAGCTAGCCTCTCTAATAAGCTTAAATATAGTTCTAATATAAATTAATTCTTTTATATACTACTTACCTTTATATTATATTTTTAATAACTTTTTCTATCTACTTTATTTATATACCTACTTAAAATACTAGGAAATATACTTTTAAAATATTTTATTTATTTTCTAGAGAGCTACCCTTTTTATCTCCTTCTTAGCCTACTAATTAATTATCTTTATATTAACTCCTTTTACTAAAAGTTATAAATAATAATAACTAAAACTTAAATAATTAATATTATTAAATAATACTAATATTATAAAAAAACAGCTATATACCTTTCTATATATCTCCCTTATTAGTAAATAACCTAAGTAACTCCTTTTATTCCCTTTATAGTAACTTAGCTTACCTTATATTCTTTATTAACTAGAAAAAAGAGTTATAGATAGTATAAATAACTATAAAGATAAGTAGAATTAAATAGTATCCCTTATAAAGGATATTATACCTCTCTATAACCTAAGTAATAATATATTAGTACTAGGAGAGTTTATTAATAACTTTTAGAATAGTACCTTATTAAATTATATAAAGCTCTAATTTATAAAGATAATAGTTCTTATTATTACTTATTATAGTAGTAGCCTCTTAATTACTACCTATAAAACACTAGCTACTATTACTAACTATTTACTTACTATCCTTAGTATTAATATAGACTAGTATATAATTAACTAGGCTTAATAGAACCTATAAACTACTATTACTATTTTAAATAAGCTTAAAGTAATAAATAAAGCTATTAAATTTTAATAAATTAATACTATAGATATCTCTAAGCTTAGGTAAATTAGTATATATTTCTTTAAGGGTATCTCTATTATTATAGCCTTTAATACCCTTACTAGTATTCTATATAACCTATACTATAATATTATTTATTACTAAGCTAACCTTTTTTAGCTTAATAGATATCTTATTTTTAATAACTATAAGCCTAATATCTAGTAAATCTATACCTATAAAATACTAATAGTAGCTCTAATACCTATATTACCTTATTTAATATTATACCCCTTTATATTCTAGGCTAAATAATATAGGAGAGTAGTAGCTACTATATATAGATAAGGTTATTTAGGCTTAACTTTGCTTTTAAGGCTTTAGTATATTATTATATATATAATATATAGTATAACTTTATCTATACTAATACCCTAATAATTCTATAAGTAGTTATAAATTCTTAGACTATCTTTAATAATAGTAATAACTATAAGTAGTTATACTACTTTCTAATAAAGCTATAAGGCTATATTATTATTATAGATATAAGCTAGTATTTTATTACCTTAGCTCTTTTATAAATCTTAAATAAATATAAGTTTAAAAGAGAAGATTTAATAAACTATACTACTATACTAGTAAGGAACTTTAAGGTAAAGCTATATAGCTTTAAGTATACTATTAAATAAATTAAATAAGTTACTAAGGGTTACTATATATAGTACCTATTATAAATAGCCTATTATATTTTAGGTAACTATAAATAATTTATTAATAAACTTAAAGTCTTATATAAAAACTACTTCTACTATATTTTTAATAGTTTTATTATTATTATACTATAGTATATAGAGTAAAGATTAAGCTAGTATTAGGCTACTACTATATAGGTTAAGTAAGTAGTTAGGGTAGAGTTTTATCTATAGCTAGGGATATACTATATTATAAGCTTATTATTATATTTTTATTTCTTAAAGTTAGCTAAACCTAGGTATAAGCTTAGTAGATAGTTATCCCCTACTAAGGTTAATAAGTAATTAAAGTAGTCTTTATAATATTATATTAAAAACTATAAGTAATCTTCTCTTTTATACTAACTAAAATACTAAGATTAACCTAATCTTCTTCTAATATAATTTTTTTAAAAGCTTAAGTAATTAATATTAAAGTTCTAATATTAAAGATTATAAGATTTAAGGTTATATTTATTTTTATAATTTAAAGTTAATAATATATTATCTAAATATAATATATAATATAGTTACTTATTATATTATATTATTATATTTTAATAACTACTTTACTATAGGTTTAATATATTTTTATTATACTATAATTATTACTTTAAAGTATATTTATTACTCCTTTACTTTTATTTTAATATCCTATTATTATATATTTACTATTTTTATATAGTCTTTTTAGTATATTTACTATATCTTTATTTTATATTTATTCTATTATTACTATACTTATACTATACTTTTATTATATTTTTACTATACTTTTACTATTATTTTATTAAGGGTTTACTAGAACTTTTATTCTATTTTAGTATATCTTTACTATAAAGCTTTATAGATTATATATCTAGAAAGAGACTATACTATTTATTTTTATAACTATTATTTATATAATACCTAAGAGAAGTTATAAAATACTATTATTATTATTTAATCTTAATACTAATAGTAATATAATATAATAGTATATTCTTATTATTAATTACTATTAATATATTTATTATATAAATAGATAGAATATTATAATTATTCTTAATCTTACTATCTATAGTATTATAATACTATAGAATATTCCTACTATTAATTACTTCTAATACTACTATTAATATAAGGTAGATAAGTAAAAGTAGAATATTATTCTTATACTATACTTTTAGTATTTATAATACTATAATACTATAGGATATCCTTACTATTAGTAACTCTTAATACTACTATTATTATAAAATAAAAAATAGCTATAAGATATTAGTATTATATTATACTTTTAATATTAGTAGTATTATAATACTACTAGATAATTATACTATTAATTACACTACTATTAATATAATATAAAAAAGAATTAAAATACCTTTTATATATAGTACTTCTAATATTACTACTAAAATAATATATTTATAAAATAGTTTAATAGATTTACTAGAGTATTATCCTAATATTACTATTAATATTATATATCTATTAAATAATAGAATATTATTAATATTAAGTACTCTTAGTAAACTTATAATTATACTATACTTAGTAAAATAATAAAAGATATCTATTAAATAGTAAGATAGATTTATTATTATATACTTTTAGTATTACTACTAATATAATATATTAATATAATAGTAGGAGATCTTTTAAAAGTAATAAGATAAATCTATTATTATATACTCTTAATATTATTACTAATATAATATATTATTATAGTAATAGAAAATATTAGTAACTTATTATAAGATATTAGTAAAGTAATAGAATATATCTATAATATAGTAGAAGATATTAATAAATTAATAAAAATACTAGTAATATAATAGAAGATATCTATAATATAATAAAAGATATTAGTAAATTAATAGGAGATACTAATAATATAATAGGAGATATTAGTAATATAGTAAGAGATATTTATAATATAGTAGAAGATATTAGTAATATATTAGATATATATATAAAGTAATATAAAACTAGTAGGAGATAATATTAAAGTAGTAGAATACTTTTAGTATTAAATACTTTTAATATCTCTACTAATATAATATATTAGTAAAATAATAAGAAATATTTATAAAGTAGTAAGATATACTAATTTTATATACTTTTAATATATCTACTAATATAATATACTAATTAAATAGTAGAATATAACTAATATTATATACTCTTAATACTTTTATTAATATAATATAATATTAAAACTATAAAATACTTTTAATATAATATACTTCTAATACTATTAATATACTATAGTAGTAAACTAGTAGAAAATATTAATAAAGCTAAAAAATAATCTTAGTAATATACTCTAATACTACTATTAATATACTATAGTAGTAAACTAGTAGGAGATATTAGTAGAGCTAGAGGATAGTCTTAGTATTATATAATCTATATACTACTATTAATATAATAAACTAGTAAAATACTAGGATATATAAGAGTAGCCTAAATACTTATAATATTAGAGATATTTAGTACTACTACTAATATAATATATAAGTAAAGCTATAGTATATTAGTATAATTATAGATATAATATTTAATTAGGTTTATACTTATATATATAGTAGTAGATATAACTAGTATTATTTATTTCTATAAGTATTATTAATATATACTCTTTAAGTAGCCTATATCTTATATATTCTATAATTAGTATAGTATAAAATATCTAAACTATAGTTTTAAATATTTTAAAAAATAAAAGTTTAATAATAATCTTTATTATATTAATTTTATAATTAATTAAAGGTTAGTTTTATAATAGATTAGATAAAGTTAAAGCCCTTATATTATAGATTTAAATATTTTATTATACTTAAAATTTATAATATTAGGGTTATAATTAAATATAATATAAAATAATATTTATTTAGATTATAATCTTATTTTTATTATAAAAAATAAATAGTAAGTTTTAATTTTTATAATATTTATTAGTAGTTAAAATTTAATAAATATTATATCTATCTTTTAATTAAATTAGAGTTATACTTATATTATAGATTTAACTTTAATATAACTATATATTAATAATTACCTTATTAATATAAATAGTTTTAAAACTTTATATATATAAAAATAAATAAAATAAAGGAGATAGCTAAATATATAAGATTAATTATTAAACTTAATTAGGGTTAGAGTAAATTATATTTTATATTATATATAAATAATAATAAAGTAATTATAGTTAATACTTAGTATTAAAATATAAAGAGAAAGGTTAGAGGGTAGATTATAAAGATAAAAAAAATAACTATATAAAAGAAAAGCTAAATATAAGAAAAAAAATATAAACTAAAGTAAATAGAAAAAATAATAAACTATTATCCCTATTATCTCTATTATTATTATTATTATTATTATTAGTAACCCTCTTTAAGTTTTATATTTAATAAAGTACTATATTATATTTATATTATTAGTATAAGTATTACTTAAAGTAGAAGTAAAGGAAATAAGTATAATTATAGTTATAGTTATAGTTATAGTTATAATATTTATTTCTATTCTATTCTTATATATTCTTTTAAATATAAACCTAGCTATAATAATTTAATAAATATTACTATTATACTAAATATAAATATTAACTCTAGTTTTAAATATAAAATTATTAAAGTTATATATTTATAGAGTATTAAAGTTAATAATAATTAACTTAACTATATATTCTTTATTTAGAGTTATAATTATAATATTATTTATAATAAAAATATAATATAATTTTTATTATAAAGTAAGTTATAATTATATTAATTATAAGCTATAGGTTTATTAAGGTTATAAGTTATCTTTTAAATAATTTATAAAACTAGTATAACTATTTTTAAATTTAAAATTTATTAATTTTAAAGATTATTAGAGTTATATTTAATTATAAAGGTTATTACTTAATTTATAGTTATAAATATAATAGTAGTTAGATTACCTTTAACTTATTTATTAATAAACTTTAATAAATACTACTATTAATTTACTATTAAGATTATTTAATAGTTACTAATAATAGCTATTTAATACTTTTAATAAATATTAGTAAATTATATATTAAATAATAGATATTAGTATAATCTTAACTATTAATATATTAATAGTTAAAGTTAATAATTATATATAGTAAGATAACCTTAATATAGTATAATTAATTAATATATATTCTTTTTATTTATAATATTAAAGTTAATTAAAATTCTTTCTTATCTATAATACTAAAAAGCTAACTAGAATATTATATATTATATTATCTAATCTTTACTATTACTATATAATAGATAAATAAGATTATTCTTTTTTTAGAAAAAAATATAATAATAATTATAATTTTAGTTATAATAAAAATAATATAATCCCTATTAGGCTTAAACTAATAACCTCCTATAAACTATATAAGCTATAAGATAGTTATAGTTAGTTATAGGTACTCTTTTAACTAAGCTAAGGGACTAATATAACTACCTCTAACTTAGTAATTAAATCTATTAAAAAAGTACTTATATATATAGAGTTATATTAGTATTTTATTAGTTTATTATAGTTAGGGTTATATATTAGAGTCTATACCTTAGAAGGTTAAAGTTATAATAATAACTTACTTAATAATTTTAATTAACTTTTATTAATTATACTAAGAACCTACTATACTACTTTAATAGTTATTAGTAAGAAACCTTAGATTATTTAATAAATACTATTATTAAATTAGTTATATTAAGTTAATAGTTTTAGTAGTAACTCTTAAAGTTACTTTAATAAATATTACTAGTAGATATTTATAATAAATTAATAAATTCTATTATACCTCTATTTATAATATATTTATCTTATTAACTCTAGATTTTAATTTAATATTAATCTTAAGTTTTATCTATAAAGGATATATAATTTTAAGAGTAATATAAATAAGTAGAGAACTATTATATCTATATATTAATAAGCTATTTATATAAATAATTATAATAATAATATATATATAATCTATAGTAAATATATTAATATTTAAATTATACTTAACTCTTTTATAATAAGTATATAAGCTTTATATATAGTACTATATTAGTAAATAATATTAAATTATACCTTTAAGTAAAGTTATAAGCTATAACTATACTTATTTCTCTAAAATAAAAGTTTAAAAATCTATAAATAAGTTAATACTTAGATTAGAGTTAAAAAGAATAAAGGAAAAAGAAAAAAGAAAAAAAAAAAAAAAAGAAAAAAGAAAAAAAAAAAAAAAAAAAAAAAAAAGAAAAAAGAAAAAAAAAAAAAAAGTTACTTATTATTATTATTATAGTTATTACTATTATAATTATCTACTTTATAATTATAGTATTTATACCTTTAGTAAAGTATAAAAACCTAGATATAAAGATAAATAGGTATTTAATATTAAAAAAGAAAGAATTAAAATTTTTTACTTTATAAATATTAGAGTTATTTATATTAAAGTATAGTAATTTTAAAATAAATATTACCTTAAAAAGTTTTATAAGATTAACCCTAATTATATTAATAAAATAAGATTAAAATTAATTAATATATTTTTAAAGTTTTATCTAACTATTTATATTATTAT